>JAYJMM010000039.1:5052500-7825289 GCA_037349105.1 Limnomonas spitsbergensis
TTAATCCTATATCCAGGTGGTTTAGGATGATGAACCCTAGAACTCGTTCAATAGATCTATTAGCCAAACAGTTTGGGCTCATAAAACGTTTACATGTCCTTTTTACCCAATATTCAAACAGGTTAGGGTCAGAAACTGATGAACCCTAAGCCTGTTGACGGCAACCCAATATCCAAAGCCTGCGTGCAACAGCAACCAGATGTCCTGTACCGGTTGTGCCGACCTATGTCTCGGCTGCCTAGGCCGAGATGAGGGTGCCAAAGAAGCTCCTCCCCCAGCAGGCGCCCTGGAATGGTAACAGCCTCGTATTTTATATTTTACATTTATTTACAGTGCTTCAGTAGGGATACGTCTAGTTTGAGGTTGTAGGGTTCAGGGTTTAATCCTTAATCCTAAACTAGGGTTAGGGTTCAGGGTTGATACGCCTCAGACACAAACGGATATAACTCCCCCTCCCGCGTGGCAGTTTATATTTTATGTGGAAAATCACTTTTAAGGGCCGCCGGGCGGCATCCGCTGGGCCAGTGGGGACTAAATCCTGATTGGACCACTGAAGCTGAAGTGTAGCTGAATTTTAGCAAACGTATATGATATATCTGAAGGACAGCTGAAGGGCAGGGTTTGTTCCCCATTGGCCCTACCAAGTCCAGTGGCCCAGGCAGCAGGACTGGGTGCTCCTAGACAGGGCTGTACTCCATGTTGTAGCTGAAGCTTAACTGAAGTGTAGCTGAAGCGTGGCTGAAGCGTAGCTTATGTGTAGCTGAAGCGCGCTTTATATAGTGCACATTGCTGCACATTCGCAGATATGTTTACCTTCTGCCTCTTCGGGCCGGTTCCGGAGCTGGCTCAGGCTCCCTAGGCCCAGATCCCACCCAGGCGCTGCCGGAGGCGGCAGGGGACATCAACGTAGAGCTGGTATCCACCATGCTGGCTCACCTGGTCGGTAAGACGCTCGACTACACCGCACTGGCGAGGGATACACCCGTGGGTGAGTGGTTGTCTATGACGTGCGGTGAGGGGTCGTGGCGGCACCGGCCATGATAGGCGACCAAATTCAGAGTGACCTGGGCGCGTTTGTGATTTGTTTGTGAACAAGGTCTGGTCGCTCGATGGCATCTGCCTGGTGTATCCCGCAGGTAAAGGCTGTGAATGCACCCTTCGTGTCGCGTCCGCCAAGGTCGTTCACATCCCATCCATACTCTCGCCCATCCCGGGACATCAGCCGGGGTCTGAGTCAACCAGCAGCGGCAGCAGCGAGACCCAGTCGCAGCAGGGGGGGGGACCTGGCAATGTAGTGCCAGATTCGACACGGAGCGGCAGTACAGCTGATCCGATCGACAATGACATCGTGCGGAGCGGCAGTGATGATGTGCGTAGAGGAGGGACAGCCACCCAGACTCTCCCCTCGGCTGAAGGGTTCGTCTTGCGTCCGGAGAATCTCCGCTCCTTGAATCCCGAGGCAGGTGGCGTTCTTTACGGCAGCGGTGCCTGGGACAGCACAGTGGGAAGCTGCCAGGAAGCTGCTATATGCAGCACATCAGGAAGCTGCCAGGAAGCTGTCCGGGCCGACACAAGAGGAAGCTGTCAGGAAGCTGGTCAATCCAGCACAGCGGGAAGCTGCGGTGAAGGTACCCGAGCCCTCTGCATCGAGCTAGTAGCAGACCGCTTCTTGCGCCGGTAGGTGGGGCTTGCCTGGGGATGGTGGCGAACAACTTCCTGCATTGTAGGACGTTAGCCTGAACCTCGAGAACCGTTAACCTTGAATCTTTCACCCAGGCTCGCATTGTTTCAAGGGCTGTCATTCCCACTGCAAGATGGCATTGCTGCCTTAATCCTGCTTCTTTGAATTCACCGCTTGTTACCCAATGGGCGGTAAAACGGGAAACGGTATTAAAAGCCAAAACTGTTACAAAAACGGTTTGAAACCAGAGTCATGAGGCTTACTTGTGGTCGCTGTCCAGGATGGTCCGCATCCTCGTGGCGACCGTGGTCCAGCTTGCAACGGATGTCGACGGGCAGACAACAGATGAAACCTTGGCGACAGATCCAGGCTCATCAGGTCCTCCCGCTGTCGATGCCCTTGCTGCGTCAGAGGGATTCCCCGACCACAATGGTATGGACGGTGTGGACGGTCTGGATGCAGCGCCGTCGGCCCTTGGAACCAGCATGAGGACTGGAGCTGAGCTGTTGGAGTTGGTATTAATGAAGGACCGGGCAATGACTGCGCGGTGTCCGGCGCCCGCTGTGGGGCTCTGCCTCGTGGGCGTGGGCTACGACGATGTGCCGGCATCCTGATGAGGCTAGCTTGACGCGGTGCTCCAGGGGGTCTTCCACACAGCTGGTAATTTAGAGTGCTTCAGCTACAATTCAGCCTGTGGCCAGGGGGGCCTGGTGCAGTAAGGCCAGCTGGTAGGGCCATCGGCTGTAGGGCGCTTAGGTTTGGTCCTTATCAGCCCAGTGGTTGGTGCTCAGCGACCCGCCAAAGATGGTCTGGTGACTGGTGCCCAACAAAATAAACACATAAGGTCATGTGCACCAGGCCATCTAGGGCAGCAGCTGCACTGCTGTGAAGTTGTGTGATTTTCTTTTAGGAGTTCCGACAATTTGATACCGGTATGGCACTTCGTTAGGAGGGGAACTGGAATCTTGCTCTTGGGCTGTATGACGGCAGGGGGCGACAGGTGTGACTGAGATTTGCCAACCTGAAATGCTTGGCATACATTTCCAATTTCAACGCAGATGATAGCAGATTGTTGGGAAATTGGAATTTGGCCCTATGGATATTAGGGGACCGATCCGGGAAGTCCCCCATCCCCATAAAACTAAACAGTGCAGGGATCCGTACTTCCGGGACACATTTAAATCCGCACCTGTACAAATAGGAGGCTGAAAGCAGTGCATCTTGTTGATCAAAGCAAGGATCTAGGCCTCTGGTGGGATTTTCCCAGGGTATCCCAAGCTCATGTATATTTTTTATTCAGGTGTTTTGTCTCGCGCGGATATCGAGTATCGAATACACTTTCAGGAGATGGATGCATGCAGGCCCTGTATCACAAACCCACGAGGCTCCCATGAGGGGCCTAATAAGCTATTCATTACTTCCCTGTTGAATACTTACACGTGCAGGTCTCTTTAGCTATCAAAACATATCAGCATAATCTATATCTACCGGGTGGATTGAAGCAGGCCTCTCAACTCTCTAATCTCTATCTCAGGCCACCTCTCATAGTCTGGGGTGCAGGTGGGCGCAGGTAGTACAGATTGCATCCATGGTATGGATGAACGATCTCCGGTGTGGGAGATCTTGATCAGGGATCCACCTCACCCTAGGATCTTCTGATCTTGAACAACGTCCACAGCACTGGACGCTCACAACGATCTGGAAGAAGTGCTTCCTACTTTAATTTTTGACTTTACGTCAGCGGAATCATTTGAAGTCTCATGACCCTCGTGGAGCCTTGTATGGCAAAATTAACGATATGGCGACTCGCTGTCACCTGCGCGATCCTTTCGACGTGCTCTCTCGTCCATTGTGCGCGAATCAGTGAAGAAAAGATAGCCCAAATCGAGCACCCCGGCGCAGCTCCTTCAGCCACACAGGAGCACCATCGAGACGCAGCGGGCGAGCTACCTAAGGAATCGCCTTCCGACCAGTGCATTTGGAACGATGACGATCTGTCGGCCGCGGTAGATAGGTAAGAAGCGAGCATGGCGACGGTGAGCTTCCTGCATAATGATGGCACCGACAATCTGTACAAGGCTTCGCAACCACCTCGCATACCGATTGCCGACGCATCGTCCGGGAGGAGTAACACATTTACACATGCCTTGCAGAGGCATGCATGCCAGCGTGCGCATGATCACATACTGGATCCCCTCGACTGATTGTCTACCTTGTGGCTGCCTCTCACGGGCAATATGTCGCACTCGTCACACGGTCGGAACAAATATGTGACGATTTTGACGCCCCCACCCGGACATGCATGCATGCACTGAGACAGCCGTTACACATACCGGCATACGTGACTGCTAATTTTAGGATGCTTGCTCGGGTGCTTGAGCAACTATTCGGATATGCAGCATGAGGCTGCTGGTACAGCAAGCCCTAATGTTTGGTCCATCGGCCGCCAGCTGTTAAAAGGTTTGGTCCCCTTCGGCCCAGTGTTGGCTGCCCAGCGGCCCACCAGGTGGTCTGGTGCGCACTAAACCAACACCGCGAAGCGGCATCACAACCTGGTGCTGATGAAGACGGCGTTGCATACATGCCTGCGGGCATGCTGACTCGCAACAACAAGAAATGCAACCCTCAGAACTATGCTTTGGTTTTAAATCCTTGTGCATGCATGCATCAGCTTCATCCATCAGGCCTATTGCACACACCCGCAGGCATTTGCCCACAGACATGCCCCCACAGGCACTTCCTTGCGGGCATTTCCCTCAGGCTTGCCCATGCTGGCATACTCCCACAGACATGCCCCCACAGGCATTTCCCCACAGGCATGCCCATGCTGGCATACTCCCGCAGACATGCCCCCACAGGCATTTCCCCACAGGCATGCCCATGCTGGCATACTCCCACAGACATGCCCCCACAGGCATTTCCCCACAGGCATGCCCATGCTGGCATACTCCCGCAGACATGCCCCCACAGGCATTTCCGGGCAGGCATGCTCCCGTAGGCATGCCCCCACTGGCGTGCCCCTGCAGGCATTCCCCGGAGGCATTTTCCCGCAGCATGCCCAAGGTGGCACAAACCTGCAGGCATGCTTCCGCTGGAATGCCCCCACTAACATGCCCCCACTGGCATACACCTGCAGGCGTGCCCCCGTAGGCATTTCCCCATAGGCATGCCCCCCCAGGCGCCCCCCGCAGACATGCCCCCACAGGCAACGCCCCGGAAACAGGGTCTTCGGCTAGTACCTCATGCCCATTTTCTGTGTCGATGGCATGCCCGTAGGCTTGCCCCGGACACGGGGCTCTGTTTCGAAACCCATGGACATGCATGCATCATCGAACATGCCAATCCCATGCCCTTGCACGTCTGCTTGCGAGCAGAGTTGCGACAAAAAGAATGCCATGAGACCTTCAACCATCTGGAGTCAGGATTTGGTTCGAAACTGTAGCGTCACTGTATGCTACTGAGTCTAAGGCTATACAGATTTACATGCTGTACACCTATATAATGGACAGGGTATTGTATCTTGAGGATATGTTGAGAAGACACTGACAGCGAGGCGGGGCTCTTTACACTACGACACTATAATCCATATCCAACGTTATAGCAGAGCGCTACAGAAATCCATGTGCATTCATGAGTCATCGATTGCGCCAATCGCATACTCCAACGGATTTGCTCGCACGCTTCAATTTGAAACCCAAGTGCCTGCATAACCGGTCGTATCTTTTGCCGATCGCATGCTTCTGCAGGCTAGCTCGCATGCGTTAGTTTGACCTTCCCACATTATAATCCCCCAAATGCCTCAATCGACCACCACCATCCATCATGCCGATCGCGTATCCCTTGGCAGGCTTGCCCGCATGCCTCAGTTTGAATCCCGTGTGCATCAACTATCATAATTTGTCACAGCTGCCGATCGCACACCCCCATGCAGGTTTGCCCGCATGCTCAAGTTCGAAACGGTGTCCAGCCCGTCGACTGATGATCACGTGTTGCATCCTGAGGAATTCCAGCGCCTGGATGAGCACCTCCGCACCTCCTTCCCGCTAGTGTTGGAAAGGCTCACCGTGGAAAAGGTACTGGCGGTAGCACTGTTGAAGTTACAGTCAAGGTTTCAGGTTAAAGGATGACTTCTTCTTTTAGGGTTGCAGAATTAAAAAATTGCCACGCTGCAAGATAAACGTTGAAGATAACCGTTTTCCAGGTTTCAGAAACACCGTTCATTCACGTTACGGGATAGCTGTATTTTATGTTGCAGAATTGCCGTTTATTTCAGGTTGCAGAATCACCGCTTTTTTAGATTGCAAGATAATCGTCTATCTAAGGGTGCCTCAGCCGAAGTTCAGCTGATCAAGGCCTGCGGCCTGGGGGGCCTGATGCAGCACGCTCTACTGCCTGGGCAACCGGCCGCAGACCAGGCAAGAGGGCTTTGCCCCACCGTTGAAAAGGCGCCGCTGATGCGTCTTACCTCCCAACCCACACCTCCTACATCAAAGAAGCAATCCTCCACATTTGGCTCCCGAAACCCAAACACTTAACCCTCAGCCCTAGGTGAACATTTAGCTCTCTAAACCCAAACCTTGGAACCAAATTCTAGATGGACATTTAGGTCCCCAAAGGTTGTAAAGATCGTTACATGTCCACCGTGTACTATGTGTCACCACATCACTGATATGTTATGTACCGGCAACCTATTTAACTGAAAACTAAGAATGATGCTGAAATGACATATGGCCTATGAGGCAGTACAGCAATACCTTACATACGCTTACATAACCGATGAATACCGGCCCCGGTCCTCTGCTTAGGCGCCCTGGGTTTAGGTCCTCTTGTAGGGCAAACATTCACCCCAAACCTAGGCCTTGGTCCTCTGCTTCAGCGCCCTGCTCATGCCTAGATCATGGTTCTGGGTTAAGGATCGGACTTGGGCCAAAATCTACTACCCCTGCCATGGATTTCTGCTGCTGACCCTGCTGGCTGCCTCACATGCTGCCCAGACAGCTTAGGGCAACCTGTCCCACCTCATCACTCTTATCACTCTTCCCACCCTTGTTACCCTCATCACTCAGCTCCCTCACATCTCGGTGCTCTTACACACCAGAGCAGTGTGTCTTGTCGCATTACTCTTCACACTCAAAAGCTTGCCACTCGTCACTTTTGTCACTCAATTATATGCTCCCTCACCACTTAGTTCTGACAAACCAGATCAATATGTCCTACCTGATCACTCTTCTCACTCCACACGCTTTCACTCGCCACTATTCTCACTCGTCACTCTTATCATTCACCACTCTGATTGCCTGCTGCCCAGGCAGGTCGGGGCAACATGCCCAACCTCACCACTCGTCTTGTCAGTCACGCTTCTCACTCGTCACTCTTCTCACCCACCACTCTGATTGCCTGCTACCCAGACAGGTCAGGGCAACATGTCCTACCTCACCACTCTTCTCACTTGTCACTCTTCTCACTCACCACTCTGATTGCCTGCTGTCCAGACAGGTCAGGGCAACATTTCCTAATTCATCACTCTTCTCACTCCCCACTCTGATTGCCTGCTGCCCAGGCAGGTCAGGGCAATATGCCCAACCTCATCACTCGTCTCGTTCGTCACTTGTAGTACTTGTCACTCTTTATCACCCACCACTCTGATTGCCTGCTGCCCAGGCAGGTCAGGGCAACATGTCCAACCTCACCACTCTTCTCACGTGTCACTCTTCTCACTCGCCACTCTGATTGCCTACTGCCCAGACAGGTCAGGGCAACATGTCCTACCTCATCACATGGAACGGAACCGACCCGTCGCTAGAACCTGCTCTCTTCATTAGCCACGTGGATGGTGAGTCAACCCCTATGAGACACCGGAAGAGATAAAACGGAATTACTCTAACGTTGAACTTGCTCTCTTCATTAGTTATATGGATGGTAAGTCAAACCCTGATGAAAAACCCTGAAAACACCTGGGAAAACCAAAAAATCCTGAGAAACCTGAAATCCAGAGGGAATAAAACGGAATTGTTATAACGTTATACTTGCTCTGTTTATTAGCCACGTGGATGGTAAGTCAATCCCTGATGTAAAGCCTGGCAGCCTGATGAAAATATAACTGCCTTGATGCTGAGCACTCTCCTATAATAGGCCGAGGTGATGGTACCGGTAAGTCGGCCCCTGCTATGAAGCTTGGTAGCCTGAAAACGCACTGCCCTTACGCTGATCACGCTCTGTTGCTCTCTGTATCAGCCACATGGATGGTAAGTCAGCTCGTGCTGTTAAGTCTGGCAGCCTGAAAACGGATCGCCCTTATTGGTACTCTGAGCCCGCTTTCGTCAGCTGCTAAGGTGACGTTGAGCTCAGGTGCTTGGCTGCCAAGCCTGATGGAGGCCTGGCAATGGCAGCCAGGTTTCTGCTTAGGGTTGAAATGTTAGGGGGTGTCACTTTACAGGTTTTTGCCTGTACAGGGTCAAGTTTGCAGGGTTTTGGTCACCAGAATCCCCGTTTAAGGCCAACCTTTGTTAGCCAGGATCATTTGTAGGGTTCAAGGTTGGGAAGCCAGTTTTTTTTAGGGTTCAGGTTTTAAGCCACCAGAATCATTTACGGATATACGAAATAGTGTGAACCTTAATAACGAGTGTGAACACTGAATCCATGACCCACAAACCTCATCCCTATACCTCAAACCTTTGTCGACCCTCCTGCCCTGCCCCCGCCAGTGGTACCTGTGGATGCCAGCACCAGTGACCAGTGGGAGTATGGACCCTAGTGCAGAGTGTAAACCCTAAACCCATAACCTTTCATTATAAACCCTATATCGCCCTCCGGCTCTGTCCCCGCCATTGGTTGCTGTGGATGCCAATACTCATGACCAGTATCCGTATCCGTATCCCTAAACCTTTCACCCTTAACCCTTACTCAACCTCTGGTCCTGTACCTACCAGTGGCCCTTGTGGACGCCAATACTTATGACCTGTGGAAGCACGCACCTTAGTAACAATTGTTAACCCTTGACCCTAAACCCTTGACTCTAAACCCTTGACCCTAAACCCTGATCCCTTGATCACCCTCTGGCCCTGTTCCTACCGGTGGCCCTGTGGATGCCAATACTTATGACCTGTGAAATCACGTACATTGGTAACGATTGTTAACCGTAAGTCCTTGATCCTAAACCCTTGACCTAAGCCCGTGACCTCAAACCCTTGACCCTAAACCTTAAACCCTTAATCCTTCATCATTAACCCGAATCTTTGACCCTAAACCGTAAACCCTGATCCCTTGACCCCCCTCTGGCTCTGTCCCCGCCAGTGGTCCCTGTGGACGCCAGCACCCGCGGCCAGTGGGAGCATGGACCCTTCAGCGGAGATATTGCCGATGGCTACGTCTGGGGGAGGGGGGCCATGGATGTCAAGGTAACTGACCAACTGGCAGTGCTAAGTGTGATTCGTGTTAAGTGTGATTCAGTTACACTTCAATTACATTTCAGCTTCACTTCAGGTACAGTATATGGCCGATGGCTACATCTGGGGGTAGGGGGCCATGGATGTCAAGGTTACTGACCAACTGACAGTGCTATGTTAAGGATGATGCAGTCACACTTCAGTTACATTTCAGCTACTACACTTAAGCTACAGCACATGGCCGATGGCTGCATCTGGAGAAGGGGAGCCATTGATGTTACGGGCAGCCGGCAAGCTGCCAGGGCTATGTTGAGTGTGATTCAGTTACACTTCACTGAGCTTATGGCCTATGGCGTCAGGGTAGCTTGGCGCCGCAGGCCTGGTTGATTGGGCCACCGGCCGTTGGCCAGTTATGGTTATTTGTTTGGGCAGCATGAAAGCGAATACTGGGTATGACTGCCACTGCGAAGTTGGTCTTGTGCACGCTGCAAAGAACAAGGGCTTAGGTTTTTGGCCTGGTGTGTACTGTAAAGAAGGTTTGAAAAAACTTGACCCTAAACCCTTATCCTTTTACCCTAAGGTTTCAGGTCTGATGATCCACCCCCCTGCATGAGACTGCCCACCAGCTTGCCCGCACTCATCACCGTGGGACATCTCCTCCATCGCCCCCTCTTTTCCCGCCCCCTTCACCACCTTATCCCCTCCCCTATTACGCCCCTCTCCCCTCCCTCCCCCCTCATCATCTTGCTTGCCTCTCTTGCCTCCTGCTACCCCTAAGGGCTGGTGAGCACTTCAAGCAAGGTAATGGGGATTCAGGGTCTGGTGCACATTGTAAGTAAGGGTTAAGGGTCTAGGGTCTGATAAGCTCTGAAACAACGCAAGGATTAGCTGCCATGGCAAAACAGCACCGAGACCAAGCCATACAAGTCTCTGGGTCATGCATGAGACATCAACGTGCCACAGTATTGATGCAATAATAGCAGACAAGGCAATCGACAGGGCTCTGGCTCTCTTTACTGTTCAGTTAACAATACATGAGCCCTACCAATTATAGTAATCTTTACTGTTCAGTTAAGAATACCAGAGCCTAGTCAATTCTAGTAATCTTTATTTTTAATTAAAGGCTCGTTGAGCATGTTGTTCAGCATGCCACATTGCCACACTGAAATCTTCACACAAGTGAGGAAGTGACAACTCCAAACTTGCATAGCCTGCAACTGCAATTGATTTGGTCGAATGACTGGAAAACTGGAGATTGGGTCTGAATTGAAGCAATTTCGCCCCCTAGTTGAAATGAAAGTCCGTCCCAGCTTGGTAACCTGCAGGTGGGTGTGGTAGGTCTACTAGAGGCTGCCGACTGTCTTAATTGTTTTTGATAAGAACCTGATAATATCTTTGTTATCTTGGAACTATTTTGGACATATCCTTGTCATCGCACCCGCAGGTGGGTGTGGCAGGTCTGCTGGAGGCTGCAACCTGGCTGCTGCAACAAAACTTCCACCCAAAGCGCACGCTCATGTTCGCTTTCGGGCAGGACGAGGAAGTGGGCGGCGACATGGGCGCAGGTGCGCACCTGGTTTAGGATTGAAGCTGGAGAGTGAAGCATCTGACTAAAACCTGAGAACTAGTGGGCGGAGTAAGGGTGCAGGCACGTGCCTGCCTAGTTCAGGGTTAACCCCTGATTGCTGAACCATATGACTGGTGGGCAGTGGGAGGGGCGCAGCTAGGTACCCTACTTCCTGCTGTCTGGAATCTGGGAAGGGTCTGGGGTATAGGGTGAAGGATTAGCCTCATGGTGTGCAGACGAGCCACTCATATGTTTTAACTTGTGTGGAAAATCCACACTTAGACTTCTGTGTATTTGATTAAGCCAGCATATGTGTACTGCCGTGAGTGGATTCTAACGTATGAGAGAACACCCCAGTTTGACTTCCCATGTATGTGTGATAAAGACAGCAAGCGTGCATACTTGTGTGGACGCCGAGCACGCCGACATGTATGATTAAGACAACACATATGCACACGCTTGTGTGAACAAAACAAACCAGCTTGTCTACTGATGCGCGTGGCCGCGTGAAGCTTTTTTTTAGGGGTTTGGATTGCCAGGTTGTGGAAGCTTCCGGAAACAATGGCTTCACAACTGTGGGTGGGCACTGTCTATTTTGGTGTGTGTTTAAGCTACAAAACAGCGACACCACGGCCAACGGCTGAGGGGTCCTGGTGCAGCAAATGAGAGCTTGAAACATCAATGGCTGCATGACTGCCTTGGTGTTCTTGGCCTCAATGTTGATGTTGGTGGGCTTCAGCCATAATTCAGTTACACCTCGATCTGTGTGTGGGGGTGCCTTGTGAGCAAATGTGGGCTTCGAAAGAGGTTGGATGCTTGGCTGCAAAAGGGCTCTTGGAATCACTCTTTATTTTGATTGTCTCAGCTACAAGTCAGCTACATCACAGCCTGCGGCCAAGGAGGCCTGGTACAGCAATATAAGTTTCGAAAGAGGATAGCTGCTTGGCCTCGAAGGGGATCTTGGCCTCACTCTTTCTTTTGGGTTGCCTCCGCTACAATTCAGCTACACCACGACCTGCAACTTGAGGGGCATGGTACAGCATGTGTGAGTTTCGAAAGAGGATGGCTGCCTCGCTGCTGAGGAGCTCTTGGCCACACAGTTTATTTTATTTATAATAGATTATTTTAGGTTGCTTCAGCTACAATTTAGGTACAGCTCGGCCTACAACCAAGGGGGTCTGGTGTAGCAAAGAAACGTGAGCTTTGATGGTGGATGGTTACATGGCCACGGGGGGACTCTTGGCCTCACTGTTTAATTAAGTGTGCTTCGGCTACAATTCAGCTACACCACGTGTGCGGCTAAGGGTGCCTTGTGCAGTAAACGCAAAGCTTCGAAAGAGGATGGCTGCACGACTGCACAGGGGCTGTTGGCCTTACTCTTTATTTTAGTGTGCTTCAGCTACAATTCAGCTACTAAACATCACAGTTGAGGGGTCCTAGTGCTACAGGTGCGAACTTGGGAAAAGCAAGGCTGCCCGTCTATGGTGCTCCGCCTGGCCTTCAGCTCTGTGCCCTGCAGCCTACTGGCTGTAGGAGCAGACTGCCCCCTTATCCAACTGCTAGCAGACAGGCAGACAGGGGTAGGCAGCATATCTTCCCCTCCCACTGCAAGAAGGCAGGCAAGCAGGCAGGCTTGGGCTGCATTACCCCCCCTCTCCCTATCTATAACTGATGAGAGGTAGACAGGCAGGCAGGCAGATGTGGGCTGCATATACCCCCTGCTCCCCTCCCACTGCAAGCAGGTAGACAGACAGGCAGGCAGGCTTAGGCTGCATTACCCCCCCTCCCTATCTCCAACTGATGAGAGTAGGCAGGCAGGCAGGCACAGGCTGCATGTATCCCCTTCTCCCTCCCACTGCTGAGAGGTAGGCAGGCATGGGCAGCATGTAGCCATGCCCCCTGCCCCCTAAGCCCCTAGTACGAACAGGCAGGCAGACCTGGGCTGCGTATACCCCCCGCGCTTTCCTTCCACTGCAGGTAAACAGGCAGGTCTGAGCAGCATGTGGGCATGTACTCCCTTCCTCCAGGTACAAACAAGCAGGCAGGCAGGCAGGCAGGCATGGGCAAGGTCAAGCTCCCCCCCACTGACTGTGATTTTCATATTTGCTAGTAGAGGCTACACCACAAGGATAAATTGTGGTGTAGCCTCTACTATTTGCTAGTAGAGGCTACACCACAATTTATCTACTTAAAATAAATAATTAAAAGCCGGTGCAGTAGGTTGGTGTCCAAAATATTGGAGGCTTTCACGGGTTCTTTCGTTGAAATGCTTTCAGCCACCCATTCTATTTGTGTTGCCAATACACATATTTTGACATATGTATTCGTAACTTTTGTTCCTCCTGCAGGTTTGACCGCTGCGCTGCTGGCCGCTCGCGGAGTCAAGCTGGATATCATCCTGGATGAGGGATCAGGCATCTCCGTGGATGGCTTCCCGCCGTACACCGACTACCCCCTCGCCCTCGTCGGCACTGCGGAGAAGGGCTACGCATCCATCGAGGTGCGAGCATGCACGCATGTGTGTGTGTGTACATGGTGTGAGAAGCAAGGTGCGAGCATACATGTGTGCATGTGTGCATGTGTGCATGGTACGGTCATGTCAAGCATTTTTGAGGTGCGCGCATGCATGCATGGTGCGGTAAGTGAGCGACGTCCAGAGGTGCACGCTTTCATGCCTGACGGGGTTACGTCGAGCATGTTCAAGGTGCGCGCATGCATGCATGGTGTGGTAAGGTAGGGACATCCAGATGTGCGCGCTTACATGCATGGCGCGGTAAGGTCGCGATGTCCAGAGGTGCGTGCATGTTTGCATGGCAAGTTGATCTATGTGGATGGATTTCATTTTTCCATCACCTCCCCGTGCTAATCAGTCGGCATGGCGGTGAAGGGTTATGCCTCGATCGGGGTGCGATAATGTGTGCACGCATGCATGCATGTGGGCATGCATGGCAAGTTTGACTGCGCTCCAGCATGTTTACTGAGGAGTCAAAACACGCGCCTTTGGGAGCCTCGCGTTGCACCAAAGCCAGGATATCCTTTCCTTCCCGTTTTCGCTGAAGCCGGGAAGCACCTATTCATTTCTGTTTTTACCTCGTTTTTGTTTTCCTCTTGGGGGCCTGAAAACCCCGTCTTTCCCCCTCCTGAAGAACCTGATCGTGAAATCGCCACAGTGGGCGGTCACTCCAGCCGTCTGCCCCTGAACAGCTCACAGATCTAATCCATCCCTTCTTGCCCTGCAGGTTCAGATCACCACGGTGGGCGGCCACTCCAGCCGTCCGCCTCTGGATGGAAGCTCCATGGGGGATATCATGGGGCGTATCCTGAGGAGCCTGTCTCTGCAGGTGAGGTACAGTGGGCTCAGGGTTTAGGCTCTAAGGGTCGACGCTTTAACCTTAAGCCCTACACCCTACACCCTGCACCCATTATGGGACGTATACTTAGGAGCCTGTCTCTGCAGGTGAGGTACAGTGGGCTCAGGGTTTAGGCTTGAAGGGTTAACCTAAACGCTCAACCTGTGTAGGGCTTAAGGGCTTAAGTGTAGGGCTTAAGGGTAAACCATAAGCCCTACACCCGGCACTCTATACCCTACACCCTGCACCCTACACCCATGACCGGACATTTCCTGAGGTGCCTGTCTCTACTGGTGAGGTACATATCATATATTCGTTTGGGACCTACCGGCTCTTAACCCTACACCCTCAATCACGAACCCAAATCCCATAGGTGACTAACTGCCCATGATGTCAGACACCACCAGTCACACACACATCCACACTTGCATGCACACACAGAAGTGCAGTTGTACACACACACATACACAAGGACGCACATGTGCGCACACATCGACATGGACATACAAGCACACGCACATAGGCAAACAGCCGTCACACTCAATACCCTAAATCCTTAACTGCTGATGCGCAGGGCCCCAGGCCGACCATTGCGTCACCCACATCGGACTTTTTGAAGGCCATTGCCCCTCGTGTATCAGACCGTGAGTGCAGCTTTCTTGCATGTGGTATTGGGGATGGCTGCAAACACTGAGTATTGCCTTGTTGGATGAAGGATCAATACCTTACCCACGCATGACTCACCCAGCCCTTGTTTGCCTCACTCACCCATGCATACCCTAACCACGCATGCCTCACCCACCCCTTGCATGCCTCACTCACCCATGCATACCCTAACCACGCATGACTCACCCACCCCGTGCATGCCTCACTCACCCATGCATACCCTACCCACGCATGACTCACCCACCCCTTGCATGCCTCACTCACTCATGCATACCCTAACCATGCATGCCTCACCCACCCCTTGCATGTCTCACTCACTCATGCATACCCTAACCACGCATGACTCACCCACCCCTTGCATGCCTCACTCACTCATGCATACCCTAACCACGCATGACTCAACCACCCCTTGCATGCCTCCCTCACCCATGCATACCCTAACCACGCATGCCTCACCCACCCCTTGCATGCCTCACTCACCCATGCATACCCTAACCACGCATGACTCACCCACCCCTTGCATGCCTCCAGCACCCATGCATACCCTAACCACGCATGCCTCACCCACCCCTTGCATGCCTCACTCACCCATGCATACCCTAACCACGCATGCCTCACCCACCCCTTGCATGCCTCACTCACCCATGCATACCCTAACCACGCATGCCTCACCCACCCCTTGCATGTCTCACTCACCCATGCATACCCTAACCACGCATGACTCACCCACCCCTTGCATGCCTCACTCACTCATGCATACCCTAACCACGCATGCCTCACCCACCCCTTGCATGCCTCACTCACTCATGCATACCCTAACAACGCATGCCTCACCCACCCCTTGCATGCCTCACTCACTCATGCATACCCTAACCATGCATGCCTCACCCACCCCTTGCATGCCTCACTCACCCATGCATACCCTAACCACGCATGCCTCACCCACCCCTTGCATGCCTCACTCACCCATGCATACCCTAACCACGCATGCCTCACCCACCCCTTGCATGCCTCACTCACTCATGCATACCCTAACCATGCATGCCTCACCCACCCCTTGCATGCCTCACTCACCCATGCATACCCTAACCACGCATGCCTCTCCCACCCCTTGCATGCCTCACTCACTCATGCATACCCTAACCACGCATGCCTCACCCACCCCTTGCATGCCTCACTCACCCATGCATACCCTAACCACGCATGCCTCACCCACCCCTTGCATGTCTCACTCACTCATGCATACCCTAACCACGCATGCCTCACCCACCCCTTGCATGCCTCACTCACTCATGCATACCCTAACCACGCATGCCTCACCCACCCCTTGCATGTCTCACTCACCCATGCATACCCTAACCACGCATGCCTCACCCACCCCTTGCATGCCTCACTCACTCATGCATACCCTAACCACGCATGCCTCACCCACCCCTTGCATGCCTCACTCACCCATGCATACCCTAACCACGCATGCCTCACCCACCCCTTGCATGTCTCACTCATCCATGCATACCCTAACCACGCATGCCTCACCCACCCCTTGCATGCCTCACTCACCCATGCATACCCTAACCACGCATGCCTCACCCACCCCTTGCATGCCTCACTCACCCATGCATACCCTAACTACGCATGCCTCACCCACCCCTTGCATACCTCACTCACTCATGCATACCCTAACCACGCATGCCTCACCCACCCCTTGCATGCCTCACTCACCCATGCATACCCTAACCACGCATGCCTCTCCCACCCCTTGCATGCCTCACTCACCCATGCATACCCTAACCACGCATGCCTCACCCACCCCTTGCATGTCTCACTCACTCATGCATACCCTAACCACGCATGCCTCACCCACCCCTTGCATGCCTCACTCACCCATGCATACCCTAACCATGCATGCCTCTCCCACCCCTTGCATGCCTCACTCACCCATGCATACCTTAACCACGCATGCCTCACCCACCCCTTGCATGTCTCACTCACTCATGCATACCCTAACCACGCATGCCTCACCCACCCCTTGCATGCCTCACTCACCCATGCATACCCTAACCACGCATGACTCACCCACCCCTTGCATGCCTCACTCACCCATGCATACCCTAACCACGCATGCCTCACCCACCCCTTGCATGCCTCACTCACTCATGCATACCCTAACCACGCATGCCTCACCCACCCCTTGCATGCCTCACTCACCCATGCATACCTTAACCACGCATGCCTCACCCACCCCTTGCATGTCTCACCCACCCATGCATTCCCTAACCACGCATGCCTCACCCACCCCTTGCATGTCTCACTCACCCATGCATACCCTAAGCACGCATGCATAAACCCTACCCACCCATGCGTTCCCTCCTTGCTTGAGTGCAGCAAACATCCGCGAGCTCTTCATGCACTGTGACGAGGTGGAGTATAAGTTTGACGTCATCTACGAGCATATGCTGGTGGCCTCGGCCGACACAGCCGCAATGGTACGTGCTTGTTGTCACGGCTCTTGATTTCAAAATCCTTTTCAATACGTTATAAAGGTATATGCCGATGGCCTCTCCAGACACAACCGCAATGATGTGCAATGGATTTTCTGGGCCTCCAGATTTATTTCTCATGTCAAGCAGGGGCAGTCTAGTCTCTGCCTTAGGTCTAGGATTTCACCTTGGGTGTAGGATTCCACCATTTTTTACGTCTCCAATCACTGGGGAGGGAAAATGCTCGATTCAGTTTCCCTACTCTCCAGTTGTTTTTTCTACAAGCCAGAGGCGTGTCAACTACACTGTTCGGTTTTTGATCCAGTCCTTTTGGTGCCAGAAAGTTGCATGGGACATACGCCGCCAAACCACTCGTCAATAGGGCAACCTGAAGATGCTGACCACAGCATCCGCAACCAACAGTATACCCTCGTTCCATACCCCCCCCCATATCTCCTCTACCCTCCCCGTTGCCTTCCCCAATCGCAACCAGAAGGTGCGGACCACAGCATCCGCAACCACCAGTATCCCCTCGTACCATACCCCCCCCATATCTCCTCTACCCTACCTGTTGCCTTCCCCAATCGCAACCTGCAGGTGCGGACCACAGCATCTGCTACCAACGGTATCCCCTCAAACCATGCCCCCTCCCCCCCTATCTCCTCCACCCTCCCCGTTGCCTTACCAAATCGCAGACTGAAGATGCAGACCACAGCGTCCGCGACCAACTGTGCCCCCTCACGTAACCCTCCCCCCCTCCCCCCCCTCCCCCCCCCATTGCCTCCGCCTGCCTCCAATTTAACCTGTAGGTGCGCACCACAGCTGCCGTGACCAACATCGTGTAGCGGGTTCGATCTCTCCACCTCTGGGTATGGATGCCAACAGCGTTATACCACTGGACCATTCCCCCTGTAGGTGCACTCCACAGCTGCCGTGACCAACATCAGTGCGGGCGTTGCTGACAATGTGCTGCCTCCCTCGGGCATCATCAATGTGAACTTCCGAATGCTGCCCGGCGACGACGAGGACTCCTTATACTCGTACCTGGAGGAAGTGATCGACAGGTGAGAGGTTGTGAACGTGGATGTGTGAACATGTGTGGGTTTGGATGTATGAGGTAATCGATAGGTGTGAGTATGGATGTGTGAAGATGTCCGGGGTTGGATGGAAGAGGCCTTCGACAGGTGAGAGGGTGTGATTGTGGATGTGTGATTGTGTTTGAGTTTGGATGGAAGAGGTGATGGACAGGTGACAGGGTGGATGTGTGAACATGTGTGAGTTCTGATGGAGGAGGTGATCGACGGGTAAGAGTGTGGATCTGTGAACGTTTGTGGGTTCGGATGGAAGAGATGATCGACAGGTGAGAGGTGAATTTGGATGTGTGAACATGTTTGGGTTTGGATGGAAGAAGTGATTGACTGGTGACTTGGTGAGCGTGTAAACTGTAAATGCGTGAACGTGGGTGGGTTTAGATGGAAGAGGTGATGAACAGGTGAAAGGGCGTGCCTGTGGATGTTTGAAGATGTGATGGGCACCTGCTGCCCACCTCCTGCCCACCTTCTGCCCGCCTGTCTGCTTGCCCACCTTCAGCCCACCACCTTCTTCCCACCTGTCTGCATGCCCACCTTCAGCCCACCACCTTCTTCTCACCTGCCTGCTTGCCCTCCTTCAGCCCACCACCTTCTGCCCCCCTCCTGCTTACCTGCCTGCTTGCCTGCTTGCCCACCTGCCTGCCTGCGCACCACTACCTGTCCATCACCTGCTGCCCACCTGCTGCCCACCACCCGCGTGCAGTGACATCAAGTTCGTGAAGCTGGTCCCGTCATCAGACCAGGCGGCCCGGCTTGCCTCTGGCGTGACGCCAGCGGATGGGCGCCACTTCCAGCTCCTCAAGCAAGCCATACATTCTGTCTACCAATTTGAGCAAGGGCCGCCTGAGGTGGTGCCGCTGCTTATGTCAGGTGCGGGCAGGGGGGGGGCTGAGAGGGGCTACTTAAGGTGCTGCCTCTGCCCATATCAGGTGAGTGCAGGGGTGTGTGGGGAACATGGAGGGGCAGGGGGGGCAGAGAGGGGCTGCTTGAGGTGGTGTTGCTGCTCGTGTCAGGCGGGTAGATGGGGGGGAGGGGCAGGGAGTTACTGAATCACGAACACGTTTGGTCAAGCCATACACTCGGTCCACCAATTTGAGCAAGGGCTATTTGAGATGGTCCCGTTGCTCATGTCAGGTGCCTGCAGGGGGGTGGAGGCATTGTTGTGCAACCTGCTTATTGATCCACCTGCCTGTTGATCTCTCTGTTTGTTGATCCACCTGTCTGTCGATCCACCTATTTGTTGATCCAACTGCCTGTTGAGCCACCTGTCTGTTGATCCACATGCCTGTTGATCCACCTGCCTGCTGATCCCTCTGTCTGACGATCCACCTGCCTGTTGATCCCTCTGTCTGTAGATCCACCTGCCTGTTGATCCCTCTGTCTGTTGATCCACCTGTTTATTGATCCCTCTGTCTGTTGATCCACCTGCTTATTGATCCACCTGCCAGTTGATCCCTCTGTATGTTGACCCCTCTGTCTGTTGATCCACCTGTCTGTTGATCCCTCTGTCTGTTGATCCACCTAAATGTTGATCCACCTGCCTATTGATCCCTCTGTCTGTTGATCATCCTGTCTGTTGATCCACCTGCCTGTTGATCTACCTGCCTGTTGATCCCTTTGTCTGTAGATCCACCTGCCTGTTGATCCCTCTGTCTGTCGATCCACCTGTTTATTGATCCCTCTGTCTGTTGATCCACCTGTTTATTGATCCACCTGCCAGTTGATCCCTCTGTATGTTGACCCCTCTGTCTGTTGATCAACCTGCCTGTTGATCCCTCTGTCTGTTGATCATCCTGTCTGTTGATCCACCTGCCTGTTGATCCCTCTGTCTGTTGATCCACCTGCCTGTTGATCCACCTGCCTGTTGACCCCTCTGTCTGTTGATCATCCTGTCTGTTGCCCGCTGTGTTCTTTTTAGTACGCAACCGACCATCTTTGGCATGCTGCCGTGCAGCCATCACAGAACAGATGGGAACTAAGCCATCACTGAAAACATGACCGGAGGCCCAATCAGAGGAGGGCTTGCTGCACCAGGCCCTCAAGGCTCAAGGCCGTCATGTAGCTGAACTATAGCTGAAGCACCCTAAATAAGTAGTATCGCCCTGACCTGCACCTCTGCTTATCTGCTATCTTGTGTGTACTTCTAGGTGGAACAGACTCGCAGCATTACGCAAAACTGTCACGAGGCGGCATTCTGCGGTTCGTCCCCACCACCAGCTCCAAGGATGACGATCACAGGGTGCATGGCGTCAACGAGCGTACTGCTGTCCAAGACTACGGCAGGGCCGTGTGCGTGTACCAGGAGGTGCTTCGCCTGTTTTCGGAGCCTTAGAGCAAGGGATAGGACCATTGAGTGCATGGCGTTGGTGAGTGTCGCTGCTTGGAATATGGCAGGGCCGTGTGCGTGTACCAGGAGGTGCTCCGCCTGTCTTCTGAGCCTTAAAGCAAGGGATAAGACCACTGAGTGCATGGCGTTAGTGAGCGTACTGCTGTTTGGGATTACTACTATGGCAGGGCCGTGTGCATGTACAATGTACGTCTGTTGTCAGAGTGCTGAGAAATGGGAGGGGGTAACAGACCTGGACCCCATCATCGTAAGCCAATGACGTTACACCTATGGGCCATGCTCAAGGCGGCTGTACCGCGTGGGCGGCCAACTGTTCAGAAAGGAAGGGGGGGCGAAGGAAATGCCGGAAACGCAAACAAGTCCGAAACCTCTGCTCTTGTAGAAACCAGCCCTCAACAATGCCTACAACAGCGTCCACAAAAGCAAATGCATCCCAACCCTGCTCAGCCTGGTACAGTTGGTGGAAGTTCATTGTTGGCACACCCCGGCAAGGCAACCCGGTACGAAATACGGTACGGTCAAACAGTACGGATACGGTACGGTACGGCAAAAATGGCCAGACGGGTGAGAAAATGGCCGACACGGTGTTTTAACACGGTACAGTGTTGTTAAACGGTGCGATACGATACGGAAACGGTACGGGATTTTGACCCAAACGGTCATACTGGTTAACCCTAGCCCGTGGGACCTGCCCACCCCTCCTCCCGTAACTTCTCCCTGACACTAGGGCAATGGAAGCAAGCATGTAGTGCATCCTCTACATGCTCGCCATGATCCCTTGTCCAGCATCGTTGGCAGCAGCGCACCTCTCGACACTGACCGCTGTGCCGTCCTCTGGTGTCAGCTGTGTTGATCGCGTCGAGCAGCAGTAGCAGATTTGTGCGCTCACAAGCACACTCCCTCGTGCTGGTGCGGCTCCTGAGTGGCTTGTTGCTGCTGGTACTGCTGCTGCTGCTGCTGCTGATACTGTTAATGCTGTTGCTGTTGGTATTGCTGCTGCTGGTACTGTTGCTGCTTATGGTCACGAGGCCACATAAACAGACACGGCACTTAATTTCAGGTAGGATCTGGGGAAGGCCCCGGCCCCTCATCTGACAACATGGCATCATGTTCTCCAGTCAGCCAGCCAGACACAGCCGGAAGACAAGCCACCGTACCGTAGCGTGTATAGACTTTCTCTTTCTATGATGGTATCGGCGTGGACGCGGCCTAGGCCCATGCCGCAATGTTTCCTTAACCCTGACCCCCCAGCGGGGCGTAGTTTTCTTTCTTTCCTTTCTCCAGTGATACTCCCCACATACATAGTCCTTAAATTTTGCTTACCGTATCGTGCATAGTATTAGCCAACTAAATTCACGTCAAAAGAATAGAGGACTGAGAAAATAACACGCGATGGGCTCTGGCAAGGAGACAGTGCAAGTGCAGATCATTGATATGATGTCCGGGTCCACCTGCAGACATGTCAATGACGTCCCACCTCTGGGCCCTGCCCCAAAAGTCACGACCGCGTGGTCTTCCAACATTGAAGTGTGGCGAAGGAAAGTAACGCTAGGATGCTGGAAGCGAACATGCAGCAGAGCCTCCACTTGCTCGCCATCTCCCATTGACCAGCACCCTTATCAGCTGTACGTCCCGCGCTGTTGAGCTCCATGCCGCCCTCTGGTGTCAGCTGCACCAAGCCGCAACGGCAAGTTGGTGCTCACACAAGCACACTTGCAGTTAAGTATTTTGAAGGCTTATCTCTTCAGGGGCAGGGGATACGGGCTGCCTGCCATTTTTGTTGTTGTTCTTGTTGTTTGGAAGGTGAACTTTCTTTCCTTTCTTTCCTCGGCCTTCTCCCTTGACTTTCCTAGCTGACTTAATATTTGCCGACGTGGAGTCACAATTTAAGCAGGGCCCAGAGGTGTAACGACATTGACACACAAGCACACGCCCTGCTGTTGATGCTGCTCCAAGCACGTGCACATCTGTGATTATTTCAGGCCTCCATTGCGGCCACACTTGTCCTACTCGTTCACTCTTCACAGTTTACACCCACAAATCTACAACATAACCGTGATTGCATGTTTTACAATTTTTGCAGTCATTTGTTGGCTGCATACCACTCATGCCAAGCAAAACAAGATTGACATCCAACAGCTCGAAAGATCTGCACAGTTTCACAAAGCTAGGACAGGGTCACACCAACACGGAACCTTGATTATTGGGAGAACTAAGTTTTGGTGTTCCCTGTTTTGTACTTGTGTTGTTAAATGTTTAAAGATTTTCATTCCGGCATAATATTAGTTTCCAGCCAACATGTAACACCTTGGGGACCTCCACTTAAGGCTAGACGCCTAGCAACTAAGACATGTATCAAAACTCCGGGCTTAATTCAAGCAACCTGCTTGAATTAACTACTGAAATACTAAAACATCAGTACGGACTGGAAGAACAAACCAATATGGACATTTAGATGCCTCTCTAGCATTGTATTGCTTAACCTCAGGGAACCAAATAGACGAAATTGTCATAATAACAGAAGGGAAGGCAAGCCAGTGAGACAAAATAATTGGCATCAAGGCTCCCAGCAGGAACCAGCACACGGGCGGGAGCCCACGCCTCCCCTCAGTACCATGGGTACCCCCTGCATGCACACTTAACCGTAAGCTTAGGTGTGCATTAGCTACTTCTTTAATAATGTGTCTTAATTGATACGGAACAAATGCATGACACAACTTATTCATGGCGCACATTTTTTCATATGCCTCCAACTGAGATCATCCCATTCAGTCTCCATGTGCCCATTTCTATGACACCTATGCAGTATGCGCGGCCTGTGTCGCTTTGCACAAGGCAGATGCAAGCATCACATGCATATCCCTCTCCTTCTTATTCTTTACCCAAGGCCGCACACGCCGGCTCGCTATCTGCAAGCTTTCCAGGCCCGCATGCTCAACCAGCCCCTCAAACAAACGAAAGTGGCCATTTTGGGCCGCATCCGCCAGCGCCTTGCCAACACAGACAGCGTCAGGAGGGTGCTCCGGCCACTGCATAAGCATCTGGACGACCGAGCTATTCCCACAGGCAGCTGCCTGCATCAACGCTTCACCATTCCGGCAGTCGGCTCGGGGCGCACCCTCTGGCAGATCCAAGAGCAGCTGCACGATGGACGGCTTCCCCCCTTAGCAGCCAGGATGAGCGCCTCGCAGTTCTGGCAGTCGCCCCGGGCGGGGTTCTGCGCCCAACCCAGCAGCAGCTGCACGGCCTGCATATGCCCGCCCTTCACAGCACTCATCAAGGCGCTCCCATCCTGGCAGTTGGCAGCAGGCGCATGCTGCGGCCAGCTCAGCAACGTCAGCATGGTCTCCATCCGCCCTGAAGCGGAGATCGCCACGAGAGCTGCTCCCTCGGCACAGTCCGCACGTGGAGCGTGAAGCTGCCAACCCAGGAGCAGCCGGACCATGTCATCCTCATGGTTACTACACGCAGCTATGAGCGCTTCCCCACTGCGGCAGTCCGCCCGCGGCGCGTGTGGGGCTGTCAGCAGCAGCAACACGATGTCTTCATGCCCATACTCCACGGCTGTGACGAGCGCCTTGCCACCTCCACAGTCTGGCCTGGCTGGGTGCTCAGGCAGCTCCAGCAGGGTGCGCACCCTATCAACATTGCCACTCTTAATGGCCTTGATCAGGACAGCACTGTCTTGGCTGTCAGCGCGGGCAGGGCTCTGCGGGTGCTGAAGCAGCAGCGAAATTAGGTCCCCATCATCATCATCCTGCCTGCACTGCACCAGCGCTTCGCTGTCGCGGCAGTCGGCGCGCGGCGCATGCTCTGGCCACTCCAGAAGAAGGCGCGCAGCAGGGGCGTGTCCGCGCTGGCAGGCCTGCACCAGGGCCTCGCCCTCCTGGCAGTCCGGACGCAGCTCGGCCGACGGCCATTCGAGCAGCGTCCGCATCACCTCGACACAGCCACGGGCTGCCGCCGCAACGAGCGCACTCCCATCCTGAAAGCTGGCCATCTCTGTCTGTTGCGCAAGCAGCTCCCGCACCACGTCCCATCGCCGCGAGAGGAAGCTGCCAGCAGCAGCGGGTCCAAGACCCGGCAGCTAGCTGCAGGAGCATGTTCAGGCCAGCTGAGGAGCAGGCGCAGTACATCCGCATGTCCTCCATGGCTTGCCTTGGCCAATGCCATGCCATGCGCGGCATCAGCGCGTGCAGCGTGCCTGGACTGGGACAGGAGCAACCTCACGACCTCGGCGGAGCCAAAGCTGGCCGCCTTCATCAAAGCGCTGCTCTCTGCGTGGGAAGCCCGAGGTGCATGCTGCGGCCATTCCAGCAGGAGTCTGCACGGGAGAAATATATGGGGAGGGGGAGATGGGGGGAAGGGGTGAGCCTGTACCACAGGTGACCAAAATATATGGGGAGGGGGGGAGGGGGGAAGAGGTGAGCCTTGACCACAGGTGACAAAAAGTCCAGTATACTTTGCTGTCAATATGTGCGCACAGCGGCAGCATACTACCATAGGTCACGACAGACAGAAGGTCCCCATCAATCTTGATTCAACAGTCACTTTCAAGATTCTTGAAGGTGACTGTTTTGAAATCCCAAGGCTTGCAATCACACAAGGCAGCATTCACACGCCACTCGTACCGTATGTGTTTGTGTGCTGGTGGCTTGCCTAATGGGAGGCCACTGTTTTTTCGCTCGCTGTCCTAGTGTATTCAGTGCTCGTACCGGTTTGCGGGCACATGCATCAAATGTGATGCTCTGATGGACTGTAAAAAAGCCACAAATTCACAGCATTGGGTGCCTTGCGCAATTCACCTGATCGTTGCTGCTTGGCCATTAACAGCTGCAGCCATGAGTGCTGCACAGTCAGTGCAGTCAGCCCTCGGTGCGTACTGGGGCCACTTGAGCAGCAGACTCGCAGCTGCACACTGCCGGTTGCGAGCCGCCTCAATCAGTGCCTGACCTTGCAGACAGTCAGCTCGCGTCGCATGCTTGGGCCACCGCAGCAGCAGCTTCATGACCTTCAAATGACCGTGGCTGGCTGCCTGCACAAGTGCGCAACCCCCCTGGCAATCCGCCCGCGGCGCCCGATCGCCCGGCAGGCTCAGCAGCAGCTGTACCAAGGCCTTGCTGCCGCTGCCTGCTGCCAGAACCAAAGCTTCATCCAGATTGACACATTCCTGCGGCAGCTCGCCGGCAGCCAGCTGCCCTGGAGTCCCCTCCTGGCGCCAGTCGAGCAACAGCTGGACGATGCATGTGTGCCCGTTTGCAGCGGCAACCGAAAGCGCGCCTGACCAGTCGATGCACCTCTGCGAGGTCTCAAGCCACCGCAGCAGCAGCCGAGCCAGTTCTTTGTGCCCATGCTCCGCTGCCAGCTGCAGTGCGCCGCCCCCGTCACGCATGTCGGCCTCTTCAGGCTCCTCTGGCCACTTCAGCAGCAGCCGCACCACCGCCACGTGGCCGCCTATAGCTGCGCGCTCCAGGGCCTCAGCACCCTGAGATTGGGGCTTGGCGGCATTGTGCGGCCACCGTAGCAGCATGCCTACCAGCGCCACATGTCCACCCTCAGCCGCCCGGATGAGAGCGTCGCCAGACCTGCAGTTGGCGCGCGCCGCACCCGTGTGCCAGCTCAGCAGCAGGTGCGCGATCTCCTTGTGGCCGGCGCCGGCGGCCGAGACGAGCGCCTCGCAGTCTTGGCAGTCGGGCCTCGGGGCATCGCTGGTGCAGCTGAGCAGGAACTGGACAACCGCCATGTGACAGCCTGCAGCCGCCGCGACAAGTGCCTCACCGTCCTGGCAGTCCGCGTGAGGGGCGTGCAGTGGCCATCTCAGTAGCATGCGCACGAGCTCGATGTGGCCGCCGCGGGCAGCTTCTACCAGTGCCTGGCCATCTCTGCAGTCCGCTTTCAATCCGGGCCAGCCACTCTCCAGCAGCAGCTGCATGGTAGCTGTGTGTCCATGCCTTGCGGTCTTTATTGCAGCCTCTGCAGGGATACAGGGGCCAGACCTAAGGTGTCATGCAGGGCCTGGTAGCACGATACGGCATGATACGGCGCAATACGTCACAGGTTCAGCCAGATTATACTACCAAAGTGCCATGATACAGCTCGATACGGCTCGATACGGCACAGGTTCAGCCGGATAGTGCTACCATGATTAAGGGCCTGGAGCTAGGGAGGTGCATTCAGTGAAATAGGCAGAATGTTGTTTACTACGAAGAGCCCTTGCAGGCACCACCCATACCTAGCACATGCCAGTTACCAGTCGCAGGTTAAGTTGTTTTCATTGCTAGGGATGATAGCGTCATCCCCGTGTTATTAACCAATTGGTGCAGTAATCGTTGCACTTGGAACTGGAGACGTCAATGCTCGTCCCATGGCCACTTTGATGGTGAGGCACAGAGGCCTGTCATAGCAGCTGTATGTCTGCTCACCCGAGGCAATGTCATAGCAGCTCATAGACCCGAGGCTATGTCATAGCAGCTCATAGACCCGAGGCAATGTCATAGCAGCTGTCTGCTCACCCGAGGCAATGTCACCATCACATCCCTGATAAGAGGTCAGGATCTGGCACATGAGTTGATGCCGGTTCACGTTGGGGAGAGAGCATGAGGCTGCCCGGACCAGGGCTTGGTCGGGGCCATGCTGCAGCACGAGGGCGGTCGCGAGGTACGCATGGGAGCCTCGCAGAGCCTCGCGCCACTCACGGCACACATTCCTGAAGGACGGATGGATGCTTGGGATTCATACTTTCATTGAGGCAGGCAGCAGGAGGAGGGCCAAACTCGGATCATGGGTCAGCATGGCCAAACATGTGATGACTCAGCAGTGGGATGAAATATGTGACGACAGAGCAGGATAATGTCGCGAAGCCCTCACCACGCTGCGAACGTGGACCCATCTATCTTCCACGAGCCAGCCTGACACAAGGCGTGGATGAGGTGCTTGGTTTGCATGCTGAACGCCTCGATATGCGCGTTCGCGACACGTGGAATCCTGGTGCACCCCGTGAATCGGAATCGTGAATGACGGTGCCACCTGAGCCCCGGAATCCCGTTTCAATGCACTGCCTTGATGCACTGTGTGTATGGGAGCGATGCCTCTTGCGGGTATGGGAGCAAAAGGATGGGATGCACACAGCCTGGCCGATGTCGTGCCACTTTCGCCCAGCCTCGGCGTTGGAGAATAGTCTTGAAGTCTGCCTCGTTTTGTTATTTCATTTCCTCCGTCCGGGCCTCATTCGGACCTGCCGAGATGCTGCCGAGTAGCTGCTCGGCAGTCGGCACGCACCGATTATATCTCGGATCGATATCGAACGTAGGATCCAGCAAGCAGCTTCGCGACCTCAACAAGTAGCTGCACATTAGCAGACGGGGATCTTGGTAAATTTAGACTCCAAATGTTGTGTGGAATTAACGACGTCACTGTGCACTTGAGAGATTTGCATTTAAATCTGATTTAGAGAGAGGCTGAAGGTCTACTCAAGAAGCAGACGAGCAGGATGAGAGGTTTGTGAAGTGAAGTTTTTGTGAAGTTTTTACAGTCCAACAGAGCATCACACTTGATGCATGGGACATGTGCCCGTAAACCGGTACATGCACTTGATACACTAGGACAGAAAGCGAAAACCAGTGAACCCCCTGGGCAAGCAACTAGCACACAACCACGACAGTGGCATGGGAATAAACCCCATAGTGCAGAAGATAAGCCCCAGCCATAAAACATGACGTGGGTGCAAAAGAGTTCGATTGAGCACCGCCTAGAGAATTAGGGGGATGACAGGATAGTTGGCAAAGTTTTGAGATGATTCTCTCTTTTCATCATACCGTACACTGAAAGATAAAACAACCAGATTTCTTGCAGAACACATATGCAGAATCCGCTGCATTTAGTTTGCCCCACACTCCAGTTGCGAACCGTTTCATGGCCTCATCCTCGTCCTCTAGGAAATTATGGAAAGTAAGGTTAAATTGAAAACGAAGGTCTGTGTAGAACGGGCAGTAAATGATGTGAAGCTCATCCTCCCGACATTTAAGATTGCAACATCTACATATCCTCTCGCTATGAGGCACACAAGGTTTCTGAAAGCGCCCCGTCTCAACATTCAGCCAATGCGACCCCATCCGATACCGGGCTACAGCGAAAATAATATCAGGCTTACTCAAATTGTACCAGAAAGTCTCCTTCACATTACGCTTAATTTGGAACCACTTAGAGAACGTAAACAATTTGAACCCCGAGCGTTCTGATTCAGGAGTAGCACGTACTGACAGGGCCGTACGTGGCATGTCCCTGGAAATTTTGGAAAGCCACTGATCCCTAGCTGAATTTACAATGACCTCAATATTCAAAGAGGTATTGGCTGAAGCAGTCAATAAATAAATACCCAGAGTCATCAATATCGTAGACAGAAAACCAGCCCAACAAAGTGAAGTGCCGGCCTTCGCCAAATCACAACTTTCCTGCATAGCCATTTTCACAAGGTCATCGTCAGGCCTCAGATTAATTCTATTCCAGAAACTCAGGGTCTGCTGAAAAAGGCTTAAGATAAGGGGTTCACGGTGCAGTTCACTCATGAGAACATATTCGGCCACAGACTTGCGAAGACCCAGACACTGCCTAAGGAAACCCTTGTGAATTACCTCCATATCTCTAGAGAAACCAGAATCTGTCAAGCCGAATCCTTTCGCAAGGAGACCTGGTCCCCAAATTTCACACCCATAAAACAGAATAGGCTTCACCAAAGAGTAAAAAAGATGACATTTAATGTGAACATTGTGTATGTCAAGCTCATGACATCTCCGGACCATGGCATACAAAGCTGCCCTCCCCTTGGTGACACAACGTCTACATGCTCCCTTCATACCCTCTGCCTCATCAAATAACATACCCAAGTACATGAAAAATTGCTTAATATCAAGAACTACAAGAACGCTTCCGTCATAAGACAGAGATGCCAAATGACGGCAATATTTCTGGTTAAAAACAACTGCCTCAGATTTTTTTTATTAACTGTCAAGGCATTGTGGCGACAAAAATATGGAGAGCATCAAGAAGTTTTTGCAGATCATCCGGCGATTCAGCGAATAACACCAGATCATCAGCATCAAGTAAAACTCTGACCAAAGCATGTGAAAGACGGGCGCCAATATCAGGGCACTCACTTGCTACAAACTTCTCGAAACGGTCGATAAACAGGCCAAACAATAGAGGGGACAGCGGGTCTCCTTGTTTAACACCCATAAAGGAGGAGAAACTATCTCCCAGTTTACCACCAAACCGTACACGAAGTACATACAGTCCAGCAGGGCATCACATTTCATTCATGGGGAAGGTGCCCGAAAACCAGTTCGGGCACAAAATAAAATAGGACAGGGAGCGGGAAAACAAGGGTTTAGGGGTCGCATAACCTCCATGACCATGCTGAAATAAAATGGACGCCCATGACGTGACACCTCTGGGCCTTGGTCAAAAAGGCTCGGCCACATGGGCTCCCAATAGTGAAGTCGAGAAAGGAAACTCGGACAATAGGGAAAATAAATTAAAAGGAACTCAAAGAAGGAAAATGCCCCTACCCAACCAAAAAGGAAAGGTAGTGCAACGTTCCCCGCCCCCATCAGTCAAGTCCAGAACAAGTTAAAATTGAAGAGAGGAGAAAATGCATGAGAAGAAATAAAAGGACCTATCTCCTTCCACCAAAAAGGAATAAAAATCCAATTATCCAGGTCAACAAGAAACTACCATAGTCCTCAATGATATCCTGAGTACCAAAGAACCGGTTTGAAACCACTATTAATTAATTGTATTTTGGGGTGCGCGTACCAGCTGCACAGCTTAAAATTAATTAAAAAATCAGCTGCGCGGACCAGCCAGTCAGTCACGGGCGGGGTGCACAGACTAAAAATCCCAGTAAAAAAACAGTCAAATCAATGTTGCACGGCCGAAGTAAATAATTCTGATGTGATTTTTGCCTGCGCGGTGATTCCAATAATATATAAAAATAGGGGTGCGCAAACCCTATCCAGTTCTACGGTAAGATAAGTGTGCTGCCTTGCTAGCCCTCTCGTTTCTTCGACATCATGATCTCTAATTCTCCAGCGAGGCAGCGTGGCTAGGGCAACGGAGTCATGGACGTTATCTTGTTTCCACCCCGCTGATTGGTTCACTATTATTTTGGTTAATGGCTTGTTCAACGAAGTTATAACCCTCTCGGCCTTGCCTAAAAAGGCTCGGCGGTGCAGGCGCCCGGATGTCTGCCAGACTCGATGTTCCATATCACCGTAGACAGTGAGGCAAACGGTTTTAGAGGGCGCACAGATAAACAAATGACAACACAGAACGTAGCCCTATCTTAATATGGGATTAGTATAGGACAGGCTCAGGTTCAGGCTCCAGCGATAATTTCAATGGCGAAATGTGCACGCGGATGACAAATCGCCCTAATTATCTTTACACTGAGGAGACCCCGATGTCTCGGAGCCCCTTCGACTGTACACATCTATTTTCCTACCTCCCAGGACAGAAAAAACCCAATGCCCTAATATCCCACTGACTGAGTAAACACTTAACTATGAAGCCTCACGGGTTGCACTTTCAGGCCATGGGCCATGGGCCATTCATTCCGTTGGACATTCTCAGTCACTGGTCATGGGAATGATCCCAGAGGTCAAGCAATGCATCAACAGGCCGTGCAGCGAATCATTGCGTCATTTATTTTTGTGCGAGGGATTCCGCCTGTCCAGGGGGGGTCTGCCAGCAATGTGTGACAATTACTTACACATTCCAGACGAATGAAACGTTTAAAGCAAATTTCCAAAGAGCCGTGAAACAACGTGTTAACAACCATACAGCTATACGTCTCGATGGGCAATGTGACAGCGGATCACCGTGACGTTCAGAAGTTTCGAAAACGTCACTCCACATGCCGTGCAACTATTCGGGGCTTGCGTAATTCTGAACAGTGCGTCGCCAAGCAAGCGATCTGCAAGCTTCCAAAGTATATGCTGCTTCTCAATCAAACGGCAAAAGATGGAAGCCACAAACAGACATGGACATAGCACAACCCGGTTTGTGGGCACCTGTCCATCCACCAAATTTGATGCTTTGCTGAACTGAAAATAAATTCAAAAATACAATAATATCAAACAAGATGCAGGTGTTGCAGTACTGCGACGACAATATACATGCCACATCCTGAACTGCGCCGTCCCCTCTTTTGTAGCCCTTCCAAAGCAACTTGTCAACAAGGATCTATGTGCAGGCCCTGCCTGCTTCCTAAACAGTGTATCTGTCGTCGCGGATCAACTCAAGTTCAGGTGCATATCAGGGACCTCTCTGCCCCTAGCTAGAGGCCCACGTGCAGCCAGCCATGCTGCGTACGCCTGTGTCAGTAGGCTGGTCAAGGTTTGGCCCCAATCGGGCCGTCAGCGGCCGCGGGGCGGCCCGCCAAAGGCTGACTCGTCGACAATGAAAGAAACACGGTTTCTGGACCGGCCCCATGGAAGTCAGCGATCATGCCCTTGAGGCGGCCAGCTGCCCCGTTGCCCATCCCTTGGCTGGCAAAAGGAGTGCCAGCAGCCTTGTCAGGCAATGGCTGACGAGGCCCAGCGGGCCAAACATGAAGCACAGAGCAATACTGTGGCCCGTCGGCACCGAGCTGTTGATCCCATCAATCAGGATGGCCCTGCAGGTAGGACACGTCAGAGGGGAAGTTTTAGTTACAATTTCAATCAGGATGGCCCTGCAAGTAGGAGTGTAGGACACAGCAGAGGGGAAGTTTCAGGTTCAGTCAGGATGGCCTTGAAAGCACAAGGAGAGAAGAGGGCAAAATTGTTTCAGATGCCAGCTTAACTCATGCCTCACGGCAATCTGAGCAAATCAGAGGGAGAGGTTTCAGAGGCTCGCGTGACTCATGCCTCGCAGCAACCTGAGAAAGGCAGAGGGAGATGTTTCAGAGGCTAGCGTAATTAAAGCATTGCTGCGATCTGAGCCAAGCAGAGACAACCGTTTCAGATGCCAGCTTCTGTCGTGCACAGCAATCTGAGTCATGGTCCAGCCATCAGCATAGTTTTCTTTTACACCACCTCTTCCTGAACCTCAGAAACTGCTCCTGTTCATGAAGCTATCTTCTGTTTCCCCTCCTTTCTTTCTAGAACAGCACAGCATATGACCTGGTCATGAGCCACATGCCAGCCCCTTGCACTCTTTCTTTGAGCTGGTTTTAATAATTGAAAAAGTCGTATCCCGAGTAGCATGGGACACGTGGAATCCCGTGTGAATAAGCGAGGTTCCAACTGCCCACAATCAATCAGCTACACCAAGGCTACATCATGGCTGAGTCTGCCAGGGGGTAGCAATCCTTCCTGCTGGACCAACCGCCGTTCAAAAAGTTGTGCTCATCAGTCGAGTGGTTGCTGCCGCCGCAACCCTACAAATAAACAAATTGTTTTACTTTTGTTTCTGTGTTTGTCCCATTCGTTGCCGCCAATGGCCTCCACCAGATGGTCTGACACGCAGCAAAATAAACACAGCCCCCCTAGTAAGGAGCTAACAGTTCGTCAACCTGTGTTTACTTTTGCATGCTCATTTTGTCAAATTAATATTTAGCCGTGAATGAGGCTGAAAGTGAGCTGATCAGATGGGGGACTTTCATTGGTGCCCGTTTGGAAGTGGAACACACAGTGGGGTCTCTGTCCTGTCTGCCACGATCACACAGGGTGCATGAAACACAGTGATTGTATATTATTATTCAGCTACCATTCAGCTACATCACAACCAACAGCCGCAGGGTGTAACATGACCTCATCTCCCGGATCAGTCCCTGAGTTTCCTCAAACCCAGGCAACCAGTTGCATCAAAGGATAAGCTCCAGTGTCACAGGGGGTCTTCTATGTCATAGGGGGTCTTCTGTGACACAGGGGCATATTCTGTGATGCAACTTACTCTGTATTCTGTCAAGTGCCGCCAGACCCGCTGTTTGGTCTACAAAACGGGGGTCGGTCAAGGTAAGGTCTGCATGGGCTCAGTGGTGTGGCTGCCTAGCAGCCAACCAAAGGTTTTCTTATGTTTGCTGAAATGAGCACTGCAGCTGATCGGGGTGTGAAGATAAAGTATGGACCCAGAGTAAATAGCGAACACGTGCAGCAGGGCTGCAGCTTCCCAGTCAGGAAAAGAAAGTCTCAGGACTCTCAAAGCCTTTGCACATTCTGAGCAGTTCAGCAGCAGCTCAGCCGCTCCCTGCCTCAGCACACTGACAAACGATGAGCAATATTCTTGCAATGCACTTCAGCTAAAATCCAGCTATGTCCCAAGTTGGGCCGGAAAGAGGTCTGGGTGCATCACGTCCTTTTGCTTGGGCTGCCGGCAGCAGGCCAGGCCAGGTTTTGTCCCAATCGGCCCAGTGGTCGCCACCCGGCTGTCCCTCAAATGTGGTCTGGTGCGCACTAAGAAAAGCACTGGCCATCAGGGCCTGTCCACAGGCTAGTGCGGCAACTTCCTTAACCCTTAACCCTAAGTGGTGGCCATCAGGGCCTGCCAACAGGCTAACACAGCATCTTCCACCGTGCTTCTCTTAGTGTTTCAGACGTCCTTTGGCAGGCCGTTGCGCAGCCACCACTGGGCCGATGAGGGCAAAGCCTAGACCGGCATCAGCCAGTTGCCTACCAGGAGAGGGCCCTTTGCTGCACCATGCCCCCTGATGTAGCTGAATCGTGTGACAAACACTTTTTCACACAAAAAGCGGAAATACAAGAAAAAGTGAGTTGTACCCATGCATGCTTGGCCCCTCTCACCTGGCTTGGTAGAAGTCCAGCAGGAGCAGGTGCACCCAGGCAAGGCAGGTCACGCAGGGGCTCTTGAACAGGTCCGCGACAGCGCCCATGTTTGGAGTAAAGGACTCCGCCTGATCAGGGGGGTGAGCATCAGTGTTTTTGAGCCGCGCACTTCAGCTACACTTCAGCTACATCACGCAGGGGCTCTGGAACAAGTCCGCGACAGCGCCCATGTTTGGGTCAAAAGACTCTGCCTGATCAGGGGGGTGAGCAGCAGTGTTTTTGAGCCGCGCACTTCAGCTACACTTCAGCTACATCACACAGGGGCTCTGGAACAAGACCGCGACAGCGCCCATGTTTGGGTCAAAAGACTCTGCCTGATCAGGGGGGTGAGCAACAGTGTTTTTGAGCCGCGCACTTCAGCTACACTTCAGCTACATCACGCAGGGGCTCTGGAACAAGTCTGCGACAGCGCCCATGTTTGGGTCAAAAGACTCTGCCTGATCAGGGGGGTGAGCAACAGTGTTTTTGAGCCGCGCACTTCAGCTACACTTCAGCTACATCACGCAGGGGCTCTGGAACAAGTCCGCGACAGCGCCCATGTTTGGGTCAAAAGACTCTGCCTGATCAGGGGGGTGAGCAACAGTGTTTTTGAGCCGCGCACTTCAGCTACACTTCAGCTACATCACGCAGGGGCTCTGGAACAAGTCCGCGACAGCGCCCATGTTTGGGTCAAAAGACTCTGCCTGATCAGGGGGGTGAGCAACAGTGTTTTTGAGCCGCGCACTTCAGCTACACTTCAGCTACATCACGCAGGGGCTCTGGAACAAGTCCGCGACAGCGCCCATGTTTGGGTCAAAAGACTCTGCCTGATCAGGGGGGTGAGCAACATTGTTTTTGAGCCGCGCACTTCAGCTACACTTCAGCTACATCACGCAGGGGCTCTGGAACAAGTCTGCGACAGCGCCCATGTTTGGGTCAAAAGACTCTGCCTGATCAGGGGGGTGAGCAACAGTGTTTTTGAGCCGCGCACTTCAGCTACACTTCAGCTACATCACGCAGGGGCTCTGGAACAAGTCTGCGACAGCGCCCATGTTTGGGTCAAAAGACTCTGCCTGATCAGGGGGGTGAGCAACAGTGTTTTTGAGCCGCGCACTTCAGCTACACTTCAGCTACATCACGCAGGGGCTCTGGAACAAGTCCGCGACAGCGCCCATGTTTGGGTCAAAAGACTCTGCCTGATCAGGGGGGTGAGCAACAGTGTTTTTGAGCCGCGCACTTCAGCTACACTTCAGCTACATCACGCAGGGGCTCTGGAACAAGTCCGCGACAGCGCCCATGTTTGGGTCAAAAGACTCTGCCTGATCAGGGGGGTGAGCAACATTGTTTTTGAGCCGCGCACTTCAGCTACATCACGCAGGGGCCTTACGCCAGGTCTGCCCCTGCACCCATGTGTGGCCATCCTGGGGCAAAATACTTGGCCTGATGACCAAGGGGTAACCATGGGGTGAGGGAAGAAAACCAATGGTGTGACAAATTTTTTTGTTGCATGCTTAAGATCGGGCCACATCGTGGCCTACGGCCGAGAGGGCCTGGTGCAGGAAGCCCCACTGCTAGTGCCACCAACCGCAGGTCGATCAAGGTTTGGTCCCCATCGGCCTAGCGGTGGCTGCGCAAAAGTCAGAGTACGCTGTCCGAGGCGCATTAAAGGAGCACCAAAGAAGGGTAGACTTCATGCACAGGGTGAAAAAGAGCGAGCTAGCACCCACCGGCAGACTTCATACACTAGATCAAAAGTAGCAAGCAAGCACCCACTGGCTTTGTTTCATCGTTGATGCCCAAGATAAATTCAGCGGACCAGAACCCACTGGCTTTGTTTAATTGATTATGCACAAGATAAATTCAACGAGCCAGCACCCACCCCGCAAAAACACCACGGGCACCTTTCATACAGAGGATGAAAAAGTAGTGAGCACCTTGTACCAAATGCTAGATAATGTATTACAGTATTAGAGTACCGTAGTCCCGGACGTTCTTCGTTGTTTTGAAGTTAGTTGTTGCTTAAAAAGTTGCTGTTTTGGAGATTTTATTGAATCGTTGCCCCTTTGGGCCCGTTCACACTTGATGTCGAATCGCGTCATGGGGTAACTCGAATCGGGGACGAGGTAATTCGAGTCGCAGGACCCATGGGTGTTCCAAAGGGGTTTATACATGTCAATTAAGACATAAATAAACTGGGAAGCATGTGCTGTGTCGGGTCGATTCGAGTTACCTCGACCCCGACTTGAGTCACCCCGCAACCCAACTAAGTAGGAATTTGAATTTGGGTAGGGGGGGTGAATCGGGTGGATCGCACCAATGAAATCGGCCTCGCAAGCGTGATTTTCTAGAGCGATCAAGTGATTTGCTGCACCTATGTTGTCTTATACACCTATTCGGATATGATTGCATCTCAAGAATCGCTGCAGAGGCCATGGGGGCGAACCCAACCGGACCCCTGGGGCGACGTAGGCATCGCGACTCGGAACGACTCTCAGCCCAGACTGGTCATTCTTATCTCTGATCTCATACCCTCTAAAATTTTCCGAGACAGATCCAAGCGAATTACTCTACCCTCGATAATGCATGGGGCCGTGTTCACGGCTGCGTCCTTAGAGAAGAGTAGAAGAAGACATGTACTGGGCAGCATCCAGGCTAGCCAAGCGGCATGCAGGAGCTGCAAACCCTGCAACAATGGCAAGTATTTGCAAGGGACTGTCGCGGGGGCTGCTGTCCCTTGGGGGCGTGCTCCTGGCTATTTAGGAGATGCTCATGAATGAGTGCATGGCCGGTCCTTATTTTCATGGGAGTGGCCTATTGGTCATGCCATGGTCTGTGGAACATGGGCGCTGCCTGCTGCTTGAGTAGAAGGATTTGTAGAATAGGTGCGCACCAACGTCGAGGTTTGCGTGCATGAGAACAGGGATTTCTGGCATAGATAGGTGCAAACACATCATGCGCGCGCATCAATGATGCGTAATGCTGTATGAGTGTGAGGATTTGTGTTACGGTGCATATGACCCCTCTCAAGCCTGGTACAAACGTCGCGTGCTGCATGCAATATTGCAATTAGCCATGTGCCAGCTGCCAAAGCAGGTTTCGCACTCTTTTACTCCTTGGGCAATGGCGGCTGTGTCCAGTACGAGGTGCTGCAAAGCAAGATGTTTTTGTATCAGGCTCAATCTATCAGCAAGGTCAACGAACACTGCCCTTGCATTGGTCCCTAGCTAGCCTGGACTCCTGGAGGGCTCTGGGCCTCTGGGCCAGAGGGCGGAACAGACTAGAGGACATCGCAGCGAGACTTCAGAGATCGAATACAATGATCAAATTAGTGCTTGAAGCACTTGAAAAGAAGATTCGACAAGTTGGATTGCGGAATCAGTGTGAACGCAAAAGTGACTGCGATTCGAATCGAGCCCTAACTCGGTTCGACCCCAACCCAGATTTCGCTCCGTAGTGTGAACGGAGTCTTAACATGAAAAATTCCAGTCATGAACACTTCCACAATTGATTCCGTTGCTCCCTGAACAACGATCAAAACAACGAAATACATCCGTGACTACGGTACTCTAATACTGTAATACATTAGTAAAAAGGGCGCAAAAACTAAATAATCGATTAAATTTAGCAGAAAAAGTACATAATTGAAGTTATCGTATTTTAGGATAAGGGTTTCCACTTTCAGCAATTGGCATATTATCAGGGCTGTTTGGGCTAATGAGGCGTGGGGTTCTTACTGGAGTTGGGATCCAAAAGAAACTTGGGCTTTATTAACTTGGCTTGTTTTTGCAATTTATTTACATACTCGATTAACAAAATGCTGGGAAGGTAAAAAACCTCCTTAAATAGCTTCTTAAGGTTTTGTAATCGAGTGGGTTTGTTTTTTAGGAGTAAATTTGATTGGTTAAGGGCTTCATACGGAAAAAACTGCAGAAGGTTTCCTTTGTTTAATCTTATGGCCCCCACATAGGGAAGCGATGCTAAAAAAAAAAAACTATGGCCTTACTATAGGATGCAGTGAAGTGTTTAGACTATGCAAGCCTACCATAGTTTGGCTTTGCCAAGGCATAGCCGTTGTGTTACCTCCGATACAAGATTATGATTCTGCGTGGTCTTACCCAAGGTAAACTTTGGCTGCTTTTTGGCATCCCCTGCCCCCTACACCCCCCTCCCCTTGCCCCCCCCTAGCTCAGCAGCTCCCCAGGCTGATGGCCATGGCCTGACCCAGAAGGTGATGTAAGGCGGTAACCAGGCGGACCCAGAAGGTAAATGTACCGGCATGATGCATGAAAGAAAAAACAGCGAGCACCCGCCGTCATGTTCTTAATTGTCCGGAATATAATATCTCCCACCCCCAACACCCCATACCTTGAACCCTCAACACCCTCCGGCATGTTCTTGATGACGGAGCAAGTGGTATCTCCCAAACCACGAAATCCTTTAGGCCTAAACCTCTGACCTCAACACCCACCGGCATGTTCTTGATGATGGTAAAGATCATCTCTCAACCACGAAACCCTGAACCTGAATCCATCAACGCCCACCGGCATGTTCTTGATGATGGCAAGGATGGTATCTCCCAAGCCGGCAGCCTACGCCCCAAACCCTCAACACTCATCGGCATGTTCTTGATGACGGCAAAGATGGTCTCTCCCAACCATGAAACCCTTCACCTTGATCCATCAACACCCACCGGCATGTTCTTGATGATGGCAAGGATGGTATCTAACAGGCCGGCAGCCTACGCCCCAAACCCTCAACACTCATCGGCATGTTCTTGATGATGGCAAAGATGGTCTCTCCCCAACCACGAAGCCCTGCACCTTGATCCATGAGGACCCACCGGCATGTTCTTGATGATAGCAAAGATGGTATCTCCCAAGCCAGCAGCCTATGCCCCAAACCCTCAACACCCACCGGCATGTTCTTGATGATGGCAAAGATGGTCTCTCCCAACCACGAAACCCTGAACCTGAATCCATCAACACCCACCGGCATGTTCTTGATGATGGCAAAGATTGTATCACCCAACCATAAAACCCTTTAGGCCTGAACCTCTGACCCTAAGCACCCACCAGCATGGTCTTGATGATAGCAAAGATGGTATCTCCCAAGCCGGCAGCCATGGCGTGGCCCAGGAGGTAAATATACAGCAGTGACATCGCCACCGGCAGGACTTGAGATGTCGCCAAGAATCTTGCCTGTTGCAAGTAGTTGCTTTAGCACTGGCAATGGACATTGTGACGGTTGAAAGAACGAGTCTGTTGCAAGCGGTTGCTATGCCGGCAGTACAGGAAATGTACATATAGATTGTGACATGCTGATAGTCTGATATGGTACATCATATGCAGGCCGCGGGGTGCCAAATAGCTTTGTGCTTACTTCAGTGCACACCAGACCGCCTGTGGGGGTATGCCATGCGGCCACCAATGGACAGCCAGGGACCAAACCAAGATGGGCCTGCAGCCGGCGGCCCAATCAACAGGGCATGCCGTGCTAAGACCCATCAACCGGAGGAGTCCTGGTACAGCATGCCTAGCTGCTTAAATGCACTATAAATAGCTGTGGCTTCAGTTCACTAAAAAACAACCATGCGTGCGGCCCCACCAAAAGCTATGCTCCGGGAGACTGAAGTGGGCGGCGAAGTTGGTATGCAATGCACGTTCGTCGCTGCAAGCTATGTTTGACTAATTCCAGGCCCACAGCTTGCATCATTTTGGTGCATCGCAATCCAGAAGCCAAAGCACACAGTTCCAGCGTTATATTTAGCGCACTCAAGCTATACTTCAGCTACATTACAATCTGCGCCCGGGGGGGTACTGGTGCATCATGCCACGCTGCTTGGGCCAGGTGGGTCAAGTGTTTTGTCCCGATGGGCCCAGCAGTGGCGGCCCAGCAGCCTGCCAAAGGTAGCCTGGTAATCCCATGCTGAAAATAACACGTCAGGGACGGTACTCTAGCATGGCAGTGCCGGCATCAGGGCTTGCACGTACCCTGGGGCTGCATGCGCAAGCCCTGTTGCGTCTCCCAATCCCATGATCCTGAGACGCACCGGCTGTGATCTTGGAGACAGAACCATGAGCATGTAGACGGGGACCATGACCATGGATGTGTGGCCGAAAATAGCTCCAGGAGTCATTAAAGCAGCCAGGGCGCTGGTTGTTGAGAGGATGGCCGAGGGGGAGACCGGCATGCGCGAAAAGCCAGGACGCGTTCCGCATTTTCGCACCGGCGCCACGCCTACTCGAGCATGACGCCGCAGGTGCACATGCGTTGGAACGGTCGCGGCGCTCAACATACCGGCCGTTCGAAATGAAAGATTAATGGACGATTAGAAGGGTTTGAATAATTTGTAGACGCGGGCAGGGACAGAAATGCGAGGTTAGTGCACGTTTGATGCGTCACACGAAGCCTGCCGTACCGTAACATGTGCGCGTTTTCGAATATTTGCAGCAGAGATCTCTGATTTGAAAGATGAACTCGAAATTCTCGTATTCCACCCGGCTGACGTCATTTCTCAACTCAACAGGATTCGTATCATCATTACAAATCGAATGTACCGGTGGATCGTACCTTGTTACTCTTGCTTCCTTTGATATCTATGCCCTTTCAAATCTCCTTCAGGTGCCCATTTACACCCTTTTTCTTGGGGCCGGTGCACATCCAGTCTGGGACTCTGGGCATCCCATTTGGGGTATTCTCTATCAGCCTCTTTCAAGTCATGCAGCAGTTCTGAAGACACATGAAACGATCCGTTTCAGAGACGGCCCTATACCTGCTATGGATCAGGTCGATAATTGTCTCATTCAGCTCGACATGCCATGCAAGACCTCGATAGTCCTGACAGGTGAGCATTTTAGGTTTGAATTAAACACGAATCCTCAGGATCCCATACCGATAATACTAAGTAAAGCGGCTCTCTGATCACATATGTAGCTCAAGCTAACGGCCTCATTTGTCGAAGCTCATGCACACGTTGCTATACCGCGGCTGTACATTGTGCTGCTAATAGCACAGCCCCAAACCGTCAACAGAAAAGCCGTACCATCGGATTAACCTATTACAAGATGCAAAGGATAGATGTACCAACCTACAACTACCACCAGGGGACTATCACCTTGTGCTGGTTCTAGGAAGGAACCTGTCCACAAATCGATACTTGGTCTGTGATGCAATAATTTGCAATCGCGGCAATCAGAGCTCCGTCTTGGACAGCAGGCCGAGGATCCTGATCCTGCGCTCTAGCCAGTTGAGTAGGTCTGGAGTCATAGACTTTGACTTCATGGCTGTCAGCCTCGCCAGTTCCTTCTTGGTCGCCGCGGCATCCATGGATGAAACCTTCTCAATGTAGGCAACCTCCTTCTCGTTGCAGCCATCCTTGGTGTCTGGAGTGCACTTCAGAGCGGGGACCTTATTGCCCTTGATCTTGATGATCTCCATCTGAATTGAGTGAAGGCGGCAAGGATTAATAGGGGTAGCAGTCAGATGATAGCAGGAGATGAGGACGCAATAAAGAGGAGGGTGCAAGTAAGAGCAGGGACCTTGTGACTCTTGACCTTCATAATCTCCATTTGTGTTTTTGTATGAATTTTGTAGTGTTTTTTGTATAAATTCTGAAGTCCAGCATAGCATCAGAATTTATGCATGGGACCAGAGACCGCATACAGGCTTCTAAATAGTGGAGGGTAGAGAAGGTGGGGCCATAAAGCAGCAGCAGAGGAGGTGAGCGCGAGCAGGAACACGTCCGGTATGGCAATTGGCATACTGTGAAAACATCAGTGATGTGCTTCCTGGCGGTGCATGGCAGGCTTACAGTGCAAATACATAGGGACCTAACTTGAGTACCTCCATAACGTTAAATATTGAGCTAAAACATATGCAAGTTCAACGGTATATCATACATATTGAAGGTTTGTGGATAATGAGTGCCGTACCTTGAAGATGAGGGTATCACCACCACCAATCTTGGGGGGGCTACCACGGTCACCGTAGGCCAGATCGCTGGGAATATACATCTCCCATTGATCGCCCTCTACCATCAGCTGCATGGCCTCCGTCCATCCCTGAGAGCAGACACACACAACAACTCTCGCTGTAATGTCCATGCGAGCCCAGCATGGCTGGCAGATTGCATGGCAGTTTTGATGTCACATTGATTAGGTATGACCAGGTTCTCACCTTGATGACTTGGTTGGGAGCAAAGGCAGTGGGAGAGCCACGGTCGTAGCTGCTATCAAATACAGTCCCGTCGATCAAGGTACCACTGCAGGGTCACATCCACGGGATCAGTGACCTGTACCATTACGATCACGATCTGGGCCTCATGTCCAACATGTCGCATAAGGGCCTCCGCACACTGTGTCATGGTATACTGTAAATATGGGATTGTAATACCAGGCAGAGAAGCCTAGATTGCGCGTCAACGGGTGACGAGATCTTCATAAAAACACAGCAACGGGTAAACATTCAAGTATATCAGGACAACTTACTGGTAGTGGCAATCGCAACTGGAGTCTGCTGTCGGATGTGAAGTACCCTCGCCGGTCCTCAAGACCTTGTATTGAAGCCCACTCGGCAAACTGATGACTCCGGGCTTGTTTTTGTTCTCTACGTCACGAATGCGGATATTGTAAGCTAGATAATATAATATGAAATTGATTGCCATCCCCACCCGCCAGGAACGCGACTCCAATTTCGTTGCTGCCAGCGTGCGCAGAGGCAGCCAGGAGCAGTGTCGCAACAGCGAAGATCAACATCATGAACCTCTTATAGAAGCTGTAGAGGTGGTTTACACAATGAGAGTTTCCCTTGTTGTAGAGCTGTTGTAGGGCGACCTGTCTTCGTGTTCAGAGCCCCTGGTTCAGAGGGTTCCGCACAGGGTTCTAGATCACATCAGGGGATCACATCACTGACTCCTAGAGCCTGCGTTGAATGGATTGATTTCTGACTACTGAAGGCCTCCGTTACAAATGAGATATCATCACAGTCATGGACTAGAGACGACTACCCCAGCCCGGAGCTTTGAACATTACAGGTACCTCATTTTTGAACAACAGATCCCCTGATGTCCAGATTCCAAAATAAATCATGAGGTAGCAAAAGCGCCTTCGAGAGTCTTCCCATTGATGAAATAGCCATTGATATTGCCAAAGCGAAACGGCTGGAGCAACATGTGGCGCACAATCATCCGCACAACCATAGGCCATCAGGGCCATGCACTCCAGCTCTAACTTGAAGCACAACAGATAATCCGATCAATACTTTACCACAGGCTTATCCTACTTTTTCTTGGAGGCCTTGACTTTGTCCACCTTGCCTACTGAAGACATCTTGCTCTTTGACTTGCTACTGGAGTGCTTTCCTGTGCAGGACAAACGGGAGGACGTGTGCCACGTGAAATTGAGAAAGGGAAGCATACCTAAACCTTTGCTGGCAAAAAATGGGAGAAGCCCAGGAATCCTATCAGGGGCACATCACGTCAGCACCTGCAGCATCAGCATCTCGAAAATGAGTCAACAAACACTCCACCACGGATCTCAAGAAGCCGTCAGCAAGCTCCATCGTACCTTGGTCTCGATATTGGAAAAAACGTACCCGCTGGGAGCAGCCCATTCCACGAGCCACAACCAGAAGGCTTTGACAAGCTCCGCATTACAGCAAGATCAGCCTCCCCAGAGGACTCACCATTTTCCCATCTGGACAAATACCCCCCCGGAGAACTCACCATGGCCCCTGCTGGACAAGCTAGAGTCCGACCTGGAGGGGGAGCTTGAGGAACCACTACCTCCCCTGCCCCGCCGACGTGACCCTCCACGACTCCGACTCCTACTCCGGCCTCGGTCCTCACTCCTGCTCCGACGCCGCCTGATCTCACGCTTCCGGCTCCTGCTCCGTTGACTTGACCTTTTGCCGCCGTCCTTGGACAGCGACCGCCGTCGGGCATCCCTGGAGATCGACCTTGAGCGCGACCTCTTGTGGCTGGCCCGCCCAGGATCCCTGGCCGATCAGCAGGATCAGGTGGATCAGCAGAACCAGGAAGAGCAGCTGAGCCGGCAGGTGCACATGTTCATATTTCTGAAATAAGCCCGCAGGATAACCAGATCGGAATATACATAAACGCTTTTGATACGTAATCAATAAGATAGGTGCTCTATCATGCAGTCGCCTGCCATGATCTCTTGCGCACAGCATGGAGCCCCTTCCAGACAGGGCCCATCCAAGTGCAAGGGGAAAGCCCTTGGAGCAGGACTACCTGGAGGCCCCGAGCATTCCCTGGGCAGCAATCGCGCATGCGTCACCCCATCCACCAGCTGCGGTTTCAAGCCGCAACCCTTACCCCTCCGTCCACCTGCTGCAGTTAAAAAAACCAGCCCTGAAACCGCCGACCACCGGTTGCGGTTCAAAAAACCAGCCCTGAACCCTCCGCCCACCTGCTGCAGTTTGAATATTAGGCCCTGAAACCTACCTCCACCAGTTACAATTAAATAAGTCAGCCCTCAACTCCTATGTCTACCTGCTCCGTTTTAAAGAATCAGGCCTTCACCCTCCAACCACCTGCTGTAATTGAAAGCCTAAACCTTTAACCATCGACAACCTGCTGCTGAAATCCTAAACCCTGATCCCGCCATCTGCTTGCTGCGGCATAAAACGTCACCCCTCTGCCCACCTGCTGTTAATTTCTGAGCAAACCTCCATAGCCCTCCGACCACCTGCTGCAGTTTAAAGACTCAACCCTGACCCCTCAGTCAGCCTGCTGCAGCATAAAATTCAACCCTACTGTCTGCCTGCTGCGGCATAAGATCCACCCCCCTTTCCACCTGCTGTGGCATGTAACTCCTCCCCTCTACCGGTATCCACCTGCTTCGGTCTCGGTGGCCACGGTCGCGGCTACGGCTACGGCTGCGGCTCCTGCGCTCACGACTCCGGCTTTGGCCACGCCTGCCACGGCTACGGCTTCGGCTGGGACTGCGTTGTCTCACCCTCTCCTTGTCCTGTACTTTTCTCTCTCGCCTGTCCCGCTCACGCTCCTTGTCTTTCGACGCGACATCCATCTCACGCCCGCGGTCCTTCTCCTTGCTGGATTCACGCTCCCGCTCCCGCTCCCTGTCCTGCTTTCGACCTTCACCATCCCGGCCGGCCGGCTCCTTGCGCGCCTCCTTCTCCCCGCGCTGGTCGCGCCCAGAGGCCTCCCTGCGGCCGGAGTCTTCTACATGCCGGGCGGACTCGCGGGGAGCAGGTGCTGCAACACTGCCGGCAGCCAGGGGCTCCACGGCTGCAGCACCCACAGCCGCCCCTGAGGCCGCAGCTCTGGGACCGTCCACCATGGCTGCAGGAATGGCTGCGGGATGAACAGCTGCAACAGCTGCAACTCCAGGCGGCTCGACAGCGGTGAGGGTGGAGCACTCCACCTGGTGCCGCTTGCCCTCGGCCAGAATGGCATACAGCCCTCCTGGCAGCAAGTCGCTCAAGACTTTCGCAGAGAGCTTGGAGGACCCCTCCTTGGTATACCAGACGCTGGATCAGACGGAGACGGACAAGGGGACCAGGAACAAGGGCAGGTCAGAGGCAAGCCAACCATACAACACAGGCATTACCTTAGGACCCCCGCATTCCCCTTGCACATCGGCTGATCATGGCCCAGCTTAGAATGGCCCAGTCATGTTAGGCCCAGCCTAGCAGGCTGCATCCATGCCTCTTGCCTGTCGCTCCAGGGATTTTCCTAAACTGCACAAGGGAAGCTTGGAAAGGTCTTCGAGACACACGCAACTACCCAACAAGCCACCTCCAAACACAATAGAAAGATCTCAATGAGGCCAAATATGGTTTAGGGTCCAGGGTTCTAACCCTTAAATTAAAAGCTTACAAAAAGGCTTACTGCTGGTATGTCAAAACCTACCAGCCCCCCCCCCCCTATCAGGGCTCTCTAAGTCAAAACCCGTCTTTGTCTCTTGACAAACAGGAGAGGATGAAGGGCAAAGTTTGTTTGTGAACCCTCACCTCTGTCCCTTGACAAAAAATGAGGACGAAATGTCCTTCTCTCTGTTCTGCTGCTGCAGCTGTTCACGCTCCGGCCTTGTCTGGGTCACGTCCTCCATGATTTGACCATTGGGGACTGCGGTAGCACCCCCAGCAGTTGCAGGAGCTGCTGCAGCAGTTGCAGGAGCTTCCGCGGCAGTTGCAGGAGCTGTCGCAGCAGTTGAAGGAGTTACCGCAGCTTTTGAAGGAGTGGCTGTGGCAGATCGTTCCCGACCAGCCCCTTTGCCTTTGTCCTTTTCCTCTTGTTCAGAGTCGTATCCAATACCCAAAAGGTCCGTGCCCTCCTCATCCTCATCTCCGTCCCCCTCCACCAGGCCGGCCCCAAAGGGACCCGAGACTTGGACTGCGCTCGCCCGCGGCGACTGCTTTGGCACGTCAGCGCCGGAGCTGCCATGCTTCATCTTGGCCATGTGAGCAGCATGCACCTCCCTTGCGATCTCGTCTGTGTGATGGGTTCAGGGTACAGGATTTAGGCTGAAGTGATCAAACCCTGATCTTGGGGATGTGACCAGTATGCACCTCTCTTGCAATCTCGTCTGTGTGATGGGTTCAGGGTACAGGATTTAGGCTCAAATGTTTAACCCTGATCTTGGGGATGTCACCAATATGCACCTCTCTTGCGATCTCGTCTGTGTGATGGGTTAAGGGTACAGGATTTAGGCTCAAGCGTTCAAACCCTGATCTTGGGGATGTGACCAGTATGCACCTCTCTTGCAATCTCGTCTGTGTGATGGGTTAAGGGTACAGGATTTAGGCTCAAATGTTTAAACCCTGATCTTGGGGATGTGACCAGTATGCACCTCTCTTGCAATCTCGTCTGTGTGATGGGTTCAGGGTACAGGATTTAGGCTCAAATGTTCAAACCCTGATCTTGGGGATGTCACCAGCATGCACCTCTCTTGCAATCTCGTCTGTGTGATGAGTTCAGGGTACAGGATTTAGGCTAAAATGTTAAAACCCTGATCCTGGCCATGTGACCAGTATGCACCTCCCTCACAATCTCGTCAGTGTGGTGGGGAAGGGGTGGAGAAAACTATCTGCAGATCCCACAGAAAAGTGCTGGGCAAGAGTCAACAGATGAGAAAATCACACAAGGGAGTTCCCGGTATCCCGGTGCATGCTCATGCCCATCATGCTAAGGCAAGCAACAAAGCCATACGCGTCGCATACAGTATAAGAAGCAGCAGTAACGTGCCTGTGAGGCGTCCTGGAGGTCATGATAGAAGAAAGCGAATGACCTTTCAAGGGGAAAGATATGACGGTGCCCTTATAATGCCAGACAGCAGCACCGAGCCTCTTAAATAATCTGATCTCACCAAAGGCAAGCACTCACCAAACATCTGGTCCGTGACCTCAAGAAGGATCGAAGTGAGGCTGCGTTTGACCTCCTGGGCCAGGGTGGCCTGCCGTGAGCGCAGGGGGTCATGTGAGGAGTCTCAGTCGGAGACACTGACAAAATCGGTCACAGGCAGGCAATCAGGCCAAGATTTGAAAACTCGATTTAAGCCAGAGGAGGCCTACCACCAGCAATGCCCACAATGAAGCCTTGATAGCATCGACACACCTGCATGAACAACCCCTAGGGCCCCAGAGCATTCATTTACAGCCATAGCATTCAGGTTATTATGTTAAACCCAACCCAAACCCTAAACCAGCCATAGGGTCCACAGCCACAGGGTTTTAAGGTTGAGGTTTGAAACAACTCAAGCCCTCAACTAACAGAATGCATCCACAACCATAGGGTTTTAGGGGGTTGGATTCAAAAAGCTGAACTCTAAGCAGTAATCCATAGTCACATGGGTGGCCTGCCACACCTGCTTGGCAATCTCTGCATCCTCCCTCCTCCGCTCCAACTCGTCATCGTCGTCATCAGAGGCCAGGGCAGGCCCGCCCCAGCGGTTGGTGCCACCGCCGGCCGAGGCCTCGGACCGCCGCCCCAAACCGTCCCCCTCGTCGTCATCGTCGGCTGGTTTGTTTTTCCCTGCCTTGAGATCTGCAGCCAGGCGCAGCAAGGGGCGGAATGTCAAACGAGTGCAGAGACCCCTCACTGCTGCGTGTCGCAGCGCTCCGGCTTGGTACAAATGCCGCGACGCAAGCAGAGCTCAATCCATTGCATCCCAATCCATCCCGTCACCAGGGTACAACAGAGAGTCCCACCTCCCCCAAGCCACACAAGGAAGCGCATCGCAGCACATCACATCACTGTACATCACCAGGGTTTAGGGTTTACCATAAATCACTGTACATCACATCACAGTACAGCACACCACCGCACAGTTATGCACAGCATTCACACACACGCATCAACGCTATCACAGATGCTTTGCACCATCTTCATTTTGTATGGTGGACATAAAAAAAGTCACACCTGTTGCCGCCTGCTCGACTTGCTTCTGGAAGAGTCCTTTTAACCTAACACACTGTTGCAGAGCACCGTTAAAGCTCCGCCCTCAGTCACTTGCGCCTGCTGCCCCCTGCAAAACCTTTCCCTTCATTACCTCCTCCCAGAGGTTAGGGCAGATAGTTCAGCTAACCTCGAAACCCCCAAAACAATCCGCACCTGCCGCCGCCTGCTCGATCTGCTTCCTCAGCAGCTCCGCCCTGAGCCACTCGGGGATCTTCTTGACGGGGGCCGGCGCAGCCATGCTACCATGCGACCGGCCGGCAGCCATGGCTTCGTGGTGAACTGCGACCGCCTGAGGCATCGCCGCGGCCGCGGCAGCAGGATGCACCGAGGCCGTAGCGCCTGCACAGCATGGGCCAGGGCAGCGTACAAGGGCAGAGGGGACGATGGGGCGAAGTAGGGACCAGACAAGTGGCTTCAATGTTCACCAATCAGGTGAAGCCCTGAACAAGCGGCTTCAGGGCTTCCCCTGATTCATCAAGCCATAGGACCCACCTTATGCTCCTGAGTACCTACCTCCTTCCCCGGGGACTCACCTTCATTTTCACATTTCCTCTCTCCTTTCTTCTTACCATTGTTCTCACCTTTGTTCTCACCTCTGTTCTCACCTTTGTTCCCAACCTTGCCCCCAGGAACCCACATTCTTTCCCAAGGTCCCACCCTTGTCCCCCAGAACCCATTTTTTTAACCACCCAAGTAACCAAGGACCCACCTTTGTCCTGGTAGCCGCCCATACCATAGCCTTGCTGGTGTGGATGCTCCATACCTCCCATGGTGCCTGGGTGCATCATCATGCCACTGCCTTGTCCGTACATTGCCGGGGCCTGCCCCCCGTACATCCCCTGTTGCATGCCATACTGTGCCTGGACAGTGAGACAGCTGTTCATGGGATGCTTTAACAAACAGTGAAACCGAGAGTGAAACAAGTGAAAAAGCTATTGTATAGGCAAAGTGTATGACGCAGATTTTGAGCAGCGCTTGGTGTCGGTGGGTGGCGGGCGGGAACGGGCAACCGTAAAGGAGTTATTTGCAAAGGAATTATACCTGCTGGTATTGCATCTGCTGCATCTGCTGCTGCTGCTGGTAATACTGCTGTTGTTGCTGCTGCTGCTGCTGCTGTTGCATTGCATATTGCTGCTGCTGATCGTAGTACCCCTGGGAAATCAAGGGCCAGGGATCGATGGGCGTGATTCAACCAAATAATAAGTTGGGAACAACAGATTTTACTTTGGGCGTCCAAACACCGGTTCGCAAGCTATGCGCTCCATGCGTTGAAACCCAGCCTGGCATGCTGCTCCATGCAGCAGCGCTGTCCTGACCATGCGATACATGCACTGGAATCCAACCTGAAATGCTGCCCCATGCAGCAGAGTTGTACTGGCCATGCGCTCCATGCACTGAAACCCAGCCTGGCATGCTGCCCCAAGCAGCAGAGTTGTACTGGCCATGCGCTCCATGCACAGAAATCCAACCTGGCATGCTGCCCCATGCAGCAGAGTTGTACTGGTCATGCGCTCCATGCACTGAAGCCCAGCCTGGCATGCTACCCCATGCAGCAGAGGTGAACTGGCCATGCGCTCCATGCACGAAACCCAGCTTGGTGTGCCCCATGAAGCAGACATGTCCTAGCCATGCCTACATGCACTGAAACCCAGCCTGGCATACCGCCCCATGCACCACTCATGCAGCAGGGTTGTGCGGCCTGCAGTCACCTGCTGGTACTGCTGTCCGTAGTATTGCTGATCCTGCGAACCTGCTGCCTGAGCAGCCGGAGCTTGGTACTGGTAGTACTGCTGCCAGGCCTCCCAGTCTGCCAAGTACTTTGCCTGGTCGACAGAGTCCATGTCCTGGAAAGCTTCGGCTGACAGGTCCGCTGGTTGCGCCGAGGTGTCAGCGGGAGGCGGGGGAGGAGGCGGGGGAGGAGGAGGTGGAGCTGATGCTGAGGGGAAAAGGTTGTTGCTGCCATCGGGCGCCGGTTCCGAGCCCTGGCTTTGACTTTCATTCGGGGGAGGCGGGAGCGGAGGTGGGGGAGGCGGAGGTGAGGGTGCTGAAAACGATAGGTTGGATTCATCCGTTGGCACAGGGGGTGGAGGAGGGTGCCACTGCGGCTGTACGATCTGATGCTGAGGGTCTAAATGATTAAGCTGCGACTGCATGTCGGGCAGTGGGGGGAATACACCACGCGGCACCTGCTGGAATGACATCAGGCAAACCGAGCGAGCAGATCAACCACGATCCATTTGTATTGTCAGTGTGTCATACATGCACATAATTTACATTTAAATTGTGTTCTTAAAAACAAATGAAAGAGTGGGCAGCGCTGCAGTTTCTTGCAAGGGGATTCTCACAGCGTGTTTCGGATCCACACTTCCGTTGTTCCCACTTTTCATAGGGCAACAGCAGGAGCGAGGGAGGAAGCCAGCGAGGACATCCATCAGTCGTCGTAAACTTATTATTAACATGATGGACAAGGGGATGAAGCGGATAAAGAAGGGTGGCATCATTTACAAGGACGACCCGGACTCCAAGGTATAAAAGAATGCTGCCGATGGCCTACACAACAAACGCACATCACGATGCGTTTTCCTACCCTCCGTTTTTCAGGCTCGGGACCTGGAGGCATACCTCTTCGGCCGACAAGATGCAGGCACGCTGTTCGAACACACCGACGCTGGCGCCGACGACGATGAGGCCATCGCTGACATGCTCCGAAAGGTGCAAAACATGCTGAATTCCAGTCGAACTTGGCGGCTGCCGGCCACATGGACCCATGCTGGTGATTCCCCCCTTCTCCTGTATGCCCCACTTACCACCCACCACCGCCCATGATGCACAACCCGTCACCCATCACCTGCCATGCTACTGCTGATGTGGCAACCGTCACCCACTACCGATCACCCTCCCACCACCATGATGCACTGCCCACCATGCTGCTGATGCACCACTCACCATGGTGCCCCCATGATGGACCAGTCGGGTGGGGGGCCATGATGCCCATAGTTAAGCCTCCATGCCCACTCTTAAGTCCACCATGGTGCCCCACCACCCACCACCCACCTCATACATGATGCCCCACCACCCACCACTTACATGATGCCCACCACCCTCCTTGACACCATGAGGGTGGCTCGGGCGCGGGGTGTGACAAGAAGCCCTCCATCAAGAGCAAGGACCTTTATGAAGCCCACCACCCGATATGATGCCCCAACATAATGCCCCGATATGGGACCCCAACCCGATGCCCCAATGCCCCTACATGATGTCCTGGCAATATAATGCCACGATATGATAGCACAAAATGATTCCACGATATGATGCCCCAACATGCTAGTGTTGATCCTCACCGCCCCAGGGTGCCTCGAGCGAAGGGGGCTCCCTCTTCTTTGAGGACAAGAGAGCTGCTGCTGACATCAGCGATGCTGACGAGGATGCTGATGAGGATGCTGACAAGGACGCTGATGAGGACCAGGAGGAGCCGCTGGGTGTCGAGGACGAGGACACGAGCGAAGAACACGACGAGGGTGGAGCTACTGGTAACGGGGGGACCAAGCCAGCGTCAGCCGAGGAGGAGGAGGAGGAGGAGGAGGATAGTGAAGAGGCGGGTTTGAAGGCGAGGCGGTTGGCAGGTGAGGATTGGCGGGAGAATTGGCGGGAGTCAAACCGTCATATTTTAAAAGACGACATTGTGGTATCTATTTTAGTGGACCTGACCAAGTTGCGGGGGCCGCCATGTGGCCAACATAGGGCAAGTGGGGACCAACCTCTGGCCGGCGGCCCCCAGCAGAGGCACCTTGCTGCAACAGGCCATCCCGGCCGCAGGCAGGGACGTGGCTGAAATGTAGCAGCATTTTTGCTCCTAACTAGACGGTGGGGGGGGGGTCATGCGACCCTATCGTATGCCGGGATCAAAACTGCCATGGTTAGAACTAGGTGACGGACTCGCTGGGTTTTGGGGCTCGGTTGTCGGGTTGAAGGTTAAGGGTTTAGTGTTCTACATCCACACACTGGTACTGTGAAGTATTTATATAATTTAGCATGAGGGTTAAGGGTTCTGCATCGCTCTACATCCACACACTGGAACTGTGCAACGTTTATTCTAGTGCAAAGCAGACAACAGCGTTTGGCAGGCCGCTGGGCAGATCCACTGGCTTGTAGGGACCCAGCCAGGATCGGCCTACAGCCGGTAGGCTAGGCTGGCCCAAGCAACATGGCTTGCGGCACCAGGCCCCTCGGCCATAGGGTTTAAAGCAGCTGGACTGAAGCTTCAGCACCCTGCAATAAACGGCGGCTGTCTGACTGACTGGGTTGGGTTGTTGTTTCTGACTCACGGAGTTGGGTTGATGTTGGTTCTGCACCCACATGTGATGTAATGCGGCATCTCGTGCAGCAAAGCCAATAATTACCTCTCTCTGTGACAATTGGCAAGGATCACCTCTTGAGGATGGCGATGAGGAATGTCGCACATCTGGATTCAAGTCGGGGTTAAGGGGAGCAGGGATAAGCAGGAATCACCTCTGAGAATGATGATTGGAAATGTCGCACATCTGGATTCAAGTTGGGGTTAAGGGGAGCAGGGATAAGCAGGAATCACCTCTGAGAATGATGATTGGAAATGTCGCGCATCTGGATTCAAGTTTGGCCGGAGGCTCATGTACTTAAACCCTCGAAATGCATCTCCAAGGTCATTGGTCAGGGAGAAGAATGATGGGGTGGTGTCGGACGTCAGATGATGATCGTATAATACCCTCCAATTTACCTGATTTACCTGATTTACCTATGTGTGATACCTTTTATAAGATGGATTCGGGAATATTGTGCCCCTGCCCACGTTGCCCAGTGGCGCAGAAGCACATGCCCCTGGCACCGAACCCTGCTGCTGAACACTGCTAATTTGTCTGCTATTCTGTTTCAGGCTCAAAACCCATTGGCCGGCGGCCATTAGTAGCTGAACTGTAGCTGAACTGCGCATTAAATGAACACTACTGTTTACTACCACAAACAAAGTTAGCGGTGCCGGCACAGGCTTGAAATCCAGCCGCCGGCAGCCAGGGGAGTAGCTGAATTATAGCTAAAGTGAGTGTTGAATTAAACACCGTTGTTGACCAGCCTCCCTGTACGGTGCACACCTGATCACTATTGGGGTGCATTATTCGCCCCAGAGCCCCGAAAGCACCCCAACATTCCCCGTACAGTGCACACCTGATCATCTTGTCTGCACTAACGCTTCAAGCTTAAAAGCCCGCGACCAGCGGTCAGTGATGCAGCTGAATTGCAGCTGGACTGCGCATTAAATGAACACTCACTGTTGTCAACCACTACAAACATATCGGCGGCTACATTTCATGTAGCTGAATTGTAACTGAACTGCTCTTAAAATAAACATTGTTTTTCACCACCGCATACATATCTGCGCTTACAGTCCAGGCTGGAAAGCCAGCGGCTGGCGGCCACGGGTGTAAATAAATTATACCTGTAGCTGAAGTTCGCATTAAATAAACGCCCTTGTTGACCACCATGAACTCATTTGCACTCTCTCTTCAGGCTCGAAAGCCAGCGGCCGGCGACCTGTGTGGATCGACCCTTCGGATGCCAAGCTCAAGGTCAACATAGCTGGACAGTCCCGACTGAGGAAGCTACGCACCACAGAGAAAAGTTCCGTGATCAACGGTGAGAAGCGGCCCGGGGTCTGGCAGGAGGGCGGCGGTTGACCACGGGAGAGGGGGGAGGAGCGGGAGACATCGTACGGGTGGCGGGATACCCCAGGAGAAGCCAGAGACTTAGGAAGGGAGGCGGGAGACCGAGGGAGGGTTGGGCAGTTTTAACGTCTGTTCCTTGCATGATGCACGCCTTGCTGTCATCGGCATGCCATGTCAGCATAGGCGCACATATTGCCAGTATGGGGTAGCATGTCCGTCCTGGATTCACCTGCTTCATTCGCCCTTGCTCCTGCCCCTGCTGCTGCTCCCACTACTACTGCGATGTTGCTTCTGCTGCTACTACAACTGTCGCTGGTGTTGCTCCTGGTGCTCCAGCTGCTGATGATGATGATGATGATGATGATGATGATGATGATGATGATGATGATGATGATGATGATGATGATGATGATGATGATGATGCTCCTACTGCCGCTGCTGCTCCTGTTGCTCCTACTGCCACTGCCGCTGCTGCTGCTACTGCTGATGTTGTTGCTCCTGTTGCTGTTGCTGATGCCTCTGCTGCTCTTGCTGCTCCTGCTGATGCTGACGTTGCTCCTGCTGATCCTTGTCTGTCCTTTCGCAGGTGTACAGTACGAGGCAGCTCTAAGGAAGCAGCACACAGTGCTCAACCCGCGCACCAGCTGGGCGAAACGCGACACCAAGGCCACCGGCGCCGCGGGGAAACGGCAGCGAGCGGCCGCGGCCTCTGGCTACGGAGCCGCAGACAGCAGCGACGAGGACGAGGAGCAGGAAGAGGATGCCGACGTCGCGGCCGAGGAGATGATGCGGCAGGCAGGAGGGCTGATGGGACCAAGACGCAGCGGCGGGCGCCTGGCGCCCGGGAGCATCGAGACGTCGCGCTTGAAGGACGCGAATCAGCACGACCCGCACGAGGCGGTGGTGCGCAGCGTGGAATTCCATCCCGGCGGCCAGCTGCTCATGACGGCGGGGCTGGACAAGAGGATACGCATCTTTCAGGTGGGAGGGGCAGGCGCTGCTGCTTGCTGGGGGTGTGCGCTTGAGCTGCACTTTAGCTGCGTCGCGGCCTTCGGCCGGTGGAGTATGGCTGATAGCCTAAATATTGCCTTGGCTTCCTTAATCAACCATTATTTACATATTTATTGACAGCCTTATCGATTCCCGGTATGTTTTTGTTTGCTTATTTGCAGCACAGCCCTACTGGTACCATTGCGGTTCCCGCAGATATTCATGTATTTACGGCACAGACATACCGCCATACCAGTATCTGAATTTATTTATTCGTGGTACAGCCATACCGCTTTTATATTTTTGATCTGTTTACGGTAATGGCACAAACATACCGGTATATGCTTTTGTTTCTCTATTTACTAACCTTACCGGTTTACGCTAAAATTTATTCATTATATACGGTACAACCATACCGGTGCTCGGTAAAGTATCATTTACTTATTTACTGTAAAGCCATACCTTTGTGCTATTACCAACCATGAGAGCCTCTGCAGCCTGATTGTGCGGATGATGCGCTGCCATCAGAGAATACCTCAGGATCTAACGACGCCCGCCCATGCACCCTCTACCCGCGCTCCACATGGATTCCGCCTCCGCCCCCTGCTGGTGGATGATGTGCTGAACCCTAAACCCTTAACCCTCGACCTGTGCTCCACATGGGTTCCGCTTGCGCCCCCTGTAGGTGGATGGTGTGCTGAACTCGCGAGTCCAAAGCATCTTCCTTGAAGACACGCCCGTCCACAAGGCGGCATTCGCAATGGGAGGCTCCCAGGCAGGTCCAAGTGTTAACCCTAAACCCTAAACCTGTTCGCAATCGGAGGCAGCCAGGCAGGTCCAAGTGTTAACCCTAAACCCTAAACCTATTCGCAATGGGAGGCACCCAGGCAGGTCCATGTGTTAACCCTAAACCCTAAACCTATTCGCAATGGGAGGCACCCAGACAGGTCCACGATAGGGTGAAGGGCTAAAGGGACGGTGGTGACATTCAAGGCCGGGGGCTATCAGGCAGGTCTACAATAGGGTGAAGGGGTTGAAGGACGGTGGTTACATTTAATGTTGGGGGCTATCAGGCAGGTCCACTTGAGGGTGAAGGGGTTGAAGGACGGTGGTTACATTTAATGTTGGGGGCTATCAGGCAGGTCCACTTGAGGGTGAAGGGGTTGAAGGACGGTGGTTACATTTAATGTTGGGGGCTATCAGGCAGGTCCACTTGAGGGTGAAGGGGTTGAAGGACGGTGGCGGCGTTTGATACCTTATGTCATGAGGTATCAAACATGTCCAATTGTCCTCTTAGCAACTTGGGGTTGAGAGGTATGGGACCTCCCTTACTCAGGGGCATTCGATGTTGGGGGCTATCAAGCTGGTCTAGTCACCTCTCTTGGCTGTTGAGGGTTGAGGGTTGAGTGACCTCCACTCGGCGGCATATGCTGCTGAAGGCTCTCAGACAGGCTCAATTGTCCCTGCTGGCAATATCGGGCTCTTCCACATTGGCAACCATTGTTTTTTGCTTGGTGACACTTTGGCTTGTTTGGGGACTTCAAAATTTCCAGATTTGCTATTGTGAATTAATCAATTAATTTACAGCCCTCCATATTAGCAGTTAAAGTGTTTAGCAAGTTGGGCTCAGTCAACTAAAATTGCACAGTTGGTGCCCAAGCGTGATGTCCCGCCGATGTCACGCCCGTCCCCGCCCCCTCTCTCCCCACAGATCATCGCCGTCGGGCGTCGGCCGCATTTCTACGTCTATGACATGGCCGGCGGGCAGATCGAACGCGTGGCAGGCCCGACCGGCTGCTCCATGAAGAGCCTCGAGAGCTTCGCCGTGACGCAGGGCGGGGAGGACAGCTGCGGGCCCGCGGGGCCGCTGGCCGCCTTCCTCGGCGACCAGGGGCACATCCCGATCGTGTCGCTTCGGTCTAGGCAGTGGGTCACGACGCTCAAGATGAGCGGCTCGGTGCGCTCAGCCTCCTTTTCTGCTGATGGGAACGAGCTGGTCACGGCTGGTGAGCATTTGATCATGCTTGGGCGGTTTGTTAGGGTTTTCAGGTTCAGCTTTTTATCCCAACCTGTCTCGTGGGGGCGGGTTGGGATACGAACGTAATCTTTAAATAAAATCAATATGGTGAAAAAACGCTTGCTCCCGTAAAACGCCTTAAGGTCCGTGCACCCCAAATATAACAATTGATTCTTTTTCGTCGCGTAGCCAAAATGAAGTAAAAACGGCCGCGCAGCGGCGAAATTTTAATTTTATTTCATGCCACGCAGCAGGAAATTTAATTTAACATCGTGCATACCGGTTAAAATAGTATAATTTCTGTCCGCGCAGCACTTTCAGCCAGTACAGTAAAACTCCCTGGCCGGTTCCTGGCCTCAGGAAACGTGTGGCTGTTGGGGCCCCGAATCGTCAGCAGTCGTCAGCACCCGTCTCTACCCCCAGGGTCGAGCTTCGCTACAGGGACTGGCGTAAGGATCACTGGACGGATGTCATATTAAAGTGCTTTTTTGACATTTGCTTTTTTTAATTCATACTGCGCACCCCCGAATAGTTGTTTGGGCACCTGACTGACACGCCGCGCAGTGGCGATTTTTGAATTATTATTAGCAGGCAGCTGTTCGCGCACCCCAATGGTTTATTGATTATGAGCGAAGTCTGTGGCGTTTTATGGTAGCAAGCTGGAGATTTTCAGGTTGCCGAACCCTTGCTCTTGGAAGCCCGTAAGATGAGCGGCTTGGTGCGCTCGGCCTCCCTTCTCTGCGGATGGGAACGAGCTGGAGAATGCTGGTGCGAAAACTTTGGGGGGGCGGGTTGTGATCAAAATCGGAACCTGTAACCCCTAACAATCTGGTAGAAAATGCGGATAGCAAGCTGTGGGGGACCAGGGTTCAAGGTTGACAAACCCTTGCTCGTGTAAGCCCATAAGATGAGCAGCTCAGAGATCTCGGCCTCCCTTCTTTGCGGACGGGAAGAAGCTGGTGACTCGGTGAGCATGCTTGGGGGGCTGGTTAAAGCTTACGAACTTCACCTGAAACCTTGCAACATCGTTTTTAACCCTAAATGATCTGCTGGAAACGCTGGCTGGCAAGCTGTAGGTTCATGGGTTGACATACTCATGCCCGTATGATTCCCCTGACTCCAGCACCCACAGAGCAGCTGTCTCGTTTGTGTCCTGTCATGTGTTCCATGCTTGACGATCTCTTTTGATCTGATTATCTGCCGCCCCCTTCCGTCCCACGGGTATGATATCTTATGTTGGTGTCCCATTTTGTAATGTTTGATGATCTCTGATGATTTGATGGACTGATGACGTCCCTTAGCTGTGATATCCAATGTTGGCGTCCCGTTGTTCTATGCTTGATGACCTCTGATGGTCTGGCGATCCCTCTCCTTATCACGTCTCCTGGGTGTGATGTCCCATGTTGGTGTCCCGTAGTTCAATTTGCTTCATGTCCTGCCTGTCTCCCGTCGTCTGCGCAGGCGGCGATGGCATCCTTTACTCGTGGGACATGCGCACGAGGCGCTGCATGGGCCAGATGGTGGACTGTGGCAACAAGGACTCGGCCTCGCTGGCAATGTCAAGGGACAATAGGTGGGTGTGGCCACCGTGGTATCCATCCTCTCCTAATTCAGGTGCTGGCTTGGAACTGTTTGCGCCATAAAGACCTCTCTGAGGGAGGAAGTCTGAGCGAGGAACGTCCGTTCAAATTTTGACTAGTGAGTTGCGCAAGAACGCTCGGTGATTTTGAGCATATCAACGAGCGGATGGGAATTAGGAGGCAGACTTCTAGATAAGGCATTGTTGATGTTATGCATGGGGGCCTTGCACAGCGGGGCTAGCTAAGGGGGTAACAGGAGGGACTTCCCGCCACGTACAGGGAGCGCCAAGGCCTTGGGGTCAGGCGTATGTTTTTTTTACTTTTCAGGGCTGGGACGGACCTACTTTTTGCAAGCCCAGAATAAAAATTTAGTCCTGGGTCACGGCACAAGCTGCATGCCATTAAAGAGGGAGAGAGGTCGCCACGCATCTGTAACTGCTATCCGTAACTGCTGTCAGCAACCGCTGTCAGTAACCGCTATCAGTTATGCCTGTGAATGATGTTACACCTGTGGGCCCTGCCCAGAAAGGCTCAGCCGTGTGGGCATCCGACTGTTTGGTCGGGAGCAAAAGAGTAGGCAAGGGAAATAAATCCAGCTATGCCTGAGTGCGCCGTTCCCCGCTGTCTCGAGAGTATATGTATTATAGAAAACGTATAAATATCTGGACTGGGCCGTACAAGACCGCCACAGGCGCATGCCTTTATATCTGTCACTCTTTCTTGGCTGGCGCCCCTCCAAACCCTGAACCCTCCAATGCGTAAGACATCAAACGCTGTCGCATTGTCCATCTCACCATGCTTCTTCGAGGAAGCGCCGGCTGTCGTCTTGAACCGAGCACGCTCTGTTGGTGGGCTCTGTTGGTGGGCGTTGCAGGTATGTTATATTTCCCTCTGTCCCAAGCCAAGGGTGAAGCGAGGGGGCGCCGGCTGCCGTCTTAAATCACTCTGTCGGTGTTTGGCACAGGTACCTGGCGACTGGATCGGCTAGCGGTGTCGTTAACTTGTACCGTCAGGATCAGTGCTGGGGGGCGCGCGGGGCTGGGCCTGCCTCCAATGGGGGCCTGCTGCGGCCTGCCACCCCCACACCGCTCAAGGAGGCGATGAACATCACGACCACGGTCGACACGCTGAGCTTCAGCCCGGACGGGCAGATCTTGGTGCGTTGCGTGGCTCAGGGCGTGGCCTGGGAAAAGGCTGTAGGGCTGGTTGCCCCCTAAACCCTAATAACCATTCGGGGTAGGCGGCATGCATCCTTAGATCTGCTTTGCTTCGTACATGAGTGGCCGTTTGAAAATTAGCACAAGCCTGGTGGTTTTCAAATTTGTACGAGCGTGGTGGTTTTATATCTTTGAACGAGCGTGGAACTCTTTAAATTTTGTACAAGCATGGTGGTTTGCAAATATGTCTAGGCTTGGTGGTTTGTGAGGGGATGATTCCAGAGATCCTTAGGCCGCGGACAGGGCATGCTGCTTTTGGCTCAACACAATATCCATAAATAATCATGGCATACTGGTTATAGGATTAGGTCCTTCCCTTTTCGATCTTGTTTGTGAGTGTTAGGTAATCGTCATTTGCCCCGCCATACATCCCTTCAGTCTCCTCAGTGGAATAAAATAAAACCATGTATCTTTCCGTTTTTTTCTTTCTTTCTAGGAATGCTTTGCGGCCACAGGTCCCATGCGCCATTTGGCTCCGCTTGGACGGACAAATCTAGAAATCCTTGAAACATTCTTTCCCCTGCCTCCCCTCCCTTCCTCACCCCTGACAGGCCTTTGCTTCTCGCATGAAGAAGGATTCGATGAGGCTGATGCACTTGCCCTCGATGACCGTGTTCTCCAACTGGCCCACCGGGCGCTCACCGCTGCACTTCGTACACTGTCTAGCGTTCAGCCCCAACGGCGGCTTCCTCGCGATCGGGAATGCGAGGGGGCGGGTACTGCTGTATCGCTTGCACCATTACGTCGACGCTTAGTCCTCGTCGGCGCCTCGCAATAGATTGTACAAATTTCCATCGATGAGATGTAATGCGTGCCGTTTCTGGGCATGCTCCATGGCACCGTGATATGTGTTTCAAACGAATTTGAAAGCCTGACCAAGACATGGGTTTAAATTTCAGTTTTTTTGTTGTCGATTGGCCGACAAGAAAGTGCATGCAACTTGTATCGGTACATGAGCGATCAGCTCAAAAACAAAGAATCCTGGAATCATCCACACATCCACCACATGAGACTTGCAGGTCTGCGCCGGTAGTCCGGTACAGCCCAAATGCTGTGGTGGCCATGGCCATGGGGTGTCCCCAGTGGCACATGAGCACATAGACCAGATGGGCTGGTATGTTGCCCCCCTATCCGTCTTGTTGTACGTCAGCTACACCACCCCCTCTGCACCCTGAGACATCCTTTTCTCCCAGCCAGACATTTGGACGCCCACGTTTCCGAGCCCTTTCGAGCAGGGCCAGCAGGTGTGACGTCATTGACATGCCAATGAACTGCATCTTCGGGCATCTAATGCATCACTCTTTCCGAGACACTGGCTGCATGCCAGTCACGCTTGTGTCTGCATCGTCCCACTGATGGCCTACTGGGAGCCCCGGAGAGCTGGCATTACAAACACACATGTTGAAGAGGTCTTAGGCCCTGGGGGGGATAAGGGGCTCTTAATTAACTCACATGTAGGGCTCCAATAGTAGCTGATGGGCTTGTGTTGGACTGTTCGACTCCTTGACATCCTCTGATGGGGGCTTGAAGGGAATGCCAATAGGCCAAGACTAGCTTGACTTGTTTAGTGGGACAGTCGGGTATTGAGCCTTAATTAAGAGTCCCTTATCCCCCCCCCAGGGCCTAAGACCTCTTCAGTAGTGGTTTCAGGCTTTCAGCAGCTTTGTCTCGCTTCCAGCTCGCTAATCTGTCGCCATCTAGCTCCAGTGGTTTTTGAAATCGGCGATTACGGATCCATCAATACAAGGGTTGCATTACTTGGCGGACCAGCCGCATTCAGTGATTCACCTGAATTACCTGCCCTGCCCGAGTCCAGCAATCCTCGGCGATATAGCGCAATCCGGAGAGTCAAGCCAAGATCAGAAGTTGAACCCGTCGTCGGTTCACATTGTCCGACACTTTCCTGCCTATTTCAAGTCCATAATTGACTGAATGAAAGCCAAAACGAGCCACACCTCACGCAGTCAATAACATGACGTTCAATCTAGCCGCGGCACCCTGCGTGGAACCTGGGAGGGACTCGGGGGTTTGCAAGTTCGGCCAAGTTTGCAAGTACGCGCACAGCCACCACGCGGGAAACCGGCGCTAGAAGGACATGGATGGAGTAGGACAACATCGGCAACACTTGGCATCGTTAGCAAGCACTCATTAAGTTCTCGTACGCTGAAGACATACGTCTCTCCCTGAAAATTCACGGTTCGGGGTCCCAAGAGCCACACATTTCCTGAGGCCAGGGACCGGCCAGGGTGGATCCCTTCTCCAGAGGGATCGGTCATGGAGGCGCTTAAGGAACTGGCGGAGGAGGAGGATGACTATGCTGGGTTTTCCTGACCGTGTACTGTCCTTTCTAGCATAAAACGAGGGTTTTAACTGAATTTTACTTAACAAGCTGAAGGTGCTACGCGGACGGAAATTAATATTTAAATTACATTTTCGCGGTTGCACGTGAGGGGGGGAGGGCACCAACAAAAATTTCGACCACGTGCCCATTTTTCGTAGAGCTTAACGAGAGCGTTCCATAGCTGTTTTAAAATATTTGTTGGCCCAGGGGGATGGGAAAATTGGGGGGGCAAAGTTGGGGGGGGGGGTCTCCCCAAAAAATCCAATATTTGGTTTCCCCCCCGAACTTCGTATCTTCTTTCTGGAGGTCTGTTGAGGCTGGCATCGGCACCTCTTCTTGCCAACATGAGACCATTTACAAGCAACATTGTAGGATGTAAATGGTCTCATGTTGGCAAGAAGAGGTGCCGATGCCAGCCTCAACAATGTTGCTTGAATTACCACTTGCCCCCCTGCCCCCCCACATACACTGAGGGTTTGGCTCCATTGGACACACACCGAAACCAGCTGAGTCAGCCTTAGAAAGAGCTGTATTATACGCAGCACATGGTAGTGTTGGTCTGGTGGGTCATGAATGAACCGGTCACTTGTGGTCGTTGTGGCAAGGTCCTCAAATCCGCTAAGCTTGCAAACGTCATACGCCACCAGAATGGGAGGTGTCGCGCCATAAACCGGTAAATGGTATAAACCGGTCACTGACCTTAAAGCTGGCTCAGTGACTCTTGAAACTGCTAAACTGTGGACTCACACTACTGGCTGAGACTGGCTAGGCTCACTTAAGTCGTAAGGGTGTAGCCATCTGGCCATGTGCTTGTGCACTGCACCTGGGCTTGGGTTGTCAGCTGTGGTCCCAGACTACTTAATCGCCCCCCCCACTCCTCACACGCATGTCCCTAGGGATACAGTGCGAGGAGTCGTAAACGAAAGTCGGGGAACGGGAAATTACTGACAGCTCGAGACAAAAGGATAAGACAAACTCCATGCTCCTCATAAACCTGGGAAGGTGCACCGGAGGGAGATAAGGCCTAAGGCTCCAACCAAAAGGTGGGCCAAGGAACTGGAGAAAGAACCCCGCCCCCCAGCCATGCACATGCACGGGCCAAGAGGGCGGCAGAGTGCGAAAGCGGCGGGAGGCATTTTACCAAATGTTATTGGTATATATGGCATCTGAAATCCAGATCATACAGCAGGTACACATGCTAACTATGATGCAGGCCAGCGGTCAATCAATCTTGAAGCGAGGTCATGGAAACTTGAACCGAGCCAGAGAGCAACACGTGCCTGGCAAAGGTCCGTAGAAAAACATAGGTGCAAGTCAGGAAGTGCAACCCAATGCCTGGTCGCATGAATCAAACACCTAACCCTCCACCACTGGTAAGTTGTTCTGAGCCTAGAATGCAGTCAGGGACATAACACTCGGGATCTCCAACAAGCACCGGTACGCAGATCAGGTTACGCTAACAACTGAAGGAGCCAGATCAGACGACTAATAGGAACAAGAGAAATGTATACCCAGAATGGCAACTGGCAGAGTGTGAAAGGCTGTATTATGACAGGCAATCTCTGACGGGCTTCGTGAGTGTACCCTTAAACTTGAAGAATTTGCATGACTCGATTGGGGTCTTTAACTCGCGGGACGTCTTGTCCTCACCAACCTCGAACTTTCTCTTGCTTCCGAGATTTGCGTTCACGCCAGCCCTGAACTTGATGTTCGGGGCGTCCCACTGTACAATTCAAGCCTAGTCCTGGCCTCTAGGTATGCCCCTCAAGCCCCCATCCGAGCATCTCAAGGAGTCCAATTTTAGTCCAACACAAGCCAGTAAGTTATTGGAGCCCTACAAGTGAGGTACTTAAGAGCCCCTTATGCCCCCCTTGGCCTATTAACTCTTCAGTTGTGCGGACTGGCTGAAAGTGAGCAGTGATTCTTGTAGTGATATTGGCCATTAATTGTTGGGTACCGAAATTCTGGAAACGAGCGCCGCAGGCGCGAAAATCCTGATTCTCAGTTTTTCCCGCTCGTTTTCGGAATATTTTCGGTGCCGAGCGACAGCGTTGGACTCCAAGAGCAATAATTGTTCGATACCGTGTTTCGGTACGAGTCGTACCCAGTACCCACTGAAAGAAATCACTGGACTTGAGTGACGACTTGACTGGGCAGTTTTGCGGACAGGACGCGACTCGGAGTTATAGAAAGCGTCGAGATATCCGGACCGGGTGGTACCAGACCACCAGTGATGCACGTACGCGTATGCCGTATCCATACACGTATGGATACTTTACGTATGCATGCGTCTTTTAAGAAGTAAGAAGTAAGAACTACGTGTCGTTTCCAATCGTTCGTGAATTTAACGGATCCCTAGGTATAGGCGACCCGTAGGTAAACCTGCCCGTACGGGATACGCGCACCCTCCCCCGAGTCATAGTAACTGTGGATCAGTCACTCGTCGGTACCTCTTTTACTTTGCGATTACCCTCATGACTGACTACGGCGCGTACGTAAACGCACACATATCGCCGAGAGGTTTTACCAGTCACTCAGGTATGCGTCTTTTAATATCCATACCGTTGTCCATACGCTCAACTTGGCGATGGGGGCTCGGGGGCAGAGCCCCCGAAGTCCAGCGAAAAGGCGTTAATCGCATGCAAAGGTCGGCATACAAGTGGCTGTATTCAATATCATATCGGCATGGAAGTGGAAGGCCTACCTCCAGCGCAGGAAACGTGAGAAAATGCGAAATAACCGCCCACACAAATCCACACTTTTAGCTAAAAGCGTATCTACGTATCCATACGCTTTCGTCCACACGTGCGACCGTATCCACGAAAATCGTCCATACGTGAGCGTATGTGCATCACTGCAGACCACTACACTGGTAATGAGAAGTAATGACTCTGATCGCAAACTTCATCCTCAACTCCCTGCGCTTCCATTGTCACTGGCGCCTATTTCCAGATGTCTGAAGCTGAGGGGTGCGAACGATGGGGACGCCACGATGGGTCCCCCCCACGGTGGTGGAAATCGCGAGTCCAGCCACCGTGGGGGGGACAAGCACCCCACGTGGTTTGACCCGCGCGCCGGTCCGGTCGGACCCACCCTGTCGGGTGGACCACATGCACTTTCCGACGTTTTGTCACGATCCACAGACCTGTAACCTACAAAGTCGCTCACTGTGCGTCCGTATCCAAGCCCATATCATAGATATCCTTATTTTAATTGGAAAGAATGCTACAGCGGTTCTCCTTCATCACGAAGTACCAAACGCTTGAAACCTGGCGACCATCATCACTGTGTTGCAGTCATGCGGTGCTCCATTAAGCAGCGTCATACCGTGTCGTGCGGTGCCCTACTACAAAGCGCCATCCCCAGCCATGGTACGGGCAAGGATGCGGCCTCGCCCCATGCAGCGCTGTTCCCCATACATGCTCATGCGGGGCGTTGCGTCCAATTTATCATGCGCAACCGCGCCCCTAAACCCTAACCCTTTTTATCCTGCGCAGCGCCCTCTACAGGGCAGGCCAGCAAGCACTCCTCCTTATACCTCCTTAAGACCTCCACAGAGTACTTGCACACGCTGCCATCCAATACAGCTGCATCCCTGAGCATTGTATCTCAAAATCCCTTTGCCCGGCCTCAGAGTTGGGTTGAGCGTACATTCTTGCCTCTGCATCACAATCTCTAGTGGAAACCAGCAAGCACTTGCGCCTCCATAGAATACGCACACACACTGCCATCCAACACAGCAGCTTGCCCGAGCACCCCCTCCACCGCCGAGAGCGTCCGAGAGACACCCGGAGCAGCCGCTGCCACCCCCGCCATGTGCCCTGCAAGCATTTGCCCAGAAGCTGCTTGTTGGCACTCCATGACCTCAGCGGCAGGCAGCATCAGTTGGCTGAACAGCAGGAGAAGCCCGGCCGGCGCCTGCGTTGCCGTCGGCCCGTTGTCGTCTCCCGTTGTGGAGCCGCCGGCTCCGGAAGCCTTGATGAGGCGCAGTAGCAAGGACGAGCGCTTGGGTGGGAACTCGACCAGGGCGACCTGAAGGGGGTATGGAAAGGCGCAGCAAGGGATGGAAGGGATGGCAGGGCAATGGCAACATTTGATGCGGCGCAGCAGCAGTTACAAGCGCTTGGGAGGGAACTGCAATAAGGCAATCTGAAGGGGGGATGGAAAGGGGGAGAATAGGAGGATGGATGGGAGACCATAGGGGCAACTGTTATACGGGGGGGGGGCGCTCTACTTCTCGACACATGAGGTAAACCAAGACATTGCTTTTCGGGGTGCAGGGGAGAAAGGGGGATGGCAGGGGGGGGACGGTGCAGCAAGCTCTGTTGCTTGGACCACCGTCGGGGTAGGCCAGTCAAGGCTAAGTCCCAAACGACCTAGCGGTGGTTGCTGACTGTTTCCAACTGTCTGGGTTGAAACAAAAGGGGATACGAGTAAGTGGATATATAGGGACACAACAAAAATATAATTGAAAGATATAAGTGAATATAGGGACACAACAAAAAGGCTGAAAATAGAATAAAGTCAGAATCCCCAGCCCTCCAGAGCCTAGCCCCGCCTCAACAGGCCCCGTAATGTGATTTAGATGCCTTAGTGCCTCTCTTCTCATGCCCCACGTAAGACTCTTGCTTTTTCTTTTCAACAATCCTCCCATTGTCTGCTGGAGGCACAGGATTTCTTGCTTTGTCCGTCTTCCCCAAGCCCTGACTCAGGTGCATGTTTCATCTTTTCTTCGACCCTCCCTCTTCCTACCTCAGCCGCAGGTTTCAGGCTGTCACCGTCCCTCCCACATTCCTTTATGGGTGCAGGTTTCTTTCTTTCTATGCCCCCTCCCACATTGTCCTTCTCAAGGGGCAGATAAGTATTTTTTTCCAGAACACATCAGCTACACACCAGCTACCATTCATCTGAAATGCAGCTACATTTCAGCTACCATCCAGCTACCATTCAGCTTCATTGCCTTCCCACCTTGTACTCCACAAGGGGCAGACCAGTGTGATATTCAGGGCACATCAGCTACAATTCAGCTACCATCCAGCTTCATTCCTTCCCACCTCATCCTTCTCAAGGGCCAGACGATTGTTATGTTCGTAGCACGTCAGCTACAATTCAGCTACCATTCAGATACACTACCTCCCCACCTCATTGTCCTCAAGGGGCAGACTAGTGTCTTGTTCAGAGCACACCAGCTACCACTCAGCTACCATTCAGCTACATCGCCTTCCTACCTTGTCCTCCCCCAGGGGCATTCCAGTGTTATGATCATACCACATCAGCTACCATTCAGCTACATCGCCTTCCCACCTTGTCCTCCTCCAGGGGCATTCCAGTGTTATGATCATACCACATCAGCTACCATTCAGCTACATTGCCTTCCCACCTTGTCCTCCTCCAGGGGTAGTCCAGCTGCCTTCTTAGCCAGCTCCACAGCAAGAGCCAAGCCACCCAGCTGATCCACCAGGCCCACCTTCAAGCACCATCGACAAACAGGGGGATACTATGTTTAGGGCTCAAGGGTTGAGAACCACTGATCAACAGAGGAGCGGTGTCATGCGGCACACGATTTCTGGGGGGGTCGAAGTTTCCCCTCGGAGAGATGATTACAGATTACTATCTTCTTCCACAATATAAAAATTTTAATTTACCATTTTGTAATTTACTGTTTACTATGTTCTTCCACAACCCAAACATTGATGACCCAGCTCCCCCCCCCTATCGCCCATCGCCTCTTCAGACTCTCATCCCATGCTGCCTCTTTGACCCCTTACCCCACAATCCCTCCTTCCACTGTCCACAGAAACCCACCTTCAGCGTCCACACAAACCCACCTACAGCGCGCGCTCTGAAGGTACACTTTGCATTTGGCCAGCTGAAACCTCCTTACTCCTCTACCCACCCCCCTGCCCTCCACTGCACAGTCCCCACATACTTTGCCAGTCGCTAGCTGCTGCGACCCCTAGCTAATTTCACCCTCACTCACCCCCATTGGCCCGTTCCCCAGTCCCCGTTTCACCGTTCACACAAACCCACGTTCAGCACGTGCTCTCCGTTGTACACGTTGCCTTTTGCAACCTGCTGCTTCTCCTCGCTGCTCTCTCCAAACCTCCCACACCTCACATCACCGTTCACACAAACCCAACTTCAGGGCTTGTTCTCTGTGTTCCACCTCGCCTTTGGCCAGCTGCTGCACCTCCTCACTGTCCTTCCTACGACCCTCATCCACACCTCCCCACACCCCCAGCAAAACAGTTAACACAAACCCTCCTTCAGGGTCTACGCTCCGTTGTACACCTTGCCCTTGGCTAGCTGACACACCTGCTGGTCGCTCTCCCCACACTTGCCACACCCCACGTCACTGTTCACACAAACCCACCTTCATTGCCTGCTCTCCGTTGTACACCTTGCCCTTGGCCAGCTGGCGAATCTCCTCGCTGCTCTTCCCGCGACCAGCCGCCACCTTGCCGAGGAAATCATAGTAGATGTGGTCCATCAGCCCGTTGATCTGAAGCTCCTGCCGAGAGAAATGCGTGTGTGTATGTGTGCGTGTGTGAGAGAGTGTGTTGTGTGTTTGTGTGCCTGTGTTTGTTTGGAAGGGGGCAGTAAGGGGCAGGATGGGAGCTGAGGCTGAGATAGATTTCAAAAAAAATCTGGAGACAAGCTCTGGTTGATGCCAGAAGAGGGGCGGGGCGCCAAACAGGGTATGTGATTCATAATTCATAATTCATAATTCATAATTCATAATTCATATCACAGCAGCTGTGCAGCACCATCCGGGGAAGAAAACAAGAGGGCGGAAAAGAACATACCGGCAAGAAAGGAAGGTCAACCAAGTCAGGAGAGGAAGGAAAGCACCTTGACTTCGATGCCTGCTTACAAAGATCAACCCAAGCTTTTTTCACCGCCCTCCTACAGGAAGAAACGTCAACCAAGTCGTCACTGTCCCCAATATATACTGCCACGACGTGGACGCGGCCTTGGCCCCCATGTGTTGCTCGTCTAACCCACATGCCTCTGCTGGACGCAGCATTCATGATTTCTTTCAATCTTGCTGCCCCACCTGCCCCTAGAAGAGTTATGGCTGATCTCTTTTTCACTGCCCTGACTACACAGGGTGAAGGTGCAGATGCGGCCTCATTCTCGCCCTGACCATTAGAGGAAGAAAGTGTAAGCGACGACATTCCCAGTTCCTAAAGTCTATGACTAGGAGGCCCCGCAACTCTAATTCCCAAACCCACAGCCCCTAGAACCTGAATCCTATCACTCACAGCCCCTGAGGTCCTGAATCCTAAAACCCAAACCCACAGTCCCTAAAGCCTACACCCTAATACTCAAATCACTTCAACCCTTCAACCCGAACTCACAGCCCTTGCAACCAAAACCCCAATCCCTTGAACCTTAACCCTAAGCCCCTGAACCCCAGCCCCTAAAACCTGCAACCCTCTAAAACCCCAGCACCATAACCCCTACATGTCTATATACTAAAAACCTAAAACCCAAGACCCTTCAACCCTAAGTCACAGCCCCTCAAATCTGAACCCCAAACTTACAAGCTGTAAAACCTAAACCCTACTCAAATGTCCCAACATCCTGAACTCACTACCCCTGAACCAAAATCTCACGGCCCCTAAGCCCTAAACCCTACAACTCACAGGCTTCAAACCCTTAACCTCTGCCCTAAACCCTACACCCTAACCCACCTGCTCCGGGCTCAAGTCCTTCAAGGGGCTCAGCATGTCCACGTTGCCGCCCACTTTGATGCTGTCGGTGCTGATGCCTGCATCGCGTCAGGCTCGTTTAGGGTTAACGACGTGACCCTTCCAACTATTGGTAGAGGCAACTGCCCCCAAAACCTCAGGTGTGTGCACTACTGTGCACAAATCTTGCTGCTCCGATTTGGGTTTAGGGCTCAAGGGCTTGGGACTAAAACTGAAGGGTCTAGGGCTTAAAGCTGAAGGTTCTGGATTTAGGGCTTAGGGTAACGGGTTCTAGGATGAGGTTTCGAGTGGAGACCCCCCACCTCTCATGCCTTCTGAGCGTCTGCTTGAAAAATACCTTAAGCCAGGGTACCAGAAACCAGGGCCAGATCCTATGTCCAGGTTTTGCATGACGTGTTCCATACGCCGCCTGTCGCAGTAGCGAAGGGGGGGGGAGGGCATACCCACCCAGTAGCAAAGGGGGGAGAGGAGGGCATACCCACCCAGTTCCTGGAGCAGCGGCGAGACGTTGAACTTGCCGACCACCACGCCTATGCTCCCGGTGATGGTGCCCGGCTGCGCGACAATCTTGTCGGCGGCTGCCGCGATGAACATGCCCCCGCTGGCCGCCACGTCACCCATGCTGCAGTGTGTAGAAAACAGGGAACTGGATGTCAAGCGCCGTCCACACTTTGCCAATCCCATCAAGAAAGAGTGCAACAGAAAAACGCAAAACAAGGAATACAGGGGGACTGACAGGGGCGGCCCGCACCAGAGCTTTTCGGTACCTCCGGCATGGGGGAATCAGAAAGAGGGAACGGTTACCAGTAACGTGTATCCAGTGGCCTGTATTTCAGGGGCCTCTCTCCATTTGAGAACTTGCCTCTAGTTAAAGGTATGAAAGCCAACAGGCTCACTCTGATCTACAACACACAGGGCTGAGGGTTTAGGGTTAAGGGAATTTTAGTGCCTATGGTTTAGGGGTGAAGGTTTGTGGTATAAGGGCCCCCCAAGAAAAGCCTCAGGGCTTGCATTGATCAGTGGGGCAAAACATACGGAGCTGGCTGGCTCTGAGTCAGCATGCTGAGTCATCATCTGAGTCAGCAAGCTGAGTCAGCAGTGCCCCTCCCGCCCAACCCCGCCTCTCTCTCATCATACCATCCTCGTAATGCCGCCCATGTAATGGCTGACCTGATGGCCCACCTGACGCGGCCAGCCTAATCCGCCTCGTCGTGCCATCCCCCTAATGCCACCCACCTGACCACCACAGGCTTCCCCGCCGCCTTGAGACGACAGAGGGCTCGGTGAATGGTATCTGACCCAAGAGCGCTACCACCTGGACTGGACACTCGCACCACCACAGCCTTGACCTGTAGGGGGAGGTTTAAGGTCAAGGGAGAGTAAATCCTTGAACCCCAAGAGCGCTGCCACCTGGGCTGGGCATGCAAACCACCACAGCCTTGACCTGAAGGCAGTGACAGGGTGGGAGATGAGAATGCCAGGGTTGAGGAGGTTCTAAATCCTTGAACCCCAAGAGCGCTGCCACCTGGGCTGGGCATGCAAACCACCACAGCCTTGACCTGAAGGCAGTGACAGGGTGGGAGATGAGAATGCCAGGGTTTAGGAGGTTCTAAATCCTTGAACCCCAAGAGCACTCCCCCCTGGACTGGACATGCAAACCACCACAGCCTTGGCATATAGGAGGGGGTGGGACAGGGTTTCGTGGGGGGGAGGAGGGTGAATCATGAAACCCCAATTACCCTGCCACCTGAACTGGACACACACACACACACACACACGGCCTCACAGCCTTCAACTTAAAAGGGGTGAACACCAGCCAGGGTTTAAGGGTAATATGAACCCTGGAGCATCTAGTGTGCAATGTACAGCCAACTGGACGCCCACCACCACAACCTTCAATTAAAAGGGATGCACACCAGTCAGGGTTAAGGGGGATATGAACCCAGGAGCATCTAGTCCGGCCTCTAGTGTTCCAGCCAACTGGACACCCACCACTACAACCTTCAATTAAAAGGGGTGAACACTAGCAGGGGCTTTACGGGGTTATGACCCCTTGGGCATCAAGTGCCCTGCCACTTGGACGCACACCACCGCAGCCTTCAACTTGAAAGGGGTACACTCCAGTCAGGTCTGAATATTTAGGGATCTGACGATATCTTGAAACGTTAAGTAAATGGATAAGAAATAAAGCAAGTATAAATGGTACGTCCACAGAGGCGTGGATAAATTAAGGAAGCCGTCTATTCGATGCTGTACCTCGTTGAAACTCACCAACGGGTCCCGCTCCAGCTTCTCCAGCTCGGCAGCCAAACGGGTGGCGTCGATTATTGGCTGGTTAGGCGGAAAACCTGGAGGGTTGAGGATCCAGGGTTCAGGTGTATCGTTCAAGGTTAATGGTTCAGGATTGATGGTTCAGGGACAGGGGTTTGGGGCAGCATCAATCATCGGCTGGCTGGGTGGCAAAGCCTTGACCCTGAACCCTAAATGCCCCCCCCCCTGCACGAAGGGCATCTATACAATGCATGATGACGTGCACGCATCACACATTACACAGATGAATGCATCACACATTACACAGATGAATGTATCACACATCATGCGTTTCTCATGTGATACACCACACTTGCAAGTATTACACATCACACATTACACAGGCAGACATAGGACACGTCACATATCCGTTGATTTTACACACATATATATATATATACGGTATATATATATGATACGAAGGGGGGGCAAAAATAAAACATCGTCCCCATCCCCCTTTTTTGTAGAGCTTGACAAGAGCGTTCCATAGATATTGTATGAATGTTTTTTGGCCCAGGGGGGGTCGGGGAATGGGGGGGGGAAGTTGGGGTGGCTGAGTGGGTGGTCTCCCCAAAAATCCAATATTTGGGAAACTTCGTACCTTTTGTTCTGGAGGTCTGTTGAGGCTGGCAGCGGCACCTCTGTATTCTTCTTGCCAACATGAGTCCATTTACATCCTAAAATGTTGATTGAATTACCACGTGACCCCCTGGCCCCCAATACTGACGGTTTGGCTCCTTTGGAGACACCCCGAAACCAGCTGAGTCAGGGGGGGTCTGTGTGGGCGAGATGACACCGGGGCAGCTGCTGATGGAGGCTGCTCAGGTGACTTGGGTGCTTATGCACCTGAGGTACTCTGGAGGCGACGTGGAGGATGGGTCAGATGCTGCATTTGAGTCGATGGGCAAGACTGGCGGGCAGCTAAAGGTTTCTTTGCCCACAGAGCCTTCCCCTTTGCCATGGCAGCCTCTCTGTCTCCAAATACACCACATGTCGTGGCAAGGTGCGAGGCATCTACTCTGGAAAGCATCTTGGCAGCTCTGCTCACCCAAGCAGGGGGGGTGCCAGGCCAGCTTCCGCCAGCTGCCCCTCACAGCGTGAATATGTCTGCTGATATCCCTTACAGAGGCAGTGAGGTCAAGTTTTGGCCTCTTTGCAACAGCATGCCTCAGCAGCTAGAGCAGCGCCAGGATCAGCATGGGCCATCAGCAGCCAAGGATGTGCTTGTGGACTGCAGGGTGGCTGGGTGTGGGCAGAAGTTCAAGTTATCCGCTATGTACTTGCACATCGCACCCCATATCTTGTTGGGCCAATGTGGCGCAGCCTGCAGCTTGGAGCCTCATGCTAATGAAGCATGAGGCTCCAAGCTGCAGGCTGCGCCACATTCAATAGCCTGGCTGAGCCCAGTACCAACATTGACTGTTCGCATAAATTATCCTCAACCAACGAATTGAAATATAACAGTAGAAGCGCTTTGACGAGCTGATCAAAAAACACCCCTTACATGCCCTGTAATTTTGAATTGTGACTGAGATATTTGAATTTCAATGGGTTCCGGAGGCGGTAGGTGGGTGGGTGGTAGGCTTGGGTGCTCGTTATTTTGGGGGGGGATGGGGTCCCCAGCTTTAGTTTTGCCCCCCCCCTTGATATGATATATAAATATATGAATATATCACACATTACACACATGGCATGTGACACTTAACATATATGGTCCATCACCCATTACACACATGACAACGTGTGACGTAACACATGACTTGCTCTGACTAGCTCTTCTCTTATCGTGTGCCCCGACTCTGCCCCTTTTTCCGCACAGGGTTTACCGGTGGCTTTTACACCGCTATCCTAACAAACATGCGCCATATTCGCGTTTTCAATATGAGCGTCATCGTTCCCTTTTGAATATGCGCGTCACATTCCCCTTTTGAATATGCGCGTCACATTCCCCTTTTGAATATGCGCGTCACATTCCCCTTTTGAATATGCGCGTCACATTCCCCTTTTGAATATATATGCGCGTCATCGTTCCCTTTTGAATATGCGCGTCACATTCCCCTTTTGAATATGCGCGTCACATTCCCCTTTTGAATATGTGCGTCACATTCCCCTTTTGAATATGCGCGTCACATTCCCCTTTTGAATATGTGCGTCACATTCCCCTTTTGAATATATATGCGCGTCATCGTTCCCTTTTGAATATGCGCGTCACATTCCCCTTTTGAATATGCGCGTCACATTCCCCTTTTGAATATGTGCGTCACATTCCCCTTTTGAATATGCGCGTCACATTCCCCTTTTGAATATATATTTGCGTCATCGTTCCCTTTTGAATATGCGCGTCACATTTCCCTTTTGAATATGCGCGTCATATTCCCCTTCTGAATATATATGCGCGTCATCGTTCCCTTTTGAATATGCGCGTCACATTCCCCTTTTGAATATGTGCGTCACATTCCCCTTTTGAATATGTGCGTCACATTCCCCTTTTGAATATGCGCGTCACATTCCCCATTTGAATATGCGCGTCACATTCCCCTTTTGAATATGTGCGTCACATTCCCCTTTTGAATATGTGCGTCACATTCCCCTTTTGAATATGTGCGTCACATTCCCCTTTTGAATATGTGCGTCACATTCCCCTTTTGAATATGTGCGTCACATTCCCCTTTTGAATATGTGCGTCACATTCCCCTTTTGAATATGCGCGTCACATTCCCCTTTTGAATATGCGCGTCACATTCCCCTTTTGAATATGCGCGTCACATTCCCCTTTTGAATATGCGCGTCACATTCCCCTTTTGAATATATATGCGCGTCATCGTTCCCTTTTGAATATGCGCGTCACATTCCCCTTCTGAATATGCGCGTCATATTCCCCTTCTGAATATATATGCGCGTCACATTCCCCTTTTGAATATGCGCGTCACATTCCCCTTTTGAATATGTGCGTCACATTCCCCTTTTGAATATGTGCGTCACATTCCCCTTTTGAATATGCGCGTCACATTCCCCTTTTGAATATGTGCGTCACATTCCCCTTTTGAATATGCGCGTCACATTCCCCTTTTGAAAATGTGCGTCACATTCCCCTTTTGAATATGTGCGTCACATTCCCCTTTTGAATATGTGCGTCACATTCCCCTTTTGAATATGTGCGTCACATTCCCCTTTTGAATATGTGCGTCACATTCCCCTTTTGAATATGTGCGTCACATTCCCCTTTTGAATATGCGCGTCACATTCCCCTTTTGAATATGCGCGTCACATTCCCCTTTTGAATATGCGCGTCACGTTCCCCTTTTGAATATGTGCGTCACATTCCCCTTTTGAATATGTGCGTCACATTCCCCTTTTGAATATGTGCGTCACATTCCCCTTTTGAATATGTGCGTCACATTCCCCTTTTGAATATGCGCGTCACATTCCCCTTTTGAATATGCGCGTCACATCCCCCTTTTGAATATGTGCGTCATCTTTCCTTTTGAATATGCTCCTTGCTGTTGCCTGGGTCCCAGTCACCCTTTAGGGCGCTTCAGCTACAATTCAGCTACATCACTGCCTACGGCCGTGGTGGCCTGGTGCAGCAAGCCCTGCTGCGTGGGCCACCGGCTGCAGGCTAGTCATGATTTTGTCTCAAACAAACAAAGAAAGCTACGCCCCGTGGGGGGTGTAAGAGGTAAGGGAACAACACAGCCTGGGCCGAAGCCACATCCGCGCCGTTACCATCCCACTAGGCCCAGTGGTGACCGCCCGGCAGCCCCACACAAATGTGGTTTAGGGTTTAGGGTTTATGGTTTAGGGTTTATCCTGGGTTGTGGTATCCAGCCTGAGGATGGTTTCCATACTCCTGAGTGCACACATAATATATCTGGAACTTCTCTAGGGCGTCCATTTATTCCTCCTCGAGAGACGATCCCACCCCGCACTTGATTGATCACACGGATCCACCACCATGCATCCTCATTCAGCAGCCTCAGGCCCAACTGGGGCACCATCAAAATGTCCTTCCAGCCTCAAAACAAAACGCACAACTCGCCTGATCCTCCTGGTGCGACCGGCCCCTGCACAATGGCTCCCTTGGCCATAATGAGCGCGATACGGGGCTTGCCTTGGGCGCCAGGGCATGCCGCCGCTATGGCCTCCTCATACTTCCGCATTGCGGTGTCGTCATCGTCATCCTGATCAAGGTTGTGACAGGGTTCAGGTCTAGACTGGGTTGAAACTAAGGTATGACAGATTTTAGGGTTTAGACTATGGTTACAACTAGGTTATGGCAGAATGGACTCGATGCAAGGTGATCCCTATCTACAAAGAATCTTCAAAGTGTGGATGTCCCTGTCTGCAAAGTGTGGATCATATGCCGTCAAGAGATTCCGATATCTCCTGACTTGCATACCCTTTGGCACAGTCCTGCTTGAGGTGCGCAGGGTCGCCAGCTGATGAGGTTTGCCACAGAGGCATCCTAGCTAACAGCCGTGGTAAACCCAATTAGCAAACCCTAAAACCCTAAAACCCTTATCCCTCTGTTCAGCCACAGAGGCATCGTAGCTAACAGCTGTGGTTTGCCAGAGCGGCCAATTCTGGACCCTAAAACCTTATCCCTAAAACCCCTGCGCAGCCACAGAGGCGTCATAGACAACGACCGAGGTGACCCAAATTGGAATACCCTGAACCCGAAGCCCTACGCGGAAAACCCAAGCCCTAAAACCCTGAGCCCCTAGTTCAACCACAGAGGCATCAAACCGGCAGTGCACTGCTTAGCACAGCCACAGAAAAAACAAACTGGCAGAGGAGAGCTAAGTTAAGCCACAGAGGCTACATAATTTTCAGCGGTCATTATTTTTCAGCGGACATAATTTTCAGAGGTCATAATTTTCGGAGGTCGTAATTTTCAGAGGTCGTAATTTCCAGAGGTCAAAGTTTTCATCCAGTTCAATGAACTTTATCCATTCACCTGCCGACGAAGCCACATCGCACGTAGACCTGCCCAAGGCGAGAACGAGGCCCATGATGATCCACCAACCAGATCCTTCACCTCCTGACCAGTGCAAAACGAATGGTGTCGTTCAAGGTATGACCAGGACTCCAGTGGTATGTCTCAAATGTGGTGTTCAAGCTAGGACGATCTACCAAGCACTCAGCTCCAGGGCTGCTTGACCTCCTGCCCAGGATAAAGCGAAAGATGGTGTTCAAGGTATGTCTAAAAGTGTGCCCTTCCAGGTATTGCGATCTGCCCAGCAGGTCCTTGACCGCCTGACCAGAGCATCAAGGAAAGGGTTTGAAGGGTTTAAAGCTTTCATCTGCACGTGTGCACGGGTTGAAGCTTGCCACCTGTGTTGCAATGTATTATGTGCTGGAGGCCCGCTACATACGCATGTCCGTGTTGGGCCGCTGACTGCGTACTGATAAAGCTTTTAGGCTTTCTACAGTTAGGGTTTAGGCTTATGGGTTTAACGATGACTAAAGCTTTTCAGCTTTCTACAGTAAGGGTCTAGGCTTTGGGGTTTAACATTGACTTAAGCTTTTAAGCTTTCGTCAGTAGGGGTTTGGGCTTTGGGGTTTTACATTGACTTCAGCTTTGGGGTTTTAGGATAAAATACACCTTTTAGGGTTTAAGGTTATATCACCTGAGTTGCAATGTATTTGGCAATAGAGACCCGCTTCATGCGCGGGTCCACAGGAGCCGCGGTCCCCGGGTCGGAGGCCTTCGCCTTGGCCGCCCTCTTGAGCGCCTGGCGGGACAGCAGCTCCGGGCTCTTTGAGAAAAGGTACAGCACCTGGCCGGCAACGGGATTCGGGTTAGGGTTAGGGGTTGAGGGTTAGAGCTTAGGGTTAAAGGTTGAGGGTTGAGGGTTGGAGCTTACAGTTGAGGGTTAAGGGTTTTCTATGCTTCCGGAAGCTTCTAGGTCGAGCCGTCGAGCACCTGGCAGTCCATGGGGGGTAGGTGGGTTGCGGGGATCTGTGACGTGGATTCCCCAAAGAGAGGGGTGTTTCTGAGTCCTGGGCAATGGGCAATGGGCAGGCTTTTGACAGGGGGTTATCAGGGTTTTCTCCTGTCCAGGCTTTTGAGAGGGGTTTTCTCCTGTCCAGGCTTTTGAGAGGGGTTTTCTCCTGTCCAGGCTTTTAAGAGGGGTTTCTCCTGTCCAGGCTTTTAAGAGGGGTTTTCTCCTGTCCAGGCTTTTGAGAGGGGGTTTCTCCTGTCCAGGCTTTTGAGAGGGGTTTTCTCCTGTCCAGGCTTTTGAGAGGGGGTTTCTCCTGTCCAGGCTTTTGAGAGGGGGTTTCTCCTGTCCAGGCTTTTGAGAGGGGTTTTCTCCTGTCCAGGCTTTTGAGAGGGGGTTTCTCCTGTCCAGGCTTTTGAGAGGGGGTTTCTCCTGTCCAGGCTTTTGAGAGGGGGTTTCTCCTGTCCAGGCTTTTGAGAGGGGTTTTCTCCTGTCCAGGCTTTTGAGAGGGGTTTTCTCCTGTCCAGGCTTTTGAGAGGGGTTTTCTCCTGTCCAGGCTTTTGAGAGGGGTTTCTCCTGTCCAGGCTTTTGAGAGGGGGTTTCTCCTGTCCAGGCTTTTGAGAGAGGTTTTCTCCTGTCCAGGCTTTTGAGAGGGGTTTCTCCTGTCCAGGCTTTTGAGAGGGGTTTTCTCCTGTCCAGGCTTTTGAGAGGGGTTTCTCCTGTCCAGGCTTTTGAGAGGGGTTTTCTCCTGTCCAGGCTTTTGAGAGGGGGTTTCTCCTGTCCAGGCTTTTGAGAGGGGTTTCTCCTGTACAGGCTTTTGAGAGGGGTTTCTCCTGTCCAGGCTTTTGAGAGGGGGTTTCTCCTGTCCAGGCTTTTGAGAGGGGGTTTCTCCTGTCCAGGCTTTTGAGAGGGGTTTCTCCTGTCCAGGCTTTTGAGAGGGGGTTTCTCCTGTCCAGGCTTTTGAGAGGGGTTACTCCTGTCAGGCTTTTGAGAGGGGGTTTCTCCTGTCCAGGCTTTTGAGAGGGGGTTTCTCCTGTCCAGGCTTTTGAGAGGGGGTTTCTCCTGTCCAGGCTTTTGAGAGGGGTTTTCTCCTGTCCAGGCTTTTGAGAGGGGTTTCTCCTGTCCAGGCTTTTGAGAGGGGGTTTCTCCTGTCCAGGCTTTTGAGAGGGGGTTTCTCCTGTCCAGGCTTTTGAGAGGGGTTTTCTCCTGTCCAGGCTTTTGAGAGGGGTTTTCTCCTGTCCAGGCTGTTAAGAGGGGTTTCTCCTGTCCAGGCTTTTGAGAGGGGGTTACTCCTGTCCAGGCTTTTGAGAGGGGGTTACTCCTGTCCAGGCTTTTGAGAGGGGGTTTCTCCTGTCCAGGCTTTTGAGAGGGGTTTTCTCCTGTCCAGGCTTTTGAGAGGGGGTTTCTCCTGTCCAGGCTTTTGAGAGGGGTTTTCTCCTGTCCAGGCTTTTGAGAGGGGTTTTCTCCTGTCCAGGCTTTTGAGAGGGGGTTTCTCCTGTCCAGGCTTTTGAGAAGGGTTTTCTCCTGTCCAGGCTTTTGAGAGGGGTTTCTCCTGTCCAGGCTTTTGAGAGGGGTTACTCCTGTCAGGCTTTTGAGAGGGGGTTTCTCCTCTCCAGGCTTTTGAGAGGGGTTTTCTCCTGTCCAGGCTTTTGAGAGGGGTTTCTCCTGTCCAGGCTTTTGAGAGGGGTTTTCTCCTGTCCAGGCTTTTGAGAGGGGTTTTCTCCTGTCCAGGCTGTTAAGAGGGGTTTCTCCTGTCCAGGCTTTTGAGAGGGGTTTTCTCCTGTCCAGGCTTTTGAGAGGGGTTTTCTCCTGTCCAGGCTTTTGAGAGGGGTTTTGTCCTGTCCAGGCTTTTGAGAGGGGTTTTCTCCTGTCCAGGCTTTTGAGAGGGGTTTCTCCTGTCCAGGCTTTTGAGAGGGGTTTCTCCTGTCCAGGCTTTTGAGAGGGGGTTTCTCCTGTCCAGGCTTTTGAGAGGGGTTTCTCCTGTCCAGGCTTTTGAGAGGGGGTTTCTCCTGTCCAGGCTTTTGAGAGGGGTTACTCCTGTCAGGCTTTTGAGAGGGGTTTTCTCCTGTCCAGGCTTTTGAGAGGGGGTTTCTCCTGTCCAGGCTTTTGAGAGGGGGTTTCTCCTGTCCAGGCTTTTGAGAGGGGTTTTCTCCTGTCCAGGCTTTTGAGAGGGGTTTCTCCTGTCCAGGCTTTTGAGAGGGGGTTTCTCCTGTCCAGGCTTTTGAGAGGGGGTTTCTCCTGTCCAGGCTTTTGAGAGGGGTTTTCTCCTGTCCAGGCTTTTGAGAGGGGTTTTCTCCTGTCCAGGCTGTTAAGAGGGGTTTCTCCTGTCCAGGCTTTTGAGAGGGGGTTACTCCTGTCCAGGCTTTTGGGAGGGGGTTACTCCTGTCCAGGCTTTTGAGAGGGGGTTTCTCCTGTCCAGGCTTTTGAGAGGGGGTTTCTCCTGTCCAGGCTTTTGAGAGGGGTTTTCTCCTGTCCAGGCTTTTGAGAGGGGGTTTCTCCTGTCCAGGCTTTTGAGAGGGGGTTTCTCCTGTCCAGGCTTTTGAGAGGGGGTTTCTCCTGTCCAGGCTTTTGAGAGGGGTTTTCTCCTGTCCAGGCTTTTGAGAGGGGTTTTCTCCTGTCCAGGCTTTAGAGAGGGGGTTTCTCCTGTCCAGGCTTTTGAGAGGGGTTTTCTCCTGTCCAGGCTTTTGAGAGGGGTTTTCTCCTGTCCAGGCTTTTAAGAGGGGTTTCTCCTGTCCAGGCTTTTAAGAGGGGTTTTCTCCTGTCCAGGCTTTTGAGAGGGGGTTTCTCCTGTCCAGGCTTTTGAGAGGGGTTTTCTCCTGTCCAGGCTTTTGAGAGGGGGTTTCTCCTGTCCAGGCTTTTGAGAGGGGTTTTCTCCTGTCCAGGCTTTTGAGAGGGGGTTTCTCCTGTCCAGGCTTTTGAGAGGGGGTTTCTCCTGTCCAGGCTTTTGAGAGGGGGTTTCTCCTGTCCAGGCTTTTGAGAGGGGTTTTCTCCTGTCCAGGCTTTTGAGAGGGGTTTTCTCCTGTCCAGGCTTTAGAGAGGGGTTTTCTCCTGTCCAGGCTTTTGAGAGGGGTTTTCTCCTGTCCAGGCTTTTGAGAGGGGTTTTCTCCTGTCCAGGCTTTTGAGAGGGGTTTCTCCTGTCCAGGCTTTTGAGAGGGGGTTTCTCCTGTCCAGGCTTTTGAGAGGGGTTTTCTCCTGTCCAGGCTTTTGAGAGGGGTTTCTCCTGTCCAGGCTTTTGAGAGGGGTTTTCTCCTGTCCAGGCTTTTGAGAGGGGTTTTCTCCTATCCAGGCTTTTGAGAGGGGTTTTCTCCTGTCCAGGCTTTTGAGAGGGGTTTCTCCTGTCCAGGCTTTTGAGAGGGGTTTTCTCCTGTCCAGGCTTTTGAGAGGGGGTTTCTCCTGTCCAGGCTTTTGAGAGGGGTTTTCTCCTGTCCAGGCTTTTGAGAGGGGTTTCTCCTGTCCAGGCTTTTGAGAGGGGTTTTCTCCTGTCCATGCTTTTGAGAGGGGGTTTCTCCTGTCCAGGCTTTTGAGAGGGGTTTCTCCTGTACAGGCTTTTGAGAGGGGTTTCTCCTGTCCAGGCTTTTGAGAGGGGGTTTCTCCTGTCCAGGCTTTTGAGAGGGGTTTTCTCCTGTCCAGGCTTTTGAGAGGGGTTTCTCCTGTCCAGGCTTTTGAGAGGGGGTTTCTCCTGTCCAGGCTTTTGAGAGGGGTTACTCCTGTCAGGCTTTTGAGAGGGGTTTTCTCCTGTCCAGGCTTTTGAGAGGGGTTTTCTCCTGTCCAGGCTTTTGAGAGGGGGTTTCTCCTGTCCAGGCTTTTAAGAGGGGTTTCTCCTGTCCAGGCTTTTAAGAGGGGTTTTCTCCTGTCCAGGCTTTTGAGAGGGGGTTTCTCCTGTCCAGGCTTTTGAGAGGGGTTTTCTCCTGTCCAGGCTTTTGAGAGGGGGTTTCTCCTGTCCAGGCTTTTGAGAGGGGGTTTCTCCTGTCCAGGCTTTTGAGAGGGGTTTCTCCTGTCCAGGCTTTTGAGAGGGGGTTTCTCCTGTCCAGGCTTTTGAGAGGGGGTTTCTCCTGTCCAGGCTTTTGAGAGGGGGTTTCTCCTGTCCAGGCTTTTGAGAGAGGTTTTCTCCTGTCCAGGCTTTTGAGAGGGGTTTCTCCTGTCCAGGCTTTTGAGAGGGGTTTTCTCCTGTCCAGGCTTTTGAGAGGGGTTTCTCCTGTCCAGGCTTTTGAGAGGGGTTTTCTCCTGTCCAGGCTTTTGAGAGGGGGTTTCTCCTGTCCAGGCTTTTGAGAGGGGTTTCTCCTGTACAGGCTTTTGAGAGGGGTTTCTCCTGTCCAGGCTTTTGAGAGGGGGTTTCTCCTGTCCAGGCTTTTGAGAGGGGGTTTCTCCTGTCCAGGCTTTTGAGAGGGGTTTCTCCTGTCCAGGCTTTTGAGAGGGGGTTTCTCCTGTCCAGGCTTTTGAGAGGGGTTACTCCTGTCAGGCTTTTGAGAGGGGGTTTCTCCTGTCCAGGCTTTTGAGAGGGGGTTTCTCCTGTCCAGGCTTTTGAGAGGGGGTTTCTCCTGTCCAGGCTTTTGAGAGGGGTTTTCTCCTGTCCAGGCTTTTGAGAGGGGTTTCTCCTGTCCAGGCTTTTGAGAGGGGGTTTCTCCTGTCCAGGCTTTTGAGAGGGGGTTTCTCCTGTCCAGGCTTTTGAGAGGGGTTTTCTCCTGTCCAGGCTTTTGAGAGGGGTTTTCTCCTGTCCAGGCTGTTAAGAGGGGTTTCTCCTGTCCAGGCTTTTGAGAGGGGGTTACTCCTGTCCAGGCTTTTGAGAGGGGGTTACTCCTGTCCAGGCTTTTGAGAGGGGGTTTCTCCTGTCCAGGCTTTTGAGAGGGGGTTACTCCTGTCCAGGCTTTTGAGAGGGGGTTTCTCCTGTCCAGGCTTTTGAGAGGGGTTTTCTCCTGTCCAGGCTTTTGAGAGGGGTTTTCTCCTGTCCAGGCTTTTGAGAGGGGGTTTCTCCTGTCCAGGCTTTTGAGAAGGGTTTTCTCCTGTCCAGGCTTTTGAGAGGGGTTTCTCCTGTCCAGGCTTTTGAGAGGGGTTACTCCTGTCAGGCTTTTGAGAGGGGGTTTCTCCTCTCCAGGCTTTTGAGAGGGGTTTTCTCCTGTCCAGGCTTTTGAGAGGGGTTTCTCCTGTCCAGGCTTTTGAGAGGGGTTTTCTCCTGTCCAGGCTTTTGAGAGGGGTTTTCTCCTGTCCAGGCTGTTAAGAGGGGTTTCTCCTGTCCAGGCTTTTGAGAGGGGTTTTCTCCTGTCCAGGCTTTTGAGAGGGGTTTTCTCCTGTCCAGGCTTTTGAGAGGGGTTTTCTCCTGTCCAGGCTTTTGAGAGGGGTTTTCTCCTGTCCAGGCTTTTGAGAGGGGTTTCTCCTGTCCAGGCTTTTGAGAGGGGTTTCTCCTGTCCAGGCTTTTGAGAGGGGGTTTCTCCTGTCCAGGCTTTTGAGAGGGGTTTCTCCTGTCCAGGCTTTTGAGAGGGGGTTTCTCCTGTCCAGGCTTTTGAGAGGGGTTACTCCTGTCAGGCTTTTGAGAGGGGTTTTCTCCTGTCCAGGCTTTTGAGAGGGGGTTTCTCCTGTCCAGGCTTTTGAGAGGGGGTTTCTCCTGTCCAGGCTTTTGAGAGGGGTTTTCTCCTGTCCAGGCTTTTGAGAGGGGTTTCTCCTGTCCAGGCTTTTGAGAGGGGGTTTCTCCTGTCCAGGCTTTTGAGAGGGGGTTTCTCCTGTCCAGGCTTTTGAGAGGGGTTTTCTCCTGTCCAGGCTTTTGAGAGGGGTTTTCTCCTGTCCAGGCTGTTAAGAGGGGTTTCTCCTGTCCAGGCTTTTGAGAGGGGGTTACTCCTGTCCAGGCTTTTGGGAGGGGGTTACTCCTGTCCAGGCTTTTGAGAGGGGGTTTCTCCTGTCCAGGCTTTTGAGAGGGGGTTTCTCCTGTCCAGGCTTTTGAGAGGGGTTTTCTCCTGTCCAGGCTTTTGAGAGGGGGTTTCTCCTGTCCAGGCTTTTGAGAGGGGGTTTCTCCTGTCCAGGCTTTTGAGAGGGGGTTTCTCCTGTCCAGGCTTTTGAGAGGGGTTTTCTCCTGTCCAGGCTTTTGAGAGGGGTTTTCTCCTGTCCAGGCTTTAGAGAGGGGTTTTCTCCTGTCCAGGCTTTTGAGAGGGGTTTTCTCCTGTCCAGGCTTTTGAGAGGGGTTTTCTCCTGTCCAGGCTTTTAAGAGGGGTTTCTCCTGTCCAGGCTTTTAAGAGGGGTTTTCTCCTGTCCAGGCTTTTGAGAGGGGGTTTCTCCTGTCCAGGCTTTTGAGAGGGGTTTTCTCCTGTCCAGGCTTTTGAGAGGGGGTTTCTCCTGTCCAGGCTTTTGAGAGGGGTTTTCTCCTGTCCAGGCTTTTGAGAGGGGGTTTCTCCTGTCCAGGCTTTTGAGAGGGGGTTTCTCCTGTCCAGGCTTTTGAGAGGGGGTTTCTCCTGTCCAGGCTTTTGAGAGGGGTTTTCTCCTGTCCAGGCTTTTGAGAGGGGTTTTCTCCTGTCCAGGCTTTAGAGAGGGGTTTTCTCCTGTCCAGGCTTTTGAGAGGGGTTTTCTCCTGTCCAGGCTTTTGAGAGGGGTTTTCTCCTGTCCAGGCTTTTGAGAGGGGTTTCTCCTGTCCAGGCTTTTGAGAGGGGGTTTCTCCTGTCCAGGCTTTTGAGAGAGGTTTTCTCCTGTCCAGGCTTTTGAGAGGGGTTTCTCCTGTCCAGGCTTTTGAGAGGGGTTTTCTCCTGTCCAGGCTTTTGAGAGGGGTTTTCTCCTATCCAGGCTTTTGAGAGGGGTTTTCTCCTGTCCAGGCTTTTGAGAGGGGTTTCTCCTGTCCAGGCTTTTGAGAGGGGTTTTCTCCTGTCCAGGCTTTTGAGAGGGGGTTTCTCCTGTCCAGGCTTTTGAGAGGGGTTTTCTCCTGTCCAGGCTTTTGAGAGGGGTTTCTCCTGTCCAGGCTTTTGAGAGGGGTTTTCTCCTGTCCAGGCTTTTGAGAGGGGGTTTCTCCTGTCCAGGCTTTTGAGAGGGGTTTCTCCTGTACAGGCTTTTGAGAGGGGTTTCTCCTGTCCAGGCTTTTGAGAGGGGGTTTCTCCTGTCCAGGCTTTTGAGAGGGGTTTTCTCCTGTCCAGGCTTTTGAGAGGGGTTTCTCCTGTCCAGGCTTTTGAGAGGGGGTTTCTCCTGTCCAGGCTTTTGAGAGGGGTTACTCCTGTCAGGCTTTTGAGAGGGGTTTTCTCCTGTCCAGGCTTTTGAGAGGGGTTTTCTCCTGTCCAGGCTTTTGAGAGGGGGTTTCTCCTGTCCAGGCTTTTAAGAGGGGTTTCTCCTGTCCAGGCTTTTAAGAGGGGTTTTCTCCTGTCCAGGCTTTTGAGAGGGGGTTTCTCCTGTCCAGGCTTTTGAGAGGGGTTTTCTCCTGTCCAGGCTTTTGAGAGGGGGTTTCTCCTGTCCAGGCTTTTGAGAGGGGGTTTCTCCTGTCCAGGCTTTTGAGAGGGGTTTCTCCTGTCCAGGCTTTTGAGAGGGGGTTTCTCCTGTCCAGGCTTTTGAGAGGGGGTTTCTCCTGTCCAGGCTTTTGAGAGGGGGTTTCTCCTGTCCAGGCTTTTGAGAGGGGTTTTCTCCTGTCCAGGCTTTTGAGAGGGGTTTTCTCCTGTCCAGGCTTTTGAGAGGGGTTTTCTCCTGTCCAGGCTTTTGAGAGGGGTTTCTCCTGTCCAGGCTTTTGAGAGGGGGTTTCTCCTGTCCAGGCTTTTGAGAGAGGTTTTCTCCTGTCCAGGCTTTTGAGAGGGGTTTCTCCAGTCCAGGCTTTTGAGAGGGGTTTTCTCCTGTCCAGGCTTTTGAGAGGGGTTTCTCCTGTCCAGGCTTTTGAGAGGGGTTTTCTCCTGTCCAGGCTTTTGAGAGGGGGTTTCTCCTGTCCAGGCTTTTGAGAGGGGTTTCTCCTGTACAGGCTTTTGAGAGGGGTTTCTCCTGTCCAGGCTTTTGAGAGGGGGTTTCTCCTGTCCAGGCTTTTGAGAGGGGGTTTCTCCTGTCCAGGCTTTTGAGAGGGGGTTACTCCTGTCCAGGCTTTTGAGAGGGGTTTTCTCCTGTCCAGGCTTTTGAGAGGGGTTTCTCCTGTCCAGGCTTTTGAGAGGGGTTTCTCCTGTCCAGGCTTTTGAGAGGGGGTTTCTCCTGTCCAGGCTTTTGAGAGGGGTTTCTCCTGTCCAGGCTTTTGAGAGGGGTTTTCTCCTGTCCAGGCTTTTGAGAGGGGGTTTCTCCTGTCCAGGCTTTTGAGAGGGGGTTTCTCCTGTCCAGGCTTTTGAGAGGGGGTTTCTCCTGTCCAGGCTTTTGAGAGGGGTTTTCTCCTGTCCAGGCTTTTGAGAGGGGTTTTCTCCTGTCCAGGCTTTAGAGAGGGGTTTTCTCCTGTCCAGGCTTTTGAGAGGGGTTTTCTCCTGTCCAGGCTTTTGAGAGGGGTTTTCTCCTGTCCAGGCTTTTAAGAGGGGTTTCTCCTGTCCAGGCTTTTAAGAGGGGTTTTCTCCTGTCCAGGCTTTTGAGAGGGGGTTTCTCCTGTCCAGGCTTTTGAGAGGGGTTTTCTCCTGTCCAGGCTTTTGAGAGGGGGTTTCTCCTGTCCAGGCTTTTGAGAGGGGTTTTCTCCTGTCCAGGCTTTTGAGAGGGGGTTTCTCCTGTCCAGGCTTTTGAGAGGGGGTTTCTCCTGTCCAGGCTTTTGAGAGGGGGTTTCTCCTGTCCAGGCTTTTGAGAGGGGTTTTCTCCTGTCCAGGCTTTTGAGAGGGGTTTTCTCCTGTCCAGGCTTTAGAGAGGGGTTTTCTCCTGTCCAGGCTTTTGAGAGGGGTTTTCTCCTGTCCAGGCTTTTGAGAGGGGTTTTCTCCTGTCCAGGCTTTTGAGAGGGGTTTCTCCTGTCCAGGCTTTTGAGAGGGGGTTTCTCCTGTCCAGGCTTTTGAGAGAGGTTTTCTCCTGTCCAGGCTTTTGAGAGGGGGTTTCTCCTGTCCAGGCTTTTGAGAGGGGGTTTCTCCTGTCCAGGCTTTTGAGAGGGGGTTTCTCCTGTCCAGGCTTTTGAGAGGGGTTTTCTCCTGTCCAGGCTTTTGAGAGGGGTTTTCTCCTGTCCAGGCTTTTGAGAGGGGTTTTCTCCTGTCCAGGCTTTTGAGAGGGGTTTCTCCTGTCCAGGCTTTTGAGAGGGGGTTTCTCCTGTCCAGGCTTTTGAGAGAGGTTTTCTCCTGTCCAGGCTTTTGAGAGGGGTTTCTCCAGTCCAGGCTTTTGAGAGGGGTTTTCTCCTGTCCAGGCTTTTGAGAGGGGTTTCTCCTGTCCAGGCTTTTGAGAGGGGTTTTCTCCTGTCCAGGCTTTTGAGAGGGGGTTTCTCCTGTCCAGGCTTTTGAGAGGGGTTTCTCCTGTACAGGCTTTTGAGAGGGGTTTCTCCTGTCCAGGCTTTTGAGAGGGGGTTTCTCCTGTCCAGGCTTTTGAGAGGGGGTTTCTCCTGTCCAGGCTTTTGAGAGGGGGTTACTCCTGTCCAGGCTTTTGAGAGGGGTTTTCTCCTGTCCAGGCTTTTGAGAGGGGTTTCTCCTGTCCAGGCTTTTGAGAGGGGTTTCTCCTGTCCAGGCTTTTGAGAGGGGGTTTCTCCTGTCCAGGCTTTTGAGAGGGGTTTCTCCTGTCCAGGCTTTTGAGAGGGGTTTTCTCCTGTCCAGGCTTTTGAGAGGGGGTTTCTCCTGTCCAGGCTTTTGAGAGGGGGTTTCTCCTGTCCAGGCTTTTGAGAGGGGGTTTCTCCTGTCCAGGCTTTTGAGAGGGGTTTTCTCCTGTCCAGGCTTTTGAGAGGGGTTTTCTCCTGTCCAGGCTTTAGAGAGGGGTTTTCTCCTGTCCAGGCTTTTGAGAGGGGTTTTCTCCTGTCCAGGCTTTTGAGAGGGGTTTTCTCCTGTCCAGGCTTTTAAGAGGGGTTTCTCCTGTCCAGGCTTTTAAGAGGGGTTTTCTCCTGTCCAGGCTTTTGAGAGGGGGTTTCTCCTGTCCAGGCTTTTGAGAGGGGTTTTCTCCTGTCCAGGCTTTTGAGAGGGGGTTTCTCCTGTCCAGGCTTTTGAGAGGGGTTTTCTCCTGTCCAGGCTTTTGAGAGGGGGTTTCTCCTGTCCAGGCTTTTGAGAGGGGGTTTCTCCTGTCCAGGCTTTTGAGAGGGGGTTTCTCCTGTCCAGGCTTTTGAGAGGGGTTTTCTCCTGTCCAGGCTTTTGAGAGGGGTTTTCTCCTGTCCAGGCTTTAGAGAGGGGTTTTCTCCTGTCCAGGCTTTTGAGAGGGGTTTTCTCCTGTCCAGGCTTTTGAGAGGGGTTTTCTCCTGTCCAGGCTTTTGAGAGGGGTTTCTCCTGTCCAGGCTTTTGAGAGGGGGTTTCTCCTGTCCAGGCTTTTGAGAGAGGTTTTCTCCTGTCCAGGCTTTTGAGAGGGGTTTCTCCTGTCCAGGCTTTTGAGAGGGGTTTTCTCCTGTCCAGGCTTTTGAGAGGGGTTTTCTCCTATCCAGGCTTTTGAGAGGGGTTTTCTCCTGTCCAGGCTTTTGAGAGGGGTTTCTCCTGTCCAGGCTTTTGAGAGGGGTTTTCTCCTGTCCAGGCTTTTGAGAGGGGGTTTCTCCTGTCCAGGCTTTTGAGAGGGGTTTTCTCCTGTCCAGGCTTTTGAGAGGGGTTTCTCCTGTCCAGGCTTTTGAGAGGGGTTTTCTCCTGTCCAGGCTTTTGAGAGGGGGTTTCTCCTGTCCAGGCTTTTGAGAGGGGTTTCTCCTGTACAGGCTTTTGAGAGGGGTTTCTCCTGTCCAGGCTTTTGAGAGGGGGTTTCTCCTGTCCAGGCTTTTGAGAGGGGTTTTCTCCTGTCCAGGCTTTTGAGAGGGGTTTCTCCTGTCCAGGCTTTTGAGAGGGGGTTTCTCCTGTCCAGGCTTTTGAGAGGGGTTACTCCTGTCAGGCTTTTGAGAGGGGTTTTCTCCTGTCCAGGCTTTTGAGAGGGGTTTTCTCCTGTCCAGGCTTTTGAGAGGGGGTTTCTCCTGTCCAGGCTTTTAAGAGGGGTTTCTCCTGTCCAGGCTTTTAAGAGGGGTTTTCTCCTGTCCAGGCTTTTGAGAGGGGGTTTCTCCTGTCCAGGCTTTTGAGAGGGGTTTTCTCCTGTCCAGGCTTTTGAGAGGGGGTTTCTCCTGTCCAGGCTTTTGAGAGGGGGTTTCTCCTGTCCAGGCTTTTGAGAGGGGTTTCTCCTGTCCAGGCTTTTGAGAGGGGGTTTCTCCTGTCCAGGCTTTTGAGAGGGGGTTTCTCCTGTCCAGGCTTTTGAGAGGGGGTTTCTCCTGTCCAGGCTTTTGAGAGGGGTTTTCTCCTGTCCAGGCGTTTGAGAGGGGTTTTCTCCTGTCCAGGCTTTTGAGAGGGGTTTTCTCCTGTCCAGGCTTTTGAGAGGGGTTTCTCCTGTCCAGGCTTTTGAGAGGGGGTTTCTCCTGTCCAGGCTTTTGAGAGAGGTTTTCTCCTGTCCAGGCTTTTGAGAGGGGTTTCTCCAGTCCAGGCTTTTGAGAGGGGTTTTCTCCTGTCCAGGCTTTTGAGAGGGGTTTCTCCTGTCCAGGCTTTTGAGAGGGGTTTTCTCCTGTCCAGGCTTTTGAGAGGGGGTTTCTCCTGTCCAGGCTTTTGAGAGGGGTTTCTCCTGTACAGGCTTTTGAGAGGGGTTTCTCCTGTCCAGGCTTTTGAGAGGGGGTTTCTCCTGTCCAGGCTTTTGAGAGGGGGTTTCTCCTGTCCAGGCTTTTGAGAGGGGTTTCTCCTGTCCAGGCTTTTGAGAGGGGGTTTCTCCTGTCCAGGCTTTTGAGAGGGGTTACTCCTGTCAGGCTTTTGAGAGGGGTTTTCTCCTGTCCAGGCTTTTGAGAGGGGGTTTCTCCTGTCCAGGCTTTTGCGAGGGGGTTTCTCCTGTCCAGGCTTTTGAGAGGGGTTTTCTCCTGTCCAGGCTTTTGAGAGGGGTTTCTCCTGTCCAGGCTTTTGAGAGGGGGTTTCTCCTGTCCAGGCTTTTGAGAGGGGGTTTCTCCTGTCCAGGCTTTTGAGAGGGGTTTTCTCCTGTCCAGGCTTTTGAGAGGGGTTTTCTCCTGTCCAGGCTGTTAAGAGGGGTTTCTCCTGTCCAGGCTTTTGAGAGGGGGTTACTCCTGTCCAGGCTTTTGAGAGGGGGTTACTCCTGTCCAGGCTTTTGAGAGGGGGTTTCTCCTGTCCAGCCTTTTGAGAGGGGGTTACTCCTGTCCAGGCTTTTGAGAGGGGGTTTCTCCTGTCCAGGCTTTTGAGAGGGGTTTTCTCCTGTCCAGGCTTTTGAGAGGGGTTTTCTCCTGTCCAGGCTTTTGAGAGGGGGTTTCTCCTGTCCAGGCTTTTGAGAAGGGTTTTCTCCTGTCCAGGCTTTTGAGAGGGGTTTCTCCTGTCCAGGCTTTTGAGAGGGGTTACTCCTGTCAGGCTTTTGAGAGGGGGTTTCTCCTGTCCAGGCTTTTGAGAGGGGTTTTCTCCTGTCCAGGCTTTTGAGAGGGGTTTCTCCTGTCCAGGCTTTTGAGAGGGGTTTTCTCCTGTCCAGGCTTTTGAGAGGGGTTTTCTCCTGTCCAGGCTGTTAAGAGGGGTTTCTCCTGTCCAGGCTTTTGAGAGGGGTTTTCTCCTGTCCAGGCTTTTGAGAGGGGTTTTCTCCTGTCCAGGCTTTTGAGAGGGGTTTTCTCCTGTCCAGGCTTTTGAGAGGGGTTTTCTCCTGTCCAGGCTTTTGAGAGGGGTTTCTCCTGTCCAGGCTTTTGAGAGGGGTTTCTCCTGTCCAGGCTTTTGAGAGGGGGTTTCTCCTGTCCAGGCTTTTGAGAGGGGTTTCTCCTGTCCAGGCTTTTGAGAGGGGGTTTCTCCTGTCCAGGCTTTTGAGAGGGGTTACTCCTGTCAGGCTTTTGAGAGGGGTTTTCTCCTGTCCAGGCTTTTGAGAGGGGTTTCTCCTGTCCAGGCTTTTGAGAGGGGGTTTCTCCTGTCCAGGCTTTTGAGAGGGGTTTTCTCCTGTCCAGGCTTTTGAGAGGGGTTTCTCCTGTCCAGGCTTTTGAGAGGGGGTTTCTCCTGTCCAGGCTTTTGAGAGGGGGTTTCTCCTGTCCAGGCTTTTGAGAGGGGTTTTCTCCTGTCCAGGCTTTTGAGAGGGGTTTTCTCCTGTCCAGGCTGTTAAGAGGGGTTTCTCCTGTCCAGGCTTTTGAGAGGGGGTTACTCCTGTCCAGGCTTTTGAGAGGGGGTTACTCCTGTCCAGGCTTTTGAGAGGGGGTTTCTCCTGTCCAGGCTTTTGAGAGGGGGTTTCTCCTGTCCAGGCTTTTGAGAGGGGTTTTCTCCTGTCCAGGCTTTTGAGAGGGGGTTTCTCCTGTCCAGGCTTTTGAGAGGGGGTTTCTCCTGTCCAGGCTTTTGAGAGGGGGTTTCTCCTGTCCAGGCTTTTGAGAGGGGTTTTCTCCTGTCCAGGCTTTTGAGAGGGGTTTTCTCCTGTCCAGGCTTTAGAGAGGGGTTTTCTCCTGTCCAGGCTTTTGAGAGGGGTTTTCTCCTGTCCAGGCTTTTGAGAGGGGTTTCTCCTGTCCAGGCTTTTAAGAGGGGTTTCTCCTGTCCAGGCTTTTAAGAGGGGTTTTCTCCTGTCCAGGCTTTTGAGAGGGGGTTTCTCCTGTCCAGGCTTTTGAGAGGGGTTTTCTCCTGTCCAGGCTTTTGAGAGGGGGTTTCTCCTGTCCAGGCTTTTGAGAGGGGTTTTCTCCTGTCCAGGCTTTTGAGAGGGGGTTTCTCCTGTCCAGGCTTTTGAGAGGGGGTTTCTCCTGTCCAGGCTTTTGAGAGGGGGTTTCTCCTGTCCAGGCTTTTGAGAGGGGTTTTCTCCTGTCCAGGCTTTTGAGAGGGGTTTTCTCCTGTCCAGGCTTTAGAGAGGGGTTTTCTCCTGTCCAGGCTTTTGAGAGGGGTTTTCTCCTGTCCAGGCTTTTGAGAGGGGTTTTCTCCTGTCCAGGCTTTTGAGAGGGGTTTCTCCTGTCCAGGCTTTTGAGAGGGGGTTTCTCCTGTCCAGGCTTTTGAGAGAGGTTTTCTCCTGTCCAGGCTTTTGAGAGGGGTTTCTCCTGTCCAGGCTTTTGAGAGGGGTTTTCTCCTGTCCAGGCTTTTGAGAGGGGTTTTCTCCTGTCCAGGCTTTTGAGAGGGGTTTTCTCCTGTCCAGGCTTTTGAGAGGGGTTTCTCCTGTCCAGGCTTTTGAGAGGGGTTTTCTCCTGTCCAGGCTTTTGAGAGGGGGTTTCTCCTGTCCAGGCTTTTGAGAGGGGTTTTCTCCTGTCCAGGCTTTTGAGAGGGGTTTCTCCTGTCCAGGCTTTTGAGAGGGGTTTTCTCCTGTCCAGGCTTTTGAGAGGGGGTTTCTCCTGTCCAGGCTTTTGAGAGGGGTTTCTCCTGTACAGGCTTTTGAGAGGGGTTTCTCCTGTCCAGGCTTTTGAGAGGGGGTTTCTCCTGTCCAGGCTTTTGAGAGGGGTTTTCTCCTGTCCAGGCTGTTAAGAGGGGTTTCTCCTGTCCAGGCTTTTGAGAGGGGGTTACTCCTGTCCAGGCTTTTGAGAGGGGGTTACTCCTGTCCAGGCTTTTGAGAGGGGGTTTCTCCTGTCCAGGCTTTTGAGAGGGGGTTACTCCTGTCCAGGCTTTTGAGAGGGGGTTTCTCCTGTCCAGGCTTTTGAGAGGGGTTTTCTCCTGTCCAGGCTTTTGAGAGGGGTTTTCTCCTGTCCAGGCTTTTGAGAGGGGGTTTCTCCTGTCCAGGCTTTTGAGAGGGGTTTTCTCCTGTCCAGGCTTTTGAGAGGGGTTTCTCCTGTCCAGGCTTTTGAGAGGGGTTACTCCTGTCAGGCTTTTGAGAGGGGGTTTCTCCTGTCCAGGCTTTTGAGAGGGGTTTTCTCCTGTCCAGGCTTTTGAGAGGGGTTTCTCCTGTCCAGGCTTTTGAGAGGGGTTTTCTCCTGTCCAGGCTTTTGAGAGGGGTTTTCTCCTGTCCAGGCTGTTAAGAGGGGTTTCTCCTGTCCAGGCTTTTGAGAGGGGGTTACTCCTGTCCAGGCTTTTGAGAGGGGTTTTCTCCTGTCCAGGCTTTTGAGAGGGGTTTTCTCCTGTCCAGGCTTTTAAGAGGGGGTTACTCCTGTCCAGGCTTTTGAGAGGGGTTTTTTCCTGTCCAGGCTTTTGAGAGGGGTTTCTCCTGTCCAGGCTTTTAAGAGGGGGTTTCTCCTGTCCAGGCTTTTGAGAGGGGTTTCTCCTGTCCAGGCTTTTGAGAGGGGGTTTCTCCTGTCCAGGCTTTTGAGAGGGTTTTCTCCTGTCCAGGCTTTTGAGAGGGGGTTTCTCCTGTCCAGGCTTTTGAGAGGGGTTTTCTCCTGTCCAGGCTTTTGAGAGGGGTTTTCTCCTGTCCAGGCTTTTGAGAGGGTTACTCCTGTCCAGGCTTTTGAGAGGGGTTTTCTCCTGTCCAGGCTTTTAAGAGGGGTTTTCTCCTGTCCAGGCTTTTGAGAGGGGTTTTCTCCTGTCCAGGCTTTTATGAGAGGTTTTCTCCTGTCCAGGCTTTTGAGAGGGGTTTTCTCCTGTCCAGACTTTTGAGAGGGGTTTTCTCCTGTCCAGGCTTTTGAGAGGGGTTTTCTCCTGTCCAGGCTTTTGAGAGGGGGTTTCTCCTGTCCAGGCTTTTGAGAGGGGGTTTCTCCTGTCCAGGGTTTTGAGAGGGGTTTTCTCCTGTCAGGCTTTTGAGAGGGGGTTTCCTCCTGTCAGGCTTTTGAGAGGGGTTTCTCCTGTTCAGGCTTTTGAGAGGGGTTTTCTCCTGTCCAGGCTTTTGAGAGGGGTTTTCTCCTGTCCAGGCTTTTGAGAGGGGGTTTCTCCTGTCCAGGCTTTTGAGAGGGGTTTCTCCTGTCCAGGCTTTTGAGAGGGGTTTTCTCCTGTCCAGGCTTTTGAGAGGGGTTTTCTCCTGTCCAGGCTTTTGATAGGGGTTTTCTCCTGTTCAGGCTTTTGAGAGAGGTTTTCTCCTGTCCAGGCTTTTGAGAGGGGTTTCTCCTGTCCAGGCTTTTGAGAGGGGTTTTCTCCTGTCCAGGCTTTTGAGAGGGGGTTTCTCCTGTCCAGGCTTTTGAGAGGGGTTTTCTCCTGTACAGGTTTTTGAGAGGGGGTTTCTCCTGTCCAGGCTTTTGAGAGGGGGTTACTCCTGTCCAGGCTTTTGAGAGGGGTTTTCTCCTGTCCAGGCTTTTGAGAGGGGTTTTCTCCTGTCCAGGCTTTTGAGAGGGGGTTTCTCCTGTCCAGACTTTTGAGAGGGGGTTACTCCTGTCCAGGCTTTTGAGAGGAGTTTTCTCCTGTCCAGGCTTTTGAGAGAGGTTTTCTCCTGTCCAGGCTTTTGAGAGGGGTTACTCCTGTCAGGCTTTTGAGAGGGGTTTCTCCTGTCCAGGCTTTTGAGAGGGGTTTTCTCCTGTTCAGGCTTTTGAGAGGGGTTTCTCCTGTCCAGGCTTTTGAGAGGGGTTTTCTCCTGTCCAGGCTTTTGAGAGGGGGTTTCTCCTGTCAGGCTTTTGAGAGGGGTTTCTCCTGTTCAGGCTTTTGAGAGGGGTTTTCTCCTGTCCAGGCTTTTGAGAGGGGTTTTCTCCTGTCCAGGCTTTTGAGAGGGGGTTTCTCCTGTCCAGGCTTTTGAGAGGGGTTTCTCCTGTCCAGGCTTTTGAGAGGGGTTTTCTCCTGTCCAGGCTTTTGAGAGGGGTTTCTCCTGTCCAGGCTTTTGAGAGGGGTTTTCTCCTGTTCAGGCTTTTGAGAGAGGTTTTCTCCTGTCCAGGCTTTTGAGAGGGGTTTCCCCTGTCCAGGCTTTTGAGAGGGGTTTTCTCCTGTCCAGGCTTTTGAGAGGGGTTTCTCCTGTCCAGGCTTTTGAGAGGGGGTTTCTCCTGTCCAGGCTTTTGAGAGGGGGTTTCTCCTGTCCAGGCTTTTGAGAGGGGTTTCTCCTGTCCAGGCTTTTGAGAGGGGGTTTCTCCTGTCCAGGCTTTTGAGAGGGGGTTTCTCCTGTCCAGGCTTTTGAGAGGGGTTTCTCCTGTCCAGGCTTTTGAGAGGGGGTTTCTCCTGTCCAGGCTTTTGAGAGGGGTTACTCCTGTCAGGCTTTTGAGAGGGGTTTCTCCTGTCCAGGCTTTTGAGAGGGGGTTTCTCCTGTCCAGGCTTTTGAGAGGGGGTTTCTCCTGTCCAGGCTTTTGAGAGGGGAAAAGGGTGATGCCACGTTGGCTGAGGGCCCAAACCCTCAACCATCATCAGGGCCAAGCGAGCGAGTGGATGATGAGATGATGAGTGTGATCACGGCAGGGTGCGCCAGCAGCCGATGGATTACCTCCTTGTCGGGCTGTGCCCTTCCAAGCTTTGATTCGTGGCGGAGGAGTGGGAAAAAACGATGATGACGATTTTGTGAAGTTTTGATGAATGAGATCATAGTGAGCGAGGTCACCATTGGCTGATGGAAGAGGTCCGTGATGGGTGGCCCCTCATGGCCATTGCCTAAAAGTGGGTGCGTGGTTTTGGGTTCCGGATATCTGCGAGGAGCTCCCACCCAAATATGAATCTATCTGTACCGGATCTGGATCCAGTTTGTGAAGCTTACCCATCCAAGGATGCTACACCAGGAGCTCATTGAAGCTCCCCATCCAAATAAAAGATCTATCTGATCCGAATCCAGTTTTACAAAACTTCCTCACCCAAACAGGCCGCACCCGTAACCCAACTAAGCTCCCCATGCAAATAAATGACCTATCTGATCCGGATCCAATGTATGAAGCTTGCCTACCCCAAAACAGGTGAGTTGGGTAAGGGGACAGCATTAGAAGTCTGACGCGGTAGAGGGTTTCAGGGTCCGGCTAGATGACGCAAGAGGTGCCGCAACATTCTCCTGGTGCAAATGAATGATCTAACAGATCCGGACCCACCTTAGTCATGGATTCTTTTGTAGCCTAACGCTAATTAAGTAACTGACCTCATCCCTGTACAGCATCCCGTCCAAGAGCTTGTGCTCCAGAGCCCTGTTTGGCAGCAGCGGCGCCACGTCCATCGCGTCACGAACCTGCACAGGCAAAAACACCCATCAGGTGAATTGGTGAGCGTGAAGTCCCCACAATGGCTGTGGCAAAGGATGAACCATTCAATGCAACGCCAAGCCCCACAGTGTCAATTTAGCAGCTTGCACTTGCACTTTTTTTCTTTTTCTGCCCCTTTTTGTTCTGCACCCACGCGGCCAAGCTTTTCCGAGCAGGGCCCAGAGGTGGAACGTCATTGACTTGCCCGGGCAAGTCCCCACCTTGTCTGTGGCGACGATTCAACCTGAAACGGCAAGCCCCCACAGGGTCGATTGCAAAGCGCGCACTTGCCCTGGCAAGCCTCTGCACTGCGTCAGTTGAAGGTCATATACATGCCATGGCGAGCCAATGCACTGCATCAGTCGCACAACACAGACCTGCCGCAAAGGCAAGCCCACACCGTGCCGTTTGCGAAGAAATAACCTGCAAGGACAAGCCCCCACAGTGTCAATTTCCAAGTGTGCACTTTCCCTGGCAAGCCCCCACTATGTCAGTGGCACAAACGGACATGCAAAGGCAAGCCCCTGACAAGCCCTCACCATATCATTAACACACAACGGACCTGCAAAGGCAAGCCCCTGACAAGCCCCCACCGGATGTTACAACCATCGCTGAGGATCTCCTGCAAGGTCAATCCTGGCAAGCCCCAGAGAAACACCTGATGATTGGGCATGCCCCAGGTATCCAGGATAGGCCTGATAGTCCCATGAAACCCACCTGTTGTTTGGGCATGCCCCAGGTATCCAGGATAGGCCTGATAGTCCCATGAAACCCACCTGTTGTTTGGGCATGCCCCAGGTATTCAGGATAGGCCTGATAGTCCTATGAAACCCACCTGATGATTGGGCATGCCCCAAGTATCCAGGATAGGCCTGATAGTCCCATGAAACCCACCTGTTGTTTGGGCATGCCCCAAGTATCCAGGATAGGCCTGATAGTCCCATGAAACCCACCTGTTGATTGGGCATGCCCCAGGTATCCAGGATAGGCCTGATAGTCCCATGAAACCCACCTGTTGTTTGGGCATGCCCCAAGTATCCAGGATAGGCCTGATAGTCCCATGAAACCCACCTGATGATTGGGCATGCCCCAGGTATCCAGGATAGGCCTGATAGTCCCATGAAACCCACCTGATGATTGGGCATGCCCCAGGTATCCAGGATAGGCCTGATAGTCCCATGAAACCCACCTGATGATTGGGCATGCCCCAGGTATCCAGGATAGGCCTGATAGTCCCATGAAACCCACCTGATGATTGGGCATGCCCCAGGTATCCAGGATAGGCCTGATAGTCCCATGAAACCCACCTGATGATTGGGCATGCCCCAGGTATCCAGGATAGGCCTGATAGTCCCATGAAACCCACCTGTTGTTTGGGCATGCCCCAGGTATCCAGGATAGGCCTGATAGTCCCATGAAACCCACCTGATGATTGGGCATGCCCCAAGTATCCAGGATAGGCCTGATAGTACCATGAAACCCACCTGATGATTGGGCATGCCCCAAGTATCCAGGATAGGCCTGATAGTCCCATGAAACCCACCTGATGATTGGGCATGCCCCAGGTATCCAGGATAGGCCTGATAGTCCCATGAAACCCACCTGTTGTTTGGGCATGCCCCAGGTATCCAGGATAGGCCTGATAGTCCCATGAAACCCACCTGATGATTGGGCATGCCCCAAGTATCCAGGATAGGCCTGATAGTACCATGAAACCCACCTGATGATTGGGCATGCCCCAAGTATCCAGGATAGGCCTGATAGTCCCATGAAACCCACCTGTTGTTTGGGCATGCCCCAGGTATCCAGGATAGGCCTGATAGTCCCATGAAACCCACCTGATGATTGGGCATGCCCCAGGTATCCAGGATAGGCCTGATAGTCCCATGAAACCCACCTGATGATTGGGCATGCCCCAGGTATCCAGAATAGGCCTGATAGTCCCATGAAACCCACCTGTTGTTTGGGCATGCCCCAAGTATCCAGGATAGGCCTGATAGTCCCATGAAACCCACCTGATGATTGGGCATGCCCCAAGTATCCAGGATAGGCCTAATAGTCCCATGTAACCCACCTGTTGTTTGGGCATGCCCCAAGTATCCAGGATAGGCCTGATAGTCCCATGAAACCCACCTGATGATTGGGCATGCCCCAAGTATCCAGGATAGGCCTGATAGTCCCATGAAACCCACCTGATGATTGGGCATGCCCCAAGTATCCAGGATAGGCCTGATAGTCCCATGAAACCCACCTGATGATTGGGCATGCCCCAGGTATCCAGACAGGCCAGGCATGCCCATGAAACCCACCTGCTGTGTGGGCATGCCCCAAGTATCCATAGTGCATGCATGTCTGGCAGGCCCTATGCAATCCACCTGCTGTGTGGGCATGCCTCAGGCATCCAGGTTCCAGACAGGCTTGGCAGGCCCCATGCAACCCACCTGCTGAGTTGGCATGCCCAAAGGCATTCAGACATGCCTGGCAAGCCCCAGAGAAACACCTGCTGCTTTGGCATGCCCCAGGCGCCCAGGATAGGCCTGACAGTCCCTGAAACCCACCATATGTTTGGGCATTGTCCAGGTGACCAGAGAGGGATGGCAGGCCCCAGACAACCACCTTCTCTGTGGGCATGCCTCAGGTAACCAGACAGGCCTGGCAGGCATATGAAACCCACCTGCTATGTGGGCAGGCCTCAAGTAACCAGACAGGCCTGGCAGGCATATGAAACCCACCTGCTATGTGGCAGGCCTCAGGTTACCAGACAGGCCTGGAAGGCATATGAAACCCACCTGCTATGTGGGCAGGCCTCAGGCATCCAGAGGTCAGACACGTCAGACAGTACCCATCAAAACCACCAGCTGTGTGGGCATGCCCCAGGCATCCAGATTCCAGACAGGTCTGACAGGCCCCATGAAACCCACCTGCTGTGTGGGCATGCCCCTGCCAGCGGCCACGCCATCCACAATCTGCTGCCCGATGCCCTACGTTTGTCGGAAACAGGACACTGATTATTACAGGGTACTTGAGCTACTGCCCAGGGTACTACAGCTACTGCCCAGGGTACTTCAGCTACTGCCCAGGGTACTTCAGCTACTGCCCAGGGTACTCCAGCTACTGCCCAGGGTACTTCAGCTACTGCCCAGGGTACTTGAGCTACAATTTAGAGGCACCGTACTTCAGCTACTGCCCAGGGTACTTGAGCTACAATTTAGAGCACCGTACTTCAGCTACTGCCCAGGGTACTTGAGCTACAATTTAGAGGCACCGTACTTCAGCTACTGCCCAGGGTACTTAAGCTATAATTTAGAGCACCGTACTTCAGCTACTGCCCAGGGTTCTCGAGCTACAATTTAGAGGCACCGTACTTAAGCTACTGCCCAGGGTACTCGAGCTACAATTTAGAGGCACCGTACTTCAGCTACTGCCCAGGGTACTCGAGCTACAATTTAGAGGCACCGTACTTCAGCTACTGCCCAGGGTACTTCAGCTACTGCCCATGGTACTTCAGCTACTGTCCAGGGTACTTCAGCTACTGCCCAGGGTACTTGAGCTACTGCCCAGGGTACTTCAGCTACTGCCCAGGGTACTCGAGCTACAATTTAGAGGCACCGTACTTCAGCTACTGCCCAGGGTACTTCAGCTACTGCCCAGGGTACTTTTACTGCCCAGGGTACTTCAGCTACTGCCAAGGGTACTTCAGCTACTGCCCAGGGTATTTAAGCTACTGCCCAGGGTACTTCAGCTGCTGCCCAGGGTACTTCAGCTACTGCCCAGGGTACTTGAGCTACTGCCCAGGGTACTTCAGCTACTGCCCATGGTACTTCAGCTACTGCACAGGGTACTTCAGCTACTGCCCAGGGTACTTCAGCTACTGCCCAGGGTACTTCAGATACTGCCCAGGGTACTAGAGCTACTGCCCAGGGTACTTCAGCTACTGCCCAGGGTACTTGAGCTACACTTAAGAGCACCGTACGTCAGCTACTGCCCAGGGTACTTCAGGTACTGCCCGGGGTACTTCAGCTACTGCCCAGGGTACTTCAGCTACTGCCCAGGGTACCTCAGCTACTGCCCAGGGTACTTCAGCTACTGCCCAGGGTACTTCAGCTACTGCCCAGGGTACGTCAGCTACTGCCCAGGGTACGTCAGCTACTGCCCAGGGTACTTCAGCTACTGCCCAGGGAACTCCAGATACGATTAAGAGTTCGGTACTTCAGCTACTGCCCAGGGAACTCCAGATACGATTAAGAGTACGGTACTTCAGCTACTGCCCAGGGAACTCCAGATACGATTAAGAGTACGGTACTTCAGCTACTGCCCAGGGTACTTCAGCTACTGCCCAGGGAACTCCAGATACGATTAAGAGTACGGTACTTCAGCTACTGCCCAGGGAACTCCAGATACGATTAAGAGTACGGTACTTCAGCTACTGCCCAGGGTACTTCAGCTACTGCCCAGGGTACTTCAGCTACAATTTAAGGTATGTTAGCTCCAATCCAGGGTACTTGAACTACGAAATTCAAGGTACTCAAGCTACAATTCATGATATTCTGCAACAATTCAAAGCACTTAATCGAAAAGTCCAGCTACGTTACAGCCTGTGGTTGAGGGGACAGTGTAGCTAGGTGCCTGCTGCTTGGGCCACCGGCCATAGGCTGATCAAGGCCTGGTCTCCATCTGCTCAGCGACGGCTGCCCAGCTGGGCCCACTAGAGGTGGTCTGGTGCGCATTAATATAAACACTGATGTCTTTAGCGGAGCTGAGGGCCAGGAGGGAAACCAATCAAACTAGAATGCAACGTGACTCACCCTATAAATTAGCTACTCGTTCCAGCGGCATCTGGACAGAGGTTAGGGTTCCGCGTTCAGGGTTTATATTTCAGGGTTCAGGATGTAGGCCATTCTCGCCAAAACCGCAGCAGTTCCTGGACAGAGTTTATGTCCCTGGCAATGGGGTTTATGGCAGGTTTAGGGTTCCGTGTTCCAGGTGTTCCAGGCTTGTGTTTTAGGGTTTAGGGTTTATGGTGCATTATTTAACCGTGTAGGTTATCACTCAAGCCCAGCAGCTCCAAGATAAAGTTCATGGTTAAGGGCACAAAGCCAAGGGGTCTGCGTCTAGGGATCAGGTTCTAGGGTACATGATTCATGATGCCACTCAACTCCTGCAGCTTGTGGACAGAGTTGAGGGTTTTGGGTGCAGGTTCTGCTTCTGAATAGGGTATATGATATAGGTTGTCACTCAACTCCTGCAGCTTGTGGACAGAGTTGAGGGTTTTGGGTGCAGGTTCTGCTTCTGAATAGGGTATATGATATAGGTTGTCACTCAACTCCAGCAGCTTGTGGACAGAGTTGAGGGTTTTGGGTGCAGGTTTCTGCTTCTGTTTTAGGGTATATGATATAGGTTGTCACTCAACTCCAGCAGCTCGTGGACAGAGTTGCGGGTTTAGGGTGCAGGTTTCTGCTTCTGTTTTAGGGTGTATGATATAGGTTGTCACTCCAGCAGCTCATGGACAGAGTTTAGACAATAGGGCGTAGGGCAGTTTTTTTTGTGTGGTTAATAGACCACCATTGATGGGCCATGCTGTTGCCACCCCTGGGCCGATTGACACCAAACCTAGACCGGCCTCCGGCCGGAGGCCCAAGCAGCAGAGCTGGTCGAGCCAGGGGCTGGTGGCCGTAGGCCACAGTGTAGCTGAAATGTAGCTGAAAGTGATGCGGTAACCACTGCAAAAAACACTGGTGTAGGGTCTAGGGTGTAGAGGTGTGCTTCTATTCTAAGGTATAATATAATGTAGGGTGTCACTCAGCCCTGACAGCTCCTATGTATTGGTGCGCTGCTCTGGCGTGTAGCCGGTCTGCATGGTATATTTAAATGTTTGGAAATTAGGGGTTAAGAGGTTAAGGGCTGGGGACTAAGGGTTTGGGTTTTAGGGGGTGAAAAGGATGAGGGTCGAGGACTCAGGGCTTGGGGTTAACGCGGGTTAGGAATCAGGACTCATGGTTTAGGGTGTTAATGAGTCACGGGTTGAGGACTAAGGGTTAACGGTTGAGGGTTGAGGGCTGAGGACTAAGATGTGAAGATACAAGGGGTCAAAACCGCTCACCCCCAGCAGCTCCTCGACCCTAACCCTTACCCCTAATGTTATTAAACCCGCTCACCCCCAGCAGCTCCTCGACCCTAACCCTTACCCCTAATGTTATTAAACCCGCTCACCCCCAGCAGCTCCTCGACCCTAACCCTTACCCCTGAAGTTATTAAACCCGCTCACCCCCAGCAGCTCCTCGACGTTGCTGCGATGCTCAGGCGTGTAGCCGGTCTGCGTGAACTGGTTCGCCGCTGCCTTGTATTCCTCACGAGTGAAGAAGATTGGACGAACCTGAGGAGGGTCAGGGAACACAGACCACACTAAACAGGCGTGAATCCTTGACCCTTAACCCTGATCCTAAACACTGACCCCTGAGCCCTTGTATTCTTCGCGAGTGAAGACGATTGGACGAGCCTGACAGGGAGTCAGGGCCAGCAGGCCAAGCTCAAGAGGAATAAATTATTGATCTTAGTGGCAGAGGAAGAGAAGCGTTTGCAGTCCCATGCTGCCTGATTGCAGGATGATGCTTTGGGTAGCCAGGACTATTGGACGGGCCTGGTAGGGGACATTAGGAGGCGCTCGAGAGAGTGGAAGAAACAGAATTTGGGAGGGCTTCACATTTAATTCTTGGTGGCGGGACTCGGCGGACCCCTCACATAAGAAGCATGACAAAAAAAGTTGATGATTCTAAAGCAGGTAAAAAACCGAGCTCAATTTGGGTCCCAGACAGTTAGGGAACCCCGGGGCTTGGCATGAAGAAGACTGGACCGACTTGTCAGGGACCAGAGAAGGAGCAGCTGCAGAGAAAGAGAGAGGGGAAGAAACAAAGCACGGGAGGACTTGCCAAGAAGAAGATTGGACCGACCTGGCAGGAGACGCTTGGAGGTCCCCTAGAAGATAAAGAGTGGACAGACCTAGCTGCTGGCGCTTGAGGTAGGAGATAAAACAAAGCTGACCTAGCTTGAGTACCATTTTACTCAAAACAAGCGGACGAAATCTTTAGTCTGTATGCCGGGAGACAGGAGTCCGTTTTCTTCCACCCTCAAGGCTGGAAGCTAAACCCTTCACCCTCAACCCAGAACCCCAATGAATGTCATGTGGGTGTTAACCCTTAACCCTAAACCCTAAAGGGTGTCAGGTGGGGGAGTAGGGCTACCCTTAACCCTTAACTCTGGCGCACTGGCTTTTTGGTCGCTGTTCTAGTTCATTTCGTGCTCGTACCGGTTTACGGGCACATGTCCCCTGCATCAAATGTGATGCTCCGCTGGACTGCAAAAACTACAAAACAACGTCACAAACCAGAGGGTTGTCATGTGGGGGTCAGGGTAAGCCCCTTATCCTTTACCCCTAGGGGTGTCAGTTTACAGGTTAGGGTTTCAACCCATAACGCCGAACCCCCAGGGATATCATGTGTGGGTGTGCGAATAACCAGGCAGCTGCAGCACCCCTACACATTGTGCACAGCCCATCCATCTCTCCACCCTCTTTGTCTCCGGACCCCACCACACTTCACAAAAACTTCATTTCACCACGGTGTGTGTTCTTCGGAAGCCCAAATGGGGGCAGGGGGGGCTTAGGCACCCTTGACACCACCGCCCAACGAGGCTTGGCCTTGGATTTCCACACCAAGTTTTGCTTAACGTAGGGTTTTAAGCAAAGAATCCAGTTATTTGTTTTCATGTTTTGCTATTTTTTTGCAATAATGTTGCAATAATGTCCAGTATTATCTGGTTATCTGAGACCAAAGCAATCATGTCCCTAATTCCCCCATCCATTCACATCACATTGCGTCCCTCCAACCCCCACAGTCGCTCACTTTGAGTTTGTCTAGCAGGCCTCTTAGAAAGATCCCCACGCTCTCCAGGCCATTGAAGCTGACCAGGCCTGAGGGCTGCACATACACCTGTGAGGAGGACGAGCAGGCATCATGAGGGGATCGAGGTGTACGTGACCTCAATAGACTAGACAGGTCCATGCTGCGAGAGACAGCCGCGCTCTCCAGGCCATTGAAGCTGACCAGGCCTGAGGGCTGCACATACACCTGTGAGGAAGACAAGCAGTCAGCATGAGGGAACGTGACCTCAATAGCCTAGACAGGTCCATGCTGTGAGAGACAGCAGCAACAACTGTACCAACAGAATGAGCAGCAGCAACAACAACAGAATGGGCAGCAGTAACAGCAAAAAATTACAGCTGAGGGACAATATGCTTAAGACTGCAGCAACATTAGAAAGACTCTTCAGGGCCCTAAGAGTCTAAGACACAACCTGGCTGATGCCACCATCCTTGTATAGAGCATCGCGACTTTCCTGACCTAGAGGGAAAACCGGGAGAAAAAACTGGCAAACCATTTTTGGTAAGATCCCTGTGAGGAAAGTGCAGATCAAGACAGCGGAACGAACATGCAGCGTTAAAGGGCAGGGTTCGCTTTTGGAACAGTGCACCAGAAGGCCCCAGCTCACCCGCCCACACCCTGTTGCCAGGTAGTAGGGGGCAGTGCAGTAAAATGCGCCTGGTTACCAGAAGGTGCATGCTTACTAGAAGATACCTTACAGGCGCATGCTTACCCGCACACACCCTGCTGCCATGTAGTAGGGTACAGTGCAGTAAAATGCGCCTGGTAACCAGAAGGTGCATGCTTACTAGAAGGGAGCCCTACAGGCGCATGCTTACCCTCCCACACCCCGTTGCCAGGTAGTAGGGGACGGTGCCGCTGTTGCCCGCCTCGCCGAAAGCAGAAGCCCACGCCACTGTGGGTGCCCTGCTGCCCGCTGCCAGCCGGAAGGACTGAAGGGAGTCGCGCATCTCCTACACAGCAGGGGGGGGGGGGGAGAAGCAGCATCCTTATCATAAAGCTTCAAGGCAAAAGCTTTAAAGCAGTGGCTGTAAGAGTATAGCTGTCAGTCTAAAGCACTGAGTCTACAGCTTTGAGTCTACAGCTATAAGTCTGCAGCTTTAAGTCTTTATCGTCGAGTCTTTAGCTTATAGCAAGTATGCTTCAGGCCTGTAGGCATGTGGCCCTAACAGGCACGACCAAGGTGATCCATCTTTTAAATTTCAATTGGATACATGCTCTGGCGTCCCACAGGTCGAGGGATCGCAGCCCTCCGCCCTCCCTGGTCTCCCCAAAAGCCACACGTTGCCAGTTGTTCATGCTGCCTCTAGCATGCATTCAGTCTCTCAGAATCTCTGCACATTTTAGCCCCTCATCATCTCTTTTTTTGACCCGCGCACCAGACCACCTTTCGGGGGCCGATGAGCGGCCACAACAGGGACGATGGGGACACAACCTTAGCCGGCCTACGACCTGAGGCACAAGGATCAGGGTTTAGGTGGTAAACCCTAAACCCTACGACCCTTAACCCTAAAACTTACAATCCAGGCAAAGGCAGCAGGACTTGCCGCACCAGGCCTCCACGGCCGCAGGCCTTGATGTAGCTGAACTGTAGCTGAAGCATGCTTAACCAAGGAAACTACCGTGTTGCCTTACAAAGGAAGCTCTAGACAGAGAGGGCTCAAGCGATACATCCAGTTTCCAGCAGTGGCCTCCTCCAGCTGTCCGCCTATCCAGGCCGCCACATCAGCACACACCACAGTATCCAATCAGGCCTCCACATCAACATGCTCACCACAGTATTGAATCAGGCCTCCGCATCAGCTCAGGCCTCCTTACTTAAGCTAAGAATCCTAGTCCCTGCCCCCCCCCATTGCTAGGGCCCCCTTACAAGAAAGATGAAAGCCTCCACATCAAAGCAGGCCTGTCCATTGGCCCAGGTTCCAACAAACAACACGGACAGACCCACCTGGACCATTGCCATGCCCCCCCAAGTGGCCTTCAGGCATGAACCACATGGACCACATGGACCACATGGGGCACTTGGACCACATGGACCACATGGACCACATGGGGCACATGGACTACATGGACCACATGGACCCCATGGGGCACATGGACCACATGGACCACATGGGGCACATGGACCACATGGGGCACATGGGGCACATGGACCACATGGTCCACATGGGGCAAATGGACTACATGGACCACATGGACCACATGGACCACATGGACCACATGGACCACATGGAGCACATGGACCACGTGGACCACATGTGGCACATGGACTACATGGACCACATGGACCACATGGGGCACATGGACTACATGGACCACATGGACCACATGGGGCACATGGACTATATGGGGTACATGGACCACATGGACCACATGGACCACCCCATCATGCCTCACACCTGGACCATTGCCACACCACCACGCCTCCTACGCAAACTATACCATCCCCACTATAACTCTAACCTAAACTACTGCCACCCCACCAAGCCCCCTGACATGACCCATCACCATGCCTCCCCAGCTGGTTCAGAGACAAACCTGGACCAGCGTTGCCCCACCATGCCTCCCTGGTGCTGCTAGGGGCTCGTAAATGGGGCGAATGTGAGATAAGGGCAATATGGACCATGACTAGCCCACCATGCTTCCGACCATGCCTCACAAATGGACCATCGCCACCCCACCATGACTACCGCCCGATGCCCACTCTGATGGACCATGGCTACCCCACCATGTTCCCACCATGCACCTCATCTGGACTATGGCCTAGCCTCCCAGCGCGTGCATACCCCTACCTGGACCACTGCCATGCCTCCCAGCGCATGCATACCCATACCTGGACCACTGCCATGCCTCCCAGCGCGTGCATACCCATACCTGGACCACTGCCATGCCTCCCAGCCCATGCATACCCATACCTGGACCACTGCCATGCCTCCCAGCGCATGCATACCCATACCTGGACCACTGCCATGCCTCCCAGCACGTGCATACCCATACCTGGACCACTGCCATGCCTCCCAGCGCGTGCATACCCATACCTGGACCACTGCCATGCCTCCCAGCGCATGCATACCCATACCTAGACCACTGCCATGCCTCCCAGCGCATGCATACCCCTACCTGGACCACTGCCATGCCTCCCAGCGCGTGCATACCCATACCTGGACCACTGCCATGCCTCCCAGCGCATGCATACCCATACCTGGACCACTGCCATGCCTCCCAGCGCATGCATACCCATACCTGGACCACTGCCATGCCTCCCAGCGCATGCATACCCCTACCTGGACCACTGCCATGCCTCCCAGCGCGTGCATACCCATACCTGGACCACTGCCATGCCTCCCAGCGCGTGCATACCCATACCTGGACCACTACCATGCCTCCCGGCGCGTGCATACCCATACCTGGACCACTGCCATGCCTCCCAGCGCATGCATACCCATACCTGGACCACTGCCATGCCTCCCAGCGCATGCATACCCATACCTGGACCACTGCCATGCCTCCCAGCGCATGCATACCCCTACCTGGACCACTGCCATGCCTCCCAGCGCGTGCATACCCATACCTGGACCACTGCCATGCCTCCCAGCGCATGCATACCCCTACCTGGACCACTGCCATGCCTCCCAGCGCGTGCATACCCATACCTGGACCACTACCATGCCTCCCAGCGCGTGCATACCCATACCTGGACCACTGCCATGCATCCCAGCGCGTGCATACCCCTACCCACTGCCATGCCTCCCAGCGCGTGCATACCCATACCTGTAACACTGCCATGCCTCCCTGCGCGTGCATACCCATACCTGGACCACTGCCATGCCTCCCAGCGCGTGCATACCCCTACCTGGACCACTGCCATGCCTCCCAGCGCGTGCATACCCCTACCTGGACCACTGCCATGCCTCCCAGCACATGCATACCCATACCTGGACCACTGCCATGCCTCCCAGCGCATGCATACCCATACCTGGACCACTGCCATGCCTCCCAGCGCGTGCATACCCCTACCTGGACCACTGCCATGCCTCCCAGCGCATGCATACCCATACCTGGACCACTGCCATGCCTCCCAGCGCGTGCATACCCATACCTGGACCACTGCCATGCCTCCCAGCACATGCATACCCATACCTGGACCACTGCCATGCCTCCCAGCGCATGCATACCCATACCTGGACCACTGCCATGCCTCCCAGCGCATGCATACCCATACCTGGACCATCGTCGCCTCACCATGCCTAGACCATTGCCCTGCCTCTAACTTTACCCCTCCGACCATGACCACACCTGGGCCATTGTCGCCCCACCATGCCTCCCCAGAGCCGCTAGGGGCACGCAAATAGGGCAATGTGAAATTGCAGCCATTTGGACCTTGAATAGCCATCCATATTCCCACCAGGCCTTGCAACTATTACATCATAAACAGTTGGGCACCCACGTGACCAGCCTTCTTGTGCATGGCCCACAGGTGTGACGTCATGAACCTGCCACATCCTGGCGTCATCCTGGCCTTCCAGCCAAACACGAGCCTGGCTACAAGATTACCTGGACCATCGCCATGCCCCCCAGCTGGTCCCTGTCGCCGATGACCGCTAGCAGTCCCCGCACACGTGGGCCATGCCCCCCCAGGTGGCCTTAAGGCTTGGACCACATGGACCATCACCACCCCATCATGACTCACACCTGGACCATTGCCATGCCTCCCAGCTGGTCCCTGTCGCCGATAACAGCCAGCAGACCCCGCACCCGCGGGTCCTTTGATGCCCGGTCCAGCGCTTGCACCGCCTTCCGTAGCTCCAACTGAAGGCATTAGGACAGCAGTTGGGCTGTGAAGAGCGACCTGTAACGTGTTATGCTAGTGTGCAACACAACACCTTTGATGCCCGGTCCAGAGCTTGCATTGCCCAACTCAGCTCAAAAAAGACAGAAGGGCAGCAGGCGAGGGTTGGGCAGATGAAGGGCAGCGGGGTAGAGCAGGGGGGAGCAGAAAAGCTGCAGATAACAGCGGGGGGGGGGGGGAGGGGGGGTATGTGCAGCTTTCTAGTTACCTCGCGCCGAGGGTCAAACAGGTGAGTGGATGAGACTGGCGAGTGAGAAAGAGAGGAGGGCGTGTGACAGAGGGGGGAAACGAGTGTGAGAGGATGACAAAGAGTGAGAAAGTTTGGGGCCGGATGTTTCATGTGGTTAAGGCAAGAAGGTGTGGGGAGTGCTCGTCACTTTCTTGGAGACAGGGTGGATCTTTAGGCTTGAAAGCATGAATGCATGATTCTTAGCGAGCCAGAAAATGTTTCAAAAGTAAGACCTCCTATCCCACACAAAAATAGCGGAATACAGGACTTCCACAAGGCGAAGAAATAATGCAAACACAGTTTTGCCTTGGTAAGTTCAGCATAGCTGTTTGTTTAGTGCGCAGGAGACCACACATTTTGGCAGGCTCCTGGATAGCCGCCACTGGGCCACAGGGAACCAAAGCTTGACAAGCCTACAGCCGGCGGCCCAAGCAGCAGGGCTTGCCGCACCAGGCCCCGTCTGGACATAGGCCGAGATGTACCGGGATTAGCTCCCTGCTTCCAGCTCTTGCCCCAGAACACCGGTGTGCTTCAACAACAAAAATGGTTGTACATCTCTTCTTGTTTCAACTGAATGTGTCTGATTACCTGCCCACCATGTGATGAGGGCCAGTGGGGAGCAGTGATTCTTTTTTCGGCTACGAGTCCAATTTCGGCATTCCGTACCGCGGCCGCCGAAGGCCTGACTGGGACCATACCTAGACTGGCCTATGATCGGTGTCCAAATCAGCATGGCTGGCCATAAATGGGGCCAGGGGCCGGGGGGCAATGTGTAGCTGATATGTAGCTGAGTCTCAAAGAAAAAAAACTGGTGGGGAGGCATTAGCGTTCTCCAACTTAATTGCTTTGACACTAAACCATGGGTTTCAATATGTGTTTCCTTTTCCACCACCTGCTTGGCCGCTGCCCCCCATGATGAGTGGGGAGGCATCAGCCTTCCCTATCTAAACATACTGAAGTGCTTTGAAACTTAACATCTGCGTCCATTTGGACAACCTGCTTTGCCGTTCCGCCACATTATGAGTGTGGCGAGACTTCAGCCCTCTACAGAAACCGAATGCTGAATTGCTGTGAAACTAAAAACAATATGTCTTTCCTTTCCCGCTACCTGGTACCTGATTTGTTGCACCGCCCATGATGAGGGCTAGTGAAGATGCATCCATCTCCGCAAATGTATATTTCCTTTCCCGCTACCTGGTACCTGATTGGTTGCACCGCCCATGATGAGGGCTAGTGGAGATGCATTCATCTCTGCAAATGTATACTTCCTTTCCCGCTGCCTGGTACCTGATTTGTTCCTGCGCCCATGATGAGGGCTAGTGGAGATGCATCCATCTCCGCAAATGTATATTTCCTTTCCCGCTACCTAATACCTGATTTGTTCCTGCGCCCATGATGAGGGCTAGTGGAGATGCATCCATCTCCGCAATGTATACTTCCTTTCCCGCTACCTAATACCTGATTTGTTCCTGCGCCCATGATGAGGGCTAGTGGAGATGCATCCATCTCTGCAAATGTATACTTCCTTTCCCGCTACCTAATACCTGATTTGTTCCTGCGCCCATGATGAGGGCTAGTGGAGATGCATCCATCTCCGCAATGTATACTTCCTTTCCCGCTACCTAATACCTGATTTGTTCCTGCGCCCATGATGAGGGCTAGTGGAGATGCATCCATCTCCGCAAATGTATATTTCCTTTCCCGCTACCTAATACCTGATTTGTTCCTGCGCCCATGATGAGGGCTAGTGGAGATGCATCCATCTCCGCAATGTATACTTCCTTTCCCGCTACCTAATACCTGATTTGTTCCTGCGCCCATGATGAGGGCTAGTGGAGATGCATCCATCTCTGCAAATGTATATTTCCTTTCCCGCTACCTAATACCTGATTTGTTCCTGCGCCCATGATGAGGGCTAGTGGAGATGCATCCATCTCCGCAAATGTATATTTCCTTTCCCGCTACCTAATACCTGATTTGTTCCTGCGCCCATGATGAGGGCTAGTGGAGATGCATCCATCTCCGCAGATGTATACTTCCTTTCCCGCTACCTAATACCTGATTTGTTCCTGCGCCCATGATGAGGGCTAGTGGAGATGCATCCATCTCCGCAAATGTATATTTCCTTTCCCGCTACCTAATACCTGATTTGTTCCTGCGCCCATGATGAGGGCTAGTGGAGATGCATCCATCTCCGCAAATGTATATTTCCTTTCCCGCTACCTAATACCTGATTTGTTCCTGCGCCCATGATGAGGGCTAGTGGAGATGCATCCATCTCCGCAGATGTATACTTCCTTTCCCGCTGCCTGGTACCTGATTTGTTCCTGCGCCCATGATGAGGGCTAGTGGAGATGCATCCATCTCCGCAAATGTATATTTCCTTTCCCGCTACCTAATACCTGATTTGTTCCTGCGCCCATGATGAGGGCTAGTGGAGATGCATCCATCTCCGCAAATGTATATTTCCTTTCCCGCTACCTAATACCTGATTTGTTCCTGCGCCCATGATGAGGGCTAGTGGAGATGCATCCATCTCCGCAAATGTATACTTCCTTTCCCGCTACCTAATACCTGATTTGTTCCTGCGCCCATGATGAGGGCTAGTGGAGATACATCCATCTCCGCAAATGTATATTTCCTTTCCCGCTACCTGATTCGTTGCACCGCCCATGATGAGGGAAAGTGGAGATGCATCCGTCTTCTCCACCAGCTTGAGGCTCGCAAAATCGATTTCCAGGACGAACTCCTCCGGGAGAAGTCGATCAGCCTGCAGGGCAGGGCGGGGCGGGGCGGGGTAGGCGGGGCGGGGTTCGGCAGTTTTCCGAAAGTGCGATCAATGAATGGCTGGATGCTTGCACGGCAAGACAGGGTAGAGCAGCGTGGAGCCAGTCTGCTTCCAGGGCAGGGCAGTTTGCCAAAAGCGCGATCAGGCTGTAGTCAGCAGTAGGCAGGAGGTGCTTGCACATGTAGAAAACACGCTTACTCATGGGAGTCCCCGACAAGCGTGCTTCCGACTATGAGCTTGATTTCGGGGTGGGCTCAATTCCTCAACTAACCGCTACCCTTCCTTGCTCAAGGGGTCCGTCCAGGAGCATGTAAATAGCCGCTGTAACAGGCTCAAAAGGCTGCCAAAGTTCAACCAGAAGTGTGCTGCGCCACAGAGGCGAGATTATGTGGTGTGCCAGAGGACCAGAGGTGCAGTGCCACATGTAGCCCTAGGTATGCCAGTGGCACTGCACATCTTCATAGCTTGGACAACTCATTCCCATGTGGGTGGGCAGCGAACGGGGTCCTCACTCCTCAGGTTTTGAGAGGCCACAGAACATACATGTGGCCCTGACCGCCCTGCCCGATTAGGAGTGATGCCCTGCAGCAGGTACCTTGAGTGCCTTGTACCGGATGTACGCCAGGCTGGCAGAGCTGCCTACAGCCCCCAGCCCTGCCAAGGCGAGGCCTCGACCGACGCCCTTCTTTGCAGATGACCAAAACGAGGTTGCTGCTTGGACACTGCATGGCACCAGGGGCAAGGGCGGAACCGGTTGGGGAAAGGATCAATCTCCAAATGCACCTCCATCGGACCCACCTTGACATTTGAATTGCTCGGATCTGCTGTGCTTGCTTGCTAGAGGCTCATGCATGTCGTGATTGCCTCACACTTGTACGGCGTGCCAGGCCTCCGTATGTCTGTGACATTGTGAGGATCAGAGTAATCTCGGATGGTTGTAATGACCGCGTATAGTTGGAAAGTTTCCGTTCCATTGCCAGCTGATTCCACTATCTTCATGTGGAAATTGTGGCTTTCTTCTGTGTCGCTAAATAACCTTGAAACCCCAGTCGAGTTGCCGTCGCCATCGCCTGATATCTGCAAACCTGTCATTCATGGGTCGACACCGTGAGATTCCTGCCATCAGTATTATCGGGATCAATTCATGTGCGATTATTGTGATGTTATGCCGCAGACTCGGGAGCTGGGAGGAGCGTCAGGCTCCGCTGCTCACGCCTCTCAGTTTCAGAACTGCTGATTGTCGCCATGGATAGGCAAGGACTGTTTGAAAATCGATTCGGATCTGCGAATCGAGTTGCAGGTGCAGGTAGGGAACAAATACTCATGTGGTATTGTGGTGTGTCACCTCACTCCTCTGGGCACATGGGGTATGTCTCACTCCTCATGGCATTAGGGGTATGCCTCACCGGCTCACCCCTCATGGCGTATGGTTACATGGGGTATGTCACACTCCTCACGGCATATGGCCGCTGTTGCTGATGTGTGATTTACCTTTTACAAGCTAAGATGGTGATGAAGGCGCATCCTAGTTACTATGAGGGCATGGAGATCGAGGAGGGGAGGGGCAGGTTCTAATTCCAGTAGCTCATGTGGGCTGTGAAGGGCCTCCTGGGTTTCGCAATGGGACACTGAGTACCAGTAGTCTGGAAATAGGGTGACATCACTCATGTGGAGTTGGCTGAGGGGCCAACTAAGTGAGGGCAGCATTGAAACCATCAAGCTCTGCCCGAGTGGTAATGTTAGTTCCAGCCCGTCTCTTAGGTCTGACAGTGTGCGTCGTGCTGTCTGTGGGATGGAAAGCCGCCCCATGGCTGTGCCCTGGCCGGGAAAGGAAAGGGCAGAGCAATCAACGTAATTTGCCGGTGTGTTCTGCTAACAGAGAGAAGGGCTGGGGCATTTCAAGAATCCGTTCTGTGACAGGCGTGGCAACGGCGGAGGTGCAAGCGATGTGGAGGGGAGGGGGGCAACCTAGCCTGACCAAGACCGGTGGGGAGGAGGAAGTTTGAGGGGCGGGAGGATCTGGGGACCACATATGGTAATGTACGGTTGTCGCCGCGATATGTGTCGGACAGGAGGAGAAGGACACCGAGCTTAGACATCTCTTAGTGGGCCATGCCGTCAGAAATCAGATAATAGATGGAGAGAAAAACATTAAATCACAGGGGATGGGTGCGATGGATACTCTTGGAATCCGAGGGTTGAGGTCTCCTCATTCAGCCACCTCCTCCTCCCTCCCTCCCCACCTGCTCCTCATTCAGCCATCTCCTCCCTCCCTCCCCACCTGCTCCCCATTCAGCCACCTCCTCCTCCCTCCTCCCCACCTGCTCATTCAGCCACCTACTCCTCCCTCCCTCCCCACATGCTCCTCATTCAGCCACCTCCTCCTCCCTCCCCACCTTCTCCTCATTCAGCCACCTCCTCCTCCATCCCTCCCCACCTTCTCCTCATTTAGCCACCTCCTCCTCCATCCCTCCCCACATGCTCCTCATTCAGCCACCTCCTCCCTCCCTCCCCACCTGCTCCTCATTCAGCCACCTCCTCCTCCATCCCTCCCCACCTGCTCCTCATTCAGCCACCTCCTCCCTCCCTCCCCACCTGCTCCTCATTCAGCCACCTCCTCCTCCCTCCCTCCCCACCTGCTCCTCATTCAGCCACCTCCTCCTCCCTCCCTCCCCACCTGCTCCTCATTCAGCCGCCACCACCTCCTCCCTCCTCCCCACCTGCTCATTCAGCCACCTCCTCCTCCCTCTTTCCCCACCTGCTCCTCATTCAGCCACCTCCTCCTCCCTCCCCACCTGCTCCTCATTCAGCCACCTCCTCCCTCCTCCCCACCTTCTCCTCATCCAGCCACCTCCTCCTCCCTCCCGACCCACCTGCTCATTCTGCCACATCCTCCTCCCTCCCTCCCCACATGCTCCTCATCCAGCCACCTCCTCATCCCTCCCTTTCCACCTTCTCCTCATCCAGCCACCTCCTCATCCCTCCCGCCCCACCTGCTCATTCAGCCACCTCCTCCTCCCTCCCGCCCCACCTGCTCCTCATTCAGCCACCTCCTCCTCCCTCCCTCCCCACCTGCTCCTCATTCAACCACATCCTCCTCCCTCCCTTCCCACTTGCTCCTCATTCAAGCACCCCCTCCTCCCTCCAATTTGAGGAAGGACATCAATTTTGCATGTTTTCAAGCCGAAAAAACGATGGAGGTTGAGGCAGGGATGTGGGGATTTTTTTGCAGGGAGGCAAGCGATCAGTACATTGTTTAAAGGCTTAAAGAATGGCATGAATAGTTTATGCCTTAATGGTAGCATGGTCCAGTTACAGAAGCCCGGGTACACACCCAACAGTGAAACAAGTGTCCATAACACAATGATGCTTCCGATTAAGTGGACAGGCGAACATATCCCAATTAAGGAAGCCCCCTGTAAAGTGAGCGGCACCAGCAGCATGTCATGTGGTAATTCCAAGGAAGCTTCTGCACCACACTGTGTTCCCACACTTCAGCGAATTTCATACTTAATAACTTTCCTGTGATGGTCTCATCCCACCACGAGTTTGAAGGAACACACATCCGTGCCGTCTCACCTTGACATTACTGGTTATCTTGTTATACGCACTGGTATCGCAACCCGATTACCCGACCTACTTTTCGACTGCCCTCGTACCGTCTCTCTCTTACATCGCACTCATGGCTGACTCGGGTCCAAGCTCGAAGCCTGCTGCCGATGTTGCAATGTAGGTGTCTGGAACGGAGGAAGGGATCTTCCAACCAGATCCCTCAACATGCTGAATAACAAGTTCCCTTGTTTCTCAGCAAAAAGGAAGGCAAGAAGGCCGACTTTACCACGGCAATTCTCCAGAAGAAGAAAAGCCCGAATCGTCTGATGGTCGAGGATGCTGTGAACGACGATAACTCCGTGGTCGCCCTGCATCCCAAGACCATGGACACGCTGCAGCTCTTCCGAGGCGACACAGTGTTGCTGAAGGTGAATTACGTTTCCACACGCCCTTGCGTTACGTACACACTTTCTCTGCTTTGCTTGAAAAGTTTTAAGTTTCAAAGGGACGTCCCTCACTTAAATACATTCCGTGACTCTGCAGGGCAAGAAGCGCAAGGATACGGTCTGCATTGTCCTGACTGATGATACGGTGAGACACAATAGCCCGGCAAGCTCATGCCCATGCCAGTCAGATCTTCTGTGGATTGGCATGGGGGGAGAGAACCCTGATCAACTCTGGGTCTCCCATGATGGCATCTGCTATGGCACATTTCTGTCATGGCGTCTTTCCAACGACATCGGTCATGGAGGCTTCTGGCATCAGCTGTAATTGTACAACTCAAGTAGTCCATTCGCCCACCTAGGTCGATGAGTCAAAGATCCGGATGAACAAGGTCATCCGCAAGAACCTGCGAGTGCGGCTCGGAGATGTTGTCTCAGTCCACCAGGTGAGGGCTTGGTAATTGTGCAGCCAGTGTTTGTTGACACATTCCACCATCAGCAGCAGTTGAATGCCCTGTTGAGGCTGAACGTTGACCAACAGACAGGCACAGGCCCACTGGCCCACTGGCCCAAGCAGCAGCTGGCTGGTTGCCCATGAGGGCTCCGTCCGGAGGCCATGAGAAATCTTGACAGAGCTCAACATCGACCGAGCCATGCACGAAGGATAGCTGCAATCGATCCTGATATTATGTCACCGCCAGACTTCGGCCTATATCCTCGTATACACAGCAACCTTGATATAGGAGCATAAACGCCACACGCGCCCCTGGCTTAATATACTGACCTCGCCTGATGGCAGCTCTGGCTGGAGGCTTGCAACACAATTTCAACAGCCGAGTGCTGACGCCTCTGCTGATTGACCCTGGACCGGTTGGTATGTACCCCGAAGCCAATATGAACCCACGATATGACATTGCAACCTCAGGAGCCACAGCATTGGCAGCGCAACCACCATAACCACCAAGTGTATCCACAGCGCAACCACCAACTGTATCCACCAATTGTGTCCACAGTGTAACCGCCAACTGCATCCACAGCGTAAACACCAACTGCAACCACCAGCTGTATCCACCGCGCAACCTGCACCCATGCTGACCCGCGCACCTGTGTTGACCCTGACAGTGCACTGATGTCAAGTACGGGAAGCGCATTCATGTGTTGCCCATCGATGACACGATCGAGGGCATCACTGGAAACCTCTTTGACGTCTTCCTGAAGCCCTACTTCCTAGAGGCCTACAGGCCCGTGCGCAAGGTGAGAATCTGTGGGAATAATACAGAGTGCAAAGTTAGGGTCACGCTTTGGTAGGCTGTTGTGCGGCAACCATTGGGGACCATTGAGGACCAGAGGACCATTGAAGGGGGACCATTGAAAGGGACCAAACCTAGCCCAAGGAGCTGGGCTCGCTGCACCAGGGCCCCAGGGTGATGTGGCTGAATTGTAGCAAAAACGCTGAATGTTTGGTGCAACCTGAATTTAGTTTTTCTCTGTATTGCACTTTCCCTGAGGCACTGACTTCCCTTACCATATCTCATGCGCTTTCCTCTTCTGTCAGGGTGACACCTTCCTGGCCCGGGGTGGCATGCGCAGCGTTGAGTTCAAGGTTGTAGAAACCGACCCGGTGGACTACTGCATTGTGGCGCCGGACACGGAGATCTTCTGTGAGGGAGAGCCCATCAAGCGCGAGGACGAGGAGAAGCTGGACGAGGTGCGCGAGGAGCCCATAAAGGCTGGGGGCAGGGGGGGCATTCAGGGCGCCGGGTTCCGATGGTGTTCATTTGCATACCATGCCATGAGAACAAAAATGAGGAACCGATTAAGGCTGGGGGCAGGGGGGGGGCATCCAGAGCAACGCCGGGTTTGGTTGGTGTTCATTTGCATACCCTGCCATGAGGACACACAAAGCATGCTAAGAGTGCACCATCCGACGTGAACCAGTCGGATAGACAGCTTCCACTGGGATTTGGGGGACCAAGCCTGGTGGCTGGTCTATGGCCAGTTGTTGTCACCAAGTGGTCCAAGCAGCAGGGCTTCCTGCATCAGTGCCCCCCAGCTGAAACTGTGATGGAACCTGAAATATGCACTGGGTGTTGTGGTGGTGGGGGGGGGTGGGGTGGACAGGTGTAGCAGGCTTTGATGCATAGGAAGGCATATAAAAAAGTACCTTGTTTGTAGCTTGGTTTGACGTGGCAGAAAGAGGGTTGTGTGAATGATTTCCAAGCCCTCGACTGTGGTACACAGGCCTGTGCTCGTAGCGGCCGGGATGTATTAGGCTCGATCAGGGGCGCTCGATGCTTTGCACGCAAGGTTTGAGGAAGTTGATTGTAAGGCCAGTGCACTGTGCTCTGCCTCTGGACCTGGGCCTAGGCAGGCCCTGGCTAGTTTGAAATCTGTCACAAACTGGTACTTGCAGGTAGTGCGTCTATTGGGTGTGCACCTGTGTAACTCACAGCAAGTTTTATTCGTTTCCGAATCGTTTTCGAATGCTGCAACAGATTGGTTATGATGATGTCGGTGGAGTCCGCAAGCAGCTGGCTCAGATCCGCGAGCTGGTGGAGCTTCCCCTGCGCCACCCTCAGCTGTTCAAGACGATTGGTGTCAAGCCCCCCAAGGGCATCCTGCTGTACGGCCCGCCAGGTGCGGCGCAGGGAGGAGGAGGGGAAGGGTCGTGCGGAGGTGCCTGTTGTTGATGACGGCATGCTGTATGGAAAGGCTTTTCCGCAAATGTGTTGTTTTCTGAACTGGTTTGTGGTGATGTGCGGCCGCTAGGGCCACCATATACCTCGACGTACCTCAACACCTGGGATAAGTTAACCTGCCTTAAGCACCGGCAGAGGTCCAACCATTGATTGCTATGTGTCTCAAGCACGTGGCAGGAACCAACCACCATTTGCTGCTTATCCGAGGCACCTGGCAGGAACCAGCCGCCATTTGCTTTGTCCAAGCCCCTGAGATGTACTAGCCGCTGTTTGCTGTGGATCCTTACCCCTTGGGTTCAAATAAACGCCCTTAGCTGTGTGTCTGAGGCACCAGGAAGCAACCAGCCGCTGTTTGCTGTGTGTCCTTAACACTCGTGAAGACTGGATGGCGGTTAACTACGTCTTGGGCACTATGTGTGAGCAGCGGTTGGCACCCAAGAAGAGCCAAGTGCTGATCGCAGAGTTTCAGGCACCCAGGAGGACCCAACCGTGTTTGACTCGCGTGTCATGGACCAACTGCCATTTCTCGACCTCTTGTCGTTGTAGGCAGTTGCAACATGCTGATTGTCCGGGTAGTCACTAATCGCTGTTTGCCACGAGCCTTGGGCACCAGGGAGGACCCAACCACCTTTTTTGAATACATTTCTTCCTTCCCCTCTTTGGGGCATATTTCTTCCTTCCCCCTCTTGAACATATTTCTTCTTTCCCATCTTGCAGGCAGTGGCAAGACTCTGATTGCACGTGCCGTGGCCAATGAGACGGGCGCCTTCTTCGTGATCATCAACGGCCCTGAGATCATGAGCAAGCTTGCCGGTGAGTCTGAGTCCAACTTGCGCAAGGTCTTCGTGGAGGCCGAGAAGAACGCGCCCAGCATCATCTTCATCGACGAGCTGGACTCCATTGCCCCGAAGCGTGAGAAGACGCAGGGGGAGGTGGAGAGGCGCATTGTGTCGCAGCTGCTGACGCTCATGGTGGGTTAGAGGGGTTTAGGGTTCAGGCCCAAGAGCGAAAAGACGCAGGGGGATTGAGAGCAGCGCCTTATACCACAGTAGCTGACGCTCATAGTGGGTTAAGGGTTTAGGGCCTAGGGCAAGAAAGCGAGAAGTGTTGTGTGTGTGTGTGGAGTGGTGCATTGTGTCACAGCTGCTGATACTCTGACACATTGTGCATGTGGACGTCACTCTTCTAACTTAAGGACTTCATGCACCAGGCCCCTTGGCTCCCAGCCGATATGTAAGGTTAGCTGTTAAACCGGCAAATGATACATGTTTAATCTTGGTCCTCAAACCCACAACCCTGATGTTCACATTTCACAGGATGGGCTCAAGAGCCGCGCACACGTCATTGTTATGGCGGCCACCAACCGCCCCAACTCCATCGATGCCGCGTTGCGCCGTTTTGGACGCTTTGACCGGGAAATTGATATCGGCGTGCCTGATGAGATTGGTGAGGAGACGGGTTCGGGGGAAATAAGATATTCGGTAATAATGTGCATGATGAGATTGGTAAGGAGATAGGTTAAGGGGAAAAAATATATTTGATAATAATGTGCCTGGTGAGATTGGTGAGGAAATGGATTAGGGAGGGAAATTATATATTGGGTAACAATGTGCCTGGTGAGATTGATGATAACAAGATTGACACTGGCGCCTACGACGAGTTTTGCGTAAGCTTGATGAGATTTGTGAGCTGGCGAGAGGGATGAAAGACAAGGTTTGAATAAGGCACATGCATGATATGAGATTTATGAGCACAGCGAAAGACACACTTCACCCTTTCTTGATCTAGCACAGACACTTCATACTTTCTTGATCTACGAGGCCGTTTGGAGGTGATGCGCATCGCCCACACCAGTGCTTGAAAATGAAAGCCCCTCTACTAAACGTCACCCACCTGTTCCTCCCCAGGCCGCCTGGAGGTGATGCGCATCCACACTAAGAACATGAAGCTGGACGAGGAGGTCAACCTTGAGGTCATCTCGCGGGACACGCATGGCTACGTGGGTGCTGACATGGCTGCGCTGTGCACTGAGGCTGCGCTGCAGTGCATCCGCGAGAAGATGGACGTGATTGATCTGGAGGACGAGAACATCGATGCCGAGGTCAGTGAGAACAAAACATATTAGTATTAATGCCGAGCTTGGGAAGAGGGAAATAATATTGATGTTGTGTGAGGAGTTCGGTAATGTTGGTTCGAGGAGTTCGTTTATGTTGGTGCAGAGATAGGGGGGATGAGTAGATTGATGCTGAGGAGGGGAGGACAATGACATTGATGCAGTGATAGGGTGGATGAGATACAAATCTTGAAGCTGTGCAAGGGGTTCAGCAAATCAAGAAGCAGAGATAATGAGGATGAGAACACTGATGCAAACGTAAAGGAGAACATTATATTGATGCAGAGGCGGAGATGGATTGATGCAGGGGGGTGAGGAGATTGTTTGTATGGACAAGCGCAGGATTCACCGCAGCCAAGTCAGCAAGCAAATGACACCTGACAGGTTCTTATGCTGCCTCCCACCGGCAGCGCTACTTCTGCCGAGCCCTTTTCCTTGCTCGCTTGTCTCGCCTGCGTGGCCTGAAGCCTCATAGCTCCGAAACCCGACGCCTCTTTGACTGCGGCAGTTGCTCCTTTGACTGCGGCAGTTGCATGCGAGCTTGATGCAAGTGGACATGAAGATGGCCCTGAGGCTGATCAGGGCTACGCCATATGACTCAACACCCGGAACCCCCCTCCGACCCCTTCCCTCCATCAACCTACTACAGGTGCTTGCCAGCATGGCTGTGACCCAGGACCACTTCAAGACCGCGCTGAGCCTGAGCAACCCCAGCGCGCTGCGGGAGACGGTTGTGGAGGTGCCCAACACGACATGGGAGGACATCGGTGGCCTGGAGGGCGTCAAGAGAGAGCTGCAGGAGCTTATCCAGTACCCGGTAAGAGCAGATATGAGGGAAGGGAGGTGGAGCTGGTAGTTTTCTCCTTTGGACAGCATTGAATGGGGGACAGGTTTGGAGGGTGTCAAGAGGGAGCTGCAGGAGTTTGTCCAGGCCCGGTAAGAGCAGGGATGCGAGGAGAGGGGGTAGAGGTGGCGATTGTTTCCCTTTGGACAACATTTAATGGGGGCCAGAAGCTTGGAGGAGCTGTAAGCCTCACATGGGCAGCTTTGCTGATGTGCGCCTCCAGGTAGCTACCAATATCTTTCTGACTGGAGTGCAACTAGCTATTTCCCTGGACTTTCAATCATGAGTGTTGTGCACTGTCTGAGGAATGAAGGGTTTGACCCCTGTTGGGCATGGGAGGTAGGGGAACTCTGAAGCATGGGGTTGTGGCCACTGCCACGCGGTTCCTTGGCTGGCAGGGCAGCTCCATTGCAATTGCATCTGCCTTCTCCAGATTTTGACAACCCTGTTCTGGATGAAATCCAATCTTCTCTATACCAGTATATGGGGCTGATGCCTCCATGCCCTCCATGCCTCTTTAGCGAAGATTGGAGAGTAAAGGGACCGAGATGCTTCTTATGCTGATTTTAGAGGGGAATCAACCGAGATGTCTGTTTATCCTGTGTAGGTTGAGCACCCCGAGAAGTTTGAGAAGTACGGCATGGCCCCCTCCAAGGGCGTGCTGTTCTACGGCCCCCCCGGCTGCGGGAAGACGCTGCTGGCCAAGGCCATCGCCAACGAGTGCCAGGCCAACTTCATCAGCATTAAGGGGCCGGAGCTGCTGACCATGTACTTCGGAGAGAGCGAGGTGTGTGTGTGTGAGGGGGGGGGAGACTGGGGGGACTGTACTCGGCAGGGCTAGATCGAGCTTTGAAGGGGAGAGGGGGGACGATTTACTTGGATGGCGCTGACCGGGGCTGGATTGTGTGTTAGGAAGAGACTATGGACCATGTACTTCGGAATGAGGGAGGTGTGTGTGTGTGAGGGGGGGGGGCTGGGGGACTGTACTTGTTAAGTGCTTGATGGGGCTAGATTGAGCTTTTGAAGGGGGAGAGGGGGGACCATTTACTTGGATGGAGCTGACCGGGGCTAGATTGTGTAGAAGAGGCCAGGGTCGCCAAGTATTTGAGTATATGGATAGAGTTTAGTGGGGGCAGCTTGTGTGGAGGGGGAGTAGATAGGGGACCATTTGCTTGGGTCCGAATAATTATGAGTGAAACCTGCCGCTTCATGGCTAGATTGTGTATTTGTTTCGCTGGTCGTGCTTTTTTTGAAGTGTGCTAAATAGCGCCGACACCTCCGCAGGCCAACGTGCGCGAGATCTTTGAGAAGGCGCGCGGCAGCGCCCCCTGCGTGCTGTTCTTCGACGAGTTGGACTCGATCGCGGTGCAGCGTGGCAGCAGTGCTGGCGACGCAGGCGGCGCCGCCGACCGCGTGCTCAACCAGCTGCTGACCGAGATGGACGGTATGAACAGCAAGAAGACGGTGTTCATCATCGGCGCAACCAACCGGCCGGACATCATCGACCCCGCGCTGCTGCGCCCGGGCCGTTTGGATCAGCTGATCTACATCCCCTTGCCGGACGAGGGCTCGCGGCGCAATGTGGGTTATATTATGTTGTAAGGGGGGGGGGGAGGGTCATGTGCAGGGACTTGTTTAGTGGTTACTGGTTACGAGTTTTAGCGCCTGAGGCCAGATCTTCACCAACATCGCTATTTCGGGTACATTAAAATAAGTCTAAATCCCCTTGAAAATAGCGTGGTCATATGTGCCTTAGTTTGGGGGCATTTGTGCCCTAGTTTAGGGGCGTGTGATGCGGCTGTCAAGGCTTTTGCTGCCGGGAGATGGCTAAAGTGATACGGAGAGAGCTGGGTAAAACGCTTGCCTCATTGGTGACAGAGAAAGCTACAATGGGACGATGTTTATTTTGGGGGCCCGCGACCGCGTATGGGCAAATCTGCCTGGTGTTGTTCAGGATATGTTTTCCTGGTATACGAGTGTTCCAACCCGCCACGCACATGTTCACAATTTCCTGCCCGGCAAAGTTCTCATGTGATTGTGTACTCTGTTCCCTCGATGGCTGCACCCCTTCTTTCTTCTGCAGCGCTGCGGACCGGGTATTCCTGTGAACTCAGATTGAACCCCTTTGATCTGACTACTTAACTCAGATTTACCCATCGGGACTGCTCTACTCAGATCTGCCCCTTGGATCTGACTGCTGCCCTTGGCTCTACCCATTCGATCTGACTGCTCTCCTCAGATCTGAGCCTTGGATTGACTTTTTACCACAGATCAACCCCTAAATCTGATTGCTGCCTAAGATTTACCCCCATTGATCTGACTGCTCTCTTCAGATCTACCATTGATCTGACAAGGTCTTTTTATGTTCCTTAAAGATTGACTCCCTCCTCAGATATAACCCTTCAAATCTTGTTTTCTTCTCAGATTTTCAAGTCTGTGTTGCGGAAGTCCCCCATTGCGCCCGATGTGGACTTTGAGACGCTCACCAAGTTCACACACGGCTTCTCGGGTGCGGACATCACAGAGATCTGCCAGCGCGCCTGCAAGACCGCGATCCGAGAGAACATTGAGAGGGACATTGAAAAGTGAGGCGGGGAGCGGCATGAAGCCTGTACTGGGAGGGAGGGGTATGGGAGGAGTGGACAGGCATGAACTAAAGGTTGAAGGGGATCAGGTGATGGGAGGATAAAGAGGAGGGAGAAGGAATAACGGGGAGAGGTGAAGCTTTACAGTCCAGCCTAGCATCACTTTTGATGCATGGTACATGCTTTTGATGCATGGGACAGTGTCCCATGGACACGTGCATGGGAGATGGCACGAATACTGGCTTTCATCTTGCCCATGTTGCCATGTAGGGAAAAGCGCATGGCGGAGAACCCGGACCTCATGGAGGACGATGTTGACGAGGTGCCATGCATCACCAAGATGCACTTTGAGGAGTCAATGAAGTACGCGCGACGCTCAGTGAGCGACGCCGACATCCGCAAGTACCAGGCCTTTGCGCAGACGTTGCAACAGAGCCGCGGCTTTGGCTCAGACTTCAGATTCCCTGACGCGGCGAACGGGAGTGGGGCGCCCGCTGCAGCGGCTGCAGGGGCGGCGGCTGGATTCACGCAAAGCGCAGCAGCGGCAGACGACGATGACCTGTACAATTAGTGGATAAGGGGTTATCTCAGCTTTTGCTCGCACTGAATGGGTGGACTGACAGATGTGACACCTGGTTTCGGGCCTGCCAGGTATTTTACGGCGTGACATATGCTACTTTGACTCCAGTGAACACTTCTGGACAGTGAGGGGGGCTTGCTTGACGTATGTACAAGAATGCCTGCTGGTTATTGTTTTATTACTGAGAGAGTGAATGTAGCAGGAGATTTAATTTGATTGTATGGAAACTGGTTACTGAAGCTCAGCAAGTTTTCCGGCGACCGTGGCTTTTCACCATGTCTGTTTGACAGGGCAAACTGGAAGACGAAGGGAGTGAGACAACTTTCCACGCATTTTTACACGTACCGTACATCATGACGGTTAGCCACCTAGAGGTAATGTAATTCAAAAAGGCGAATGTAATAAAGCGTAGATGCATGGCGTAGACGATGATGATCTGAAGCAAGCTTCGGACTCACATGCACTGTACTCAAGGTAGGAATCTCTTGGCTGTTGCGACGATTATCGAAACTGTCGACGATGTCACACTTGTGATTGAGCACCCTCGCGGACAAGCCATTTTGAGAAGGGTTCAGAGGTGCAATATCTTTGACTTAAATAGCTGATATTAGGAATGGCGTTACACTGATTGCTGAATCGGTGCAGACTGGGCGTGTACACCCTAACCTTAAAAGCTCTGGTCTAAAACCCCTGGTATGACACCCTACACGTGCTTGTAGCGTTACAAGCAGTTACTTATTTTATTCGGATGAACCATATTTCCTGGGGTCACGAAGGAGGGGGGGGCAGAAAAAAAGTGATGGGCCCCATCTCCCCTCATTCTCCAAAACTCTTCTGTTTGGCATGGGAGTTGCACGTAAGGACTTTTGAATGGGTATCTCGGCTTCAAGAAAAACAAGCAAACAAATTTTTAGAGCCATGGACCCCCCACTCTCCTAGTTTGACATGCGTTCACCGGGTACTTAACGCCGACCGTTGACCATGCATAAGGGGTCGTTGGGAAAAAAATCGTTTCGCAAAATATTCGCAAAATAAGCTTTTATGAAATCCTCATTGTTTGGCTCTCTAAACCTCTGTCACCGTTAGGCCAAATAGCATATTAAGACCAGATATGGAAAGGTCTCGTCCAGCTCCATACTTTTCGAGGATGGGTGTTTTTTGTTGTTTTTGCCCCCCCCTCGGTCACGAAATAAATTAAATCAAAATCAGGAGTAATATGTTAAAAAGGCGTAGCATCATGTGTTAAATGATAGGAAGTAGGCATACAATGTTGGGAGTTGAAAAAATAGGAAACGATGGGGAGTAGGCATACAATGTTAGGAATTGGAAAATAGGGAATAATAGGGAGTAGGCATACAATGTTAGGAATTGGGAAATAGGAAATAATAGGGAGTAGGCATACAATGTTAGGAATTGAAAAAATAGGAAATGATAGGAAGTAGGCATGCAATCTTAAATGATAGGAAGTAGGCATACAATGTTGAATGATAGGAAGTAGGCATACCATAATTCATACCGTCTCTGTCACGTTGTGCATGAAAGATAGCTTGTGCCTTGCAAGGTTCAGAGGATACAGATGCCTGCCAGCCAGCTCAGTTCAGGAAGGTACGGCCTGCAGACGAATACCACCATCATAAGCCATGCGCCTTGGCCTTGCAATTTGACTAGTACGTTACCTTTCACCAGTGCATTAGCAGACTCATGACTGATGAAGCTACACATGTCCCTAAATCATTTTCATGTTGAAATGAAACCTACCTTCGGCGCAGCACTTCCTCTGGACAGGCGGCACGACTGCTATTTGCATACATCCATACGAATACTGTACACATCCAAAGGAAAGATAACCGTGTTGTGCTGCAAGGTAACCGTGATGTGACTGCCAAGGCTCATTACAATGGGTCCCGAGTCATCTATCAAGCATAATCCTTAAGCATGCTACCAACTCACTACAGAGCGGCAGCTTCAGAAAAAAATTAAAGAATATTTTCAAAAAAAACCTATGTATCTCATGGCTGATACCATAGCCACATGTTTCAACAAGTACATTACTATCAGTCACGTTGTCAATGTACATGAACTATTGGATAAGGCCACACGCGCTCTGACTGCGCCTGTGTCTTAATATTCTTGGGTACTGAATAATTCTTCCCTAATTCTTCGAAATTCTAAAATAATCGTCCACTGAACAAATCTGGCACACTACGTAGGTTTTTTCACAATTTACTGAGCCCTTGCGCATTCCACCACCTGGCACTTGGGATGGGACCCCAAGACTGCGCCTCATGCGCTGCATCTAGTTGAGACCTTGAAGCTGCATTCCGCCTGGCACTGCTGAGCTCCAGAACTGCAGCTCAGCTACCAGCGCCACATACGCTCGCTTGGAGGCAGCAACATCGCCGTTGGCAGTGGCACTCTGTTCAGTTAGATACATACACAGCTGGATTAAGAGAGGGGCATTTAGAACGTATATGCATCTAGGTAGACAAGGTAGACATAGGCTGCATAGGCTGATACCAATCCTTAAGAGTACATCAGCTCCTCTCAGAATGAAGTCACCCAATCCAAGATAACACGTTTTCCAGCACAACTTAATCTCCATTATGCATTTTCCACCGTACTTTGCACATTAGACAGGCGCCCTTAACGTGTCTTCCAGGGGTCTCATAAATACGAACAATTTCCACTTTCCAGTATCGCTGCTGCATTTAGCTCACCTTGAGGGACGCCAGCTTGGACACGACGGTGTCGGAGCCGGAGCCGCCGATGTTGTAGCAGGCGACCTGGAACTGGGGCACCCAAGCTTCATTGAGAGTGTAGGCTGCAGACCTGACGTCTCCGACTTCAAGCTGGGCGCCGAACTGGGCCAGCTTAAGCACTCCCTTCTCAACCACAACCAGCTCTTGGTCGAGCCTGACGTCCTTGAGGCCCTCATCCTTCAGAAATTCCTGCATTTATAAGAATTTCAAATGTTTGTATCTTGTTCTTAGTGCATACTAGGTATGTATACTAGGTATGTATAGTATCATAAACAATTATAGGAGCAGTAATTTGAGCTGGAATTGGAGTTGTTCAGCCGTGTCGACACAAGAGGTACAGGGTGCCCATTGTGAGAAAGCTGCAGGTAGTCTTCATCACCATATAAAGCCAAGAGGGCTGGTGACCTGCAGCTCAGTCCAAGACCATAAATCGGTCAAAGTTGGGACTCAATACGCCCGTAGTGGCAGCTAGACAGCCCCCCATTGGTTGGGATTTGGGAGGTGGTCTGGCGCTCTCTGGACATACACTCAGGAATCTATCACACTTTCAAAGCCTAGCCTGGTCTACTGGCCACAATTCGGCAATACTTGGTTCCACATGCAAGCAGATGTATCTGTCATTCAAGGCAACAATGTAGACCTCATTTGAAGACCAGTCAGAGGGGAAGCGAGATGTTCAACAGACCATGGGGTTAGGTCATAGTTTGTGTATCACCATCAGTGCCGTTGAGCTCACCCGTGTGGCTTCCTTGTTGGCCGCTAGCTTCTTAGATCGGTTTGCCTTTGCCTTTCCAAGGAGATCCGCGTCCTCTTCTTCCTGAGCGACAGTCAAGTGATGGGAAACAGTTATGGTCACATCACATTTCTTCAGGCATCGATTATTTCAAAACCACATTTATTCTGCGACAGAAAAAAGCGCACACACTCGCGTGTTAGTTCGCTTTTTGTGTCGCCAAGGAACATGTGGTGTGGGCAGGGTCTGCCGCCGGGGTGCCCGTACCGGGTCTGTGTGGTTGCGCGGAGTCAATCAAGGTCCATGCAGGGCAAGCTTACGACGGTGACTCACCGGGATCAAAGCGAAGGCAGGTGCAGAGATGATTGATGCAGCAGAGATCATTCCACCGAAAAGAAGGGAGCGCCTCGCTGCGGCTGCCAAAGTGTCGGTCTTGAGAAGCGTGGCGCGCGTGCAGACCGAAGCCCTGCCCGCCTTCTTGGCAAATCGAACCGAGGGAGCCGCGACCTTGTTGCAAATCATGTTGAGGTGTGTGTGTCTGGAATGGTACTGTGAATGGGTTTGACTGATGATTTTGTGAGAACAAACAACGTATGGCTGTAGGTGGCGGAGCGGGCTTCAAGGCATCTGCTCTCGTCCAGGGTTTAGCACTTTGGCCTCAGGTTTGAATCGGGCAGCCAACGAACGTGTGGTAAATCCGACAGTAGGCGTTCGATGCTCATTGTAGGCCGCATAATAGGGTGGGTTGTGGGTGGGTTGGGTCGTCGGAGCAAGGGACGGTAGCGGCCGCAAGTGACTAAAGTACATCTTCAAAAGCCACGCTTTTACCCTTTTTACAAAGGCTGACGCAGAGAGCTCAGGCGCTTTATTTCTTTCATTGTACGAGAAAAGTTGTGCATCCCATTTCTTTTTAGCCCGACAGTAAATGAAGGATCAAGTTTATGTTCTTCCAACGGGACGGTTGGGCGCCCGCGCGGCCGAGCCTTTTTGAGCAGGTAGGGCCCAGAGGTGTTATGTAATTGAGTTAATGAGGAATGCCGTGGGCCCTCCTCAGTTCAGCAATTGTGCAGCACTGCTCAGTATTTGCGAGCATCATCTCTGTTCTTGCAATCTCATTGGATTAAATGGTCATCAACCATTTGCCCTCCCTCAGCTTAGTAGTATGAGCGAGACAGCACCATAGTTATTCTGACGCCATACCACCTTGGTGGCCGCTGGGTGGCCACCACTGGGTCGAAGGGGTATACCGGTATACCCTGAATCCTTGACCGCCCTCCGGCTGGTGGTCCAAACAGCAGAGCCTGGTGCATGAGCCCCTCAGCCGTGAGGTAGCTGAGGTGTAGCTGAAGGACCCATACATCAAGTGGACCCATACATCAAGTGTGTCACAATGACCCTCCCTACCCACCCACGCCCGGCCTCCCATTTGGATCTTGACACACTGCCAGCCATGCTGCACCAGCCACGAGCTGAGTGCATTAAGGGGGCACAGCCTTATCCGAACCTCTTCAAGACCTTGGCATGGAAGCTTTCCACCCGCCCTTGATTCCTTTGATACAACACTAGCTTACAAAGTCCAGCTATGCATCACAGTTGATGCATGGGTCTGTTGCCCAAACAATTGTTTCACACTAAAAGACAAGGACGGCAACCAAGAAGAAGAGAAAAGGACCGCCCTAGGCCTCCTACTAGAAAACAACTATGCTGTGAATCAGTGTAGCAGGTTCAAGTGGCAGGTTCAATGCCCATGCGTAGCATGTCCTTACAGGTGTGACTGTATGAGCTTTGCCATGCCGCAAGTAACCGCTTCTCTGTCATAACGTAGACTGCACTGCAGCGATACTAACAGTTTATGACGCGACAGCTCAGGGCCCTGCTCAAAAAGGCTCAGCCACACGGGCGTTCTAGTGATACTGACAGTGCTCTTCTTATGCATGGCCCAGAGGGGTAGTGTCATTGACTGACAGTGCTCTGTCTCTAGCTTTGCTGGCGCAGCGCCTGGGGTGACATACATAAGAACCAAGTACAATCATCTATAGGGCTGGACAAAATATTTTTGAGATTCCAATCTGATGTACCGCAGTCTGAGACATTTTAAGTACCGTACATGAAATACCGAAGCATGAGGGGCAAGCCGCACAGACAACGGCACACACAGCAGAGTCACAAGATGGGAAGCCATCCAGAAAGTATAATTGTATCATCCACGGTTATCCCCGGCAACCCGAATCCAACGATCTCCGCTCCATCCGATGGAGGCAAACTGCTGGTGGCCCAGCTTTGAGAAACAAGCCTGAAAGTCTGAAACTGCGGGATCTGCATCAATCCGAGGTGATTAGGATGCGGAAGTCACATACCAATAGTAAAAAAATAGCGTGCACTCGCAATCTGCCTGTCATAAAGACAGCCTTGTATTCCATGCTCACTCAAGCCGGCATCGAGGAGCGCGGGAACAACCACGGTATTTGCAACTCAAAAAGGACAACTGATAAAATAACGACTTGACCCCCTGCCTCAACTGCCATGTATTCGGTACAGGTATATACAAATCAACATATGTACAGGTGAATGCGAACAATGTGTGCCCAAGCAGGATGAGTCTGATGATCAACATAAGGCAATAGGAGGACTGGCAGTACTGGCAGACACGGCAGAACAGGGCAACAGAAAAGCTGCTGTCAGGAAACACCTCATTCTCCAGAGCATCAAAGGTCAGCAAAAAGAGATCCCGATGCGACAAGGATAAGCAAAAACATGAATTGGCGATAAACACACAATTCGCGTCTGCACGGGGGAAAGAGGAGGGGACACAAAAATAGCTTCACTCGAGGTTGCTCAAGTTGCAAAAGTGAAATGTCCGGGGCAGGTCCTGGCATGAGATGCCATCAGCATGGTTGCCAATGATAATACGACCTGCCATGCGCCTGGCATTGGACGAGGAGGCATGGTAGCACGATACGGCATGATCCTGCGCAGGTTCAGCCGGATTGTGCTACCATGCGAGGAGGTGCGCGGTGGCGCCTGGAAGTAAATGTATTCAAAGTTTGGTCCCCTTGGTGTCCAAGGCATGGCTGCCCTGCGGCCCTTCAAATGTGGGGTGGAGGGCCCCAAACCCGAAACACTGCGGTGTGGAGTGTCCCAAATCTTGAACACTGTTGCGCCGTGGAGCCTTAAAGGAAAGCATGTCGAAGCTGCAATCATTGGCTTGGACTTATCAGGAGCATTGCAGGAAAGCATGTAGAAAATCACAAGGCCTTGGCCGTCTTGCTCTTCGTCGTTCATGGTCTCAGAGCCTCTCCCTGACGGCTTGGGGGCCGTCGGGGGGCCGGCTGGAGGGGCCGGCTGGAGGGGCGGCTGGAGGGGCCGGCTGGAGGGGCCGGCTGGAGGGGCCGGCTGGGGGTCTCAGAGCCTCTCCCTGACGGCTGGGGGGCCGGGATGGAAGAGACGACGGACGCAAAGACGGTGTGGAACACTCGGCGGGGAATTCGAAGCTGAGGCGCCTTGCTCGGAATTAAGTGTGACCACAAGGTCGAAGATCTGAGGCTGAGGATCTGAAGCTGAGGCCCCTTGCTCCCAATAAAGTGTGACCAAAAAGCTGGGATTTTTGAAGCGTAAGTTCCTAGCTCGGACAGCGCAGCGCTGAAGTGCAAGGACACCAGCTAAAACCAGCAACAAACGCCCACTGATCCAGTCATCCCTGCAGGCTGGGGGCAAACACGAGCTGACAGTGACACCATGCCATCCTCCCCCGCTCTATATGGCTCAAGACTCAAGGCTCCCAGAGGACCCACAACCTGACTAGGGCATCGCCGTCACCAGCCGCCGCCGTGGTTCTGCCGTCGGTGCTGCGGGCGACTACTGTGCAGCAGCGGGAGGCTCCTCCCAGCGGCATGGCTGGGCCGGCTGCAAGGCCCGTCTGCAAGTCCCTGCGATGAGGGTACAAAGCACTTAATTTGGGTTGGTGACTAGAGCTTCGAGGGTTCAGGCTGCCTCCCAGGGGTATTGCGGGACCGGCTCTGATACCCACTTGCAGGTCCATGCATGAAGGGGACAAGATATGGGATAATGTACCACATCAGGGTTGATGTGTTAGGGTTTTGAGATACGGCAGGCGGGTAGGCGGTTCAATGCACTATATTAGGGTTTATGTGTTAGGGTTTAGGGGTACAGCTGGCAGTTCAGGCAGCAGGGTTGGCTACATGAGCACCACCCTGACATTGGCAGAGATGTAGATTGCTGAATTGTAGACAAAGCAGTACCTTGAAAGGGGACGGCTGGCGCCAGTGGCACACCCCAGAAACTGCAACAGAGCTGATCATGCCCAGCACACACATACACACAGCCAAGCACACTCGTATACATGAAAGCGAGACCGGTGTCATGCTCTCGTGCAGTGATGAAGTCATGCCATGCCCCAAATTGCATGCATGTGGTGGAATGACCTTGATCCCTGACCCCTTTGGGACGTCTTTTAATTCCCTGTCTCTGTATCTGAACTTACCAGGCTCGCACAGTCCCATCGCACGCTCCTGTCCAAGCATGCAGACCGTCCGCCGACAGCACCGCAGCCCGCACCGCCCCAGTGTGCCCCGACAGCCGGCGCCACAGCGGCCAGCTCCCGACCGCCTGCTTCCGCCACACATACACGTCGGCGCCCGCGCCCACCACCACCACCGCCCCGTCCGAGGAGAGCGCCACGGCCATGCTGGGCGAGTTGCCGGGCGCCCAGAGCACGGCCAGGGGAGCGGGGCTTAGCGGGGCGCCGGCTGGGCTGGGCGAGTCGGGCACTCGGTACAGAAGCATGGCGCCGTCGCTGGTGCCTACTGCTAGGGTGTGGCCATCGTAGGACAGGCCCGTGCAAGTGATCCAGGAGATCGAGGAGCCGGGCTGCAGGCAGAAGAGGACGTGAGGCAGGCGAGTGTTAGGCAGAAGAGGACGTGAGGCAGGCGAGTGTTAGGCAGAAGAGGACGTGAGGCAGGCGAGTGTTAGGTGGGATAGGGTACTTGGGGAGAGACCAGGCCATATAAATATTTAAGGAGAGAGGCTTGTGTGGGGACCATCAGGAGATGGAGAAGCCGGGCTGCGGGTGGACCCGGGACGTGAGTGGGGCAGGTGTGTGGTGGTTTAGGGGACTTGGGGAGGGATCAGGATATGCGAGTACGTGTGAGAGGCATTATCTTAATTCCTGATTTCCCAGTCATGCTTCACTGGGAAGTAAGAAAGAAGGCTACAAACAGCATTTTGATTCCTGGCCCTCTCACACCTGCGCTCAGGCCCCCGAGAGAAGTTTCAGGAGGGGCAAATGTTGAGAGAAAAACACAAGCGGGGACAAGGAGAACATGCTCTACTGGGAACAAAAGAAGAGTGGGAAAGGCCATCTTGGATTATTATGTAACTTGCAGTGACCACAGGTGCTGCAGCCCACCTGGACTGTTATGAGGAGTGCCACGTTGTGTGTGTTCAGGGTTATAGAAAAAAACTTATTTTCCAATACCGGTAGAGCCTAATTAGACTTAGGCTTTACTTCCGGAACAAGCGAAATTGTTCTTTTGTAAAAAGAAACAAGCAAAATGGATTTTCCAGATTTTTTTTATTGGTTTGAATCTTTGACATGCGTTTTTGCTAATAGTTTTTCAATTTGATAATAAGGTATACTGCTACTTATTTTTGCTTTCATGGATTAAATCCATATTTGCGAAAATATTATGATGGAATCTCTGTGAAATAAAATAATCTGGAATGTGCGGATTGGCATTTTCGTAACAGGACCCACCTGACATGTCCTATGGAGTCCCCCGTTACTTGGTATTAGGTTCTAGGACCTATATGGAGTTTTATGAGGATTCCCCCTTAGTTTAAATATAGGGTTTAGGACCCACCTGGAGTGTCATGAGGAGTCCCCCGTTGTCCTGGCCCGCCCCGGCCCACACATAGACCAAGGCTCCCGCAGCAACTGCCACAACGGAAGCTCCCCTGGACGACACAATGGCCGACGCTGGCGCAACCGGAACACCCGCGGATGGCGCCTGCCCGCCGGTGGGTGACACCCCCGGTGCCACGCGCATCGCCAGCCAGCCGTAGGCGCGGTTCGGTGCGTCGCGAGTGCCCTGTAGGAGGATCTCTGCGTCCGGCGAGACGCCAGCGACGGTTTCGGCGGGGGTGGCGCCCGGGGTGAGCGGGACGGAGCCGTATGCGGCCCGTGGGCTGCCGGGGGCGCGAATCGGCCAAACCGTTGCGTAGCTCTCGCGGAGGGATCCCGCCAGGAGGTAGGAGGAGTCGGCGGCGAGGGCCAGGAAGGTGGGCGGTTGGGTCAGGCCGATGTTGCGAACGTAGGAGGGGAGCGGGCTTGGAGGAGGGAGAGGGGGGAGAGGAGGCAAAGGCGGGGATGAGGGAGGGCTTGGTGGTGGAGGGCGTGGAGGTGGGGGGCTGGGTGGAGGAGGGCTTGGGGGAGGAGGGCTGGGTGGGGGAGGTCTTGGCGGTGAAGGGCTGGGTGGGGGAGGAGGGCTGAGGACAAGGGGGTCTTCTTTTTGGTCAACTAGCAGTGGAGGGCTTGGAGGAGGAGGGCTTGGTGGAGGAGGGCTTGGGGGAGGAGGGCTAGGAGGTGGGCTGGGAGGCGGTGAGAATGACAGGTGCAGCGTTGGAGTTAAAGGAGGTGGGGGAGGTGGTGGTGGTGGGACTGGGGGAGGTGAAGAGGGAGGGGGTGGTGGTGGCATTGGAGGTGCGGGAGGTGGGGGAGAGGGCGGGGGAGGTGGTGACAGAGGAGGGCGGAGTGGGGGGCGGGGGGGTGCATGTGGGTGGGGAGGCCGGGGAGGAGGCAGTGGAGGGGCCAATGGTGGGCTGAACGACGGCGGAGGAGCTCTTTTGAACAGCCCAGTGTCAGGAGTTGGAGGGTGCGGAGGGGATGGGGGCGGAGGAGGTAACGGGGGAAAGGGGGGTGAGGGGGGAAGCCTGGCTTGGGTCGGAGGCAGTGGAGGGTTCCTTGGGGGCCACTGAAAACGCTGGATTGGGGGCGGAGCCATCGGGGAGTCTGTGTCTGCGGCTGGTAGTGGTTGATCAGGGCCTAGCGGCGGTACTGGCGGTTGGAACCGCAACGGAGGCGGTTTCGTGCGCGTCGGCTGTTGCGGCTGGAATGGGTGTAGGGGGAGTGGCGGTGGAGAGGGGGACGGCGGCGGCTGCGGGGAGGGCGGCAGGAAGAGCCCGAGCGGCGGCCAGGTCGCGGAGCAGGCTGGGCAACACCTGTGTCCGCCGGCCTCGGAGGTGTAGTAGCGGCAGCGAAGCGAGCCGGCGCCGGCCGCGCCGGCCGTGGCAGCGAGCGGTGAGGCGTCGCAGAAGTCGCTCACGGTGCTGCACGGCGAGCCGCCGGCCAGAGTGATGCAGATGGTGGCGCCCTGCAGACCAAGGGACAGATCTCTCAGATCTCTCAGATCTCAGATCTGATCTATCGGATCTCTGTTTTTTGAAAAGAGAGGAAGGGAGGTCGGGGTGGAGCCAAGGCGGTCGGGGTCTCACGGGGGATTATAGGGGTAGGTTTTTTGTTGTTACAAAGTTGACGCAACCATCCACAGCCTTTTGCGAAAGCGCCGGGCAGAGCGAACCGGGGAGAAACCAGAAAACGAGGAACGAAACAGGCACCAGAGACCAAACCAGTGGGTCCCAGTGTTCATCTCTGGCATACCAGACCCCATTAGATGGCTGCTGGGTGTTCACCACTGGGCCGATGGAAGTCAAACGTTGACCGAGCTGTGTCCGGTCGGCCAAGCAGCATGGCCTGTTGCACAATGTCACCCTGGTGATAGGTCGTGAGGTAGCTGAAGTGTAGCTGGAGTGTAGCTAGAGTGTAGCTGAAGCACCTCAAATTAAACAATGGAGGAGACATGCTGACACCCAGGGCTATGGGACCCACCCTCCCTAAACCACTGAAAGTAACTTGTTCAGACAAGCCTGTTGCAAAAGTAAAATGCTGGGTGCGCAGTTGGGCCAAGGCTCATAGCTAAGGATTCCTCAAGGGACTAGGGCGCACCTTAGCCTTAGTTGTGTTTTGGTTTAGGCAGCTGATGCGCAGCACGACCTGACTCTCTAAGGGCTACCCAGTCCGCATTCAGAATTGACGGTTGATGATTTTTAGGTTTAAGTTGATAGAGGTAAGGGTTGAGCATGGACCTGGGTTAGAGGTTAGAGTTGATCATTTAGAGGTCAGTTTGAATTATAGTAAAGTATAAGAGGTTAAGCACACACTTGGGCCGCAGTTGCGTTAGAGTTGAGGCAGTTGATATTAAAGGTTGGTAATCTACAGTTTATGTTCCAGCACGAACCTGGGCCGAGGTTGCGTTCAAGTTGAGGCAGTTGATGCGCAGCGCAGCCTGGCTCTCTGTGAAGGTGTCAAAGAAGACGCTGCCTCCGCACCCTCCAGCAGGAGCGACGCCTTGATAAGGCATGTAGCTGACGCCGTTGACGGTGACGTCCTTTACCGAGCCTTTGCACTTAGGTGCTGCGGGGCATAGGGGATAAGTTAAGGGTTAAGGGAATGTCACTGACACCATTGGCGGTCAAATCTTTCGCGGAGCCTTTGCACTTGGGCGCTGCGGGGTTTAGGGCTAATATTTAGGATTCAGAGGACGAAACTGACGCCCTTGACGGTGACATCCTTCACCCAGCCATTGCACTTGCCGCTGCGGGGTTAAGGGTTTATATCTAGGGTACCGTATAGGGCCTGTAGGTAACACCGTTGAGGCCATGTTCTTCACCAGGCCTTTGCACTTACATGTTGTTAGAAAGAAAGAATCCTAAACACCGCATAAGTCGTCAACTATGGTAAGCACGCTAGGCTTAAGCCTTTGTCCTTGATTGCTGCATGGGAGAAGGAAGCGATTTATGCCCTTGCAATATATGAGTGCTGGAGACCACATTACCCCCCGTATATTTGAATTGTCTTCCCAGGGATATGAAAGAACTTCTAGTATAATGCCTCCCTCGGGCCGAAGTGTGGACATGAACTCATGAGGGGGCTGTCGGGCGGCCACCACTGGGCCCATTGGGACAAATCGACCGGCCTGTGTCCCAAACAGCAGGGCTTGTTGTACCAGGCCCCCACGGCCTGTGTCCCAAACAGCAGGGCTTGTTGCACCAGGCCCCCACGGCCTGTGTCCCAAACAGCAGGGCTTGTTGCACCAGGCCCCCACGGCCTGTGTCCCAAACAGCAGGGCTTGTTGCACCAGGCCCCCACGGCCTGTGTCCCAAACAGCAGGGCTTGTTTCACCAGGCCCCCACGGCCTGTGTCCCAAACAGCAGGGCTTGTTGCACCAGGCCCCCACGGCCTGTGTCCCAAACAGCAGGGCTTGTTGCACCAGGCCCCCACGGCCGTAGGCCGCGATGTAGCTGAAGCGCACTAAAAAGTACGACATTTCAGGCTGAAGCTGATGTTCACAATCAAGAAACACTCCATTCATGAAACCCTCATCCCTAAACGACATGCATATTTAGGGAAAGCTATTTGAGTCCACTGTAGGCCTCAGCCTAAGCTGCAGAGGATTTCTGTGGCGAGGTGCGGGTCAGATGTCCTCAGCAGGTGGCAGGAGTGCAATGCTTTCCTTTTGCTCGGACTTGACAAGTGTGAGATAGGCAGCAGGGGGGGCATACAGAGGCTCAAAGACGCCTTTTCTTTTGCGCCTCTCTCATTTTGCGGGCTCATCATCTGTGAAATCCCACACCCTGACAAACTTTCACAGAAAATGGATTTCCCACTCAAACGCCAAAGCCTCATGCTGCCAGACCAGGTGCCAGTTTATGATAATCAGTTTTTTCTCATGTTGCACCTGCAGCTGCTGCTACATCGCCTGTCCTTGCACCAGACCCCTTCCAAGGGTGTGGTGGCCCCATCAGCTCGGCCAGGAGGCCACCACGCTGCCACTGGGCTAATTGGTGGACCAAACTAAATCCAGGCTTTGGCTGGGGCATGGTAGCATGATACGGCATGATACGGCGCAATACGGCACAGGTTCAGCCGGATTGTGCTACCAAAGTGCCACGATACGGCGCAATACGGCACAGGTTCAGCCGGATTGTGCTACCAAAGTGCCACGATACGGCACGATACGGCGCAATACGGCACAGGTTCAGCCGGATTGTGCTACCAAAGTGCCACGATACGGCGCAATACGGCACAGGTTCAGCCGGATTGTGCTACCAAAGTGCCACGATACGGCACGATACGGCTCAATACGGCAGAGGTTCAGCCGGATTGTGCTACCAAAGTGCCACGATACGGCACGATACGGCTCAATACGGCAGAGGTTCAGCCGGATTGTGCCACCAAAGTGCCACGATACGGCACGATACGGCTCAATACGGCACAGGTTCAGCCGGATTGTGCTACCATGGGCTGGGGGCCAAATGGCAAATCCCAGCTACACTCAATAGCCAGCAGCGGGTATGCACCCATGGTATGCACCGTTCTAAACTCAAGAGCCAACACAAAAACTCTGAGGATGCACAGGCATGGCGGTAGCGGTCCCGTAGCCTCTCTGCAGCTACTAGGTCTGGGATGGAATACTGATGAGCATGTGATGTACATCTGGACTGTGCAATGGATGAAATACCGCATTCTCTAAGGAGGCACAGACAGGATAGATCGAGGAGGTGCCCAGGTGTGGAGGTTGCTAGACACTCTCACCAATCACCATGGTAGCACGATACTGCACGATACTGCACGATACTGCAGGATACTGCAGGATACTGCACGATACTGCACGATACTGCACGATACTGCACGATACTGCAGGATACTGCACGATACTGCACGATACTGCACGATACTGCACGATACTGCAGGATACGGCGCCGGATCAGCCGGATTGCACCACCAAGGATTTGTCCCTTCACTTTATTTCCCACTTTTCCCCCCTTTCTTTCGTCTTGCCCCCATCTGTGTTTCTTCCCATCTTTCCTCCCACCTCTTTAGTTAGGCGCCCACGTGGCCGAGCCTTATTTGAGCAGGGCCCAGAGGTGTAACGTCATTGACTACCAAGGTAGCACGATACGGCGTGATGCAGTGCAGGTTAAGCCGGATTGTGCTACCATGTCTCTCACCAGTCTCAAACACCACCTTGAACAGAGATGCCTCCATCAGGCCGCAGCACATGGACCACGTGTCGACACATGACCGTACTTGGACGGTGTAGCACATGGTGTGTTCAGGGCCGATGTAGGTGCTGGAGGCGGGCAGGAGGGAGTATGGGCCGTGGCTGCAGAAGTTCGAGATAGCGCAGGTGGCAATGGGGAAGCCGGCCTGCTGCTGTGACAGAGCTCTCTGAGCAGTTCTTCCGGTGGGAGGTATTTCGGGAGAGCGTTTGGTTTCTTCCGATGTTTTGATGAGGTGCCTGGCGGGAGGAGGGTGTGTTTGTTGCGGTGAGGTTTTTGGCTCGTAAATGGACTCTGGGGTAAGTTGCACCCAGAGAGGTTGCAGCCAGCAGGGTTGCAGCGGAACTACTGCGGCAGGTGTCGACTGATTGCGGGAACCGACCCCGGCAGTTGGCCAGAGCTCACCGATTCGAAAAAAGATCACCGTCTAGTGAAGAGGGATGATTCCAGCTTTCAGGCTTCACTCTTGGCCCTGTGTGTCAACGAGAATGATGCCCAAAACGGTTTTAGTTTTTCAAAATGCCGTAGTTCAAAATTGTAGCGCAGCGGTTGACGCTTTTTACCTTGCGCTAGGCAGAAGTGGACGCCGATAAGAAGTAGGGTGAATACGCTGCATGCGGTTATCAATTGCTCAGTGCTTGAGAGCATGCCGTATCTGACCATCATGATGAGGAGTGGCGCAACTGTCAAGGTCAAGCCAGTGGTATTTAAAACCAGGTAGTAGGCGACATGTACAATGTGTTTAATTAATTATCGAGGCCGCAAAATCGGACTGTGTTAATTGTTTCCCAGCAGTGAAAGAATAGAAACGCCGTATCGCAGGCAACTGCAGAACTTGGTTCCTGGAAAGTGAGGACATTTCACACATTAAGCAAGATACGACGCAGTCGACCTCGCCCATCGCGCTTTCATGTTTTGTATTAAGCTTGCAAGTTCAATGTCGACTTTCGCCATGCAGATGTCGCGTCATGCGACCCGCCATGTCATAGCCAGGAGAGGCGCACAAATCGATAGCAGGATAGGCTCGACTCTGATGTGGAAGACGGACGCCTCTTCTTCCGCTTTCGCCATTAGGTTTCCACATCAAGTGAGTTCGCCCTGCAGGGTGTTCCAGCTGGTGTTCGAGCGCTACGTGCCCATTCTGTCACTCCAAGAAAATCGCTGGATATTAGAGTTGCTGCACTGAATTTTGCTTCCTCCCTGAATGCTGAACGCTTCTGGCCACACTTCTCCTGAAATTGTAGCAGCTCACCAGGATGCGTACTTCCGGCATCGCCAATGCCGCTTCGAACGCGACATTCTCAAGCAGCAGCAGCAGCGGGGAGAGGACGGAGACGCCCGTACCACCAGCACAGTAAGCACCGGGGCTGACTCGCTGTGTAAGATCTCGTTACCTCCCTGCCGGGCTTTAATACGGCAGCAATCAGGGTAGCGCAGAGAGAGTGCACATCTGCCGCTTACGTTTGCCCACCCCCAACCGGCCTCTCTGCTAAATAAACGAAGTCATCGTGGCTTAAAAGCTGCCCCGGTGTGCTGGCATGGGCCGCACATCCTATGCCCAAACCATGCCTACAGACTCCAGCAGCATGGCTGCATGCGCATGGGGTAGCTTTCAAGTAGCTGAATAGTAGACCAGTCACGGGGGGACATCGCTGACGGTGGCCTCAACCTCGCAGGGAAGCTGCGCCCGCGACCGGCGCTGCGGCAGCCTCCGGCGCTGCTGCCGGCGCTGCTGCTGCCACCGCCCAGGCGAGCCCACCCTCGGACGAAGATGACATGCAGCGGGGATGGCAGATGATGCAGGTGCGCTGATTCTGTGTGGGCGCTTCAAATACACTCAAGCTCCGAGCTACAAACTGGCATGCGGCAGGCAGGGCTGGGTGCAGCAAGCCCTGTTGCATGGGCCACCAACCACAGGCTGGTCTAGGTTTGGTCCCTGGCGGCCCAGGGGTGGTTGCCTGTCAGGCCCCTACGCGGTCTAGTTTACACTAAATAAGCACTGCAGGTACCGCCCATACAATCTCAATCTCAGCCGTATTCTCTAAATGTACTGGTAGAGGCAGTCAGTTTCCCTCACAAACCAATGGCTGTTCATACCTGTCCTTAAGACCTCCTACGAGGAAAAGCATAAAGGCAGATGCACCATGCATGGGGGTGAGGGTTAGGGAAACAGGGCGGCATAGGCCGAGGGGCGCCATAACCAATTAGTCATCACAGCAAGGAGGAAGATAAGTTAGCCACGACAGCTTGCGATCTGGCCCATGAGTGATTGAGATCTGGCCCATGAGTGATTGAGATCTGGCCCATGAGTGATTGAGATCTGGCCCATGAGTGATTGAGATCTGGCCCATGAGTGATTGAGATCTGGCCCATGAGTGATTGAGATCTGGCCCAGTTCCTCAACGGTGCGCCCCCCTTGTACCCCTGGCTGGAGCCCACTCCCTGGCTTTATTCTGTGCCTTCTGCTGTCACTATCAGCGCCAGCCCTCCTGCCCCAGATCCTGCGCCCCAGCTCCTATGCCTCAGCCCTTATGCCCCAGCCCCTCTCCCGATTCCAGCAATCCCAGCTCCCGACTGAAGGGGAAACAGCTGCCCCTCCACAGTCCTGCCATGTCTAGCATGCCCCTCTCTCAGGCCTGCCATGTCCAGCCTGCCATGTCCAGCCTGCCATGTCCAGCCTGCCATGTCCAGCCTGCCATGTCCAGCCTGCCATGTCCAGCCTGCCATGCCCAGCCTGCCATGTCCAGCCTGCCATGCCCAGCCTGCCATGTCCAGCCTGCCATGTCCAGCCTGCCATGTCCAGCCTGCCATGTCCAGCCTGCCATGCCCAGCCTGCCATGTCCAGCCTGCCATGCCCAGCCTGCCATGTCCAGCCTGCCATGCCCAGCCTGCCATGTCCAGCCTGCCATGCCCAGCCTGCCATGTCCAGCCTGCCATGCCCAGCCTGCCATGTCCAGCCTGCCATGTCCAGCCTGCCATGCCCAGCCTGCCATGTCCAGCCTGCCATGCCCAGCCTGCCATGTCCAGCCTGCCATGTCCAGCCTGCCATGTCCAGCCTGCCATGTCCAGCCTGCCATGCCCAGCCTGCCATGTCCAGCCTGCCATGTCCAGCCTGCCATGTCCAGCCTGCCATGTCCAGCCTGCCATGTCCAGCCTGCCATGTCCAGCCTGCCATGTCCAGCCTGCCATGTCCAGCCTGCCATGTCCAGCCTGCCATGTCCAGCCTGCCATGTCCAGCCTGCCATGTCCAGCCTGCCATGCCCAGCCTGCCATGCCCAGCCTGCCATTTCCAGCCTGCCATGTCCAGCCTGCCATGTCCAGCCTGCCATGCTCAGCCTGCCATGTCCAGCCTGCCATGTCCAGCCTGCCATGTCCAGCCTGCCATGTCCAGCCTGCCATGTCCAGCCTGCCATGTCCAGCCTGCCATGCCCAGCCTGCCATGCCCAGCCTGCCATGCCCAGCCTGCCATGTCCAGCCTGCCATGTCCAGCCTGCCATGTCCAGCCTGCCATGCCCAGCCTGCCATGTCCAGCCTGCCATGTCCAGCCTGCCATGTCCAGCCTGCCATGCCCAGCCTGCCATGCCCAGCCTGCCATGCCCAGCCTGCCATGTCCAGCCTGCCATGTCCAGCCTGCCATGTCCAGCCTGCCATGTCCAGCCTGCCATGTCCAGCCTGCCATGCCCAGCCTGCCATGTCCAGCCTGCCATGTCCAGCCTGCCATGCCCAGCCTGCCATGCCCAGCCTGCCATGCCCAGCCTGCCATGTCCAGCCTGCCATGTCCAGCCTGCCATGTCCAGCCTGCCATGTCCAGCCTGCCATGCCCAGCCTGCCATGTCCAGCCTGCCATGTCCAGCCTGCCATGTCCAGCCTGCCATGCCCAGCCTGCCATGTCCAGCCTGCCATGTCCAGCCTGCCATGCCCAGCCTGCCATGCCCAGCCTGCCATGCCCAGCCTGCCATGTCCAGCCTGCCATGTCCAGCCTGCCATGTCCAGCCTGCCATGTCCAGCCTGCCATGCCCAGCCTGCCATGTCCAGCCTGCCATGTCCAGCCTGCCATGCCCAGCCTGCCATGCCCAGCCTGCCATGCCCAGCCTGCCATGTCCAGCCTGCCATGTCCAGCCTGCCATGTCCAGCCTGCCATGTCCAGCCTGCCATGCCCAGCCTGCCATGTCCAGCCTGCCATGTCCAGCCTGCCATGTCCAGCCTGCCATGTCCAGCCTGCCATGCCCAGCCTGCCATGCCCAGCCTGCCATGTCCAGCCTGCCATGTCCAGCCTGCCATGTCCAGCCTGCCATGTCCAGCCTGCCATGTCCAGCCTGCCATGTCCAGCCTGCCATGTCCAGCCTGCCATGCCCAGCCTGCCATGTCCAGCCTGCCATGCCCAGCCTGCCATGTCCAGCCTGCCATGTCCAGCCTGCCATGTCCAGCCTGCCATGTCCAGCCTGCCATGTCCAGCCTGCCATGTCCAGCCTGCCATGTCCAGCCTGCCATGTCCAGCCTGCCATGCCCAGCCTGCCATGTCCAGCCTGCCATGTCCAGCCTGCCATGTCCAGCCTGCCATGTCCAGCCTGCCATGCCCAGCCTGCCATGTCCAGCCTGCCATGTCCAGCCTGCCATGTCCAGCCTGCCATGCCCAGCCTGCCATGTCCAGCCTGCCATGTCCAGCCTGCCATGCCCAGCCTGCCATGCCCAGCCTGCCATGTCCAGCCTGCCATGCCCAGCCTGCCATGTCCAGCCTGCCATGCCCAGCCTGCCATGTCCAGCCTGCCATGTCCAGCCTGCCATGTCCAGCCTGCCATGTCCAGCCTGCCATGCCCAGCCTGCCATGTCCAGCCTGCCATGTCCAGCCTGCCATGTCCAGCCTGCCATGCCCAGCCTGCCATGTCCAGCCTGCCATGCCCAGCCTGCCATGTCCAGCCTGCCATGCCCAGCCTGCCATGTCCAGCCTGCCATGTCCAGCCTGCCATGTCCAGCCTGCCATGCCCAGCCTGCCATGTCCAGCCTGCCATGCCCAGCCTGCCATGTCCAGCCTGCCATGCCCAGCCTGCCATGCCCAGCCTGCCATGTCCAGCCTGCCATGTCCAGCCTGCCATGCCCAGCCTGCCATGCCCAGCCTGCCATGTCCAGCCTGCCATGTCCAGCCTGCCATGTCCAGCCTGCCATGCCCAGCCTGCCATGTCCAGCCTGCCATGCCCAGCCTGCCATGTCCAGCCTGCCATGCCCAGCCTGCCATGCCCAGCCTGCCATGTCCAGCCTGCCATGTCCAGCCTGCCATGTCCAGCCTGCCATGTCCAGCCTGCCATGTCCAGCCTGCCATGCCCAGCCTGCCATGTCCAGCCTGCCATGTCCAGCCTGCCATGCCCAGCCTGCCATGTCCCAGCCTGCCATGTCCCAGCCTGCCATGTCCCAGCCTGCCATGTCCAGCCTGCCATGTCCAGCCTGCCATGTCCAGCCTGCCATGTCCAGCCTGCCATGTCCAGCCTGCCATGTCCAGCCTGCCATGTCCAGCCTGCCATGTCCAGCCTGCCATGTCCAGCCTGCCATGCCCAGCCTGCCATGCCCAGCCTGCCATGTCCAGCCTGCCATGTCCAGCCTGCCATGTCCAGCCTGCCATGTCCAGCCTGCCATGTCCAGCCTGCCATGTCCAGCCTGCCATGTCCAGCCTGCCATGTCCAGCCTGCCATGTCCAGCCTGCCATGTCCAGCCTGCCATGTCCAGCCTGCCATGTCCAGCCTGCCATGTCCAGCCTGCCATGTCCAGCCTGCCATGTCCAGCCTGCCATGTCCAGCCTGCCATGCCCAGCCTGCCATGTCCAGCCTGCCATGCCCAGCCTGCCATGTCCAGCCTGCCATGTCCAGCCTGCCATGTCCAGCCTGCCATGTCCAGCCTGCCATGTCCAGCCTGCCATGTCCAGCCTGCCATGTCCAGCCTGCCATGTCCAGCCTGCCATGCCCAGCCTGCCATGTCCAGCCTGCCATGTCCAGCCTGCCATGTCCAGCCTGCCATGTCCAGCCTGCCATGTCCAGCCTGCCATGTCCAGCCTGCCATGCCCAGCCTGCCATGTCCAGCCTGCCATGTCCAGCCTGCCATGTCCAGCCAGCCTGCCATGTCCAGCCTGCCATGTCCAGCCTGCCATGTCCAGCCTGCCATGCCCAGCCTGCCATGTCCAGCCTGCCATGTCCAGCCTGCCATGTCCAGCCTGCCATGTCCAGCCTGCCATGTCCAGCCTGCCATGTCCAGCCTGCCATGTCCAGCCTGCCATGTCCAGCCTGCCATGTCCAGCCTGCCATGTCCAGCCTGCCATGTCCAGCCTGCCATGCCCAGCCTGCCATGTCCAGCCTGCCATGTCCAGCCTGCCATGTCCAGCCTGCCATGTCCAGCCTGCCATGTCCAGCCTGCCATGTCCAGCCTGCCATGCCCAGCCTGCCATGTCCAGCCTGCCATGTCCAGCCTGCCATGTCCAGCCTGCCATGTCCAGCCTGCCATGTCCAGCCTGCCATGCCCAGCCTGCCATGTCCAGCCTGCCATGTCCAGCCTGCCATGTCCAGCCTGCCATGTCCAGCCTGCCATGTCCAGCCTGCCATGTCCAGCCTGCCATGCTCAGCCTGCCCTGTTCAGCCTGCCCTGTTCAGCCTGCGATGTCCAGCCTGCCATGTCCAGCCTGCCATGCTCAGCCTGCCATGTCGAGCCTGCCATGCTCAGCCCCTGTCTCTCACGAGCTTCTCCCATGCGCCATCGCAGGAGACGCAGAAGCAGCGAGACGGCTTGGTGCTGGACACTGGCGCCTTCATGCTGCCGCACCCTGACAAGGTAAGAGCGGGGAGAGAGGCGAGCGAAAGCGTCATTCTGACCAAGGCAGTGCGTATTGAGGGCAGGAAGGAGAGCGCCCGGGTGTTGGGACTGTGGGTGCCGACGTTGAGACCCACTGTTCTGATAAGGCTGGACCCACTGTTGGATAAGGATGGGGCAGGATTGTCAGGCGAGCGAGAACTGGGGGCTGATGGAGGATGTGTTTTAAGCCGCAATAAAAAGCCGAGCCTTCCCACATGTAAATGGACAAAGAGGACGGCTGGCATAGCGTGTACCCTGCTATGGAGGTTATGCCATCCTGCCTTTGTATGCCCGCTTGCATGTAGCGGGGCCTCCTTTCATGTGGATGGAAATGGTTGCAGAGGACGGCTGGCATGGCTTGTAAGACGCTATGCAAAATACTCCAGCCCATCTAGTGCCGGTATCATAGCACGAAAAGGTGGAACTTCTTAACGTGAGGTTGGATCTATTTGTGCATCAGGGAACGGTGGCACTTTTGTGCCAGCCTGTTGGAAACAATGCCTCCCCAGAGGCCCCTCGTGTGCATGGACATGGTTGCAGAGGACGGCTGGCATGGCTTGCAAGACACTATGAAAACTACTCCAGGCTATCTAATGCCGGTGTTCCATCCTGTTGGGAACCATGCCTCCCCAGAGTCCCCGCATGTAGATGGGCAAGGGTGGCAAGGTCGGCTAGCACAGGTTGTGTCACGCTATGGAAGTTTCGCCAGCCTGTCTTCATATGCCAGCCTGTATGAGTCAACAGCTCCTGGAACAGGTGGACAAGGGTGGAGAGGTTGCCTGGCATAGCTTGTACCAGGCTATGAATTTTTGGCCAGCGTGTCTTCATATGCCAGCCTGTAAGAAACAAAACACCTCTCCCCCCCCCTCCCCCTCGGCACAGGTGGACAAGGGTGGAGAGGACGGCTACTTTATTGCACCCTGTTTGCGGGCAATCGGCATTGCCGACGGTGTTGGTGGCTGGGCCGAGGTGGGCATCGATGCTGGCGCCTACGCCCGGGGCCTGATGGTCCATGCGTGCGAGGCGGCAGAGACGGCCGCCGCCGCCGGCAGCAGCAGCAGCAGCGGGGGCAGCTCCGGCAGCAGCGGGGGCAGCGCAGGCGCCAGCGGGAGCTCGCCCGCCGCCGGGAGCTACATGGCCAGCATCATGGGCGCAAGCGGCGGCGGCGGCGGCCGCGGCGGCAGCCCTAGCTCTGGCGCGGTGGTGCAGCAGAAGGTCCTGTCGGCGCAAGATATCCTGGAGTACGCCCACGAGAAGACCGACGTGCAAGGTGCTGACTCAGCGCCTTGGGTGGACTGCTGACTCAGCAAATATTTGCTGACTCGGCATATTTTTCAAGCCCTCCCGACCGCCGGCCATGACGTAGCTGAATTGTAGCTGAATCTCCATACAAGAAACATAGCTGCTGAGTGTAAACACACACACATGTCGCGGAAGGGACCCTTGGAAAAAGTCCACGCGAAATGTCATTGTCCGCTGGAAGCTGTGTTGTCTTCCATGTCCAATGTAGTCACGCATCCCTGCAACCTGCCCCTGTTTGACCCCTTCTGCAATTGTTTGCGTTACGGTGCTGTATAGCAGCACACTGTTTACCTCCCACGGCATGTTATTGCTTTTGGTGGTATTCTGCAACATGTTTTCGACGGCATGAAACTTGGGGTAAAAGAGCGGACCCGAATCCAGAATGTATCCCCAAGCCCTGAACCCTGAACCCTGTCCTTCTGCTGCAGCAGGCTCGTCCACTGCTTGTGTGATGGTGCTGAATGGCAGCACACTCTTTACTTCCACCGCATGCCCTAAACTCTCAACCCTGAATGCAGCACCCTGTCCATCTGCTGCAACAGGCTCGTCCACTGCGTGCGTGATGGTGCTGAATGGCAGCACACTGTTCGCGTCCAACCTCGGAGACAGCGGCTTCATGGTGGTGCGTGCAGGGCAAGTTTTTGAAGCCACGACGCAACAGCAGCACAAGTTCAACTTTCCATACCAGGTGGGTAGGGGAAGTGTGGAAAAGTGTGGGAGACAGTGGCCTCATGGTGGTGCAGGTGTTTGAGGTTATGACGCAACAGCAGCACAAATTCAACTTTCCATACCAGGTTGGGGTTGGAAGTGTGGAAAAGTGTGGGAGGCAGTGACTGTAAGGTGGTGCGTGTGATTGAGGCCACGACGCAGCAACTGCTCAAGTTCAACTTTCCATACCAGGAGGGGGTAGCAAGTGTTGACAAGTGTGGGTGACTGTGGGTGTGGTGATGTGTGCAGATCAGGTATTAGGGCCATGACGCAGCAGCAGCACAACAGGAACTTTCAACACCAGACGGGGGGAGGGGGGGGGGAGTTTGAAAAATGTGCAAGGTGAATGCCGTGATTGCGGTGCTGGTGGGTCAGGTGTTTTGAGGCTACGACGCAGCAATGCGCAGATGTGTGGGTGCAGAGCTGCGGCTGACAGCGTGGCTCCCTTTGACCAGGCTTCAGGGTGCTTGTTTGATATGTATTCACACAACACTGCTGATAGCTGTCTTGATGCTCTGCTGCGCAGATTGGCGGGCGCAGCGCTATGGGGGACCATCCGCAGCAGGCACAGGTATGTGTGGAGCTGTTCCAGGTGTGGACAGGGTCTGGTTCTTCTTGTCCCTTATTTGGAGCTGTTGCAGGTGTGGACAGGGTCAATAGTTTTGGACCTGCTGCTGGCGGGCAGGACTAGACGGTCATCTCACTGATACGCGAGGGGGCTAAGAGGTAGACATCTTATGGCTGCTGGGCTTGCGGGATGCCTGGTGCATGGGGAGATACCGCCCTGCTGACAGGCGCATGGGAATGGCTTGAGGACAATATCTAGTTTGGGACCGAATGCTCGAGGTGATGGCTGTTGAAGACCCCCGGTGCCTCTCCACCCTGTTATATTGGAACCCTTGTGCGTCCCCTATTGTATCAGAACTCTTGTGCCACTCCTAACTTTTGTTTGAGAAGCTATGCCAGGTGGTGCCCCTCCTCCCTTTTGTTTGAGAAGCCATGCGCGTGGTGGTGCCTCCCCTCACCTGCCTGCTGTTCACCTGTTGTGCGTGTGCAGCGCATTGAGGTCAAGCTGCTGGAGGGGGACATCATCGTCGTGGGCACAGACGGGCTTTGGGACAACTGCTTCCAAGAGGAGATCCTCTCAGTTATCAAGTGAGGGGGGAGAGGGCGGCATGGTGGTATGGATGTCATGTAGGGAGGGAGCGGGGGTCCATCTACATGTCATCAGAGGATGGGGGAGAGTGCGACATGGTGGTATGGATGTCATGTAGGGAGGGAGCGGGGGTCCATCTACATGTCATCAGAGGATGGGGGAGAGGGCGACATGGTGGTATGAATGTCATGTAGGGAGGGAGCGGGGGTCCATCTACATGTCATCAGAGGATGGGGGAGAGGGCGACATGGTGGTATGGATGTCATGTAGGGAGGGAGCGGGGTCCATCTACATGTCATCAAGAGAGGGGGGAGAGGGGGGGAGACTGGAGTCTTTGTCACACACCATTGCTTAATGATAGAGGATAAGTAGTGGGGGGGGGGATGCCTCTCTTTAGGGAGGAAGAGAGGGGGCTGTCTCTCTCTGTCAGTGAGGAGCAGAAGAGGGGGTCCCTGTCCCTGTCATTAAGAGAGGGAGGGGGGGGGGGTCCATGTCACTCCTTGTTATTTAGTGTGGTCAAGTGGGCAGTGGAGGGGTCGTCTGTGTTCTCTCTGTGGGGGGAAGAGGGGGTCTGCCTTTCAGTATCTGTCGTTAATTGAGGGAGGGGGAGGTGGGTCAGTCGGTTATGAAGCGTTGGTTGTAAGGGAGTCTGTGTGTCTCCCCCGTGAAGGGAGGGGGGGCAACACAATGCTGACAATAGTGCCCATGTGCTGGTCCACAACATTCACACTTCACACCTTGCCAGCAGGTACTGTGTGAAGGACAACATGAGCGCTGACAAGAGCGCTCATGTGTTGGTCCACAACATTCACACTTCACACCTTGCCAGCAGGTACTGTGTGAAGGACAACATGAGCGCTGACAATAGTGCCCATGTGCTGGCCCCAACATTCACACTTCACACCTTGCCAGCAGGTACTGTGTGAAGGACAACATGAGCGCTGACAATTGCGCTCTTATGCTGGCCCATTACATTCACACTTTACACCTTGCCAGCAGGTACTGTGTGAAGGACAACATGAGCGCTGACAAGAGCGCTGACAAGAGCGCTCATGTGCTTGCCCACTACATTCACACTTCACACCTTGCCAGCAGGTACTGTGTGAAGGACAACATGAGCGCTGACAAGAGCGCTCATGTGCTGGCGCACTACGCGCGGCACCGAGCAGCCGACACCAAGTTTGCGTCGCCATTCTCCTACGCAGCCTATCAGGCGGGCCTACGGTACATGGTGAGGCCTTGGCGGCTCTTGGTGGTGGTGGTGTGTGGGGGGGGCTGAGGGTCTGTTTTGACTTTTTATTTTAGAGTGGTTGCGGGGCGGCCACCCTTGGGCTGGTGGTCAGAGATCCAGGGTTTGCTGCACCAAGCCCTGCCTGCTGTAGGGGGACCGGGTCCAAGGGGTGGAGGAGGGGCAGCATCCTGAATGAATTATTTCCGCTGTGGGGTTGAGAGAATCGGATAATCTCGCCGTTCTCGCTTCCGTCCACCGTTGTGTTGAATCTGATTGCGCAGGGTGGCAAGATGGACGACATTACCATCCTCATCTCTTTCGTCAAGATGAAGCAAGACAGCTCGACGGAAGCGCCTGCATCAAAGCTTTGATCTGACGGCATGTATTAAATCAAGTACTAAATGCTTGACCGGGTCTGTATATCAATGATGGCTGGACATTTCCATGATAAGTTAAGAAAATGCAGCGTTATACCTCTTTTCAGATAAGTAGAGATGAGAGAGACCAACTGGTCTAGTCCCTCTGCCCCAAATGTGTGGATAAGTATGTACAAATTAAAGTGTGTAAACACGGCGGTGCTGTCCGGTTGTCGTGTATGTCTCTGTTTTACCCGGACTGGCGGCTGCGGTGGGTGGCGATGCCCAGCGGTGTGTTATTTTTGTGTTTGTGTGCACCTGGTCACCTTGGCTGGGTGCAGATCTGCCATCCTTGGGCGCATGAGGTCCAAAACTTGACGGGCTGTTAGCCCAAGCGAGGTAGGGTGCACACCCGCTGGGCCCTGCTGAACGCTCAGCCGCGTGGAGCTGGTTGGGGACGGGCAAGCTCGAGGGCCGACAGCCCAAGTAGCAGGGCTTGTTGCACCTAGGCCCGCGTGTTAGGAGGCAGGTGGTGCAACCTTGGATCCATAGTGATTCACCAGCATGTTGCTGCCTTCGAATAAATTGCGAGTCGCACAGTGTTGAGGAAGAGAAGTGCATGATCGCTAATCTTTCACGGTGTAATTGTTGGATTTAATTTAATTATGAAATCTGCAACCAGGCATTGCCTTGCAAGAGGGCAAGTCGTTGGCCTGTGTTATGGGGGCTTTCTCTTCCCGACCTCTTTCCTTCCTCTGGGATGTGCAAGTTTCTCGCATTCAGGGCTGGGGGACCCACCTAGGGCGCCCCCCTTACAAGTAAATGTTAAAATAGTGCAAGAAAAAGGGGCTGAGAGGCTGGCTAAGGAGAACTCAGCGCACGATTACATCAATATTCGCCTTTTCACCACCCTTGCTACTCCGGAAGCTCTCGTTTATGTTGCTGTTGTTGCTACTGCAGTGAGCCAAGTGTTGCTGAGACATACGGTTTCGGTGGCGTTGTGTGTATAGACAGGGCAACGGACCAGCACAAAACGGACATGGACACAGGCTCGAACAGGCTGGAGTCTTTGTCACTGACTAGGGCTATCAGGGCTTGAGGGAATTCAGGGCTAGACCCTAAGTTCTCACAAGCTCCTAAAAATACCTCAACTATGTGTTTCCACATGCTCCCCTACAATCTCAACCCTAAAATTTCACAAGCCCTCTTCAACCCTGCACGTCCTAAAGCTCCCCTACACCCTTACCCCCAAATTTCCCAACCTCCCCTAAACCATGCACCCTAACTTTCCACAACTTCCCCTAAATACTTCACTCTACATTTCCACAACTTCCCCTGAAACACTAAACCCTAAATTACCACACGCTCCCCTAACACATGAATTTCTTCAATCTCCCATAATCCCGTAACCCTAAATGTCTACAAGCTCACCTACACCCTGAACCATTTATGTTCACCTGCTCCATTATACATGACGAGAGCATGCAGGCAGTGTCTGCACGTTATTACCATTAGCAGTACATCGAGCGATCGGCTAGCGATAAACGGTGTACGGCATTTTAAAGGTCATATTCCACAAGACACGCTCAGGCGTTTTCTTTCTTTTTGTCCTTCCCAGAATCCACGTCGCATCGGCGTTCTCTCTTCTCTTAAAATTTTACGTATCTGTGACTTTATGTAGCCGCGCGGCCTGCCTGCTGCCTCTTTTCAGCGATAAAGTGCTGTCGTGCTGTCCAAATTGGCACTGACGTTGTCGACGTCGAAAAGTGTACACACACATGTACCGTCAGGATGTGGCTACAAGGCCCACCGACACCATTCATCACCGCGAGTTTCGCGGTGAATAGCACAGACCCCACCCCCCAGACCAAAGTTCCCGGACGATGATCCTTGCCCCACTTTCGTTCCAGACCAGTAGTGAGATTGGAAGTTGCCCCCACTGGGTCAAAATTCTCCTGCTGGATGCCATTGTCTCGAAATGGCGAATCTACCACTTTTTCTGTTCAATGCGCTGTTGATGCGTACGATGCATCGCATGAGCTTGCCCAGGGAAAAGGAATCCCGGGAGGCATATGAGCAGCGGGGACGCATCTTGCAAGAAGACGTGGCGAGACTTTGGCGTAAGAGCTGGGCGACTGACCGTTATACTTGTATCTTATCAAGGGTGGCAACCGAGATAGATGGAGATCGTCATTTCATTTCTAACGCAAATGCGTGATGATTACGTTACTGACCCGTCCTTTCACCGTCCTATGATTCGTGCAGGTGAGCTGCCAGGCCAGCAAGCAAGTTGGCTGCTGTGGTGCCTTGTGGCCCCAGCTGCGCTTCTGTTTGCGGGGCCAGGACTCCTGGGGGGCGTGCTGATGTCTGGGTGGGCCCCCACCCTTTTCTGGGGCTCAGCAGTTCGCTGGCGCTTGTCAGACACATGGTACGTGCTCGACTATGTGGCCGCAGCGGGCCTGCAGCTTTCAGTTCTGGTCATACTTCAGGAGTATCGCTCGGAGGGCGGCAATCAGAACCTGGCCCTGGTGGTCCGCCTAGCCTCGTTCAGCATGTTCCTGCACCAGAAGGGCAAGCACATCTTGGACATGACAAGTAAGCGAGCAGCCATGGACTGATATTCAGGCTTCCTAGCTAGTGCGAACATGCCTTCCTGCCAGTAGAAGCCATGATGATAATGCCTGCAGCCTTCCTTGCTCCGCAACTGAGATCTGAAGGGTTCTCCCGCAGTGTCCTTTCAGTGATGACCGCCCAGCGGGCAGGCCAATTGGGATCAAACCCTTATTTACCTTTGGCCAGTGGCTTACAGGGCTATCTGGACGAGCCGTCCTCGACTCTGGACAGTCTGAAACAATACAAACCCCTATAATCAGTAGCTCTTTAATATCATCCAACATTGTCTCTACCGATGCATGTCCGTGATTTACGCGTCTCACAATCTCACATGCCACACCAATTTCCACAGACCATGCTCGGGACAGATTGCCCGACCAGCCTGATGAGTACCAGTTGCGGTTTGCCAGTCCATGGCTCACCTGGCTCAGCCTCCTCTTTCGTGCGGTCAGCGGCGTCGGAACCATCCTCATTGTTGTCACCTCAAAGCCCTTTGAGACGTACACCGACTGCCAGTGCTACAGGAAGCACCCGCTTGCGCGAGGGTTGACTAGCTTGCTGGCGCTGCAGTTCCTTTGCTTGGTAAGCCGCCAGGGGCACCCTAAACCCTTAACCCTAAGCCCCCCATGCAGCACTGTTTCCTGAACCCTCTCGCCCCGGCGGGGCATACTTTTCTTCCTTTTTTGCCAGGTAGTGAGCTTCGACTGATTTTCATTTGAAATCCTGTCAGGGAAAAATCCTGAAATGCACTGACTTACAGGAAATGGATGTAGCATTTCCAGTGTGAAAATCCTCTTCATTGTTGCACCAAGACAACAAGATGCAAAATTCCATCCGACACAATTTTCCTGGGAAATTTGCTCGCAATTAAGACCTAGCCTAGCAAGTTGCCTTACATGTCGTCCCAGGAGGAAAGCTGCCTGGACCGAGAACTCAGCTTCCCTTTTGCGCCTGGGAGGGCTGCACCTCTTTTATTCTTTCTGGAGCGTTCGACTCACCTTACCTCCCTTATCCTGCAGATCATGTCGGTCGGATTCTCCGCTGTGGATACAAGAACGTCCGTCATTCTCATGACCGCGGCAGGTGGGAGTAAGAAGGAGGAGCCCCACACTACCTGATCACCCTAAACCCTAACTTCAAACCCCTTAACCTTAAACCCACTAAAACAGATTGCCCTACATACTACCTTCAACCCATAACCCCTAAACCCTATTCCCTAAACCCATAAAATCAGATAACCCTAAACACTATCCTCAAACCCGCAACCCCTACTAGTACCCCTAACACCTGACCCCTCTGAACCCGATCCTCCAATTGTGCAACTAGCTAGCTCGTGAGTGTATGCCAAGGTATCATTGTTTGTGTAAGTGCGCACCAGGCCACATTCAGTCAGCCGCCTAGGCGGCCACCACTGGGCAGATGGGGGCTTGAACCTTGCAAGACAGAGTTTGTGTAAGTGCGCATCAGGACACCTTCAGTGAGCCGCCTAGGCGGCCACCACTGGGCCGATGGGGGCTTGAACCTTGCAAGACAGAGTTTGTGTAAGTGCGCATCAGGCCACATTCAGTAAGCCGCCTAGGCGGCCACCACTGGGCCGATGGGGGCTTGAAACTAGCAAGACAGAGTTTGTGTTAGTGCCCATCGGGGCATCTTCAGTAAGCCGCCTAGGCGGCCACCACTGAGCCGATGGGGACCTGAACCTTGCAAGACAGAGTTTGTGTAAGTGTGCATCAGGCCACATTCAGTCAGCCGCCTAGGCGGCCACCACTGGGCCGATGGGGGCTTGAACCTTGCAAGACAGAGTTTGTGTTAGTGCGCATCAGGGCACCTTCAGTAAGCCGCCTAGGCGGCCACCACTGGGCCGATGGGGGCTTGAACCTTGCAAGACAGAGTTTGTGTAAGTGTGCATCAGGACACCTTCAGTAAGCCGCCTAGGCGACCACCATGGGCCGATGGGGGCTTGAACCTTGCAAAACAGAGTTTGTGTAAGTGCGCATCAGGCCACATTCAGTAAGCCGCCTAGGCGGCCACCACTGGGCCGATGGGGGCTTGAAACTAGCAAGACAGAGTTTGTGTTAGTGCCCATCGGGGCATCTTCAGTAAGCCGCCTAGGCGGCCACCACTGAGCCGATGGGGACTTGAACCTTGCAAGACAGAGTTTGTGTAAGTGTGCATCAGGCCACATTCAGTCAGCCGCCTAGGCGGCCACCACTGGGCCGATGGGGGCTTGAACCTTGCAAGACAGAGTTTGTGTTAGTGCGCATCAGGGCACCTTCAGTAAGCCGCCTAGGCGGCCACCACTGGGCCGATGGGGGCTTGAACCTTGCAAGACAGAGTTTGTGTAAGTGTGCATCAGGACACCTTCAGTAAGCCGCCTAGGCGACCACCATGGGCCGATGGGGGCTTGAACCTTGCAAAACAGAGTTTGTGTTAGTGCGCAACAGGGCACCTTCAGTAAGCCGCCTAGGCGGCCACCATGGGCCGATGGGGGCTTGAACCTTGCAAGACAGAGTTTGTGTAAGTGCGCATCAGGGCACCTTCAGTGGGGTACTTTGGAAAGATCAAACCTTCCACGCTAGATTTCCTGTATTGCGCACCAGAGCACCTTTTATGGGCTGCTAGAACCTTCTACTGCTTCTGAGACACCCAGCCAAGACTGGCCCACGGCTGGTGGTCCAAGCAGCCGGGCTTGCTGCACCAGGTCCATACAGGAGCAGGCCATGTTGCAGCTGAATGTTGCAGCTGAATGTTGCAGCTGAATGTTGCGCCTGAGGAATGCTAACATAAGTAGGAGAGTATTCGGAACAAAATGGATGTCCGACAAGTGCTGATGTTCTCCTGTTGACACCCCCCTTGCAGGCGTTTTCTCCATGTTATACAGCGTGCGCAAAATGTCGCACGACCTGCTGCGAGACACGTTCCTCCGGACACCCGCCTACACCCTGAAGGACAACGGCTACCTGCAGACGATCCTGCGCGTTGCATCCAAGGAGCTGTGGAAAGGCACGGGCAGCACGGCGCTGGCTGCGCTGATGAGCCAGCTGCCTCCTGAACAGCAGGCGGTGGAGCTTGAGAACAAGGGTGTGAGCGCCCTGGCCTTCACCCTGCTGGTGTCGGATACAAATGTGTCCGTCAAAGCGTCGAACAAGAAAGTCGTCTCCTTCCTGAGCCAGAACGTGGTGGCAGTGGAGGAATTGAAGCCGTGGCAGGTGAAGCATGTTGCCGCGGAGGCTGTGCCCTCGTTTGCGCGAATTACGTCCGGAGGCAGGGCAAGTCCTGCTGGCGGCCTTGCGGCTGCAGCCGACGAGACCCCGGATGCCATCTCCCTCTCGCGACTGCAGTGGCACACGCTCATCCGGCAGGCAAGTCTTTGGCCGGGGGCGCACAAATTTAGGATGGTTTCCGTATTTTCTTCATGCAGTTTGTTATTTCTTTGATAGATATGAAAATGCCTGAATGAAAAACGTTTTGCGCCGTTTGGGCATATGAGGGTTGAGTTGAAGAAATCCGGCGTTGATTTTCAAAGGCAGCAATGCTTTCCTGTCTGTGGGTTTGCCTCAATCAACCAGCAGACAGCTTGAAATCTGACCAGGATGTACCTTTGCATGCCCTGCTGCCATGCAGGTTCTTCATGCATGCGATCCCGCAAATGGCACGCCGGTGGCCACGGGGATGGTGGCACAGGATGGGCAGGTGGTGGTGAATTTTGAGGCTGCAACTGAGCACAAAGAGCTGATTGGTCTGAGAGCCTTCTCGGACCAATCGTTAGGTTCAGAGAGGTCCGGTAGTATCAACGACACACTCGCTTTGGGGATTGGAGCGGCGCTGTTGGGGGTGCGTGGCAGCAAGTCCGCTGGCCGGCCATCCTGGCCCTCGCCGGCAATCTGATGCAAGCAAGGCCTCAGAGATCAAGGCTGGCACCCAGCCCATATCAGCCCATATCAGCCCAGCCCAGCCAAGGCCAGCCAAGACCTGCGAAGACCAAGGCTGGCACCCAGCTGCCGCTCCCGGAAACTTAGACCAGAGTCAGAACTACGCTGCTAGCCGGACATTTTGTACAGCTGTAGAAAATGATGCACGGTGTCCTTAATTCAAGAAGCTTGCCTGGTCCACCACCAGCGACCAGCTAGTCAGGAAGAGAAGCAGAAACCTTAACCCCCGCAAGCAGATTGGATACGGTATATCAATTCATACAGCTGTACAAAATGCAGAATAATATACAGTATCCTATCGGCTTAGCCAGGGTAAGGCCATTGGCTATGCTTCATCAGTGCTCAGCCGGGCACTGCTCCGAGAGGCATGGCCAGACTCCATGCTGCTTAGATGGCTTGAGTAGCTTAGAGTAGAGGCAGGAGAAGCGACATTGAGATTTTTCGTTCTTCCTCTTTTCAGGATAAGGCTCTCAGAAATAAAGTAACCTCCACCGATCCACCCTGTTGAGGCATCAGGGAAGTAGTGCAGAGTATCGGCCCAGGCCGAAGGCCAGCAGAACAGTGAGCTTGGGGCATAAGCTTTGTATGGAGGTTAGCGTTGATGGTTCTTCAATGAGCTTTGTCAATGGCGCTGGGAGAATCAAGGAGCAAAACGTGTTTGCGTTACGGGTCCACCCTAATGCCTTGTTATGACCTTGTTGATAAGTGTGAGGGTTCACGTACTTTTCTGTGATGTGATAGGCTTGCTTGTGCGAGGGTTCGCCTCTTTTTTCTATGATCTGGTCAGTTGGTATATGTGAGATTTTTTTAATGATTTGGTTACTTGGTATCTGTGAGGGCTTCAGTACATTTTCTATGACCTGATTGGCATGTGTGAGGGTTTCACCCTTTTTCATATGATCTGATTGATGTGTGCTAGGGCTTCCCACATTTCTATAACATGGCTGGCATGTGTGAGGGCTCACCCCTTTTCCCTACGATCTGATTTATGTGTGATTTCATTGCCTGATGCGCGTGTCTTACAAATCCGAGTTAGTTTTAGTTTATTCTCTATTTAAGTAGATTATTTCATGTCGATCCAAGGCAGGCAAACTGCTAGAGCATGTAACACTGTGTACGGCCAGCAGTGGAGGCCGTAGCGAGTAGAGATGGCCCTACTTCTAGAAGGAACGAACGAATGAAGAGCAGAATAGTGGCACTGGGATCGACAGCAGTCGGATTCCAGGGACACTGCTTCGTTCATTCCTATTTTTCTGTCTTCGATTATAAATCCCAACTTATTTTCCCCTTGTTTGGCACCGTAGTTCACACATATACCACCGTAATTCACTTTTTAACCACAACAATCCTACTTCCTGTGACCAATATTTAAATCTCTGAATCACTATTTGACCCGACATGCCCATTTCAATGGCATACGATTTCATGGCAACGCCGCCTTCACACACGTTGCCAGTGGGGGTATCATTTTGCGGAGCAAGTAACGTAAGCCGCCCTCCCCCCTGGAAGTCGGAAGACGCTTCGTCTATTTTTGATCACAACAGTGACGGAATCCAGGAAAGAGTGACTGAATCCAGTATCTTTGAGATTACCAAGTAAGCCAATTGCCGCTTGCCCGTACACTGCTTCTTTGCAGTCCATTGAGCGCCTCGAAGGCGCTTAGGGCAAGTACCGACACATATTTTCCACTGCTAAAAATGCACCTGAGACCAAGGCAGGCGCCATCTCATAAGACGACGAGTGCCCTGGCACCTGGCATCCTCCCATGTACCGCTACTGCTCCGCTGTTTGCAGCACTGCTCAAGGACGCACGCATGATGACATTAAATAATGAAATGCGTTTATCTTGACTGTAACATGCATCCCGGTACCATAGTTTTAGCAAATAAAGGGTTTACCTCTTGTAGAGATGGGAATTGATAACTTACGAAATGGGAATTCATAACTTAAGAGATGGGAATTGATAACTTTAGAAAGCGTTAACCTCTTGAAGAGATGGGAATTGAAAACTTATCCCCTCACCGTAAAACGTGCGCTCAGCAACCCAACTGGCCACCCGGAACAGCACAAATAAAGATCGGTATGTTAACCGACAATATGACATGTACGGTACCTGTATCACGGTACCACAGTAGTTGTGTGACAACAGGTATAAAAACGGCTCAACAAACTGATACTTGCATTTCGGCGTTCTCTTTACTTTTCATTTCAATCAATCATGGAGTGCAACGGCCTGGTGGGGGCTACCCAGCGCCCTGCTCGAGGCAGCATATTGCGCACTCAAGTGTGCACTGACGAACGCCCAACACCATATCATGCCTGTTCTGCTTGCGATGGAAAAACCTCGCGGCAAGTCCAAACCAAGAAAAACAAGGTGGTTGTGCGCTAGTTTCGCCACGGCAACGGTTAAAAGCAGGCATCAACCCAGCTGCAATAAGGAACAATGCCCAGGAACGTTCAAGGAGCAATACACAGGCCCCCCTGCTGGTGGCAACCATACCCCGAGGTTGAAATATTGAACCCGCCATTCGAGCTTCTCTCTCCCCTGCCTGCATCGCCGGGTTCCATGTTCCTGACCCCTCGCATAGGAGGGTGGCACAGTGGCTGCACATTGGTCCTGGCTGTGCATGGTACCTGGGATTGAGCTTACTCATTCCCTACCAGCCCCACGCGGCCGAACGTTCAGCGGTGCCCAGCAGGTATGCACCGCTCTTAACAAGGCTCCCTGCCAACCCCAACACAAATACGTAATCTTCACAAATACCAAATTTTCACGATTCGAGATAGTTAGGATACATCACATAGCCTCTACAGGCACGGTCCTCGGCGATCCACTTGTGTAGTGGCAGTGGCGGAGTGGCACCGCCTCGTCAGGAAGGCAGGGGCAGGCATTCAGGATTCTCATGGCATCTGTTGCACCTCAGGGCTCGGCAATTGCCCATCAGGCCCTGGAACTCTTTCCGAAGCTCGGGACGCGTTGAAGGGATGTCCACGTCCGGCAGGTCCATCAGGTACAGCACTGGCTGCGAGCTGTACTTCCCCAGCTCCGCAATCACGGCCTGCCCGACGCGGTCGGCAGAGGACTGATCATCGGAGAGGAGGCCACCAAGCAGACGCCTGAAGTACGCGGCGTGGTCGGATGCGTTTGCTGCCTGCATGCAGAGGAACAGGCAGCGGTGGTGACAAGTCAGGTGAGTGCACCTCGGGTACACGTATACTGGCAAAAAAACAAAAAACGACCTGTACTCAGAAGTAGGGCTGGCTAGACCCGTGCATCTGCTTCCCATATACACGTCTAAATACTGGTACTATATTTACATTATAGACATATACCGTATACCTGTACATGCCCCGCATTTTTTTGTTTCTGTCAGTGGACCACGCCTCACCTCCAGTCCGATTTCAAACAAAACCCAATGCACTCCTTACCCATGTCACGTTGACTAAATTAAAAATGCACAGATGAGAGGCATCACTCGGCCATTGATATATCCACGCGCCCATGCCTCCATCCATGCCTCCATCCATGCGGCACATGGTCAAACCCTAAACCCCAACCCTAAACCCCAACCCCTAACCCTTAAACCGCATCCTCTTCCAGGGTAATCTTTGACCTTTGCAGCATCCTAGCATGCGACAAACTAATCATACCGTTCCCACAAGTGGAGGCTAGCTTCTCTCCAGTGACATGGCTTATGATCGCTAGAAAATTCGTGAGCAAATTACTGCCATGGCAGATCTAGCATGCGTGCACCAGGCTATACAGGCTACAAGCGGAAGAGGAGAGGAGGACGAAAGGAACTCTTGTGCGACCACAAAGTGCCCAAGCTTGACAGGGAGCAAAATATAACATGTTATGGACGACATGACGTCGGGCCACTGATCTAGACTTCATTTTCCTAGGTATTCACTCCGCAGGGGTCGCGATTGTACCATACACTTAACAATCGACTGCTCGCAATGATTCAATCGCTTAGGCTCAGGGTAGGCATCAGAAGCGAGTAAAGATTGAAAAGAGGCATATAAGGAACCCAAAGCGCATATACTTGCATACCGTACTGTGAATTTGCTTTGCCTTCCCTCGTAATTAACGTTGTTTGGGGTTGAGGGATCCATGACTTCACTAATTATCGATTTTCAACGCCAGCTTTCACTCAGAATTTAAAAGCTTTTGTCGACGATTGGCCCTGAGGGCGGAATCAAAATAAAGATTGTTGTGATGCCCAAGGGAAGTCAAACCAAATCTACGGTATACAGAGGTCTATACATGGGGCGTATGTACCATAATCACGTATACGGCATACGTATAAGCATATGATATGATATGATATGAGTACAGCCAGCCTTACTCATGAGTTAGCATCGGGTACCGTGCGTGATATATAAACTTTCTACTTTAACTGATAAATTAAGTCACACTGTAGAATTGGCACCGGCTGACACTCCTCCAAGATTTGATTTGCCTCCCCTGAGGTATGCAAAAAACTACATGCTTTCATATGTTATTTTAATGCTGACCTCAGGACAATGTCAGGACAGTATATTGACCCCAATGCTCGATTTTGAACTCAAACTGGCATGAATATTTTGTAATCAAGTATTTTAAAGTATCCCTCAACCTCAAACCACGTGTATCACGAGTGAAGACAAAGTACAGCTGCAGTACGCTTCTCACATACTCTTTACGCGTGCTGGCCGTCATAACACGGGACTTTCAGTTGCTCTTTTATGTGTCAGACCAATGCACCGAAACCCACCCACGCACCCACCTTTCTCGCCTCTTCCACTACAGGCTTCAGCTGCACCGCATTCACGCCCAAAACAGGCGCCCAATGCGCCGCCGAGTCCGCCGCCCTGTTAGTCCCGTTTGTCCTTCCCTGCCGCTTGTCGTGCCCAGTTGCTATCCCATCGGGTCCGTTTGTCCCGTTTGTCCTGGCTAGGCGGTGCTTCAGGTGCTCAAACTCCCACACCGTCATGCCATTCCGCTCGTACAGGCAGCCGGGCTCCATCAGGGCCATGCGGTAGCAGTGCAGCTGCCTCCAGCTGCGGCTCCAGAAAGGAACCCAGCCGTCCGGCATGTGCAGCGGTGCCACCAGCTCCGCCTGCGACTTGTTCGCGATGAACGGCGCTGAGCAATCCACCGAGGGCCAGACCGGGACACGGCCGGAAAGGATGGCCAGCCTGGCCAGCCACTGCATGAGCACCTGCAGGCTACGCAGGTCGGTGGCCACCTGCGCCAGTGCCGTGCTGACGGCAGGAGACAGCGCCAGGACGTGGGGCACCGGGTGCTTGATGCTGCCCAAAGAATCCTGCGCACGAGGATTGGAGGCGGCGGCGGCGGCCGAGGAGATCAAGGATCGGAGATCATCGTGTTGAGGAGGTTCCGAAACCAAAGTCCACAAGCTTTCAAGACCCCTCCCATTTTTCTGCCCCTGCCCCAATTTCATCCATTTGTTTTCAAACACCGTACAGTGGACTGGTATTTGCGCAAGAAGAGGCTTATGTGGACCAGGAGTAGAGGGGATCCCAGCTGGCCAGCACTGCACCTGCGGGCACTGCACGCTGTGGCGGCGGCGGTGGCTGCCAGGCGGGCATCACCTGTCCGCCACAACAGGTAGCTGTGGCGGCTGCCAACCGTGCAGTTGGTGAAAGGATTGTGCTACTCTTGTAGGCAGAGGCTGAGAGCCAAAGTCTTAACGAGGCAGCTGTAGCATCACAGATTCTACAGCTTTGAATAGGTCGCGCAGAGCGGGGAAAATACAGGAGGTTTACAGGAGCCCCTCTCCCCTCCCATGGAGGATTGGCCCACTGGTGAAAAAAGGGAGCTACAACTATAATTCAGGAACAACTATGATCAGGCCACTACTATGATTCAGCTACAGCTATGATTAGGCTACACCTATGATTCAGCTCCAGCTAATATTCAGCTACACCTGTGTTTCAGCTACATCACGGCGATGCTGCCTACAACCGCGAAAACCTAGTGCAGCGGCCCTAAACCCTTAACCCTGCTTCTTGGGCCAACAGTCATTCGCTGGTACAAGGTCTGTCCACATCGGGCCAGTGGTAGAATGGTAGCTGTCCAGGTTAAGGGTTTAGGGTTTAGGTTGTAGGGTTTAGTGGTAGCTGTCCAGGTGCCCGTCCAAGGTGGTGCTGCCGACATACATAAACACTATCAGTAGGCGTAGGCGTTGGACCAGCATTTGCTGATCCCCGGCCTCACCTGCGTACTGAAGTAGACCTGCTCGCCCAGAGCTGCATGCGCGGCCGTCCAGTTGTAGTGCCAGGCAGCCATGAGCGGGATAGCCTTGACGCTACTGGCATGAAAGTCACATGAGATCTACGCGCAGAACCAGGAGTGCAAGGCAGGATTAGGCAGGCAGATCCATGGAGGCAGATCCATGGAGGCAGATCCATATAGGCAGATCCATGGAGGCAGATCCATGGAGGCAGATCCATGGAGGTCGATCCATGGAGGCAGATCCATGGAAGTCGATCCATGGAGGCAGATCCATGGAGGTCGATCCATGGAGGCAGATCCATGGAGGCAGATCCATGGAGGCAGATCCATGGAGGCAGATCCATAAAGGCAGATCCATGGAGGCAGATCCATGGAGGTCGATCCATGGAGGTCCATCCATGGAGGCAGATCCATGGAGGCAGATCCATGGAGGCAGATCCATGAAGGCAGATCTAAGGAGGGACTGGAGGCAGATGTATGGAGGCAGATCCATAGTGGGCTGGTGGCAGATGTATGGAGGCAGATCCAGATTGCGGATCTATAGAGGCAGATCCATGGAGGCAGACCAGCTGTGGCCCTGTCCTGAGAAAGACTCGAAGCTCTTTCCCAGGTGCGGGCTGAAAGGAGGTAGATTTATGGAGGTAGATCTATGGTGGTGGATCCATAGAGGCAGACCCATGGAGGAAAATCTACGGAGGCGGATGTGGTAGTAGCCCGGGAATTTTATTAATTGCTAGGCTCCATGATAACACTGACCTACACCCGATGCAAGTGGTCGATCACCCCTGCCAGAGGTTTTATACAGCGCGCGGATAACAATGCTGACCTGAACCCTATATGCACGTGACCAATCACCGCCCCACACATAGGTGGTGGTATACATCCCACGGAACACAACACCGTCCTGCACCCCATACACGTGGCCAATCACCGCCTCTCAGATGTGGTCTAAATCCCACGGAACACAACACCGTCCTGCACCCCATACACGTGGCCAATCACCGCCTCTCAGATGTGGTATACATCGCACTTAAGATAAAACACCGACCTGAACCCAATGGACGTGGCCAATCACCGCCCTTGGCGTCGGCCCCTTGACCACTTCGGTGTCCCACAGCCCGTGGAGGCCTCTATACCACCAGCTCGTCACCAGCCAGTCCGGCGCGAATAAGTACGATTCGGACGGGATGGCGGCGGCGGCGGCGGCGGCCTCGCCCTTCTCGTGGTCCGGCATCATGGGGCACTCCGGGCAGTCAGTCAGCAGCTGCGCTTGGAACAGGACGGACAGCCGGGCGCGCGTGGGCGGGTAGATCCGGCCCCCGAGCTCCTCCGGCCACTCGCCCTTGTTGTTGGGGACTGTCATGTTGAGGAACAGGAGCGGGAAGGTGTCCGAGCCCACGATGAATTTCCAGGCCTCGGGGGTCTGCCAAGTGCCGGTCTGCATTCAGACAGATTTTATGTAAGGGATGAGGAAGGTGAGAGAAAGGAGTGGGGAGTGCTGCGTTTGGACAGGGGACAGTGATGCAAGGATGGTAACGGCGCGGATGTGGCCACGGCCCCAAGCTGCGCTGTGTCCTTAACCTCCACGCCCTAATAGGGCGTAGCTTTTCGGTAGCTTTCTTTCTTTCTTATGCAAGGATGAGCCAAGTGAGAGAATGGGGTGACATCCTGAATTATTCCTTTCTGAAGAGACTTTGGAATAAGGAGTGCTGCATTTGGACAGGTCAGGAAGTTGAATGCAGTCTTCAGTAGTGCAGTCGCCTAAACGGTGTTCAACATGTACGATGCCAGCAGCTGGCAGTAAGCAGTAGCAGGTAGCAGCTGGCAGCGACAGACAGAGATAGACAGCAACATGCAGTAGACAGGCAAGCAGCCAGCCGCCAGCAGCAGGCAGTAGGCAAGCAGCAGCAGCCAGCGGACAGCAACACGCAGCATGCAGCTGCATGCATGCAACAACAGCGAGCAGCATGCAACAGACAGGAGCAGACAGCAGGCAACAAACAGTAGAGTACAGTTGGCATCAGGCAGTAGGCAGCAGGCAACAAGCATCAGCAGGTGGCGGCTGGCAGCAACAGGCAGAAATAGACAGCAACAAAAAGTAGGCAGCAGGCATGCAGTAGGCAGTATGCGGGCAGGCAGCAGGCAGCAGGCAGACAGACAGCAGCATGCAGCAGACAACAGGCAGTCGTAGGTTGCAGTAGGCAGCAGGCAGTAGGCAGCAGCTGGCAGCAGGCAATAGGCAGCAGCATGCAATACTTCCGCCCTCCAGCCCTCACCTCGCATAACTTTTGTACCGGTATGAGAGTCCCGTATAATGTACCTCGCCACATTTGAAATTTTGTAGGGGGGGGGCATTTGTTTCAAGCGCTCAGACCGCTCACATTGAATTACCTTTGTATGAGACACCCAGCTGGTGACCTTCTGCACGTTCACGTGCTGAGTCAGCATGTCATTGCTAGTTTGAAATTGACATGCGGCAAAGCTTTCTCCTCCTTGCCCTCTCACCGCATCACCTTTGCATGAGACACGCAACTGATCACATTCTGCACGTTCCCGTGCTGATTCAGCATGTTATTTCGATTTTGAATTTGAGATGCGGCAACATTTGTTCGTCCTTGCCCTCTCGATGCATCACCTTTGCATGAGACGCCCAATTGATGAACTCCGACACCTTCGCGTGCTGAGTCAGCATGGTCGCATTCCTGGGATTGCTCGATTGACAGCTTGATAACGTATCCCGCCATATCGGTCGACCGACCACAGCGCTGGCCAGGACCTCGTTCAACATGGCCTGCGCTGCAGTGTAGTTAAATTAAGGCACCGCAACTTCAATTCAGCTGCATCACAGCCTACGGACATGGGGGCTGATACAGAAGGCCCTGCTGCTTGGGCCACCAGGATCAAACAGATGAAGAGCTCAGAGAAGCAGAGACACACTTTGCACCGAGCAGGTTGGCAGAGCAGGTTGGTGGGGGGCAAGGACGGGACAACTGGGGGCACTGCAAATGGGCAGTGAGTGGGGACAGGTTTGGGCACGTGAAATTCCTGCTTTGCAAAGCTTTACGCACGCAGCTTCAAGGCCTGGCAATGCTTATTTTGAGCCCAGTGGGAATGCCATAGCGGGTGCTGCTTACATAAGCACATACCAGGGTGCCGTTAGGGATTATGGTATAGAGTTCAGGCCAATTTGTAAGGCTTGAAGGTTGGGGGTTTCAGGTTCAGGCCGTTTTCAGGCTTGGAGATTAGGGTTCGGGGTTATGGGCGATTAAGGGTTGAAGGTTAGGCTTTAGGGTTCAGGCTGTTCTAGGGCTTACAAGTTAAAGTCTAGAGTTCAGGCTATTTTCAGGCTTGAAGGTTTGGGTTCCGGGTCCAGGCTGTTTATATGCGTGGATGTTAGGGTTTAAGGTCCAGGCTGTTAAGATGCGTGGATGTTAGGGTTAAAGGTCCAGGCTGTTAAGATGCGTGGATGATAGGGTTTAAGGTCCAGGCTGTTAAGATGCGTGGATGATAGGGTTTAAGGTCCAGGCTGTTAAGATGCGTGGATGATAGGGTTTAAGGTCCAGACTGTTAAGATGCGTGGATGATAGGGTTTAAGGTCCAGGCTGTTTAGATGCGTGGATGATAGGGTTTAAGGTCCAGGCTGTTTAGATGCGTGGATGATAGGGTTTTAGGTCCAGGCTGTTAAGATGCGTGGATGATAGGGTTTAAGGTCCAGGCTGTTTAGATGCGTGGGTGATAGGGTTTAAGGTCCAGGCTGTTTAGATGCGTGGATGATAGGGTTTAAGGTCCAGGCTGTTAAGATGCGTGGAAGATAGGGTTTAAGGTCCAGGCTGTTAAGATGCTTGGATGATAGAGTTTATAGGTTACAGGCTGTTTAGATGCGTGGATGTTAGGGTTTAAGGTCCATGCTGCTTAGATGCGTGGATGATAGGGTTTAAGGTCCATGCTGTTTAGATGCGTGGATGATAGGGTTTATATGTTACAGGCTGTTTAGATGCGTGGATGTTAGGGTTTAAGGTCCAGGCTGTTAAGATGCGTGGATGTTAGGGTGTAAGGTCCAGGCTGTTTAGATGCGTGGATGTTAGGGTTTAAGGTCCAGGCTGTTAAGATGCGTGGATATTAGGGTTTAAGGTCCAGGTTGTTTAGATGCTTGGATGTTAGGGTTTAAAGTCTATGCTGTTTATATGCGTGGATGTTAGGGTTTAAGGTCCAGGCTGTTTAGATGCGTGGATGTTAGGGTTTAAGGTCCAGGCTGTTTATATGCGTGGATGATAGGGTTTATAGGTTACAGGCTGTTCTAGTGGTTGGGTGTTAGGGTTAAGGGGTATTCCTATTTGTAGGCTTTAAGGTTTGGGTTGAGTGCTTGAAGGTTGGGGTGAAGGGCTCGGGCTTTTCTAATATTTGAAGGCAAGGATATACGGTTAAGGCTGCCTTTTAACAGTTGAAAGCTTGATGGTCAGGGTTGAGGGTTCAGGCTGTCATAAGGCTTGAATATTAGGCTCTTGAACTAAGGCTATTTATAGGCTTCAAGGTGTGACCAGCCATGCTGCTTGGCTACCAACTGCTGGTCTGTCCAAGTCTGATTCCTATCGGGGGTTGAGCAGCCACTCTTGCCCTCCCCTCCTGCCCTCCCCTCCCGCCAAGTGGAATAAGTGGTCGGATAAAACAGCACAGACCTGATCCATGTGGTTGCAGCGCTCCACCAGTCCAAGGGACTTCATCCACGCCCAGTCTTCATCAGCGTGCCGCAACAAACGGTCCGTAGCCTGTCCATACGAGAGCAGGGTTTTGGGTGGGTGAGGGAAGAGGTTTGAGAGGGAGGGAGAGGGGTGAGGGGTGGGAGATGAGGGAGAGGGGTGAGGAGAGACGGAGAGGGGTGGGGGATGAGAGGAAAAGGATGAGGGGAGAGGGAGAGGAAAGAGAGGGGTGAGGCAGAGGGGTGAGGGGTGAGGGGTAAGGGATGAGGGGAATGGGGAGTGGGGTGAAGGGCGAAGAGATTGGGGATTAGGACGAGGGGAAATGGGATGAGAACCGAGAGAAGGGGAGAGAGGAGGCACAAGTGTAATCAACGCACGCTGTCTGGTTGTCCTGCAAACATGCATGAGGGGGGCTGCCACCGGGCAGACAAGATAAGCCGTGAAGGATAGGTACAACAGAAAGGGTACTGCAGTATCTCCAGATATGGAAGCAACCGAGTATCCTCTGGGCAGGCCATAAGAAGCCCCCACTGTTATTTTTTGTCCAAGCAGCCAAGCAGGGATTGCAGCCAAGCTGCCTCCCAAGGGAGATCGGTTCTTATTTTGAATGAGCACCACACCAGGGAAGTAGGTGCCGTTCGTTTGAAAGGATCTTCTTTTTGCGTGCACCAGACCACTTCCGGGGCACGGCTGGGCTTTCTGCATTAGGCGGTGTGTTTTGCTTGTAGATGAAGGCCCCCGAGTCCGGGCGTAATCCGAAACATTGCTGAACAGTTGCTGAACTGCACTAAAAACACAAAATATTGCCCTTCTCTGTCCCTGACGCACCTCAGAGAACAGCCTCACAGAACAGAGAATTACCGCACTCCCATCAGGCTGTGCTTTCTGCATGTAGATGAAGGCCCCCGAGTCATGCGCAAACCGAAATGCTGCTGAATCCTGGCTGATCTGCACTAAAACAACACTGGGTAGCTTCTGTTGTTGTTACAAAGTTGACGCAACCACCCACAGCCTTTTGCGAAAGGGCCAGGCAGAGCGAACCGGGAGGAGACCAGAAAAAGGAAAACCGAGACAGACGCCAGAGAAGAAACAAAACCCCATGTCACACCTCCGTGAAGAGCCACACCGCTGGTCCATTGGGCTGTGCGTTCTGTACGTAGATGAAGCCACCGTTGGCTGTGTGCGTGTTGGGCCACTCTTGCTGGTTGATCACAGTGAAACTGCAGATGGCATGCAAAGGTTTCGGAGGGAAGGGGTGAGACCTGGTTTCGGATGCAGGGGGCGCAAGCGGTTCTGGAGGGAGGGGGGAGAAGCTGTTTCGGAGGGAGGGGGGAGATGCGGTTTTAAGGAAGAACATGTAGTCTGCGCGAGAGGTGTCGTGGTTGCTGAACGCATACATTGATAAATGAATGTTTGAAATCATGCATGGTGAAGCAAAAGTGCATGTTGACAACCAGCTAGAATGCCAATGGCTAGGTGGTGAAACTGGAGCCGTTTGAAAAAGGAGGGGGAAAGAGCAGTACGTCAGGAAGAGAGGCTTCATTTTGAAAAGGGAGGGAGTGGTAGTAGTAAGTCAGAAAAAGAGGTGTCACACTAAAAGAGGTGTTGCACTAAATGAGGTGTCACACTCAAAGAGGTGTCACACTTAAAGAGGTGATGCACTAAATGAGGTGTCACACTCAAAGAGGTGTCACACTAAAAGAGGTGATGCACTAAATGAGGTGTCACACTCAAAGAGGTGTCGCACTTAAAGAGGGAGGGGAGGGGTAAGGAGTCAAAACAAGTCTCGTCATGTTTTAATAGGGAGGTGAGGAGCATGGAGTCTGCAAGGAAGGCGGCACTGGCTCTTAAAACATATTTGCATGAATTATATGGTAACGGCGCGGATGTGGCTACGGCCTCAAGCTGCGTTGTTTCCTTGACTTCCACGCTCAAATAGGGCGTAGTTTCTTTCTTTCTTTATTGCACTCTTACAGCTGCCTGATGACGGTGACGTTAACGCAGTTGCGGGTTGTATATCTCAAGGGACGACCGCCACACAAGCCGGCATGATCTGGCACCCTGCATCTCCCTCTCTCTCTTTCTCCGGGACTGATTAGGACTAATTTTTTCCCTCCGCTGACCTTGAAAAGGGTGGCCGCTTGAAGTAGGCATATGGATCGTCGAAGAACACCACATCACTGTCTGTCATGAGCACGTTGTAGCCCAGGCGGACGGAACGGACCATCGTGCGGTAGCGGAGAAACCACAACAAGAAGCGCTCATTCATACCTGTAGGTGAAAGGGGGGAGGACAGAGGGGGTTATGGGCAAGACGCAGCGCAGGTAAAGAACAGGAGCATGGTGCGGTAGCGGAAAAAACACAACAAGAAGCATTCATTCATACCCGCAGGTGAAGAGGGGGGGGCGGGAGAGGGGCTGGGACGCAAGACGCAGCCCAGGCCAAGACCAGGAGCATGCCTGAAGGTGAGGGAGGGGTGTGTGTGGAGGGGATCATGTACACAGTGTAGCCCAGGCAGAGTGAACGGACCAGGGTTCAATAGCGGAGAAACCATATTAAGAAGCCCAGGTTCATGCCTGAAAGTGAAGATAGGGGGTTTTAGGGCGTGGGGGGGGGGGGGGGGGGGGGGGGGTGGGGGGGGGAGTGGGGGGAGGGGATGGGGAGGGGGGGGGGGGGGGGGGGGGGGGGGGGGGGATGGGGAGGGGGGGGGGGGGGAGGGGGGGGGGGGGGGGGGGGGGGGGGGGGCAAATAAGGTCATGGAAATTGAACACATTGAAGCCCGGGCAAAAAAAGGATACCAGGGTGCGGTAGCGGAGACACCACAGTCGGTAGTGCTCATGTGTCCCTGTTCCATGTGGGACATGTGGGCGAGGGGTTATGAGGGTGGGAGGCTCAGCGGTGATGCTCGCTTGAGCAGTTGTAATTATGCTTTTGTTAGTGCACAACAGAACACCTTCGGGGCCGCTGGGCGGCCAACGTAGGTCCAGTTGGGATCAAACCTTGACCGACCGACGGCCTGAGTTGCGGGGTTTGCAGCACCAGGCTCCTCCGACGGCAGGCCGGAAGGTAGCTGAAGTGTAGCTGAAAAGTGTGAAGATATTAATAATGGAATTCAGGGAAGGAAAACATGCACTCCCCATACATGTGCGGCATAAGGGTGCCGGGATTTCAAAGAGCAGGAGCACACTGGTAATGACGCAAAGGAACACTGCGATGGGTTTTGGATGGTGTGAAACAGTATTTCTAAAGGTGTGAAACAGTATTTCTGAAGGTGTGAAACAGTATGTCTAATCGTGTGAAACTGTGGACTAGAATTTCAATGGATTGAAATAGAATTGCAATGGTGAGATCAAGAATGACGGGCATGGCTGGAAATGAATGACACGTTGACAACGAATAGAAAAATAGGACTGTTCAGGGGGGGCTGGTAGCTCCATCAGTCAAGTTGATGAATGCTATCATGCCGGAATTAGTTCAGTAGGCCCAAGACCACTTGAGGCAGGCCGCAGGGCCAGAATGTTTACTCCAGGACGCTCCAGACTGCCTCTGGCGGGCCACGAAGCAAAGTGCTAAGCTCGGCACACCTGAGACTGCCTCTGGCGGGCCACGAGGCAAAGTGCTAAGCTCAGCACACCTGAGACTGCCTCTGGCGGGCCACGAGGCAAAGTGCTAAGCTCAGCACACCTGAGACTGCATTTGACAGGAAGAAGGCAGCCACCACTGGGCGGATGGGGACCAAACCTTGACCAGCCAGCGGCCGGTGGGCCAAGCAGCTGGGCTAGATGCACCAGGCTATCCCAGCCCTCCGCTGTGGATTTGTAGCGGAGGATTTGTAGCTGAGGCACCTTGGCTGAGGATTTGTAGCTGATTCATAGCGGAGGCACATTTTTAAATTGTCGTTGCCTTGTGCGCCCGTCAAGCAACGCAGTCCCCATGCCCTGCCTCACGCCCTCCTGCGTTCCAACATTGATGCCGATGCCCTGGCGATGTCCTGGCCAATGCTTAATATGATTGCTGTGCAATATAGATCTGCCTAGCCCGTCGGAAAATGTAGGTATGACTAGCCTGTCAGAAAAACGTAGATATGGCTAGCCTGTTGGGAAAATTCCGTAGTTGCCTGCACCCGAGGGCTTCATGATTGAGAAGCCATCCACGAGCCCAGTGTCAGAGAACTGTCAGAGACAGCACTAACCACACACGTCTTTCTTTCAGGTGCGCACAAGACCGACGTTGTGGGACCGATGCGTAGCACCCACCGATGAGCCAAGCGGGACCTAACCTTGACCGGCCTTCACAAGCTGTTTTGCTGCCAGTAGCCCAAGTAGCAGAGCTTGCTGCACCGGAGGCGCCCCCAGCCTCAGGTCTCAATGTGGCTGAATTGTAGCTGAGGCATGTAAAAAAGGAAAACGACGGGTCGCACCTGTATTCGCATCGATTTCAAAGCTGGACCAGACGCAACCGATCCCCGGCAGCAGCTTAACCAGTCCCTCGCACTCCTCCCTGTTGTAGCTGAGCAGCAGGATGTGGGCGTAGCCGAGCACCTCGAAGCTGGAGACCACCTGCACCAGGCTGCCGACCTTGTGAAGACTGTTGGCTATCAGGATCACTTCGCTGTTGTAGCTGCGGGCCTCCAAGGCAGCTCGCAGGGCCGTACCTGTGACAGACAAATGTTCAAATAATGCAGTACGGAATGCTGAGGCAGCACGATATGCTGGGAGTTCAGGGTTCAGGGTTTAGCCCAACTTCACGAGACCGCAAGTCTCCCGTGATAGGCATGCTGTGGCACTCCTTCGCCCAGTGCCTCAGCATGCCTATGTGTTCTTTGTGATGATTCTCTGTCTGTTTGTGGTGTTCGTGTGTCGTCTGTTGTTTCTGTTGCTGGTGCTTTGGTTTGGTCTCAGGTGCCAGTTTCTTTCCTCGTTTCCTGGTTTCTCCCCGGTTCGCTCTGTCTGGCCCATTCGCAAAAGGCTGTGGCCTGTGGATGGTTGCGTCAACTTTGTAACAACAACCCAGTGTGGCTTCAAGGGGCGCGGAGGGCTTCATTGAAAGAAGGGCGAGTTCACTTTGGGGTTCGAGATCGACATTTTGGGGCAGTACAGCTGCATGATAATGCCAACAGGGGCGCCTACACCGTGCACATCCAGGACGTTAATTAGGAGGAAGATCTACCTGGTGCACCATGCATCAGGCCTTGCAACAAGCCATGCATCAAGCCATGCATTAGGCCATGAGTTAGGCCATGCATTATGCCATGCATTAGGCCATGTATAAGGCCATGCATTATGCCAGGCATTAGACAATGCATTGGGCCATGCATTAGGCCATGCATTAGGATATAAATTATGCCATGCATTAGACAACACATTGGGCCATGCGTTAGGCCATGCATTAGGACATGAATTAGACCATGCATTACGCCATGCACAAGGCCGTGCATTAGGCCATATATTAGACCATGCATTAGACCATGCATTAGGCCATGCACTAGGCCATGCATTAAGGCCAGTACAGGCATACACATAGGCCGTGCATGCATGCTCGCAGGCCACTGCATGAATCTAGTCCTGCTTCCCATGGCATGCAGTTGTGCATGCTATGGGAAGCATGAAGGCCGTGCGTGCAGCCCATACAGGCCTGTGGGCTCAGCCAGCGCTCATGGCAAAGCAGCTGTATGGCAGGCAGGGACGGGGGTGTGCGAGATGCCAAATGAGCTGAGCAGCTGAAAGCACATGGAATGGTTGCATGGCTGTTGGGAAGTCCATGTGGGGTGAATATGACTCGCCATTGTAGATGTCGCCTAGGAAGGGTTTGACCTGGCCGAGGCTGCAGAGCTCCAATTTGGTGCACTTCCAGTGGGACGAATGTACGTGGGATGGCGACCCATCGTGGATCGTCAGCTCAGCCGAGCCGATGAAAGGGAGATAGAGGAGAAGGGAGACGACGCATCGTAGCAGGAGCCTGGCGGGTGCTCGGTGCGCATTCACAGACATGGCTTCCAATATGATGTTGAAGGATCAGAGACACCGCTCGAAATCAGAGACGACAGGTGCGATCAAGGGACCGCAGGAAGAGCTTCTGGCGGAACTGGCATCTTTACACCTGTCGAAAGCGTCGAAGTTTGAACAAGACGTTGCTTCCTGACATGAAACTTACAAGGAAGGTGCAAGTAGCAAAGGGAAAGATAACAATTAATATGCGTGAAGTTGACAAAGTGTGAAGCTGGCCGACCAATCCTTGAAAAGCTGAGATGCTAACCACTCACGCACCACCACATAATAACAGCCCGGGTGATTCCCGGGTGGCCGGGTGCGCTTGCGAGGGCCTGACGGCCTGTGGCACCTGGGCCTCTGGGTAGTTTGGGCCTTGAAGCTGAATGCTAAGGTCCGAGCTGTGTCTTTGCGTGAACAATTATATTTAGGTAGGACAATTGACAAAAGAACTGGAACCCCACATGTGGGCCCACACTACCTAGCTGTCTATCCCAGCTGCTGCCTGCTGGACTTGCCCCTTGCCGCCTCACTGCCCCCTTCCACCTCTGAGACTGTATGGACTACTGCTGGGATTCTTCAAGGGTCCTTGCTGTTCTTGCTCACCTTTTCTCAGCTGCTGCTGGCTGACGATAAGCACGCCCGGGCTGGTCTTTTGTGTTAGAGTCTCAGCAGGTTTTCAAGGGTTGGGCGGCCAGCCCACACTCTGTAAAATCCAAGCAAACGAACAGGCTGGCAATGGTATTGAGCAACTTGGTATTGGCTCTGTGCTATCTTATGGCTGTCTTGTATTTCCCTGGGCCAGCCAAGCCTCCCCCCGCCCACTCTGCTCTCCTTATTATAATCTTGCTGCCACCGGGGAAGGCTGGTTGGCCTGCCATTGCAGCATGATGGTATTCTCGATACTAAAGCCTTATGGCACCAAGCCAAGGGCAAGGGAAGGGGCAGGCCAACGAGAACCAGACGAAAACGAACCAACACCCGTGATATCACTCTCCTTTACTAAGTTTACATCAACAGCATCAGCACATGCAAGTAAGAAATGGGGAGGGCTAGCAGTCTCATAGGGGTAGGCTCCAGAACCAGCGTCCCTGCACCTCGTGCATGTTCAAAGGCAAAGCCTCCTGCTTCGGCGGAGTAGTAGTAGTCTTTCTTTCAAAGGCAAAGCTTTTACAGATTCAAAGGTTAGGTGTGTCTTCCTCACAGGCCATCAGCTTTGTCCCGGCACACTGAAACCACACCTGTACCTCCATGGAACTTGTACCTCAGGCCCAGGCAGTACAGTCCACTTTCCTTAAAACTCAATCCCTGTGTGATATCATTCATTTATCCACTGTTAGTTGTAATTGTCGCCGTTGAACACATGCATGGCGTATGTCCATAGCGACAGCAACAATTTATATTATACCAAAGAACCAGGTACGGTAGGGTTCGCACACCCTATTTTGCATATTTTCCTTAGATAATCTGCGAAGGCGAGGAACACATCACTCCGTGCAGCACAGCTGCGATTTTTCTAATAGTTATTTCTGAGTTGCGCCTGTCCGAAAGTTCATCCAGGTCCATGCACCACTTATAGCCACTTCCACAAAATCAACTCCGCCCTGCGTTTGTAGCCACTCTGTGGTATCAAAACCCTTGTTTGATGCCTGTATGTACGAACAGTACACAGTCAGTCTGGTTCATTAGTCTGCGTAGTGTACACCCCAAACAATTTATTTGGGCCCATGATTGACTGGCTGTGCAGCGGCGTTTCTTGAATTACTTTGGACATGCAGCTGGTCCGCACGCTCTAATACACAATTAATGAATAGCGGAGTCAAACTAGTTTTACGGTACTGCACATTTTTCTCTATCTCGAGCAGTCTGAAAGCAGGTCATGTTTAAACCATAAGGACATGATGACATGCAAGCGGAAAAGATCCCATGTATTAATTTAATTTAAATCAGCCTCAGGAGTCCCTGATTTGTTTGAAAGAGGTCCTCGCTTTGATTAATAGGAGAGGCACCTGACTTGATTAGGAAATGTCTCTGGTTTTTGTGAATTCCAGCAACAGCTTCTCATCTTCTGTCAGGTTGTAGTGAAGCCTGCCAGCTTGCATGAGACACAGCACTCTGGCGCATACTTACACACGCTCGTTAATTTATGAAGTCACACCTCTCGGCCAGTGCCTATCAACCCCGCTTTAAAAGGTTGAGAACGGTGCATACCCGCTGGGCCCTGCCCGGTGCAGCCCTACCCCCTCCAATGGTAGGGGAAGGAACATGGAACCCGGTGATCTAGACAGGGGAAGGGAGAGATCGTGTCGCTGAAAAGGTAAGGCTCAGCCGCACAAGCATCGAAAATTCTGTTTTGAAAGTGGAAGGAAAGAGAGAAATACAAAGAGGTACAACTAAAAGTGTGAAAATAAGTATGAATGCCCAGCCCTTTAGAGCCTAGTGCCCCACAACTGCATCAAATGTATCCTGGCATGCGTGCCCCCAGGAATTTTCATCCTTGCCCGTGCCCCGCCGCAGCGGCTCTATACATTCTCAGGGACGAGGACCTTGTCGATGACATGGACCAGGGCTTTTCCTGCTTTTACACCCGTCTCATTGAGTCTCGCCACCGTCTCGTAACCCTTCACCAGGTACTTTGCCTCTTGGCCGTCCCCCCTGACACAATGGGGTCAAGATTAATGGCTTTGAGCTTAGTACAGCGTCTCACAACCCTTCACGAGGTACTCTGTCTCCTGGCCGCCCCCTGATTAGCAGGGTGGGGCAGAGGTCAGGGACCTACCAGCTTTTCATCCCGCCAGACGCGGTCTCCGACAGTGCTCCTGGTCCCTGAACTCTGGGGCCTGTCAACCCCTGCCCCCAGCACCTGGGCTCTGTCCCCTGCCTATGACTTACATAACTGACAGCGTCAGCGCACATAGGGTTCACGACACTCACAAAGTAAACAGATTCAGGATACCGCGAGGCCCCCAAAGCGTGTACATGGTGATGACCCCCGGCCCCTCATCTCTTGAACCAGGTCCCAGACAAGTCCCTAGGAATCGCGCCTTTGCAGGGCGAGGGTTGTGTCAGGCCCAAGCAGTGTCTGTGGGGCGTTCCCCTCCAAGCTTGCCTCACAGACAGTCCTCCCCCACTCAACCCTGCCCCCTGGCGAAGCAGCATCTGTCCTAGTCTAGGACTCACGCAGTGGACAGGGTAAGGGTTGTGCCTCAGCAGCATTGGCAAAGTGATTGCCCCCTTCAGCGCATGGTCCCAGACCCCTGTCTAGGACTCAGTCAGTGGACGGGGTGAGGATTAAAGGGATTCCATTTGAACTTAGCCGCATTGGCAACGTGATTACCCCCTTCAGACCCTGGTCCCAGACCCCTGTCTAGGACTGAGTCAGTGGACGGGGTGAGGATCAAAGGGATGCCATTTTAACTTAGCAGCGTCAGCGAAGTGATTGTCCCCTTCGGCCCCTAGTCCCTGACCCCTGCCTAGGACTTACTCCATGGACAGGGTGAGGATTTAAGTATTTAAGTGGTTCATTTTGAACCTAGCAGCGTTAGCAGAGTGATTGCCCCCTTTAGACCCTGGTACCTGACCCCTGCTGCCTAGGACTTACTCAGTGGACAGGACAAGTGTTGCATTGGGTCCCAGCAGCGTTGGCAACGTGATGCCCTCAGGGCTGGCCTCGCTGACCGGCACCACCCCGTCGACAATGTGGAAGAGGAGGATGGTTTCAAGCAGCGTCCGGTTCGCCAAGTTGGCTGGGGTATAGGTCATGGAGGCGAATAGGACAGAAAATGCCTGCGGTAAATGAAGAAAAGGGAGGAGGAGGCGGAAGGGTGGAGGGTAGTTAGTGCGAAGGAGGCGCATATGGTAACGGCGTGGACGCGGTCTAGGCCCATGCCGCGCTGGTTCCTGAACCCTCACGCCCCTGCCGGGCGTGATTTTCTTTATATCTTTATTGCGAAGGAAGCAGGCACGGCCCCCTCGGAAATGCGGAAGTGTGGAGTATAGTCTTCAGCAGCAGCAGGAGAACGCCTGCGTTTAAACAACGAAGAAAGATGGAAAACGCCGGATCATGTCTCGAGGAATGCGAACAATAGGGGGTGAGGGATATTGGCGCGGACTGTGGAGGAGGCAGGCGAGGCTCCCTTGGGGTTGGGGAAGCAGAGGATGGCGTCCAGCTGCGTCTAGTTCCCTGTGGAATTGTTGGGGTGTTGTTCCAGGAAGCAAACAGGATGGGTATACAGCGCTCGTGTCGAATTACGCAGGTGGATCACGGCATTGTTTTGTACAGTGTGTCTAACAGGGTGGGGTTCCACGTGGAATTGGTGGGGATGTCGTTCAAGGATGAAAAAAGGCTGGAATATGCCAGCGGTGAGCACTTGAGGTGGGTCATCATATTGCATATTTTACCAAGAGCCACTGTATCCCCATGAAATTGGAGGGGATCGGGTGCAGGGATGCAAAAGGATCGGGAAAGAACTGCGTTGAATGATCACGGGGCGGTACCTCACCTAGTGCTACGGCGGAACAGGTGGCTTCCCTAATCCACGCATCAGGGCGTATCGTTTATTTATTTATTTATAATGGTGGGGCAGGCGGGGGGTGCAGCGTAATATGTTGTGTGTATTGCATAAGGATCTAGTCCCAAGTTGAATAGGCGGGCTGGTGTACATAAGATGGTGTTTATAAGATGGAAAAGGTTCGAAAAAATAAGTCTGCGATGAACCGTCAGGGCGGTGTTTATTTCGCCGTGCATTGGGCCGATGTTCTAAGGAGCAAGCACCTGCGGTGAATCAAGTCTTAGTAGCACAACATGGAATCCCCTGTGCCTTGTCGTGCAGTATCGGGCTACCTTGGTAGTTCAATCTGGGTAAAACTGTGCCGTATCTAGCAGCAGTAGTTGTGACTTGTGATGTAGCGTGCTACCGTACATCAGGCGGGTGCATGACGGTGTAAGTTGGAGCTGGCGTCTGCTCTACTGGGAATTTGGACGGTGGTTAAGGTTTTGGATGCAAACAGGTGGGAGAGCGCCTGCATCGAATCAACAAGGGGCAGCTGGCAAGAGGACTTGAAAGGGATGATCGTCAGGAGTCAGACTGCACCGCAAACACATCAACCTTTTCAGCGCGTGCATAAGGGGTGGGAGATACATTTGAAGAGAACTGCGTGCAGTCTACTGGGGAGGACAAAAAACGTTTGCTTCATCGTGCATAGGACCACGTTGAGGAGGCTGTGGTGCCGCCACCTATGGGCCTTTTGAGACGAAACCTTGACCTTGGTCCTGGTGCAGCAATCCCTGCCTACTTCAGCAACCGGCCATAGGCTGCGGTGCTGCCACCTATGGGCCTTTTGAGACAAAACCTTGACCGGCCATAGGCTGGTTGCTGAAGTAGGCAGGGCTTGCTGCACCAGGCCCAAGGAACGCTTCCAAGAAAATTGTTTCTGTTGATGCTACCTAGTGGGAAAATAGAGGGGGTGCAAAATCAAACATGCAAAATCCTGAGACTTGGGAGGAGATTCCGTATGCGGGCTTTTCCTGAATTCCAGTGATAAGAGAAAATGAAATGCTGAAGATCTCATGCCATCTCAAGCAGTCCAGGACGTTTCAAATTTGGAGAAAGGCAAGAATGCAACTAGAGCTTTCGGGGTTGTTTCGATTTAAGATCCATGAGGATGAGTGCTGAATTTATTAAATTGCATACCAGAAACCTATTGCAGGTCGATGGGTAACCACCATCCCACTGGGCCGGATGTGCGTGGGAAACAAATGAGTACCATGCAAATGACCGGCCAACAGCCCGTAGCCCAAGCAGCAGGTCCTATTGCAGCCAGTGCTGCAGGATGGGAGGCCCCTCCTCACCCCCCTCGGCCGTGATCTAGCTTGCTGGATTGTGTTTCGAAAGTGCGCTGCACAAAAAAAGATAACATGGATAGATAGGACTACTAGTACCTCTTCCAAAAAGTTAAGTAAGTCTAGGAGATCATTTTGAGCTCCACCGGCAGGATCAAAGCGGTTGCATGCTTACCTCGTTTGTTGGAGCAAAGAGGGTGACCGCGGTGCTGGAATCAGTGGCCGCGGCGAAGACTTCACCCCCTGCTGAGATGATCGCGCCCAGGAGCGAGCCCAACCCCAGCTGTGTGACAGCTTCCGCGAGGGTGTTTGGGGGGCTGATTGCTGCGGCGCTTGCAGTAGCGTTTGTAGTAGCGTTTGTAGTAGCGTTTCCAAGCATCTCAGGGAAAGGTAACGTGGCATTGGGGGCAGACTGCTGCGCCCTCACGAAGCTTCCGGTTCGCAGCGCAAGCATCAGGGCGACGATCATCACGATCCTCATGAAAAAGGTGTCCTGCGAGTGACGCACCATTAGATTTGCAGGGCTGCAACTGATTGGGACGTGGGGACAAGTAGCCGAGCGAGCGAGGGAAGCCCTGTGATATCGCAGTTATGACCTCTGCGATAGACAGGACCAGGAAACATCCGTATGCATGCCAGTCTGCATCAATCAGCCCATCAATCACATTTTATTGATCAATAAGGCTGGGCTGATTGATTGCACATTTGCGGTACATGCGTGCGTGTCGCAAATTCCGCAGCATGCAATCGCAATTGCCGCAACTGTGAAGCATTGACATCGCGGAATTCGTGACCACCGTGCGATGTGGCTGGGAATGAAAATTTAATTGCTTAGCAACGCGGAGTGAAATCAACTCGACGCTTTCTGTCAAAAGTTGGACAGGAGGGCTGGATAACAAATAAAGGGAAGAAAATGATCACGATACCCCAAAGGGGCGGGGCGTGAATGCGTGATCATTATTTTCGGTACCTCTTCCGGTACCTCTTTGACAACCTTTCAACACTGTCTTCTATTGAGCTATACATTTGCCAGAGCACATTCACATACCTTCAGGTCTGTTTAGGGCTGTGCAAGCGGTCTATGAGGATGCAGCCTACACGCTAGTAACAGATGGCCATAAAAGATCTTGCCCCATGCCTTGCACCAGAAGGATCAAGCAGGGCTGCCCTCTGAGCCCCCTGCTCTTCAGCCTTTACATCAGCGACCTGCCGGAGTTGTGCTGGAGGCGGGGCGAAGATGAAGGTGCCTGTTATGTAAGGATGATCTCTCCCTACTATCTGGCAGCTCCGCAGGGCTGCACCGCGTGCTAGATGCCCTGCATGAATGTGCGGGGGCTAAACAGCTCCAGGTCAACATCAGCAAGACAGAAATCTTGGAGTTCGGCAGCCGCTTAGCAGCGCAGCGCCAGCAGCCAACCCATATCTGCGGGGTCGGCCCTGATAGGACAATGCTGAAGCATGTCCAAGAATTGAAGTCCTTGGGCATCATTCAGCACGAGAGTGGTAGCATGAAGAAGGCCATGCATGGAAGAGAGGCGCCTCTGGCGGTTTCGGCCTACAGCCGGCGGACGAGGACGGCGCAGCGATCAGCAGTGTGACACACGCTACTGCCATCGGTGCTGGGCTGAGGGACACGGCCAGCATGTGGAGGATGCGCTGCATGTGTGCTTTCAGTGCCCTCCCGTGAAGGAGAGGCTTAGGACGAGAGGTTGGGCAGGCCCCCTGGAGGGCGCCACAGACTTTCAGCAGTTGTACCAGGGCAGGCATGATTGGGAGGCTCTGGCTTTTGTTAAGGACGTGGTAGACTTTGTTGAGGGCTCGTGTGTTGTATTTTGTGTGCCTCATTGGCGACTGGATCTTTCCCTCTTTTGTCTCGATTTTTTTTTTTTAACTTTTTTTTTTTATAGATTTTCGTTAAATATTTTACACGATTAAAAATATTTTTAGCTTTTTTTATCTTATTTGAGCCGACGCAAAATCTTCCTTACAAGAAAACAAAAGGATGCTTTCGTTTATCTTCGATTCTCTCTTGCATTTAGGGTCGGCAATTCTTCGGTTCGCCTTTCCGTTTCCAAGGGGGGTGTCTTAGTCCCGAGTGCTCCTTTCTGCCTTTCCTCTTGCCCTAAGTTCCTTTCATTTTTCTCCCAACGAGACAGGAATAAGGATAGACCGCAGGCAGGGGTGGGAGGCCCTGGCTTTTGTGGAACTTGCAGTCGAGGTTTTCCAAGGCGATTCTTTGAAGGGGGGAGAGGATACGATTTGCCGGAACTTTCTTGTTCTTGGTCTTGTTGTTTGGAAGGTGAACTTGCATTCCTTTCTTTCCTCGTGTGCCCTCTCCCCTGACTTTCCTCGCTGACTGTTTGTTTGCCGAAGGGGCCGAGCTATACTTATGCAGGGCCCAGAGGGCAGGGTTACCCAGTACGGCCGTATTGCCGTATCCCGTACTGCACCGTACCCCGTACCGTACCGTACCATTTGACCGTACCGTACCGTTTGGAACTACCGCATTGTCCATTTTCTTACTAGCCCATCCCATTATGTCCGTACCGTACGTACCATACCCGTACCGTTTGACCGTACCGTATTCCGCACCGGGTTACCCTGCCAGAGGGGTAACGTCATTAACTTAAGTGCGCTTCAGCTACAATTCAGCTGCATCACGGCCGACGGCCGTGGGGGCCTGGTGCAGCAACCGCTGCTGCTTGGGCCACTGGCCAAAGTTATATCATGATTTTGTGCCCAGGGCCCCTGTGATGCCCGCCTGGCGGTCCCCCAAACGTGGCATGGTGCACACTACAATAAACACTTGTCAAGTACGGCAGGTACCGTAGTGGTGAGCCTTTTTGAGCAGGGCTTAATGCCGTTGAGCCCTGCTAAAAAAGGCTCAGTCGCGTGGGCGTCCAACAGCCAGGTTGGAATCAGAAAATAGAGGACGATGAACAACAAAATGGCCAAACAAGTAAGGAACCTTGCCTGCCTCCTCTTGTGCATGGCCCAGAGGTGTACCGTCATTGACCTAAGGAACCTCCTCAGATCTCTGTGGCCATGCCACACACACATTGTGGCCATCATCAGTGAATGTTTTGGGGAAGGTTTCATGGACGTCAAGAAATGATGAAACCTTTTGTATAAGTATGGCTAAAGCGGGGCGATAAAAACCAAAAAACGACTAACTCTAAATCTCTCATCAAGCAACTAGAGAGGGGCCGGGCTAATCGCTTTGCAGACACTCTCCCTTTGACCTAATAAATTTCGAGCAGCTTTTACGGTTGAAGCAAATATCATACTGCATTTGATGCAGCTTGATCTGACCTGCTTTGACAAACGATCAGCAGCCTAAGGCTGGCTATGTAGTGTTCAAGCCTCACCAGTATATAAAAGGTTGAGTCCCAGGGTCCCATGATGTTCACCGTCGAGTCCACTGAAAGAAGCCATTTGGAACTGATTTTTTTTTACTCGCGGCCGTGCCTTCTTCTGCATGGCAGAGATCAATGACATTACACCTCTGGGCCCTGCTCAAAAAGGCTTGGCCGCATGGGCGCCCAACTGTCCCGTTGGAATAAAGGAAACTGAAGGTAAGAGGGAAAGAAGGAGAATAACACAAAGGAGAAAGAAATACCCCCCCCCCAAAGGAAACGGCAGCCCAAAGTATATTTGCCTCTCTCAAGCCTATACCCCAAGAAGGCAAAGAAAAGCAACAAATCTACGCCTCGACAATGCGTACAACGTCCTCAATAAAAGTCAGAGCCTACCTGCATGGCACATAAGAGTGGCGCCATTGACCTTTGAACCTCGATTCTATAGATTCTGAAGCGCCTGAATTGGTTAGTGGACAACGTGTCCAGAGCACATTCTTGGCGACCAGTGATCTGTACTATCCAGAAATCTGATGACTACTTCTCAATCACAGTATCAATTGCAGCTTCCAAATACCGGTAGTCTCTTCTGGGGCAGAAAATAAGGTTTGCCTGACCTTTGTGTTCTTGTTGTTCGGTGGGTGAACTTGCTTTTATCTCCTTCCCCTTGTCCCTTCTTTATTGACTTTCCTAGCTGAATTTAAGTTTACCGACGCGGCCGAGCTTCATTTCAGCATGGCCTTGAGATGTAACGTCATTTAAGTACAGCTTCCAGCACCTAACAGCGAGCTACACTATGTACCCACTCCTGGGCCCATGAGGTGGAATGTCATTAACTATGTACCCACTCCTTAATCTCTCGTCGTCTTAAAGCCTCCTGCTGATATTGTTCAGACCTCACAAGGTACAGTACAAGTAAACAAACTTGAAAAAACATACCCCAGGTACCATGAGGGCACATTTTCTCAGCACCTTACTCTCGGGCCCTTGCAATCAAGCTGATGATTCTCTGGACGCCCACCAGCGGCACCCGATCCGTTCGGTGTGTTCACGAAACAAAAACGGATAAAACCTCAGTAATCTCATCCCTCATAAAAATCTTTACTCTGGGGCGGGACCACAGGTCAAAGCCTCGTTACGCTCATGCCATGGGAACGTCTCTGGCCCTATCCTAGCCTGCCGTTGACTCAGCGCCTAAAACTAATTATCCTTTCCAATGTTTTTTTACGCCAAACCTGTGTCTATGCCAAGGTCACCTCTAGCTCATAAATATCTTAGTTTGCTCATGCAAATCTCTTCTGTTGGCCCAGGCCCAGATCCCCTATCCCCCGTTACATTGGCCCAGTCCCAAGCCCCCTTCACGCCATGGCCGCCGCTGGCCCTATCCTCGCCTGCCGTTGAATCAGCGCTTGGATGTTTGGCATCAGCGGAAAGAGCGTGGCCATGGGCACCCCCGCCCTCATGGCCTGCCCCTCAGCCAGCTGGTCCAGCACAGCCGATGCAATCTCAGAGATGACCTGCACAATGCACAGGCAGGGGTAGGACAGGGACAAAGATTGTGATGGTTTTCTTAGGTGTGCTATTTCCCCAGTTTTCCAGTCTATCGGGAAATATTCTGTCATGATGTCATCCAGAGGTCAGCGAAGAACGACCAAACGCGCACATCACCTTCACAACTCCCGCTGAAAGTCATATGCACCGCAACGGACTGGCTGTATTTCGTCGTGTCATGTCAGGAGTATACGTCCCTTTCGGGCAACGAAGCACCACGCTACCTCATTTCCGCCCCATGGACTAAAACTGAAATCTCAATCACTGGACAGCAGGCGGATATGTAAAGAAACCTCTTTGAGCTATAATACATAGTTTGACAAAAGGGTTTTCCGTGAGAAACTTGTTGCCGAAGGTGATTCCTGACACCCAACATCACTTGTACTCTTGTACATACCGGTTGCAAAACCAAGCGCGCCCTCACCTCCGGGTTGGATGCGTTCAGCCTCAAAGCAGAGCTGCCTCTCGAAGCCCCGCCGCCCGTGCCTGACGCCACCGCCGCTAGCGCGACGCTCAGTTCCCGCAGCTGCTCTGTCGGGCTGCTCAGCAGCTGGAAAACCCGCGCAGGCGGCGGGTTGTCCAAGTCGTCAGGGCTCAACCCTAGGAACAGGGCAAGGGGAGGGGGTAGGGTTCAGCATTTGTTGGTGCAAGGTTGGGACAGGGGTTGTAGCAAGGCTAGGGATTGGGGTATGGGCTTAGGGGCAAGTCAAGGAGAGGGGGTAGGGTTCAGGATTTGATAGTGCAGGGTTGAGGGATTGGAACGAGGGTTTAAGGGTAAGGCACAGCGGGAAGGGTAAGGTCAGGAATTTGGTGGAGCAGGGCAAAGGATCGGGACAGGGGGGGTAGGAAGGTCAGGGATGGGGCAAACAGGGTTCAGGATTTGGTGGTACAGGGTTTCACAGAGCATGTCCCATTGCAAGCTTAAAACACGTAGACAACCACGAAAGACCGGTGCCACCCATCAAACAAAACATGGCAAACGGGTACTTGCATAGAGAGGAAACAAACTGGTTCATAACTACCAATCAAGGTTGGCACCATGAACTGCCATGCAAGGTCGGCGCTGTGGTGCCAGCGTTTGCTTCGCAGCTGTGCTGATTTTCTATCATGTGGCCGTTCCGGTAGTGCAAATCCTGGGCACCCTGAATGAAAAGCAGTCGCAAGTTTCCTTAACCCCATTGCCAGCTGTATCTTGTGCCCCCCTTTCCCCCTTGTTGTCATTTTTTCATTCAATGCTTATTAACATTCGACGCTTGATTTCAGCAGTCGAGTGTGCGCAATGGGCAGCGGCTTGCCTGTGAGTGCGGAGGTGAGCTCCAGCAGGCTGTTAAGATAGATGCCCTCCTCGGGGGCCAGAGGAGGAGCCAGTAGCTCAACCACCTCGGGTATAGCCATCAGGCCCAGGCCAGGCACCAGCATGGGGGGCAGCGGGGGCAGCGGCAACACGCCTGCGAGGTGTAACAGAGCCAGGTGGAGGGTTCAGGTTGGGCATCAAATGGACATTGGCAGGAGGCTTGTCAGGAGAGGTGCACAGGTGGAGGGTTCAGCTGGGGGGGGCATCGGCGAAACACCTGTTCTGTGTTGCCTCTGTCACGGGCAATTCCTTAGCTCTAGCGCCTTCCTTTTGCACCCAGCTGGCCTGTCCTCTCCCCACGCAGCTCATCAGCTGCCTCAACCTCATACAAGTCCCTTGCAGGCTTCCTGCCAGGCCACAAGAGCCGTCACCCAAACCCCATGCACCTGCCGTCCAGGGAGCTGGGGAAAGCTTGGGGATGGGGTAAAAGCTGGGAAGATGCACGGGGAAGAGGCTGAGCCGCCAGGGATCCGAGGGGGTGTCGGGGGGAGGACAGGAGTGTGCAAGGGCAGGGGGGTGCAGATGAGTCCTGCAGGTCAGAGGGTGCCTTCCATGCACATGCGTATCTGCATGCCAACCCTCCCATGCACATGCGTATGTGCATGCCCAACCTCCCATGCACGTGCGCATGTGCATGCCAACCCTCCCATGCACATGTGCATGCAATCCCTCCCATGCACGTGCGCATGTGCATGCCAACCCTCCCATGCACATGCGCATGCGAGTGCAAACCTTCCCATGCGCGTACGCATGTGCGTGCCAACCATCCCATGCACATGCGCATGTGCATGCAAACCCTCCCATGCTCGTGCGCATGCCGACATGGCGGCGACGTCTTTCGCACCAAAGAAGGGCAGACGGGGCGCGAGGCTGGGCAGGGTGATGGTGTACAGCTTCCTGACGCGGTCTCGGAGCAGTAGATCCAGCCCGGAGGCCACCTGGGAGATGAGCAGCGGCCGCAGGTCCCGCGCCTCGGGGGAAAGCAGGAACTGAAACACTTCCTGCGCCGGTGACGGGGGGGGGGCGGGCAGAGTGTAGGGGGTTAGGGTCAGAGGTTGGGGCAACTGGCCAGGGTCAGGGATAGGACATGGGTAAGGACATGGTAGGGACCAGGGTCCAGGGTTTAGGGGGCGACGCAGGGTTTGGGGGCCAGGCCGGGGCGACGGGGGCGGTTTAGGACAGGTACCCTCTTTGGATGTTGTGATGGCTTAAGGTTAAGCGCTCGTGTTATGCGCAACGGAGCAAACTTGTTGAGCCAGCCATCAAGGGATTGTACAACAGGGTAGCGTGGACCAGGTGGCGGGCCTGCCACCGAAAGGAGAACCGAGGTATTCTTTCGGCAGTCTCCCCATTAGCTCCTCCTAAGGCCTCCCTCCATGCGTGTCGACATGGGCATACCCTGCCCAGTATTGGGCTTTGACACCCTAAAAGAGACTAAAAAGTGTGAAATAGGACGACGTGTTACACCGGACAACGGTAGAATATTGACTGTAGAACCGTACAATACTTCTAGCACTGTCGAAAGGCCGCAAAGCCCACGACATTGATCCCTCCCCACAACAAGCCACTGAGCAGGCAGCAGGGCAGGCCACAGTGCTTGTGGCATCGTATCTAGTTGAGTGAAGTGAAGGATTCAATTGAAGGGTTTGGGCCTTTGGGGTTGAAAGGTTTAAGGGTGAAGGGTGAAGGTTTGCGGTACGGGCTATCCAAAGCTCAAACCATCGACTGCCGGTAAGCACCGTCATTAGGCGGGAGACTGACCTGGACGGACGCGCCCTCATCTGGAATAGCGTCGAAGTCCACAAACCCATCCGTACTGAAGACACACAATGCAGGGGTCGGGGTTTAGGTGGGGTGGGTTCAGGGTTGTGGATTCAGGTGGCTGGATTTAGGGTGAAGGGGGGCTGGATTCAGGCTTAAGGGGTTCAGGGTGCAGAAGGCAGCTGCATGCACAGGATGGTCTCACATGCACATGACTCACGAGGGGAACCAGAAACATGACTCGCAGAAAACACGTGCAGAGCGTTGCACTCCTATTCAACATTGTCCATGGGCGCATAAAGCAGGGCAGGCAGACCATGCCACACAGCAGGTATAAGATACGGACATGGCCCCAAACCATTCCAATAGATATACTATATATTTGCTTTGCCTACCCTCATAATTAACGTTGTTTGGGGTTGATGGATCCATGAATATACTAACGATCGATTGTCAACGCCAGTTTCAGTCGGAATTTAAAGAGTTTTGTTGTCCAAAATTTCATAATTTGCCCTGAGGGCAGCATTCAGAGAAAACTTTTTTTCATACTCTAGGGATGGCAAATCGAATCATTACGGTGCTGTAAGCAGCTAGGCCCACCTATCCGACACGTAACCGAGGGCCGCATTTAGAAGTGCAGACATGCGTGTGGGCTTGACGTTCCCGTCCACGTCGTACAGAATGTCTCGCAGGAGGGACCCGGCGCCGCTGCTGTCATTCCGCAGGATCTTGCGGACTACGAACGGGTATGCCTGCAAAGAGGAGGGAATTGGAAGGTGGGGGGCAGGTGAATGAGCGCTTGGGGGCTCAAAGTTGCTGCGACGCAGTCTGCAAGTGGGGAGGGGAAGGGGCGGGCCAACAGGCGGGCGGGTGGGGCTCAGATTTATTTCAACTCAGCTTGCAAGAAGGATGAGGGATCTGGCGCTGCTGCTGTCCTTCCACAGGATCTTACAGACAAGGAGCAGGTGAATGCAGTAGGAGGGGGACGTCGTGACTCCTTCCTCTGCCCTGCCCCTGTATCGCCCCTCCCCCGTCTGCCCTTCTCCTATGCTCACTTCCCCCCCCCCCCTCCTCCCACACTCACAAACACACGTACCTGTGCAACCATTTGATTCCGGGTCTCCTGCCAGTGAGGATCCCTCCGCCCTCCCCCCCCATGCACTCCTCCTCCCACGTACCTGTGCAACCATCTGGTACTCAGGGTCTCTTGCCAGTGAGGATCCCTCCGCCCTCCCTCCCCCCGGTTGCCTCCCCCCCCATGCACTCCTCCTCCCACGTACCTGTGCAACCATCTAGTACTCAGGGTCTCTTGCCATTGAGGATCCCTCCGCCCTCCTTCCCGTCAATTGCCTCCCCCCCCCCCCCATGCACTCCTCCGACGTACCTGTGCAACCATCTGGTACTCAGGGTCTTGTGCCATTGAGGATCCCTCCGCCCTCCTTCCCCTCAATTGCCTCCCCCCCTCATGCACTCCTCCCACGTACCTGTGCAACCATCTGGTACTCAGGGTCTCGTGCCATTGAGGATCCCTCCGCCCTCCTTCCCCTCCGTTGCCTCCCCCCCCCATGCACTCCTCCTCCCACTTACCTGTGCAACCATCTGGTACTCAGGGTCTCCTGCCAGGGCAATTCCTTCCAGAGTGGCCACACTCCGGGCCAGCAGGCTCATGTAGGGAGGGACGCTGAAGGGGATCTCCATAGTCACTGACAGCAGATCCTGAGGGGTGACGTAAAAAGGGGGTTACATGACATAACAGGGGGGTACGTTATCAAGGGGTTACATGACATACCAGGGGGTTACTTAAAGGAGTTACACAACAGAAGTTGCATAACAGGGTTACACAACAGGGCCACACAACAGGAGTTACACCACAGGGCATACATAACCGGGGTACACTACAGGAGTTACATAACAGAGTTATACAACAGGAGTTACACAACTGGGTTACTTAACAGGAGTAACATAACAGGGGTTCGTAAACCGTAAACCACCATGCCACATCAAGAAGTCCCCGCCTACCTTGACCCACAGCTCCATCCCGAACCCCTACCTGTGACAGCGCCTGGAAGTTAAAGGCCTTGGCGCCGCCCCCTCGAAGGTAGGGTCCTAGCACGCGCTCCATGACAGGGGTGATGACCCTCCGGTCGCAGCCACTGGATATTGAAGGGGTGGACGGGAAGGGAGGGGGGGGGCAGGGTTTTGAATGACTTGCCTACACAAGCACTAGCTCCATCACTGGTATGTGGACCCTTGATCTCTCATATGAGTCATATCAAACCCACTGAAGGGACAGCGGGCGAGGCGGACGGGGTAGGGAGGGGGGTCTGGAGCGAAATCCCATCATCATGCAACCAGCCATTGGTGAAGCGACGCAGACGGGGAAGGGGGACGTTCAGGGTTGGAACCCCAGATCTCATAACCTGGCATGCCTTACATCACTAGTGGGATCACATCCAATGAAGGTGGTCGTGGGCTAGGGGCAGCAGGTACGTGTGGGAGAGGGTGGGGTGGGTGGGGGGGGGTCAGGGTTTAACCCCCATAATCATTGACCCATCACTCACTCGATCATGGAGTGTAATGATCCCCCACCCACATCCTGACAGCAATACACGGAAGCTTCAGCTGGTGACATGCATCCCAAATATGGTCAGAACTGCACATGCAGCTGCTCACTGGCGCACTGCACAGTAAGAGCTGGCTCACTGCACATACAGCCACTCACTCCCTCACTGCACATATGGACCCAGTCTGGCCTGCCTTATCAGCCCCAGTTCAAAGTTCATCCCGAAGCCTTAAACCAGCCCTAGTTCAAAGTCCACCCCAAAAGCCCTGAACCAGTCCACCCAGCCCATATTTTTACTCACATTGGCAGGAAGCCCAGCTCTACGAAGTCTCCAATGAGAGCATCCCAGTCCCTGGAGGTTACACGGGGAAAGTGGAGACAGGTATGGGGGAGGGGCACATACAGATGGGTGAGACAAGGAAGGGGGGAGAGGCACATGGACATAAGGGGAAAGTGAAGACAGGAAAGGGGGGAGGGGCACATACAGATGGGTGAGACAAGGAAGGGGGGAGAGGCACATGGACATATGGGGATAGTGAAGACAGGTTAAGGAGGTAGAGGGGGAGCAACATGAAGATGGGAGAGGCAGGTGAGGTAGGGCGGGTTATATGAGTAGGTTGATGTGGGTTCGGCACGGCACCTGTGTGGGACAGTTGGATAAGGTAATGCACTTGTGATGCAGCGTGGGGTGGGTGATTTGTCGTCAAGTTTTTGCAATTGTTTAGTCCAATAGAGTATATCACCGTTAAGGTGACAGAAATTAAGAAGGCGGAAAAAGTGAAGTAGGGTTATGAGGGATCACACAGTGCTGACAAGTCGGCCATGGGGACGGTAGAGTAGTGAACCGTGAGCCCTACACCACCTGTTGGCCAGGTGAACCCATTACCCTGATCACCTGTTGGCCAGGTGAACCCTAAAGCCTGATCACCTGTTTGCTAGGTGAATGGTGGCTGACACCATGGCCTGTCTGTCCTGGGCAGGGATCTCCGCCACCAAACCAAAGTCCAGCAGGCACAGCTTCCCCGCGTCAGGTCCCGAAGTGATCTGTGGAGGGTGAAATGGGGTCGTAGGGGGGGGGGGTAAAGCCAAGGGCACTGGGGGGAGGGAGGGGGGGGGGAGGGAGGGGCCATGGTCAAGGGGGGAGGGTCGTAGGGTGGGCAGGTAATGCTCTTCAGGTAAACTTCAAGTCAGTTTGCATGCAGCCACACTCGCCTTGAGCAGGTTGCCTGCGTGTAGGGTTTTGGATTCAAGGGTTTTATGTTTAGTCAGTACTCATCCTGCCATACTCACCCTGATCAGGTTGCTGGGGTGTCGGGTTTCAGGTTCAAGGGTTCAGTTCTCATTCAGTACTAAACTGGGACTGGGAAAAAGACAACAAATCCAGCCCCACTCACCTTCAGCAGGTTGCCAGGGTTAAGGGTTTCAGGGTTAAGGGCTGAGGGTCAAGTCCGTACTTCACACGTGTGACTTGATATCCCGCCCGTCCGTACTTCACACATATTACTCAATACCCAGCCAGCCCCACTCGCCTTGAGCAGGTTGCCTGGGTGCGGGTCTCCGTGGATGAAACCGATCTCCAGCAGCTGCGTCAGGAAGGCGGCTTGGCCCACCTGCAAGTGTGGAGGCGGGTTCAAACCAGGCATCAAAATTCTGTCTCACACGCATAACTAACCCAACCCCCAGGCCCGGTTTTCGCTGGGGAGAGAGTTGACAGTAGTAAGTGCACAAAGCCATGGTCAAGACACACGTACAAGATAGGGGGGGCACAGTCAGTCAATAGAGGCCAAGCAGCCTGTAACCTAGCCAGCAGCTCCAGAACCCTAGCCAGCAGCTCCAGAACCCTAGCCAGCAGCTCCTGAACCCTAGCCAGCAGCTCCTGAACCCTAGCCAGCAGCTCCTGAACTCTAGCCAGTAGATCCTGAACCCTAGCCAGCAGCTCCTGAACTCTAGCCAGCAGCTCCTGAACCCTAGCCAGCAGCTCCAGAACCCTAGCCAGCAGCTCAGGAACCCTAGCCAGCAGATCCTGAACCCTAGCCAGCAGATCCTGAACCCTAGCCAGCAGCTCCTGAACCCTAGCCAGCAGCTCCTGAACCCTAGCCAGCAGCTCCTGAACCCTAGCCAGCAGATCCTGGACCCTAGCCAGCAGATTCTTAACCCTACACAACAGCTCCTGGACCCTAGCCAGCAGCTCCTGAACCCTAGCCAGCAGATCCTGGACCCTAGCCAGCAGATCCTAGACCCTAGCCAGCAGATCCTGAACCCTAGCCAGCAGCTCCTGCACCCTAGCCAGCAGATCCTGGACGCTAGCCAGCAGATCCTGGACCCTAGCCAGCAGCTCCTGAACCCTAGCCAGCAGCTCCTGCACCCTAGCCAGCAGCTCCTGAACCCTAGCCAGCACATCCTGGACCCTAGCCAGCAGCTCCTGAACCCTAGCCAGCAGATCCTGGACCCTAGCCAGAAGCTCCTGAACCCTAGCCAGCAGATCCTGGACCCTAGCCAGCAGCTCCTGAACCCTAGCCAGCAGATCCTGAACCCTATACAATACCCCTAGGCGGCACAAATCATGCGCCCTCTGTTGCATCCACACCTTAACCAATGTGCGGATCTCTGTGGGCTCCAGAGTCGTGAGCTTCACACCATCAATCCACTGCATCGTCAACACACGCCTGGGGGTGGGGGTGGGGGCCCGGGATGGTGGGTTCAGGGTTAGGGTTCAGGGTTACAGTTTGCTTTGTCAATCCACTGCATCGTCAGTACAAGCCTGGGGGTGGGGGTGGGGGCCCGGGATGGTGGGTTCAGGGTTAGGGTGCAGGGTTACGGCTCGCTTTGTCAATCCACTGCATCGTCAGTACACGTCTGGGGGTGGGGGTGGGGGCCCGGGATGGTGGGTTCAGGGTTAGGGTGCAGGGTTACGGCTCGCTCTGTCAATCCACTGCATCGTCAGTACAAGCCTGGGGGTGGGGGTGGGGGCCCCGGATGGTGGGTTCAGGGTTAGGGTGCAGGTTTGCGGTTTGCTTTGTCAATCGACTGCATCGTCAACACATGCCTGGGGTGGGCAGGGGTTATGAGGTGAAGGTTGCAAAGTTACGGCTCGTTTTTTCAATCGACTGCATCGTCAACACACGCTTGTGCTTGAGGTGGTCGATGTGGTTCAGGTGGTCCAGGGTCCAGAGGTCACTTTGTCAATCCACTGCAGGGTCGATACATGGACGGGGGATGGGCAGAGGACAAAAGTAAAGGGCGAGGGGTCAGGGGTTAGGACTCACTCTGCCAGCCCACAGCATGGTCAACACATCCATGGAGGGAAAGGGTTTAGGGTTCACTCCGTCGATCTAATACATGGGGGGAAAGGGTTTAGGGTTCACTCCGTCGATCTAATCCATACTCATTCGTGTATACGTGCTTCAGGGGGTGAGGGCTTGGGTGATGTTATCGAGGGGCGCAGAGTCCAGAGGGGACGGGAGGGAAGCCAGGGGGAGGGGTGGGGGCCGCCTGTGGGCGGGGGGAGGACAGTTTTGGGAGGTGGGGGTGGAGGGAGTGTTTTGTGTGAGGGGAGGACAAGATCAGGTTGCGCTGGGCAGGGTAGGGTTCATTCTGGCAATCCAATGCATAATATCATTCATCAATGCGTGCTTAATGGGGCGAGGGCTTGTGTGATGTTATCGAGGTGCGCAGAGTCCAGAGGGGACGGGAAGGAAGTCAGGGGGGAGGGGTGGGGGCCGCCTGTGGGCGGGGGGAGGACAGTTTTGGGAGGTGGGGGGGCAGCAGTCTGTGTTCTGAGCGGGGGGAGGACAAGGTCATGTTGCACTGGACAGGAGGTGTGAACCACTGGCTAGAGATGCAGGGGGCAAACGGAAGCAGGAAATGAACAGAATGCCTTACACCAGCGGCATGAATAAATGTACTGCAGGCCAAACTCACCTTGTGGTCAATTCGAGCATGGGTTTGGGGATCACGATATCCACTGCCTTGAACTCGCTCTCGTCCAGGAGCTAAGAGAGGAGACACGGGGAGGGGCGGGAAGAAGGGGGGGGGGGCAGACAATCACTATAATGATCCAATTACCGGCGCTGGCAACGCGCTCGCCCAGTGGCTGATATAAGACGCGGGGAGGTAGGGCGAGGTGTGTGTGGGGGGGGGAAGTAATAATGATCATAATTCAATTTCCAGTGCTGGACACGCGCTCGTCCAGAAGCTGAGGAGGCAGGGGTCTGAGGGGGGAGATTGGCACTTCACACATGATTCACACATGCATGCATAATCCTCCCCAGGCTCAAGGTGGGCGGAGGATCAGGTGTGGGGGGAGGATCAAGTTGGGGAGAGGATCAGGTGTGAATCATGAAGATGTCATCCGAAGGATGACAGAAGACAAGGAGGGGGAGTAATGGGGAAAACATGTTGATGTGGGGGGTCCGGAAATCATGATTATTATCCAGTGACCGGCGCTGGGCTCCGCTCACCCAAAAAGCTGAGAAGGCAGGGCTTGGAAGGGGGGGGGGGCACTTGGGGGGAGGATCAGGTGTGAATCATGTGACTATGGTCCAATGATTGACAGGACACAAGGGAGGGGGTAACAGGACTAACATGAAGGTTAGGGGGAGGGGAAGATCATGTGCAGGTCCTTGAGATCCAACCAAGGGGTCAGCAATTATTGCTGGTGCTGCTTACACAAACGAGAAGGGAGGGGGTAGGGGGGGGGGGGCATTTTTTCATGAGGAGTGCACCTGCAGCACTGCGCCCCCCTGGTCCCTTCCCTCACCCTCTTCCCACCTGCCTCTTGATCCATTTTTGTGTCCTGGCCCTCCTACCCTCACCTCCCTCGCCTTCCCCACCCCACCCCAACTGTACAAGCACCAACATGCCCTCACCACGAACCCCTCCAAAGGCGCTCCTCCACCCCCCCTTGCCACACCTGTCGCATTCGGATCCCGTTGAGCGCCTCATTGCGGAAGTCCAGCTCGGTATACAGGCCCTGAACGCAACACATGATGAGAGAGGGGGTCAGGTGTCAAATAATTGGATGATACAATGGGAGAGGGGTGGAGAGGTCGGACTGAATGAGGCCACCATGAGATGGGGGGTAACATTTTCTGAGCCTCTCTCACACAAGAGTTCCTCGACATAGTTTTGGGCGGGATTGTTCCCCTACGGGTAACCTTCATGACATATGATGTTACCAGACAGGAAGAGAGGGGTTATGAGAGGTTACGAAGAGAGAGGAGGGCACAAGAATAACGGTGCAATGCGAGAGGGTTTACGACAGGTTTATGATGAGAGAGGGGATCGCGGGAAATGATTTATAACGTGAGAAGGGTATGGGTATGAGACTAGGCATAGATAGGCTCAAGAGGCTGAAATAAATGATGAAAGGGGGGCTCGTAAATGATGAAAGATTAACAAGAACCCTCTTCATGTATCTGCCCTGCCACCGAATGACACTTTCTGAATTACCCTGTGCAAGCTTCCCCCCTTCCACCCTTCATCTGCTTGTCCTCCCTCGGAATGGCACTTTCCAATTTACCCTGAGCAAGCGTCCCCCCTTCCTCCCTAAATCTGCCTGTCCTACCTCGGCAAATGTTGACAGCAGCTCTTGGTAGTCGGTGGTCTGCGCCGTGAACCGCTTGACCAGCTGCTCATAAACGCCAATGGCCCGACGCAGGACATACAGATCCTGTGGTTTCGGTTGCAGGGTTTAGGATTCAGGGCCAGACATACACACACATACCCTTACTTGCCCCCACCCACTCCACTTTCAGACTGTGCTTTCATACTTACATTCTCACCCACCCACCTTGAAAGTGCCAAGGACGCCTGGTCGCTGCACCTTCACCTCCACCCACCCCACACACCTGCCCCCCACATGCCCACCCGCCCCCCACACATGCCCACACTTCCGCCCAAACAATGGACTTTGAGTCTTTGGTTTATTTCTATACATCGTCTCTCTTGTGCGCCCCCACCCACCTTCCAAATCGGGCTGAATGCGCCTTGTTGCTGCACCCTCACCACTAGCCCACCTTTGAAATTGTGCTGAGTGCGCCTGGTCGGCTGGTCGCTTCAGCTTCACAACCCACCCCAATCAGTTTGTTAAATAATGCTGAGAGCGCCTGGTCGCTGCATTTTCACCCCCCACCCACACACACAGACACAAGCGCACACTCGCGCCCACACACTAAGCTTTAAGATATTGTGTTTGTTCACACTTGATCTCGTGTGCCCACACCCACATTCAAAAGTGTGCCGAGCGTGCCTCGTTGCTGCACCTTCACCCCCTCCCACCACTGTGAAATTGTGCAGAGTGCGCCTGGTCGCTGCAGCTTCATACCCCACCCCAACCCACCTTTGAAATTTTGCTGAGTGCGCCTGGTCGTTGTACCTTCACCCCCTCCCTCCACTGTGAACTTGTGCTGATAGTGGCTGGACGCTGACACTTCATCCCCACCCCCCACCCACCTTTGAAATTGTGCTGAGTGCGCCTGGTCGTTGCACCTTCACCGCAACGTCCTCCCCTGTGGAGCGCAGCTTGGCACGGTACACCTGCGGCGGGTGCAGATCCCTGTTTAATGAAGGGCATGTCAGTGCTGCAGGGAAGGTGCATCAGACCTATTAGCTGTGGGGGCCCAGTGCAGCAGTCCTGTGCGGCCAGCCTGGTGCGGCCAGCCAGGTGCGGCCAGCCATGCTCCTTCACCGATATTGCGCCCCAATTGGATCCTGGGCAGCCTCGGTCTTGCTTGCCAAAGTTGATTTGCAACCGGGAAAAACAAATGAACTGACAGGCACAGCAACAAACTTGTCAAAATGTCCACATGCCCAGGCGATGCAAGAGGTGCAGATTGCAACCGTGTGTCGTCTTCGGGTACGCCACCGCCTCAAACAAAGAAAGGCTTCCAGATGCATGCGCATGTGCATGGAAGCTGTAGCAAACGCACGAGTACACCAGAGTGGCCTAAGATGCCACACACACACACTCATGCGCGAGCCATGATGCCCTAATTCCGGCAGGAAAAAGCTTAACACCAAGGGTCCCTCAACATTTAGCCTAAGACCCACAAACCTGTGCGAGTGACGCCGCAGCGATGGGCTCTGCCGAGAACTCGCTGAACAGGTTGTCAATGGTATCACCCAGGTCTTGCTCCACCATGGCGCGAGCCTGTTGAGAACAAGGTAGGTACAGGTTTCGGAGGTCACTTTCAGAGGAACAGAAGCTGGTTGTAGATTGTCAATGTTATCACCCAGGTCTTGCTTCTCAACATGGCGCCTGCCCGTAAGAGCGGTTAAGACAGGTTGGGAGGTCACTCTTGCATCCCTGTTGACTGAAGGTCTGGCAGGTAATGAAGACAGGCCCAGCAGGTAATCAAGGCAGGCCCAGCAGCTACTACAGGAAGGTCCAGCAGGTAATTAAGGCAGGGCCAGCAGGTAATTAAGGCAGGGCCAGCAGGTAATTAAGGCAGGGCCAGCAGGTAATCAAGGCAGGGCCAGCAGGTAATTAAGGCAGGGCCAGCAGGTAATTAAGGCAGGGCCAGCAGGTAATTAAGGCAGTGCCAGCAGGTAATTAAGGCAGTGCCAGCAGGTAATTAAGGCAGGGCCAGCAGGTAATTAAGGCAGGGCCAGCAGGTAATTAAGGCAGGGCCAGCAGGTAATTAAGGCAGGGCCAGCAGGTAATCAAGGCAGGGCCAGCAAATAATTAAGGCAGGGCCAGCAGGTAATCAAGGCAGGGCCAGCAAATAATTAAGGCAGGGCCAGCAGGTAATTAAGGCAGGGCCAGCAGGTAATCAAGGCAGGGCCAGCAGGTAATTAAGGCAGGGCCAGCAGGTAATCAAGGCAGGGCCAGCAGCTACTACAGGAAGGCCCAGCAGGTAATTAAGGCAGGGCCAGCAGGTAATTAAGGCAGGGCCAGCAGGTAATTAAGGCAGGGCCAGCAGGTAATTAAGGCAGGGCCAGCAGCTACTACAGGAAGGCCCAGCAGGTAATTAAGGCAGGGCCAGCAGGTAATTAAGGCAGGGCCAGCAGGTAATTAAGGCAGGGCCAGCAGGTAATTAAGGCAGGGCCAGCAGGTAATTAAGGCAGGGCCAGCAGGTAATCAAGGCAGGGCCAGCAGGCAATTAAGGCAGGGCCAGCAGGTAATTAAGGCAGGGCCAGCAGGTAATTAAGGCAGGGCCAGCAGGTAATCAAGGCAGGGCCAGCAGGTAATTAAGGCAGGGCCAGCAGGTAATCAAGGCAGGGCCAGCAGGTAATTAAGGCAGGGCCAGCAGGTAATTAAGGCAGGGCCAGCAGGTAATCAAGGCAGGGCCAGCAGGTAATTAAGGCAGGGCCAGCAGGTAATTAAGGCAGGGCCAGCAGGTAATTAAGGCAGGGCCAGCAGGTAATTAAGGCAGGGCCAGCAGGTAATTAAGGCAGGGCCAGCAGGTAATCAAGGCAGGGCCAGCAGGTAATTAAGGCAGGGCCAGCAGGTAATTAAGGCAGGGCCAGCAGGTAATCAAGGCAGGGCCAGCAGGTAATTAAGGCAGGGCCAGCAGGTAATTAAGGCAGGGCCAGCAGGTAATCAAGGCAGGGCCAGCAGGTAATCAAGGCAGGCCCAGCAGGTAATTAAGGCAGGGCCAGCAGGTAATTAAGGCAGGGCCAGCAGGTAATCAAGGCAGGGCCAGCAGGTAATTAAGGCAGGGCCAGCAGGTAATCAAGGCAGTGCCAGCAGGTTATTAAGGCAGGGCCAGCAGGTAATCAAGGCAGGGCCAGCAGGTAATTAAGGCAGGGCCAGCAGGTAATTAAGGCAGGGCCAGCAGGTAATTAAGGCAGGGCCAGCAGGTAATTAAGGCAGGCCCAGCAGGTAATCAAGGCAGGGCCAGCAGGTAATTAAGGCAGGGCCAGCAGGTAATTAAGGCAGGGCCAGCAGGTAATCAAGGCAGGCCCAGCAGGTAATCAAGGCAGGCCCAGCAGGTAATTAATGCAGGGCCAGCAGGTAGTCAAGGCAGGCCCAGCAGGTAATTAAGGCAGGCCCAGCAGGTAATCAAGGCAGGCCCAGCAGGTAATTAAGACAGGGCCAGCAGGTAATCAAGGCAGGGCCAGCAGGTTATTAAGACAGGCCCAGCAGGTAAATAAGGCAGGGCCAGCAGGTAATCAAGGCAAGCCCAGCAGGTAATCAAGGCAGGGCCAGCAGGTTATCAAGGCAGGGCCAGCAGGTAATCAAGGCAGGGCCAGCAGGTAATCAAGGCAGGCCCAGCAAGCAATTAAGGCAGGGCCAGCAGGTAATCAAGGCAGGGCCAGCAGGTAATCAAGGCAGGCCCAGCAGGTAATCAAGGCAGGCCCAGCAGGTAATTAATGCAGGCCCAGCAGGTAATCAAGGCAGGGCCAGCAGGTAATCAAGGCAGGGCCAGCAGGTAATCAAGGCAGGGATAGCAGGTAATCAAGGCAGGGCCAGCAGGTAATTAAGGCAGGGCCAGCAGGTAATCAAGGCAGGCCCAGCAGGTAATCAAGGCAGGGCCAGCAGGTAATTAAGGCAGGCCCAGCAGGTAATCAAGGCAGGGCCAGCAGGTAATCAAGGCAGGGCCAGCAGGTAATTAAGGCAGGGCCAGCAGGTAATCAAGGCAGGCCCAGCAGGTAATTAAGGCAGGGCCAGCAGGTAATCAAGGCAGGGCCAGCAGGTAATCAAGGCAGGGCCAGCAGGTAATTAAGGCAGGGCCAGCAGGTAATTAAGGCAGGGCCAGCAGGTAATTAAGGCAGGGCCAGCAGGTAATCAAGGCAGGGCCAGCAGGCAATTAAGGCAGGCCCAGCAGGTAATTAAGGCAGGGCCAGCAGGTAATTAAGGCAGGGCCAGCAGGTAATTAAGGCAGGGCCAGCAGGTAATCAAGGCAGGGCCAGCAGGTAATTAAGGCAGGGCCAGCAGGTAATTAAGGCAGGGCCAGCAGGTAATCAAGGCAGGGCCAGCAGGCAATTAAGGCAGGCCCAGCAGGTAATTAAGGCAGGGCCAGCAGGTAATTAAGGCAGGCCCAGCAGGCAATTAAGGCAGGCCCAGCAGGTAATCAAGGCAGGGCCAGCAGGTAATCAAGGCAGGGCCAGCAGGCAATTAAGGCAGGCCCAGCAGGTAATCAAGGCAGGCCCAGCAGGTAATTAAGGCAGGGCCAGCAGGTAATCAAGGCAGGGCCAGCAGGTAATTAAGGCAGGGCCAGCAGGTAATTAAGGCAGGGCCAGCAGGTAATTAAGGTAGGCCCAGCAGGTAATCAAGGCAGGGCCAGCAGGTAATCAAGGCAGGGCCAGCAGGTAATCAAGGCAGGGCCAGCAGGTAATCAAGGCAGGGCCAGCAGGCAATTAAGGCAGGCCCAGCAGGTAATCAAGGCAGGCCCAGCAGGTAATTAAGGCAGGGCCAGCAGGTAATCAAGGCAGGGCCAGCAGGTAATTAAGGCAGGGCCAGCAGGTAATTAAGGCAGGGCCAGCAGGTAATTAAGGCAGGCCTAGCAGGTAATCAAGGCAGGGCCAGCAGGTAATCAAGGCAGGGACAGCAGGTAATCAAGGCAGGGCCAGCAGGTAATTAAGGCAGGGCCAGCAGGTAATTAAGGCAGGGCCAGCAGGTAATCAAGGCAGGGCCAGCAGGTAATTAAGGCAGGCCCAGCAGGTAATCAAGGCAGGGCCAGCAGGTAATTAAGGCAGGGCCAGCAGGTAATCAAGGCAGGGCCAGCAGGTAATCAAGGCAGGCCCAGCAGGCAATTAAGGCAGGCCCAGCAGGTAATCAAGGCAGGGCCAGCAGGTAATCAAGGCAGGGCCAGCAGGTAATTAAGGCAGGGCCAGCAGGTAATTAAGGCAGGGCCAGCAGGTAATTAAGGCAGGGCCAGCAGGTAATCAAGGCAGGGCCAGCAGGTAATTACGGCAGGCCCAGCAGGTAATTAAGGCAGGGCCAGCAGGTAATCAAGGCAGGGCCAGCAGGTAATTAAGGCAGGCCCAGCAGGTAATCAAGGCAGGGCCAGCAGGTAATTAAGGCAGGGCCAGCAGGTAATTAAGGCAGGGCCAGCAGGTAATCAAGGCAGGGCCAGCAGGTAATTAAGGCAGGGCCAGCAGGTAATTAAGGCAGGGCCAGCAGGTAATCAAGGCAGGGCCAGCAGGTAATCAAGGCAGGGCCAGCAGGTAATCAAGGCAGGGCCAGCAGGTAATCAAGGCAGGGCCAGCAGGTAATTAAGGCAGGCCCAGCAGGTAATCAAGGCAGGGCCAGCAGGTAATTAAGGCAGGGCCAGCAGGTAATCAAGGCAGGGCCAGCAGGTAATCAAGGCAGGCCCAGCAGGTAATTAAGGCAGGCCCAGCAGGTAATCAAGGCAGGGCCAGCAGGTAATTAAGGCAGGGCCAGCAGGTAATTAAGGCAGGGCCAGCAGGTAATTAAGGCAGGCCCAGCAGGTAATTAAGGCAGGGCCAGCAGGTAATCAAGGCAGGGCCAGCAGGTAATTAAGGCAGGCCCAGCAGGTAATCAAGGCAGGGCCAGCAGGTAATTAAGGCAGGCCCAGCAGGTAATCAAGGCAGGGCCAGCAGGTAATTAAGGCAGGGCCAGCAGGTAATTAAGGCAGGGCCAGCAGGTAATCAAGGCAGGGCCAGCAGGTAATCAAGGCAGGGCCAGCAGGTAATTAAGGCAGGGCCAGCAGGTAATTAAGGCAGGGCCAGCAGGTAATCAAGGCAGGCCCAGCAGGTAATTAAGGCAGGGCCAGCAGGTAATCAAGGCAGGGCCAGCAGGTAATCAAGGCAGGGCCAGCAGGTAATCAAGGCAGGGCCAGCAGGTAATTAAGGCAGGGCCAGCAGGTAATTAAGGCAGGGCCAGCAGGTAATCAAGGCAGGCCCAGCAGGTAATTAAGGCAGGGCCAGCAGGTACTTAAGGCAGGGCCAGCAGGTAATCAAGGCAGGGCCAGCAGGTAATCAAGGCAGGCCCAGCAGGTAATCAAGGCAGGGCCAGCAGGTAATCAAGGCAGGGCCAGCAGGCAATTAAGGCAGGCCCAGCAGGTAATCAAGGCAGGCCCAGCAGGTAATTAAGGCAGGGCCAGCAGGTAATTAAGGCAGGGCCAGCAGGTAATCAAGGCAGGCCCAGCAGGTAATCAAGGCAGGGCCAGCAGGTAATTAAGGCAGGGCCAACAGGTAATCAAGGCAGGCCCAGCAGGTAATTAAGGCAGGGCCAGCAGGTAATTAAGGCAGGCCCAGCAGGTAATTAAGGCAGGCCCAGCAGGTAATCAAGGCAGGGCCAGCAGGTAATCAAGGCAGGGCCAGCAGGCAATTAAGGCAGGCCCAGCAGGTAATCAAGGCAGGGCCAGCAGGTAATTAAGGCAGGGCCAGCAGGTAATCAAGGCAGGGCCAGCAGGTAATCAAGGCAGGGCCAGCAGGTAATTAAGGCAGGGCCAGCAGGTAATTAAGGCAGGGCCAGCAGGTAATCAAGGCAGGCCCAGCAGGTAATCAAGGCAGGGCCAGCAGGTAATCAAGGCAGGCCCAGCAGGTAATCAAGGCAGGGACAGCAGGTAATTAAGGCAGGGCCAGCAGGTAATCAAGGCAGGCCCAGCAGGTAATTAAGGCAGGCCCAGCAGGTAATCAAGGCAGGCCCAGCAGGTTATCAAGGCAGGGCCAGCAGGTAATCAAGGCAGGGCCAGCAGGTAATCAAGGCAGGCCCAGCAGGTAATTAAGGCAGGCCCAGCAGGTAATCAAGGCAGGCCCAGCAGGTAATTAAGGCAGGGCCAGCAGGTAATCAAGGCAGGGCCAGCAGGTAATTAAGGCAGGCCCAGCAGGTAATTAAGGCAGGGCCAGCAGGTAATTAAGGCAGGCCCAGCAGGTAATTAAGGCAGGCCCAGCAGGTAATCAAGGCAGGACCAGCAGGTAATCATGGCAGGCCCGGCAGGTAATGAAGGCAGGCCCAGCAGGCAATCAAGACAGGCCCAGCAGGTAATTAAGGCAGGCAAATCAGACAACAAAGGCAGGCCCAGCGGGTAACATAGGCAGGCGCCCTTCAACATCCCAGCCCCCCTACTGCATCTAGCAGTAACTTTTAGACTCAGAACTTGCCATATCAGAACTTGCCATAGAAGGCGGTTCATATCAGCCCTGTATGTTTCACTGTATGTTTACACTTTTTTCGAGGGGCAGGGCAAAGTTCCAGCAAGCCCTGTCCCGGCAAGCCCTACGATGTCAGGTTATGGCTGCGACCATTAACAAGCCTTAAACCCTTAGGCCTGTCAAGTCCGGTTTGGTTGCACCTCAGTGCGTCACCCTGCCCCAGCGCCTCTTTGGCTCTTTGACCACCTGGAGCGTACTGAATGGCTGCATCTCAGTGTCACCCTGCCCCAGCGCCTCTTTAACCCACCTGGAGCGTGCTGAATGGCTGCATCTCAGTGTCACCCTGCCCCAGCGCCTCTTTGACCCACCTGGAGCGTGCTGAATGGCTCAATGCGGTCCTGAAGCTTGGCTAGCTCCCTCATCACCGGAGGCGGCAGCACATCAGGCCTGCAAGGTACAAGCGGTACAAGTCATACATGATGTACAAACAGTACAGATGTACAATGGGCAGAGGTTAGGCTGGTGGTTGGTTGCTCAGGGTTGGCCCCACCCGCCCAGCCCACCTGGTGCGCTTGGACTGCCCCAACTAGGTGAAGGCAGGCCCCAGCTGCTGCCCTCCTGCCCTCCTGCCATACCTCGAGGGGTCGAGTTCGCTTGCCACTGCCACCTGATGCTCATGGCCTGTCCCAGTTTAGTGAATGTGGGCCTCGGTTTTTTACCTCCCACCCTCCTTGCAAAGGGTGTGCCCTGAAGGTGCGGAGGGTAGCCCCAATCCACCTGCCTTTCCCACTTGATGCTCATGATCTATCCCAGCTTAACGAATATGGGCCCCGACTGCTGCCCTCCTGGCCTCCTTTAAAAGGGCTGAGAGGGTAGCCCTCACCCACCCACACCACCCACCTGATGCTCATGATCTGCCCCAGCTTGGTGAAGGTGGGTCTCAGCTTTCACCCTCCTGCCACCCTTAAAAAGGGTATGAGGGTGAGCTCCCACCCACATCACCCACCTGATGCTCATAATCTGTCCCAGCTTGGTGAAATGTGGGCCCCAATTTATGACCACCCTGCCCTCCTGACCTCCTTTAAAAGAGTGTGAGGAGTAGCTCTCACCCACACAGCCCACCTGATGCTCATGATCTGCCCCAGTTTCGTGAAGGTGGGCCCCAGCTTCTCTAGGTTATCCACAGCATCCCTGGCCAGCTCAACCTGGAGGCGGCAGGGCAGGGTGGTGAAAAATTACGAAGACAAGGGGCAGGGAGGAACGAGGGCACGTTGGCAGAGAGCAACCATTGTCTTTTCAATCAATCAATTCCTGCTGCCGCCGGATGCCAGTGGGTGACGAAGCAGTGGTATATCTCCCCCTTACTCTTGATCTGGCTGCGGGTCGGTGGAGAGTCATATAGTTCAGGTGGCAGGTGAGCGGGGAAAAAGTTTTGGCGGAGAGCAGCACCCTTCGCCAGCTCCTCAATTAGGCTTGGCTACATTTCAGCTCCGTTTCAGCTACCTCCCAGGCACCGACCAGAGGACACGTGCTCAGACAGACATGCCATAGGACCGGGTGGACACAGATTCGCCCCAACCAGGCATATGAAAGGTAGGGACGCTTACCTGTCTGCCCTGTACCTTGCCCTGAACGACTCCCATCACCTCTTGGTAAGGGCAACATTGTTACCATTGAATCCGTTTTAATATATGGACCTACCCTCCCTATGAAGGAGTCATACCTTGATATACGTATCCACCATTGATCATTTTTGCCATTTTGCAATACGCTCACCTGTCTGTCTTGTACCTTGCCCTGAATGACCGCGTTGGCAAGCTTGGTGAGCCAAGGCGCTGAAGGGCAGCGCAAAAGGAGGGAAACCATCGGCATCAGCTTCAGCATCGGCATAAGCATCGGGGCATCATTACTAGGGATCGGACATACCGTATATTGAATCTATATATTCGCCTTATGTACCGTATACTGTATATTAAATTCTCCTTACGATCTTTTAAAATGGCCTCTAGCCATATTTGAGAGGGAAACCAACATTATGGGAGGGCATGAGGCCATGTCATGGAAGAGGTTAGGGGGAAACATTACAATCAGTAAGTTCTTGGTGCTGGAGGTGTAGGAATCGAAACCATGGCCATGCAATCCGCTTCATTGATCAATGAGCCTCTCGACCGAGTGTCGTCAAAACGCGGTCGCTATATACAGTGTGTCGAAATATACTGTGTATAGGCCTCCGTATATACGCCGTGTATACAGTATATATTGTATATACGTCGACCAATATACACGGCGATCCGGATCCCTTATCATTACCAGCAGCAGCAGCAGCATCTGCTGGTAACTCCACCCCTCCCTCGCCGGCATGTGTGCCATCTCATGCGCTGGCATGCAGAGGCAGCCAGTCTGTTCAATGCAGAACAGTAAAAGTGCTGGAGTTTCAGTGCCAAAACACAACCCCGCAGCACAGACCCCCCCACACAGCAGGCGCCCCGCTCTGTTCATCCCTGCTCCCAGCTCTCTGCTCCCCACCATCCTCTTTGCACAGCTGAGGTGGCAGAGAATGGAGTCCATCTTGACAACAGCTCCCTGCTCCCCACTCATTCCTGCTCTATGCTCCGCTCAAATTCCCGCTCCTGCTCTTCGCCCTGCACCTACCCCCGCTCCCTGCTCTCTTCACTGCTTCCATCCCCCTGCTCCCATGCATGCTCCTCCCTGCTGTCCTCCCTACTTTTTCCTACACTTATCCCCACTGCCCGATCTCTTCACTGCTCCCCGCTCCCAAGCCTGCTCTCATCCCTGCTCACTACTCTGCTCCTCCCCACTCCCTGCTCTCCTCCCTGCTCCTACCTGCTCCACACTCTCCTCCCTCCACATCCAAACATACCTGAGCTGGCAGTGAAACGAGTCCACCTTCCTAGCAGCTCCCACCTCTCCGCCCTTCTTTCTCATACCTGCTCCCCACTATCCTCCCTCCACGTTCACACTCACCTGAGATGGCAGTGAAACGAGTCCACCTTCCCAGCAGCTCCCCAGGCCTGTTGCCCCAGAATGCCGCGATCCTCTTCTCATTGTATACCAAAGGAAGGCCCTCCTCATCAACCTCGTTGGGGTCAAAATCGGCAGAGTCCAAGCGGCGGCGGCTGACATAGCTGACCTCCTAAAGAGATTAAGAGGGAAGGGAAAGCGATGGGGTCAAGAGGACTGCACTGCTTAGGTAGGCATTCTGAGTCACAGGATTCACAACCCTATTTACGAATTGTTGAGTGTGATGTCTGGAAATGTGTGTAAACCCTAGACCTTACCATGTCAGGGTATAAATAAGGGATTTAAATCAGGCTTTGGCCTTTTCAAGGGTAAGCCCTAGACCTGAGCACAAGCCGCGTTATCCTTCCCATCCTTTTGTGACGAAGACGGCACTGAGCATCCATCAACCCTATCCCTAACAGTCTTGGACACATGAAGGATATCAGATGCAAATAAAAAACTTCTCCTGTGACACTACATGCCTCCTTCATATACCTCAATGCCACATGTGAACACGTCGCACGTCTACAGCACATCAGTCATCCCTGCAGCATGTCTTGTGTGTTTTTGATCATCTCTGCTGCATAATGCATGCCTGCCGCGCAACAGGCATCACTGCAGCATGCCTGCTTGTCATCTGCACTTGTGAACATCTCTGCAGCATGTCGCATGTGTAATGCATGCATCACCATGTCTGCTGCATGTCGGCTTGTCTTTGGTAAAGCGCAGGAGACCTCTTCAAGCACTGCATGTCTGCATGGAAGATGTTCTGGTCTAATTTGCTGCGGCCAAATCAGCTACGCCTCTGCATGGCTGCTGTGCAGCAGACCTTTCTTCTGCGTGTCTGCAGGTATAATATGCAAATGCATCTCTGCATGACTAATTTCGGAGCAGTCATACCTGCTGCCTGCCTAATACGGAAGGGCCCCCTCTGCTGCATGCCTGCATGTCTGCTGTGAGAGACTCATCTCTGTCCTCACCTTGACGTCACGGATGGTGAGGTCCTTAAGATCACCGTCCATCCCTAAGTCTTTGATATCCCGGATATTCTTGATGTCTTTAATGTCGGGTAGGTTCCGCATCCCCGGAGGGCGCTTCGTGGTGGAGGCCCGGACCATGCTCACGGGCCTCGGCGCACCACCGGAGCCATGCGAAGCGCCCAAGGGCGTTCGGGGAATAGTTTGCCGGCTGGACAGCTGCATCATGATGTCTCGACTAGGCGGGTGTCCAAAAAGTTACAAGTAGCTTCCGAACGCTGCACTTTCGATCTCGAGAGTAGTAGAAGGTCAGGTTTAATATGTGTATTATTACCAATGAGGGTAGGCGTACCTTTCGGAACTTGTTAAATCATCGGGGGCCACACAGCACAATGGCACCACAAAAACTACATCCGTACTCGTTCACACTTCACCTGCGGATTTTTCATTTAGGGAAAGTGCGAACGCGTGTGCCCAGTTCACACCCATCTCAACTGAACATAGAGCGGTGGATGCCTGAAGCCCTACTCGGTACCAGCCAGTCCCGTGTTCGTCAAGCCAAGATTCGGCATTCATTGAATCCCCAGATTTAGTATATGTTGACTTATTAACATTATGGTGGCAGCACTGGCGACAGGCGTCCTGTCGGGCCAGCAAGGCCATGCTCTGACCGTGCACCTGCTTCTTCTTACTTGGATAATCAGCAATTCATGCGCGAACTCGTCCCCTCAAATTTGCAAGCCTCAGGCAAGACCTCATGCCGCTCCGATGCCGCACTCGAATATGGAGAGCAAAAGCTGATCGCGGTGATCGCCCATCCTACCCCACCATCGCAGGGTCTGCTAACACTGGATCAGCCCTACCCGGTGCCCCATGCGTATGAGGGCGGGATCCCTTTCTGTCCACAGGTAAGAAACTGATGGGATGCAGCGCTGCCATTGTCCTGCCCATGCTTCGCATATGGGGAGCAGTACATCCTGCGCGCCATGCATGCGAAGGCAGCACAGGACAGAGTCTGACCCATGCTTCGCATGCTGGGAGCAGTACATCCTGCGCGCCATGCATGCGAAGGCATCACAGGACACAGCCTAACCCATGCTCTGCATGAGGGGAGCAGTGCATGCATACATGTAGGGTTAACTTCAAATTCCATGCATGTAAACTATCGGCAGGAAATCGTCCAATCAGTAGCGCGGTAGTGTAATAGCTCCTGGTCAACAGGTTTGAGCGAAACCTGAGCGTGTGGGAGCTACTGCTGACGCCATGCATGTGTCCACCTCCCAAGATGGAGCCGCTGGCATGCATCCTCTATCTGACATGTGGTAGTTGAAGGAGGCCTGCATCGGGATGATGTAATTTGGGACATGGGCAACCTGGCCTGGGTGTCTTACCATCTAAACGGAGGCTGTTGTCGTAGCGAACAGGCATACATTTCAAAGCATTCTTTGTTCAGGTCTAAGGTTTTTGAGGGATTTAACCTAAACTCTCATCCTCAAAAACTCGTAACCCGTAACCCTAAATCATGCATCCCTCTAAAAGATCCTGTTTGCTGATAGCCTTGTCGGTTGCATCGGCACCCATACAAACCCCTGCGATGTTTCAAGTCAATCTTGAGCAGCTTCATGAGCGGCCCCTCTAGTGGGAGGGCACGCAGACTCTTGGAATGCCTGATTGGACACCTGGTTGGACACCTGATTCATTTGAGCCGCCACCGCAACACAGACATATGCTCTGAAGGGGGAGGGTAGGCGAGCATGTGCGCACGGTCGGCCCAGCCTCTTCGGAAGCCCACAACTATAAACAGCCTACAAACTGCGTCTGGCTCAAGCTCGCTGACCTGGCGTTACTGCTGCCGCTGCTGCTGCTCCCTCACCCTGCAGCTTCCTTGCTGACCTGGCGTCACTGCTGCTGCTGCTTCTCCCTTACCCTGCAGCTTCCTTGCTGACCTGGCGTCACTGCTGCTGCTGCTTCTCCCTTACCCTGCAGCTTCCTTGCTGACCTGGCGTCACTGCTGCTGCTGCTTCTCCCTTACCCTGCAGCTTCCTTGCTGACCTGGCGTCACTCCTGCTGCTTTTTCTCCCTCACCCTGAAATGTCCTTGCTGACCTGGCGTCACTGCTGCTGCTTTCTCTCCCTCACCCTGAAATGTCCTTGCTGACCTGGCGTCACTGCTGTTGCTGCTTCTCCCTTACCCTGCAGTCTCCTTGCTGACCTGGCGTCACTGCTGCTGCTGCTTCTCCCTTACCCTGCAGTTTCCTTGCTGACCTGGCGTCACTGCTGCTGCTGCTTCTCCCTTACCCTGCAGTCTCCTTGCTGACATGGCGTCACTGCTGCTGCTGCTTCTCCCTTACCCTGCAGCTTCCTTGCTGACCTGGCGTCACTGCAGCTCCTGCTTCTCCCTCACTCTGCAGTCTCCTTGCTGACCTGGCGTCACTGCTGCTGCTGCTTCTCCCTTACCCTGCAGTTTCCTTGCTGACCTGGCGTCACTGCTGCTGCTGCTTCTCCCTCACCCTGCAGTTTCCTTGCTGACCTGGCGTCACTGCTGCTGCTGCTTCTCCCTCACCCTGCAGTTTCCTTGCTGACCTGGCGTCACTGCTGCTGCTGCTTCTCCCTCACTCTGCAGTTTCCTTGCTGACATGGTGTCACTGCTGCTGCTGCTTCTCCCTCACCCTGCAGTTTCCTTGCTGACCTGGCGTCACTGCTGCTGCTGCTTCTCCCTCACCCTGCAGTTTCCTTGCTGACCTGGCGTCACTGCTGCTGCTGCTTCTCCCTCACTCTGCAGTTTCCTTGCTGACCTGGCGTCACTGCTGCTGCTGCTTCTCCCTTACCCTGCAGCTTCCTTGCTGACCTGGCGTCACTGCTGCTGCTGCTTCTCCCTCACTCTGCAGTTTCCTTGCTGACCTGGCGTCACTGCTGCTGCTGCTTCTCCCTTACCCTGCAGTCTCCTTGCTGACCTGGCGTCACTGCTGCTGCTGCTTCTCCCTCACTCTGCAGTTTCCTTGCTGACCTGGCGTCACTGCTGCTGCTGTTTCTCCCTTACCCTGCAGTTTCCTTGCTGACCTGGCGTCACTGCTGCTGCTGCTTCTCCCTTACCCTGCAGTTTCCTTGCTGACCTGGCGTCACTGCTGCTGCTGCTTCTCCCTTACCCTGCAGTTTCCTTGCTGACCTGGCGTCACTGCTGCTGCTGCTTCTCCCTCACCCTGCAGTTTCCTTGCTGACCTGGCGTCACTGCTGCTGCTGCTTCTCCCTTACCCTGCAGTCTCCTTGCTGACCTGGCGTCACTGCTGCTGCTGCTTCTCCCTCACCCTGCAGCTTCCTTGCTGACCTGGCGTCACTGCTGCTGCTGCTTCTCCCTTACCCTGCAGTTTCCTTGCTGACCTGGCGTCACTGCTGCTGCTGCTTCTCCCTCACTCTGCAGTTTCCTTGCTGACCTGGCGTCACTGCTGCTGCAGCTTCTCCCTTACCCTGCAGTCTCCTTGCTGACCTGGCGTCACTGCTGCTGCTGCTTCTCCCTCACTCTGCAGTTTCCTTGCTGACCTGGCGTCACTGCTGCTGCTGCTTCTCCCTTACCCTGCAGTTTCCTTGCTGACCTGGCGTCACTGCTGCTGCTGCTTCTCCCTTACCCTGCAGTTTCCTTGCTGACCTGGCGTCACTGCTGCTGCTGCTTCTCCCTTACCCTGCAGTTTCCTTGCTGACCTGGCGTCACTGCTGCTGCTGCTTCTCCCTTACCCTGCAGTTTCCTTGCTGACCTGGCGTCACTGCTGCTGCTGCTTCTCCCTCACCCTGCAGTCTCCTTGCTGACCTGGCGTCACTGCTGCTGCTGCTTCTCCCTTACCCTGCAGCTTCCTTGCTGACCTGGCGTCACTGCTGCTGCTGCTTCTCCCTCACTCTGCAGTTTCCTTGCTGACCTGGCGTCACTGCTGCTGCTGCTTCTCCCTTACCCTGCAGTTTCCTTGCTGACCTGGCGTCACTGCTGCTGCTGCTGCTTCTCCCTCACTCTGCAGTCTCCTTGCTGACCTGGCGTCACTGCTGCTGCTGCTTCTCCCTCACTCTGCAGTCTCCTTGCTGACCTGGCGTCACTGCTGCTGCTGCTGCTTCTCCCTCACTCTGCAGTTTCCTTGCTGACCTGGCGTCACTGCTGCTGCTGCTGCTTCTCCCTCACTCTGCAGTTTCCTTGCTGACCTGGCGTCACTGCTGCTGCTGCTTCTCCCTTACCCTGCAGTTTCCTTGCTGACCTGGCGTCACTGCTGCTGCTGCTTCTCCCTCACCCTGCAGTCTCCTTGCTGACCTGGCGTCACTGCTGCTGCTGCTTCTCCCTTACCCTGCAGTTTCCTTGCTGACCTGGCGTCACTGCTGCTGCTGCTTCTCCCTCACTCTGCAGTTTCCTTGCTGACCTGGCGTCACTGCTGCTGCTGCTTCTCCCTCACTCTGCAGTCTCCTTGCTGACCTGGCGCCACTGCTGCTGCTGCTTCTCCCTTACCCTGCAGTCTCCTTGCTGACCTGGCGTCACTGCTGCTGCTGCTTCTCCCTTACCCTGCAGTTTCCTTGCTGACCTGGCGTCACTGCTGCTGCTGCTTCTCCCTTACCCTGCAGTCTCCTTGCTGACCTGGCGTCACTGCTGCTGCAGCTTCTCCCTTACCCTGCAGTTTCCTTGCTGACCTGGCGTCACTGCTGCTGCTGCTTCTCCCTTACCATGCAGTCTCCTTGCTGACCTGGCGTCACTGCTGCTGCTGCTTCTCCCTTACCCTGCAGTTTCCTTGCTGACCTGGCGTCACTGCTGCTGCTGCTTCTCCCTCACCCTGCAGTTTCCTTGCTGACCTGGCGTCACTGCTGCTGCTGCTTCTCCCTTACCCTGCAGTTTCCTTGCTGACCTGGCGTCACTGCTGCTGCTGCTTCTCCCTTACCCTGCAGTTTCCTTGCTGACCTGGCGTCACTGCTGCTGCTGCTTCTCCCTCACTCTGCAGTCTCCTTGCTGACCTGGCGTCACTGCTGCTGCTGCTTCTCCCTCACTCTGCAGTCTCCTTGCTGACCTGGCGTCACTGCTGCTGCTGCTTCTCCCTCACCCTGCAGTCTCCTTGCTGACCTGGCGTCACTGCTGCTGCTGCTTCTCCCTTACCCTGCAGTTTCCTTGCTGACCTGGCGTCACTGCTGCTGCTGCTTCTCCCTTACCATGCAGTCTCCTTGCTGACCTGGCGTCACTGCTGCTGCTGCTTCTCCCTTACCCTGCAGTCTCCTTGCTGACCTGGCGTCACTGCTGCTGCTGCTTCTCCCTCACCCTGCAGTCTCCTTGCTGACCTGGCGTCACTGCTGCTGCTGCTTCTCCCTTACCCTGCAGTCTCCTTGCTGACCTGGCGTCACTGCTGCTGCTGCTTCTCCCTTACTCTGCAGTTTCCTTGCTGACCTGGCGTCACTGCTGATGCTGCTTCTCCCTTACCCTGCAGTTTCCTTGCTGACCTGGCGTCACTGCTGCTGCTGCTTCTCCCTCACTCTGCAGTCTCCTTGCTGACCTGGCGTCACTGCTGCTGCTGCTTCTCCCTCACTTTGCAGTTTCCTTGCTGACCTGGCGTCACTGCTGCTGCTGCTTCTCCCTTACCCTGCAGTCTCCTTGCTGACCTGGCGTCACTGCTGCTGCTGCTTCTCCCTTACCCTGCAGTCTCCTTGCTGACTTGGCGTCACTGCTGCTGCTGCTTCTCCCTCACCCTGCAGTCTCCTTGCTGACCTGGCGTCACTGCTGCTGCTGCTTCTCCCTTACCCTGCAGTTTCCTTGCTGACCTGGCGTCAGTGCTGCTGCTGCTTCTCCCTTACCCTGCAGTCTCCTTGCTGACCTGGCGTCACTGTTGCTGCTGCTTCTCCCTTACCCTGCAGTTTCCTTGCCGACCTGGCGTCACTGCTGCTGCTGCTTCTCCCTCACCCTGCAGTTTCCTTGCTGACCTGGCGTCACTGCTGCTGCTGCTTCTCCCTCACTCTGCAGTTTCCTTGCTGACCTGGCGTCACTGCTGCTGCTGCTTCTCCCTTACCCTGCAGTCTCCTTGCTGACATGGCGTCACTGCTGCTGCTGCTTCTCCCTTACCCTGCAGTTTCCTTGCTGACCTGGCGTCACTGCTGCTGCTGCTTCTCCCTTACCCTGCAGTCTCCTTGCTGACCTGGCGTCACTGCTGCTGCTGCTTCTCCCTTACCCTGCAGTCTCCTTGCTGACCTGGCGTCACTGCTGCTGCTGCTTCTCCCTTACCCTGCAGTTTCCTTGCTGACCTGGCGTCACTGCTGCTGCTGCTTCTCCCTCACCCTGCAGTTTCCTTGCTGACCTGGCGTCACTGCTGCTGCTGCTTCTCCCTTACCCTGCAGTTTCCTTGCTGACCTGGCGTCACTGCTGATGCTGCTTCTCCCTTACCCTGCAGTCTCCTTGCTGACCTGGCGTCACTGCTGCTGCTGCTTCTCCCTCACCCTGCAGTTTCCTTGCTGACCTGGCGTCACTGCTGCTGCTGCTTCTCCCTCACCCTGCAGTTTCCTTGCTGACCTGGCGTCACTGCTGCTGCTGCTTCTCCCTTACCCTGCAGTTTCCTTGCTGACCTGGCGTCACTGCTGCTGCTGCTTCTCCCTCACCCTGCAGTTTCCTTGCTGACCTGGCGTCACTGCTGCTGCTGCTTCTCCCTTACCCTGCAGTCTCCTTGCTGACCTGGCGTCACTGCTGCTGCTGCTTCTCCCTCACCCTGCAGTTTCCTTGCTGACCTGGCGTCACTGCTGCTGCTGCTTCTCCCTTACCCTGCAGTCTCCTTGCTGACCTGGCGTCACTGCTGCTGCTGCTTCTCCCTCACTCTGCAGTTTCCTTGCTGACCTGGCGTCACTGCTGCTGCTGCTTCTCCCTCACCCTGCAGTCTCCTTGCTGACCTGGCGTCACTGCTGCTGCTGCTTCTCCCTTACCCTGCAGCTTCCTTGCTGACTTGGCGTCACTGCTGCTGCTGCTTCTCCCTTACCCTGCAGTTTCCTTGCTGACCTGGCGTCACTGCTGCTGCTGCTTCTCCCTTACCCTGCAGTCTCCTTGCTGACCTGGCGTCACTGCTGCTGCTGCTTCTCCCTCACCCTGCAGTCTCCTTGCTGACCTGGCGTCACTGCTGCTGCTGCTTCTCCCTTACCCTGCAGTCTCCTTGCTGACCTGGCGTCACTGCTGCTGCTGCTTCTCCCTCACCCTGCAGTTTCCTTGCTGACCTGGCGTCACTGCTGCTGCTGCTTCTCCCTCACCCTGCAGTTTCCTTGCTGACCTGGCGTCACTGCTGCTGCTGCTTCTCCCTCACCCTGCAGTCTCCTTGCTGACCTGGCGTCACTGCTGCTGCTGCTTCTCCCTCACCCTGCAGTTTCCTTGCTGACCTGGCGTCACTGTTGCTGCTGCTTCTCCCTTACCCTGCAGTCTCCTTGCTGACCTGGCGTCACTGCTGCTGCTGCTTCTCCCTCACTCTGCAGTTTCCTTGCTGACCTGGCGTCACTGCTGCTGCTGCTTCTCCCTTACCATGCAGTCTCCTTGCTGACCTGGCGTCACTGCTGCTGCTGCTTCTCCCTTACCCTGCAGCTTCCTTGCTGACTTGGCGTCACTGCTGCTGCTGCTTCTCCCTTACCCTGCAGTTTCCTTGCTGACCTGGCGTCACTGCTGCTGCTGCTTCTCCCTTACCCTGCAGTCTCCTTGCTGACCTGGCGTCACTGCTGCTGCTGCTTCTCCCTCACTCTGCAGTTTCCTTGCTGACCTGGCGTCACTGCTGCTGCTGCTTCTCCCTTACCCTGCAGTTTCCTTGCTGACCTGGCGTCACTGCTGCTGCTGCTTCTCCCTTACCCTGCAGTTTCCTTGCTGACCTGGCGTCACTGCTGCTGCTGCTTCTCCCTTACCCTGCAGTTTCCTTGCTGACCTGGCGTCACTGCTGCTGCTGCTTCTCCCTTACCCTGCAGTTTCCTTGCTGACCTGGCGTCACTGCTGCTGCTGCTTCTCCCTTACCCTGCAGTCTCCTTGCTGACCTGGCGTCACTGCTGCTGCTGCTTCTCCCTTACCCTGCAGCTTCCTTGCTGACCTGGCGTCACTGCTGCTGCTGCTTCTCCCTCACTCTGCAGTCTCCTTGCTGACCTGGCGTCACTGCTGCTGCTGCTTCTCCCTTACCCTGCAGTTTCCTTGCTGACCTGGCGTCACTGCTGCTGCTGCTTCTCCCTCACTCTGCAGTCTCCTTGCTGACCTGGCGTCACTGCTGCTGCTGCTTCTCCCTCACTCTGCAGTCTCCTTGCTGACCTGGCGTCACTGCTGCTGCTGCTTCTCCCTTACCCTGCAGTCTCCTTGCTGACCTGGCGTCACTGCTGCTGCTGCTTCTCCCTTACCCTGCAGTTTCCTTGCTGACCTGGCGTCACTGCTGCTGCTGCTTCTCCCTTACCCTGCAGTTTCCTTGCTGACCTGGCGTCACTGCTGCTGCTGCTTCTCCCTTACCCTGCAGTTTCCTTGCTGACCTGGCGTCACTGCTGCTGCTGCTTCTCCCTTACTCTGCAGTTTCCTTGCTGACCTGGCGTCACTGCTGCTGCTGCTTCTCCCTCACTCTGCAGTTTCCTTGCTGACCTGGCGTCACTGCTGCTGCTGCTTCTCCCTTACCCTGCAGTTTCCTTGCTGACCTGGCGTCACTGCTGCTGCTGCTTCTCCCTCACTCTGCAGTCTCCTTGCTGACCTGGCGTCACTGCTGCTGCTGCTTCTCCCTCACTCTGCAGTCTCCTTGCTGACCTGGCGTCACTGCTGCTGCTGCTGCTTCTCCCTCACTCTGCAGTTTCCTTGCTGACCTGGCGTCACTGCTGCTGCTGCTTCTCCCTCACTCTGCAGTTTCCTTGCTGACCTGGCGTCACTGCTGCTGCTGCTTCTCCCTTACCCTGCAGTTTCCTTGCTGACCTGGCGTCACTGCTGCTGCTGCTTCTCCCTCACCCTGCAGTCTCCTTGCTGACCTGGCGTCACTGCTGCTGCTGCTTCTCCCTTACCCTGCAGTCTCCTTGCTGACCTGGCGTCACTGCTGCTGCTGCTTCTCCCTCACTCTGCAGTTTCCTTGCTGACCTGGCGTCACTGCTGCTGCTGCTTCTCCCTTACCCTGCAGTTTCCTTGCTGACCTGGCGTCACTGCTGCTGCTGCTTCTCCCTTACCCTGCAGTTTCCTTGCTGACCTGGCGTCACTGCTGCTGCTGCTTCTCCCTTACCCTGCAGTTTCCTTGCTGACCTGGCGTCACTGCTGCTGCTGCTTCTCCCTTACCCTGCAGTTTCCTTGCTGACCTGGCGTCACTGCTGCTGCTGCTTCTCCCTTACCCTGCAGTCTCCTTGCTGACCTGGCGTCACTGCTGCTGCTGCTTCTCCCTTACCCTGCAGCTTCCTTGCTGACCTGGCGTCACTGCTGCTGCTGCTTCTCCCTCACTCTGCAGTTTCCTTGCTGACCTGGCGTCACTGCTGCTGCTGCTTCTCCCTTACCCTGCAGTTTCCTTGCTGACCTGGCGTCACTGCTGCTGCTGCTTCTCCCTCACTCTGCAGTCTCCTTGCTGACCTGGCGTCACTGCTGCTGCTGCTTCTCCCTCACTCTGCAGTCTCCTTGCTGACCTGGCGTCACTGCTGCTGCTGCTTCTCCCTTACCCTGCAGTCTCCTTGCTGACCTGGCGTCACTGCTGCTGCTGCTTCTCCCTTACCCTGCAGTTTCCTTGCTGACCTGGCGTCACTGCTGCTGCTGCTTCTCCCTCACCCTGCAGTCTCCTTGCTGACCTGGCGTCACTGCTGCTGCTGCTTCTCCCTCACCCTGCAGTCTCCTTGCTGACCTGGCGTCACTGCTGCTGCTGCTTCTCCCTTACCCTGCAGCTTCCTTGCTGACTTGGCGTCACTGCTGCTGCTGCTTCTCCCTTACCCTGCAGTTTCCTTGCTGACCTGGCGTCACTGCTGCTGCTGCTTCTCCCTTACCCTGCAGTCTCCTTGCTGACCTGGCGTCACTGCTGCTGCTGCTTCTCCCTCACCCTACAGTTTCCTTGCTGACCTGGCGTCACTGCTGCTGCTGCTTCTCCCTTACCCTGCAGTTTCCTTGCTGACCTGGCGTCACTGCTGCTGCTGCTTCTCCCTTACCCTGCAGTTTCCTTGCTGACCTGGCGTCACTGCTGCTGCTGCTTCTCCCTTACCCTGCAGTTTCCTTGCTGACCTGGCGTCACTGCTGCTGCTGCTTCTCCCTTACTCTGCAGTTTCCTTGCTGACCTGGCGTCACTGCTGCTGCTGCTTCTCCCTCACTCTGCAGTTTCCTTGCTGACCTGGCGTCACTGCTGCTGCTGCTTCTCCCTTACCCTGCAGTTTCCTTGCTGACCTGGCGTCACTGCTGCTGCTGCTTCTCCCTCACTCTGCAGTCTCCTTGCTGACCTGGCGTCACTGCTGCTGCTGCTTCTCCCTCACTCTGCAGTCTCCTTGCTGACCTGGCGTCACTGCTGCTGCTGCTGCTTCTCCCTCACTCTGCAGTTTCCTTGCTGACCTGGCGTCACTGCTGCTGCTGCTGCTTCTCCCTCACTCTGCAGTTTCCTTGCTGACCTGGCGTCACTGCTGCTGCTGCTTCTCCCTTACCCTGCAGTTTCCTTGCTGACCTGGCGTCACTGCTGCTGCTGCTTCTCCCTCACCCTGCAGTCTCCTTGCTGACCTGGCGTCACTGCTGCTGCTGCTTCTCCCTTACCCTGCAGTTTCCTTGCTGACCTGGCGTCACTGCTGCTGCTGCTTCTCCCTCACTCTGCAGTCTCCTTGCTGACCTGGCGTCACTGCTGCTGCTGCTTCTCCCTCACTCTGCAGTCTCCTTGCTGACCTGGCGTCACTGCTGCTGCTGCTTCTCCCTTACCCTGCAGTCTCCTTGCTGACCTGGCGTCACTGCTGCTGCTACTTCTCCCTTACCCTGCAGTTTCCTTGCTGACCTGGCGTCACTGCTGCTGCTGCTTCTCCCTCACCCTGCAGTCTCCTTGCTGACCTGGCGTCACTGCTGCTGCTGCTTCTCCCTTACCCTGCAGTTTCCTTGCTGACCTGGCGTCACTGCTGCTGCTGCTTCTCCCTCACCCTGCAGTTTCCTTGCTGACCTGGCGTCACTGCTGCTGCTGCTTCTCCCTTACCCTGCAGTTTCCTTGCTGACCTGGCGTCACTGCTGCTGCTGCTTCTCCCTTACCCTGCAGTTTCCTTGCTGACCTGGCGTCACTGCTGCTGCTGCTTCTCCCTCACTCTGCAGTCTCCTTGCTGACCTGGCGTCACTGCTGCTGCTGCTTCTCCCTCACTCTGCAGTCTCCTTGCTGACCTGGCGTCACTGCTGCTGCTGCTTCTCCCTCACCCTGCAGTCTCCTTGCTGACCTGGCGTCACTGCTGCTGCTGCTTCTCCCTTACCCTGCAGTTTCCTTGCTGACCTGGCGTCACTGCTGCTGCTGCTTCTCCCTCACTCTGCAGTCTCCTTGCTGACCTGGCGTCACTGCTGCTGCTGCTTCTCCCTCACTCTGCAGTCTCCTTGCTGACCTGGCGTCACTGCTGCTGCTGCTTCTCCCTCACTCTGCAGTTTCCTTGCTGACCTGGCGTCACTGCTGCTGCTGCTTCTCCCTTACCCTGCAGTCTCCTTGCTGACCTGGCGTCACTGCTGCTGCTGCTTCTCCCTTACCCTGCAGTTTCCTTGCTGACTTGGCGTCACTGCTGCTGCTGCTTCTCCCTCACCCTGCAGTCTCCTTGCTGACCTGGCGTCACTGCTGCTGCTGCTTCTCCCTTACCCTGCAGTTTCCTTGCTGACCTGGCGTCACTGCTGCTGCTGCTTCTCCCTTACCCTGCAGTCTCCTTGCTGACCTGGCGTCACTGTTGCTGCTGCTTCTCCCTTACCCTGCAGTTTCCTTGCCGACCTGGCGTCACTGCTGCTGCTGCTTCTCCCTCACCCTGCAGTTTCCTTGCTGACCTGGCGTCACTGCTGCTGCTGCTTCTCCCTCACCCTGCAGTCTCCTTGCTGACCTGGCGTCACTGCTGCTGCTGCTTCTCCCTTACCCTGCAGTCTCCTTGCTGACATGGCGTCACTGCTGCTGCTGCTTCTCCCTTACCCTGCAGTTTCCTTGCTGACCTGGCGTCACTGCTGCTGCTGCTTCTCCCTTACCCTGCAGTCTCCTTGCTGACCTGGCGTCACTGCTGCTGCTGCTTCTCCCTCACTCTGCAGTCTCCTTGCTGACCTGGCGTCACTGCTGCTGCTGCTTCTCCCTTACCCTGCAGTTTCCTTGCTGACCTGGCGTCACTGCTGCTGCTGCTTCTCCCTCACCCTGCAGTTTCCTTGCTGACCTGGCGTCACTGCTGCTGCTGCTTCTCCCTTACCCTGCAGTTTCCTTGCTGACCTGGCGTCACTGCTGCTGCTGCTTCTCCCTTACCCTGCAGTCTCCTTGCTGACCTGGCGTCACTGCTGCTGCTGCTTCTCCCTCACCCTGCAGTTTCCTTGCTGACCTGGCGTCACTGCTGCTGCTGCTTCTCCCTCACCCTGCAGTCTCCTTGCTGACCTGGCGTCACTGCTGCTGCTGCTTCTCCCTTACCCTGCAGTTTCCTTGCTGACCTGGCGTCACTGCTGCTGCTGCTTCTCCCTCACCCTGCAGTTTCCTTGCTGACCTGGCGTCACTGCTGCTGCTGCTTCTCCCTTACCCTGCAGTTTCCTTGCTGACCTGGCGTCACTGCTGCTGCTGCTTCTCCCTTACCCTGCAGTTTCCTTGCTGACCTGGCGTCACTGCTGCTGCTGCTTCTCCCTTACCCTGCAGTTTCCTTGCTGACCTGGCGTCACTGCTGCTGCTGCTTCTCCCTTACCCTGCAGTTTCCTTGCTGACCTGGCGTCACTGCTGCTGCTGCTTCTCCCTTACCCTGCAGTTTCCTTGCTGACCTGGCGTCACTGCTGCTGCTGCTTCTCCCTCACTCTGCAGTTTCCTTGCTGACCTGGCGTCACTGCTGCTGCTGCTTCTCCCTTACCCTGCAGTCTCCTTGCTGACCTGGCGTCACTGTTGCTGCTGCTTCTCCCTTACCCTGCAGTTTCCTTGCCGACCTGGCGTCACTGCTGCTGCTGCTTCTCCCTCACCCTGCAGTTTCCTTGCTGACCTGGCGTCACTGCTGCTGCTGCTTCTCCCTCACCCTGCAGTCTCCTTGCTGACCTGGCGTCACTGCTGCTGCTGCTTCTCCCTTACCCTGCAGTCTCCTTGCTGACATGGCGTCACTGCTGCTGCTGCTTCTCCCTTACCCTGCAGTTTCCTTGCTGACCTGGCGTCACTGCTGCTGCTGCTTCTCCCTTACCCTGCAGTCTCCTTGCTGACCTGGCGTCACTGCTGCTGCTGCTTCTCCCTCACTCTGCAGTCTCCTTGCTGACCTGGCGTCACTGCTGCTGCTGCTTCTCCCTTACCCTGCAGTTTCCTTGCTGACCTGGCGTCACTGCTGCTGCTGCTTCTCCCTCACTCTGCAGTCTCCTTGCTGACCTGGCGTCACTGCTGCTGCTGCTTCTCCCTCACCCTGCAGTTTCCTTGCTGACCTGGCGTCACTGCTGCTGCTGCTTCTCCCTTACCCTGCAGTTTCCTTGCTGACCTGGCGTCACTGCTGCTGCTGCTTCTCCCTTACCCTGCAGTTTCCTTGCTGACCTGGCGTCACTGCTGCTGCTGCTTCTCCCTCACTCTGCAGTCTCCTTGCTGACCTGGCGTCACTGCTGCTGCTGCTTCTCCCTCACTCTGCAGTCTCCTTGCTGACCTGGCGTCACTGCTGCTGCTGCTTCTCCCTCACCCTGCAGTCTCCTTGCTGACCTGGCGTCACTGCTGCTGCTGCTTCTCCCTTACCCTGCAGTTTCCTTGCTGACCTGGCGTCACTGCTGCTGCTGCTTCTCCCTCACTCTGCAGTCTCCTTGCTGACCTGGCGTCACTGCTGCTGCTGCTTCTCCCTCACTCTGCAGTCTCCTTGCTGACCTGGCGTCACTGCTGCTGCTGCTTCTCCCTCACTCTGCAGTTTCCTTGCTGACCTGGCGTCACTGCTGCTGCTGCTTCTCCCTTACCCTGCAGTCTCCTTGCTGACCTGGCGTCACTGCTGCTGCTGCTTCTCCCTTACCCTGCAGTTTCCTTGCTGACTTGGCGTCACTGCTGCTGCTGCTTCTCCCTCACCCTGCAGTCTCCTTGCTGACCTGGCGTCACTGCTGCTGCTGCTTCTCCCTTACCCTGCAGTTTCCTTGCTGACCTGGCGTCACTGCTGCTGCTGCTTCTCCCTTACCCTGCAGTCTCCTTGCTGACCTGGCGTCACTGTTGCTGCTGCTTCTCCCTTACCCTGCAGTTTCCTTGCCGACCTGGCGTCACTGCTGCTGCTGCTTCTCCCTCACCCTGCAGTTTCCTTGCTGACCTGGCGTCACTGCTGCTGCTGCTTCTCCCTCACCCTGCAGTCTCCTTGCTGACCTGGCGTCACTGCTGCTGCTGCTTCTCCCTTACCCTGCAGTCTCCTTGCTGACATGGCGTCACTGCTGCTGCTGCTTCTCCCTTACCCTGCAGTTTCCTTGCTGACCTGGCGTCACTGCTGCTGCTGCTTCTCCCTTACCCTGCAGTCTCCTTGCTGACCTGGCGTCACTGCTGCTGCTGCTTCTCCCTCACTCTGCAGTCTCCTTGCTGACCTGGCGTCACTGCTGCTGCTGCTTCTCCCTTACCCTGCAGTTTCCTTGCTGACCTGGCGTCACTGCTGCTGCTGCTTCTCCCTCACCCTGCAGTTTCCTTGCTGACCTGGCGTCACTGCTGCTGCTGCTTCTCCCTCACCCTGCAGTCTCCTTGCTGACCTGGCGTCACTGCTGCTGCTGCTTCTCCCTTACCCTGCAGTTTCCTTGCTGACCTGGCGTCACTGCTGCTGCTGCTTCTCCCTTACCCTGCAGTCTCCTTGCTGACCTGGCGTCACTGTTGCTGCTGCTTCTCCCTTACCCTGCAGTTTCCTTGCCGACCTGGCGTCACTGCTGCTGCTGCTTCTCCCTCACCCTGCAGTTTCCTTGCTGACCTGGCGTCACTGCTGCTGCTGCTTCTCCCTCACCCTGCAGTCTCCTTGCTGACCTGGCGTCACTGCTGCTGCTGCTTCTCCCTTACCCTGCAGTCTCCTTGCTGACATGGCGTCACTGCTGCTGCTGCTTCTCCCTTACCCTGCAGTTTCCTTGCTGACCTGGCGTCACTGCTGCTGCTGCTTCTCCCTTACCCTGCAGTCTCCTTGCTGACCTGGCGTCACTGCTGCTGCTGCTTCTCCCTCACTCTGCAGTCTCCTTGCTGACCTGGCGTCACTGCTGCTGCTGCTTCTCCCTTACCCTGCAGTTTCCTTGCTGACCTGGCGTCACTGCTGCTGCTGCTTCTCCCTCACCCTGCAGTTTCCTTGCTGACCTGGCGTCACTGCTGCTGCTGCTTCTCCCTTACCCTGCAGTTTCCTTGCTGACCTGGCGTCACTGCTGCTGCTGCTTCTCCCTTACCCTGCAGTCTCCTTGCTGACCTGGCGTCACTGCTGCTGCTGCTTCTCCCTCACCCTGCAGTTTCCTTGCTGACCTGGCGTCACTGCTGCTGCTGCTTCTCCCTCACCCTGCAGTCTCCTTGCTGACCTGGCGTCACTGCTGCTGCTGCTTCTCCCTTACCCTGCAGTTTCCTTGCTGACCTGGCGTCACTGCTGCTGCTGCTTCTCCCTCACCCTGCAGTTTCCTTGCTGACCTGGCGTCACTGCTGCTGCTGCTTCTCCCTTACCCTGCAGTTTCCTTGCTGACCTGGCGTCACTGCTGCTGCTGCTTCTCCCTTACCCTGCAGTTTCCTTGCTGACCTGGCGTCACTGCTGCTGCTGCTTCTCCCTTACCCTGCAGTTTCCTTGCTGACCTGGCGTCACTGCTGCTGCTGCTTCTCCCTTACCCTGCAGTTTCCTTGCTGACCTGGCGTCACTGCTGCTGCTGCTTCTCCCTTACCCTGCAGTTTCCTTGCTGACCTGGCGTCACTGCTGCTGCTGCTTCTCCCTCACTCTGCAGTTTCCTTGCTGACCTGGCGTCACTGCTGCTGCTGCTTCTCCCTTACCCTGCAGTTTCCTTGCTGACCTGGCGTCACTGCTGCTGCTGCTTCTCCCTCACTCTGCAGTCTCCTTGCTGACCTGGCGTCACTGCTGCTGCTGCTTCTCCCTCACTCTGCAGTCTCCTTGCTGACCTGGCGTCACTGCTGCTGCTGCTGCTTCTCCCTCACTCTGCAGTTTCCTTGCTGACCTGGCGTCACTGCTGCTGCTGCTGCTTCTCCCTCACTCTGCAGTTTCCTTGCTGACCTGGCGTCACTGCTGCTGCTGCTTCTCCCTTACCCTGCAGTTTCCTTGCTGACCTGGCGTCACTGCTGCTGCTGCTTCTCCCTCACCCTGCAGTCTCCTTGCTGACCTGGCGTCACTGCTGCTGCTGCTTCTCCCTTACCCTGCAGTTTCCTTGCTGACCTGGCGTCACTGCTGCTGCTGCTTCTCCCTCACTCTGCAGTCTCCTTGCTGACCTGGCGTCACTGCTGCTGCTGCTTCTCCCTCACTCTGCAGTCTCCTTGCTGACCTGGCGTCACTGCTGCTGCTGCTTCTCCCTTACCCTGCAGTCTCCTTGCTGACCTGGCGTCACTGCTGCTGCTGCTTCTCCCTTACCCTGCAGTTTCCTTGCTGACCTGGCGTCACTGCTGCTGCTGCTTCTCCCTCACCCTGCAGTCTCCTTGCTGACCTGGCGTCACTGCTGCTGCTGCTTCTCCCTTACCCTGCAGTCTCCTTGCTGACCTGGCGTCACTGCTGCTGCTGCTTCTCCCTTACCATGCAGTCTCCTTGCTGACCTGGCGTCACTGCTGCTGCTGCTTCTCCCTTACCCTGCAGTTTCCTTGCTGACCTGGCGTCACTGCTGCTGCTGCTTCTCCCTCACCCTGCAGTTTCCTTGCTGACCTGGCGTCACTGCTGCTGCTGCTTCTCCCTTACCCTGCAGTTTCCTTGCTGACCTGGCGTCACTGCTGCTGCTGCTTCTCCCTTACCCTGCAGTCTCCTTGCTGACCTGGCGTCACTGCTGCTGCTGCTTCTCCCTCACTCTGCAGTCTCCTTGCTGACCTGGCGTCACTGCTGCTGCTGCTTCTCCCTCACTCTGCAGTCTCCTTGCTGACCTGGCGTCACTGCTGCTGCTGCTTCTCCCTCACCCTGCAGTCTCCTTGCTGACCTGGCGTCACTGCTGCTGCTGCTTCTCCCTTACCCTGCAGTTTCCTTGCTGACCTGGCGTCACTGCTGCTGCTGCTTCTCCCTTACCATGCAGTCTCCTTGCTGACCTGGCGTCACTGCTGCTGCTGCTTCTCCCTCACTCTGCAGTCTCCTTGCTGACCTGGCGTCACTGCTGCTGCTGCTTCTCCCTTACCCTGCAGTTTCCTTGCTGACCTGGCGTCACTGCTGCTGCTGCTTCTCCCTTACCCTGCAGTCTCCTTGCTGACCTGGCGTCACTGCTGCTGCTGCTTCTCCCTTACCCTGCAGTTTCCTTGCCGACCTGGCGTCACTGCTGCTGCTGCTTCTCCCTCACCCTGCAGTTTCCTTGCTGACCTGGCGTCACTGCTGCTGCTGCTTTTCCCTCACCCTGCAGTCTCCTTGCTGACCTGGCGTCACTGCTGCTGCTGCTTCTCCCTTACCCTGCAGTCTCCTTGCTGACATGGCGTCACTGCTGCTGCTGCTTCTCCCTTACCCTGCAGTTTCCTTGCTGACCTGGCGTCACTGCTGCTGCTGCTTCTCCCTTACCCTGCAGTCTCCTTGCTGACCTGGCGTCACTGCTGCTGCTGCTTCTCCCTCACTCTGCAGTCTCCTTGCTGACCTGGCGTCACTGCTGCTGCTGCTTCTCCCTTACCCTGCAGTTTCCTTGCCGACCTGGCGTCACTGCTGCTGCTGCTTCTCCCTCACCCTGCAGTTTCCTTGCTGACCTGGCGTCACTGCTGCTGCTGCTTCTCCCTTACCCTGCAGTTTCCTTGCTGACCTGGCGTCACTGCTGCTGCTGCTTCTCCCTTACCCTGCAGTCTCCTTGCTGACCTGGCGTCACTGCTGCTGCTGCTTCTCCCTCACCCTGCAGTTTCCTTGCTGACCTGGCGTCACTGCTGCTGCTGCTTCTCCCTCACCCTGCAGTCTCCTTGCTGACCTGGCGTCACTGCTGCTGCTGCTTCTCCCTTACCCTGCAGTTTCCTTGCTGACCTGGCGTCACTGCTGCTGCTGCTTCTCCCTCACCCTGCAGTTTCCTTGCTGACCTGGCGTCACTGCTGCTGCTGCTTCTCCCTTACCCTGCAGTTTCCTTGCTGACCTGGCGTCACTGCTGCTGCTGCTTCTCCCTTACCCTGCAGTTTCCTTGCTGACCTGGCGTCACTGCTGCTGCTGCTTCTCCCTTACCCTGCAGTTTCCTTGCTGACCTGGCGTCACTGCTGCTGCTGCTTCTCCCTTACCCTGCAGTTTCCTTGCTGACCTGGCGTCACTGCTGCTGCTGCTTCTCCCTTACCCTGCAGTTTCCTTGCTGACCTGGCGTCACTGCTGCTGCTGCTTCTCCCTCACTCTGCAGTTTCCTTGCTGACCTGGCGTCACTGCTGCTGCTGCTTCTCCCTTACCCTGCAGTTTCCTTGCTGACCTGGCGTCACTGCTGCTGCTGCTTCTCCCTCACTCTGCAGTCTCCTTGCTGACCTGGCGTCACTGCTGCTGCTGCTTCTCCCTCACTCTGCAGTCTCCTTGCTGACCTGGCGTCACTGCTGCTGCTGCTGCTTCTCCCTCACTCTGCAGTTTCCTTGCTGACCTGGCGTCACTGCTGCTGCTGCTGCTTCTCCCTCACTCTGCAGTTTCCTTGCTGACCTGGCGTCACTGCTGCTGCTGCTTCTCCCTTACCCTGCAGTTTCCTTGCTGACCTGGCGTCACTGCTGCTGCTGCTTCTCCCTCACCCTGCAGTCTCCTTGCTGACCTGGCGTCACTGCTGCTGCTGCTTCTCCCTTACCCTGCAGTTTCCTTGCTGACCTGGCGTCACTGCTGCTGCTGCTTCTCCCTCACTCTGCAGTCTCCTTGCTGACCTGGCGTCACTGCTGCTGCTGCTTCTCCCTCACTCTGCAGTCTCCTTGCTGACCTGGCGTCACTGCTGCTGCTGCCTCTCCCTTACCCTGCAGTCTCCTTGCTGACCTGGCGTCACTGCTGCTGCTGCTTCTCCCTTACCCTGCAGTTTCCTTGCTGACCTGGCGTCACTGCTGCTGCTGCTTCTCCCTCACCCTGCAGTCTCCTTGCTGACCTGGCGTCACTGCTGCTGCTGCTTCTCCCTTACCCTGCAGTTTCCTTGCTGACCTGGCGTCACTGCTGCTGCTGCTTCTCCCTTACCATGCAGTCTCCTTGCTGACCTGGCGTCACTGCTGCTGCTGCTTCTCCCTTACCCTGCAGTTTCCTTGCTGACCTGGCGTCACTGCTGCTGCTGCTTCTCCCTCACCCTGCAGTTTCCTTGCTGACCTGGCGTCACTGCTGCTGCTGCTTCTCCCTTACCCTGCAGTTTCCTTGCTGACCTGGCGTCACTGCTGCTGCTGCTTCTCCCTTACCCTGCAGTCTCCTTGCTGACCTGGCGTCACTGCTGCTGCTGCTTCTCCCTCACTCTGCAGTCTCCTTGCTGACCTGGCGTCACTGCTGCTGCTGCTTCTCCCTCACTCTGCAGTCTCCTTGCTGACCTGGCGTCACTGCTGCTGCTGCTTCTCCCTCACCCTGCAGTCTCCTTGCTGACCTGGCGTCACTGCTGCTGCTGCTTCTCCCTTACCCTGCAGTTTCCTTGCTGACCTGGCGTCACTGCTGCTGCTGCTTCTCCCTTACCATGCAGTCTCCTTGCTGACCTGGCGTCACTGCTGCTGCTGCTTCTCCCTTACCCTGCAGTTTCCTTGCTGACCTGGCGTCACTGCTGCTGCTGCTTCTCCCTCACTCTGCAGTCTCCTTGCTGACCTGGCGTCACTGCTGCTGCTGCTTCTCCCTTACCCTGCAGTTTCCTTGCTGACCTGGCGTCACTGCTGCTGCTGCTTCTCCCTTACCCTGCAGCTTCCTTGCTGACCTGGCGTCACTGCTGCTGCTGCTTCTCCCTCACTCTGCAGTCTCCTTGCTGACCTGGCGTCACTGCTGCTGCTGCTTCTCCCTCACTCTGCAGTCTCCTTGCTGACCTGGCGTCACTGCTGCTGCTGCTTCTCCCTCACCCTGCAGTCTCCTTGCTGACCTGGCGTCACTGCTGCTGCTGCTTCTCCCTTACCCTGCAGTTTCCTTGCTGACCTGGCGTCACTGCTGCTGCTGCTGCTTCTCCCTCACTCTGCAGTCTCCTTGCTGACCTGGCGTCACTGCTGCTGCTGCTTCTCCCTCACTCTGCAGTTTCCTTGCTGACCTGGCGTCACTGCTGCTGCTGCTTCTCCCTTACCCTGCAGTTTCCTTGCTGACCTGGCGTCACTGCTGCTGCTGCTTCTCCCTTACCCTGCAGTTTCCTTGCTGACTTGGCGTCACTGCTGCTGCTGCTTCTCCCTCACCCTGCAGTCTCCTTGCTGACCTGGCGTCACTGCTGCTGCTGCTTCTCCCTTACCCTGCAGTTTCCTTGCTGACCTGGCGTCACTGCTGCTGCTGCTTCTCCCTTACCCTGCAGTCTCCTTGCTGACCTGGCGTCACTGTTGCTGCTGCTTCTCCCTTACCCTGCAGTTTCCTTGCCGACCTGGCGTCACTGCTGCTGCTGCTTCTCCCTCACCCTGCAGTTTCCTTGCTGACCTGGCGTCACTGCTGCTGCTGCTTCTCCCTCACCCTGCAGTCTCCTTGCTGACCTGGCGTCACTGCTGCTGCTGCTTCTCCCTTACCCTGCAGTCTCCTTGCTGACATGGCGTCACTGCTGCTGCTGCTTCTCCCTTACCCTGCAGTCTCCTTGCTGACCTGGCGTCACTGCTGCTGCTGCTTCTCCCTTACCCTGCAGTCTCCTTGCTGACCTGGCGTCACTGCTGCTGCTGCTTCTCCCTTACCCTGCAGTTTCCTTGCTGACCTGGCGTCACTGCTGCTGCTGCTTCTCCCTCACCCTGCAGTTTCCTTGCTGACCTGGCGTCACTGCTGCTGCTGCTTCTCCCTTACCCTGCAGTTTCCTTGCTGACCTGGCGTCACTGCTGCTGCTGCTTCTCCCTTACCCTGCAGTCTCCTTGCTGACCTGGCGTCACTGCTGCTGCTGCTTCTCCCTCACCCTGCAGTTTCCTTGCTGACCTGGCGTCACTGCTGCTGCTGCTTCTCCCTCACCCTGCAGTCTCCTTGCTGACCTGGCGTCACTGCTGCTGCTGCTTCTCCCTCACCCTGCAGTCTCCTTGCTGACCTGGCGTCACTGCTGCTGCTGCTTCTCCCTCACCCTGCAGTCTCCTTGCTGACCTGGCGTCACTGCTGCTGCTGCTTCTCCCTTACCCTGCAGTCTCCTTGCTGACCTGGCGTCACTGCTGCTGCTGCTTCTCACTTACCCTGCAGTCTCCTTGCTGACCTGGCGTCACTGCTGCTGCTGCTTCTCCCTTACCCTGCAGTTTCCTTGCTGACCTGGCGTCACTGCTGCTGCTGCTTCTCCCTTACCCTGCAGTCTCCTTGCTGACCTGGCGTCACTGCTGCTGCTGCTTCTCCCTCACCCTGCAGTTTCCTTGCTGACCTGGCGTCACTGCTGCTGCTGCTTCTCCCTTACCCTGCAGTCTCCTTGCTGACCTGGCGTCACTGCTGCTGCTGCTTCTCACTTACCCTGCAGTCTCCTTGCTGACCTGGCGTCACTGCTGCTGCTGCTTCTCCCTTACCCTGCAGTTTCCTTGCTGACCTGGCGTCACTGCTGCTGCTGCTTCTCCCTTACCCTGCAGTCTCCTTGCTGACCTGGCGTCACTGCTGCTGCTGCTTCTCCCTCACCCTGCAGTTTCCTTGCTGACCTGGCGTCACTGCTGCTGCTGCTTCTCCCTTACCCTGCAGTCTCCTTGCTGACCTGGCGTCACTGCTGCTGCTGCTTCTCCCTCACTCTGCAGTTTCCTTGCTGACCTGGCGTCACTGCTGCTGCTGCTTCTCCCTCACCCTGCAGTCTCCTTGCTGACCTGGCGTCACTGCTGCTGCTGCTTCTCCCTTACCCTGCAGCTTCCTTGCTGACTTGGCGTCACTGCTGCTGCTGCTTCTCCCTTACCCTGCAGTTTCCTTGCTGACCTGGCGTCACTGCTGCTGCTGCTTCTCCCTTACCCTGCAGTCTCCTTGCTGACCTGGCGTCACTGCTGCTGCTGCTTCTCCCTCACCCTGCAGTCTCCTTGCTGACCTGGCGTCACTGCTGCTGCTGCTTCTCCCTTACCCTGCAGTTTCCTTGCTGACCTGGCGTCACTGCTGCTGCTGCTTCTCCCTTACCCTGCAGTTTCCTTGCTGACCTGGCGTCACTGCTGCTGCTGCTTCTCCCTCACCCTGAAGTCTCCTTGCTGACCTGGCGTCACTGCTGCTGCTGCTTCTCCCTTACCCTGCAGTTTCCTTGCTGACCTGGCGTCACTGCTGCTGCTGCTTCTCCCTTACCCTGCAGTTTCCTTGCTGACCTGGCGTCACTGCTGCTGCTGCTTCTCCCTTACCCTGCAGTCTCCTTGCTGACCTGGCGTCACTGCTGCTGCTGCTTCTCCCTTACCCTGCAGTCTCCTTGCTGACCTGGCGTCACTGCTGCTGCTGCTTCTCCCTCACCCTGCAGTCTCCTTGCTGACCTGGCGTCACTGCTGCTGCTGCTTCTCCCTTACCCTGCAGTTTCCTTGCTGACCTGGCGTCACTGCTGCTGCTGCTTCTCCCTTACCCTGCAGTTTCCTTGCTGACCTGGCGTCACTGCTGCTGCTGCTTCTCCCTCACCCTGAAGTCTCCTTGCTGACCTGGCGTCACTGCTGCTGCTGCTTCTCCCTTACCCTGCAGTTTCCTTGCTGACCTGGCGTCACTGCTGCTGCTGCTTCTCCCTTACCCTGCAGTTTCCTTGCTGACCTGGCGTCACTGCTGCTGCTGCTTCTCCCTTACCCTGCAGTCTCCTTGCTGACCTGGCGTCACTGCTGCTGCTGCTTCTCCCTCACCCTGAAGTCTCCTTGCTGACCTGGCGTCACTGCTGCTGCTGCTTCTCCCTCACCCTGCAGTTTCCTTGCTGACCTGGCGTCACTGCTGCTGCTGCTTCTCCCTTACCCTGCAGTTTCCTTGCTGACCTGGCGTCACTGCTGCTGCTGCTTCTCCCTCACCCTGCAGTCTCCTTGCTGACCTGGCGTCACTGCTGCTGCTGCTTCTCCCTTACCCTGCAGTTTCCTTGCTGACCTGGCGTCACTGCTGCTGCTGCTTCTCCCTTACCCTGCAGTTTCCTTGCTGACCTGGCGTCACTGCTGCTGCTGCTTCTCCCTTACCCTGCAGTTTCCTTGCTGACCTGGCGTCACTGCTGCTGCTTTTTCTCCCTCACCCTGAAGTCTCCTTGCTGACCTGGCGTCACTGCTGCTGCTGCTTCTCCCTTACCCTGCAGTTTCCTTGCTGACCTGGCGTCACTGCTGCTGCTGCTTCTCCCTTACCCTGCAGTTTCCTTGCTGACCTGGCGTCACTGCTGCTGCTGCTTCTCCCTTACCCTGCAGTCTCCTTGCTGACCTGGCGTCACTGCTGCTGCTTTTTCTCCCTCACCCTGAAGTCTCCTTGCTGACCTGGCGTCACTGCTGCTGCTGCTTCTCCCTCACCCTGCAGTTTCCTTGCTGACCTGGCGTCACTGCTGCTGCTGCTTCTCCCTTACCCTGCAGTCTCCTTGCTGACCTGGCGTCACTGCTGCTGCTTTTTCTCCCTCACCCTGAAGTCTCCTTGCTGACCTGGCGTCACTGCTGCTGCTGCTTCTCCCTTACTCTGCAGTTTCCTTGCACCTGCTGCAACCGCTCCCATGTCACGACTATGCATCGGGCGCTGGCCGGGGCCCTGGAGGAGCCGCTGGGCGCATCCAGCAGCTTCTCCCGGAGATGCGCGGAGATGCTCAAGCTGATCACGTGCCGGGTGTGCGACCCTCAGGTGAGGGGGAGGGGGGGCGGGGATTCTGGGTTAAACAAGAAATCCAAATCGAGGTGTACGCTGAGCCCTTTTAAGCCGTAAAACCTATGTTCTGAATGCCCCTGAACCTGAACCCTGAACCGTTTGAGGTCCTAGACCCATTGTATGACCCTGGAAACTTCCGACATTCCCAAGCTGATGGCGTGCTGGTTGGGCGGCACGCAGGTGAGGCACTCCTGCCTTTCATCATGCCTTCAGATACCGATGCATGGCTTTCATAGTTTTCACAGCCATTTGCAGTCATCGGTGAACTTGGCTCATGTGTGCTGTGATGGGTCTTGCAGGTGGGCCTGGGCAATAAGCAGAAAGTGTGTCGTTCCACTTGCCGGGCGTGGCTGGCCGCCTGCCGCAGCGATTATTTTGGATTCGATTCAATATCAGGCGCGCTCGTGCCGTGCACCACGGCGGCGGCCTCAGCCCGCCTCTTCATTTGCAGGTGTGCGCCATGCAAGTTTGGTGAAGGCTGGGAAGGGAGGGGCGCGTGTAGCTGGGGCCAGGCCAGGGTTCTTTGCGAGGCCTGGCCATTTTTTGGGCCTGGCCAATGTGCTGCTGTTGAGGCATGTGTGGCGGTTCCCTGGAGCCCCCGGATTCAGACATAGCACATCTTGGATACTAGTGGTTCCCAGGCCCGTAATCCAAGGGTGACAAGGCCATGAGGGTTTGTGTCCTGGACCCTGATCGGAGGGTGAAACAGTCACCCCTGTTGACGAAGTGGGAGGGGAAGGACATCGCCGCTGAGGGCCGGTACGACCAGGGTCCAGGAGCTTTCCCTACCAGTAAAATGCAATGTTTTGAAAGCTCGTTTGCTTGTTCTAACCCTAAACCCTAAACCCTGAACTAGGTTCCCGTTCGCATTGCTGATGTGAGGCTTCACACTGACCCTGCGCATGCCTGCCCCGCGCAGCCGGCTGGACACCCTAGTGCCTGAGGGGGCGGACCAGCTCTGTGAATCGGAAGGTGAGGGCTGAGGGGAGCTGAGGAAAGCTCGTGCGGGAAGGAAGCCCTGCAGGGACATCATAGAAGATGACAGGTTTCAGGGTGATCTTACGTCACACGTGTGTCACATGCCAATCGTGTAGTGTGCTTTCTCGGTCAAAGGTACCATGCCATCCATTGCCTGGCTGGTCGTTGGTGCATGTATGTCCAGGGGGTGGAGTGGAGTCCTCTGGTCAAATATGTGTTACTTGCCACTAGTGTAGCGTGCTGTATCGGTCAAAGGTACCGACATGCCATCCAGTACCTGGCTGGTCGTTGGTGCCTGTGTAGAGGGGGTGGAGTGGAGTCCTCTACATCGTGCTCTGAAATCAGTGCTGTACCTTTACGCCGCAATTCTGAATCGTGTACGTAACTACTGTCCCTAACTGGGGAAAGTAGCTGATTTTGCCTCGAAATTACGGTGACCGAAACTCAGCTTCGCAATTCAGCCACCGTAAGGTTCGTTATCGGCACAGCACTGTCTGAAATCCACGTGCCTGTCCTCTTTTCCAGGCTTGACCCTAAACCCTGACCTATGACCTATATCCAGGCTTGGAGGTGGTGGACTCTGATGGACACGTTCCATGCTACGACGGCTCAGCAAGCACGCTGAGCATGCAGAAGACGTGCCGCGGCGCGCCGGTGGTCAAGCGTCCGGATTACAGCTACGAGGGGCTGGATGGGCCTGACTTGGCCCTGCCGTGGGGCATGCTGACAAAGCTGGGGGCCGCGGCGCTGCTGCTGCTCCTGGCGAGGCGCGTGGGTGGGTGGATGCGGGACCGGAGGCTGCAGGGCGTCAGCGGGCAAGTGGTCCTGGATGCTGTGAGCCCTCGATCGTCCGGCCCGAGGCCACAGCCGGGGGAGGGGAACGGCGGCTGGCCATCTGGGGGCGGGGGCGGGGGTAATATGTTCTCGGGCAGCGGGCAGCGGGTGGGGGGCCCAGGCTCTCAAAAGCTTGCGGGCCAGCACTACCGTCCAGAAGCGCATCGTTGATATAGAAATCGGAATTGTTGTTGCATTATATTCGTGTAGATTTGCTTTCACTCGGTAACACAGTGTGGCTTTCTAGGTGGAGCTCCAGAGCCCAAGGTCAAGAGTTCAGATCAGTGTACCGGTATGGTGCATTGTCTATGCCAGACAGGCCCACCGTCTGCCACAATGGCCTGGGAGAATTAGAATTGGGTATTCGTTTCGGATATATTTTATGATGTAGGGCACATGTCCCATGCATCAAGTGTGATGCTCTGTTGGACTGTAAAAACTTCACAAAAAACTTCACAGGACTGCATCGAGTACCGGTACTGTTTTTTTTGTTTGATAACCCAGTTCAATTAGGGGATAGGGACTAGAGACACTGACGCACAACCTTTCCTAGCAGCCTCATCATCCTATTGCATATAAATAAGTCGATATATGTTCAATCCAGCAGCTCTACAGTCTGCAGTTTTACCGGTTTAGGGGCACCCGTATCATGCAAGTTGTGTGAAGTTTTTACATTCCAGCAAGGCCTCGCATTTGCTGGACTGTAAAAACTCCACACAACTTCACAGGTGTGGCATGCTGCAAGTCAATGACGTTACACCTCTGGGCCCTGCTCAAAAAAAAAGTTTCGGCCGCCTGGGTGCCTAAGTAAAAGGGCCAGGGCCCAGGGGGGAAAAAGGAAAAGGGGAAGAAAGTGAAGGGACAGACAAAAGGCTGGGAAGGAGTGCATGCTGCAAGTCAATAACATTACACCTCTGGGCCCGCTCAAAGCTCGGCCGCGTGGGCGCCCAACTGTTCAAAAGGGAGAAAGAATAAACTAAAAGGAAGAGGGGGGAAAGGAAAAAAAGGAGAGGCCGGAAAGGCAAAGAAGACCAAGTCCGACACTTGAGTTCCACTCGATAGTAGCTCTAAACAAAGCCTCTCAAAAAATGTCACAAAAGTAAACGTATCCCACCCCTGCTTGGCCGCGAGGGCGCCCCACTGATCAGAAGGGAGAAGAGAAGAAACTACAAAGGGGGCAAACAACAACAAGCACAAGAACAAACAAAAAAGGACCAAAAGAGAAGGCCGGAAAGGCAAACGACACCGGCGCCTCAGAAACCCTAGAGACTAACCCTCAACAATGCCCACAGCACAGTCCACAAAAGCAAGTGCATCCCACCCCTGCTCAGCCTGGTACAGCTGGAGGAAGTTAGTGGCACCGCCCGGAGGACCTGCCCACCCCCGCTCCCGTAACTGCTCCCTGACACTAGGGCACTGGAAGCACACATGTAGCGCATCCTCTACCTGCTCGCTATCCCCCCGTGCCCAACACCGCTGGCAGAAGCGTGCCTCTCGCCGCTGACCGTTGCGCCGTCCTCTGGTATCAGCCGTGCTGATCGCGCCGAGCCGCAGTCGCAAATTTATGCGCACAAAAGCACATTCCCTCTGGCTAGTGCGGCTCTTGGCTTGCGCCGTGGACTGGAACCAGTCGCGGTAGGTCGCGCAGATCTGTGCTCGGTGGTAGGGTCCCTGGGGTCCCCACCGCCGCTTGCGTCCAGTCGTGCTTGCTCGTAGGCTGCGTCAACGAGTGCCAACACCTCTGTGACGGGTAGGCGCTGTAGGGCAGCTGCTGCCTCGCACAAGGTCGGGGTGGCTGCCCCCCGCTCCAGCTCCTCTAATGTACCCAGCAGATCAGAGCACCAAGTGCGGCCGCCAGTGCCCTGGCTGACTGCAAGCTGCATATCTGCTGCCATGGCTTGAGCCAGGAGAGGGCTATATTGCTGTGCCGCCGGTGCCACCGCTGCATTGTAGAAGAGGTGCAGCACTCTCAGGACTCCCCAACTGGCGGCTGATGCAGGCAGCCCCGCAGCCTGGCGTAGGTGCTGAAGCAAGCTGGACTGCATTTTGCTGGCAAGACGTTGCCGCGGCCGAAGGTGGCTGGTGGCCCACACCACGTCGCCGTAGTTGGCCGCAGGCGCTGCGTACACAGCTGCCAATCTGATGCGGGTTGGAAGATGGCGCCTTAGGCCCACCTTGGCTGCCATGCGGCGAACGCGGTGCAGCGCGGCAGCCAAAGGCGCCTCTCTACCCTCCATGGCTCTCTTCAGGTCGCCGCTTTCGTGCTGAGTGATGCCCAAGAACTTGAATTCTTGGACACGCTTCAACACGACACGGTCAGGGCCGTAAACGCAAACATGGGCTGGCTGTCGCCGCTGCGCTGCTAAGCGGCTGCCGAACGCCATGACCTCAAACTTCCTGACATTGACCTAAAGCTGTTAATGTGCCGTATATTCATGCAAGGTATCAAGCATGCGTTGCAGCCCTGCTGGGGTGCGGGCTAGCAAGGAGAGGTCGTCAGCATATAGCAGGCAGCGTAGCTGTCGCCCCGCCTGCATCTCAATGCCCTCTGCCGGGCACTTGGCTGCGAGCATGGCCAGCAGGTCACTGACGTAAAGGCTAAAGAGCAGGGGGCTCAGGGGGCAGCCCTGCTTGATGCCTCTGGTGCAAGGCATAGGACCAGTGCGCTTGTAGCCATCAGTGAGCGTGTAAAATGCACCGGCATAAAGCGCTTGCACCGCGCGTAACAGGCATGCAGGCATGTGAAGATGCTCGCATAAATACCGCCACAGCTGCTCCTGGGGCACGCTGTCATAGGCCTTTGTGAAGTCCACAAAGGCCACATGCAGCTTACCACGGCCTGCAGCTGCACGTTGAGCATGGACTGCATGTCGGAGGAGGAAAGCAACCTGGAGCGTGCTACGGCGCTGTTGAAAACCAAACTGCTCAGGCGGGACGTGGCCGTGAAATCACGCCCACCCATCAGTGATGGCAGTGAGCATGCTGGCATACAGCCGGTAAAGCACGCTAGTGATGGCGATGGGCTGGTAATTACCGGGATCGAGGGGGTCGCCCTTCTTGTAAACAGGCTGAATCCTGAGGTGAGCTGCAAGTGAGGAGTGATGTGTGTGTGTGAGTGGGGGGGGGGTCAGTGGAGTCCTGGGCTACAGATGAAGGGCGGCGGGCGCCGTGCTGGCACAGGCCAGGGGCCGCACCAGCCGAAGGGAGTGTGCTTGCGTGCGCACGAGCTTGAGGCTGCGGCTTGGCGCCGTCAGCACGGCTGACACTCGAGGACGGTGCAGCGGTCAGCAGCGTGACAGACGGTGCAGCCAGCGATGTTGGGCTAGGGGCGTCGGCGAGCATGTGGATAATGCTTTGCATGCATGCTTCAATGCCCCAGCGTGCTGGATCAACTTAGGGAGCGGGGATTGGCAGAACCTCTGAACGGTGCTAGAGACTTCTTTGAGTTGTACCGGGGCAGGCTTGGGTGGGATACCTTGGCTTTGTGGACGAAGTGGTATATATTGTTGAGGCATAGACATTTTGCAGAGGCTGGCACTTCCTTTGTCTTTTATTTCCAGCCTTTGTCTGTCCCTTCACTTTATTTCCCTCCTGTTCTTCCTGTCCCCTGTTGTTTGTTTCGTTCTGTCCTCCCAACCCTTTGGTTAGGTGCCACGCCTAGCTGCTCTGGCCCTCCTACACTAGAAGGTATTTTTTTTTTTAGCAGGGCCCAGAGTGTAACGTCATTGACAGATGAAGGGCGTTCGGCTAAGCGTAGCAGGTACGGCTTTCTTGCACATCCATGTCACAGGCTGGGGGAAGTGGAATGTGGCAGTTAAAGGGATTGGTAGACGTGCGTGACGTGGATAAGCCTTACAGCCTGAAAAACGTTTCCACCTGGTCCAGCACATTTCATAAGCGTTGTGACAAAACGAACGCGCCCAGCATTCTAATCTAAGCTAATCTACCAGATTAGGGCCAGCATTTGATGCATGCCGATCAGGAACTAGCACCCCTGAAACGTGGTGTTTGCCCTTCTGACATCGACATCAAGATTATAATATGAGAGCAGGTGATGCGGTCCATGTCTACCTACATGCAACCTAGAACAGAAGTCCAAACTTAGCTCCCAAAATCCAGAAAATTGTATGATGGGGCGAGGGGCATACATGACACTGGAAGAATGCTGTCCAGCGAAAATGTAAATGAATAAGGTTCATGCAAAAAAACAAGCATTGGAAAATCAACAAGGGCCGGGAAAAGGTAGGTAAATTATTGAGGTGTCCACATCATGCAGCCTCCCTAGGGTCAAGAGGCACATCTAGGTGTTTATTCCCGACTTAAGGGGGGCAGCTGTGATATGATCATGTGACAACTGACAGCCAGCCCACCAACAAGGTTTGAAAGAAAAAAGAGCCAGACCCCCTTGAAGTCTAAGGGTGCAGCGCCAGCGGCCTGTCAGGACTCAAAAAAGGAGATCATCAAAGGCCCATTGCGCTCGAGCGGCGTTTCCTCCTCCTGCGCCGACGCCTGCAGGCAGCAGCTGCTCTGCGACCGCCCAGATGACGCCGTCCCAGCCGAAGCCAGCCACGGGTGATGCAGCAGCTCAACCGCGCTGGGCCGCTGCTCCGGGTCCGTCTTGAGCGCCTGGGACAGGAAGTCTGCCAGCTCGGGGGACAGGTGGCGGGGCAGCGGGACCCGTTTGAGGTGCGCAATGTGGTACATGACGCTGCCGCAGACGTCCTCGAAAGGGTGGCTGCCGGACAGCGCCTCCAGCAGCATCAGGCCCAGCGCCCACACGTCATTCTGCAACAGGGAGAGCAGGGGGGAGGTCAGGGGAGTGCATGGGCTTGACTGACAGGGTGACTACTGACTACCGGTAAGCCCTGATATTTTTGCAACTGCTCATAGAGGGGACAGATCCACTAGCCCTGGTTTTCTTTGTTTTTTCTCAGCTCATCTATGGAATACATCCCCCAGCCCTGACCAATGGGCTACCTTGATTTTCACAGCCTCATGCATCGGCTTACTTCTGAATCAATCCCCGATAACAGGCTTAGGGTGTGACAGGCAAGCAGTAAAGGGGGGTAAGTGGGTAACCCCTCGGCCCTCGCAGACCCAGAAAAAGAAAAGGGGGGACACCCCTGACCCCACCAGCTTACCTTGGGATGAATAGCTTGATGCAAGGGCTTGTTCCTAAACATGGACAGGAGTACCTCGGGCGCGGTGTATAGAGGCGTGCCCGCAGCAGTGGCAGCCAGAGGGGAGCATCTTGCGGCGCGCTTGGCTGCGTCGTCGGCCGCGGCCTCTTCTGCCTCATGCTCTCCGTTGGATTGCACTCCCTCCCGCCTGCTTGGACGCACAGATGTGTACATGGCTAGTCCGAAGTCTGCGAGCAGGGCCCGATTGCCTGCCCCCACTAGCACATTTTCGGGCTTTAGATCCCGATGCACAATGCCCTGTGGGATTCAAAAAGAGCCACAGGGTTGGTACAGGCGGCACCACACAGTCAGGTGGACAGGCATGAAATGTCAGTAATTTACACCTCTGGTCCCTGCTCAAAAAAGTGCTCACCTTCTTGTGAAGGAGGGCCAGAGCAGCTAGGATGGGTTTTGCGATGAGGTCCTGGGCATGCCGCTCTGTCATGTCTCTCAGGTGCTGCCGGAGGTCCCCTTTCTCAGCATGTTCGATGATGGCATATACGTGACTGCAGGAGCAGGTCAAGCGTTTAGTCTTCTGTAGCACGGTAGGTAGCCTTTCACGAGATCCATCTTGAGTTATTCAAATTCGAAGGCAGCATATGCGTGACTGCTAGGGCATGGGAGAGTGGGGCATACGTTACCGCAGTACTCGCGTGATTCCGGAGAACAGATGGGAAGCTTCCTATTTTTTATATTTTCAGGACAGTAAGCCCTGCTGCTATAATCTTTCAGTGTTGTAGTGAATGCTCTCGATTGCTCACCGGGAGTCTTCCATGGCCGCCAAGAGTCTTGCAACGGACGCGTGCGACAAGCTGCTCTGAATCTCGATTTCGGTGGCCAACTGCAATGTGAGTGGCAGTTAGAATCTCAGATGTTGCCACAGTCGCAATCAAATGACAGTCTATGGGACGCCAAGCTTGGAGGCACAAGGGACTTGCTGACTCAGAGGAAAGTGCCGATGTGGGCTCATTTTCTGGTTGAGTGTCATGCTTTTACAAAGCATCTGATTTCATCTTGGGGTTCCATCCGGAATTCTAGTTTAGAGAAATCAATTAACCACACGGTACGGGTCCTGCCAGGCTCGGTCACTGATCCCTGACATGGGAGCAGTGTCATATACCCGGTACCTGGTACAGGGAATCTGGTATGCACGATGAATGCAAAATGCTAGCACTGCTTTGTTGCTAATGGTGAGGAATATAAAGTTTCGCAATGCCACTCAGGATATTTGGCGCCAGATGTCCAGGGTGGCATTGCCACACCCTATGTACCTCAGCAGCTAGTTGTTCGTTCCAGCGTCTAAGACTCTTCCTGATAGCAAGTGCCAGGCAGTGCCAACAGGACCTTCATTCAGTGGAAGGTACCGGCGGTAGGGGGTACCGTTCTGTCGTCTGTGTAACTTCCAGAACCGGTGTCCGGCTACCAATAGGAGATTCCGTCACCTGCAGCTCAGCCGTGCTTCCTGGGGGTGGCCGCGCATAGGTCTTGACAACGACCATCTGGCCGCTGCCTTTGCACTTGCACAGGGCAACCATGCAACCCGCATGACACGAGAGCGAACGCACTACTTCAAAAGCGTCGCTGAAGCTCCTGCACGAAGGAAGGTTTCAGTCAGGGAAATTAATTAAGTATCGCGCCTTCAACTGCAGCTAGGACGAAGAGTCGAAGATGGCAAATATGTCGAAAATCAGTCGAGGCGCAGGTTCCTGGGGCTGGCTGTCCGCCCACCATCCGTTGCAATCGATGCATGTGAAGAGCAAGCTCCTTACATTGCCAGTCGAAGCGAACGCTCCATCGCCGTTGTGCAAAACGAAGAGACTGTGCTAAGCTGCATTCTGGATTTCTGGAGGTCAAGGCCGGGTTCGGATGTAGCAGTCCAGCTGCGTTAGCTCGCCCTGCCTCTGAATTCTGATAGGTGTCCTATACAGAATTTGACTCTAGTGCTGTCTACGAAGGCAATTTTGCATCCAATTCACCATTGCTAGAGCAGACAGCTTCCAATGCGAGATGACATGCTGTCAGAGGGTGGACTGTCACCTGACCTCAGTCACACTTATGAACATTTGCCTCGTTTTCACCAATTACTGAATTCAGCCCACACACGTACATGTCATGTATACTACCAGCATGCCTCGAATATAGGTAGAAGTAGTATATATCACCCTGGGCGCTAGTGGACCCTTTCACTGAAATCGACTTTTCTAGGAAGTCGCGGGGAAGCGCCCCTAACCAACTACTGACCTGGTCGGGCTAGAACTCGGCTTGAAACCAAGGAAATAATAAGTATCGCCAACGTGCTTTTCGGCGGTGCCACGGTGCTTACCTGCCGCATTCTCGTCCGAAGCTGTCTTTGGGCCCTGCTCCAGACAGACAGGAGACTTCGTGGTGCTGGCATCAGTCTGCATCAAATGGTACTCTCCCCTTGTTATTCATGTGCCTCTTTAAGTTCCCCTACGCCTGATTCAACTCTCATACTCATGTGGAGGACTGACAGGTTCAACTTCAATGGATACCGGTATCCTGAGATCGCCTGCCTCTGGGGAGGGGGGGCACATTTCTTTATCAGTAAGCAACTGACTTCGTGGAGGAAGATGCAATCTTTAAACACTTGGATTCCACACACCTGCCATGAATCCTGGTTGTAAAACAACATTCACCTGTGCCTGCTGAGGAATGACTTCCGGAAACCATCAAAGCGTACCCCTGTCAGAGACTGTCCGTTAGCCTGCCACGAAAAGAGACAGTGAGCAATTAAAATTAAAATTAGCCAAGGGACTGACCAGAGAATCGCTCAGCTTCTCCAAAAGGCCAGATCTTCAGGAGATGCTGATCTCAAGCAAGCTGCTGCCACAACAGAGTTCAACCAATCAGACCGTTGAAATAATTAGTAGCCATCTCCGTGCAGTCAGACACCATATACCGGCAATAGGAGTCAATAATGATACAAACAGGTGGATACAAGGGTGCGTCATATTGCAACGAAAAGCAGGGTCTGCAGGTCATCTAGGACATAACTGCTGTGATTATTGATGTACACAAGGTCGACCATGCATGTTCACTGGGTAGAAACGATGCAGTCTTCAAGAACGACATAAAAATAGACAAAGTCGACAGCCATCAACTCTCCCAGCAATCTAGCACCTCGAAGAATGACAGCGCCCTTCTGTTACCGAGAGTGTGACTTTGAGAGTTAACCTCTGACTCTGCAGCTCGCCCGCAGCAGGTCGGGCCAGAGCAGTCTCCGCTGCTGCTTGTCCTTCCGCTAAGGATCGGCGTGCTCATTGCTGTGCTGCTCTTGCTCGACGTCGTGAAGACCTTGGCACCCAGCCGGGGCTCGATGCAAGTAAGCCATGGGTGCTGCAGCAGCTCGGCGGAGCTGGGCCGTTGCTCCGGGTCTGTCCTGAGCGCCTGGGACAGGAAGTCCGTCAGCTCGAGGGACAAGTGGCGGGGCAGCGCGACCGAGGTCAGGTGCGCGATGGTGTACATAAGATTGTTGCTTCGGGCATTGGGGCCGCCTCCGCACGTGAAAGGGTGGCTTCCAGTAAGCGCCTCAAGCAGCATGACACCCAAGGACCATACGTCGTTCTGCAGAGGGAGAGGGGGGAATGGGGGGATTGGAGGGTTAAATTGCAGCCGCAGATGCCAGTGTGCGCTTGATGTGGAGGCAAGGACTCATGGACATACAATTACAAGGGAGGTTCCCAGAACCCGAGGCAGTACATGATCAGGCATGCTCACCTTGGGCTGCACGGCTTGCTGCATCGGCTTATTCTTGAACATGCACAGCAACACCTCTGGGGCAGTGTACAGGGGCGTGCCAGCTGCAGTTTCGGTCAGGGGGGAGCACAGCGTAGCGCGAAGGGCTGCCTCGTCCGACAGGGGAGCATGGCCTGGGCGCAGCGCCTCCCCTGACAAATTACACCCGCCGCGCTGAGGAGTATAATTTCTGGCATTGCAGTACATGGAGAGCCCAAAGTCTGCCAGCATGACCTGGTTGTCCTTCCCGACCAGAATGTTGTCTGGCTTCAGGTCCCGATGGACAATGTTCTGCACATGGTCAGGAGGGGGCTTCAGAGTTTGGCGACGCAACACGCATGGGGTTTTCAAAAGACATCAGCGCTCTGATGACAAGCGTGTGTATAAAATCCTCCATGACAAGGACTCCAGACTAAAGCTCACCTCTTCATGCAACATGACCAAAGCTTTGAGGATGGGCAGGGCCATGAAGTCGCGTACACGCTGCTCAGTCATGTCGTTCATGTGCCCTCTTAGGTCACCTTTCTCAGCATGCTCAATGACGATGTACACATGCCTGTGTACCGTATGTCAACCAGGGAATGTCACTTTTGAAAGTCCTGCCCATCGGCGGTAGAACCGAGTCAGCGATTCAGCTCACCTTGAGTCCTCAAAAGCAACGAGCATCCGCACAACGGACGAATCAGAGAGGGTGCTGTGGATCTGAATTTCTGTTTTCACCTGTCCAAACGAAAAACAGCATCAGTGAGTGTGGCTTGCTACAGCTACACATATAATAAATATGTATCTTCTCTTAAAGCTGCAAGCCGCACCTGCAGCTGAGCAGTCGTGCTCAGCTTGTCGCGCATGTACTTCTTGACCACGACGACGCTGTCTTGGATGGATTTACACTTACAGACAGACACGAGACACTCGGAGTGATACGACAACGGGCGGACGGTGACAAATGCTTCGCTGAAGCACCTGCAGACCGAAAGAGAAACGTGCTGAACGCCAAGACCAGCACTAAAAATCTCAGCGGAAGTCACCCTGAACCGGTCCCAACCTGGCAGCCTTCGTCGACTCCTCCATCTCCTTGGGACAGGAAGGAGAGATGGCGAGAATATTCATGGCGGTAGTGGGCTATTGAAGGAGGACGCAGTGGAGGGGTGGCCCAGGAATAGGGCGGACACACCCGGGAAAACAGCCTAGTCAAGTGAACTCCTTATTTAATCATGTGCAATGCACAGTGATGTATAGGCAAATTATTTCCGTCATGTCCAATAACTTGTCCAAGTCCAAGAAATGTCGTTGTGCCAAGGTTTACATGCCGACAATTTCTGGCCCTTGTACGGAGAATGTGTGACCAACCCGCGAGGGCTTGAGCCAGTCCGACAAAAGTCCCTGTGTCAAGTTTGCCGAGTATGAACTTGCCGTTGATGGATGTACAACCGCGTCCCCAGCCTAACGCATATGCAATTGGCCTGCGTTTAATACGGGGACAGGTATAAGGACTTCGATATAACTTCGTAGAGGCCAGGGTGTGCAGCTTCCTGACTGGGAGAGTCGACCCGACTTGAGTGCCGACTGCGACAGGCTTCTGCCTTCGGGGTCCAGGCCTTAACCTAAGAACCTTATAATATCGCAATAAATGCGCATCCGGCGAGCAGCCGCCCAGTCTTCGCCAAGCAACAGAGAGAAGAAAGTTCGATCAGGTTGGTTGCCTTTCTTGCATCTTATTCATGTGTATGCATGGCGCGTCATGCATGTGACTGCTGGTACCCATGCACCCACCGCTGGTATCGGTCACATATCCCGGTATATGAGGCATCCATCATCCTATATATTCCTGTAACTACCTTACTTGCAGCCCAGGAGGCAGGAGAGGCTCCGTGGCCGTGGATTCACTGCTTGCTTCTGCCGGGATTCAGAAACGGCCTGGCGGAGGACTTGAGAGATGCCGCCGATGAAGCTTGTGGTGTTGTCCGCCTGGTGCACATCAAGCGGTGAATCCAGGCTGAGCCCATGCGCGAATGCTGTTTGTCTGCCACCAGCGTTCCCAACAGCAGCCTCCCCTGCTGCCCCTCGAAGGCTGCCCAACGTTTTCCCTCAGATTTTTGCTGGCAGTCACACTTGAAGACCACCTGAAGTTGCTGTGGCGAGCTGTGAGTCTACATGACGATGCATTGGCCGGGCACCCGTTGGGGCGGTGGAGACGAAGCGGTCAGATACTAAATGGCACCCTCATGGACAGCTAGGCTCCGGCCTGAGGTATCGGCAAGGCTGGGGCGCTGCTTCATGACCTACTCCTGCATGGATAATGGCCACCAACCAAGCTTGGCTGATGCTCCAGCCGCCGCTGCGTCCCCTAAAGCTGGAGATGCTGCCGCTATGATGGGGGGGGGACCTCCTGATTGCCGAAGCAGTGGGCCAGAATGGAATGAAATAGCTGGGCCAGCTATGCTGATAACCATGAACAGAGCTTTCACGGCATCCACCGCTGCAAGCCAAAATCCTGTCGAGTTGCCGCAAAATGTGCTGATTGACAAATGCTTGGTCCAGTAACAGCTCTACAGCTTCACCAGCTGGTTTGTACCTCCACATACCTAGGGGAATGCTCTGATGTCCCTCCCTGATGTTACTTGCTGAGCCCCCTTGCAAATGCAAGTGCTGAGTCAGTATATTGCAAAGTACTTCATTCAGATTATCAAGGTCTGTCATTTACAAACAGGCGCAAAGAAATTTACAAATGGCGTCGCTGGAGTGAAAGAAAGACACCGCTTGAGCGTGGGCGCGTTGCCTGAGAGGATATGTTGCAACAGCCGCGACACGGCTCTGGAGCTGGCTTTATTCGTGGCGACGCCAGGCGACGGGGCAGTACGTTTCATCAACGGCAAGTTCATACTCGGCAAACTTGACACAGGAAAACAAAAGTGCCCATCGAGTTGATCATTATGATGCCCGACTAACTTGAACATGCCAAACATGCCTAGAAAAATATCGACATGCCATGGTGTGTGTGGTCGTTATGCTTGAGTGACGCGTAATTACCCGCAAGCTGCATGAGTCCGAAGTTGTGCGTGAACTGAAGGGCATTTCAAACATGAAAATGACAAAGCGGCGCGCACACGGGCACGGGGCGGTGCGGGTTCCTTCAGCACTTTTAAACTTGCGACATGGCTTCATTTCAAAATTTTAAATGCACGCGCGCCTGGTTTACAAGCACAGATGCAGCAGGTAGGTGACTAGGTGCAACGACTGACAGTCTGCTGGGCATGGGCAGCTACTACCAACCGCTGTAGCAGCGGCGCCAACCGACTTCTGAGCCGACTTCCTCGATACCGGTATGATACGCTCCAAACGGTAACGCCTGCGTTCACTGCACGGATGGTTCACAGGCCCTGACCAGGTCCCGGGACAAGCAATCAGTTCCATGCCGGCCTATGCCCTGCCCTTGTCTGTAAATCGAAGTCTGATCTTGCAGAAGTCAGGCTAGTTCGTTCGTGGTTTCAGGAAGCTGATCCAGCTGATCCATGTGCAGCTGTACACACAGGTATGTTCAAAAACCTTAAGGCAGCTGCCCACATGCTGCAGTGTCACACGCATCATGGCGGCAATTATTTTATGTGGTGCACTAAACCACCTTTGATGAGCTGATGGGCAGCCACCAGTGGACCACATGGTGACCAGGATTCCACCGGCGGCCCAAGCAACAGGGCATGCTGCACCATGACCGCCCAACCACATGCCGTGCTGTGCCTGCACTATTGCTCAAGTGCACTAAAAGTAAGGCTGCTTGGCAGCCACCATGGCGCCCCCAAAATGCAGCGAATCAATCAACGGCCCACTTGTGAGGGAACCTGCAAATATTTCTAAGACAAATACACCCCGCTCCATTGCAGCCTTCACTGCTACTCCTCCTCTTGCGCGGGCACAAGCATATTCTTGTATGCATTGTATAGGTATCCGCCAGCAGGATCTACGAGCGGGAAGACAAGCAAGCACACATTAAGTAAAGAGCTTCAGGTTTATGCCAAGGATTAGGGTTCAGCACAATGCAAGATCTCAAGGTGGGGATACACGCAAGCTCTAATGAGGTAAAGAGTTCGGGTTTATGCCAAGGATTAGGTTGCTGAACACAGCAGGATCTACATGTAGGTAGACACGCAAACATACATCACGCTGAGAGTTTGCATCTATGCCAAGGATAAGTGTTTAAAACACAGCAGGATCTATATGCAAGAAGACTTGCAAACACAGGAGCTAAGGGCATCGAGTTTCTGCCAGGGATCAGGGTTCCAAACACAGTAGGATATACACAGAACAGTATATTAATAAAGCAGAGGAGCTAACAGCATGAAGTGTCTGCCAGAGATTTGTGCTCAGAACACAGCAGGGTCTACACGTAGGGAGACAAGCAAACACACGAGAGGTGAGCATCGGGTTCATGCCATGGATTAGGTCCACAAGACAGCTGGATCAGCATGTGGGTTTAGGGTTGTAGGGTTTAGGACACACAAGCTTATGGTTTAGGGTTCAGGGTTTTGACACACAAGCATGCTCATGTCAGGGATCACGGTTCCCAACACAGCAGCACTTATCATTCACTGAATAGCACCTTCGTCAGGTAGCAGACCGATCAAGGGCTTAACATCCTCGTGACAGACGGCCGTCCGTCCCATGAATTCGATCACATGATCTATTTTCTCTCAACGTGTGTCCTGTTCTGTTGCATTTGACCAAGGATATCCTATCCCTATCTTTGGTGGGAATGTCTGCATGCTCTTGATGCGAGTGTCTGTCCCAAGTGTTCACATCAGTGCTGTGCCAGTTAGGGTCCTTACGATGGCTGAATTGCGTAGCTGAGATTCCGAGGCAAATTCAGCTACTTTCACCAGTAAATAACCGTAATTATAATTACTTGCATGGTCTCAGAATTACGGCGCAATTGCACAGCACTGCTCCGCATGCTCTTTGTGTACAGGTCCCATGCACCCTCATGCACAACATAATCTGGAATCTGAGGTATGATGGGAAATCGATTCTCGGGTCGGGCTGGATGGAAGAAAAGGGCCCTTGTTCAAGCCCAGGTCAACTCTCCTGGTCTTACGCGCTCAGAATTTAAATCCATTATTCAAATGCTATCGGTATCGGATTTACAGTATGTGCTGCAGCTCAATAGGCTAAGGCGTGCAAAGGTGAGGTGCAAGCAGCGTGATACGTTCAGTGTGATACGATCAGTGCAGTACAACGGTGTGGTACAAGAAGTGTGATACGATCAGTGCGGTACAAGCACTGTGGAATCGATATAAGCTATGTGTAAGCGATGTGTAAGTTCCATAATAGTGTGGAACAAGCAGTTTGCAATAAAGTGTGGAGCAAGCAGTGTCATAAATACAGCACCTCACCCGTGAACAGGTGCTGAACCAGCCGCGTCTTGATGTCTATACCTGAAAGCAAAAAGAATGATGGGGCAACAGGGGAGTGATGATGTCAATTTGTAAACAACTGGAACATCGAGCCATGATATATGTATGCAGCAACGCACTTTTGATGACGGTGCCACAGCTAGACTCTGCAGGCCAGCCAGGTCTATAGACTAAACTAGGCCAGTGACACTGCCGGATATTCTGGCCCACATGGTTGACAGGCCAGGGCCAGCAGATCAACATCACAGCCTATGAAACTTATCAAGAGGAAGACAAATCCCCCCAATGTTCATCTTTTGAGTGTGAAAGCACCGGTAATGCCTACATATGCTGGATTGTTTTTTGCGGTACAGGGGCGGAGAATTGTTGAAGTCCGTAATGCAGTTCTTTGCCGTTTCTTTACCCCTGGAACCCGCATGTTTTCCCCAGCATATGTAGGCAGAAGATGCACCTAAACATATCAACTTTGGGGGGGATCTTCAAACCCTGGATACAGTGTGCACAGTGCAGACCAGCGGTACCACGATCAAGGAGGTTGCCAGCGCGAATCAACACACGTCCTGAAATTTGTTTTTTGAATTCGAGTGATTTTTTTATGAAATTGGGGACCGTTGCGTTCCATACAAAATCAGGACAGCCAGGTCATCATACCCGCAATCACAAAAGTGGCCAGCGCGAATCCAACGATCAACACACGTCCTGATACTATTGTTTTTGAATCCTAGTTCATTTTTTAAATGAAATTGGGGATCGTTGCGTTCCGTAAAAAATCTGGAGAGCCAGGTCAGCATAGTAGCATACCCGCAATCACAAAGGTGGCCAGCGCAAATCCAACCAGGTCCTTCGGCGACAGCTTGGATGCGAGAAAGCCCCGCCAGAAGTACGTTGGCAGGCGGAAGAACGTGCTGAAGAAGCTGGTGGTAGCTGACAGGTCCAGGCCAGCTAGCAGCTCCATACCAAACACGTGGAACGCCCCCTGCGCCAGGGGGGGAGTTACAGGGATGGCACAGTGAGGATTCAGGGTTTGGGGTTCAGGGAGTGGAAGGAACGCTCTCTGCGCCAAGGGGGGGAGTTACAGGGATGGCACAGTGAGGATTCAGGGTTTGGGGTTCAGGGAGTGGAAGGAACGCTCTCTGCGCCAAGGGGGGGAGTTACAGGGATGGCACAGTGAGGATTCAGGGTTTGGGGTTCAGGGAGTGGAAGGAACGCTCTCTGCGCCAAGGGGGGGAGTTACAGGGATGGCACAGTGAGGATTCAGGGTTTGGGGTTAAGAGTGCGGGAGGAACGCCCTCCTTGCCAGTCGAAGAGGGGCAGGGAGGGCACCCAAAGGATTCAGGGCTTAGGGTTTAGGGTGTGAGAAGCAAAACCCCTGCACCAGTCGTACATTTCCAGGGAGGAGGGAACATAAACGAGCCCTCCAGGAGGAACGTCCCCTTTACCTGTCGAAGTACGGCAAACAAACCACTTAACCAGGTAGGAATGCTGTTTTCGCCGCTGGCCATGGAAGGGAAACCACACGGCAGCTCGGGTTGGGATACCCCCATCCGGACGGCGTGCCCCAAGTGCACACCGCAGTCTTTGTCTCTCATCTGCCAGATTTGGGGTTAAGGCGTTCGGATTTGTTCACAATTCTGGGCTGAAGTTTACCTGAAGCTTTCAGGTTTCAGGGCTTTTATATAAGATTTAAAGGTAACCATGCCAGTGTCAAGGGTTGAGGGGGTAGGGGGTAGGGTTCAGGTTCATGGTTCAGGTCTGTCTCACCTGCGCCCGCCTCTCATTGGTCCATAGGTGCTGCCAGACCTTGCGCGCTGCGTCAGGGACGGGCAGGCCGTCCCGCAGCACAGACAGGATCACGTCTGCAACCTGCGGAGCCTCGCGGAACGAGCGCGACACGGAGAAACCTGCGGAGGGACATTCTTGCTAACTAATAAACGATAGATTCAGTGCCTTTGAGATGCAGGACCCAACAGGTGTTTCTGGGAAGCGAAGGCCTGGGACAACACGCGCACACACACAGACACACGAGCACGCATCAGAGTAAACACGAACACGCACACACACAAACGCGCACACCAGTCTGCACGCACACGCCTCCCCAGAAGCTCCTGCTTCAGCCATCCGATCCACCTTAAGCGGGCCCACAGACACAGGGCCAGGCAGCATGGCTGTCTACGCATGGGACCTCCAGCCAGAGGCGAGGAGGTAGCTGGATCAAAGTTCAACAATGGACCAGCCATCCCTGAACCCTGAACCCTAAGCCGAGCCACGGAAAAAAACACAAAATATGATCCCCTACCAATATCCTACGACCCTGGTCACACACACCGTCCCACACTTCCACACCGTCACCCACACCAGCCCGTCCGTGCTCTCCATGATTCGTCCTGATGTGGCCTTCCTGAAAACACTTTGGGGGGAGCTTGCGTACCCTCTCCTCCATGCAACCTGCTCCTCTATGCAAACACCCCCTCCATGCGACAATGCGACGGATCCCCCCCCACGCAACCGGCCTCTCGACCGTGTCCCAGGCAGGCAGTCATTTGTGACTGTTTGGTTGACGCTCGCGTCCGATCCAAAGGCAGTCACGTTTCGCCACAAGCGCCTCACCCTATATCCCCCGGTCACCTGTGGCCGGGTACATGAAGCTCACAGCCGCTCAAAAAATGCTCGCTCAATACCCCCAGCCACCTGAGTCTGAGGCCCCCAGTCACCTAAATCCCCAGTCACCAGTGGCCGGTTGTTTGAGGTCTGTGGCTGCTTTTAAAGCGCTAGACCCCAGTCAGCAGTGGCCCCCAGTCACCTAACCCCCCCAGTCACCTGCGACCGGGTGGATGAGGTTCGCGGCTGATGTTAAAGCGCTATACCCCAGTCACCTGTGGCCGGGGTTTTGAGGATCGTGGCTGCCTTAAAAGCGCTAGACCTTTGGTCCCCCAGTCACCTGTGGCCGGGTGGATGAGGCTTGCGGCCGCTCCAAAAGCGGTCACGTTTTGCTCGGCCACAGGCAGCGGCCCTCCAACCGGGATGTAGCTCCACTCCTCCTCGTGCACCTATAAAAAGACACAGGGGACGGTCAAAGAGGCAAGGAGCTACCAGGATGGCGGTCACCCACCAGCCCCACAGCCACGCCTTGCAATGGAACCTACGATACCTGTCGGAATAATATAATACAAAACAGGCCCAGGCTGCCACCTGTCACGTGCCACACAACCACGCCTTGCAATCGAACCTATGGTACTTGTTGCAATAAAATAATACAAAACAGGACCGGACTACCCCGCACAACAGCGCATGCTGCACAAGCCTGCATGGTCAGCAAGTCTGTGCGTGCACACCTCAGTGACGTGGAGATGGCTGGTATTCCAAACGCCCATCCCAAACCCTAAACCTTAAACCACACCTTAAACCCAACCTACCCTGTACCCTGCTCACCCTAAACCCTGCTCACCCTAAACCCTGACCCCCCGCCCCTTAACCCTGAATCCATACGTGCACCTTGAACCCTTACGCCGCACTCACACCTTAGTCACCCGAATCCCCACTGCCCTGAACCCTTACCCCGCACTCATCCCGAAGCCTACACTCTTATACCGCACCCACACCGAGCCCTGAACCCATACGCCGCACTCACACCTTAGTAACCCGGATTCCCACTGCCCTGAGCCGCCTCTCCAGCCTCCTTTTGAGCACCGCAAACGGAAGCGCAGGCTTGGCCACCAGGCAAGTCTCCTCAAGGAACACGCGCTTGCCGCCAAGGGGCATCGCGTACAGGAAAGAGGGTGGCTCGCTGCCGCTGCCCCACATGCCCTCTCCGGCCGCGGGGTGCTTGCCAGCCTGGGTGTGAGCGAACGAGAGTGGGGGAGGGGGGGGGGGGGCATATGTCCGTTACAAAAACAAATGCTAGAAAAAGAGGAGGAGTGGGCTTTTGCCAGTACGATGGCTAGTGGTGTACTGGTGTCACAAAGTGAATGGTCGCAGGCCTGAATGAAGCCTAATGGTTTCGGAGGATTACAGATAAGGGTTTCATCACAAACCCTCAAAACCCATGAACTCCTTGTGGGCACCCCAGAGATTCCCCAGGGCCCACACAGACACCGGAACCCAACATGAAATGCAAAGCTCTCATTGCACGCACACCAGAAGAGCCTTTGATAGGGCCGGGCCGGGGCTTGGCTGGGGGACAAATCAGAATAATGAGACGACCGCTGGGACAAATCATAATGAGATGCCCATTGGAGCAAATTACAATAATAAGATAAACCCTCACGTCCGTCCATCCGTCTGTTTGTGCATGGGGCTTGGGGCTCAGACACATTAGCATCCATCAGTGCCACAGTGTGGAGCTGTGCGCTTGGGCTAAACGACTCGTACTCAGGCACAAATCACAACCATGAGATGCCCGCTGAGGAAAAATCATCATAATTCCCGGTAATTATCATAAATTATCATAATTAATTACCATCATCACAATGAAGGGGAAATTATCATAATCATATTCATGAGATCCTGCTGCTGCGTCCGTCCTAATTCTTGCGCATGTGTAGTTTTATGAGCTGGCTCTATCGGCTCTCAATATCTTGCTCATGTTAAAATTCGGGACAATCACGGCCTGTGGCAGGGTTAACCTGGTGCTTCAAGCCCTACTGCTTCAGCCACCGGCTGGTCATGGTTTGGTCTCCAATGGCCCAGCTGTGGCAGGCTGTGTTAAGGTTTAGGTTGTGGGCTTATGATGGCCCAGCTGTGGCAGGCTGGCAGCCTAACGGCCTGTCACAGGCAGCCCTGGCTGGAGCAAACTTAAACAAAATCAGGCAGCTGGACAGTTGACACCATGGGCTTGATTGCTTAGAAAGCCATCCAAGTGAAATGAAAAAAAGGGACCAGGGGCCGGCGGAGCATTGTTTCAATCATGGGACAGGTGCCCACAAACAGCTTTGCGCACGAGACCGAGAGGCTGCAGAATACCGTCCGTCACATGGGCAGCTCTGCGCATGCATGGCGGGTTCAAGCGCCAACTGACCCCTCCCATGGACTCAAGGCACTCACCGTGAGCTGCGGTGCCGCCGCCTCCCAAACGCCTGTATGGTGTCGCCTGCATCCGAGCAGAGGCCATCAACGCATTGGAGGCTCAATACACAATATAAACGGGATAGAGCGCCGTGATAAGGAAAAAGCTTGAAGCTAAGGGTAAGCAAGAAGCAAACAATATAATAGGATAGTGCACCGTAATAAGCATCAAACAAACCCACCCACCCACCCGCCCACCCACCCACCCACCTGAAATCCATAAATGTGATGACGCCAGGGTCGTAGATAGCTTCGTAGCCCTCCACTTCAGCCTCGATGCCGTAAGCCGTCTGGGCCGCGACCTGCATGTCAACAGTGAAACAGGGCAGCGGGGTAGGGTTTGGACGGGCCGGCATGAGGGTTTGGACGGGCCGGCATGAGCGCAAGAAGGCGATGGGGCAGGTTTCAAGGGCTAGCGTCTTAGGGCTGGAGTGGAAGGTCTAGAACAGAGACCAACATCAGCAAAACAGGGCAGCGGGGCAGGGCTCGTGGGCTAAGATTCAAGGGCAGGGTAGGGAACAAGGGCTAGGATTCAAGGGCAGGGCATGGATCAGGGCTAGGGTTCAAGGGCAGGACAGGGATCAAGGGCTAGGGTTCAAGGGCAGGGCAGGGCTCAAGGGCTGAAATGGGCAGCTTAACAGAGTAGCTGGGCAGGGCTCAAGTGCTTGGGTCTAAGGGCAGGGCAGAACACAAGGACTGAGACGGGCTAACATTAGCAAAGCAGGGCGGCGGGACAGGGTTATAGGGTTAGGGTCCAAGGGGTTCAGTCCAAGGGTAGGAGTTCAAGGTTTGGGATGGTCTGACATCAGCTTAACAGGGCAGCTGGGCAGGGCTCAAGGGCTAAGGTCCTAGGACTGACATCAGCTTAACAGGGCAGCTGGGCAGGGCTCAAGGGCTAAGGTCCTAGGACTGACATCAGCTTAACAGGGCAGCTGGGCAGGGCTCAAGGGCTAAGGTCCTAGGACTGACATCAGCTTAACAGGGCAGCTGGGCAGGGCTCAAGGGCTAAGGTCCTAGGACTGACATCAGCTTAACAGGGCAGCTGGGCAGGGCTCAAGGGCTAAGGTCCTAGGACTGACATCAGCTTAACAGGGCAGCTGGGCAGGGCTCAAGGGCTAAGGTCCTAGGACTGACATCAGCTTAACAGGGCAGCTGGGCAGGGCTCAAGGGCTAAGGTCCTAGGACTGACATCAGCTTAACAGGGCAGCTGGGCAGGGCTCAAGGGCTAAGGTCCTAGGACTGACATCAGCTTAACAGGGCAGCTGGGCAGGGCTCAAGGGCTAAGGTCCTAGGACTGACATCAGCTTAACAGGGCAGCTGGGCAGGGCTCAAGGGCTAAGGCCCTAGGACTGACATCAGCTTAACAGGGCAGCTGGGCAGGGCTCAAGGGCTAAGGTCCTAGGACTGACATCAGCTTAACAGGGCAGCTGGGCAGGGCTCAAGGGCTAAGGTCCTAGGACTGACATCAGCTTAACAGGGCAGCTGGGCAGGGCTCAAGGGCTAAGGTCCTAGGACTGACATCAGCTTAACAGGGCAGCTGGGCAGGGCTCAAGGGCTAAGGTCCTAGGACTGACATCAGCTTAACAGGGCAGCGGGACAGGGTGCTAGGGGCTAGGGCTAAGGTCCTAGTCCTGACATCAGCTTAACAGGGCAGCGGGGTAGGGCTCAAGGGCTTAAGTCCTAGGACTGACATCAGGCCCGTGGAAAGAGACGCTGTCACGTGGTTACCAATCGATTGGCTGGCCATTCTCGCTGGTCACAGGGAGCAATGCATCCTCCAATAGGAAAGCGGCAGGCCCATCGCAAAGGGTGTGCCAGAAAGTAACACACACTATGAGGTGTGAATCTTCTGGTATGGACGTTTGATTGACTACAGTAAGTAACTAAATGCCTGGCGCCCACCACTGGACCACTGGGTACCACGTGAACCTCTCCTGCCACGCATTGTCAGCTCCCCAACTCACACTTGAGGAGACACTGAGGACCAAGTGAACCTCTCCTGCCACGCATCGTCAGCTCCCCAACTCACACTTGAGGAGACACTGAGGACCAAGTGAACCTCTCCTGCCACGCACTGTCAGCTCCCCAACTCACACTTGAGGAGACACTGAGGACCAAGTGAACCTCTCCTGCCACGCATTGTCAGCTCCCCCACTCACACTTGAGGAGACACTGAGGACCAAGTGAACCTCTCCTGCCACGCACTGTCAGCTCCCCCACTCACACTTGAGGAGACACTGAGGACCAAGTGAACCTCTCCTGCCACGCACTGTCAGCTCCCCCACTCACACTTGAGGAGACACTGAGGACCAAGTGAACCTCTCCTGCCACGCACTGTCAGCTCCCCCACTCACACTTGAGGAGACACTGGGTACCACGTGAACCTCTCCTGCCACGCACTGTCAGCTCCCCAACTCACACTTGAGGAGACACTGAGGACCAAGTGAACCTCTCCTGCCACGCACTGTCAGCTCCCCAACTCACACTTGAGGAGACACTGAGGACCAAGTGAACCTCTCCTGCCACGCACTGTCAGCACCTCCTCCTCATACTTGAGGACAGCCCAAGGCAAATTCAACTACATCAGTGTCCAGTCTCTGGCCACTCACCGTCGGCGCCCCCTCCTCATACTTTAGGAACCGGCCCGCTGCTGCGCCAGCTGCCACCGTCACCAGCCTGCACACAACACAGAATGACCCAGGCTCAGGTTTAGGGTCAAGGGTTTGGGGTGTCCACCCCCTTCTTGACCCCCCGTCCTCCTGATCACCTTAACCCTAAACCCTAAACTAGCCGGCAGACAACAGAGAGTGCCCCGGGCTCAGGTTTCAAGACAAGGTTACGATAGAAGGTTTAGGGTCAAGGCAATCAGGAGGACAGCGGGTCAAGGATGGGGGGGGGCATAGTGGCACGCAACATCCGCATATGGCGTGGCTGGGCAAGTGAGACTCAACGTCCGTAATCCATCTGGGTGACTGTTCGGAGTAGCTAGGCATCAGGAGGACAGGGTATCAAGGAGAGGGGGGGGGATAGCGGGACGCAACATCTGCATAAGGTGTGGCTGGGCAAGTGGGACTTCACATCTGTAATCCATATGGGTGAGGGGGTGACTGATTGGGAGTGGCCAGGCGATTGGGAGGACAGGGGGTCAGGGAGGGGGGTGGAAACAGCGGGGCGCAACATCTGCATAAGGTGTGGCTGGGCAGGAGGATGGGAGCCACTCTGCCTTCATGGAATGATGGCAGGGTTGCGGGTATGCGGAGCTCAACGCCCATATGGGTGACAGATTTGACGTGGCTGGGCAGGAGGATAGGATACGAGCCAGCTGGAGTCATGGCAGGGTCGTGGGGATGCGGAGCTCAACCTCTTTAAGGGTGACTGATGGGGGGTGGCTGGGCAGGAGGATAGGATAGGAGCCACTCCAACTCGTGGCAGGGTTGCGGGGATGCGGAGCTCAACCTCTATAAAGGTGACTGATGGGGGGTGGCTACGTAGGAAGGAGGACAGGAGACACTCCAACTTCACGGCAGGGTTGCGGTAATATGGGACTCCAAAGCCACCAGGCTGACTGATGAGGCGTGGCTAGGAGGAGACAGGTGACACTTTGTCCATTGTTGAATTCAGCACTGGACCACTTTGGGCGGGCTGCTGCGCAGTCACCAGTGAGCCGATTGGGACCAACCCTTGAAAAGCCACTGGCTGGCGGGCCAAGGGTTTAGGCCCTTAACCCTACACCCTACAGCTTATGGCTGTTGGGCCAAGCAGCAGGGTTCACAGGCTCAGGCCTAGCGTGCAGTGAGCTGCTGAGGTTACGGCAGAGAGCCCCAGTACCAGTGCTTCATTTTAGGGTGCGCCAGAGCACCTTTGGGGGGCCGCCGGGCGGCAACCACTGGGCCGAATGGGACCAAACCTTGACCAGCTTACAGCTGGTGGCCTAAGCAGCAGGTCTTCCTGTGCCAGCCCCTACCAGCCGTGGGCTGTGATGTAGCTGATTTGTAGCTGAAGCATGCAAAAAATGAACAGTGCCCCACTACACGGCCCTAGGTCAGTACCCGTACGCAATCATGGAGAAACAGCATCACCTCTCATTTTCAACAACTGCGGAAACTCGAATTAAAAAGACACCAAACAAAGGGAGGGGGGGGTGTAGGTGCATGGCCTCTAGTTTAGGGTTAAGGGTTTAGGATTTAGGAGTGAGGGGTGTGCGTGCATGGCCTCTCATCTGTGGAGTTCTATTGGAGTAGTTTATACTGAAGTACTGGGAGTCATAGCAGCGTCAAGGCATCCAGCCCAAATGTTTTTTTCGAAACAGCCCCCCCAGTAGTGCAAACCGTAAAAATATACAGTTGAGGAGCAGAGTGCGAGCAGTGGGTGGCCTGAAGCACCCATCCCCCCCGACAGGTACTTCTAAGGCAAGGGCTGTAAATACACTTCAGGCTATGGATTTTCCCCGTAGTTGGCTAACCTCCGCACGCACCTGCCCGAGAAGACTGCTCCCGTATTGGTTGAGAGCTTGGTGCTCTTCAGGTCCGCTTGCACGTGCATGTCTGTCACCTGAAGCACCCGAGCATGCAACATCAATAAATTCACAATCGAAAAATACAGGTACCGGATGATGAAGAGTGCCTTCCTGCAACCCCCTGAGATCATGTAATTCTTTACCGTAAAACGGGTTTGACTCTGCTATTAGTTAATTATTTTGGAGGTGCGCGGAGTACATGCGCGGTAGAAAAAATACTGATTGATTTGACACCCATTCACTGATTGTTGACCGTGTACTGTTCTTTCAGGCATCAAACTAGGGGTTTGATTGAGTTGACTGTACGTAGTGCCTTAAAGCGCTGCGCAGAATTGAGTAAACGACAGTCACTAAAAGTGCTGCGCGGTGTTTAATTAATTGTTTCGGACTGGCTGCGCGATATAGCAAACAACTATTTCAAAAAGAAATCAGCTGCGCGTGCGCGGAGTATGGTAATTTTTATGCTGCGCGACGAATTTGATATAATTTTTCCAAATCGGGGAGCGCGGACCCTATACCGTTTTACGGTAAATAATTTATGAAGCCCATGCAGAGAGTTTTACCCCCCCAAAAAGTTTACGAAGTCCCGCACGGAAATATTTTGTTGTTGAATCGTCCACGCACCGCCCGATTCCGCCCGACTGCGACTGGTTTTAGCCAGCGTCGTTATCACACATCCCCGGTGTGACTTCATTTACAATCTCCCTGGCCTGACGCACACCCCTCGTCATGTTATTTTTTTGCGAAACACCCACTGTTAATGTGCGAACTCTCACCGCTGAAACAACTAAATGCAGCATGATCACCGGTACCGGCACCGGTAGATTAATTACGTGCAACATTTTTTCAATTAATTATGGTACGTGCAACATTATCAATGAGTGTATGCCCAAGAACCAAGAAAGCCTCCCGCTCCGCAGCAGCACTAGCAACGGCGACATGCAAGTGGAAAACAGGCATGCCCTTCAGCAGCAAGGAAAAACACCGCAGAGCAATAATTTCTGAATCTGTTTCAGTCCATGTACCGGTAGTGTACTAATTTAAATTAATCTGTACAAAGACTGGTATGCAAAGTGTACATCTGTACAATATGTAAATTTACGCAAGGTGCGCACTTGTACAATGTGTGCATTTGTACAAAATGTACATCTGCGCGAGCCCGTTGTTTCACACTAACATGTGTACAACGCCCTCGGGGTCCCCACAAAGCTTTGGCATGCCCCAGTGGGGGGGTTCCAAGCACGAGATAAGGGGTGCACTAAAAGATTGGAAGACTTCAGCGTTAGGTAGTGCATCGGATGTGTTAGGGAGTGCATCTGATGTGTAAGGGAGTGCATCTGATGTGTTAGGTAGTGCATCGGATGTGTTAGGTAGTGCATCTGATGTGTTAGGGAGTGCATCTGATGTGTGAGGGAGTACATCTGATGTGTTAGGTAGTGCATCTGATGTGTTAGGGAGTGCATCTGATGTGTTAGGGAGTGCATCTGATGTGTTAGGGAGTGCATCTGATGTGTTAGGGAGTGCATCTGATGTGCTAGGGAGTGCATCTGATGTGTTAGGTAGTACATCTGATGTGTTAGGGAGTGCATCTGATGTGTTAGGGAGTACATCTGATGTGTTAGGGAGTACATCTGATGTGTTAGGGAGTACATCTGATGTGTTAGGGAGTACATCTGATGTGTTAGGGAGTGCATCTGATGTGTTAGGGAGTGCATCTGATGTGTTAGGGAGTGCATCTGATGTGTTAGGGAGTGCATCTGATGTGTTAGGGAGTACATCTGATGTGTTAGGGAGTGCATCTGATGTGTTAGGGAGTGCATCTGATGTGTTAGGGAGTGCATCTGATGTGTTAGGTAGTGCATCTGATGTGTTAGGGAGTGCATCTGATGTGTTAGGGAGTGCATCTGATGTGTTAGGGAGTGCATCTGATGTGTTAGGGAGTGCATCTGATGTGTAAGGGAGTGCATCTGATGTGTTAGGGAGTGCATCTGATGTGTTAGGGAGTGCATCTGATGTGTTAGGGAGTGCATCTGATGTGTTAGGTAGTGTATCTGATGTGTTAGGGAGTGCATTTGATGTGTTAGGGAGTGCATCTGATGTGTTAGGGAGTGCATCTGATGTGTTAGGGAGTGCATCTGATGTGTTAGGTAGTGCATCTGATGTGTTAGGGAGTGCATCTGATGTGTTAGGTAGTGCATCTGATGTGTTATGGAGTACATCTGATGTGTTAGGGAGTGCATCTGATGTGTTAGGGAGTGCATCTGATGTGTTAGGGAGTGCATCTGATGTGTTAGGTAGTGCATCTGATGTGTTAGGTAGTGCATCTGATGTGTTAGGGAGTGCATCTGATGTGTTAGGGAGTGCATCTGATGTGTTAGGGAGTGCATCTGATGTGTTAGGTAGTGCATCTGATGTGTTAGGGAGTGCATCTGATGTGTTAGGGAGTGCATCTGATGTGTTAGGGAGTGCATCTGATGTGTTAGGGAGTGCATCTGATGTGTTAGGGAGTGCATCTGATGTGTTAGGTAGTGCATCTGATGTGTTAGGGAGTGCATCTGATGTGTTAGGGAGTGCATCTGATGTGTTAGGGAGTGCATCTGATGTGTTAGGGAGTGCATCTGATGTGTTAGGGAGTGTATTGGATGTGTTAGGGAGTGCATCTGATGTGTTAGGTAGTGCATCTGATGTGTTAGGGAGTGCATCTGATGTGTTAGGGAGTGCATCAGACGCCACTCCCTGCCAGACATCGGCGCGGATGTGGCTACGGCCCCAAGCTGCGTCGTTTTGTTAACCTCCACGCCCCAGTAGGGCGTCGCTTTCTTTCCTTTTTTATCCTAGGCAGGCAGTGCCGATCTAGGTGGCATGCCCAACCTGCTGTGCCCTGTTCCCATGGACGGACGCGGCTTGGCCTATGCCACACCGTCTACCCAAAGGTTAAACGACTGAGGAGGCCTGCGGGGCATGCTTTCCTATCCTTCCCCATCAACGTGAATGCAAATGGCAAATGAGCAACCTCAAAGGTGTGTGTCAAACCCAAATCTGTAAATTGGTTGTGGGGGTTGGTTGGTCCTTGTTACAGGTTTTGAAGCCCATAGAGAGTCTAGGTAACCGTCTGCGGTGTGCTGCCCTCCCAGACCATCGCGATGGCCCCACGCTGTCAAGCGTGTTCAACGCACCTCAGCGTTCAGGAAGAAGACACCGGCTTCCTTGCAGACGCGGAGCAAGTGCTCGCGCAGCTTCCGCCGGCTCACTCGCCCGTAGCCTCGTCCCACTCGTACCTGCAACGGGGGCATTTACCACACATTTACCACACATTTTATTTCAAAAATATGCCTAATGTAGGATTTACTTTGTCTTCTCTCGTGACAAAAAGAAAACACTGGTTTTACTCGAGGGGAGGCAAATCGAATATACGGTGTGCCGTGCTTGGGTGTTGATTGTGGAGGCAGACACACCTGAGTATTGGTATAGATAGTGTGGATCGTTAAGTTAAACAATTTGAACACGAGCTTCGAAGAGAGTTTTTCCAAATGTCCGGGATTATACTTAAACTAGGGTATTTAGCTTCTTCTTTATGTTCTGTTTGATACAGGTAAAAATAAGAATATAATCAATGTTTATACACCATCTTCCTGTTCAACAATCCCCGTGTTTTCAATACGCTCTGCCAGGCCTATCTAAAAGGGCTGCTGCAGGGTATGTACTTTGAAACGGCAAAAACACGACAAAAGGAGGAGGAGGGGGCAGCTTTAGCACTGGGAAAAATATTACAAAAACGCCCAGGCACCATCAGGGTGTACCATCATAACATAAATTCATAAACACCATAAATACAACGGGGGGGGTCGGTAAGGGTTTCAATTCAAAGTTTACTGAAACGGGTTTTGCCCATCCTCAACAACTCCACCTGTCCCTCCCCGAGGCTCCATACCCCAATCCTCACCTCCTGCCCCTCCCCAAAGTAGCAGAGGGCATCAGGCCAGCAGCGTTCCAGGGTGTGGGACATGCCCAGCTCCTCGTACTCGTCCATCCAAACCCCGTAGTTGTTAACAAACGGCACATCGAGACCTGAGGGCAGGCAGCAAGGCAACAATCCAGACACACTCTTCAGGTCACGCTGTTTCAGCGTAAATTCAGCTACAGTTCAGCTGCAGTTCAGCTACATCACTGCCTGTGGCCGGCGCGTGTCAGCTTCTTTCGTTGGCAACTTACGGGTAACTCAATCCAAAGCGCAGGGTGGATGTTTTTTCATCTGTCAAAAATCGCCAGAAAAATCTAGCTGGTTTAGGAGGAAATAGCTCGCAATTATCCAGAAAAACGGGCAATCAGTTGTTCGTATCCACTTGAAAACAGTGATTGCCATTAAAATAAGCGCTGTTTTTGCTTTAAACTTGACAACAGTTAAGAGTTTTCACGTGATACTTCCAGAACTTAATACTGTGACAGCATAACAAGTTCCAGCTATGACAATTCTGAAGGCAGCCTGTCTGCATGCATCTCGAAGCTTCTGCCATGCAGTTCGCCATGCAGGTCGCCATGCAAAACGCATGCCTCACCAATAACAACGGTCTGCAGGCCTCTCTTGGCCAGTTCACAAGCCAGGAACAAACCGGCTGGGCCTGCTCCAACCACGACGGTGTCGTATGTCGTCGCCTCATCCGGTGCTTGAAGGACGGATGCGATGCGCGCCTGGCAATCATCCTGCTTGGAGGCCTGAGGGAGGAACGACAAGTCAGGGGGCGGGCGGCAGTGGCCAGTGATTCCTTTTCTTCGTACTGAGAACAATTCGCACTGAAACTCGGAATTGAGCAAACACTGACAAGACTCGGAGTTATGCGCAGTCGCTCAGGACTGAAAAGTGACCCCCAACACCTATCCAAACTTGTGGAATCGTGAGAAACTGGGGGGCAAAGTGCGCCTTTGACGTGATGCAATGGGATTCCTGTACCGAACAATTCAATGCCCCAATCACTGAAATAATCATTGCCAGTGGGGCTGACAGGGAGGAGGAGGAGGAGAGGGAAGAGCAACATCAGGGTGAAAAGGGGGGGGAGTGTGAGGCTACAGCTTGGTAAGGAAAAAGGAGGAGGAGGAGGAGGACGAGCAGGGTTAGGTTGGAGGGAGAGGAGGAGGAGGAGAAGAAGGAGGAGGAGAAGGAGAAACGGAAGTAGGGTGGTACGAAGAGGAGGACGACGTCCCAGATTGTGGTTACAGCATGTTGTGTATTAGGTAATTTGGAGTGCCAGCAGCATTATTCGTGCAGGACACACCAGTGCCAAGTCTCGCAAGCTTGAACACAACACATCAAGCAGCGACAGAGACCCAGGACACACAATTCCACCATTTACGCGGGTCAGTAAGAATGGGCTCCGTTCCATTCGGTCCAGTGCTTTGTCCTGCAGTTTCCTAAATATAGCTTTGCCCTGCACTGAAATGGACAGCATCAGAGGCCCGAGATGGACGGGAGAAGCTTGGGTGCATGAGCGTGCCCTGGGTATGCATGGGAGCGCCCCCGCTCTATGCTAAGGCCTGATGTGCAATGGCTGGTCCCCAGAGTTCCACACACAAAAACAAACACTGCGGCTAATCAATTGCTCGTGCACAGGGCGTTTGGGCTGGCAGTAGGCTGTACAGCGTACGACCCAGTTTGATGACGATGATGCAGCGGCACTGGGCGATGCGCACCTGCAGCTGGACGAGAGGCTCCTCGTACGAGCCCTCCCGCATCGCCTGGTCGCTCACAAAATCGAATGGGGCGGCTGGGCTCTCTGAAACGGAGAGTGTGACAGCGGACAACCTGCCCTTGGGCCGGCTGACACGAACGGACCTTCGTCCATTGGTACGCGGAAGGCAGATCCCTCCAGCACGAATTCTTGCGATGGAGTTTTGAAGCTTTAGCATACTCGCTGTGGACTCCAAATGACCTGACAGTGACAGACCACGATGCGACGTCATCTATAGCTCCGGAACCATGCTCGTACATTTGGTCTGGTTAGAGTAACCGACCAGGTGTGCATCAGGTACCAATGAGCATGCATCGAGCATGTTGAAATATCTGAACAGATTCCTTGTAGGCCACGTTCTGATTAGAGTTCTGGCTGTCGGTGCTGCCATGTAAGACACGGGTGCGGGTGCATATTTTGCCGAGTCAGCCTTGTTTAACAGTCTAAAAATTCGCCCACACCCTATCGTATTGAACAGGTGCTGTCAAGTTGTAATTGATTCTTGAATGCCTACCAATCGAGCCGTCGCGATATCAGAGCACCACACCCTGCCCCTCTCCGGCCCTCGAGCGATATTCGCAGCGTTTGCACAACTACACCCAGGTGCGTTCGGCAGCGGATTGAAGGTCAGCTCGTTGCAGCACTCCTCACAGTATAGCAGGGAATGTCCAGTTGGTTGTGGGTGGCGGGCGCATCTTCGAGCCAAGTGACATGCGCAGTGATGCTCACGGAAATAATACCCCCCTGCATACAACTCTTCCCTCAGGTTGGATTCTTCCCAGCCAAACGGACTCGCAGCACACCGCAGACAAGTGCATACCCGAGCTGAGCCCGCCCGCCGAAGGTCGCGTGCTCGTCAAGTCCACAGCAGGCAGCAGCTGCTGCAGCATCAGCCTCCCCTTGCCCCCAGACACCCCCATGACCACCCCTCATCCGGCCTGCTCAGCAGAGCAAGCCATCCCGACCCAGGCCCACCTCAAGCCACACAGCCCAGCTGCAACATCGACCCTCATGGCAAGCCCGGTGGTGCCCAGCAGACTGTCTGCCACCACTGAATCCCCAACGGTGGCAGCAGCCGTGCCCCATGCGCACAGCCCCAGGCCTGGCCCCTCCCCATCCACGCCCTCCCCGAACCGGGCCCCCGCCGGCGGTTGCGGCTATGCGCGCCGACACCTGGAATCGCAGCTGCAGGCACATGCTGCTGATGGCCCCTGCTCCCCCCACTCCAGTTGCCTAGCCTCCGAACCCGAGACAGCAGCCATCAACAGCGTCCCGCAGACACCTGTGCGCTCACCAGCACCCACATCAACCAGTGGCCCGCCCGGCAGCTCCTCCCCTTCTGTGGCCGCAAGGGGCAAGATGCTTGGCAGATCCGTCCTGCGGCCTGGAGGATCGCCCAGCGGACTCGCAGTGCCTCATGGGGGCTCCGGCACACCCCCTCGCATCAGGTGAGGCAGTGGGGGTTCGCACAGGAAATCAAAGAGCGGGGGGCTACAGCAGTCATGCGGCTGATGCCTCCCCCCAGACTGCCTGAAGACCTGAAGCGTCAAGTGAAGCGCTGAAAGTTTGCTTTATGTGTGGCGATGTTTCTTTTACTAAATATCGTTACACCTCTGGGCCCTGCTTGAATAAAGCACGGCCACATCGGCGAAGTGTCTCTTTTAGTGTGCACCTTTTTTTACTAGTGCCATCCTTGGAAGGCCACTGGGCAGCCACAACTGGGCTGCTGGGGGAGATGTCTTGACCGGCCTACAGCTTGCAGCCGAAGCAGCAGGGCTGACTGCATAAGGCTCACCCAAATGCAGGCCATCATGCTGCTGAATTGTAGCATTACCGGTAATGCCCTAAAAGAATCAGTCCTGTGGAAATATTTGCCACTAGTTGTCTGCGGGGGGCTCTCCTTGACATGCTGCAGGGTCGGTTTAACTCATATAACCCCGGAAGTGACGAATCTGAGAGATCCTCAAGCACCCGCCCCCTCCTGTTTTTTCGCAGGTCTCCAAAAAATCGTACTACACCGGGTGGCAGTCCCATGCAGCCCTCAGCCGCTTTGCAGGTGAGAAACGTATCCAGCAACTCGTTGGTAAACTGGTATAAACATCAAGGGGGGGTGCAGAAATAAAAGCTGGAGATCCCATCCGAGAATAAATATGAAACCACTCTTGCCCCCCAGCAGCAGTAGCAGCAGCCCACCTTGCCTCCAAACCCAGGAAACCCTGTAAATTTTTAATTTCTCGGTCAAAAGCCAGAATTACGAAAGGGGTCAGGGACTCAGGGTTGTATTCCAATCAGCTTGACAGTGCGCTCTTTCTGGTATCAATTCAAGCAGATGATTCAAACATATAAAACAAAGAATCAAGACAAAGATGTCAGATACTCTCAGGATCCCGGGGGATACCAATACTCATAAAACTTAAGGAACTCGGAATGCGGTACCGGTATTCAGGATTCTCAGGGTACCGGCACTCAGGATTCTCAGGGTACCGGCACTCAGGATTCTCAGGGTACCGGCACTCAGGATTCTCAGGGTACCGGCACTCAGGATTCTCAGGGTACCGGCACTCAGGATTCTCAGGGTACCGGTATTCAGGATTCTCAGGGTACCGGCACTCAGGATTCTCAGGGTACCGGCACTCAGGATTCTCAGGGTACCGGCACTCAGGATTCTCAGGGTACCAGCACTCAGGATTCTCAGGGTACCGGCACTCAGGATTCTCAGGCTACCGGCACTCAGGATTCTCAGGGTACCGGCACTCAGGATTCTCAGGGTACCGGCACTCAGGATTCTCAGGGTACCGGCACTCAGGATTCTCAGGGTACCAGCACTCAGGATTCTCAGGCTACCGGCACTCAGGATTCTCAGGGTACCGGCACTCAGGATTCTCAGGGTACCGGCAATCAGGATTCTCAGGGTACCAGCACTCAGGATTCTCAGGGTACCGGCACTCAGGATTCTCAGGGTACCAGCACTCAGGATTCTCAGGCTACCGGCACTCAGGATTCTCAGGGTACCAGCACTCAGGATTCTCAGGGTACCGGCACTCAGGATTCTCAGGCTACCGGCACTCAGGATTCTCAGGCTACCGGCACTCAGGATTCTCAGGCTACCGGCACTCAGGATTCTCAGGGTACCAGCACTCAGGATTCTCAGGGTACCAGCACTCAGGATTCTCAGGGTACCGGCACTCAGGATTCTCAGGGTACCAGCACTAAGGATTCTCAGGCTACCGGCACTCAGGATTCTCAGGCTACCGGCACTCAGGATTCTCAGGGTACCAGCACTCAGGATTCTCAGGGTACCAGCACTCAGGATTCTCAGGGTACCGGCACTCAGGATTCTCAGGGTACCAGCACTCAGGATTCTCAGGCTACCGGCACTCAGGATTCTCAGGCTACCGGCACTCAGGATTCTCAGGGTACCGGCACTCAGGATTCTCAGGGTACCAGCACTCAGGATTCTCAGGGTACCGGCACTCAGGATTCTCAGGGTACCGGCACTCAGGATTCTCAGGGTACCGGCACTCAGGATTCTCAGGGTACCGGCACTCAGGATTCTCAGGGTACCGGCACTCAGGATTCTCAGGGTACCAGCACTCAGGATTCTCAGGGTACCGGCACTCAGGATTCTCAGGCTACCGGCACTCAGGATTCTCAGGGTACCGGCACTCAGGATTCTCAGGGTACCGGCACTCAGGATTCTCAGGGTACCGGCACTCAGGATTCTCAGGGTACCAGCACTCAGGATTCTCAGGCTACCGGCACTCAGGATTCTCAGGGTACCAGCACTCAGGATTCTCAGGGTACCGGCAATCAGGATTCTCAGGGTACCAGCACTCAGGATTCTCAGGGTACCGGCACTCAGGATTCTCAGGGTACCAGCACTCAGGATTCTCAGGCTACCGGCACTCAGGATTCTCAGGGTACCAGCACTCAGGATTCTCAGGGTACCGGCACTCAGGATTCTCAGGCTACCGGCACTCAGGATTCTCAGGCTACCGGCACTCAGGATTCTCAGGGTACCGGCACTCAGGATTCTCAGGGTACCAGCACTCAGGATTCTCAGGGTACCAGCACTCAGGATTCTCAGGGTACCGGCACTCAGGATTCTCAGGGTACCAGCACTCAGGATTCTCAGGGTACCGGCACTCAGGATTCTCAGGCTACCGGCACTCAGGATTCTCAGGCTACCAGCACTCAGGATTCTCAGGGTACCAGCACTCAGGATTCTCAGGGTACCGGCACTCAGGATTCTCAGGGTACCAGCACTCAGGATTCTCAGGCTACCGGCACTCAGGATTCTCAGGCTACCGGCACTCAGGATTCTCAGGGTACCGGCACTCAGGATTCTCAGGGTACCAGCACTCAGGATTCTCAGGGTACCGGCACTCAGGATTCTCAGGGTACCAGCACTCAGGATTCTCAGGCTACCGGCACTCAGGATTCTCAGGGTACCGGCACTCAGGATTCTCAGGGTACCAGCACTCAGGATTCTCAGGGTACCGGCACTCAGGATTCTCAGGGTACCGGCACTCAGGATTCTCAGGGTACCGGCACTCAGGATTCTCAGGGTACCGGCACTCAGGATTCTCAGGGTACCGGCACTCAGGATTCTCAGGGTACCGGCACTCAGGATTCTCAGGGTACCGGCACTCAGGATTCTCAGGGTACCGGCACTCAGGATTCTCAGGGTACCGGCACTCAGGATTCTCAGGGTACCGGCACTCAGGATTCTCAGGCTACCGGCACTCAGGATTCTCAGGGTACCAGCACTCAGGATTCTCAGGGTACCGGCACTCAGGATTCTCAGGGTACCGGCACTCAGGATTCTCAGGGTACCGGCACTCAGGATTCTCAGGGTACCGGCACTCAGGATTCTCAGGGTACCAGCACTCAGGATTCTCAGGCTACCGGCACTCAGGATTCTCAGGCTACCGGCACTCAGGATTCTCAGGGTACCGGCACTCAGGATTCTCAGGGTACCGGCACTCAGGATTCTCAGGGTACCGGCACTCAGGATTCTCAGGGTACCAGCACTCAGGATTCTCAGGGTACCGGCACTCAGGATTCTCAGGGTACCAGCACTCAGGATTCTCAGGCTACCGGCACTCAGGATTCTCAGGCTACCGGCACTCAGGATTCTCAGGGTACCGGCACTCAGGATTCTCAGGGTACCAGCACTCAGGATTCTCAGGGTACCGGCACTCAGGATTCTCAGGGTACCGGCACTCAGGATTCTCAGGGTACCGGCACTCAGGATTCTCAGGGTACCGGCACTCAGGATTCTCAGGGTACCGGCACTCAGGATTCTCAGGGTACCAGCACTCAGGATTCTCAGGGTACCGGCACTCAGGATTCTCAGGCTACCGGCACTCAGGATTCTCAGGGTACCGGCACTCAGGATTCTCAGGGTACCGGCACTCAGGATTCTCAGGGTACCGGCACTCAGGATTCTCAGGGTACCAGCACTCAGGATTCTCAGGCTACCGGCACTCAGGATTCTCAGGGTACCAGCACTCAGGATTCTCAGGGTACCGGCACTCAGGATTCTCAGGGTACCAGCACTCAGGATTCTCAGGGTACCGGCACTCAGGATTCTCAGGGTACCAGCACTCAGGATTCTCAGGCTACCGGCACTCAGGATTCTCAGGGTACCAGCACTCAGGATTCTCAGGGTACCGGCACTCAGGATTCTCAGGCTACCGGCACTCAGGATTCTCAGGGTACCGGCACTCAGGATTCTCAGGGTACCGGCACTCAGGATTCTCAGGGTACCAGCACTCAGGATTCTCAGGGTACCAGCACTCAGGATTCTCAGGGTACCGGCACTCAGGATTCTCAGGGTACCAGCACTAAGGATTCTCAGGCTACCGGCACTCAGGATTCTCAGGCTACCGGCACTCAGGATTCTCAGGCTACCAGCACTCAGGATTCTCAGGGTACCAGCACTCAGGATTCTCAGGGTACCGGCACTCAGGATTCTCAGGGTACCAGCACTCAGGATTCTCAGGCTACCGGCACTCAGGATTCTCAGGCTACCGGCACTCAGGATTCTCAGGGTACCGGCACTCAGGATTCTCAGGGTACCAGCACTCAGGATTCTCAGGGTACCGGCACTCAGGATTCTCAGGGTACCAGCACTCAGGATTCTCAGGCTACCGGCACTCAGGATTCTCAGGGTACCGGCACTCAGGATTCTCAGGGTACCGGCACTCAGGATTCTCAGGGTACCAGCACTCAGGATTCTCAGGGTACCGGCACTCAGGATTCTCAGGGTACCGGCACTCAGGATTCTCAGGGTACCGGCACTCAGGATTCTCAGGGTACCGGCACTCAGGATTCTCAGGGTACCGGCACTCAGGATTCTCAGGCTACCGGCACTCAGGATTCTCAGGGTACCAGCACTCAGGATTCTCAGGGTACCGGCACTCAGGATTCTCAGGGTACCGGCACTCAGGATTCTCAGGGTACCGGCACTCAGGATTCTCAGGGTACCGGCACTCAGGATTCTCAGGGTACCAGCACTCAGGATTCTCAGGCTACCGGCACTCAGGATTCTCAGGGTACCGGCACTCAGGATTCTCAGGGTACCGGCACTCAGGATTCTCAGGGTACCAGCACTCAGGATTCTCAGGGTACCGGCACTCAGGATTCTCAGGGTACCAGCACTCAGGATTCTCAGGCTACCGGCACTCAGGATTCTCAGGCTACCGGCACTCAGGATTCTCAGGGTACCGGCACTCAGGATTCTCAGGGTACCAGCACTCAGGATTCTCAGGGTACCGGCACTCAGGATTCTCAGGGTACCGGCACTCAGGATTCTCAGGGTACCGGCACTCAGGATTCTCAGGGTACCGGCACTCAGGATTCTCAGGGTACCAGCACTCAGGATTCTCAGGGTACCGGCACTCAGGATTCTCAGGGTACCGGCACTCAGGATTCTCAGGGTACCGGCAATCAGGATTCTCAGGGTACCAGCACTCAGGATTCTCAGGGTACCGGCACTCAGGATTCTCAGGGTACCAGCACTCAGGATTCTCAGGGTACCGGCACTCAGGATTCTCAGGGAACCAGCACTCAGGATTCTCAGGGTACCGGCACTCAGGATTCTCAGGGTACCGGCACTCAGGATTCTCAGGGTACCGGCACTCAGGATTCTCAGGGTACCGGCACTCAGGATTCTCAGGGAACCAGCACTCAGGATTCTCAGGGTACCGGCACTCAGGATTCTCAGGGTACCAGCACTCAGGATTCTCAGGCTACCAGCACTCAGGATTCTCAGGGTACCAGCACTCAGGATTCTCAGGGTACCAGCACTCAGGATTCTCAGGGTACCGGCACTCAGGATTCTCAGGGTACCGGCACTCAGGATTCTCAGGGTACCGGCACTCAGGATTCTCAGGGTACCGGCACTCAGGATTCTCAGGGTACCGGCACTCAGGATTCTCAGGGTACCGGCACTCAGGATTCTCAGGCTACCGGCACTCAGGATTCTCAGGGTACCAGCACTCAGGATTCTCAGGGTACCGGCACTCAGGATTCTCAGGGTACCGGCACTCAGGATTCTCAGGGTACCGGCACTCAGGATTCTCAGGGTACCGGCACTCAGGATTCTCAGGGTACCAGCACTCAGGATTCTCAGGCTACCGGCACTCAGGATTCTCAGGGTACCGGCACTCAGGATTCTCAGGGTACCGGCACTCAGGATTCTCAGGGTACCAGCACTCAGGATTCTCAGGGTACCGGCACTCAGGATTCTCAGGGTACCAGCACTCAGGATTCTCAGGCTACCGGCACTCAGGATTCTCAGGCTACCGGCACTCAGGATTCTCAGGGTACCGGCACTCAGGATTCTCAGGGTACCAGCACTCAGGATTCTCAGGGTACCGGCACTCAGGATTCTCAGGGTACCAGCACTCAGGATTCTCAGGCTACCGGCACTCAGGATTCTCAGGCTACCGGCACTCAGGATTCTCAGGGTACCGGCACTCAGGATTCTCAGGGTACCAGCACTCAGGATTCTCAGGGTACCGGCACTCAGGATTCTCAGGGTACCGGCACTCAGGATTCTCAGGGTACCGGCAATCAGGATTCTCAGGGTACCAGCACTCAGGATTCTCAGGGTACCGGCACTCAGGATTCTCAGGGTACCAGCACTCAGGATTCTCAGGGTACCGGCACTCAGGATTCTCAGGGTACCGGCACTCAGGATTCTCAGGGTACCGGCAATCAGGATTCTCAGGGTACCAGCACTCAGGATTCTCAGGGTACCGGCACTCAGGATTCTCAGGGTACCAGCACTCAGGATTCTCAGGCTACCAGCACTCAGGATTCTCAGGGTACCAGCACTCAGGATTCTCAGGGTACCAGCACTCAGGATTCTCAGGGTACCGGCACTCAGGATTCTCAGGGTACCGGCACTCAGGATTCTCAGGGTACCGGCACTCAGGATTCTCAGGGTACCGGCACTCAGGATTCTCAGGGTACCGGCACTCAGGATTCTCAGGGTACCGGCACTCAGGATTCTCAGGCTTACCGGCACTCAGGATTCTCAGGGTACCAGCACTCAGGATTCTCAGGGTACCGGCACTCAGGATTCTCAGGGTACCGGCACTCAGGATTCTCAGGGTACCGGCACTCAGGATTCTCAGGGTACCGGCACTCAGGATTCTCAGGGTACCAGCACTCAGGATTCTCAGGCTACCGGCACTCAGGATTCTCAGGGTACCGGCACTCAGGATTCTCAGGGTACCAGCACTCAGGATTCTCAGGCTACCAGCACTCAGGATTCTCAGGGTACCGGCACTCAGGATTCTCAGGGTACCAGCACTCAGGATTCTCAGGCTACCGGCACTCAGGATTCTCAGGCTACCGGCACTCAGGATTCTCAGGGTACCGGCACTCAGGATTCTCAGGGTACCAGCACTCAGGATTCTCAGGGTACCGGCACTCAGGATTCTCAGGGTACCGGCACTCAGGATTCTCAGGGTACCGGCACTCAGGATTCTCAGGGTACCGGCACTCAGGATTCTCAGGGTACCAGCACTCAGGATTCTCAGGGTACCGGCACTCAGGATTCTCAGGGTACCGGCACTCAGGATTCTCAGGGTACCGGCAATCAGGATTCTCAGGGTACCAGCACTCAGGATTCTCAGGGTACCGGCACTCAGGATTCTCAGGGTACCAGCACTCAGGATTCTCAGGGTACCGGCACTCAGGATTCTCAGGGAACCAGCACTCAGGATTCTCAGGGTACCGGCACTCAGGATTCTCAGGGTACCGGCACTCAGGATTCTCAGGGTACCGGCACTCAGGATTCTCAGGGTACCGGCACTCAGGATTCTCAGGGTACCAGCACTCAGGATTCTCAGGGTACCGGCACTCAGGATTCTCAGGGTACCGGCACTCAGGATTCTCAGGGTACCAGCACTCAGGATTCTCAGGGTACCAGCACTCAGGATTCTCAGGGTACCGGCACTCAGGATTCTCAGGGTACCGGCACTCAGGATTCTCAGGGTACCAGGCACTCAGGATTCTCAGGGTACCGGCACTCAGGATTCTCAGGGTACCGGCACTCAGGATTCTCAGGGTACCGGCACTCAGGATTCTCAGGGTACCAGGCACTCAGGATTCTCAGGGTACCGGCACTCAGGATTCTCAGGGTACCAGGCACTCAGGATTCTCAGGGTACCGGCACTCAGGATTCTCAGGGTACCGGCACTCAGGATTCTCAGGGTACCGGCACTCAGGATTCTCAGGGTACCGGCACTCAGGATTCTCAGGGTACCAGCACTCAGGATTCTCAGGGTACCGGCACTCAGGATTCTCAGGGTACCGGCACTCAGGATTCTCAGGGTACCGGCACTCAGGATTCTCAGGGTACCAGCACTCAGGATTCTCAGGGTACCGGCACTCAGGATTCTCAGGGTACCAGCACTCAGGATTCTCAGGGTACCGGCACTCAGGATTCTCAGGGTACCGGCACTCAGGATTCTCAGGGTACCGGCACTCAGGATTCTCAGGGTACCAGCACTCAGGATTCTCAGGGCTACCGGCACTCAGGATTCTCAGGGTACCAGCACTCAGGATTCTCAGGGTACCGGCACTCAGGATTCTCAGGGTACCGGCACTCAGGATTCTCAGGGTACCGGCACTCAGGATTCTCAGGGTACCGGCACTCAGGATTCTCAGGGTACCGGCACTCAGGATTCTCAGGGTACCGGCACTCAGGATTCTCAGGGTACCGGCACTCAGGATTCTCAGGGTACCGGCACTCAGGATTCTCAGGGTACCAGCACTCAGGATTCTCAGGGTACCAGGCACTCAGGATTCTCAGGGTACCGGCACTCAGGATTCTCAGGGTACCGGCACTCAGGATTCTCAGGGTACCGGCACTCAGGATTCTCAGGGTACCGGCACTCAGGATTCTCAGGGTACCAGCACTCAGGATTCTCAGGGTACCGGCACTCAGGATTCTCAGGGTACCGGCACTCAGGATTCTCAGGGTACCGGCACTCAGGATTCTCAGGGCTACCGGCACTCAGGATTCTCAGGGTACCGGCACTCAGGATTCTCAGGGTACCAGCACTCAGGATTCTCAGGGTACCGGCACTCAGGATTCTCAGGGTACCGGCACTCAGGATTCTCAGGGTACCGGCACTCAGGATTCTCAGGGTACCAGCACTCAGGATTCTCAGGGTACCGGCACTCAGGATTCTCAGGGTACCAGCACTCAGGATTCTCAGGGTACCGGCACTCAGGATTCTCAGGGTACCGGCACTCAGGATTCTCAGGGTACCGGCACTCAGGATTCTCAGGGTACCAGCACTCAGGATTCTCAGGGTACCGGCACTCAGGATTCTCAGGGTACCAGCACTCAGGATTCTCAGGGTACCGGCACTCAGGATTCTCAGGGAACCAGCACTCAGGATTCTCAGGGTACCGGCACTCAGGATTCTCAGGGTACCGGCACTCAGGATTCTCAGGGTACCGGCACTCAGGATTCTCAGGGTACCGGCACTCAGGATTCTCAGGGAACCAGCACTCAGGATTCTCAGGGTACCGGCACTCAGGATTCTCAGGGTACCAGCACTCAGGATTCTCAGGCTACCAGCACTCAGGATTCTCAGGGTACCAGCACTCAGGATTCTCAGGGTACCAGCACTCAGGATTCTCAGGGTACCGGCACTCAGGATTCTCAGGGTACCGGCACTCAGGATTCTCAGGGTACCGGCACTCAGGATTCTCAGGGTACCGGCACTCAGGATTCTCAGGGTACCGGCACTCAGGATTCTCAGGGTACCGGCACTCAGGATTCTCAGGCTTACCGGCACTCAGGATTCTCAGGGTACCAGCACTCAGGATTCTCAGGGTACCGGCACTCAGGATTCTCAGGGTACCGGCACTCAGGATTCTCAGGGTACCGGCACTCAGGATTCTCAGGGTACCGGCACTCAGGATTCTCAGGGTACCAGCACTCAGGATTCTCAGGCTACCGGCACTCAGGATTCTCAGGGTACCGGCACTCAGGATTCTCAGGGTACCAGCACTCAGGATTCTCAGGGCTACCAGCACTCAGGATTCTCAGGGTACCGGCACTCAGGATTCTCAGGGTACCAGCACTCAGGATTCTCAGGCTACCGGCACTCAGGATTCTCAGGCTACCGGCACTCAGGATTCTCAGGGTACCGGCACTCAGGATTCTCAGGGTACCAGCACTCAGGATTCTCAGGGTACCGGCACTCAGGATTCTCAGGGTACCGGCACTCAGGATTCTCAGGGTACCGGCACTCAGGATTCTCAGGGTACCGGCACTCAGGATTCTCAGGGTACCAGCACTCAGGATTCTCAGGGTACCGGCACTCAGGATTCTCAGGGTACCGGCACTCAGGATTCTCAGGGTACCGGCAATCAGGATTCTCAGGGTACCAGCACTCAGGATTCTCAGGGTACCGGCACTCAGGATTCTCAGGGTACCAGCACTCAGGATTCTCAGGGTACCGGCACTCAGGATTCTCAGGGAACCAGCACTCAGGATTCTCAGGGTACCGGCACTCAGGATTCTCAGGGTACCGGCACTCAGGATTCTCAGGGTACCGGCACTCAGGATTCTCAGGGTACCGGCACTCAGGATTCTCAGGGAACCAGCACTCAGGATTCTCAGGGTACCGGCACTCAGGATTCTCAGGGTACCAGCACTCAGGATTCTCAGGCTACCAGCACTCAGGATTCTCAGGGTACCAGCACTCAGGATTCTCAGGGTACCAGCACTCAGGATTCTCAGGGTACCGGCACTCAGGATTCTCAGGGTACCAGCACTCAGGATTCTCAGGGTACCGGCACTCAGGATTCTCAGGGTACCGGCACTCAGGATTCTCAGGGTACCGGCACTCAGGATTCTCAGGGTACCAGCACTCAGGATTCTCAGGGTACCGGCACTCAGGATTCTCAGGGTACCAGCACTCAGGATTCTCAGGGTACCGGCACTCAGGATTCTCAGGGTACCGGCACTCAGGATTCTCAGGGTACCGGCACTCAGGATTCTCAGGGTACCGGCACTCAGGATTCTCAGGGTACCAGCACTCAGGATTCTCAGGGTACCGGCACTCAGGATTCTCAGGGTACCAGCACTCAGGATTCTCAGGGTACCAGCACTCAGGATTCTCAGGGTACCAGCACTCAGGATTCTCAGGGTACCGGCACTCAGGATTCTCAGGGTACCGGCACTCAGGATTCTCAGGGTACCGGCACTCAGGATTCTCAGGGTACCGGCACTCAGGATTCTCAGGGTACCGGCACTCAGGATTCTCAGGGTACCGGCACTCAGGATTCTCAGGGTACCAGCACTCAGGATTCTCAGGGTACCGGCACTCAGGATTCTCAGGGTACCGGCACTCAGGATTCTCAGGGTACCGGCACTCAGGATTCTCAGGGTACCGGCACTCAGGATTCTCAGGGTACCGGCACTCAGGATTCTCAGGGTACCGGCACTCAGGATTCTCAGGGTACCAGCACTCAGGATTCTCAGGGTACCAGCACTCAGGATTCTCAGGGTACCGGCACTCAGGATTCTCAGGGTACCGGCACTCAGGATTCTCAGGGTACCAGCACTCAGGATTCTCAGGCTACCGGCACTCAGGATTCTCAGGGTACCGGCACTCAGGATTCTCAGGGTACCGGCACTCAGGATTCTCAGGGTACCAGCACTCAGGATTCTCAGGGTACCGGCACTCAGGATTCTCAGGGTACCAGCACTCAGGATTCTCAGGCTACCGGCACTCAGGATTCTCAGGCTACCGGCACTCAGGATTCTCAGGGTACCGGCACTCAGGATTCTCAGGGTACCAGCACTCAGGATTCTCAGGGTACCGGCACTCAGGATTCTCAGGGTACCGGCACTCAGGATTCTCAGGGTACCGGCACTCAGGATTCTCAGGGTACCGGCACTCAGGATTCTCAGGGTACCAGCACTCAGGATTCTCAGGGTACCGGCACTCAGGATTCTCAGGGTACCGGCACTCAGGATTCTCAGGGTACCGGCAATCAGGATTCTCAGGGTACCAGCACTCAGGATTCTCAGGGTACCGGCACTCAGGATTCTCAGGGTACCAGCACTCAGGATTCTCAGGGTACCGGCACTCAGGATTCTCAGGGAACCAGCACTCAGGATTCTCAGGGTACCGGCACTCAGGATTCTCAGGGTACCGGCACTCAGGATTCTCAGGGTACCGGCACTCAGGATTCTCAGGGTACCGGCACTCAGGATTCTCAGGGAACCAGCACTCAGGATTCTCAGGGTACCGGCACTCAGGATTCTCAGGGTACCAGCACTCAGGATTCTCAGGCTACCGGCACTCAGGATTCTCAGGGTACCGGCACTCAGGATTCTCAGGGTACCGGCACTCAGGATTCTCAGGGTACCAGCACTCAGGATTCTCAGGGTACCGGCACTCAGGATTCTCAGGGTACCAGCACTCAGGATTCTCAGGCTACCGGCACTCAGGATTCTCAGGCTACCGGCACTCAGGATTCTCAGGGTACCGGCACTCAGGATTCTCAGGGTACCAGCACTCAGGATTCTCAGGGTACCGGCACTCAGGATTCTCAGGGTACCGGCACTCAGGATTCTCAGGGTACCGGCACTCAGGATTCTCAGGGTACCGGCACTCAGGATTCTCAGGGTACCAGCACTCAGGATTCTCAGGGTACCAGCACTCAGGATTCTCAGGCTACCAGCACTCAGGATTCTCAGGGTACCAGCACTCAGGATTCTCAGGGTACCAGCACTCAGGATTCTCAGGGTACCGGCACTCAGGATTCTCAGGGAACCAGCACTCAGGATTCTCAGGGTACCGGCACTCAGGATTCTCAGGGTACCGGCACTCAGGATTCTCAGGGTACCGGCACTCAGGATTCTCAGGGTACCAGCACTCAGGATTCTCAGGGTACCGGCACTCAGGATTCTCAGGGTACCGGCACTCAGGATTCTCAGGGTACCGGCACTCAGGATTCTCAGGGTACCGGCACTCAGGATTCTCAGGGTACCGGCACTCAGGATTCTCAGGGTACCGGCACTCAGGATTCTCAGGGTACCAGCACTCAGGATTCTCAGGGTACCAGCACTCAGGATTCTCAGGGTACCGGCACTCAGGATTCTCAGGGAACCAGCACTCAGGATTCTCAGGGTACCAGCACTCAGGATTCTCAGGCTACCGGCACTCAGGATTCTCAGGGTACCGGCACTCAGGATTCTCAGGGAACCAGCACTCAGGATTCTCAGGGTACCAGCACTCAGGATTCTCAGGGTACCGGCACTCAGGATTCTCAGGGTACCGGCACTCAGGATTCTCAGGACACTTGGGATAGAGAACCTCAGGAAGCTTGAGGCTATCCCTTCAAAAGCTCCCTCTTTCCGAGAGCGCATGCTCCTTCCCTTGTTGAATAACGAAATTAAACAGCTGGCCGAGTTGCAGGTCAATGACGTTACACCTCTGGGCCCTGCTGAATTAAGGCTCGGCCGCGTGGGCGCCTAATCTACCACGAGTTGCATGACTCTGTCACCCTCATCTTGCTCTGCTACAATCCCCTCTGCCTGACGATAATATTCCCGAGCCCCTGAACACCATCATCCCTAACGCTCCCCCGCAGGTGCACCCAGCACTCCACAACAACTTGGTTGCAGCGGACCATACCCAGCCCTTCCCCGTGTCGCGGCTGTGCCCCAGGCAGGCCCCAGGGTCCGCGGAGCGTGCCCACAGGGGCTACTCCGCGCCCGCTCCGCCTCCGCCAGCTCAGCGCATCAGCCCTGCGCGCCAGGGGTATGCGCAGACTAATGGTGAGGATGGGCTCAGGATTTAGAGTAAAGGGCTAATCCCAGGATTTAGGGTGAAGGGCTAACCCCAGGATTTAGGGAGAAAGCCTAACCCCAGGATTTAGGGTAAAGGGCTAACCCCAGGATTTAGGGAGAAGGGCTAACCCCAGGATTTAGGGTGAAGGGCTAATCCCAGGATTTAGGGTAAAGGGCTAATCCCAGGATTTAGGGTGAAGGGCTAATCCCAGGATTTAGGGTAAAGGGCTAACCCCAGGATTTAGGGTAAAGGGCTAATCCCAGGATTTAGGGCGAAGGGCTAATCCCAGGATTTAGGGTAAAGGGCTAACCCCAGGATTTAGGGTGAAGGGCTAATCCCAGAATTTAGGGTGAAGGGCTAATCCCAGGATTTAGGGAGAAGGGCTAACCCCAGGATTTAGGGTAAAGGGCTAACCCCAGGATTTAGGGTGAAGGGCTAATCCCAGGATTTAGGGTGAAGGGCTAATCCCAGGATTTAGGGTAAAGGGCTAATCCCAGGATTTAGGGTGAAGGGCTAATCCCAGGATTTAGGGTAAAGGGATAATCCCAGGATTTAGGGTGAAGGGCTAATCCCAGGATTTAGGGTAAAGGGCTAATCCCAGGATTTAGGGTGAAGGGCTAATCCCAGGATTTAGGTAAAGGGCTAACCCCAGGATTTAGGGTGAAGGGATAATCCCAGGATTTAGGGTGAAGGGCTAATCCCAGGATTTAGGGTAAAGGGCTAATCCCAGGATTTAGGGTGAAGGGCTAATCCCAGGATTTAGGGTGAAGGGCTAATCCCAGGATTTAGGGTAAAGGGCTAATCCCAGGATTTAGGGTGAAGGGCTAATCCCAGGATTTAGGGTGAAGGGCTAATCCCAGGATTTAGGGTTAAGGGCTAACCCCAGGATTTAGGGTGAAGGGCTAATCCCAGGATTTAGGGTGAAGGGCTAATCCCAGGATTTAGGGTAAAGGGCTAATCCCAGGATTTAGGGTGAAGGGCTAATCCCAGGATTTAGGGTGAAGGGATAACCCCAGGTTATAGGGTGGAGGGATAACCCCAGGATTCAAACCTAAACCTCGGTGTTTAACCCTTCACCCTAGATTATTAAGTTCAGAGATTGGGGTTTCGCTGTAAATTCTTGGGATTTAACCCTCAACCCTCAAGTTAAGGACCCTGACTACGGTAAGGGTGAGGCTGAAGGGAGGGGGCACAGGGTTTTGAACCCTTTAATGAGCACGGTGCGCAAAGAGTTCTGAAATCTGCAGTGAAGCCGGCATGCATGAATGGGTTTCGACTTCTGCAATCTTGCTGGACTTACCTAATGAAGTACACAGCAGGTATGAACATTTACTCCCGCAAGTACCGCAGTACGAGAGTAGGAGGAGGAGTCCCCTGCACGGTTTCATTTATGTTGGATCTGTTGGATCCGCAACTGACAAATCCAAGTTGTGCCATGTAGAGTGACGCTATATCAATGAAAGCGACTGCACATCCTGATTAAAAGCTGATTGAGCTGATTTGTGCATTCCTGATCACCTGCTGCTGCTGCTGCGTGTTGCGCAGGGGGCCGCTCTGCGCTTCCTGACACTGAGTTTGGCCAGTCCGACGCCGATCCCGCCTCTGCAGTATCAGCGAGGTACATTAGGTGGGCCTCCGCGGGATCTCATGAATGCCGCATTACGCCCACTCATCACGCGGCCCCAGCGGCTGCCCCGGCCCCCGCTTCCGAGGATGGCTCGAAGCTATCCCCCCTCAGGGCATCAAAGTCCGTCTCCCTGCCTGGAATTTCTGAGGCCGGCAGCAGCACGGGTGTGGCGGCGGCGGCGACCGACTCTCCCCTGCAGCTTTCGGTCGAAGGACGGCGTGCGGTAGCGGCAGCAGGAGAGGCGGGCGGTTTCCCGCGGCCTGTATCGCCAGTGCCTCCGACCGTCGAGCGGCCCATTGCCAAGCGGCTCGCCTCCCCGCTCGTCCCGCAGGACAGCCCGAGGAACGGCGGCAGGCTCGTCCGGCCAAGGGATCTCCTCAAGGACCTCCAGCTGCAGCAGCAGCAGGCAAATGCCGTGGCTGCGGGAGACAATGCTGGTAGCCCTGGGACTGAGGCAACCAAGAACAGGTCCGCCTCCAGGAAGATCAGGATGCACCCGACTGCACCCACGGCTGCAGCCGCAGGAGCAGTGCCTCATAAATCCCAAGGGCCAAAGGGGAAGGCCACTCCTGCCATTTTCCGAGACCTCCATCCCAACGACGGTGGCTCCTCAGTGGCTGCTGAGCTGGCGCGAACTGGAGACGCGGTGATCGCTGCGGGCCGCACTAAGCAGCGGGCCCCTCTCTCGTGGTGGGCTTGCCTACCGTGCAGGGGTAGGCTGCAAAGAGAGACCGAAGAAGAGGCGGCACCCAGCTTGACAGTACACCCAGATCCTGCCCCTGGAGGGGCGACAATGACAACGGATCCAGGCTGTGTTGACGCAGTTGCTGCTGCCTCCACACTGCCCATCATCATCATCATCACAGCCGAGGAGCTCCTCTGCCCAGCCGACACCGTTGCGGCGCCCTTTGATCGCCCGGGCATTCAAAAGGCCCAGCAGGCTGCGTCTGCCGCCGTCGCCTCCCTCGCGTCCGACCTTAGCTTCAGTGACATGGGACGGGTGCCCAGGGCAATCTGCTTCTCGCCTCTTCCAGCCAGCATCATCCCCGCCCGGCGGGACCTCTTCCGCTCCCGCAACCACTCGGCCTCCAGGCTACTGAGCCGCAGCGCGTCCGGGTGCCCCAAGGACACTGCCTCCTCAGAGGCTTTCTCCGCGGCGAAGACGGGATTTTGCAAGGGCCCGTCGCAGCAGATGACGACCGTGTCCGTTGCCGCCGTGGAAGGATCCTCCTTGGAGGACATTCCTCTCGGTGACATGCTGCGAAAGGTGCAGGAGGCGCTGGGGGCCGGTCCCTGGGAGGCAGCGGAGAATGACGGTCAGGGGGCCGGAGAGACCGAACCCGGCGGCGGCGCCGCCGCTGCTGCCTTGCAGTACTCGTACATCGGGAGCCCGGTGGCCGCTTACATCAAAGGCGGCGGCGGCTCGGCGTGCCGCTTCCAGCCCGCTGCATTGTGGGGCAGCGTCAGCAACCAGCAGCACCAAGAGGCAGAGGAGTCCGGCGAGCAAGGCAGCGCGGGCGGCATGGGTCTCCTCCCGCCCCTCAAATCCAGCAGGGAGGTGGACTTGACGGCCGTCCCGCGGAGCCGCCTCCGCTCGGTCTCGCTGTCGCCCCCGAGGATGCACCCCGCGGTGTGGGGCGGCGGCGGAGGCAGCTTCCGGCAGATTGCCAAGTCTGCAGAGCGGCGCTGCGCGGCGGCCGCAAACATCTCCACACTCGGGATGGCGGCGGCGGCCGCCCGGAGCGAACGGAGGAGCGGCAGTGCCGACAGAGGCCACACGCCGAGCCTGTGGCGGCCCGGCGGCAGCGGCGCCCCGCGGGGCCAGTTCCCCGACAAATGCGTCTACAGCAGCTCCCCGCCGGCAGCTACTGCTGTGTTCCCCTCCCCTCCCCGAGAATATGCCCAGGCTCGTCCGCCCTCCCAGACCCCCTCGGCGCAGCAGGCCCTTGCCCCTAATGCCGGGCCCAGGGCCGTGAAGCCCGTGCAGTCCTACGCCTCACGCCCAATGGCAGGCAGCCTGGCTTCCCGCGTGAAGGCAACTCTGGGACTCTGCAGCCCCAGGGGGGATCCGCAGGCCGCAGGCGGCACGGGCTCTGCGCGTGTGTGGAGCCCAGGCGGCAAGCACCTGGTCAAGAGCCCGCGGCAGAGCATCAGCCCCAGGGCGAGCCTCAAAGGGAAGCTTCTGCAGGAGCCGGCGGCGGCAGCTGGCTGGGTGCCACATGCAGCTGGGCGCACAAGCGTTTTTAAGGAGGAGGCGCAAGGCAACAGCAGGGCCGCCCAGGCAGCGCGAGCCGCCTTGTCCCTCGCTGCAGCTTTGCCGTTCCCCGCACCGGCGCTCCTGGAAGGTCAGAGTTGCAGGGCGCATGCCACGGGGAGCAGCAGCAACAGCAGCCCACTGGGGCCAACAAACGTGCCGCTCAGCAAGGCCATCCTGAGAAAAGCCGAGGTTCGGGCGCAAAGCCCACGTCCCCCGACTAAGGCGCTCACCCCAACAAACGGGAAGGCAGCCTTACTTCACACTACGTTCAAGGCGCTGCGGTACGCCTCGAGCACACGGCCCGTCAGGCAGTACGCTGCCGCCGCCAGCACGGTGTCCGTCACTGAGCTGCTCAGGAACATGGGAACGGCGACGGCAGCGGTGGCGGCTACTGGTGCCAGCAGTCAGGCAGGCCCATTGCAGCTCATGTCAATGTCCTCTGGGATCTGCTGCAACATCCATCAGCCGGCAACTGCTCTCCAGGCAGCCGCAGCTGGTAGCTTCTCCCGCGCAAGCACCCCGCCCCCACAGCAAGCACACGAGCCAGCCGCTGCCGCCGTCTCGCCGGCGGGCCGGTCCGGGGCGTCAGCCCGCACCAAAGCGCCGGGCTCCTACGCGGCCAAGGCTGCGGCCAGCAAAGCTAGGGCCCTCGCCCACTCCGGGGGTGGATCCCCTGTGGACAGCCCCACAGCGGCATCCTGCACCCTTCTCTCCCCCCCGGGCATCCCTCCCACTCTGGTCGCCGCTGCAGAAGCTGCCGAGGGCGCGCCGCATCTGACCCCGCAGTCCGAGGCCCTCTCGCCCCTCCATGTCCAGGTCAGCTTCGCCTCGCAAGCCGGCTCAGCTGCTGGGACAATGCCGGTCAGTCCAGCGCGGGCAAGTGCGCCTCCCCAATATGGGCCCCTGACGGATCAAGCGCTAATGCTTCAGGTGCGTGTGGGAGCAACCGAGCAAGGGAGGGAACGAAGGGACATGTGGAGCCATGCATGAAGCTGGGCTTGCTGCACCATGTTTACCCGGCCGTAGTCCGTGATGTATCTGAATCGTAGCTGAAGCATCCCTCTTCTCACGTATTTTTGCTTTTTTGCCCCTCGCAGGACGCCCTCATTATCGATTGGAGCACCTCCTCGCTGATGCAGTACAGACAGGCCCTCGAGCACTACAGCCATACGCTGGATCTGACCTACCCCGCACGCTCCGGAAGCTGGAGTATGCCGGACTCGCCTGCTGTCAGGCGCAAGCCATCCCGATCGGGAGAAGGACCGGCGACAGGCTCCGAAACCATTCGCGGTTCCCCCGCCCGATCGGCGTGCAGCCGGCTCTTTGCAAGCAGCGGCGTCGCCGCCACCGCCACCGCCACGACCTCCACTGCAAACAGCGGTGCCGCCGACACCGCCTCTTGTCATAGCGAGGAGGAGGAGGAGGTTGCTGACCTGGCGGCTGCCACTATGTACAGCTATGCAGCCATCCACGCGGCCGAGGAGGCGATGCGGCAGCGTGAGGCAAGGCTGCAGCTGCAGGGTGCAGGCGTTCCCTGGCGATGCGGCACGAACAGCAAGCTACCGTGCATCAGCATCGAGCTGGATGAGGAGGATTCAGAGACATGCCCGGACAATGGCATAGGCCTCTCCCGCGAGAGCCCACCGCCGCCGCCGCTCGCCTTCTCCACTACGCTCCGAAGCCGCTACACCGTGGCCGGAGGCGCGCAAGGCAGGGGTGCTTGTCCCTTGCCGGCGGGTCCTGCTCAGCCGGAGCGGTCTGAGGGGGACGTCATGCCCATGCAGTCCCTCTTCATGCTGGACATGGCTTTCAAGGCACCGGCGGCGGCATCCAAGCACAGCGCGGAATGCATTAAGGACGTTGGAGCGATGTTGCTGCGGCAGCACCCCTCGGGGGTAGTCAGGGTCGACGTCATGCAAGAGGAGTGGTGTGATGTGGATCAAGGAGGCATGCATGCCTCTGCGTGAGCGGGGGGTAGATGCCCAGATGGACAGGGGGGACGTTGAATGATTGGATCAGGGTCTTGCACTCTTGCCTCTCTCTGTATTCTCGTCTGCGATCGATTTCACATGCAGTGCTTGCACTCAATGCAAGCTCCTCATGGGGCATGTCTTAATGGTGGTCTCCTTTGGTCTGCGCACAATGAGCTCTCTTACACGTGTGCATGTTAAGTCCATGCATGCCTCATTTGATGCAATGAGCTCGGCAATGAGTATTTTTCTTGATTTTGACGCGATGAGTACTTTTTTTGATTTTGATCAGGCATTGGTCATTGATGGAAGCCAGTACATGCTCTATATATTTATACCTGGCCTACAGAGGCTGTGAAGAACAGGGTTACCCAGTACGGCCGTATCGGGTAACCCTGTTTGTTCCCGTACCGCATCCCGTTTGACCGTACCGTACCGTTTGGAACTACTGTATTGTCCATTTCCTTACTAGCCCATCCCATTATGTCCGTACCGTACCCATACCCGTACCGTATTCCGTACCGGGTTACCCTGGTGATGAAGATTCACTGTGAGGATCCCACCGTGAAGAAGATCCACTTTCTACCAAACAACACCATGATGGGTTTCAAAGACTTATCGTCTCCTTGCTTGATTTACTGTTAACATCATATGGTATGTATTTTAAGTGAAGTTTTTATAGTCCAACAGAGCATCACACTTGATGCATGGGACATGTGCCCGTAAACCGGTACAGGCACTTGATACACTAGGACAGAAAGCGAAAACCCGTGACCCCCCTGGGCAAGCAACTAGCACACAACCACGACAGTGGCGTGGGAATGAACCCCATAGTGCAGAAGATAAGCCCCAGCCATAAAACATGACGTGGGTGCAAAAGAGCTCGATTGAGCACCGCCTAGAGAGTTAGGGGGGAGACAGGAATTTTGGCAGAGTTTTGAGATGATTCTCTCTTTTCATCATACACGGAAAGATAAAACAACCAAATTTCTTCCAGAACACATATGCAGAATCCGCTGCTTTTAGTTCGCCCCACACTCCATTTGCGTACCGTTTCATGGCCTCGTCCTCTAGGAAATTTGGAAAGTAAGGTTAAACTGAAAACGAAGGTCTGTATAAAATGGGCAGTAAATCATGTGAAGCTCATCCTCCCGACATTTAAGATTGCAACATCTACAAATCCTCTCGCTACGAGGCACACAGGGTTTCTCAAAGCGCCCCGTCTCAACATTCAGCCAATGCGACCCCATCCGATACCGGGCTACAGCAAAAATAATATTAGGCTTACTCAAATTGTACCAGAAAGTCTCCTTCACATCACGCTTAATTTGGAACCTCTTAGAGAACGTAAACAATTTGAACCCCGAGCGTTCTGAGTCAGGAGTAGCACGAACTATCAGGGCCGTACGTGGCATGTCCCTGGAAATTTTGGAAAGCCACTGATCCCTAGCTGAATTCACAATGACCTCAATATCCAAAGAGGTATTGGCTGATGCAGTCAATAAATCAATACCCAGAGTCATCAATATCGTAGACAGAAAACCAGCCCAACAAAGTGAAGTGCCAACCTTCGCCAAATCACAACTTTCCTGCATAGCCATGTTCACAAGGTCATTGCCAGGCCTCAGATTAATTCTATTCCAAAAACTCAGGGTCTGCTGAAAAAGACTTAAGATAAGGGGTTCACGGTGCAGTTCACTCATGAGAACATACTCGGCCACAGACTTGCGAAGACCCAGACACTGCCTAAGGAAACCCTTGTGAATTACCTCCAAATCTCTAGAAAAAACCAGTATCTGTCAAGCCGACTCCTTTCGCAAGGAGACCTGGTCCCCAAATTTCACACCCATAAAACAGAATGGGCTTCACTAAAGAGTCAAAAAGATGACATTTGATGTGAACATTGTGTATGTCAAGCTCATGACATCTCCGGACCATGGCATACAAAGCTGCCCTCCCTTTGTTGTAACAACGTCTACCTGCTCCCTTCATACCCTCTGCCTCATCAAATAACATACCCAAGTAGATGAAAAAGGGCTTAATATCAAGAACGCTTCCGTCATAAGACAGAGATGCCAAATGACTGCAATATTTCTGGTTAAAAACAACTGCTTCAGATTTTTTTTTATTGACTGTCAAGGCATTGTGGCGACAAAAAATATGGAGAGCATCAAAAAGTTTTTGCAGATCATCCGGCGATTCAGCGAATAACACCAGATCATCAGCATAAAGTAAAACTCTGACCAAAGCATGTGAAAGACGGGCGCCAATATCAGGGCACTCACTTGCGACAAACTTCTCGACGGAAACGGTCGATAAACAGGCCAAACAATAGAGGGGGCAGCGGGTCTCCTTGTTTAACACCCATAAAGGAGGAGAAACTATCTCCCAGTTTACCACCAACCCGTACACGGATTTTTACATCCTGATACATCTCCTTCAAACTTTCTAAAATCCGGCCGTGCACACCCATGCTCTGTAAACTCCGCCACAATAAATCTCTGTCAATGCAGTCAATGGCCTTCCTAAAATCAATAAAAGCAGCAAAAATCGTTTTTTTCTCCGAATGGTATTTTTCAATAATGTGGTTTAGAATGAAAGCATTATCAGGTGTTCCCCGTCCATGCCGAAAACCTGCCTGGCCATCGGCTCTGAAACCCTGACTTTCTGCCCAAGAATCCGTCAAGACTTTGCAATAAGACGAGGGAATATAATTTGGATAGGGCAGTTCCGACGGCAATACCCCTACAATCGTCTTTGATTGCAGGACTGCCCTTTGGCTTGGGTACCGGAACGAGTGCTCCGATGCCCCACTCCTTAGGGTAACCGTCTGCCAAAGCTCTATTAAACAAAAACGTAATTTGATTTGCCAAAACATACTGCCGCTTCTCTTGAGAAAAAGCTCCCCTAGGAGTCACAATAACCGCGTGTTTCAAAAACTCCATAGGGACACCATCAACACCCGCAGACTTTCCATTCACAGTCTTTTCCAAAGCTAATCACAATCTCGGCTTCCGTAAAAACACAAGTTAGGTGCTTTGCTTGAGAAAGATGAACTTCTAAAGGAAGAGGAAATAAACACGCCTGAATAGTCTCATCCCCAGCTTTGTGGCAAGGCACATGCTCTGAAGGTTCAAACAGCTTTTTAAAGTATTCAGTCCAATCTCCCACATCTGTGAGGGGGCTGACGGATCTTCCTGTTACTGCCATAAGCCGACCAAAAAATCTTAGGCTGGCACCGAAGATCTGACAGTAGATCCGCTGCTCGTACACCCTCCCATTCACGCTTGATAGCCTGAGTTATACGTCGATATCCCCTAATGGCCAACTTAACCTCTCCTGAACCAGCGCCCCAAAACTGGGCAGCCACTAAACAAGTTTTCCTAGCAGCTTTGCACCGGTTATCATACTAAGTATTGCAAGGCCTATCCTGCTTGATAACTTTAGACTCATTGGGATAGCAAGCAACTTTACCCTGGGATCTGTGTCAATCCATAAAGGCACACTCAATAGCGCGGCTAAAGTGTTGGGAGACTTCATGCACTGATGCAGAAAGGTGATACATGGCTCCAAAATGTTCTGCCACCGAGGCAGACGTACATAAATTTGTAACGTAAAAGTCCCTACTATCCGGTATCCATCTGTAAACTACGTCACGAGCCTGCTTCATAGTCACATCGTTTCCCTGCAAGGTTCCTTTTTTCCCTCCTAGCAACGCGGTTGGCTCCAAGGCGGGCCGGCTAACAGTAAGGAAAATAGGAACATGGTCAAACCTACCCCCATCAGCACGTGCAGGGGTACAAGCACATTGAGATACCTGCATATCACATCCAGGCTTGATGGCCCCTGTCATATCAAAAATAAGGGACGGGGTTGATATGAAATAGTCAATGACACTGCAAGCACCAGCATTCTTGCCATGTTGGAAATAGGTAAAAGTACCTTCAATATCCCCAGACAACCTTCCATTCAGGATAACCAAACCTTGATCTTTGCACATCTCTATCAATTTTTTCCCATTAGGATTAAACACCCCGTCCTCATTATGTCTAGGCGGAACAGCGCGCGCACACGCATGCAAATTAATGGCGTCACACGGAATTGGCAAATTGGCTGCGCCCATACCCTCCCATTCTTGCATGTCTATGATGTCGCAGCGATCATCCACACATGCAGTCCTAGCGTTCAAATCCCCTGAGATCACAACCTCCCCCAGCGCAGAAAATTTGGAAACTGATTCTCTAAGAAAATCATAGTGGGCCGCAGCATCCAACCGGCCATTTTCATGTTTGAAATAGGAAGAATTCCCATGAGGCAGGTAACACGCACAAACATACAGATTTCAGGCCGGAATTCTAACCCAGGTCATTCCATATGAAGGGGAATCCTGCACTAAAGACACCGACGGAAAGAGGCTGCCTAGCATAGACCGCAACTCCACCCGACCGTGCATCGTAAGTCCGTGCACTGCAAGAGACACATGCGAAACCAGATAGGTCAGGGACAACATCAGAGACGCAATGACCGGTGTGAGACAAAATGATTAAGTCTGCTTTTTCCCATATCTTCTGAAGATCAAGGCTCAGGTGCATTGTGCTAAGATGCCCCCCTATGTTCCAGCTCAGCACCCTCAAACCCTTCCTCTCTCTATAAGCCGTAGCATTAACCGGTTTACGGGTTACCCGCTAGATTGACTTCAACTCCTCTCCTCGGACAAATAACTACTAAGCATGCCCGCTTGAAGTAAGCAGGTATCCCTTTCTCCTTAGCCGCTTTGAACTGCGGCCAGAGGTTACGGTGAACCTCTAGCTCCGCCGGGGTCAGGGTGTCCAGAATGGAAACCCCCGAAGTATCGATAGGGAGCTAGTATAAGAGAGATGTTATTACTAACGTGCCGGTGAAGTTTATTCCTCTTATCTAGCAGCTCCCATTGTCTTGTAAAGCTTTGCCTCGCTCCAGTGCGGCACTCAGTCAGGCCATGATGAATTAGTTGTTGAAGCGAGGGCCCTGAACTTGCACCATACCGGTGCGGCACATGTTAAATGGCGCTGCGAGGCTGGCGTGGTGCGTGATGTAGTTGCCCCTGATGGTACCATGCCAAACTGATGGAGCTATTCAGCTATTGGCATGTTGTAACAACGAATGTGTCAACGCGACCAGGAAGTGACAACCAGTGGAACAGATGATATTTAAGTGCAAGGATCTGTTCACAAGATAGTACTACCACCCTACCAGTACCGTTACTATGACAAGTTAGGAAAGTGCATATCCATTCTTGCTTCCGATGCCCGTGGAGTGCAAATCCATTATTGCTTCCGGCGATGCCCGTGAAGTGCATATCCATTCTTGCTTCCGATGCCCGTGGAGTGCATATCCATTCTTGCATTCTTGCTTCCGGCGATGCCCGTGGAGAGCATATCCATTCTTGCTTCCGATGCCTGTGGAGTGCATATCCATTCTTGCTTCCGATGCCCGTGGAGTGCATATCCATTCTTGCTTCCGATGCCCGTGGAGTGCATATCCATTCTTGCTTCCAATGCCACAGGGAGCAGTTCCGGGAGCAGTGATGGACAGGTCCCCTGATCACTCAACCAGCATGCGTGCTACCAATGCCGGATAATGCGCAGCAACTCTAGGAGGGTAGTTTGTCCCGAGTCTGTTCCCCAAGCCCAAGGTGGTGCATGGGTTCATCATGACCGTCTTAGCATTGTGAGTTGCCTCCATCACGGTTTACCGTAGCAACTATTTTTGTTGCGTTAGTGTCAGTACAACATAATTAAAAAGGCATTGGAGGCAACTCACAATGCCAAGACGCCAATGATAAAGCCATGCACCGCCTTGAGCCAGGAGAACGGACTTTCCTCCTAGGGCTATTATGCGGCATTTGTCGTTGGTTGAGTTCCTGAAGCCGTTGTTTACTTAGGGTTTAGCTGTAGTTTCTGACACTCATGCAGCTCTCCTCTCAGCCTTCGTTCTCCTGTTGCAGCTATCCCCCCTTGGTAAGCACCCGCTTAATCTCTGCTTCTTCTCAGGCTGTGCAGTTGGCACTTGCTGTGCCTCGCAATAATCAAGTCGTCATCACTAGATGGGCTGGGATGGGGAACCTTCTGACGGCCTTTTTTGTGTTGGGGGGTATTGTCTTACTCCTTTGTCCAATCGGCCTCCTATCTCTTTTCTACCCTTGTGCCTTAAATTTCCTTTTCTCCCTATTAGACTGTGGAGCGCCAATACATCCGAGCCGTTGGGGGAGGGCCCATAGGTGGTATTTCGAAGAAGACCCAGAAGTGTGACGTCAATGACTTGAGCACACCAAAACTCTACGAAGTTACACTGTTTATAGAGCGGATGCAACACATGACTTTTCTTATACTAGGACTAACAAGGTGACTTGAGGGTGTTGAGTGTCCACAATATTTCTCTGAAGGGCCACTTACCACTTATCAGCACTTGTTTCCCCACTTTATTTTGTCCCACCCCCTTCTGTGTTCCGTTCCAACTTTCTTCCCAACTCTTTAGTTAGGCGCCCACGCGGCCGAGCCTTATTTGAGCAGGGCCCAGTGGTGTAACGTCATTGACTTGTTTGACAGCTCACCATGCAGAAACAAGCTTCAGGGCGGGTACGGTACGTACGTGCTATTATAACAACTTTCAAACATACCGCAAAAACAAACTTACTACCGGCATTTATTAGAAAGCAAGGTAGACATGAAAACATATTATGTACTTTTCAAGCCCAGTGGATTTGTGAGGCTGAAGTTCAACGGTGCATCACATTTGTGGCATGACACTGCATGTGCCTGCAAACCAGTATTAGGTCAATGACGTTACACCTCTGGCCATGCTGAAATGAAGCTCGGCGGCGTCGGCAAACAGAAAGCCAGCTAGGAAAGTCAAGGCAGAAGGCACAAGAGGAAAGAAAGGATAGCTAGTTCACCCACCAAACGACAAGAACACACAGGTCGGGAAAACCGTATCTCCTGCCCTTAAAGAGACTACCCTTCAAATGCTGAATTACAAGTTGCAAAGAACCAGGGCCTCCCACCCCTGCCTGCGGCCTCTCCGACGTCTTGTCTGGTTGGGAGGAAAAAGGAATGGAACTAAAGGCCAGAGGAAAGACAGAGAGGAGCACAAAGGGCATAGAAAACACCCCTCCAGAAAACAGGAAGGCAGACCGAAGGATCCCCGCCGCTGAAAGCAAGAAGAGACAAAAAGGGAACGAGCCAGTCCCCAGGGAGGCAAAACAGACAAGAGAGTAGCCCTCAATTAAGTCTACCACGTCCTCCACAAAAGCCAGAGCCTCCCATCCATGCCTGCCATGGTACCATTTCTGAAAGTCTGTGGCGCCCTTTGTGGGCCTGCCCAATCTCTCGCCCAAACTGGTTTTATGTACAAGCAGGGCGTTCAAACGTTGTGCCCAAACCCAAAGCCATCACACACCCGCAGACTGGGCACTTCAAACTACTAGTGTGCTCCTTGTCAAAGCTGTCTCACTCAGGCTGTGGGCTAGAGGCCAACAAGTGTCAAAGAAAATCTGCTAGCAAGCAGTGCTAGCTACCACTCCTAGCAGCAAACGAACAAACTTGTATACTTATTTGCAGTGAGCGTTAAGCAGGGCCCAGCGGTATGCACCGTTCTTAACATATTTGCAGACAGTTGGACGCCTGCGCAGCCAAACCTTTTGAGCAGTGTCCAGAGGTGCTATGTCTTCGGCTTATTTGCAACCGTGGGCTGTGCTCAAGACAATCCCTAGCACCCTATCCACGGCAAACCTTCACCACGGCAAGCGAACCGTACCAGCTATCACTTGATTGCGGCCGTGGGGACTGTGTTCAGTAAATCCCAAGCACCTTCTCCACCGGCGCCCGGCAGACGGGGCACGGCCTGCCGATTGCGATTTGATTCGAGCAGGCAGTGCACACGCATCGATGCACCGTCACACCGTGAAGGAATCCAGCCTGCATGCATGAAGAGAAAAGTTCAGCGTCGCAATATGCATGCTTGTTCATTCTTTTGTTGATAATGGTGGAGGTGGAAGCAAGCAAGCAAACAGACCCAGTCCCAGTGGGATGGGACAGGGTGGAATGGGATGGGATGGGATGGGATGGGATGCAACCCCTGCTGCTCCTCTGGGAAAACTGAGCAGGGTCCCGGATATCTTTCAGAAGCAGGGCTCAGGGTTTAGGGGACCTCCATACCACACCTGAGAAGGCGCAGCCATGCAGATAACGCAGAGATTGTCATCTGCAGAGGCGCTCCCCTGCCCTGCTCCCGACGGAGCGAACGGTGGCGCCGAGGGTGCATGCTTCTCCGCCTCGACAGGCATGGCCCATGCCAGCGGAGCTCCCCCTGTCGACGCGGACGGGCCGTGCGCACGGCCCGCAGGCTGACTCGCGGCCGACCACGCCGCCAGGCGGGCGGCAAAGTCTGCGTCCGACTCGCCGCTCTGGGCGGCAATGCCCTCGATCAGTCTGTCCGTCGAGACCACGGCTGATGCAGACGCGGTGTGCTGGTGCTGGCTGCGCAAGAGACCACTGTCTGACTGTGAGGCGCCCGCCCCACCGCCGTACCGTCCAGTGGATTCCTCGTAATCTCTTGAGAGGTAAAGAGGCGCAGGGGAGGGCGGGGTGGCTGGGAAGCCACTGGACATGTTCAGTGCATATCTGTCCACGGGAGGGTACGCCACCAGGCCGCTGTGACGCTCGGGAGAGGGCTGCGGGGGGACCACCGAGTAAGGGTACTCGTATGCGTAAGAAGGAGGCGCAGCCGGGCTGGCCGCAGCGCCGCCTCTGGCCGAGGCGTGACCGATGTAGTTCGAAGGCGGCGGCGGCGGCGCTGCTGCCCTGGCCCCGGCGCCGCCGAGGCTTGCGTAGCGAGCTGGCACGTACGACGACGTGGTGGACCCGCCCCCGCTGTTGAGCGCCGGCATCGTCGCGGCGGATCCGCCCCCGCTGCTGATGAACGATGGATTCGGGGACAGCGCGTGCGCGGCCGGTCTGCTGACCGGGAGGGCGCAGCTGGGCACCCCACTGCCCGATGGCTTGCTATCCAAGAAGGGCGCCATGCTGGGCAGTATTGCACCTCCGCTCAAGTGGCAAGCCTGCAGCAGATCGATCCACTGCGACTTGGCGGCAGCGGCGGCGGCACCCGGCTGCATCAGGGTGGGCTGCCGCTGCCCCTTGGAGTAATCCCGGAGGAGAAGGCAGATGCCTCCGTTGGCGAGCCTAACGTAGGGATTGCCCTTGAGATCAGCCTCGCCCGGGCGCAAACGCTAACGAGCAGGGTGGGGGTTGGACAGCGATGGAAAAGGTTAACCTCGACTTCATTTGATCTATTGTTTGTTTGGTTTGTATGGTTTCGGATGTATATCAGTGCAGTTTTTGGGAGACGGGGTACAAAGAGCCAAGCTGTTGAGCATCGGCCTAGCGAGTGCGAGCTTCAACGTAGGTTCGTCGTGTGCAAGCGGGTTTAGGGTTCAGGGTTCAGATTCTGTCTTGGGGAGAAAAATACAAATCGGCCTAGCGAGCGCGGGCTTCAACATAGGTTCGAGGTGTGCAAGCCATGCTTCAACATAGGTTCGAGGTGTGCAAGCCATGCTTCAACATAGGTTCGAGGTGTGCAAGCCATGCTGCTAATTCCGTCCTGTGGAGACAAGTAAACAAATCCGCCCAGGCAAGAAAAGTGTGGACGTCAAGGCCTGTTTCTGAGCACTCCCCGCCCACATGCCACCCTCATACACACTTGCCTCTACTAGGGTGTGTTGGATAATGTAGGTTTTTCTTTACCCTAGCCCTAACCCTAATGTATTATGGGGGGTAAGGGGGGACAGGGGGGGGGAATGCCAGATTGCCAGGCTCCCCAGTGCCACTCATGAGAGTCCAACTCAGGGCAGTCCACCTCTGAGCCGCTCACCAGCACGGCTTCTGAGCCTGATCTGTACGTCGTTGCCCCGTCGAGCCGCGCAATGCACTTGGGTGTCACACTGTTGCGATCCCCATGGATCCAGATCTGACGTTGCTCCGGCTCATGGCGACCCTGGGGTTCAGGGTTCAGGGTTTCAGAGGTCAGGGTTCAGGGGAGGGAGAGAGTCATACCATGAGGTATGTTCTGAGGATTCACAAGCAGGCCTAGTGCATTCTGAGCAGGGTTGGGGGTCAAGGATGCTTTGAGGATGCTCAAACAGGCTGAGTGAATTCTGGGTAAAAGGGTTTTAAGGGCTTGGGATCGTGTATCGATTCGCAAGCCAAGTTCAGTGCATCCTGGGCAGAAAACAGAAAACCCAATGCCGAATTAACCAGCAAGCCATTGGGGCGAGATCTTGCAAAATTGTGGAGCACCTCGACTACAGGCCACCAGGAATGTGCGGCTCGGCTGATTTTTTGAAAAACGATTGAAGGTGGACAGACCTGCTTTGGGTAGGGCCGGAAAGGCATGACGACCACGTACCGCGGCTTGTACTTGTGTAATTTACCCAAGCTGTGCTTCCACTGCGCGATGGGGGGTACGTGGGTGGGTGGGTTGTGAGAAGAAAAGTAGTAAGAAGACGAGTGGGAGCATTGCAAGCAGCACACGTCCACACCTTGGATCATGTCAGGAGTTGCAGGCAGTACACGTTCACACCTTGGATCCTTTTAGTCGGAGCCTCAGCCCTTGCGCTGTAACCTGACCCAGGATAACGTTGAGGCCTTAACGAGCGCAGGCCAAAGCTTCAAGCAGCGCTGCATGCGGCCCCGAGTTGGGCACAAGCCGAGGCGTCAAACATAAGCACTTCGCATGCTGCCCCAGGCTGAACACATGTCTAGGTCTCAGATAGCGCTACTTGCTGCCTCGATTTGGGCACAGTCCGAGGCCTCAAATATAAGTACCTTGCATGCACTTAATCAAGTGTTTTTTCCGTCTGGATCCCCAAGCTGCCTGTCCACATACAACCGCTACTCCCCCCTCAATCCACAATGACTGCCTGTCCACAGTCCACAGTCCACACATACCTCCCCTCAGTCCCTCCTGGCTGCCAAGCTGCTTGTCCACACACACTCTATTTCAGTCCACCCAGTCTGACTACCTGAAAGGCTATCCACGTGCACCTACACCCCCACACACCTGAACCCTTGTGCACCAACTCGCCCACACACCTGCACCCCCATCCCCACACACGTGCACCTACACCCCCACACACCTGAACCCACGTGCACCTAGCCACCTACACGCCCACACACCTGAACCCCCATACCCCCACACGTGCACTTACGCCTCCACACACATGAAACCCCATCCCCACACTCGTGCACCTACACCCCCACACACCTGAACCCCCATCCCCACACACGTGCACCTACGCCTCCACACACCCGAACCCCCATCCCCACACACGTGCACCTACACCCCCACACACCTGAAACCCCATCCCCACACACGTGCACCTACCCCTCCACACACCTGAACCCCCATCCCCACACACGTGCACCTACACCCCCACACACCTGAACTCCCATCCCCACACACGTGCACCTACACCCCCACACACCTGAACCCTTGTGCAATAACTCGCCCACACACCTGCACCCCCATCCCCACACATGTGCACCTACACCCCCACACACCTGAACCCACGTGCACCTAGCCACCTACACGCCCACACACCTGAACCCCCATCCCCACACACGTGCACCTCCACTCCGCACACCTGGACCCACGTGCACCTACATGCCCACACACCTGACCCCCCATCCCCACACACGTGCACCTACACCCCCACACGCACCTGAACCTCCACGTCGCCTGCAAAGATGGCCTGCTGCTCCAGCCTCCTCACAATCTTGGTGTGACCCTCCAGCACAGCCATCTGCATTGGTGTGTAGTCCTTGGCGTTGGCCACAAACGGATCGGCACCACCTGCAGCACACCCAGTCTTCATGTCAGGGTTCCAGGTGTGAGCTGAATACTAATGGCTATACCCTTCATCCCTTGGCGTTGGCCACAAACGGGTCGGCACCACCTGCAGGACACCAAGCCTTCAAGTCAGGGTTCCGGGTGTGAGCTGAATGCTCATGGCTTAACCCCTTTCACGATGGCCACAAGTGGGTCGACACTACCTGCAGCACACCAAGTCGTCAGGTTAGGGTTTTGGGTGTAAGCTGAATGCTAATGGCTCAACTCTGAACCCCTTCACATTGGCCACAAATGGGTCGACACTACCTGCAGCACACCAAAAGCAACATCAAGCCGTAAGCTTGACGTCATTCGCAGCATGCCAAGGCTTACATATTCAGACGTCAGGTTAGGGTACAGGGTTAAGTCTAAGCCCTTGGCTTGGCCACAAACGGGCTGGCGTCCTCTGCAGCACACCAATGCGTATATATTGAGCTGTCTTGTTAGGGTAGTAGGGTACAGGTTGTAAGCTTAACCCTCAATGTTCGCCACAAACGGGCTGGTGCCATCTGCGGCGCGCCCACACCGACACATCGAGCCACAACAGCTTGCTGGTAGTTGCGCGAGGAGAATTGTCCACACCTACTGACTGACTGACTTTCATTCATGCTTTCCTTCTTTTGTAGCAGCATCGACATGGGCTTGGACTCCCATGAACATGCCCCACATGAGGTCTAGCTGTCCTTCCTTCTTCTTGCGGAACACCTACCCTAGGATTGACTCCCATGCCCCTTGTGCTTCATTTCTTTCTCAGCAGCAGCAGCCCTCGTGTTGCACAGCTGCCTTTCTTGTTTGCCTTCTTAAATTTCAGCAGCTGCAACCCTCGTGTTGCACAGCTGCCTTTCTTGTTTGCCTTCTTAAATTTCAGCAGCTGCAACCCTCGTGTTGCACAGCTGCCTTTCTTGTTTGCCTTCTTAAATTTCAGCAGCTGCAACCCTCGTGTTGCACAGCTGCCTTTCTTGTTTGCCTTCTTTCTCAGCAGCAGCAGCCCTCGTGTTGCACAGCTGCCTCTCTTGTTTGCCTTCTTACCTTTGAGCAGCAGCTCCACCATGCGCAGGTCGCCCCTGCCCACTGCCTCATGCAGCGCGGTACTGCCGTACGGCGTACAGTACAGCACGTCCACTCCACTCTGCAGAAGCTGCGGGGACGACACATGGCAGGGCAAGTGGCTTTAAAGGCAAGCTGGAGGGAACGAAGCTTGTTGTAGGAGGGTAAGAATCGTTTGGTACATGCCAGAGATAGGGCAAGGAGGTTCAAAGGTAACAGGAGGGCTAGCAGCTTTTGGTTGTTGCTGTGGGACAAGCTGGAGGGCAAGCAGCATGTGGGACAAGATGGGGGGCCAACGCAGCTTGATGTTACAACCCAGCAGCCTTTTTCGGAAATGCCAGAAAGTGCCAACTAGAGCTGGAGACATTATTTCCATGCTTGTAGTAGGAGGGCCAGCAGCAGCTTGAGGTTTGGTGCAGCAGCTGCAAGGAGACTGTGTAAGGCTCGTGGCGCTGTAAGCAAGTGGGTGGCAGCGTCAGCCAGTGATCATGGGTCTTTTGGAGGGGGTGTGTTCTATAATGACAGGGGCACTGCAACAGAGTGTTAGGCACCATGTGGGTCTGCAATGCTGGCTGAAGCACAATTTAGGGCTGCAGCAGATTTCGAGGCACTGTCATGTCAGTGGCAGGGGCAGAGGACCTCTCCAGAATTTGATTTCAAATGCAAGAGACTCGAAATTCATCGTGAAACTGTGCAGGGCAGAGATCGGGTGGGTAGAGGTGGCGCTATCTCGAAGATCGGGTCCGGCTGGGACGGATGCCTCGGCCTTACCATCGTCGCACATTTGTGGTAGCCTCTCGATGCGCAGATTAGAAGGCACGTGCGTCCGTCCTGCGCATGCTGCATGTGTATCAGTTAACTTGCTTGCACTGGGTGGTAGAGAGATGTGGCGCAGGAAACAACTGATTTGTTAGGCCGAACAGGGTCTCGTTGGCTCAGAAAGTGGCACAGGAGTCACAGCTCTCGGCAACAACGAAATCATAAACGTTGCAAAGCTTGCTCGGGAATAATGAAGCAAAAAAGACAGTGCGGGTCGCGTCATTGGACATTGGAAACACTGAAGCGGGCGATGCAGCGTCCGACCGTGCAGCAGTTCGAGCGCTTGCCTTGTCTTTAGACTCGAGCACGGCAAGGCGCTCCGCTCTGGACATCTCCGATATCTTGGAGATAATATTTTTCAGAGCGGATGCGTCGTTGGAGGAGCAGGCATTGAAGCACTTCTCCGGGAGCGCTATGTTGTTCCCCATGGTCCACCTCCCTCCTCAACTGCAATGTGTAAGCTGGTCGGCTGGGAGTGGGAAATCGATCCTCTTCTATTCAAGTCAATCACTGCGCAATGCAACACATTGACGCAAACGTGACTGATAATAGGCTGTTGCTGCCAGTCAGCTTCACTGTACAGCTTCGGAGGTAGCGGTTGCTATTTTCCCCTTCTCCGGTGGTATCACTCTAGATAGGGTGAGCAACTTCTGTGCCGACCCAAGGGAGAAGTTGGTATCAATCTGTGAGCAACATTCAAACCTGAGCAAACGCAGTCTTCTGCATTTGTAATTATCCTCTGCATTTCCAACATATTATACAATGAAATTCTAACGGGGCCATGACATTCGGCAGACTGTCCTACCCCTCTTCGGATAAAGGAGGGGCACCTGTGCGATCTCTGTCGCTGGAATTGAGGGGTGCAGTAATACTGTATTAGGGGAAGGATACGCGGAGGAACCTGGCAAAACGCAAAACCTTGACTTGGTCTTTCTCGACATTCGCTCCGCGCTGCTGTCACGTGGAAGAGGGACAAGCATGGTATCCATGGGCCGAAGCCCGTCCATAAGTACCTGTCCAGCGGCGATTTCACAGTAGAGCTAGCTCAGCAGATGACGAGCAGGGGCAAGACGACGACCGCCTGGGACGAAGCCCTGCAGTTCTACAGGCTAGTGGTAAGAATGCTTTGAGTGATGCATCAGACATTTCCCCTTCCATGCATGCTCCCATCTAGTGGTCCATGTTCTCCAGTGGTCAAAACTGGAGCCCATAGCAGCATGCAGCAGCTTGGAAGTGCCGTCTCATCCCTGTCTCAGCTGCCTAGGCCTACTGGAGCCCAGGGCAGCATGCAGCAACATGGAGGTGCCGCCTCCCCCCTGTCTCAGCTGCCTAAGCTTGCTGGAGCCCAGGGCAGCATGCAGCAGCTTGGAGGTGCCGTCTCCTCCCTGTCTCAGCTGCCTAGGCCTGCTGGAGCCCAGGGCAGCATGCAGCATCATGGAGGTGCCGCCTTCCCCCTGTCTCAGCTGCCTAGGCCTGCTGGAGCCCAGGGCAGCATGCAGCAACATGGAGGTGCCGCCTCCCCCCTGTCTCAGCTGCCTAGGCCTGCTGGAGCCCAGGGCAGCATGCAGCATCATGGAGGTGCTGCCTCCCCCCTGTCTCAGCTGCCTTGGCCTGCTGGAGCCCACAATAGCATGGGCCTTGTACCTGATGGCTAGGGCTGCTGGAGCTCTGGTCATGCTTCAAAGCCTCGAGCTGCTGCCACCCACTTTGGCTTGTCATCTTCGTTGGACAGCCTCGTCCTTTTACAGGTGTGCCCTAGGCTCAAAAGGCCTGCTCCTCAGGATAAGGCACCCAACATGCAGGCCAAGGTGGGTGTGGTCTAGTCCAATCAGAGGAAAGGGAGGTGGCTTTGGCACCATGTGGGGGCTAAGCGTGCTACATTGTCGTCAGCATGCACGCCTATGAGTACCCCATCAGAGATGGGATACTAATCAGCTCTTCCCCAAGTTCTCCAGCAAAGGGCGGACGACAGACTGGGATGCAATGGCTAGGGGGTAATGAGGTGGTTCATTCACTAGGCCAACAACAGTCAGCTGGGGCCCAGGGCAACAGCCTCAGACCAAAGACCTCCAGGCAGCTGCTTGAATTCCAGAAGAGGGTCACCAAAGAGCTGTGTAGGAGGGACACTGCTGCCTTGAGTGAGGCACTGAGCTGCACATCCATGCATCCCCCTCCCTTCACTCCTGGTGTGCAGACCGCCATCAACGCCATCAGCATGGTTCTGGATGCAGCCAAGGCCATCAAGAGGACCGACAATGCTTCTCCAGCATCAGCTACTGTTGTTGCTGTGCCCAGAAAGAAGTTTGCCAGCAAGGCCAAGGAGAACAAGGGCATGCATAAGCAGAATATATTTAATAGCAAGTTCAATAACAATTGTGTTGCCCTCGAGGCCCACTGCAATTCGACGGTTGTTACATGCAGCTTCTTCCTCGAGGCAGATCACGTGCTGTAACTTCACCCATAGATGCGCCTACGGTCTAAGAAGTTGCTCTGTTAATATCGCGTGCAGCGCTGCGCGATGCACGCGTCTCCCTTTTCCCCCCTACTTCTAAACATTCTCTCCCTATGTAGTTGCTATTTTCCCGCTGCCAGGAGAGGTGGGGCACCGGGGTGTGGGTATAAACCCGGGTCGCCAGGGGGGGCGCACCGGGGTGTCACCTCACATCCTTCATTGCGCAGGTTAATCGAAGCCAAGATCACTTAAGTCACTTTTGCATGAGGAGCTGCGTAGATGGTGGCCTGGAGCTGAAGCAGGCCTGGACAATTTTGCTAGTTAAAACCACAGCTTGCGGTAGATCACCGGTTGACATGACTATCATAACCCCTTATCATAACTGCCCTTAGCTTGCCGGTACTCGGCCACCTCCCGCAAAGATTGGCCAGCGGTGTAGAGAGATATGCCACACCACTCGCATTTTTTTGCGTTTGGGAAACATATGACCAGCCATCAATTGAACATTTCATGAAGGAAGATCGAAAACTGCACTTCCCGATTTCAAGGGTTCCAAGTATCGCCATGCACTGTAGGGGCCAGGAGCCTGGTAGAGGCCACACTTTTCAAGTTCAACTGTAAGTTGCTAATGCTACAATTCATGTGTCTCACGGCATACGTCCAGGGAGCCTGAAGAGGCAAGCCCTACAGCTTGGGCCGTAATGGTCTCCAGTGGGCCAGTGATTTGTGGTGGCCGCCCAGGTGGCCTTGTCGCAGCACAAGGGACGGCACTGTCCATAAAACTCTGTCCAAGTACAAGCAAGTTAAAAGACTCAACCCTTTTCACTCCCCCCGAGTCCAAAATAAAAGATTGGGGAAAACTCGAGGGAAAACTCCTTACACCGATTGGGGACTGTCCAAATCATGTCAAAAACATAAATCTGGTCAACATATTGTGGGATGCTGAGAACTGGGAAACCTTCAATTCATCAGTCTCTGAACCTTGGTTCAAGCTAGCTGTATTGCTGCAGTCAATCGAAGTTGGCAGATGGTGGAGGACATGGGAATCCTCGGTGATGTGGATGACCAGGGTGTCTATCTCATTCAAATTCAAAATCAGATTTCTCCCAACTGACCATCAAGACCCCGGTGTCCTACATGTCCGAAACCAGTATTGCTTCTGCCTGACCTAATCTTCTTTCACTGCGAAAAGTTGTTGCAAGTGGGGTGGCCTACACAAAAAAATGAGGTCAGAATCTCATCATTCTCATGATGCCTGCACTCCTGGGTTCAAGAGGGGAGGGGGAGCGGTGTCTTCCCCTCCCCCTGGTCCCAGTCTGCCACTGCGAGGTAGCCCAGCAACATCTGTGCCCTCAGCAGGTTGACACGGAGCGCATAGTGAACACCGTCAAAGGAGGTTGCCTCGGCGGTCGCGGCGAACACGTCGAGGAACGGAATGCCATGCATGGAGCAGAGCGTCCGCATCTGGCGGTTGAAAGCCAGGACCTGGGGAGGGGGGGGGCAGCAGCCATTTTTGTGAGGTTTAGCGAGGGGCTTAGGGTTATTCTAGGGTTAAGGGATACGTTTTCCCCCCAAATAACTATTCGTCCCGGCAGCTTGACTGCACCTGTGTACACAATTTTAGATCTGAGGTAACGAGAAGTTGGCAGCAAACCCACAAAAACATTGGCAGATAAATCGGACAGTGCATCACGTTAACTGGAACGCCGCAATCTTGCTATTTTCGTGTGTGTGTCCTTGGCCGGGCGCCCCCAAAACATGTTTAGTAGGTATTTTTAGGTGAAAGATGAGGTCGACGTCTTCGGGCGCCACAACTTGTTTGTTTGTGCAGCAGACCACCTATGGGAGCCTGTCGGGTGGCCACCAAAGGGCTCATTGGTATGAAACCGACTTACTGCTGGTGGCCCACACAACAGGGTTAATTGCACCATGCCCTGCAAGCAGTAGGCCGGTTGCAGTTTAAGAGCAGCTAAGCACCATCGAATAAACAGTGGCGATCCGCAGTTCTCGATGCTTGGGAAAACATTTATTGTAGCCTTGGGACCTGCATGGTTGGGCCCGACCATGCAGCTCCAAAGACGATTTTTGCCGATCAGGTAAAAAACGTGTCATGCCGACCAACCGTCACCCCTGCACATTACTCATCACTCACATTGACGTTGTTCTGGGTGGTCTGGTACTGCTCAGGCAGGTTGTCCTGCACGGCACTAAGACCGATGCACAGAAGCTTTGCGCGCCCCAGCCGCTTTTGCAGCTGCTTGGCCGACATGATCCGGTGCAGCTCCCGCCAGACCGGCGAGACCAGGTCAGCAAATATCGGCCTGCAAGTCGAAGCAAGTGGGAACAAGCAGCAAGTGCCTCCTTTGCATCTGCCACGTCGTTGAGACCAGGTTTGCCAGGCTTAACTGGCCTAAAAGTGCGAGCAAGGAGTAAGCACCTCCCCTCCTCCTGCCACACCGGCCAGACTAGGTCAGAAAATATTGGCCTGCAAGTGCGAGCAAGTGGGAGCAAGCAGAAAGCGCCTCCATTGCTCTTACCACACTGGCAGGTAGCAAGACCAGGTCAGTGAGTATCAGTGGGCAAGTGCGAGCAAGCGGGGGCAAGCAGTGAGCACCTTCATTCCTTCTGCCACACAAGGAAAGATACCAGGTCTGCGAAGATTGGACTTGGAGCGGGGGCAAGCGGAGGGAAACACACGCGCCTTGCAGAAAGAAAGAAAGACTACTCCTCTGCCGAAGCAGGAGACGTGAGAACCGCTCGACCCACAGCAGCTCTATCCAAGTTGGTAGGATAGACCGCTCACGACATTTCACGGTGCCAGTACCTGTGACCTTAAGGCTTCGGGCACCATTGCTTATTTGTTTGTTCACCAGGTTTCCTTACGGGGTCTGTCAGGTGGCCATTACTGGGTCCATGGGGACCAAAGTTCGACCGACCTACGAACCGTGCCAGTGTTTTAAAACCATTATAGTGGTTTCTGGATGATGCCTGGCCTCTTTTCTTTTCAAGCACCGGTACTGAAATAAAACACATACCGGTCCCACACCAGTATGTGTTTAAACTTTTGTACATAAAACAATATGTCTCCTACTGGTCGACACCGTACCGGTTAACACAAATAAATCTACTCAATTGTATATTTAATATTTACGTTACGGTATAAGATCTTGTGTATAGTATTTTGACATGCTGTTCAGTATTTATTGAGTTGCGGACCAGACCACATCCGGGTAGGACACTGGGCAGCCGCCTGTAGGCCCATGCGAACCCAACCATGACTAGTCTTCTACCAGATATCCCAGCAGCAGCCACCTCGCTGCACCAGGCCCTTTCGGCCACAGGCCATGATGCAGCTGATTTGTAGCGATTCAGCTGCGCACAAGCAAAAGTGGTCCCTGCCGTTTTTGTCTCCATCTCACCCCACGCTGTCATCCTAAAAACAGACAGCCAGCTAGATAAAGGGCAGAGCCTGCAAGACTTACTCATTCGCTCGCAACAATTTACTCGCCCCCCCCTCCCACACACCCACACCCACAATGCAGAACCCACAGGCTTGCATTAGCTCATCTTAAAAGCTTGCGCCACATGTTTGAATCTGCTCATTAAGCATCCCACCCCCATCCCCCAAATGCAGCACCCACATGGCTTTCAGCCCATTGTGCATCCCCCAGCCTCCGAGCAACGTCACGACGTTGCGCCCCGCAGCCACCTCCCGAGCCATGAGCTGAGCCAGCCGTGTCGCACGCTTTGGATACTGGTCGTCAAATGCGCCTGCAATGCATTGGGAAGAGCAAAGTCCGTGAGCATTTTTTCGAATTCAGCTGGGCCGCACGCTTTGAATGCCCATCACTGAATGCAGGGAATGAATGCACCTGCAAGATGGCGCTTTCTTTCAGAACAGCACACAGGGGCGCCCAGGCTGGCTTTGATAATCCCACAGGAGGGGGAGATCAGGCTGGGTGTAAAGGTCTGGGAATTCTTAGGGCCACATGCATGCATGCATGCATCACTGCCCGTACCGCATTTGCATGCATGCATGAACAAGCGCATGGAGAGCATGCATGCATGCATGAAAAAACGCATGGAGAGCATGCATACACGCACATATGCCATATGAACATATCACATATGCATGGCGAGCTATACCCTGCTTCAGTTAGGGCTGTTTCTTTATGTTTGCAGGCTGCATCGCGACTGCAAAATACAAGCCGTTACGCATGGCATGACACATGGCTGTAACACATCTGTCTCAGTATTTGAAAATCTGAAGTAATCAACCCTGTTAGAAGTGCCCATGACAGCGAGACACCTCAATAGGCATGACATGGCTGTAACGCATCTGTCTGTCTGTCTGAAAATCTGAAGAAATCAACCCTGCTACAAGTGTCAACCCTGTTAGAAGTGTCAATGGCAGTAAGACACTTTAATAGCTGGCAACACGGCCTGCTTCAGCGTACCGATAAATGTCACGCTGGGCACGGGGCAGGCCCCCTCCCCAGGCTTGGTGTCGTACTTGACCCACGAGCGACATGGCTTGTAGAATTGATTGTCACACCTGCACCAAAGCATGCATGCGGCCTTTCAGATTCGGCTTGGCCGCAGGCTGTAGGCCGATCAAGATTAGGTCCTTAATCCTTATGGGTCTAATCCGCAGGTGTCACTGGGGCACAATTCATGGAAAATGCACATCTACGGATGCTTCAGCTACAGCTCAGCTACATCGTGGCCAATGACCAGAATGGCATGGTGCAGCAAGCCTAGATGCTCGGGACACTGGCCGTAAGCCGGTCAAGGTTCAGTTCAAATCAGCCCAGTCGTGGCAGCAAAAGGGCACGCCAAAGGCAGTGTTCTGGTGCGCACTGAAACAAGCATTGAAGTGAGGACCCTTAGATGTGGCCAAGCCTAAGGTTTGAGCCCCCAGCCACGTCATCTGCCCATTCCTGATCGTCTCTGCAAATCGTTGTACATCCGCATGACCCAATGCCTAATGCGCTGCTCGCTGCTGTACCTAGGAGATGCTCAGCAGCCTCAAGTCAATGGGCAAGTGTGGCTCGTCCGAGCTGTCCGGCCCAATTGACATGACTGCATCCCTCAGCCTCAGGCACCTGCCTGTGGGGCTGTTCACCAGGGGCTGGGCCAGGTGCTATGGAGTTATGCTTCACAGCATTCAACAAGGACTCCTACATCCTTTTGGCGGCAACGGTGCGGATGTGGCTTCGGCCCCGAGTTGCGCTGGTCCCTTAACCTGCACACCCCTAGGGGGCGTAGTTTTCTTTCTATCTTTCAACAAGGACCTGCATCCTCTAAACAGATGTGTAGCTGTGCTGGGGAGCCTAGACATAGCACCTCTGAGAGCACCTCTGAGAGCCTGAGAGGAGGGGACAGATGTCCGTAGTGACTTGCGCCTCATACTTCAACATCGCCTATGAGAGGAGGGGGCTATCTCATTGGGTTGAAGTCCCCCCCAGGGAAAACTAGCATAGCCTATGAGAGGAGCGGGCTATCTCTTTGGGCTGCATGTTTAGCCCCCAGGCGAATCTAGACATAGCCTATGAGAGGAGGAAACAATCTATTTGGATTTCATTTCTCTCCTTGTGATGTCTAGGTGGAGCCTCTGAGAGGAGAGGTATCATCTCTTGGAGCTGCCATGTTTTTCAGGGAAAACACCTGAACCCAAGCAACTGCACCTACGTGCAGTTTTCAGCCACACTGTGTGGCAGCTCCCTCTCCAGCCCTCCGAGCTCTGCATCCTGCCGCAAGAGCACGTGTATCCCCTGCGCAAAGGGATGGATTCAGGGTTCAAAGTCTGAACCCTAAGTCCACCTAGCTCTGCAATCTGGTGCACCATCAGGTGCGTTTCCTGCGCAACAACATGCGACAACACGCAGAGCTGAATGAAGGCTTGTCTTGCCCATAGTGAGTACAGATAGAGTGATAGTGAACAGGTCAGTACTTAGCTGACTACCTTCAAGAGGCCATTGGGCAGCAAGCCAGCCACCTCTGGGCCGATGGGGACCTAACCTTGACCGGCTCAAGTCTAGTGGCACAAGCCGCAGGGCATTCAGCACCATGCCCCCTCCCAGATCTTTAAACGATATTTAGCCGAATTATGGCTGAAGGTGGTACACAGATGGTGGGGAGTCCTGGTACACAGATGGTGGGGAGTCCGATCATGCCCCATGCGGGCATGTGGACTTGATCTGCCTTGAGGCAAGCAGCTGCTTAGATGGGATGCAGTTCCATGCAGTGCATGACGATTTTTTTGTGTGCATAGTGACTGGTGAGGCGTCCGATCAGACCCAAATGACAATTCGGATTTGCTTTTACCTCAAAGTGAACAGTTGTAATTAGATGCTCTGGGGCTCGGAGGTAACTGCAGCAAAGGTCTTACTGTCCAGCGGCGCCCCCCTGCTGCAAAGGACCTACGAAGCCACATCCGCGCCGTTACTGCCAATAGGATGCAACCACCGACCTGAGAACTGGTTCTGGACTTGAGGGCTGGGTGAGGCCAGGACCAGTGTTGTGCTTTGATTCAGCTATCATCCAGCTACGTCTCGGGGTCAGGTGCAGCAAGCCCTGCTGCTTGGGCCTCTAGCCATCGGTCGGTCAAGGTATGGTCCCTATCGGATCAGTGCTAGAAGCCCAGCAGCCTGCCAAAGGTGGTCTGGTGCGCACTGACACAAGCACAGCTCTGAACTGTATGCGGTATGCCCTTACCGTATTACTCGGCACCACCAAAAAAGGAAGAAAGAGAGCTACGCCCTGTTAGGGCGTGGAGGTTCAGGAAACAGCGCAGCTTGGGGCCGTAGCCACATCTGCGCCGTTACCAAGAGGCAAAACGAAAGAAGCAACTTCCTCACGGTGCTCTTCTCTTATGCGAGTGCTATGTTGGCCCCGGGTCATACCTGATGGAAGTAATTTTAAACCTTGGGGCTCTTCCACAGCCTGGACGTGGGGAAGCTAAGAAGAAAAAAAATCCTCCATGGCGTGGAAAAGACCGACCAGCATGGCGGAAAAATGGCTTGCATGGCAGGGGAAAGACCGACCTGCATGGCGTGGCGCATGAGGCTGTCGCCGACAAACACCAGGGACATGGGCCGGGGGGTGCTGAGTAGGTCGCACGCCTCTGCCGGAGTGTACCAGCGCATCTCAGCTCCGCAACCAAGCTTGAGAGGTCCGTCTCGGACAGGGCGGCTCGCGCGGCTCATAGCAATGAGCAACTGCTGCTCCAAGGAGCTGCCTGGGCATGCTGCAATGGCGGAGGACCGGGGGAGCGGATTATTGGCCAGCAGCGCAAGGCCTCCACCTTCGGCTAGAACGCTTTTGTCGTCATCAGCCTCAATGTTTGCCGTCGCCTCTTCGTAATTCAAGGAGCAGCGTGGCTCGGCCTGTATGACAGAGCTTGGCACCAGCAGCACGGCTTCCCCGCATGTCGACAGGATCAAGAGATTCGCCAGTAAGAGCAGTTTGTGAGTAATGGCTTTGAGGCCAGTGATTTTCATCCGATCATCGGGGAAGACGACGGCGGTCGGCAATTAGGGGACGTCAGAGAGCTGTCAGTTTAAAATCTGCTTTCCTGAAGCCCATCAGTATGGCATTATATATAAAGACCCATGCCTTTATTTCCTGGACTCGGTGCTCCATCCCTCCAAGTCCGTCCCCTTCTTAAACAACGTTCAGTTCACACTGTCCAGTCAGCATTTTCATCCTTTGTCTCCGCCGCTTGCCTGCAAACTGTCCACCCGACTGCTGCCAACTCGCATTCCCCGCCCCCTGTTCTTATCAACGAAGCGCCATAGTACCATTGCCCTTTCAATGTTATACAGACTGGGGTTCGGAGTCTCGTCAACTAGGACTTCCCCAAATCCACACCGCATCGGCTTTATCTTTTCCTATCTTTCAGATGCATGGGTGAGGAAGGAAGATGCATGAGCGAGGAACGAAGGAGGCAGATGCATGGGACGACACACCTTTGCTTGTCAGTTGCCATCATTTGCCCTGTTGTTCATCACATCGAGGCAGGCAGGTGGGATGCACATACTCTGCTGGATGTGGCATCCTTAGCAGAGTGGGCTACTCCAATTTGAAAGGGCCGCATGCTGATCAGCTGACTGGCACATCACGCATGACAAACAATAATGGCTTCATGTGGCGAGCAGACTGCCGAGCTTGGCTATGCATGCTTGCTGCTGTGCTAGCAGTTGCAGCAAGAAGATCAGCTGATGGAATCTCCTTGCCCCTCTTTCCTTCTCTGCCTGAGGAAGGCACCTCCTTCTATCTTGCGAGCTAAGCGTACTTCATCCCAGATTCCCGGCCATACACACTTCATCCCAACTATCCCAGTCTCCTCCTTCTGGTAAGCCATGCCAGGTTGGAGATGTCAATACGCCCAGAATAGGACTGGGGCGGCTGCCACTTCTCCTCTTGCATACTGATGGCTGTAGGTATGTCCCGCTGCCAGTCTCCATCATACCATGCCCAGGCAGCCCAGCAGCTTCTCCATGCCCGCGCCGCAGATTCCTGTGGAAGTCCGCATGCATGCATGGTGCTTGAAGTGCTGTGCCGCAATGGCCATCAATTTATCACTGATGATGCCTTGCCCTCCAAGGCTCCAACTGAGGTTTGCACCCTGTTGTTGTTGTGGCGGTTGGTCTCAGTGCTCGAGCTTTCCCTATCTCCTCAATTATGCCATGCACAGCTGGTGGATGAAGCAGGACTGTCAGAGTCAGGCGCGGTGCCACAAGCTTGCAATGCGGTACCGTACACTGCTGAGAGAAACATGCAGCAAGCACACTTGAAGAATTCTTTACATACACACATCATGCTGGAAGTGCTCTAAAGTGGACACAGCCGGTCAGCACGCATGGGCAGCAAGCCAGCAACAGATTTCTGCGCATCTGACATTCCCTAAACTGCAGTAAACTACTCAGCTTCTGCTCATATTCTGCCGCGGACCGGTAGTGTGTACCGTATGCAAGGCTTCTAAATGTCCAGACCGGCTGTTTTGCAGGCATGAAGCTCGCACAATGATGCCTGAGCTTATGTATTAACTAATTTGACTCGAGCATTGCTCATTCTTAACAGAAAAACCAAAGCATGGCACTGGACTAGAGACTTCTGGCGTGGGTCACACATAAGTCTTGCAACCGCGCCGTGCAAAACAAACTGAACGTCAAGTGTGGTGCATGCCACTTCTCAGCTTTCTGATTTTGAGCAATAACGCTGAACATGCTTTCTTTTCTGTTTGCCAAATCAATTAAGTGCTTGGCAGACATAGTGACACAGCTGACATGCACAGCATATCAGCAGCAACGAGGCACTCGCGCACAAGCAGCTCGCTACATGCACAACACCTACAGTACGCCCCACCACACAAGCAGCACACGCAGCACACACACATCACCAGCACCACCCAACATTCAACAAACAAAGTAACACCATCACCCACCATATTCAGCAGGCAAACAAAGGCAGGGACAAACTCGGCGACTGCAGCCAGGACACACGGCATGGGAAACCTCAACATTTCAGGGCATACACGTCCAGTCATCACTCGGGGGCTGCGCCACAAGCAAAGCTTTTACATGTATGAAGATGTATTAGCCAGGCGAACGAAAGATAATCAAAGACTGAGCTGGTCCACTTCTTGGATTATGCAGGCCTTCAAGCGTGGTAGGAAGACGTGGGGCGGGGGCTTGGGTTGAGCTTGCTAGCGAGGGGCAGACTTTGTTGATTGACAATCCCAGTTGCCCTTAGCCACTTCAGGGTGTATGAGTGATGCTAACGATGTTCATGTATGGCCTCATCGCGGAGTCCCTTTACAAAGTATGAAACTGGCCGCCGAAACCTCTCTTTTGCTTGGAGTTCACACGAATGTGAGGCTGGCTAATGGCTGCAGTGGCCGCGCAACCCTTCAAAACCTACCAGAGACGGTAATGGCACAAAACAGCATATTTAGTGTACGACTGTACGGGACCGGTATCACAGATTCACAGTTCGATTCAAAGTGACCGAGCGCTCAGCATCAGAAACTCTGTTATCAATAGTGTATAAACTTTGTATGCATGGTTTAAGTATTCAGTCCAGCTATTGCGCGCCAAGCAAATAAGATGCGTCGCTTACAAGTTACAATACGGCATTTTTGGGTGGGCGGGCGTGGCCGGGGGGGGGGGGGGGGGCTTGGTGGGGTGGTGTACTGAGGTGTACGTCAGAGGAGGGTTCGGAGGCAGCCTCCCGATGCCCTCCGACCGGTGATGTTGGGGACTCATTTACGGTTTCTTGGGTTGCTGAAGATAGATCGGGCGATGCGGGGCCTGTGACGTTGAGAGCGGCATGCAGGGGTGGAGGTGGATGGGACGGAAGGTGGATCCGATATACGACAGAGGACCCATCGGTGATCCGGTGGTCGGTAGAGGAGGTGTGGACTGAGAGAGGTCCCACTTATTACTACGACACTCTCAGTCCGTGCCCCAGAATTTGTTAACCCTTGCCTGTTTAAGCTTTGGTGAGCCGAGTCAAACAGAAAGTTGATCCACGTTGAGTTTTCCTGGACATTGAGCTGAGTTGAAAGCGGAGGCTGGAGGTCACCCGGAAGTAAGTAAAGCCACACACGCCGGCGGGCACCGACCTTCGACGGACGGCTCATTCATCAGCTTCATATCATAGGGCCGATTTACTTATTTACTCAAGTTATGTCCAGAAGCACGAGGGAACAAGCTTATGTTTAATGCGCTGAGGCTTTGAGGGCGTGCAATGGGCATCATCATGCTGACAGTGTGGTTGCTGTTTGCCACAAGTTTGCATTCGGTCGTCATCACGACAGCAGGTAGCACTGGTGAGAGGGTCGCCACTCAGGCGACTGCTGGGCGGCATGCATTGTATGTATGTAGAACCTTCATGCATGCATGCAAGAAATTATATGTACTTAGAACCTCCATGCATTGTTTGTACTTAAAAACTCCATGCATTGTATGTACTTAGAACCTCCATGCATTGTATGTACTTAGAACCTCCATGCATTATATGTACTTAGAACCTCCATGTATTGTATGTACTTAGAACCTCCATGCATTGTTTGTACTTAAAAACTCCATGCATTGTATGTACTTAGAACCTCCATGCAGTATATGTACTTAGAACCTCCATGCATTGTATGTACTTAGAACCTCCATGCATTGTATGTACTTAGAAACTCCATGCATTGTATGTACTTAGAACCTCCATGCATTGTATGTACTTAGAACCTCCATGCATTGTATGTACTTAGAAACTCCATGCATGCATGCAAGAAATTAGAAATTGGTCTCCAATGCTATCTCTGGGAACGAACTTGCGCATGCATGCATGGCATTTTTGCTTACTCTTATCATAAGTAGTTGCAGTCTTACCCTGTCCTGACTTTTATAATAAGTGGATTTAGGCAGTTTTCCCGTAAGCCTATAATGCAACTACAAGGAACTAATGCTATCTCTCAGTCAGTTAACATTTGTAGGACCACTGTCCCCACCATTAACGCCATCATTATCACTAGCGTCCCCTCCCCCTCTTTCCCTTTATAAGTGCCTCCCCCCACCCCCCCCCACCCAGGCATCCCCCGGCATCTAATCTGCCCAACTCACATTGGCACATGATGCAAGCCGCACATATCATGTATCTTTAAATTACAAGTTGCCTGGTGCCTTGCCTTGCTGTCTGGCTTCAGACACCTGCAGGCTTTTTGCAAGCATCTCTGCAAGCTCTGTGTATGCCACAGTCGCTTCCAACGCGGCATCTACCTGTTGGGCTTGCCAGAGTGTCTGCGAGTTCGATGCTTCTTGCAATTTTTACACTTGGAGTAATGGAGGCATGACCAGCTTCAGTGTCGTGGACTGCGGTGAGCTACATACGACCAATGATAGGATGCTAGGTATCGGTTATGTACTGATGTGTATTTGAAGAGTACAGTTACCAGTTCAGCCTTAGTAGACTTCTTCCTGGCGTTGTGTAAAAAAGTACCCCTACAACTACTCCTGGGCGCTAGACCCGGAACTCCATCACTCTCCCAATGCTTCGGCATAACACTTAGTCAGCATCCAACAAGTATATGCAGCCTGTCCTTGGGGAATGGAACAACATGTCCCTTGATTACTTATGTCGTCGATCTCCCCACAGCCAACTCCATATATATGTGCCTCTTATCTACCACTGTGCAATTTGAAGAACAGGATGCTCACTCTCCAAAGTTATTTGTGTCTCAAATGTGGAATCTGGACCTCACCTTCTCTGCCGCTTTCTGGGACCTCCCTTCTCTTTTCTTGATTGCAACATTTAAATCTGATCCTCTCATGCTTTTGCCACCCAACAGGATCTTCACCCTCACCTGCACTTTCTGGTGAGAACATGTGAAGAATTAATTAGCTTCATCCACCAGAAACTGCATGCATTTATCTATAATATGAGTTTGATTGCCTAAGTATTTATCTATATGAGTTTGATTGTATTGATTGCCTAAGTATTTCTCTATAATATGAGTTTGATTGATGTCATTGCTCCACCACTCTCCCCCCCCCCCCCCCCCCGCCAGCTAGTCTGCCCAACCCACATCTGCAACCCTTTCTGCCAACTTTACATTTACTGATCCCCAAGCGCTTACGCCTCCCCCCTGTCTTTGCAACCACAACTCTTAACCCTTCAACCCTCCCAATTATTCTTCATTGTCAGTTCACTTAGCCAGCATCCAACAAGTATATAACGCAGTTTTCCCTGAGGGGAGCATCCTGACCTTGACATTTATGGCTACCCTACTCAGCGGACATTTAATATTCCTGACGGCTAGCTTCGATAGTTGCAAACCGCACTTATCATTTATCTTCAAATATTGAGTTGCCTTGTGCCACGCCTTGCTGCCTGGCTGCAGACACCTGTAGGTTTTTTAAAAGCAGCTCTGCAAGCTCTGTGTATGCCACAGCTGCTTCCAACGCGGCATCTACCTGTTCGGCTTGCCAGAGTGCTTGCGCGCCCGACGCTGCTTGTAATTTTTACACTTGGAGTAATGGAGGCATGACCAGCTACAACACCTACGATGTCGCAAACTGCGGTGAGCTACGGCCAATGATAGGATGCTAGCTATCGGTGATGCGTACTTGAAGTGTAGTACTGTTACCAGTTCAGCCTGCAAAGTCTTTCTCCCTGGCGTTGTGTAAAGGCACAATTTATGAGGGTTTAAGGTAAATTTGGCCCATGTCTGCACCCTATCCCCTATGGAATCAAATGTTGTATGCAGGGTCCTGGGAGACCTTTTCATTTTGCTCGGGTTCAGCCGAATTTCTTATTTTTACCGGCGCCGAGACCAGGGTTCTATCGAGCCTGTTTCTTTTTGCCTCGGCCGTTCTGGGCTCGGAACCCGATCGGCTCCCAGGACCCTGGTTGTATGTATGGCACCCGCCTCTTCTTTCCGCACCGTCCCTATACTGGTAGTGTGTAGTGTCGTGGCCGCATGGGCAACATGCCGTTGGAGGGGAGAAGTGCGGGACGGTCGTTTGAAACGTTTTCCGGTTTCTTCAGGGTTATACATTTCTTCATGCCAGGTTGAAGGGGGTGGCACTGCATCATTTGGTAACATACAATAACATGTTCCCTTATTGAGACACTATTGATGGCTTAAATCTGCCCCATGAACTTATGAAATAAATCACACAGGTGCATGCATGCCATATTTTAGATAGGTCAGTGACAGCAAGGCTGGCCGACGCCCGCCAGTTCTCATGGCTATGTCGAAAGCATGAACAGCCATGTCCGAGATTGTTATGCAAGCATACACCTTGTGACATTGATGCTAGGCTTATTTTGTGTCGTCCACCATTAAGCAATTAAGTTATGCAGTGCCTCATCGCTTGCTTGCACATCCATGCAGGTGCCCCTATGCCCCTTTCTACCCCTGCCTCTCCCTTTCCCTCACCACCCAGCTCCCTCGCTCTTCCCCCCTCCCCGTATTCCTCCTCCCCTCGAACTCTCCCTCTCCCCCTTCCCCCCCCTCCTCCCTCTCCCTCTCCCTCTCCCTCCCCCCCTCCCTCTCCCCCTCCCTCCCACCCTCTCTATCCCCCTCGCTCCCCCCCTCCTACTCCCCCACCCTCCCCCCCTCGTACTCCCCCTCGCTCCCCCCCTCCCTCCCCCTCTCCTACTCCCCCTCCCTCCCCCCTTCCTACTCCCCCTCCACCCCCCCCTACCTCCCCCCCTCCCTCTCCCTCTCCCTCCCCCCCTCCCTCTCCCCCTCCCTCCCCCCCTCCCTCTCCCCCTCTCTCATCGCCTCCCTTCCCCCCTCCCTCTCCCCCTCCCTTCTACCCTCCCTCTCCCCCTCCCTCTCCCCCTCTCCCTCCCCCTCGCTCCCCCCCTCCTACTTCCCCACCCTCTCCCCCTCGTACTCCCCCTCGCTCCCCCCCTCCTACTTCCCCACCCTCTCCCCCTCGTACTCCACCTCCCTCCCCCCCTCCACCCCCCCCTCCCTCTCCCCCTCCCTCTCCCCCTCCACCCCCCCTCCCTCTCCCCCTCCCTCTCCCCCTCCCTCCCCCCCTCCCTCCCCCCCCTCCCTCTCCCCATCCCTCCCCCCCTCCCTCTCCCCCTCTCTCATCGCCTCCCTTCCCCCCTCCCTCTCCTCCTCCCTCTCCCTTTCCCTCTCCCTTTCCCCCTCCCCATCCCTCACCCCCTCCCTCATCCCCTCCCTCTCCTCCTCCCCCTCTCCCTCCCTCACCCCCTCCCTCATCCCCTCCCTCTCCCCCTCCCTCATCCCCTTCCTCTCCCCCTCCCTCTCCCCCTTACTTCCCCCCTCCCTCTCCCCCTCCCTCTCCCCTTCCCTCTCCCCCTCCCTTCTACCCTCCCTTCTACCCTCCCTTCTACCCTCCCTCTCCCCCTCCCTTCCCCCCTCCCTCCCTCCGTCTTCCCCCCTCCCTGCCTTCCTCTTCCCCTCACCTACCCCCCACCTTTCCCTCTCCTCCTCCCTCCCTCCCTCTTTCCCCCTCCCTGCGTTCCTCCCCCCCTCCCTTTCTCCCCGCCCTCTCCCTCTCCCCCTCTCCCTCTCCCCCCTCCCCCCTTTTTGCCACGCAGATCCCTGGATCTCCCCATCTTCCCCCTCCGTCCCCCCCCCTAAGCTCTTCGGCATGCTCCGGTTGCAATTTCTGCCACTTCACCGCTGGGTTGCACTCTTGCCATGGATGCGTCCAAGTTAACACCTCCAGCTGCTACGTTAGCCGAATCAGCTATGATGGAGCTGGTGCATGCAGTGGGTGCACAACCGATTTAAGGCCTGGCGCTGCATCTGGCTGTGCTTTCACCACGTCCTCCAACCACTGCTCCACTTGCAACAGCGCAGTGTCCACAGATAATGCTTCATGTCCAACGGGCCCTGATGCGAGCGCGTATTACGATGCGGCTCCTGTCACCCCCCGTACGTCCGGATCGACCTTCATACGGCAGAATATTGTGGTCTCGTTTTCTCTCACCGACACAGCTTGCTACAACCTCATGACCAACCCCATCCCATTTGTGTTCGACTTTCGTTCTTTCACGTCCACCGCCTTCAACAATGTCAGAGCGAATACTGCTGCCAACTCTTCCGCTAGCCTGATTTCTCCCCTGGAAATAATGCTGTCCGGAGATGTTGGCTTGGCTCAAAGCAATGTTGTGGCCAACTGTGCCAAATCAAGCGCATCAGGAGGGAGGCTGCGGATGTTACGGCAAGCAAGCTCGCTCACAGTCGACGCCACTCTCTCCCTACCCCCAGACGTGAGCCTGGACCAGGCAGTGGCCTTACAGGCCCAACTCAAACCTGCCACCATTGCCATCTTCACTGGCGGTATGTTTGCATCCACGTATGCCATATATGGAGCCTCAGCAACATTCTCGTTGCCGCTGAATGTGACGGCGGGGACGACTGACAGCCATGTCATGAACGTAACGGCGGCGGGGACGAACGACAGCCATGCAACCAACATCACCATTGTTGGTGCGAGCGTCGGTGGACTTGCCGGCATCATCCTTGTCTGCTACGTCTGCTTTGTGATACTGTCATGGTGCCGACGGAGACAAAGGGTGGGACCTGCTAAGGTAGGCTCCTCTAGTACTTCTTGCAGCATGCTCGCTGGCTGGAGGCCGGCAACTCTTAGTTGTGGGAGGTTGTGTTTGCGGGGAATTTCAAGTCAATAACATTTTTAGTCTTGGATGAACTAGATGAACCAAATACCTCTAAACCTCACGCCGTGCTGGGGTCAGACCATGGGTGGCTCGTAACTGCTAGCTTGATAGGTTGTGACAAACATCATCTGTGTTCACGGTGCCTTGAGTGATGGGGGAGCGGGACCTTGAGTATCACACACCGTAATTAAGCTGAGGCTCTGGCGCGTTAAATTATTTGTGTGCGATGCATACCGGTATTTATATTGGCCGGCAGGCCGGCAGGCCGGCAAGGATGTGGCTTCGGCCGGCAAGGATGTGGCTTCGGCCTAGGCTGCGCTGTTTCCTTAACTCTAACGAGCCCTGCGTAGCTTTCTTTCCTTCCCTTCCTGACCTTAGTTGTATGTTGTACTAGATGTACAAACCTGCAACCAACTTCTGTCAGACTGGTGAACAAAATGTAAGGATACCGGTACTTTAACCAAATCCACTCCCTGGGCATCCATGATGTTCGGCCATGCACTACCTGCGCGCAAATATTGTTAACAATTTGTTTTACCTTGCGACAAAAATAAAATAATAACTGGTAGGCTGCGCTTACCGTAGTCTACCGTAGAACCAGATAGGGTTCGCGCACCCGGAATTGAATATTTTAGCTAATCGTCCTCGCAGCAAATTAAGCTTTTCGTCCGTGCAGCGCATTTAGATCTGGCTGGGGGACATCTGGATGGGGGGGATCTGGATGGGGGGATCTGGATGGGGAGGGATCTATATGGGGGGGATCTGGCTGAGGGGGATCTGGCTGGTGGAGATCTAGTTGGGGGGGATCTGGTTGGGGGGGATCTGGATGGGGGGGATCTGGATGGGGGGGATCTGGCTGGGGGGGATCTGGCTTGGGGGGATCTGGATGGGGGGGGATCTGGATGGGGGAGATCTGGTTGGGGGGGATCTGGTTGGGGGGGATCTGGATGGGGGGGATTTGGATGTGGGCATCTGGATGGGGGGATCTGGTTGGGGGGGATCTGGATGGGGGGATCTGGATTGGGGGGATCTGGCTGGGGGGGATCTGGCTTGGGGGGATCTGGATGGGGGGGATCTGGATAAGGGGGGATCTGGCTGGGGGATCTGGATGGGGAGGGATCTGGCTGGGGGGGATCTGGATGGGGGGATCTGGCTTGGGGGGATCTGGATGGTGGGATCTGGATGGGGGGATCTGGATGGGGGGATCTGGATAGGGGGGATCTGGATGGGGGGATCTGGATAGGGGGGATCTGGCTTGGGGGGATCTGGATGGGGGGGATCTGGATAAGGGGGGATCTGGCTGGGGGGATCTGGATGGGGAGGGATCTGGCTGGGGGGGATCTGGATGGGGGGATCTGGCTTGGGGGGATCTGGATGGGGGGATCTGGATGGGGGGATCTGGATGGGGGGATCTGGATAGGGGGGATCTGGATGGGGGGATCTGGATGGGGGGGATCTGGCTGGGGGGGTTCTGGATGGGGGGATCTGGTTGGGGGGATCTGGATGGGGGGGATCTGGATGGGGGGGATCTGAATGGGGAGGAATCTGGATGGGGGGGATCTGGATGGGGGGGATCTGGATGGGGGGGATCTGGCTGGGGGGGATCTGGATGGGGGGGGATCTGGATGGGGGGGATCTGGATGGGGGGGATCTGGATGGGGGGATCTGGATGGGGGGATCTGGATGGGGAGGAATCTGGATGGGGAGGGATCTGGATGGGCGGGATCTGGTTGGGGGGGACCTGGATGGGGGGATCTGGATGGGGGGATCTGGCTGGGGGGGATCTGGATGGGGGGATCTGGCTGGGGGGGATCTAGTTGGGGGGATCTGGATGGGGGGATCTGGATGGGGGGATCTGGATGGGGGGGATCTGGATGGGGGGGATCTGGCTGGGGGGGATCTGGATGGGGGGATCTGGATGGGGAGGGATCTGGATGGGGGGATCTGGATGGGGGGATCTGGATGGGGGGATCTGGATGGGGAGGAATCTGGATAGGGAGGGATCTGGATGGGGGGATCTGGTTGGGGGGGATCTGGATGGGGGATCTGGATGGGGGGGATCTGGCTGGGGGGGATCTGGATGGGGGGGATCTGGCTGGGGGGGATCTGGATGGGGGGATCTGGCTGGGGGGGATCTAGTTGGGGGGGATCTGGTTGGGGGGGATCTGGATGGGGGGATCTGGCTGGGGGGGATTTGGATGGGGGGATCTGGATTGGGGGGGATCTGGATGGGGGGATCTGGATGGGGGGGATCTGGCTGGGGGGGATCTGGTTGGGGGGGATCTGGATGGGGGGATCTGGATGGGGGGGATCTGGATGGGGGGGATCTGGATGGGGGGGGTCTGGATGGGGGGGATCTGGATGGGGGGGATCTGGATGGGGGGATCTGGCTGGGGGGGATCTGGATGGGGGGATCTGGCTGGGGGGGATCTAGTCGGGGGGGATCTGGTTGGGGGGGATCTGGATGGGGGGATCTGGATGGGGGGGATCTGGATGGGGGGGATCTGGATGGGGGGGATCTGGATGGGGGGATCTGGATGGGGGGGATCTGGATGGGGGGGATCTGGATGGGGGGATCTGGATGGGGGGATCTGGATGGGGGGATCTGGATGGGGAGGAATCTGGATGGGGAGGGATCTGGATGGGGGGGATCTGGTTGGGGGGGATCTGGATAGGGGGGGATCTGGATGGGGGGGATTTGGCTGGGGGGGATCTGGATGGGGGGATCTGGCTGGGGGGGATCTAGTTGGGGGGATCTGGATGGGGGGATCTGGATGGGGGGGATCTGGCTGGGGGGGATCTGGATGGGGGGATCTGGCTGGGGGGGATCTAGTTGGGGGGATCTGGATGGGGGGGATCTGGATGGGGGGGATCTGGATGGGGGGATCTGGATGGGGGGGATCTAGATGGGGGGATCTGGATGGGGGGGATCTGGATGGGGGGGATCTGGATGACAGGTAGTTTGTTACATTGCTTTGGTTGCTTGAATGCCTGATGATAGAGAACTTCCCAAGCCTCAAGACGTCATTTGACAATGAAGCGCAGCGAGTTGAAGCACTACGTGGATGTCTTGCAAATTATTACCGACCCGTGCCATTTAGTAAAAGACTGAAGAGACTGCATGGGCCACATCTAAATCAAATTGATTTTCTGGGGGTGCGCGGACGAAAACGAGGATTACTGGTAGGTGTAACAATATCCGGTATACTGATTTTGTTTCTCATGGCAAGCAATATTTATCTAACGCAATGTGCAGGGCTCTTTTCAAAGGCCCCATGTCTGCGGTATGTTCGCCTGCCGAAAATTGTCATAGGGTCCGCGCACCTCTCCCCCAAATGTACTATTTTTATATTGCTCAGCTAACAAATAGTTGAGGAACGGCCGCGCAGCGGTGAAGAATAAATTTGGTTTAACACCGTGCAGCAGGTAATGTAATGTAATATCGCGCATCCATTAAAATCATTTTAATTTACGTCCGCGCAGCGCTTTCAGCCAATACGGTAAACTCAGTCAAAAACCTCCTTTGATGCTAGGCAGGACAGCTCACGGTCAGCAATACTCAGCATAGTCTCCCTCCTCCTCCACCGGTTCTTTTAGTGCCTCCAGAACCAAACCCTATGGGGAAGGCCACCCTGGCCGGTTCCTGGCCTTATAAAACGTGTGGCTGTTGGGGCCCCGAGCGCGCACCCCCAAAAAGTTGTTTGAGCACCTGACTGACACTCCGCGCAGCGGCGATTTTTGAATTATTATTATGCTATGTCCGCGTAGGCCAATTATTAATTAATTTTGAGCAAAGTCTATTGCGATCTATGATATATGGGAACCATTACATCCCTTTCATATTCAGACATCGCTCTGATACAGTAGACTTTTGTCTCCTTATTTGAGTACTACTGGGGCCTCAAAGAAGGCCACACAGGCTGAGACCCCTGGGCGGCCCACCTCCAGCATACCTTACAGCCACCCACAACCCCATCATGTATGTGCCATTCATTCAGGAGGTGCAACCAGAGGTTTGCCTTCATTTCGCTTGCAAGATGGGCCACGTGGCTGAAGCAGAGAAGTGGATGGGCCGCGTAGCGTCCGTTGACTGCAAGAACGAGGTGAGGCGGAGGTGGGACGAAATTTGTGTGAAGAAACGTGAGTGTAGTGAGTGGGTGCATGAGATGAAAAGTTTGTCAGACATGGGGGTAAGCTTCCATTGATGTTGTCATGCAACGGGATATCACAAGGACAGAAGAAAGGAGGCAATGATGAAACCAGCCTCATGTGGAAGAACGCAGATGCTGCTGCGTGCCCATTGAATCCATTTATAAATAATCATGTGAAGGAGAGGTTGTTCGCTATATACCTGCTAAAGGTAGGACTTCATGGTGTACATTTTCGACGTGCACAGCAACACTGGGTTTTATGGAACAAGTATCACTCGCGTTTAGCTCGCTGCCTGGAGGAACCTGACAAAAAGGACATGGGGCTGGGACTGGTTATGACACTGGTGATGGTGGCTTGCCTGGTGCTGAGTATGCTGAGTCAGACCCGGACTGAGATTGAAGCTGGGGCTAGGGCTGACCAGGGCCTGGCTTGGGGCTAGGGCTTGCGCTGGGACACTAGCTATGCCATGTACTGAGCCCCTTTGGATGATGCATGGCAAAGTTATGCATTTCTTACGTCGTGATATCATGCGGCTTGTTTGCATGGGCTGAATCCGGGCATTGGAGGAGGGGAGGGGTACGGGTCGGACTATCTTGCTGCGTGGATGGATGTTTTCAGCATATGCCACCTAGAGAGTAGAAGTAGCACAAGAATGCGCCGAAGACATGTTGTGGCTCACGAACTCAATTCTGAACAGGCTTCTGTCCTGTAGTTCAATTTGTGGCAGTTGGTGTCTTACCGTGCCCCCCAATAGTAGGCCATGTTGCTCAAATTATGATCGTTTTTGTTAACATTTGTTTTCCTCATGTCCCTCCCGTGCCCCTCCCGTGCCCCATCTGCACAGGATGGTGAGACCCCCCTATATTGGGCTGCCTGCAACGGCCACGCTAAGGTTGTCGTAATGCTGCTGAAGTACAATGCCGACCCAACCATTGCCGACAATGTGGGTGTCGGCCCAGATTTACGGTGTGACATGCACTCGCTACCTTAACCCTGAACCCTGCACGAACCCAACCTGATCCATTATATGCACTTGCTCGCTACCTCTGTGATGAACAACAGCAAATTGAATGGACCAGCGCTACTCCCCCGGCAGATGATATGTCCTGAGCACCATGAAGAATTATCAATGCCCCAATTTCCTAAAACTTGCAACCGCATGTAGAGAGCATAAGCAAGACATGCAGACCAGGCTCCCCTCCTTGCCTACTAGCATCTTGCACCTCGCTCCCGCCACTCAGGCACCATGCACCCTATGCCATCTGTGGACAACAATCGTATGCTTTTGTTTTGATCATATTTCCTACTCTGACAAGTTAGTGACACTCACTTAGATCACTGGTATGCGCCCATGTTGTGAGAATATGAAAAAAAAACCGGCTGACGCTGGGGGCATAGTTGGCTTATCCCCCATTTTCGCCGGGGTTTTCTAAGGGGTGCAAAATGGCCGGACGAAGGAGCCGGCCCCGGCATCACGTTCCTGCCCACTGCCATAATATATATATATATATATATATATATATATATATATATATATATATATATATGTTTGTCTCTTACTCTCTGCAACCTCTCCCCCTCGCTCTCAGCTCGGGCAAACACCCTTGGATAAGGCTGCGGCTACTGCACCAAACCGAGGATGCATTCCCAGCCGTCAGAACCGCAAGGAGGTTGCAGACCTCTTAGCAAAGTCTCACCATGTCATCGAAGCTGGTCAGAGGGCCTGGGCTCATGCGGCAAAAAGGGAGGTCGAGGTAGCAGAGAAGGCAAGGGCAGCTGAGGAGGCCAGGTCAGCAGAGATGGCCAGGGCTGCAGAGCAGGCCATGGCAGCTGAGGAGGCCAGATCAGCAGAGGAAGCCAGGTCAGCAGAGAAGGCCAGGTCAGCAGAGGACGCCAGGGCAGCAGAGAAGGCCAGGTCAGCAGAGAAGGCCAAACAGGCCAGGGCAGCTGAGGAGGCCAGGGCAGCTGAGAAGGCCGGGGCAGCTGAGAAGGCCAGATCAGCAGAGAAGGCCAGGTCAGCAGAGAAGGCCGGGGCAGTAGAGAAGGCCAGATCAGCAGAGAAGGCCGGGGCTGCTGAGAAGGCCAGGTCAGCAGAGAAGGCCAGATCAGCAGAGAAGGCCAGGGCTGCAGAGAAGGCCAGGTCAGCAGAGAAGGCCAGATCAGCAGAGAAATTCAGGGCAGCTGAGGAGGCCAGGCCAGCAGAGAAGGCCAGGGCTGCAGAGCAGACCGGGGCAGCTGAGGAGGCCACGTCAGCAGAGAAGGCCAGATCAGCAGAGAAGGCCAGGGCTGCAGAGAAGGCCGTACAGGCCAGGGCAGCTGAGGAGGCCAGCGTAGCAGAGAAGGTCAGGTCAGCAGAGAAGGCCGGGGCAGCAGAGAAGGCCAGGCCAGCAGAGAAGGCCGGGGCAGCAGAGAAGGCCAGGGCTGCAGAGAAGGCCAAACAGGCCAGGGCAGCAGAGAAGGCCAGGGATGCAGAGCAGACCGGGGCAGCTGAGGAGGCCACGTCAGGAGAGAAGGCCAAGTCAGCACTAGAGAAGGCCTGGGCTGCAGAGAAGGCAGAACAGGCTAGGGCAGCTGAGGAGGACAGGTCAGCAGAGAAGGCCTGGGCTGCAGAGAAGGCAGAACAGGCTAGGGCAGCTGAGGAGGCCAGGTCAGCAGAGAAGGCCGGGGCAGCTGAGAAGGCCAGGCCAGCAGAGAAGGCCGGGGCAGCAGAGAAGGCCAGGGCTGCAGAGAAGGCCAAACAGGCCAGGGCAGCAGAGAAAGCCAGAGCAGCTGAGGAGGCCAGGTCAGCAGAGAAGGCCAGGGATGCAGAGCAGACCGGGGCAGCTGAGGAGGCCACGTCAGGAGAGAAGGCCAAGTCAGCACTAGAGAAGGCCAGGGCTGCAGAGAAGGCCGTACAGGCCAGGGCAGCTGAGGAGGCCAGGTCAGCAGAGAAGGCCGGGGCAGCTGAGAAGGCCAGGGCAGCAGAGAAGGCCGGGGCAGCAGAGAAGGCCAGGGCAGCAGAGAAGGCTAGGTCAGCAGAGAAGGCCAGGGCAGCAGAGAAGGCCAGGGCTGCAGAGCATGAATCCTGCCATACTGCCGCGCTGGTGGCCCCTGTGTCACTGATCTCGGACATGTCGGGCGGAGTTATAGTAAGGAAGGATCTTGGAGCTGGCCAGCAGAAGCACGTTGTGGCTGATGAGAAGACAAGGCCGGTGCGCATGAAGGAGGAACGCAACGAGCGCGAGCATCGCCAACGCATTAATCAGGTCCTCAAGAACACTTTGGAGATGAAACAGGCGTCCAAGCAAGCGATCAACGACATGCCTGTGTGGCCGATCTTTATCTCCTTCCGAGCCAGGGAGGCAGCGCGGCAGGCAAGTCTTGGGCAACGCAGGGCGATTGAAGCAGTGTTTATTTTAGTGTGTGCCAGAGGACCTTAACGCGGCCGTCGGGCGGACATACCCCACTGGGCAAAGTGAAACCAAACCTTGACCGGCCATAGGCCGGTGGCCCAAGCAACAGGGCTGGCTGCACCAGGCCCCCCGGCCGTAGGCTGTGATATAGCTGAAGTGTAGCTAAAGCGCACAACAATAAACACTGGACGGAGTGAAGGCAGGGGCTTTGACAAGGGGTGGAAATATATCCGCAAGGGCGGAAGATTGATCTCAGTGAGAGGCTTTGATTTCAATTCATGATGACGATGGAAAGCTCACAGCATTTTGCATTCAAAAGAGGCAAAGTAAACGATAATTTATTAAGGAGAAACTATCTCGATTCGCCGGTCTAAAAGCCTTTTACCCTCAACCCTTCACAAAAACGTGTCTTCTTCCGTCACCTCATGCACAGGCTATGGCTCTCAAGGAGCGGCTTAAAAGGGAAGGTGTCGAGGCTTTTGTTTCAGAGGTCGATATCCCAGCCGGTGCTGACAAGGTGAGCGACTCTGTTTAGAAGATTGAGTTACTTACAACCAGCCATTTTGCCAGGGCATCCAGTCCCCCGCCGTCGGCCGGGCCTCTTTTACTTCAAACCATGGCGACTTCAACAGCCGTGGTGATGCCATGATCTTAAGCCAAATATTTGGTTGTGCCATTCTTGTGTTGTTGACAGACATTTTCAGACCATCACCGGCTCCCACCTTCCTTGTTGCTTAAAAGGAACATTTTAAACCAACACCGGCTTCCACCCTCCTTGTTCCTTAAAATTATGTTAGGGATAAGGGATGAGGTATGTAATGATGCACAGGCACATGCCCATTGACCTCTTGTGTATATGTCACAGGTCAAGACCATCTTCCAGGCACTGCGCCAAAGTCGTGTCATGGTGGTGCTTCAAAGCGCAACGTATGGATCGCCAGGCACCGACATTTGTGTTACGTATGAGGAGCTTGTGTGTGCAAAAGAGGAAGCGTTGCCGATTTACATCATGAAAATCTCGCAAAAGGTGAGAGCTTTCATCTTACCCTGCTTGCTGCCTACTACTGCCTGTGAAAGTGTGGAAAGTTTTGCAAACCCCACATTAATTGATGGTGACAAATCAATTGCACTCCCACTGTTCCTTCCCATCCAACCCCGAGTACTTCATTCGTCCATGCCACCGGAATCTAGGTCGCCTCGCCTGATGTTCAAGGAATGTTGGACACGATCAGAGGCATCACTTGGCTAGACATCAGGTCCCACGAGAAGAAACCTGAGGTGCCGGAGAGAGCTGTCGAGGAAATAATGGGTATCTTGCATGCGGCGAAGCATGGTAAATAAAACGAGCAAGAGAACGAGTACGAGCAGGATCGTAGACTTTTGGCATGAGACTTGAGGCTCTGAGCCGCTGAGACCAAGTGTGCCTAACGGATCGCCACTCATCAAACAATTTTGCCTACTTGTTGCTTTGCTTATGAGAGACAAGGAACGATGGTTTTGACTGTTGAGCTCTCACGTCGGTAACATGGGGCCGCTTGAAATCCGCTTGAATGGGAGAAAATCCTGCTTGAAATAGGGTCTTGAATCAAACCGGAGATCAAGCGGGCTTTCGCTTGAATCAAGCCACTGAAACCAGCGTTTGATTCAAGCCGAATCAAGCGGAGATCAAGCGGATTTAATCAAGCCAAAATCAAGAGAGAATCAACCGCATTGAATCAAGCCGGAATCAAGAGAGAATCCAGCGCCTTGAATCAAGCCGGAATCAAGAGAGAATCCAGCGCCTTGAATCAAGCCGGAATCAAGAGAGAATCCAACGTCTTGAATCAAGCCGGAATCAAGGGGGAATCAAGCCCATCAATTGAATTAGGCGCGTTGAATCAAACCGGAGATCAAGCGGGCCATCGCTTGAACCAAGCCATACGAAACAACACTTATCATTCAAGCCGGAATCAATCACGTACAGTCATGACAACATCAGCAAATTAAATCGAAGCCGGAATCAAGCGTTATTACAACGTGTTTGAATCAGTCGTACTACCCGTGGCCACATGCACTCAACCTAGGCCACCCGCATTAAACGCTGGCGCAACCCTCGGCCTATGACCCAATACCAAGGGCCAACAACCCAACATCATTGTTCACCTCCAAAACGACAATCATTTACAATCACTCCCAAGTCACAAGACCCCAATGTTCACAAGTGTTCATAACATGGAACACTCTAGTGGCTGACAGCAGCCAACTACACAAAGGCGCTAACAGTTCTTTCCATACACACGAATTATCATGGTGGCCCATCCGTATGTTTCACCGACAGCCTGCACAATCGCGATCTCCTCCACAATCCACTTCGCATGGCTGACTCCCTGGTTCCCAACCTTCTTTTGGAACCTGTTCTTGACCTGAATAAAAAAGATTAGGAATGTCTTATGACCATATGAATACAGATTTTTCTTAAGAACTGTTACGATATGATGTATGAGTGTTTCTTGAATTGCTATGTAAAGAATAATCTTACCTTGAAACTGAAGAACGCTACTTGTTCCATAGCAACTGTCTCATTGCTGACAGCGTGCCGGGTCTGAGCGTTTATGCTGGATGCGTTTGTCGGCTCAAGGGCCCGGGCGATGCCCGCCAGAAAGGCATGTTGGTCAAAGGGGCCACCGTTGGGTAGGGCCCTAGTATCAAACAAAGGGAGGCGTGAAATAAGCAAAAAATCACAGCAAAAAATCAAAATGCCATTGGATGATGTGAAGTGAAGCTGTAATTTGCTGGCAGTAGGCTCAACTCAATGAAGCATGTTAAATCAAAGTGACACACCAGTACAGATCGTTAACCACCATCAGCCCATGCCCTGAAGGCATCCACCTCAGCCTTGCTGGCGCTCTTTCCCAAGGGTTTGCAGAAAGCCTCCCGGAAATGCGAATTGGTGTGCGAACATGGACGCACCTTCAAACATCATCCACCATGATCCCATGCAGGTGTCCTCCCGTCCCGCAGATACTGTAAATGACAAAAACACTCAACTCTCTGTTAAAAAGAAGAGGGGATACGTGCAGATTTAACTTGGTATGTGTTTGGTTGATGGTGTTCTCGCGTGATGACCAAGGCCCATGCGACAAAGCCCTTGCATGAGCTCGCAATAGATGGCCTTACCTGGGCCCTGCTGCCTGAGAGACAGCAAACTTAATGGGAGCCGCCGCCGCGCTCCAGCCTGCCCATAATGTCAATGAATGTAATTATCAGGCATCCGCAGCACAGCAAGAACAAATGCGCATGGAAAACACCCAGCATGCTGATGGACAGCATGGGCATGGCAGTGGTTTCGGACCCACAACACAGGTCAGCCACTGACTTACTGTATGGGAGCCGCCGCCGCGCTCCAGCCTGCGCATACTGTCAACGACTGTAATTATCAGGCATCCGCAACACAGCAAGAACAAATGCGCATGGAAAACAGCCAGCATGCTGATGGACAGCATGATATGGGCAGTGGTTTAGGACCCACAACTCAGGCCAGCCACTGACGTACCGGCCAGGAGCTGCCGCCGCGCTACAGCCTGCGCATAATGCCAATCAATGTTATAAGCAGGCATCTGCAACACAGCAAGAACAAATGCGCATGGAAACAGCCAGCATGCTGATGGACAGCATGGGCTGGGTAGTGGTTTCGGACCCACAACACAGGTCAGCCACTGACTTACTGGATGGGAGCCGCCACTGCGCTCCAGCCTGCGCATAATGTCAATGCCTGTAATTATCAGGCATCCGCAACACAGCAAGAACAAATGCGCATGGAAAACAGCCAACATGCTGATGGACAGCATGGGCTGGGTAGTGGTTGAGATCCCACAACTCATTTCAGCCATTGACTTACCGGCTGGGAGCCGCGGCCGTGCTCCAAGCTGCGCATTATATCAAATTCCGGTACTGTACCGTAATTAGCAGGCATCTGCATGAACGAATGCGCATGGAAAACAGCCAGCATGCTGATGGACAACATGGCCTTGGTAGTGGTCTAGGACGCACAACCGCAGCTCAGCCACTAATGTACCGGTATCATGAGGTGCATCGACGCTGGTTTGTGTGCCTCGCTAGCTGGAGTGCCTGCTCAAAAGGTTGGAAACAGACGTCATAACTGTAAATCGCCATGATAAATCAAATATTATTGAAGCGAATATGATGTTGCGTGCGTGGGTGAATTTATGCCACGGTAATGCAACCCAGTGTGAAGGGCTGGGTACCGGTACGGTACGCGCGGGTGTGTGTGAATCGTAGTGTACGAACCATCGCCTGTCTCATTCACGAGCGAACCTCACTTCATCTAGTGCAGTTACAAAGCTATAGAAAGGCAATTGGAACACAGCTGCGGGTCATTGGGCGGGTATGTGGTCACTCTTGATGGTCGCTTGAAACGAGGTGCGTTCAAGCCTCTGTCTTCCAGTGGCTTGAAATAGGGGGCAAATCAAGCGCCCAAATCAAGCGCTCTCATGTTACCGACGCACTTGCCATGATGCGATACAATTCAGACTGCACACTTGCATAAGTCGGTTTAATGGACATGGTTGGTAGTTTGGTACATCTTGGTCGGGCCCATGTCTCTTGTCTCTTGGCACCCTGGGGTGTGTTGGTCCTCTCCATTGCATATCGGTCCGGTCACACCCTTGTCTCCGGGGACCTTAGTGGCTTGGCTGCATTGACCCCCCGTTTTGATTCCGGTCTAGCCCCTCGCTCTGGGTGCCTTCATTGATTTGGTCTCCTTGAACGTGATCTACATCTTGCCCTCCAGGGCTACATGATACTAGACGGGAATACGGTACAGTACAGTCCTACCGTACCGAATTACTATATGACACCTACCGGTGAACGCGCTTACTAGGTGGGAGGGTCAAGAGGAGGTGGGTGAGTATGGGTAGCCTTTGTCCCGTACCCTTGCATGGTCCATCTTGCAAGTGGTCTTGTTAGTAGTCTTTGCTACCGTCATGTTGCTGTCAAGGCTCCGTCTTTTGATCGTGCTGCGTCGCTGTCCCGTTTTCATGCCTGTATTTGCGGGCCAGTCCCATGCTTGGAACACAGTTGGGTGGCCAGCTTCGCCGCACATTCAACGGGCAACCTTGCCGTGACCGGAGCGTGTTAGAAAGGTCACGGCCCATAGCAGCATTTCCCTTCCTGCACGTTAAAAAAGAGGTTGAATACCAGTACATGAACTAGGAAAGCAAACATGGCTAATAATACATGTTAATGCCGGGCATACATGACCGTCTTCTTGACGCTCTTGTTATTTTGCCAATCCTTGTTAATTCATGATGGGTGTTTAAGACATATTAACGGTATCCACCTCGTCACATCGTCAAGCATACTTAGTTGTCTTCTGTCTCCAACAAGGCAGCTCTTCTTCCTCGTACCAGTCCGTCATCAGCCATGGCTCCCCGCCTCGGCTCTTGCTCGTGATCAGGCTAGTATAGTATAGTGCTTTATTGTAACAATATTGGAGGACTAGTGCGAGGGGGGGGCAAAATCAACTGAATACACCCTATCATCGACAGTCGTAGAGCTTGACGAGAGCTTTCCATATCTGGTCTTAAAATTGTTTTTGGCCCAGGGGGCTGGGATATATGGATGGTCAAAGTGGGGGGGGGGAGGGGGGTAAAAGAAAAAAGGGCGTTTTTTGAAATTTCCATTTTTTTTTAAACATCAGATTGAGACGATAGCTACACCGTTGCATTCCTACTGCCATTTGCTACAGATATGCATCATAACAAATTCCACACAGAATACCAGACCCCTCTTGGCATGCAATTTGGGTATGGGGGGGCGTCATGGCTCTGGAACCGCATACACCGTTGTGCGTACACTCATTATGGACTCAAACGGTGTAGCTGCATTGGTAGTTGCTATGAGTTAAGCAATAACAACATGCTGAGAGCATTGTTTGAAGGTCTAAAACTTCACAGACAACCCAGTGGCCCTAGGGAATCACCAACAAGGGAAAGAGTGCAAGAGAGGAGCTGAGAAGCTGGCCAAGGTGAACTCGACGAAGCGACAGCGCACATTCACATCATTATACTTCACTTCTACTCCTGCTACTCCCTCAGCTCCTGCTGCTGCTGCTGCTGCTGCCGAGCATGCGGCTCTCGCCGAGCCTTCTAGCCCAGCTGGTGGGGGTCCTCGGTCAGCTTCCACCAGCTTCTAGCTACAGCTTGAGCATGTCGGCTGAGTTCCCGTACAGAGGCGATGATGCCAAGCCCTGGCCACTTTGCGATGACAACCCCCCGAGAGTCGGAGGATGTTCAACAAGAATATGGACCATTAGTAGCTGGAATTGCGCCGACGGTGTACAAGGTGCTTGGCTGTGGGACGATAACCAAGCTATCAGCTATGCGGTTGCACGTCGGAGCGCACATCTTGCTGCGCCAATGTGGGGCAGCTTGTAGCTTGGCGCCAGCGGGGTTCATTCTGCCACCAATCCTTGCACCAGCAGACCAGTGGCTTGCACCATCTGCAGGAGCATCGCGGGTACCATCCGCCCTTATGTGTGGAGTTATCACTTCCTAGATCATATGGAGTCAGCCCACCCTGGTCAGTAGTAGCTGACGGAGGCAGACGTGATGAGATATGCCATCAGCGCTGAGGAGTTGAAGGGGGTGGTGGGCAAGGAGCTCCCCAAGAAGCAGAAGACCAAGCTTCTAAAGCAGCACAACAGCAATTCAGCACGCTTAAGTTAGATGCTAGTTTGATGCCACTCATGCGTGAGTCCTCTCGTTTCTGGAGCCTCGAGGTCTCTAGCAAGGATAGGTAGCTGGCAGGTGGTAGCAAGAGCTTAACATTTGTGAACTAGCTACATTTATTGACACCATTAGAAGCGTACTGACGAGCTGGTTGAAATTGACCCCGCTCCCTTCCTCCAATTCTGATTTTTGACTGAGAAATCAAGGTTGTACTAGGTTCCGGAGACGGGGGAGGGGGGGGTAGCCAGAAGTCGTTTCACATTTTTTTATGATGGGGTGTTTGACTCTTTTTGTTACCCCCCCCTCGGGCTAGTGCGTGACCATAGCTACAAATTACGGGCGTGCAGTTGCGGTAGTGTTCAGCGGCTCATCATTCTTGACCTCTAACCATCACTCAGTCATACTGAAACCTACTCTCCGATCCGTCCAGCCAGGTGAAGCTACGGTACGGATGAGGAGGGAGATCCAAGACGAGTCGGGTTCTAGGGGACTGCAAAGACTCGTTCTGGTTTTGAGACCAAGTAGTGCCCAACCTCCCCACCCTTCGACGCCGAAGGGGGCGATCTAGGAGCATGAGCATAATCTTGGTAACCGGGGTAAATGAACCAGTGGCAGCAGCCCAAGCCTCGGCCGTGCCACGGAAGGCCGCTTTCTGCAGGGCTCAAGTATAACCGTTGGCAACTAACTCAGGACTACGTTAAGAATTGGGCCGCCACATTCGGGAAAGTGCTCCCACTAGCGTATTGGCAAAGGGACCACAACCCCAAGCGAAACAAAACAAACTTTGCAGCAGGCGAGAGGTCCAAGGGGCAAAATAATTTGAGATAGAAGCTAACTAAAGATACAAAAATCTAATGAGGCCAAATCACCAGACCTTTGCAGAACCCAGATTTGTACGGGTAACCTAGTGACTGAAAGGAACGAATAGGGATAGGGTTTGGGAATCATTTGCGTGTCAGCGGCAGCCAGGCACATGCCAACAAGTAGCACCCAACAAGCACATCACGCACACCGTATTCAGCCAATACAGCAGGAGCTCAAGTAAGCCCTTCCAATGGGCAGACGGACCATCGCAAGCAGAGGTACTGACGTATGCATCAGGTCTATAATGCAAGGTTCAGAGACCATGTACGTTGTCACGTTGCACAGACAAGTCACAAGTTTTGAAGGGACACATGTTACTCCGAGGCTGCGCCAAAGGCACAGTTATACAGATTAAGAGAGCCGCATGGTCAGCCCTACTACACGAATGTTCGTGTACACTCGTCTCTGTCCATCACACACTCAAAATCTCGACAACCTGACATCCAACTCTGACTCTAACATGTGTGCTAGTTGCTTGCCCAGGGGGGGTCACTGGTTTTCGCTTTCTGTCCTAGTGTATCAAGTGCCTGTACCGGTTTACGGGCACATGTCCCATGCATCAAGTGTGATGCTCTGTTGGACTGTAAAAACTTCACAAAAGCTTCACATGTTGGCGTCTTGCACCAGGGAAGGTGAAACCCAGCGGGGCCAATGTCTATCCATCTACCACACCCCGGACATTCAAGAATAATGTTATCTCTCCAACAAACAATATGAATGGAGCTTCAGCAACAAGACCCCTCTCAGGAACGCAAAAAATGTCAATTATTCAAGAAAGTACCGTACTGTGGAAGCGTTGGTCAAGGCAGAAATGCTCTACTCCATCCCGCAATAGTGGTCCTCACCACTCCACACCATGCATCATCCCGTACACTGACGTCCAAGGCAATTTCCAGCCTTTGTTTTATCATTTTCAAATTTATTGTTGTTGAGACTCCCTCTCCTAGAACGGCAGCCCTTATTGATTCAGAGAGGCTGGGACCCCTCGCTCAGATGTCGCTCACATGAATAGTTCATCTGCAACAGGTTGTCCCCCATAGGCAGGGGGTGCCCCATAGGCAGGGGGGGGGCCATAAGCGGGAGGCAAATAGGTGGGGGGGTAGGACAACTGGGAGGGAGGCTTCGGCGAGGGAGGCCTTGGTGACGGAGGCCTTGGTGAGGGATCGGGAGATGGAACTGGGGATGGGAGCGACTCAGGGTCCCCGCTCTCATCAAAGTCATCGTATGCCATGGGGGCGATGCCGGACGGGCAGCACTCGTAGCCTCCGTAGGCTTCCGTGCCGTTTTGGCCCTTGATTGAGTACAAGTTGAACTCGAACATGGTAGGGTCGTGCGAGAACTCCTGCGGTAGGGGAGGCAGCGGAAGAGGAGTGGCAGTCTTGAGAACGAAACCAGTGCAACCTAAAAGAGGGAAGTGCATACAAACAAAAGGCACATGATGTATCACGCATGCCTGTGAAGTAGCCTTAAGATCCAATGCCAGATGAAGGAAGAGAACATGACCAAAGGCTTGTGCGACCCCTGGGAGGGCGGCTCCCCCCACCACAAACGTCAAATGAGACAAGCCACACGAGCTTCCAAAACAGAATTCTCAAAGTGAAATTCGAAACAAGCTCAAGGAGCATCCCTCCCTGCCTTTGGGGCTTCACCTCATGAGCCAGAGGTGGTCCATTCATGTCTAGCAATCAGGCAAGGATTGCAACACGCTGGCAGACGCGCGGGCCCTGGCCCAACCCCGGCAGCACACCACTGGCCATCCCTCGCTAGCTGCCCACCACTGGCAGCAAACCACTGGCTGCCCCTTGCTGACAGCCCACCACTGGAAGCCCACCACTGGAAGCCCACCAAAAGCCACCCCTAGGGACCCCACTGCAGGTGGCCACAGCCCAGGGTGCTGGGATGTGAGCATAAAACGGCCAGCATGACAGTAAATCCCAGTTGATGTCCCCCATCTCACTATCAAAGCCGTGCATGGGATGACGGTCATCAGACAGTCAACCACCCCTCGCTAGCAGCCCCCGCACCACTAGCTATCCCTTTCTGGCAGCACACCGCAGACAGCCCACCCCAGGCAGCCCCAGCCCGCCTCTCTTCTCGCGAGTGGGGTGCCGAGCGCAGGCAGACCACCGTGCATTCGGTGGTCTCGCAACCCTAATTTTAGGATGCCTCAGCTACAATTCAGCTACATCGCGGCCTGCAGCTGGGGTGTAGCTGATAGGTCAACATCAAGGTTGCGCTAGGCAGTGGTGCTCAGGTCGGGGGGCGGTTTTCTGAGACCGAGCTAGATTTTTTTTAAAACTAAACCGGTAGCGAAATATTGTATTTTAAACACTTTCTGCTACTTTTGAAGGGGCGTCGATCGCCAGGTAGATGATGGTAATGTGAGCATCTCCAGTTGCCGCACATCACTCAGGTTTTCCATGGCTTCCATGGCCTGGACTGAACACTGAAGGACTGAATCCCAGTCATTGCACCCTTTCTCACGGTTGAGGTCGCACATGGGGTGGATCGTCAGGACCATGATCTTGACCCCCGCCTCACCTCCATGGTGCCCCCCGTGGTCCCATGGTCCCCCCCCATGGTGCCGCCCCATGGTGCCGCCCCATGGTGCCGCCCCATGGTGCCGCCCCATGGTGCCGCCCCATGGTGCCGCCCCATGGTGCCCCCCCCATGGTGCCCCCCCATGGTCCCGCCCCATGGTCCCCCCCATGGTCCCACCCATGGTGCCCCCCCATGGTGCCGCCCCATGGTCCCCCCCCATGGTGCCCCCCATGGTGCCCCCCCATGCCCCCCCCCCATGGTCCCCCCCCATGGTGCCGCCCCATGGTCCACCCCATGGTGCCCCCCCACCCCCCCATGGTGACCCCCGCCTCACCGCCATGGTCGCGCATGGTGCGCCGATTGTCAGGCAGATGATCGCTCCGCTGGCAGTCACAGGCTGCAGCAGCAGATTGGTGATTTTGTAGACCCACTGGGTCCCGTTGGCCGTGTGCATGGTCTGGTAAGTCGAGGCTACGTACTCAGGCTCCTCACCGGGCTTCTGGATCGTCACGCTCTTGAGGGCCTGGAGGCATTTCTGGTCTGGGATCACGGTGCAGGCAAGGCAGGTGGCATGGTTAGTTTGTGATGTTGGGTGCTCTCGGGGTTGGCAGCCTTCAGAAACTCGAGTGTCTTGCTCTGGCGGAGGATCACCTTACATGCATGTCTAGTGGCTGAAGACGGAAGTTGGAGTGTGCACAGAGATGGGCTGTGACAGTCACATGCCAAACCTGCTTAGAGATGAGTGGGCTGAGATAGTCATGTGATTTATTTTTACTGCTGGTTGCAAAACAGGAAATTAACTAGACATACATATAGAATGATGATTCCTTGATCATCTGCCCGACTGCGCGGCCACCACCTCTTTTCACCCAGATTTCCAACCAAAAAAGACCCCTGTAAAGTTTTATATGCGCCAGCCACACTTAAGCTTCATCGCAGCCTGCAGCCGGAGCCTGATGCAGCAAGGTGCATGCTGCTGAGGCCACCAATCGTCCGCCGGTCAAGGTTTGGCCCTCATCGGCCCAGTGGTGGCTGGCATTCTGGCCGGCCCCCCAAAGGTAGTGTCATGCACACTAAAGTAAACACTGGATTTATAAACGTTTCAAAATAAGCACTGTCAAAGACAGAGAGACAGAAAGAAGAGCACGCCTCAGCGGGAGGGTTAAAAAAACAGCGCGGCATGGGCCAAGGCCGCGTCAGGACTGTTATCATTTAGAAACACACTCACTTGGATACAGCTTGAACTTGGTGAACCCTGCGGCAGAAAAGGAAAGTGAAGGTCGGCCAGGAACAGCCAGGATCAGCTAGGGCACAAGCCTCGGGGTTCTGCCAACCCAAAACCTCAAATTCGGATGCAATGGGTGCTGGGGCAGCCCTACCTGAGTAGCAGCAGTTCGTGGTGTTTCCTGTTGGGTACATGTTCTCAGCTAGACACAAGTCCAGTTCACCCACGTCCAAGCGGAAGCACATGGTGGCCCTGGGGCCATCCGTGGGGTCCTCAAACACCTTGTAGGACAGGAAGTACGCGCTGACGTACGCAGCAGTGGGGGAGAGTCAGACAGAGTGCAAAAACGCCCGACAGGAGGAAAGAGGCACAGCAGCATGCAGAAACAAGTGATGGATCGGCAACGTGTGTGTTCACAGTTCAGGTAGGTGCTGCCTGGGGTACATGCTAAGTTAGGTGCTAGGAAGGTAGAACCCGGCGGGCCGCTCAAAGGGTTACAAAAACCGCCGCAAAGCGTGATCCGCCACGGCTCTATGAGCTTCGCTAATTGAACTGGGCGGGCCGCCCCTTTTTGATGGGGGGGCTGCTGCAGCTTGCAGTCATGGGGGGTCAAGTGCAGTCTCTGTAGGGTCGATTGCAGATATGTGGGATAAACTGCAGCATTGCTGATTAAGGTTGAGTCGGCGCTGCAACATGAAGGAATAGGGGATAGATTTTAGCAGTAGGGGGCAATGGCAGTACAGTGCGTGCGCAAGACAGGATGTAGGCCCTGCAGCAAGCGGTAATGTGAGGACATTGAAGCAAAGCGCATTAGGATGCGGGAGATACCTTCTCATCAGTTCCAGTAAGTGTCCATATCACATCATCATCGTCATCGTAGTCCACAAGTACGCATGATAGTGTTATGGCGTGTGCTGTCTTTCCGTGACGAAGAAGGGAGAGGGGGGCTGGGAGCGTATTACTTTATGCAACGGTTCTGCTGACTGTGCAATGTTTAGGGCGTAGGCGTGCACCTGTCCACCAGAAGGGCCTGCCATGCGGCCACTAATGGGCCGATTGGGACCTAATCATGATGGACATGCAGCAGGTGGCCCAAGCAGCAGAGCCATGGTAGCAAGATACGGCATGATACGGCGCAATAGCCGGATTGTACTACCAAAATGGTTCGGCCGGATTGTGCTACCATGTATGGCAAAGCTTGCTACACCATGCCTCATGAAGGGCATAGAAGGTACCGGAGTAGGGAGTGCATGAGGGGTGAGAGGGCCTTTCCCCTTACGTGCACGTGTTTTCTGTCAACGGTGCAGAAGTTGCTATATCCCCTCTGCCTGCGGTCCTGGGCGTGTGAGGCCTTATGGCCGATGCCGTACGCACCTGTAGCGCGATTGATAGGGGTCACCCATGCAGCCCTCGAACGGGAAAGGTGATCCCGTGTACCAATTAGCATGTGCTGCGCGCAAAACGACAAGCGTCGACCGATCAGAGTGGGAGTGACGGGGATCGGGGCGTGGAGCGTGTACATGGAAAATGTGCGCACACCAAGATGTACGGAGCAATGTGCGTATTTCGTGATCATGTCCTATAAGAGCCGATAACAAAGACGCATGCACCTATCAAGATTGATCGCATGTCACCACCAACAAATCTGCAATATGTATGCGGGTGCTGGTGACACCTACCCAGCGGTACGGCTGCCATTAAAGCAGCGGCCAGCACTAAGGATATCATCATGTTGAACTGCCTATGGGGCAACGGGTAACGCAGAGCGGCAGTCGAGGGGGCGACACAAACACGGGTTCAAAGGTAAGGCTGCTGGTGGAATCAATGGAAAGGGCCGGGGGGGGGGTCAGAAGCCTTGTTAATGCGGCTTTGGAAATTTAAAGAAATGAGAGATCTTCAAACGCCAGAATCAGACCTCTGCCCACAGTGGTCCATGGCAGGAAATTGTGCGATGTGCCGGCTGAGACTGTACAACACACGCCATGAATTCGGATACGAAAACACGGGAAAACGTGTGTGTGGCAGCCGGTGTGCGGGATGATGCGTAACACACATGTGTTATTTTGTAACAACTTTCTGGGCTCCTTATAACGTGTACCCCATGTACCGTATTCCTTACGACAAGGTCCGGCGTTTTCTTTCCTTCCTCGGGATCCACCTCAATCCTCATGCCGACCCTCTTTGATGCCTTCCATCCAGACAATTGCTTTTCTTTAGGGATCTCCTTGGGGACTTTCCAAAAGTGTGCTTAGAGAAAAAAAGGTGAAAACGAAAACACGCACGGCAAGCAGCCGTCACGGCCTTGACGACTGACGACGCTCGCAGCACCGGGCTGGTGCGACCACGATGATGGCAATATGGTTTAAAATATTCTTACAAGGTGATGTGCACTCGCAAATTTAGTGCATAACATGGGCTGCGGGGCGATGGCAAATCTGTCGTGACTCGTGAGCCACCAGTTTCAGTCACCCACCCAGTAGTAGTCACCATGCCGTACGCATGACACACATCTCGTGCACCACGACTTGAAGAGCGAGGAAGGGCGGGTCCTCCGAACGGTGCTAGAGACTTCTTCGAGGTGTACCTGGGCAGGCTCAGGAGGGATGACCTGGCTCTTGAGGAAGACGTGGTAGAAATCGTTGAGAAATAGACGTTTTCAGAAGCTGGAACTTCCTTTGTCTTTCTTTTCCAGCCTTTGTCTGTCCCTTCACTTTATTTCCCACTTTTCCGCCTTGTTTGCCCTGTCCCCTTGTGTTTATTTCGTTCTTTCCTCCCAATCCTTGAGATAGGCGCCCACGCGGCCGAGCCTTTTTGAGCAGGGCCCAGAGGTGTGATGTCGTTGACAGAATAGCTATGATTCCCAGTTGTCACCGCAAATGCCTCTTCTGCCTGATTCCCCCTGGCACACATGCCACCCTGTTTTCTTTTCACCGTTTTCCTTCAGTTGATTTCGGTTCAAACAAGACAGCTGGGTACCGAGCCTTTTTAGCAGGGCCCAACGTTTGAAAGGTGGTTTGCCACTGACATACATCGCATAACTTAATGCTTCCAGGCGGTTGATGGGCTGGGCAGCTTGAAGGCTGGCTTCGACAGCCGTGAGACTCAGGATTCATTCCTGTACAATTCCGACGGCAAGGATGAGGACAGACCATCAGCTCAGCTATGTGGTCGGGAGTCACCGCGGTTGACCAAAGAATGGGTATACAATTGGGTTTTCAAGATCGAGTAACCCTGAACCCTCGGGATCCCCTTTTCATTCAAAGAGGTAAATCAGCTCATTACCAGGCTGCGCATTTTGTCTCAGTCCAGTGGAGCAACGCAATTGATGCGCGGGACATGCCCTCACAAACCGGTTGCTGTATGAGACGAGGAAGGAACGGTACGCACGGTTCACAATTCAAGAGACTTCGTCCTTCCTCATGTCCGGCTGCTTCACCTCGGGACTCATGCAAGGTGTCTATGTCCCGCACAATCAGCGAGGGGGTGCCTTTTAAAGCTCTACAGGCCATGACATGCATACGTTCCGAGCCCCCAAGCAAATTTGACATACATCAGTCCATGAACCGCACTAGTGCGAAAATCCAATTCTTCCAAAGTGCAGCACCGGATTCAAAATCAGGGAGCCGCGTCCGACCCAAGCATAGAGAGGGAGTTGGCCCATGCCTGGGGGCATCACGCAATATCCGAGGAGGACACAGACACACTCTACATCGTGGCAATGCGTCGTCAAACCTCCAGGAGTCCAGGCTCCTTCCAGCAGCTGCAAGTCTGCAAGGCATGCGCCAATACCACCTCAATCGTCCTCGTACATCTGAACAGAGGGGGGGGGGGCAATTGCGTCAAAATCCAGCATTTACAACTCATGGTGCGCCTTCAGGCACATGGGGTCTGTGGCTTCAGATAATCAAGTAGCATGCGAACGCTTGCGACGATGACGATGACCCATGCATGTGTCTTCGATAATAAAGACTTGTGCCCGTAGATCAGGACAAGCACTAAATACGCTAGATCAGCGAGCCAAAACCAGTGACCCCCTGGGCAAGCAACCAGCCCACAAACACTTGCGACAATGACAGGGACCCATGTGTGTGTCTTCAAATAGCACGTGCGGCTAATAACATCAAGGACATGGACCTAAGCCACGCGCAAGTGAGGTAAAAGGACATTTTGTTCAAGAGAACAAATCTGGAGAGCGCCGGAGCGCGCCCAACGAACCTAATTGGGCTGAGGACATGCAACATACCATTGTTGATTTCTGGGTCATTTTCTGTGTCTTTTCCCGTATTATCTTTTCAAGTTGTTCATTCCAGGCCGATTGAGACCAAGCCATGACCGGCCTACGGTTAGCGCCCCAAGCAGCAAGGTATTCTGCCCTCGAGACCCACTGCCGCAAGCCAGCAAGGTATTCTGCCCTCCAGACCCTCTGCCGCAAGCCAGCAAGGTATTCTGCCCTCGAGACCCACTGCCGCAAGCAGCAAGGTATTCTACCCTCCAGACCCTCTGCCGCAAGCCAGCAAGGTATTCTGCCCTCGAGACCCACTGCCGCAAGCCAGCAAGGTATTCTGCCCTCCAGACCCTCTGCCGCAAGCCAGCAAGGTATTCTGCCCTCGAGACCCTCTGCCGCAAGCAGCAAGGTATTCTGCCCTCGAGACCCTCTGCCGCAAGCCAGCAAGGTATTCTGCCCTCGAGACCCACTGCCGCAAGCCAGCAAGGTATTCTGCCCTCCAGACCCTCTGCCGCAAGCCAGCAAGGTATTCTGCCCTCCAGACCTTCTGCCGCAAGCCAGCAAGGTATTCTGCCCTCGAGACCCACTGCCGCAAGCCAGCAAGGTATTCTGCCCTCCAGACCCTCTGCCGCAAGCCAGCAAGGTATTCTGCCCTTGAGACCCACTGCCGTAAGCCAGCAAGGTATTCTGCCCTCCAGACCCTCTGCCGCAAGCCAGCAGGGTATTCTGCCCTCGAGACCCTCTGCCGCAAGCCAGCAAGGTATTCTGCCCTTGAGACCCTCTGCCGCAAGCCAGCAAGGTATTCTGCCCTCGAGACCCTCTGCCGCAAGCCAGCAAGGTATTCTGCCCTTGAGACCCTCTGCCGCAAGCCAGCAAGGTATTCTGCCCTTGAGACCCTCTGCCGCAAGCCAGCAAGGTATTCTGCCCTTGAGACCCTCTGCCGCAAGCCAGCAAGGTATTCTGCCCTTGAGACCCTCTGCCGCAAGCCAGCAAGGTATTCTGCCCTCCAGACCCTCTGCCGCAAGCCAGCAAGGTATTCTGCCCTTGAGACCCTCTGCCGCAAGCCAGCAAGGTATTCTGCCCTTGAGACCCTCTGCCGCAAGCCAGCAAGGTATTCTGCCCTCCAGACCCTCTGCCGCAAGCCAGCAAGGTATTCTGCCCTTGAGACCCTCTGCTGCAAGCCAGCAAGGTATTCTGCCCTCCAGACCCTCTGCCGCAAGCCAGCAAGGTATTCTGCCCTCCAGACCCTCTGCTGCAAGCCAGCAAGGTATTCTGCCCTCCAGACCCTCTGCCGCAAGCCAGCGTAATTCGTTAAAATACAGTTGAGGCGCACTAAAACCAACACTGCCCTTAACCATGGCATCAGAAATTTAACATTGACACCATCAGCCCTATCACTAAGATCACCTCAGTCCCCCTGAAAGAATGCACACACACACACACACACGCACACACCCTCCCTCGCCCCACCACCCTGCCTACCATCGCCTGACGAATTCCTCCTCCCCCCACTGCCCCTCACCTTCCTCCCCGCCCTAACCATCCTGCATACCACCCATGAAGTTCCTAACAAGTCCCTTCTCCCCCTCCCGCTCCCTTCTCCCCCTCCCGCTCCCTTCTCCCCCACCACTTCCATGTCCCCAATCCCTTCTCCCCTGCCTTCTCCCTACTCCCTCTTCCTCCACTTGCTCCAGCCTCAGCACGATCTCCTCGCTCACTAGCAGTTTCCTCCCGCACCCGCCCCATCCTGCCCACCGCTCCTTGGCATGTCCCTCCTGCTCCCCCACCCCCCTCCCCCGCTCGGCCCCGACAAGCTGTGCTCAAAAATTCTACGCAACCACCCACAGCCATTCTCGTGCCAGGGACCAGGCAGAGCGGACCCCGAGGGCAAACCAGGAGCAGAAACCAAAATGGAAACAAAAACACCGAGGAACAAAGAATAAACATAAACAACCAGAAACCAGAGAAGAAAATGACTCCCTGCTCCCACAGAAACCCGAAACCAGAGAAGAAAATGACTCCCTGCTCCCACAGAAACCAGAAACCAGAGACTAGAGAAGAAAATGACTCCCTGCTCCCACAGAAACCAGAAACCAGCAACCAGAGAAGAAAATGACTCCCTGCTCCCACAGAAACCAGAAACCAGAGACTAGAGAAGAAAATGACTCCCTGCTCCCACAGAAACCAGCAACCAGAGAAGAAAATGACTCCCTGCTCCCACAGAAACCAGAAACCAGAGACTAGAGAAGAAAATGACTCCCTGCTCCCACAGAAACCAGCAACCAGAGAAGAAAATGACTCCCTGCTCCCACAGAAACCAGAAACCAGAGACTAGAGAAGAAAATGACTCCCTGCTCCCACAGAAACCAGCAACCAGAGAAGAAATGACTTCCTGCTCCCACAGAAACCAGAAACCAGAGACTAGAGAAGAAAATGACTCCCTGCTCCCACAGAAACCAGAAACCAGAGACTAGAGAAGAAAATGACTCCCTGCTCCCACAGAAACCAGCAACCAGAGAAGAAAATGACTCCCTGCTCCCCCAGAAACCAGAGAAGAAAATGACTCCCTTCTTCCACAGAAACCAGAAACCAGAGAAGAAAATGACTCCCTGCTCCCCCAGAAACCAGAGATCAGAGAAGAAAATAACTCCCCCCCCCCCCCCCCCCCCCAGAAACCAGAGATCAGAGAAGAAAAGGAGTCCACTCCCTGCTCCCCCCCCACCTGCTCCAGCCTCCACGCATTCCTGTCGAAACCATTAGCGTCACTCTGATTTGGAAAACCTCTTAAGTAGCGGACGTAAGGAGAACCCTCCCTGCTCCCCCCACATGCTAGAGCCTCCAGAAACCAGAGAAGAAAAGACAAGTCCCTGTTCTCCCAGAAATAGAGACCCCTCCCTGCTCCGCCCCCACCTGCTCCAGCCTCCAAGCATTCTCCTTGCTGGGCCGCAGCGGCGCACCGATCCCCAGCTTCCTCCGCTCCTCCGACTTGACGGTCCATATATGCTCGTCCATCTCCTTCATGCCCTTGAAGTCCTCTTCAAGCCGAGGCTGCAACAGGCGCTTCCAAACCAGGAACTGCTCGCGTGCAAGGGGGGATTTGCTTTTTATTCAAGTGACACAGATGAGCTTGTGCATATGGGGAATATGCATGTGTGAGGAGAGGGACACAAATGTGTGAACGGGATAAAAATGGGAAAGGGAAGCACACATGTGTAAAAATGATGTCTATGCCTAAGCCTATGCCTATGCGCTTGCCTATGCCTATGCCTAAGCCTAAGCCTGTGCCTATGCGCGTGCGCATATCCATGTACGAGTGCATGTCATTGCATGCGTGACACCTTTGCACTTGAAAGGAGAGCTCGTGCCCCCTTGGCAGCTAGGCCTACCTGAGCAGCCGCGACGATCGGCACGAGCCACTTGAAGCTGTTGTTGGGCTGGCGCGTCATGCGCGAGCGGTACGTGTACGGCCGGCCCTTGAGGGCAATGTCCACCATTGTTGCAGACAGCTCATTCTGAGCGGGGGCGGGGCGGGGCGGGGCGGGGGGGGGGCAGTGTTAATAGTAGGGAGCCTCAGCTACATTTCAGCTACAGCATGACCCATTGCAAGGGGGGGGGGGGGGCAGTGTTAACAGTAGGGAGCCTCAGCTACATTTCAGCTACAGCATGACCCATTGCAAGGGGGGGGGGGTGAAGCAATCTCTGCCGCTTGGGCCACCTGCCGTAGGCCGGTCAAGGTTTGGTCCCCCCAATGGTGGCCGCCCAGCGGTTCCACATCAGCGGTCCAATGTGCACTAAGGTAACTCTGGAGTGGCGAGGGGTGCTGCGAGGAGAGAGATATTGGCTACCATTGGTAGGAAGTGCATATTTCACTCCCGGCTAGATCAACTTGTACATGCCACTGAGCCCCGGCCATCAGAGCTGCACCACAAAATAGGACGAGCCCACCCCCCAAACCGATACTCATAAAACAGCCAAGGCAATGCCACCTCTCGTCAGCCCTCGCCGACCAAAAAACGCCTGAGGGCCAGCAGCATGCGCAGGAAACAACAGCTTCATGAGGGCGATTGCGCTCCCCTCCTCTCACCAAACTCAGGTGGGCTCTTCTGCACTATTCTCCACACATCCCCCACTCGTCAACCCCGCCCCCCGCCAGTGATTATTTTTCACGACTCAGCAACACATCAGCTACATTCAGGCCTCTGGCCTGAGGCCCTGTTTGTGGCCAGCCATGCTGCTTTGGCCACCAGTCGTAGGCCGGTCCAGGTTTGGTCCCGATTGCGCATTAAGCGGCTGAGGGGCGGCCTGATGAAGGTGGACTCGTAGCTTCAAAAATAAACACCGCTCCCCACATCTCGCTCTCACCACTCAGAGGCTTGAGTCAGGCAGCATGCGCTTCCCCGCCTCATCAGCAGAACATCCCTCAATCGCCACCAATCCCCCTCCACTCCCCCGCCCCCCACATCCAACTCTCACCACCCAGAGGCTGGAGTCAGGCAGCATGCGCTTCCCCGCCTTGTCAGCGGGACATCCCTCGCTGTTCTCCACAATCACAGCCGGCAGGGCGGGCCGCATGATGAGGCCAGCGGGCACCGCACGCCTCAAGCAGCGGATGCGCCGAGTCGCAAAGCTGTCTGCGAGAACATTATATGAGGGGTCCGGTGAGAACGGGGTCAGGACAAGGGCGGCAGGGGTGAGGGGTCAGGACAAGGGCGGCAGGGGTGAGGGGTCAGGACAAGGGCGGCAGGGGTGAGGGGTCAGGACAAAGGCGGCAGGGGTGAGGGGCCAGGATAAGGGCGGCAGGGATAAGGGGTCAGGACAAGGGCGGCAGGGGTGAGGGGTCAGGACAAGGGCGGCAGGGGTGAGGGGTCAGGATAAGGGCGGCAGGGATCAGGGGTCAGGACAAGGGCGGCAGGGGTGAGGGGTCAGGATAAGGGCGGCAGGGGTGAGGGGTCAGGACAAGGGCGGCAGGGGTGAGGGGTCAGGACAAGGGCGGCAGGGGTGAGGGGTCAGGACAAGGGCGGCAGGGGTGAGGGGTCAGGATAAGGGCGGCAGGGGTGAGGGGTCAGGACAAGGGCGGCAGGGGTGAGGGGTCAGGATAAGGGCGGCAGGGGTGAGGGGTCGGGACAAGGGCGGCAGGGGTGAGGGGTCATGATAAGGGCGGCAGGGGTGAGGGGTCAGGACAAGGGCGGCAGGGGTGAGGGGTCAGGATAAGGGTGGCAGGGATAAGGGGTCAGGACAAGGGCGACAGGGGTGAGGGGTCAGGATAAGGGAGGCAGGGGTGAGGGGTCAGGATAAGGGTGGCAGGGATAAGGGGTCAGGATAAGGGTGACAGGGATAAGGGGACAGGATAAGGGCGGCAGGGGTGAGGGGTCAGGATAAGGGTGGCAGGGGTGAGGGGTCAGGAAAAGGGCGGCAGGGGTGAGGGGTCAGGATAAGGGTGGCAGGGGTGAGGGGTCAGGATAAGGGTGGCAGGGGTGAGGGGCCAGGATAAGGGTGGCAGGGGTGAGGGGTCAGGATAAGGGTGGCAGGGGTGAGGGGTCAGGATAAGGGCGGCAGGGTGAGGGGTCAGGATAAGGGCGGCAGGGGTGAGGGGTCAGGATAAGGGCGGCAGGGTGAGGGGTCAGGATAAGGGCGGCAGGGGTGAGGAGTCATGATAAGGGCGGCAGGGATAAGGGGTCAGGATAAGGGTGGCAGGGATAAGGGGTCAGGATAAGGGTGGCAGGGATAAGGGGTCAGGATAAGGGTGGCAGGGATAAGGGGTCAGGATAAGGGCGGCAGGGGTGAGGGGTCAGGATAAGGGCGGCAGGGATAAGGGGTCAGGATAAGGGTGGCAGGGGTGAGGGGTCAGGATAAGGGCGGCAGGGGTGAGGGGTCAGGATAAGGGCGGCAGGGATCAGGGGTCAGGACAAGGGCGGCAGGGGTGAGGGGTCAGGATAAGGGCGGCAGGGGTGAGGGGTCAGGACAAGGGCGGCAGGGGTGAGGGGTCAGGACAAGGGCGGCAGGGGTGAGGGGTCAGGACAAGGGCGGCAGGGGTGAGGGGTCAGGATAAGGGCGGCAGGGGTGAGGGGTCAGGACAAGGGCGGCAGGGGTGAGGGGTCAGGATAAGGGCGGCAGGGGTGAGGGGTCGGGACAAGGGCGGCAGGGGTGAGGGGTCAGGACAAGGGCGGCAGGGGTGAGGGGTCAGGACAAGGGCAGCAGGGGTGAGGGGTCAGGATAAGGGTGGTAGGGATAAGGGGTCAGGACAAGGGCGACAGGGGTGAGGGGTCAGGATAAGGGAGGCAGGGGTGAGGGGTCAGGATAAGGGTGGCAGGGATAAGGGGTCAGGATAAGGGTGACAGGGATAAGGGGTCAGGATAAGGGCGGCAGGGGTGAGGGGTCAGGATAAGGGTGGCAGGGGTGAGGGGTCAGGAAAAGGGCGGCAGGGGTGAGGGGTCAGGATAAGGGTGGCAGGGGTGAGGGGTCAGGATAAGGGTGGCAGGGGTGAGGGGCCAGGATAAGGGTGGCAGGGGTGAGGGGTCAGGATAACGGTGGCAGGGGTGAGGGGTCAGGATAAGGGCGACAGGGTGAGGGGTCAGGATAAGGGCGGCAGGGGTGAGGGGTCAGGATAAGGGCGGCAGGGTGAGGGGTCAGGATAAGGGCGGCAGGGGTGAGGAGTCATGATAAGGGCGGCAGGGTGAGGGGTCAGGATAAGGGTGGCAGGGATAAGGGGTCAGGATAAGGGTGGCAGGGATAAGGGGTCAGGATAAGGGTGGCAGGGATAAGGGGTCAGGATAAGGGCGGCAGGTGTGAGGGGTCAGGATAAGGGCGGCAGGGATAAGGGGTCAGGATAAGGGTGGCAGGGATGAGGGGTCAGGATAAGGGTGGCAGGGATAAGGGGTCAGGATAAGGGTGGCAGGGATAAGGGGTCAGGATAAGGGTGGCAGGGATAAGGGGTCAGGATAAGGGCGGCAGGGATAAGGGGTCAGGATAAGGGTGGCAGGGATAAGGGGTCAGGATAAGGGTGGCAGGGATAAGGGGTCAGGATAAGGGTGGCAGGGATAAGGGGTCAGGATAAGGGCGGCAGGTGTGAGGGGTCAGGATAAGGGCGGCAGGGGTGAAGGGTCAGGATAAGGGTGGCAGGGATAAGGGGTCAGGACAAGGGCGGCAGGGGTGAGGGGTCAGGATAAGGGTGGCAGGGATAAGGGGTCAGGGAAGGGGCGACAAAACGACATCCAGCAGCAGCTGCGCCGAGTCGCAAAGCTGTCTGAGACAGCGTGGTGAAGGAGAGGGAGCGGGAGGACCAGGTCAGAACAAGAGCAGGGAAGGAGAGGGGCAACAGACGGCAGCCCCTGCTCAGAGTGATAAGGCTGTCTGCAAGGGCGCGGTAAAGGAGAGGGAGCGGGAGGACCAGGTCAGGACAAGGGCAGGGAATGGGAGGGGCAACAGACGGCAGCCCCTGCTCAGAGTGGCAAAGCTATCTGTGACCAAGTTTGAAGAAGGGTCCGTGAGGGGCATAGTCAGGACAAGGGTGGGGCAGGGATGCAGGGTCAGAGATGGGACGACAAAACGTCTGCACTAGTCCGTTCTGTAAGGGAGTTCAGGATTTGTTACCATACTCGCAACGTATAGGTCTGCACCAAAGTCTGTGCGGTGGGAGACTTTAGGATCTGTAACCATACTTGTCAAGGTCCGCATAATAGCCTGTAGCTTGAGGGGTCATTCTTAACCCTGAACCCATGGGTCTGCACAATTGTCCGTGCCGCGAGAGATTTAAGGATGTGCTACCATACTCATAACTCATGGGTCCGCACATAAGTCCATGCCGTGAGGGTTCAGTGGTCTTGAACCAAATATCATGGGACCGCACAAGAGGTTGTCGGGGTTGAAGTTGCGGTTTAGGTTTTCTGAAACTAAACCCACAAGTCCGTGCCAGGAGGTTTGTTAAACCCTAAACCCTGACCCATAGGTCCGCACCGTAGCCCATGTCGTGAGGTTTTCAAAACCTAAACCCTGACACATAGGTTCGCACCGTAGCCCGTGCCGTGAGGTTTTAAAAACCCTAAACCCTGACACATAGGTTCGCACCGTAGCCCGTGCCGTGAGGTTTTAAAAACCTTAAACCCTGACACATAGGTCTGCACTGTAGTCCATGAGAGGGGGGTATGTACACCCTTAACCCTGACCCATGATTTCGCACCATAGTCCGTGCCGGGAGGCGTCTGTGCGAGGTTCCCGTGTGTGAGCACCAGCACTGTCCGCTGCCAGATGTTGGGGCCCAGGATGTCTGTGATGGCCCGCATGATCTGCAGCGAAGGGGGGAGGGGTTATGATAAATGATCTGCAACTGGGGTGTGGGGTGTGTAGGGGGTTATGAGTGCATGGTCTTAAAGAAGGGAGGGGAGGGGGGGGGGGGGGGGGTATGATACGGGATCTTTAACGGGGGTGGGGTGCGTTGGGGGGGGTATGAGTGCATGGTCTTCAACAGAAGAGAGGGGGGTATGCGCAAATGATATGTCAGCTGTTGTGACCCAGGATGTCTGTGATGGCCTGCATGATCTGCAGCAGAGGAGGGAGGGGGGGGGGGGGGGGGGGGTATGAGCAAACGATCTGTCCGTTTTTGAGACCCTGGTGCCTGTGATGGCCCGCATGATCTGCAGCAATGGGGGTGTGGGGCGATAATGATACATGATCTGCAACTGGGGTGAAATGTAGGGGGGAGTAAGAGTGCATGGTCTTCAACAGGGGGGGTGGGGTATGAGCAAATGATCTGTCAGTTGTTTGGACCCAGGTACCTGTGATGGCCTGCATGGTCTACGAGGAGTAGCAGCAGCATCAACGCCATCAACTTGGCAGCATCAGTGGACAGGGTAGAATAGGCATTGGCAGTAGCAGTTGTAGCAGCAGAAGCAATCGCAAACTACCAGTGGCAATAACAGTAGCAGGAGCAGTAGCAGTAACATTATCAGTACCAAAAGCAGCAGCAGGAGAAGCTACTGCGGAGGCTATGATGGTATTCAACTGCGAAGGCAGCCATAAACCTTCCTAATCATCTTCAGGACAAAAGCACTTTGCCCCTACCGGGTAGCTTCATCGCGCCAGATAATTGTCTTATCTTTCTCTCATTAGAAGAGACACTGATCCCCAGGGCAGAGAGCCAGAGTGGTGCACACGTCAGCAAAGAGCATAAGACAAGGTGTTGGCCTGTGTGTACCGCCGCCTCCAGCAGATCCAAGCAGTACAGGTATGGGGAAATCCACGCCATACGTACCGCCTTGTCCAGGGGCTCCACGCGGTACAGGTCCAGGCGATCCACGTACAACACAACGTCGATGGACTGCCCCTTGATGTCTTGCGCAATCTTGCGAAGCGCCTGCCAGAGAAAGCGCCGGGCGAGAGTGCGGGACGAGGGTTTCGAGGGTGCAGGGCAATTTCGTGCAGAGCAGAGTTCGAGGGTGCAGGGCAATTTAGGGTTAACAGTAAGGGACGAAGGTGCAGGGCAATTTAGGGTTAACAGTAAGGGACGAGGGTGCAGGGCAATTTAGGGTTAACAGTAAGGGACGAGGGTGCAGGGCAATTTAGGGTAAACAGTAAGGGACGAGGGTGCAGGGCAATTTAGGATGTACAGCAAGGGACGTGGGACAAGGATGTAGGGCTTAGGACGGGTGAGGGATGATGGCCTGTGTGGGCACTGGGCAGCATCAATCGAAAAGACCCTGACAAACAAGCAGCCGCCTCTGCTCACCTGGCCATGCTACGAGCCATGGGCTCAAACCATCACAGCATGCTACTCTTTGACCCCAACACCCCACGCACGTCCTCCTCCCCTTACCGTCTGGTTCACCGAGTCCCCCGCCTCCGGATCCTCCAAGCCACACGTATCAATCAGCTTGACGCGGAAGCCGTCAGCGCTAGACTCCGCATCCTCAACCTACACGCAGCCACAGGCGCAGGTGTGGCAGTGTGGGTGTACAAAGACGAGCCGTCCTAGTGCAGAAGACACCATGCGCTTGCCACTGCCCTGCCCGTCCCATCCATGTGCATAAATGTGGAAGTGTGGCAAAAAAACAGATGTTTCATACTGGTTGACAGGTGCATGCACAAGAGAGGCAAGAAGCAGTGGACAAATGGCAGTAGGGCACGCGTACAAAAGCGAGTCACTCTAGCGCACTAGACAACATAGCATCTGCTGCTGACATGCTCTGTCCCGCCTGTCCTGTCCTGCCCCCTCCCGTCCAGTCCAGCCCTGCCCCGTCCCCCTCCTTTAGCCCAGCCCTGCCTTCTCGTGTCCGGCCCGTCCTGTCCTGCCCATCCCTTCCAGTCCCGCCCTGCCCCGTCCCCCCTATTTAGCCCGACCCTGCCCTGCCCCGTCCCCCCCCTTTAGCCCAGCCCTGCCCTGTCGTGCCCCCCCCGTCCTGTCCTACCCATCCCGTCCAGTCCCGCCCTGCCCCGTCCCCCCCCTTGAGCCCAACCCTGCTCTGTCCTCTTTGCCCCTCCCACACCTGCCTCTCCCCTACCTGCCTCTCCCCCACCTGCCTCTCCCCCACCTGCCTCTCCCTCACCTGCCTCTCCCCCACCTGCCTCTCCCCTACCTGCCTCTCCCCCACCTGCCTCTCCCCCACCTGCCTCTCCCTCACCTGCCTCACCCCCACATGCCTCTCCCTCACCTGCCTCTCCCCCACCTGCCTCTCCCCCACCTGCCTCTCCCCCACCTGCCTCTCCCTCACCTGCCTCTCCCCCACCTGCCTCTCCCTCACCTGCCTCTCCCCCACCTGCCTCTCCCTCACCTGCCTCTCCCCCATCTGCCTCTCCCCCACCTGCCTCTCCCTCACCTGCCTCTCCCCCACCTGCCTCTCCCTCACCTGCCTCTCCCCCACCTGCCTCTCCCTCACCTGCCTCTCCCCCACCTGCCTCTCCCCCACCTGCCTCTCCCTCACCTGCCTCTCCCCCACCTGCCTCTCCCTCACCTGCCTCTCCCCCACCTGCCTCTCCCCCACCTACCTCTCCCTCACCTGCCTCTCCCCCACCTGCCTCTCCCACACCTGCCTCTCCCACACCTACCTCTCCTTCTTTGCCCCTGTCCCCCTCCCCCCTGGCCCCCTCTCCCACCAGCTTCGTGAATGGCGTCGTAATCTCCGTGTCTGCTTGCAGCTTAAAGGCCATGACGCGGGCCAGCTGCTCATTCAGCAGCGAGTTCACCAGGGAGCTCTTGCCCACGCTGGACTTGCCTGGGGAGCGAGGGGACCAAGGAAGGGGCAGGGAAGGTCAGCAAGGGAGGGGGAGCGGAGAAGGACGGGCGGGGGGAGGAAGGGGAGGGGAGGGAGAGCGGAGCAGGGGCGGTGAACGGGGGTGGGGGGGCAGAGGCGGAGGGTGTGCAAGATAGGGGGAGCAGAGAAGGACGGGCGGGGGGGGAAAGGGAAAGGAGGGAGAGCGAAGCAGGGGCGGTGAAGGGGGGGGGGCAGAGGCGGAAGGTGTGCAAGATAGGGGTAGCGGAGAAGGACGGGCGGGGGGGAAGGGGAGGGGAGGGAGAGCAGAGCAGGGGCGGTGAAGGGGGGTGGGGGGGCAGAGGCGGAAGGTGTGCAAGGTTCAGGTGAAGGGCGGAAAGGAGTATGCAAGCGAGGGGCAGCAGGGGCAGGGAGCAGGGTCGGGTGAGAGTAGGGACAAGAGAAAGGTTTCACGGGGTCGGGAGCGGGGGAGCAGCAGCAGGATTCCAAGGGAGCTCTTGCCAACACTGGGATTCCTTAACAAGGGCAGGTCAGCTCATGCATGGGGTGCGGCAGGTAAGGACAAGGCGGCGCAGGGCTGGGCAGAGCAGGGCAAGGTGGGGAAGCGCAAAGCGCGGTAGTGCAGTGTAAGGCAAGCGGGTTTGGGAAAAAACAGGGCAGGACAAGGCGGGGCAGGGCTGGGCAGTGCAGTGCAGGGCAGGGTGGCGGAGCACCAATGCAGTGTAAGGCAAGCGGGCTTGGGAACAAACAGGTCCACTTGCGGCACCCCACCTAGTAACAGCACCGTCATCTGCTTCTTGCCAGCTTCATGCAGCTCCTCCAGTAGCTGCAGTACGTCTGCCCGCTCCTGCATGCCACGTCGGTCACCATAGGTATACATCGGTCACCATTGGTATACATCGGTTAGTGTCTACCCCTGTTCTTACTGACCCACCCTAGTCTTATTTCCCTTCCCGGGGTATACAGACCGGGGTGTGGGCGTCTCGTAAACCTGTGCTTCCCAAAACCCACGCCGCATCGGCCTTCTCTGTTCTTTTCTTACGTCAGAGAATGGCACGTGACGCACTGGAGACATGATGGAGTGCTGGGGGCAGGTCGGGGTTTTGGATCCAGCCGGGGCCAATTATAATGTCATTCAGAAATGGACCATTTCCTGTGGCAGGCTGCCTGGAAGCCTCCACTGGCCCATAGGGACCAAGCTTTGAATGGGTCACGGCCAGGGTCCCAGGCAGTGATAGAGCTGGACTGCAGCTGAATTTGACCCTGGAGGTAAACAATTGCCTGGGCCTGGTCCCCTGCCTGGGCTTGGCTCCCAACCCCAGCGCCTGCCCCCCCCTTGGACCTGCCGCCCCCCCTCCCCATGCTCAGCCATGCAGGGGCGGTCTCTCGAATGGCGAGCCCCTAAAAATACCGATTGCCATGCACATCAACGCTGAAAGGGAGATAGGAGAGATACGTAACAGGATAACTTCTGATTGATCTGGGAGCTCGTCACTCTGGAGTGTAGCTGCCATGTGACGCCTGTTAGGAGGGGTCACAGGCAAGTGTGAAGCTTCGATGTGCTTGCAAGCTGTTGACCCGCTGCCCTCATTTCGACGCACCGGTAGCGTCTTGAGGCCAGTCCACGGCACGGCTTTCTCCTCCACCTCCTCTTCCTCTTCCTCCTCCTCCGCCTCTACTTCGTCATCCTCCTCCTCGACATCCTCGACCAGTCCGTCCTCATCTTCGGCATTACGAAAATTAAAGCGTCATGCGTCTGGACACAAAGTGCTTGCTTGGCATCGCTTTGGGGGAAGCCTTATGCGACATCGCATCGTTCTTGATCATGGCAGCCGTCAGGACGCTTGTTCCCCGTCATGAGTTATACAGCGCCTCGTCGCAGTTAACATCCTTGTCGCCTTTACATACCTTCCTCCTCGCGCTCATTCTCATCTCGTTTAGGTGGCATAGCTCCAATCGTCGCTCAAATGCGACAACGAGGCGCCTCTGGTGCCTTCGTGGACCTAGCTGGCGATCGTTGATCGAGATTTGAATGCTTGTTAATAATCGGGGAGTATCCAGCCCGTCTGTCCTGCTTCCTGAAAAATTGTCTGAACTACAATTTCGGTTGCACGGCGGTTGGCAAAAATCATGACAAGTTCGCAAACAGGCGCAGGCGATTATGCTCCCTGATTACGCTCCCTAAAGCCTAGTAGCCGTTCCTGATAGAGCCATGCATTCCCGAATGCGCAGTGCAACACATCAGAGCCGCTGTAATCCAATACCCCTCACCGGACCCAATAGCAGGCCCAGCATGCACGTCGCACGAGCCTATCCCACTGTTAAGCTCATTGTCAGTGACGTCGATGGCACGCTCCTCAACAGCATGCAGAAGCTGACAATGGGCGTGGAGGCAGCAGTCAAGCAAGCAGCTACAGCAGGCGTGCCGGTATGTGCAGAAACCTACCCTACTCACACACCCACACCCGCATCTGCTGCCCCCCACCCTCCTAGAGCACACTGGATCCGTCAAGAGTTTTTCTGTGGGCCCGATTCCTGAAGCTGGACTGAGCACGTAGCATAATCTCTGGAGAGACCAATGCTGAGCAGGAGAACAAGCATGCACATTTCCCCCCGAAAGACCACCCCGTCCCACCACCGATGCATGTTTTATTGAACACAAGACGACCTTCCTAAGGCTGCTGGGCAGCCACCACTTGCCCCAAAGGGACCAATCCTTGACTAGTCTACAGCTGTTGGCCCAGGCAGGAGGGCATGCCGCACCAGGCCCCCACGGCCGTAGGCCGTGATGTAGCTGAAGTGTAGCTGAAGTGTAGCTGAAACACCCTGAAGAGACCGTGCCTCCCTCTCAAAACCGCCTTGTCCCGCCCTCACCGCTGGGCGCCCCTCAAGTATATGGCACATCTCCCTCAACTCACGCACCTGACAGGCGGCAAGACTGGCTGTAAGAGCCAGGTGGGGCTGTCTTGAGCAGGGTGGACCTCGTGCCCTCTCTGCGACTCCGCCAGATGCCATGCAACCATGCACAACTTGAAATCCCCCCCCTCTAGCCCGATGTTAATTTCAGAGCGCACGAAAATACCCTAGGCCGATTGGTAGCACCCACTCACTCGGCTGACTGGGACCAAACCAGTTACCAGGCACCTGCTGTCCCATGCACTCAAAGTGAGGCCCGTCACAACTTCACAACCTTTGCCAGCCTCCGGCCCGCCACCCAGGGGGCGCGAGAAAGTTATTACTCCCCTTTGGGGAGGGCCCTTAAATGCACCTGGCCCCCTGGCCACAGGCCGTGACGTAGCTGAATTAGAGCTGAGGCAATCTATAATGAAAGCAAGCCAGGTCCCGTGGAAGGCGCAAGAAATAGGGCAACAGCGCAGCCTGTGCCCAAGGCTGGAAATCCTTAACATGTCCGCGGGCTAGAACCCAAAGCACCCGCAGATTCCCACGTGATGACCTGCTTGGAATTTAAATCGTCCAGGACAGTTTTAGACTCACCCCCCCCTTCTGACCATCCGTGCGCCCCACAGTTCATGGTAGCCACCGGGAAGTCGCGTGGACCTTGGGTCAAGGACGTCTTCCAGAGGCTGGACATGAAGATGCCCGGAGTGTTCCTCCAGGTGAGATCAACCCCCAATAACCACCTAAACTCTATAACCACCTATAACCATCTAACCACCTGTATAACCACCACCAACCTGAAAATGTGAAGATGCCCGGAGTGTTCCTCCAGGTCAGATTAACCACCAGTAACCACCTAAAAAGCTATAACCACCTATAACCACCACCAAGCTGGAAATGTGAAGATGCCCGAAGTGTTCCTCCAGGTCAGATTAAGTATCCATTACAATTGGTAAGGGTCAACCCACCCATACCCACCCCGAACCACCTTAACCCACTTGCCTGGCCTTGAAGATACCCGGTGTGCTCCACCACGTGAGATTAACCAACAAAACACAGATCACCACCTACCATCACCACCTACGATCACCGCTGGTCTGGACATGGAAATGTCCGGATTATTCCTCGACGTTAGCTTAACCACCTGTAACCACCTCTCGTCTCCTCTCTCCCCTCGTAAAACCTCACCAATGTTCCCCCTGCAACCTCCATACCTCTCTTTCTGCTGCCTGCTCGCCGATTCTCAGCTGCCGACGAGGGGCACAAGCGCACCTGCGCTGTTTTCTTTCGTTACGCGTGCATCTGAGCTTTATAGACCTGGGTGGCTTCCTTCTACTTTGGAAAGTCTATCTTTGCAAAATAACCTCTCTTACCCATGCATGGGTTTCCTTGGTCTCGACCCTAAACCCTAAACCCTGAACCCCTGCAGGTTTTTCCTGGTCTGAACCCTGGATTTCTGCAGGGTTTGCCTGGTCTAAACCCTAAACCCTAAACTCCTGCAAGGTCTGCCTGGTCTAAACCCTAAACCCTTAACTCCTGCAGGGTTTGCTTATTTACGATGCGGAAGGCAACCGGCTGTTTGAACGCGAGCTTGACCATGATGTTGCACTGGACGTCATCAAGCTGGCAGAGCAGCAGGGTGGGTGACGGGGGTGGGTGCATAGCTGTGGTGACGTGAGTGGGTGCACAGGTGTGGTGACATGGGTGGGTGCATGGGTGTGGTGACATGGGTGGGTCCATGGGTGTGGTGAGGTGGGTGGGTGCTTGTGTGGGGGATTGGTGTGGGGGTGGAGTGTGTGAGTGGGGGCTTGCGTGTAGGGTGGGTGGGTGGGTGCATAGGTGTGATGATGTGGAGGGGTGCTTGTGTGGGGGTTTGGTGTGGGGGTGGGGTGTGTGAGTGGGGGCTCGTCTCTGAGGTCGGTGGGTGGGTGCCTAGGTGTGGTAAGGTCGGTGGGTGTACTGTGTGATGACGTGGGTGGGTGGGTGGGTGCTTGTGGGTGGGGTGGGTGGGTGTGGAGTGGGTGGGTGGGTATATGTGGGTGCACAGGTGTGGGTGTCATAATCAACAATGTACCCTTCACATTTAAACTGATGATAAGGAGCAGACATCCTGAAAATGAATTTTTTAAGCCCCTAACCCTAAACCCTACCCTTAACATGTAAACTGACGACAAGCAGCAGACATCCTAAAAATAAAATTTGATGGGAACCATACCTGCATCAGGAGTGACCCTGATTGCTTACTGCGGCGAGCGGATCCTGGCGGAAAAAATAGATGCGCAGACGGACCTGCTGGCGTTTTACAAGGAGCCTGTCGTGGAGGCGGTGGGACCCATGACGGCCGTCGTGGGCAAGGTGTCCATTCAGAAGCTGATTTTCATGGCAGACCAGAAAGAGTGAGTCCAGACACTTAATTTTGGCCTGCAAATGCTTGAAGTAGGCACACTTGGCAAGAGGGTGTTTGGCGCATGTCTACTGCGAGCTGGTGTCCATTCAATAGTTGGTTCTCAAGGTGGATCAGAAAGAGTGAGTTCAGACACTTTATTTTGGTATGTCAATGCCTTAAGGCGGCATACCTGGCGATAAAGTGTTTGTAGCATATCAGGAACGGTGGCCGTCGCGGGCGAGGTGTCCATTCAGAAGCTGATCCTCAGGGTGGACCAGATAGAGTAGGTTCTGACACTGCATTGGCCTCCAAATGCCTGAAGTTGGCAGACCTGGCAAGAGGGTGTTTGGCGCATGTTAGGATCTGGATCTGTACAGGCTTATGAAATATTATGCCTCCGCAGGCTTGTGAAATCTGAAGCCTCGACAGGCTTGTTGTTAATTTTGGCGTTGATCTTGGCTGGTCATGAAGGGCGTGCCTGTCTGTTTAGGGCGCCTTGTTTGGCCCAGGCTCAAGCAGGCTGGCTACTTTGGCTTTTTCTTTTTTTAAAGAGCGATGGCGATGGGCAAATGAACGCAAGAGCGCGGGTGATAAGGGGGGGTCTGATACATAAACGGTCCTTCAAGGCTGTCCTGCCAGGTCTGGAGCGAGCGGATTATGAAGTAAAAGGTTTACGGCGCAGCTGTGTACATCTGTGTACATCTTTGTACAACTGTGTACATCCCCTGCTCTTTCCCGGCATCCCTTCTTGCAGTGAGTTCAAGTGTCAGGCACTCTGATTCTCATTTGCTTTTGCCCTGAAGACCCACAAAAAGAGTGTACAGGCCACTAAACTTGAAACCTTTCAATCCTCAATCCTGAACCGAAACCCTCAAGCCTGAAAACCTGCAATCTTGAACCCTTGACCTTAGACCCCGACCCTAACCCTGTGGAAGATTTGCTTTCTTTTAGTGACTGAATCAGCTTTCGGTCACAGGTCCCATGTAGCGCCTCCTGGGCGACCTATGCGATGCAGAGTTCCTTCTTTTTCAAATTTGAAAAGGCACCTGTCCGCCGCAGGCCCCCACGTCTGTCACTCTGTCCGCCCTCTTTTTTCAAACTTGGAAAAGGCACCTGTCCGTCGCAGGCCCCACATCTGTCACTCTGTCCGCCCTCTTTTTTTTCAAACTTGGAAAAGGCACCTGTCCGCCGCAGGCCCCACATTTGTCACTCTGTCCGCCCTATTTTTTTTCAAACTTGGACAAGGCACCTGTCCGCCGCAGGCCTCACATCTGTCACTCTGTCCGCCCTATTTTTTTTCAAACTTGGACAAGGCACCTGTCCGCCGCAGGCCCCACGTCTGCCCGCCCACTTTTTCAGGATTGATGTATTGCGTCCAGTGGCGGAGCAGCTGCTGGACGGACGCGCGACGCTTACAACGGCGGTAGAGGGCATGCTAGAGGTGGGGAGGGGTGCGCCAGAGTGTGGGCCAAGGCCTCAGGATGCGTTGGGACAATGGAAGAGTGGTGGTTCTGGAGGGTCTTGGACCGCTCCGTTTAAACCGGGTCAAAATTGGAGTGTCGTAGCCTTGGTGTGGAAAGCAGTGTGTGGGGTAGGTTTCAGAGTTGCAAGTGCCTGTACCGGTTTACGGGCACATGTCCCATGCATCAAATGTGATGCTCTGTTGGACCGAAAAAACTTCACAAAACTTCACAGCTCAGACTAGTGGAGCCTGCCTGTTGCAGGTTCTTCCTCTGGGTGCGTCCAAGGGCGCCGGCTTGGCTTGGCTCTTGCAGCACTTGGATATCAAAGCGGCGGATGTCATGGCGCTCGGTGACGGGGAGAATGACTTGGAGATGCTGGAGATGGTGGGGGTGAGTGGCAGGGACTTTTTAGTGACATTCGGAACTGATGTTGGTTATCAGAAGCAGGGAGTTAGCAGGGAGTTCTTGGTGAAGAGCTCGCCGCCGGTGCCGAAATTGAGATGGTGGGGGTGATTGGGGCACGGCCGAACGGGGATTAGGGCAGGGAGGGGGGTAGGTATAGATGGTGAGGGTGAGTGGGGCACGGCCGCACGGGGATCAAGGCAGGGAAGGGGGGTAGGTAGAGATAGAGGTAAGATATGGGCTCTGACGTCAGCTGCCAACAGGCTATCAGATTAGGGGGAGTTGAAGGGTCGGTGATGGGTGCAAGGAAACATGCATGACTGCGACAGAATGCAAAGCCCACGCTTGAATTGCAGGGCTTTCAATGTTCATGCGCGCCTCCACTAATGGCCCCTTCTCTCCTCATGCAGCTGGGTGGGCCATGGGCAATGCTGGGCCTGCGTCAGGGCAGCTGCTGACGTCATGGTTGGAAACGATGGATTGCAAAGTGCATGCTTGAATTGCGGGGCTTTCAATGTTCATGCGCGCCCCCACTAATGGCCCCTTCACTCCTCGTGCAGCTGGGCGTGGCATGGGCAATGCTGGGCTTCGTGTCAGGGCAGCTGGTTGACGTCATGGTTGGAAGCGATGGATTGCAAAGTGCATGCTTGAATTGCGATTCTTGTAATGCTCATGCCTGCGCGCCCCCACTAATGGCCCTTCTCCCCTCTTGCAGCTGGGCGTGGCCATGGGCAATGCTGGGCCTCGTGTCAGGGCAGCTGCTGACGTCGTGGTCGGGAGCAATGACGCTGACGGTGTGGCCGAGGCCATCCAGAAGTTTGTGTTGCATGCCAATAAAGAGCAGGTCGCAGGCCTACCTCGCTGACCTGACACATGCAGCAGCATTGCAGCTTCCATAATATGAAACCCGGGGAAGAGTTGTTTGCTTTGTTTAACTTTGTGCGATCTGCTCGCTACCCAATATGTGTATCATAATTCATAAACTCGTCATGTGGTCCCTGGCTGTGGCCCTTAATGGGTCCGGGTTCTGATGTCTGGTGATACTTTGATAGTGTGACACTGTGATAGAGTGATCTGCTCATGGGGACATGGCCCACATGGGGACAGTGATGAGCTCCATAAAACAAAGTAGCGGTGTTGTAGATAGCATTATTAACTTTTACCTTGTGATGTTAAGATTTTACAGTCCAGCAGAGCATCACATTTGATTCAAAGGACATGGGAACAGCTGCCCATGAACCGGTACGAGCACGAAGTGAATTAGGTCTGCAAGCGAGAAGCCAGTGCCCCCCCTGGACTATCATCCAACGCACAACCACAAACCAGTGTCGTGGAAATGAACCCCATAGTGAGGAGGATAAGCCCCAATCCCAACTCGCACGCTAGCTACCCCAAGGTGTTTTTGCGTCCCCTGCCTATTCTCCTGTTCCTGATCAAAATTTCTGCAGAGGAGACATAAGATCTTTCAGCATGGCAGCCTGTGAAGTTTTTACAGTCCAACAGAGCATCACATTTGATGCATGGGACATGTATCTGGCAAATCTGAGCTTCAAAGCCTATACCCAGAGCCCCCGCTCCAGAACCAGTCCTCGTTCAAGGTTTCCAGCAGGTTGTTTTTGAAAACAGGCGGATTGTTGAGGAAGGTCTTGGTGCCTGGCAAGATGTGCGATGTAAAGTTTCAAGATACGTCACGATTAGTGGTTGCTACTATTAGTGGATTTTTGTTAGGCGCCCACGCGGCCGGACCTTTTGAGGAGGGCCCAGAGGTGTAACGTCATTGACAGGGATTGTACGCAAGCCCAGCCTCAGGATGGCACAGTATGCTGTCGGAGCTGGAGATAATGCCACACAGCTGATCACAATATTGATCAGGGGCAAGCCTAGCCGGTATTAATAAGGACTTCACTGTATGGCCCCACACTACACAAACATACCGACGTTACACCTCTGGGCCCTGCTTAGAGGTGTAACGTTATGAAAGCTCGGCCACGTCGGCAAACATTACGTCAGCTAGGAAAGGGAGAAGGCACAAATGGAGGGAAATGTAAAAATACAGAAGTATACCCTACTTATATCAGGCCTGGACATCAATGCTTGGCAATAGATGGAATGAGCAAGGTCGGTTTAATTTGGACTGTATCCGAGACTGTATCAACTGTTATGCTAGGCTAATTCAGCTACATAACAGCATGCGGCCATGGGGCGGGCCCTAGTGCAGTTTATAATGGTGCTTGCCGCTGGGCCCTGCTGAACGCTCAGCCGCGTGAGGCTGGTTGGGAATGTTTATGCTAAATTCAAATTACCATGCACAGTCAAGACTATGGTGCAGTCATACCACTCTCCTGTGTGAGGGGGCCGGAACATGGGGCCCGGTGAGATATAGACATGGGGAGGGATAATTATTGTGGCAGGTTCGAACCCTCAACCATTGGGGATGGAGACCACCAGCGTGATACCAGTGAAACATTTCCATTTCTAAAGCCTGGTGCAGTATACTTGCTCCTCAGGCCCCAGACGTTCCACAGGTCAAGGGCTGGTCCCTATTATCGTCCCAGTGGTGGCTGCCCGACAGCTCGGTAAATATTACCCGGCGTGCACTAAAATGACGACAATTACCACGTGTCTGGAAAGATGGGACACATCTGTCAGGGCCTAGAGGTGTGACGTCATCTATTGGAAAGATGGGACACAGTCACACAGCTGTCAGGGCCTTTTTCTTCTCCTATTTTCCTTCTCGTTGTCCCTTATCTTTCCAACCAGACAAATGGACGCCCACGCAGCCGAGCCTTTTTAAGCATGGCCCCGAGGACCGAGGTAAAGGCATGAACAGTTGCCTTTGACATTATGTTCAATTACCAAGCCATGCCACTCCTCTTCGCAAAACCCACCTTCTTTTATTTTAACATCACTACCGGTACTGTCCAATAATGTGAACAGGGGGATGTAAACTGCTCCAGAGGCCCCGACAGGGCTACGCCAGAAAATGACGTAACAACTCAGGGCCCTGCTCAAAAACCAAGAGGTGTGACACTGTAACGTCATGAACCAAAGGAGCCTTGTCCATAGGTATCCATTGTGAGCATTAGATACGTGCGCAGGAAAAAAGGCAGACCAGCCGTGCCCGCCCGGTGCATGCAAGCAGGGTTCCGGTTTTAGTTTCAAGCGGTTGGACCCTAAACCCAGAGCTTGCATGCCTCCACATATTATGTCCGCGAGGCAGGCGCACATGCCCCGAACATGACATCAGGATATGGCACAGGTTAAGCCGCATCGTACCACCAAGGTAGCGAGAAACGGCGTGATACAGCACAGGTTCAGCCGGATTGTGCTACCTTGGCCCCCAGTGGCACCGTCTGCCCCCATCAGCCTTTTGCTGTGGATGCGGTTCCCGGTTGCAGATTCGCCGCGCTGCTGGCAGGCAGGCTAACAGAGCAGCCGCACTTGCAGGCAAGGTCATATGCCCTTCAGGACACCGCCAGCCCCCATCAGCCTTTGTACTAGCTGTGGATGCGGCTCCCGATTGCAGGTTGGCTGAACTGCCTGCAATCAGGCGCACAGACCAGCCACACTTGCAGGTCAGCTAAGCTGCCCATGATGCCGCCACCACTCCCCATCAGCCTCATCACGAGCTTTGGACGCAGTCCCCGGTCGTAGATTTGCCGCGCTGCTGGCAGGCAGGCTAACAGAGCAGCCGCACTTGCAGGCAAGGTCATATGCCCCTCATGAAACTGCCAGCCCCCATCAGCCTTTGCACTAGCTGTGGATGCGGCTACCGATTGCAGACCAGACGCGCTGCTTGCAGAAAGACTCGCAGACCAGCCGCGCTCCCGGTTGCAGGCTGGCCGCGCTGCTTGCAGGCAGACTCAGAATCAGCCATGCTTGCGGGTAAGCTCACATGCCATTAATAACACCGCCAGCCCCCAGCTGGACGCGGCTTCCCGATTGCGGGTTGGTCGCTCCGCCAGCAGGCTCACAGGCTAGCCGCACTAGCAGGCAAGCTCACATGCCCTTCATGACGCCGCCAGCCCCCATCAGCCTTTGAACCAGCTGGACGCGGCTTCCCGTCGCAGGCTGGCCGCGCTGCTTGAGCAAGCGGCGGATCTCGGCGGTGGCAAGCTTTCCAGCCCCAGCGCCCTGCACAAAGGGTTGAGGGTGCAGGGTTAGCCTTAACCCTGCTTGGGTAAGCGGCGAATCTCAGGAGTGACAAGCTAGCCAGCCCCAGCGCCCTGGACAAAAGGGTTCAGGGTCAGCCTAAAGCCTGCTTGGGTAAGCGGGGGATCTCGGCGGTGGCTAGCTTTCCGACCCCGGTGTCCTGCACAAAGGGTTCAGGATTCAGGTTAAGTCCAAACCCTGCTAAGGGTAAGCGGCGGATCCAAATCTCACTTTTTCTTAAGCATGGTCAGACCTAGGGTTTACCAGTTCTGATTGCTCCTGTACCAGGGTTGAAGCCAGGTTTGACCGAATCTTTGGCCATTTCTTCGGCAGGCTTAGGCCCAGGCTTCACCCGATCTGGCGGTTGCCCTTAGCCTGAATGACATTGAATGCGCAAATTGGACTGCAGATAGTTCAGGTCCTGCACGCCACAAGCCTCCAGCTGCTGGTCATATTGGCCTGGCCTGGCCTGGCCACTGGCCTGGCCACAAGCCTCCAGCTACTGGCCATATTGGCCTGGCCTGGCCACTGGCCTGGCCACAAGCCTCCAGCTGCTGGCCATGCTCCCCGTTCAAGCAGCCGACTGTGCTCACCTGGCTGCTCGTTGGGGTCTGACTGCTGTCGATAACGCGCGTCAGGCTGCCGTCCCTCATTTCATACACCTGAACGATCAGATGGAAGGGGAATGGGCACAAGCCCTTAAGACGGAAAGGATGAATGACTCGGGTTGGGCACTTGGGCTGCCCCCCTTTTAATTCACACACCAGGGCAAACATACAAAAGAGGAATGGACACAACCAGAAACAGGGTCTACAAGCCCGTAAGACGAGAGGGATCAATGAATCAGGTCCGGCTGCTCCCTCTCAATTCACACACCAGGGCAAACATACAAGAGAGGAATGGACACAACCAGAAACAGGGTCTACAAGCCCTTAAGACGAGAGGGATCAATGAATCAGGTCCGGCTGCTCCCTCTCAATTCACACACCGGGGCAAACATACAAGAGAGGAATGGACACAATCAGAAACAGGGTCTACAAGCCCTTAAGACGAGAGGGATCAATGAATCAGGTCCGGCTGCTCCCTCTCAATTCATACAACTGGGCAAACATACCAAAGGGGAAGGGAAACAATCAGAAAGAGCGAGGTTACAGCATAGTAATACACAAACCTGAAGGATTTGGGGGGCTAAAAGAGTGGAAATGCTCGATCGTAACCCTAAACCCCTATATGGGGTGTAAAGGAGCCAAGCTCATGAAAGACCGTCGGAAAAGTTTTCCTCTTACGTCTGAGCTTGAAATCCTCTAACTTTCGAACCCACCCACCCTAAGCTCCGCTTTTGCTTCTGATGCTCCTCGTTACCCTGGAGCACCCCTTTGGCCAGCGGCTATTGGGCTGTTCACTGCGCTCCAAACCGTCAGTTTGTCCCCTCTGAAGACTTGCGAGTCGTCTCCGGTTCAGTGCTAGCAGATTTAGTTTTGCTCCGAAACCGACCCCCCCGACACTGGTTACACTTACTGAGAGCAGGACCCTCTACCTAACTGTGAACTGCTTGTGCAAGCTTGAGGAGTAGGATGACCGCAGTTTAAAGCGCCGACTTTCCTGATGGACGTTTTCACCCAACTCTTTATAAACGGGCAGTGATGATACTGTAGTCCCAAACTGATTCTATCTCGGAGACTATAGCCAATCTGAGCCCCCCAAATCAGGGTCTACAAGCCCTTGAGACGAAAGGGATCAATGGATCAGGCTGAACCTCTCACACTTCATTCACCTTGACGCTCAGGCAAGGAGGAGGATGGGTGTGATGAAATCTAGGCTTTCTTAACCCTTCACTTAATGTGTGCGTGAATCCTACATGCGGGCATGAACCATGAATGTGTGTGTGAGCTTTGAATGTGTCTGTAAACCCTGAATGCGTACGTGAACCCTTAACGTGCTCGTGAAACCCTAAATGCGCGTCTGACTGTATGAACCATAAATGCATGTGTAAACCCTGTCTACGTGTTAGATCCCTTAATGCACGCGAGAACCCTAAATGTAACCCCAAAAATCATCCGCCAAGCAGAGGGAACAATCATGACACGATAGCCATACTGCATGGCGCAACAACCAGTGCATGGTGATGGCACAGAGCCCTGGGCATGATAATTATATTCAAAGATACCAGGGGAAGTTGCCAATTTGCCATTCAAACCTCAGCCGCACAACCCCATAGCCCCATCAGCCGGTACGCGAAAATCTCCTAGCCAGTCCAACGCCCTGATGGAGAACTCATACCATCTCAAGACCTTGGCGTGGCAAGCCTTGCTCAGACTCAAGCCAGCGATGCCACCGTCCTGCTCAAGGCATGGGCCCGTGTCACCATCCTCGGCAAAAAGGCGACAAAAGAGGGAGGAAAACAACTGCGCCCACCCTCCGCCAGTAGCGATCAAGCTCCCAGCTAGGGGGAAGAAGCTCTTTGGCCCCACATCTGAACCCTTCACCAGACAACGAGGCTCACGTCTGAACCCGTCGCCAACAACAAGGAAACGGAGAGAGGAAAAGGGCAGTGACCACCCTCAAAGCCGCCCCAACCTTAACCCCATGCGAAGGAACAGCAGAAAGCACTTGCACACATGTGCGTGCGTGTGTGGTGGTGTGTGTAGTGCCATGTAAACTGTTGAATAGTGCATGTGTGTGCGTCTCAACCTATTGGTATACTTAAGCGCTTGTGAGACCGCCAACCCAATCCCCTTACCACCGATCTGCAGCCTTATAGAGTCCACGGTCAGGTACACATCCTGCTCCCTGCCGCTTAGTGAAGATATCATTGTTTAAGTTTGCACCCCGTGACCCTCCCCCATCAACCTTCGGCCCCCATAAGTCCACGGTCTCGTACAGAAACTACTCCCTGGCACTAAGTGTAGCTATTCCTGTATAATTTGCAACCCCATGACCCTCCCCCATCCACCTTCGGCCCCGATTAGTCCACCGTCTCCAACCAATTCTGCTCCCCTCCGCTTAATTATGCTGTTTTGTCCAGGGTTTCAACCCCGTGACCCTCCCCTGCCGACCCCCAGCCCCAAAGAGTCCACAGTCAGGTACAGATCCTGCTCCCTGCTCTTCAGATAAGCCTTATTGTCTCAGGTTGGACCCCACAACCCTCCCCCACCAACCTCCGGCCCCGATAAGTCCACAGTCTCAAACCGATCCGGCTCCCTGCTGCTTATCTAAGCTACGAATATCTCGGGTTTCAACTCCAGAACCCTCCCCTAACATACCTCCAGCCCCGATAAGTCAGCAGTCTTGTACGGATCGAGCATTTCGTCGCCACCTCCCGCCTCCTCCCCGTCGAGGCTGTCCTCCCCGCTGGCTACCGCGTACGAAAAGCCCGTAGGCATCGGAACAGCCAGGCCCGCTGGCCATGGGAGGATGCTGTTCAGCGGCCCCGACGGTGACACCGAGGCGGTGCTGAGCGGCGTCGACGGAGAGACTACTCCCCGCGTGTACACCGAGGGAACGGGGTACCGGTCTGAAGCCTGACTGGCCGCTGCCGGGCCCGGTGGGGACTCAGACGCAGACTGCGGCTGGCTGGCCAAGCCGGCGGGCGCAGAGGCAGAGTCTGCTACGGAAGGCTGCGCGTCTGTTCCCTCCTGCTGTCCAGCTGCGCCTGCACCAGACCCCACCTGGCTCAGTTCAGGGCGCTGCTGCTGCTGCTGCTGCTGCTGCGGCGGCGGTGGCTGCTGCTCAACCTCTTCTGCGGGCAGAGCTCTGTCTGCGTTCCTCTCTTGCGTGACCTTGAGGCTGGTCTTGCGTCCCGCTGCTTCCCAGCGGTCCTGCAGCTCGGCAGCCGCGGCCTCCTTGGGCAGCGTCACCAACAGGTTGCCGCCAGACTGCCATTCGGCGCCCTTCAGACGGTTCACAATGTACTTGTACTCGATCTTAACGCTGCGGGGTGAGTGCGAGGGGGGGAATGTGTGAGGGGGGACATGAGCGAGGCCACGGGCAGGGAGCAGTTGAGTAGGTCCACAATGCACTTGTACTCGATCTTAACGCTGCAGGGTGAGACCGAGGGGGAGACATGTGTGAGGCCACGGGTAGGGAGCACTTGAGGGGGATTGGAGGAAGACTGACCGTTGCGCTTCATAATCATGGTGTGAGGGGGGACTTGTGTGGGGCCATGGGCAGGGAGCAGTTGAGACGGTTCACATGAACGTAGACAGTGGTTAGGTTTAAGGGTTGCCCCTCAAGGGTTTAAGGTTGCCCCTCAAGGTTGTAGGGTTGCCCCTCAAGGGTTTAAGGTTGCCCCTCAAGGGTTTAAGGTTGCCCCTCAAGGGTTTAAGGTTGCCCCTCAAGGGTTTAAGGTTGCCGCTCAAGGGTTTAAGGGTTGCCCCTCTAGGGTTTAAGGTTGCCCCTCAAGGGTTTAAGGTTGCCCCTCAAGGGTTAAGGTTGCCCCTCAAGGGTTTAAGGTTACCCCTCAAGGGTTTCAGGGTTGCCCCTCAAGGGTTTAATGGTTGCCCCTCAAGGGTTTCAGGGTTGCCCCTCAAGGGTTTAAGGTTACCCCTCAAGGGTTTAAGGTTGCCCCTCAAGGGTTTAAGGTTGTCCCTCAAGGATGTAAGGTTGCCCCTCTAGGGTTTAAGGGTTTTCCCTCTAGGGTTTAAGGTTGCCCCTCTAGGGTTTAAGGTTGTCCCTCAAGGGTTTAAGGTTGCCCCTCTAGGGTTTGAGGGTTGCCCCTCTAGGGATCAAGGTTGCCCCTCTAGGGTTTAAGGTCGGCCCTCAAGGGTGTAAGGTTGCCCCTCTAGGGTTTAAGGGTTGCCCCTCAAGGGTTTAAGGTTGCCCCTCAAGGATTAAAGGTTGGCCCTCAAGGGTTTAAGGTTGCCCCTCAAGGGTTTAAGGTTACCCCTCAAGGGTTTAAGGTTGCCCCTCAAGGGTTTAAGGTTGCCCCTCAAGGGTTTAAGGTTGGCCCTCAAGGTTGTAAGGTTTAGGGTTGCCTCTCAAGGGCATGATACATGGAGTTTGAAGGTAGCCTAGCTGAGGAGGGCGGATCCAGGTGCAGGCATCACACTCTTGTTGCATGCATCACACTCTTGTTGCAGGCATCACACTCTTGTTGCAGGCATCACACTCTTGTTAGGGTGTATCTAGCCCAATTCACCACTCTTTTATGCTGGGGCAGACCTAGCTCCAAGGAACACATTCCCATGTTATGGCCAATCAAGTGACCGGTGTCACACTTCTATGATAGTGTGATCACAGCTGCACAAATCACACTTTTGACAGGGCGGATCCAGCTGCATGCATCACACTACTTTGTCTGAAGGACGCTGCGTGCGTCACACTTTTGTGCTGGGTGGATCCAGCTGCATGTGTCACACTTTCATGTCGGGGCAGATATAGTTGCATGCGTCATACCTCTAGACATGGACAGATTTATCATCAGTTTGCACAGTGCCACTATTCCCTGCTGGATCAACGTCAGAAGTGTGCACCGTCTGCTGTGCACCTACTCGGTCGGCAGCTCAACCTCCACTTGCCACAATCAAATCAGTGAGATGCCCATGACTGTGCAGCACCTGGCCCGTAAACCCGGCATAGCTCCAGCTGTCTGGATAAATAATTAGCCCATTTAGCTGGTAAAAACGAATGAAAAAACTAGCTCCAGCTGCCTGAATGGCGGATCCATGCCATCAGTCTGCACCTACTCGGTGGGAAGCTCCAGCTCCACTTGCCACATGTGTCCCTCGGTCCAGCGCATGGACAGGGCCTTCTTTGCGCTCCACGAGCCGAGCTTGTCATGGCTGCCGATCACAGACAGGGATTCACCATGCTGGACTTGCAGGGGCACTTTCAATAGTACACGAGTAGAGGAGGCAGCAGGGATCTGTCCTGGCGAGGATGCAGCGGGTGTGGGACCAGCAGCAGCAGCCAAGGCGGTGCCCGTAGGGCCGTCCCCGCTAGACGGAGAGGCTGTCCCTGCTATCTGCCGATGCTCTACGGTGTCTGCGTTCCTCTCTTGCGTGACCTTGAGGCTGGTCTTGCGTCCCGCTGCTTCCCAGCGGTCCTGCAGCTCGGCGGCCGCGGCCTCCTTGGGCAGCGTCACCAACAGGTTGCTGCCCGCCTGCCATTCGGCACCCTTGAGACGGTTCACAATGTATTTGTACTCGATCTTAACACTGTAGGGCAATGGAGATGGTGTGGGGGGGCCATTGTGTGGGGCCACGGGTAGTGAGCACTGGATGGACACACTGGAGGGGGATTGGGGGAAGACTGGCAGGGGCATTTGATGGACACACTACTACACCAAGGCGGGTAGGGAGCACGAACAGAGGAGGCATACAGGAGGGGGCTGGTTGGGGCAGGACAAGACGTGCCCTCCGGCTGCTCCGGTTTTGAATTCTTTTGGAGCACAGCGCCCTCATCAGAGTAGGCGGATTGTAGGCGGGGTGGTGTGCACCTCATAAGGGGGAATGAGGCATAGGGCGTACGCAAAGAGGCTTTATTGACCATGCCTTTGTTTACATGACACTTCAAACGATGATAGATGCAGCTGCTAGTCATCCTTTGACTTGGGTGTGGGCGTGGCCATGCAAATCAGAACCAGGAGCTCTGCTGCACACTGTTGACAGAGCGGCAAAGCCAGTAGACATCTGGCGCCAGAGGTCTACTGGCTTTGCCGCTCTGTCAACACATACACCAAATCTGCGAGCAGCACAGAAAGTCCTTTCGCCCGAAGTGCAAGAGCTGTGAGTCCATACCAGGAGTGCGCACATTCTTGGTGGGCAGGTCCATTTGTCACACTCGAATCAGTGCCATAATTATGCAGCACCTGGCCCTTAAGCCCGGCAGAGCTCTAGCTGTCAGGATCATGGATCCATGCCAGCAGTCTGCACCTACTCGGTGGGAAGCTCCAGCTCCACTTGCCACACGTGTCCCTCCGTCCAGCGCATGGACAGGGCCTTCTTTGCGCTCCATGAGCCGAGTTTGTCGTGGCTGCCGATCACAGACAGGCATTCACCATGCTGGACTTGCAGGGGGAGTTTCAGCAGGACACGGGTAGAGGGGACTGAAGCCTGGCATGTGGGTGCAGCGACAGGCCTTGTAGGCCTGCAGCTCCGAATGCCGCGGGTTGAATTTGCTGAGGAGGTGCAGCCTGCCGATGAGTGCCGGTAAATCGATCGATTCATTTTTTGCTTGTAGGATGAACGGGGGAGGAGTCAATGTCGGAATGCGACGTTGGTGGGATTTTGAATAAATTAATGAGACTCTCTGTGAAGCAATAGATAGTATCAACCTACAGATGTCCGACACAAGCCTGTGCACATCCCAGAGCACAACTTGTAGATTTGTTTGTCAGATTCTCTCGAAATACGGCCAACCTGGGTAGCTATCGAGGCAGTTGATGCCAATGCGACCCGGCAAGATCGAAACGCTTGCAGAAGCTCTCTCCGACTCAGGACAATATTGAGTTCAATGGTAGTTAAACGCGCACTAAAACCATTGAGGGGGGTGCATGGTCAATAACCCGGTACAAAAACTCATGAAACTACCGTGAAACTACCTCAATTCTGGGTAGGCGCTCCTTTTCTTTCTTGTTGGCCCGGGCAATTGCCAGGGCCTCATCTGAAGGGGATTTGACCGTTTGAGGCAGGATTCGAGGGTTTGGAACGTGTACCTATGGCCTCGACATTGGAGTCCTCTATGGCAACCAAGATGACGACCAGTCCTCTGCCATCTGCCCCTTCCTCTGGCCCCTTCACATCCAAGCAACTCCGCAACGCCATGCATTGATATATACAGATCAAGACCATGGTGTGCAGGCCAGGGGGTGGAAGTCGCAACTTCACAGCTTGATTATTCACTAGGCATGAGGTGCTTCCAGCTGAAAGTAGTGATCCACTTGGTAGATCTCAACCATGTTTGGGGAAGCAGCAGGCTCATGTGCTTGTGGCTAGGCAGCAAGCTTTTGTGCGAGGGGGCGTACCAATGAATAACCGCTGCCCCCATTCCATATATTTGCAGGACCTCTTCTGCGCTAAGAGGGCGCACATGACACAACCTGCAAATCTGCGATCCTGTCCATGCATCAAACGGAATTAACCATTGGCCAAGCACGATCAGCATGAGCCTGTTTGACCCGATTCACTAGATCTGGCCTCCCAGCTTACAACTTGAGCTATCATGCTCTGGTATTTCATCTCATTGTCCCAGTTTCCTCATTGCCCAAATAAATATGATTGCAGCACCTGCCCCATGCATCCATTTTGATGCTGCGATGGCTTGCTTGAAAAATAAATCCGCAAACATGTTCAGGCAGGTGTGAGACAGGATTACAAAATCATGGCGCATGTGCTGACCTGGTGGTTTCATTGTAGAACACCTGCTCAGCATTCAGCAGGGCCCAGCGGGTATGCATCATTCCAAAACTGCAGCCAGCTTCTGCATATAATAAATTATTATCACCAAATACCAAGTAATTATTAATACTAAATTACCAAATTATTACCAAATACCAAGTTATTAAATTACCAAATTATTAATACCAAATACCAAATTACCAAATAACTTATTATTACCAGTACTGTATCCATTATTTTAAGCATGCGAAGACATTTTCTTTGTGGTAAGAGTGCTGCTTGTAGTAGAAAACAATTCCAGTGGGGTGTGGGGAGCGTGGGGAGTCTAATGCAAATGATGAAATGACGGTAACTTACCTCTTGAGTGCCGATTATGCCATTATCGGCATCGCTTTTTATTCAGGGCACCCCCTGGGGGCACCTCTTTCTCTTTCTCTTCCGCCCCTCCCCCGTGCGCCCCCCGGTCCTGTCTCGTCTCCCCTTATATTTATTTCCAACTGGACAGTCGGACCGTCGGACGCCCGCGCAGCCGAGCCTTTTCAAGCAGGGCCCAGAGGTGTAATATCATTCAACCTGGGGGGATCTAGAAGGAAACGGCATGAGCTCCTCATGGCAAATTTCACAGCTAGGTAAACAGCTGCTGCCACACATGCAAAATCATGGGGCTCAATGCACATACGCAACGCTTTGGACGGTGTTCATTTTGGTACGCACTTAAACTCTACCAGTATGCAAAGGCCGACCTTTGACGGCCGGCGGGGACCAAACTTTGAACAGCCTATGGCCGGAGACCCAAGCAGCTGGGCTTGCCACACCTTGCCCCACTGAAGGCGAATTGTTGCTGAATCTCCCTGAAATTAGAAGCGAAACTAATCTTTTAGAGGAAACCAAATCACCCCAAGTCTGCATGTAGGGCAGAGCATATATATAGGTGAGATAGCATGTCAAGGACGGGTTGTGGCACGGTATACAGGTAATCAAGAGCACCTCGGCAATTCTGAAGCGACAAACCGGCCTGCAGTTGACAGAGCTCGGGACAGCAACAAAGTTTGCTAGCGCCTCAAGGATTTCCTCAAGGCGTAGTCCCCGTAGGCTGCTCCAAATATGTCCAGTAAGCAATTATCTTGCGTCCCAAGCCCATGGTTGTGTCCCTGCCCCTGTTATCTTGCGCTAAACAGCCATGGCTTTAAAATCAAAACAGGAAAGAGAATCAGCTATATAAAGTGAGATCACATATTGCCTAGTCATTGGTTCACAATTTAGACCTGATGCGCAGGAGTAATCAAGTAATCCTCATCTTTATGGTAAGTGATAGAAGGCACGCAGAATACCACGCAGGTGACAGAAGTTTAATACTACAGACAAGGGATAGCCTGAAGATGATAGAGGGCAGATGCGAGCAGGTTGCAAGGCTGTGAGAAAACAAATGGAAAATAAATGTTATACAATCTGCAGGAAAGCTTGCCTGAGAAACAAGCGATAAAGGCCGGGAATCCGTGATAGATCACTAAAACTGTAAAGCATGCAACTGGTAGCTTGGTATAAAAAACTAATAGAGTGTCTAAGACTGTGAAGGCGACTGTCCAGTAGAATACAAAGACAACCACACAAACCACACAAACCATGCAGTCACCTGTCATTCACCAGATTGATGTCTTCATTAAATTGTCCTACGAATTGCACAAAGGGCAACTGACGAAGTTGGAGTGCCGAGCCCCCTCGTGCACAAATAGGCCATGACTCCCAAAAGTGTAGCGAATTCTGCAAGAACGATTGTACACAATAATTATGCTTAATAGGTACTTACATGTTAAAGCAAGGTAGACAGCTACGTTATTTTACATTAAAAGCGGGTTCATGGTGGACTGGTGGAGCCACGTGTGCAGACTGGGTGCACTAATAGAGTCAAGGGTGTAGAATTGCAGTCTTCACTGCAGACTGCAAACAGAGCCGATAACGAGCACTTAATCAAGAATGCGTAGTGTGTGGACGGACCAGATCAAGAGCACGTTCATAATCAGGAGTGTGCACTGTGTGGAGTAATGGAGGACATGCTATGTGCGCGCTTTGCACAACGATCTTCACTTGGGGGCTGAGCGGTCCTTGAGGGCCTTTTGAGACTTCCTGAATGTTCCCATCACGCCAGCGACAATATTTGAGGCCGCCTCTGCCGCCATACTTGGATATCCAGACTCGGATATCCTTCTGGCAGCCTTGCTCATGGCCTCCTTGGCTTGAGCCATGACAGCCGAGTGTGTCGCTGCTACTGGCGCGGCGACCTTGGCTGCGACAGGAACAACTGCAGTCTCCACAGCCACATGCCCCTCTACTGCACCCTCTAAATCCACAAGGTCTGCCTGAGGTACAGATCCGAGCTCCTCTGCCACGATGTCGCTGATGGTCATTTCAGGCAATACCTGAATCTCAGCAGAAAGATCAGTGGCAGCTTCTGCACAGCCTCCAGCCAGGGCCTGTGTCACGTTGACACTGACCTCTGTTCCCTGCCAGCTGATCTCCGCCGTCTGGGCTCCTGAGGGTATCAACACGACTGTGTTGCCACCCTGCTGCCACTCTGATCTCTCGCCCTTCACAATGACGTACTTGCACTCGAGGTTGGTACTGAGGGCCAGGGAAGCAAGAAATTGGGTCATGCGGTCTAAGGGGAAAGTCAACATGACCACTCTTTATTTTACTGTCTGCTAGACCATCTTCGAGGGGCCAACACAAGGATGCTAGAGACCACAGGTCCCCGTGCGGGGGTCATGGTCAAGGTTAGAATCATTGACTGGCCCACGGCCCGATAGGCACTTGGCAGGGCTTGCACCAGGTTCCCCTAGATTGCAGGCCCTGCTTAAAATGAATAGAAGATGAAGCATGCTAAGATAAAAGGAGCTGTCAAGATTTTGCTGTTGGATCACAGCAAGCAGGTCTCATTCAAATTTGGAGGCAGAACTTTTTGTTCAGAACCGTGCAAGCCAGATGCAAGCTAGTTAACTATAAAGTTAGATCGTTCCTTGGATCCTTCCCTACAACTGTGCTGCATGTTCGAATAATTTATATTCGTGCTCACCCGGTGGGCAGGTCGGTTTCTCCCACCCAGACGTCGCTCTCTGTCCAGGCTAGCTTCAATGCTGAGTCTACATCCCAGGATCCGGACAGGCCAGCAATAGCGATAGAGGCACCGAACTCAAGGTGCGCCGGGACCTTGAGCGTGACCTTGGCAACTTGGTGGTCGGGCATAGCTCGACTCAAAAACGCCCGCTTCGTGCTTCTTTGAATATTCACAAGGCGCACGCGGAGGCTCGGAAGCGATATCATTGCAAGGGCCGTGAGATCTGGGAACGGAGTGAAGACGTGTGAGTGTCCGAGATCCCCCTGTTGGAGATGGTATCCCCCTGTTGGAGATCGTCGCTTTCAAAATAGCGTATCCACTGACAGTCAGATACCGGTCCTCGGGGTTTAGACACACGGGGTTTAGGAGCTCGGGCTCCCACTCTTCACCGCGAGCGCACCAGTACCGCACCCGCCAGTACCGGTAACGCACGCTGTCCCGGTATCGTTGGCGTGTGAATTTGTTTAGGATGGTGCATGCCCGCTGGTTCCCGCTGAATGCTTGACCACGTCGGGCTGGTAGGGGACGAGCAAGCTCAATGTCAACTACCGGTACCATGCACAGCTACCTAGGGCCATTGTGCAGCCATGCCACCCACCTATTCAAGAGGACAGGAACATGGAACACAGCAAATCGATCAAAGTTGCAGCGATACCCACATCCCTTGTGATGGAACAGGAAATTCAAACCTGGTGTCTTCATCATGGAGGCATGGAGAGACAAAAAGAGAGAGGATCGCTTGCTTTGGCGGGTCCAATCCCTCTACCATGGGGTAAGGATGCCACCAGTGTTGGACCACTGGATCATTAAACCCTTCTGAGACAAAAAATGTTTGTTTAAGATCTGAGGTGGTCCGAGTTGGCTTTCGTGGCACAAGACCAGCTGCAGTGCAGCTGTTATTTTTCTGGGTGCTGGCTCATGGCAGCAAGGAGACATAAGACAGGCTTGACCCGCCCTAACCATCCTGTCATCACCGCCTTACTCCCAGTTATGCCAGGATCCGTGCAGCCTCCCACTACGGGGGGTCAGCTGGCTGATGTATTGCACCTAGCGTCCCACCGGGCTGTGCTTTAACTTTGGTATGTTTTGCAAGACTTCTTGCCTCTAGCCTTTGTCCCCTCGGCGTGGCACCAGTTGCCTCCATCTCACCCCTTCATTGGTGTTCAGGGAGAGGATGAGCATGTAGCCTTGCAGCTCAAATTGCCGCTTGGAGTGACCTGGGATGGAGACTGCACTTAATTGTTCCATCTTTCCTCCCAAGTCTTTAGTTACGCGCCCACGCACGCACCGAGCCTTATTTGAGCAGGGCCCAGAGGTCTTAGTGTGTAACGTCATAGACTGAATTGTTTGCTCTTTGTAGCCGGCTCAAGCATTTAAGGCAGTTTGCCGACTCCGTCGTCCTTATTTCCAACATGGCCCAGAGGTTTTACGTCATTAGCCTTTAGGGAGTTTCCTTTGTTGTGGCAGTCTCTGTCCTGGAGATTTTACAAGTCGCGCTTGACGCTTAAGCTCTCGGTGGTTTCTTTGGGCCAGGTCATTAGGGCTTTTGGTCTCTGTCTTGATGCATGTTGGAGTGGCAGTTTTTTTTCTTTCGTTTCTTGCCTGGCTTTCCTCGAGTGGGATGCTCTTTCTGTAGCTCTTTCAGCTTAGTCCCAGGAGCATGACATATGTGTGTAGGCTTAAGCTGCTGGATGCCAGCTCATGTAATGCAAGGGTATTGTGGCTACAATTCAGCTACATCACAGTCTGTGATTGGTACGGCCAGCAGCCGAGTACTGTATGTTGGGTTTGCATGCCCGATTTGTGCGAAAGTGGCAAATCCCGTAGGTGAAAAACGACTTTCTTTACTCAAGGTGGGGCTTGGACGTCCCGTCCACTAACTTGGACTTCCCAATATCCACGCCTGCCTGAAAATAGTGACATTCTTCTCTGCCCCACTGTACACAACAGGATGACCACTCTGTTCTCACAATGGCTGCCTCAAGCAATAAACGGATAATGGCCCCGGACAAGTCAATTTGTCCGTCCAAGCAAAACAAAAGTTTGTCATGTGAAGCTTGATTTCAAATAACTGTATATCTTAAACTAGTTAATAACGTTCCACCTTCAATAAAGCTCGGCCACGTCAGCAAACAAAAAGTCAGCTGGGAAAATCAAGAGAGAAGACACAACAGGAAAGAAAGGAAAGCAAGTTCGCCTTAATTTAGTGACGCCTTGCCATGTCGGTAATGACGACGACAAGCGCTTGGGGCTATGAGATGGGGATATACAGCAGACGCCTGAGAAGGGAACTTGGGAACATGATTGTTTGAAGTTCAAAGGGAGGATCATCTATTTGCTGCATGGGACAGGTGCCCGCAAACCGATTGGAGCGCGAAATAAACTGGGCAGAGAAAGATGCAGGGATCCCTAAAGCTGAAACCTACACATACGGACATACCTCACATCTCCAACTCAGTTGCTTATGTCATTTCTTGATGAGCCTGAACAGAGGTCCTAATGAAGCTCAGACAATGAGAAGCAATTGCTTATAAGTAATATACCCTGGGCCGCCACTTGACAGTATGCCCTTGGAACCCCTCAGCTTCCACATACTGCTGTTTCTTGCATTCTGCACAAATCCTGTACTCTGAGCAACGCGACACGATTGCTAGAGATGATGCCAGCCGCTACTAGTGACCATGAACATTACCCAAGAGAGCTACATGGCATGCCCAGGCTTTGGCTTTGGCTTGAGGACCACTCTCTTGCTCGACACATGTCTCAGCCATCTTGCACATGGCCCAACAGCAGATCTAGATCTAGATCTAAGCATGGGTTGGCAGCATATCTAGATCTGAACACGGCTTGGTTACACATCTTAACCTGAGCACGGGTTGGTAGCAGACCTAGATCTCAGCATGTGGCCCTACAGCAGATCTAGATCTTAGTACTTGGCCCTGCAGCAGATCAAGATCTAAGCACGGGTTGGCCGCGCTATCCTCCACCAGGTACTCTTCAAGGTGCTGGAGGTCCATGTAGGCAGTCCCGCTGGCTGTTGCTCCTGTTGCTGCTGTTGCGGCTGTTGCTGCTGTTGTTGCTGCTGTTTTTACTTCTGTTGTTGTTGTTGTTGCTGTTGTTGCTGCACCGGACGGCTGTGTGCACTTGACGTGCTGTTGCATGCTGATGCGGATGCTGGCCGGAGCAGCCGGCAGCTGGCATGCTGGCTGGGTGCTGCTGCCGCTGCCCCCGCAGTTGCCGCTGCCGCCATGCTTTGTGCGCTTTGCCACAAACATCAGGCGCAGCTGGACGAGCGTCGCGATCATGCCCATCTGCCAAACAAGCTCCGCCTACAGCATGAGCCAAAAGGGTTTAGGGTTTAGGGTTTAGTCAAAGAGGGGCGGGAGTGCCAGAGCTGCGGAAAGGATAAACTAAAGAAAACTACGCCCCGCAGAGGTTCAAGGGTTAGAAAAACAGTGCAAAATTGGCTGTAGCCATGACCGCACCGTTCCCATTGGGAGCTGTCGAGGGATTGGGGGCAGCCGGAGAAGCCCTGCTGATGCATCAACATGGCAGTACCTTCCGGCAAGACCTGTGCTGTATCGTGCTGTACAGTTTACCTTGGTAGTGTATCTGGCTTCACCGGGGACCCATCATCCGGTCACCCTTATTATATTTTTGTGTTCTTCATGACGTGGTTCCGACTTTTGCTCCGACTTTTTGCCAGCAGGCCCCAGGGGTGAAACCTGATTGACTAAGCTGGGCGTTTGAGCAGGCCCCAGAGGTGTAACGTCATGAACCCCTGCTTCCCGTGCCATACATTGGACCTACCTTTGCCTTTAAAACAGGTAAGCCCTTAATCCCACCTTGATCTCTCGGACCATCCATTCGGCATGCTTGATGAGTGTGTGCAAAGCGGCGATGGCCTCTCGCCTGAGCATGAGTCACAAGAAAAGAAAGGGAGGCCAGTCAGATCAGCGAGATCAGTGAGATCAGCCAATGACATTACACCTCTGGGCCCTGCTAAAAAAGGCTCGGCCGCATGGGCGCCTAATTAAAAAGAGTTTGGAGGAAAGATGGAAACAACACAAGGGGGCAGGACAGAAGAAAGGAGGGAAAAGTGGGTAAGAGGGAAAGAAGGAGAAGAACACAAGGAAAGAAAGTGAGATCCGTGCAAGTAGTTTGTCTTGGAGCCACATGAGGTAGGGGGGAGGATTAGCCGTGTATGTGATCAATCTAGCGCTGCGAGCATTGGATGGTCGCCTCGAGGCATCCACCTGTCAAGGATCCACGAGGGGGGTAAAGGAGCTTCCCGTTTTAGATCTAGCTTTGAGGAAGGTCAGCTTGCTCATCAGTCCTATACCATCCACACCCACAAGGCGAAGCCTCAAGCAGGGCCCACCACTTCCGCAACATCCTAGACCTAGTTCAATCACAACCAGGCCTGCTCTATACCCTGCTTGCGCTTTCGAGTAGGGGCTCCAGACAGAAAAAAGAAAAAGAAAACTACGCCCCACAGGGGCGTGAGGGTTAAGAAATCAGCGCGGCATGGGCCTAGGCCGCGTCCGCGCCGTTACTTTTGCACATCATGACAACGTCACTCAGATGGATTCCAAAAGAGTCCTTCACAATGTAACATCACGAGCTAACCGCACCTAAAGGGTTTTTAGGGCTACGATTGTTGTTGTTAGGGTTTAGAGTCCATACCTGAAGGAGTCGTCGGCGTCGATCGCAAACTCCGGCAGGGCCGTCGCCTCTCCGATGGGCCGGCCGCGACACGTGTCGCCGTGGGCCTCCTGCTGTGCCCAGTCGGACCCGGCACCCGAGGGTTGTCGGAAATCACGAGCGCGCACGAGAGCGGACGCTCCTGACAATGACGAGACGAGCGGGCGGAGCGCCAGCGGCGCGGATCGCAGCACGGACTCCTTCTCCTTCTCTTCCCCCTCCTCCACGTCCTCGTCCTCCTCGGGTAGCCCGGGTAGGATGACCCCAGCCCTGCCTCCCGCCAAAGCATGCTCAATAGCTTCATGGCTCCTCCCGACCTCCTCCGAGGTCGAGCCGTCGCCAGAAGGCACAGCACCCTGCCCGCCGATCGACGACGGCACTTGCAACCCCGGCCACAAAACCGGGTGCGTCGCCAGCGCCTGATCCACCCGCCCGGCCGGCGGTGGGAAGGAAGCAAAGCCTGACCTGGGATAGCTCAGCTCTGCTGCGCTGCTGGCGGATGGCAGTGACGAGCGGCGTGCGGGGTGGTCCGGCGCCGCCACCGTCCCGCGAACACTGCCGCTATGCATCGACCACGGATAGAGCTGGCCTGCACCAGAGCCAGGTGCGGGAGGCAACGCCCGTTCTTCTAGTTCATGCAGCTGCTGTTGTTCCGGAGCGGAGTTGCCGTACGCCCACAGCCCGTAGCGAGTGCTCGCTGGCATGTGCGCCACGGAAGCGGCAGTCGGCAGCCGCATAACGGGCGGAGACCGAACAGCAGACAGCGGCCGTGCGCCGGTGGAGAGCTGGGCCGCCGTCGCCGTCCGTGCTCCGGTCGCAGCCGGTTGCGCCCACATGTGCACCGCGGCTCCGCCCGCAGACGGCTGCTGGTGCGGGACGGGCAGCGGCGGCAACAAGGCCTGCTGCAGGAGCCCTACAACCTCCAGCGCGTCCAACTTCTGGTGGTCTAAGAAGGCGCTGTCAGGCCGTTTCTGATGCTGCCGGACCCGCTTGCTGCTGGGCTCAGGGGAGGGGCCGGCGGAACCCGGCCGGGAGCCGGCAGAGCGCTGGCCGAGCGCCGAGGTACGCAGCAGGTTGAGCAGCATGTCTGGGTCGGCCATGGAGACCAATTGGTTGGGATCACGACGCAGCCGTGGCTGGCCAGAGGTGGAGGACCCTGCGGACATGGGCCGTTCGGCAGGGCCGAGCAGAGGGCCATCTGGGTGCGTCCCTGGCTGCTTCGCCGGGGAAGCCGGCCACCTGGGGGACTCGGACGGCTGGTCGCACTCGGTCAGCCGCTTGCTCAGCAGCGGGGAGAGGCGCGGGGATGGCTGATCAGGCGGGCGCTTGGCGGAGCCCGAGCCGGATCTGGGACTCTGTCGGGTTGCGGCTGGCTGCGGCGCCGTAATGAGCAAGGACATCAGGGCGGGGGCGGCGCCCGCGGACAGCCTTGGGCCGAGGCCCAGCATCTGGCCCGCTGCGGTGTGCTGCCGGCCCTCCCAACTCGAGCTCCCCCCATCTTCCGCAACCGAGGCGTCACACTCGGCCAGGCCGCCCCACCGCGCCGAAAAGCTCGCGAGGCTGTGCTGCATTGCGGGCGCATCGTCGGTCGTCTGTGGAGCGCGGGTCGGCAGCGCAAAGTCTAGCTGGCTGGATGAGATGTCGGGGCCGCTGGCCCCGCGCGGCGAGAAGGAGGCGCACGACGGGCCGGCTGGCTGGCCGGTCGGGTCCAGCATCCTCCGCCAGTAGGCGGTGGTCGAGGCCCGCTGGAAGCGCGCGGCACTGCTGCGGGTCGCTGCTGCTTCGGAGCTCCCTGGGGCAGATGCTGAGACGGGGTCCAGGTGGGCGGCTTGTAGCCGGTCCAGCCGCAGAGAGGCGAGGAACGAGGGCTGGGACGCTGAGGGCCTTCCAGGGGTGTCGCCGAGCCTGCTACCGCTCGGAGCGCGGTGGCCGCCAGGCACCGGCTTCTTCATTTTGACAACCGAGAAGGTCATCAGCTTGAGGACCTGCGCATCAAGCAGGGAGCGCACGGCAAAGGGGTGGTTGCTTGGTGGTTGATGGTTGATGGTTGCTGTTGGTAGCTGTTGGTTGCTGTTGGTTGCTGGTGGTTGCTGTTGGTAGCTGTTGGTTGCTGTTGGTTGCTGTTGGTTGCTTGAAGGTAGGCTGTTGGTTGCTTGGTAGTTGCTGTTTAAAGTTCACTGGGATAGTTGGGGATTGTAGGCATGGAAGCCAGCCTTATCATAGGAGTTGTTGGACCAGGGTTTCAGGGTTAGGGTTCCGGGGTCAGGGTTCCGGGTCCAGGGTTGAGGGTCCGGGGTCCAAGGCCTAGGGTTCAGGAACCCAGGTTCCGGGTCCAGGCTTCCGGGTCCAATGTCCAGGGTTCAGGATTGTTGGAATACAGGTTACTGGTTGAGAATATGCGGTCCAGACTTCACAGAGGCTGTCTCCACTCTCCAGCAAAGAGGACCAGGGAGGACCAGCAGTACCAAATGTGGGAAGCACAGCTAACTGAGTATCGACGGATGCCCGGAAGACACCGCAACATGTCATACAACCTCGATGAAAAGGGGCAAAGTTTTGCCCTTTGTCTTACCAGGTGGGCTCAGCCCTGGCTCATCTTGACGACCCCAGGTTTCAGGGTTAATGGCTCAGGGTTGATGGTTCAGGATGAAGGGTTTTGGGTTTTGGGTTTAAGGCTTAGGGTTCAGGGTTTCGGGTTAAGAGCCCAGCCCAGGCTCATCTAGAAAGTCCAGCTTTGAGGGTTCAGGTCAAAGGCTTAAGGGTTCAGGATAAGCCCCGGTTCATCTTTAAGGTCCCAGGTATCAGCGAGTAGGGTTTAGGGTTCAGAGCTCAGGTCTAGACGTAAGCCCCGGCTATTTTTTCAGGCTACAGATTCGAGAGCTAAGAGTTCAGAGTTTAGGGTTGAGGCTAAACCCTGGTGCGCCAAAGTTACGGATCCAAAGGTTTTGGGCTCAGGGTTCAAGTTCCAGGATAAACCCCGGGGCTCGTTTTGAAGGCCCCAAGTATCAGGGTTAGGGTTTAGGCTCTGCCCCCGGCTTATCTTGCAAGCCCCAGAGTACATCGAAAACTCGACTGAAGGTTCAGGGTTAGGGTTAAGGGCTTGTCTTTCAGGATTCAGGTTTAGGGTTTGGGATTTAGGGTAAGGAGTTTACGGTTTAGGGTTTTCCCAGGGCTATGGGGGTTCAGTCTTACAGCCCCATCCCTGGATCACCTTGAGAGCACCCGGCCCGCCTGGCCTGTTGCGTCCCATCAACCTCAGCTCCTTAAGGCTTAGGGTTTAGGGTTTAAGGTTGCGAGTTTAAGGTTTGAGGGTTTAAGGTTGCGATTTTAAGGTTTGAGGGTTTTCTTAAGGTTTTGAGGGTTAAGTCTTATAGCCCCATCCCTGGATCACCTTGAGAGCACCCGGCCCGCCTGGCCTGTTGCGTCCCATCGACATCAGCTCCTTTGGGGTTAGGGTTTAGGGTTTAAAGTTAAAAGTTGAAGTTTGAGGGTTTTCTTAAGGTTTTGAGGGTTCAGTCTGATAGCCCTAGCCCTGGATCACCTTCAGAGCACCCGGCCTGCCTGGCCTGTTGCGTCCCATCGACGTCAGCTTCTTGATCAGGACGTGCGAGCGGGCATTGCCGGGTGCACCCTCGACGACACCCTGCCACGCCCAGCCCAGGAGCATCCCCGCCTCAAACGCCAGGCTGACCTCCTGAAAGGGTTTAGGGTTTAGGGTAAAGGGACATGGGGGAAGGAGGGGGGTGGGGTATAGGGTGGGCTGGCTGGGGCGGGACAGGGGAAATGGGGCGGAGGATGATCTGGTGCTTGACAGCATGCGAGCTCGGCGTGTAGGGTATGACTGTTCGATCAGCAGGGCCCTTGTCTTAGCAAAAAGTGTTCTATTTCCAGGGCTATAGTTCAAGTGTTCCACCGTATTTCCAGGGTTCATTTTCAAGGTTTCTACCGTACTCCCAGGGTTATATTTCAAGGGATCATGTCGTGGTTAAGGACGTAGGGTTTATGACACGAGGGTTTCCAGCCGCCCACGTATCAAGTGCCTGTACCGATTTACGGGCACATGTCCCATGCATCACATGTGATGCTCTGTTGGACTGAAAAAACACCACGCACATTTTTGACCGACGCCTTGAGTACCGAGAACTGGTTGATGAGCACGGCGCTGACGAAGATGACGCCAGTGACCAGAAAGAAAATCGGACCGATGAACAGGAGGCAGGCCAGCATGGCGTACTGCACCCCGGAGACGGTGGTTAGGCACTACAAGGGGGGGAGGGGCACGAGAGGTAAAAATTTCAGCACACAGGGTTAAAGATCTCAAGGAGATCAGGGTTTAGGAGAATAAGCGCTTAGGGCTAAGGAAAGCCATCCTGCCTTCTGACTGGATCCGGATCCGGAAAGCCATCCTGCCTTCTGACTGGATCCGGATCCGGAAAGCCATCCTGCCTTCTGACTGGATCCGGATCCGGAAAGCCATCCTGTCTTCTGACTGGATCCGGATCCGGAAAGCCATCCTGCCTTCGAACCGGATGTCAGCAATGTGACAGGATCAATGTCACTGACGTAGCCGATGTAACCGATGTAAGTGATATAACAAACGTGACAGGACGGATGCAACAGATGTGACAGGATCAATGTGACTGTTAGCAGTGGTGTATTTCGTTTTGGTGTCCAGCGGGGCATCAGATTTAATGCATGTGACAGGTGCCCGCACATCAGTCCCAGTCCAAGCACTAAACAAACTATGACAGAGTTTGGTTGTAGTGTGGGCAGCAGGCCCACCCCTTTGCTTAAACCCTGAACCCTAAAACCTAAAACTAGGGCAGCAGGCCCACATTTGAACCCTACTGGGAGGAGAGAATATATTGCGCCTGGCATGCTCTTTGAGATCCTATACGTATCAGATAAACCCTGAACCCTCCCTCCCTCTGCACAGTCACCTGGTACAAGGATAACGTTGATTTAAAAAAGATTCTCTATATGTGTATTCTTATTCTTGCTGCATGGCCCGACCATAAGCGAAAATCTTATAGCAGGCTTATCCCTAAACCCTTTACCCATGGCCAGCAGGCCACCCCTAAACCCTGAACCCTACCTCCCGCTGCACAGTCCCCAGGTGGTCAAACGTCCCCGACAGGATGGTCCGCATTAGCATGTCCGTGGCGAGCAGGTCCCCCTAAACCCTGAACCCTACCTCCCGCTGCACAGTCCCCAGGTGGTCAAACGTCCCCGACAGGATGGTCCGCATTAGCATGTCCGTGGCGAGCAGGTCCCCCTAAACCCTGAACCCTACCTCCCGCTGCACAGTCGCCAGGTGGTCAAACGTCCCCGACAGGATGGTCCGCATTAGCATGTCCATGGCCAGCAGGTCCCCCTGGACCCTGAACCCTACCTCCCGCTGCACTGTCGCCAGGTGGTCAAACGTCCCCGACAGGATGGTCCGCATTAGCATGTCCATGGCCAGCAGGTCCCCCTGGACCCTGAACCCTACCTCCCGCTGCACTGTCGCCAGGTGGTCAAACGTCCCCGACAGGATGGTCCGCATTAGCATGTCCATGGCCAGGTCCAGGCCGGACAGCGTCTTGACGTCAGAGCCGCACACCATCATCAGCAGCAGCGCGTAAGCTGCGGCCAGCGGGACGATCACCAGGGCCAAGTACAGAATGTCCACGGCGGATGCGCCCAGAGTCAGCTACGAGGAATGGGGTAGCGGGGGAGCGGGGGAGCGGGGTGTGGGCCCTTGTAGGGAGTGATCGTTACACATTTAAGAAAGGATGTGTACGGAAGATGCGTTCAGAGTCAGCTACGAGCAATGGGGGAGCGGGAGAGCAGGGTGTGGGACATTCTAGGGGATCAACGTCCGTTATTCTCAGGCTAGCTACATATTTAAGAAAAGATGTGCAAGGCCAAAATCACCGCAAGCTCTCCCCCGCCCGCCTCTCACCGTCACAACGGCCAAATCACCGCAAGCCCACCCCTGCTTGCCCCTCATCGGCACAACGGCCAAAATCACGGCAAGCCCTCCCCTGCTCACCCCTCATCGGCACAATGGCCAGCCTTGGCTAGAAGGAGGGCCCTTCACGTAGCACTAGACACCCTCCCCTGCCCGCCCCTCACCGGCACGATGGCCAAATCACCACTAGCCCGCCCCTGCATGCCCGCCCCTCAACGGCACTACAAGCCCGCCCCTGCCTGCCCGCCCCTCACCGGCACTACGAGCCCACCCTCCCCCGTCCGCCCCTCACCGGCACTACAAGCCCACCCTCCCCCGTCCGCCCCTCACCGGCACTACGAGCCCACCCTCCCCCGTCCGCCCCTCACCGGCACTACAAGCCCACCCTTCCCCGCCCGCCCCTCACCGGCACTACAAGCCCACCCTCCCCCGCCCGCCCCACACCGGCACGATGGCTAGCCTACCCTCCCCCGCCCACCCTCTCCGCCCGCCCCTCACCGGTACAATGGCCAGCCTTGGTTGGAAGGTAGCCATGGTGATGACGGTGCCCAGCAGGGTGACAAAGGAGATGCATTGGAGCATGGAGTAGGTGGTCTGATGATTAAAAAGGAGGAGGAGGGGGCAGGTGGCAGAGGTGGAGGGTGGGGGGTGGGGGGTGAATGATTGTGTGCTTTGAATGTCAAAGTAGGAGGGGGCAGGTGGAGGGGGGGGGTGAGCGAATATGTCTTTTTAATCACAGAGGACGGAGAGGGGAGGGGGCAGGTGGAGGGGTGGGTGAATGAAGTGGCACATATTCTTTCAATTAAATGGAGTGGGTGGTCTGGTGATGACAAAGGAGCAGGAGGAGGGGGAAGGTGAAGGAGTGTTTGAACAAATATGTGTTTGTAATCACAAAGGAGTGGACAGGTGGAGGGGTGGGTTAACAAATATGTGTTATGAATGACAAAGGAGCAGTAGGGAGCAGATGGAGGGTTGGGCGAGCAAATGTGCGTTTTGAATAGAGGAGACGCACTGAAGCATGGTGTAGATGGTCTGATGAACACAAAGGAGGAGGAGGGGGCAGAGGTGGAGGGGTGGGTGAGCGGAAACGTGGATTGTCACAAAGCATGGGACAGGTGAAGGTGTGGGTTGAAGAAAGAGGCGTTTGCTGTCCATCCATTCGCTAGGTGGTATGATGATCGCAGAGAGAAAGGAATAAAACTACGCCTCTTAACCCTAAACCTTACACCCCGCAGGGACGTGGAGGTTGAGGAACAATGCGGCGTGGTCGGAGGCCGCGTCCGCGCCGTTATTCCCATTGACGATCGCAAAGCAGGAGGCAGGTGGAGTGTTTTCCTTCCCTGTCACATGGGTTGCGAAGCGAGGCTGATGTGTAGCTGAAATGCAGCTGATGACGTGTAGCTGAAATGTAGCAGAGCCACACATAAGTCCACACAAATGTCCTGCCTCAGTGCTTCCCCCACCTTGAGTGTTGATTGGAGTGCGAGGCTGCTGTGCAGCTGAAAGTTAGCTGATAAGCAGCTGGATTGTAGCTGAACTGTGGCCGAGCCACAAGAAATAATCACTACAGCCCCAACCCACCTTGAGTGTCGATTGGATTGCGAGGCTGCTGTGCAGCTCAGCCAGCTGCACCATGCCAGTGATGTCGTCGGTCAGGGCGTACCTCCCGGGGTCGCCCGGCCCAGGGACGGAGGCTGAAGAGTCCTGGAAGCTGTCTGCTGGAGGGAGCGGCTCGGCCTTGAGCGGCGAGAAGAAGCGGGCCGGAGCCGATCCAATGGCGTCGTATACTTGGAAGCTGCAGAGGGGGGTCATAGGGGGGGGGAGGGGGGAGGGGGCTTCTTTTACTTTTCTTCCTTTCATTTAATTTTTCATAGTCTTTCCCCCAACCGTATTTTCTTTTAATTAACTATTTATTTATTTCTTCTTTCTTTCCTTCTTAGGAAAAAAGGGTTTCCTCTTTTTCCGGACCACCCTCCGACCTCCATACCTTTCTACCGCACGCTCCGCCAGCTGCCCCGAAGCGGCTGTGTACGCAAACATGACCACCACCGCAGCCACCATGACGGCGAGCGTTGCGCCGTCCACCAGCAAAGTCATAGCCTCGCCGCGGCCCTCCGAACGACCGTCCCCGCCCCCCGCGCCGCGCCGCTCGACCACGTCCGCGACGCCGCCGTCGTCAGCGCGGAGCCTCGACTCTGCAGCCTGCCCCGCCGCGCGCGCCGCCGCGCTGACCTCGTCGTCGTCCGCGCCGGCCTGCGCGGCCGACATGGCTGCCTTAGAGGCCGCCCGCCGGACCGCGGCCTGGCCCTCGCGCAACGCACGGAGGTCCTGGCCGACCATCTGGATCCGCTTGCTCAGCGATTGCAAGGACCTGCACAGGGACCACGAGAGGCGTCTTCGAGTTTGAATTTTTAATTGAAGAACCGCCGTAACCGCATGTTTTCAAATCAAAATCAAACTGAACTCAATTTCCACAACCCACAAGTCAAATCAGATCGGTCAGCTGCTGACATAATCATTCGCTTTGCTCCGCGCTTCTGCTACGTTCCGTCTGGCCCTAGTTCAAAGCAGGGGTTCATACCCCTAGTTCATATCAGGGGTTCATACCCCTAGTTCATACCAGCCCCAAGCAAGCTCTGGATCCAAATTCCAAACTTGATTTCAAGTATTGCTGCACCCGTCGATCAAACATGCAGCCCCACCCGATCCTCACCTATGCGTCAAACCCTTTAAGAGGTAAGGGATCAAAGCTATGCCCCCCCCACCCAGCCCCACCCTGTGTCTTTAATCGTTTTAGATCTAAGGGATCAAAGTTTAGCACCCTTTCCCCCCGCCAGCCCCCACCAGTGCGCCAAACCCTTTTAGGCTTTAGGGATCAAAGTTTGACACCCTTTCCCCCCGCCAGCCCCCACCAGTGCGCCAAACCCTTTTAGGCTTTAGGGATCAAAGTTTAGCACCCTTTCCCCCCGCCAGCCCCCACCAGTGCGCCAAACCCTTTTAGGCTTTAGGGATCAAAGTTTAGCACCCTTTCCCCCCGCCAGCCCCCACCAGTGCGCCAAACCCTTTTAGGCTTTAGGGATCAAAGTTTAGCACCCTTTCCCCCCGCCAGCCCCCACCAGTGCGCCAAACCCTTTTAGGCTTTAGGGATCAAAGTTTAGCACCCTTTCCCCCCGCCAGCCCCCACCAGTGCGCCAAACCCTTTTAGGCTTTAGGGATCAAAGTTTAGCACCCTTTCCCCCCGCCAGCCCCCACCAGTGCGCCAAACCCTTTTAGGCTTTAGGGATCAAAGTTTAGCACCCTTTCCCCCCGCCAGCCCCCACCAGTGCGCCAAACCCTTTTAGGCTTTAGGGATCAAAGTTTGACACCCTTTCCCCCCGCCAGCCCCCACCAGTGCGCCAAACCCTTTTAGGCTTTAGGGATCAAAGTTTAGCACCCTTTCCCCCCGCCAGCCCCCACCAGTGCGCCAAACCCTTTTAGGCTTTAGGGATCAAAGTTTAGCACCCTTTCCCCCCGCCAGCCCCCACCAGTGCGCCAAACCCTTTTAGGCTTTAGGGATCAAAGTTTAGCACCCTTTCCCCCCGCCAGCCCCCACCAGTGCGCCAAACCCTTTTAGGCTTTAGGGATCAAAGTTTAGCACCCTTTCCCCCCGCCAGCCCCCACCAGTGCGCCAAACCCTTTTAGGCTTTAGGGATCAAAGTTTAGCACCCTTTCCCCCCGCCAGCCCCCACCAGTGCGCCAAACCCTTTTAGGCTTTAGGGATCAAAGTTTAGCACCCTTTCCCCCCGCCAGCCCCCATCAGTGCGCCAAACCCTTTTAGGCTTTAGGGATCAAAGTTTAGCACCCTTTCCCCCCGCCAGCCCCCACCAGTGCGACAAACCCTTTTAGGCTTTAGGGATCAAAGTTTAGCACCCTTTCCCCCCGCCAGCCCCCACCAGTGCGCCAAACCCTTTTAGGCTTTAGGGATCAAAGTTTAGCACCCTTTCCCCCCGCCAGCCCCCACCAGTGCGCCAAACCCTTTTAGGCTTTAGGGATCAAAGTTTAGCACCCTTTCCCCCCGCCAGCCCCCACCAGTGCGCCAAACCCTTTTAGGCTTTAGGGATCAAAGTTTAGCACCCTTTCCCCCCGCCAGCCCCCACCAGTGCGCCAAACCCTTTTAGGCTTTAGGGATCAAAGTTTAGCACCCTTTCCCCCCGCCAGCCCCCACCAGTGCGCCAAACCCTTTTAGGCTTTAGGGATCAAAGTTTAGCACCCTTTCCCCCCGCCAGCCCCCATCAGTGCGCCAAACCCTTTTAGGCTTTAGGGATCAAAGTTTAGCACCCTTTCCCCCCGCCAGCCCCCACCAGTGCGCCAAACCCTTTTAGGCTTTAGGGATCAAAGTTTAGCACCCTTTCCCCCCGCCAGCCCCCATCAGTGCGCCAAACCCTTTTAGGCTTTAGGGATCAAAGTTTAGCACCCTTTCCCCCCGCCAGCCCCCACCAGTGCGACAAACCCTTTTAGGCTTTAGGGATCAAAGTTTGACACCCTTTCCCCCCGCCAGCCCCCACCAGTGCGCCAAACCCTTTTAGGCTTTAGGGATCAAAGTTTAGCACCCTTTCCCCCCGCCAGCCCCCACCAGTGCGCCAAACCCTTTTAGGCTTAAGGGATCAAAGTTTAGCACCCTTTCCCCCCGCCAGCCCCCACCAGTGCGCCAAACCCTTTTAGGCTTTAGGGATCAAAGTTTAGCACCCTTTCCCCCCGCCAGCCCCCACCAGTGCGACAAACCCTTTTAGGCTTTAGGGATCAAAGTTTAGCACCCTTTCCCCCCGCCAGCCCCCACCAGTGCGCCAAACCCTTTTAGGCTTTAGGGATCAAAGTTTAGCCCCCTTCATTGCCCACACCCAGCCCCCCTCCAGGGCATCAAACCCTTTTAGGGCTTAGGGCTTTACATTTAGCCCCCCTTCCAATACCCCTTCCCCCCAGCCTCCTCCAGAGCATCAAACCCTTTAGGGCTTAAGGATCAAAGTTTAGCCCCCACCCACCCAGCCCCCACCCACCCAGCCCCCACCCACCCAGCCCCCACCCACCCAGCCCCCACCCACCCAGCCCCCACGCGTGTTACACCCTTTTAGGGATTATGGATTCAAGTCTAGTCCCTACCCAGCCACCACCTGTGAGTCAAACCCTTTGCTGGGCTGTCCTCCTCCGGCTCCCCTCGACCCTGCGCCTCCATCCTGTCTGCCTCGGAGCGGCCGGAGCCTCGGCTGCTTTGCCGGGAGTGCAGCAGCCTGTCCAGGCCGGGCCTGTTCCAGAACGACGACGTGGCGCCGGCCTCGCTGAGCTGCCCGTAGCCCGGCGGCCACCTGCCGGAGCCCGCGAACGACGCCGCAGTAGCCTGGACTGCAGCCGGCAGCGGGAGGCCGCTGAGCTGTCGGCATCCCCCTGCCGACCGAGAGGTCCGCCCGCCCGCTGCCGAAGCCTCCAGAGGCGGCGTTTGCTCCGAAACCGCGCCGCGGACCTCGGAAGCTTCTCGCGCACCTTCTGGCAGGCGTCTAAGCTGCAGCCCGGCAGGGCCCTGAGAGAGCGACCCTCGCACGATGCTCGACGCCCTCGCCAAGCGGCTGCGGGCCCCAGGACGGCGCGGGAGCCTCCGCCTGGTGCGGCGCAGCGCCGCGCCCCGCAGCGTTTTCGGAGCTGAGGCTGAGCGTACGGTGTACTAGCGTCTCCTGGGCGCCGGTGGCCCTGAACTGGAACCCCGGGCTGCGTGGGGGCAGGCCCCGCGGCAGGTGCCCCTGAACGGGCTTGTGGCTGCGGCCCCCGCGGCCCACGTTGGCTGCCCGCAACTCCCTCATCAACCCGCCATCCGCAATTCCGCAATCCTCTGGCAGTGATGGCATGCCCGCGGAGTGCCGCTGTACATCTGGGCTATCCACCTGGTACTGCTGTACATCAGGGCTTGCCGCCGGGTGCTGATGAACATCAGTGCTATCCACCTGGGACCGCTGTACTTCAGGTATCTCCACCGGGCACCTCTGAACATCAGGGATCTCCATCTGGTAATGCTGTACATCAGAGCCCTCCTCTTGGTACCTCTGTACATCAGGTAACTCCAACCTGTACTGCTCCCACGCAGGTCTGTCCAATTCTCCCACCCTCACGTTGGTGCTGGCCAGCCGCTGCAACAGGTGGCCGGCGGGGCTACCAGGGCGCTGCGTGTGTACTGCCAAAGGATTCAAAAATCGTCGGTACTGCTGGGGCTGCATGTACTGCCGACCCGCGGGCCCAGCAGCGCCGGAGCGCTCAGGATCGTCCTTGGGTGTGACGCCGTTAACGTCCGGGAAACTGGGGGCGCTCAGTGTACCATCGGCAGAGCTCCCTGTTGGCTGCCGCGGCGCTCCGCCGAGCGGGAGAGCAGCCAGGGGGCTTTCCCGCAACAAATAAAGGCTGCCGCCCGCGGGGCCACAGCCAACAGCGCCTCCTCCTCCCCCTCCTCTCCCCCCGCCCCGCGTTGTTGTCGCCGTCGCGACACTATGCTCCTCCGGGCACGGGCGGACGCGGACGCTGCTGAATCGCTCGACAAACGATGCGCCCATCCTCGAGGTGCTGCCGAAGCGGAAGGCCGTCATGGCGGGTGGGGCGGCGGGCTGGCGGAGGATGAGCGAGTTGTAGCAGCCGGTGATACGCTTCCGCCCCCAGGTGTAGGCGCCCATGCACCAAACTATTCCAAAGCCCGCCACAAGGACTACCAGCATGACGTCAGTGATCATCTGCGTGGAGACAAGCACAGACGTGGGCTTCAGCATTATAGATCCGGCATAGATCCGGCTCTGTTGATCTAACGGTCACAGCAGGATATATATTACCTTACGGCCATGTGCTTTGACAACACACGGGCACCTGGGATACTGATCTCACAGTCACAGCGGGAAATTGATGATCCCAGTGATGATCCTGTGTTCATGTTATTTCCCGGGCTTCAATAACATTGACCTGCCATTCCCAGGAGGAGGTTCACGATCATGCAAATGTGTGCCTCTCCTGGTTAGGGGCATCAGATTGTCTGATCTGTTAGTTTCGACGGGACATGCAAATCGTTTGTGAGTTTGTTGTGACAGGACGCGGGCCTCAAGGTTCCTGATCTGATTATGAAGTTTCCTGATGTGATAATCAAGGTTCCTGATCTGATAATCAAGGTTCCTGATCTGATTATCAAGGTTCCTGATCTGATAATCAAGGTTCCTGATCTGATTATCAAGGTTCCTGATCTGATAATCAAGGTTCCTGATCTGATTATCAAGGTTCCTGATCTGATAATCAAGGTTCCTGATCTGATAATCAAGGTTCCTGATCTGATTATCAAGGTTCCTGATCTGATTATCAAGGTTCCTGATCTGATTATCAAGGTTCCTGATCTGATTATCAAGGTTCCTGATCTGATAATCAAGGTTCCTGATCTGATAATCAAGGTTCCTGATCTGATTATCAAGGTTCCTGATCTGATAATCAAGGTTCCTGATCTGATTATGAAGGTTCCTGATCTGATTATGAAGGTTCCTGATCTGATAATCAAGGTTCCTGATCTGATAATCAAGGTTCCTGATCTGATTATCATGGTTCCTGATCTGATTATCAAGGCAGGGCTTAGATGGTAATGTTGCTGTGCGATGGTACCGGACACAAGCAGCAGCGTTACCGATCTGACTGTCACGGCAGATCCATGCTTCAACCGTGTCATCTACTCCATACCTGTAGATCTGTCATGGATCCAGTTCATACCCAACATACCTGCAGATCCAAACCTGATCCAGGTTATACCATTCATACCTGCAGATTCGTCTTGACCCAGTTCACAGTTCACACCCTCCATACCTACAGGTCCCTCCTTGATCCAGTTCATACCCTTCTTACCTGCAGATCCGACCCTGATCCAGTTCACACCCTCCATACCTGCAGATCTGTCCTTGACAGGTCATACCCGCTGTTGTACTTCAGCCCCTGCGCCTGGAAGGTACCGGTGATCTGCCCGCCTGCCCAGGTGAGCGAGGCGGTGAAGAGGCCAAACGTCTGCAGGTCCACGTTGTACGTCGCAATCTATAGCGGGTTTAGGGACGGGCAATGTAACCCGGTACGAAATACGGTACGGTCAAACGGTACGGGTCCGGTACGGACACAATGGGATGGGCTAGTAAAAAAATGGACAATACGGTAGTTCCAAACGGTTCGGTACGGTCAAACGATACGGTACGGGATTTTTGCCAATACGACCGTACTGGGTAACCCTGGAGACGGGATTGGTCGGTTTTGCCTGCTCCGACTGCAGGTCTGCTACCTAGGCGCGCAGCCCCGCAGCCTTTAAATGCCCAATCGGGGCAAAACCTTGACACACCCAAACACACACTAAATCAAGCAGGGAGGCTGGGTGGCTGGTGGTTGGTGGTGTGTGGTGTGTGTGCAGAGTGGCTGGGTGTGAACCAATAAGTGTGGACGTGTGGCTGGGTGTGAACCAAGCAGTGTGGACGTGTGGTTGGTGGTGTGTGCAGTGTGGCTGGGTATGAACCTAGCAGTGAGGCAGTGTGGGTGGTTGTGAACCAAGCAGTGTGGCAGTGTGGCTGGGTATGAACCTAGCAGTGAGGCAGTGTGGCTGGTGGTGAACCAAGCAGTGAGACAGTGTAGGTGGGTGAGAAGACTGCGAACCAAGCAGTGAGGCAGTGTGCGTGGGTGTGAACCAAGCAGTGTGGTGGTGGTGGTGTGTGAAGTGTGGCTGGGTGCGAGTGAGGCCTCTGGCCGGACACCAGGAGGGAGCTGCTGAAATATAGCTAAATGAAGCCGAAATATAGCTGAAATGTAGCTGAAATGTAGCTGAAATGTAGCCAAGCCACAAAAGAGGATACCGGTATTGAGTCTGGTGGGCTTGCATTCAAGGAGGGCCACAAGCACGCCCGGGCTGTTTTGTCTTCTGTGTTTTCGTCTCATGTTCTCTTGGGGTGGCCAGCCTCACACTTTGTTTAGTCCAAGCAAAAATAATAACAGGTTGATGAGGCGGGTCAAGGTATCCTTGGGATCCTGGCGTCAAGCATGCACCCATGAAAAGTGATCCGTTGGCCATCAGGTAGCTGAGGTGTAGCTGAGGTGTAGCTGAGGTGTAGCTGAGGTGTAGCTGAGGTGAATCTGGTATTTTCGAGTATGATGCTGAACAGTAGCTGAATGGTGCTGACATGTAGCTGAATGGTGGCTGAGATATCGCCGGGAGGTAGCTGACACGTGGCAGAAACGTAGCGGAAATTAAGCAGAGCCATGAGAAGCCAAGATCAACACTGGCATAGGGGCATAGGGGCATTATAAAAAAAAACTAAAAAAGTATTTTACCGGTATCTACAAATATTATAAAAAAGATAATACCTGGAGCTTTAAGGACTCTGTGAGGTGCGGGTTGAGGTAGACGCCGTCCACCAGGGCCGCCATGAGCACTGGAACGCGGGACTGCGCCACGCCCACTGGGACGACCACAGGGAAGGATTCCTGGGGCTGGCCTGGGGGGCATGCGACACAGCAGAAGCAAGTGTTAGATCAGGGGTGACATCAGGGTGAAATCAGGTGGGATATTAGACGTGAAATCAGGTGTAAGATTGCGTGTGAAATCAGGTGTGAAATCAGGTGGGAATTCATACATGCAAGCAGGTGTGTAATCAGGTGGGGGATAAGGTATGGAACGTGAAAAGGGTGGGGAAGGTGCTGCAGTGGGCATCTGCCGCATTAACTACAAAGGTGTGAATCTCAGGTGTGGAGCTCAGGTGCCGGTACTTTGGTGGGGGAGCCGGGGCATCCACTTACCAGGACCAGGAGGCGGTCCAGGAGGTAGGTCCCCGGCCATGGACATTAAACCAGCGCACATCCCTTCATTTTAGCTTGAAACAGTTAAAGCAAGCTCCTGTACCCTGCATCAAATAAGAAGTCTCCCCTGTACCGTAAAAACTTCACAAATGACTCAAAAACAGCCCCCCCCTTCAATTTTATCTCCACCCACCCAAAAGGCGGTAGCTGAAGAAGCCCCAGGCCATTGACATTTAGGGTTTAGGGTTACGAGTTTAGGTTTAAGGGTTTATCATGGTACTCCTGGCAGGCTGTAGCTAAAAAAGCTCCGTGGGTTGCCATTGACATAAAATGTTTAGGGTTTAGAGTGTAGGGTTTAGGGTTTAGAGTTTCTCTTCACCCATCTGGCAGGTCGTAGCGGAAGAAGCCCCAGGGGCTGCTTTTGACATACAGAGGTTTAGGGTTTAGTGTTAAGGGTTTGATGGTTTAGGGTATATTTTTACCCACCGGGCAGGTCGTAGCAGAAGAAGCCCCAGAGGCTGCTCTTGACATTTAGGGTTTATGGTGAAGTTTTTGGGGTTTGATAGTTTAGGGTTTCTCTTCACCCACCTGGCAGGTCGTAGCTGAAGAAGCCCCAGGGGCTGCCATTGACATTGACCTCCCCCGAGCCAAAAGAGGTGTTGTAGTACAGATCCATCGCCAGGTCAGCGTTGTACAGGGAGGACCTGCGGGTGGGTGGAGTGCGGGGTGGGAACCGGAATGCCTTCCCTCATTGCTTAATTATTTTTTTAGGTGGGAGCGTGGTGGTTGCCAGAATGTGATTTTTATACTACTTCTCAGGCAAGCACGGGTGGCGCGTTTATTTAATTACTTCTTGCTTGTTTCTTTCATTAATGCTTTATTTATTCAATGTTTGCTTGATTTACTCTTTTTGGTAGGACCTGGTTCACCAGTGTGCACTGCTTGATTTAATTTCTAGCTATGAAAAACCTGGCCGCCTGCTTTTTGATCATCCCTTGCTTCATCCCTTGATTCTGTACTGATCAATTTTTTCGATTTAAGACCAGGTTCCCCGTTTTTTCTATCGATTCCTACATTATAACCATATCGCTCACTTGATTTATTTCTCCAGGTGCTGTCATGGGGGCTATACGTACAAAACTGCATGTTTGTTCCACTGTTAGGAAGCCCATGAGGGGTTCCGGGCTCATCTTGTTCGCCGTCCTAGTTCACAGTCCTAGACCAAATTCAGAAGACAGTTCGACTTCGGCCGTGTAGAATTTAGGTCCGAAACTCCCCTGGTCCACACACTCCCCTGGTCCACACACTCCCCTGGTCCACACACTCCCCTGGTCCACACACTCCCCTGGTCCACACACTCCCCTGGTCCACACACTCCCCTGGTCCACACACTCCCCTGGTCCACACACTCCCCTGGTCCGCACACTCCCCTGGTCTGCACACTCCCCTGGTCCACACACTCCCCTGGTCCACACACTCCCCTGGTCCACACACTCCCCTGGTCCACACACTCCCCTGGTCCACACACTCCCCTGGTCCACACACTCCCCTGGTCCACACACTCCCCTGGTCCACACACTCCCCTGGTCCACACACTCCCCTGGTCCACACACTCCCCTGGTCCACTCACTCCCCTGGTCCACACACTCCCCTGGTCCACACACTCCCCTGGTCCACACACTCCCCTGGTCCACACACTCCCCTGGTCCACACACTCCCCTGGTACACTCACTCCCCTGGTCCACACACTCCCCTGGTCCACACACTCCCCTGGTACACTCACTCCCCTGGTCCACACACTCCCCTGGTCCACACACTCCCCTGGTCCACACACTCCCCTGGTCCACACACTCCCCTGGTCCACACACTCCCCTGGCCCACACACTCCCCTGGTCCACACACTCCCCTGGTCCACACACTCCCTGGTCCACACACTCCCCTGGTCCACACACTCCCCTACACCGCCCCTCCCCCTCCCCCTGCAGGTTTAGGGTTTAGGGCGGACTCCCCTGCAAGGCCGGCCCTGCACTCACGAGGAGAGGAATACAGGATCCACCCCCGCCCCCAAGCGAGATCCGTGCTCCGAAGCCGCTCTCAGGTGCTCCATCAGCGCTGCCTGCGTGCGGTCATTCAAAACAGACATTTATTGAGGCCGGGATCAAAATAGGTACATGCTTGCATGTGTGATGAGGGCGGGCGGGCTGTAAGGATGACGATTGCTTGGGGTGCAGGGCAAAATAAATCCACCCTAACACCATCATCTACGAGTACCAGTGCAATTTTTGTGTGCATGTGTGTACAACATAACGCTCATTTCCCCCCTCTTTGGAGCCCAACACACAGTAAGAGTAAACCCTAGGGCTGTGTGTGTGTGTGTGTGTGTGTGTGTGTGCGTGTGGAGCCGTGAAGGACATGTGTCTGACCCCGGCTGGTCGACACATGACTGGTCAAAGGCCGTACATCACACATAATGACAAATCATATCATGGCCTCATGGGTCACTGGTCATAAATTGCAATGTGCATCACACATCATTTCAACGTACATCATAGGTCATAGGTCATAGGTCACACCCCACAAATGATGCCAGCACAGTTACGGTTGTAGCACAGGACACCGGGGATATCTCACACATTATATATCATATGTCACAGGTCACACATCACAGGACACCAGGGACATCTCACACACTGCATACCATCACTTTCCTGACCACACCTGTGCGGCCAAGTCTGCCGCAGACAGACCGAATCGCATGTATGAGATATATCTGATGCGACATAATTTTCATATACCACAGGTCACTCATTATATATCATATGTCACAGGTCACACGTCACAGGACGGCGGGCATATCTCACTCATTATATATTTATATGTCACACATTTACGGTCGTGAGTCCCCCGCCTTACCTGTGTGGTCAAGTCTGCTGCGGATAGATCGCACTCGGTCAGCTTTTTAGTTAGGCGCGTGGACTCATCGCAACGAGATGCGATGAGGGTGCTGCTGGTTTGTCGGATCTGGGAAGAGTGAAAATGTGTGGAGGGGTGTGAGATAGGGTGGGCATGAGTGAGCAGGTGTGAGGTGCGTGGACTCATCGCGACGGGATGCAATCAGGATGATGCTGGTTTGCTGAATCTAGGAAGAGTAGGCAGGTGTGATGATGTTTGGGAAATGTGGACGCGAGTGAGCAGGTATGCGGCGCGTGGACTCGTCACATCAAGACATCAAGCCCACCCTTGATTGCTCCCTCCCCATCCACCACCCCTTTGATACCTCAGTCTTTGAAACACTTCAGGATAAAAAGAGAATTCCTATTAGGGCATTCCGGCAACGCCGGAACGTACAACAACCCTGCATACCCCCATATACGGAAATACCGAATATACAATATATTGGCCTCCGTAAATAGGCCGTATTTTATTTCTCTGGTATTTACGCCGTATACACAGTACATCCCGACAGTAATATACGCTAGTAACCGTAAATATACGGCCATCCTGATCCCTTTGTTACCTGGTTGACAAACAGGCCGCCCAGCACCTGGTTCCCCGAGTTGGTAACCAGCCGTCGCCTCAGCACGCCGCTGGGCGACACGCGGGCCGCCAGCACGCTCGGGGAATTCGACATGACGTCCTCCACCACCGATGGCCCATCGACGGTTCCCTCCACAGGGTAACCCCAAGAGCCGACTCGCCACCAAGGGGCATCGGCAATAACAGCAGCGGAAGCGGTAGCAGCAGCAGCCGTGGCTGCAGCAGCCGTGGCCGTGGCAATGTCAGCAGTACTTGAAGTGGCAGCAGCAGCAGTGGCAGCGGTAGCTGTGGCAGCAGTAGTTGTGGTAGCGGCAGCAGTAGTGGCAGCAGTAGTGGGAGTGGCAGCAGATGATCCAGCGATGTTGCTGCCGCCCCACGCTTGCTGCTGCTGCCCCAGGCGGCGCCGGCTGCCGCTCCCCAGGCTCCCCGGAGAGGAGGACGACGAGGAGCTATAAGCGCTCATTTTGAATCGGAAGCGAATCACGGGCTTGCGCTGGGCCATGCACTGCGCGGAAAATGATTCAGGGTTAAAGGGGTGGGGTTCGGGTTAAGGAATTACGATTCAGGGCGTAGGAATTAGGGTTCAGGGTTCACCCCATGTCAGCTCATTTCAGCCCATTTCGGCCCATTCCAGCTCGTGTCAGCCCATTCTAAATCATGTCAGCCCATTTTCATCAATGAAGCTCTCACGATCACTACCGGTACTCTTTTAATGTATCTCTCACCCCTAAATGCCCTCAATTATAAGAAAAGGCGTAGCCCACCTACATAACCCTCACCTTCAAGTATTGTGCGCCCAGCCCCAGCGTGCTGCCCAGGGAGGAGCTGAGACTGGTCACTGCAGAGCCCCTGATGACAGGGATTAGGGCACATGGGGTGGGTGCGCATGATGGGTGCATGGGGTGGGTGCATGGGGTCAGGTGCATGAGGTGGGTGCGTATGATGGGTGCATGGGGTGGGTGCGTATGATGGGTGCATGGGGTGGGTGCACGGGGTGGGTGCGTATGATGGGTGCATGGGGTGGGTGCATGGGGTTAGGTGCATGGGGTGGGTGCGTATGATGGGTGCATGGGGTGGGTGCGTATGGTGGGTTCATGGGGTGGGTCATGGGGTGGGTGCATGGGTTGGGTGCATGGGGTTAGGTGCATGGGTTGGGTGCGTATGTTGGGTGCATGGGGTGGGTGCATGGGGTTAGGTGCATGGGGTGGGTGCGTATTGTGGGTGCATGGGGTGGGTGCATGGGGTGGGTGCATGGGGTGGGTGCGTATGGTGGGTGCATGAGGTGGGTTCGTATAATGGGTGCATGGGGTGGGTGCATGGAGTACGGTGCATGGGGTGGGTGCGTATGGTGGGTGCATGGGGTGGGTGCATGGGGTTAAGTGCATGGGGTTAGGTGCATGAGGTGGGTGCGTATGATTGGTGCATGGGGTGGGTGCATGGGGTTAGGTGCATGATGTGGGAGCGTATGATGGGTGCATGGGGTGGGTGCGTATGATGGGTGCATGGGGTGGGTGCATGGGGTTAAGTGCATGGGGTGGATGCGTATGATGGGTGCATGGGGTGGGTGCATGGGTTTCGGTGCATGGGGTGGGTGTGTATGGTGGGTGCATGGGTTAAGGTGCATGGGGTTAGGCACATGGGGTGGGTGCATGGGGCGGGTGCGTATGGTGGGTGCATGTGTTTAGGTGCATGGGATTAGGCACATGGGGTGGGTGCATGGGGTTAGGTTCATGGGGTGGGTGCATGGGGTGGGTGCGTGTGATGGGTGCATGGGGTGGGTGCATGGGGTGGTTGCGTATGATGGGTGCATGGGGTGGGTGCATGGGGTTAAATGCATGGGGTGGTTGCGTATGATGGGTACGTGGGGTGGGTGCATGGGGTGGGTGTGTATGATGGGTGCATGGGGTCAGGTGCATGGGATGGGCCGTGGGTGCATAGGCTGAGTGCATGGGGTAGGTGCATGGTTGGGGTGCATGGGTCAATACGGGACCTCGCAGCAACTACAAAAGGAAATGCCCCAGGACAATAACCAGCCCGTGTAAACAGTCAGAGTCAACCGAACAGGGTTGAGGGATGAAGGTCGTGAGGGTTAAGGGCTAAATCCTGAACCTAGGCCCCCATTGGCACCCACGGTCTAGATTGTAAAACAAGGAGAAAACCAGTGAGGATGCCCCAAGGGACACCCTGTCTCTGAGTGTTAACAGTTTGAGCCAACCAGGATTAAAGGATTAAGGGATCAAGGGGGGTGAGGGTTGAAGGGATCAAGGGGGGTGAGGGTTAAAGGGGTTGAGGAGGGTGAGGGTTAAAGGGGTTGAGGGGGGTGAGGGTTGAAGAGGTTGAGGGGGTTGAGGTTTGAAGGGATTGAAGGGGGTGAGGGTTGAAGGGATTAAGGGGGGTGAGGGTTGAAGGGGTTGAGGGGGGTGAGGGTTAAAGTTGAGGGGGGTGAGGGTTGAAGGGATTAAGGGGGGTGAGGGTTGAAGGGGTTGAGCGGGGTGAGGGTTGAAGGGATAAAGGGGGGTGAGGGTTGAAGAGGTTGAGGGGGGTGAGGGTTGAAGGGATTAAGGGGGGTGAGGGTTGAAGGGGTTGAGCGGGGTGAGGGTTGAAGGGGTTGAGGGGGGTGAGGGTTTAAGGGATTAAGGGGGGTGAGGGTTGAAGGGGTTGAGGGGGGTGAGGGTTGAAGGGATTAAGGGGGGTGAGGGTTGAAGGGGGTGAGGGGGTGAGGGTTGAAGGGGTTGAGGGGGGTGAGGTTAAAGGGGTTTAGGGGGGTGAGGGTTGAAGGGTGGAAGGGTTGAGTGGCTGCCAGTACAACCAGCCGGATCCAACTAAACAGGAATCAGGTTTGAGGGGACTGAGGGTGACGGTCTTTAACCCTGAACCCTCAAACTGGGTCCAACCGGCATCCACGTGAGGTCGTCCAGCTGTGCCACGAGCTTGCTGGTTGGGCACTGGGTTTAGGGTTACGGGTTTAGGCTTTAGGCAACCAGCACCCACGTGACGTCGTCCAGCTGTGCCACGAGCTTGCTTGACGGGCACTGGGCTTGCGGGATGTTCAGATGCATGCACATCATCGTGATCTCCTCAGACTTGCTGGACTGTGCATCCAGCGACGCCTTGAAGAGGGCTCGAAGCTGGCGAGTGGGGGGGGGAGGGGGGGGGAGGAGGGGGGAGGAGGGGCGTGATAGGATGTGTGAGGGGGGGGGCGGGAGAGCACTGTTTAGGGTTTAGGGTTTAGGGGGGCACAGAGGGGAGGAGCGGAAACTAGGGAAACGATGAGGCGTTTTTTTTAGCGTCGTCGATAAGTTATCTCTCTCAGGGAGCCGATGACCAGTTGAATTGATGAGGGATAAAAATGGCCTCTCCTGCTTTGGACAAAATGGGCAGCCTCCTCAAGTCCCTCAACCCAAGGAGGGTTGATATTCATTGAACAGCCCCGAAAAAAGATATATTGCGCAGGTTTGCACACACTCACACAACCAAAGGCGAAAGTACGTCAAGGACTCACAGAAATGGCTGCGGCGGGGCATGTAGCGTCGGCACCCCACCACCGGTTTAGGTTACAGTGGGTTCGAACTGCCCTCCCTCACAATCCACGTTGTTTATTAGGGGCGAGGGATGTACTGAATATGCTAGGTCTTGAATGTCAAAGCGAGTTTCGGTCGGAAATATAGAGCTTGTGTCCCTTTCCTGAACTGCAACTATATACCAGTAGCTGAACCTCAGCTGAGCTGTGACAGAATAGTTGCAGAACCGTACAGCCTTAGACATAGATTGCAAACCTCACCTCCTGCTCCAGGGCCGCGTCCCCTCCATCGTCCGGCCGGCCAAACACCGCGCCGAGCTGCTGCAGCGTGAAATTCATGAGGCCGCCGCTCCCCACCACGCCGCGCAGCCCCGAGCCTAGCAGTACTTCCACGAGCACCGCGTCGTTCAGCGGCGGCGTGACCAACTGGCAGCCAGGCGCGCCTGTCGCGGCCCCGATCAGACCGGCGGTGGGCAGCCCTGGCGACGATGGCAGCGGCGGCACGCCGCCGCCGCCGCTGCTGCTGATGTTCGTTGGTTCTGTTTTTAGCGTTACGCAGCCGCAGCCGGATTGCACGATCGCCTGCGAGAGCGCGCCTATTCCGCCCGGGTCCTGAAGCAGGCGCCTGCGAAGCTGGGAGGCGCTGGAGAAGGCGAGAGATTCCGCATCGACGTCCGCGTTTTGGACCGAGTAAGTGGTCGCCAGCGTTTCGGCCAGCGGGCCCGTCCCGGGCGTCAGCACCGGCACGCAGCCCAGCTCCAGGCGCAGCGTCGCGTTCACGACGCAGAGCGTCGGCGACGGCGAGGACGAGGCTGCGACGGCGGCCGACGTCAGCTGCGCCCAGCGCAGCGCCTCGAGGGAGATGCCGACTGTTGGCAGGTTGGCGGAGAGGAACGCCAGCAATAGGGTCGAGGAGGTTGACATGTATGCGGCCTGCAGTTATAAAATATCCGTTTCTTAACTCTTTTTTTTTACTTACTAATACCGTTGCTGTACGGTACCTGTATGTTTTCGTAATTCCAGTACCGCGTTTGTTGAAATTATACATCAATCTTCTACACGAATTTCGAAAAATTGTACAAGATTTAACAAAAAGCAGGTTGTGTCCCCTGCTGGGCCAGCGGCTCGTCCCTGGACAGGTCCTCCGCTGCCACCCACAGGCGCATGGTCTGGCCTTCACTCAGACAAGTGCAGATGACCAACATGGTGGCGTATAATTAATCACAATACACGCTACCAATATGGTAGCCAAAGAGTCCCCCCCCCCTCCTCCCTGACCCCGCTCCCTCAGATTGTGTCACCTGCAAGGCATGGGGTCCGTCCCGACACAGCTCCTCCGCTGCCACCCACAGGCGCATGGATCGCCGTTGCTCCACAACCAGCTCTGCCCAGGCCATGGCCAGCCGCTTGGTGGAATCATGGGCTTGGAAGCTGCATCAGAATGTTTTCAATATGGATTTAAAAACATATACCGTGATTATTTAGGTTATCATAGAGCTTAAATGAATCTTGGGCTTGTAAACTGCACCGGGATGTTTTCAACGCGTAATTATAGACAAATTATCTTCTTGAACCTTGAACCTTAACTTCGATTGCAGAAGAATTTTAACATGCGTGGCATCTTGAGCTTTGAAACTGTGCATTGGATTGTCGCGAACAATTAATTTTAATTACTGGTGAACCATTCCTTGAAGGCGACACAATTCTTTATATATATATACATTTAATCCAAGTGTCCATGAAGCGTTCTGGAGCCTGATCGAGAGTGACACTTCAGTCATCACCTTTCAATCCTGAATCGTATGAAAGCTTCGTTCTTGAGAAGAATTTGTGAACATCATTCCACAATTTTCAGGTTGAGAGCTCGAAGGGATCAGAGGCCGTGTGCGTGGAGGTACTCCGTTTAGGGTTAAGGGATATTGTTACAAAGTTGACGCAACCACCCACAGCCGCTTGCAAAAGGGCCAGGCAGAGAAAACCGGGAGGAGACCACGGACTAAAACCGTAACAGACACAAACCAACAAGCAGAAAAAATCAGGGTTAAGGGTTGAGAGGGTCAAGATATTTGGTATGTGCAGGCACTCGTAGGTTATGGGCCCTAACCCTAACCCTGAACCCTGAACCCTAACTGCGTGCAGACACTCACGCGAGGTTGCAGCTTAATAATGCAGAACCCCAGGATACGCATCCTCAGCGCGACCATATCAACAAACCTGTCCGCGCTCCAACCACCGCACAAGGTTCACCAGCCCACGTCGCGTAATGATGATCCGCGGGAACGGCGCGGATGTGGCTTCGGCCCAGGCTGCGCTGTTTCCTTAACTCTCACGCCCCCCACTCGGAGTACCTTTCTTTCTTTCTTTCTTTGCACGCGGCAGCGGCACTTACGTAAGGTTGTAGCGGCCCGGCATGCATTTCCCCAGCATGGCCGCGGCGACGTCGCAGCTGAAGGCCAGCGCGTTGAACGGAAGGTCCGCAGGCAGGCCGTCGGGCAGCTTCTGCACCGCTACCACAGAGCCAGTTAGGTCCTGCCCTAGCCCGTCAACAGCGCGCACGCCGCACAGGGACGTGTTGGACGACCCTAGAAAGGGGTGGCAAACAGCGGATGCGGATGTTCGATAGGGTTTAGGGTTTAGGGGTTAGGGCTATCAGTTTATCAGTTAAGCAATTCAGCAGTTAAGCATTCTAGCTATCTGCCAGGGTTCAGGGCTCAGTTTTCAGTTCAAACAGCCTAAGTGTGTGTGAGGGGGGGGAGGGAGATTGCGCTTTCCTTAACTTCAATGCACCTGAAAATGTTGTCTTTGTTTGCCTCCTAAAAGCAGTCTGTGCTCTCAGGTAACATATTGTGCATGTCCTAGACAGGTACTAGAGGAGCACCTGGCCACCACCGACCCCCTCCCCCCCCTCCCCCTCCCCCCTGCCCCCGCCCCGGCCCTGTCACCTCCCCCCCGCCCTCTGTCCCCAGCCTCCCTGCCTTCACCTGCGCTTGCATTCCTCCCCTGCACTCTACCCCCTCCCCCTCCCCCTCCCTCTGTCCCTAGCCTCCCTGCCTTTACCTGCACTTGCATTCCTCCCAGAGCACGGCAGCAGCGAGAAGGGCAGCTGGCTACCAAACGCGGCCTGCAGCATGCCCCCGGACAACGTGGTGCTGCTATTATAGGCAGAAGGGTCCGCCGAAAAAAAGCGGCCGGCAGTGGCGGTGTACAAGAGCACTCCCAGCGGGAACCCAATTTGCAGGCCGGATTGCTGCTGCGGCGGCGGCGGCTGCTGCTGTTGCTGCAGGTTGCGCAGCCTGGAGAATGGCGTTGTCGTCGCGGGCGCAAAGATGGGGAAAAGGTCGCCGGGGGCCGCCGTAGAGACCGATGGGAAGAGCGGGAAGGGCTGCGACCGCGAGGCAAGTTCGTCGAGGAACAGGAAGCTGATGTTGGGCGGCGCCGCGGCGGTGGCAGCGTCGGCGGTCGAGGTGCTGCTGCTGCCGCCGACGTTGCCGGAGACAGATGCGGGCAGCATCTTCAGCAAGGTGCAAGATACCTGCGGTGGCGGAGAGGTGTATGGCCAGGGGTGTATGCCATTTGTGTATGAAGACTTAAACAGCCTTTTTTGCAGAAGGGCCCCGGCTCATTTCGTCAGGAAAACACTTTCCATTGAGGGCAGAGCATTCTTTAGGAGCATAGCATTGACGTGGAAGGCATGACAGCTTCAGGGGCATAAATATCTTGAACGGGGGGGGAGAGGGGGGGGGGGTAATTTTCCTCATACCTTTATTTACCTCTTTTCCCCCTGTAGGCAACGGGTGTGTGGGGGGGGGCTGCACAAAAGAGGCCCCTGCAGTCTCACCCCAGCCGGGCTGCACGTGGCGGGCTTGCCGCACAGCGTCTGCCCCGCTCCGCACGCGCTGACGATGGTGACCGTGCGCTGCGCCGACAGCGTGACTGGAGCGCTGGCGCCTGCTGGCACCACATTGAGCACCAAAGAGATCCTGGGGGGAGGAAGCAGCACAGGGGGGGAGGCAGAGTCTTTGTAATGGGTACCGGACAGCATTTGCTGGCACCACATTGAGCACGATAGAGATCCTGGGGGGAGGAAGCAGCACAGGGGGGGAGGTGCACAAACGATTCAGGGGGTTCAGGTTGTGAGCTGTGTTGCTGCTTTCCTGCCTCAGCTACATGTCAGCTATCTGTCAGCTGCTTGTCACGACACCTACAAGTTAGCTACTGTCACTCTCTGTCCTTCTCTGTTACTGTCTGTTACTCTCTGTTACTCTATGTACTTATCTGTTACTGGGCATTGAATATCACCTAGGATGGTGGGTGCTTCCACCACCTCTCCTGCGTCCACGTGAAGCCGATCCTTCCTAAGCCTGACCTCATGCCTCCAAAGCCCAAGCAACATGTGCTCACTTGACCACCATCCAGGGTGGTGATTGCCCCCCACCCCCCTCCCTATACACTCACATGATTCCACCCCCCCTCGCCAACTTTGCTCTCATACAAAGCTGGTGCCTTCAACCCACTCCCTCCTGCAGGCATGTGCCATGGTCCATCACACTAAACCAGCCACCATCACACTTACACATTGCATCACACTTAAACAACTTCCATCACACTTACAGGTACACAACCTCCACCATACGAAAACACCCTTCATCACACTTAAGCACCCTCTGCCACACTTAAACAACCTCCATCACACTTAAACAACCTCCATCACACTTACACAAAGCTGGTACCGATGGGGCTGTTGGTGTCGACGCCACACGGCGCGATGCCCACTTTGGTATATTCATACCCGGGGCACCCGTAGTCAAGGCACAAGGGAGAGGGGCAGGCTAGCACCTGCTTGCACCAGGAGGGCAGGATTCAAATTCGAAAGTTGGAATTCAAATCCCACAGGCCTGAGGGCTCTTCCACCGGTCTGTTGGGCGCGGGCCATGGGCGGCGATCCAGGCACAAGGAAGAGGGGCAGGCCAGTACCTGCTGGTGCCGGGAGAGCAGGATTCAAATTCAAAATCGAATTCGAATTCGGCGTGCTAGGACTGGTGGCGCTTCCACCGGTTTGTCGGGTATGGGCCGTGTACGTGATCCCTGACAGATCCACAATGTATACCCTAGATATGCCTGAGAGATCCACAATGTATACCCTAGATATGCCTGACAGATCCACAATGTATACCCTAGATATGCCTGAGAGATCCTGGAGAGATCTTGAGCACCTGGCTTGTCAGATCCTCCCCAAGAGATCCTGCCGCAGTGGCTCCGAGTTCGCATGGCAAAGCCTTTGAGGGACGCTGGCCGCTGGCGCAGGGACCGTACAGGCCGTACTGGGGAGCGGGGAGCAGGACAAGAAGGGGGTACGAGGGAAAGGGGAGGGGAGAGGGAGTATTTGGAGCGTTGGGGCTTTACAGATCAGGTTGAAGGATTGGTGAAGGGGAGGACAGGGTGGGGGGAAGGGACTCGTGGGAGGGGGGAGATAGAGTGTGGAGGGTTGGGGTTAACAAATCAGATTACAATATTGGAGGAAGAGGAGGCAGATGGGGGAGGAAAGGGGTAAAAGACAGTGTTTGTAGGTTTGGGGATTTACAAGTTGGGGTCTACAAACCCTAAACCCTAAACCCTACAAGTCAGGGTGAAGGGCTGGAAGAAGAGGGGAGCAGGAGGGGAATGGTAGGGGAGAGAGTCTGAGAGCGAGTGCGTGGAGGTTGGGGGGCCCTTGGGCATGTCCTAAGGGGGATCAGGTCCAGGTTTCACAGATCAGGGTTCAGGTAACACAGCCCCGCCCGCATGCCCCGCCCTGTCCCCCAGCCGACCCCGCTCACATGCCCCGCCCTGTCCCCCAGCCGACCCCGCCCGCATGCCCCGCCCTGTCCCCCAGCCGACCCCGCTCACATGCCCCGCCCTGTCCCCCAGCCGACCCCGCTCACATGCCCCGCCCTGTCCCCCAGCCGACCCCGCCCGCATGCCCCGCCCTGTCCCCCAGCCGACCCCGCTCACATGCCCCGCCCTGTCCCCCAGCCGACCCCGCTCACATGCCCCGCCCTGTCCCCCAGCCGACCCCGCCCGCATGCCCCGCCCTGTCCCCCAGCCGACCCCGCTCACATGCCCCGCCCTGTCCCCCAGCCGACCCCGCTCGCATGCCTTGCCCTGTCCCCCAGCCGACCCCGCCCGCATGCCCCGCCCTGTCCCCCAGCCGACCCCGCTCACATGCCCCGCCCTGTCCCCCAGCCGACCCCGCTCGCATGCCTTGCCCTGTCCCCCAGCCGACCCCGCCCGCATGCCCCGCCCTGTCCCCCAGCCGACCCCGCTCACATGCCCCGCCCTGTCCCCCAGCCGACCCCGCTCGCATGCCTCGCCCTGTCCCCCAGCCGACCCCGCCCGCATGCCCCGCCCTGTCTCCCAGCCGACCCTGCTCACATGCCCCGCCCTGTCCCCCAGCCGACCCCGCTCGCATGCCTCGCCCTGTCCCCCAGCCGACCCCGCCCGCATGCCCCGCCCTGTCCCCGAGCCGACCCCGCCCGGCAGGTGTACAGTACGATGACAGTGGATGAGCAAAAGCAGGCAAACATGCGTTTTGATCTATTACACAGGCCAATGCCTCCTCACCCGCTCCAAAAGCCCAAAGTCCTGAACCCGCACCTGCTATGCAAACCCTAAACCCTAAACGCTCCCTGATTAAGAAACCCTTGACCCCAAACCCTCACCTGCTTGACACTGACAGTCGAGTCGAGGGCTGCAGTGGTCACGAGCGCAAGAGTCAAGCCGGCATTAGGCTTCGTGCTGCAAACAGAAATGAGGGTTTAGAGCAATGAGCAGAAAGCAGGGTTTGGAGCAATGAACACGGAGTAGGGTTAAGAACAAGAAACAGGGAGTAGGGTTTAGAGCAACAAGCAGAAAGCAAGCAGGAAGTGCGATTTAGAGCTGCAAGTAGAACACAGGATTTAAAGCAACAAACATTAGAAGAGTTTCGAACAGCAAGCAGGGAGTACGGCCAGAACGTAATTGCGAATCTGGAATTCAAATTGTTCTTTTGCACAGCGCCCAGCTGGCAGACCCTGGCACCAAAACCACAGCGGCAGAGCAGTGCCCGGCTGGTTGACCTTAGCTACAAAACCAGCCTAGCAGTACAACACCCAGCTGGTAGACCCTCGCACCAGAACCAGCCCAGCAATTCAGCGCCCAGCTGGCAGACCTCGCACAGAAACTAACCCGGCAGTACAACTCTAACCTGGCGGACCCTTGCATGGAAACCAACCCAGCAGTACAACGCCCAACTAGCAGACCCCGCATTGTAACCAACACGGCAGTACAACGCCCAGCTGGCGGACCCTCGCACTGTAACCAATCCTGCAGTACAACGCCCACCTGGCGGACCCTCGCACCGAAACCAACCATGCAGTACAGCGCCCACCTTGCGGACTTAAGCACCGAAACCAACCCAACAGTACAACGCTGAGCTGTCAGGCTTAAGCACCGAGACCAACCCAGTAGTATATTGCAAACCTGGCGGACGCTGGCATCAGACCCAAACCGACAGTACAGTGCCCAGCTGCCAAACTTAGGCAACGAAACCAACCTAGCAGTACAACGCCTAGCTGTCAGACTTAAGCACCGAAACCATGGTGCTGCTATGCCCACCTGGCAGACCCCAGTGAGGACAGCAATCCGGATGCCTCTGTGTTGGCCTTGGCTGCATGAGTGGCCGAGGCACTTGCCCCGCCAGACCCATCATCAGACAGCGAAGCGCCACAAGAAGCTGTACGGTAAGGCAGTACACAAGGCAGTGTTTGAGGCAGTACGTGATGTACTGGAAGCAGGCGGTGCATGCAGCGGTGTTTGACGCAGTACACGAAGTCCTGTCCACGAGGCGGTACACAAGGCAGATTCGTGGTAGTACACAAGGCAGTACTCAAGGCAGTGTCATAGGCAGTACAATAAGCCATGTGGGAGGCAGTGCATGACACCGTGTCTGCTGCAGTACAAGAGTGCCAGAGGCTGTACAAGAGACGGTGTTTAGGCAGTACATGATGCAGTGTTTTAGGCAGTACACGATTCTGTCTTTGAAGGTTGCCCTCCCCCCAAGTGCTGGCTCAGCGTAGGTTCACAATGAGGTCATCCGAGCTCCTGCCCGACAGCGCCGCCCCCAATGTTAGCACCCCCCCTCTTCTCTCTCCCACCCCTCTCCAGCCACCCCCCGCTCCCCAGCTCCACTCCCCACACACACTGGCACTCGCCCCCCCCCCTCCCACGTACTGGCGCTGCCCATGCTCGCAATGAGGTCATCCGAGCATCTCAATGACAGCAACACCCCCTTCTCTCTCCCTCGCCTCTCCAGCCCCCCCTTCTCCCCGCTCCACTCCCCACTTATACCGACCCTCCCCCCTCCCTCCCCCTCCACGTACTGGCGCTGCCCATGTTCGCAATGAGGTCATCTGAGCTCCCGCCCGACAGCGCCGCCCCCAATCCGCATGCCGCCGACTGCACCACCACCGTCCGTTCCACGCTGCTGAGGCTTCCGCTGCTGTCCCCACTGCTCAGCGTCGAGAACACGACCACGTACGACCCCGGCCGCGAGGTGTCGACGCCGCAGGGCACCAGGCCGGTTTCGGAGAGCAGCATCGGGCTGCTGCCGCCCACGGCTTGACGCTGGCGCAGCTCGCAGGCGACCAGCTGCCAAGTGAGATCCGTCGGGGGCGAGGTGCTGAGGTCAGAGGCAGTGGCGCCGCGGTCGCAGACAGTGCCGAGCGGGGCCCGGGGCTGGCAGGTCCTGCAGGGTGAGTGGAGGACGGAGTGGGGAAGGGGAGAGTGAGGGGACAAGGATGGGAGGGTTAGGGGGGAATGAACTGGGGTAAGGAGCAAGTGAGGGAAAGGGAGGGCAGGTGTCAGGAGGAAGGGTAGAAGAGGAGAGGGGTCAGGTGGGTGGGGGGGGATGAGGGGGAGGGAGAGTTCAGTGAGGGGAAGGGAGGGTTCATTGAGGGGAGTCCACCATTGACATAGTTAGATGTGCATTCACATATTCATCTCACTCTTGCACACTTGCATGCCCATCACCCTTTTACACATGTACACACCCATCACCCGAGTGTGCATTTACACGTACATCACTCTTTTCACATCACTATTTTGCATATTTACACACCCATCACTAAAAGCACATGTACACATCCATCACTATTTGCGCATTCACATCTTCCCACATCCATCACTCTCTTTCACACTCACACATTCACCTTGCACATCCACACATATGTCACTCTATTTTAACTCACACCTTCACCTTACACATTCACACATCCATCACTCACGTGTAGGTCTGCCCCACGGGTACACTGATGGTGGAGGGTCCTAGCAAGGTGACCACAACCTGGGGTGGTACCTTCCTCACAGCTACCAGCTGCTTGGGAGCGGTAGCAGGTGTAGCATCTGTGGGTGAGGGGGGGGGGCAAGAGGTGGGGGGGACAGGTGTATCATGTTATGGGGGGGGGGGTGATGAGGGCGGGCAGTGAGGGGAGAGGACTGTGTAGGAATGGGAGCAGGTGAGCAGGAGGTAGGAGGGAGGGGGCAGGTGTATCATATGGGGGGGAGAGGAGGGGGGGCAGTGAGGGGAGAGGACTGTGTAGGAATGGGAGCAGGTGAGCAGGAGGTAGGAGGGAGGGGGCAGGTGTATCATCTGGGGGGAGGGGCAAGAGGAGCGGGCTGGAAGGCAGGGGGGGAAAGGGAGGGGAATGGAATGAGCAGGAGGAAAGGGGGTGGGTGGGGAGCAGGTGAGCAAGGGTGGGAGGCGGGGCATTCATCCCTCATGCGGCCGGGTTCACACTTCTCTCCCGCCCCCCCCCCCACACAGATTCACACCAACATTCACACTTAACCTGCAGCCTGGCTCAGGGCTTGACGGGTGTCGCACTCCATGAGCGTCAAGCACAGCGTGCAACCCGGTTCACACTTCCCAGTCCCCCCCACACACACATTCACACTTTACCTGCAGCCTGGCTCAGGGCTTGGCGGGATTCGCACTCCATCAGCGTCAAGCACAGCGTCGAGGCAGCAGCTGTTGAGCTGGAGGAGAGCGAGCAGGGTGCCAGACCCAGGGGACAGACAACAATGACCTACAGGGGGGGGGGGGGGGGACAAGGGCCAGGGCGGGTGTGAGAAGGGGGGTAAACAAGGGCCAGGGCGGGTGTGAGGGGGGGGGTAAACAAGGGCCAGGGCGGGTGTGAGAGGGGGGTAAACAAGGGCCAGGGCGGGTGTGAGAGGGGGGTAAACAAGGGCCAGGGCGGGTGTGAGAGGGGGGTAAACAAGGGCCAGGGCGGGTGTGAGAGGGGGGTAAACAAGGGCCAGGGCGGGTGTGAGAGGGGGGTAAACAAGGGCCAGGGCGGGTGTGAGAGGGGGGTAAACAAGGGCCAGGGCGGGTGTGAGAGGGGGGTAAACAAGGGCCAGGGCGGGTGTGAGAGGGGGGTAAACAAGGGCCAGGGCGGGTGTGAGAGGGGGGTAAACAAGGGCCAGGGCGGGTGTGAGAGGGGGGTAAACAAGGGCCAGGGCGGGTGTGAGAGGGGGGTAAACAAGGGTCAGGGCGGGTGTGAGAGGGGGGTAAACAAGGGCCAGGGCGGGTGTGAGAGGGGGGTAAACAAGGGTCAGGGCGGGTGTGAGAGGGGGGTAAACAAGGGCCAGGGCGGGTGTGAGAGGGGGGTAAACAAGGGCCAGGGCGGGTGTGAGAGGGGGGTAAACAAGGGTCGGGGCGGGTGTGAGAGGGGGGTAAACAAGGGCCAGGGCGGGTGTGAGAGGGGGGTAAACAAGGGTCAGGGCGGGTGTGAGAGGGGGGTAAACAAGGGTCAGGGCGGGTGTGAGAGGGGGGTAAACAAGGGGCGGGGCGGGTGTGAGGGGGGGGGGGGGGGTAAACAAGGGCCAGGGCGGGTGTGAGAGGGGGGTAAACAAGGGTCGGGGCGGGTGTGAGAGAGGGTAAACAAGGGTCGGGGCGGGTGTGAGAGGGGGGTAAACAAGGTTCAGGGCGGGTGTGAGAGGGGGGTAAACAAGGGTCGGGGCGGGTGTGAGAGGGGGGTAAACAAGGGCCAGGGCGGGTGTGAGAGGGGGGTAAACAAGGGCCAGGGCGGGTGTGAGAGGGTTGAAAAGAAGGGCCAGGGCGGGTGTGAGAGGGGGGTAAACAAGGGTCAGGGCGGGTGTGAGAGGGGGGTAAACAAGGGTCAGGGCGGGTGTGAGAGGGGGGTAAACAAGGGTCAGGGCGGGTGTGAGAGGGGGGTAAACAAGGGTCAGGGTGGGTGTGAGAGGGGGTAAACAAGGGTCAGGGCGGGTGTGAGAGGGGGTAAACAAGGGCCAGGGCGGGTGTGAGAGGGGGGTAAACAAGGGTCGGGGCGGGTGTGAGAGGGGGGTAAACAAGGGCCAGGGCGGGTGTGAGAGGGGGGTAAACAAGGGCCAGGGCAGGTGTGAGAGGGGGGTAAACAAGGGTCAGGGCGGGTGTGAGAGGGGGTAAACAAGGGTCAGGGCGGGTGTGAGAGGGGGTAAACAAGGGCCAGGGCGGGTGTGAGAGGGGGGTAGACAAGGGCCAGGGCGGGTGTGAGAGGGGGGTAAACAAGGGCCAGGGCGGGTGTGAGAGGGGGGTAAACAAGGGTCAGGGCAGGTGTGAGAGGGGGGTAAACAAGGGCCAGGGCGGGTGTGAGGGGGGGGGTAAACAAGGGCCAGGGCGGGTGTGAGAGGGGGGTAAACAAGGGCCAGGGCGGGTGTGAGAGGGGGGTAAACAAGGGTCAGGGCAGGTGTGAGAGGGGGGTAAACAAGGGCCAGGGCGGGTGTGAGAGGGGGGTAAACAAGGGCCAGGGCGGGTGTGAGAGGGGGGTAGACAAGGGCCAGGGCGGGTGTTAGGGGGGGGGTAAACAAGGGTCGGGGCGGGTGTGAGAGGGGGGTAAACAAGGGTCAGGGCGGGTGTGAGAGGGGGTAAGCAAGGGTCAGGGCGGGTGTGAGAGGGGGTAAACAAGGGCCAGGGCGGGTGTAAGAGGGGGGTAGACAAGGGTCAGGGCAGGTGTGAGAGGGGGGTAAACAAGGGCCAGGGCGGGTGTGAGAGGGGGGTAAACAAGGGCCAGGGCGGGTGTGAGAGGGGGGTAAACAAGGGTCGGGGCGGGTGTGAGAGGGGGGTAAACAAGGGCCAGGGCGGGTGTGAGAGGGGGGTAAACAAGGGCCAGGGCGGGTGTGAGAGGGTTGAAAAGAAGGGCCAGGGCGGGTGTGAGAGGGGGGTAAACAAGGGTCAGGGCGGGTGTGAGAGGGGGGTAAACAAGGGTCAGGGCGGGTGTGAGAGGGGGGTAAACAAGGGTCAGGGCGGGTGTGAGAGGGGGGTAAACAAGGGTCAGGGTGGGTGTGAGAGGGGGTAAACAAGGGTCAGGGCGGGTGTGAGAGGGGGTAAACAAGGGCCAGGGCGGGTGTGAGAGGGGGGTAAACAAGGGTCGGGGCGGGTGTGAGAGGGGGGTAAACAAGGGCCAGGGCGGGTGTGAGAGGGGGGTAAACAAGGGCCAGGGCAGGTGTGAGAGGGGGGTAAACAAGGGTCAGGGCGGGTGTGAGAGGGGGTAAACAAGGGTCAGGGCGGGTGTGAGAGGGGGTAAACAAGGGCCAGGGCGGGTGTGAGAGGGGGGTAGACAAGGGCCAGGGCGGGTGTGAGAGGGGGGTAAACAAGGGCCAGGGCGGGTGTGAGAGGGGGGTAAACAAGGGTCAGGGCAGGTGTGAGAGGGGGGTAAACAAGGGCCAGGGCGGGTGTGAGGGGGGGGGTAAACAAGGGCCAGGGCGGGTGTGAGAGGGGGGTAAACAAGGGCCAGGGCGGGTGTGAGAGGGGGGTAAACAAGGGTCAGGGCAGGTGTGAGAGGGGGGTAAACAAGGGCCAGGGCGGGTGTGAGAGGGGGGTAAACAAGGGCCAGGGCGGGTGTGAGAGGGGGGTAGACAAGGGCCAGGGCGGGTGTTAGGGGGGGGGTAAACAAGGGTCGGGGCGGGTGTGAGAGGGGGGTAAACAAGGGTCAGGGCGGGTGTGAGAGGGGGTAAGCAAGGGTCAGGGCGGGTGTGAGAGGGGGTAAACAAGGGCCAGGGCGGGTGTAAGAGGGGGGTAGACAAGGGTCAGGGCAGGTGTGAGAGGGGGGTAAACAAGGGCCAGGGCGGGTGTGAGAGGGGGGTAAACAAGGGCCAGGGCGGGTGTGAGAGGGGGGTAAACAAGGGCCAGGGCGGGTGTGAGAGGGGGGTAAACAAGGGTCAGGGCAGGTGTGAGAGGGGGGTAAACAAGGGCCAGGGCGGGTGTGAGAGGGGGGTAAACAAGGGCCAGGGCGGGTGTGAGAGGGGGGTAAACAAGGGCCAGGGCGGGTGTGAGAGGGGGGTAAACAAGGGCCAGGGCGGGTGTGAGAGGGGGTAAACAAGGGCCAGGGCGGGTGTGAGAGGGGGGTAAACGAGGGCCAGGGCGGGTGTGAGAGGGGGGTAAACAAGGGTCAGGGCGGGTGTGAGAGGGGGGTAAACAAGGGTCAGGGCAGGTGTGAGAGGGGGGTAAACAAGGGCCAGGGCGGGTGTGAGAGGGGGGTAAACAAGGGCCAGGGCGGGTGTGAGAGGGGGGTAAACAAGGGCCAGGGCGGGTGTGAGAGGGGGGTAAACAAGGGTCAGGGCAGGTGTGAGAGGGGGGTAAACAAGGGCCAGGGAGGGTGTGAGAGGGGGGTAAACAAGGGCCAGGGCGGGTGTGAGAGGGGGGTAGACAAGGGCCAGGGCGGGTGTTAGGGGGGGGGTAAACAAGGGTCGGGGCGGGTGTGAGAGGGGGGTAAACAAGGGCCAGGGCGGGTGTGAGAGGGGGGTAAACAAGGGCCAGGGCGGGTGTGAGAGGGGGTAAACAAGGGCAAGGGCGGGTGTTAGGGGGGGGTAAACAAGGTCAGGGCGGGTGTTAGGGGGGCGTAAACAAGAGCCAGGGCGGGTGTGAGAGGGGGGTAAACAAGGGCCAGAGCTGGTGTGAGAGGGGGGTAAAGAAGGGCCAGGGCGGGTGTGAGAGGGGGGTAAACAAGGGTCAGGGCGGGTGTCAGTGGGGGGTAAACAAGGGTCAGGGCAGGTGTGAGAGGGGGGTAAACAAGGGCCAGGGCGGGTGTTAGGGGAGGGTCAACAAAGGCCAGGGCGGGTGTGAGAGGGGGGTAAACAAGGGCCAGGGCGGGTGTGAGAGGGGGGTAAACAAGGGCCAGGGCGGGTGTGAGAGGGGGGTAAACAAGGGCCAGGGCGGGTGTGAGAGGGGGGTAAACAAGAGCCAGGGCGGGTGTGAGAGGGGGGTAAACAAGGGTCAGGGCGGGTGTGAGAGGGGGGTAAACAAGAGCCAGGGCGGGTGTGAGAGGGGGGTAAACAAGGGTCAGGGCGGGTGTTAGGGGGGGGTAAACAAGGGCCAGGGCGGGTGTGAGAGGGGGGTAAACAAGGGCCAGGGCGGGTGTGAGAGGGGGGTAAACAAGGGCCAGGGCGGGTCTGAGAGGGGGTAAACAAGGGCCAGGGCAGGTGTTAGGGGGGGATAAACAAGGGCCAGGGCGGGTGTGAGGAGCGGGTAAACCAGGGTCAGGGCGGGTGTTAGGGGGGGGTAAACAAGGGCCAGGGCGGGTGTGAGAGGGGGTAAACAAGGGCCAGGGCAGGTGTGAGAGGGGGGTAAACAAGGGCCAGGGCGGGTGTGAGAGGGGGGTAAAGAAGGGCCAGGGCGGGTGTGAGAGGGGGGTAAACAAGGGCCAGGGCGGGTGTGAGAGGGGGGTAAACAAGGGCCAGGGCGGGTGTGAGAGGGGGGTAAACAAGGGCCAGGGCGGGTGTGAGAGGGGGGTAAACAAGGGCCAGGGCGGGTGTGAGAGGGGGGTAAACAAGGGTCAGGGCAGGTGTGAGAGGGGGGTAAACAAGGGCCAGGGAGGGTGTGAGAGGGGGGTAAACAAGGGCCAGGGCGGGTGTGAGAGGGGGGTAGACAAGGGCCAGGGCGGGTGTTAGGGGGGGGGTAAACAAGGGTCGGGGCGGGTGTGAGAGGGGGGTAAACAAGGGCCAGGGCGGGTGTGAGAGGGGGGTAAACAAGGGCCAGGGCGGGTGTGAGAGGGGGTAAACAAGGGCAAGGGCGGGTGTTAGGGGGGGGTAAACAAGGTCAGGGCGGGTGTTAGGGGGGCGTAAACAAGAGCCAGGGCGGGTGTGAGAGGGGGGTAAACAAGGGCCAGGGCGGGTGTGAGAGGGGGGTAAAGAAGGGCCAGGGCGGGTGTGAGAGGGGGGTAAACAAGGGTCAGGGCGGGTGTCAGTGGGGGGTAAACAAGGGTCAGGGCAGGTGTGAGAGGGGGGTAAACAAGGGCCAGGGCGGGTGTGAGAGGGGGGTAAACAAGGGCCAGGGCGGGTGTGAGAGGGGGGTAAACAAGGGCCAGGGCGGGTGTGAGAGGGGGGTAAACAAGGGTCGGGGCGGGTGTGAGAGGGGGGTAAACAAGGGCCAGGGCGGGTGTGAGAGGGGGGTAAACAAGGGTCAGGGCGGGTGTGAGAGGGGGGTAAACAAGGGTCAGGGCGGGTGTGAGAGGGGGGTAAACAAGGGGCGGGGCGGGTGTGAGGGGGGGGGGGGGGGTAAACAAGGGCCAGGGCGGGTGTGAGAGGGGGGTAAACAAGGGTCGGGGCGGGTGTGAGAGAGGGTAAACAAGGGTCGGGGCGGGTGTGAGAGGGGGGTAAACAAGGTTCAGGGCGGGTGTGAGAGGGGGGTAAACAAGGGTCGGGGCGGGTGTGAGAGGGGGGTAAACAAGGGCCAGGGCGGGTGTGAGAGGGGGGTAAACAAGGGCCAGGGCGGGTGTGAGAGGGTTGAAAAGAAGGGCCAGGGCGGGTGTGAGAGGGGGGTAAACAAGGGTCAGGGCGGGTGTGAGAGGGGGGTAAACAAGGGTCAGGGCGGGTGTGAGAGGGGGGTAAACAAGGGTCAGGGCGGGTGTGAGAGGGGGGTAAACAAGGGTCAGGGTGGGTGTGAGAGGGGGTAAACAAGGGTCAGGGCGGGTGTGAGAGGGGGTAAACAAGGGCCAGGGCGGGTGTGAGAGGGGGGTAAACAAGGGTCGGGGCGGGTGTGAGAGGGGGGTAAACAAGGGCCAGGGCGGGTGTGAGAGGGGGGTAAACAAGGGCCAGGGCAGGTGTGAGAGGGGGGTAAACAAGGGTCAGGGCGGGTGTGAGAGGGGGTAAACAAGGGTCAGGGCGGGTGTGAGAGGGGGTAAACAAGGGCCAGGGCGGGTGTGAGAGGGGGGTAGACAAGGGCCAGGGCGGGTGTGAGAGGGGGGTAAACAAGGGCCAGGGCGGGTGTGAGAGGGGGGTAAACAAGGGTCAGGGCAGGTGTGAGAGGGGGGTAAACAAGGGCCAGGGCGGGTGTGAGGGGGGGGGTAAACAAGGGCCAGGGCGGGTGTGAGAGGGGGGTAAACAAGGGCCAGGGCGGGTGTGAGAGGGGGGTAAACAAGGGTCAGGGCAGGTGTGAGAGGGGGGTAAACAAGGGCCAGGGCGGGTGTGAGAGGGGGGTAAACAAGGGCCAGGGCGGGTGTGAGAGGGGGGTAGACAAGGGCCAGGGCGGGTGTTAGGGGGGGGGTAAACAAGGGTCGGGGCGGGTGTGAGAGGGGGGTAAACAAGGGTCAGGGCGGGTGTGAGAGGGGGTAAGCAAGGGTCAGGGCGGGTGTGAGAGGGGGTAAACAAGGGCCAGGGCGGGTGTAAGAGGGGGGTAGACAAGGGTCAGGGCAGGTGTGAGAGGGGGGTAAACAAGGGCCAGGGCGGGTGTGAGAGGGGGGTAAACAAGGGCCAGGGCGGGTGTGAGAGGGGGGTAAACAAGGGCCAGGGCGGGTGTGAGAGGGGGGTAAACAAGGGTCAGGGCAGGTGTGAGAGGGGGGTAAACAAGGGCCAGGGCGGGTGTGAGAGGGGGGTAAACAAGGGCCAGGGCGGGTGTGAGAGGGGGGTAAACAAGGGCCAGGGCGGGTGTGAGAGGGGGGTAAACAAGGGCCAGGGCGGGTGTGAGAGGGGGTAAACAAGGGCCAGGGCGGGTGTGAGAGGGGGGTAAACGAGGGCCAGGGCGGGTGTGAGAGGGGGGTAAACAAGGGTCAGGGCGGGTGTGAGAGGGGGGTAAACAAGGGTCAGGGCAGGTGTGAGAGGGGGGTAAACAAGGGCCAGGGCGGGTGTGAGAGGGGGGTAAACAAGGGCCAGGGCGGGTGTGAGAGGGGGGTAAACAAGGGCCAGGGCGGGTGTGAGAGGGGGGTAAACAAGGGTCAGGGCAGGTGTGAGAGGGGGGTAAACAAGGGCCAGGGAGGGTGTGAGAGGGGGGTAAACAAGGGCCAGGGCGGGTGTGAGAGGGGGGTAGACAAGGGCCAGGGCGGGTGTTAGGGGGGGGGTAAACAAGGGTCGGGGCGGGTGTGAGAGGGGGGTAAACAAGGGCCAGGGCGGGTGTGAGAGGGGGGTAAACAAGGGCCAGGGCGGGTGTGAGAGGGGGTAAACAAGGGCCAGGGCGGGTGTTAGGGGGGGGTAAACAAGGTCAGGGCGGGTGTTAGGGGGGCGTAAACAAGAGCCAGGGCGGGTGTGAGAGGGGGGTAAACAAGGGCCAGAGCTGGTGTGAGAGGGGGGTAAAGAAGGGCCAGGGCGGGTGTGAGAGGGGGGTAAACAAGGGTCAGGGCGGGTGTCAGTGGGGGGTAAACAAGGGTCAGGGCAGGTGTGAGAGGGGGGTAAACAAGGGCCAGGGCGGGTGTTAGGGGAGGGTCAACAAAGGCCAGGGCGGGTGTGAGAGGGGGGTAAACAAGGGCCAGGGCGGGTGTGAGAGGGGGGTAAACAAGGGCCAGGGCGGGTGTGAGAGGGGGGTAAACAAGGGCCAGGGCGGGTGTGAGAGGGGGGTAAACAAGAGCCAGGGCGGGTGTGAGAGGGGGGTAAACAAGGGTCAGGGCGGGTGTGAGAGGGGGGTAAACAAGAGCCAGGGCGGGTGTGAGAGGGGGGTAAACAAGGGTCAGGGCGGGTGTTAGGGGGGGGTAAACAAGGGCCAGGGCGGGTGTGAGAGGGGGGTAAACAAGGGCCAGGGCGGGTGTGAGAGGGGGGTAAACAAGGGCCAGGGCGGGTCTGAGAGGGGGTAAACAAGGGCCAGGGCAGGTGTTAGGGGGGGATAAACAAGGGCCAGGGCGGGTGTGAGGAGCGGGTAAACCAGGGTCAGGGCGGGTGTTAGGGGGGGGTAAACAAGGGCCAGGGCGGGTGTGAGAGGGGGTAAACAAGGGCCAGGGCAGGTGTGAGAGGGGGGTAAACAAGGGCCAGGGCGGGTGTGAGAGGGGGGTAAAGAAGGGCCAGGGCGGGTGTGAGAGGGGGGTAAACAAGGGCCAGGGCGGGTGTGAGAGGGGGGTAAACAAGGGCCAGGGCGGGTGTGAGAGGGGGGTAAACAAGGGCCAGGGCGGGTGTGAGAGGGGGGTAAACAAGGGCCAGGGCGGGTGTGAGAGGGGGGTAAACAAGGGTCAGGGCAGGTGTGAGAGGGGGGTAAACAAGGGCCAGGGAGGGTGTGAGAGGGGGGTAAACAAGGGCCAGGGCGGGTGTGAGAGGGGGGTAGACAAGGGCCAGGGCGGGTGTTAGGGGGGGGGTAAACAAGGGTCGGGGCGGGTGTGAGAGGGGGGTAAACAAGGGCCAGGGCGGGTGTGAGAGGGGGGTAAACAAGGGCCAGGGCGGGTGTGAGAGGGGGTAAACAAGGGCCAGGGCGGGTGTTAGGGGGGGGTAAACAAGGTCAGGGCGGGTGTTAGGGGGGCGTAAACAAGAGCCAGGGCGGGTGTGAGAGGGGGGTAAACAAGGGCCAGGGCGGGTGTGAGAGGGGGGTAAAGAAGGGCCAGGGCGGGTGTGAGAGGGGGGTAAACAAGGGTCAGGGCGGGTGTCAGTGGGGGGTAAACAAGGGTCAGGGCAGGTGTGAGAGGGGGGTAAACAAGGGTCAGGGCAGGTGTGAGAGGGGGGTAAACAAGGGCCAGGGCGGGTGTGAGAGGGGGGTAAACAAGGGCCAGGGCGGGTGTGAGAGGGGGGTAAACAAGGGCCAGGGCGGGTGTGAGAGGGGGGTAAACAAGGGTCAGGGCAGGTGTGAGAGGGGGGTAAACAAGGGCCAGGGAGGGTGTGAGAGGGGGGTAAACAAGGGCCAGGGCGGGTGTGAGAGGGGGGTAGACAAGGGCCAGGGCGGGTGTTAGGGGGGGGGTAAACAAGGGTCGGGGCGGGTGTGAGAGGGGGGTAAACAAGGGCCAGGGCGGGTGTGAGAGGGGGGTAAACAAGGGCCAGGGCGGGTGTGAGAGGGGGTAAACAAGGGCCAGGGCGGGTGTTAGGGGGGGGTAAACAAGGTCAGGGCGGGTGTTAGGGGGGCGTAAACAAGAGCCAGGGCGGGTGTGAGAGGGGGGTAAACAAGGGCCAGAGCTGGTGTGAGAGGGGGGTAAAGAAGGGCCAGGGCGGGTGTGAGAGGGGGGTAAACAAGGGTCAGGGCGGGTGTCAGTGGGGGGTAAACAAGGGTCAGGGCAGGTGTGAGAGGGGGGTAAACAAGGGCCAGGGCGGGTGTTAGGGGAGGGTCAACAAAGGCCAGGGCGGGTGTGAGAGGGGGGTAAACAAGGGCCAGGGCGGGTGTGAGAGGGGGGTAAACAAGGGCCAGGGCGGGTGTGAGAGGGGGGTAAACAAGGGCCAGGGCGGGTGTGAGAGGGGGGTAAACAAGAGCCAGGGCGGGTGTGAGAGGGGGGTAAACAAGGGTCAGGGCGGGTGTGAGAGGGGGGTAAACAAGAGCCAGGGCGGGTGTGAGAGGGGGGTAAACAAGGGTCAGGGCGGGTGTTAGGGGGGGGTAAACAAGGGCCAGGGCGGGTGTGAGAGGGGGGTAAACAAGGGCCAGGGCGGGTGTGAGAGGGGGGTAAACAAGGGCCAGGGCGGGTCTGAGAGGGGGTAAACAAGGGCCAGGGCAGGTGTTAGGGGGGGATAAACAAGGGCCAGGGCGGGTGTGAGGAGCGGGTAAACCAGGGTCAGGGCGGGTGTTAGGGGGGGGTAAACAAGGGCCAGGGCGGGTGTGAGAGGGGGTAAACAAGGGCCAGGGCAGGTGTGAGAGGGGGGTAAACAAGGGCCAGGGCGGGTGTGAGAGGGGGGTAAAGAAGGGCCAGGGCGGGTGTGAGAGGGGGGTAAACAAGGGCCAGGGCGGGTGTGAGAGGGGGGTAAACAAGGGCCAGGGCGGGTGTGAGAGGGGGGTAAACAAGGGCCAGGGCGGGTGTGAGAGGGGGGTAAACAAGGGCCAGGGCGGGTGTGAGAGGGGGGTAAACAAGGGTCAGGGCAGGTGTGAGAGGGGGGTAAACAAGGGCCAGGGAGGGTGTGAGAGGGGGGTAAACAAGGGCCAGGGCGGGTGTGAGAGGGGGGTAGACAAGGGCCAGGGCGGGTGTTAGGGGGGGGGTAAACAAGGGTCGGGGCGGGTGTGAGAGGGGGGTAAACAAGGGCCAGGGCGGGTGTGAGAGGGGGGTAAACAAGGGCCAGGGCGGGTGTGAGAGGGGGTAAACAAGGGCAAGGGCGGGTGTTAGGGGGGGGTAAACAAGGTCAGGGCGGGTGTTAGGGGGGCGTAAACAAGAGCCAGGGCGGGTGTGAGAGGGGGGTAAACAAGGGCCAGGGCGGGTGTGAGAGGGGGGTAAAGAAGGGCCAGGGCGGGTGTGAGAGGGGGGTAAACAAGGGTCAGGGCGGGTGTCAGTGGGGGGTAAACAAGGGTCAGGGCAGGTGTGAGAGGGGGGTAAACAAGGGCCAGGGCGGGTGTTAGGGGAGGGTCAACAAAGGCCAGGGCGGGTGTGAGAGGGGGGTAAACAAGGGCCAGGGCGGGTGTGAGAGGGGGGTAAACAAGGGCCAGGGCGGGTGTGAGAGGGGGGTAAACAAGGGCCAGGGCGGGTGTGAGAGGGGGGTAAACAAGAGCCAGGGCGGGTGTGAGAGGGGGGTAAACAAGGGTCAGTTTAAACAAGGGTCAGGGCGGGTGTGAGAGGGGGGTAAACAAGAGCCAGGGCGGGTGTGAGAGGGGGGTAAACAAGGGTCAGGGCGGGTGTTAGGGGGGGGTAAACAAGGGCCAGGGCGGGTGTGAGAGGGGGGTAAACAAGGGCCAGGGCGGGTGTGAGAGGGGGGTAAACAAGGGCCAGGGCGGGTCTGAGAGGGGGTAAACAAGGGCCAGGGCAGGTGTTAGGGGGGGATAAACAAGGGCCAGGGCGGGTGTGAGGCGCGGGTAAACCAGGGTCAGGGCGGGTGTTAGGGGGGGGTAAACAAGGGCCAGGGCGGGTGTGAGAGGGGGTAAACAAGGGCCAGGGCAGGTGTGAGAGGGGGGTAAACAAGGGCCAGGGCGGGTGTGAGAGGGGGGTAAAGAAGGGCCAGGGCGGGTGTGAGAGGGGGGTAAACAAGGGCCAGGGCGGGTGTGAGAGGGGGGTAAACATGGGCCAGGGCGGGTGTGAGGGGGGGGTAAACAAGGGTCAGGGCGGGTGTGAGGGGGGGGGGGGGGGGGTAAACAAGGGCCAGGGCGGGTGTGAGGGGGGGGGTAAACAAGGGTCGGGGCGGGTGTGAGAGGGGGGTAAACAAGGGCCAGGGCGGGTGTGAGAGGGGGGTAGACAAGGGCCAGGGCGGGTGTGAGAGGGGGGTAAACAAGAGCCAGGGCGGGTGTGAGAGGGGGGTAAACGAGGGCCAGGGCGGGTGTGAGAGGGGGGTAAACAAGAGCCAGGGCGGGTGTGAGGGGGGGGGGGGGGGTAAACAAGGGCCAGGGCGGGTGTGAGAGGGGGGTAAACAAGGGTCAGGGCGGGTGTGAGGGGGGGGGTAAACAAGGCTCAGGGCGGGTGTGAGAGGGGGGTAAACAAGGGCCAGGGCAGGTGTTAGGGGGGGGTAAACAAGGGTCAGGGCGGGTGTGAGGGGCGGGTAAACCAGGGTCAGGGCGGGTGTTAGGGGGGGGTAAACAAGGGCCAGGGCGGGTGTGAGAGGGGGGTAAACAAGGGTCAGGGCGGGTGTTAGAGGGGGTAAACAAGGGCCAGGGCGGGTGTGAGAGGGGGGTAAACAAGGGCCAGGGCGGGTGTGAGAGGGGGGTAAAGAAGGGCCAGGGCGGGTGTGAGAGGGGGGTAAAGAAGGGCCAGGGCGGGTGTGAGAGGGGGGTAAACAAGGGCCAGGGCGGGTGTGAGGGGGGGGTAAACAAGGGTCAGGGCGGGTGTGAGGGGGGGGTAAACGAGGGCCAGGGCAAGTGTGAGGGGGGGGTACACAAGGGTCGGGGCGGGTGTGAGAGGGGGGTAAACAAGGGCCAGGGCGGGCGTGAGAGGGGGGTAAACAAGGGCCAGGGCGGGTGTGAGAGGGGGGTAAACAAGAGCCAGGGCGGGTGTGAGAGGGGGGTAAACGAGGGCCAGGGCGGGTGTGAGAGGGGGGTAAACAAGGGTCAGGGCGGGTGTGAGGGGGGGGTACACAAGGGTCGGGGCGGGTGTGAGAGGGGGGTAAACAAGGGCCAGGGCGGGCGTGAGAGGGGGGTAAACAAGGGCCAGGGCGGGTGTGAGAGGGGGGTAAACAAGAGCCAGGGCGGGTGTGAGAGGGGGGTAAACGAGGGCCAGGGCGGGTGTGAGAGGGGGTAAACAAGGGTCAGGGCGGGTGTGAGGGGGGGGTAAACAAGGGCCAGGGCGGGTGTGAGAGGGGGGTAAACAAGGGTCAGGGCGGGTGTGAGAGGGGGTTAAACAAGGGTCAGGGCGGGTGTGAGAGGGGGGTAAACAAGGGCCAGGGCGGGTGTGAGAGGGGGGTAAACAAGGGCCAGGGCGGGTGTGAGGGGGGGGGGTAAACAAGGGTCGGGGCGGGTGTGAGAGGGGGGTAAACAAGGGCCAGGGCGGGTGTGAGAGGGGGGTAAACAAGGGCCAGGGCGGGTGTGAGAGGGGGGTAAACAAGAGCCAGGGCGGGTGTGAGAGGGGGGTAAACAAGGGTCGGGGCAGGTGTGAGAGGGGGGTAAACAAGGGTCAGGGCGGGTGTGAGAGGGGGGTAAACAAGGGTCGGGGCGGGTGTGAGAGGGGGGTAAACAAGGGCCAGGGCGGGTGTGAGAGGGGGGTAAACAAGGGTCAGGGCGGGCGTGAGAGGGGGGTAAACAAGGGTCAGGGCGGGTGTGATAGGGGGGTAAAGAAGGGCCAGGGCGGGTGTGAGAGGGGGGTAAACAAGGGCCAGGGCGGGTGTGAGGGGCATCAGGTAGGCTGGCAGGGTGATTGACAGGCAGGGCGTGAGTGGCAGCTGTTATTGAGGCGGCAGCTGTTGAGCTGGAGGAGAGGAAACAGGGTGTCAGACCAAGGAGACAAAAATGACCTGCGGGGGGGGGGGACGCGGGCGGAGGTGAGGGGCATCAGGTGAGGGGCATCAGATTAGGGGCATCAGGTAGGCAGGCAGGGGGGTGCGCAGGTCTGTGCGCAACTCTGTCAGCAGCAACAAATTGTGAGTAGACCGCGTCTCTAGCAGAGATTCACCGTTATGACAAAATCGGGGCTGGTTTCACTCCAGTGATTCTGTACAGGATGTTTGCGCTGCATGAACAGGGGTGCAGGGGGGGGGCACCTAAACCCTCAACCCTAAACCCCTAAATCATTATCCCCCCAAAACAAGCACATGCCTTTCAGGTGTGGTGAGGTATACCTGCTCAACGCCCGCCCCGCACCGTCATGCCCTGGCAGTCCGTCCCGCAGGCAGTACACTCACCCATCGCTTAGTCTGTACCGCTTAGCCTCCTTAGCCGTCGGTGACCAAACCCTTCTCCCTTGAACCCTTCTCCCTAAGCCTAAGCCCTGAACCCCTGGCAGTCACCCCGTAAGCACTACCCTCACCCGCCGCTCGGCCTGGATCGCTCGGCCCCTGTAGCTGTCTACAACTAAACCCTGAACTCCATACCCCTAGTGGTATACTCTATAAGCAATACACTCACCCGCCGCTCTGCCTGGATCGCTCGGCCCCCATAGCTGTCGGCAACATCGTAGCGCATGATGAAAGGCTGTGTGGCCGGCGAAGGCAGCACGGTGTCTATCGCGGTCTGGCCTAGTGGCGTCGAGATGACGACGCGGGATGAGATGTCGTTACCCAGGAAGTCTGTCGCAGACGCACCTGTGCAGTTTTGGGTGAAGTTTTCCTAAGTTTTGTGTGTTGAGTTTTGTGAAGTTCTGTAAAGCCTTTGTTAAGTTTTTTGTGAAGCCAGCGGGGCATCACATTTGGCCTGCAACACACCGTAGTGATAAGGCGAATTGGTGATACGATGATGTTGGTGGAAGACAATCGATGGGGGGGGGGAATAATAGGTAATACATTGATGAATGGATTCGGCCGCGTTTTCGATAGTGAATTAATTTGGATCCCGCATGACCTGGCATAAAGGTGTTCAAATCTGGAATAATGATTCATAATATATGAAATCCAACCCGGTAGACGCAGATATGGGTGCGGGTTTTGCGTGCGCCGCATCTGATTTATTTATATATTATTATCGTTCGCATCATTTGCGTCATTTTAATTATTGGTTGAGCTCGTTCTTTCGTTTGGAAAGTCGAAAGCAGCTCCCCAAATCACGCTGCTCGTTTATTACTTGCAGCATGCTTGGACACAGAAAAATGATTGTTCTTACAGACATATTCCCCCCCACACACGTATCCGCCATTCTTCCTCCCCCATCCCAATCATGCCCGCAGCATTCCAATACCTCCGCCAAACCTGTCCCACTCCCAGAATCCCGCCCCCCCTATCCTCCTCGTCACCCCCCCCCTCAAAACTAAAAAACACCAGTCTCCCCATAGCTCACACACCAACCGCTACCGCTTTCAACCCTGGGCCCCAAACCACCACCTGAACCAACCGAATCCAACTGGATCAACTGAAGCAACCCTTTATCCAACTGCACCAACTGCACCAACACACCTCCCCTCCAAAAATATGCACCTCCCTGTTCAACCCTAGACCCTCAACCCTGACGGCTCGTGCATCAAAGCCCACTGGTTATTCCCTAAACTCAAATCCCCTCCGGCTTACTCAGCTACTGATAGACGCCTCAACGGTGGTCACATAAAACCCAGACCCCCCAAACCATCCCTTGAACCAACTGAAACAACTGAAACAACACTTCATCCAACTGATCCAACTGAAATAACACGCCCGTCCCAACATATCTCCCCTCCCTGCTTAACCCTCAACCCTCGACACTAAGCCCTCAACCCTACCCCCCGCCTCACCCAGCTCCTGATAAACGCCCCCAACGGTGATCGTGGTGTTCATAGCCGAGCCTCCTCGCGCGTTGATGTATCGCTCCCCACTGCCCCGGAGATATAGTGTGGGTGGAGTAGGGATCACCATGGGGGGCAGTGGTGGGGCCGGGCTGGGTGGGGGGGAGGGCGGGGAAGGACTTGGGGGTCGCGGGGAGGGGGGGGGGAGGAGAGGGGGGGGAGGGGCTTGGGGACGGAGGGAGGGGCGAGGGTGGGGGGGAGATGAGGAGAGAAGGGGGGAGAGTGGTTGGGGGAGGAGAAGACCGGGGAGGGGAGGGGGAGGGAGGAGAGGGGGGAGAGGGAGAGGGGGGAGGGGGAGAGGGGGGAGAGGGGGAAGGAGGGGGAGGAGGAAAGGGGAAGGGGGGCGTTGGCGGAGGGGGGGAGGGGGGGGGAGGGAGAGGGAGATGGGGGAGGAGGGGAACGAGGGGGGAGAGGAGGAGGGGATGGCGAAGGAGATGGGGGCGGTTCAGGAGGTGGAGAAGGAGGAGGGGGTGGAGGAGGAGAGGGGGGTGGGTAGGGGGGAGGGGAGGGAGGAGGAGAGGGATGGGGAGAGGAAGGTGGGTAGGGAGGAGGAGAGGGAGGAGGTGATGGAGAGGGAGAGGGAGGAGGAGAGGGAGGAGGGGGAGACGGTGGTAACGGAGGAAAAGGATTTGGTGGTGGGGAGGGTGGGGGTGAGGGAGGAGGGGAAGGAGAGCGAGAGGGGGGGAGAGAGGGAGAAGGAGAGGGAGGGAGAGACGGGAGGGGGGAAGGAGGGGAAGAGGGAAGGGGGTAAGGAGGGGGAGAAGGAGGAGGAGAGGGAGGGGGAGAGGGAGAGGGGTAAGGAGGGGGAGAGGGAGGAGGAGAGGGAGGGGGAGAAGGAGGAGGAGAGGGAGTGGGGTACGGAGGGGGGGATGGTGGAGGAGAGGGAGGGGGAGAGGGAGAGGGGTAGGGAGGGAAGGGAGGATTCGGGGAGGGAGGTGGGGAAGGAGGGGGGAAGGGAGGGGGGGAGGGAGGAGGAGAAGGAGGGGGGTAGGGAGGCGGAGAAGGAGGGGGGGAAGGAGGGGGTGAAGGTGGAGGAGAGGGAGGGGGGGAGGGAGGGGGGGAGGGAGGAGGAGAAGGAGGGGGGGAAGGAGGAGGAGAGGGAGGAGGAGAGGGAGGGGGGGAAGGAGGGGGGGAGGGAGGAGGAGAGGGAGAAGGGGGAGAAGGAGGAGGGGAGGGAGGAGGGGAGGGAGGAGGAGAGGGAGGGGGTCGAGGGGGGGGAGAGGGAGGAGGAGAAGGGGACGGTGGACGAGGAGGGGAAGGGGGTGGCCGAGGAGGGGGGGAAGGAGGGGGGGAAGGAGGGGGAGAGGGAGGGGGGGAGGGAGGGGGGCGAGGAGGAGGGGAGGGGGGAGAGGGAGAGGGAGGGGGGCTAGGAGGTGGCGATGGAGGGAGGGGAGAAGGAGGGGGGGAGGGGGGAGGGGAAGGAGGGGGGGGGGAGGGAGGGGGGGAGGGTGGAGGGGAGGGAGAGGGAGGGGGGGATGGTGAAGGGGGAGGAGGGGAGGGAGGTACAGGTGGCGGAGTAGGTGAAGGGGGAGGACTGGGAGGTAGGGGGGGAGAGGGTGAAGGTGGATGAGGATGGGGGGATGGAGGACTTGGGGGCAGCGGAGGTGGAGGAGGGGGAGAGGGAGGAGGATAAGGAGAAGGAGGAGATGGAGGGGGGTAAGGGGGGAGGGGGGGTAAAGGAGAGGGAGGAGGGGATGGAAGGGGGTAGGGAGGGAGAGGAGGAGGAGGAGATGGAGGTGGGTCAGGTGGAGGATATGGAGGGGGAGAGGGAGGGGGGGGAGGTGTTGGCGGGTAGGGGGTAGGGGGGTAAGAGGGAGGAGAAGGATGGGGGGTGGGTGGGGGATATGGCGGGGGAGGAGGAGGGGGGTCGGGAGGGGGAAGAGGAGGGTAAGAGGGGGGAGAGGGAGGGATGTCAGGTGGGGGGTATGAAGGGGGAGGGAGAGGGGGAGAGGGAGGAGGGAAGGGTTGTGGGTACGGGGGGGGAGAGGGAGGGGGGTCGGGTGTGAGAGGAGGGGAGGGAGGGGGGTCAGGTGTGAGAGGAGGAGAGGGAGGGGGGTCGGGTGTGAGAGGTGGGGAGGGAGGGGGGTCAGGTGTGAGAGGAGGAGAGGGAGGGGGGTCGGGTGTGAGAGGAGGAGGAGGGAGGTCAGGAGGAGGATACAGAGGCGGAGGAGTATCAGGAGGGGGAGAGGGAAGGGGATAGGGGGGAGAAGAGGGAGGAGGAGAGGAAGGGGGGTATTGAGGTTGGGAGGGAGGAAGAAGGGGGGGGGGATAAGGAGGTAGGTCGAGCTGTCGTAATCTTCGGGCAGTACTTCCGTGGCCCCGCTCCGTCCGGGCTGCAAGGATGTGCTCGTTAGACGCATCTGGCCTGGGGTTGGAAAGCAACCGACTGGACGTGGTACCCGACGAAGCCGGAACGGGATCCCGCTCCTGGAAAATCTCTTGCATTGCTGCGAGCAGGAGGGGGGGACCTCGGGTAATGATTAGGCAAGGTAGCGGGGGTCGCCTGTAGGAGCGGGCGAGCTAGTAGCTTGCAGTGAGAATGGTTGGAAGCCCGGATGAGCGGCGGGATTTATGCATGGGACAGATGCCAGGTGGTCAACACCGGGACGCACGAGGGCAGGTTCAGGGTCTAGGGTTTAGGGTTGAGACCCTAAACAACAGAACGCGTGAGGGCAGGGTTAGGGTCTAGGGTTCGGGGTTTAGACCCTAACATCGGAACGCGTGAGGGCAGGTTTAGGGTGTAGGGTTTAGACCCTAACATCGGAACGCGTGAGGGCAGGTTCAGGGTTTATGGTTATGACCCTGAACACGGGGATGCATCATGCATGAGGACAGCGTCTTGACAAAGGCATTCCAGCAAAGGCATCCAGGGATTCCAAACAAAGAAATCCTGGCAAAGATATCCTGGCAACGACAGCCTGTCAAAGGAGGACAGCCTGGCAAAGGCAGCCTGGCCAGGGCACATGGATTGAAACGTGACCGCCGCTTTGCCCTGTCTCGTGAGATCCTGTGATATTCTCTGATGGCAGCGCACCCACTAGGAGCGCACGGGTCAAGGGAACAGCGCAGCTGGGTGCTGGAGCCATGTAATTTGGGCCTGCTCTGCGCTGTCCCCTAAACCCTGGACCCTAAACCCTTCGGCCGTGCGCTGCGCTGTCCCCTAAATCCCTTTCCCCCATGCTGAGCTATCTGTGCCTTAAACCCTTACAAGCTTGTCCCTGAACTCTTCAGCCCTGAGCTGAGCTTCGCCTTAAACCCTAACAAATTTGGTTCATTAATTATGCGCTGTGTCTTAAACCCTAAACCCTTCAGTCTCGTGCTGCACTGAGCTCTTAACCCTTCAGTCTCGTGCTGTGCTGCGCCCTTAACCCTAAACCCTTCAGTCTCGTGCTGTGCTGTGCCCTTAACCCTTCAGTCTCGTGCTGTGCTGCGCCCTTAACCCTAAACCCTTCAGCCACATGTTGTCCTGCGCCCTTCACCCTAATCCCTTCAGTCTCGTGCTGTGCTGCACCCTTAACCCTAAACCCTTCAGTCCCGTGCTTTGCTGCACCATTCACCCTTAACTCTTCAGTCCCGTGCTGTGCTGCGCCTTTAACCCTAAACCCTTCAGTCTCGCGCTGTGCTGCGCCCTTAACCCTAAACCCTTCAGTATCGTGCTGTGCTGTGCCCTTAACCCTAAATCCCTCAGTCTCGTGCTGTGCTGCGCCCTGAACCCTAAACCCTTCAGTCTCGTGCTGTGCTGTGCCCTGAACCCTAAACCCTTCAGCCTCGTGCTATGCTGTGCCCTTAACCCTAAACCCATCAGCCTCGTGCTGTGCTGCGCCCTGAACCCTAAACCCTTCAGTCTCGTACTGTGCTGTGCCCTTTACTCTAAACCCTTCAGCCTCGTGCTGTGCCCTTAATCCTACACCCTTTGCAACATGTCTGCCTAGTGCTCTGGAGGGTTGGGAGTTACCAAAGTTAGCAGCTCTGGTGACCGGGACCTGGCTGCTGGAGGTCTAAGCATGGCAGCGTCATGCCCCAGGCGTTTGTGCTGTCTCGATGAGACACTGATGCTGGTATGCGGCTACCGTGCATATGCTAGTCAGGTGCACTCGTCATTGCATGCTGCATGTGCTGCCCAGGCTTGTTTCGCCTATCGGCTCGCATGCATGCAGGCTTTGCCTTGGCCAGGAGCGGGTCCCTCATCACAGCGCGCAAAGCCTCTGGGGCTGCCTGGCTGCATGGGTGCATGCTGGGTTGTGCAGTGTGTTACCTCCAGACGTGACGTGGGCACGAGTCGACGTGCTGAGCCATGTCGACAGTAGTAGGAACAAGAAAAGCGCGCCCTGCATTACCCTCGCGGGCCGGTGCGTGTCCTTGCGGCTGGTCAGCAGCCGTACAGCAGCCAGTTTGCGTTGCTTTAGCGAGGACGACGCTCCTGCTGAAACCGCTGAGGGCCTGGCGAGGGCTGCTGCGGCCTTGCTGCCCTGCGCATCCGCGATCCTCAGTAGGTGAAGACTAAAATGATCCCGATTCAAGTTCGTAATTATATCCGGAACATCGTTTGCATGCGCCCGTGGAGTAGCTTAGAGACAATTGGGTTCGATTAGGAATTGGAGGGAAGCTATGTGCTGTTTCGGAAGTTGAAGAGCTGCATTCGAAGTCTCCAGGGCCGGGTGCCTTCCGAAAACCGAATTGTGACACGAGAGTTGAAATGAATGGGGGTGTAACTTACGTTATTCGTACGTTCATGCTGTCCTGATCTCGGCAGAGATCTCTGGATCTCGGTACCGGGACTCGAAGTACAGGAAATAAACGGCACAAGGAGCGACGCCGCTCCCAACCATCCTAACCATCATTCATCAACATACTGGTCCAAAGACACCATCATGGAACAGGCAGGATCGTCCTCAGAGCCATAGGCTAGGGTATCTTGGGAGGAGGCATTCTCTAATTCATTAGTAATCATCATTCATGGCAGACTAGACCTTCAGACTCTTCTTTCGCTTGGCTTGACAAACTTAAGGCGCCCACAAGGCCGCAATTGAGTGCTCATGTGTGACTTGTTAGATTTAGGTCTAAAACTAACTGTCCACCTGATCGGCCCACAACTTACATACCGATATAGCACACCCTCGGGACTGCCAGAAAGTGTGTGGCCATGCACGTTGATCTCCAGCACTAAAGCAGTTTCGAGAGAACATCCCATGTACCTCTGTCACGTCGTCGACAAGATAATTTTCGACAAAAAATAAAATGGCCTTCAGTCTTAAATCGACATAGGGTCCACTAGGTCTACGCACATGCAAAAAGTCATTTCAATTTTCGTCGAGCAGCTAAAAAAGTAATTAAAAAACGGCCGCGCAGCCATGAAATTTTAATTAAATTCAACGCCGCGCAGCAGGTAATTTAGTTTTACACCGCGCATTGGTTAAAATAATAAGAATTTCCGTCCGCGCAGCGCTTTCAGCCACTACAGTTATCTCAGTCAAAACCCACATTTGATGCTAGGAAGGACAGTACACAGTCAGCAAAACTCAGCACAGTCCTCCTCCGCCGCCGCCGCCGGTTCCTTTAGCGCCTCCAGAAGCTAACGCTCTGAAGAGGACCACCCTGACTGGTTACAGGCAACGTGTGGCTTTGGGGGCCCCGGAACGTCAGCAGTCGTCATCACCCGTCTCTGCCCCCAGGATCGAGCTTCCCTACAGGGACTGGTGTAAGGATCACTGAACGGATGTCGAATCAAACAGTCACGCGATAGCGCGCCTTTTTTATATTTGCTGTTTTTAATTCATAGTGCACCCCCCCCAAAATAGTTGTTGGGGCACCTGACTGCCATTCCGCGCAGTGGCGATTTATGAATTCTTATTTGCGAACAGCCATGGCCGCGCAGGCCAATCCTTCATTAATTTTGAGCGAAGTCTATGTCAATCTAGTAAATCTACAGGACCGTACTCTCGAAACTGCTGTAATAATGTCATCTTCGTGATTCGCAAGCCCTGTACAAATCAAATAAATTGTTTCGAAAGGCAGCTGCAAAAATCGAGGTCAAACAGATCAATCCCCACTTCGGAACGTTTCAAGTCCCATTCAGTTGTGATTTAGTTCATACCAGTACGGTAGTTCATACCAGTAAAGATAGCCTTGCAGAGCACCCGCTCTATGAGAGTGCTAGCTCGACAAAATTTTCCACCAGATGACCCAGCCAACTTTAAGCCGGACACACTTGTGAAGAGCATATGCACATGCTTTGCTCGTGCTACAGGCACTGCAACAGCCAAGAAATGGCACAACTCAAGATTGGTGTGGAATTGAAGTACGGCTATAACACAATCCGAGGAATTTGATCGCAACACTTCAGGTATTCGCCTGATGTCCACAAACTGATACTTGCACATTCATTGTAACGAGGCCCTACACGAAACTGGCCTTTTGAGCAGAGCCCATGTGTAGTAAGTCATTTATTAAAATGGCGCTTAATGGCTTCAATTTCTTACGTTTGTTAGCCGGTATGCCAGCTGCAGGCCCTTTTTTGCTTTCTCTCTTTCTTTTGTTGCGTTTGCTTCTGTTAGATTGTGGGATTAGCGGTAGTGTTTGCTTTCTCTCCTAGCTTCTGCTTGTAATTGACCAAACGAGGTACAAAGATGCCAAGAGGCCGACATTCACAATGTTCACATAAAAAGTCAGTTTTTACCTAGGGTAAATTAAGCCTGCCATTTTTTACGGTTGGAAAATCAGGGGGCATGTTTTCTTGTGAAATATGTATACCGACACCAGTCTTACTTTCCATTGATTTAGAATATATTACATGTGACTCTCTTCCTTTTAGTTCCTTCTTTCCTCCCTTCTGAACATTTGGGCACCCACGCGGCCGAGCTTTGAGCGGGCCCAGAGGTGTAACGTTATAGACATGCTGGCCAGACCAGGGTCATTTTAACGCCAGCCCGAGGCGGCAGCAGAGGTTAAGGTTCGAAGGCCGTGCTTGACTTGACTCCTCTGTATCCACGTCATGGTTTGTGCTAGGGTGTTCACATCTGCACAATGGGTTCCGTCATTCCCTCGCCACATACCTGATAGCTTGACCACGAGGTCACTATTGTCTCGCTCGCTGTCGTAGTTTAACTTGTGCTCGTGCCGGTTTTATAGGGGCCTAGGGTTTATATGCCAAGGGTTTATAGGGTGTAGGGGCTAGTTCAGGGTTATAGGTTTTATTAGGCCAGGAGTTGATGGACCCGACGCCATGTTGCTGCAGCAAGAGCTACCAAACTCAAGTGGCAGCGAGGCACCTGTCCAAATTGCAGTGTGTTCCATCAAATCCACACTTCTTATTTACTGGTATGGGTTCTGCCGTCCAGTTCATTAATACCTCGCTGGTGCCTTGCTGTCGACATGTTCAATTCCGGGACGAGTCACAAGGGCAAACACAAATTTTATCGACAAATACTAGGACACGAAAAATATTTTCCTAACATCTACTACTATCGTCATCGCGCTGCTTGTTCTGTTCAGACGCTACCGTTACAAATACACCCTGCGGGCTGTCATAGGCCCAAGTTCCGCCTCATTTTCGCCACCTTCTTGCTAGCCGGAAAGTGTGGCTGTTGGGTCACGGCCAAGGTGCCATATTGCGCATAATCGCCTGCGACTCCGTCCGTGCAGAAATCCATGCCCCATTGCCCTCCAGAAGCCGCTGCGCCACGGCCGCCCCCGCGCTTCCCGCTGCCACCGCCCCTCCCCGTCCCCCTCTGTTGCAAGCTTCCGTGTTGTTGTTGCTGCTCCAGCGGATCGTCCGTCTCCCCTACCTCCTCGACCAGATCCAGCTGTGTGGGAAGGCCAGGCGCCTCGAGCAAGCTTCCGTGCAGATCCGTCGGGCAGGGCGACATGCCCGGAGGCGCGCGGGCCGCCGCCGCCGACTGCCACGATTGCGGAACCGAATTTAACGCGGCCAGCTGCGCGCACGGCCGCTTCCTGCCAACGTGCTCCTCAAAGCTCCTTTGAGCCGCATGCCCTGGCGCTTTGGCAGCCCGGTTCCCTAGCATTCCCATGACTGCCGCTTGCAAGCTGTCCACGGCAGTAGCAGCGCAGGTATCGTGCTCGGCAGTTGACGCGACTGGGGGCCGCTCTGCAGGCTCAACGACACCTCCGGCAACCACCCCCACATCTTCCACGGCCTGCTTGGATCTTTGTAGCAGGACTGCCTCCTCTAGCAGGTCCAGCATGCCAGCCGGGTCACGCACGCTGAACGGTAGGTCGTCCAAGTATGAGCTCCCCGCCCCAGCCAGGGGATGGTGCTCCGAGACCACGTGGCGGAGGCAAGCGAGGAGGCAAGCGACGCCGGTGGTCTCAAACTGCGTCAGCGTGGGCGCAGGCTGCACAAGCGCCGGCACCGCATGGGAGGGGAGAACTGGCTGTTGCGTGGAGGAGCTGGGAGCAGCTGGGGGCGGTAAGTTGGAGGGAGCGTGAGGCTCCGGGATCTGCTGTTGCTGTAGCAAGGCGTCGCCAATGAGAGAGACGGGATGCACACTTGCCGCTGTCACGCCAGGGTGGGGCGATGCTCCAGCGGCTGCCTCGGCTGCATTGAGGCTACCTGAGGCGAAGGCACCGCTGCCGCCCGGCACCGGCGCCTCGGGATGTGTTAAGGCGGCGCCAGCCTGAGAGATCCTTCTTGGCTCCACCTTGGACCGTTGTGGCGAGTTCAGCCAACCGGCAACGGCGGGCGGCGCTGCTGCCGTCACCGCCGCCGTTGCCGTTGCTGCAGGAAGGGCAACCCTGATTGACAAAGGTTCAGCCGGCGCCTCCGCAGAGTACAATGCGCCCTGAGCGAGGGCACCGCCCACCAGTGAGGCAGACATGCCCTGCCGGCCAGTTGCGGTGTCGTCTGCGCGGAAGGGACCGAACGCGAACGCTGCGCCGCTGGCCCCCCCGGGCGTGGGCATGGGTGACGGCTCGTGTATCGACGTCGCCCCAGGGGTTGAGGGTTGTTGTTGTTGTTGCAAGTTGCTAGGTGAAGGTAAGCCAACCATGGGCTTGGCCCTGAGGCTCTTCAAGCTGGGAGGTTGCTTGGAGCGATTTCGGTTGGCACCTGCAAGGGGGCGTGATGTCAAGTGGTTATTCCGTATTGTACTCACCTTGGGGTGCAGGTGATGTACACTCGAAAAGCTAATGCACACTGCGATGCGAGTCGATGACATCTCTCGTCGGCCACCCATCCCACCCCATGTACCAATAAATCACAAATGCCGTACGCATAACGGTGCGATGCGCCGTCGAGACGGGTCTGCTGACACAGCTCACCAGTTCAACACATGCCGATGGCTGGTTATGGCTGGTAAGGCGCAACAAAGATAATTGTGTCGTAAGTAGCAACCGGCACAAGGTGATACCGGTAACCGAAATCCGGAGAGCGGCAGCTTGGTGTCCAGTTGCGTAGAAACAACACGAGAGTACCGGTAGTGACACGATAGTTGTGACAGGCGAGATTTTGGAAGTGCAAGGTGTGAAGTGAGTTATTGAAAGGAACATCAAATCGTAAACTAGTACATGACAGTCGGAAGTTACTTGGACAAGCTGATCGCTAGGGGGCATGTTGTGGCAAGCCCTATGAGTTCGGCGGAAAGAAGACCCGACGCTGGTCACGGTTTGGTCCTAGAGGGCCGGTGGTGTCCGGGTAAATGCTAAAACATGAAGTTACCGTCACTATCTTTGCGCTGTCGGGCTGACTGCTACAGCCACTCACCGAGCGCCACCAGCTCCAGCGTGGCCGCCTGCGGTGCCGCGACATCGGATGGAAGCTTCTTGACGGGCTGCGAGCGTGGCGTGCGGGAGCCACCGCCCGCACCGGCAGCCGCCGCTGCCGGCGGGGCCGCCACAGCGGCGGCAAGGGCAAGGTGCGGTTGAGGCGACGGCGGTAGGGGTGGCGGCGGGGGCAGCGGGATAGGCGGTGGGGGCGGGAAGCTAGCGGCCGAGGCGGATGCAGCGTGCTGATGCGGCACCTGCTGCTGTGCGGTGACCGGTACATCCTGGGAGTGGAGAAGGCCTGTTGTAGTGCCTATTGTAGTACCTGCTAAAGCGCCTGCTGAATCAACAATGGCGGGGTCCAGAGGCCCCGAAGACACACGGCCGTTGGCCAGCGCATAGTTGGCGGCAGTGGCAGCAGCAGGAGCATCAGCAACCGGACCGGAAATGCTATCACCCCCGGGACCCCAAGCGGGCTGAGACAGAACCCCGTCGGACCTTCTACGCAGCCGGCTGGAAGGGTACATCGCTGGGATGCCGAGGCGCTCCAGCAAGCCGCGGGGCGGCGGGACGGCGACAGCAGTGGCGACCACAGGTACGCAACTGAGCGCTGCAGCCAGCTCCGGCACCGTCTCGGCGCGGGCGCCTGCTGCGCCCGCTTTAGGGCGCATGCGGCTATCCGCAGGACCCCCAGGTGCAGAAGCGGCCCTGTCGGGCCAGGCGCTGGCGCCCCCGGCGGCCGCGTGGGCTGAGGTGGTCCCGATGGGGGTGTCAGCAGCATCCGCTGAGCCAGGCATCGGCGGCAGCTCTTCCCGTTCCGACGTCTGTGCCTGCTGCTGCTGACTCCGGGCGGATGACAAGAATGCTGCCGGGGCAGGTATAGTCAGGGCAGCCAAGGAATCTAGATACTGCAGCTCGAAAGAGGAAGCTGCTGCCGGCCTTGCTCGGTCCGTCACTTCTATCCCCTCTGTTCTTGCTCTTCCAGATATCCCTAGTGTTGCTGTTATTGTTGCCGTCCCAGCTGTTGCAGTTGTTGTTGTTCCTGCAGCCTGCGGGAAGCCGTGGAAAGAGGGAAATCCCTCCATGGACCCGTCGCTGCCGAAAGGGCCGCCCAAAGCCTTCAAGAATGGGAGGTCAAATGAGAAGGAGGGACCGGTGCGCAAACAGCCCACAGCATTCGGCCGGTCCAGTTCTGGAGCGGGGCTCGACGCCAGTCTGTCCACTGCTGTTTCCTGAGGGCCTGCTCCCGGCCCTGCTGCTGCTGCGGCGGCGGCGGCGGATGCCGCCACGGCTGCCAGGGCAGCTCCCGCCGCCACAGCCGCCAAGCCTGCTCCGGGGCCCGATTCTATTTCCGCTCTTGCTGCGGCGGCAGCAGCCGCCGCGGCTGCAGGGTTGGCTCCCAGCCCCGATTCTTCTACTGCTGCTGCTGTCACCGCGGCTGCAGGGTCTGATCCCAGCCCCGCTTCTACTGTTCCAGCTGCTGTGGCGGCCGTTGCTCCGGGGTCTTTCCGCCGCTCCCCTGCTGCGGTCACTGCTGCTGCTTCTGCTGCTGCCAAGGCAGGTGAGCCCCCTTCCAAGACAGAGCAAGACGCTCCAAATGGTGCTGCTTCTCCTCCTAGGGCAATTTCTGTACCCAGCCCTTCTGAGCCACCTCCTCCTCCATGGACAGTCCTTGCACCCGGCCCAGCTTCATCTTCTCCTGATCTTCCTGCTGCTGCCCTTCCCAGGCTAGTCCCTCCGCCCAGCCCAGCAGCTGCTCTTCCCAGAGGCGGCCCTACAGCTTTCTCTGCTGCTGCTGTCCCCAGGGCAGTCCCTTCGTCCAGCCCAGCTGCTCCTCCCAGAGGAGGCCCTACACCCAGCCCTGCTTCTGCTGCTGCCCCCAGGGTAGTCCCTTCGCCCAGCGCAGCTGCTCCTCTGGGAGGAGATCCAGCACCCAGCCCGTCATCTGCCGCTCCGTCTGACTGAGGAATGCAAAAGCCACCCGACGCCGCGACTCCGCGCTCTGCAGCACCACCACCGGCGAGGCAGGCCAGGAGACGTCTCCTCTCCCCAGCACCACCGCGCGACACGACCGAGCCGCTGTTACTGCTGCTACTGGCGCCGCCCGTGCATGCACGACTCCGCTGCAGCCTCCTCCAATTAGCCCACGCAGCGCAGTCCTCGCCGGGGCCTGAGTCCTCGTCCGCGGCGCCGTCATGTTGAGGCACGGCCGGCGCTGCGGGCAGGCGGATCTTGATCTTTGTGACAGGGGCGCTGTCGCGCGGTGGCCCCGCCTCGGCAGCGCGAGGCGTACCGCCGCGCTGTAGATCCGGATTTGGATTGGGGAGATCTACACACGGATCCGAGACAGCGGCAGGGTGCATGCCCGCCTGCGAGTCAGTGGCTTCTGTGTCGAAAGTCTTTAGGTCCTCCCATGCTCGGAGAGCCGACGCGTCGTGCATTCTTGGCGGCGCCGTGGCCTTGAGGCGTATTCGGATGGGGGCGGTTGCGCCACCGGCAGGGCAGGCCCTTGCTGCTGCATCAGCTGCCTGGACCGGGGCGGGCTCGACAGGCTCGGCTCCGGCAGCTGGATCCGAAACCACCTTGGGGACCCCCTTAACCACGACCTTTATCTTGGTTGACGGTCCGGCCTCGCGGTGCGCGGCGGCTTCGAGCGCAACCGGTGAGGCAGCGGCTGCGGCGGCGGCGTAGCGCGGATTCAGTTGAGGCGCTCCGCCGGCCCTCGGCGCCTCGCTGCCCCCGTCGCTGTCTATTTCAGAGCTGCCCGCTCCCACCCCGTCGCCCTCTGCGCCGCTACCCACAGAGCTCATCGAGAGGTCGTCCTCGTCAGTGTCCGGCTGCACCGCCGAGCGCACGCGCGCTCGCGCGGGCGCACGGCGGCGGCTGGCCGCCGCCGCCGCCGTCCGTCCGGCGGGCGCTGCGGCTTGCCGCTGCCGCTGCTGCTGCGGTGCAACGCCCGAGTACACGCCCTCGGCCTCCGCCACCGCCGCCGCCAGCGCAGCGGCTGCCGAGCGCGGGTTCCCATCCTCGTCCTCGTTGTCCGACCCGTCGTCCTCGACGATGAAGTCGTCCATCTCCCGCCGGTGGCGCGTCGGGCGGCGCGGCCGCAGCCTGGCCCCCTTGCCAGCCGCGCCCTTTGCAGGCAACGAGGAGCTCCCACCCACTTTCTTCCTCCTAGCCGAAGTCCGTCCGAGCAGGCCAACCACTTCCTCCTCCTCGTCTCCATCCTGGAAAGATGCATGGGAGCCCTCCTCGCTGGATGCCTCCTCGGCAGCCCGCAGCCCGAGAGGATCTGAATCCTCCTCCTCATCCCCATCGAGCGCTAAACTGCGCGCAGCGTGTCGTCGAGGGCGGGTCGGCGCCCGACCGGCTAGGCTGGGCCTGGGCTGCCGCCGCCCCGCTTCAACTGCCTTCCCTGGCTGGACAGCAGCGCCCAGATCTAGATCCAGATCCAGATCCATGGGATCGGCTTCGGGGCCGTGTGACGCCGCCTGGTCCTCTCCACTGCCATCGTCGTCCTCGTCAATGACGGCCCGCCGCCTGCGCGCCCTCGGCGCCCCGCTCCGCCGCACGCTAAGAACGGCCACCTCCTCGTCGTCAACGTCCTCCTCTCCTTCATGATCTAGATCCTGGAGAAGGCCAGCCATGGGATCGAGATTTAGATCCACATCCATGTCGTCCTGAGCAGCAATCTCGGCGTCGGGAGCCTCCCTGACCCTGCCGAGTGCCGGGGGCGTGCGGCCGGAGGGCGGCGGGGGCGGCATGACATCTACAGATCGGATCCGCGCCAGCTTCGGCCTAGATCCGTACAGCCAGATCTGGTCCCTGTCGAGTTGCCTCTCCTTGTCAGCAGCAGGCAGCCCGAGGCAGAACACCAAGGGAGACTCGCCATGCTCATCCGGCTGCCGGCGCTTGCGGCTGAGCGCCACACCGCCGCCGCTGGCTCCGGAACCCGCGGCGCTGTCCTCGCCCCGGGCCAACGCCAGCGGCTGACAGGGCTGCCTTACCCGGGGCAGCCCATGGCCGGCTGTGCCGGCCGCAGCCGCAGCGGTGCCGGCTGCGGGTTGGGTGGGGCCGCCGGCGAGGTGCTGAGAGGCGTTGCGGGAGCAGGTCAGGCCGCCGCCCGTGTGCTGATCGCGGCTGTGGGCGGCCCTCTGCTTCATGAGCTTCATCAAACCTATGCAGCATGAGGAGGGAGAGGGGGAAAAGGGGGGGGCAAAGGTTACGGTTTAGGACCTTAGGGTTAAGGGCCTAGGACCGTAGGGGTTTAGGGTTTAGGGTTTGAACAGCCACTGCTACCTTGTTTCTGATGGAGGCAACAGCCTCCTACTAAGTTACGTAGAGGACATTCGCATAGCCACGGCTGCCTAGTTTCGGGTTAGGGACCTTTTGCCTAGTTTCGGGTTAGGGACATTTTTTCCTAGTTTCGGGTTAGGGACCTTTTTTCCTAGTTTCGGGTAAGGGACCTTTTTTCCTAGTTTCAGGTTAGGGACATTTTTTCCTAGTTTCGGGTAAGGGACCTTTTTTCCTAGTTTCGGGTTAGGGACCTTTTTGCCTAGTTTCGGGTTGGGGACATTTTTTCCTAGTTTCGGGTAAGGGACCTTTTTTCCTAGTTTCGGGTTAGGGACCTTTTTTCCTAGTTTCGGGTTAGGGACCTTTTTGCCTAGTTTCGGGTAAGGGACCTTTTTGCCTAGTTTCGGGTTAGGGACATTTTTTCCTAGTTTCGGGTTAGGGACCTTTTTTCCTAGTTTCGGGTTAGGGACCTTTTTTCCTAGTTTCGGGTTAGGGACCTTTTTGCCTAGTTTCGGTTTGAGGGACTGCCACGCTTCGAGATGAGGAACCATATTGCCACATGGGCAGGACAAACACACACATTGTTTAGCGCGAGCCGGCCCCCAGCGTGTGTCGCCAAACGATGAGCAACGGAATGCATCATGCTGCCTCGCAGGATGCGCTGCCACCATTTAATTGGTTATACTGGGCAGCAACAGCTGCTCAGGTCAGGTCAGGTTGGGCTGCAACAGCTCAGCCTAGCTGCTCATTTCATCTCATCTCATCTCAGATCAAGTCAACTCAGGTTGGGCTACAACTTCTGGTCAGAGTCTACAGTTCACAAAGCACGGGAAGCAACAGCTGCCACAGCTACGCCTGTGAGCGGTGCGCTATCTGCATGCGAGCGCTGACCATCCCAGTGCACAACGTGCCTTTATTTATACTGGAGATTTGAATTGCCTCCCCTCCAGGGTCCCTTCCAGAGTGAGCAACACCATTTGCCACACAACCTCCCCCCCAATTTCGTCTCCTCTCCTCTCCTACCAGCTTGAGCAGTTACCAGGGTGAGTATGGAAGCGCCTTTTGCGGCGTCCCTTCCCCCCCATTTACGCCCCCCCTCCCCCACCTAAACCCTCAACCCTAAACCCCAGGTTCAAATTTGCGTTCCCGGTGTGTACGTTTCAATATCGGTCATAGCTGATGCCCACTATGATAAACAACATCTAGTACTCATGCTGATCATGGAGTTGGAGCAGCGGTTGAAGCAGTTGGAGCAGTTGCAGCAGTTGCAGCAGCGGTTGTTCATGACTGCTGTATTGGATTCTGTGCTGGGTGTGGCCTTCTGCCAGCTTCCACCCCGTATTAATACTAACCTACTTTACTACTTTCATACTGCTTCCCTACTTCACTACTCCCACCCTCCATTCATACTTCCACCCCGTATTTATACCCATCGCACCTGCCGGCCTCAGGAGCTTGAGTGTGTGCAGTGCCGTCTGCCACATGACATGTCTGAAGGAGGGGAACCTCTGGCTGGGCTTGATGTGGAGGAGCTCCTCAGCCTCCCAGGTCAACAGCTGAGAGGCAGTGGAGGGGGGAGGGGGGGGGCAGGAAGGGGCAAGACGTGAGGCAGAGGGGGGAGGGGGCAGGAAGGGGCAAGACGTGAAGCAGAGGGGGGAAGGGGGGGGCAGGAAGGGGCAAGACGTGAGGCAGAGGGGGGAGGGGGGGGGGCAGGAAGGGGCAAGACGTGAAGCAGAGGGGGGGGGGAGAGGAGTGGGCAAGCTGAGAGGCAGAGGGGGGGGAGAGGGGGGGGGGGGGGAGGACAGGAATGGGAAAGGCGTGAGGCAGGGGGGGGAAGTGGGGGGGGGCAGGAAGGGGAAAGGCGTGAGGCAGGGGGGGGAAGTGGGGGGGGGCAGGAAGGGGAAAGGCGTGAGGCAGGGGGGGGAAGTGGGGGGGGGCAGGAAGGGGAAAGGCGTGAGGCAGGGGGGGGGGAAAGGAAGGAGGGGGCAAGCTGAGAGGCAGGGGGGGGAAGTGGGGGGGGGCAGGAAGGAGAAAGACGTGAGGCAGGGGGGGGGGAAGTGGGGGGGGGCAGGAAGGGGAAAGACGTGAGGCAGGGGGGGGGGAAGGGGGCAGGAAGGGGCAAGACGTGAAGCAGAGGGGGGGGGGAGAGGAGTGGGCAAGCTGAGAGGCAGAGGGGGGGGAGAGGGGGGGGGGGGAGGACAGGAATGGGAAAGGCGTGAGGCAGGGGGGGGAAGTGGGGGGGGGCAGGAAGGGGAAAGGCGTGAGGCAGGGGGGGGGGAAGGGGGCAGGAAGGGGCAAGACGTGAAGCAGAGGGGGGGGGGAGAGGAGTGGGCAAGCTGAGAGGCAGAGGGGGGGGAGAGGGGGGGGGGGGGGAGGATAGGAATGGGAAAGGCGTGAGGCAGGGGGGGGAAGTGGGGGGGGGGCAGGAATGGGAAAGGCGTGAGGCAGGGGGGGGAAGTGGGGGGGGGCAGGAAGGGGAAAGACGTGAGGCAGGGGGGGGGGAAGGGGGCAGGAAGGGGCAAGACGTGAAGCAGAAAGGGGGGGGGGGAGAGGAGGGGGCAAGCTGAGAGGCAGAGGGGGGGAGATGGGGGGGAGGGGGGACAGGAAGGGGAAAGACGTGAGGCAAGGGGGGGAAAGGGAAGGAGGGGGGGGGGGCAGACGTGAGGCAATTAGGGAAGGGGAGAGGGCGGGGAGAGGGAACAGGAAGGGGCAAGGCGTGAGGCAAGGAGGGGGGGGGGTAGGGGTTAGGGGGGCAGGAAGGGGAATGACGTGAGGCAAGGATGGGGGGAGGGGGGGGCAGGAAGGGGGCAAGACGAGAGGCAAGGAGGGGGAGGAGTGAAGGGAGGAAGAGGGTGGCAAGCTGAGAGGCAGAGGGTAGGAGGGGGGCGGGCACCAGACTGCACAAATACTGAAAGCAACAGCATCCCTGCTGCACATGGTCATCAGCCGTTGAGGGCAATGGGCAAACCACACGGACAGCTGGATCTTTGAAGGTTCGCTAAGATTGTTAAGTTTTACAGTCCAACGGAGCTTCACGATGGATTTATGGGACATGCGCCCGTGAACCCGGTAGGGTTTAGGGTTCAGGTTTTGCATTATCAAACTGTCACTGGGGAACCCAGGCGCCACCTGGGAGGAAGGCGGACGGGGTAAGAATGGAGTGGGTACAACAGGGGGGGTAACAAGGGGATGCACAGCGGGGTGGGCAAACGGAAAATACGTAGGGGGCAATCCGGGCATCAACTGCCAAGGGGGGGCAAAGGGAGGGGGGGGGGCTAAACCCTACACCCTATCCTGGGGGCAACCGGGGCATCAGCTGCCAGGGGGGGGTGCAAGGGGAGGGGGGACTAAACCTTACACCCTATCCTGGGCAACCAGGGCATCAGCTGAGAGGGGGTCCAAGGGGGAGCTTTACCCGAAACCCTAACCATGGGGGCGACCGGGGCTTCAGCTTAGAGGGGGGCCAAGGGAGAGCTAAGCCCTACACCCTAACCTGGGGGCAGCCAGGGCATCAGCTGAGAGGGGGGCAAAGGGGGAGCTAAAACCTACACCCTAACCTGGGGCCAGCCGGGGCATCAGCTGAGAGGGGGGCAAAGGGGGAGCTAAACCCTACACCCTAACCTGGGGCCAGCCGGGGCAACAGCTGTGAGGGGGGCAAAGGGGGAGCCAAATCCTTAACCCTACACCCTTCATCAGGGGACAAGCGGAGCAAGGTGTGAACCTTTCATGCCCGATGGGGTTGTGCAAGCATCCTAGCAATCTATCTGATCCTTTTCCCAACACGTTCCGTCCCCGTCCCTGTCAAGTCCCCGGCACTTTCCGTCCCCGAACCCGTCCCTGTCCCCGTCCCGTCCCCGACTCGCACCTGCAGCTCCAGGTTATGGCAGTGCAGCAGCATTACACCCGTCAGCAGCGAGTCCGTGGGTGCCAGCTGGGCGTACGGCCACCCCCCGGGGACCAGCAGAGAATCTCCCGCATGAAGCTGGGAAGGGCAGTGCGACGAGTCGGGGTTTAGGGTTTAGGGTTCACGGTTCAGGATTCAGGGAATGTGAATGTAGCTGGCATCAGGAGAGCGGGGATCAGGGGTCAGGGGTCAGGTTGCAAGTTTGCAGCTGGCACCTGATGAATGGCAGGTAAGGGTTCAGGGTATACGAATTTAGGGTTAATGAATACAGCTGGCAGTGGAGGGGAGGGGGTTCAGGGTCCAGGTTGTATATTAGCAACTGGCAGCGACAAAGTGGGGATTCAGGGTTAAAGGATTAAGGGCTTAGGGTCCAGAATCCAGAGTTAAGAGTACATGTATGAAGTTGGCGGCGGGAGAGCGGGGGGTCGGGGCTAAGCTTGGTTCAGGGAATAGGGCAAGGTCTCAGCCGCAATCCAGGATCTAGATCCAGGATCCAGATCCGACCAGCAAGGCTCCGGCCCTCACCTTGACCCTGATGGCGCCCTCGCAGGCCTCCAGCAGGAGCAGGCCGCAATCGGGATCTAGATCCAGGATCCGCCCAGATCCGGCCCTCACCTCTACCCTGATGGCGCCCTCGCAGGCCTCCAGCAGGAGCAGGCCGCGCTCCCTCGCTCCGCACTGCACCCAGCGGCAGAAGACTTGGAAGTTGCGCTCCGTCGGGGGCACGAGCGCAAACACCTGTGTGTTAGGGTTTAGGGTTTAGGGATGAGAAATGTTTCAAATCCGTCATGAGAACAAGGGCAGAACCCTGGGAGCAGCAATGGGGACAGTGGTGAGGGGGGGAGGGAGAGGGGCACGAGCACTGCACCCAGCGGCAGAAGACTTGGAAGTTGCGCTCCATCTGGGGCACGAGCGTAAACACCTGGGATTAGGGTTATAGGGTAAAGGGTCAATGGTTTAGGGCTAAGGTTGTCGTGCGCTCCGTTGGGGGGCATTGGCACAACACCTTGTGGGGTTCAGAAGTATAGGTTGGAAACATTAAGGGTGTAGGGCTATGGTTTTAAGGTCAACGTATACCTGCGCGGGCAAAGCACCAAGAGGCAACAACTCAAAAGTTGCGCTCGGCTGGAGTCCAAGGTTTAGGGTTTATAGTTTAGGGTTGAAAGTTACAAGTTTAGGGTTAAGGGTTACGAGTTTAGGGTTTAGAGTTTATAATACAAGTCGAGGGTTAAGGGTTGCGAGCTTAGGGTTTAAAGTTACAAGTAGAGGGTTAAGGGTTATGAGTTTAGGGTTTAGAGTTACAAGTCGAGGGTAAAGGGTAAGAGTTTAGGGTTTAGAGTTACAAGTTAAGGGTAAAGGATTACGAGTTTATGGTTCAGGGTTTAGAGTTACAGGTTGAGGGTTAAGGGTTACGAGTTTAGGGTTTAGAGTTACAAGTTGAGGGTTAAGGGTTATGAGTTTAGGTTTTAGAGTTACAAGTCGAGGGTTAAGGGTTACAAGTTTAGGTTTTAGAGTTACAAGTTGAGGGTTAAGGGTTACGAGTTACGGTTTAGAGTTAAGGGCTTTAGGGTTGGAGGCCCAAGCGCAGAAGTCTCGATTAAGCCTTTTATGCTGAATAGCACATGCAAGCGGCGTCTCCTCTGCGGGTGACATCTTTCCCCTCTGTACCTCCTAAGTATTGGCCATGCATAAATTCCCAATCTGATTTCAACGTACCTTCAAAGTGACTTCAAAGTGCCTCTTGAGTAACTGCACGTACCTTCTGACTCAGAAGTTCTGAGTAACTTCACATTTGTACATAACGTACGAGTAACTTCACCGTACCTTACAAGCAACTACACCTTCCTTCTGAGTAACTTCAACATAACTCCCATAACAACATAACAACATAACTGACATAACAACACAACTTCCATAACTCCCATACCAATATAACTCCTATAACAACATAACTTCCATAACTCCCATGACAACATAACTTCCATAAGTCCCATGACAACATAACTTCCATAACTCCCATAACAATATAACTCCCATGACAACATAACTGCCATAACTGCCATAAAACATAAGTTCCATAACTCCCATAACAATGCTCCCCTCTCACTCAGCGTGGCAGCAGCCTTACCATGGAGACCTGCAGAAGCCTAACCCTCAACATGGCCCTGAAGTTACGATGAGTAACTTACAAGTAACTTCGGATTAACTTCACTTAGAGTAACTTGGACACTCTCCTACCACACATCCTGGAAGCAGCATCCCTACCATGGACCCTTGCAGCAGCCTAAACCACGATGTGGCGCCACCGGGGTTTATGTGGAAGTTGATGACGCTGCCAGCCGGGTGTACCGCCAGGTAGTGCCGCTGAGGCAGCTGCTGAGCAACTGCCGGCAGGCCCAGCTGCCGCAGCAAGTCCGCAGCCAGCAGCGGCGCCGGCGGCAACAGCGCCTTGAGGAGAGCAGGCGGGGGCCCCCCCGCCCCCTTCACCCGGCCATCCGCTTCGCCACCGCCACCACCGCCGGCGGCAGCGATGACAGTGGCCCCAGCGGCTTCTCTTGCACTGGCTCCCCCAATGCCAGGCGCCCCTCCAGCAGCTGATGGGAGTAGTGTGCCAAGCGGGCGCTCCAACGTCGCCGGCTCGGCGGGGGCCCCGTCGCCGGTGGCGGGGTGGCCGCCTGCATCGGCGGCGGCCGCGTTGGCGTCCGCGGCTGCGGCGGGGTCGGGTTGGAGGCTGACAGAGGAGATGTTGAGGCAGGCGAGGGTCATCAGGCGCAGCTTGCTGGCCTCGCGTATGCCCTTCCTAGGAGCAGCCTCCGCCAGGAACTGGTCCACGGCGCTGGGCGAAAGAATGGACAAAAGAGGGCAACAGGGGATAAATTAAGGCCTTCGAGACACTTGGGCGTTGACGCATTTTGACATTGGAGCATTTCACTAGTACTGGTAGCCCCTATCGGTACCTGAGAGTTCAGGCATTGGAGCATTTCACTACTATTGGTAGACCCTATCGGTACCTGAGAGTTCAGGCATTGGAGCATTTCACTACTATTGGTAGCCCCTATCGGTACCTGAGAGTTCAGGCATTGGAGCATTTCACTACTACTGGTAGCCCCTATCGGTACCTGAGAGTTCAGGCATTGGAGCATTTCACTACTACTGGTAGCCCCTATCGGTACCTGAGAGTTCAGGCATTGGAGCATTTCACTACTACTGGTAGCCCCTATCGGTACCTGAGAGTTCAGGCATTGGAGCATTTCACTACTATTGGTAGCCCCTATCGGTACCTGAGAGTTCAGGCATTGGAGCATTTCACTACTACTGGTAGCCCCTATCGGTACCTGAGAGTTCAGGCATTGGAGCATTTCACTACTACTGGTAGCCCCTATCGGTACCTGAGAGTTCAGGCATTGGAGCATTTCACTACTACTGGTAGCCCCTATCGGTACCTGAGAGTTCAGGCATTGGAGCATTTCACTACTATTGGTAGCCCCTATCGGTACCTGAGAGAAATGCCTTTACCCGGCATTGGAGCATTTCGGCGATGTAGAATTACACCACTGCCAGTAGCCCCTAGTTTATGGCTGGGGTTAGGGTTCTGGGTTAGGCCTAGGAGCATTCCCGCCTTAGGGTTTGGGTTAGGCGAAGGAGCATTCTGGCAAAAGAGCATTTCCCCACTAGCATCTGTTCATCCAGGACCGCAACCACTGCCTATAAATACCCTTTCGGCCTTTCCCCTCCTCACTCCCCCCCCTCCCCCCCCCCCCCCTCCTCACTCCCCCCCCCGCCCCCCCTCCTCCCTCTCCCCCTCCCCCCCTCCTCCCTCTCTCCCTCCCCCCTCCTCCCTCCTCCCTCTCCCCCTCCTACCCCCTCCGGCTCACCCCTGATGCACCCAAGCGCTGTCCGCCTCATCATCCATCTCCCCACCCGCAGCCTCCCCGTGGGAGCTGGAGATGCCCCGTGCCGCGCCCGCCTCTGACGCAGCGTGCTGCGCGATGGCAGTGTGGCAGCCCGGCGCGGTCCCTGCTGCGCCCGCGCCCGCCGCGGCCAGCTGGTCCCGGTCCGTCGGTGCCACCACCCTGCGGTCGCGCCACCACAGACAGAACTGACGAGTGTTCCACTTTGGTCCCGGCGCCTGCTTGCCCACGTCCAGAGTCAGAACTTCAGTGTCTAGCAGTCCCAGCACCGCTGCGAGGCGTTCCAGGTCCTGGAGCCCAACGGGAAGCGGCGGCGGGGCCGCCTCTGGGGCCTCGGAGGGGCCCGCGTCAGGCTTCGGAGCTGCTACCTCGGGGAGGAACCTGACGGGAAGCTGCATGCCGGTAGCAGCCACCCAAGTGGAGGTGAACGCGTCCTCCCGCAGGGACTGCGCATGGTCGGGGGAGAATTGTTGGGTGCACTGCTTATCTTGGCCAGGTGCTGAAGCTACCCTTCAGCAACCATATATTTGCTATGCCTTCCCTCATAACTAACGTTGTCTGGGGTTGAGGGATCCATGAAGTTACTATTTAATAGAGTCGACGCCAGTTTCAGTCGGAAATTTTCAGTGTTTGTCGACAGTTTGCCCTGAGGGCAGCATTACAACATTTTTTTTGATGCCGGAGGGAAGACAAATCAAATTTATGGTGCACTTTGGCTATGCTTCAGGTACACTTCAGCTACAGCCCTGGCTATATAGCTGGCAGGAATCAGTGCAGCAAGCCCTGCCGCTGCGGCCTGGTTTTTGTCCTAATCGACCCAGTGATGGCTGCCGGGTAACCCGGGGGGGGTTACCCGGCAGGGGGGTAGGTGCGCCTTAACTCACGTTTCGGGCGGGGAACTGTTGAGGGGCATGGCTAGGTGAGCATGTTTGAATGAGCATGGCTTGGGAATGACTGCCTACATGTGCAGAGGGTATGGTTGGGCTTTGCATGGTCGGGGGAGATTTGTGGACATGCGCGGAGTGGCGGGGCATGATTGGGTGGGCATGGTTTAGGGAGGTTGGCGGTCATGTGCTGTGTGGCGGGGCATGGCCTGAGCATGGTGTGCAACTTGAGGGCATCTTCAGACTGGGACTGAGCAGGGGCATGAGCAGGGGTGATGGGTGCCCTGAGATCGGGCATGGAGTGGTTGAAGTGGGGGCACTTAGCCGATGCCCGCACCTGACATTCGGTGGATGCGTAGCCAGAGAACGACAGCAGTTGGTAGTACAGCTGCTGGAAGTCAACGAAATCTGCAGTAGCAGCGACAGCAGTGGCACTTGCCCAGGGGTTTCGGGGAGTTCCAAGGGCGAAAGTCTCGGCGGGCTGGTGGCTGTGTTTACCGTCTGGAATGTTATTGGCATGCTGTCTAGGAGCAGCAGCAGCAGCAGCAGCGACAGCGAGCAGCTGTGGCAAGGGATCCATTCCCAAGTCGATTCTATGCCAGTGACGTGCTCCCTCCAAACCCTAAGACGAAGCTATCTAGTCGGTTGACCTACATGCGTCCCTGAATTTACTGCCTCGTGACATGGCGATAAAAAGACGTGCATGCAAGCGAGCATTCCCACACAAGTGTGGAATTATGTCACTGGGAGGAAAGTGATGGAAACGAACCTACAATTCAACGATAAAAACATGAGCAGTAAGCAGCGAAAGTTTCGTGTGAAATCTACTGGCGATGACCCAGGAGATGACGCTCCAACAAAGGCCCCGGGTGCAACAGGTGCAGCAGCTGCAGCAGGGTCAGGAGCAGCAGCACCTCCTCCTGCGCCCCTCCCTCCAAAGACTAGCGCTGCAGCAAAGCCCTCGCCATTGACGAGCCTCCTCAGCTTTGATGAGGACGTCGACGACGGCCCGATGTCGATGGCCGCAGCGAAACACAAGAAAAAGGACAAGACGGATCGGAAGCCCAAGCTCGGTCGCGCGCAAGGGCTGCCAGACCTTCCATCGGATGCATTAGCACCGACACAGAGATCTGGGGCAGGTACACCCCCCTGCATGCTGGATTTCCGGAATCGCTGTACAGGAGCATGGGTGTAGCCGATCAAGCCTGGAGCGAATCTAGCCAGCACCATGCAACCGCTTGGCACGGACTCATGTGTGGGCCCTACGCTTGCCCTTTGCATGGGCCATGCACCTACACATGGGCCATGCGTGGGCCCTACGCTTTCCCTTTGCATGGGCCATGCACCTACACTTGCGCCATGCACGTGCCCCATGCTTTCCCTTTGCATGGGCCATGCACCTACACATGCGCCATGCACGTGCCCCATACCATTAATAATAGTTTTAAAAGCTTGAACATCCCTTTGCAAGGCCATGCACCCACCCATGAGCCATGCATGGGACTTCAGCTTTCCCTTGACATGGGTCATGCTCCTAGAGTAGGCCATGCATGGGCCCTGCGCACTTTTTTGCATGGGCAATGCACACGCTCATGAGCCATGCATAGGCCCAAGACTTCCCCTTTGCATAGCCCATGCATGGGCCCTACGCATTTTTTTTGCATGGGCCATGTGCCTGCCCAATGGCCATGCATGGGCCCTGGCGCATGCCTGCACTCCTGCATGCATCTCCATGCCAAGGCGACCTTCCTCGTCACATCCAGGTGAGTACAGCACCGAGCGCCTCAAGGAGATGCAGCGGAGCGTGCTGTCGTACACCGGCCCCAAGGCCAGCATGTCGGAGGGTGTTGATGTCATCACGGGGGCTTTTGATGCGCCGCTCATCAAGCTGTCGGGGACCTTCAAGATGGCGACCGCAAAGGACGACCGATACGAGCTGGGTAGCAGCTTTGCGGTGGTGCGAGGGGGGATACTTGTAACTTTCTGTATACATACTTGATGCCCTGATATTTATTAGATGCTTTCAACATACACAAGACATGCTTGTGAGATGATTACCTGACACTTGTTAGAAGTAGGAACATACTAACATATGACATGCTTGTTAGATGCTTGCTAGGTACGACACTCATCAGTTGTAAGATATTCCATGCCTGTAAGATGTCCGTGCTTCGTTCATATGTACCATATAGGATGTTTATTCAGAATATGAGTGAGAATCTCGATCCATGCCAGGGGCCATGCGAGTCCTCCTGCCCAATGGCCGAGGCAGGGCCAGGAGGGCTTGTCTGGCCACCGTTCATAGGCTGAGACTTTCCAACTGTGCTAAATTCCCAGGATCCCCGGGCCTAGTAGGCAGCCTGGCATTTGGAACCCTACTACAGCGACTGCCACAAGTGCCAGACCTGGTTCATACACACTAGGATACCTGCAAGGCGTCGCAGTACATCCGCGTCCTAGACTGTTGTTTTTAGTTGGTTGTGTTAACTCTGCAGCAACAACAGCGACTACAACGTCCATTGCTGGAGTTATTTCCACGGGAGGGTGGCTGACATGCCATTGCTCACATTCTCGTGCAACTTGCACAGGTATCAAAGCCGAGCCGAGCTCTGGAGCCCAAGGCAGCTGCGCCTGCGACCAGCCGGAAGCCGGCCCCCGCGCCGGCCGCGGCGACGGCGGCGGTGCCGACGGCGGTGGCGGCTGGCGGGGGTGGAGAAAGTGGGGAGGATGAGGACGAGGAGGGTTTCATTCCGGACGATGAGACAATCAGGTCTGCCCGCCTGCGTTGTGCCTGATTTCAAAATTTCAGTTTTGCGTTCTGGGGCTGCGGCCAGCGTTGTGCCTGATTTCACCCAAATATCGACTTGCTGTTCCAAAAAGAGCCAACAGTGTGAAAAAGTGAGAACATGGGCACCCGCCTTCCGTGGGCACCCGCCTTCTGGGCGTGCTGACTTCTTTTGGCTAGTGGCCTGGCCGAAATCGTTAGTCCGACGTACTTTCGACTCGCCCTACTGCTCGCCGATGGCCACCATTCGCCTAATTCAGAAGCCCGCCCTGCTTGCCTGCCTGTATGATGCATGCATGCATCCGCTAGGTCAGGGTTCAGGGTCTGGCAACGGTGCCGTGCGCGCCTAACTCGTGGTATTTTGGGAAGCTTCTGGGAAGCTGTTAGAACGATCGTGCCGACAGCAAATCTTACCGGGGGCGAAACCGTCACACGGTGAATGTGAAAGTTTACAGATTTGCATTTCCGGGGCTGCGGCCTGCGGGGCAGCATTTGGCGGCGCCCAGTTCCATAATAGTGTCACAGAGGCCCTACTGCTGCATGCTTGCCAAGGGTCTAGGGTTTAGGGTAGGTAGCAGGCCACCTGCTACATCTTGCCAAGGGTTTAGGGTTAAGGGTAGCTGACAGGCTGGCATGATATTTTCTAGTTCTAGTTCTGCATATTTGAAAGCATGGCAAGGTTAAGACAGGCCTGCGATCACTGCCCCTGACACAGGCTGTCTGGCTCTTTTCTTATTAGTTTCTTAGAGGTCTGCTTGTTGAAAGCATGGCAAGGTTTAGACGGGCCTGCGATGACTGCCACCTGACGCAGGCTCGCCAAGGCTAAGCGTGAGAGACTCAGGCACGCCCACCTGGCGCCCGACTACATCCCCTTGCACGGCATCGGCCGGGCCACGACAACGGCCGGGCGCAAGGCAGCGGCGGCGGCGGCGGCCGGCGCCGGTGCCGGCGGGGAGGAAGAGGGCGGGGACCCTGGCAGCGACAGCGGCGACGAGCCCGAGGAGACCATGCGGCTCAAGTTTACCGCTGAGACTCTCAAGTAGGACGACTGTAGCCATTCCCTTGCATCCATCCACCATGCCCCCATGCAATCTTTAACCCATGCACTCATGCTCCCATGCACCCTTTAAGGAATGTTTCCATGCATCCATGCACCCTCTCTGCTGCGTAACCAATCACTCATGCACCCATGCTTCAATGCTCCCATGCCCTCATGTGCCCATGCGCCCATGCGCCCATGCACCCTTTCTGCCATGCACCCGATCACTCATGCAATCAAGCACTTATGCACCCATGCTCTAAAATATCCATGTGCCACACATGTGCCCATGCCACTATGCAAACACGCACCCAATCGCCCATGCCATTATGTGCCCTCGCTCCACTCAGGCGAGGCACGAAGGGCTACACGACGAGAATGCGCCCATGCACACATGCACCCATGCAACCTTCCTGCCATGCACCCGATCACTCAGGCGAGACACCAAGGGCTACACGACGACAATGGGCGGGGATGAGGACGACGATGAATCCTTTGCCGAGGAGCAGCTCCGCAAGGCGGTGCGGAGGTCGCAGGCGACGATGCAGCCAAGGGCAAACTCAGCTGCGGCGGCCGCGGCTGCCTATGCGGCGCAGGTGGGTGTGGGGTTGGTCGATCCAAGCGGTACAGATTTGGTGGAGAGGGGGGTTGGGAGGCGTACAGGTTCTCGGCCCTGATCTCTATACACTTGTAACGGAACATGGGTCAATAGCTAGAGGACGGGAGCAGGGCTGGCTGGGGCAGCGGGCGCCCCTCGATGTCAAGATCAGCAGAAACGTGCAAGTCTCCAATGGGGTGAAAGCCCCTGTACGCATTGCCATCTTTTAAGCTCATACTGCCTGAGATGGTGACAGCGGATTGCCTTCATCCTTCAGACACGTTTCTGATGTGGTTAGCAATGTGGGGGGCGGGAGGGCAAAGGTTGCGCAGCTCTCACCAAGCGGGTGGGCGCAACCATGCGCGGCCATGCGTAGCCATGCGCAACCATGCGTAGCCTGCAAAGGATTGCCGGGACTGGGCCATCTTGAGTCCATGCCCAGGCTGGGCCATTTTAATGTCATGCCCTCCCCCGTCCCCTCCCTCCCTTCCAGTCTGGGTGTTCACTGTTCAGGGAGGTCTGAGCTGGGCCATTTTGACACCCTGCCGGCCCCCATCCCCTCCCTCCTTACATTCTGTGTGTTCAGGGGGGCTACGACTTCACCGCATCCGCGGTTCCTGCCTACCCCTTTGCCGGCGGACCGGCGCCCAACTGGGGACTGGGTGTCGGCGTTGGGGGCGGACTAGCGGGCAGCGGCCGTCAGGACCAGATGAGCGCGGCGGCGGCCTCGGTGACTGCCTCGCTGCGACAGGGTGTGGAGCGCCTGCAGCTCTCGCATCAGGCTACTGAGGTGCGGGAAGGGGGGAGAGGGAGTGCGGAGAAGGGGGAGGGGGAGAGGGGGGATGATAGGGACAGGAGCCGAGAGGGGGGGTTGGTGGGAGGGGGAGAGGTGGGGAGGATGGGCGGACGGGGAGAGAGGAGGGGCGGAGAAGAAGGAGAGAGGAATAGGGGAGGGGAGGGGGGGAGGGAGGAAGGGGGGAGGAAGGGGGGAGGTGAAGGGGGGAGGGGGTACCTAAGACCTTTGACCCTAGGCACAAATCCTTGCCTGTTCATGATCGTGCCCCTGACCTCAGCTTTGTACATCCTTATGTGCCGTTGCTTGAGCAGCACCTGTGTGGCCGGCGGCAGGGACACAGGATACGGGCCGTATTGCCCAACAATACTGAAATGTATTGTATTGTATCGATACGGTCCACTACGGTGCACCGAGTGGAAATCCACACTTTCACTGGAAATCCACACTACGGTATCGAATCCTGTATCGGGTCAAAGTCCCTTGCATTGTAGCGATTCCTGTCGTATCTTATTATTGTATTTTGTATCCTGTGTCTCTGGCCGGCGGCTGCGCATGTGGTTAGCAGCAGAAGGCTACTGTACTGTTCTGTGCTGTCCTGCCTTCGTATGGGATTAAAATTTTAGTATACTGTTCCTAAACCCCGAAACCTGTCTTCCAAACTCAAGTCTGCGCAAGCTCGATGCTAAACCTCAGATTTGAACCCTGCAACCTGGACCCTGTAGTCCAACCTCAAGCGTGCCAGTGGCAACCTGGCGGCTAGTCTGAGCAAGATCGAGACGTTCGACGCCGACATGAAGCGGGCGTCGGAAAAGTATGTGTTCATGCAGAAGGTATGGGAAGCATGGGTGTGCGTGTGTACCTTGGAGTTCAAAAGGTGTGGAAATCGTGGATTGTGTTTCGAAATGTGTGGGAGCTGTGTGTGCGTTTGTCCAAGTGCAAACGTGTGGGAAAACGTTGTGCGTGTCCTGCAAGGCGAGCTGCGTGGAAAGTGTATTTGCCTTGTTTAAAAATGTGTAGAAAGTGTGACTGTTCTTTCATAAGTGCCGGTAGTAATGGAAAGTGTGAGTTCCTGCAACATATTTGGAAGTCGTTTTTCCTGTGTGCACCCTGTGGAGAGTGAAAGGCCGGGGAGGAGCCGGGCTGCCTGCATCCCTGATCTACCAGACCTACCAGATCTGATGAGGTTGAAATTCCCAGGTCTGATGAGATTTCAAATTCTGAGATCAGATGAGGCTTATGTTCCGTCCTGTGCATGTGCCAGGCGGCCCTGAGCTCAAAATCTTGGTTTACATTTTACAATCCAAGTTTCTCTGTTTTCGTTTCACATATAGAACAAGGGGTACTTTGCGGGCCCGTGCCAGTGCCTGGCAGACAAGAGCTTGAGAGCCAAAACATTATTATTTTGACATCTTACAATCCCATTATTATTTGACATACCGTACTGTCAGTCTCATTTGTTATCTTTTGCTTTTTGTATCATTTCAAAAACGTAATTTAAGGTATTGATTGTCACGAGTTGGTTTGCCCAGATTTTTTGTTAACTAACTTTGGTTTCTCACTGAAAACCACTCAAACATGTGGGTTAAGCTAAAAAGGGCCGGAAGGAAGCACATGCCCTTCCCTTATCAAACATAAACAACCTATTGTATTATCTGAGCATATGGAGCAGAAAATAACACAATAAGACATCAGGAGGCGTAAGCGAAGACGCCGATGCTGCGCTTGTGCTTGCTAGAACTGATGGGAGGGACGGCACGCCTCTGCTCGGTGATAATACCGATGTCGCTGGCAGCCAGATCGGTCACCTCACGGAAACGCTTGCAATATCACCCATAGCAATGTTAATAAGCGATTTGCAAAGCCAAGCAAAGACAGGCTGCAAATGGCGCGAAACACTTATTTCCACACTCTTCCGTACAAATACGATGTTTTCGATTGTCACGAGTTGGTTCGGCCTGTTGAACGCTTAAATACGATTGTCAGCAGTGGTTTCAATTTCAGAAACCATAAGTGACACCAAATGAGACTGACAGTACGGTCCCTGATATTACAATCCAATTTTTATTTTGACATATTACAATCCCATTATTATTTTGACATATTACAATCCCATTATTATTTTGACATATTACAATCCCCCGGTTTAAGTTACGGTTTTATGTTGATGTTCCTCGCAGGTAAGGCATATGTTGCGGACCTGTGCCTGGCAGGCCTGAGCTGCAAGGTCCAGAAAATATTCTTTTTCATTTAGCGATATACCGGTAAATGACCGTTTCTATCTCTTTCTTTTCACGCAGATCAAGGCATACGTTGCGGACCTGTGCGAGTGCCTGGCGGATAAGAGCCCCATGGTGGAGGCGCTAGAGGACAGCCTGGCAGAACTCAGGGAGGACCGGGCAGCAGCGGCCAGAGATAGGGTCAAGGTGTGGGAAAGTGTGGGAATGGGGGTAATGTGTGACCGAAGCAGAGGACAGCCTGCCAGAGGTCAGGGAGGACCGGGCAGCGGCGGCCAGAGACAGGGTCAAGGTCTGGAGAACTGTGTGGGAAATGGGGGTAATGTGTGACCGAAGCAGAGGACAGCCTGCCAGAGGTCAGGGAGGACCGGGCAGCGGCGGCCAGAGACAGGGTCAAGGTCTGGAGAACTGTGTGGGAAATGGGGGTAATGTGTGACCGAAGCAGAGGACAGCCTGCCAGAGGTCAGGGAGGACCGGGCAGCGGCGGCCAGAGACAGGGTCAAGGTCTGGAGAACTGTGTGGGAAATGGGGGTAATGTGTGACCGAAGCAGAGGACAGCCTGCCAGAGGTCAGGGAGGACCGGGCAGCGGCGGCCAGAGACAGGGTCAAGGTATGGAGAACTGTGTGGGAAATGGGGGTAATGTGTGAATGAAGTCAAGGTCGACCTGATAGAGCTTAAATAGGACCATGCAACAGCGGTCAGAGACAGGGCTTCGGCATGGGAAAGTGTGGGCATGTGTGCCAGAGATAGGGTTGAGGTGTGGAAAAGTGTGGGGGTCGTGGGCAATGTGTGACCCAAAGCAGAGAATGGCCTTGCAGAATTTGGGGAGGATAGGGCAGCGGCGGCCAGATACGGGGCTAGGGATGGGAAAGTGTGGGCATCTGGGGAAGAAGTGTGACCAAAGCGGAGCTGGCATAGGGAGCGACGGAGCGTGCTATGGCGTCAGGGAAGGTGTGTAGATAGGCCGATACACAGAGCACTCTAAAGCCAGGTTGAGTGTGGACTTCCTAGTTTAGAGTTCAGGGTTAAACGCTAAACGATAGTTCTAAAGCCAGGTTGAGTGCGAACTTCCTAGTTTAGGGTTCAGGGTTGAACGCTAAACGATAGTTCTAAAGCCAGGTTGAGTGTGGACTTCCTAGTTTAGGGTTCAGGGTTAAACGCTAAACGATAGTTCTAAAGCCAGGTTGAGTGCGAACTTCCTAGTTTAGGGTTCAGGGTTAAACGCTAAACGATAGTTCTAAAGCCAGGTTGAGTGCGGACTTCCTAGTTTAGGGTTCAGGGTTAAACGCTAAACGATAGTTCTAAAGCCAGGTTGAGTGCGAACTTCCTAGTTTAGGGTTCAGGGTTAAACGCTAAACGATAGTTCTAACGCCAGGTTGAGTGCGAACTTCCTAGTTTAGGGTTCAGGTTTAAACGCTAAACGATAGTTCTAAAGCCAGGTTGAGTGCGAACTTCCTAGTTCAGGGTTAAACGCTAAACGATAGTTCTAAAGCCAGGTTGAGTGCGGACTTCCTAGTTTAGGGTTCAGGGTTAAACGCTAAACGATAGTTCTAAAGCCAGGTTGAGTGCGAACTTCCTAGTTTAGGGTTCAGGGTTAAACGCTAAACGATAGTTCTAAAGCCAGGTTAAGTGCGGACTTCCTAGTTTAGGGTTCAGGTTTAAACGCTAAACGATAGTTCTAAAGCCAGGTTGAGTGCGAACTTCCTAGTTTAGGGTTCAGGGTTAAAGGCTAAACGATAGTTCTAAAGCCAGGTTGAGTGCGAACTTCCTAGTTTAGGGTTCAGGGTTAAACGCTAAACGATAGTTCTAAAGCCAGGTTGAGTGCGGACTTCCTAGTTTAGGGTTCAGGGTTAAACGCTAAACGATAGTTCTAAAGCCAGGTTGAGTGCGAACTTCCTAGTTTAGGGTTCAGGGTTAAGGGTTCAAACCCTCAACCCTAATCCATTTAGCCAGGTTGAGTGCGCACATCCCCTCAACCTGGCGTCATTGTGTTGTGTATCGACCCATCCGCACATTATCTCAAATATCCCAAACATCTCAAATATCTCAAGTAACCTAAATATCCCAAATATCTCAAATATCCCAAATATCCCAAATATCCCAAGTATCCCAAATATCCCAAATATCTCATATATCTCAAATATCCCAAATATCTCAAATATCCCAAATATCCCAAATATCATTTACCCCCATCCCATCAGGTTTTAAGCGGGACATGCTGGAGCCAGCCTCTTTCCCATGTGTGTTGCATTGGACCGTCACCCCGTCTTGTTTTATCATTTCTTTACTGCTCCGATACCACCATCCCGTCAGTTCCCTGGCCAGGCCATGCTGGAGCCAGTCCTACCCACCGTATGTGCGCCCGTTACCGCCCCCCCTTTCATGATTGTCCTGTTACCACCTTCCGGCCATTTTTCTGTGCAGGACATGCTGGAGCCAGCCCTATCTATGTGAGCTTCGTTACCCCCCTTCACCTTTTTCCTCATTTTCAAAAGCTCCGTTACTGCCGTCCCGCCTGGTTCTGTAGCGGGACATGCTGTAGCCAGCTCTACCTATGTGAGCTCCGTTAACCCCCCCTCCCCTTTTTCGTTACCTATTATTTTCCTATTTGTAATGGACTCGTCGCTGCTCCGGTCCCGCCAGGTTTTGGAGCGGGAGATGCTGGAACCAGCGGAGGCGTCCGTGTCTGCAGCCCTGGCGGTCCTAGCTAGGGGCGGCGCACCAGCAGGTATGGGCAGGGGAGAGGAAAGGGAGTCTTAACTTAACTGTACCCTGAAACCTGGATCCTTTAACCTGAACCCTTCACCCTTAAATCTAAGCTAGTAGACATGACATTTAACACTTCACCCTCAAAGTATTTCGCACAATCTGACCTCTTAAGACTGAACCCTTGAATGTCCATTCTACAACCTCGACACAAAACCCTAAACCCTAAACCCTAGCAGAAACCCTAACAGGAACCCTTCAGTTTAGACCCTTACCATGAACCTAAACCCTTAAACCCAAAACCTCAAACCCAAACCCTTAAACTGTCACCCTTAAACAGAGACCCTTGAACCTGAACCCTCAAGCATGCAATCTTTAACATTAATACTCAAACGTGAACCCTCAAGCCTCACCCTTGAGCCTAAACCCCTAAACCTGAACCCTTAAACCGAAACCCGTATACCTGAACCCTTAAATCGAAACTCTTAAATCTGAACCCTTCGACATAAACCCTTAATCCAAAACCTTCAGCACTTCCTTCTGAAAGCTGAACCCAAGCTGAAAGCTGCATTCAAACCCTAACACTTATCACTTGACCCCAAGCCTACACCCTTAAGTTAAAACTCTTTAACCCTGTAATCCTTTTCCTGCTGTCTTCACCTGACAGCCGCCACTGCCGCCGCCGCGGGCGCCGCTGCCGCTGTTGAGGAGGCGCTCCAAGGCGATGACGGTCCGCCAGAGCTGGACGAGTTTGGGCGCAACGTCAACATGCAGCGGGAGAGAGAAGCGAAAGGAAGAGGGTGAGGCGGGGGGGGGGCGCATGGGGGGGCATGGGTGAGACGGGGGGGGGGCGCATGGGTGAGACAGGGGGTGGGGGAGGGGGGGGGGGGCGCATGGGTGAGACGGGGGGGGGGCGCATGGGGGGGGCATGGGTGAGACGGGTGGGGGCGCATGGGTGGGGGTGGGGGGCGCATGGCTGGCATGGGTGAGACGGGGTGGGGGGGAGGTGGGGTTCGCATGGGTGAGACGAGTGGGGGGGAGGAGGGGGGGCGCATGTGTGAGACGGGTGGGGGGGAGGGGCTGGGCGTATGAGTGAGACGGGCTTGTGTGGGGAGGGGGCGCATGGGTGAGGGTGTGGGGCGCATGGGTGAGACAGGTGGGGGGGTGGGGGGGGGACTGGGGGGCGCATGGGTGAGTGTGTGTGGGTGTGGGTGTGTGCGGGGGGTGAGGGGGCGTATGCCCTTGATTAGAATCTCCCGCCCTTGGGTATGCATGGCGCAAATATTTCAGTGCCGCTGCCCTTGGGGCCGAAATTCGACCGACACTCGCTCGATTTTTCTAAGAAAACTGGCGTAGACGATCGGTAGTTTGATCTGGTCATCAGTATGTGCCAGCATGCCTCACCCTTCAACAGCTAACTGAGGTAGCTCTCTGCTACTTCAAGCTACATGTCGCATCTGCATGTCAGTCCAGATTAGGCTTGACAAGACTATTATAGGAAAGGCAGAGCACATCTACAATTACACAACACCATGTACATTGAAGTACATTGAAGTACATCAAGATGCATAGGTGACGGAATGTATTTGAGCAGCGCCAGCCGCTCCAGTATTGGGTATGAGCATTGAGATCCACCCACCATGCAGAGAGTTAAGGGTTCGGGGCTTATCCAAACTCAGGGCAGAGGCCGCCTGATGCCCTACATTTTTTTGTTCAGGGTTTGATTTTTTTTCACATCCTTTCCTTCAAACCCTGAACCCTGGACCTTGAACCCTGGATGCTGGGCCCTAATCTTTATCCAGGGCATTCCTCACAAAAGATCCCCTGGGGACCCCTTCCATGTTCCTGCCGTCCTCCTTCTCCTCGCTGTTAACTGTAACTGGAGATTTAACGTGTGCTGTAGAAGTACCAAGTACGTCCCAAGTACGTCCAATCCGACTGGCAGCCCTCATATCAACCTCGTTTAAAGGGCTGAAGGTTTCCTTAACCCTTAACTAGGAGGTAGGGATTTAGGGCTCCCTAACCCCAAACTAGGGGGTAAGGATTTAGGGTTCCCTAACCCTAAACTAGGAGGTAGGGATTTAGGGTTTCTTAACCCTTACGTAGGGGCCAGGATTTAAGATTCCAAACCCTAAACCCCAAACAAGGGGTAACGATTTAGGGTTCCTAAACCCTGGACAAGAAGTAAAGGTTAAGGGTTTAGGAACTCCCTAAACCCTTTTCCCCCTTGCCCCTTGTTCAGGGTTAAGAGTTCTTTATCCCTAAATTCAGCCTGGCAGCGCCCTTCATGACCTCGTTCTCCTTTGACCCAATTGACAGGAAAATGCGGCAGAGGCTGATAGAGGCCGAGACAAAGCAGCTGATGGCGGTGGTGCGGGGCGAGAGTGGCGTGCCGGTGGATCTGGACAACGGAGAGCAGGAGGAGGAGGCAGAGGTCAGGGTTTAGGCCTTCCAGGCGGGGTTTGGGCATGCGGGAAGGGCTTAGGGTCTTCAGGCAGGGTTCGGGCTGTCTGGCAGGGTTTAGGCTCTACGGATGGGGTTAAGGCCGGACAGTCGTGCGCAGGAGGAGGCAGAGGAAAGGGTTAAGGGTTGAGGGCTGCAAGGCAGGGTCCAGGGCGTTCAGACAAGGTTGCAAGTCAGGGTCCAAGGCTTTGAGGCCGGGTCAAGGATATGATTGGAAGGGTTTAGGGTTAAGGTCTTCCGGCAGGGGGATAAGAAGCAGCAGGAAGGTGCAGATCTGTGGCTGAGCACATGCTGTGCGTGTATCCAACCTTGGTAGTACTATTGTGCTACCTTGGTAGTACTATTGTGCTACCTCGGTAGTACTATTGTGCTACCTTGGTAGTACTATTGTGCTACCTCGGTAGTACTATTGTGCTACCTTGGCAGTACTATTGTGCTACCTTGGTAGTACTATTGTGCTACCTCGGTAGTACTATTGTGCTACCTTGGTAGTACTATTGTGCTACCTCGGTAGTACTATTGTGCTACCTTGGTAGTACTATTGTGCTACCTCGGTAGTACTATTGTGCTACCTTGGTAGTACTATTGTGATACATTGGTAGTACTATTGTGATACATTGGTAGTACTATTGTGCTACCTCAGTAGTTCTATTGTGCTACCTCGGTAGTACTATTGTGCTACCTCGGTAGTACTATTGTGCTACATTGGTAGTACTATTGTGATACCTCCGTAGTACTATTGTGCTACCTCGGTAGTACTATTGTGTTACCTTGGTAGTACTATTGTGCTACCTCGGTAGTACTATTGTGCTACCTTGGTAGTACTATTGTGCTACCTCGGTAGTACTATTGTGCTACCTTGGTAGTACTATTGTGCTACCTCGGTAGTACTATTGTGCTACCTTGGTAGTACTATTGTGATACATTGGTAGTACTATTGTGCTACCTCAGTAGTTCTATTGTGCTACCTCGGTAGTACTATTGTGCTACCTCGGTAGTACTATTGTGCTAAATTGGTAGTACTATTGTGATACCTCGGTAGTACTATTGTGCTACCTCGGTAGTACTATTGTGCTACCTTGGTAGTACTATTGTGCTACCTCAGTAGTTCTATTGTGCTACCTTGATAGTACTTTTGTGCTACCTTGGTAGTACTATTGTGCTACCTTGGTAGTACTATTGTGCTACCTTGGTAGTACTATTGTGCTACATTGGTAGTACTATTGTGCAACCTTGGTAGTACTTTTGTGATACATCGGTAGTACTATTGTGACACATTGGTAGTACTATTGTGCTACCTTGGTAATACTTTTGTGCTACATTGGTAGTACTTTTGTGATACATTGGTAGTACTATTGTGCTACCTTGGTAGTACTTTTGTGCTACATTGGTAGTACTAGTGTGCTACATTGGTAGTACTTTTGTGATACATCGGTAGTACTATTATGCTACCTTGGTAGTACTATTGTGCTACCTTGGTAGTACATTTGTGCTACCTTGGTAATACTTTTGTGCTACCTTGGTAGTACATTTGTGCTACATTGGTAGTACTATTGTGACACATTGGTAGTACTAGTGTGCTACATTGGTAGTACTAGTGTGCTACATTGGTAGTACTTTTGTGATACATCGGTAGTACTATTGTGCTACCTTGGTAGTACTATTGTGCTACCTTGGTAATACTTTTGTGCTACCTTGGTAGCACTATTGTGCTACATCGGTAGTACTATTGTGCTACCTTGGTAGTACTATTGTGCTACCTCGGTAGTACTATTGTGCTACCTTGGCAGTACTTTTGTGCTACATTGGTAGTACTAATGTGATACATTGGTATAACTATTGTGCTACCTTGGTAGTACTTTTGTGCTACATTGGTAGTACTATTGTGATACCTCGGTAGTACTGTTGTGCTACCTCGGCAGTACTGTTGTGCTACCTTGGTAGTACAACCCGGCTTATTCTGTTACCAGGCACTAAACATTGCCCATCTGTAGCTGCAGAGGTGCTCAACCCTGAAGAATGGGATCTCGGAGATGTCCTGAACCCTATTCCTTAATGCCATTTACCCTTCATCTAAGCCCTCGTACCAAAACGCTGAACCGTATACCCTCAACCCTAAACCCTGGTCCCTTGATCTCACGCCATTGTCACTGAACCCAAAGCCCTGGTCCCCAACCCTAAGCCCTTGTCCCTGAACCCTGAACCCTAAGCCCCAAACCTTGAACCATAAGCCCTTGTCCCCAAACCCTGCACCCTGAGCCCTTGTCCCTAAACCCTAGGCCATTTAACCCTGAACCCTAAGCCCTTGTCCCTAAACTGAACCCTTGTCCCGAAACCTGAACCCTAAGCCTTTGTCCCCAAACCTCGAACCCTGACCATGTGCCGCATCGGCAGCACTCAACGCAGCACGCTGACGTCCTGGAGACATTGGGAATAGTATATCTTATCCTCTTGGCCCTCGCCTGCCAGTGACTCTTAACCCTGAGCCCTAAACCCTAACCAGCAATGCCCCTCCTCCGCAGCTGCGGCGCTACTCCACGCGGCACGATGAGATCATGGAGACAGCGAAGACCATCCTCCTTCCCGAAACCCTAGGCCAGAATCCCTAAAACCTTACCCATGCCCCTCCCCCGCAGCTGCGGCGGTCCTCCACGCGGCATGATGAGATCATGGTGACATTGGGAATAGTATATCTTGTCCCCTTGCCTGCCGATGACTCTTAACCCTGAGCCATAAACCCTAAACACCCACGCTCCTCCTCCGCAGCTGCAGCGGTATTCCACGCGGCACGATGAGATAATGGAAACAGCGTAGACCATCTTCCTTGTTCCTTCCCGAAAGCCTAGGCCATAAACCCTAAACCCTAATCTATGCTCCTCCGCAGCTGCGGCGGTACGCCACGCGGCACGATGAGATCATGGAGACGGCCGAGACCATCTTCCTGGACGCCGGGGAGGAGTACGCCAGCGTGGGGGCGGTCAAGGCGGCGCTGGAAGAGTTCAAGCTCAGGTAGGCCATTGCTGATTTAGGCTAAATGGATAGAGTTCAATCTCAGTTAAGCCGTTGCTGATTAAGGGTTTTGGGTTTCCGGGTCCAGCTTAGGTAAGTTATTGCCAATTATAAGGTTAAGGATTGAGGGTTAAGGGATTAAGATTCCTAGCTTGGGTAAATTGTTGCCGGGTCAGGATGAAGGGTTTAAAGTTTATGGTTGAGGGTTAAGTGGAGACTTAAGAGGTCTAGTTCACGTAAGCTGTTGCCGTTTAGGGTCAATGGTGAAGAGATCAAGTTTAGGGTAACCGCCGCTGGTTCAGGATTAAGAGTTCAAGCTCCGCTACGCTGTTGCCTATTAAGTGTCAAGTGTCCGGAGTCCAGTCTAATAGGGTTTAGGGTTGAGTGTCTGGAGTCCAGTCTAATAGGGTTTAGGGTTAAGTGTCTGGAGTCCAGTCTAATAGGGTTTAGGGTTAAGTGTCCGGAGTACAGTCTAATAGGGTTTAGGGTTAAGTGTCCGGAGTCCAGTCTAATAGGGTTTAGGGTTGAGTGTCCGGAGTCCAGTCTAATAGGGTTTTAAGTTAAGAGTCCGGAGTCCAGTCTAATAGGGTTTAGGGTTAAGTGTCCGGAGTTCAGTCTCAGGGTTAAGGGTGAACCCTAAACCCTAAACCACAGCAGTTTACCTGAGGTAACTCAGATAAACCGCTGCCTGCTTAGAGTGCATCCCTAAACCCTAAACCCTAAACCGTCGTCATACACCCTTGAGGACATCCACTCAGGCTTGTTCTCGATGGTTAGGGTTTAGGTTATAATCTTTTCCTGAACCCTTCAAGCCGAGACGTTTTCCTGTCGTGTAGGGTTCAGGGTTTACCTTCGTCCCAAAACCTGAATCCTAAGCCCTAAACCCTTCAAACCGAGGTAAGCTGTTGTTCTCATTCGTTTCAGTGCACACTAGGCCACCTTGAGGGCACGGCAGTGCGGCCACTGCTGTGCCCTTTTGTTTGGCCGGAACAAACGTCAAATGCTAAATGTCTGACCCCACTGATGACATTATTGTCACAAAACTGTGTGGAATTGTATTGGTGGGCATCACACAGATCAGAGCCTTTACCCACCAGCCCGCCCGTTTTTACCTATGCAGCCATGCTTCGGCAGCACCTAAATGCACCTGAGCGCCAGGGTGTACTGCCCCAGTATGTACTGACTCATAATGTACTGCCACATCATGTACTGCCTGTCCAACTCTCTCCCCTGCAGCCATGCTAAGGCAGGACCGACATGCACCTGAGCGCCAGGGTGTACCGCCCCAGGATGCACTGCCTCATAATGTACCGCCACATCATGTACTGCCTGTCCAGCTCTCTCCCTTGCAGCCACGCCAAGGAGTGCGGCAGCACTTACATGCTCCAGATAGCCCGGATGTACTGCCAAACAATGTACCACCATATGATGTACTGCCTGTCCACCTATCTCCCACGCAGCCGCGCCAAGGAGCATGGCAGCACCTACATGCACCTGAGCACCCGGATGTATTGCCCCAGGATGTACTGCCTCCCAATGTACCGCCGTATCATGTACTGCCTGCCCACCTCTCTCCCCCGCAGCCACCCCAAGGAGTACGGCAGCACGTACATGCACCTGAGCACCCCCGCGCTGTTTGCGCCGTACGTGCGGCTGGAGCTGCTCAGATGGGACCCGCTCTACGCGGATGGCGAGGCGGCCGAGTCCGTGGCGGTGAGCCGGCAGCGTCAAGGCGTCCACAAGGGCTTTGACAAGCAGGACTGGTGCGGGCCTGCACTGCATGTCGGCACAATCTGACTTGACTTGCGTTGTGCTGTGCTGTATTGTGCTACCTTGGTGGTACGGTACAATCCGGCTAAACCTGTGCTGTATTGTGCTACCTTGGTAGCACAGTACGGATCAACCTGTGCTGTATCATGCCAGATAGTGCTGCCTTGGTAGCACAATCCGGCTAAACATAGTTAGGAGGTTCAGGTCGGGACTGAGAGGGCTGGGGAGCTGGTTCTGCAAATGGTCCTCCCCCCCCCCTATGTGCACACCTACCAACAAATTGCTTCTCCCCTATTTCCAGGTAAGGCTTTGTTTGACTATGGTGCCCTAAACACTAAACCCTTAACCCTAAACCCTGACCCTCTTGTGCCAGGTACGATGCCTTGTTTGACTATGGTGCCGTAAACTCTATACCCTAAACCCTAAACCCTGAACCCTCCTATTCCAGGCATGAGGCCCTGTTTGACTATGGTGCCATAAACCCTAAACCCTGAACCCTGAGCCCTATTCCAGGTATGAGGCCTTGTTTGACTATGGTGCCGGAGCCAGCGCCGCTCCCTTGGCCGATGATGACCCGGACGGGGAGCTGGTGCCGCAGCTGGTGCGGAAGTTGGTGCTGCCGGTGGCGCTCAACATGCTGGAGAGGTGCGCAGGGGGACTAAGGAGCTGTGTCAGTTCTTCTGCACACTTTACTCAGACAGCTGGTGCGGAAGCTGGTGCGGAAGTCTGACTGTTTTGTTTTTCTTGACTCGGCTACATGTCAGCTACACTCCCGCCTCTGGTTAGAGGCCCCAGTTGAGACCAGCCAAACTGCCTTGGGCACCAGTCGTAGGCCGGTTATGTTCTGCCCTCGATCAGGCTTTTGGCGGACGCGGGGCGGCCTGCTGAAAGAGGACCCGTAGCCAAAAAAAGAGCGCTGGTACAAGCCCCTAGCCGCTTGGATCCAGCTCACCTGCCCCCTCACCAAACTACTCAGCTCACTTTATCCAGCTCACTTTATCCACACATCCAGTCTTCCCAACCTTCGGATCCAGCCCGCCCAACCCCTTGATCTAGCCCACCTAAAACTTGGTACTTGGCACTTAGATCCAGCCCACTTGATCCTTAGATCCAGCCCACTAGATATTTAGATCCAGCCAACTTCATCCTTATATCCAAACCACGTGATCCTTAGATCCAGCCTACTTGATCCTTAGATCCAGCCTACTTGATCCTTGGAATCAGACCACTTGATCCTTAGATCCAGCCCACTTGATCCTTATATCCAACCCACTTGATCATTAGATCCAGCCTACTTGATCCTTAGATCCAGCCCACTTGATATTTAGATCCAGCCTACTTCATCCTTATATCCAAACCACGTGATCCCTAGATCCAAACCTCTTGATCCTTGGATCCAGCCCACTGGATCCTTATATCCAAACCACCTGATCCTTGGATTCAGACCACTTGATCCTTAGATCCAGCCCACTTGATTCTTCGATCCAACCCACTTGATCCTTAGATCCAGCCTACTTGATCCTTAGATCCAGCCCACTTGATATTTAGATCCAGCCCACTTGATCCTTACATCCAAACCACTTGATCCTTAGATCCAAACCACGTGATCCTTGGATCCAGCCCACTGGATCCTTATATCCAAACCACTTGATCCTTGGATTCAGACCACTTGATCCTTTGATCCAAACCACTTGATCCTTAGATCCCAACCCACTTGATCCTTAGATCCAGCCCATCTCACGTCCGCCTGCATCCATCCCGGTGCCCAGGTGCTGGGATCCAACACACCTCACTCAGACCCGAGCAGCTGTGGCGTTTCTAAGGGGCCTGTCACTTAGGGGGGCGGACAAGTCCCCCCAGACATAAGGTTTCGGCCGGGACGGAGCCTTTCCACCCAAAAAGTTTGACAGAGGAAGAAAGCGAACTATCCTTCTGTATTAAAAAGCTTTAGTCCCGGACGCCAGTAAAACTTTCTGCGCGGAAAGACACCATCCCAAGGGTCGACTGCGGTTGTCGGGGGACTCGACCGACCCCCCAAGTGACCGGCCCCTTGCGTCACAGGGCGACTTGCTTTTACGTACTGTGATTACATATTATACGAACACGTATACGTATGGCGATCGGGATCCCTAATCACTTGCCTCACCTCCGCCTGCATCCATCCCGGTGATCAGGTGCTGGGATCCAACGCACCTCACTCAGACCCGAGCAGCTGCGGCGTTACTGGGCGACTTGTTTGTGTATATTCCGGCGGAGGAGGAGCGCATGCAGGTGGGGCGGAAGGGGGGGGAGATGATGAAAGGGGCAATTTGGGTATGTCTATTCTGGCTGAAAAGGAGGGCATGCAGGAGGGGTGAGGAGGGGGGAGGGGGCATGTGGGCAGGTTGGCAAAGGGGGGATCGCATGCGGTTGGGGCAAGGGGGGCGGGAGGGGGGCAGGGTGAGGAGAGGTTGGGTATGGGACTGTGGGAGGAGTTTCAAGTGGACAGGGAGAGAGGACGGGGAGGAGGGGGGCAGGGTTGGGGCCCCTGAGTCCCCCCAAAAAGCTGTTACTTTTGAAGACAGATGTGGACATGTTGCGGCAACGGGGGAGTTGCTGGTTATCATCGCATGCTGCTGCTGCAGGCATGCAACAGGCTGTACAGCAGGCATGCGACAGGCTGTACAGCAGGCATGCAACAGGCCGTACAGCAGGCATGCGACAGGCTGTACAGCAGGCATGCAACAGGCCGTACAGCAGGCATGCGACAGATATGCAGTAGGACCTGCAAACCTGGATGTTTGAATTCATGGGATTTTAGAATGATCTCGTGCCTGTAAACGTGAACATCTGAAATGTTGGGATTTGGGGATATGATCTTGGACCTGCAAACCCGAATGTTTTGAAATGCTCAGATTCCGGGATATGATGGTGGACCTGCAAACCCGAATGTTTTGAAATGCTCAGATTCCGGGATATGATGGTGGACCTGCAAACCCGAATGTTTTGAAATGCTCAGATTCCGGGATATGATGGTGGACCTGCAAACCCGAATGTTTTGAAATGCTCAGATTCCGGGATATGATGGTGGACCTGCAAACCCGAATGTTTTGAAATGCTCAGATTCTGGGATATGGTCGTGGACCTGCAAACCTGAATGTTTTGAGATGCTCAGATTCCGGGATATGGACGTGGACCTGCAAACCTGAATGTTTTGAAATGCTCAGATTCCGGGATATGGTCGTGGACCTGCAAACCTGAATATTTTGAAATGCTCAGATTCCGGGATATGGTCGTGGACCTGCAAACCTGAATATTTTGAAATGCTCAGATTCCGGGATATGGTCGCGGACCTGCAAACCTGAATGTTTTGAAATGCTCAGATTCCGGGATATGGTCGTGGACCTGCAAACCTGAATATTTTGAAATGCTCAGATTCCGGGATATGGTCGTGGACCTGCAAACCTGAATATTTTGAAATGCTCAGATTCCGGGATATGGCCGCGGACCTGCAAACCTGAATGTTTTGAAATGCTCAGATTCCGGGATATGGTCGTGGACCTGCAAACCCGAATGTTTTGAAATGCTCAGATTCCGGGATATGGTCGTGGACCTGCAAACCCGAATGTTTTGAAATGCTCAGATTCCGGGATATGGTCGTGGACCTGCAAACCTGAATGTTTTGAAATGCTCAGATTCCGGGATATGATGGTGGACCTTCAAACCCGAATGTTTTGAAATGCTCAGATTCCGGGATATGGTCGTGGACCTGCAAACCCGAATGTTTTGAAATGCTCAGATTCCAAGATATGATGGTGGACCTGCAAACCCGGATGTTTTGAAATGCTCAGATTCCGGGATATGGTCGTGGACCTGCAAACCTGAATGTTTTGAAATGCTCAGATTCCGGGATATGGTCGTGGACCTGCAAACCCGAATGTTTTGAAATGCTCAGATTCCGGGATATGGTCGTGGACCTGCAAACCTGAAATTTTGAATTGTTCGGATCTCGGGATGATGCTGTGCGTGCAGGAGGCCATGGCGACTGTGGTGTCCACCCTAGAGAAGGCGGTTTCGGAAGCTTCTGTACCGCCCTGGCCCTCGGCAGTGGTCGCTGTGTCCCGGCTAGCGGAGGTGGGTGGGCAGGGCAGGTTGGGGTGGGCTGACAGAGATGGGTGGGAAGGGCAGGTTGGGGGGAGGATTCACTTTCTCAGATCGGTCAGCAGCATGCCCGCATGCCTTTCTTAGTGAGAGCAGGCTGTGTCTCCTCCAGAAGTTGCAGGGGTCAGGGTCCAGTTTGTTTCAACTTTCTACCCGAGACTCGTTTCGTTTCGAATGTGCTGGTTGTGCTCTGACCAGTTTTTAGGGTGTAGGTTTCAGTCAAGTTTTGTAACTCTAAACCCTAAAACCTGCCTTGTGGAAGTGCTGGCTGTGTCCCCACTAGTTTAGGGTTCGTTCGTTCAGTAACCAAGCAGAGGAAGGCTTCAGCATGAATTCGTATTTTTCTTATCCCCTGCCCCCAGGCAAGGGGTCCCCCCTCTTCCGCCACCACAAGGCCGATGTCGAGCAAAGCTCGACCTGCCTTTGGCCGTAGGCCCAAGCCTAAGGCTCCTGGCTCAAACCCTACCGGCCGTAAGCTAGATTGTAGCATACGTGTAGCTGAAGTGTAGCTGAAGTGGAGCTGAAGTGGAGCTGAAGTGCCCTGAATAAACAGTCGTCCAGGATCCCTCAGGCGACTCTTCCGCCGCTTCGTCTAGGCCTTCCCTACCCTTTGACATACTGGTATCATTTTTAGGGATGTCGATGCTGCATGATGTTTGTAGTTATCGGTATACCGACCGGTCTCGGTATTATTGATATAAATACCGGTATGTAGGTGTCTCAATAATATTTACCGGTACCGGTATATAATTACGTAGGTGATGGCTGCCTCCCCACCAATGCTCCACCCTCAGGGGCGGTTCTGTCCCGCCGCTTCCGCCACCCTTTCCACATGCGGTACCAGTACCGGATATATAATCCTTGGAATATCAGTGACTGTTACGGTAATGGCGCGGATGTGGCTTCGGCCCAGGCTGCGCTGTTTCCTTTACTCTCACGCCTCGCACGGGGCGTAGCTTTCTTTCTTTCTTCCATTGAATCTCAGTGATGGCTGTCTATGATCTCAGTGAAGCTGCCTCCCCACCAATTCCCCACCTTCAGGCGGTTTAGTTCCGCCGCCGCTCTCGCGAGGCCGTCCACCCAAAAAATCACCGGTTATACCGATGTGATATTAATTGTGTGATATTTATTTTATTTCATCATTACCGGTACAATGTTATTAGTCTAATTTATGATTGTTATGTTATTAATTTATTATTACAATTTTATTAATTTATGTGATGGCTGTGTCCCCACCCACCCACAGGCCATTCAGTTCCGCCGCTTCCGCCAGGCCGTCCGCCCCCATCACACCGGTAACACAATCTCATTCATTTCAGTTACGGCTGTGTTCCCTCCCTCAGGCAGTCCAGTTCCGCCGCTTCCGCCAGGCCGTCCGCCTGATGCACTGCCTGGCCTGCTTCGAGGGCCTCATGTCGCGGGCCCTGCTTGTGCGCCTGGCCGTCACGGAGCTCGCAGTACGACAGTGCCTACCGTACCTGCGGGCAGCGCTGGCCACGACTGGCGGCGCAGCTTACCTGCTGGCAGTGGTGCGGCTCGAGGCGGTCGCCGCGGCGATGCCGACCGAATGGTTCCAAGGTACAGAATTTGACCGTCCGGGCGTTTTGGAGGGGGACAGCACGTGGTGCGGCAGCGGAGTTGGAAAATACGCAGATCATGGCAGACATGTCGCATGACTAGTGCTCACTCAGTCATAAGAGGCGCCTCGTAACCCTTGTTCACGCTGGTTGATGCCAATGGGGATTTCATCTTGCTTCATGGAGGTCTCTACTTCATTTTGTCCACATGCCGCATGTCCCTATGCCACATGTCAACAATTAATTTGAGAGGATGCTTGTCAGCCCCTGTTGTCAACAGCCCAGGTTGACCAATTCCCTCTCCCAAGGGGTATCCACGACTGGCTGGTCCTGCCTTTAGTGCCTCGTGGTTTTCCACCACAAGCCCTCTGGTACTGACCCACTACCTCCTTCCCCTCCTCTTCTTCTGACCAGCGGTTGTGTTAGTGCAGTTCAGATACACTTCGGCTACAGTTCAAATACACTTGAGCTACAGTTCAGATACCCTTCAGCTACATTATGGCCTACGGCCATGAGGGCCTAGTGCAGCAAGGTGCCTGCTGCTCGAGCCACTGACCGTAGGCCGGTCTTAGCTTGCTAGCTTGCTAGCTTGCTAGCTTGCTAGCTTGCTAGCTTGCTAGCTTGCTAGCTTGCTAGCTTGCTAGCTTGCTAGCTTGCTAGCTTGCTAGCTTGCTAGCTTGGTCCCCGTCAGCCCAGTGGTGGCCGCAGGCAGGCCCCCCAAGATGGTCTGGCGCATACTTCAATCTGGCGGAGTACTGAATAATATACGGAGAACTGATTAATATATGCTTGTTGAGCCGTGCTCAGGTGGTACTCCTCGGGAAGCCGGGCCTCTGGCGGACCACGTGGCCGCCCTGGCGCGCGCACTCGAGGGGCAGCGCGCCGACCGATCGCGGGGGGCCCTCGCGGTACGCGTGTCGGCGGTGGCGGTGAAGATGGGCTGCCAAGATGCGGCAAGCCGACTCGCATCGGCCTACGGATTCAAACTGTGAAGCAGCTGTTGGTTTATGTTGGAAAGGATAAGGCAGGGCCGTACGATTTTTGTGCTCGGACCGATTTGTGGGCGTCAGATGCAATCTCCGCTGGACTCGAACATCGAAAATCACAGGCAAAGCGTTTTTCCGTCATGTCGGCGGTGGCGATTACTTTGACAAGATGCTCCCCACAATAAACCCGAACCTGCTCTTGGTACCAGGGAAGGCTGGGCTTTGCATTTTGTTTAGAACGGTGCATACACGTTGGGCCCTGCTGAGGAAACCAATTACCCCGAGTCTGCGTGTTCATGACATAACACCTTTGGGCCATGCTGAGATGAGGCTCGGCCACGTCGGCAAACAAAAAGACAGCTAGTATAATCAAGGGAGAAGGCACAAGAGGAAAGAAAGGATAGCAAGTTCACCAACCAAACAAGAATAACACAGGTCGGGCAAACCGTGTTCCCTGCCCCTGAAGAGACTGTTCTTCAAAAAGCTCAGCTTTAAGTACGAAATTCAGGTCCTCCCACCCCTGCATGCAGCTTCTCCGACGTCCTGTCTGGTTGGTGGGAAAATGAAAGGAAGCAAAGGCAAGAAGAAAGACAGAGAGGCGCACAAAGGGCGAAGAAAACACCCCTCCAGAGAACGGAAAGACAGATCGAAGGATCCCTGCCTCTGAAAGCAAGAGAGAGACAAAAAGGGAAAGAGCCAGTCCCCAGGTCGGCAAAAACAAGACAGCAGACTAGCCCTCAACAAAGATTCTGCGTTTCGGGCAGTGCATATAGGTTAACGAGCCTGCAGGCAGTGTGCGCAGCAGTGGACCAAGAAGGCATGAAACCAGAGGGGAAACGCAATCTGATTCCTTCGCCAGGAATTACACAGGAGGGACGCAGCCAGGAAGACAGAACCAAGGGCAGCCCAGGGGGCAAGCAAGCAGTGAAGAACAGCAGTACTGGCAAAGCCAGGAGATGCCCAGAGAGCAGGAATACAACAGAGAACAACCCAGCTGGTACAGCCAAGAGCCGCCCAGGGAGCGGGCAGACAGCAGGGAACAGCCAAACCAGCAAGGCCAGGAGCCGCCCAGGGGGCAGGCAGACAGCTGGGAACAGCCAAGGCAGCAATGCCAGGAGCCACCCAGGGGAACCGATGAATGCAGCAGGGGAGCACAGCAGGATCGGCAAGGCCAGGAGCCGCCCAGGGGGCAGGCAGACAGCTGGGAACAGCCAAGGCAGCAAAGCCAGGAGCCACCCAGGGGAACCAATGAATGCAGCAGGGGAGCACAGCAGGATCGGCAAAGCCAGGAGCCGCCCAGGGGGCAGGCAGGACCAGGCAGAGCACATCCTTGGAGACCCGGGTCGGGCGACAGACCAGGCAGAAGTGAGACCGGGAGGCAGCCGCGCGACGGGAGTAGAAGCTCCGCAGGAAGAGCAGGCAGACAGCCGTCACGGGATGATCAGGAGGACAATGACAACAGATTCGACAGATACCGTCCAGGACGCAGCCCGTCAGGAGGCAGCGGAGGTGGATATGGATCGCGCTCAGAATCAGCGAATTCAGAGCCAAGGGGAGCGGACAGGCGCAGGCCAAGAACCAGGCAGGAGTCCAGCGACCAAGAAATGAAGAGAATCGACAGGGAGCAGGCGAAATTGACCCTGCAGCTGCAGCAACAGATGGTCCTGCAGCTGACGGGGGTGGCCAAGGTCACCAAGATCCCAGCCATCCAAGGCAACGTGCCAGTCCTGGATATGTCGCACCCAGGCGCAGTTGCAGCCAGGAAATATTGCCAGGCGTGTGGATACTGGGGATCGCACAACAGGCTGGCAATGTCAGATGACCAGCCAGCGCTGGCTGTGGTGGCCGGTGAAATAGCTGGATCATGCCAGTCGCCGTCAGCTATGACGTTGCTGATCAAGTCGCTGGTCAAGCTGTGGGACAGCAAGCCGGCCAGCATGGGGCCGCTGATGGCAGCCATCAGGGCGGCGCCCCATGCAGGAAACAGAATTGCCAGAGAAGTGGAACGGATCGGGCAGCAGTGGATCGCCCCAGCAGAGGAGCAGTGTTGCGAGGCCTCGCTGCTCACTTTGTGGATCAGGGTGGTCCAGGCGGAAGTGGGAAAACCAACTTCAGAGGAGAGGACAGCCATCACCAACCTCAGGCTAGGAGTAAAGACTACTCTAGACCCGGACGTCAAGCCAGAGGAGACGGTGGAAGCATTTGCTCACAGAGTGCTGACAACGGCAGAGTTGCTGCAGATCTCAAGGGATGCAGTAGATCACTTCGGCAGAAGCCACTCTGTCTCGCGCATGTTCCATGACGGACTCCCAGCTGTTGCTAGAGCCAAGCTGAGCAAGTTCGTTATGACGGTGCCAGGGTACCTCAGCATGACTGATGAAGACCAGATCGCAGTACTCACACAGCAGGTGGTGCTGTGGGAGAGGTTTGCCCTGGAAATGGGTGACCTGGGAGGAACCAGCTTCAGGCAGGTGACCAACAGCGGGCCTAGCCAGGGAGATGCACAGCCCAACAGGGGCAGAAAAGAGAGAACATGACAGTGGGAGATGCGGACACGCCTTGAAGGGGTAGTGCACCCCGCAGGCTCAGCAGCCGTACCGCAGCTGCGGGATGATGGTAAACCCAGAGGAGTTACCTGGGCGGACCAAACTGGGACAGAAAATTACAGCGCAGAAGGCGCTCTGGGAGCAGCCAAGGCGTGCTACCAGTGTGGTAGCACGGCGCGCCTGGCCAGGGACTGCAGGGTGCCCAGGGCCAGGGATGAGCGCAGGCCTATGCCCCTGGTTACAGACATCACAACTGGATCGGCCAGACAGCCGCAACAGCAGTATCCGCCGCAACAGCAGTACCCTCTACCGCCAAGGCCGCAGCAGGGACAGGCTGCAGGCAGGCCGTATGAACGGAATCAGAACAATAAGCAGTACCCAAGGCCTGGGCCTAGCCAGGGGGGTCAGGCGCAGCAGGCGACCCACGTGTCGCACTTCAGCAGTGCAACGGTGCAGGCTGAGCCAGAAGGCTGGCACCGGACCATGGCAGAGATGCTCAGCGAGTCCGTGGCACTCATGACGCAGGTTGGGCTGGCACCCAAGCCTGCGGGTTTCAAACAGGCGGTTCATAACGCCCGTCCTACGTCGTTTAGGCCGGAACCTTTTCAGGAGGAGGAACCAGTGCCAGGATGCCTGGAACCTGCCTCCAGGAAGGGGGCAAAGAGGCTGGTATTGAGTAAATTAGCTGATGATCTGTCTGACATCCGCCTACAGGTGTTCAAGCTGAACGAGAGACTCTCGGCGCTGTCTTTCACCACAATGCCAATGGGAGGAGACAACTACACGGGTGAGACCAGTAACACCAGGCCAGAGAGTAGAACGATGACAGCTGCACCCCAGCTGCAGTATTTCAAAAATGACAGAAGCAACCTGGAGCATTGCGTGGGACTTATGGTCAAAGGGAAGGTCCTGGTGGCTCAGAAAGCCCTCATGGACTCAGCATGCACGTGCCATGTCATCACTGTCAATATTGCAGAGCAATTAGTTGCCATGGGGGCGGAGCTGGTGCGTACGGATGAGAAGATCCGTACCACAGACAATGCAGGGGCAGATCTGTATGGAGTGCTGTTCATTTATGTGGTGTACGGATATGGCGGGCCCAATGCCATTATGGAGCCCACGGTGGTCAGGGTCGTTAAGACGCCACCAGACGCATATGAGCACTTGGTAGGGAACCCGGAGTTCCTCAAGTATAACGGGGTATTAGAGGCAGCAGGAAGACTGACCTTACGCCCCAGAGAGGGTTCACAGAGGGCGCAAGGGGTCAGGGACCTTACGCTGCCACTAATGCGGGCATCTCCAGCAGGGGGGTACCAGGCAGCAGCAGTGGCATGGGCAGGAATCCAGTGTGGATTCGCAGAAAGAGAGGGGTGGCCCGCTGCAACAGTTGAGGCAGAGCACGAGCCGCTCTTACAGCATGCCATGGCCACACGCGCAGGTGCCGCTACGAGGGCTGGACAGGACGCAGGACCAAGCAACACGGTACACCCCAGGCTCCAAAGGCAAAGGCTGGTGCCGATCGAGGAAGCACAGGCAGAGGCCGGCGCAGCAGCCTCAGAGGAGGTGACCAGAGCGCGCAGAGCCGCGGGCATTTCTGCCAAGGATAGAGAATTCATCAGGAGCTGCTTGCCAGCATGCTCCAGCCACCCGTGCGCCTTGTGCGGGAAGCCAGCCAAGCACTCGCCAGAGGAGTGTGAGAGGAGGATTCAGGATCTCTCGCAGATCCCAGGGACAGCGCCCGCGGCGCAGGCGGCACCGCCTGTTGCAAGGCAGAGGGAGGCATACGGCTCGGCTGCAACTAGCAGAGCTGCACGCGCGGGATCAGCGTACGGCGCAGGGGTACAAGTACCCAGCAGGGGCGAGCGGGCTCAGGTGGAGCAGCCGCAAGGGCCGCCAGAGAAGGCAGGACCCAGCCCAAAAGAGGCAAGCAGCAGCGAAGGCGAGGAGGAAGAAGCAAAGGAGAGCAGTGAGGAAAAGGTCCCGGAGCCAGGGTCCAGCCAACAGGACAAGCACCTGGAAAGGCTGTGCGGCCGGATTGGCGGGCTGAAAAAAGCTCTCAAGTGGAGAGAAAAACAGATGTGGAGCCAAGCGGCAGGGATTGTCGACTACTTGGGAGGACAGCTGGGCAGGTGGAGGAGCATCCAGGATGCCACCCAAGTCCTGGCAGAAGTTCATCAGCAGTACATCCTGCGTGCGGATGACCTGACCAAGCTGCGAGACGCCCTTGGAACACAGCAGCTGGGGGGGCCGCCAAACCTCGGGCAGCAGCTGACCCATGGAGACCCGGAGATGGCAAGGGAGTTTCAACAAATAATGGCTAACATACGGCCAATGTCGTCTGGGAGCAAGCTTAGCGACGAGGATGAGGAAGCTCAGTAGGAGCAGAAGGAATCTGAGAGCAACGACACCAGCAACTCAGGGAGCCGACGACTCCGACAGCGCAGCAGAAGCGCGCACAGGGCCTCCAGTGGGGAGCGCCACAGGGTGGTGCCCACGCCGGAAGCCAGGACCCAGCGGCAAGGCGCGGCGCAGCGCAGCACCAGTGAGGAGCGGGGCAGGGACCGCAGGCAGCAGTCTCCCGGCAGGGACCGCAAGCAGCATTCACCCAGTATGGGCCGCAGGCAGCAGTCTCCCGGCAGGGACCGCAGGCAGCGGTCGCCCAGCAGGGACCAGCCCAGGGGCAGGTCCAGGGATCGCCAGCCAGAGGGATTTGCCAGGCCATACAGGCAGGGGCCAGGGTATCAGAGAGGCCCAGGCCTGAGTCCGCCGGGCAGGGCCCAGGCAGGAGGCAGTGGGGTGGCAGAGCCAAAGCGCAACCTAGGACCCCGCCATGGTGGAGCCTGCTTCAGGTGCGGCCAGCCAGGGCATTTTGCAAATGAATGCACCAACCCTGAGCAGGCCGTACAAACAGGCGACAGGCCAGGAGCACCTGCAGGCCCAGCACGGGGCTATGGAGCCAGAGGGCCTGGCAGGAGTCAGGATGTCCCCGAGGGGAACCGGCGCCGGACCTTCGAGACTGCTATGGGGACGCCCCGCGAAGGGGACTGCCAGCAGGCGGCAGCGGGCCCAAGCGCGTGGCCAGGACCGCCGGAGCGACAAGAACCGCCAGGCCAGGGCGAGCAACCAAGGTGGGGTGAGACAGGAAGCCACACGTGCTTCATGACCAGCCACATGGGGTTTAGCCAGGACAGGGGTGCCAACCAGGCTGAGGTCAACCAGGCAGCACCAGTTCAGGTGACTTTCCAGAGGGTGCCAGAAGGGCAGGTAGCCAGGCAGGTAAACCACTGGACAATGGCAGTAGAGGCGTTGGCCATGAACCATTATGGGACCATGCCAGCGGGGTCGGCCAGATCTGTGACACATGCGATGGGATTCTTGGGGGACCTCCAGCGGAGGGTGTGCCCAGCCCCGTGTGAAGGTTGGCCGGGTATGTTGCAGAGGGTCCTAGACATGGAATGGGACAAGTATGATGCACAGTGGGATGAGTTTGAGAGACGCGAGAGGGAGGCAGTGCCCCAGCACAGCGTAGACGGGTGGGAGACCGGTTCCAGTTGGGACGGCTCCAACCTTTCAGAAGAAAGATACGAGCCTCAGGAACCATCACCATTGCGTGAAGAAGAGTTTGCCGTGATATGTCCAGGTACCCCGGAGGGCAACCACGACACAGGCGAAGGGGTAGCGGGAGCAGCCGCCGGGACCAGGGATCCGACCAGCGCGAGGGTTCGCTGCCCAGGGGCCAGGGGGCCCGCAGCAAGGAGCCAGCGGGACGATCTGGCGGGGCCCGTTAGGACCCATAAAAGCACCACCTCCCAGTACAATTCGGGGGGAGGGGGAGACGAGGCCGAAGAGTCGCAGCACGGCCGTGGCAGAGGCTGGTGGTCCACCGCAGGGAGCGAGGACAGCCAGTTCGGTCAAGCAGGCGGGGTCATTCGCGACAGATCTTACAGCAGAGAGCGTGTCCACATAGAGCCATATCCGCCGACACCGCCAGAAAGCGAGCCCTTTGTGCAGTATTACCGCCTGGGGGAAGAGATGCCAGAGGCGTCCACCTCCATGGCCATGCTGACCTTGCCAGGAGGGAACAAGGACGGGCTGTGTCGGTTGCAAAATCACAGGCTCCAGGAAGGCGGCGTGCAGATGTGCGTGAACAGGTTGGCAGCCAGTCAGGCAGTGGCCAGGATGATCTTCCCGGGGGACGCAGTGACTGCGGTGTTACTGCAAGCAGCGCTCCACGGGTACATTCAGCCCAGTACAAATATGCCTAGTTTCATGGCGCGCGGGTGGGGGCGGCACCCCATCTACGTAGCCTGCGCGACTGAAATGGTGAATTTGGCAGTCACAGAGGGCATCACAGCGGTAGAGGCAGCAGCCAGGGCGCACCCGGATGTGCCCAACAGCGTGCGCACAGAGGGGCTGTGGCGGGGGGCGTCGCCCAGGTTCATGCGCTCACAATGGGCGGAGGACTGTGTCCGTCAGCTTATGGGGCACACAGCTCTCAGAGACCGCGCATTTTATGTGCCAGTACAAGCCATGGGCGAGTACGAGGGGTTTGAGGGAACAACAGAGCAGGCCCCAGCCGGGGCAGGACTGTGCCATCCGGGCAGGCCAAGGCGGTGTGAGGCGACCATTGAGGCGTCCATCGTCATCCCCAGGATGGTCGCAGGACAGGCAGTGCCATGGGGACGGCACCAGGGGAGGCCAGGGTAGCCATCCCGGTCCAGCAGCTAGTAACTTACTACTATGAGGAGGTGGAAGATGGGGAATTACCTGTTTCAGCAGCATGGATCCACATGCACGCAACTCAGGATGACATGCCCGTCTACCTGTTTGCACGGCACCAAGGAGACGTGGCAATCACTAAATGCGCGTCAGTAGACGAGGCGGAGTTCCATGCCTACACCTACGCCAGGGGAGCAGACCCGACAGCGTGGACGGTCATGCTTATGGCGCTGCAGAGGGTCCTGCTCCCAGGACAGCTGTCAGCGGCCATGCGGCATGTGTGGGGCGTAGAGGATCAGTGGGCACCTTCGGAGGTAACAGCCTGTCCCGCATGGCCTTACGGGCCCCAGAGGACGCCAGCATCGGGAGCCATGTGGGAAGGAGAGGAGGAGCTGGCGCGCTCGCCGTTCGCAGTAGAACGACTGGAAGCATGCGTGCACCAGTGGGTGCGTCAAGAGAGGAGAGCGTGGCACAACAACAGGGCCAGCAGCGTGCTGCCCTATTGGCAGGCAGACGTCATAACAACGCAGTTGTGGAGACAGGCGCACCCGGCAGGGGTGCGCACGCTGCACCCCCTGTTCAGAGGAACAGGGGAGGTCGCCATTGAGGAGGAGTTGGAGGCCCTGAGGAACCAGCCGAGGATAGGACACTGGCTGGTGGGCAGGCGCGGTGCCTACTCGGAGGAACCAGCGGCCGCCACCGACGGTCCTATCCCGGAAGAGGAGCCAGAATGGACCCAGGCAGCATTCGTCACCACATTCGGGGCAGCTGCATCCTCATGGGAATGGCTGGAGCCCGCAGAAGAGATGGGAGTGTCAGCACTGGAATCTGAGCCTAGGGGACGGGCAGAGCCCCAGTCACCCCAAGACAGTACCAGCGCTCCGCTTGCAGAGGACCTGGACAGCAGGAACCCAGGGTACAGCGACGACCTTTCGGAGGGGCCGCCACCACTGGTGGAGATAACGGGGTCAGAAGAGGAGTGGTACGAGGGAGGAGCCATGCCCCCGGACCAGGATAGCGTCGCCAGAGCAGAGGCTCGGGATGCAGAAGGAAATGATATGCCATCCGACAGAGGCCCAGGACCAGGGAGTCCGGGGCACGACCTCGAGGAAGAGCTGACACAGCTGCGGCGCGAGTGGATGCGCAGCGTCGTTCAGGAGCAAGCAGCAATGGAGGAGCGCAGAATCAGGAGAGCCGCGATAGAGCGCAGTAACGAGATCACACTGGAAGAGGGGACGCACCAGGCCGCAGTAAGGGTCAGCCCGCGGCAGGCAGCAGACCAGTGCGCTTTCGATTCAAAGGAGGCAGCAGCCAGCGGGGCTGGCAGCAGGCGCCCAGGGGACGCCCAGATCAGCCAGCCAGTGCAGGCAGCGGCAAGGGAGCCCTGGGGTGACCCGGCATCATACAGTACGGGGTGCTGGATGGCAGTGCTCAGGAACTTCGTAGATCAGCTGGACGTGCTGAGAAGGCGGGAAATGGGGCAGCAAGAGGCAGGCCAGGAGGCTAGCCTGCTTTTCCGACTCAGAATGCTGCCACAGCCCGATCCTAACCCCAAGATGGGAGGATACAACAGGGTGATCAGAGATCTACAGGAGGAGTTGACGGAGAGGATATCAGCCCTTGGGGCGACAAGGGCCGGTGCAAGTGCTGCACAGCAGACCGCAGGCAGTCACAGCAGCCAGGCCCCAGGTGTGCAGCAGTCGCGGCCAGCGGATAGGGTCGGTGGAGCAGCTACTGCAGAAAACAGCCACAGCAGCAGCTGGTCGGCAGGCCGAGCAAGACAAGTGGCCAATGACAGGAGAGGCATGAGGCAGTACGGAGGACCAGCAAGGGCCGCGCGCGCAGGAGTCAGCGAGGCTGCGCAGCACACCACCCGCGGGCAGGAGCAACAGGCGCAAGACAGCAAGGGACACGCCCCAGAAGCACGGCCAGAGAGGCCCGGTGCAGCTTGGGCTGACACAGCCAAGTTACAAGGCAAGAAGTCCAAAAAGGCTAGGCGACGCGTAGGAGCGGCGCAGAGGAAAGCCGCGGAAAGGGACCGCGGTATCAGGCCAGGCATGGACTGCCCAGGCCAACCTTCCAGGATCTGCCAGGTGGACTTGGAGATAACATGGGAAGCGGAACAGCAGAGGCCAGAGCAGAGTGCAGGGCCACGCGAACAGCCTGCAGCGCACCAGCCGCAGGAGCCTGCAAGACGGCTGCCATCCTGCAGGGGGCTCCTCACTAGTACGGCTTTTAAGGGGTTCCTTATGGGGACGCTCCAGCTGGTGTTGGTATGGCTCCTGCTGTCCGTATGCATCCCGGGTGCGCGAGCCACCGGGCAGGGAGTGAGAGGAGGAGGATTTACAGCAGGCCAAGGAGCTTTTGTGTCCAGCCAGGAAGCCGCAGCAAAGCTCACGTCAGGCTGGCTGCGCCCGCCAGCAGTCAGCCCTATGGGGGGCGCCAGCAGGACAAGGGGCGAGTACAGCCAGCAGGAAGACTGGCAGCGCGGCAACAGCACAGGCGAGGAAGCGCCGCCCGCGGAGGACAACCCGCAGGCGGCGGAGATGATTGACATGTTCCAACCGGGGGGAGTAGTCGAACCACCCTCGGAGTACGTCAAGACTAAGGAGGGGTGGCTGCTGGGCCAGCACCCTGACTTCACGGCGGACCAGCAGGAGACCCTCGAGCAGAGCCTCAGGGATCGCCAAGGAGCGTTCGCTTACTCCATGGAGGACTTACCCGGCTACTGTGGCACGCAGGGTGAGTTTACACTGGCGTTGGAAGACGAGGTCAGTTCGTGCTTTCAGAAGTCCAGGGATATGCCACCGCCTAAGGCGGCCATTTTTAAGGAAAAGTGTCAGCCGATGATTGAGGCAGGCATCATAGTCAAGGTGCCCCAGGGAGGGCCCATTAAGTTTGCAGCCAACTCAGTGGTAGCGGCTAAGAAGAGTGCTGAGACGGGGGAGTGGACAGACCACCGTATAGCGCACGATATGCGCAGGTTAAACCTGCGAACGGCTAAGCAGGAATTTGCCATCCCCAGGATGGAGACTATTTTTCAGAATCTGGGAACTGCCAAGATATTCAGCAAGGTTGATCTCCGGTCGGGGTTCATGCAGATCCCTATAAAGGTCGAGGACCAGCCTAAGACAGCTTTCTGGATGGGTCCTGAGCTTTGGATGTACACAAATCTCAATTTCGGGCTGCGCAATGGACCGCCTTTTTTCCAGCGTATGATGGAAGAGGAGATTGCCAGGGCAGGATTGAGTGCTTTTTGCGTTGCATTTATTGACGATCTGCTAGTGTACAGCGATACACCGGCAGACCACATCAGGCATGTGGAGCTGATGCTGGACATGCTCCACAGTGTAGGGTTGAGGGCGCACCCCGACAAATCGCTGTTTGGGTGTGCAACAGTTGAGTACTTGGGGCACAATGTGTCTGCCCAGGGGCTCACGCCGCATGCGGCTAAGATTGCAGCGGTTATGGCGTTGCCAGAGCCCGCGTCGGTGAAAAACATCCAGGAGGTCATGGGGTTCCTGAACTTCTACCGGTGCTACATCCCGGATTTCTCGAAAAAGGCGGCATGCATCAACGCATTGCTGGTCAAGGGGATCCCGTTTGTGTGGGGGCCAGAGCAGTCGCAGGCGTTCCAGTTGATCAAAACAGAGATGTGCGAGGGCGGAAGAGTCCTGCGCAGACCAGATTACAGTGGGACAGGGCCAGACGGCAAGGGGCCGCCAAGGCCGTTCTTATTGTACACAGATTTCTCTAAGCAGGGCATAGGCGCCGTGCTAGGGCAGTGTGATGACAGCGGGCGGGAGTATATGGTGGCATGCACGTCCAGATCCCTGAACAAGAGCGAGAGGAACTATTCCTCGTTCCAGGGGGAGATGCTGGCCGCAGTGTATGCGGCACGCACATACCGCCACATGCTCTTTGGGTGCAAGGTGCATCTCATCACTGACCATGAGCCGCTCACTTACCTCATGGACAATCAGACGTTGGTGGGCCAGCACGCTAGGTGGGCTCTCATGCTCCAGGAGCTGGACATTACCATTGTCCACCGCTCAGGATCATGCCACCAGAATGCAGACATCCCGTCCAGGTTACCTCTCGTTTCCTCAGCCGACCGCACGGGGGCCAGGCTTGATACAGCTGCCCCCGAACCAGCAGTCCAGGGGGAGGCAAGTGGGAAGCAGGTAGCTTTGCTCACAGGGTTGAGCAGAGTCAATCAGTGGCATGCAGACCAGGTGGTGCGCATGGCGCAGGAGGGAAGAAGGAGAGTACAGATGTTGCGGGCTGCAGAGGCAGCTTGCGTGACAGCGCCGGTGGGGCAAGAGATATCCTCTGCCGCCACTGACGATGATGAGCAGGCGCAGCCTGTCAGTACGGCAGAACAGGCGTTCAGCAACAGGGAGCGGGCCAGGACAATGATCAGTGATGTACTTGCTGACCTGCCTCGGGTGACGCCCCCTCATTTACATGCAGGCCTGGACACAGCTTGCCTGTCGAGTGGGGCTGTGCGGGCCATGGAGACCGAGGGAGTCGTCCTTTTCGAGCCCTTTGGAGGTATGTGCTCAGGGTTGGAAATGGTGCTCAGGGCGGGTATCCCAGTGGTGCAGTACTTGTATGCGGATATCAGTGAGGAAGTCAGAGAGATCGCAGGGGGTCGCCTGGTGCAGTTGCACAGGAGATACCCTCACTTGCTTCCGGTCAAAGCGTTTGATAAGGCTTTCAGAGCGTTGCCCCAAGATGTGTATGCCATTACGGCGGAGCACCTCCAGGAGGCGGGCGCCCAGGAAGGGCGCCAGTGGTTCATGGTAGCAGGCTGGGAGTGTCAGGACCTCTCGTCAGCAGGCAAGGGGCGTGGGCTCGCGGGAGAGAGAAGCAAGTCTTTCTTCCCGTTAGTCAAGCTGTTGGGTACACTGCAGATCCTGCAGGGGCCTAGGCCGCCAGCGTACCTGATTGAGAATGTGGCAATGCAATTGAATCAGAGAAGTGTGAAGGCCAGTGTTGATGCCTTTCAGGAGGTGTGCAGGATTCTGGGAACACCGGCGTTGTTTGACGCAGCGCAGGTGGGGTCTTACGCCCACCGCACTCGCAACTATTGGGGGAATATCGCCCCTGCAGCAGATATCGAGTTTGTGATTCGTGCGTCGACCAGACCCCACGGGGGGATAGTAGACGACATTCTGGACAAGGGCAGCAAGGCCCAGATAGTCTCATGCCCTGACAATGGGGGGTACCGCATCAACGTAACAGGACAGCCCAGGAGGGTGCTGCCGTGTTTGATGGCCACGCCCTCATCATATTCTTTTCGGAACGGGCAAAATGGGATGGTGTACAGAACCATGGGGGACTTGCAGGAGCCCAATGCAAACGAACGTGAACGAGCCATGGGGTACGCTGTGGGGTCCACATTGCCGCGCCCAGACTTCCCAGAGGCGGCCAGGAGGGCAGCCTTGGGCAGGTGCATGGATTCGTGGGCACTAGGAGCATGGCTCAATGTGGCACTTGAGTGTGCTAAAATCATACCAGAGGAATTGAAACGCAGAGCAAAGCTGCCAGGCCCGGACATGGATCCAGTGCTTGGTGCAACTTTAATGTCCAGCCACTACGCCCTTGCTACTGCAGGAAACGCGTGCTCTGGCAGCGGAGAAGCGGCAGCGTCATACAGGCAGTGCCTGGGAGAATCCGCTGCGGCAGATTGGGCCGACGCGGCACAGGAACCAGGTGGGAACACACCTGAGGAAAAAGTTGATGTTGAAATCGAGGTGACCAGGGACACAGAGGGTGAGAAGGACCCGCCAGGATGTCCTGCAGGACCATCGGCCAGGGTTGATGTGTGGGCAGATGAACCTGTATTGAGATTTCTCCGCGAGACAACATATGTTCAGGGAACAGAGCTAGGAGAGCAGACCAGAATACAGCGCAGAGCGGCTCCATTCCAGTGGGAATCAGAGAGGGGAGGAGTACTGATGAGACTCATGCCTGATGGTAGGCGTTGTGTGGTGCCCAGGCCAGAGGACAGGCTTGCAGTAATCCAGACAGCCCATGCAGGTACGGGCCATTTTGGCAGCCACCGCACGGCTTTCATGGTCATGCAGCAGCATTGGTGGCGGGGGCTTAGAGCAGCAGTCAAGAAGGCGGTGCAGGAATGCGGGGTGTGTGACAGGGCCAGGGCGTCCACGTTCAACATACAGCCCGACCTGCACCCGCTACCCATTGAGGGGTTGTTTTTCCGGTGGGGAGTGGACCTGTGTGGGCCATTCACGACCACTTCCAGGGGCAATCGATTTGTGATGGTGTGTGTGGAGCATTACTCCAAATGGGTGGAGTTGATCCCCATTCCAAGCAAGGCGTCTGATGTGACGGCCTTGGCATGCTTTCAAAATGTTGTTGCAAGATTCGGAGGATGCGCAGAAGTGGTGACAGACCAGGGAACAGAGTTCCAGGGTGAATTTCAGGACATGTTGTTGGACTGCTTCATTGATCACCGCACCACTTCTGCCAACCATCCCCAGGCAGACGGGCTATCAGAGAGGGCTGTCCAGACCCTCAAGGCAGGCCTGCGCAAGTGCTGCGAGGAGGGCAGCAGCGACGAGTCCTGGGACAAGATGGTGCCCTGGGTGGCCCTAGGCTTCCGGTGCTCGCCGCAGCAGGCCACGCGCATGGCGCCGTACGAGGTGCTGTTCGGGCAGAGACCCACCTTTCCCTCCAGAGTGGGGGCGGACCTCTGGAACACAGCCAAGGTGGCAACAGCAGAAGAGGCAGCAGACCTGCTCTTGGCCAGAGTGGCCAGGATCAAAGAGGCGCTGCCAGTCGCGGGTGAGCATCTGAAAATTGCGCAGCACCGCGACAAGCTGCGATATGCACGCATTCGTGGGGGAGGGTATGTCCCCCAGGTCAGGCGTTTTGCAGAGGGAGATTACGTGTATGTGAAGTATTCATCAGAACGACGCAGCCTCGATCCCAAGGCCAGGCCTGAGATCCTAAGGGTGAAGACACTGGGGGTGACGGGAACCTTGGTTTTGGAGGGGGCAGATGGCCTCACAGTAACAGAGAATGCTGTCAATTGTTCTCCATGCCACTTACCCAACCTCAGGGGAGTGGTTGATTTCAGTGGAACCAGACCCAATAACAGCCTGTCATGCGAGGTGTGCCAGCTGCCTGATCGCGGAGAGGTGATGCTTTTGTGTGATGCCTGCAATACAGGTTGGCACATGGATTGCTTGGTGCCAGTACTCGAGAAGGTGCCTGAGGGCGAGTGGTTGTGCCCAAAATGCACACCGGATGACAAGGGAGCTGGGCCCGCTGAAATAGCAGGGCCCGCTACAGAAGATCGCAGTTTGAAGGCCCAGGGGCGGCCGAGCCCAGCAGCCAGAGCGGCTGCCAGAACAGCCCAGGAGGCCAGTGTCATGGACAGGCCTGAGGTGGAAGTCATGGCCACCAACCCAGCAACAAGACAAATGGAGCGGGGCATCGCAAGACCAATGGCGAACGGATTGTACGACATCTCGTACACCACTGGCCGGGGAGAGGCCAATGTCACCCCGAGAGCAGTTACAAGAAGGGCTAAGGTGGCCAAAGAAGCAGCAAGGGAAGAAGAGGAGTCAGCCCTTGAGGAGCTTACCGAGACCTGAGGCCGAGCCCAGAGCGGCAAGGTCGCTGAGCACGTGACGTTACCCACGCCGTAACTGGCAAGGAGCGGGCAGGCGCCTACAGAGCAGAAGTGCAGACGCAGCCCGGCTTGTCCTAGTACCCGGCAGGCAGTGGGCCGGCAGCCAGCGGACCGAAGACGGAAGATGCAGGATTGGAGTTAAAAGCTATCGCAGCAACATAGTGAAAATTTGTTTCTCAAACATCGTAGCAGCAAAGCTGCGGTAGTACATATGTTATGAAGATGATGAGCGAGGAGAATTAGTCAACTCGGGCGATGATAACACAGCCAGGGGCGGATCACGCTGCTACGGCGCACATTTCCTGTGGCCATTGAAGACCAGGCGGCTATGGCGCAGTGGGGCGAGAGCAGCGGTTGTTCTTTGCTTGACCTGATAACTTTGAAGATTTTTCTGTTTGCTAGCCAGTAGTGGGCTGAACAGCTTGGATTTGTAGGATTCCGCGCATTGCGCTTCAGCTGAGACTTGGTGGATTTTTTTTAGTTCTGATTGAAGAAGGCCTGAACCAGGCAGATTTGCTGAGACGATTTGAGCTTCTACGTACATATTTTTCCAGAAGTTTCTTTCAGTACCACCCCTTTTCCGGCTCCCCGCGCACGCCTTAAGGCTTAACGCTGGGGAGCGGGGGGCGAGTAAAGTAGTAGGGGCGGTACCCACGAGACGGAGACTTCCAGGCAGAGACAGCCAGTCAGAGACATCCAGTTAGGGACTTCCAGTTACAGTCATCTTGTTAACAAGCTCTTGTATGTAGTACAAGGAGCATGAGTGTACGGTGATGTACCGTATTTGTGAGTAGAGGACACCTTTCTAAGGTGTCCTGACCGGAGTTTACGGTATTTACCATAGTATTGCAGTTACTGCTTTATGGTGCGACAGCTGTCACAGTATATTACCGTATACGTGACAGAACCGTTTGAGCCGCCACTAGCGGCCACGGAGCCTCCGCAGCTTCTCTGCGGAGTCTCCGGATTTGAACTGAGACCTAGAAACCCGCTTACGCAGGGTGATTTGACAGATTCTACCGTACTCTGAATTGGGCCTGCCGGGTCCCTGTATCCCGGCAATTGCCTAAACTAGTTACTTCGTCCCTTTCTAAAGGACAGACCTCTATTTGTAACAAGCACCGGCCGTCATCCGTGTATGAGACCTCCTACGTTCACATAAGTCAGTACCCTAACTCAAGTCAAGACTAGCTCAGCCTCCGCTGAGATAGCTGGAGACAAGTACCTAGTAAGAGGACCGAGACCCTGCCGAAGAAGAAGTACGCAGTCCACGTCCCGTCATCCTCACCGCGTGACGCGCGGTAAGTGCCCTTAACATAGCCCAGCTGGATCGCGCCCAGACGGCCAGAAGGCCTACACTACCTTAGTCAATTGCTAGACATACAAATATCCTGCTCTGCCGCTTAACTCGCTGAGCACTCGCAGCCAGTGTGTAGTCACTGAGCCTGCCCGTAGGCGTCCGTCACTGCCGTGAGGAAAGAAGTCCGCCACGGACCTGAAGCGCACATCGCGAGTAAAGTAGTAGGGGCGGTACCCACGAGACGGAGACTTCCAGGCAGAAACAGCCAGTCAGAGACATCCAGTTAGGGACTTCCAGTTACAGTCATCTTGTTAACAAGCTCTTGTATGTAGTACAAGGAGCATGAGTGTACGGTGATGTACCGTATTTGTGAGTAGAGGACACCTTTCTAAGGTGTCCTGACCGGAGTTTACGGTATTTACCATAGTATTGCAGTTACTGCTTTATGGTGCGACAGCTATGACAGCACCTGTCTGAACGGCTTCACATGCCTTCATGCCTGTTACGCGCTCTGCAAGCGCTCTACAAAGGTGCAGTCTACACGCTCACGGCGCAGTCTACACGCAGACGGCCATAAAAGCACTGGCCCTGTGCCTTGCACCCGAGTTATCAAGCAAGGCTGCCCATTCAGCCCCCTCCTCTTCAGTCTCTATATCAGCGATCTGCCGGGCAAGATCGCAGCCCAGTGCCCAGCAGAGGGCATTGTACCGACATGCAGCTCGCGCTTCGGCAGAACACCGGAGGGCGCACCTGGTGCGGTGAGCTGATGCAGGCGTTGAAGGAGCTAGAGCATGGAGCAGCTGTCCCTAAACTGTGTGAGGCTGTCTCTGACCTGCTGCCGCTCCCCGTCCCAGAGGTGCTACACTTAGTGGACACAGGCTACCAGCAGGTGCAGCTTCAGGCGATTGGCAGAGGAGACCCCAGGGACCCCGCCACCGAGCACAGGTCTGCGGCCGCCTACCGCGCTTGGGTCCAGTCTTCGGCGGGCGCCGTGTTGGCGCAAGCAAGGAGCTGCACCAGCAATAGGGCGTGTGCTTGTGTGCGCACAAACTTACGGCTGCGGCTCTGTGCAGTTAGCACGGCTGACACGAGAGGACGGCTGATCGGTCAACAACGTCAGACACGCTGTTGCCAGCGGTGTAGGGCAAGGAGATGGCGATCATGTGGAGGATTTGCTGCATGTCTGATTCATTGCCCTAGCGTGAAGGAGAGGCTTAGGGAGAAAGGTTGGACAGGCCCCCTTGAAGGCGCCACGGACTTTCAACAGTTGTACCGGGGCAGGCTTGGGTGGGAGTGTCGGACTTTTGCTGAGGACGTGGTAGGCATTGTTGAGGCCTAGTTTGTTGCTTTTCTTTGCCTTCATGGGGACTAGGTTTTCCTACCCCTTTTTTTGTTTCACTCTTGTTGAGGCTTGAGAGGGGCGGGAATACTTCGGGTTGCCTCCTCCTTTTTGGGGGGGGTACGTCTTTCTTCATTTTCTGCGTTCTTCTCCTTAAGTTCCTTTTGTGTCTCCCAGCGGGACAGTTGGGCGCTCACGCGGCCGAGCCTGTCGAGCAGGGCCCAGAGGTGTAATGTCATTGACTTCAGGGACAGAAAGCTCATGAAGTGCTGAGGTTGCCACACCGGTGTATATAATACCTCTTTTGCTTGGACTCTACAATGTGTGAGGCTAGCATAATGCTGGATCCTGGAGGGTCACTTTGAGTGGCAGAAGTGTGAACAAGGTAACGGTTCCAGTCAACGCAACGACCCAGAACACGAGACAGAACCACATGGGCCTCTCTCAGGTCGTGTACCCGTTGCATGGAACCATATAGCTTCCACTCGCTGGTTTTCCTGTGCCGAAACCAGTCTGGTGTCCCATGCAGCATGTCAATCCCCATTGGCCTTCGATTTATCCTTCATCACCCGCCAATTACATTACGATGACACAAGGAACATAATCAGGAGCACATCGAATGCAACTCCTACAAATAACAAAATCACTGTACAGCTAAATGTCAAGTAGGAAACTAATAGGAGGAGGGACTCCGTCTTATTATTATACGCATAGCGTCTCTTTAAGCTCTAGCCACACTGCTGAATAGCCAAATTCAGTTCCTCTTCTTTTCTCCCAACGGGACAGCTGGGCGCCCGCGTGGCTGGGCCTTTTTGAGCAGGGCCCAGAGATGTAATGGACTACTGAATAGCACCGCTCCAATATTCCAAGCACTAAATCGTGTGAGCTACAAGGACAAGTGTGTAGAACTCCAGGCTTTCTTGCATGCTTCCTTCAGCCCTCCCCAAGGCCGGGCCACCTGTCTCGTCAGCCCTCAATGCCTGGTGCAATACAACCTCTCCCCCAACCCCGATGTGTGCCACAGACTTGGCTATTGGCTGATCAAGGAACTGCTTGCGGCTTCAAGCAAGCTTCCCTCCTCTATGCAGATGAGATAGGGGGCATGATGGGGTCTTCGATGACTGTCACAAAGCCGCCACCCTGCGATTCGGGAGGAGGCAGAACATCAGAGCTGTGAGCTGGAGTCTCACCAGTTACGAGCTTTGCAAAAACGAAATACCTCGGGCCAAACAGCACAGATCTGTTGTTTTGGTTGGGCACCCCCTTGATCCGCCATGGCACCTCACTTTACCCCTACAAAGAGAAGTGCGATGGCGGATCCAAGGCCCTCCAGCCACCCTCCCTTCGGAACTATACAAGCTTCTCTCTCCCCCCATCCTTCCCTTCAGCCCTAAAAAGGCCCATCTATAACCACCAAACCTAGCACCCTGGAGCACTGCCTGTCACAAGCCCATCTCTCTACCCCCCCTCCTTCCCTTCGGCCCTACAAAGGCCCATATCTCTGACCGCTTCACCCAGCACCCTAACAGCTTAACCCAGCCCAGCAGGCCCATCTCTCTATCCACTTAGCCCAGGACTCTAACCATAAATTAATGACCCTGGAGCACTGACCGTGCCTCCGATGAGGTTGTACCGGCTCTGGAAGCCAGCGCGCACAATGTTGACGGGGCCGCTGAGGAAGAAGGCGCGTGTAGTGCCGGGGGCGACATTGCGGCCTTGCCTGCAGGGTGAGTGAGCATGGGGTGAGCAGGAGAATGCGACGAAGAGGGGCGGGAGCGGGAGCGGGCAGGGGCAGGAGGTGAGCAGGAGAATGCGACGAAGAGAGAGCGAGCAGGGGCAGGGCAAGAGTGAGCAGGACAAAGTGGCTGGGGGGTGGGGGCAAGGCAGGAGGTGTTGAGGTGAGCAGGTGGATGGGGCGGGGGCGGGCAAGGCAGGAGGTGAGCAGGTGGGTGCGGCTGGGGGGTGGGGGCAAGGCAGGAGGTGTTGAGGTGAGCAGGTGGATGGGGCGGGGGCGGGCAAGGCAGGAGGTGAGCAGGTGGGTGCGGCTGGGGGGTGGGGGCAAGGCAGGAGGTGTTGAGGTGAGCAGGTGGATGGGGCGGGGGCGGGCAAGGCAGGAGGTGAGCAGATGGGTGCGGCTGGGGGCAGGCTCGAAGTGAGCTGGCGGATGCAGCGGAACAAGGGAGAAAGTGATGCCTTGGACAGGTCATCAAAGTCTCATAAGTAGGTATGGACTATGGAGGCGGGGCTTGAGGCGTGTTGCCTACTATTATAAATTGTTAATCTGTCGGCCATACACAACCCCCCTACAGCCCCCCTCCCTGTAGCTATCCGTCCTGCTGCTGCTTAGGGACTCAAAGCAGTTTTTATTTGGCCCTCTCCTGGGGGATACGGGGATTCCTATCCCCTCAGAGGCATTTTTACTATTCTGGGACATTGGGTGTACAGAGGTTCTGTAGTAGGTGTGCCACATATGAACTCTTGCTGCAGACGTCATGAGTGGCATTGCCATACCCTAAAATCCCCAACAGCCAGCCCAGTGCCTAGATATTTTCCTCTGCGTCGTTTATTGATGAAGGTTAAGTCCAAGTTTTATTGTTTCATCTGGCTCACCCCTCCACAACAGTCAGTGCCTGCTGGGGCACCAGAGCGTTGTAGAAGATCTGGCCGTTGCGCCACGTGCGGAAGTCAGGCGCGCTGTCCATCATCAGGTTGGAGCGGACGAACTTGGAGGCAAGCGTGGGGCTGCTGGCCACTTGGGCTAGGGTTGCGCCCATCCATCTCAGGGTCAGGGCACGTGTGTGGTTGATGCCCTGGTGGAAAGAGTGGGAGGGTGTAAGGAGTGGGTGGGAGATGGGATGGAGGGCGGGCTGGTATTAATAGCTTTTACAAATGTGACAGCTGCGTGGAGAAGGAAACAGGAGGGGAATTGGGGAGTTGGACTCACTCGAGTTGTGGGCGCAAATACGATGGCTAGGGTGGCGGGGTCGAACAACTTGGCGACGACGGGGTCGCTTTTTGCCAGGTTGATGAGGCCACAGAAGAAGTCAAGGTCGGGCTGCAGGCAGACCACAGTGGCCAGGTTCTCAGTTTCAGTTGCGCTTACGATTGCTGAGTCCTCGGGGTGAACGTCGACAATCGATTCGCTCATGGTGCCTGCAACCGACACAGGAATTTCAGCAAGGGAGAGCATGCTTGAAACATCGCATGGATGTTCTGGTTGAAGCTCTCTGCTGCTTATGTCTTTGATCAAGCGCTGATGTGTTGGCATCATGCAAAAGGCTGGCGACATAAAAACAGCTGAGGGTACCTACCTCGATAGGAGACTGTGAGCAAGAATGCAAGGAAAGCGATGTTCATTCTGGGGGACATAGCTAGAGTGGTGCTTCGGTGAAGTCTGCAGATGTTGAACGCTTCGTGTATGTGTTGTTGAAGTTGAATGCGCACCTCTCAGAATGATGTAATATAAGAAAACTAATACTGCGAGGCTTGACCAAGTGACCACGCCAGAACATGCAGTTACATTTGAGGACGAGTCGGTTTCGGAGCTGTCCAAGCTCTCTCGTACGGCATCCCACCCCGATAGCGACAGCGACAGTTGCGTCCCCTGGTTGCATCCGACTCTCAACTCCGACAGCAGGCTCTGATCTTAGCCTGATTTGCCGGTGGTATCTGGCCACCAAGGCTATTCTATTTGCCATGTTGTAGATGTCATGTCTTGCGGGTTTTCCTCAAATTCTGTACAAGCCTTGTAACAATAATTATGAAAATCTGAGAATTCCTGGAAGATGCTCTGATGGCACAACCCGGTTTCTTGTGCGGCTGCTTCCTCGATTTCATAGCTCAGCAATTTGGTGCCGATGTTGCCGATAGCGTGGAGCACAACGCTGTGCCTGTCAGTCGCTTCAACGTCCTCACATCCAGCGAAGATCAATTACTCCAAAGGCACGATATATAAGGCCTTGGCATCGTCAATCATTCCTGTCTTAGCCCACCCAGTTTCAAACTCCTGCTAATAAATCACATCCGCAGTGTCTTCTACGCAAGCTCTGCTGCTCTGCATGTTCCCGTGGATCAGCTGTCTCTCGGATTTGGGAGGTACTGCGTCTCCCTTTTCCACATGCAAGGCCTTGACAAGGTAATGCCCCGCCTTTTGCCTGGGGGCACAGCAGCAGTCAGCTGGCATTGGCATATTCAGGCACTGACTAGGCAGGCTTGACTGCCAATCTTTTGGACGTCCCCATGACGCAGCTCATGCCCTGGTTGTTTGAACCCTCTGACTTCCTCGTGCCATGCTCATGCATGCAGCTCCTACACTGCCTCGGGGGTAGCTTTATCGAATTCCTCGGGTAAGTCCCACTGCATATTTAGGGTGCTTAGGCTTAAATTCAGGTGCACCTCGGCCTGTGCCCATGGGGGCCTAGTCCTGCAAGCCCTGCTGTCATAGGCTGGTCAAGCATTCCTTCGGTATGTTCCACCGAGCTGCGGACGCTGCTCTGATCATCCACTGCATGCTCTCCCTCTCTTCCTCTCACTTTCACTTTTCCACCCCCCTGCATGCCCATGCGCACATGGGCATGGCATTGGGCGTGCAAGGCACAGCACCTGCTGACGGTGCCTGGCTCACCTCCGACAGCTCACAAGCAGGCCTGAAACTGCTTTCTTGTTCATTTACAGTCCATGCGGCACATATCAGCGCATGGGGCCGTTATTCTCAGGTCTTCATGCATGTGCATGCATACGCAGGTCCCTTAACTTGTTGGAGCACCACATGGGCCTGTCGGCGCTCATGCCTCAGAGCACGCAGCTGGCGGAGGTGCGAGGACAAGCCTAGATGACAGCGTCTGACTACAGAGGGGAGCCAGTAACAACATTGTTGGAATTTTGGGTGGCTCGGCTACTACTCAGCCACATAACTACCGCCCAAACCGCCCGTTGCGCCTTAGCCCTGAATTCTATGAACCCCACACCCTATTCACCCTTACCCTTGAAAGCTTAAACCCTATAAACCCTATGGACCCTAAATATGCAGGTGATGCCCTGCTCCTTGGTCATGCACTGCTCCAGCCAATACTCCGGCATGTGGGGCAGCTGGCTGGAGGGCTTCGTGACCGAGGCGGCAACACAGGTGCAGTATCCTTTTTGTTGGCTTATAAAAGCGTTCTTAGCTTACCGTAGTCACTGTTAGTAACCGCCGCCTTGGCATAATAACCCTTCAGCCACACTCTAGCTCCTGGCCTCCGTTCGTAGGCCTCCTGTGCGGCCTGCCATGCTGCACGAGCCCTAGGCTGGCTCAGGTTTGATCTCAATCAGGCTTTTCCTGGCCGGTGCTGCAACGGGCCTCTTCGCTGAAAAAAACAAAGCATTACGCAGGTGTATGGCATCGACGTAAAGATGGAGCGGCTTGTGGGTGGGGGGGATGGACAGCTGCTGCACCACCACTCGTGGCGGGTGCACTACCCTGAGCAGGAGCTGCCGCCGGACGCTTCAGAGGCTCTGCGGGAGGAGGTGGCGTGCAGCGTGGTGGGCCTGTCGCCAGAGGTGTTCTACCCGCTCTTTCCCTTCCGTGAGTCAGCTGGGGTGGGTCGGGTAACAGTGGGGCTGTGAGGCGCGTGACAAGGCTGGGTGAGGGGCAGGACGCGGCGGTGTTCAGCGTTGGTGGATCAGCGGGCTGATGTGTTCTACCCTCTTTTTCTCTTCAGTGGGTCATCAAGCCGTCATTGGGCAGGACGGGCGGGATAGTGTGGGGAGTGTGGACAGGGCGGGGTGTGTGCAGCGTTGTGGGCCTGCCGCAAGAAGTTTTCCACCCGCTCTTTCCCTTCCGTGGGTCTGCCGGGGTGGGCCGGGGCGGGGAAGGGCGGGGAGGGGTGTGACAAGGCTGGTGGCGGGACAGGATGGGGTGGTGTGCAGCGTGGTGGGTCTGCCGCAAGAGGTTTTCCACCCTATATTTCCCTTCTGTGGATCAGCCGGTGTGGGGCGGGGCGGGACAGGTTGGTGACGGGGTGGGACAGGGGGGGTCAACCGCCAACCGGGCAGCCACTACTGGGCCGATGAGATGCGAACCTGCGTACTGCCGTTCAATCAAGCACCAGGGCATGCTGCACCAAGAAATCCCTGCCGTTGTTTGACTGGGTTGAAGCCTCTGAGTGTAGCTGAGCTGCTTCAGCACTTCAGAGGAAGCTGTGGAATGCAAGCGGCCTCTCAGTCGGAGGCTGTACATTTAAGGCAGACCATGTGTGTGTATCTGGAGGCCTGTACAATACCTCAACTTGGTAACATAAAGCCCATGAAAACGGCATCTCTGTCGGAGGCTGTAAACCCTAAACCCATAGCACACCATGTGTGTCTGGATCAGTGCTGTGCCGATTACATCCCTTACAGTGGCTGAATTATGTAGCTGAGTTCCAGTCACCGTGAGTTAAGGGCAAAATCAGCTACTTTTACCAGTCAGGGCCCGTAATTACTTATACAATTTCTGAATTACGATGCAGTGGCACAGCACTGGTCTGGAGGCCTCAACAATACCTCAACTTGGTGACAGAAAGCCCATGCCCAAAGCATGCCCGGGGCATGCCCGAAGGATGCCTGAGGCACGCTTGAAGCATGCCCGAGGCACCCCTGAAGCATGCCCGAGGCACGCCCAAAGCATGCCCGAAGCATGCCCGAGGCACGTCCAAACTATGCCCAAAGCAATGCCGAATCATGCCCGAGGCACGCCCAAAGCATGCGAAAAGCATGCCCCAAGCATGCCTCAAGCATGCCCCAAGCATGCCTAAAGCATGCCCCAAGCATGCCTAAAGCATGCCTAAAGCATGCCCCAAGCATGCCCAAAGCATGCCTAAAGCATGCCCCAAGCATGCCTAAAGCATGCCCCAAGCATGCCCAAAGCATGCCCCAAGCATGCCCAAAGCATGCCCGATTATACACCAGACCAACCAGTGGTTCGTTTTTTGAGTTCACCTTATGCAGTCCGCCACATCGGCCGTCGTAACACTGGGCCAGATGGGGATCCATCTTTGCCCGGCTGCGCTTGTTTTAATGCGCACCAGACCACCTTTGGGGGGAACCACCGGGCGGCCATCACTAGCGATGCTTAAACCCTAAACCCTTAACCCTGAACCCCTTTTGCAGACTCTGCCCTGGGCATGGAGCTGCGCGTCCATATCCGGGGGGGCCAATTTAGGGTTAAAGAGTGTTCAGTACAGGTGAATGATCTGAATGGAAATCAAAACCTGAACCCTGAACCCCTTTCGCGCAGACTTTGCTCTGGACATGGAGCTGCACGTCCTGCATGCGGGCCCGGGCCTGAGGAAGGCATGCCCACAGATGTCTGTCAATGGCATCCACGTGGACCAGGCCTTACAGGTAGCAACGGGTTTGGGATTCAGGGTTTGATGGCGGTAGTTACACAACAGCAGTATAGGGTTTAGGGTTTGATGGCGGTAGTTACACAACAGCAGTATAGGGTTTAGGGTTTGATGGCGGTTGTTACACAACAGCAGTATAGGGTTTAGGGTTTGATGGCGGTAGTTACACAACAACAGCATAGGGTTTAGGGTTTGATGGCGGTAGTTACACAACAGCAGCATAGGGTTTAGGGTTTGATGGCGGTAGTTACACAACAGCAGTATAGGGTTTAGGGTTTGATGGCGGTAGTTACATAACAGTAGGGATGTTGCAGCCGATCGGCGACCGAAGATGAAAAAACGGCAGATTCGGCGCTAGCCGGGGGGGGAAACCGACCTGCGGCTGGCGCTAAAAATTGAAAAGGCCTGTCATTTCCCTGCATAACTGTAGTGTAGGGTATAGGGTTCTGGCGGTAGTTACATGCCAGAAATAGGTTTGGGAGCTTGAAAGAAGGCAAGCCCCCAGATGTCTCCCTCCCTCATTGTTTTGCCCCTGTCCTCCTGTCCCCTGCCCCCTGCTTATGGTCTTCCCCCCTCCGCCCCCTGCCCCCTCCTCCCCCCCTTATTACCTTGCACTCTGCTCCCTGCCCCCTACTCCCGCCCTCAATTGTCTCGCAACCTGAGTCCCCGCCACCCTGCACCACTTGTTGCTTTGCAGCAAGCCCTCTCCCTCACCGCCTTGCACCTCTCCCTCATAGCTGCGGGCTGGCCACACTCTGACGCTCCTTCCTTCCTTCTTTTTGCACTGTGCAGGTTCTGCAGCCAGTGTGCCCCTGGTCTGACATGGAGGCCTATGTGGGTGCCGAGGGGCGGCGCGTGCTGCTCATGACTCACCAAGGACTGGAGCTGGTGGGGGTACTGCAGCGCTGCCGTGCGCTGAGGAAGCTGCAGCCGGGCGCGGGCGGCGGGGCCGGGGCGGTCCTGCAGGAGGCGGAGGAGATGGTGATGTGAGTCATGTGTGGCAGCTGGGGCAGGAGGAATGGGCGGTGATGCATGATGTGCATGGCTGCTCGGTGTGCATGGCTGCATGATTTGCATGCCTGCATGATGTGTATGATGTGCATGGCTGCTTGATGTGTATGGTGTGCATGCCTGCATGATGTGTATGATATGCATGGCTGCTTGATGTGTATGATGTGGGCTTCAGGTGGGGCAAATGCGACACCGACAAATGCCCTCTTTTGCGGGGAACACGACAGTGCTGGGCATATCACTGGATCTTGCAGACACCCAGAAATGCAAAAGATGTACATTGCGAGACACCATGGAACAGGCAGGATCCTCCTTAGAGCTATAGCCAAGGGTAGCATGGGAGGAGATTTGGTCATGGCTGACCGTGGGACGGCCGAAAAGTGTGCCATGGCCGGAGCGCCCGCCCTACCACCAAAAGAGTGCCCAAGGACCTGCTACCCCAGATCCAACCAGCAACAACAACCTCTGGCCCAAAACACAAAGAGAAAATGCAACCTGATATCATGTTAATGCAAAAAGGCAGAGCAACCCAAGGACATCAACATCCTTATAGTCGAATTTAAGTATTGCAGAGACACAGATCCGAGCTTGAATGGATTCTCTCTTGTTATGATGGTAACGGTGCGGACGCGGCCTAGGCCCATGCCGCGCTGTTTCCTTAACCCTCACGCCCCTGCGGGGCGTAGTTTTCTTTATTTTTGTATGATGTGCATGGCTGCTTGATGTTCATGGCGGAAAGGTGGACTTCAAGTGTGAAGCGGCATAGGGTGCATAATGTGCATGGCTGCATAGCTGGCTGCATGGTGTACATGGCTGAGTGGTTTGCATGGCTACATGTTGTGCATGCCTGCATGGTTCGCATGGATGCGTGGTGTTCATGGCTGCATGGACTGGTATGCCCACGCATCTCATGCGGTCTTGGACTTAAGCGTGTGTGTGTCTTGAGCACCCCGTGCATATTTGTGGCAAGCCCCCGTGTGGATAGACCTAAATCCTGAACGCTGCGCCCTTAACCCTAAACCCTGAAGCCTGTGCCTCCCGTGCATATTTGTGGCAAGCCCCCGTGTGGATAGACCTAAACCCTGAACCCTGAACCCTGAGCCCTGAATCCTGAGCCCTGTGCCTCCTGTGCAGATTTGTTGGGTACCTGTGTGGATATACCTGAACCCTGAGCCCTAAACCCTGGACCCTGAACCCTGAGCCCTAAACCCTGAACCCTGTGCCTCCTGTGCAGATTTGTTGGCAGCCCCCGTGTGGATGGAGTGTCTCATCTCAGAGTAAGTGAGGATTTCTGGGATGGGTCTTCCGTTGCTCTCAGTGCGCAACACTGGCAGAGAGATCAGTGGCGACGTCCGGTCACCTTGTACCGTCCGGGTTGCTTGGGTCTTATTTGCTTTGCTGACAGGTCTCCCCCTAGTCCATGTTGCTCGGCTAGTTTGTTTTTGCTACACGGCGACCTGACCTGTTTTGCTCGGGTCGTTTGTTTTTATAAAAATGACTCACCTGCCTTATTTAACAAACAAGCTTACCTGCCTTACCTAGCAGAAAGCAGGTAAGCAAGCAAAAATCCCCTGCTTTCTTGCATACCTGCTTGGCCCAACAATGGCGCACCGCAGCTGTCCTCCTTCGCCTGTTGTCCAGGGATGGTGCCCGAAACTAACCCCCCCCCCCCCCCCCCGCTTGCCTGTCTGAGCCTCATTCCTGTCCCATCTTCTCAGATGCAGAACCTGCACCTGACCGATCTGCCGGTGCTCGGACTTGCCTCAGACTTCTGCCTGCTGTCAGAGCAGTTCCAAATAGAGCAAGAGGAGAAGGTGTGTGTGTCAGACTATCAGCGCCGGGTGGGGATACCTGATTTTATAGCATTTTCTAACAAGCATGAGGAGAGGGCGTGGTGTATCAGTGCCGGATGGGAACTTCTGCCTGCTGTCAGAGCAGTTCCAAATATAGCAAGAGGAGAAGGCGTGGTGTGTCAGTGCAGGGTGGGGACACCTGATCGGATATTATATTATAATAAGGAAGAGGAGAGGGCATGTGTCAGTGCAGGGTGGGAACTTCTGCTACCTGTCAGAGCAGTTTCAAATAAAGCAAGAGGAGAAGGCGTGTTCCAGTGTGGGGTGGGGAGCAGAGAGTGAATCTTCAGCAATCTGAGCAATTCCAGCGATAGATCTGAGCGATCTGAGCAATCCTTGTGACCTGATGACCTGAGCAATTCAAATGACCTGAGCAATTCAAGCGATTAAAGGGACTCCAGCAATTTGAGAAATTCTAGTGATCTGAGCTGATCTGACATGATCTTACCGGTTCAAATGATCTGCTCGAATGCAACAATCTAGCCAAATCAAACTATCTGAGCGGATCAAGTGATCTAGGATTTGAATGATTCAAGTGATGCCAGTGGTTTTTGCAATGTCGGTGATCTCCCCACCAGGCTTTCTGCGCTGCCTCTCATACACCTTTTCTGGCTTGTATGCAAAGCAGTCAACACCCCTATGGCCCGAGCCTTTCCCCCCTGCTGGCAGCAATGCAAGCTGTGGTAGGGCCCCACGGCTGCAAGTCAGGCCGAGGCTCAACTGTAGCTGAAGTATAGCTGAACTGTAGCTGAACTGCAGCTGAACTGCAGCTGGAAATAGCGCACCCTTGTCTGCACCTCACTGCCGTGCAGGCCAAGATTGCCCTACAGATGTAGCTTAGCTGTAGCTGAAGAGCACATAAATGATTCATCCTTGCTTGCACCTCTTTACTGCACGAGCCAAAATGGCGCAAAAGCTGTAGCTAAGCTGTAGCTAAGCTGCAGCTGAAGTTTTACAAAAGCGACGCATCCTTGCGCATCCCCGCTGCTGCACAGTTGACTGTAGCTGAGCTTTAGGTGTGGCTGTAGCTGAGTTGTGGCTGAATGTCACCCTGCCGCCGTTACGCAGTCCAAGATGGCACTCCAGCTCGAGGCGGAGATGCTGAGCCTCTGGCACGGAGACCCGGAGCCGGGCACGAGTGCCATGTCAGCCGGCCGCTCCCCTGCTCACTGCGCAATCCATCTGCTGGACATGCTGCTTGGTGGAACCAGGGTGGGTTCAGGGTGAAGGGTTTGTCGGGGTTCTGGGTCTGTTCAGGGTTTTACATCTAGGGTTTCCTTTTTTGTTTTTACAGGCTGGGGCCAGCTTAAGTCCACCTTTCAGGCTGCTGCCCCCAGGCCTCCAGCCAGAGGCATGACCCGTGGCCAGCCTTGCTGCTGGGGCCGGTGTCTGCTGGTCGGTGTGTTCTCTGTCTGCACCCACTCCCCGTCTGTCCGAAGCCTGCCTGCCCCCACTGCCTGTAATTTTTTCCTGCCTGCACCCAGTTCCCCTCCCTCCCTCCTCCTTCCTGAGTTCAATCCCTGCCCCACCCTCATGCCCGCCGTGTGCTGGAGTACCCTGCAGGCGAGACCAATGCGCTCTCGTTACCTGTACCCACTGTCCGTCCCTCCCACCGCCTGCCTGTTCTCGATCCCTGCCCCACCCCCCTACCTGCCGTGTGCTACATTACCCTGCAGGCCAGCCCTCTCGGGGCCCAGGTGCCCGATCCCTGCCTCTCCCTCCTGCTGCCTGTGCCCACTGCCCGCAGGTGAGCCCTCAAGCTGTGGCCGAGTTGCCCACTCCCCGTCTCTCCCACCTGCTGCCTGCGCTCACTGCCTGCAGACCTGCCCTCTGGCGGCCGCGTTGCCCACTCCCGTCTCTCGCTCCTGCTGCCTGTGCTCACTGCCGGCACAGGCAGCATTGTTTGTTCTCTGGTGCTTGTTTCTGTTTTCGCTTGTGGTTTCCTCCCGGTTTGCTCTGCCTGGCCCTTTCGCAATAGGCTGTGGTTGGTTGCGTCAACTTAATAACAACAACTGCCTGCAGACCTGCCCTCTGGCGGCCCAGTTGCCCAATCCCCGTCTCTCCCACCTGCTGCCTGCGCCCGCTGCCCGCAGGTGAGCCCTCAAACTGTGGTTGAGGTGCGGGATTCGCTGCTGCAGGCGGGCGACCACGCGTGGCAGCCGCTCAGCTTGGATCCCCTCACCACCGGTCACAATGACGAGGTCAACCAGGCGCTGCAGCTGCTGCTTAGCCCGCGCTCGATCAGGGTGCGTGGGCGGCGTGTGAGTGAGGTGTGCTGCAGCTGCTGCTCAGCCTGCGCTCGATCAGGGTGCGTGGGTGTGCTGCGCTCAGCTGTTGCTCAGCCTTGCTCGATCACGGTGTATGTGCGTGTGTGGTGAGGATGTGGTTACGTTTTGTGTGTGGGTTCAGTGGCTGCTCAGCCCGCGCTCGGTCAGGATGCATGTGTGTGGCGTGGGTGTGGTGCGCTGCAGCTGTTGCTCAGCCTGTGCTTGAAGAGTGTGTGTGGGGGGTGTGTGTGGGGGGTGCGCCCCTACTGATGCTCGGCCATGCGCTCGGTCAGTGTGGGCTCGTGTGGTGCGGGTTGATGACATTGCACATCTGGGCCCTGCTCAAAAAGACTCGACCGAGGGGACGCCCAGTTTTGTTCCTTTTTGTGTGTGGTGTGAGACTGTGAGTGTGGAGTGATAATACTTTTTGGGATACAATTTTAGGTCAGGGTATGGGTGCTTTGCACAAAAGTCGTCAGCAGCGCGGAGGCCACGCCGCCCTTTTGGGGGGGCTGGTTTATTGGGCTCCAAAAAATGAAGAGCGTGCTGCAACTCTGACACATGGCCTGGCGGAAATGCGTTGCGTCAAGGATTGTGCTGGTGGATAAGTGGCCTTGACTCACCTGGGCATTGACTCACCTGCCCTGTTTGCGCCTTGTCACACCTAGGCATGCCCCATTTCTGACTCGTCACACCTAGGCATGCCCCATTTCCGCCTTGTCACACCTAGGCATGCCCCATTTCTGACTCGTCACACCTAGGCATGCCCCATTTCCGCCTTGTAACGCCTGGGCATGCCCCATTTCTGTATTTTCCTCCTGTAGAGTATCTCCAACTGGAGGAGATTGTCCTCAGGGCCCGCCAGACCCCTCAAGCCTAACCCTCAAACCCTTAACCCTAAACCCTCTGCCTCTGTGAAAACGATGTCCACATTACAGGATGCACCGTACTGGTCTCGGATGCCCACGGGGGTCAGCTCTGACCTGCAAGGCACGCCGCCTGCCACCGACCCGCTGTCCCCAACTACCGGGAGACAGACCGCCTTCCCCGCTCGCAAGGCGGCAGTGTCCAAGGAGGGCTCCTTGCCTACTCAGCAGCCACGGCGGCAGGAGCAGAAAAACGGCCCGCCACCCTCCAGGTGGGGTACGACGTCTCAGATATGGGGCACGGAGTCTGACAGCGCTTGTGTTGCCAGCGTCGGCACCACCTTGTTCGCCAGAACATCGGGGTACGAGCTCGACGATGGCGCCGAGGCCGTGCTGGTATCGGCGGAGCCGCCCAGCCCCTCGCAGCGGCCGCACGGCGGCGGCCGGCTGGCCGTGGTTCACCCGCCCGTCTCAGAGAGCTTGGCAAGCCCCTCGAAGCGGCCGCGCGGCGGCGCGCTGCCGGACGCGGGCGACGGGGCGCTGTCGGCTGAGCTGGCGAAATGTGCAGGAAGCAAGGGCCGCAGTTTGAGCACGCTGCAAAGGGCCAAGGTGGGCTATGGAGGTACATGGTAACGGCACGGATGCGGCTACGGCCCCAAGCTGCGCTGTTTCCTTAAACTCCACCCCCTGATAGAGTGTGGCTTTTTTCTCTTTCTTTCTATGGAGGTTAATTCAAATGTGTATGTTCTGGGCGCACCGATTGCGCACAGGCGCTGTTGAGGTAAGGGAAGCAGGGACTGACGCATATGCGGAGAGCCCGTCTAGGCCAGGGGTCCTCGTGACAGTGTGTCTTCTTTTCTGGCTACATGTTCAACTTGGGCAGGCCTCCCAGCGGCTGCCAGAGGCCCAATTAGGACCAAGCATGGCCTGGCCTCCTAACCGGTGGCCAAAATGCTAAAAGCAGCAAGGCTGTCTACAAAGTTGTTTCCTGCCGGAAGCCAGAGTGTAGCTGACATGTAGCTGAGTCACAAAAGAAGAAACGTTTCCCGGGGATGAAGCTGCCAGGTAGCTGACGTGTGCTGACAACAACTTGGGGCCTGTGAGCAAAAGCCCTCGAGCATTGCAGCAGCATGGGCTTGTCAAGCTGGAACTTTCGCACTGTCTCAGGAGAGGCCTGCTTGTCTAGATTTTAGGGGTAGGCTTGAGTGAGCATCCAAGCCTGGGGGGGTCCGGAGGTAGGCTTGAGAGTGCATCCAAGCCTGTTGCTGTGCTGGCCGCTTAATTAAAGGCTGAGTGTGCGGCACCCTCCGTTCCAATTGCCCAACTGCGCAACCCTCCTCGCCATGTCATCCTTGACCCGACTATAAGTCTGCCGCTTGCTGTATTTGTGTCTGCCATTTTAAATTGAGCTGTTTCCGGCCTGTTAAATTTGCTCTGGTCGAGGTGAGCGCGATTCATGTCGATGCCGATTTATGCGTCGTTTCCGGGCGGTGCAGTTGCAAAAACTGCATCACTGGCCTGCCTAAGAACGTCGTTTCTTGCTGCCCTCACCTGGCTTGAAGGCCAAGCTGAAGAAGCTGGTCGCCGGACCGTGGCGGGAGCATACGCGCCAGCCGTCGCCCTCCCTTCTCGGTGCGAGATCCAACCCGTCAACTGAGTCCTCGTCCCCGCAGCCCTCCGTCGTCCCGATCGCCACGCCCGTGACCGACTGCCCGTCCTCGCCCTACCTCAGCTTAGCATTGCCCAGGTATGCCCCTGGCCACCCCCGACGGTTCTCGTTGGCTTCGACGCGGACGGTGGACGACTACAGCGGCGAGGCCGCGTCGGCGCCGATCTGCGGCTGTTGCGTCACCAGCGACGGCGCGTCCACCGGCCACAGCGGGAACCTCTACCGTCAGCAACAAGATGACTCGGACGCCGATAACTCCGGCTCCTGCGTGGTGCTGAGCAGCAATGCGAGATCCCCCGGGCCCGCCGGCCGGCCCACGGCGCGAGGCTCGCGCCGCTCCTCGATCGACGCGGGCGCCGGCGGCTTCCGCACGCCGCTGATGACGTGCCGGTCGATCGGCGGCCCGTGGACAGGACTGCGCAAGCCTGGGGGCCTGCTGGCAATGCCGCGGATCGGGAGCACCTCGAGCCTCGCCAGCCTGGCGGAGGGTATTGGGGAGAAGCCACTGCTGGCTGTGCCGCAGCGGATCACGCGACGGCACGAGGTTTTGATCGGACTCGTTGCGCAACCCTCAGACCTGGTGAGAGGCAGAGGGGGTGTGCCGGTGTGGTCTGGCACACGCTGAAGTGAACACGGCCATGTGTGGGCCGGGAGGGAGGAAGGTTCGGCGGGGAATTTCTGTGCGGGTGTGTGGGTGGACGGGGTTTGGTTGGCAGCCTGTTTGGCGGGTGTGTGGGTGGACGGGGTTTGGTTGGCAGCCTGTTTGGCGGGTGTGTGGGTGGACGGGGTTTGGTTGGCAGCCTGTTTGGCGGGTGTGTGGGTGGACGGGGTTTGGTTGGCAGCCTGTTTGGCGGGTGTGTGGGTGGACGGGGTTTGGTTGGCAGCCTGTTTGGCGGGTGTGTGGGTGGACGGGGTTTGGTTGGCAGCCTGTTTGGCGGGTGTGTGGGTGGACGGGGTTTGGTTGGCAGCCTGTTTGGCGGGTGTGTGGGTGGACGGGGTTTGGTTGGCAGCCTGTTTGGCGGGTGTGTGGGTGGACGGGGTTTGGTTGGCAGCCTGTTTGGCGGGTGTGTGGGTGGACGGGGTTTGGTTGGCAGCCTGTTTGGCGGGTGTGTGGGTGGACGGGGTTTGGTTGGCAGCCTGTTTGGCGGGTGTGTGGGTGGACGGGGTTTGGTTGGCAGCCTGTTTGGCGGGTGTGTGGGTGGACGGGGTTTGGTTGGCAGCCTGTTTGGCGGGTGTGTGGGTGGACGGGGTTTGGTTGGCAGCCTGTTTGGCGGGTGTGTGGGTGGTCGGGGTTTGGTTGGCAGCCTGTTTGACGGGTGTGTGGGTGGACGGGGTTTGGTTGGCAGCCTGTTTGGCGGGTGTGTGGGTGGACGGGGTTTGGTTGGCAGCCTGTTTGGCGGGTGTGTGGGTGGACGGGGTTTGGTTGGCAGCCTGTTTGGCGGGTGTGTGGGTGGTCGGGGTTTGGTTGGCAGCCTGTTTGGCGGGTGTGTGGGTGGTCGGGGTTTGGTTGGCAGCCTGTTTGGCGGGTGTGTGGGTGGTCGGGGTTTGGTTGGCAGCCTGTTTGGCGGGTGTGTGGGTGGACGGGGTTTGGTTGGCAGCCTGTTTGGCGGGTGTGTGGGTGGACGGGGTTTGGTTGGCAGCCTGTTTGGCGGGTGTGTGGGTGGACGGGGTTTGGTTGGCAGCCTGTTTGGCGGGTGTGTGGGTGGTCGGGGTTTGGTTGGCAGCCTGTTTGGCGGGTGTGTGGGTGGTCGGGGTTTGGTTGGCAGCCTGTTTGGCGGGTGTGTGGGTGGACGGGGTTTGGTTGGCAGCCTGTTTGGCGGGTGTGTGGGTGGACGGGGTTTGGTTGGCAGCCTGTTTGGCGGGTGTGTGGGTGGTCGGGGTTTGGTTGGCAGCCTGTTTGGCGGGTGTGTGGGTGGACGGGGTTTGGTTGGCAGCCTGTTTGGCGGGTGTGTGGGTGGACGGGGTTTGGTTGGCAGCCTGTTTGGCGGGTGTGTGGGTGGTCGGGGTTTGGTTGGCAGCCTGTTTGGCGGGTGTGTGGGTGGACGGGGTTTGGTTGGCAGCCTGTTTGGCGGGTGTGTGGGTGGACGGGGTTTGGTTGGCAGCCTGTTTGGCGGGTGTGTGGGTGGTCGGGGTTTGGTTGGCAGCCTGTTTGGCGGGTGTGTGGGTGGACGGGGTTTGGTTGGCAGCCTGTTTGGCGGGTGTGTGGGTGGACGGGGTTTGGTTGGCAGCCTGTTTGGCGGGTGTGTGGGTGGACGGGGTTTGGTTGGCAGCATGTTTGGCGGGTGTGTGGGTGGACAGGGTTTGGTTGGCAGCCTGTTTGGCGGGTGTGTGGGTGGACGGGGTTTGGTTGGCAGCCTGTTTGGCGGGTGTGTGGGTGGACGGGGTTTGGTTGGCAGCCTGTTTGGCGGGTGTGTGGGTGGACGGGGTTTGGTTGGCAGCCTGTTTGGCGGGTGTGTGGGTGGTCGGGGTTTGGTTGGCAGCCTGTTTGGCGGGTGTGTGGGTGGACGGGGTTTGGTTGGCAGCCTGTTTGGCGGGTGTGTGGGTGGACGGGGTTTGGTTGGCAGCCTGTTTGGCGGGTGTGTGGGTGGTCGGGGTTTGGTTGGCAGCCTGTTTGGCGGGTGTGTGGGTGGTCGGGGTTTGGTTGGCAGCCTGTTTGGCGGGTGTGTGGGTGGTCGGGGTTTGGTTGGTAGCCTGTTTGGCGGGTGTGTGGGTGGTCGGGGTTGGGTTGGCAGCCTGTTTGGCGGGTGTGTGGGTGGACGGGGTTTGGTTGGCAGCCTGTTTGGCGGGTGTGTGGGTGGACGGGGTTTGGTTGGCAGCCTGTTTGGCGGGTGTGTGGGTGGTCGGGGTTTGGTTGGCAGCCTGTTTGGCGGGTGTGTGGGTGGACGGGGTTTGGTTGGCAGCCTGTTTGGCGGGTGTGTGGGTGGACGGGGTTTGGTTGGCAGCCTGTTTGGCGGGTGTGTGGGTGGACGGGGTTTGGTTGGCAGCCTGTTTGGCGGGTGTGTGGGTGGTCGGGGTTTGGTTGGCAGCCTGTTTGGCGGGTGTGTGGGTGGACGGGGTTTGGTTGGCAGCCTGTTTGGCGGGTGTGTGGGTGGTCGGGGTTTGGTTGGCAGCCTGTTTGGCGGGTGTGTGGGTGGACGGGGTTTGGTTGGCAGCCTGTTTGGCGGGTGTGTGGGTGGTCGGGGTTTGGTTGGCAGCCTGTTTGGCGGGTGTGTGGGTGGTCGGGGTTTGGTTGGCAGCCTGTTTGGCGGGTGTGTGGGTGGTCGGGGTTTGGTTGGCAGCCTGTTTGGCGGGTGTGTGGGTGGACGGGGTTTGGTTGGCAGCCTGTTTGGCGGGTGTGTGGGTGGTCGGGGTTTGGTTGGCAGCCTGTTTGGCGGGTGTGTGGGTGGACGGGGTTTGGTTGGCAGCCTGTTTGGCGGGTGTGTGGGTGGACGGGGTTTGGTTGGCAGCCTGTTTGGCGGGTGTGTGGGTGGACGGGGTTTGGTTGGCAGCCTGTTTGGCGGGTGTGTGGGTGGTCGGGGTTTGGTTGGCAGCCTGTTTGGCGGGTGTGTGGGTGGACGGGGTTTGGTTGGCAGCCTGTTTGGCGGGTGTGTGGGTGGACGGGGTTTGGTTGGCAGCCTGTTTGGCGGGTGTGTGGGTGGACGGGGTTTGGTTGGCAGCCTGTTTGGCGGGTGTGTGGGTGGTCGGGGTTTGGTTGGCAGCCTGTTTGGCGAGTGTGTGGGTGGACGGGGTTTGGTTGGCAGCCTGTTTGGCGGGTGTGTGGGTGGACGGGGTTTGGTTGGCAGCCTGTTTGGCGGGTGTGTGGGTGGACGGGGTTTGGTTGGCAGCCTGTTTGGCGGGTGTGTGGGTGGACGGGGTTTGGTTGGCAGCCTGTTTGGCGGGTGTGTGGGTGGACGGGGTTTGGTTGGCAGCCTGTTTGGCGGGTGTGTGGGTGGACGGGGTTTGGTTGGCAGCCTGTTTGGCGGGTGTGTGGGTGGACGGGGTTTGGTTGGCAGCCTGTTTGGCGGGTGTGTGGGTGGTCGGGGTTTGGTTGGCAGCCTGTTTGGCGGGTGTGTGGGTGGACGGGGTTTGGTTGGCAGCCTGTTTGGCGGGTGTGTGGGTGGACGGGGTTTGGTTGGCAGCCTGTTTGGCGGGTGTGTGGGTGGACGGGGTTTGGTTGGCAGCCTGTTTGGCGGGTGTGTGGGTGGTCGGGGTTTGGTTGGCAGCCTGTTTGGCGGGTGTGTGGGTGGTCGGGGTTTGGTTGGCAGCCTGTTTGGCGGGTGTGTGGGTGGTCGGGGTTTGGTTGGCAGCCTGTTTGGCGGGTGTGTGGGTGGACGGGGTTTGGTTGGCAGCCTGTTTGGCGGGTGTGTGGGTGGTCGGGGTTTGGTTGGCAGCCTGTTTGGCGGGTGTGTGGGTGGTCGGGGTTTGGTTGGCAGCCTGTTTGGCGGGTGTGTGGGTGGACGGGGTTTGGTTGGCAGCCTGTTTGGCGGGTGTGTGGGTGGACGGGGTTTGGTTGGCAGCCTGTTTGGCGGGTGTGTGGGTGGTTGGTGGAGGGGACTGAGAGCGGGCTAACTCTGACATGCTCTCACAGTACAGCCAGGGTGTTCTTTCCAGGTGGCCCACCCACGCAACGCAACGCTGAAAACAGGGGTTTACTTTTTCATGACTCAGCTACATGTCAGCTACACTCCGGCCGCTGGCCAGGGGCCCCATTTGTGGCCAGCTTTGCCGCTTGGGTCACACGAATAGCAGGCCGGTCCAGGTTTGGTCCTAATTGGGCCTTTGGGCGCCCGCGGGGCGGCCTGATGAAGTTAACCATTTAGGTGAAGAAAGAAACACTGACTGAGAAGGAAGGAACACCAAAAACCCGCTCCTCCATCAAAACCCGCTCTTCCATCAAAACCCGCTCTTCATCATGACCCGCTCCTCCACTCCACTCTGAACCCTTAACCCTAGCACCTGAACCCCAGCCTGGCAACCCCTCATTTCTTGGTGCTTGGACAGCATCCCCTCCTTAGCCGGATGCTTGCCCGGTTGATCCCCCGCTCAGCAACATGTCTTGCTTGGGGGACTGTACACTGCGGTACCATTGCGAGTATGCTGGCTTATAATCCGCAAACATAGCGGTAGAGGGTAGCCCTCCCTTTCTTCTGCAGTCGGGCCTTACTTTTCCCCTTTTACTTGCTAACCCTTTCCGCAGCTGGGTACCCTTGCACTTACTTACTTTCCCCTTGTACTTTGCTTACCCTTTCCGCAGTTGGGCCTCGTGCTGTCCCGTGTTGATGAGTGGCAGTTCGACTCTTTTGCGCTCGAGACCGCGACGTGCGGGCGTCCCCTGTCTGTGCTGGCCTTTGCACTGTTCCAGCGGGGCGACCTCATAAAGCGCTTCAATCTGGATGAAGGCAAACTGGCTAGGTGCGCTCAGAGGGGATGTTTCTGTTTTAGGCTGCGTCAGCCACAGCTCAGCTACAGTTAAGCCAAAAAGAGAAAGCATCAGTTTAGCTACGGCCAGCTGAGCTTGCTGCACCAAGCCCTCTTGCTTGCGCCGCCGGCTGTTGGCCGGTAAAGTTTGGTCCTAAAGGACCCGGTGGTGGCCGCCCGGCAGCGCCCCGAAGGTGGCTCTACATGCGTTTTATGCACTAAATAATATTTGTATGACCTACTGCACTGTATACGGTCATACCATACCGTACTGCGGGACCTGTGTTTACTGTACTGAATTACCTGTTGTACTGCATACGGTCATACCATACCGTACTGCGGGACCTGTGTTTACTGTACTGAATTACCTGTTGTACTGCATACGGTCATACCATACCGTACTGCGGGACCTGTGTTTACTGTACTGAATTACCTGTTGTACTGCATACGGTCATACCATACCGTACTGCGGGACCTGTGTTTACTGTACTGAATTACCTGTTGTACTGCATACGGTCATACCATACCGTACTGCGGGACCTGTGTTTACTGTACTGAATTACCTGTTGTACTGCATACGGTCATACCATACTGTACTGCGGGACCTGTGTTTACTGTACTGAATTACCTGTTGTACTGCATACGGTCATACCATACCGTACTGCGGGACCTGTGTTTACTGTACTGCATGGCCCACTGAACTGTACACATACAGAGTAAAATAGCTTTTGTGTGGGAAGCTGGAGTCGCCGATTCCCTGGCTCCCGCTAGCGAACATCAATCCTCTGTCTCACACCCTCCTTTCCCGCCCTCCACCCTATATCCTAAACCCTCATTTCCTGCCCTCAACCCTAAATCCCAAATCCTACTTTCCCATCCTCAACCCTAAATCCTATACCATAATCGCCTTGAACCCAAAATCCTAAACCCTCATTTCCCGCCCTCAACCCTAAATTCGGAACCCTCCTTTTACGCCCTCAACCGTGCATGCCATATCCACCATGCCTCTGAATCTGCCTTTTCCCCCGCTCGTAGCCCCTCCCCCCCTTCCCTTCCCTGCGGCCCCACTGTTACCCACGACTGTTCCCTATCCTGCCTCACGGCCACGCCAGGTATCAGCCCTGCACTGGAGAGTATTTGCGGCATATTGCCCTCCAACCCCTCAACTCCCTCAACGAACTTTGCCTCCTCAACCCCTCACCTCCCTTCAACACCACTAGTGTAAAAGTATAGATCGCTGATGACTAGGAGCCCCTTTTCTGGTAGACATAGTGTCCGACCACTACAACTACCTCCTGAACCCTAAAAACTAATCCCACCTCCTCACGGCCCCTCCAGGTTCCTGCTGTGCATCGAGGAGGGCTGCGCATTGCCCTTACCCGCCTCAACCCCCTCACCTCAAACACCTCAAAATCCCTACCCTGCCTCGCAGCCCCGTCAGGTTCCTGCTGTGCATTGAGGAGGGCTGTTCATTGCCTTCAACACCCTTAACCCCCTTAACCCCCCCTCAACCCCTCCACCCTTAACTTGGCCTCCAAAAACACCTCAAACACCACTACCTCCTTGACCCTCAAACACCACTACCTCCTCACGGCCCCTCCAGGTTCCTGCTGTGCATCGAGGAGGGCTACGCGTCCAACCCGTACCACAGTAGTACTCACGCGGCCGATGTACTGCGCACGCTGCACGTGGTTTTGACGCGGGGCGGGGTGCTGAGTGCTTTGGAGCAGGCAGCGGCCGTCAGGGTCTCGCAGGACGATGGGACGGCGGTGCCTGCCAGCGTTGCGGTGAGTGCGATGGACTGTGCTTAAACCAAGTAAACCCTAGGCCCATCACCCCCTAAACCCTGAACCAGGCCTCGCATGACGGCGGGACGGCGGGGCCTGCGGTGAGTGCGATGGACTGTGCTTGAACCAAGTAAACCCTAGGCCCATCACCCCCTAAACCCTGAACCAGGCCTCGCATGACGGCGGGACGGCAGGGCCTGCCAGCGACGCGGTGAGTGCGATGGACTGTGCTTGAACCCTCAACTCGTAAACCCCAGTCCCATAAACCCCTGAACCCTAAACTAGGTCTTTCTGGATGGAGTTCTGGAGTCTAACAATATAACAAAATGTGTGTTTGGGGTGTGAAAGGTACATGTGGATGCTAATGAAGTAACGATCCATCGTCGGTGCTTGTCTTCAGACGGAAACCGATTCCTTTTTGAAGGTTTGCCCTGAGGGTAGCTTTGGAAGAAACAATCAACAGTGCGTAGGGATGAGTTATAACACCGGCTCAAGCACTAACCCCGCTCCGAGGCTAAGTCCTCAACCCTAAACCACCGGCCCACGCACTAAACCCGCTCCCAGGCTAAACCCTAAATCACAGGCCCAAGCACTAACCCCGCTTCCAAGCTTTATCCGAATCCTTGAACCACGGACCCACGCACTAACCCCGCTCCCAGACTAAGCGCTAAACCACAGGCCCAAGCACTAACCCCGCTCCCAAGCTTAACCCGAATCCCTGAACCACGGACCCACGCACTAACCCCGCTTCCAAGCTTTACCCGAATCCCTAAACCACAGACCCACGCACTAACCCCGCTCCCAGACTAATCCCTAAACCACGGGCCCGCGCACTAACCCCGCTTCCAGGCCAAACCCCAATACCCTTTACCCTAAGCCACGGGCCCACACACAAACCCCGCTCCCAGGCTTAACCTGAAACCCTAAACCACGGACCCACGCACTGCCCCGTTCCCAGGCCGATATGTCCACCTCCACCACACTCGTCACGTCGTACCTTTCAGCCATCGTCCACGACTTTGATCACAGGTGAAAAGTGTGATCGTGTGGCTGTGAGGGGGCAGTCTGCAGTGCCAGGCTAAATCATGAACCCTAAACCCACAGCTTGATCACAGGTGAAAAAGTGTTCATGTGGAGCCGTGTGGGGGGCGGTCTGCAGCGCCAGGCTGAACCCTAAACCCTGAACCCACAGCTTTGATCACAGGTGAAAATAGTGCTCGTGTGGAGCTGTGTGGGGGGCAGTCTGCAGCGCCAGGCTTAACCCTAAACCCTAAACCCACGACAGGTGAAAAATTGCAGGTGTGGAGTTGTGTAGGGGAGGAAGGGGCGGTCTGCAGTGCCAGGGTATAGGGTTTGAGAAATCGAGCCCCAGGTCTCTGTGAGCTATGATGTATGGCATGGACGACTTCAATCTTAGGTCAGGGATGGAGCCCCAGGTGTCTGGGATATGTGATGTATGGCAAGCACGACTTTGATCGCAGGTAAGAGAGGGCTCGGGCGGAGCTGTGGAGTGGGGGCCTGCACCATCAGGGTTTAGGGTTCAGGGATGGAGCCCCAGGTGTCTGGGATCTGCGATGTATAGCATGCATGATTTCGATCACAGGTATGTGTGGAGGTTTTGGGGGGCTGCCTGCAGTGCTAGGGTTTAGGGATGAGGCCCAGCAACAGGAACCCTAGGGGTGTAGGGTTTAGGGATGAAGCCCGAACCCTGGACCCTGGACCAGGAACCCTAGGGTTTGAGGGATGGAGCTCTTGACCCGAAAGGCCTAGGGATAGGGATGAAGCCCGAACCCTAGTCTCTAGGTGTTTGGGAGCTGTGGGGTATGGCATGCAGCGTGTCTTGTTTTGGCTAGGAGTCCACCTCCGGCGGGCTGCCCGGCCTGACAAACTGCTCTCCTAACCTAACTGCTCCGACCTCAACTACTCACCAAACTTCCTCCAAGCCTACGCCTGACAAACTGCTATCCAAAACTAAGGGCTCGCGAGGCCCAACTACTCACCAAACCTCCTCCAAGGCTTACGCCTGACCAACTGCTGTCCAAACCCAATTACTCACTAACGTCCTCCAAGGCTTAAATCGGACCAACTGCTGTCCAAACCCAACTCCTCACTAACGTCCTCCAAGGCTTAAATCGGACCAACTGCTGTCCAAACCCAACTACTTGCTAACGTCCTCCAAGGCTTGAATCGGACCAACTGCTGTCCAAACCCAACTACTCGCCAAGCCCACCTACTGCACTCTTCAAACCCAAGTGCTCCCCAAACCCAACTGCCTCGATTGCGATGCTGTCCGAATGCAGGGGCGTCAACAACGACTTCTTGATCCGCACCAGCGACCCGCTCGCCCTGCTCTACAACGACGTCAGCCCGCAGGAGAACCACCACGTCGCGGCAGCCTTCCTGCTCATGCGCCATGAGGAGTACAACTTTATGCACCGGGGGAATAAGCATGTAAGGAGAAGGGAGCAAGGAGGGAGCAAGGGGGGAATAAGCATGTAAGGAGAAGGGAGCAAGGGGGGGAAAGCAGTTAAGGAGGAGGGAGCAAAGGGGTGATAAGCATGCAAGGGGGAGTCTGTCCGCCCGCCGCCTGCTTTTGATGCTCAGTGGCTCAGTGCCCTGTCCTGTCTGCCTGCTGTCAGTCAGCGCATCTGCCCCCCCGACGACTGACTATGCTGCTCAGTGCCCTGCCCTGCTTACCTGCTGCCTGAGAGCGCCTCTGTCCCCTTGCGGCTGCTTCTGCTGCTCTCCCCTGCAGCTGCTTCTGCTGCTCTTCTCAGCTTTATCCTCACTGCCTACCGGCTGCTCAGTGCCCTGTCGTCACTGCCTGCTGCCCGCCTCTGTCCCCTTGCAGCTGCCTCTGCTGCTCTCCCCTGCAGCTGCTTCTGCTGCTCTGCTCAGTGTCCTGTCCTCACTGCCTGCCGGCTGCTCAGTGCCCTGTCCTCACTGCCTGCAGCCCGCCTCGGTCTCCTGTCGCTGCTTCTGCTGCTCTGCTCAGTGCTTTGTCCTCACTGCCTGCCGGCTGCCCAGTGCCCTGTCCTCACTGCCTGCTGCCCGCCTCTGTCCCCTTGCGGCTGCCTCTGCCGCTCTCACCTGCAGCTGCTTCTGCTGCTCTGCTCAGTGCCCTGTCCTCACTGCCTGCAGCCCGCCTCTGTCCCCTTGCGGCTGCCTCTGCCGCTCTCACCTGCAGCTGCTTCTGCTACTCTGCTCAGTGCCCTGTCCTCACTGCCTGCAGCCCGCCTCTGTCCCCTTACGGCTGCCTCTGCTGCTCTCCCCTGTCGCTGCTTCTGCTGCTCTGCTCAGTGTCCTTTCCTCACTGCCTGTAGCCTGCCTCTGTCCCCTTACGGCTGCCTTTGCTGCTCTCCCCTGTCGCTGCTTCATCTGCTCTGCTCAGTGCTTTGTCCTTCCTACCTACCGGCTGCTCAGTAGTTTATCCTGCCTGCTGTCTGCTCAGAGCCCTGTCCTCACTACCTGCTGCCTGCTCAGTGCTTTGTCCTCCCTGTCGGCCATCTGCTCAGTGCCCTGTCCTCACTAGCTGCTGCCCGCCTCTGTCCCCGATCAGCTGAAGGGCATCCTTCGCAAGACAGTCATAGACCAGGTGCTGTCCACGGACATGAGGCAGGCGAGTGGAGGGCCGAAGGGGGGTAGGAGGTGGCACAGCGCAGATCCTGGCAGATCCTGACAGATCCTGGCAGATCCTGACCCGTGGCAGCCGGAGCACGCCGCCAGGCATGTGTGAGGCAGCATATCCTTCCTGGCTGAAAAATTGGAAAATATATATCGTAAAAAAAAATGTGGAGATCATTGAAGGCGAGAGGTACATCGCCCTGAACGACTTGTCTGCCTTCCTGCCGCTCCCCCTCCGTGCAGCATTTTGCCATGACGGGCCTCTTTGCCTCCAAGGTTGCTTCAAGCCATCAACACAGCGAGAGCCGCTCCAGCATCAGCCGCAGCAGCGTGCTGGGGAACAACCCGAGCGGGCGGCCATCCATGGCCGGCCGTACGCTCACGGTCGCCGGCGGCATCTCAGCCTCGGCTTTGCGGGAGCAGCCAAGCCGGAGCAGCAGCCGCAGCAACGTCCGCACCGGGCTGCTGGGCGCTTCGTCGCTGCGCCCGCTGACCATTCCGGTGGCGATGATACCCGGGGAGCATACTGGGGAGGAGGCAATCGTTCCGGGCGGGGACACCTCGGCGCAAGGTCGCGGCGGCGGCAGCTGCGGTGGCGGCGGCGCAACAGTGACGTGGGCCGCGGCATGCCCGCGGGGACGCAAGAGCCTCGAGTCACGGGCGCTGAACGTGTTCCCCACGAAGCTGCAGAGCTGCCTGTCCCCACGCCTGAGCCTCGACCTGGGGCCTCGTCGTGCGACGACGTGCAACTCAAGCCCCACCTCGGGCGCGAGCCCGGGCGGGCCACGCACGCGGGCGGCGTGGGGTCAGTCTCGCCCTGCACGCTTCGGCGCGGATAATACGGCCGCATCCGGCGCGGCGGCGCCGGACGGCGTTGCCCCGGATGTCTCCTCTCTCCCATCGGGACACAGGCCCTCGCCCCCCCCGGCAGCCGAGGCCTTCTTTTGGGTGGAGGGCACCACCAGCCGGGAGGCGCAGCAGCAGCATCGGCTGAGTCCCCAGCCGGAGGGCGCCCACGGGCGCTCGGGCTCATGCAGCCCTCGCTTCGCTTTGGGCGTGGAGCAGCCTGCCGCCGCCACAGAGCTGTTGGGCGATGCCCGCGGACCCGCTGCATCTGCGCCGGGCCCAATCGCTGAGTCAGCGCCCGCGATGGTGTCATCTCCTCCGCAGTGGGACGAGGAGACGTGTCATCTGATCCTCAAGGTGAATGGAGTGTGGATCATGTGTGACCATGTGTGACCTGGCATTCGGATCTGACCTGGCGCTCTGTTTAGCAACCCCGTGGATTAAGTGTGATCTGAGTGTGACTGGCATTCGGATCTGACCTGGCGCTCTGTTGAGCAACCCCATGGATGAAGTGTGAACGGAGTGTGACTGGCATTCGGATCTGACCTGGCGCTCTGTTAAGCAACCCCGTGGATTAAGTGTGATCTGAGTGTGACTGGCATTCGGATCTGACCTGGCGCTCTGTTGAGCAACCCCATGGATGAAGTGTGAACGGAGTGTGACTGGCATTCGGATCTGACCTGGCGCTCTGTTGAGCAACCCCGTGGATTAAGTGTGATCTGAGTGTGACTGGCATTCGGATCTGACCTGGCGCTCTGTTGAGCAACCCCGTGGATGAAGTGTGATCGGAGTGTGACTGGCATTCGGATCTGACCTGGCGCTCTGTTGAGCAACCCCATGGATTAAGTGTGGCCGGAGTGTGACTGCCATTTGGATCTGACCTGGCGCTCTGTTTTAGCAGCCCTGTGGAGTGATCCGCAGGGTGAGGCGTTCTCGGTGACCTCGTGGTTTAATGGGGGCCGGGGCCGAGGCTTTGATAGTTCGATCAATAGATGATGATTGGTGTCAAGTGCAGTGATCAGAATTGCAGTGATCAGAATTGCTAAGAGTATGAATTGATAAGAGTAATGGGTGACGCAAATGGGTGATTGGAATCACCAAATGTATCACTACGTAAATGCAGCAGAAATATCCTATCAATACGTTACCGGTGACTGGTGAGTAAAATAAGATACGTTGCCTACGGTCTGCCGGGGGTGGGCGTGGCTGGGGAGTGGGAAGGATTTGCGTATGGGGCCGCATTCCACTGCCAGAGCGTCTCTTAACCCCATCCAGGGATTTAGGAACACACGTATTTTTAGACATCATCCAAATTTCTCGACGTGTCGCATCTCTAGAGACGCAACTATCTTTTCACATTCAAAAATATTACTTTCGAGACGCCCTCTAAAATGCAAACCCCCGTTACCGAGGTTTGGAGCCACAGTGGAATGAGGCCCAAGATTTGTTTGTGCTTGCATTTTCGAACATGCCCTTTGGTTGGGATGCAGGCCGCCCTAGCACTTACAGACCCGATTAGGACAAACCTGGACCGGCCTACGCCTTGTGGCCAAAGCAGCAAGATTTGTTTGTGCTTGCATTTTTGAACATGCCCTCTGGTTGGGATGCAGGCCGCCACCCCCAGTGTTTCATTTTCGGCTACGAGCCCAACTTCTGAAGGCCGTCATAACAGCTAGAGGCCCGATTAGGACCAAACCTGGACCGGCCTACGACTTGGGGCCAACACAGCAAGGCTGGCCACAAAGGGGGCCTGTGGCCAGCGGCCAGAGTGTCGCTGACATGTAGCCGAGTCACAAAAAAATATAAACTGGATACCTCCCTCACCTGCGCTGCTGTTTGCTTTGTGTAGATGGCTCTCAAGTGCGCAGACCTCGGACACTTGACTAGCAGCAGGGCCGTGCACATGAAGTGGGTGGAGAGGCTGCAGGAGGTGAGTTTCACTTGGGGTTCGCGGGCGGGCAGGTGGGCAGGCTCGTGCGTGTCCCTCGTCCAGCCCCTGTCTTGGTAGCTGGTGGGAAGCTGCATTGTTGGAGCCTGACAAGGGCCTTGTGTCCACGCACATGGTAACGGCGCAGATGTGGCTCCGGCCCCAAGCTGCAATGTTTCCTCAACCTTCACGCCTTCATAGGGCGTAGTTCCCCCCCCCCATGAACACCGCTTTAGATGGCCCACCCTTGCAACCTTTTTATGTTCTTGCTTCCTGTCACCTCCGCCGGGCCTGCTACACATCGCCCCTCTTACAACCTTCCATGCCCATCCTTCACTCCACCTCCTTCCAGCCCACTCTCTGACACACTCTCCCCTTGCAGGAGCTCTTCCAGCAAGGCGAACCCCTAAACCCTAAATCAGCTTTGACACACTCACCCCTTGCAGGAGCTCGTCCGGAAGGGGAAACTCAAAACCCTAAACCCTTAACCCTAAACCCGCTCTGATACACTCCCCCCTTGCAGGAGCTCTTCCAGCAAGGCGACCAGGAGCGGGCGCTGGGCCTGCCAGTGTCCCCACTCATGGACCGCACCCGCTCGGGCGTCACGCAGAGCCAGACCAGCTTCTTCAACGTAGTGGCGCGACCGATGTACGCCGCCATGGCCCTGGCGTTCCCCGGCACGGCACCCATGGTCAACAGTCTCAACGACAACTACAGGTCAGGACTGAGGAGGAGGAGGAGGAGGAGGAGGAGGAGGGAGGGAGGAGGAGGATGAGGGGGAGGAGGAGGGGCTTGGGGAGGAGGAGGGGGAGGAGGAGGAGGGAGGGAGGAGGGGCTGGGGGAGGAGGAGGGGGGAGGGGACAAGGAGGAGGAGGGAGGGAGGAGGGAGGGAGGAGGGAGGAGGAGGGAGGGAGGAGGAGGAGGAGGGGATGCGGGGCTGGGACTTTGGGCCATGCTGAACATGACAGGCAGGGAATCATGAAGACCATACGTGTACCAAAGGTTGGCTTGGCTGAGGCTTGGCTGAGGCTTGGCTGAGGCTCTGCCGCTGTTTTAAATACCCATCTACATTTCCGCAAGGCCTGTACCATGTGCCTGTGTGCTCTCTCGCGGACGAGGTTAAGACTAGGGGGCACAGGTGTGCTGATGTCATCAATGTTTCTGTTAGCGCGCTTCAGCCACAAGTCAGCAACCTCACGGCCTACGGCCGTCAGGCCTGGTTCAGCAAGTCCTGCTGCTCGGGCCACCGGCCATAAGTCGTTCAAGATTTCGTCCCCATTGGCCCAGAGGTGACCGCACGTCATGTCGTCACCCCCCTAGGGTGGTCTGGTGCCCACTAAAAGAAACACTGGCTGCTCACTCAATATTATTGATCGCTTCGCACTTACACCCAATCTGCCGCTCTGCAGATTCTGGAGCGAAATAGAGGAGGCGGGCGAGAGGGGTTAGAACTGGAGATCCAAGTGCACGACGGTGTGAACAGTGGAGGAAGTGTGGGCAGGTTTCCACACAACTGTTATGAGTTCACTTGAAACCGCCTGATTTAGACTTTTCAGCATAAAGTCAAGTGGTTCGAGGGGCGAACGTCCCCGGGGTCACAGCCCTGGTAAATATTTAGTTTTTTTATTATCAAAATAATTGCCTTTCTTATCGAGCATTGTGCATGCCAAGGGCTGCATGTTGTTTAGATATCAGGCCTTGTAGTACGAGTACCTGTCATGCACCCATCTTTCTTCTCAAATTTCCAACTAAGCAGTTGGAGCCTCCGCGACCATACATTTTTAGCATGGCCCAGAGGTGTCCAGGCGTTGAGCTACCGCGCCTTTTTGAGTAGGGCCCAGAGGTTTTACGTCTTTGACCTACCAAGCCTTTTTTAGCAGGGCCAGATGTGTAAGGCCTTTGACCTACCAAACATGTTTCAACAGGGCCCAGAGGTAAACGTCTTTGACCTACCCAGTAATGGTAATTTTAAGCAGGGGCCAAAACGACTTTGACACACCAAGCCTTTTTAACATGGCCCAGAGGCATAATGTCTTTGAACTACCAAGCTTTTTTAGCAGGGCCCAGAGTACCCAGAGGTGTAAGAGCGGCATCATTGCCAAGCTGCCAGTCTCCAGTCCAAACTAGCTCATGCCAGCCTGCCTCATCAGCCTCATCTTGATGGTCTGTGTTGACGGGAGGCACTCCTCCCAGGCACCAAGCCATATTCTCTTAGTTTTTAATTCTTCACGGCATGGCTCATGGCTGTAAGACCCGCAAACGGGCAGCGGGCGCAATTCAGCAGCGACCACATGGAAGTGCGGAAGAATGGCCTCGTGCTCCAAACCTCTTGTTCGGTATCTTCCACCACAGCAACAACGATAGCATGATAGCGAGCAATCGAGCTCTGTGGACCAGCCCGGTGCCTCGTTACCAGCCACATATGACATCTTGTACTTCAGGGGGCAGCGGGACTCGACTGCTAGTGTGCCGCTTGAAGAGCCTCTGCCCAAGTCCGTTTTGCACAAGCCTCCTCTATCAAGGCACACCTTCACTCTTCTTGCCCTCACGTTACGGACGGTGACACCACCATATCTTGTGCTACTTATACCCGCATAATCGAAGAAAATGCCCACTCTTTACCCTTGTATAACAATCACATGTGGCAGTCTTCTGCTTGCCACTTTTCTCTGAAGCGCTGCATCCTCCGTATGCGAGCCAACCTCTTATGGACAGCTAAACGGGCACTTCTCTTCCGTATTCCCTACAAAACAACAGTGCGCTCGTTTACCGATGGCCTTTGCCCCATATGTACACCACCTCCTACTGGCCCACCTGACGCTACTTCTGACACACAGGGACACATGTTTGGAAGATGCAGGCATCCCCGTATGCAGGCCTCTTATATCTCCCGACACAACAAGGCCCTCTGCCTCATCCAACGTTCCCTCCACAGAGGCACAAAGAGTGGAATGTTCACAATTATGGATGCCACACCCGCTACATCCCTCCCACCAGGAGTCTATGACACCCGTATCCCGCAATGGATGCTTCCCGCTGTCCCCCCTGCCACACTCTGCCGCCTTCGTCCTGATCTCCTCTTAATTGAAGGCCTTACCATTGCCGATCTCCACAGTTATCCTCCCGCCCGGCTTGCCGACCCTGCCTTCCTTCTTGACCTCCAACACCGTTGTACCATCCATGTTATTGAGCTCGGGTTTACCTCCAATCTACAATTCTGCCTGTCCCACAAATCCACACAACATGCACAGTTAGTACAATTGCTTCGCTCCGCAGGATGGAACCTCACTACACCTGTTATAGACCCTCTCCACATTCCTGCCCCCCACCCTCTTACATATCTGTTACCCCCCCCCTGCTAAAGACATCCTCTACCCCTATGTTCACCTCGTCATCATTGGTTGCTCTGGCATTTTCTATAAAGATATCATGCACCTCTTTCCAGTCCTTGGTATCACACCCTTCAACGTCCCCCCACTGCTCAAACAACTAGCAATTCACACTGTCCAATCTGCCTATTCCATTCATCGACTTCGCCGTTACCTTGAAAACAGTCCACCCGACTGCCGTCCAGCATCTCCCCCTGTTCTCACTGACCCGCCATAGCCCCTTTCTCCCTTTAAGGGTATACAGACCGGGGCTTGGGCGTCTCGTCAACCTATACTTCCCAAAATCCACGCCGCATCGGCGTTCTCTTTTCTTTTCTTTTTTTGATGTCCTGTCGTAACACAAAATGCCACAGAAGCTGCATGTCTCAGGACCACTTGGCTCCAAGCTACAGGCTTCCCTACATTGGCACAGCAAGATGTGCGCTCCGACGTGCAACCGCATAGCTGATAGCTTGGTTATCGTCCCACAGCCAAGCACATTGTACACCGTCGGCGCATCCCCAGCTACTGATGGTCCATATTCTTGTTGAACATCCTCCGACTCTCGGGGGGTTGTCATCGCAAAGTGGCCAGGGCTTGGCATCATCGCCTCTGTACGGGAACTCAGCCGACATGCTCAAGCTGTGGCTAGAAGCTGGTGGAAGCTGACAAGGGCCCCCCACCAGCTGGGCTAGCATGCAGCTGAAGATGACGTCAAGGGTCCACACCTCGCACGTTTCAATGAAGCCCTGAGAAGGGGAGGCTAAAATGGCCTAATAATGATGTGATTGTGCGCTGTCGCTTCGTCGAGTTCTCCTTGGCCAGCTTCTCAGCTCCTCTCTTGCACTCTTTCAGTCTTTCCCCTGTTGGTGATTCCTTAGGGCCACTGGGTTGTCTGTGAATTTCAAGACCTTCAAACAATGCTCTCAGAAGGTTGTTATTGCTTAATTCACAGCAACTACCAATGAAGCTACACCGTGTGAGTCCATAATGGGTGCACGCACAACGGTGCATGTGATTCCGGAGCCATGACACCCCCTCGTCACCCCGTGCCAAAATTGCATGCCAAGAGGGGTTTGGTATTCTGTGTGGAATTTTTATGATGCATATCTGTATCATTTAACAGTAGGAATGCAATGGAGAAGCTATCGTCTCACTCTGATGTTGAAAAAATATCACAATTTTCAAAAAAGCATTTTTGCCCCCCTCCCCCCCTACTTTGACCCTCTATAACTCCCAGCCCCCCAGGCCAAACTAATTTTAACCAGACATGGAAAGCTCTCGACAAGCTCTACAACTTTTGATGATGGGGTGTATTCAGTTGTTTTCGCCCTCCCCTCGAGGTACGCTTGTTTCTTTCCTTTTTGAGGGCAAGAAGGAGGGGGGAGCAAGAAAGAACTGGAAACACCCCCATCATCTTAAATTGTAGAGCTTGACGAAAGCTTTCCATATCTGGTCATAAATGCTTTTTGGCCCAACGGTGACTGAGGTTCAGAGAGCCAAACAATGAGCATTTCGTAGATTTCACCAAGGCATATATTGTGAATAATATCTCAACCCCGACAAAACTGCGTGATGTGAAGATCTCATTGCACAGGGCAGATCCAGGGCTTTCCAACGACCCCTATGCATGGTCAACGGCCAACGTTAAGTGCCCGATCAACGCATGTCAAACTAGGGGGGGGGGCAAGCCCTTAAAAACGTTTATTTTTTTCTTGAAGCCGAGATACCCTCCCAAAAGCCCTTAGGTGCAACTCCCATGTCAAACGGATGAGTTTTGGAGAAGTAGGGGTGGAGGAGTTACCGGTTTTTCTTCTGCCCTCCCCTCGGGCAAGAATGGGCTAGAATCTAGACGGGCTAGGGTCTCTTCGCTCTATGGGATGGTCTTTTTCCTTCTCCCTTTTCCGTTTGTTCCATGTCTTTCTCATCCAGACTTAAGTTTCTTCTCCTCCCGATCAGAAAACCTAGAGCCCATACGGTCGAGCCTTTGCAGCGTAGTGCAGAGGTCGGTGTGATGTCATGAACTGGTTGACATATGAATTACAGGGACTATTTTTTGTTGACAAATGAAATCTGGTACGAAAAGCAGTGCCTCAGCTGGCCAGCCACCATGAAGGAGAAGCGTCCCTGTCCTCACTGCCAAGACTTGACAAATACGTATCTCGTGTGACCCTGCCTAACAAAGCGTGACAGGCCCAGTCACCCTCAGGGTCTTAAAAAGTCAGGAGCAAAAATGAAGGCGCGAGCCCAAATGAAAGATTCAGGAGCAAGGATGGAGGCGCGAGCCCAAATAAAAGATTCAGGCGCAGGGATGGAGGCGCGAGCCCAAATAAAAGATTCAGGCGCAGGGATGGAGGCGCGAGCCCAAATAAAAAATTCAGGAGCAGGGATGGAGGCGCGAGCCCAAATAAAAGATTCAGAAGAAGGAGCAGGGATGGAGCCCAAAAAATATACATCTGGCAGTCCAGATTCAAATAAAACCATCAGATTGTAGGTAGACATTACCCTGACAAATTGGAAGATAAAAGACAAATGTACATGTACCGGTATGCAAGTATGCCCGAAGTGGGATACAGACATTGTGGGGCTTCTGCGACTGCAGCGAAATCTTTGAAAAATACGGGAATGTTCAAGGCCCTGAATAGAACAACACTGACAAGGTTCCAGGAGCAGCGTGCAGCTGACTGTTATGTCTCCTCCACGAGCTCAAGCAAGCATCGTGGGGGGCTGAAAACAGGCAGGAAAACAAGTCCCATGCGAGTACCATTACTGCCTAACTGGGATACGGACATTGTATGGCGGCGACAAGGACAGCATCAAACAGACATATGCTTTCTGAGCCTCTTGTTGTCGGGGGATAATTGTCTCTTTGTGAGCTGCATGGCAGTGTTGACAGCCCTGCTCAATGCATGTTGCTGACGAGCTCTGGGGGCAGCTAGCTGCTGACCAGTGACCATGCAGCTGTCTGCCCCTGCATGTCCTCAAGCAAGCATCATAGGATCCTTGTGAGCTGATATCTTGGCCCTGAAAGCAGCCAGAGCCTCAGGCTTCAAGCTCGCTGTCATGGACTCAACGAGTTGCCCCCCGCGGTAGAGATGAAACCAAGGCACGCGGGTGATGCCTGAGGCATGAAAGAAAGCATCGAAGGCTGGAGTAGACCCATTGCACTTGATGAACGTCACATTGGGGTTGGCCTCAGCGATCTTCTTAAGTTTCTGCGAAGCACAAGGCGGTAGGAGAGTAAAAGAGCTGCCTGGCAGCATATTATTTCAGTTTCACCCCCTGGTTTCACCGTGCCAGATTTTGCAGTAGGGTTTCAAGGATAGGTACCTTGCGGCCGTTATAATTCTCCCAAAATCCAAAAGCTGAAGCCTACAGGTGTAGCGCAGCCCTGCAGCTGACAAGTTGTCATGCAGCAGACGCGATAAATTCCCTCTGAGGCAGGTGACTGGCAAAGCAGCCTGGCAGACAGGCAGGGCGCTAGCACAGCTCAAAGTCGTGGTTGACAGATACGGTAGGTCCACATACCGGATGCAAGGACTTGCAGGCGTAGCAGTCCTCTGCGAAAAAATTCACAACCACCAAGCGCTCGGTGCCTTGAATGGTGTCGTGCAGTTCTTGAGGGGAGCTCATAAGGGACACGTGGCCCTCCTCCTTCCACCACTTCATGCCAGTCGCTAAGCGTTGTTGTTCCAGCTGACGCTCGCGTACCCTGCAATTTCATTACCGAAATAGAGTCGTCAGCGCCAAAGCCATGCAGCCTCGAAGTTCACAGTTCACGGGCACGTCCGGGCTGAAATTGGCAGATAAGTGCAGCGTGAGTGTTCGTTGGCTAGCCTCTCTGACCTGGCTTCTGAATCCTCCCTTCTCTTCACTGCATCGGGATGCCAGGTGGACATCTGGGTGGACATCGTTGCTCTTGCGACGGGGTGCCCTCGGGGAACGGCATTGGGTGCAGTTTGACTTCGTCCCCGGGTGTCGATGGAAGGGACGTGAGACGCCATCTGCTTACGCACGATCATTGTATAATTCCTAGTCGGCGAAATTGTGTTTGCTTTATAAAGACTTTGTGACAGCGCCCCGGTGCAGCTGCCTTACAACATCCAGCCTGGACAGATACGACGGTTCAGATGGAACGCGTGGCTGCAATGACGTGGTAGGCTCTGTGCTCTTCAGCGTCAGTAGCGCTGCGTATGCTACCTTGGAAGTGACGACAGACATAATCCCCTGATATTGACCTTCCATCCTGTTCCACACCTCGAATTTGTCGCAAACAACCCTTTCTGCGATTGCTGATCTGGCAACGTAGTGACGCCCGACCCTGGCACACAAAGCCGATGTGAAGGTTTTTCACTCCCAGTGTTCGTTGATGATGAAATCTCTCACCTATATCATAAGGATCACGTTCCTTTCACTCTCCTGTTCAGTTGGCCTCAGTAACCCAGACTTGGGAGACCTCTAAGCTGTTGAGGCGAAAGACGCACAAGAAAGCTTCAAGGTGGTTGACGTAGCGACGTAACAACATCACACGAAATGCAGTCCGTTATGCAGGAGCTATTTGGCACATCTAGGAACGTCGACCCGGGGTACACCTGGCAAGACCGCGAGATCAGATTCGATGTCGCAATCAGCGACTTCAATTGCAGAACCTCCGAAGAAGTGATAGAGACCATGGTAAGTAGTTCAGACAGGGGTCCTAGAAACTCCGTACTGAAGAAATGAGGTCTAACTCGAGCATGCCTGCATGTCCAGGACCATGCACCCCTGTCCAGGGCCATGCACTCCCTATCCGACCCGACCTGAGCGTGCATGCATGCATGCATGTCACCACTGTAAGGTCTAATCTCACCGCGCATGCATGTCGCCACCACTGCGAGACCTTGGTCAGTGGTCCTATCTAGCAGGGGGCCTAGCAAGGCTATGCTGATGGAATCAGGTCTTAACCCACTTTGTTTTGGTTCATGTCGCTGGTTTCCCCTGGTTTGCTGCGCCTGGCCCTTTCGAATAAGGCTTTTGGATAATTGCATCAATTTTGTGACAACAACCCAGGCTTGCGTGTGGCCATGCGCCCCTAAACAAGGACCCGTTAGAGGACACCAAGCTTAGCAATTGAGACGAGGGTGAGCTGCATACAGCCCACCTTGGGGAGTGCGTAACCACGCCCTCCTGATAGTAAAAGTTCGAACCCGAGCGTGTGCATGTCACCATGCACCCTGGAACAGCGTCACTAGTCCTAGCAGGCGCAAGGAGGTCTAACCCGAGCGTGTGCATGTCGCCATGAGCCCCGCCACAATGACCGGTGGAAACAGGAGAATACCGAGGGAACGACGGTGACCATGGCTAGCTGCATGCAGCCCTTTTATGCGGGGAGGACAGCCGGGCCCCTTCTAGGTAGGATCAGGATCAGGATCAGCCGGGCCCCTGCTTGGTAGGATCAGGATCAGGATCAGGATTGTGTTTTTTGCCATATCTAAGCTGATTGTGTTTGTTGCCATGCCTGCTACAACCAGGACCCGGTGGAGGACACCAAGGGGAACAATGGCGACTTGGGTGAGCTGATCAGGTCTAATCTGATTGTGTTTGTTGCCATGTCTGCTACAACCAGGACCCGGTGGAGGACACCAAGGGGAACAATGGCGACCTGGGCGAGCTGCATGCAACCAACCTGCGCCTCATGTGGGTGTCCAAGAAGAGCAAGCGAACCAACATTTCGATCGGCTACAACTGTGTCTCGGCAGTGAACGTCAAGGAGGCAAACTCAAGGATCAAAGGTGGGGCCAGGCAGGCTAGCCTTTATGGTGGGGGCAGGGGGCTGGCGAGCAAGCCTTTAGACATTGGTAGCAGTGCTGTGCAATCGCATCGTCATCCAGAGATCGTGTTAGTAACTACGGTCCCTTTCGGATAAAAGTAGCTGAATTTGCCTCGAAATTACGCTGACTGAAACTCAGCTACGCAATTCAGCCGCCGTAAGGACCGTTATGGGCACAGCACTGATAGGTGGTGCTTATCCACATTTGAATGTCATAGAAGTGCAAGGGAACCTAGGTTTCCTTCGGGCACAAGTGCGTCTCGGCGGTGAATGCAAAGGAGGCAAACTCAAAGATTAGAGGTAGGAGCGGGCTGGCAAGCCCTTTGGCACAGGCAATGCTTCTCCTCGTGCATGCGGGTGCTGCACAAGGCCACACGAGCCTAAATGCTCTGGTCAGCGCCAGAGATGTGCGCATGTGTGTTTGTGTGTGTACCTTTCTATGAGCATTCTAAGACGCGTCGCGTTTAAATGCTTCCCCAGCACTGCCCCAGACCCAGTATGGAAGTGCATTTCGGGGCTGGGGTATTCACTTTGACGGTGTACTGCTGCTGATGTACTGGATTGTGCACTACCGCCGATGGACGTCATGTTGCACTGCTGCTGATAGACTGGATGGTGTACTGCCGCCCATGTACACGTCGTGGTGTACCGCCGCTGATACACTTCATGCTGTACTGCAGGGAAAACACAGGCTGTGTACGTGATGACCAAGTACAACAACCAGGCAAGACATGACCTCAGTCATGCGCTCTGCAGTAGTGTGATTTCAAATCTGATCAGTTTCGATGCTCTTAAATCGCATTTCTAAGCACGCGGCGATTCCATTTTCTGCCGCCCCATGCTTCCCATGGCATGCTCTGGCACACCTATCCGAAGACTTTAATTTCCTTGCTCAGATCGCGCCTCTGTGCTGATGGGCTCAGACGGTGCGGCAGCACTCTCATGATTTGAACTGCTGTGCGACAGAGCTTCATTTTGTGCGTGCCAGCCCCACGTTGGGGGACGCTGGGCGACCATCGCTGGGCGAAAATGGACCAAACCTTTAACCCTGAACCCTAAATTCTTAACCTTTAACCCTAAACCCTTAACCCTAAACCCTTAACCTTTAACCCTAAACCCTAAACCCTTAACCTTTAACCCTGAACCCTAAACCTTTAACCCTAAACCCTTAACCCTAAACCCTTAACCCCTAACCCCGAAGGGGACCACCCCTGCACCAGTCTGATACCGGTGGCCCTAGCAACAGGGCTTCCTGCACCAGCCTGCCCCGGCCGCAGGCTGTGATGTAGATGAATCGTACCTGAATTGTAGCTGAATCACAGCTGAATTGTAGCTGAATCGTCATCAATTTTAACTAAGTACCCTACACCTGACAGTGGCGCCCCTGCTTTTGGTTCCCTCAGAGGTTTGAATTCATCTTCACGTCGCTTTCCGCGAACTCGTCCGGGATGTTCCAAACGCTGATGGGCACGTTCAAGGCCTACGACAACAGCCGCTTGTACCGGGACTTAAAGCTCAGGGGTGGGGCTTTGTCTATCTATCGGTTTCTGGATCACGCACAACCGAGGGGGGGAGGTTATTAACTTATTATATAAAGTAAATTGTATACGTGTTGATTAGCGGTAAAGTATCTGTATATTAATATAAGAGACACCCTACAGCTTCCCTTGTTTTTTATTAAATGCACTAATACCTAAACCCTGACCCTGAATCCAGTTGGGAAACCCTACCCCGGTACCCCCTAACCTTGAATCTGGCCTTGTACACCTCTACCCTGACCCTGAACCCTGTCTAGAACCCTTGACGCTGACCCTGAACCCAGCCTGGAAGCCCTGACTCGTTATCCTAAATCCTGCTGTCAGGTGCCCTGATTCAAGACCGAGAGCTGCGGCTGCTGCCCCTGGAGCAAACATTCAGCCGCGTGAACGGAGTTTGGAACCTCAGCAGTGAGCAGGTGAATGCGTCAGGGTTGAAGATTTGACAAGGGAGGATTTGGTCAGGATTTGGCAAAGATTTGGCAAGGATTTGGCAAAGGAGGATTTAGCAAGGATATGGCAAAGGAGGTTATTTTAGTGGTCACTGGTTACGAGTCGTTACCAAAGTGGTACCCGAGCGCTTCATTCCGCGGAGCCGAGGTTCAGTTGCGCGGTAACATAAATCGTTGAAATTGATTCGGATCAGGAAAAATTTTGGCGCCTAAGCCACGCTTTCACCTGAGACATCTCTACTGGTAACCAAACAATGAATTTTAAATGCCACTGAAACACATGCCAATGCCAATGCCAATGCCACTGCCACTGCCAATGCCACTGCCACTGAAACACATGCCAATGCCAATGCCAATGCCACTGCCACTGCCAATGCCACTGCCACTGAAACACATGCCACAGCCACTGAAACACATGCCAATGCCACTAAAACACATGCCACTGCCACTGAAACACATGCCACTGCCACTGAAACACATGCCACTGCCACTGCCACTGAAACACATGCCACTGCCACTGAAACACATGCCACTGCCACTGAAACACATGCCACTGCCACTGAAACACATGCCACTGCCACTGAAACACATGCCACTGCCACTGAAACACATGCCACTGCCACTGAAACACATGCCACTGCCACTGAAACACATGCCACTGCCACTGAAACACATGCCACTGCCACTGAAACACATGCCACTGCCACTGAAACACATGCCACTGCCACTGAAACACATGCCACTGCCACTGAAACACATGCCACTGCCACTGAACCACATGCCACTGCCACTGAAACACATGCCACTGCCACTGAAACACATGCCACTGCCACTGAAACACATGCCACTGCCACTGCCACTGAAACACATGCCACTGCCACTGAAACACATGCCACTGCCACTGAAACACATGCCACTGCCACTGAAACACATGCCACTGCCACTGAAACACATGCCACTGCCACTGAAACACATGCCAATGCCAATGCCAATGCCAATGCCAATGCCACTGCCAATGCCAATGCCACTGAAACACATGCCAATGCCAATGCCAATGCCAATGCCAATGCCACTGAAACACATGCCAATGCCAATGCCAATGCCAATGCCACTGAAACACATGCCAATGCCAATGCCAATGCCAATGCCAATGCCAATGCCACTGAAACACATGCCAATGCCAATGCCAATGCTAATGCCAATGCCAATGCCAATGCCAATGCCACTGAAACACATGCCAATGCCAATGCCACTGAAACACATGCCACTGCCACTGCCAATGCCAATGCCAATGCCAATGCCAATGCCAATGCCAATGCCAATGCCACTGCCAATGCCACTGCCAATGCCACTGCCAATGCCAATGCCACTGCCATTGCCACTGCCAATGCCACTGCCAATGCCAATGCCACTGCCACTGAAACACATGCCAATGCCAATGCCACTGCTAATGCCAATGCCACTGCTAATGCCAATGCCACTGCTAATGCCAATGCCACTGCTAATGCCAATGCCACTGCTAATGCCACTGCTAATGCCACTGCCACTGCTAATGCCACTGCTAATGCCACTGCCACTGCTAATGCCAGTGCCAATGCCACTGCTAATGCCAATGCCACTGCTAATGCCACTGCCACTGCCACTGCCACTGCTAATGCCACTGCCACTGCTAATGCCAACGCCACTACTAATGCCACTGCCACTGCTAATGCCACTGCCACTGCTAATGCCAATGCCAATGCCACTGCTAATGCCACTGCCACTGCTAATGCCACTGCCACTGCTAATGCCACTGCCACTGCTAATGCCACTGCCACTGCTAATGCCACTGCCACCGCCAATGCCACTGCTAATGCCAATGCCAATGCCAATGCCAATGCCAATGCCAATGCCAATGCCAATGCTAATGCCACTGCTAATGCCACTGCCACTGCCACTGCTAATGCCACTGCCACTGCCACTGCCACTGCTAATGCCACTGCCAACGCTAATGCCACTTCCACTGCCACTGCTAATGCCAATGCCACTGCTAATGCCAATGCCAACGCCAATGCTAATGCCACTGCCACTGCTAATGCTAATGCCAATGCCAATGCTAATGCCACTGCTAATGCCAATGCCACTGCCACTGCTAATGCCAATGCTAATGCCACTGCCACTGCCACTGCTAATGCCAATGCCAATGCCACTGCTAATGCCAATGCCAATGCCACTGAAACAAACCTGTTGGTACCTTCAAAGTGAGCAAGTGAACAGGTTCTTGGGTCAGGGTTGGGAGCCACAGCAGTGGGCAACTGAAGACGTGTTGAGGGTTCAAAGTTAACGGGTTTAGAATGTCATAGTTTATAACCGGAGTGGGCAAGAGAACGCGTTTAGGGTTTAGGGCTTGAAACATGAGCAGTGAGTACAGTCTGGCAGAATGCCTGCAAGGAAACCTAGGCGCATTGGCCTTCCCAACAGGGTTTAAAGGGGTGGATATAAGCCCCATTTTACTCACCGAAAACCCTTACTAGTAACCCATTTCGAGGTGCCCAAAACCCCGAACCCTGAATCCTGCCAGGAAATCCGAGTTCTCCTCCTCCCAGAGCTAAGGGGGATAACACCATCTCAAAACCATTTTTTTAAGCAACAAAAACGCTGATGTCTAAATTCTGCAGGGTAACCTTGGGACGTTCTTCATCAGTAACGTGAGAGTGGTATGGTTCGCCAACCTGGCAGAGAGCTTCAACGTCAGTCTACCCTACCTGCAGGTAAGGGTTCAGGTGTAAGGGTCAGCTCACCCTACCTGCAAGTAAGGGTTCAGGGTTTGGGTCCGCTCACCCTAACTACAAGTGAGGCTTTAGGGTTCAGGGTTTAGGGTAAGGGTAAGGGTCCGCTTATCCTACCTGCGGGTAAGGGTTCAGGGTTTAGGGTCCGCTCACCCTACCTGCAAGTGAGGTTTCAGGGCTCAGGGTATGGGTCAGCTTATCCTACCTGCGGGTGAGGCTTAGGGGTCAGGGTTAGGGTCAGCTTATCCTACCTGCGGGTGAGGCTTAGGGGTCAGGGTTAGGGTCAGCTTATCCTACCTGCGGGTGAGGCTTAGGGGTCAGGGTTAGGGTCAGCTTATCCTACCTGCGGGTGAGGCTTAGGGGTTAGGGTTAGGGTCAGCTTATCCTACCTGCGGGTGAGGCTTAGGGGTCAGGGTTAGGGTCAGCTAATCCTACCTGCGGGTGAGGCTTAGGGGTCAGGGTTAGGGTCAGCTTATCCTACCTGCGGGTGAGGCTTAGGGGTCAGGGTTAGGGTCCGCTCACCCTACCTGCAAGTGAGGCTTAGGGGTCAGGGTTAGGGTCAGCTTATCCTACCTGCGGGTGAGGCTTAGGGGTCAGGGTTAGGGTCAGCTTATCCTACCTGCGGGTGAAGCTTAGGGGTCAGGGTTAGGGTCAGCTTATCCTACCTGCGGGTGAGGCTTAGGGGTCAGGGTAAGGGTCAGCTTATCCTACCTGCGGGTGAGGCTTAGGGGTCAGGGTTAGGGTCAGCTTATCCTACCTGCAGGTGAGCTTAGGGGTCAGGGTTAGGGTCAGCTTATCCTACTTGCGGGTGAGGCTTAGGGGTCAGGGTAAGGGTCAGCTTATCCTACCTGCGGGTGAGGGTTAGGGGTCAGGGTTAGGGTCAGCTTATCCTACCTGCGGGTGAGGCTTAGGGGTCAGGGTTAGGGTCAGCTTATCCTACCTGCGGGTGAGGCTTAGGGGTCAGGGTAAGGGTCAGCTTATCCTACATGCGGGTGAGGGTTAGGGGTCAGGGTTAGGGTCAGCTTATCCTACCTGCGGGTGAGGCTTAGGGGTCAGGGTTAGGGTCAGCTTATCCTACCTGCGGGTGAGGCTTAGGGGTCAGGGTTAGGGTCAGCTTATCCTACCTGCGGGTGAGGCTTAGGGGTCAGGGTAAGGGTCAGCTTATCCTACCTGCGGGTGAGGCTTAGGGGTCAGGGTTAGGGTCAGCTTATCCTACCTGCGGGTGAGGCTTAGGGGTCAGGGTTAGGGTCTGCTTATCCTACCTGCGGGTGAGGCTTAGGGGTCAGGGTTAGGGTCAGCTTATCCTACCTGCGGGTGAGGCTTAGGGGTCAGGGTTAGGGTCAGCTTATCCTACCTGCGGGTGAGGCTTAGGGGTCAGGGTTAGGGTCAGCTTATCCTACCTGCAAGTGAGGCTTAGGGGTCAGGGTTAGGGTCAGCTTATCCTACCTGCGGTGGAGGCTTAGGGGTCAGGGTTAGGGTCAGCTTATCCTACCTGCAGGTGAGGCTTAGGGGTCAGGGTTAGGGTCAGCTTATCCTACCTGCGGGTGAGGGTTAGGGGTCAGGGTTAGGGTCAGCTTATCCTACCTGCAGGTGAGGCTTAGGGGTCAGGGTAAGGGTCAGCTTATCCTACCTGCAGGTGAGGCTTAGGGGTCAGGGTTAGGGTCAGCTTATCCTACCTGCAGGTGAGGCTTAGGGGGTCAGGGTTAGGGTCAGCTTATCCTACCTGCGGGTGAGGTTGTAGGGTTAAGTGTTTAGGGTTAGCCTGTTCCACCTGCTAACCTGAACCCTAAATCCTCACTTGCAGGTAGGGTGAGCGGATCCTAAATCCTGAGGCATGGGTCAGGGTCAGGGTTAATGGCATGTCTTCAGTACAGCAGGTCGTGCCTATATTGACGTATGTAGGCCATGGCTGCATGGCTGTTCGTAGGCGGATGCTGCGTGTGCCTTTGCCTCCTACCAGCTGTCCATAAATCCCACATTCATTCAGAAAGCTATCCTTGAACCGTGAATCGTCTTCTGGCTTGATAAAACAATTGGGACGTCTAGAAACGCCTCAGACTGCGTATGGAGCGCTGACATATCGGAGCACTGTCAATCCTTATCATCTTTAAAAGTATCATAATTAAAAATACATTACTTGCAGAGAGAGGTTATTTGTGGCGCCAAAAGGATACATGGCGCCAGAAGTTCCCTTGGCATTGCACTGAACCTGCCCGCATCAAGAGCATACGCCGTTTTTTTTTAGATGAACGCTGTGCTCCCATGTACGCCCTTGCACTCCCATCCACTCCCATGCACCCCCATGCACCCCCATGCAATCCCATGCAATCCCATCCTCTCCCATGCACCCCCATGCACTCCTCCTATGGGCTCCCATGACCTCCCATGCACTCCCTTGCCTGTCTCCAGATAAAGGCTGTGAAGGTGCGAGAGTCCAAGTTCGGGCAAGCGCTGGTTCTGGAGACGACGGCCCAGAGTGGCGGCTACGTCCTTGGCTTTAAGATCGATCCGAAAGAAACTCTTGACTACGTCCACAAGGAGATCAGCTCACTGTGGCAGGTGCGTGTGCCTCAGCTTCATCACGGCCTACAGCTGGGGGGGTCAAGATAGACTCCAAGGAGACGCAGGACCATGTGCACAATGAGCTCAATGCGCGCTATATAGCATCAGCTAGTTGTGGCAGGTTGGGCTCCTCTGCTCATCGCTGTGCTCCCCAACGCAGGCTTTGTGTGTCGAGGGCCATACTCGTGTGCGTGTGCCTGGCTGTGTGCACTGTTTGTTTTGCCCTGTTCGTAAACGAGTTATGATTAATTTATTTGCGATGTAAATGTTTGTCACAACTAAGCAAGGATCAGGCCTGGGTTTAGTTTCCTTGCTACAACTTCAGCTTGGGCAGGCCGCCAAAGGCCCAGTTAGGACCAAACCTGGACCAGCCTGCTAACTGGTAACCAAAGCAGCAAGGCTGGCTGGGTTTCCTGCAGGAGGCCGGAGTGTAGCTGACGTGCAGCTCGTAGCTGAGTCACACAAAAAGAAACGCTGCACTGATGTACGCACTGATACCTAGGTTTTTGTTGTCTGTTATACATCATCACTTCCAACTGCCTTGCATCCGTTTGCTTGTGATGCAAACACTCACTTCTGACTGCGCGGCACAGTATCGGTTGTGAATTTGTGATACTTGATCGGTTGATCACTTTTCACTGCCTAGCATCACACTCCTTGTGAATCGTGATGCTTCCAAGTTGTAACTGCCTTTCGCTCGTGATCACTTGCCACTACCTTGTGGTCATGAGCTCCTGTCACCGCCTGCTTTGTTCTCATATGTTGAGCACCATTAGTTTTGACTGCTTGGCATTGCGTTGCTTGTGCATTATACGACCCGGCCTATTGAAAGGTGCCCCAAGAGTTCAAAAAGGGTCCTAGATGGTAAGGGACACGGACCTTCCCCTTACAACAAAAACCCGTTCCTCCATCATGTGTCCTTTCACGTAGTGGTGAGACCTTAAAATGCCCTGACACCAAAAACCCGCTCCCCCACTACGTGGAGGGGGACACGCAGTGCCCCCCAAAATGCCCTTTTGCTTCTCTGGGATGCGTTCGGCCTCCTTAGAGAGGTAGCTCTCCCTAAACCCTAAACCCTAAACCCTGGCCCCACTGGGCACTCCGGCAGGTGTACTCCAAGTCGCCCATCTTTGGCGTCGAATACACGGTCAGCCCGGACCAGCCGCCCCTGTCGTCTTTCAAGATCTCCGAGTCGTGAGTAGTGCCCCTGCATGCGCAGGAAAGCGTGCTTCCACACATATCCATTCATTGGTATGCTCTTGCCCTGCTTCCACACATATCCATTCATTGGTATGCTCTTGCCCTGCTTCCACATCACTTCCTTGTATGAGTTGGGCCCTCTTATGCACAGGAAAGCGTGCCTCAGCACATATATCCATTATTTTGCATGCTGTTGCCCTGCTTACACATAGCTTCCTTGTATGAGTTCTGCCTCTTATACGCAGGAAAACATGCTTCCGCACATATCCATAAATTTGCATGCTCTTGCCCTGCTTCCACACAGCTTCATTTCCTTTGCCTGCTTTTGCCTTGCTTCCATGTAGCTTCCATGTAGCTATCACACAGGTTCTTTTCTTTTGCCTGTTTTTGCCCTGCTTCCATGTGGCTTCCTTGTAGCTTCCACACAGCTTCTTCTAGTTTGCCTGATTTTGCCTTTCTCTCACATAGCTTCCATATAGCTTCTGCACTGCCTCATTTTCTTCACTAGCTTTTGCTTTGCTTCCATGTAGCTTCCATGTAGCTTCCATGTAGCTTATTTCCGTTGCCTGTTTTTGCCCTGCTTTCACATGGCTTCCTTCTTTAGGACACTCTGGCACTTAAATTTCCCCAATTCAATTTGAACCTGAATGCCATACATACCTGGGCGACCAACGTGTGTGTGGGGGGGGGGGGCGATTTGCATTTCCGTCAGGCCCTGATTTGTGCTTGATTCCCGGCTGGCATGGTGAGGTCCTTCGGTTGTGCTGAATTAATATGAATTGATGTCAAGTAAATGCCACCTTCAATCCAAGCCCTGCAAGCCCTTAACCCTCAAAAGCCCTCGACAATGAAAGCCCTAAACCTTGAAAGCCCTGAACACTGAAAGCCCTGAATCCTAAACCTTTGCTTGTGTTGGATTTCTGCCCGGTGCAGGGAGGAGGATGTGCACATCGATGATGCCGAGGACAGAGGCGACCTGCTGGCCACATACTACGCCGACGCAACCAAGGGCGCAGACAGGTGAGGCAGTACGTGTTGCACCCTTTGCAAGGGCACCGGCAGTGCAGGGTACACGCTACGTACTACGCTGATGCAACCAAGGGTGCAGACCGGTGAGGCAGTACATATGAGGCAGTACGTGAGGCATCGTTTGCAAGGGCAACGGCAGTGCAGGGTACACGCTACGTACTACGCTGATGCAACCAAGGGTGCAGACCGGTGTGGCAGTACATATGACTATATGAGGCAGTACAGGTGAGGCAGTACATGATGCAAGCTATGGGCACCGGCAGTACAGGGTACACGCTATGTACTACGCTGACGCAACTAGGGGTGTGGACAGGTGAGGTAGACAACATGACAAAGTTGTTGGTTGCAGCCATATGTGTGCATGTGTGTGTGTTCACGCTTGGATTTCTTAACTTACAAGTTTACGGAATCCATATGTACGGTTTATGGAACGCACACGGTATACAGTACCTGTTTACACGCTATATGCGGGTATAGTTCAACTCCGTATACCACCCCTAGTCTTGATTCACCAGAGGGGGCACAGGCTGCTGAGAGGAACGAACAGGGACGATATGGCCATGTCTTTGCAGATTTATCTTTTTATTCATACTTTATTTCAGCGCCAGACCATTACCTTTGGCAGGCCGCTGGGCATCTCCTGAGCCGATGGGACCAAACCTTGCCTTGCTTGCAGCTGGTGGCCAGGAACTCAAGCAGGAGGCACCTTGCTGCACTGGGCCCCTTCGGCCGTAGGACGTGATTTAGCTGAACTGTAGCTGAACTGTAGCTGAGGCGCACAACAATAGAGGGAGATGCCGCCTTCATGCCCTCCCTGGTCCTCCTTTCACATTCTCTGTGTCCTCATGCCTTGCGCTGGTGTGTTTAAGTGTTAAAATGTATCTGTTAATGTGTTCCTCTATTGAACCGTCCTTGTGCTCGTGTGTTTAAGATTTTCATTGTTCATAATCCATACGTTACTTTATTCCTCTGTTCATACGTGTATCTGCTCATCATGAGTTCATATGCACATATATTTTTTTATGTTTTGAATGTTTTGAAACTGAGGTTCATTTGAATGATTGTATTTGTACTCGTGTCATCGAGTGTTCATATGTATCCACTCATCATGAGCTCCTCTGTTCATGAGTCACAGCTGTCTAGGGTTTAGGGTAACAGATTTTAGGGTACATATGTATCCACTCATCATGAGCTCCTCTGTTCATAAGTCACAGCTGTCCTGTCCTGTGTCCGCCAATCGCTGGGACCCCCAGGCGGGGGGGGGGTCCCCTCGCACCCCCCCTGGGATTCGCCGTGCCATCCACACTTTCTCACATCTCAGGCATTTTTAATCAATGGCATGTTTTGAAGAGGAAAAACTGCTGCCAATCGCAGGGACCCTGTTTATAACAGTCAGCTGGGCCTGTCTGTGGAGCAGCTCAAGGAGGGGCTGACCATGGAGGCGTTGTGGAGTGTGCTGTAGCCGCTATCCTCTTGCCACGCTCCGGCGGTTTCATTCTTTCTTGAAAACGGCCGTGGCGGGTGAGGAGGCCTGTATGGGGGCTCTGCTTTGAAAGGGATCAACCATGGAGCCGAGCTCTGGAGTTTGCTGTGTACTTGACACTGGCGAGCGGGGCCAGGAGGGACTGACACTCTGCCAGTGAGTGCTGTGGACCATGTTGTAGCCGTATTCTTTGCGCTACGCTGAGGCGTATTCTATCTTTCATGAAAGCAGCTGGTGGGCGGTCAAGAATGTGCTGGGAGCTGCTGAAGCAGGGACCGACCATTGAGCCGAGCTCTGGAGTTTGCTGTGAACGGGGGCGCTGGCGAGCTGTTGAGCCGCTCAAGGAGGCACTGACGAGGGAGCTGCGCCGTGGAGCGTGTTGCAGCTGCATTCCACGAGCCACGCGCCGCGCCGGCGTTTTCAATAATTCTTGAAAACGCCTGGTGGGTGGCCTGGCATGTGCTGGGAGCTGCCCAAGCAGGGAACGACTGTTGAGCAGAGCCGTGGAGTTTGTTTTGAACGGGTCGCTTGCGAGCTTTTGAGCAGCTTCAGGAGGGACTGTCCAGCGAGCAGCGCTGCGGAGTGCTGTCAAGGGTTTAGGGTTTAGGTGTCCTGTATAAAACTCAAATCCTAAACCCCAAAGCAGCACTGAGTGCCGTCAAGGGTTTTAGGGTTTTAGGTGTCCTGCACTAAACCCTTAACCCCAAAGCAGCGCTGTGGAGTGCCGTCAAGGGTTGGTGGATGATGGTGGGCTAGTCAGTGGAGCAGCTTCAGGAGGGGATGGCCATGGGATGGGTGTGGGGTGTCTGTTGGTGCTATGGGTCGGGCTCCGCCAAGAAGCGCTATGACTCCATGAGCGGTCCCCTGGTGGGCCTAGCTGGCAATCCTGGCATTTGGTGATGATGGGCTAGCCAGGGGAGCCGCTCAAGGAGGGTCAGACCAGTGATCAGGTGTGGGGTGCCTCTGATGGTCATCACGTGAAGGTTGGACTCTGCCAGAAAAAGTTATGAGCGGACCCCTGGTGGGCCTCGTGGGCGTGTTGTGATGCTGGTCTAGTCAGTGGAGCCGCGCAAGGAGGGACTGACCAGTGAGCAGCGCCGTCGGTTTCCTTGAAGCTTAACGAGCATTGGGCTCCGCCCAGAAGTGCTGTGAGCGGACCCCTGGCGTCACGTTCGGATCTATGTTTCCTAACGCCTCCTCGCCTTATGAAATGTTCCAGCCATTTCATCTTCAAGGTGTTTTGGAAGTATTATCTACTCTTTCTCGCCCCTGGAAGACTCCCGGTGGGCCTCTCTGGTATGCTATGCGGATCATGTAGTTTGTCTGTTTTCCGGTTGTGCGAGCGCCGGTGTACTCGAGTGATACCTTCTACTCACACTCAAGTACGTCGTTTGAGCCTACCACGTGCGAGTCCATACTCTGCTGTTGGTTTCAAAAGGCGCAGTGGTGACTGGTGAGATGCCCGTGGCAGTTTGCCCCCCCGGCGCAGTGTGTGTTTTCAGGTTTCAAAAGGCGCAGTGGTGACTGGTGCCAGTGGTGGCGTGTCCCCCCGGCCAGTGCTAGCCGTGAGAGACATCGGTGTGTGGTGGCCGAGCTATCGAATAAAGTATTTTGTGTGCAGTACGGTACTAGCGTGTTTGGGCTTCACCAGCATGTTTGGGTATATAACCATTTGCCAGCGTGCTAAGGCAAGTGCAGGGTTTGAGCTCCTAAAGAAACGACAGACTCCAATTATGGTTCCCCAGTACATTTCCCATGAATATCGATCATGGGTGACATTTACTGCTAGTACAAAAGACCAAGACAAGTTTCCTCACAAGCTCCACTCTGGCGATGAACATAAATAGCTGGCCCCGCAAACGCAGGAAACTACTGCGATCTTGGTATACCTCTTGGTACACCTCTTGGTATACCTCTTGGTACACCTCTTGGTACACCTCTTGGTACACCTCTTGGTACACCTCTTGGTACACCTCTTGGTATACCTCTTGGTTTTACGATCCTAGCTCGCGTGCATTTTTTACTTTTCTTCTGGGAATGAGTGACGTAATGTCCCCTCTTTGTGAAGGTTGCTGTTAATTTGCTTGTGGACTCGGGATTTCCACTTGTCCAATGATGTTACACTTTCCACTTGTCTTTTAAGTACACCTTTCACTTGTCCAGTAAGTCAATGACGTTACACCTTCCACGAGTCAAGTAAGTGGATCCCCCAGCCCTGAAAGACAAAACCTGACACATCACACGAGCAGGAAAGTAGGAGGTTGGCTTGGCTGCACCATGGCCCATGCTGTGCATGGTGGCAGGAAGTGAGCTGACTTATCCCCTACCAGCCCCACCGGGCCAAGCATTATGCCGGGCCCAGCAGGTTAATGACATAACACATCTGGGCGCTGCTTAAAAAGGCTCGACCGCGTGGGCGCCCAACTGTCCCGGTTTTGGGAGAAAAGGAAAGGAACTTGAGTAAAAAGGAAAGAAGGAGAAGAGCACAAAGGAGAAAAAAATACCCCCCTACCCCGAAAAAGAAAAGGCAGTCCAGCAGGTACCGTATGCATCATCCTCAACCTGTCCAAGAGGTGGATCCTGGGTAGATCTCCCAGCACTGAAAGAGAAACCCTGAAACGTCACCGAAGAAAGTGGTATGAAGGGGACAAAGCCCCCAAAACACACCCACTCTCTTTTCACTGACCCCCACTCGCATTATTGGTGAAGTTGCTTTCCTTTCTGTCTTCTTGTTCTTTCTCCCTTGACATCTCTACCTGACTCAATGTTTGCCGACATGGCCGAGCTTTATTTAAGCAGGGCCCAGAGGTGTAACGTCATCAACTACCATTGTTTTTCGTATGGCTGGTGCAGCAAAGGGGAGGCATGGGGAAAGGTGGTTTGGGGGAGGACTGTGCGGCTCTGGTCTGTGAGACAGTGTTCAAGCTCATGGGCATCACTATCAATGTCAGTAGTGCCTTCCGCATGGGCAAGCCGGATCCCAACGGCAAGTTATTGAGGGAGATCAAGTTCCGCGTGGACAATCGCAGCGAGGCCGAGAGCATAGTGTACATGAGGTCTCAGTTGGCAGGCCAGGGTGTCATCATCTGGGATGACATGTCCCCTGCAGAGCTGTCGGCACGGCATGAGCTCTGGCCTAAGTCTCAGTTGGCTAAGGAGATGAAGTCCAGGGCGTTTTTCACACGTGTTCGGCTCTTTGTCAATGGGGTGGAGGTGGCCACATGAGTTTTGCTCTCATTTGCCAGGTTAAGGGGGAGATTTGAGGGAGATTTGACTAACAGTCCTTGATGGGAAGACTATCCCCTTGATTAGCACAATTCCGATCTCTGGTCTCCATATGTTTGGATCATTGTTTCTAAATCAGCTAGGGATCAGTGGCTTTTCAAAATTTCCAGGGATATGCCACGTACGGCCCTGTCAGTACGTGCTACTCCTGACTCAGAACGCTCGGGGTTCAAATTGATTACGTTCTCTAAGTGGTTCCAACTTAAGCGTGATGTGAAGGAGACTTTCTGGTACAATTTGAGAAAGCCTAATATTATTTTCGCTGTAGCCCGGTATCGGATGGGGTCGCATTGGCTGAATGTTAAGACGGGGCGCTTTGAGAAACCTTGTGTGCCTCGTAGCGAGAGGATTTGTAGATGTTGCAACCTTAAATGTCGGGAGAATGAGCTTCACATAACTTACTGCCCGTTCTATACAGACCTTCGTTTTCAGTTTAACCTTACTTTCCATAATTTCCTAGTGGACGAGGATGAGGCCATGAAACGGTACGCAAATGGAGTGTGGGGCACACTAAATGCAGCGGATTCTGCATACCTTATGTGTTTTGGAAGAAATTTGGTTCTTTTATCTTTCAGTGTATGATGAAAAGAGGGAATCATCTCAAAACTTTGCCAATTTTCCTGTCTCCCCCCTAATACTCTAGGCGGTGCTGGGGCTTATCTTCTACACTATGGGGTTCATTCCCACGCCACTGTCGTGGTTGTGTGCTAGTTGCTTGCTCAGGGGGGTCACTGGTTTTCGCTTTCTGTCCTAGTGTATCAAGTGCCTGTACCGGTTTACGGGCACATGTCCCATGCATCAAGTGTGATGCTCTGTTGGACTGTAAAAACTTCACAAACTTCATATGGCAAAGGACTTTTAGATAAAACTGAATCACCCATTTCCCTTCTCTATTGGACACCCACGAGGCCGACCTTTTGAGCAGGGCCCAGAGGTAAAACGTCATTGACCGATTTGTCCTCCCTTCCCTTGCTACATAGCTGAGACGCAGGGAAACTCCAGTAGAAACTGTATCTACGGGATTTCAAAATTGATTGGGGTTTCGGCTTTTCGCCCAAGCCTTGTCAAACCATCGCAGCTGAAAGGGGCCCTCAAAGGACACAGCCTTGCTAACTGGAACAGCAGTACTGGGATGTAACAACCTTCACCTGGCTGTGCCATCGTGGGCCGCCTCCTGTATTGTTTAGGCAAAAAGTCCGCGTCTCGAGCCTGCAGAAAAACGTTGAACGCTACTTGAGTTGGCGCATCCACTCTTAGCAGATGAAATGCAATTGCCTGGTTATGCACCGTGCCGATGCGTACCCAGGCAAATCATCGGGTTAATGACGTTACACCTCTGGGCCCTGCTCACAAAACGGCCAAAGCTTTTTTGAGCAGGGCCCAGAGGTGTAAGGTCATTGTCACAGTATATTACAGTATACGTGACAGAACCGTTCAGACCGCAGTTAGCGGCCTCGGGGCCTCCGCAGCTTCTCTGCGGAGTCCTCGGATTTGAAGCTGAGACCTAGAAACCCGCTTACGCAGGTTGATTTGACAGATTGTACCGTACTCTGTATTGGGCCTGCCGGGTCCCTGTATCCCGGCAATTGCCTTGGCTAGTTACTTCGTCCCTTTCTAAAGGACAGACCTCTATTTGTAACAAGCACCGGACGTCTTCGAGACCTACAGCTTACACATAAGTCAGTACCTTAATTCGAGTCAAGCCTAGCTCAGCCTCCGCTGAACTAGCTGGAGACCAGTACCCCAGTAAGAGAAACGAGTCCCTGCAGAAGAAGAAGTACGCAGCCTACGTCCCGTCCATCTCTCCGCGTGATACGCGGTAAGTGCCCTTAACATAGCCCGGCTGGTTCGCGACCAGACGGCCAGAAGGCCTATGCCCCTAAGTCAATTGCTATATACACAAATAACCAGCCCGCTGCTTAACTCGAAGAGCACTCGCAGCCAGTGAATAGTCACTGAGCCTGCCCGTAGGCGTCCATCACTGCCGTGAGGAAAGAAGTCCGCCACGGACCTGAAGCGCACATCGCGTGTCCTTTAGAAAGGGACGAAGTAGATTTAGCCTGATCAGCTCAATTTGCCAATTCCTGCTAAAGGTGCTTGTGCAGCGAATTGGAAATTTGTTTGCATACAAACGACCTTGGACAGCATTTGAACTGCACTTTGCTGTGGTAATCTCCAGAGAGAGATTGCCAAGTTAAACTCTGAGAATCACTGAGCGTGGCAGCTTAGTGTTGAGTCCAGAAGAGGCTTGAAGATCTGGCTGTGGATTTATACACCCAGCAGATACTTTCCTGTGTGACTGCGGATTGAGATCAGGTGGATCCAATTTGTCTTCATTGACAGAAGTGAACTTGTGAATAGAACATCCAAGGTTGAAATCTTGTGGGTGTGCCAAAGGATCCCCGCAGGAACGCGGAGCTGAGCGGACACTGTGCAAAAGGCAACACCCACGCAGGGCGTGTGACATCCACGCGGGACGTGAGACATCTAGAAGCAGCCCGGCCAGCAAGGTGGGAAGAATTGAGAAGGCGAAGGAGGATTCCGCCAGATTAAAACTAGTGAGCAGAAAAGCAGGAAGGCGAGGCCTCCCCTGCATAGTGCCGTACCTGCCATCCGTTCTTGACTTGCAAAGTCCTCACCAGATTGCAGTAGGAACAAGGGGGCAGAAGCCTAGTGTTAGCAGATCTTGTAGGGGGTGTCGCCAGCACGCTTGCAGGACCGTGTGGTTCGCTAATTGCCTGTAGAATGACAGACGTAGATCTAAATCCCGATAGGCACCAGCACCCTGATGCCCAACGGAGAAGTGGGCGTCTGAGGGGGCTGGAGCCGGGTGTAAACCTGATGGAGGCTAGTGATGAGCTAGCTGCAGAAGCACTGTTGGTGGCGGCAAAGCTGGCAGGGCCAGTGGAACCGCCCGCAGGAAGCTGCAAGGTGCCAGAGCCGGGTCGCGTACCGCCCAGAGAGGCAGGGGCGCAGGCAGACGGCTCAGCGCTGGTGACGCGCAAAGGCATCGGCCGAGGGGGTCCAGTGCCCGCCGATTTCAGGGGCAGCCTGGAATTCGAGCAGTGGCAGACTCAGGCTGGAACACCAGAGCTGATTTTGGATCAAGCAACAGAGGTGTCACAGAGCTGTGACACGCGGCAGAGCTGCGAGCCCAAGGCCACGCCCCAGCAGAATCCGCCCAGGGTGGCCAGGGTTGCGCAACGGGTCAACGAACCCAGTCAGCCGGATCAAAGGGCCAAGGAAGCCGCAGCACCAAGAGAGGTTGCAGGCTGTGATAAAGCCTGCCCAGACAAACAGCGAATGAAAGCAGAGGAAATGGAGGCCAGGAGTATGCCTGCAGGGGTCAAACACGAGGAAGCTGAGCCCCAGCCAGCAGCGGGCAGGCAGAGCTCGCAGGTCGGCAAGGAAAGGGAAAAGTCAGCTGTGCCGGTAGGAAATCCCTGGGCTGACCAAATATCCGAGGAAGAACTGTCAGACCCAGTTCAAGAAGAGAAGGGGCAGCAGTCTAAGACAGGACTGCGCCCAAGGCAGCAGCTGCGACCGCGCAGGGTGCTGGTCAGAAGAGGAGCTGGATCCACAGTCTACGGGACGCCGCTGTCCAGGTTTCCGCCCAGTGTGGGCAGACCTGTGCAGAAATCCAAGGAGGGATCTAGCAGCCTGACGCAGAGAGACGACAGCCACAAGGAAATCCTGCGAGGATTTTTTCACGATCCATCAGGAGCGCAGGATACCAGCCCGAGTGAGCCAGAGCGCCCCAGGGCTGGGGGAGCAGTGTGCGGCGAAAAGGAGTCAGAAGTACATACTTATGCAGCCGATCGGTTGGACAGGAATTTTGCAGTGGGCAACGGATCTGTGGAAGCAAGTTTGCTCCAGGACGTTCCTGCATTTCCAGGACCAGGTCACAGCTATTGAGGAGTTCAAGGCCCATCATCTGCGGGGATGGGCAACAAAGGCCATGCTGGGTATCCCCCACACAGGGCAGGACAGGGCAACGCTGTTAGCCGCTCTTGGACAGGTGTCCAAGGGAAGGGCGGGACGCGAAGCAGCACTGGCTGTTAAGGCCTTCGCAGACGAGTGGTGCAACGAGGTAACAGGAAATCAAGTGGAACCTGGATCCGAGCCGGAAGAGGAGGAGGACCAGGCATGGGAAGGATTTGAAACAGCAGTGCAGCGACCGGAGGAGCTCAGGGAGGTGCAAAGGTGGCAGCAGCAGGCAAGAGCCGCGCCAACCCCGGCACTCAGATCAGAGGCCTTCGAGGTCAGCAGCGAGCCAAGCCTCAGGGGGCGACCAAGGGGCAGGGAAGCGCCCAGAGCCAGCAGTCCAGCCGCCAGCGAAAGGGCGGAGTTGACTAGCCGATCACTCGCCAGGATGGCAGAGCAAGGCACAACAACACGCAGAGCAAGCAGGCAAGAGTCTTATGCGTTGCTACGCATAGTCGAGGACAAAGAGAACACATGCCAGGAAACCCAGGTGGATTACATCAAGGAATTCCTGAGGAACAGGCAGGCGGGCACAGCAAGTGGAGCCAGGAGGAATGAGCCTGCAGGCAGCGCTCGGAGCAGTGGTCCAAGAATGCAGGAAGCCAGAGAGGAAACGCAGTCTGATTCCTATGCCAGGAATTACACAGGCGGAACGCAGCCAGGTTGGCATAGCCAGGAGCAGCCCAGAGGGCAGGCAGACGGCAGGGAACATCCAAGCCAGCATAGCCAGGAGCCGCCCAGAGAGCAGGCAGATGGCAGGGAACAGCCAAGCCAGCAAAGCCAGGAGCAACCCAGGGGACCAGCGGAACACAGCAGAGGGGTGAGGCATGAGCAAGACCAGGAGCTGCCCAGGGGACAGGCAGAGCCGGGCAGAGCGCAGTCTTGGAGGCCTGGCTCTGACAGCAGACCAGGCAGAGGCGAATCAGAACGGCTGCCACCCGAGGGAAGTAGAAGCTCTGCAGGAAGGGCAGGCAGGCAGCCATCACGAGAAGATCATGATCAGGAGGAGGATTATTACAGACACAACAGATACCATTCAGGTCGCAGCCCATCGAGGGGCGGTGGTGGAGGATCTAGGTCGCGGTCAGAATCAGTTGATTCGGGACCAGGAGGAGTGGACAGACGCAGGCCAGGAGCCAGGCAGGAGTCCAGCGACCAGGAAATGAAGAGGCTCGAGAGGGAGCAGGCAAGGGTGAACCTGCAGCTGCAGCAGCAAATGGTCCTGCAGCTGGCAGGGGTAGCCAAATTCACCAAAATTCCAGCCATCCAAGGCAACGTGCCAGTGTTGGATATGTCGCACCCAGGCGCGGTTGCAGCCAGGAAATATTGCCAGGCATGTGGATATTGGGGATCGCACAACAGGCTGGCACTGTCAGATGACCCGCCAGCGCTGGCTGTGGTGGCCGGAGAAATAGCTGGGTCGTGCCAGTCGCCATCAGCCATGACGATGTTGGTGAAATCACTGGTCAAGCTATGGGACAGCAAGCCGGCTAGCGTGGGGCCACTGATGGTAGCCATCAGGGCGGCGCCCCATGCAGGAGACAGGGCTGCCAGAGAAGCAGAAAGGATAAGGGGGATGTGGGTTGCCCCAGCAGAGGAGCAGTGTTGTGAAGCCTCGCTGCTAACCTTGTGGATCAAAGTGGTTCAAGCAGAGGTGGGAAAGCCAACCTCGGATGAGAGGACAGCCATTTCCAACCTCAGGCTAGGGGTGAAGACCACTCTTGACCCTGACGTCAAGCCAGAGGAGACGGTGGAAGCATTTGCTCACAGAGTGCTGTCGACAGCAGAGTTGCTGCAGATCTCAAGGGATGCAGTGGACCACTTTGGCAGGAGGCACTCGGTCTCGCATCTGTTCCATGATGGACTTCCAGCGCTCGCTAAGGCCAAACTGAGCAAGTTTGTTATGACCGTCCCAGGGTACCTCAGCATGACAGACGAAGATCAGATTGCAGTACTCACACAGCAGGTGGTGCTGTGGGAAAAGTTTGCCCTGGAAATGGGGGATCTAGGAGGCGCAAGCCTCAAACAGATGGCCAGTGGGCCTGGCCAGGGGGAGGCGCAGTCCAACAGAACAAGGAAGGAGAGAACAGGACAATGGGAGATGCGGACACGCCTTGAAGGGGCAGGGAACCCCACAGGAGCAGCAGCTGCCCAGCAACAGCGGAGTGACAAACCCAGAGGAGTTACCTGGGCAGATCAATCAGGAGCACCAAATTACAGCGCAGAAGGCGCTGCAGGGGCAGTCAAGGCATGCTACCAGTGTGGTAGCACGGCGCACCTGGCCAGGGATTGCAGGGCGCCCAGACCCAGGGATGAGCGCAGGCCGACGCCACTTGCTGCTGACATTACAGCTGGGCAGTCCAGGCCGCAGCAGCAGCAGTACCCGCTCCCACCAAGGCCGCAGCAGAGTCAGCCTGCAGGCAGACCGTACGAGCGGAATCAAAACAACAGGCAGTACCAACGGCCAGGGCCTGGCCAGGGGGGTCAGGCTCAGCAAGCAGCACACGTGTCTCACCTAAGCAGCCCAACGGGGCAAGCCGAGCCAGAGGGCTGGCAACAGACTATGGCAGAGATGCTCAGCGAGTCTGTAGCACTCATGACGCAGGTTGGGCTAGTGCCCAAATCCGCAGGATTCAAGCAGGCGGCTCACAACGCTCGTCCTAGGTCATTCTTGCCAGAACCCTGTCCGGAGGAGGAACCTGAGCAAAGGCTCGTGGAACCTGCCTCCAGGAAGGGAGCAAAGAGACTGGTTTTGAGCAAATTAGCTGACGATATGTCTGACATCCGACTGCAGGTGTTCAAGTTGAACGAGAGGCTGACGGCGCTGTCATTCACCACTATGCCCATGGGTTCAGAAGACCACAGGGGTAAGGCCAGTAAGGGCAGGCAGGAAAGCAAGGTGGTCACAGCTGCACCAAGGCTGCAGTATTTTAAGAACGACAGAAGCAACCTGGAGCAATGTGTGGGCCTAATGGTCAAAGGAAAGGTCCTGGTGGCACAGAAGGCCCTCATGGACTCAGCGTGCTCCTGTCATGTGATCACAGTCAACATCGCAGAACAGTTAGTCGCCATGGGGGCAGAGCTGATCAGGACGGATGAGAAGATCCGCACGACAGACAATGCAGGGGCAGATCTGTATGGGGTGCTGTTCATTTATGTGGTGTACGGATATGGAGGGCCCAATGCTATTATGGAACCCACGGTGGTCAGGGTCGTAAAAACACCGCCCGATGCATACGAACACTTGGTGGGGAACCCAGAGTTTCTCAAGTACAATGGGGTTTTAGAGGCAGCAGGAAGGCTGACATTACGCCCCAGAGATGGCCCCCAGACAGTACGAAGGCCGGGTCAGGGACCTGACGCTGCCGTTGGTCCTAGCATCCCCAGCAGGGGGGTACCAGGCAGCAGCAGTAGCATGGGCAGGAATCCGGTGTGGATTTGCAGAACGTGAAAGGTGGCCCGCGGCCAGGGTAGAGGAAGAACACGAGCCGCTCTTACAGCACGCCATGGCCACACACGCAGGTGCCGCCATGAGGACTGACCAGAAGGTGGGACAGAGTCGCGGAACAGCCGCAGGTGCAGGCAGAAGCACCGCAGATGCGGGCAGGAGCAGCCGTAAGGACCCGCAGGAGACTGTGCCCAGGCCGCGCCAGTGCGGGCAAACGCAGGCTGCAGTGCCCAGGGAGGGCAAGGTGGGCGCCAAGGCCGCTGCGTCACTATCGGGCCAGGCAGCAGCACAGGCAGTGGCCACTGCTGAGTTAGCAATGGCACTCAAGGCAGAGTCAAGGCCGGAATACGAAAAGGAGGTCATTAGGAGATGTATGGAGACAAGCCCGCGCTACCCATGTGTCTTGTGCGGAGAACCTGGCCAGCACTCAACAGAGGAGTGTGAACAGAGGATCCGGGAGATACTGCAGAAGCCTGCGGCAGGCCCCGCAGCCCAGGGGACATCACCAGGGGCCAAAGGGCGGGTAGGCTTTGGAGGAGCCGCAGCAGCAAGAGCTGCGTCAGCAGGACCCAGCAGGCACTCGGAGGCGCAGGTGCCTGGCAAAGGCGAGAGGGCCAGTGCGGCTGACGGGGGCGGTAGGGAAGACGCCCCGGCAGCAGCAGAAGGAACGCAAGGGATCCCAGCAAACCGCGGACAGGAGGAGCCTGTCGGCAGGGAGGAGAGGGAAGTATCAGAGGAATCAGAGGAGGAAGAGGTCCATGATCGAAGGACCCCGAAGTACATACGGGTGCTGAGGCTGCAGCAACAAGTAGAGTTACTGCAGCACGACGTCAAGGCAAGGGAAGAGCTGCTGTACCGCCAGGCGGCTGCAACAATTGAATACCTGAGGTTGCAGCAGGTCAGGTGGACAGGCCTCCAGGACGCCAATATACGGCTCACGGAGGTACAACGGCAATACATCTTGCGTGCAGACCAGCTGCGAGCGCTGTACGTCAACCTGGGGAGCCAGCAGACAGGAGAGCAGCTGCAGTCCGCAATCCCAGGTGACCCGGCGCTGGCAGAGCATATGGCAGCCATGTTTCAAACTGCGAAGGAGTTCGCGGAGGAGGACGAGAGCCTGAGCCAGGAGAAGCTGCAGGACCAGGAGCAGCAAGCCACCGGTCAGCAAGAACCAGGGGGCAGTGGTGGGGCCAGGCAGGCCAGCGGGGAAACGCGAGTGCGGCACAGGGGGGCAACCCCAGATGACGCCGTGCATACAGTAGCCAGGGAGCGCAGCAGGAGCGCGCAGAGGGCTCGTAGTGCAGAACGCCGCGGGGCGGTGCCTACACCAGAGGCGCGAACCCAGCGGCCAGACCGCGATGATAGCTTCGACAGGCCTAGCGGCAGGAGGCAGCAGTCACCCAGCGGGAATCGTGGGAGCCAGCCCAGGGGCAGGTCGCAAGAGCGAGGCACAGGTAGCCACGCCAGGCCATACCAGCTAGAACAGAGAATGCAGGATAGAGGGGGAACCTCCAACCAGAGTCCGCCGGGCAGGGCCCAGGCAGGGCGCAGCGTGATGGGGGGACAAAGGATTGTCCTCGGACCCCGCGATGGGGGGGTGTGCTTCAACTGTCAAAAGCCAGGGCACTTCGCTAGCGCGTGCCCAGAGCAGGGAGAGGCCTCGCAGCCTGGCGACAGCAGCCGGTTTGACCGATCACGGGCAGCAGGAGGCCCGGAAAGGAGCTGGGGAGTCAGAGGACCAGGCAGGAGCCAGGAGGCGTCAGAAGACAGCATGAGGCGAGCTTACGAGGCCGCCAAGGAGGTCTCCTTTGAAGAGTGGAAAAGGCAGCAGGAGACAGCTGGACCGAGTGAGCTGCCAGGCCCGCCAGGACGGCCGGGACCAGCGGGGCAGTCTTACAACTCCAGGTGGGTCAGCCAGGAGAGGCACACGTGCATGATGTCGGTCCATGAAGGGTTTGGGCAGAACGCAGCAGCTCGGGGTGTGAGCTACCAGGCCGCAGCAATGCCGGTAACATTCCAGGTGGTGCCAGAGGGGCAGGTGGCCCAGCAAAGGCACCACTGGCAGATGGTGGTAGAGGCCCTAGCCATGAATCACTATGGTACACGACCCGCAGGGTCAGCCAGGTCTATGGCACATGCCGTGGAGTTTCTCAGGAACCTCCAGCAAAGAGGATGCCCGGCCCCATGTGAGGGGTGGCCTGGCATTCTCCAGCAGTTTCTCGACAAAGAATGGGACATCTACAATGACCAGATGGATGAGTTTGAGAGGATAGAGCAAGAGGCAGGACTCCAGCACAGGGTAGACGGGTGGGAAACCAGTTCCAGTGAGGACGGCACCAACGACTCAGAGGAAGGCCATGAGCCTCAAGCTCCTGTGGCAGCGCGTGAGGAAGAAACTGCCATGCCCTGCCCAGGTACCCCGGAGGGCAACGCGGACACAGGCGTCGGGGTAGCGGTAGCAGCCGCCGGGACCCGGAATGGGCTCAGCAGGCAGGATCACCACCCAGGGGCCAAGGGGGCGGCAGCTATGAGTCCAGAGGACACTACGGCGGGGGCCGTTAGGACCCATCACAGTACCACCTCTCGGTCCAGCGCGGCCAGATGGGAGGAAGAGGACAGAGGGCTGCAGAGCAGCCGCAGCAGGGGCGAGAGGCCCGCTGCAGGGAATGAGGATTCCCAGTTCATCCAGGCCGGTACAGGGCGCCGGGGCCGGTCGGGCAGCAGAGGGCGGGCTCGCCCTGAGCCAGACCTGCCGAGATTGCCAGAAAGCAGGTGCTTCGTACAATGGTACCGCCTGGGGGAAGAAATGCCAGAGGCATCGTCTTCAGAAGCTATGATCACTCTGCCAGCGCAGTCCAAGGATGGGCTTTGTAGGTTGCAGAACCACAGGCTCCTGGAGGACAGGTCGCACACGTGCGTCAACATAGCGGCAGCCATGCAGGCAGTGGCCAGACTGATCTTTCCATGGGACGCGGTGACAGCAGTCCTGCTGGGTGCAGCACTCAAGGGGTTCATCCAGCCCAGCACAAGGATGGAGGTTTATATGCAGAGGGGATGGTCACGGCACCCCATCTACGCATCCTGCGTCAGCGAGATGGTGGAGCTAGCCGTCAAAGAAGGCATCACAGCAGTAGCCGCAGCCGACAGGGCGCACCCAGTCGTGCCGGATAGCGCGCGCACCGAGGGGGCGTGGCAGGGTGCACAGCCCGGGTTCATGCGCACGCCATGGGCAGAAGACTGCGTCCACCAGTTGATGGAGCATTCCGCCCTCAGAGACCGCGCCTTCTATGTGCCAGTGCAGGCCTTCAGAGAGCACGGACGGGGTGACAGGCCCGAGGATGGAGCCCACAGCGGGGCAGGGCTGTGCCATGCCGATAGGCCACGGCGATGTGAGGCCACAGTTGAGGCATCGGTCACCATCCCCAGGATGGTCGCAGGGCAAGCTGTACCATGGGGAATGGACCCGGGGGAGGCCAGGGCAGCCATCCCAGTTCAGCAGCTGGTAACTTACTACTACGAGGAGCTGGAAGAGGGAGAGATGCCGGTGTCAGCAGCATGGATCCACATGCATGCGTCGCGGGATGATATGCCAGTCTTCCTGTTCGCCAGGTGCAAAGGGAACGTGGCGATCACCAGGTATGCATCAGTCGACGAGGCAGCATTCCACGCGCACACGCACGCCAGGGGAGCAGACCCAGCAACATGGGCAGTCATGCTCATGGCGTTGCAACGGGTTCTGCTCCCGGGACAGCTGTCAGCAGCCATGCGGCACGTCTGGGGCGTGGATGATCAGTGGGCGCCGCTGGAAATGACAGACTGCCCCACATGGCCATATGGGGCCCAGAGGTCGCCAGCGGATGGACCCATGTGGGAAGACGAAGAGGAGTTCGCGCGCTCGCCGTTCGCAGTGGAACGGTTAGAAGCGTGCGTGCACCAGTGGGTGCGCTGGGAGAGAAGAGCGTGGCGCGACAACAGGGCCAGCAGCGCGGTCCCGTATTGGCAGGCAAACGGCATGACAGTACAGCTGTGGAGGCAGGCGCACCCGGCAGGAGTGCGCACTCTGCACCCCCTGTTCAGAGGAGCAGGGGCGGATACCTACATGCAGGAGCTGGAGGAGCTGAGGACTCAGCCTGCGCCGGGGCGCTGGATGGTGGGCAGATGGGGTTCCCACCATTGGGACCCCGCTTCCATCACTGACGGGCCAATCCAGGACACATACCAGGAGCCAACAGAGCAGGGCCATGTCGCCTTTGTCACCACTCTCGGGGCAACAGCATCCTCTTGGGAGTGGCTGGAGCCCATGGAGGACATGGAGGTGTCAGCCCTGGAGGCTGAGACCGGGGATTGGGCGGAGCCCCAGACAGTCCCGGACAGTGCCAGCCATGAGGACAGGGGGCTGCTGGAAGAGGAGAATGAAGACCCTTCGGAAGGGCCACCATCACTGGTGCAGGATTCAGAATCGGAGGATGAGTGGGGCGCTGACAGAAGCCCGTGCCCAGCAAGGATCAGCCTCACAAGAGCTGATACCGGGGATGCAAATGGGATGGAAGAGCCGGCCAGCGCAGGCCCTGGACCAGGGAGTCCAGTGTGGGGCCGCGAGGAGGACTTGGTACAACTACGGCAGGAATGGATGCGCGAGGTTGCTCAGGAGCAAGCAGCCATGGAAGAGCGCAGAACCAGGAGAGCCGAGATAGAACGCAGCAGCAAGGCCGCGCTAGAGGAGACGGCACACAAGGTCACAGTAGGGGTGAACCCGCAGCAGGCAGCAGACCAGTGCGCTGGCGAGCCCAAGGGGGCAGCAGCAGGCAAGGCGAACGGCAGGAGCCCAGGGGACGCACAGATCAGCCCGCCAGCACAGGCAGCAGCAAGGGAGCCTTGGGGCGATCCAGCAGCATACAGCACGGAACGCTGGGTGGCAGTGCTCAGACACTTCGGGGATGAGCTAGACGTGCTAAGAAGGCAGGAAATGGGGCAGCAAGAGGCAAGCCAGGAGGCTAGCCTAGTTTTCAGGCTCAGAATGCTGCCACAGCCCGATCCGAACCCCAGGATGGGAGGTTACAGCAGGGCGGTCAGGGAGCTACAGGAGGAACTGACGGAGAGAATATCAGCCCTCAACAGGATGGGGGCAAAGGGAGTGGACACCCAACAGCCGTCGGACAGCCGGAGCAGCCAGGCGTACACCAGCAGGGGGGAGGCCCTTGCAAGGAGGGCTGCCAGCGCTAGGGCAACCTTGCGACAGGGCTGTGGGCCTGAGGAGCCCGCGGGTGCCGGCAGCAGCACGACTGTGCAGCGCGCCATTCACAGGCAGGAGCGGTTGGCACAGGGCAGCACAGGTCAGATACCAAGAGCAGGGCCAGAAAGGGCTGGTGCGGCTTGGACTGACGCTGCCGAGTTGCGGGGGAAAAAGTCCAAAAAGGCTAGGCGGCGCGCGGGAAAGGCGCAGAGGGCAGCCGAGGACAGGAACCGTGGCAGCAGACCAGGAATGGACTGCCCAGTCCTGCCACTCAGGATCAGCCAGGTGGATCTGGAGATCACATGGGCCAGTGGGCAGCAGAGGCCGGCGCAGAGCGCAGAGCCAGGCGCACAGCCCGCAGAACACCTACCGCAGAAACCCACGAGGCAGATACCAGCTTGCAGAGGACTTCTCACCTGTACAGCATTTAAGGGGATCCTTACGGGGGCGCTCCAGCTGATACTGGTGTGGCTCCTGCTGTCAGTGTGTGTGCCAGGGGCGCGAGCCACCGGGCAGGGCGTGCGAGGAGGAGGATTTACAGCAGGCCAAGGGGCTTTTGTGTCTGGACAAGAGGCAGCAGCAAAGCTGTCGTCTGGATGGTTGCGCCCGCCAGCAGTCATTCCCATGGGGGGTGCCAGCAGGAGGGGTGCCTGCAGCCAGCAGGAGAGCTGGCAAAGGGGCAACGACACTGGCAGGGAAGAGCCGCCCGCGGAGGACGACCCGCAGGCGGCTGAGATGATCGACATGTTCCAGCCGGGGGGAGTCGTGGAGCCGCCCGCGGCGTACGTCAAAACCAAGGAGGGGTGGCTGCTGGGCCAGCACCCCGACTTCACTGCGGCACAACAGGAGAGCCTGGAGCAAAGCCTCAGGGATCGCCAAGGAGCGTTCGCTTACTCCATGGAGGATCTGCCTGGCTACTGCGGCACGCAGGGTGAGTTTACACTGGCTTTAGAAGACGAGGTCAGTTCGTGCTTTCAGAAGTCCAGGGATATGCCGCCGCCCAAAGCAGCCATTTTTAAAGAAAAGTGCCAGCCAATGATACAGGCAGGTATTATCGTCAAAGTACCCCAGGGGGGGCCTATCAAGTTTGCGGCCAACTCAGTAGTAGCAGCCAAGAAGAGTGCTGAGACTGGGGAGTGGACTGACCACCGGATAGCGCACGATATGCGCAGGTTAAACCTGCGTACGGCTAAGCAGGAGTTTGCAATCCCCAGGATGGAGACCATTTTTCAGAACCTGGGAACTGCCAAGATATTCAGCAAGGTTGATCTCCGGTCGGGGTTCATGCAGATCCCTATAAAGGTCGAGGACCAGCCTAAGACAGCTTTCTGGATGGGCCCTGAGCTTTGGATGTACACAAAGCTCAACTTCGGTCTGCGCAATGGACCTCCCTTCTTTCAGCGTATGATGGAAGAGGAGATTGCCAGGGCAGGCCTGAGTGCGTTCTGCGTGGCATTCATTGATGATCTGCTAGTGTACAGTGACACACCGGCAGAACACATCAGGCATGTGGAGCTGATGTTAGACATGCTCCACAGTGTAGGATTAAGGGCGCACCCCGACAAGTCCCTGTTTGGGTGTGCAACGGTAGAGTACCTGGGTCACAATGTGTCGGCCCAGGGGCTCACGCCACACGCAGCCAAGATAGCAGCGGTTATGGCGCTGCCAGAGCCCACATCGGTGAAAAACATTCAGGAGGTCATGGGATTCTTGAATTTCTACCGGTGCTACATCCCGGATTTCTCGAAAAAGGCGGCATGCATCAACGCATTGCTGGTCAAGGGGGTCCCGTTTGTGTGGGGGCCAGAGCAGTCGCAGGCGTTCCAGTTGATCAAAACAGAGATGTGCGAGGGAGGAAGAGTTCTGCGCAGGCCAGATTACAGTGGGACAGGGCCAGACGGCAAGGGGCCGCCGAGACCATTCTTGCTGTACACAGATTTCTCTAAGCAGGGCATAGGTGCCGTGCTAGGACAGTGTGACGACAGCGGGCGGGAGTATATGGTGGCGTGCACGTCCAGATCCCTGAACAAGAGCGAGAGGAACTATTCCTCGTTCCAGGGGGAGATGCTGGCCGCAGTGTATGCAGCACGCACATACCGTCACATGCTGTTCGGGTGCAAGGTGCATCTCATCACCGACCATGAGCCGCTCACTTACCTCATGGACAATCAGACGTTGGTAGGCCAGCATGCTAGGTGGGCCCTCATGCTTCAAGAGCTGGACATTACCATTGTCCACCGCTCAGGGGCATGCCATCAGAATGCGGACATCCCGTCCAGATCACCACTCCCATCCTCAGCTGATCGCACGGGGGCCAGGCTTGATACAGCAGCTCCCGAGCCGGCAGCCCAGGAGGGGGCAGGGGGGAAGCAGGTAGCTTTGCTCACGGGGTTGGGCAGAGTGAACCAGTGGCATGCAGACCAGATGGTGCGCATGGCACAAGAAGGCAGAAGAAGAGTACAGATACTGCGAGCTGCAGAGGCAGCTTACGTGACAGCGCCGGTAGGGCAGGAGATATCCTCAGCCGCCACTGACGATGATGAGCAGGCGCAGCCGGTCAGTACAGCAGAACAGGCATTCAGCAACAGGGAGCGGGCCAGGACAATGATCAGTGATGTTCTAGCTGACCTGCCCCGGGTGATGCCTCCTCATTCACATGCAGGCCTGGACACAGCTTGTCTGTCGGGTGGGGCAGTGCGGGCCATGGAGACCGAGGGAGTCGTCCTTTTCGAGCCCTTTGGGGGTATGTGTTCAGGGTTGGAGATGGTGCTCAGGGCGGGTATCCCAGTGGTGCAGTACCTGTACGCTGATATCAGTGAGGAAGTCAGAGAGATCGCAGGGGGGCGCCTGGTGCAGTTGCACAGGAGATACCCTCAGTTGTTTCCGGTCAAAGCATTTGATAAGGCGTTCAGAGCGTTGCCCCAGGATGTGTATGCCATTACGGCAAAGCACCTCCAGGAGGCGGGCGCCCAGGAGGGGCGCCAGTGGTTCATGGTAGCAGGCTGGGAATGCCAGGACCTTTCGTCAGCAGGCAAGGGGCGTGGGCTCGAGGGAGAGAGAAGCAAGTCGTTCTTCCCGTTAGTCAAGCTGTTGGGTACACTACAGTTCATGCAGGGGCCTAGGCCGCCAGCGTACCTGATTGAGAACGTGGCAATGCAGTTGAATCAGAAGAGTGTGAAGGCCAGTGTTGAGGCTTTTCAGGAGGTGTGCCGGATTCTGGGAACACCGGCGCTGTTTGACGCAGCGCAGGTGGGGTCTTACGCCCACCGCACCCGCAACTATTGGGGGAATATTGCCCCGGCAGCAGATATTGAATTTGTGATTCGTGCGTCGACCAGACCCCACGAGGGGATTGTAGACGACATTCTGGACAAGGGCAGCAAGGCCCAAGTAGTATCATGTCCGGACAATGGGGGGTACCGCATCAATGTAACAGGGCAGCCCAGGAAAGTGCTGCCGTGTTTGATGGCCACGCCCTCATCATATGCTTTCCGGAACGGGCAAAATGGGATGGTGTACAGGCCCATGGGGGACTTGCAGGAGCCCAATGCAAACGAGCGTGAGCGCGCCATGGGGTACGCTATGGGGTCCACATTGCCGCGCCCAGACTTCCCAGAGGCAGCCAGACGGGCAGCCTTGGGCAGGAGCATGGATTCATGGGCACTCAGTGCATGGCTCAGTGTGGCACTCGAGTGTGCTAAGATCATGCCAGCAGAATTGACACGCAGGGCAAAGCTGCCAGGCCAGGACAGGGACCCAGCTCTGGGGGCGACTTTAATGTCCAGCCACTATGCCCTTGCTACTGCAGGAAACGCATGCTCCGGCAGCGGAGAAGCGGCCGCATCATACAGACAGTGCCTGGGAGAATCGGCCGCGGCAGACTGGGCCGACGCGGCACAGGAGCCAGGTGGGAACGCGTCTGCAGAACAAGTTGATGTTGGAATCAAAGTACCCAGGGAAACAGAGAGTGAGAAGGACCAGCCAGGTTGTCCTGCAGGACCGTCGGCTAGGGTCGATGTGTGGGCGGATGAGCCCGTCTTGAGGTTTCTCCGTGAAAAGACTTATGTCCAGGGAACAGAGCTAGGAGAACAGACTAGAATACAGCGCAGAGCAGCGCCATTCCAGTGGGAATCAGAGAGGGGAGGAGTCCTGATGAGACTCATGCCTGATGGTAGACGTTGTGTGGTGCCCAGGCCAGAAGACAGCTAGCAGTGATCCAGACAGCGCATGCAGGTACGGGCCATTTTGGCCGCCACCGCACGGCTTTCATGGTCATGCAGCAGCATTGGTGGCGGGGGCTTCGAGCAGCAGTCAAGAAGGCGGTGCAGGAATGCGGTGTGTGTGACAGAGCCAGGGCGTCCACGTTTAATCACATACAGCCCAACCTACACCCGCTACCCATTGAGGGGTTGTTTTTCCGGTGGGGAGTGGACCTGTGTGGTCCATTCACGACCACGTCCAGGGGAAATCGGTTCGTGATGGTGTGTGTGGAGCATTACTCCAAATGGGTGGAGTTAATCCCCATTCCAAGCAAGGCGTCTGATGTGACGGCCTTGGCATTCTTTCAAAATGTTGTTGCACGATTCGGGGGATGCGCAGAGGTGGTGACAGACCAGGGAACAGAGTTCCAGGGTGAATTTCAGGACATGTTGTTGGACTGCTTCATTGACCATCGCACCACTTCTGCCAACCACCCCCAGGCAGATGGGCTTTCAGAGAGGGCTGTCCAGACCCTCAAGGCAGGCCTACGCAAGTGCTGCGAGGAGGGCAGCAGCGACGAGTCCTGGGACAAGATGGTGCCCTGGGTAGCCCTAGGCTTCCGATGCTCGCCGCAGCAGGCCACGCGCATGGCGCCGTACGAGGTGCTGTTCGGACAGAGACCCACCTTCCCCTCCAGAGTGGGAGCGGACCTCTGGAGCACAGCCAAGGTGGCAACGGCAGAGGAGGCAGCAGACCTGCTCTTGGCCAGAGTGGCCAGGATCAAAGAAGCACTGCCAGTCGCGGGTGAGCATCTAAAAATTGCGCAGCACCGCGACAAGCTGCGATATGCACGCATCCGTGGGGGAGGGTATGTCCCCCAGGTCAGGCGTTTTGCAGAGGGAGATTACGTGTATGTGAAGTATTCATCAGAGCGACGCAGCCTCGATCCCAAGGCCAGGCCTGAGATCCTCAGGGTCAAAACGCTGGGGGCGACGGGAACTTTGGTGTTGGAAGGGGCAGATGGCCTCACAGTTACAGAGAATGCAGTCAATTGTTCTCCATGCCACTTGCCCAACCTCAGGGGAGTGGTTGATTTCAGTGGAACCAGACCCAATAACAGCCTGTCATGCGAGGTGTGCCAGCTGCCAGATCGCGGAGAGGTGATGCTTTTGTGTGATGCCTGCAATACAGGTTGGCACATGGACTGCTTGGTACCAGTACTCGAGGAGGTGCCTGAGGGCGAGTGGTTGTGCCCACACTGCAAGCCGGAGGACAAGGGAGCTGGGCCCGCTGCTGTAGCAGGGCCCACCACAGAAGAGCGCAGTTTACAGGTCCAGGGGCGACCAAGCCCAGCAGCCAGAGCGGCTGCCAGGACAGCCCAGGAGGCCGATGTCTTGGATAGGCCTGAGGTGGAAGTCATGGCCACCAACCCAGCAACAAGGCAAATGGAGCGGGGCATCGCAAGACCAATGGCGAACGGGTTGTATGACATCTCGTACACCACTGGCCGGGGAGAGGCCAATGTCACCCCGAGAGCAGTTACAAGAAGGGCCAAGGTGGCCAAAGAAGCAGCAAGGGAGGAAGAAGAGTCAGCCTTTGAGGATCTTACCGAAACCTGAAGCCCGGAGCGGCAAGGCCGCTGAGCACGTGACGTCACCCACGCCGTAACTGGCAAGGAGCGGGCAGGCGCCTACAGAGCAGAAGTGCAGATGCAGCGCGGCTTGTCCTAGTACCCGGTAGGCAGTGGGCCAGCAGCCAGAGGACCGAAGACGGAAGACGCAGGAGTAGAGTTACGGCAGCTTAATGAAAATTTGTTTCTCAAACACCATAGCAGCAGGGCTACGGTAGTACATATGTTATAAGGATGATGAGCGAGGAGAATTAGTCAACTCGGGCAGTGATAGCACGGTAGGAGGCGGATCACGCTGCTACGGCGCACAAACCCTGTGGCCATTAAAGACCAGGCGGCTATGGCGCAGTGGGGCGAGAGCAGCGGTTGTTCTTAGCTTGACTTGATAACTTTGAAATTTCTCTGTTTGCTAGCCAGTAGTGGGCTGAACAGCTTGAGTTTGTAGGGTTCTGCGCATTGCGCTTCAGCTGCAACTCGGTTAATTGTTATTTCCAGATTTGCAGAAGGCCTGAACCAGGCAGATTTGTCGACGGCCTGCACCAGGCAAGATTTTAAAAGGCCTGAGCCAGGCAAATTTGTAGAAGGAAGGACCCAGGCATATTTGCAGATGATGATTTGAGCTTCTACGTACATATTTTTCCAGAAGTTTATTTCAGTACCACCCCTTTTCCGGCTCCCCGCGCACGCCTGGAGGGCTTAACGCTGGGGAGCGGGGGGCGAGTCAAGTAGTAGGGGCGGTACCCACGAGACGGAGACTTCTAGGCAGAGACATCCAGTTAGGGACTTCCAGTTACAGTAATCTTGTTAACAAGCTCTTGTCTGAAGTACAAGGAGCATGAGTGTACGGTGATGTACCGTATTTGTGAGTAGAGGACACCTCTCTAAGGTGTCCTGACCGGAGTTTACGGTGTTTACCATAGTATTGCAGTTACTGCTTTATGGTGCGACAGCTGTCACAGTATATTACAGTATACGTGACAGAACCGTTCAGACCGCAGTTAGCGGCCTCGGGGCCTCCGCAGCTTCTCTGCGGAGTCCTCGGATTTGAAGCTGAGACCTAGAAACCCGCTTACGCAGGTTGATTTGACAGATTGTACCGTACCCTGTATTGGGCCTGCCGGGTCCCTGTATCCCGGCAATTGCCTTGGCTAGTTACTTCGTCCCTTTCTAAAGGACAGACCTCTATTTGTAACAAGCACCGGACGTCTTCGAGACCTACAGCTTACACATAAGTCAGTACCTTAATTCGAGTCAAGCCTAGCTCAGCCTCCGCTGAACTAGCTGGAGACAAGTACCCCAGTAAGAGAAACGAGTCCCTGCAGAAGAAGAAGTACGCAGCCTACGTCCCGTCCATCTCTCCGCGTGATACGCGGTAAGTGCCCTTAACATAGCCCGGCTGGTTCGCGACCAGACGGCCAGAAGGCCTATGCCCCTAAGTCAATTGCTATATACACAAATAACCAGCCCGCTGCTTAACTCTAAGAGCACTCGCAGCCAGTGAATAGTCACTGAGCCTGCCCGTAGGCGTCCATCACTGCCGTGAGGAAAGAAGTCCGCCACGGACCTGAAGCGCACATCGCGAGTCAAGTAGTAGGGGCGGTACCCACGAGACGGAGACTTCTAGGCAGAGACATCCAGTTAGGGACTTCCAGTTACAGTAATCTTGTTAACAAGCTCTTGTCTGAAGTACAAGGAGCATGAGTGTACGGTGATGTACCGTATTTGTGAGTAGAGGACACCTCTCTAAGGTGTCCTGACCGGAGTTTACGGTGTTTACCATAGTATTGCAGTTACTGCTTTATGGTGCGACATCATTGACCTCTGGGCCCTGCTCACAAAGGTCGGACACATGGGCGCCCAACAGTCCGGCTGTAAGGGAAGGCAAGCAAGGGAAAAGATACAAGGCAAGGCAAATAGTGAAATGAACAAAAGGCTGATAGTAAGTTGGAGGTCCAAGACTACCCAGTCTCTTAAGAGTCTAGCCCTCAGCAATATCGACTTCATTTCTACAAAAGCTACGGAACTCTTTTGATAACTGCTCCGGTTGAAATCCTGAAAGTCTGCGGCGCCACCTGCGTGGCCTGTCCACCACCCCTCCCATCTGGGGGAGGGAAACAGATGTGCGTGCAGAAGAAATACAAGGAAGGGGCTCAGAGGCATGAGCATCGGCAGCAGGGGTCCCGACCACACGGAGTGAAGGGCTCAGTACATGGGCAGCAGCAGCAGGGGATCTGACCATGCCAAGGGAAGGGCGCACAGGCATGCGCAGCAGAATCAGTAGGGGATCCAACCATGCCAAGGGAAGGGCGCAGAGGCATGCGCAGCAGCAGCAGTTGGGGATCCGACCAAGCCTGGACGCCTGGTCGACTTTTATTTGACCGAGAAGAGTCTAAAATCTAGGGATCGAAAACCCTGCCAGGACAGAGAAGAGTATGGGCATGGTTAGCATTGGCAGGAGGGGGTGGCTGAAGCTGGAGGTAATAAATGGCGAGTGTCCAACATTGTCATGCCAGATTCCAGCCTTGTTTTGTGATTGGACGGGATCGCATCCCGAGGAATTCTCTACTATTTTGAATTAAGGTAAATTAATATCTTTGGAAGTTTGAATGTCGTTCCCGAGCCGTCAACCCCATTTAAGCAATTCTAGGACCCATGCAGCAGGCCAGGGTGCGAGACTGGTAAAGGTTCGGACTCAGATCGCCTCCACACATTCTTTTGTTTTCTCTGAATACTCCAACATTCGCTACCAATCCTCCTTGCGACTCACCTTTTATCGTCCCTTAAACCAATATGCCCTCCATCCAGCGCCCCCGTTGGGGAGACACCATCGATGACGATAATGAAGTGTTGCCGCAGTCCGTTGTCAGGGGACCTGACGAGAACGGAGTCAAATCCCTCGTCGAATACTACAGGAATGACAGGGGTGATGCATTCAAAAAGACGACGAAGCTGAAAGTGATGTCTGTGGAGCGGAAAGTTTACAAGGTTAGGATCTCTCGGGTTAAGCGGCCATTACCATTTTGATTATGACACCGAAGCCTGCGAGAATGGAAGTTCATGCGCACTGGTGACGGCTGATGTACCTCTTCAGCGCATAGCTTCTCTACACGTTCATCCTCGGGCGCCATTCTCAGCCTTCTCTATCTATGCGGCCACAGGTTACGGAGGAGAGGAAGAACTGGTCCCGGTTTGGGCAAGCCAAGTCTGAAACTCCTCAGGATTCCGTCACTGTCCAGACGATCGAGGACATTCCCTTTGAGCGCGTCCGACAAGCTAAGGCTACCAGCCAAGAGAAGAAGGTCGACTTGCAGAACATCCTGAACAACACGAACGACAAGTCGATGATCTCGGGAAGGTGAGAGGCCCCTCCTGGAGCCACCTAACCTCCAGTACTACATGCTAATTTCCCCTGGTACCATTACAGCTGTGGGGTATTCGATATGTCCTTGCTATATGTTATACAACTGTTAGTCTGTTACGCTTTTTTGGGTCCATGCAGCTTAAGGAAGACCCTTCATTGAGCCACCAAACTTCATACCTGTACACCTTGTTTAGTTGGACTACGAATCTCTTTTTCACAGCACAGCATGTGTAGTATCTTCAAACCTCCTGTACTTATGCAGCTTGAAGGAGGCCCCTCATTCCGCCACCAAATATCCTGTGCCTTGGTTTTGCTTGTTCGGCATGACTCGCCAGCTGCTCTCCATGCAATGTAGCATGAGTCTTTCACAATCTCCCATGCCCATGCAGCTTGAAGGATCTCCTGTATCGCAAGCGCATGGAGAGGGAGCTGCTGCGCGCCAAGGGCCTACTCAAGGGAGCTGAAAAGCCACCCGACGAGGTTTGTTTCAGATTCATGTCCAGTGCAATAAGTGCATACCAGTGCTTATTTCAGTGTGTGACACCGATGGGGGGCTACTGGGCAGGCACCAATGGTCAAAGTGGGACCAAACCTTGACCGACCGACCTATGGCTGGTGGCCCAATCAACGAGGCTTACTGCACCTAGCCTTCTTGGCTGCAGGCTGGCATGTAGCTTAAGGACAGCTTCACTATTTTTCAAAACTCTGGCTCATACTGTCAACAGTTTCAAGTTCACAGGCATGCATGCAGTTGCTTATAGCATGGGTGCTGACTGCCTGAATGTCATGAGTCATCAAACGATGACATCCCACATGATGTCCTCCCATATCTATTTGTCTGCCCCGCCTGCCCTTCGTCGAGGAACTCCTCGCACATCGAACGGGCCATGACCACTCGAAGAACCCATTATGTAGCTCATACCGGTATCTCCTTTTACTTATGTTTATTTTAGTGCATGTAAGACCATCTTCGGCAGACTGGTGGGTGGTTGTCACTGGGTGGATGCAGACCAATCTTTGACCGGTTGACGACAGGTGGCCTAGTAAACCGTGCCTTTGAACGCTTCCAGGATGGAGCTAGCGGGAGCAAGGCCGAAGGTCTTTCTGCACCGAAGGCCGGCAGCTACGTCCCACCCAGCTTGCGGAACCGTGGACCCGGCGCAACGATGGGAGACGCTGGGGGCGCCGGAGGAGACCGCCGCCGCGAGGAGAACTCGGTCCGTGTTACCAACCTGTCGGACGACGTCACCGAGGCAGATCTGGGGGTGAGAATGCTGGGATGCAGGTGTTATTAGAGGCAGGTTTCATTGGCTAAGAATCAGTGCCCCATACAGTCTTTACGGGGGCTGAATTGCGTAGCTTAGTTTCAGTCACTTCAATGTCAAGGCTAATTCAGCTATGTTTACCAGTATCCAGAGGCCAGTTTCGGACCGTAATTGCTTACAAATTTATGAATTGCACAGCACTGTCAAGAATGGTGCTGCTAAGAGCTGGGCATGGTGTAAAGAAGGCTGGATCTCAGATTTCACAACTGGCAGATCTTGCGGCAGATGAAAATGGGGCTCAGTTGTGCAGTCCATATGTACCAGTTGATCATCAGTGGAGCTTGCTTTTTGCAGTTTTGCTTTCATAACTGCATGCGTGCAGTCTATAGCTTCTGCGTTGCGTTTTTAAACGTTGCGTGCCCTGAATGTACACAGGAGCTTTTCCGACCATTCGGCCACATCCCGCGCATCTACCTCGCCGTGGACCGCGTCACATCGGAGAGCAGGGGCTTTGCGTTCATAACTTTTGCGCACAGGTGGGAATGCGCATATTTTTGCTGCATCTGACTGCTGCTCTGGGATGCCCTCGTCGTTCCTTCTTTGAAATAGGCAATCTGCCCTTTCAAACAGCGCTTCCTTGCAAACAGCTCTGTTAAACAACAGGGTGGCATAGTGTGGACAACAGGGTGACATAGTGTGACTGTTCTCTGACATGTCCTGGATGATGCAACGTCTGCCCGTGTTGACAACATTCTCTTGTGCTTGTAGGGAGGACGGCGAGCGCGCTATCCGCACCCTCAACGGCTACGGGTGAGTCCGGCGGCTACGCCTGAGCTTGATCGTTTCCTCTGATCGCATGCGGAATACTTGTTTGGACTCATTGCAGCAGTATGTCACCAATACCTGGCATTTATTTGTCTGAGGCTTGTGCCCGTGTTTCCTTGTGCCCTGTTCTGTGCTGATGGTGACCTTTGTGCTAGTTAATGCCTATCTCCACCTTAGTCCATTTCCTGATTGTCGGTTATACGCATGTTTCCTTGTGCTGGGGTCTGGTGCTGGTCTGTGCTGATCTGGACTATTCATCCCTGTTAACTGTAGATATGGACATCTTATCCTCAAGGTCGAGTGGGCGGCACCACGAGAGGCCAGGGGCTAAACGCCGGGCTATGGCCGTGTTTGGGCGTTTTGCCGGGCCAGGGGCTGTCTGATGGTCAGACAGGGGCTTAATGCTGGACTTGGGGCTGGATGCATGGCCCTGACTAGGCATAGGCTACATATTTTTGACCCTGGCCAGATCAGGGCTTATTGCGTGGGGTGGTCTGATCAGGTTGCCAACAGCTGTTGTTGGTCAAAGCTTGGTTGGAGTGCCTGTGTACATTTTGGGTAGACCGCACCTGAAGTTCTGGGCGTTTTTATTAACTGGTGTTTGTCCTAAGGATATTGCGCTCATGGCATGGCTTTTCAGTATTTAGTTTTGAGGCAGATATGGCTTACCAGCGAGATCTGTAAAATTCCAAATGTAACCACTCCCGGTCAAGCTCCCGACATCTATTTGTCTTGCATCAAAGGCCTCCGATCATTATTCCCTTCTGTCGCAGTAATGTTTGCTTGATTACACCGTGTTGTTTTGCAAAGCTTTTCGAAACCAGCTGGAGAAGAGTGTACCTAAAATGCATCGTACTTTCCGGTAGGTCATTGGTTCTGAAATGACAGGAAGCGGACCGATATATATCAAATTGCAACTTATCCTGAACGACAGTACGTAGAGCAGCCATGTGGACCAGGGGGGCCCTCTGGCCCAAGGGTGCATGCTAGCCCGAATAACCGTGAAAGAGTAACTTACGCAACGGCATACCTCAACTACGACCACTTGTATCGCTGATTGCACCGAGGCGCCTTGTGATGACAGCGGCTCACACATAGGGTCATGTCAAAGGCATACGCGGACAAAATACGGGATTGACCCCTCTTCCCCCCATCAGCCGGGGTTTGGGGGGTTTTCGAGCCACAAATTAAAACAACACACAATAGCTGGCCTCCATTAGCCCGCACTAAATACCTATTGGGTGACGCGATTTGTGTTGCAAGCCTGTTAGTTTATACAACGCAGCTCCGCTGAAAACGGATTTTGAATTCCACCGCATGCCTTTGTTTAAGCGTAGGGAGTGGCCCTTCTGCCCAATTCCCGCTGGGCTCAAACCCGATGAAGAAGTATTCGTCGTACGTGCAACTGGAGAGGTGTTCCGTGATTATGAGGGGTACCTTGCGAGAATTCTGAAGTACCGAACCAAGCAATGGCAGTGCAAGTACACTGGCAAATCAAACCTGACCTACGAGGCTGCATTGAACGAGGAGAAGCGCTCGGCTGAGCTTCTGAAAGAGGTGGGAAAGTGGGGGGACCAGCTAACGAATTTGAAGCCAGTCGCGATCTGTGTCTGTGATCGGCGAATGCCTTTGAATTCGCCCTTACCGAACGAAGGAAATCAGTGCAATTGTATTCGCCATGACACTGCATGCGCCTGTTCGCTGAAGTCCCTTCTGGAGCTGGAGGAGCCATGCATCAGCCAAATGCACCCCTTTTTCAAAAGTCTCTCAAAATCTACCGTAGCAGAACATGATTTAGAAAAGGGAAGGGGCTGTCCACACCACTCATGCACACCCGCCTGCTGCAGTTCCCCATGGGGCTGGAGGGGCCATGCCCACATGAGCATGCCTAGCGCAGTGTTAATTTTTTGTGCATGAGGGGGGTTTCCTGCACCTGACCCTAACGGCCAGAGGTCGTGATGTGGCTGAACGGTAGCTTTCCGAGCCCTAAACAAATACAAAAATGCGCCTGCCTGCTGCAGTTCCCCCCGGAGCTGGAGGAGTCATGCATCCGTCAAGTGCACCACAGCATTGCCAAGCTTGACGACCTAGTGTCATCGGTGTCTGAGCAGCACAAGCCTGGCAAAGAGAACGAGCAGGAGTCTGCCGCCGGTGCCAAGAAGCCACTGTTTTCCAAGAAGGCGCTCAAGCGATGGATCCAAGAGGTGTGGGTCGGGCCCTGCATAAGGACAATACACGCTATGGCTCATTCTTTATTTGATCACCGCCACTCCGGCTACAACCTGGCCTACGTCCGGCTGTGTTTGATGCAGCAAGGTCCTGCTGTTTGGGCCACCGGCCTACGGCCGGTCCAAGAAGTATGCCCCCCCATCTGTCCAGCGGTGGCCATCCATCAGCATATCACAAGGAGTGCTCTCGTGCACACTTCAGCACTGCTGCACAAGCATGTGGCTTCCTTCAGCCATGCCTCTGAGCGCATTCTTTTTGAATTCACAAAACTGTGCGCAGGTGGCTGATGTCTCTGACAGGCTATGGACTGCGAAGGCCCAGTACGTGCAGAAATACGGGCTGGCCGCCATCGCCCCTCTGGAGCTACAACAGAAGCTGGAGGAGCTGAGACAAAAGGGTGCGTGCGAGTTCTCATCATTCTAGAAGCAGCTGAGCAACCGCTCGGCAATGTGAATAATTTTTTTAAGCCACAAAATAAGAGGCACCCTTTTGCACGAAGGTGGCTTACCGCTTTCTTGTAGAACCACGTGTTCACGCTCCACCTGGCCCTTTAAAAAAAATGCTTCTGGATGGACGCATATGTGCTGCTACTACAGCAATCCCCTCCCCACCCCTGCAGATCAAGGGCTGAGTCCATTTCCCCACTCCCCAGCGGCCCAGTAATGACCGCCCAGCAGCCCCCAAGAGGAGCTCTATTGCCTACTAAAAGAAACACTGAGGCAACCCTGCTTCTCACACCTGCCCCTAAGCGGCTCACATGCCCTGCGCCGCCTGCCCCTAAGTGGCTCATATGCCCCGTGCCGCCTGCCTCTAAGCAGCTCAAATGCCCCGTGCCGCCTGCCCCTAAGTAGCTCAATTGCCCCCATGCCGCCTGCCTCTAAGCAGTTCATATGCCCCGTTATGCCTGCCCCTAAGTAGCTCAAATGCCCCGTGCCGCCTGCCTCTAAGTAGCTCAAATGCCCGTGCCTCCTGTCCCTTCGCAGCTCGCGCGTCGCGTGCCGCCGGTGACCCTACCAGTCCCGGATCAACTGTGGGCTCCCCGTCTCCCAAGAAGGCGGTGAAACCAGTGCTGCTCAGCCTAGAGGTGCGCCGCCTCATGCCCGGCTGAGTGCACAGGGGTTGGGTGCACAGGGGTTGAGGGGGCACATGGGGCACTTGCAGGGTTGGGTGCGAGTGGAGGCGCTTGAACACTTCCCCGGGCGCATGAGGGGTATGCAGGTTATACATAAATGATACGCCCGGAGGCGTGGATTAAGGAAGCCACACGTTCGGCCGTAGCACTACGTGAGCTACCATGGCACGCAGGTAAATCTGTTTGATTGATGTGGAATGTGGAATCAGAAACCAGTGCTGCTCAGCCTACAGGTGCGCCGCCTCCCATCCGGCTGAGACCCGTCCGGCTGAGACCCGTCCGTCTGAGACCCGTCCGGCTGAGACCCGTCCGGCTGAGACCCGTCCGGCTGAGACCCGTCCGGCTGAGACCCGACCCGTCCGGCTGAGACCCGTCCGGCTGAGACCCGTCCGGCTGAGACCCGTCCGGCTGAGACCCGACCCGTCCAGCTGAGACCTGTCTGGCTGAGACCCGTCCGGCTGAGACCCGTCCGGCCGAGACCCGTCCGGCTGAGACCCGTCCGGCCGAGACCCGTCCGGCTGAGACCTGTCCGGCTGAGACCCGTCCGGCTGAGACCCGTCCGGCTGAGACCCGTCCGGCCGAGACCCGTCCGGCTGAGACCCGTCCGGCCGAGACCCGTCCGGCTGAGACCTGTCCGGCTGAGACCCGTCCGGCTGAGACCCGTCCGGCTGAGACCCGTCCGGCTGAGACCCGTCCGGCTGAGACCCGTCCGGCTGAGACCCGTCCGGCTGAGACCTGTCCGGTTGAGACACATCCGGCTGAGACCCGTACGGCTGAGACCCGTACCGGCTGAGACCCGTACCGGCTGAGACCTGTCCGGTTGAGACCCGTCCGGCTGAGACCCGTCCGGCTGAGATCCGTACCGGCTGAGACCCGTACCGGGTGAGACCCGTACCGGGTGAGACCCGTACCGGGTGAGACCCGTACCGGCTGAGACCCGTACCGGTTGAGACCCATCCGGCTGAGACCCATCCGGCTGAGACCCGTACCGGGTGAGACCCGTACCGGCTGAGACCCGTACCGGCTGAGACCCGTACCGGTTGAGACCCATCCGGCTGAGACCCGTACCGGCTGAGACCTGTCCGGCTGAGACCGATACGGCTGAGACCGTACCGGCTGAGACCCATCCGGCTGAGACCCGTCTGGCTGAGACCCGGACCGGCTGCCGGCTGAGACCCGTACCGGCTGAGACCCGTACCGGCTGAGACCCGTACCGGCTGAGACCCGTCTGGTTGAGACCCGTACCGGCTGAGACCCGTCTGGTTGAGACCCGTTCCGGCTGAGACCCGTACCGGTTGAGACCCGTCTGGTTGAGACCCGTACCGGCTGAGACCCGTCTGGTTGAGACCCGTACCGGCTGAGACCCGTACCGGCTGAGACCCGTCTGGTTGAGACCCGTACCGGCTGAGACCCGTCTGGTTGAGACCCGTACCGGCTGAGACCCGTACCGGCTGAGACCCGTCTGGTTGAGACCCGTACCGGCTGAGACCCGTCTGGTTGAGACCCGTACCGGCTGAGACCCGTCTGGTTGAGACCCGTACCGGCTGAGACCCGTCTGGTTGAGACCCGTACCGGCTGAGACCCGTCTGGTTGAGACCCGTACTGGCTGAGACCCGTCTGGTTGAGACCCGTACCGGCTGAGACCCGTCTGGTTGAGACCCGTATTTGCTGAGACCCTTACTGGCTGAGACCCGTACCGGCGGAGACCCGTACCGGCTGCGACCCGTTCCGGCTGCCGGCTGAGTCCCGTCCAGCTGAGACCCTCCTGGCCGGGCGGGGTTGACCGCTGTAGACAAATCAAATACAAAGTACAAAAGCCTAAAACCGCAGGGGTACAAAATCGCTCCATCTGCCCCATTCTCCCCTCTCTCAGGAGGAGCAGCGCCGCCTGAAGCCCGGCTCCGCCAAGCACGCCGCGTTCACCGTCCTCCAGGCGGCCGGCGTGCAGGGCGCGACGGCTGAGCAGATCGTCCAGCTGTCCGAACAGCAAGGCCTCAAGCAGGACTGGTCCTCAAACGGCCTGTCCAACCTGAAATTTGTAAGTGGTGTTTGAATTGTAACCCTGAAGTCCTGAACCCCAAGACCTTGGGCCCAAAATCTAGGGTGGGTGTGGGGCAGACGGGTGCCAGGGACTGCCAGCATTTTATGTGTATGTGTGCGCAACTGGTCGCGACCTTTTGGGAGCTGTCGGGAGGGTACCATTGGGCTGATGGGGGAACCAGAGGACCTTCGTCGGCTGGCAGACGGTGTTTCTTTTGTGTGACTCGGCTGCATGTCAGCTACACTCCGTCCGCTGGCCATCAGCGCCATTCGTGGCCAGCCTTGCTGCTCTGGTCACCAGGTTTGGTCCTGATTGGGCCTTAGGCAGCTGCTGGGCGGCCTTCTGGATCTGGACTTGAAGCCGAGAAAAGAAATACTGCTGGCAGACCGGGGCAAAGACAAGAGGGCATCATCTTTCAGCTGCCCCCCATGTTGTGTAAGAGAGTCGCGAAGATCGCGACATTTACAACTCGAGTTGTAAGGTGTACAGCTCGAGTTGTAAGGTGTACAGCTTGAGTTGTAAGGTGTACAGCTCGAGTTGTAAGGTGTACAGCTCGAGTTGTAAGGTGTACAGCTCGAGTTGTAAGGTGTACAGCTCGTGTTGTAAGGTGTACAGCTCGAGTTGTAAGGTGTACAGCTCGAGTTGTAAGGTGTACAGCTCGAGTTGTAAGGTGTACAGCTCGAGTTGTATGGTGTACAACTCGAGTTGTAAGGTGTACAGCTCGAGTTGTAAGGTGTACAGCTCGAGTTGTAAGGTGTACAGCTCGAGTTGTAAGGTGTACAGCTCGAGTTGTAAGGTGTACAGCTCGAGTTGTAAGGTGTACAGCTCGAGTTGTAAGGTGTACAGCTCGAGTTGTAAGGTGTACAGCTCGAGTTGTACTCCAGGTGTACAACTCGAGTTGTAAGGGTTGCGATCTTCGCGACTCTCTTGCATACCGTAGGGTGCGGGCTGAGATTTGGAAGACTTAACCGCCAGCCTATCTTCGTGGAAATATAATATGTACATGATGAGTGTCCTGACAGCATTTGAGGCACGTGCACTGCCCTTTTTCCCTTGTTTCAGATTCTCCGCGTGGACACCGCGTTCGCCCGGATAGCACGCGAACCAACAATCAAGTATGCACTGAGGGCCATGCGGGGAGTGGTGCCCATTTCGGACGAGGTGAGAGCAGGCAGGCCAGCGGATGCAAGATCTGGGATCTAAGATCTGGGATCTGGGATCTGAGAGGCCTCAGGTACAAACCTGAGTGGGCTCTGGTCAATGCTAGCGAGGTGATTGGAGCTGGGCCAGAACTGCTGGCCCATCCGTGCTGACTTCCCAGACGCGGATTTCCCCCCGGGCCACATGCGCACGTGGATCCTGGTACCTTTGCACGGGCTGTTCGTACCGCTCCTGCTGATGCCCTAGTTTTGGGTTCAGGGTTTGCACAGGCTATTCTTATCTCTCATGCTGATGCCCTAGTTTTGGGTTCAGGGTTTGCACAGGCTATTCTTATCTCTCATGCTGATGCCCTAGTTTTGGGCTCAGGGTTTGCACGGGTTATTCACACCGCTCCTGCTGATGCCATCCCTGTTCCCTGCCATCTGCTTCCCGCTCCCTGCACGCCACTCGCGACAGCTGTTTTGACCTCTCCCACACACTCCCAGCGCCCCGCCCACGCTTGCCCTGTTCGCGGTGAAATATCGTCACCGAGTAGGCAGATGGGTGCCCACCAACCCGAGTTGAGATCTTCTCCCTCCGACGCACTCCCAGCACCCCGCCCACGCTTGCTCTGTTCGCGGTGAAATGTTGTCACTGCCCACCAACCCAGAGTTCAGGGCTCACAGATGGACTCTTACCCCGCAGGTGAAGCCTCCAGCTGCAGCCCCGGTGGCCCATGTCAAGCTTGCCGACATTCCCCAAATGTGAGCCTCTGCTTACCGGTATACAAGGGTGCTTCAGCTACATTTGAGGGTGCTTCAGCTAAGCCTCAGCTATATACGAGTGTGCTTCAGCTACGCCTCAGCTACAGTTGAGGGTGTTTCAGCTACGCCTCAGCTACATTTGAGGGTGCTTCAGCTACGCCTCAGCTACATATCGGCCTTGGAGGGGCACGGTGTAGCAAGTCCTTGTGCTTCAGTCTATGGGCCGTATGGCAGTCACGGTTTTTGTTACCCTAGGCTTACAGGGTGTACAGCACTTTGGATGTACAGCACTGTACATCTGTACAGCCTAAGACTTGACAGTATCTGGCAGCCCCCCCAAGGTGGTCTGGTGCATTCAAAAAGAAACACTGCTGAGAGTGCAGCCTTTTGTAGCGAATCGAGGAGTCTTCTGTAGAGAATCGAGGAGCCTTCTGTAGAGAATCGAGGAGCCTTTGTAGAGAATTGAGGAGGAGAATCTGGCTGATGCCAAATTATATACCCGCTCCAGCCACCACGTTTTGTGCATCATGACACGATTTAATTAGACCATTACTCGCATGAGTGCATGACAGTGAGCCTAAGCTTCATCCTCCCCTACCAGCCGCACGCAGCGGAGCACCGCGTTTTTGTCATGTTGCGCCGTGGTTGCTTTCCGACCCGGCAACCCTTGCCGCTGCTTCAGGCATCCCTTCTGCCGCGTCCCGCTGGCTGGGTCTGTCGGCGCTCCAACAGTTGTGGCCTCTGCGCCGGCGCCCGCCCCCACTCCCGCCGCAGAGGAGCTTGAACCACTAGCCAAGGCGGAGCGGATGCTTGCCTCCTGCAAACACACAGTGGAGAGACACCGAGGCTTGGTGGAGGAGCAAGTGAGGGGTTAAGGGTTCAGGATCTATTTAGCTCGACCCACTACCGTAGCCAATGCGGAGCGGATGCTAGCCTCTTGTAAAAACACACGGTGAAGAGGTACCGAGGCCTGGTGGAGGAGCAGGTGAGGGGTTAAGGGTTCAGGATCTAGTTAGCTCGACCCACTACTGTAGCCAATGCGGAGCGGATGCTAGCCTCTTGTAAAAACACACGGTGAAGAGGTACCGAGGCCTGGTGGGGGAGCAGGTGAGGGGTTAAGGGTTCAGGATCTAGTTAGCTCGACCCACTACTGTAGCCAATGCGGAGCGGATGCTAGCCTCTTGTAAAAACACACGGTGAAGAGGTACCGAGGCCTGGTGGGGGAGCAGGTGAGGGGTTAAGGGTTCAGGATCTAGTTAGCTCGACCCACTACTGTAGCCAATGCGGAGCGGATGCTAGCCTCTTGTAAAAACACACGGTGAAGAGGTACCGAGGCCTGGTGGAGGAGCAGGTGAGGGGTTAAGGGTTCAGGATCTAGTTAGCTCGACCCACTACTGTAGCCAATGCGGAGCGGATGCTACCCTCTTGTAAAAACACACGGTGAAGAGGTACCGAGGCCTGGTGGGGGAGCAGGTGAGGGGTTAAGGGTTCAGGATCTAGTTAGCTCGACCCACTACTGTAGCCAATGCGGAGCGGATGCTAGCCTCTTGTAAAAACACACGGTGAAGAGGTACCGAGGCCTGGTGGGGGAGCAGGTGAGGGGTTAATATTTGTTGAGGGGACAGTGAATAGTGAACTCTACCGCCATTTCCCCAGAAGTGGCTGCACTCCCTAACCCTACTGCCTTTCTGCCCACCCTTAATCCTAAGCCCTGCCTTTTTTCCAGAAGCGGCTGCACTCCCTTAACCCTCACTTTTCCGTCCACCCTAAACCTGAAGCCCTGCCTTTTTTTTCCAGCAGGATCTGCACTCCCTAAACCCTCACGTTTTTTCGCCCACCCTTCATTATAAGCCCTCTCTTCCCTCCCCCAGGAGCGGCTGCACACCGAGCTAACGGCCAAAGTGGCTGCTGAGGAGGCCAGCTTGAAGAGCCCGCTCAAGGGGCAACGCAGCGGGACTGGTGCGTGTGGGTGCGAGGGTGTGGACATACCTGTGTGGGTGTGTGGGCAGGGACGTACGTGTGGGGGTGTGCATGCTTGAGGGTGTGTGGTGTGTGGACAGGGCTGGTGGGTTTGTGTGTGGATTTTTGCGGGGCAAGCATTCGAAGTGCAACGCAGTGGGGCGTTGTGCGTGTGTGTGTGGGGGGAGTAGCGTACGTGTGGGTGTGCTCTCAACACACTCCCCTGAAAACTTTGACAGTCTGCCCTTCATGAGAGCCCCTGGCGCAGATTGTTCGGCAGATGCCGGCTGCAGCGTCTCCCCTTGCCCCCAGCAATGCCTGCTAGTGCATTTTGCTCTCAACGCACTCCCCTGAAAGCTCCGCCACCTATGCATGCCCCTACGCAGATTCTTCTTTGGATGCTGGCTTCCCCTCGTTCCTAGCAATGCCTGCTGGCGCATTTTGCTCTCGACAAATACCCCTGAATGTTCCTCCCCCAACGCCCCCTGCGCAGATTCTTCTTCCGATGCTGGCGGAGGTGCTTCCCCTCGACCCCAGCAATCACCGGGCCCAGGCTCAGTGGCCATGTCCCCCGGGCCCTCGTTCGAGTTGCCTGAGGAGCTGCGCGAGTACAAGGGGCCGCCGGGCGACCGCAAGGCGCTCATGGCCTTCAAGCAGAGGCAGAAGGAGGGGGAGGCTGGTCTGCAGAGGAGAAGGTGCTTAGGGTTAAGAAGGAGAGGGAGGCTGGGCTGCAGAATTTGAAACGTTAAGAGCTACATCGATTGCAGCAAAGCAGGGATCCAATCAACATCCCCGCCGTTGAGCACCGCCCACTGTTGCCCACTGCAGGGATGACTACTTTGCAGAGCAGCAACATGTGCAACTCCCAATCAACATATCTAAACCCTTAACCCTAAACCCACCGTTGCACACTGTAGGGATGATTACTTTGCAGAGCAGCGTCGAGTGAAGCTGAAGAGCTCCATTGATCGGAGCAAGATCTTGCGTGAGGTTGAGGAGCAGCGGAAAGTGGTCGCTGGCGTGCTGGAGTCGGCCAAGAAGGGTTTTGGCGCAGCCGTGCTCGCGGCGAGAGAGGCAGAGAAGGTGGTGGAGAGGTGCGTGAGGGCATGGCGGCCGGAGGTTATACCCTAAACCCTACCCCTTAACCCTAAGGTGGTTGAGAGGTGCGAGGGCATGGCGGCTGGGGGTTGAACTCTAAACCCTTAACCCTAAACCTGAAGGTGGTGGAGAGGTGCGAGGGCTTGGCGGCAGGAGGTTGAACCCCCTTTACCCAGGGCATGGCTGCCCATTGACACCTCACAAGGAGGGCCATGAACCCTGGAGCATGAATCCAGAATAACCAGGTTTTTGCGTCTGCTGCTCTCAGGGAGTCCCAGCGCTAGCAGCAAGTGCGAGCGGGGGCAGGCCCACGAGGCATACACGCTGCCTTTACTGAGGGGCCTGTCCCCCTTCTGTTTTGGCTGGCTTTCGCTGACTTATGCCCTCACTGAGGGGCCTGTCCCCCTTCTGTTTTGGCTGACCTTAGCTGACTCTTGCTGACCTTAGCATGACTGACTGGGCTGAATCCTAAGCTCAAGGAAAGCCATGGAATGAAATGTTCCTTGTTTTGCTGTCAGAGAGAAGTAGCGCAAGGAGTTGCATCAACCTGGCCAGCGCGGGCAGGCTGGCAATTGACAAGGCGTACCCCTCCGCCCTACCATCGGGCACCGTGTGCCCTTTCTACCTCGGCTGACTACGGGAGGGCCCTGAGCTGGCATTGTTTGGTTTTTGCTTTCAGGGAGAAGCAGCGCAAGGAGCTGCGTGAGTTGCACGAGTGGGAGCGGGCTGACAATTGACAAGGCAAAGCCCCTGCCCGCACCAACGGGCCTGTGCCCCTTTTGATGTTTTGCTTTCAGGGAGAAGCAGCGCAAGGAGCTGCGTGAGTTGCGCGAGCGCGAGCGGGCCGAAAAGGACAAGGAGCGGGAGAGGCAGCGGCTCGAGATGGAGAGGCGGCGGACAGACCCGCTGCTGTCCCGCAAGTAAGACATTCCAGCTAGAACTCCTATAAGCTTGAAGTTTTTGTGAACAGGGAAGGGGAGGGGGGGCCATTGTCTAGGTGGGCCGCTGCTTACCTGCAAGTAAGACATTTCAGCTAGAAGGTGGCAGTATTTTTGTGAACAGACTAACAGAGAAGGGGGGGGGCATTCTCTGGGTGGACAGACCCACTGCTGTCCCGCAAGTAAGACATTTCAGCCAGAAGGTTTTGTGAACAGAATAACAGAGAAGGGGAGGGGGGGGGGCATTCTCTGGGTGGACAGACCCACTGCTGTCCCGCAAGTAAGACATTTCAGCTAGAAGGATTTGTGAACAGACTAACAGAGAAGGGGAGGGGGGGGGGGGCATTCTCTGGGTGGACAGACCCACTGCTGTCCCGCAAGTAAGACATTTCAGCTAGAAGGTTTTGTGAACAGACTAACAGAGAAGGGGAGGGGGGGGGGGCATTCTCTGGGTGGACAGACCCACTGCTGTCCCGCAAGTAAGAGATTTCAGCTAGAAGGTTTTGTGAACAGACTAACAGAGAAGGGGAGGGGGGGGGGGGCATTCTCTGGGTGGACAGACCCACTGCTGTCCCGCAAGTAAGACATTTCAGCTAGAAGGTTTTGTGAACAGACTAACAGAGAAGGGGAGGGGGGGGGGGGCATTCTCTGGGTGGACAGACCCACTGCTGTCCCGCAAGTAAGACATTTCAGCTAGAAGGTTTTGTGAACAGACTAACAGAGAAGGGGAGGGGGGGGGCATTCCCTGGGTGGACAGACCCACTGCTGTCCCGCAAGTAAGAGATTTCAACTAGAAGCTTGCAGTTTTTGTGAACGGACCAACAGAGAAGGGGGGGGGGGGGGGGGGGCATTCTCTGGGTGGATAGGCCCTCTGCTGTCCCGCAAGTAAGTGATTTCAGCTAGAAGCTTAAGCTTTTGTGAACTGAGAAGAGGAGGGGGCGTCCCATTATCTAGATGGACAGGCTCGCTTCTGACGCAAGTTAGACATCTCAGCTAGATGCTTGCAGCTTTTGTGAAAAGACTAACAGATTAGGGAAGGGGGGGTTCCCATTATCTGGGTGGGCAGGCCCGCTGCTTTCCTGCAATAACGATATTCAGGGGACCCCAGATCCTCCCAAAGGGGTACAGTCAGCAAGGTGGGTAGGGGTACAACTGGCTAGCGGGGAGGGCCCCCGCCACCTTCCGGCAAGATGGAGATTCAGGCAGACCTCAGGTTCTCTGATGAAGGGGTACAGTCAGCAGGGTGGGTGGGGGTACAACTGGCTAGCGGGGAGGGCCCCCGCCACCTTCCGGCAAGATGGAGATTCAGGCAGACCTCAGGTTCTCTGATGAAGGGGTACAGTCAGCAGGGTGGGTGGGGGTACAACTGGGTAGCGGGGAGGGCCCCCGCCACCTTCCGGCAAGACGGAGATTCGGGCAGACCTCAGGTTCTCTGATGAAGGGTTACAGTCAGCAGGGTGGGTGGGGGTACAACTGGCTAGCGGGGAGGGCCCCCGCCACCTTCCGGCAAGACGGAGATTCAGGCAGACCTCAGGTTCTCTGATGAAGGGGTACAGTCAGCAGGGTGGGTGGGGGTACAACTGGTTCTCTGACTAAGGGTTACAGGAGTTACATCATTTGCTGATAGCAGTCACTAACGTTTCAGGCGCAGTTGCATTCTCTCCCTACCGTAGTTTGTTTACACGCTTCAATTACTATCTTTGCTTGGTGGCGCCCCAGTGTTTGGATCAAGCTTTATTTAACGCCTGTCTTCCGGTTCCTCTGAAGCCCAGCATCTGCAGCACCCTTTTCTAAACCCACGATGGCATCTTTGCCTGGTGGCGCCCCAGTGTGTGGATCAATCTCTTTTCTGCTGGCTCCCTTTGAGCCCAGCATCGGCAGCACCCCTTTCTTAACCCATGATGGTATCGTCTGGATTCTACTTTTTCGAATCCGACGGACTGGCTCTCTTGGTTTCTTGTGCCCTTTACTGCTCCCACCCCACTAGTGATTATTTTCTAGTCGGTGCTGTGGGCAGGGCCGGGTTCCGAAACACGGCATCAAACAATGATTGGTCTCGGGGTCCAGCGCAGTTGCTCAGTACCGAAAATGTTTCGAAAGAAAGGAGCAAAATCACCAAATGAGAATCAGGATTGTTTGCGCCTGCGTTACCCATTCCAAAGATTTTAGTACCGATACCCAACTATCAATACCGAAATGCACTAAGGCAACCCACTGGCCACCACCCTCTCCAGGTTCCCCATCGACGACTGTGAGCTTTTGGCGCTGCTTAGGAAGAAGGCCGAGGAGGGGGGTGAGGGGACCTCAAGTGCCTGCTGCCTGTTTTAGGGTTAAGTGCCTGCTGCCTGTTTTAGGGTTCATTGCCTGCTGCCTGTTTTAGGGTTCAGTGCCTGCTGCCTGTTTTAGGTCAAGTGCCTGCTGCCTGTTTTAGGGTTAAGTGCCAGCTGCCTGTTTTAGGGTTAAGTGCCTGCTGCCTGTTTTAGGGTTCAGTGCCTGCTGCCTGTTTTAGGGTTAAGTGCCTGCTGCCTGTTTTAGGGTTCAGTGCCTGCTGCCTGTTTTAGGGTTAAGTGCCTGCTGCCTGTTTTAGGGTTCAGTGCCTGCTGCCTGTTTTAGGGTTAAGTGCCTGCTGCCTATTTTAGGGTTCAGTGCCTGCTGCCTGTTTTAGGGTTCAGTGCCTGCTGCCTGTTTTAGGGTTAAGTGCCTGCTGCCTGTTTTAGGGTTAAGTGCCTGCTGCCTGTTTTAGGGTTAAGTGCCTGCTGCCTGTTTTAGGGTTAAGTGCCTGCTGCCTGTTTTAGGGTTCAGTGCCTGCTACTTGTTTTAGGGTTTGTTGTGTTCTGTTTAGGGTTCAGTGCCTGCTACCTGTTTAGGGTTTGGTGCGTTGTGCCTGTTTTAGGGACAAGTACTGCTGCCTGGTTTAGGGCTTGGTGCGCTGCCTGTTCTAGGGTTTGGTGTGTTCTGCCTGTTTTAGGGTTCAGTGCCTGCTACTTGTTTTAGGGTTTGTTGTGTTCTGTTTAGGGTTAAGTGTCTGCTACCTGTTTAGGGTTTGGTGCGTTGTGCCTGTTTTAGGGACAAGTACTGCTGCCTGGTTTAGGGCTTGGTGCGCTGCCTGTTCTAGAGTTTGGCCCCCTGATCCTCCCCCCAGGAGCTCCCGAACCCGCCGAGGATGTGTACGACGACTATCCCCAAATGAGCTCGGAAGAGCATCAGATCATGGAGGACCTACTGGTGGCCGCGGACTACCTTGGACAGTTTGCCAAGCAGCTGGGCCTACCGGCAAAGAGTCAGGTGAGCGCGGGCAGCTTTGGGATTTAGCACCTCATTTTGAGCCGAATTCGAATCGTAAACCCTTAACTTGCCTGCGGAAGTTTTTTTTTTATAAAGATGTTCACACCCTTATTATGTGTGGATTGTGAAGCCTGGTCTCATGGGTTCTAAGGGTCTTAGCGGGGATCGAAACCTGTTTGAGGCGGGGAGGGAGAGGAGCGGGGAAGAGTGTGGGGTTCTGGGGCAGGGGGGGAGGGGGAGGGTGTGAAGGCATTTTATGCTCGGCAAACAACTAATTGTAAAGCTTAAGTCTGAACCCTTAACCCTAAACTAGGCATCTTATGCTCGGCAAACAATTTGTAAAGCCAAAGGTGTCTCTGAAAGCCTCCTTTGCTTATGAAAAAAACAAGCAGGTGAACAATTTAATTTACATCGTTTGTATTGTCAGCAAGCATTGGGAACACCCCCCTCCCCTTTTCCCAACCCACCTGCCTCACCCCCTCCCGCCATGCTTCCTCCCTTTCTTCCCCCACCCCCCTGCTCCATAACCCCACACTCCTCCCCGCTCCTCTCCCTCTACCCTCCCCCTCACCACACACCTCACCCCCATCTCCCACTGCCCCCTCTACCCCCAACCCTAATCCCCCATCCCTGCCCTCCCTCCTCCCCCCAATCCTGTTCCACACTCCAACAGTAGTCCACCCCCCTCCCTTCTCCCCCCCCTTCCCACTTCACCCTCCACCTTAATCCCCCCTCCCTGCTCTCCCTCCTCCCCCACCCCCCATTCCACACCCCTACACTCTTTTAACCCCCTCTTCCTCTTCCCCTCCCCATGTCATTTAAGCCGCTGGGTTACCACGAGGTGGAAGCCGGCATCGCCGCACTCTGCTCCCCCTCGACAGACGGCCCCATCAAGGACGAGGACTCCTCGGATGTCCCGCCCGGGTCCTCCGAACCGGCAACCCGAGCCTCCGGCTCGGCAGCTGCCGTGGCCGCCGGCTTGCTACCTGTTCTGTACCAACGGTTGCTGACGGTGCTGTTTGAGGAGCGGCGCGCGTCGGAGGAGAGTGGCAGGCTGGAAGAGCGTTGGGAGGCGGTCCTGTGTGGGTCTACTTGGCTGGAGGTACGCCCGGGGGGGAGGGGGGGGGAGGGGAGGGAGCAAAGTGAGTGCAAGGAGAGTGGAAGGCTACAGGAGCGTTGGGAGGTTCAAACTTGGACTGTCAAACCCTAATTTCGGATCCCAGGTGTTGCATCACCCTAACCCTGAACCCCAGGTGTTGCGTCACCCTTACCCTCAACACCAGGTGTTGCGTCGCTACCTGCTGAACCCTAAATCCTTACCATCAACCCTAGGTGTTGCCTCGCTACCTGCTGAACCCTAAATCCTTACCATCAACCCTAGGTGTTGCGTCGCTACCTGCTGACGTGGAACGACAATGGCGAGCTGTTCCAGCTGCTCATGGTGCTGGGGCATTGTGAGGTGGAGGCAATGACGCGGCAGCAGCACGCCAGGCTACTGAGGCTCCTTGTGGACGAGGCGCTTGGCTGTGAGGCTGTACGACAGGTGGGGATGCGGGTGGCGGGCCAGGGGGAAGAGGGTCCAGGGGGGAGGGGGTCCAGGGGGGAGGGGGTCCAGGGGGGAGGGGGTCCAGGGAGTAGGGGGTCCAGGGGGGAGGGGGTCCAGGGGGGAGGGGGTCCAGGGGGGAGGGGGGAGGGTGCAAGGCGCTCAGATGCTATTTTGTGTGCCAGATGGGGTGGAGGTGCTGCGAGATGGAGGGCCAAAGCGGGGCAGCAGCACGCCAGGCAGCCTGCCGGGGCTCCCTGGTGCTGTGCTAGTAATTGGCCTGCCCCTTCCTGCTGGTATTTTGTCATTAAAGGGCCTGCCCGCTTCCCTTCCCCCCCTCCAAAGGTTTTGGCAAAGCGTCAGGAGGATGCGGTGGAGGTGGCTGCGGGCTTGCGTGCCGACATGGCCGAGGACCGCAAACGCATCCGCGAGATCGACGAGGAAGTGCGTGAGGCCAGGAAGAGGAAGCGGGAGGAAGAGCTGGCAGCGGCACAGGTGTGTGTGTGTGTATGTGTGTGATGGAGGGACGGCGTAGGCACTGTTAGGTGTGTGTATGCTTGAGGCATGGGGTGCGTGAGGCCAGGAAGAGGAAGCGGGAGGAAGAGCTTGCAGCGGCACAGGTGTGTGTGTGTGTGTGTGTGATGGAGGGACGGCGTAGGCACTGTTAGGTGTGTGTATGCTTGAGGCATGGGGTGCGTGAGGCCAGGAAGAGGATGCGGGAGGAAGAGCTGGCAGCGGCACAGGTGTGTGTGTGATCGAGGGATGGGGGGGGTCGTGTTTGAGGCATGGGGGGTGCGCAAGGGAGAGGAAGTGGGAGGAAGAACTGGCAGCGGCACAGGTGTGTGTGTGATCGAGGAATGTAGGCACTGGCTGGTGTGTGTATGCAGGGGGATGGGAGGGAGGAGAATGGGAGATGCTTCAGAGAAGGCAGGGTGGAGGAGGAGCTGGCGCTGGCACTGGATGGGGCACTTATGTGCCTTTGTGCTTGTGTTTGTAGAGGGGGATATGCGCCTGTACTTGTGTGAGGGGAGGGATGGCGTGTGGGAGATGTAGGACAGGGAAAGCAGGGAGGAGGATACTGATGCAGAGGCGCTGCCGTTAACGGGTACGGACATCCGCCTGTTGATGTCTGCCCTGGTTACAAAGTTGTTTACGTCCGTGTGTTGAATATGTTAGTCTGCCCTGCTTTTGCCAACCAGGCCAAGGCTGCGAAGATGGCGGATGCAGCAGTGGTTGACGGCGCCGCCGCTGCCGCTGCTGATGCTGACAAGACTGCCGCCGCCGCTGGCAAGAAGCAGAAGGGCAGCGACGGCGGCGGCGTGGCCGTGGTCGCGTGCGTCAAGGCACCTGTCGCGGATGAGGCGACAGAGGAGCCCAGCTTTGAGTTGCCTGACAACCTTAAGGAGTGGCAGGTGAGAGGAGGGGCGGGAGGGAGGGTGATGGGAGGGGAGGGGAGGGAGGGTGATGGGAGGGAGGGGGCAAGGCTGCTGCCGCTGTTGCAGCGATGACGGAGATTTGATTTGCCTTTCCTCGGGCATCACAAAAATAAATGCTGCGCACAAGGCAAACTGTCGACAATCACTCATAATTTCCGACTGAAAACTGGCGTTGACAGTTGCTGATTTGTAGATTACTGGATCCCTCAACCCCAAACAACGTTAATTATGAGGGAAGGCAAAGCAAATCTACAGTAGTGTGGCCGTTGTCTCTTGTGTGTGGGCGTCTGTCTGATGAGGCGGCTGAGGGGCCGATCTTTAAGCTGCTCGAAAAGACTCGAGTGGCAGGTGAGAGGTTGAGGGGCTGGAGTTGGAAGCACACACCCACGCACCTTCCTCACAGTCGAGTCACGCGCTCCGTACACCCTCATTACACTTTGTCACACTTTTACCACACCCTCATCACTCTCATCACACACTTGTGAAACATCATTTCCTAAATCACACATTATTGGTCCCACCATAGGCATGTCCTTATCACATCATTGTTTCATCCTCATTGCACATTAACTACACATTTATCGCACCTCATCACACCTTCACCACACCTGGTCACACCTTGATCACAGGGGGACCCTGAGGACCGCAAGGGCTTGTTGGAGTTCCGCCAGCAAGTGAGGAAGGCTGTGGCCAAGCTGGAAAAAGACAAGGCCAAGTGGGAGGTGCGTGAGCAGGGGAGGGGGGGATACCAAAGTGGGAGGTGCGTGAGCAGGGGAGGGGGGAATACCAAAGAGCTTGAGGATAGGGAGAATGAACCGAAGAGCTTGAAGATTGGGAGAATTTTAACGAAGACCTTGAAGATCGGGAGAACATTATTTAATTCCTTGCCTCAATTGTTTGTTTGACTCATTCAGAGGACAGGCAGGTGGATGTAGATGTTGCGTGCGGGCCAGCCGTTGTGTGTCCGCCCTCACCTTCCCCTCACCCTCCCCTGTCCTCCGCCTCCTCAGGCTGACAAGCGGCAGCGGGCGAAGGCAGGGCTGCAGTCCTACTGCCTCTAGAGCCCTTTTTGCATACCTGCTGTTTGTGCATACCTGCTGGTTGTGCATACCTGCTGTTTGTGCATACCTGCTGGTTGTGCATACCTGCTGTTTGTGCATACCTGCTGGTTGTGCATACCTGCTGTTTGTGCATACCTGCTGTTTGTGCATACCTGCTGGTTGTGCATACCTGCTGGTTGTGCATACCTGCTGTTTGTGCATACCTGCTGGTTGTGCATACCTGCTGGTTGTGCATACCTGCTGGTTGTGCATACCTGCTGGTTGTGCATACCTGCTGGTTGTGCATTCCTGCTGGTTGTGCATACCTGCTGTTTGCTTTCCTGACCAGCTGGCTGCCTGGTCCTCCTCAGGCTGACAAGCGGCAGCGGGAGAAGGCGCGTGAGGCGGAGCTGAGGGCTGAGGCGGAGGAGGACAAGCGGAGGGAGAAGCTGCGTAAGGGGGCAGAGGAGTCGCTGCAGGCGTGAGTTGGGAGGAGAGGGGAGGGAGGGAGGAGTCGCTGCAGGCGTGAGTGGGGAGGGGATCGGGTCAGCCAGGGTAGGGCGTCCTTCAAATCAATCAACCATGTTAAGGTACTAGGGTTCAAAACTTTTAACCCCAAACATCCTGTTGTTTGTTTGTTGTTGGGATTTGAGGGGTCTAGATCATTTGAGTGGAAGGGGCTGGGTCGTTTGCCTCGATAGACTCAGGGTGTTGTCTACCCTGACACCTGACCCCACCCCCAAAGCTATTACCCCACTTAACCTCATCCCCTGGCTCCGGCTTCCCTTGGTCCTACAACACTTCCGCCTGCTATCCTGAACACTTAATCCATTGTGCCTGCTTCCCTGAACCCTAAAAACGCCACCCCTGCTTTGCTGGACCCTTCAACCTTTTCCCCTACCTCCCTGAACCCTTCAACCTTTTCGCCTGCTTCCCTGGACCTTTTTATCTGCCTACCTGGACCCAGGACCCTTTCCCCTGCTTCCCTGAACCCTACAGACGTTACCCCTGCATTCCTGAACCCTTAAACGTTACACCTGCTCCCCTCACTGGCAACCCTGATTACCCCCCCCCCATGATTCCCTTGTTTGTAAAAACGTATTCCTTGCTTCCCTAAACCCTAAGACATTCCCTCCCCCGTTTCGTTACCCCCATCCATTCCCCCCTGCTTCCCTTCTCCTAAAACCAGGGGCCTAAAACCTGCATCCCTATTTCATAAACCCAGAAACCCTTAAACCCTGGCTGCCTGAATAGCGCAAGAGCGGGAGCGTGACAAGCGGCTGCATCAGGCCATGTACCCGCGTTGCTGCTCCCTAAACCCTGAAAGGCGACAAGAGGTGCTGGAGTGGGAGCTGGACTAAAGCTGCTGCGTAAGACCCTTCAACTCATTCTGCTGCTTCCCTCACCCCCCTGACCCCTTGCTACTGCCCCCCCCCAGGCGTCAAGAAGCGCTGGAGCGGGAGCTGGACAAGCTGGCGGTCCGTAGAGTGCCACTGGGACAGGACCGCGTCGGGCGCCGCTACTGGTGCGGCAACCATGTAGTTAAGCAGCCTACCGGTCCTGCCTTTTATCCCCTTCTACCCTGCCGCACCGGTTGGTGTGAAAACACGTTTTCTTTAAATGCTGCCCTCAGGACAAATTATCGACCAAACTCTTGATTCCTGACTGACAACCGGCGTTGATCATCCATGACCAGTTTTTCATCCCAAACAACGTTAATTATGAGGGAGGGCAAAGCAAATCTACAGTATACCACTCGTGTCTGTAATTACGGCCCATTACTGGTAAAAGTAGCTGAATTTGCCTTGCGATTACAGTGGCTGAAACTCAGCTACGTAATTCAGCCATCGTAAGGACCGTAAGCGGCACAGCACTGATCCCAGTGTATCTATATATACCCTTACGGCCCGCATATCCCCGCGTGCCTCTAGTTAACCTTTTCCGATGTCCTGAACCCCAGACCCTTGCAGCCTCTGCTTCTGCCCACGTGCCTGCCGGTAGTTAGGTACACCACACATTCCCTAAACCCTGAACCCTGGAGTCTCACACCCTGTCATTCGCCATGTGCCTAGCTGAGTACCCTCTTTACCTAAACCCTGAACCCTGGAGTCTCACACCCTGTCATTCGCCATGTGCCTATCTAGGTACCCTCTTTACCTAAACCCTGAACCCTGGAGTCTCACACCCTGTCATTCGCCATGTGCCTAGCTGAGTACCCTCTTTACCTAAACCCTGAACCCTGGAGTCTCACACCCTGTCATTCGCCATGTGCCTAGCTAGGTACCCTCTTTACCTAAACCCTGAACCCTGGAATCTCACACCCTGTCATTCGCCATGTGCCTAGCTGAGTACCCTCTTTACCTAAACCCTGAACCCTGGAGTCTCACACCCTGTCATTCGCCATGTGCCTAGCTGAGTACCCTCTTAACCTAAACCCTGAACCCTGGAGTCTCACACCCTGTCATTCGCCATGTGCCTAGCTGAGTACCCTCTTTACCTAAACCCTGAACCCTGGAGTCTCACACCCTGTCATTCGCCATGTGCCTAGCTAGGTACCCTCTTTACCTAAACCCTGAACCCTGGAATCTCACACCCTGTCATTCGCCATGTGCCTAGCTGAATACCCTCTTTACCTAAACCCTGAACCCTGGAATCTCACACCCTGTCATTCGCCATGTGCCTAGCTGAGTACCCTCTTTACCTAAACCCTGAACCCTAGCCTCTTCACGTCTGCATGTACCCGTGTGTTGAGTGGATCACACATATAAGTGATACCCTGAGCGTGCAGCAGGTCCCAGCGGGTATATGCACTGTATTAAACTTATTAGTGGTACCCTGGACCCTCACAGCCCGCCTATTCCTGTGTCCTGGTCTTCCCACTGCCCTAAGGTCAAGCCTAAAAGGCCTCAAAGCAGACTTAAGAGCCCTGAACCCTTCCTGCCTGCTGCTCCTACCTCTCCCCTCAGGTGGGGTCTTGCAGGCCACAAAGCGGGACTGTTGGTGGAGGGTTTGGGAGGCTGGCTGGCGGTCATGGACTACGAGGAGCAGATCCTGGCACTCCTTGCTTCACTGGATGTTCGGGTGGGTGCTCGATAAATAAAAGTGTACTGTACTATGCAGTACTGTACTGCAATGTGCTGTACTGCTCTGACAATGATGGGCCAAGAGGAACAGATCCTGGGAATTTTGGCATCGTGGGATGTGTGGGTGGGTGAGCGCAAACTGTAACTGTACTGCGATGTACTGTACCATGTGGGTGGATGGGTATATTCAACCTGCAGGTGTACTGTGTTTCAATATCTGGTTAACATTAGAAGGTGTTTCATGTCATTGTGGGTGGGTGTACATCACGAATGGTTCAGGACTGGCTGTGCAACGGCTGCTCTGTTTAGCACACATGCTTCATGTGAGAATGCATGTGCTACAGCTGTCTGTGCTGTACTGACTTTTATACTGTGACAATGACTGCGTTACAGTTGTATTGTACTTTGCTTTGAGACTAGCTGTGCTACAGCTGTACTGTACTGTGAGGCTAGCTGCTGTACTGAGAGATTATGCGCTACAGCTGTATTGTTCTGTGAGTCTAGCTCTACTGTACTGTACTGTACTGTACTGTGATGTTGGCTGTGCAACAGCTCCATACCACACCTAAAAACGGCATCAGCGCGCTCTAAGCTCCCTTACTCGCTCCTCTCTGAAAGCGATGTCCATCCCACAGTGCTTGGTCTTCTCCGCCCCGCCCTACCCGCTCTAGACCCTAAACCCTTAACCCTAAACCCTAAACTCCTCCCCGGCAGGGTGTCCGCGAGTGCGAGCTGCACCGGGCCCTCACAAAGGCCCTGCCGGCGCTGCTCGCCGTCGTGAAGCGCGCCCCGGCACCGCCCGAGGAGCCGTCTGCACAGCCCGACGAGTCAGCCCCAGGCGGCGACAAGGTCGCCGGCAGCCACAAGCGGGAGAAGGTGCTCAAGGGCCTGCCGCCTGAGCGGGTACAGCCCGGGCGCAGGGGCAAGCCCGCAGATCTGAAAGAGGGCGCCGGTGTCGCCCCGGCGGCGCCGGCCGCCGGGGCCGGCAAAAAGGACAAGGCGGCGGCGGCGGCTGCGACTGCTAGGGAGGAGGAGGAGCAGCAGCAGCTGGCTCGCCAGGGTCCCAGCGGGGAGGCCTTGCGGTACGGCTTTGATCGCATCGACGAGCTAGCGGGCCTTGCCATGGCCGCAAAGGTATGAGCTGAAGGCAGAGTTTGCCGTCAAAGCTTTGGAACGCTCTGACCATCAACCCTGAACCCGCAGCCAAATTCAGAATTATGTTTTGACGAGTGCTCCCTACGCACATTGTCCCCCCCACCCCCTCTCCCCTTCTGGCGCATAAAAAGGACCAGTGCCGGCATGTCAGTTCTCCTGTCCCCGGCACTGTATGCAACTTCTGCCCTGAGGCCTTGCATTGACCCTCGGATCCCCGTAGATCGCTGGCATGTCAGTTACCTGTCCCCGGCACAGTTTGCACCAGGGTTTACACCTCATGCCCTGAGGCCTTGTATTTCCTCGTGGGCGCAGATCTCCAGCCCCCCTGGTGGGTCAAAGGCCCGGCCCGGTGTCCCCTACGCAGTTTGCACCTCATGCCCTGAGGCCTTGTATTTCCTCGTGGGCGCAGATCTCCGGCCCCCCTGGTGGGTGGAAGGCCTGGAGGCTGCGCGTGCGCAAGGTGCAGCGCGGAGACCTGGAGGAGGAGCGGGCTGAGAAGGAGGCCTCCGCCGCTCCTGAGCGTCCTGACACGGACGTTGGTAGGCTGCATCAGGTGTGTGTCAGCAGAAGTGCTGAGGGGGGGCCTGGTCGAGGGGACAGCCAGTATAAGTGCCCTCCATCCCGAAGAAAAAATAAGACCGACTCGTCTGAATAATGAAGACACAATATATTACGGCTGACCAAATTCGGACGGCAGTTGGGCTTCGACCGATTCGAATTTGAAGGTCCGTGACTGCCCTGGGTGCACGAGTATGGGACGGGAGGTGTGCTTGCTGTTTGTGGCGTGCCTCCTAACCTCAAGATCTCACAGTCTTGGTGCAGTCCGGATCCATAATGATCTTCCTCTTGATCTCAGCGCAACACCGATCCATGATGATGATCCGCCTTTGGATCTCAGGGCAACCCAGATCAATGATGATATCCCTCTAGATCTCAATACAACCCAGATCCATGATCATCTCCCTCTAGATCTCAGTTCAAGCCGGATCCATGATAATCCGCCTTTGGATCTCAGTGCGACCCAGATTCATGATGATCTCCATCTAGACCTCAGTGCAACTCATATCCATTAAGACCTCCCTCCAGATCTAAGGACCCTAAAGCTTGTTGCTGCCCCTCCCTCCCCCCCCACATCCTCCTCGATGCTGACTCTTGCTGGCTCTGACTTAGTGCTGACCCCCCCCCCCCCCCTCCCCCCCTGTTGGAGCTGGAGGAGCTGCTGGCTGCTTAGTGCTGACCCCCCCCCCCTCCCCTCACCCCCTGTTGGAGCTGGAGGAGCTGCTGGCTGCTTAGTGCTGACCCGCCCCCCCCGTCCCCCCCTGTTGGAGCTGGAGAAGCTGCTGGCTGCTTAGTGCTGACCCCCCCCCTCCCACCCTGTCAAAGCTGGAGGAGCTGTTGGCTGCTTAGTGCTGACCCCCCCCCCCCTCCCCGCTGACCCCGCCCTCCCCCCCTCCCCGCTGAACCCTGCTGGCTGCTTAGTGCTGACCCCACCCCCCCTCCCCCTCTGCACCTTGTGTTCAGGGCCTGGCTGCTTGCCGGCAGCGTCTGTTGGAGCTGGAGGAGCTGTTGGCTGCAGGCACCGGGGACTTAGAGGCTCTAGACAAGGCAGAACAGAAGGAAGCCAAGCGGAAGCTGGAGGAGGACAGCAGGTAGGGAGGGTAGGGAGAGAGGTTGGGGTTTATCAGGAGGGTAGCAGGCCAGGGCACTTTTCAATTCATTTTTCACTTGAAAGCGGCTTGACGCGTTTGCTATGTCAAGTTACAAGATCTCAAGTTACAAGATCTCAAGTTACAAGAATGGAGGTCGTTGTACCCGAGAAGGTCCCACAAAATAGGAACACCCGTTTAACAGCCTTGCAAGTCCACACATATATTCACACTGCAAAAGCTTCAGAGGCTGGAAACGAATCCCTCACATTACTGGCTTATCTTTAGGGAAGCAGGTGAGAAGCGGTGAATGAAGAGAAGGGTTTTTAGTTACAGAGGACCTTTCTTGTGTCTTTATTTTCTGACCATTTGTGTCCCCTGGATGCGCTGTTGTTCTTGTTGCTGCAGTTTGGAGAGTAGCGAGGCAAAGGGGGGAGGGTTGGCTGGGGGGCACGAAGGGCACCAACATCCCTAGCTTCAAAAAGGCATCATTTGAAAGCGCGGCGATTCTTGCCCTCACTGTGCTTTTGACGGTGTAGTATGGACGAGGAGGAGGACGAGGAGCATGTCAAGGAGGAGGAGGGCGAGGAGGTGAAGGAGGAGGAGGAAGACGGCATGGACGTCGATGAGTCACAAGATGAGGGGGACGGAGAGTTCGGCAGGGTGAGCACGATGTCTTCTCACGATGCATGCTTTTTCACACTTGATGCATGCTTTTCCACACATGATGCATGCTTTTCCACACATGATGCATGCTTTTCCACACTTGACGCATGCTTTCCACACTTGACGCATGTCATTCCACACTTGACGCATGCTTTGCCATACTTTGTGGTTGTTGCCACATCAGATCGTGGAGCATGTATGCCCTATCCGTGCAAACGTGGTTTTGGCCATACTGTTTCTATGACCCCCACGCCTCAGCTGGGCGTGCTGTTTTCGTCTTGAACCTCAGGCCCTTTTCCGGCGTACGTATCTTTGTGAACCTCACTTCGCTTGAGGCGATGTCTTCTTATCTTTGTGGACCTCACTCCGCTTGAGGCGATGTTCTCTTTCTCAACACTCTCGCACTTACGGGGCAGGGCTCTCTTTCTAAACCCTAAACCCTCACACTCGTCCCTCGTGGGCGTTTCCTTTTGAGCTGCACTGTTTACTTTGTGGTGTTTCAGGGTTAAGGTTTTTGAGTTGCACTGTTTACTTTGTGGTGTTTCAGGCCAAAGAGTGAGCAAGGCAGCCGTTGTGCATCCAGCCTGACAGTCCTGCCTCCCATCCTGACTTGTGTTGCGTTGCCGTGTTTCAGGCCAAGCGGCGAGGCGGATACAACGAGCATCACCACCAGAGTGCACCCAGGGGCGTGGCGGTGGCGGGGCGCAGCGGTGTGGTGGCAGCAGATGTTGAAGAGGAGGTGGACTCGGACACGGATGAGCCAGAGGTGGGTGTGGGTTTGAGGTATGAGTCAGAGGTGGGTGTGGGGGGGTAGGGACTTAAAGGTGGGGTTAAAGGTTTAGGGACCAGTCAGAGGTGGGTGTGAGGGTTGAGGTATGTCCAGTCAGGTATGACCAGTCAGTGGCGCACATCATAATGTTTCAGGGGTGTGGTTTAGGGTAATTGACAAGCCTGAGGTGCAGTGTAGAGTGATATCAGGGTTTAGGGTCTATACCAGGCACTCAAAACCTGAAACACTCATATCTGCAGGTGGGGCGCTCGCGGGTCTCGCAGCTCATTTGGCACAGCCGGAAAGAGCGCCTGTCGTGGCGTGCGGCAGTGGTGGCCTCTGCGACAACGCCGCGGCTGGCGTACTGCGCCGGCGTGCTGGAGTACCTAGCAGCAGCCTTGCTGACCCCGGCGGCCAGCAAGGGCGGCAAGGCAGCGCGCAAGTGATGACGCGCGTGCGAACGGGCTGTAGCAACAGCGGGATGGGGATGGGTAGGGCGTAACCCAAGATGTCAGCCACCCAACACCCGTTCCGGCTGGGCGGGAGGAGAGGGAACGCTTCTGCTGGCGGGCTCGTGCACGGATGCGATGTGGCTGCAGGAAAGCGCTGCTGCTGGTGCTGCTACTGCGGCGACTGCTGCTACTGCAGCGACTGCTGCTACTACGGCGGCGGCGGCGGTGGCTGCTGCTGCTCTGGCTGAGCGATGGTTCTAGAGGTGTAAATTTTGGGAGGTGCTGCGGATGCGTCGCTGCCAGCAGCATGTGTGTGTGTTGCTTGAGCTGAAGGATGTGAATATAACTCGGCCTGCTAGGCCGCAGGCTGGTGTCAAATGTGTGCTGGGAAAAGCTCAGTGATCGCACTTGTGAGACCTGGTTCATAGCACGCGCTTGGCTTTTTCTGAAGGTGCTGAGCATGGAGGTGTGTGTGACCTGGCCCTACAGTTCTCGCGCATTGATATGGGGACCAGGGGGGGGGGGATGGGGGGGGCCGGAAGCTGGGCCAGGTGACGTATGTGCAGGCACCTGGCTCACCGCATGCGCTGTTGGGATTGGAGTGGGAGGATATGACTGGGGGGAGGCAGGTGTTTCAGTGAATTGGACGGTGCATACCCGCTGGGCCCTGCTGAACGCTCAGGTGTTTCAGTGAATAGGATGGTGGAAGGAGGCCCTGGTGAGGAGTGGGATGGACGGAGGCCAACCTGGTCGGGCCCTCGTGACTGGTCTGCTGGGTGGCTGATTCAGCAGGCCACCCCTTGTGTCTCGGAGATTGTTTTGAACTGCTAAATTATGGCGGATTTGTAGATCTGCTGGTAGATCTAAGCGCATGAGTTTTCAGCTTTACTGGATATAGAGGAGTCCACGACTTGGTTTGTGTAGATTTAGAACGGTGCATGCCTGCATACCCCTTTTAAGGTGTAACGTCATTGACCCTTTAAAAAAGGGAAATTATCCGCCTGTTCACTTTTCAGTGCAAAGAGCACAAGCCAAGCGCGGGGGCCAGGCAGTACCGGTATCATTTTACTGTGGGTGATGACGCCACTTCAAGCCATGGGATGGTCACGAGTGCTGGTCAAATGTCAATGACGTAACACCTCTGGGCCCTGCTCAAATAAGGCCCGGCCGCGTGGGCGCCTGTATAAAGAGTTGGGAGGACAGATGGAAAGAAACACAGTAGGGGGCGGGGCAAAATAAAGGGGGGGATGGGAAATAAAGTCAAGGGACAAAACATAAGGCTGGAAACCAAAAGGAATTCCAACCTCTGAAAATGTCTACGCCTCGACGATATCTACCACGGTCAGATGTGTGGATGGTAACCCTGGGCGTCCCAAACGGTGTGTGGGTGCCTGTCCAATGAATGAAGTCTGTAGCAAAGCTGGGCTTCGGAGGGGATTCGTAAATGCCCCCCATTTCTATGACGTCACACCTCTGGGCCCATCGCTAGAGTGTACACACTTCACATATTGCCCTTCATTGTCGACAGGTCATGCCGACATGCCACTGTCATAAAACGATCCACATCCCCGTCTGGATTGCCCGGTCCCACATGCCTGCCCCTGCACATAAGAGGATGCATGGGGCCTCTCATTTTATCCCCCCCCCCCCCTCTTCCTTTTAGTTTCTTCTTTTCTCCCTTCTGACAGTTGGGCGCCCACGCGGCTGAGCTTTGAGCGGGCCCAGAGGTGTAACGTTATTGACATAGGAGGATGCATGGGACTGCACCATGGTCCAGGCTGTGCATGGTGGCTGGAATTGCGCTTGGTCGTTCCAAACCAGCCCCACGCGGCCGAGTGTTCAGCAGGGCCAAATGGGTATGCACCGTTCTAAACTGGCATGGCCATGCACAACATCTTAACATTGATTATTTATTCGGGTTGAGAGATCGAACCCGCCACACGATCTTCTCTCTCCCCCCGCCTAGAGCGCCGGGTTCCATGTTCCTGCCCCCTCACATAGGAGGATGGTATGGCTGCACCATGGCCCAGGCTGTGCATAGTAGCTGGAATTGAGCCTAGTCATTCCCTACTAGCCCCACGTGGCCGAGCGTTCAGCAGGGCCCAGCGGGTATGCACTGTTCTAAACTGATTATTTATTCAGATGGTACAATCTCTTCAGACCGCCCCTGAAGGCTAGGAGTATTAGGTGAAATTTATTAGGGCATGAAATTTTCTTTCTTATCCACCGGGCACTGGTTATGGATGTTGAGGAAGGATCCCTAGATCTTACTTGCCAAGGGCCTCCAGGCGCTGACACTAACTTCCACCAGTTGTACCAGGCTGAGCAAGGGTGGGATGCACTAGCTTTTGTGGACTGTGCTGTGGCATTGTTGAGGGTTAGTCTCTAGGGATTCTGAGGCGCCGTTGTCGTTTGCCTTTCCGGCCTTCTCTTTTGGTCCTTTTTTGTTGTTGTTGTTGTTTGCCCCCTTTTTAGCTTCTTCTCTTCTCCCTTCTGATCAGTGGGGCGCCCTCGCAGGCAAGCAGGGGTGGGATACGCTTGCTACTGTGGACTTTTTTTGAGAGGCTTTGTTTAGGGCTACTCTCTTGTGGAACTCAGGTCGGAACCGGTTTTCTTTGCCTTCCCGGCATGTCCTTTTGTTCCTACCCCCCCTTCTTCCTTTTAGTTTCTTCTTTTCTCCCTTCTAAACAGTTGGGCGTCCACGCGGCCGAGCTTTGAGCGGGCCCAGAGGTGTAACGTTATTGACTTGCCAAGGGCAAAAATGCTGCGTTGCAGAAAGGCTGCATTGCAACGTCATGGGGGCCTTTAACCTTGTGGATCGACCGCTGTTTTCCTCGGATAATGCGACTGGACGTGCCATCGATCTACGTGAACTAAGTGCCTGCGGAAACGCCGCATGGTAGATTCTGAATTCATGACGCTTAACGCATGCTAGTTACTGCGAGGCAGACTCTCGTGTTGAAGCTCACGCGTTGATTTTGAGTGTCGGAGGCTCGGTCTGTCTTGCGGACCGCACGCTCGAAGATGCTATGGCAGCCACCCATGGATGAATTGTAGCTACAAGTTCTCAGCACCGGTGAATTGTAAGCCACAAGTTCTCAGCACCGGTCACCCCAAAAACCTGAAACCCCACGCATTGTAGGCCTACTATGAAACAGCAGTTCGAGAAGAAGGTGCACAAGGTTGGACAAACGCCCAATCCTCAATCTCGCTAGTCAATTGCATCTCGCCTAGCAACAAGTAAGTGTGTCAGCACTCTAGAGCATTTTGTGCTCACGGTGCCTCCGACACTTCCGCTGGGCGCGAGATTTCGCGGCATCCTATGAGTACCCAACCCTCGCACCTTGCGTGCCTTTGTGCTAGCTGTGTAACAATTATAGGCTCGGTAAATTCTGCGGCTCCGATTTACCCTTCTCCGACTATTTTCCGATGTCTGACCCTCAGGCACCGAAACTTTCGCCCTCAAGACAACGCACAGCAAGTCTCAAGGTGCGCTGATTGCTGACCGTGTGGTAACCAGCACCATAAGTACTGCCGACAGCAGGGCTGAGTGGTGATAATTTCTGCCCCTGCCCCCACCCCTTAGTCCCGTCCCTGCATGCGCTCGATATGCATGTTGACTAGCCCGCAGGTATTGGCAGACGTCATTTGATGGTGCACCTGTCGCCGGTTTATGCTTGCGAATCAGTTGTTTGTCTGATTTTGCAAGGGCAAGGGGACGGTTGGACCGCCGAACGGCTCGAAGATTCTGGACCTTCGCTCTCGAACATTCGAAACGACTTGCAACTTCCGACCGGCACGTTTAAGAATTCACTGGACTAACGCAGGGGCGTTCATCTCCCCCACGCCTTGTACACAGATGTCGCTCCAGATGATGCGTTCCTCCCTCAACGCCTCCCGCCCTGCCTCCTTGGGCCGGCGCGCCCGCGCATCAGTGGTCCGGCCTGCGGGCAAAACTATCGGTGGAGGAGAGCCGGAGCAGAGGACGGGAAGCAAGCGCGAGAGTGACGTCCTGGAATGTGAGTTGCTGACTAGTGAAAACTACCGTGTTCTCGAACCCAGCATCGTAGCCAGATCTTGGCTACAAGTTGTTTTATTTTGATGGATGATCAGAGCTCCGATTCTGGACACAGCAAGATGCTGGAAATACCGACAGGTTCATGGCCTGGAATTATTACATTATTTCCAGGATAGTAGGTCTTCCTGCTTATCAGCACCTTCAAAGGCAGCCTTGGCCCTCGCTGCATCTCCCCTCTATCTGCCATCCACCCCTCTGGCTGCCCTCCCCTCTGAGTGCCATCGACCCCTGTACCGCTGACGTAGAGTCAATTATACGTGGTGATTCACCATTTCACCAATGAATGGCGAGCACATAAAAAAGAGCAGGCCCAGCTGCGGATTATCAGTAATTGCCTGAGTAGTTGAGCTGTAACCTGACCTGCTGCCTGATATCCTCCATGTTCTCCTGGACCGCCAGATCTGCGTACCCTGCCTGGTTGGGGCCCGGAGAATGGTCCTTTCGAGGGCCCTTGGGACCCCCTCAGCCTGACAACCACCACGACGGTTGAGGATGTGCGCCGCTGGCGCGAGAGCGAAATCACCCACGGTCGTGTGGCCATGGTGAGTGCCTGGAGGTGGCTGCCTGTTTGAGGAGGAAAGCACAGGGCACTGCCATCGGTCCTGTAAGACAAATAAGACGAGGCTTCTTCTCCGCATATGATGGAATGCCGTTAGTAGCTCAGGACTACCTTAGCAATTTGAAGTCCAAATGACCTGATGACTGGGTGGCTCCAGAGTGATGACCTGGGCAGCAGCCGTCTTCGTATGGCCTTTTTTAGCAGTTCCCCCATGAGTAGCCGCAAGGAGTATGATTGATCCATCCTGGTTGGCCATTCGTGGATTGAAACCTGTGGTGCAATGTCGCTTCTATGAACCTGCAATCCCAAACTAGACAGTTGCGCGGGCCATGGGGGAGTGATGTATGACCATGCGTCATCTCAAGCCCAAACCACTCGAGCCAGGTAGTCGAGTTGCATTTTCCACACGTGGACTGCTGCCTTTCTTCTGCAGCTTGCTGCCCTGGGCTTTGTTGTGGGCGAGCAGCTGCAGGATTCCAAGGCATTCATGAACTTCGATGGTGGGATCACCGGACAGGCCATCTACCAATTCCAGCAAGTCAGGCAGGGGTGAGTGATGAAGGGTCCAGGGGTTAAGGGTTCAGGGTTTCTCGAAGTTGGGCAGAGTCGAGTGATGAAGGGTTGAGGGTTGAGGGTTTCCAGCAAGTCAGGCAGGGGTGAGTGATGAAGGACTGTAGATCGAGCATGCGCAAAGCAACCATCAAGACATCATTGGGAAGGAGTAGCATCACTAAAAAATGGTGGTGCTAGACAGTTCAGATCTCACACTACTACTTGTGTTTAGCATATTTTGGTTAGAGAGCTGCCCTACTCTCGATGAAGGATTTGTGTCCAGCAATGAGGCTGTTGAAGTATAGCTCACTAAGCTCACCTGGGGCTGAGGCACCGAGAAAAGAGAGGCATACCAATTCACATTTGTGGGATTTGAGTTGGATTGGTTGATGAAATAAGACTTGGCTCTCGGTACTCCCAGAGCCTCTGCCCTCTCAGCTGTATCTTGTGGCCCTGTAATAATCTGCCAGCCTGCCTGCGAGGATCCATAGGGGTCCTCAGTTATCTCCTTTCTTTTCAATCCTCCTCTTGTCATCTTCCTCTATTGGCTGTCCCCTTCCTGCCTACGAAAGTGCAACTGTCTTCATCCTGACTACGAAAGTGCAACTGTCTTGACACCTTGAATGTGTTAAGCAGATAATTAAGCTTAGTTTGCTCGCGTTACTTTTGAACCCGCAACCTTAACCCTGAACCCTAGACCCTTAACCCGCAATCGCCCAAGGAAAACGTCCTGGGTGGCCTGTGTTTATCCCCTCTCTGGCCACCGTCGCCCCCTTTGCCCCCCCCCCCCACCTCTCCCTTTTGTCCGGTCTTCTGTCCCATTCTTGCTGATGCATATTTTCCATTCCTGCTGTTGTGTACAGGTTCTGGGAGCCTCTCCTCATCTTCATTGGTCTGGCTGAGTCTTACCGCACCAGCATTGGTGAGCAGTTACATCGTCAGTTTCCTAAAAAATATGATCTTAGGGGAAACTAATCTAGGGGAATTATGCCGCGCTTGGAGTATATGTTAGGAATCTTCCTGCCAAGGCTACAACTTGGAAATGTGACTTGCACACGCATCGCTTTTAGTGTGGATGTTGGGAACCTTACTGCCAAAAGACCGCAGCTTGGGCAGCTTGGATATGTGACTTTCATGCTTTTTATGAAAGTTATATATCTCGATTATGGAAACATTTGATTAGAATAATTGAAACATTTGAGGGCAAGGAAGATGTTTATTATGGGGATGTATATGACGCGACAAATCACTTGAGATGCTCAGGGAAGATTGAAAGCGTAGTTGGGGAAAGAGGGTGCGTCAGCATCAGGTTCGCTGTGCGTTGACAGTGGCAGAAAAGAAAGTGGGCAAAGATGCTGGTGTTGTCATCAAATAGCTTGGAACGTCTTGGCAAGAATGATACAAATCGTGATGATCTGACCTTGGCTTGTGCATGGCTGATGCAGGATGGGCCACTCCAAAGGGTACTGGATTCAACAAGCTGAGGCCGTCTGAGGAGTACAACATGGGTGACCTTGGGTGAGGCTGTGGGGACAATTAAACTTGTCCTTGGCAGTTAAATTCAGACCTAAATAAGGGGTGGGACAGGAAATGATGATTAGGAAAAGGAGGAGTTAGCCTTTTTGATGTCAGCACTTGTGAGTTGTGAGCACGAGGAGGCCTCTAGTAACAAGCTGTCACAAACCGCTTGACGTTTTGATCATAAACCGCTTGACATTTCAAACACCAACCCTTGACCTTTCAATCACAAACCGCTTGATTCTTTGTTACACACTGCTTGACGTTTCAACCACAAACCGCACAAAGTACAAATTCTGGATTTATGTGTCGCAGGTTCGACCCCTTGGGCCTGAAGCCCACAAATCCCGACGAGCTCAGAATTCTGCAGACCAAGGAGCTGAACAATGGACGTCTGGCCATGATTGCCATCGCTGGATTTGTTGCCCAGGTGATTCATGATATCATTGCCAGCCTGACCTTTGCCTAGTTGTTGATCTGCTGGTTGTACTTCTTCCCACCCTCTGTCTTGTGTCATGTAATCGGCGAATGATTGATTGCTACCTCGTCACTGCCTCTGTTTTACAAAAGGGTAATTCTATAAAACATTAGGAAATAGATCTTTCAAACCATAATTTTTTTATAATAAGCGGAAGCCCTCCCCGATGTTTTTTTATTTGAAAATAAAAGAAGATTTAAATCGGAGTGAGATTTTTGGCCCTGCTTGTCCTGGTCATTGTCCTTGTTGGACGTTTGTTTGAAAGTGAAGGAGAAGCATTCATTTTCGGAAGTTTGCATGTCAGGAGGCAATGCCAGCTACTGTGCCTTTTGTGATTTCCTTAGACCCTGGACCTAGGAGTGCACTTACATGCCTGTATATGAGCTCTGTTCAGCATTTCTGTCTGTCTATCATTATCTATCCAACCATTCCAATAGATGTTTCTACACATCTGTCTTGCTTGCCTCGTTTCCTGACTCGAATCAACCGTGCGCAGGAGCTTGCTGAGCCCGGCGTAGAGATCTTTGAGCACCTGTTCTTCAACATTCAGAAGGAGGTTATTGAGGAGGTGGGTCTGTCCTGTGGAACTTGTGCAAGCAGGGTGGAACGGATAAGGGAAGGGACAGAGGATAATATGCCGGAAATTGCATCCAGCTTTCTTGGGAATTTTTTGTGTGCCCATTTTGGGGTACTTGAAAATGGCTAATATGCAAGTTATCATATGTTGCACTACAAGCGACAAGGAAGATTGGCCAGTCAATTATGGAATGGATATTTTGAAGTGTCTGGGTTATGCCAAACGGTTTATACCTGCGGAGGTAAAACAAGTTGCCTGGGTGACAAAAAATGATGTAATGCTGCCTGGCTGTCGTTACTTTATTTCATGCTGCCTGGCCGATATTCATCCATTTATGTCCCGCTCCGTCTGCGTCTAGGTGGACGAAATTGGGAAGGAGGTGGGCCTGCCCGCCGATATTCCAATCCCGAAGCTTTAAGGTGGTAGCAATGGCAATCTGTGTTGCGATGTTGGCCCCATGATCCTGCGATCAGGTGGATGTGGTGGAGGAAAAGGTGGGCTTGCCCCCCAGCATCTCCCTCCCGCACCAGTAAAGTGTTGCGTGGATGTTGATTTCGGAGCTGTTTGGCATTAGCCAGGGCATGCACTTCTGTCGGATGGATGTTGTGGCATTATTTTCTGAAGAATGATGAGGGATAAGGATGTTGTGGACATGGTTGATGAGCTGGATACAAGGGAATCTTGTGTCATGATTGGTGTTGAGAATGTTGGTTGTGAACAGTGTGGAATTTTTGAAAGGTTGTCGAGCCTCCAAATGTATGAAGTTGTAAATCCTACACATATTCTCACTCTCCAGGGTGCAACCGATTTTCTGTGCACCTCATTCATTTACTTGATATATGAAGAGGTTGCCTGGGTTGTGTCTAATAATGCAGTGCGAACAGGTTGTGCGAAGGTTTTGGATCGTTTGTGGCTGAATCATGTTGGATGACAGTTGAATCAATACCACTTGGTTGGTAGGAAAAGGAAAGTAAGCAAAGCCTAGAAGAAATATAGAAAAGTGTACAATGAGTGAAGAAACATCCCTCCAGAAAATGGATAGACAAACTGAAGTAATCTTGCCTCTGAATGGAAGAGAGAGAGAAAAAGGGTAAGAGCTAGTCCCCAGGTCGGCAAAATACATTAAGACAATACAATTGAATAATCGTCAACAACTTCTAACACGTCCTGAAGCAAAGCCAGAGCCTCCCGCCCATGCCTGCTCCGGTACATCTGCTGAGAAATCGTGGCATCCTTCAAGGGCCCTGTTCAACCTCTCGCCCTCCGCCTTTCTTTTACGGTAGGGCATTGAAAGGACACATGCAGCGCATCCTCCTCATGTTTGCCGTGTCCCTCAGCCCAGCACCGTTGGCAGTAGCGTGTGACACGCTTCTGCCCGCTGCGTTGTCCTCTATTACAAGGTGAGCTAGCCACTCCCTGTGATTAGTTTTTTTGTAATTACACTATAAAAGTCGCAGCCTTAAGTTGATGCACACACGAGCGTGCGGTCTCGTTTGCCTTTCCGGCCTTCCCCTTTGGTATTTTTTCCCTTCCCTTTTTAGTTTCTTCTCTTCTCTCTTCTGATCAGTGAGGCGCCCTCGCGGCCAAGCAAGGGTGGGTTACGCTTGCTTTTGTAGATTTTTTTTTAGGCTTTGTTGATGAGGGTTACCGTCTGGTGGAACTCAGGTGTCAGACTTGGTCTTCTTTGCATCCCGGCCTTTCATTTTCTTCTCCCCCCCTCTCTTCCTTTTAGTTCCTACTTTTATCCCATCTAAACAGTTGGGCGTTCACGCAGCCGAGCTTTGAGTGGGCCCACTCAGAGATGAAACATTATTGTCACACTAGCGCACGCCCTTTTGCTAGTGCGGTTCCTGGTTTCAAAAGAAGGTGCCATCTGTCAATGACGTTACACCTCTGGGCCCTGCTAGAGGCTTGGCTGCGTGGGCGCTTAAGGAAAAGGGGCAGAAGAAAAGGAAAGAAAAAGGGGTGGAAACAAGTGAAGGACAGACGACAGGCTGGAAGGAAAGGCAAAGGAAGTTCCAGTCTGAGAACGTCTACTACGCTTCAACGATTTCTACCACGCCTTCCACAAGGTTCCATCTGTGAATTGCACGCTTAGGCAAGAAAATCTAGCAGATGCAGATCTGACCGAGGAGGAAAGTTAATTCTGAGAAGAAGCCCGCACCAGAAAGAAATAAAATTATGTAGGGAGGTAGGCTAAGCACCTCGGTGGAACTCTTGTTGGGAAGGCGTGACCTCTGGCTGACTCCTGTCCCGGTGGCTTGCACTCTTCATCCGGCCACCAAGACTACCTGGATCACTCCGATGGTGGGTGCGAGCGCCTAGTGCACCGAGTGAAAGGCGATGGCCGTGCCAGTGGTTGGGCCAGTGGCTGGGTTAGTGGCTGGGCCAATGGCTGGGTAAGTGGCTGGGTTAGTGGCTGGGCCAGTGGCTGGGTAAGTGGCTGGGCCATTGGCTGGGTTAGTGGCTGGGCCAGGGGCTGGGCCACTGGCTGGGTTAGTGGCTGGGTCATTGGCTGGGTCATTGGCTGGGTTAGTGGCTGGACTAGGGGCTGGATTAGTGGCTGGGCCAGTGGCTGGGCCAATGTTTGGGCCAGTGGCTGATCCAGTGGCTGGGCCAGTGGCTGGGCCAAAGGCTGGGCCAGTGCCTGGGCCAATGGCTGGGCCAATGGCTGGGCCAGTGGCTGAGCCAATGGCTGGGCCAGTGGAAGGGCCAGTGGCTGGACACTTGCTTGGGGAGAACGAGGATGCGGCAGGCTACAAAAAATAAGACGCTGATGAGACAATGGATGTCACCTTATGCAGCCGCTTGCTGGCGGGCGGCCGGGCGGGCGCTAACACAAGTTACGTGAAGGCACCAGTAGCCTCCGCCCTACGATTCATTCCTTTGTGCGCGTTGAGCGCAGCATGCAACATTGCTTCCACTTGCGTTAGCATGGCCCCGGAGGAGCCCCATGATGGGGGATCCATTGCTCGCTGTAGGAGCCAGGTTGGCCAGCCTGGTTGGCCACGGGGTTGCCAAAGATGTGCCCTCACTACCGGTACGTGGAGGGCATATTCGGGGCCCCTTGCCGTCTGGGGCCTACCCCCCATGCAGTGGCACAGTGTTTAAGGAGACCGACGCCTTGCGGCTGCGTGTGGCTAGGCCCTCCAGTGCCGCCAAATTGCTCTGGCTCTGCAGCATGTGGGCTAACAGGCCTCGAAGGGCGACCTTCAGGCTTCAGTAAAACCGTCAGGCCTATACGGGCCACGTCAGTGTTCGGTGCACGCTAGAGGTCCTCTTAAGGAGTATCCTTAATCCTAGGGCATGCCTGCTCCATCAAACCTATACTCCGCTGGTTCCAAAGCAATGGCGTGAAAGCAGAGGTCCCATATTGCCCACATGTAGTCAAACTTGAGATTTCCCACTGGAGGAAAGCCCTCTAAATGGACTGTTCCTTTCTTATAATTCAATGTACCCTTACTTATTGGGCCCTCTAACGCTTAGGCACGGCCGCGGCCGCTTCTGGGCTCTGTTCGAACCAGAGGTTTGAACTTAAGATCTCTGGTTCGAACCTGTACGGTGTTTCCTGAGTCCAAGCCTAATCAGCGTCCTCATTATTTATTATCATCATACTCGGCAGCAGCCTGCGCTTTTCTAAGGATGCGATGAAGAAAGACCTCATGGCATCGTCAGGTGTATGCGCTCTCCTGCTTTGCACCATCCTCGTGGGGGCCTCATCAGACGACAGTGTTCGACCGCGAATATACCTGTATGACAACCTGCCCCGCATCCTTGTCGAGAGTCACGGGCACTTTGGCGACCTTCTGGCGAAGCGCATCAGGGCGAGCCCGTACCACGAGCCCGATCCGGAGAAGGCGGACTACTACTGGATCCCGGGGGGCGGCATGTACCTCAACAGCGAAAACGTGACCAGCCGTGGCAGCATCGTTGCGCTCCTCGACCATGTGCGCCATGCGTTTCCCTGGTGGAACCGGACGGTGCAGCTAGGACAGGCCAGGCACATCCTCGTGGCCATACCCGACGGAGGGATAGGGGAGGCCATGCACTCGCCTGGCATGGGCAGAATAAACGACTTGTCTGCAGGTATGCCACCGTTCGTGAGCGATCCCCGCTCATGAGTGATTCTCGCTTGAGAGTGATTTCCCACTCCTTGTGAGTGATACCCCACTGGCCCACTCTGCGAGTGATTCCCCACCCCATTCCCCACCCCACTCTGTGAGTGATACCCCACTCTGTGAGTCATTCCCCATCCCTTGTGAGTGACCCCCCCCTCTTTGTGAGTGATTCCCCACTCATTGCGAGTCATTCCCCACCCCTTGTGAGTGACCCCCCACTCCTTGCTTGTGAGTGACCCCCCACTCTGCCGCACTCTTTGTGAGTGACCCTGCACTCTTTGTGAGTGACCCCGCACTCTTTGTGAGTGATTCCCCACTCCTTGCGAGTAATTTCCCACCCCTTGTGAGTGGTTCCAACTTTTTCAAGTTCGTGTTTAGTTCCCACTCCTGATGCATGACCCCCCCCCCTCACTCCTTGTGAGAGTGATTCCCCACTCAGTGAGAGTGATTCCCCACTCAGTGAGAGTGATTCCCCACTCAGTGTGAGTGATTTGTTTCTCTTTAACATAGTTCCACACTCCCTGCGAGTTTCCCCCACTCCTTCAGTGTATGTCCTCACTCCTGATGAGTGATCCCTCATTTAAAGTAATTCCCCACCGATTACGAATCATGAGTGATTCCCCACCTATTATGAGTGATGCCTCACTCATGACAAGTGATTTCCACTCATTGTGAGTGACTCCCCACCCTCTGTGAGTGGCTCCCCTGCTTCTGAGGGATTCCCCGCTGGTCATTGGTGACACCCCCTCACTCTCTGAGTGACTCCTCACTTATTACGAATGATTCCCCACCAAAAAACGAGTGACCCCTCACTTACACCGTGTGATTCCCAACTAATAACGAGTGATTCCTCATTCATAACGAGTGATCCCTCACTTTTACGAGTAATTCCCCACTCATACGGTAACAAGTGATTCCTGTGATGTGGTAATTTATGAGTCATACCCACTTATGATTGACGCCCTGCTGTTGAGGCTGCCTGCTTATGAGTGAAACCCTGCTTATAGCAGGCAGGGACAGCGTGTCCGGGAGAGCATACCTGACCACCTGTGTATGCGTGTCCGGGAGAGCATACCTGACCACCTGTGTATGCGTGTCCGGGAGAGCATACCTGACCACCTGTGTATGCGTGTCCGGGAGAGCATACCTGGCCACCTGTGTATGCGTGTCCGGGAGAGCATACCTGGCCACCTGTGTATGCGTGTCCGGGAGAGCATACCTGACCACCTGTGTATGCGTGTCCGGGAGAGCATACCTGGCCACCTGTGTATGCGTGTCCGGGAGAGCATACCTGGCCACCTGTGTATGCGTGTCCAGGAGAGCATACCTGGCCACCTGTGTATGCGTGTCCGGGAGAGCATACCTGACCACCTGTGTATGCGTGTCCGGGAGAGCATACCTGGCCACCTGTGTATGTGTGTCCAGGAGAGCATACCTGACCACCTGTGTATGCGTGTCCAGGAGAGCATACCTGGCCACCTGTGTATGCGTGTCCGGGAGAGCATACCTGACCACCTGTGTATGCGTGTCCGGGAGAGCATACCTGGCCACCTGTGTATGCGTGTCCGGGAGAGCATACCTGACCACCTGTGTATGCGTGTCCGGGAGAGCATACCTGACCACCTGTGTATGCGTGTCCGGGAGAGCATACCTGACCACCTGTGTATGCGTGTCCGGGAGAGCATACCTGACCACCTGTGTATGCGTGTCCGGGAGAGCATACCTGACCACCTGTGTATGCGTGTCCGGGAGAGCATACCTGGCCACCTGTGTATGCGTGTCCGGGAGAGCATACCTGACCACCTGTGTATGCGTGTCCAGGAGAGCATACCTGACCACCTGTGTATGCGTGTCCGGGAGAGCATACCTGGCCACCTGTGTATGTGTGTCCAGGAGAGCATACCTGACCACCTGTGTATGCGTGTCCAGGAGAGCATACCTGACCACCTGTGTATGCGTGTCCAGGAGATCATACCTGGCCACCTGTGTATGCGTGTCCAGGAGAGCATACCTGACCACCTGTGTATGCGTGTCCAGGAGATCATACCTGGCCACCTGTGTATGCGTGTGTGTGTGTGTTTACACAGAGTAAAATCTTGCCAGCCCCACACTTCATATCCCAACCCTCAAGTGAAACACGGACTTTCTGACGGCGTACCTGAGAGAGAGTGCTTGGCTGCTGCATGTGTGTGTGTTTTATGCAGAGTACAATCCTGCCAGCCCCACACGCAACATCGCGCTCCTCCGATAAACATGAGTTTCTGACAGTATAGTTGAGAGAGTGATTGGCTGCATGTGTGTGTGTTAACGCAGAGTACAATCTTGCCAGCCCCACACGCAACATGGCACTCCTCCGATAAACATGAGTTTCTGAGTGTGGCTGAGAGAGTGCTTGGCTGCATGTGCGTGTGTTTTACGCAGAGTACAATCCTGCCAGCCCCACACGCAAATCGCGCTCCTCCGATAGACATGAGTGTCTGACAGTGTGGCTGAGAGAGTGCTTGGCTGCATGTGCGTGTGTTTTACGCAGAGTACAATCCTGCCTGCCCCACACGCAACATCGCGCTCCTCCAATAGACATGAGTGTCTGACAGTGTGGCCGCGAGAGAGTACTTGGCTGCATGTGCGTGTTAACGCAGAGTACAATCCTGCTAGCCCCACACGCAACATCCTCTTCCTCCAGTGGAACGGAGTTTCTGACGGAGCGGCCACCGGGGAGAACTTCTGCTTTGTATGTTTCCAGCCAGGTGAGGGCTCGTGTGTTTGGGAGCTGTGGGTGTGCAGAGATGCATGGGGGAGGCAGGCATGGCGAGGGGGGCTTTTTCTTTGAGAAAATGCATGGGGTATGTAGGCATGGCAAGGATTGCTCCTTTATTTTGGGGCTGTGGGTTTGCGGTTCTGCTTTGTGCAGGCATTCATCGCAAAAGGGGCTCCTGCGTTTGCGGATCTGCATGGGGTAGGCTGGCATGGATCTGCATGGGGTAGGCATGGATCTGAATGGGGTAGGTAGGCATGGATCTGCATGAGGTAGGCTGGCATGGATCTGCATGGGGTAGGCATGGATCTGCATGGGGTAGGTAGGCATGGATCTGCATGGGGTAGGCATGCATCTACATGAGGTAGGCATGGATCTGCATGGGGTAGGCAGGCATGGATCTGCATGGGGTAGGCAGGCATGGATCTGCATGGGGCAGGCAGGCATGGATCTGCATGGGGTAGGCATGGATCTGCATGGGGTAGGTAGGCATGGATCTGCATGGGGTAGGCATGCATCTACATGGGGTAGGCATGGATTTGCATGGGGTAGGCAGGCATGGATCTGCATGGGGTAGACAGGCATGGATCTGCATGGGGCAGGCAGGCATGGATCTGCATGGGGTAGACAGGCATGGATCTGCATGGGGTAGGCATGCATCTGCATGGGGTAGGTAGGCATGGATCTGCATGGGGTAGACAGGCATGGATCTGCATGGGGCAGGCAGGCATGGATCTGCATGGGGTAGACAGGCATGGATCTGCATGGGGCAGGCAGGCATGGATCTGCATGGGGCAGGCAGGCATGGATCTGCTTGGGGTTGGCATGGATCTGCATGGGTCAGGCAGGCTTGACAAGCCAAGGAGGGCTTGTGTATATTTGCGTAGTCTCAGGCCACCCAGGGCAGGCCGCCCCACAGCCGCCAGAGGCCCCATTGGGACCGGACCTAGACTGGCCCACGGTTTAGGGTTCAGGGTTTAGACTGGACCTAGACTGGCCCACGGGGAGCGGCCCGAGCAAAATACCGAGGCCTCTGGCGGGAGGCTCTGGAGTGTAGCTGACATGTCGCTGAGTCCCAAAAAATGAACACTGTGTTTGTAAAGTTGCGTGAGGTAGGCCGTCATGGCAACGGTGTGTGTGTGTGTGTGTGTGTGTGTGTGTGTGTGTGTGTGTGTGTGTGTGTGTGTGTGTTCACGTTTTCTGTGGGGCAGGCAGGCATGGCAATGGGAGCTGTGAGTTTGCAGTTCTGCATGGGGAAGGCACCCATGGCGAGGTAGATGTTCTCCGTGTTCGTTTTTTATCAAGTGCACACCACAACCTCTATGGGGAGCTGTCGGGCGACATTAGTTGGCGGATTGGGCCCAAGAATCATGTCGGGCGGCCATTACTTGTCCACTTGGGCCCAAGAATGTTGGGCAACCATTACTTGGCGGATTGGACCCAAGAGGCAGGCACCGTAATGCACTTTGCCATTTGCAGGGTTTTAGGGTTTAGGGTTTTAGCCGAAGAGTCCGAAATCTCTAGACCCCCTATAACTTACCCAACCTCATGAACCCTCAACCCTTAACCCACTCCCACTCACATCCACGCGGATGTTCCTGAACCCTTGAACTCTGGACCCTGAACCTGTTCACATTCCAGAGCTCATATTCCTGCAGGCAAGGACATCATGATTCCCTACACCCTACACCCTAAACCCTGAACCCTAAACCCTGGATCCAAAAGCCCAAACCTTAAACCCTGCATCTTTAACCCTAAATCATAAACCCTAAACCCATCCCCGCTGTTCATGTACCCGCAGGCAAGGACATCATGATTCCCACGGGCCAGAACGTGTGCGGTCCGCTGTGTGGGTACACCATCGAGACGCTGCGGTACAAGTCTGTGTGGTCCGATAAACGGGAGCAGGTGAGAGGGCTTTGGGGGCTGACATGCACAGCAGATGCGAGGGCTTGGGGCTTTGGGGGCTGACATGCACAGCAGATGCGAGGGCTTGGGGCTTTGGGGGCTGACATGCATAGCAGATGCGAGGGCTTGGGGCTTTGGGGGCTGACATGCATAGCAGATGCGAGGGCTTGGGGCTTTGGGGGCTGACATGCATAGCAGGCTGTATAATGCTGGTTCTGGTCATGGAAAATACGACATGATAAAAGAAGACACTGCAAAATCTTAAAAATATTTCTGGAGACGAAATAATAAACAGAGACAACTGTGAATGAAATTCCGGTAACGGAATAAAATGTGCAGCAGGCTGAAAACCGGTAACCGAAAAAATGTCCAGCAGGCTGAATACAGGCAACGAATATAATGTACAGCAGGCTGAATACCGGTAAGGGAAAAAATGTCTAGCAGGCTCAATACAGGCAAAGAAATAAAATGTACAGCAGGCTGAATACTGGTAGAAAATCTGCATCGGGGAGGATCTCTTTTGACCAGCATGACGTCGGCCTGCCTAAATAAATAAATTCTGCATTAGGTTGAATGGAGCTGGTGGTACATGTCGGTGGCTGCAGGACCCCAGCAGGCAAAAGTTAGGTGAGTGGTGCAGTGCGGGAGTCTACTCCCTAGCCATGTTTTGTGACATTGTGCCACACACAGGGAGGATCTGGTTCGACCCACGTGGCAGCCTGCCTTAACCCTACAGTGTGCTGAATGGAGAGATGTGGTCCATGTCGGTCGCTGCCAGACCCCCAGCCTGCAAAGGTTAGGGGAGAGGTGCTCTGGGGGTGCTCCGATGCGAGTCCATCTCAACGGGCATTCCGCTTCGCTCGCACCCCTGTAGGCGGACGTCAACGCAACAGAGAGGAACTACACCATGTTCTTCGGGGGCAGCATGGGACCGGAGCCGCATGCTGACGACGGCACCGGCCGCGGCGGGGCCTGGGTGTACTACGGCAACAACACGCGCTACATGATAGCGGCCAAGGGGCTGTACCCGCGCCACGTGAAGTTCCTCGAAGTGATGCTGCAATCGGTATTCTGCTACTCGCCTCTTGGAACCCACGGAGGCGACACCGGTGTGTGCGGCACGCAGAGGGTCAGGATTAGGGGTTTTAAGGCTGAACCAAGGCTTGGAATCCTTAGCGTATGGCATGACCTAGCTGATACGATAAGCCCTAAACTTTTAACCCTGAACCCTAAACCCTTAACCCTTAACCCTACATTCAGGGTGCCTGGGATGGGCGAAGGGCCTGGCATGGGGAGAGGGCGTCAGTTTTTAAGTTTGTATACAACATTTAATGTTTAGGGTAAAGTTGGACATGACGTCATGGATATGACATCGAAGTGATCAACATCATACTAGGGCAAGTGCCAACAAGGGCATCATCGGTGATGGTATACACGGAGCGCTCTGCCGATTACGGTCCTTGCGGTGGCTGAATTGCGTAGCTGAGTTTCAGTCACCGTAATTTCAAGGCAACTCAGCTACTTTTATTTGCCAGGAATGGACCGTAGTACTTAACTTGCACGCATTCTGAATTACGGTGCACTTGCACAGCACTGTATACACGGCTGTCATGGGTACCCTCAGGGTCAACTGTAAGGGTAACCTCAGAGTCAACTGTATGGGTAACCTCAGGGTCAACTGTAAGAGTAACCTCAGGGTCTTAAACTGTAAGTGTAACCTCAGGGTCAACTGTAAGGGTTACCTCCGGGTCAACTGTAAGGGTAACCTCCGGGTCAGTTGTAAGGGTAACCTCAGGGTCAATTGTAAGTATTGTAAGGGTAACCTCAGGGTCAACTGTAAGGGTAACCTCAGTTTCAATTGTAAGGGTAACCTCAGGGTCAACTGTAAGGGTAACCTCAGGGTCAACTGTAAGGGTAACCTCAGGGTCAACTGTAAGGGTAACCTCAGGGTCAACTGTAAGGGTAACCTCAGTTTCAATTGTAAGGGTAACCTCAGGGTCAACTGTAATAGTAACCTCCGGGTCAATTGTAAGGGTAACCTCAGGGTCAATTGTAAGGGTAACCTCAGTTTCAATTGTAAGGGTAACCTCAGTTTCAATTGTAAGGGTAACCTCAGGGTCAAACGCAAGGGTAACCACAGGGTCAATTGTAAGGGTAACCTCAGGGTCAATTGTAAGGGTAACCTCAGGGTCAATTGTAAGGGTAACCTCAGGGTCAAACATAAGGGTAACCTCAGGGACCAAACATAAGGGTAACCTCAAGGTCAAACATAAGGGTAACCTCAGGGTCAAACATAAGGGTAACCTCAGGGTCAAACGCAAGGGTAACCACAGGGTCAATTGTAAGGGTAACCTCAGGGTCAATTGTAAGGGTAACCACAGGGTCAATTGTAAGGGTAACCTCAGGGTCAATTGTAAGGGTAACCTCAGGGACCAAACATAAGGGTAACCTCAGGGTCAAACATAAGGGTAACCTCAGGGACCAAACATAAGGGTAACCTCAAGGTCAAACATAAGGGTAACCTCAGGGTCAAACATAAGGGTAACCTCAGGGTCAAACATAAGGGTAACCTCAGGGTCAAACATAAGGGTAACCTCAGGGTCAAACATAAGGGTAACCTCAGGGTCAAACATAAGGGTAACCTCAGGGTCAAACATAAGGGTAACCTCAGGATCATGTTCGTAATCTGCTCCAGCTTCTTGGCCGTGATGGCTTGGCTGAGCGCCGTGTCAGCCTGGAGCTTGGAGATTGCAGCGATGTAGCGGGCGACATGGACCAGCTCAACGGATCAGCTCACCCTAAACCAAAAAATTCCCTAAACCCTGGACTTGGCTGCTTGGACAGCCTGAAATTCGAAATGATAATCGATTATGGCAGTAAACTGTCGCATGTTCAGACGAGGCTTTGGAGGCTGTTTTTTTGAACCTGGCCGGTTGCTTTATCGGCGATTCAAATCTGCGGTAGTTATCTATTTCATTTTGATCTACGTACTTTATTCATTCATTGTTCATTTATTCATTCATCCATTCATTCTTTTATTTATACATTCATTTATTCATTTATTTATGCATTCATTTATTCATTTATTCATTTATTCATTCATTCATGTCTTCATTCATTTATTCATTCATTTATGTATGCATTTATTCATTCATTTATTCATTTATTTATTCATTCATTTATTCATTCATTTATGCATGCCCGCAGATCGCTACGTGCCATCGGTGCTCTTCGGCTGCATTCCCGTCATGCTCAATTCGTCGGACATGAACGTCTTGGGCCCCATTCCGAGCGCGCTCCCGTTTGAGGAGGTGCTGGACTGGAGCAGCTTTGCCACACTGACCGATGTGTATGACCTGGAGAACCTGGGCAAGCAGCTGGAGTGCCTCATGCCAAGGGTGAGTGCCCTTTAACGCTCCTTCCAAGAATTCGTTATAACGAAACGATCCTTCTTGGAAACCACAACTAAATCTTTTCTCTGATGTGTACAATCTGGAGAATCTAGGCAAGCAGCTGGAGTGCCTCATGCCAAGGGTGAGTGCCCTGGAACGCTCCTTACAACATCGCATTCTAAGAAATTGATCCTCCTTGGAAACCATATTTACTCCGATGTGTACGAGAACTTTGAGACCCTAGGCAAGCAGCTGGAGTGCCTCATGCCTAGGGTTTGTTTAATGAGAATAAGAAAGAAAGAGAAGTACACCCCGCAGGGGCGTGAGGGTTAAGGAAACAGTGCGGCATGGGCCTAGGCCGCGTCCGCGCTGTTACCATATTGAAAGGGTTTATTGTAAGAAGTAAGAACTACGTATGGTTTCCAATCCTTCGTGCTTATTAACGAATCCTTAGGTAAAGGCGATCCCGGGGGACAGACCTTCCCGTGCAGGATACGCGCATTCTTCCCCGTGTCATTGTAATTGTGGATCAATCACTCGACGGTACCTCAGTAATCTTTTGCGACTTCCCTCACGACCAGCTACGGCATTGCACGCCGAGAGGTTTTACCAAGGTGACTCGTTCAGGTGACTCCAGTGGGATTCGAGCCCACTGGGTATTATAAAAGGGAGCCACGGGTACGTTAAATCACCCGAGGAAATCAGCTCAGGGTTTAGGGTGAAGAGCAATGCCCAAACCCTTAACCTGCTATCCTCAACCCTGACCCCTAAATCACCGACGGGTACATCATTGAAGCAAATCGGTTGAAGGTTGAAGTTAGGGCAGTTCCCAAACCCTGACATCCTTCACCCCAAAACAAGGGTGGAGCACCCGAGAAAACTCTTGTTATTATTTCTCCTCAAGATATATTGCTTCACAGCAATTATTACTACAAGGGGTGGGTGCTGGGAGCAGCTGGAGTGTCCAATGTGATCATGCAGAAAATAAATCAAGATTACCTAGATCCTAGGGTTTTAACTGCTGTGGCCGAACCGTGGCTCTCACTTAATCTGAACCGTGGCTCTTACCAGATCCGAGCTGGCTCGGGTCGCGCATCACTGCATCAATCATGCATTTCTTGTGCACTTCAACCAAGGAATCCTTGACCGGCCGGTGGCCCAAACAGCAGGACGCCCTGCCCCACAGGCCTCCCCGATGACAGGATGTAGGGTTCAGGGTTTCTGAAGGTCTCCCTGCCCCAGGCCGCCTCGTTGACATGCCGTGACGTAGCTGAAGTGAGGCTGAAGCCTACTTACATGATTGAATACCAATAATAATGATTCATTAATACTGTTGCCGGATCAGGTACCGCTAGTGAACAATTCATTCATGTTAAATAATCATTTTCCGGTACCGGTTATGATGAATGAGTCATTTAAAATGCATGATTAATTAATTTAGGATGATTACTTATTTTATGGTGAATAATTAACTACGGTGATGAGGAATGATACAGTGAATCAACAGTGATGCTCGCGCAGGTGGATGAGATGCGGACTGCGATGAAGGGCGTGTGGCAGAACCTGCTGTGGACCACGTTGTACAAACAAGAACATGTGAGTGACAAGAGTACTTGATGTACAGTAGTACCAGTTGGACAGTACAGTCGTACCAGTTGGACAGTACAGTCGTACCAGTTGGTCAGTACAGTAGTACCAGTTGGACAGTACAGTCGTACCAGTTGGACGGCCATTATGTGCAGCAGTACCACGTGGAGAGCTCATGTTGTACAACCAAGACTATGTGAGTACCAGGTGTACTTGATGTACAGTAGTACCAGTTGGACAGACGTAATGTGCAGCAGTACCAGGTGGAGCGCCCTTTCGTACCTCATTACCGGGTGGAGAGCCCTGATGTACAGCAGTACATCAGGGGGGGACCTTCATGTACAACCATGATCATGTGAGTGCTTGTCGAACAAAGTGAGGGCTTAACCCTGAAGTCTAAACTCTTAACCCTGAATCAGACTTCGTGAGTGCTTGTCGATGGGTGGTTGCGAGCAGAGCAGGGCGGGCGTGTGGCATTAGAAATGATGTCGCTACAAGCTAATAGGGGGACTGCTGCTGCGAGATGCATGTGTGCCATTCAAGAACATGTGTGCGTGCCGATTGCTTGTGGCGAGCAGGGTGCGTGTTTGTCTGCTAAAAACATGAAAGCGCATGCCCGCTGGCTGTTGCGAGCAGGTTATGTGCTGAAACCTTAACCCTACACCCTAAACCCTTAAGATTGTACATGCTTCCCTCGCGTCCATCTCATGACAGCAGCTCATCCATCCCTTCCTGCCTGATGCAAGGCGTGAGAAGCTAGCAACATCATGCGCTTTCATGTCATCAGCTCATTCCGCCCCGTCTCGCCTGATGCATGACCTGAACAGATTGCTCCGCTTCCTTTTCATGTCATTTGCTCGTTCGTCCCTTCCCACCTGATGAATTGCCTGCCCCTCCCCCTCTTGCCTGATGCATGACCTGAGCAGCTTGCAACATGCACTTCCCTACCATAAGCTCGTTCCTACCTCCCCCTCTCCCCTCCGCTCTTGCCTGGTGCAGGGCCTGAACAGCTAGCAATATACACTTCCATACCATAGGCTCGGTCCTGCCCACACACACACCTCCTGCTGCCTGCTGTATGGCCTGACCAGCTAGCTCCGTGTTCTTTTAATGACATCAGCCCCTCCCCCCGCTCTTGCCTGGTGCAGGGCCCCTACCTCGGGGAGGACGGCTCCAACGACGCGTTTGAGACGCTGATGCGAGTGCTAGCGTCGCGCGTCCCGCATGGCTATGCACCGTCTGCCGAGACCCGGGCGAAGCTGTCACACCCAGGTTTCCCATGCAGGAAGGATACAGCGCCCGGCAACATCAAGTGGGGCCGGGGCTGCAAATTTGGGCCGCCTGGGCAATGTGATCATTGAATGGGATGGGAGGTAGCAGCGCCCAGCACCATCAAGTGGGAACGGGGTAATGTGATCTTTATCTGACTGTGTTTTATGTCCTGCGGCGACCAGCACCATCAAGTGGGGCTGGGACCCTAAACCCTAAACCCTAAACTAAGCCGGGAGTACGTCTGCAGGCCGCCAGATGCCAACCATGCAGAAGAGTTCCCTTCCTTTTGCAGGGTGAGACTTCCCCCTGAGAAATATAGGGGCTGCAGTGTGATTCGTGATTGCTGTTTGTCAGTGACTCATATTTAGGGTTTAGGATTTAGGGTTTAGGTGGTGCGCGGGGGGCATGGGCGTATCTATCCGTGATGACTATCTAGCGGGGACCATGGGAGTGGGCATGGCATGGGACCGTGGGCATGGCATGGGACCATGGGACCATGGGCATGGCATGGCATGGGATATGTAGCAGGAGGGGGGTTAGGGTTTAGGCAAAATAGGGTGTAGGGTTTAGGCAGGGGCCTGGGCACAATAGGGTTTAGGGGGTTAAGGGTAAGGCACGGTAAACTTGGGTCCAGGGCAGAATGAAGTAACAACTGGAAATGTTGAGAATCTTGGGGGGGGAAAGACCTACAGAAGGTTCTGTTGCAGCGGCAAATCTTTGCTTTTATAATTCAGACATTTGTGGCACGAGGGATAAGAAATCCTTGTATGGGGCCCTTGTCGAGTCCCCTTTTCTGGGCCCGTTTTCTGGGCCCCTTGCAGAGTCCGAGAGGCATAGTTAAAGGCTAGGGTAGATCTCTTCAGGGAGAGCTCGGAGGCTAATGGAACTCTTAGATGGCTAATGGAACTCTTAGAAGGCTAATGGAACTCTTAGAGTTGCCCTGCTGCTGGGAGTGTCCCATCAGACATACCCCACTCACGCAAACCCATTACAGGGCCCCGCTGCATGTCTCCTTACAGTGGTGATACCCACTGGGGCGGGCAATCTGCAGTGGGGCGTCCCACGGTGACCCGCCCCACACCAATGTCCCCCACGTGTACTTTTTCCGACATGTTGTTGTACTTACTTGGTATCGGGACTCGGGAGTGAGCTTGAACGTGGTATACTGATACTGATACACAAGGGATAGGTATTGATCCCGGTAATTACCGGCCCATCGCCATCACTAGCGTGCTTTACCGGCTGTATGCCAGCATGCTCACGGCCATCACTGATGAGTGGGCGCGATTGCACGGCCACGTACCTCCTGAGCAGTTTGGTTTTCAACAGCGCCGTAGCACGCTCCAGGCTGCTTTGCTCCTCAGGCATGCAGTCCATGCTTAACGGGCAGCTGCAGGCCGTGGCAAGCTGCATGTGGTCTTTGTGGACTTATCAAAGGCCAATGACAGCGTGCCCCAGGAGCAGTTGTGGCGGCATTCATGCGAGCATCTTCACAATAGGGCTGTCCCTGAGCCCCCTGCTCTTTAGCCTTTACCTCAGTGACCTGCCGGCCATGCTCTCAGCCAAGTGCCCGGCAGAGGGCATTGAGATGCAAGCGGGGCGACAGCTACGCTACCTGCTGTATGCGGATGACATCTCCTTGCTAGCCCGCACCCCAGCAGGGCTGCAACGCATGCTTGATGCCTTGCATGAATATGCGGCACTTAAACAGCTTCAGGTCAATGTCAGTAAGACAGAGATCATGGCATTTGGCAGCCGCTTAGCAGCGCAGCGCCGACAGGAAGCCCATGTTTGCATTTACGGCCCTGACCGTGCCGTGTTGAAGCGTGTCCAAGAATTCAAGTTCTTGGGCATCGCACAGCACGAAAGCGGCGGCATGAAGAGGGCCATGGAGGGTAGAGAGGCGCCTTTGGCTGCCGTGCTGCACCATGTTCGCCGCATGGCAGCCAAGGTGGGCCTAAGGCGCCATCTTTCAACCCGCATCAGGTTGGCAGCTGTGTACGCAGCGCATGCGGCCAACTACGGCGACGTGGTGTGGGCCACCAGCCATCTTCGGCCGCAGCAATGTATCTCCAGCAAAATGCAGTCCAGCTTGCTTCAGCACCTACGCCAGGCTGCGGGGCTACCAGCATCAGCCGCCAGTTGGGGAGTCATGAGAGAGCTGCAGCTCCAGCCACTACAGCGAGACTGATCGGCCCATATCCTCCGCTTCTACAATGCAGCGGTGGCACCGGCAGCACAACAATACAGCCCTCTCATGGCTCAAGCCATATCAGCTGATCTGCAGCTTGCAGTCAGCCAGGGCACTGGCGGCCGCACCTGGTGCTCAGATCTGCTGGGTGCATCAGAGGAGCTGGAGCGGGGGGCAGCCACCCCCACCTTGCGCAAGGCAGCAACTGCTCTACAGCGCCTACCCGTCACAGAGTTGGCACTCGTTGACGCAGCCTACGAGCAAGCACGGCTGGACGCAAGCGGCGGTGGGGACCCCAGGGACCCTACCACCGAGCACAGATCTGTGGCGACCTACCGCGCCTGGTTCCAGTCCACGGTGGGTGCCGTGCTGGCGCAAGCCAAGAGCCACACTAGCCAGAGGGAGTGTGCTTGTGTGCGCATAAATTTGCGACTGCGGCTCGGCGCGAGCAGCACTGCTGATACCAGAGGACGGCGCAACGGTCAGCAGCGAGAGGCACGCTGTTGCCAGCGGTGTTGGGCACGGGGGGATAGCGATCAGGTAGAGGATGCGCTACATGTGTGCTTCCAGTGCCCTAGTGTCAAAGAGCAGTTACGGGAGCGGGGGTGGGCAGGTCCTCCGGGCGCTGCCACTGACTTCCACCAGCTGTACCAGGCTGAGCAGGGGTGGGACGCACTTGCTTTTGTGGACTGTGCGGTGGGCATTGTTGAGTGTTAGTCTCTAGGGATTCTGAGGCGCCGGTGTCGTTTGCCTTTCTGGCCTTCTCTTTTGGTCATTTTTGTTGTTGTTGTGGGTTGCCCCCTTTTTAGTTTATTCTCTTCTCCCTTCTGATCAGTGGGGCGCCCTCGCGGCCAAGTAGGGGTGGGATGCGCTTTCTTTGTGGACTTTTCTTTTCTTAGAGGCTTTGATGAGGGCTAGTCTCTAGTGGAACTCAGGTGTTGGACTTGGTCTTCTTTGCCTTCCCGGCCTCTTCTTTTGTTCCTTTCCCCCTCTCTTCCTTTTAGTTCCTTCTGAACTCCCTTCTGAACAGTTGGGCGCCCACGCGGCTGAGCTTTGAGCGGGCTCAGAGGTGTAACGTTATTGACAAGGGATGGTTGTTTCTTAGGTATATTTCTTTGGCCCTTGGGAGGTTTTGGCGCACGTTGTTTTTCAGAAGGTTGATGATGACGTGGTGAAAATGGCTTCCCTGTCATTTCACCCCGAAAAATATGGCGCGCGTTTACCTCAAGAGGCCCTGCTCAAAAAGGCTCGACCGCGTGGACACCTTACTAATAGGGACAGGAAAAGGGGAAGATAAAGTGAGTTTTACCAGGGGGGTTTTACCAGTGAATTATACGCATGCATTTGCTCAAATTTTGCTGTAAGTTAGATTTAACTTGCTTCAGTTCCCTGGTGAATAAGGACAATCCGTGTGTTCCCCGAAGAGTCCCCATTGCTTTAAGCGGCGTGTTTCCGGCAGCAGTTCTGCTTGTAAGTTGAGCAGTTTGGGGCGCGGTGTGTTTTGCTTTAACAGCAAGTTGGGATGCTGGGGGGGAGTGTTTGTGGCGTCTGTAAGTAAGCTGGTTGAGCGTGTTTTGTGTGCTGAGGCATGCGGCAGGTACCGAGACCCGGGAGGCGTGAGTCATGGGAGGCGTGTCTGTGCTGTTTAATGTGGGGAATATTCGTGCAGGAAAATGATGAGCTATGACAAGGGGGGGGCAGAAAGAAAATCAGGGTCATAATCCCCCTAATCCTCCAAAAGTCATCCGTTTGACATGGGAGTTAGTTGCACCCAAAGACTCTTGGGAGGGTAATGGGTATCTCGACTTCAAAAAAAAGAGCCAACGTTTTTTGCGATTTATCTCACCACACATGACATTTCTCTCGCCTTCACATCACATTTATCTCGCCTTAGCATCACACTCGCCTTCAAATCGTTTTTTTGACACGCGAATCATGCCATGTCCGTTCGTTCTGAATAGGGTCGAAGTTCGCATGCAGCATATTCATGAAAAGTTAGCTGACACTAGCCATTAGTTACCAATTTTACTGGGAATGGCCTCGAGATACAGACGAGTATCGGCATTGGCAACAGTAAATAAATTCAGGCCAAGGGTCATTTGCCCCAATAATAGGAAACCGGCCGAACAGGGGGTAAACGCGCGCCATATTTTTCGGGGTGAAATGACAGGGAAGCCATTTTCACCACGTCATCATCAACCTTCTGAAAAACAACGTGCGCCAAAACCTCCCAAGGGCCAAAGAAAAATACCTAAGAACCAACCATCCCTTGTCAATAACGTTACACCTCTGAGCCCGCTCAAAGCTCAGCCGCGTGGGCGCCCAACTGTTCAAAAGGGAGTACAGAAGGAACTAAAAGGAAGAGAGGGGGAAAGGAACAAAAGAAGAGGCCGGGAAGGCAAAGAAGACCAAGTCCAATACCTGAGTTCCACTAGAGACTAGCCCTCAACAAAGCCTCTAAGAAAAGAAAAGTCCACAAAAGCAAGCGTATCCCACCCCTACTTGGCCGCGAGGGCGCCCCACTGATCAGAAGGGAGAAGAGAATAAACTAAAAAGGGGGCAAACAACAACAACAAAAATAACCAAAAGAGAAGGCCAGAAAGGCAAACGACACCGACGCCTCAGAATCCCTAAAGACTAACACTCAACAATGCCCACCGCACAGTCCACAAAAGCAAGTGCGTCCCACCCCTGCTCAGCCTGGTACAGCTGGTGGAAGTCAGTGGCAGCGCCCGGAGGACCTGCCCACCCCCGCTCCCGTAACTGCTCTTTGACACTAGGGCACTGGAAGCACACATGTAGCGCATCCTCTACCTGATCGCTATCCCCCCGTGCCCAACACCGCTGGCAACAGCGTGCCTCTCGCTGCTGACCGTTGCGCCGTCCTCTGGTATCAGCAGTGCTGCTCGCGCCGAGCCGCAGTCGCAAATTTATGCGCACACAAGCACACTCCCTCTGGCTAGTGTGGCTCTTGGCTTGCGCCAGCACGGCACCCACCGTGGACTGGAACCAGGCGCGGTAGGTCGCCACAGATCTGTGCTCGGTGGTAGGGTCCCTGGGGTCCCCACCGCCGCTTGCGTCCAGCCGTGCTTGCTCGTAGGCTGCGTCAACGAGTGCCAACTCTGTGACGGGTAGGCGCTGTAGGGCAGTTGCTGCCTCGCGCAAGGTGGGGGTGGCTGCCCCCCGCTCCAGCTCCTCTGATGCACCCTGCAGATCTGAGCACCAGGTGCGGCCGCCAGTGCCCTGGCTAACTGCAAGCCGCAGATCAGCTGATATGGCTTGAGCCATGAGAGGGCTGTATTGTTGTGCCGCCGGTGATACCGCTGCATTGTAGAAGCGGAGGATATGGGCCGATCAGTCTCGCTGTAGTGGCTGGAGCTGCAGCTCTCTCATGACTCCCCAACTGGCGGCTGATGCTGGTAGCCCCGCAGCCTGGCGTAGGTGCTGAAGCAAGCTGGACTGCACTTTGCTGGAGATACGTTGCTGCGGCCGAAGGTGGCTGGTGGTCCACACCACGTCGCCGTAGTTGGCCGCATGCGCTGCGTACACAGTGCGGGTTGAAAGATGGCGCCTTAGGCCCACCTTGGCTGCCATGCAGCGAACATGGTGCAGCGCGGCAGCCAAAGGCGCCTCTCTACCCTCCATGGCCCTCTTCATGTCGCCGCTTTCGTGCTGTGTGATGCCCAAGAACTTGAATACTTGGACACGCTTCAACATGGCACGGTCAGGGCCGGAAATGCAAACATGGGCTGCCTGTCGGCTGCGTAGCTGAGTTTCAGTCACCGTACGGTAAATTCAAGGCAAATTCAGCCACTTTTACCCGTACGGCATCTTCATAACCAGGGGAGTAATTATCTACACGACTTCTGAATGACGGCGCAATTGCTCAGCAGGGCATGCCCGCGCTAGCATGACCACTGCCAGCTGCCGTGCTCCGAAGTGGAAAATCGCCACTTGGTGAACCAGAGCAGCCGTTAGGTTCTGACACGATGCCAGCAGGTTTGCAAGCAAATGTCAAGACATGCATACTGGTACTTAATTTTCAATAACCCCACTTGCAGACAGCTCAATCGTCCGAACCCAACGTATCGACCGCGCAGCATGCAGACGTGCCCCGTCCCTCTCTCACCTCAGCGCCACTGAAAGACAAAGACCCGCCCCGCCGCTTTCTGACATCCGCTGGCTCGTGGCGCTCATGGTGGTCCTCGACCGTCATGCCGGCCTTCGCTTTGCCAGCGGGGGTGCGGCTGGCGGAGCCGTCGCCCGGCACTGCCTTCCACGACTGTCCGGAGCTGTCGTCAGACAGGAGCAGACTCTCGCGTGGCCGCGGCGACGGCGCAACGGGGCCGCCGCCGCCACCGCGTCCGCTCGAGCCGCAAGCAAGAGTGGAGGAGTCAGGTGGCAGCCTGCCCATGAGGGCCAAGCCACCGCTGTTGCGCTCGGACTCGGGCGGCAAGTGCGTCGCGCGACGGTCGGTGCTCCGCGGCTTTTCGCTCCCGTCCTTGATGGCCGCGCTGTCGGCTGGCCGGGCGGGGGGCTCCCAGCCACGAGGGGCTGACGAGGGCGGAGGTGGCCTCGCAAGGGGAAGCCCCGCGAGTGCTGCTGCTCATAGGAGCTTGGCATCGGGTGGCAGCAGGAGCTTGGCATCGGGTGGCAGCAGGAGCTTGGCATCGGGTGGCAGCAGGAGCATGGCATCAGGTGGCAGCAGGAGCATGGCTTCCTGCCGGGCGGGGGGAGCGCAGTGGCGAGTGGCCGAGGCGGGTGAAGAGGGCCTTGCGAGAGGAAGCCATGCAAATTCCTCTCCATTTCGGAGCCTGGCATCCGGCCGAGCAGGGGAGGCGCAGTGGCGAGTGGCTGACGAGGGTGGGGACGGTCCCGCCAGGAGGAGCCCGGCGAGCTATAACGGAATCAGGATTCTGGCATCAGGCCGGGCGGAGGGCTCACAGCGGCGAGGGGCCGAGGGGGGCGGAGGAGGCCTGGCCAGGAGAAGCCCAGCCAGCTCTAACGGCGCCGGGATTCTGGCATCGGTCAGCGGGATGGACTTTGGGGGAGAATCAGTTGACGGTTACGGCGCGGATGTGGCTTTGGCCCAGGCTGCGCTGCTTCCTTAACTCTCACGGCTCTCACGGGGTTAAGCTTTCTTTCCTTCTTTTGGGGGAGAAGCCTTGCCAGGAGGAGGAGACCTTGCCAGCTGACAGGGCACCAGGGTTCTGGCATTGGTCAGTGGGATGGAGTTTGGGGGAGAAGCCTTGTTAGTGGGCGCCCTTGATGACCGCGTTGGTATGTGCCTGGCATTGGAGGCAGCATGAGCAGGTTGTCCTGCGAGATTGAGGAGTCCCAACAGCATGGGGCAAATGACGGCGGTGGTGGTGGAGGGACAGCGAGCTTTTGGGGGGGCATGAGCATGGCATCGGGAGGCTGAGTGGAAGAGCGTGTTGTCCAGAAGGGTGGGGGAGGATCAATGAAACCCTAACCCTTCACCCTAAACAACCACTGTCTCTTCTCCCTTCACCCTAAACTAAAATGTGACGCAGGCAACAGCCCTTTTGTGTGCTCGAGCGCACTTTGCCTACCCCATGAGCCTGTCGTGTACATAAGCCCACACCCACAATCCCTATTGTGTACATAAGCCCACACCCACAATCCCTATTGTGTACATGAGCCCACACCCACAATCCCTATTGTGTACATAAGCCCACACCCACAATCCCTATTGTGTACATAAGCCCACACCCACAATCCGTATTGTGTACATAAGCCCACACCCACAATCCCTATTGTGTACATGTCACAGTATATTACCGTATACGTGACAGAACCGTGTAGACCGCAGTCGGCGGCCTCGGGGCCTCCGCAGCTTCTCTGCGGAGCCGCCGGATTTGAACTGAGACCTAGAAACCCGCTTACGCAGGGTGAAGTGCATAATTTACCGTACTCTGAATTGGGCCTGCCGGGTCCCTGTATCCCGGCAATCGCCTAAACTAGTTACTTCGTCCCTTTCTAAAGGACAGACCTCTATTGTAACAAGCAACGGCCGTCATCAGCGTATGAGACCTGCAGCTTTCACATAAGTCAGTACCTTAACCCGAGTCAAGACTAGCTCAGCCTCAGCTGAACTAGCTGGAGACAAGTGCCCCAGTAGAGTACCGAGGCCCTGCAGAAGCAGATGTACGCAGTCTACGCCTCGGCAACCTCACCGCGAGTCGCGCGGTAAGTGCCCCTTAACATAGCCCTGCTGGATCGCGACCAGACGGCCAGAAGGCCTGCGCTACCACAGTCAATTGCTAGACATACAAATATCCGACTCTGCTGCTTAACTCGCTGAGCACTCGCAGCCAGTGTGTAGTCACTGAGTCTGCCCGTAGGCGTCCGTCACTGCCGTGAGGAAAGAAGTCCGCCACGGACCTGAAGCGCACATCGCGTGTCCTTTAGAAAGGGACGAAGTGGATTTAGCCTGATCAGCTTGATTCGCCAATTCCTGCTAAAGGTGCTTGTGCAGCGGACTTGGAATTTTGTTTGCATGCAAACGACCTTGGACAGCGTTTGAACTGCACTTTGCTGTGGTAATCTCCAGAGAGAGATTGCCAAGTTAAACCCTGAGAATCGCTGAGCGTGGCAGCTTAGTGTTGAGTCCAGGAGTGGCTTGAAGATCTGGCTGTGGATTTATACACCCAGCAGATAATTACCTGTGTGACTGCAGATTGTGATCAGGTGGATCCAATCTTTCATCATTGACAGAAGTGAACTTGTGGATAGAACATCCAAGTTTGAAATCTTGTGGGTGTGCCAAAGGATCTCCGCAGGGACGCAGAGCTGAGCGGACACTACGCAAGAGGCTACATCCACGCAAGGCGTGTGACATCCACGCAGGACGTGAGACATCTAGAAGCAGCCCAGCCAACAAGGTGGGAAGAACTGAAAAGGCGAAGGAGGATTCCGCCAGATTGAAATTAGTGAGCAGAAAAGCAGGAAGGCAAGGCCTATCCTGCATATTGCAGTACCTGCCATCCGATCTTCATTGACTCGCAAGCCCTCACCAGATCGCAGTAGGAACAAGGGGGCAGAAGCCTAACGTTAGCAGATCCTGTAGGGGGTGTCGCCAGCACGCTTGCAGGACCGTGCGGTTCGTAAATTGCCTGTAGGAATGACAGACGTAGATCTAAATCCCGATAGGCACCAGCACCCTGACGCCCAACGGAGAAGTGGGCGTCTGAGGGGGCTGGAGCCGGGTGTAAACCTGATGGAAGCTAGTGATGAGCTGGCTGCAGAAGCCCTGTTGGTGGCGGCGAAGCTGGCAGGGCCAGTGGGACCGCCCGCAGGAGACAGCAAGGTGCCAGAACCGGGCCGCGTACCGCCCAGAGAGGCAGGGGCGCACAGGGTAACCCGGTACGGAAATACGGTACGGTCATACGGTACGGTACGGGTACGGTACGGTACGGGATTTTTGGCTGGGCTAGTCAGAAGATGGACAATACGGTAGTTCCGAGCGGTACGGTACGGCCAAACGGTACGGTACGGTACGGATACGGTACGGTTTTTTTTGCCAATACGGCCGTACTGTGTAACCCTGGGGGCGCAGGCAGACGGCTCAGCACTAGTGTTGCACAAAGGGATCAGCCGAGGTGGGCCAGTGCCCCAATCAACCCTGGATATTCCAAGGCAAGGCCTGGAATATGCGCAGTGGTTGAGACAGGGAGGAAGAACCCCTGAGCTGACATTGGACCCGGCCGTTGAGGTGTCGCAGACCAGTGGCGCAAATCGGGACAGTGGTCCAGAAGGCGCACCAGAGCAGGACTTGCCCAGTGGGGCAGGGGCCGCGCAACGAGTCAAGAACGAGCCCGATCACGGTGATCAAGGGCCGGCACCTCGGCAGCCCCAGAGGGGGCAGCAGAGTGCGGGAGAGCAAGAGACCTAGGCAGTGGGCCAGAATACGCGACGCAGAAGAGGCTAATGAGAGTGGCAAGTGCTGCGCAGTGCGTTAAAAAGGAGAACGGGACGAGGCCCCGTGGTGGAAGTCAGGTGATCAGGAAACCTGCAGATCTGCAGGCGGTGGGTGGAGCACAAGCCGCCACTGCGGAATGGCCCCCAGTAAAAAGGAAGGAGGATCTGGCTCAGCCAAGAGGGTGGAACAGGCTAGGGCAGTGGGCCACTGGAGTGTGGAAAAGTGTGTGTGACGCAGAGCAGGCGGGGTTAAGCAGTCTGGCTGTGCCCCTGCAGCGCGCACCCTTGGAGGCATTGACCAGGTGTGAGGAGCAGCCAGGTAATCAGGTGTCCCCCAACGGCTGGTCCATGTTTGATATCCTCAGCAGTGACAGTGAGCCAAGTCCCAGGCACCTGATCAACTGTATTACGGCAGAGAGTGCCGGCCCACCCAGGCAGGATAGCCTGGTAGCTAGCGAGCAGCTGCACCTGATCAACTGTATTACGGCAGAGAGTGCCGGCCCACCCAGGCAGGATAGCCCGGTAGCTAGCGAGCAGCTGCACCTGATCAACTGTGTTCCGATAGGGAATGCTTTTTCACCCAAACCAGTGACCGGTGGCTCCGAGCCAAGCCAACTGCAGGTGCAGGCGTCACGGCTGTGTTTGCAGAGAAAGGCAGTTCCTGTGACACCTGTAGGGATCGGTGGCTGTGAGCCAGACCAACTGCAGGTGCAGGCATCACGGCTGTGTTTGCAGAAGGAGGCAGTTCCTGTGAAAACTGTGGTGGCCGGTGGCTGTGAGCCAGGCCAACTGCAGGTGCAGGCGTCACGGCTGTGTTTTCAGATGAAGGATGTTCCTGTGACACCTGTGGTGGCCGGTGGCTGTGAGCCAGGCCAACTGCAGTTGCAGGCGTCACGACGGTGCTTGCAGAGGGAGGCAATTCATGTGACACCTGTAGGGATCGGTGGCTGTGAGCCAGGCCAACTGCAGGTGCAGGCGTCACGTTTGTGTTTGTCGAGGGAGGCAGCCCATGTGACACCTGTGGTGGCCGGCGGCTGCGAGCCGGACCAACTGCATCCGTGGGAGCAGAAGCTGAACCAAAAGGTGGCTGAGGAACCAGTTGGCCCAAGTGAGGTTGAGGACCACGAGCACAGGCAGGCGCCGGTGCTGGTGCAGATGCACCAGCCAGAAGAGGATGGGCCTGTCACACCACCAGTGGCAGCAACTCCAGGAGGGGTCCAGGTGCCAATATCAGAACCAGGGGCGGCCCAGCAGGCCAGCAAACAGCTGGAGGCGGCAGAGAATCCTGAGGGGTCAGAGGAGCAGGGAATCTCCATACCCATGCTGAGGGAAAAGGTGAACTGGTACCAGCAGAAGCTCAAAGGAATGGCCAGGCAGCTGTGGATGGCCAGGCAGCCAGGGATTGCCTGGCAGATGAGAATGACCAGGCAGCTGAGGATGATGAAGCGTCGCTTGGCAAAGAAACTGCAGACGCTGTTGCCACAAGACAGGGCAGCTGACAGTGACGTGGATGAAGGTAGGAGCAGCAGGTCTCCGGTGCCAGCACCCGTGAACAACAACAACAGCAGGAATGTGTGCCTGGTAGCATTCCCCGCTGCGGTGCCTGCAGATGTGGAGCTGGCCAGGCTCTGGGAGGATTGCGCAACAGGTGACCGTCAGCAGCAGATGGACACCCGCAATGCCATGCGTCAGGCCATGAGGTATTACCCCGGAAGAGTATGCATGTCCTGCGGGTTCGAGTGCGAGCACAGCGACAGTGCATGTGAGCACCTCATGGATGCCAACATCCAGAGGGGGCTGGAGCCGGGTGAGGACCCGGCTGAGGCCAGTGATGCAGAGATCAAGCGCGAGGGAGCTGAGATCAAGCCTGCTGTGACCAGGCAGGCCCCGCAGAGCAGCAAAGAACCACAGGAAAAGTCAGCTGTACCGGTGGGAAAGCCGTGGGCTGACTTAATATCTGAGGAAGAGCTGCCTGATCCGATACAAGAAGAGAAGGGGCGGCAGCCAGTGACAGGGCTGCACCCAAGGCAGCCAATGCGACCACGCAGGGTGCCGGTTCAAAGAGGGGCGGGATCCACAGTCTACGGGACGCCGCTGTCCAAGTTTACGCCCAGTGTGGGCAGACCTGTGCAGACACCCAAGGAGGGATCTAGCAGCCAGATGCGAGCAAGCGGCAGCCACAAGGAAATCCTGCGCGGATTTTATCAAGGTACAGCACAGGCGCAGGATACCAGACCTAGAGAGCGAGAGCGCTCCAGGGCCGTGGATGTGGTGAGCGGCGAAGGGGTGCCAGAGAAGCAGATGCAGCCATTCGGTTGGGCAGGACTTTTGCAGTGGGCAACAAACCTGTGGAAGGAAGTGTGCTCCAAGACATTCGCGCAGCTCCAGGATCAAGTCACAGCCATCGAGGAGTTCAGGGCCCATCATCTGCAAGGATGGGCAACAAAAGCCATGATGGGTATTTCCCACACCGGGCAGGACAGGGCAATGCTGTTGGCCGCCCTTGGACAGATGTCCAAGGGAGGGGCAGGACGCGAAGCAGCCCTTGCTGTTAAGGCCTTCGCAGATGAATGGTGCGACGGGGTAACAGGACATCAGGTGGAACCTGCATCTGAGCCAGAAGATGAGGAGGACCAGGTATGGGAAGGATTTGAAACAGCGGGGCAGCGGCCTGAGGAGCTCAGGGAAGTCCAAAGGTGGCAGCAGCAAGCAAGAACCGCGCCAACCCCAACACTCAGATCTGAGGTTTTTGAGGTCAGCAGCGAGCCAAGCCTCAGGGGGCGGCCAAGGGGCAGGGAAGAGCCCAGGGCCAGTAGCCCAGCCGCCAGCGAAAGGGCGGAGTTGACTAGCCGATCGCTGGCCAGGATGGCTGAGCAAGGCGTAGCAACGCGCAGAGCAAACAGGCAAGAGTCTTATGCACTCCTGCGCATAATCGAGGACAAAGAGAACACATGCCAGGAAACCCAGGTGGATTACATCGAGGAGTTCCTGAGGAAAAGGCAAGAGGGCGCAGCAAGAGGAACACAACAGGACGAGCCTGCAGGCAGTGTGCGCAGCAGTGGACCAAGAAGGCAGGAAACCAGAGGGGAAACGCAATCTGATGCCTACGTCAGGAATTACACAGGAGGGAAACAGCCAAGCTGGCAGAGCCAGGAGCCGCCCAGGGGGCAGGCAGACGGCAGGGAACAGCCAAATTGGCAGAGCCAGGAGCCACCCAGGGGGCCGGCAGAATACGGCAGGAGGACACAGCCAGGCGGGCCAAGCCAGAAGCCGCACAGGGGGCAGGCAGAATCCGGCAGAGGATCACAGCCTCGGGAGTCTGGCCCAAAGGAGAGAAAAAGCAGAGATGAGGCTGATCAGCCGCCACCCGAGAGGAGCAGAGGCTCCGCGAGCGGGGCCGGCAGACTGTCGTCCGGGGGCGGACAAGCCCAGGATGGGGCTGGCCGCAGAAACAGCCAGTACCAGCGCAGTCGCAGCCCATCAGGGGGCGACAGTAGCGGATCTGGATCATACTCCAGTTTAGACGAGTCGGGGTCAGGTGGAGCGGACAGGCGCGGGCCAAGGGCCAGGCGGGAGTAGTCCAGCGACCAGGAAATGAAGAGGCTCGATAGGGAGCAGGCAAGGATGAACATGCAGCTGCTGCAGCAGATGGTCCTGCAGCTGGCAGGGGTGGCCAAATATACCAAAATCCCAGCTATCCAAGGCAACGTGCCGGTGTTGGATATGTCACACCCGGGCGCGGTTGCAGCCAAGAAATATTGCCAAGCGTGTGGCTATTGGGGATCACACAACAGACTGGCGCTGTCGGATGAACCACCGGCGCTGGCCGTGGTGGCAGGGGAAATTGTTGGATCCTGCCAGTCACCCTCGGCCATGGCCATGCTCGTGCGATCCCTGGCCAGGTTGTGGAACAACAAGCCTGCCAGTGTGGGGCCGTTGATGGTGGCCATCAGGGCAGCGCCCCATGCAGGGGACAGGGCCACCCAGGAGGTGGAAAGGATCAGGGGGCAGTGGGCCGCTCCAGCAGAGGAGCAGTGCTGTGCGGTTTCCCTGCTTACCCTGTGGATCAGGGTGGTAAAGGAGGAGGTGGGGAAGCCGACCTCGGATGAGAGATCCGCGATCACCAACCTCAAGCTGGGAGTCAAAACAACCTTGGATCCAGAGGTCAAGCCAGAGGAGACAGTGGAGGCGTTTGCGCACAGAGTACTGTCCACAGCAGAGCTGCTGCAGATCTCGAGGGATGCAGTGGACTACTTTGGCAGAAGGCACTCGGTCTCGCACATGTTCTATGAGGGGCTGCCAGTGGCCACCAGGGTCAAGCTGAGCAAGTTCGTGATCACTGTGCCAGGGTACTTGTGCATGACCGATGAGGAGCAGATCACTGTGCTGACGCAGCAGGTGGTGCTGTGGGAGAAGTTCGCCCTGGAAATGGGGGACCTGTTGGTCACAGATCACAGGCCTGCGGCAGAAGAGGAGAATGAGATGGAAGAGGCAGAAGAGGAGAATGAGATGGAAGAGGAGGAAGAGGCGGATGAGGAGGAGGAGGCGCGAGAGGCTTCTTGGAGGGAGAGAATTTTTGGAGAAAGATATTCCTTGGATGAAGAGAAGCCAATGTCACCCAGCGAGCGGTCCATAGATGGGCCAAGGTGGCGCTAGGCATCCAACAAAGAGGAGGAGTCAGCCCTTGCGGAGCTTACCGAGACCTGAGGCCGAGCCCAGAGCGGCAAGGCCGCTGAGCACGTGACGTTACCCACGCCGTAACTGGCAAGGAGCGGGCAGGCGCCTACAGAGCAGAAAATGCAGACGCAGAGCGGCTTGTCCTAGTACCCGGCAGGAAGTGGGCCGGCAGCCAGCGGACCGAAGACGGAAGATGCAGGATTGGAGTTAAAGCTATCGCAGCAACATAGTGAAAATTTGTTTCTCAAACACCGTAGCAGCAAGGCTACGGTAGTACATATGTTATGAAGATGATGAGCGAGGAGAATTAGTCAACTCGGGCGATGATAACACAGCAGGGGGCGGATCACGCTGCTACGGCGCACAATTCCTGTGGCCATTGAAGACCAGGCGGCTATGGCGCAGTGGGGCGAGAGCAGCGGTTGTTCTTAGCTTGACCTGTTAACTTTGAAAATTTCTCTGTTTGCTAGCCGGTAGTGGGCTGAACAGCCTGGATTTGTAGGATTCTGCGCATTGCGCATCAGCTGAGACTCTGTGGATTTTTTCTTTTGAAGAAGGCCTGAACCAGGCAGATTTGCTGAGACAATTTGAGCTTCTACGTACATATTTTCCAGAAGTTTAAAGATTCTGGTTTCTGATGATTTCTGATGGGTTCTGACCCTTTTTTGCCTGCAACCAAGCATGACACTGGTGACGGTACCGGATTCTGTGTGCCCCGATCAGGCCGGAGAGAGATCAGGGTCCCAGAGGCCTTTGTCAAGTGTGCAGAACCGTGGGTGGACCTAGGGTCCGCCATGGGTTTCAGTAATTTTTTTCTTTGGTGAATTTCCTTGTGTGGATGTCCTGCAGCACATTTCCTGCAGTGGATTTTCTTCAGGGGATATTTTTTTTTTCGACTGCCTGGATTGCAGTCCGATGTTTAGGAGGCTTCAGTGTTAGGGAACTGACAAGTTCTGGGCGTACAGATTTTTCCATAATTTCTTTCAGTACCGACCCCTTTTTCCGGCTCCCAGCGCATGCCCTTTAGGCTTAACGCTGAGGAGCGGGGGGCGAGTGAAGTAGTAGGGGCGGTACCCACAAGACAGGGACACCCAGACATTACCCCTAGGCAGAGAGACTTCCTGCTAGGGCCGAACCTTACAGTAGCCAGTTAACAGCTCTTGTCTGAAGTACAAGGAGTCTGCGTGTACGGTAATGTACCGTGTTTATGAGTAGAAGGACACTTCTCTAAGGCGCCTTTACCGGAGATTCCGGAGTTTACCATAGTATTGCAGTTACTGCTTTATGGTGCGACAGCTGTCACAGTATATTACCGTATACGTGACAGAACCGTTTGAGCCGCCACTAGCGGCCACGGAGCCTCCGCAGCTTCTCTGCGGAGCCGCCGGATTTGAACTGAGACCTAGAAACCCGCTTACGCAGGGTGAAGTGCATAATTTACCGTACTCTGAATTGGGCCTGCCGGGTCCCTGTATCCCGGCAATTGCCTAAACTAGTTACTTCGTCCCTTTCTAAAGGACAGACCTCTATTGTAACAAGCAACGGCCGTCATCAGCGTATGAGACCTGCAGCTTTCACATAAGTCAGTACCTTAACCCGAGTCAAGACTAGCTCAGCCTCAGCTGAACTAGCTGGAGACAAGTGCCCCAGGAGAGTACCGAGGCCCTGCAGAAGCAGAAGTACGCAGTCTACGCCTCGGCAACCTCACCGCGAGTCGCGCGGTAAGTGCCCCTTAACATAGCCCTGCTGGATCGCGCCCAGACGGCCAGAAGGCCTGCGCTACCACAGTCAATTGCTAGACATACAAATATCCGACTCTGCTGCTTAACTCGCTGAGCACTCGCAGCCAGTGTGTAGTCACTGAGTCTGCCCGTAGGCGTCCGTCACTGCCGTGAGGAAAGAAGTCCGCCACGGACCTGAAGCGCACATCGCGAGTGAAGTAGTAGGGGCGGTACCCACAAGACAGGGACACCCAGACATTACCCCTAGGCAGAGAGACTTCCTGCTAGGGCCGAACCTTACAGTAGCCAGTTAACAGCTCTTGTCTGAAGTACAAGGAGTCTGCGTGTACGGTAATGTACCGTGTTTATGAGTAGAAGGACACTTCTCTAAGGCGCCTTTACCGGAGATTCCGGAGTTTACCATAGTATTGCAGTTACTGCTTTATGGTGCGACATACATAAGCCCACACCCACAATCCCTATTGTGTACATAAGCCCACACCCACAATCCCTATTGTGTACATAAGCCCACACCCACAATCCCTATTGTGTACATGAGCCCACACCCACAATCCCTATTGTGTACATAAGCCCACACCCACAATCCCTATTGTGTACATAAGCCCACACCCACAATCCCTATTGTGTACATAAGCCCACACCCACAATCCCTATTGTGTACATGAGCCCACACCCACAATCCCTATTGTGTACATAAGCCCACACCCACAATCCCTATTGTGTACATAAGCCCACACCCACAATCCCTATTGTGTACATAAGCCCACACCCACAATCCCTATTGTGTACATGAGCCCACACCCACAATCCCTTTTGTGTACATAAGCCCACACCCACAATCCCTATTGTGTACATAAGCCCACACCCACAATCCCTATTGTGTACATAAGCCCACACCCACAATCCCTATTGTGTACTTCATTTCGCCCAGCCCATCATCTGCTTGGATTCTCGTTTCCTTTGATGTCTCCACTTCCGACACGCAAGTGAGGGGCCTGATGTTTCTCCACCACGTTTTGCACGCATACTGAATACATCATATGTTTCCATCTCGTGCACTTAATTTGTAAGAGGGCCGCAAACACCCACCCATGCACCCATGCGTTCCTGATATTTGCTCGCCAGCTTCCCTGAGCAGACCCTCACGGCAGCCACCGGTCCTTAACCTGGGTCCTTGGGCACTTCATTTTGCAGGGGGGTGCGAGGACCCTTGTGCCCATGCGTCCCTGGTATTCCCTCGCCAGCTCTTTCTAGCTGTCCCTCACGGCAGCTGCTGGTCCTTTACCCAGTGGGTCCTCGAGAACTTTATTTTGCAGGGGGGGGCGCGAGGACCCCTGTGCCCATGCATCCCTGATATTTCCTCGCCGGCTCTCGCTAACAGACCCCACTTGGGTCCTAGGGCACTTCATTCTGTCCACCGCATCAGCTGCTTGCGTTGTGGCTTGATGGTATATTTCAATAGGGTGAGGTGCGGTATGGTACAGTCGCTCTTATGCAGACCAGATACAATTTTGTTTTCTTGCAATAATAATATTCACTTGTCCTCTTGTCTATGTCTCCGGTTTCACCGGTTCTCTGTTGTTTGAAATCGAGGAATGTTTTTGAATTGTTTTCCTTGTGGTGGAGCATTATTGGAACTTGGTGTGTTGGTCAGTCGGCCACCTTATTCACACAAATTTGTGCGTTGGTCAGTTGGACAAGGTCTTCACACCAAAAAAATGTGCTTTGGTCCTTGCTTTCGTGTATTTACCCGCTATCTCGTGTATTTAACCACTATCTCGTGTATTTACACGCTATTTCGTGTATTTACACGCTATTTCCCTAGCTTTACACACAACTGAGCGTTGGTCTGCTGGCCAAGCTTCTTGCCCTGAACCCTCAATACGTCTAGAGTGTGTGCGTAAGCCCTGAACCCTACACCCTCATTGCGCATGTTGCGTGTGCAACTGTGCATACGCACTGAATAAAGCGGATGTCACCAAGCAATGCTGCAGTTCGTTCAAGAGTTAATTGTTCAACAAGTCAAGAGTGTGTGGGGCTAGGGCCGAAGGGTAAAACATGGCATGTGACTATCACAAAGAGAACTATAGTAGTGATTCTTGCATCTTGAACATCTTGGTCTCTCTTCCCTACCGATTCATTATTACTAATTTAGTTATCGGGTTCTTTCATTTTGATGTCTTATTGTAGTAGAAGTGCTTTGCCTCCAAAATTATCATCGTTTTACCACCCGAGTCACTAGTATGTAAATAAATTATGTAACAAATAAATACCGCTGTGTCTTAGCACGCAATATTGCAATATAAAGCAATTGGCTTTGTGCCCAAACCCTAAAATGCACATACCGCGTTTTGCCGAGGACTCGCAATCTGCCGACGGCCATGGGTTGCCTCACTTGTTGTTTCAACATACACGACGGGCGGCTGCCACTTAAGCTAGATTTCCTGATTTTCCTCAACTACGGTACCGGAACACCACAGTAGGTCACCCCCCACCCCCCCAACGGCAGTAACTCCTCCTCATCAGTCACAACAATTAATAACCTCCAAAGCAACCAACTGAGGAGGTACACCGGAAGCGAAGATTACGTAAGTGGAGTATGGACAAAAGGAAGGCATGCGGCTTTCACCATTAGGCATGCCCCCCCCCCCCCCTGCAGACGCAGCTCCTGCCTTTGTGTAACCCACGGTCCTAGCCACGAACAGATACTCTCAACATACAGCTGGGCCGCAACTTGGGACACGCAAAACGTATGAAGGAGATAGCTGAAGTGTAGATGAAATGCAACCAAGCCATAGAAAACATATCAAATGTCCTCAACCTTGGCTGTTATTTGTGAAGTGGCGTACAGATCCTGACCTCTTTTTAAAGAGGCCAGCCGAGACAAGCCAGCCTAAGTGGCAGGCCCAATGAGGCAAGCCCGAGGAGGCAGACCCAAGGCTGTAGCGGGATGCCATGCGGGAGCCAACGCTGGGTGCTGCGTAGTGATGAGGATCTCCTGCTGTCCGAATCACACGCCTGCGGAACCTGTCATGTGTTATGCAAGGTGCTTCAGCATGGCCGTGGGGACCTGGTCAATGACGTTACACGTCTCGGCCCTGCTCAAATAAGGCTCGGCCGCGTGGGGACCTGGTGCAGCATGCATTGCTCCTAGTGGCACCGGCTGCTGTCCCCTCGTGTTTGCTTCGTTCTTTTCTCCCAACCCTTAAGTCAGGCGCCCATGCGGCTGAGCCTTCTTAAGCAGGGCCCAGCTTGTACTGTCATTGACTAGCTGCAGGCCGGTCAAGACTTTCCAAAACCACAGTCAGGCGCCCACGCGACCGAGCTTTGAGCGGGCCCAGAGGTCTAACGTTATTGACATGGGCTCGATGGTTACCACCCTATTGCCTGTCCATATGGGGCCTGGTGCGCGCCTCGATGAGATGAACAAGGGCGCTCTAGAGAGAAACCCGTACCACTTCACCCTTAGGGTTAAGTAAACAGCGCCACAGACAAAATGATTTCTTTGTGTTCAATTTTTCTGTGCCTATTACAGTTCAGACCCAGCCAGTTGATACAAGTAATGGTCGAAGGAAGGTGCCAGAGCAAGTATGCCCTTGTGTACGCCCTTGAGACACATCAACACAAGGAGCAGTAGCAACAGAAGAAGACCATTACGCTCCGCAAGAGCAAGAGGGTTGAGTTCTGAAAAACAGGAACCACGCTCCGCAGGATCGTGAGCCTGGTCAAATTGAGTATGCGGACACAAAGCAGGCCCCGCACAGGCGCAAGAGTTAAAAACAACGACACAGTCCGCCAGCAGGAGCATGAAGGTCGAATGAAGCACAACAACACATACTTTGCCATGCAGGAGTGTGAAGCAAGGTCGAATGAAGCACATCAACACAAACTATGCCCTACAGAAGTGTGAAGAGCGAGCTAAGCACATCAGCACACAGTAGGCTCTGCAGGGGCGTGAAGGACTGAAGGTTGAGTGACGAAGCACACCAACACAAAGAACGCCCATCAGGAGCGTGAAGGTCGAATAAAGCAGACAAACACAAAGTAAGCCCCACAGGAGCATCAAGGCAAAACCAAGCAAACCGACACAAACAACGCCCAGCAGGAGCTTGAAGGTCAACTTAAGGACACAATCGCCACACGCCTAGGCGTGTACCGTCACCTGGACTGCCGCCTCCTTTCTTGTTTCCTCAACAGTCTACACCCTCTGCCAGTCACTACAGATCTCCATATTGAACGACCGGCCTGCATAGGACATGGTACCCAAAGTCAATGACGTTTCACCTCTGGTCCCTGCTCAGAAAGCTCTGCCGCGTGGGCGTCAAAACTGTCGCATTGGGCGCCACGCGGCTGCGCCGTTTGAGCAGGCAGGGTCCGGGTAGTTTCCGAAGTGAAATCGTGGCTGTGACCCCAATGGCTGATTGGCAGGAACGGCATACATATCCAATCTTCCCAACAAGTCGCGAGAGAAATTCCCAGGGCTCAAAGTTAAGGGTTCAAAGTTGAGGGTGCAGGGTTCAAAGTTTAGGTTGAGAAGTTATGAGTTCAGAGTTCAGGGTTTGGAGCTTAGGGTTCAGGGTTCAAAGTTCAGGGTTCGGAGTTCAGTGTTCAGGTTCAGGGTCAATCGGTGAGGGTCCAGGTTCACTCTCACCTTGGGTCTCTCTCAGGGTCATACTGGCTGTCTCTGCGGCGCCCATCACCCCTGGACAGGTAGTCGCTCCGGCCTCTCTTCCCCGATGGCGCCGGAGACCCCCTCGAGTCCCTTCCCCGCCCACCGCCGCCGTCGCCGGCGCCCCGGTCCCTGTCACTCTGCCACCGCGGCCTCTCCTGGCCTCCGGTGAGCTCCCCGTCCTCAGGCTGCTCCACCGGCCCATCCCGGCCTCGCGGGCGCCTCTGCTCCCTGTCTTCGGCACCAGGCGCAGCGGCAGGACGCTCCTCGTGCCACCTACCGGCGTCGACAGATCGGTCCCTCCGCAGATTCCGCTGATTCCGGTCGCCGCTGCCCGCCCTGCTCCGGCGTGAGGGGCTGCTGTCGCCGCCTCGATAGCTCTGTTCCCGATCCTCGGCGTAGCTCATCCCCTCGGAGCGCCCGCCGTCGCCCCGGCTCCGCCCACCACCGCCGCCGCCGCCATCTCGGCGCCGGTCAGCGGCCGAGTCCTGTGTCGAGGCCTCGCCGCGAGGCGCGGGCCTGCCTTGTTTCAGCTGGGCGGCTGCTTGCAGAGCCGCCGCCTCTGCAACTGCCACAACATCAGCGGCAGGGTACCGCCCCGGCAAAGGGTGCAAAGCGCCGCCGCCGCCGTCTGCGCGCGGCCTCGGGTGGTGCTGGAGGAGCGCCGCGTCCGCAGCCGCCGGGGTAGCCGGCGGCCGGTGGTGCGGCAGCCAAGCCCCCATCACCCCTGCCGGCGCAAAAGCGCCTCCGGCAGGCGGCAGGAGCAGCATCACGTCATCCTCCTGCCTGTCCTGCTGTCGAGAACCGGGCTCCCATTGCGGAGGGGTACAGGCCCCGCCTGTCGACCTAGGAACCTCCTGCCATCCGTGGCCGGACGGCTGAGCAAAGCTAAGAGGAGGCTGTCCTGGCTGCGCAAACGACGGGGGGCCGGCGACGTGAGCAGGAGCCGCAGAGGGCACACCAGGAGGGGCTTGCCAATAGGCCGCGGCAGGCTGTCCTAGAGCGATGCCGTGCCTCATCCACGGCGGCTGCGCTGGCTGGCCCAGCAGCTGCTGCGCATGATGTGCCTGCTGATACGGCTGGCTTGGGAAGGGCCCGGGAGGTGGGCTAGGTCCTGGCAAGGCAGACCTAAGAGTCATTGGATGGGCGGAGGAAAAGGCCGGAGGCAATGCAGGGACATGTTGCCGCTGCTGCTGCAACGGCTGCTGCGATGGCTGCCGCTGCTGCTGCGGCTGCAACTGCTGCTGCTGCGGCGGCGGCTGCAAATGCTGCTGCTGCGACGGCTGCCGCTGCTGCTGCTGCGTCAGCTGCAACTGCTGCTGCGGCGGCGGCCGCACCTGCTGCGGCTGCAACTGCTGCTGAATGGGGGCACCTTCCATGGCTTCCCTATTGCCCTTAGGAGGGGATGCCACTCCGGCCCATAACTTCTTCTTCGCCGGCGCCTGCGCTTTCAACGGCACACCGACACTCGGCTGAGACTCTGGTCTGCTCTCCGGCTCTTGCTCAGCCGCGACCACGGTCCAGGGGGATATGGCAGCCGCGTTTGAATGAGGATGCGTGATAGCCGGGTTGAGTCTCGTACCCTGACGGCTGGGCTCATCCAGGGCTGCTGCGGTGTTCCTGGAAGGAACCTGTTGGTCCCACTGCTCATGCAGCAGCGGCTGTCTCCCAGTGGCCGTGGCCGTGGCACGGACCTGGCCACCTCCAACCGATGCCTCCTCCACCTGCTGCTGCTGCTGCTGCCCCTGCTGCTGCTTCTGCAGCCGCTTGTGCTCGATGCTGGCTTTGACCTTGTGAAGCTTGCTCATGAGCGCGTCTCGCTCGTCGCCTGCCTTCTTGACAGCTTCCGCAGAGAGCCTCAAGTCCTCCCTCAGGGCCTCCACCTGCTGTCCCCAGCTGCTGTTGGTGGTGTCCACTGCTCCAAGAAGGTGGTCTCTGATAGCGTGCACGTAGGGAGTGAGGTGTGGGGGGGCGTCATTAGATGAGCCCGTTCAGAATGCGCCTGTGTAACCTTTATTCATTTTTATGAAAATGAAATATTCACACATGTACGGTATATGTACATTATCCTCACATGGGCAATTGGTCCCACCACAAATCCACCTCGGCTCATTAGCTCAAGCACCCCTGCCACATACAAGAACATGAGGAGGATATCCTAGTAGCAGCACAGCTCCTCCCCATCCCCCTATCAACATTCAGCCTATCCCTAGGAGAGAGATCAGTGGGCACTTGATCCAACCACAAACCCCTCCTCAGCTCTGGCACCCTTGCCACATGCACCACATGTGGAAGATTCGCTAGTGGCAGTGCACCTCCTCCCAATCCCCCCTTTCAACAATCGACGCATCTTTGAGAGATTGAAGGGCTAACTTGGCATTTCCCCCCAACACAAACCCACCTCACCATGCAGCATCACGTGGAGGCGAATTGGAAAGAATTTCACCGCCACTCTCCCAGGGGATAGTGGCAGTGCAACTCGGTCCAGTCCTCTTCCTGACGTGGGCATGTGTTGGGAACAACTGCCAAGCGATTTCCCAAGCAACTGCCAAGCGATTTCCCAAGCAACTGCCAACCGATCCCCAGTTGAAGCACCTCCCCCCACATGCAGCATCATGTGGAAGCAGAGTTGCACCGCCACTCTCCCAGGGGGATTGGGTCAACACTAGGCAGTTGTTCCCAACACAAAACCACCTCTGTTCAAGCACCCCGCCACATGCAACATCATGTACAAGATTGGGACAAGTTGCACCGCCACTATCCCACCCTTAAATGGGAGATCAGAGGACAGCTGGTCCCACCCAAGACCCACCTCAGCTCTAGCACCCAAACATGCCCTAAACCCTAAACCCACCTCAGCTCTAGCACCCAAGCATGCCCTAAACCCTAAACCCTCCTCAGCTCTAGCACCCGAGCATGCCCTAAACCCTAAACCCACCTAAGCTCTAGCACCCGAGCGTGCCCTAAACCCTAAACCCACCTCAGCTCTAGCACCTGAGAGCATGCCCTAAACCCTTAACCCTAAACCCACCTCAGCTCTAGCACCCGAGCGTGCCCTAAACCCTACACCCACCTCAGCTCTAGCACCCAAGCATGCCCTAAACCCTAAACCCTCCTCAGCTCTAGCACCCGAGCATGCCCTAAACCCTAAACCCACCTAAGCTCTAGCACCCGAGCGTGCCCTAAACCCTAAACCCACCTCAGCTCTAGCACCTGAGAGCATGCCCTAAACCCTTAACCCTGAACCCACCTCAGCTCTAGCACCTGAGCATGCCCTAAACCCTAAACCCTAAACCCACCTCAGCTCTAGCACCCGAGCGTACCCTACACCCACCTCAGCTCTAGCACCCGAGCGTGCCCTAAACCCTAAACCCACCTCAGCTCTAGCACCCGAGCATGCCCTAAACCCTAAACCCACCTCAGCTCTAACACCCGAGCATGCCCTAAACCCTAAACCCACCTCAGCTCCAGCACCCGAGCGTGCCCTAAACCCTAAACCCACCTCAGCTCTAACACCCGAGCATGCCCTAAACCCTAAACCCACCTCAGCTCTAGCACCCGAGCGTGCCCTAAACCATCAACCCACCTCAGCTCTAGCACCCGAACGTGCCCTAAACACTAAACCCACCTCAGCTCTAGCACCTGAGCATGCCCTAAACCCTAAACCCACCTAAGCTCTAGCACCCAAGCGTGCCCTAAACCCACCTCAGCTCTAGCACCCAAGCATGCCCTGAACCCTAAACCCACCTCAGCTCTAGCACCCGAGCATGCCCTAAACCCTAAACCATCAACCCACCTCAGCTCTAGCACCCGAGCGTGCTCCTTCTGCAGTGCAGCCAGCTTCAGCTGCAAATCTGCCACCTGCTCGCGCAGCGTAGACTCCGAGATGGCGGCCTCGTTGACCAGGGCTTGACGCCTTTGTTGGGCATCCATCAGCTGCGCCTTGGCGTCATCGAGCTCGGCCCTGACGGAGCCGAGCTGCGCTGAGAGCTCGGCGACAGCTGCATCCTTCTCGGTTTGGCAATTCCGGAGCTCCGCTCGGTCAGCTTCCGACTGAGCGAGCTGCTGCCTGAGCTTGACCAGCTCGTCGGCGTGGGCGCTCTGGATGGACTGGAGAGCTTGCTTGGCGAGGGATTGCTGCTCAATCTGTTTCTGATGCGTGCGGCCGAGGTCTGCCTGCACCCGCTGGCCCTCCAGGAGCTTGTCATCAAGCTCCTCGGCCAGGAGCATGTTGGCCGTCACAAGCCTGCAGCATGCAGTTGGGCGAACGACGTTACATGTCTGGGCCCCATGCTTAGAACGGCTAGGCCGAGAGGGCAACCGGTTCTCAGCTTAGGAGAGAAGGCAACAGTGGGAGAGAACTTTACGCGGCAGTTCAGGTAATTCTAGTGCGGTGGTAGTGTAGTACGCGTTCTGTAGCGCATGGCACGCGGAAGATCGGGGAATAGGGCATACAGATAAGTGGCATGAAGATCAGGGGGAGAAACAACAGTAACACTGATATGGGAGTCGACTTGGCAACAGGGATCGGTGAGGCTGGTAGCATGCATGCAGTGGCGCACGTCTGCAACGCATGGCGGTGGGACGGACAGGTATGGACGAAAACATGCAGGGCACTGAGAGGGGAGTGACAGTGGCACTAATATGTGGGATGGAACTAGCAGGTAGTGGGGGAGGAGAAAGCGAGAAGGGACTAGAAAGCGTGACTTCAGAGGAAGTATGGCAGGAGTACCTGAAGCTTGCATGAGGGGAAAACACGACGAGGAACTGTCATGGCTGGCATTTATTCAGTGGACGGATTTCTCGCTGGTCCGTCAGCGTGTCCGCTAATATCCGAAGACCTTTTATTGGAGGGCCGGGCAGAGCTAATCGCTTCTGTTTTGTTCAGGACACCGAAATTTCCCACTAGGCTTCCCCCAGAGGAACTAATGGGTACAGACATGGCATACAATCTTACTTGTTAATCTCCGCGTCATCGATCCGTCTGAGTTCGTCCAGACATTGGTGGAGCTTTGCGTTTTCCGAAGCGAAAGACTGGCAGCGCACACTGGCCAAAAGAATGAGATCGGTCGGGGACATTTGATGCGACATAGTGTCCTGCCGATAAACATTTAGCGGGGGGATTTGAGGGTCTCTGATTTTCTGCGCTGGCGACGGATCTAACATTTCTGCCAAGATCAAAACCCTGAAATCCGCATTTCATAAAACTGAAAACGCCAGCATGGCCCAAGCATGGGTCGACGTCCCCCCGCCTGACACACTGCTCGCTTGATCAAATGTGTGGCTTTCCCAGCTCCTATCTAACCACAGCATTATTATTTGTTTGTTGAGGAGCCCAGGTCGATGGGCTGTTGTGTGCACGATCGCCGCTCATGTTACTGGTACCGTATGCATGCAGATTGGAGAAAGGGCGCCAGAGGCTTTTGAGAGCCCCGGGCCTAACGGGCTCCTTCATTGCCACCCGGGCTGCAGCAGCCAGGATCTGGAGCTGCCTCCGTGGCTTTGTGGACCGTCAAACTCGTCGTGCAACATACCTGGGGAGGCTTCCTCTCGGGCTCTCGGGCACTCACCCCTCCATTGTGAATCATCTTTTGCTAGGACTTTACAAAGTGTGAGACCGGCTGCCCAACCCTAGAAGCGAACACAAAAAACAGTCTGGGTGCGCATGTCGCCCTCGTCGTCAGCCGAGAAAGGCGAGCGGGCCTCCTGAAGCGGCCCGAGTAGGACATGGGTTTGGAGTGTGGAACGGCAGGGCTGGGGACGGTTTTGACTCCGAGTCGCCTCCAAAGCCGCCGGCCTAGGGTGTGCTGTCACTGCCGCCTGCTAATGGCACCCTCTGGTTGCCCTGGCCCCATCGGAGGCGTCTGGCATTGGGCACAAGCACCACCTGAAGAGACATGCCAGTCAGGTGGGCTGGATGGTGGCAGTCGGCCCAAGGGTGGCCGCAAGGCGGCTCAGAAAAGATGGTCCCATACCCACTAGCAGAAACAATGACGCATGCTACAAGTATTGCAACACTCCACCACCACGGGTGACTCGGGGAAAGCGCCACGCAAGCGCTCATTACAATAATGCAAAATGTACCGCGTAGGGCGAATGTTGCAACACACAGTACTGCATATGCGCTTCAACGGAGGTTACAACACGCAGCGCTGCATCTTCGCTTGAGTAAACAAATTACTTCTCCAACTGATGGTGGGCGCCGACTTAAAAATTAACCGTTGCTCCTCTGGACAGAAAACCTTCCTTACATGTAGTACTGGTAGGTAGCCTGTCTCAGTTTGTGAGAACCCCATGGGAAACTTGTCTTCGTCATTGCACAAGTGAGAGACTCAGGTCGCCTACAGAAAACACTACCTTTATTTGCTAAGTCTGACCTCGTATACGGCATAGTCCCGCCGTAAGTCCATAACGTTAAACCTCTAGGCCCGCTCAAAGCTCGGCCGCGTGGGCGCCCAACTGTTCAGAGGGGAGAAAAGAAGAAACTAAAAAGAAGAGGGGGGGAAAGGAACAAAAGGAGAGGCCGGGAAGGCAAAGAAGACCAAGTCCGACATATGAGTTCCACGAGAGAATAGCCCTGAACAAAGCCTCTCAAAAAAATGGCCACAAAAGCAAGCGCATACCACCCCTGCTTGGCCGCGAGGGCGCCCCACTGATCAGAAGGGAGAAGAGAAGAAACTAAAAAGGGGGCAAACAACAACAACAACAACAAACAAAAAAAAAGACCAAAAGAGAAGGTCGGAAAGGCAAACGACACCGGCGCCTTAGAATCGCTAGAGACCAACCCTTAACAATGCCCACAGCACAGTCCACAAAAGCAAGTGCATCCCCCCCACTGCTCAGCCTGGTACAGCTGGTGGAAGTTAGTGGCAGCGCCCGGAGGACCTGCCCACCCCCACTCCCGTAACTGCTCCCTGACACTAGGGCACTGGAAGCACACATGCAGCGCATCCTCCACCTGCTCGCTATCCCCCCGTGCCCAACACCGCTGGCAACAGCGTGCCTCTCGCCGCTGACTGTTGCGCCGTCCTCTGGCATCAGCCGTGCTGATCGCGCCGAGCCGCAGACGCAAATTTATGCGCACACAAGCACACTCCCTCTGGCTAGTGCGGCTCTTGGCTTGCACCAGCACGGTACCCGCCGTGGACTGGAACCAGGCGCGGTAGGTCGCCACAGATCTGTGCTCGGTGGTAGGGTCCCTGGGGTCCCCATCCCACCGCCGCTTGCGTCCAGCTGTGCTTGCTCGTAGGTCCCGCCGTAGGTAATTTGGTCTCTTCTAGCCCTTCAATTTGACCGAGCCAAACACTCCTTCGCAGCAAGACAGCATAGCTCATAGCAGCAGCCATGGCGGTCGACATGCAGCTTGCTGTCAGGCAGGGCACCGGAGGGCGCAACTGGTGCAGTGAATTGCTAGGTGCCTTGCTGGAGCTGGAGCTGGGATCAGCCGTTCCCAAACTGCGTCAGACAGCGGCTGACCTACAGCCGCTGCCTGTCAGAGAGGTGCTAGCGCTAGTTGATGTAGCATACGAGCGGGCGCAGCTGGATGCAGCTGGCAGAGGGGACCCCAGAAATCCTGCCAAAGAACACAGGTCTGCGGTCGCCTACCGCACCTGGTTTCATACTACAACGGGCGGCCAGGGGCCACACCAGCCGAAGGGAGTGTGCTTGCGAGCGCACGAACTTCAGGATGCGGCTCGGCACCGTCAGCACGGCTGACACTCGAGGATGGCGCAGCGGTCAGCAGCGTGACAGACGGTGCTGCCAGCGTTGCTGGGTTAGGGTAGCCGGCGAGCATGTGGAGGATGCGTTGCATGCATGCCTTCAATGCCCCAGCGTGCTGGATCAACATATAAGGGAGCGGGGATGAGCAGGTCATCCGATCGGTGCTAGAGACATCTTCCAGTTGTACCGGCGGGGGCAGGCTTGGGTGGGATATGCCTTAGCTTTTGTGGAAGACGTGGTAGATATTGTTGAGGCATGGACATTTTCCAGAGGCTGATACTTTCTGTCTTTCTTTTCGAGCCTTTTGCCTACCCCTTCACTTTCTCTCTTACTTTTTCTCCTCATTTTCTGTCACAAGGTGTTTGCTTCGTTCTTTCCTCCCCTTTAGTAAGGCGCTCACGCGGCCGAGCCTTTTTGAGCAAGGCGCAGAGGTATAACGTCAATTACTTGCGAAGCCTGAACCCGTACAAGTAAGGCCAGGGCCGGGCTGGTCCCGACTGAAGCGTGAAAGCTCGCCGCATGTGGTTTGGTCCTGTCATTTGACCCAGTCATTTGACCAAAATAAACACTACCATCATTTGCTAAGCCTGACCTGGAACACGGCCAGGACTTGGTCCCGACTGAAGCGGGACATCCGACCGAGGGTGATATGGTCTCATTTGACCATTTAACATGACCTAGCTCGTCATTTGACCAAAAGAAACACGACCTTCACTTGCTAAGGCCTGGCTGGTCCCGACGAAAGAGAGACAACTAACCCGCCGACGGTGATTAGGCCTCCTTCGGCCCTGCCATCTGACGAAGTCATTTGACCAAGTGAAACATTACATTCACTTGCTGAGCCTGACCTCGTAAACAGCTAGGGCCTGGTCCCGACTGAAGCGTGACAGCCCGCCGAAGCTACAGCGGGGCCCAAGCAGGTCCGCTCGACGCACTTGCATTCCAAGGAAACGGACCTTAGGGGGGGGGCATGGAATAGCAGGGGCACGTCAGCGCAAACCCAGGACGTCCTCTTCTGCAGCTTTAGCTTGTCTGCCGCAGTGGTCACCTGTAAGAGCAAGTTACATGCAGAAGCATCCTACTTCTCCTATTTGCAGCAGTGGTAGCCTGCTGTATGAGCTCTCTACCTATTGGTGCTTGCGCAGCTTGCTGTCTGAAGCGGTGGCGACCAGCCAACCATCAGGAGCGTCCTACTTCTAGCAGCATCCTACTTTTAGTAGAATCCTACGCGCTAAAGCAGCCTACTTCTATCTACAGCAATTATACTGTACCCTATAGGATCATTCTACCTGCAGGGTCTTGCACAGCTTACTGCCTGCATCAGTGGCGACCATCAGGAGCGCCCTACTGACTTATAGGAGCATCCTTCTGTCTGCAGAGGTGGTAACCTGCAGGAGCATCCTACTAATAGCAACATCCTACTGTCTGCAGAGGTGGTAACCTGCAGGAGCACCTCACATGCAAGAGCTTGCGAAGCTTGCTGTCAACCCGCATCGCCGCTGCCTGCTCCGCTGGCGAGAGCGGCTGCTGGTAATGCTCGTGCACCGCACGGAGCAGCCGACCCAGCGACACGTCGCCGGACCTGTAGCTGCTCGGCAGCTTCTGAGTCACGGCGGCGCCACAGCCGTCGAGGTCACTGCCGACTGACTTCGAAGCCCCAGGAGGAGGAGGAGGAGGAGGCACCGTGAGAGCCAAAGGAGGCAGCCAGGCGACCGCGGGGGGGTTGGCTCCCGGCCCCGCCGTTGCCAGCCGGACCCCGCTCGCTGGCCGCCTGGGTGCTGTGAATTTGGATAGTGTGGATCTGGTTTAGCTAAAGGACGTCGTGGCCCAAGAGGCCGTGTTCGTCCCGCGGCACAAGCAGAGTCACGACGGGAGCCTGGAGCAGCGACAGGCATCTCATTGAAGCAACAGCTGCAGTAGCCGCAACGGCAGTAAAAGTAGCATCAGCAGTAACAGCAGCGTAACGGCAATAAAAGTAGCGTCAGCAGTAACAGCAGTGAAAGTAGCATCAGCAGTAACAACAGTGGCAGCAGCTACATTTTAGCTGATGCAGCTAAATTGTAGCTGGTGCAGCTAAATTGTAGCTGATGCAGCTGACTTGTAGCTGATGTAGCTGCATTGTGGCTGATGCAGCCGAATTGTAGCTGATGCAGCTAAAATGTAGCTGATCCAGCTGAATTGTAGCTGACGCACCTGACTTGTAGCTGATGCGACTGAATTGTAGCTGATGCAGCTAAATCCTGCATGCATGCATCTAGCCCTGTCGGCACGATAACACCATCTAGCCCCCACCGGCACGACCCCACTGATATGGAATGCATGCATGTTGATGCACCATAATCCCACCTACCTCTGAAATACATACGGTACACTACATGCATGCTGCCTAACTACCGACCTCACTGGCATGCACTTCATGTGGGCAGCTACTCAGCCACACCCACTGGCATGCACTACATGCACCCTCACCCCCACTGACATGCTCTGCATGCACATTGCAATACCGCCGCACCCACTGGTATGTACTGCATGTGCGCAGCACCACCACTGCACCCACTGGGATGTACTGCCTATGCGCAGCAGCACCACTGCACCCACTGGCATGCACTGCATGTGCGCAGCAGCACCACTGCACCCACTGGCATGTACTGCCTGTGCAAGTTGGCCTCAGCCACCACGGCGCCCTGAAAGCGTCGGCCGCGAGAAACATTTAGAGCAAAAAGCCCCCAAACGCCTTCTCATAATTCTTCCGAACTGGAACTGCACTCCTGATATATCATTTATGTCAACACAAGCATAGCATTGGTTCTTCTGGATAGACTTGGACACCTGCAAGTTGGCTTCAGCCACCGCGGCGCCCTCAAAGCGGGCTGAGAGGATAATTCGGAGCGAAAAAGCCTTTAACACCGTCTCATAATTCTTCCAAACTGGAACAGCAACCCTAAGGTATGTTAGCAAAGGCATAGCATTCGTTTCTGAAGGAATTTGGACACCTGCAAGTTGACCTCAGCCAATGCGGCGCCCTGAAAGCGGGCCAAGAGGGCCATTTAGAGCAAACAAACCCAAAACAACTTCTCAGAATTCAACCAAACTGGAACAACACTCCTGATATACGTCAACAAAGGCATCGCATTGGTGTTCTGGAGGAATTAGGACACCTGCAAGTAGGCCTCAGCCACCGCGGCGCCCTGAAAGCGGGGCCGAGAGGGCCATTGAGAGCTAAGTAGCCCCAAAACAACTTCTCAGAATTCAACCAAACTGGAACAGCACTCCTGATATATGTCAACAAATGCATCGCATTGGTGTTCTGGAGGAATTAGGACACCTGCAAGTAGGCCTAAGCCACCGCGGCGCCCTTAAAGCGGGGCCGAGAGGGCCATTGAGAGCGAAAAAAACCCAAAACGCCTTCTCAGAAATCAACCAAACTGGATCAGCAGTCCTAAAATATGTCAACAAAGGCATAGCATTAGTTTCTGGAGGAATTTGGACACCACAAAGTAGGCCTCAGCTACCGTGGCAGTGCGGCACCCTTAAAGCGGGGGCCGAGAGGCCCATTGAAAGCAAAACGGCATCCCCAAAACGCCTCCTCAGATTTTAACCAAACTGGAACAGCAGTTCTAATATCTGTCTGCTTCGTCTGCCACAGTGGTTTTCCTAAGGATTTAGGACACCAGCAAGTAGGCCGCGGCTACCAGTGCAGTCTTTGAAGGGGGGCCGAGGGGGCCATTGAGAGCCAAACGGTCACGCAATCTTGAACTGTGTCAACGAAGTCACAGGTGTATGAGGGAATCAAGACCCCTGCGAGTTGGCCTCAGCTACACAAGCAGCCACCGGGAAGGCGTTGCACATACGGGAGGGCACAATGCATGAGGACGGGAGCTGCCACCCACAGCAGAAAGCTGTAGGGCGATGCAATCAATGACACGGCGGCAATGGTGCTCGACATACGGGGGGCATTGAGCATCAGGGCAGTGCGCAGCAACGACAAGCACGGTGCACAACAAGCGCCCCACATATACAAGCGGGTTGCAGAGGATGCGGGTGGGCACTACGACAACCACCGGCAGGGACTTAGGTAGCTGTGCATGCGAGCGGATTATAGAGCATGCGGGTGGGACACTGCAACCACCAGCATGGCGTTGCACACGGGGCAGGCGCTTTGCATGCAAGTTGGGCACTGCAGCCAAGACCAGGGCGTTACGCCCTCGGGCGCCCGCCGGGCGGGCGCTGTGCATAAGGTAAGGTGGCGCTTTTCAGCCTGGTGAGGTGCTCCACACACTGGCAAGGCATGGTGCTGTGACTGTTGGGGTGTTGTGCATGCGGCCATGCACTCACCTGCAGAATAGAGCAAGACAGCATCAACCAGCAAGGCGTTGTGTACGCGGCAAGATGTCGGTAAACATTAGATCATACGAATGTTGCACTGTCTCGGTCTCAGTTGCAGCGAAAACTCGAAGTGATAGTTCCCTCTCTGGTTCCCTCAAGAAATCCTCAGATGCAGAATCAGGTACGGAATCGTCTAATATTTGCGAGATGGTTTGAGGTGCTTGTATGTAATAAGCATGAAGGGCTGGCGTATATATGGCATCGATCCTAAAGCAAGCTGCGCGAAGCGCAGTAATTCATGGGCTGGCTGTCCTACACCCTAAGCGCACCGTATGCGTATGACGTTGGGCGATCTCTAATGTGGTTGAAAGAAATCTGGAATACGTACGGTATTAGAGTTTGAGTGACAGACTTATCTGCGCTGTGCGTTGCAACATTCGCCCTAAGCGGTACATTTTTACGTCCTTGTGTCCGTACCGCGGTGTCTGCACCTTAAAGGAGCCGATCAACCATACATAGATATAGGCTAAGAAAACAGTCACAAGCGGAGCTTGCATTGTTCACGCGTGCCCCACTCGCGCATGGGAAGCAAGGCCGCCATGGGCAGCATGGCCTGCATGGACAGCAAGGCCTGCATGGACAGCAAGGCCTGCATGGAAAGCAAGACATGCATGGGCAGCAAGGACTGCATGGGCAGCAAGGTCTGCATGGGCAGCTAGGCATTCATGGGAAGCAAGGCCTGCATGGGCAGTGCGGCCAGCATGGGAAGCAATGCCTACATGGGCAGCTAGGCCTGCATGTGCCGTGTGACATGCATGGGCAGCAAGGCATGCATAAGAAGCAAGGCTTTCATGGGCAGCAAAGCATGCATGGACAGAAAGGCCCGTATGGGCAACATGACATACATGTGCAGCAAGGCATGCATGGGAAGCATGGCATGTATGGGCAGCAAGGCATGCATGCGAAGCAATGCCTGCATGGGAAGCCAGGCCTTCATGAGAAGGAAGGTCTGTATGGGAAGCAAGGCCTGCATAAGCAGCACGGCTGGCAGGGGTAGGAATGCCTACATGTGCAGCAAGGCATGCATGGGAAGCAAGGCCTGCATGGGTGGCAAGGCCTGCTTGCTGGGAAGCAAGGCATGTATGGGCAACTAGGCCTGCATGGAAGGAGGGCATGCATTGGCAGCAAGGCCTGCAGAGGTAGCAAGGCATGCATGGGTAGCAAGGCCGGCATGGGCAGTAAGGCATGCATGGACAGCCAGACATGCATGGGAAGCAAGGCCTACATGGGCAGCAAGGCCTGCATGGGAAGCAAGGCTTGCACGGATAGTGAGGCATGCATGGGCAGCAAAGCATGCATGGACTGCAAGGCATGCATTGGAAGCAATGCGTGCATGGGTAGCAAGGCATGTATGGGCAGCAAGGCCTCCATGGGAAGCAAAGCTTGTGGGGACACCTATGCAGGCATGGTACGCAAGGCATGCATCGGAAGCGATGCCTGCATGGGTAGCAAGGCATGTATGGGAAGCAAGTCCCGCATGGGCAGCAAGGCATGCATGGGAAGCAAGGCCTGCTTGGGCAATGAGGCCTGCATGGAAAGCAAGGCCTGCATGGAAAACAAGGCCTGTTTGGGAAGGGAGGCATGCATGGGCAGCAAGGCATGCAGGGAAAGCAAGGCATGCATGGACTGCAAGGACTGCATGGGCAGAGAGGCATGCATGGGCAGTGACTCAGTGAGGCATGCATGGATAGCAAGGCCGGCATGGGGAGTGAGGCAGGCATGGGAAACAAGGCATGCATGGGGACTTTGGCATGCTTGGGTCTTTAGAACATGCGATCATGTTCTCGCCCCTCAAGCATGGCTAAGTACATGTTGTTCGAAGGGGAGGTCGGGTTTTCCGCTTCACGCACCTACCCTTCGGGGTCGCTCCATCGTGCTTCTTCAACACCGAAATAAAACAGCGGGCCTTCCATATCCCATTGGACAAGAGCCAGCAGTAGTTGGAGTGGTTGGTCAGAGGTCTGGGGGGCAGGGAGAGCGTCTCCGACTGGGACATCGCCAGGGTTGGTGGCAAGGTCATGGCGTTGAGCCCTGCCCTGGAGATGGCCCCGCTGATGGCAAGGGGTATGATGAAAGCCATGTAGGGCAAGCTCAGGTGGGATGAGCTGTACCCCTCGCCGGCGGCGTTGCAAGCGGACTTTGGGCTGCTGGTGGAGCTCATGCATCGATTAGCGGCCACCGGCAAGCCATAGGAGCGGCGGGTGCATGTGGTTAGGGGGGTGTGAAACCCTTCGAGGTCAGCCTTAGAATCGTTCACACCGGATGGCGAACTCCATGCCCACATAGTCGTACCGTTCACGAGGAAGGAGAGGGAGGCGGTGGTACGGGGGGAGTGGTAAAGCACGGGCCGCAAGCTCAACGTGCTCCTCAATGTATTGGACACCTTGGAAGACAGCCGGACTGCTCTTGTACTGTACTGATGGCAAGCCCGGCATGTAGGGGCTGATGGGCATGAAGGGGAGCGCCACACCTTCCCTAACACCCGGGCGGTGCGGCTGCTATGTGCCGAGCTAGACACCGAGTTGGTGGAGTGGCGGCCTAGGGACCACCATGACGTCCATGAGCAGCAGCAAGCCGATGACCTCACCAACTTGGGGGACAACAATGATTGGGGCTTGCACCACGAGGTGTACGAGCGGCTGATGAGATACCCGTGCTTGGGATCACGGGTGCCGACGCGGGATGTGTTCGCGCCTCCGACTCAAGGTTCATGACTCGAGGGTCATGGCTTACTACGTGCTATGGGATTAGGGGTTTATGAGAGCTTGCGGCGGCCTATGGGACACGCCTCTAGTGTGGTGGGAGGCTGGCCTTGGGGGCCAGTGTGGTGGGGGTCTGAGAGTCGGGCTGAGCTAGTAAGGCGAGGCCCGAAGGCGAATGCTTCCTACCAAGCAATACTTAATTCTAGTAAGGTCACTCTTACGACGGTACTTATCTGAGTAGAGAATACCGAGGTACGGTACATGCGTTTGAGGTGCTTATATTTAACAAATATGAAAGGCTGGTGTATATATGGCATCGTTCTTATAGTAAGCTGCGCGAAGCGCAGCAATTCTTGGGCTGACTGTCTTATACCCTAAGCGTATGGCGTTGGGCGATCTCTAATGTGCTTGAAAGAAATCTGGTATACGTACGGTATTAGAGTGACAGACTTATCTGTGTCTAGAGCTCTCCATAGATGCAGCGCTCCATACAGGAAACCGACTTATGGACACACTTCGGAAGTGCTGAGTCGGGTGCAAACAACGGTTCGGAAGTGCCAAGGCCACTTTCGTAAGCCACCCAGGTATTATCAGGGCGTGCCCAAAGAGTTTATTCTCCTGCCTCAATCCTAAGCATCTGGGTATGGTATGCATTTTAATATGTTTAACTGTGCCCATCTCGTGGCATTTGGTGTGCTGGTTTTGGTGAATATGGTGGAAAATAGGAAGGATTGCGCTATCGACAGATGCTCGGACGATCGCGACAGCACTGGAGGAGCCCCACAGGCAGGTTTTATAACGCAGGGCCACAAGAATTATGATGGCCCTTCAGAGTCACGCGGTGCAGGGTCAGATACTGACACCCGGGCCCTGGGCCTGGCAGCTGAGGCAAGGGAACTAATGCCCTCTGGCCTTGGGTTGGGATCATGCCTTACTTCAGATTTGCAATTGCCCCTGAAACTGGAGCTGGAAACATAGGTGGCCCTGTCTGCTTTGCATGCTCGGTGCCCTACCCATGTGCAAAATGCGCTTCACCAGTTCACCCTGCCCTCATGCACGTCACCCCTTCCAAATGAGCAGTGCCTGCCCATATGCGCTGCACCCTATTCTCATGAAAATCGCCCGCCCATATGCGCTGCCCCCAACCCTGATGCTCATCGCCTCATCTACGGTATTTGAACAGTGCCCACCCATATGCGCTGCACCCTACCCTCATGCGCATCAGCCTGTCCATATGTGTAGCACCCGCCCACTTGCGTTGCAAACACTATCCTCATGCGTATCCCTCCAGCCGTATGATTAGCGCCGCCGCCCGTCCATGTGCGCTGCACACTATCCTCATGCGTAAGAGCCTGCCCATATGCGCTGCCCCCAACCCTCATGCGCATCACTCCAGCCATATGAGCAGCGCCCGCCCATGTTCTCTGCACACTATCCTCATGCGTAGGAGCCCGCCCATAAGAGCAGCGCCGCCCATTTGCGCTGCCCCCAACCTTCATGCGTATCACTCCAGCCATATGAGCAGCGCCCGCCCATGTGCGCTACACACTATCCTCATGTGTTAGAGCCCGCCTGTAAGAGTAGCGCCCGCCCGCTTGCGCTGCACCCTACCCTCATGCGCAACAGCCCGCCCATAAACACTGCCCCCGACCCTCGTGCGCATGGTCCCGTTTCTATGAGCAGCGCCCACCAATATGCGCATCACTACAGCCATACGCACAGCGCCCGTCCATTTGCGTTGCACCTTGCCCTCATGCGCATCACTCCACTCCAGCCATATGAGCAGCACCCGCCAATATGTGCCGCACCCTGCCCTCATGCGCATCACCACGTCCATAAGAGCAGAGCCCAACCATTTGCGCGGCACCCTGCCCTCATGCGCATCACCAAGTCCATACGAGCAGCGCCCGCCCATACATGCTGTTAAGAGCAGTGCTATTCAGCTGGTAGCGGGACAGCCGGTAGTGGGACAGCTGGTAGTGAGGCAGCTGGTAGTGGGACAGCTGGTAGTGGGACAGCTGGTAGCGAGACAGCTGGTAGTGGGACAGCTGGTAGTGGGACAGCTGGTAGTGAGGCAGCTGGTAGTGGGACAGCTGGTAGTGGGACAGGTGGTAGCGGGACAGCTGGTAGCGGGACAGCTGTTAGCGGGACAGGTGGTAGTGGGACAGGTGGTAGTGGGACAGGTGGTAGCGGGACAGCTGGTAGCGGGACAGCTGGTAGTGAGACAGGTGGTAGCGAGACAGCTGTTAGCGGGACCGGTGGTAGCGGGACAGGTGGTAGTGGGACAGGTGGTAGTGGGACAGGTGGTAGCGGGACAGCTGTTAGCGGGACAGCTGGTAGTGAGACAGGTGGTAGCGAGACAGCTGTTAGCGGGACAGCTGGTAGTGAGACAGCTGGTAGCGAGACAGCTGGTAGTGGGACACGTGGTAGTGGGACAGGTGGTAGTGGGACAGCTGGTAGTGGGACACGTGGTAGTGGGACAACTAGTAGTGGGACACGTGGTAGTGGGACAGGTGGTAGCGGGACAGCTGGTAGTGGGATAGGTGGTAGTGGGATAGGTGGTAGTGGGACAGCTGGTAGCGAGCCGTCTTGTGGATCAACATGTCAGGGATAGGAAGCTTACGCTGCATGGGGAGTGGCTGCCTGGCCAATAAGGGACATGCTGAAGCAGAGCAATGTTGTTGGCGCATATGAGCTTTATCATAGCATTATACAGATGTATGAACTTGCTGAATCAGTCTTACGGCCACAGTCAAGCTCTGGCGCAGTGCATAGCCCTGACCAGCACGTTAATTAATTCACAACGCTCACCTAGGTTAATGGACCCTTAATATCTGGCGCAGCACATGGCACATGCCAGCAGTTGAATCAATTCACAGCACTTACCCTGGTTTTACATGGGTGGCTTCAATACCCAGAGGTTGAGGGAGCGAACCCGCCACACGATCTTCTCGCTCACTGCGCCTAGAACGCCGGGTTCCATGTTCCTACCCCCTCACATACGAGGGTGGCATGGCTGCACCATGGCACCCAGGCTGTGCACGATAGGTGGATTTGAGCCTAGTCATTCCCTACCAGCCCCACCCAGCCGAGCGTTCAGCAAGGCTCAGCAGGTATGCACCGTACTAAACTTACCTGAGTTTATATCCAGGTTGAGACGAGGTAATGGGGGATCTTTAATCTTCGAATATCATCCAGCAGTTGGATTGCCTTGCCAGATCAGTCTCATGTCCGCAGTCTAAGCTGTAGCACAGTACACGGCATAGGCCAGCAGTTGAATCAATTCATAGTGCTCACGTTGGATTGGTTTATGTCTAGGTTGAGACGAGGTGCCTTACGTACCCGGATACGGTAGCATTCTGTAGCTGAATTAACTTACTTTCCAATTCCTGTGAATGTCAGTTGTCCAACTACCGATACTCATTTGCATTTTTGATCTTTGAAACATGCTGGGAATTTCCTCTTCGTGTCGTGCTGGCTGCTTGCGCATCAATGGTTGTTGGTTCTCTGAGGTGTCCAGCTCCCACTCCTTTGCAACCACTGTGGGAGGAACGAGAAGCACACCTCTGCCAAAAGCCTGCTGGAATTTCTTCACGACCCCATCTGCTGCATATAGGCTGACCACACAATTCACTGGAGGAGTGGCCAGCATTCTTGTTATGTCAAGAAACATCTAGGCAGTGACTTTTTTATAGGCACATGTTGTTGTGGGTTCTGACACACCAGCTGCTACATGGGTCCACCCAATGGGCATGTACCCAGCTTCTGCATGGGTCTACCCAAGGGGCCTGGGGTCCACTGCTGCCTGAGTCTACCCAAGGTGCCTGGAGCCAGCCAGCTGCTGCAAGGAGCTAACCAAGGAGCCTAGATCCAGGTGCTGTCCTTGTCCACCCAATGGGCATGGAGCCAGCTGCTGCATGGGTCCACCCACGGTGGCTGCTGGAGCCAGATGATGCATCAGGCCACCCAAAGGGTTTGGAGCCAGCTGCTTCTCGAGCCCATCCAAGGGGCCCGTAGCCAGCTGCTGCCTGAGTCCACCCAAGTTGTCGGCCTCATAATTTACGCTCATGAGCACAAGCGCCTATCGCCTAGCTACGTGCTCCCTCTTCTGCTCTGTCGCTGATGCCAACAAGCCTGTGGGAGACTCCGTTCACAGCACGAACGGCTTTCGACATGGCCTGATTGGCCGGAATGGACAGTGTTCCTGGGCTGTGTTTGTCTGTGAGCATTTTCTGTACCAGCTTCTTCGCCTGAGTCGCTACACATTTATGAAGGTGATTAATTATAGAGTTTACAGGTACATCGCATGAGAGAAGGAAGAAGCTGGAGGGGGGTTTGAAACAGGGTTTTAGCCACACTTTAACAAACAGGCAGGCACTTTCGAACGTGGCCTTGGCACTTCCGAACCCTCATCTTGCCTTCAAGTCGCACTTCCGAAGTGTGTCTATAAGTGCCTTTCCTGACTCCAACGTCATACATACGCTTAGGGTATAGGTCCCACGGCGGCCGAGGCTCTCAAAGAGCGTGGACAAGTGGCTGAAGCAGCAGGAAACCCCCTTGGGGGGACGCCACAAGCTCCTCACGGCCGGGCTCGCGGCTGCCGGCATGGGCCGTGATGTAGTGGCTCTGCATGAACACCAACAACTCATGGGGACGGGCTGTGTGAAGGGTGTTGGGGTACCCGGCATGAAGGGGTAGCGCGCCCAACCAGGTGGAGAGTTCTTCACCCACGGTGAGACGGCGGGCAACAGTGGTTGCCACATTGCTGTGGCTGATCACGGTGGCAGCTTGTTCCAGAGCCGAGGTGTATAGATCATGGGCGGACGAGGGCGCCAGGGAGGGCCGAGTGAGAAGGGAACGTTGCCCGGAGCGAGCTGCGAGCTGCGCTAGCACAACGTCACCAAGGAAGTGTTGGAAAGGGGGCGCGGGCGGCGCGCGGGACGAGAGCCCCAGGCAGTGTCCCGGAGGAGAGGACCGGCGAAGGTGTGGGCCGTCAAAGCCGGAACCCTGGGCCCGACAGGGCAAGTTACCCTGCACATAAAAAGAGTTTGGGGCGATTGGACGGTCAGGAATGAAACGAGCAGTGACTCTATTGAAGATGTAAGATTGTCCGTAGTTACGGGCAAAAGAGGAAGCAAGCGTGACCGATTGTCCGTAGTTACGGGCAAAAGAGGAAGCAAGCGTGACCATTTACTGTACACGGAGGTAGCTACCTCGGGCCTCGGCAAGCGCGGGAAGACATGTTTGTCCAAAAGTAGGCCGTCAGAACGCGACGGCGGACGACTCAGATCAAGGACAAATCCTGCGCGCGAGTTTGGGGGGTCTTAGAGGGCTGCACTTAGGAAGGCTTAATGAGCTAACCTAAGGGCAAAGCTTATCATCCAATCCATACACAATTCCAGTATGGTCACACAAGGTACTGGCAGTTATGCGTGAAGTCGGCATTTACTAATAGCTATACATTTTGGCACTACACTTTGACATTACGTTTGAACTGGCAGGACATATTCTTAAATGCAGCGCTGTGTGTTGCAACATTCGCCCTAAGCGGTACATGTTTACGTCCTTGTGTCCGTACCGCGGTGTCTGCATCTTAAAGGAGCCGATCAACCATACATAGGTATAGGCTTAGATAACAGTCACAATCGGAGCTTGCATTGTTCACGCGTGCCCCACTCGCGCAGTTCCCCCCTATATTCTGTCTAGCTGCCCGCTGACGCACCACTGATGACGCTCATGCAGCTGCTGGCGGTGCTGGCTCTCTCAAGCTTACCGACTACCCTGCTCGCCTCGTCACCTGCACTAAATACATGCAAACAGCTGGAGACGCTCAAAGCCGACGCAAAGGGAGGCTACTTCGAGATTCTCGGCGGCAATGCCACAGTCACGTTCCCATCGGCTAGGGGCAAAACAAGCCTACTATTTACTTTAAACGGCATGACTGCCCATTCCGTGATCACGTATTTCGATTGGTGAGTGACGAGGCTGAGGTGGTGACGCGCTCTGGGGAGGAGGGGGACATCTCATCGGCCCGCGGCCTTGTCAGGCCGCATCTTTTTTTGCTGACCATTGCCCCTCGTCATTCTTATTTTACACCGCCACTGACTCCTTCATCTATCACACCTTTCCCGCCCCGCTTTCATCGAAGCACTTTTCTTTTCTTTAGACTCTACAAGGTGTGAGGCCGGCCGCCCCACCTTAGAAAACCTGAAACGCAGACACATAAAAAAACAGCCCGGGTGTGCATAGGGCAAAGCCCGATTTTGTCAAAGCACGGTGTACCCCTTCACATAAAGAGCACACTCATGCATCCCCAGTATCCCTAGCATGCACGTTCCGCAGAGGAGCAATAAGGCTCTCACTCTACCCTGTGCTCTCCTCCTGCCATGCATAAGCCTACTGCGCCTTTCGAAAGGAATTCCACCGAATGCGTTGCGCCTCTCTAGCCTTCCACACCTACGCCTTCACCTCCTAACCCTCCATGCGATGCCACCCTACCAATGGAAGCCCTTACTTACACCCATGCATGACCCTTCCAGCTGTTCTGCCTGCATATACCGTAGACTCAGACGTATTTCAATGTTTTCGTTTTCTGTCGTTGCTTCAAATGACGCACTTCGGCTTATTTTGATGATTTTTGCCCTTTCAGAAGAAAATTTCCAGTGAAAAACACTTTCACACTTGATTTCGTTGCTCCCTGAACAATGATCATAACTTTGAAATGCTACTATGGTGCATAGGTCTTCTGGCTATCAGGATTGGATATCTTATCAAGTGGCCCTGGGCGAGATGCTGCAAAGCCTGGACACATTCAACGGTTGCAAGGACACCATGTCTCTCCTGCTGGAGACACGGGACGGCGTGCAGGAGTTTACGGCTAGCGTCCGTGGGTGGACCATCGACCCTTGCTCTGATGAGGTGACAACACGTAATGTTCACCCATTTTCTCAGTGTTTTTTGTGCATGTCTAGTCCTCTGGTTTCTCTACGGTTAGGCCTGCCTCTGCCTGGCCCTTTTGCGAAAGGCTGTGGGTGGTTGCGTCAACTTTGTAACAACAACAACACTGACGAGCCGGCCCCTCGGTCATTGCCCAATTCAGCTAATTGTGAAGTACTGAATAATTCACTTTCACACTGCATACTGTCATTCACGGCGTGATTCACTGCACAATTCACTGATGCTCCGTGATGTAGCCCTGATGACCCTCACGACCCCAAATGTTGGTCATAATAACTCTGAAACGATATGGCCCATTGCGACATTGCATTGAAGTAAGTGTTATGCTGACCCTGGCTTCCCATGTGCCCAGGTGACTCTGATGATCTGGCCCAACTCTGCGCCCTTCAACAGCAGCGAATACTTAGCCTACTTCAAGGCGGCGGCAAAAGCTGGGAACGCAACCTGGGATTTCGATGGTGAGTCACCCAGCAACTTCAGCAGTGTTACCTACTGTCCATGCTATCCCCCTGTTACCTCTGCTGCCCCATTGATTCAGGCAGCATACTCGCTCGTCGGTGACGCATGCAGCCCCCTTCCCTTCATATGACATGCCTATGACTCCCATCCCCCCTCTGCCCCCTTCAGGCCCCACTGTCTTGACCCTCTCATCTATGCCGGCTCCAACTACGCTCGCTATTCCTGCCGGACTGAACTGGGCCCTGGGCCTCAACAGCCCTGATAACCGCCAGTGCTTTGTCTCCCCTGACATTCCCAACGCCACGGCCCCCAACGCCGTGGCACTGCTCTTAACACTCGGCTCGGGATCGGCAGCGGCAGCGGGAGGCATGTGCACGATATCAGTTACGACGCCTGGGAAGCCGTCAGTTGCGGCCGGTAATATCGGGAAGATCATCGGCGCCTTTGGCGTGCCGGGAGCATCAACTGTCTTTGGGTGAGTGAGGCCTAATCATGGGACTCCAATAGCTCGCAAGCTCTGCCACCTATCAAGCCGTCGCCACATCCACTCCGGTGCCTCTTCTACTGTTTCCTGTACCAACTACCGGACCACTCGAGCATAGTGGGATGGGTGCCACCCCTTGGGTGACTAGGGTGACAGGCCCCTTGCTTGCCGGACCGGCGCCTTAAGTGGTGACCACTGAGCAGGTTTAGACCCAGCTTGATCCGCAATCCCATTGGACTCACCTGAACGATTGGAAAAACCTCTCGGCGTGAAATGCCGTAGCTGGTCGTGAGGGAAATCGCAAAAGATTACTGAGGTACCGTTGAGTGATTGATCCACAATTGCAGAGACACGGGGAAGAATGCGCGTATCCTGTACGGGAAGGTCTGTCCCTAGGGATAGCCTACACCTAGGGATTCGTTAATGAGCACGAAGGATTGGAAACCATACGTAGTTCTAACTTCTTACTGATCCGCCTGATGACCAAAGGCTCCAACAGCATGATGGTTTCCTGCACAATGGGTCTTGAACTTTGCAGCAAGCAGCAGCACAACACATTGAGTTTCTGGATTCCTTTGTCCTCACCCACTCACCCTCATGTTGCATCCCCTCCTCACCCACTCACCCCCCTGTTGCATCCCCTCCTCACCCACTAACCCCCCTGTTGCATCCCCTCCTCACCCACTCACCCCCCTGTTGCATCCTATCCTCACCCACTCACCCCCCTGTTGCATCCCCTCCTCACCCACTCACCCCCCTGTTGCATCCCCTCCTCACCCACTCACCCCCATGTTGCATCCCCTCCTCACCCACTCACCCCCCTGTTGCATCCCCTCCTCACCCACTCACCCTCATGTTGCATCCCCTCCTCAGGCACTCACCCCCCTGTTGCATCCCCTCCTCACCCACTCACCCCCCTGTTGCATCCCCTCCTCACCCACTTGCCCCCCTGTTGCATCCCCTCCTCATCCACTCACCCCCCTGTTGCATCCTCCTCACCCACTCACCCCCCCTGTTGCATCCCCTCCTCACCCACTCACCCTCTTGTTGCATCCCCTCCTGACATCCCCACTCACCCCCCCTGCTACACCCCCTCCTCACCTACCCACCTCCCTCTCCTCACCTCATCCTCACCCCCCTCTGCTGCGTCTCCTCCTCACCTCCCCACGTACCTGCTGCATCCCCCCATCTTCTTAGGGTCATCGGATCAGTCGCTGATGTCTTCTTCCCACCGGACGAGCCCACATACAACAGCTTGGATATCTGGAACTGCATTAGTGGTTATGTTGCGCAATACGTGAAGGAGCAGCTGGTACGTGCATAGGGGACGTGCGCAGGGGCAGGGGTCTGGATCACTTGTCATTTATTTAAGGGCTTTTGCCGGACCTCAGCTACACACTGGCTACAACTCAGCTACACACTGGCTGCACCTCAGCCTTTTGCTTGGCGCCCTCTTGTGCAGTCCCACCTGCTGTCCTCGTACCGCAGGTCCTTGTCCTCAGGGTTTAAGTACAGGTGCGACGGTGGCCAATTAGTAGCTTGGGGTTATGATGATGGAGCTTGTGGCCTTGGCACCGCCGGGCACCAAATGTGGGCAGGGCTTGACTTCGGATGGGTTCCGGTACTTGCAACAGCAACGGCAACAACTTGCGAGCAGGGGAACCGGCTCTGAATCATCTCTGTAGGTGTAAACGCTGCCCCTGTCGTCTGATATATAAATCCCTAGGTGTAAACGCTGTCCCTGTCGTCTGATGTATCAATCCCGCAGGATAAGGTGCGCGTGGCCAACATCCAGAACACTGTCAAGGGTGCGATGAATGTGCTGAAAGACGTGGTTCGCAACACGTACGGGCAGCCTGAGAGGTCGATTAAGTGGGGAGCGTTCGTTGTGAATCTCATTCAACAGAGTGGTGAGTGCGTGTGGGGAGGGGAGGGGTTCCTAGGTAGGGGGGCGCAGAAACCATAAAAGATCCCTCGAGACCCTGTACCCTGACCTGCTCCCCCCCCCCCTACCTTCGCAGCTCCTTTGTTCGACAACTCCGAGCTGCTACCATCTGGCGTCCTGTCAGAGATTACTCAGTTTGCGGACGTCTACGTCGGAGCACGCAATGCCGAGGTATAGGAAGGGTTCAGGTCATCACGAAGAGGATTTCGGCATGGGGGGCGGGTGGGGCTTAAGCGAAACATTCACAACATGTGAAAGCAGGTTAGCACCACAAAGCAGGTTAGCACCACAAACCAGGTCAGCACCACAAAGCAGGTCAGCACCACAAAGCAGGTCAGCACCACAAAGCAGGTCAGCACCACAAGGCAGGTTAGGACCACAAAGCAGGTTAGCACCACAAGGCAGGTTAGCACCACAAAGCAGGTCAGCACCACAAAGCAGGTGAGCACCATAAGGCAGGTTAGCACCAGAAGGCAGGTTAGCATCACAAAGCAGGTTAGGACCACAAAGCAGGTGAGCACCACACAGCAGGTTAGCACCACAAAGCAGGTTAGCACCATACAGCAGGTTAGCACCACACAGCAGGTTAGCACCACACAGCAGGTTAGCAATATCCGGCACGACAAGACACAGGTTGAACCGGATTGCACTGCCAAGGTAGAGCATGATACGGCAAGTTACGGCACAATGATTTAGTCGGATTGTGCTACCCTGATTTGATATTCACTAGGCAGGTGCATCCAATGGAGTCGAGTCAGGGTCTCTGGCGCGAACCCAACACTGTACATGAAATCAGGCAGGGGCAGGGAAACATTGAGGGGCAGGGCGTCATGCCTTGGGAGGGAAGGACTCCCTCCGAGGGAGTGAACGCCTCGAGAAAGCATGAGCAGAGTGCCGTCAATGAGGTGTGTTATTCTCGTTGCTGCTGCTTGTTCAGGCCTTCAACTACAGCTTCTGGTACGGCCAGGAGCTGGACGCGGCCGGACTGAAGGGGAAATACGATGCATTGGGTACGTGGGAAGGGGCCTGCCACTCGGGAATCTATCACCCTGAGTGAACGGGGGTGGGTATGGATTCAGCTTTTTTTGCGCCTGGATGCAAGGGGGGGGGCTCCAAGTACGATAGGATACCGTATGTGCAGAGACGCCATGTTGTTAGGATATCTTTCAGCTAATTGTTGTGGGAAGTATGAAAACACCTGACCTAATTCCCTGATGACGATAGACATCTCCCTCCTCCTGCTGCTTCTCTCCCTACAGTGTCTACGATGCAGCTTTACTCCTCTCTAGTGGAGAGGGCGTACAACTCCACGTGGGCTCGCGTAGAGGCAAAGCAGCCGTCCTCATCGGACGGACGTTGTTCCAGCTCCTCTGGCATGTGCCTTTGCCATTATTTCGCCTACTCGGACCCCTGGACAGGCTATTCGTACCAGTCTGAAAACGCATACTGCATGGCTGGTTTTATGTACTTTGGTACCTCCAATGATGCTAACAACCTAGGCGGGGCGCAGGCCAGCGCGGCACGCATGCAGTACAACATAACCCTCAAGGCCTCGCTGTCCTCCAGGCTGGTTTGGCCGGTGAGTGAGCCATTCCTAGATACATGCATTTGTCCATACCGATTGACCAATCGGAAATAATTGGTTTGGGGGCGGACTTTTGTTCATACTGGGAGGATTCGCATGCTGGACCTCTCAGGCTGAGGGGAGGTTCCTACTGGAGGGGGGGGGCCCTCTCCTGGAAGGGGTCCGTAGGGTCCCACCTAGGCTAATTCCCCCAAACCCTAGGGCTTGCTGTGGGGATGCAATTGCCTAAGAAGATTCCTGACCCTTTCCTTCTGGTCCACGGGCATAATATTCCTGACCCTTTCCTTCTGGTCCAGGGGTAGAATATTCCCGACCCTTTCGCTCGTTTAGTAGAGGGCCACCTGATAAAGGTAGGTTGCCTTTGTAGACAGAGGGGCACACATTTCTGCATTTTTAACACCTCCCACACTTTCTGCCTCTCCCTTTTCTTCTTCCCACCTTGTTCCCAACCAGTACCGCCCCCTGGCCCTCATTTAATACTAGCTTACCAGGCTGCCGTGACCGACCCTCCTTACTATTTCTCCTCCTTGTCCAAGGTGCTGATTCTTTGTTTCTCTGCATGCAGGCCGCTATCCCTGTGAAGAATTTCAAACTTGCATACACGCCAATTATCTACAAGCCCCTACCCTGGTGAGACACAAGCCCTACCCTACCTAGGCATGCCCCCACTCTCACTGCCCTGGTGAGACATAAGCCCCTACCCTGCCATGCATGACCCCACCCTGCCATGCATGACCCCACCCTGCCATGCATGACCCCACCCTGCCAAATATGACCTCACCCTACCATGCATGACCCCACCCTGTCATGCATGACCCCACCCTGCCATGCATGACCCCACCCTGCCATGCATGACCCCACCCTGCCATGCATGACCCCACCTTGCCATGCATGACCCCACCATGCCATACACGACCCCACCCTGCCATGCATGCCCCCACCCTGTCATGCATGACCCCATCCTGCCATGCATGACCACACCATGCCATGCATGACCCCACCCTGCCATGCATGACCCCACCCTGCTATGCATGATCCCACCCTGCCATGCATGACCTCACCTTGCTATGCATGAACCCACCCTGCCATGCATGACCCCACCCTGCCATGTATGAACCCACCCTGCCATGCATGACCCCACCCTACCATGCATGGCCCCACCCTGCCATGCATGACCCCACCCTGCCATGCATGACCCCACCCTGCCAAATATGACCTCACCCTACCATGCATGACCCCACCCTGTCATGCATGACCCCACCCTGCCATGCATGACCCCACCCTGCCATGCATGACCCCACCCTGCCATGCATGACCCCACCTTGCCATGCATGACCCCACCATGCCATGCACGACCCCACCCTGCCATGCATGCCCCCACCCTGTCATGCATGACCCCATCCTGCCATGCATGACCACACCATGCCATGCATGACCCCACCCTGCCATGCACGACCCCACCCTGCCATGCATGATCCCACCCTGCCATGCATGACCTCACCTTGCTATGCATGAACCCACCCTGCCATGCATGACCCCACCCTGCCATGCATGAACCCACCCTGCCATGCATGACCCCACCCTACCATGCATGGCCCCACCCTGCCATGCATGACCCCACCCTGCCATGCATGACCCCACCCTACCTTGCATGACCCCACCATGGCAAGGCACATGTTTGTTGGCACACATGTTTAGAGGCAAGTCTTTGTTCCCACTAGTCTGACATAGATGGATCCTACTTTTGAGGGGTTTGACCTCACTAGCCATCTAAGATAAAAAGGGAGTTAGGAGGGGACGTGTTGGTGTGAGCTTATCATCCTCTCCATAAGTCCTGGGACCCACCCTTCGACCCACCTTCCAACCCACCCTCCAACCCACCTTCCAACCCACCTTCCAACTCACCCTCCAACTCACCTTCCAACTCACCTTCCAACCCACCCTCCAACCCACCTTCCAACCCACCTTCCAACTCACCTTCCAACTCACCTTCCAACTCACCCTCCAACACAACTTCCCACCCATCTTCCAACCCACCCTCCAACTCACCTTCCAACCCACCTTCCAACTCACCCTCCAACTCACCTTCCAACCCACCTTCCAACTCACCTTCCAACCCACCTTCCAACCCACTCGCGTCCCACTTCCAGCGCACCTTCCAACACAACTTCCCATCCATCTACCCACCCACCTTCCAATCTTTCTCAAGGGGCAATTGCGGCGAGAGGATTGATCGCAAGAACGACCGCGTGGTCATGGCTGGAGGCAATTGCGTTAATCCTGGGGCACCCCCAATCACGTTCCCTGACTCCACAACGCCACCCACATCCGTCACCGTGTGGTACTACAAGGCGAGCTCTATTATATACATTTATATCCGCTATTAGGTATACCGTACTGCATCAGTTGACGGATCCACCAGTAGATACGTTGATGTCGACTGGACGTGGCCTGTCAGTAAGGGTCCAGCGCGCATGAGTACCGGCTCCTAAAAGGCATTAAGTGCGCTTCGACATGTGCATTCACTACGCCACTGAAGTGCCCAATGCTTGTGCGTGCTTCAGGATCAAACGAACTACGTGGCGGCCATCCAGCTCACCATCCCTTCTAACCCTTCGGTCTCAGCGACCACCAAAATCGGGGACTCGAGTGTCTCTGGCCTCAGGCAAGCATGTAGTTTCCAACTTGCATGTGATGGCCATTTATATGCCGGTACAAGCCTGCCTATGCCGGTACAAACCTGCCTATGCCAGTACAAACCTGCCTTTGCCGGTACAAACCTGCCTTTGCCGGTACAAACCTGCATATGCCGGTACAAACCTGCCTTTGCCGGTACAAACCTGCATATGCCGGTACAAACCTGCCTATGCCGGTACAAACCTGCCTATGCCGGTACAAACCTGCCTATGCCGGTACAAACCTGCCTATGCCGGTACAAACCTGCCTATGCCGGTACAAACCTGCCTATGCCGGTACAAACCTGCATATGCCGGTACAAACCTGCCTATGCCGGTACAAACCTGCCTATGCCGGTACAAACCTGCCTATGCCGGTACAAACCTGCCTTTGCCGGTACAAACCTGCCTATGCCCTTACAAACCTGCCTATGCCGGTACAAACCTGCATATGCCGGTACAAACCTGCCTTTGCCGGTACAAACCTGCCTATGCCGGTACAAACCTGCCTATGCCGGTACAAACCTGCCTATGCCGGTACAAACCTGCCTATGCCGGTACAAACCTGCCTTTGCCGGTACAAACCTGCCTATGCCGGTACAAACCTGCCTATGCCGGTACAAACCTGCATATGCCGGTACAAACCTGCATATGCCGGTACAAACCTGCATATGCCTGTACAAACCTGCCTATGCCGGTACAAACCTGCCTATGCCGGTACAAACCTGCCTATGCCTGTACAAACCTGCCTATGCCGGTACAATCCTGCCTATGCCGGTACAAACCTGCCTATGCCGGTACAAACCTGCCTATGCCGGTACAAACCTGCCTATGCCGGTATAAACCTGCCTATGCCGGTACAAACCTGCCTATGCCGGTACAAACCTGCCTATGCCTGTACAAACCTGCCTATGCCTGTACAAACCTGCCTATGCCGGTACAAACCTGCCTATGCCGGTACAAACCTGCCTATGCCAGTACAAACCTGCCTATGCCGGTACAATCCTGCCTATGCCGGTACAATCCTGCCTATGCCGGTACAAACCTGCATATGCCGGTACAAACCTGCCTATGCCGGTACAAACCTGCCTATGCCGGTACAAACCTGCCTATGCCGGTACAAACCTGCCTATGCCGGTACAAACCTGCCTATGCCGGTACAAACCTGCCTTTGCCGGTACAAACCTGCCTATGCCGGTATAAACCTGCCTATGCCGGTACAAACCTGCCTATGCCGGTACAAACCTGCCTATGCCGGTACAAACCTGCCTATGCCGGTACAAACCTGCCTATGCCGGTACAAACCTGCCTATGCCGGTACAAACCTGCCTATGCCGGTACAAACCTGCCTATGCCGGTACAAACCTGCCTATGCCGGTACAAACCTGCCTATGCCGGTACAAACCTGCATATGCCGGTACAAACCTGCCTATGCCGGTACAAACCTGCCTATGCCGGTACAAACCTGCCTATGCCGGTACAAACCTGCATATGCCGGTACAAACCTGCCTATGCCGGTACAAACCTGCATATGCCGGTACAAACCTGCCTATGCCGGTACAAACCTGCCTATGCCGGTATAAACCTGCTTATGCCTGTACAAACTTGCCTATGCCGGTACAAACCTGCCTATGCCGGTACAAACCTGCCTATGCCGGTACAAACCTGCCTATGCCGGTACAAACCTGCCTATGCCGGTACAAACCTGCCTATGCCGGTACAATCCTGCCTATGCCGGTACAATCCTGCCTATGCCGGTACAAACCTGCATATGCCGGTACAAACCTGCCTATGCCGGTACAAACCTGCATATGCCGGTACAAACCTGCCTATGCCGGTACAAACCTGCCTATGCCGGTACAAACCTGCCTATGCCGGTACAAACCTGCCTATGCCAGTACAAACCTGCCTATGCCGGTACAAACCTGCCTATGCCAGTACAAACCTGCCTATGCCGGTACAATCCTGCCTATGCCGGTACAAACCTGCCTATGCCGGTACAAACCTGCATATGCCGGTACAAACCTGCCTATGCCTGTACAAACCTGCCTATGCCTGTACAAACCTGCCTATGCCGGTACAAACCTGCCTATGCCGGTACAAACCTGCCTATGCCGGTACAAACCTGCCTTTGCCGGTACAAACCTGCCTATGCCGGTACAAACCTGCCTATGCCGGTATAAACCTGCCTATGCCGGTACCAACATGCCTATGCCGGTACAAACATGCCTATGCCGGTACAAACCTGCCTATGCCGGTACAAACCTGCCTATGCCGGTACAAACCTGCCTATGCCGGTACAAACCTGCCTATGCCGGTACAAACCTGCCTATGCCGGTACAAACCTGCCTATGCCGGTACAAACCTGCCTATGCCGGTACAAACCTGCCTATGCCGGTACAAACCTGCCTATGCCTGTACAAACCTGCCTATGCCGGTACAAACCTGCCTATGCCGGTACAAACCTGCCTTTGCCGGTACAAACCTGCCTATGCCGGTACAAACCTGCCTATGCCGGTACAAACCTGCATATGCCGGTACAAACCTGCCTATGCCGGTACAAACCTGCCTATACCGGTACAAACCTGCCTATGCCGGTACAAACCTGCCTATGCCGGTACAAACCTGCCTATGCCGGTACAAACCTGCCTATGCCAGTACAAACCTGCCTATGCCGGTACAATCCTGCCTATGCCGGTACAATCCTGCCTATGCCGGTACAAACCTGCATATGCCCTTACAAACCTGCCTATGCCGGTACAAACCTGCATATGCCGGTACAAACCTGCCTATGCCGGTACAAACCTGCCTATGCCGGTACAAACCTGCCTATGCCGGTACAAACCTGCCTATGCCGGTACAAACCTGCCTATGCCGGTACAAACCTGCCTATGCCGGTACAAACCTGCATATGCCAGTACAAACCTGCCTATGCCGGTACAAACCTGCATATGCCGGTACAAAACTGCATATGCCGGTACAAACCTGCCTATGCCGGTATAAACCTGCTTATGCCTGTACAAACCTGCCTATGCCGGTACAAACCTGCCTATGCCTGTACAAACCTGCCTATGCCTGTACAAACCTGCCTATGCCTGTACAAACCTGCCTATGCCGGTACAAACCTGCCTATGCCGGTACAAACCTGCATATGCCGGTACAAACCTGCCTATGCCTGTACAAACCTGCCTATGCCGGTACAATCCTGCCTATGCCGGTACAAACCTGCCTATGCCGGTACAAACCTGCCTATGCCGGTACAATCCTGCCTATGCCGGTACAAACCTGCCTATGCCGGTACAAACCTGCATATGCCTGTACAAACCTGCCTATGCCTGTACAAACCTGCCTATGCCTGTACAAACCTGCCTATGCCTGTACAAACCTGCCTATGCCGGTACAAACCTGCATATGCCGGTACAAACCTGCCTATGCCGGTACAAACCTGCCTATGCCGGTACAAACCTGCATATGCCAGTACAAACCTGCCTATGCCGGTACAATCCTGCCTATGCCGGTACAAACCTGCCTATGCCGGTACAAACCTGCCTATGCCGGTACAATCCTGCCTATGCCGGTACAAACCTGCCTATGCCGGTACAAACCTGCCTATGCCGGTACAAACCTGCATATGCCGGTACAAACCTGCCTATGCCTGTACAAACCTGCCTATGCCGGTACAAACCTGCCTATGCCGGTACAAACCTGCCTATGCCGGTACAAACCTGCCTATGCCGGTACAAACCTGCCTATGCCGGTACAAACCTGCCTATGCCGGTACAAACCTGCCTATGCCGGTACAAACCTGCCTATGCCGGTACAAACCTGCCTATGCCGGTACAATCCTGCCTATGCCGGTACAAACCTGCCTATGCCGGTACAAACCTGCATATGCCGGTACAAACCTGCCTATGCCGGTACAAACCTGCATATGCCGGTACAAACCTGCCTATGCCGGTACAAACCTGCCTATGCCGGTACAAACCTGCCTATGCCGGTACAAACCTGCCTATGCCAGTACAAACCTGCCTATGCCGGTACAAACCTGCCTATGCCAGTACAAACCTGCCTATGCCGGTACAATCCTGCCTATGCCGGTACAAACCTGCCTATGCCGGTACAAACCTGCCTATGCCGGTACAAACCTGCATATGCCGGTACAAACCTGCCTATGCCGGTACAAACCTGCCTATGCCGGTACAAACCTGCATATGCCGGTACAAACCTGCATATGCCGGTACAAACCTGCATATGCCGGTACAAACCTGCCTATGCCGGTACAAACCTGCCTATGCCGGTACAAACCTGCCTATGCCGGTACAAACCTGCCTATGCCGGTACAAACCTGCATATGCCGGTACAAACCTGCCTATGCCGGTACAAACCTGCCTTTGCCGGTACAAACCTGCCTATGCCGGTACAAACCTGCCTATGCCAGTACAAACCTGCTTGTGCCTGTACAAACCTGCCTATGCCAGTACAAACCTGCTTGTGCCGGTACAAACCTGCCTATGCCGGTACAATCCTGCCTATGCCGGTACAATCCTGCCTATGCCGGTACAAACCTGCATATGCCGGTACAAACCTGCCTATGCCGGTACAAACCTGCATATGCCGGTACAAACCTGCCTATGCCGGTACAAACCTGCCTATACCGGTACAAACCTGCCTATGCCGGTACAAACCTGCCTATGCCGGTACAAACCTGCCTATGCCGGTACAAACCTGCCTATGCCAGTACAAACCTGCCTATGCCGGTACAATCCTGCCTATGCCGGTACAATCCTGCCTATGCCGGTACAAACCTGCCTATGCCGGTACAAACCTGCCTATGCCAGTACAAACCTGCCTATGCCGGTACAAACCTGCCTATGCCGGTACAAACCTGCCTATGCCGGTACAAACCTGCCTATGCCGGTACAAACCTGCCTATGCCGGTACAAACCTGCCTATGCCGGTACAAACCTGCATATGCCGGTACAAACCTGCATATGCCGGTACAAACCTGCCTATGCCGGTACAAACCTGCCTATGCCGGTACAAACCTGCCTATGCCGGTACAAACCTGCCTATGCCGGTACAAACCTGCCTATGCCGGTACAAACCTGCATATGCCGGTACAAACCTGCCTATGCCTGTACAAACCTGCCTATGCCGGTACAATCCTGCCTATGCCGGTACAAACCTGCCTATGCCGGTACAAACCTGCCTATGCCGGTACAATCCTGCCTATGCCGGTACAAACCTGCCTATGCCGGTACAAACCTGCATATGCCGGTACAAACCTGCATATGCCTGTACAAACCTGCCTATGCCTGTACAAACCTGCCTATGCCTGTACAAACCTGCCTATGCCGGTACAAACCTGCCTATGCCGGTACAAACCTGCCTATGCCGGTACAAACCTGCATATGCCGGTACAAACCTGCCTATGCCGGTACAAACCTGCCTATGCCGGTACAATCCTGCCTATGCCAGTACAAACCTGCCTATGCCGGTACAAACCTGCCTATGCCGGTACAATCCTGCCTATGCCGGTACAAACCTGCATATGCCGGTACAAACCTGCATATGCTTGTACAAACCTGCCTATGCCTGTACAAACCTGCCTATGCCGGTACAAACCTGCCTATGCCGGTACAAACCTGCCTATGCCGGTACAAACCTGCCTATGCCGGTACAAACCTGCCTATGCCGGTACAAACCTGCCTATGCCGGTACAAACCTGCCTATGCCGGTACAAACCTGCCTATGCCGGTACAAACCTGCCTATGCCGGTACAATCCTGCCTATGCCGGTACAAACCTGCCTATGCCTGTACAAACCTGCATATGCCGGTACAAACCTGCCTATGCCGGTACAAACCTGCATATGCCGGTACAAACCTGCCTATGCCGGTACAAACCTGCCTATGCCGGTACAAACCTGCCTATGCCGGTACAAACCTGCCTATGCCAGTACAAACCTGCCTATGCCGGTACAAACCTGCCTATGCCAGTACAAACCTGCCTATGCCGGTACAATCCTGCCTATGCCGGTACAAACCTGCCTATGCCGGTACAAACCTGCCTATGCCGGTACAAACCTGCATATGCCGGTACAAACCTGCCTATGCCGGTACAAACCTGCCTATGCCGGTACAAACCTGCATATGCCGGTACAAACCTGCCTATGCCGGTACAAACCTGCCTATGCCGGTACAAACCTGCCTATGCCGGTACAAACCTGCCTATGCCGGTACAAACCTGCCTATGCCGGTACAAACCTGCCTATGCCGGTACAAACCTGCATATGCCGGTACAAACCTGCCTATGCCGGTACAAACCTGCCTTTGCCGGTACAAACCTGCCTATGCCGGTACAAACCTGCCTATGCCAGTACAAACCTGCTTGTGCCTGTACAAACCTGCCTATGCCAGTACAAACCTGCTTGTGCCGGTACAAACCTGCCTATGCCGGTACAATCCTGCCTATGCCGGTACAATCCTGCCTATGCCGGTACAAACCTGCATATGCCCTTACAAACCTGCCTATGCCGGTACAAACCTGCATATGCCGGTACAAACCTGCCTATGCCGGTACAAACCTGCATATGCCGGTACAAACCTGCCTATGCCGGTACAAACCTGCCTATGCCGGTACAAACCTGCCTATGCCGGTACAAACCTGCCTATGCCAGTACAAACCTGCCTATGCCGGTACAAACCTGCCTATGCCAGTACAAACCTGCCTATGCCGGTACAATCCTGCCTATGCCGGTACAAACCTGCCTATGCCGGTACAAACCTGCATATGCCGGTACAAACCTGCCTATGCCTGTACAAACCTGCCTATGCCTGTACAAACCTGCCTATGCCGGTACAAACCTGCCTATGCCGGTACAAACCTGCCTATGCCGGTACAAACCTGCCTTTGCCGGTACAAACCTGCCTATGCCGGTACAAACCTGCCTATGCCGGTATAAACCTGCCTATGCCGGTACAAACATGCCTATGCCGGTACAAACATGCCTATGCCGGTACAAACCTGCCTATGCCGGTACAAACCTGCCTATGCCGGTACAAACCTGCCTATGCCGGTACAAACCTGCCTATGCCGGTACAAACCTGCCTATGCCGGTACAAACCTGCCTATGCCGGTACAAACCTGCATATGCCGGTACAAACCTGCCTATGCCGGTACAAACCTGCCTATGCCGGTACAAACCTGCCTATGCCGGTACAAACCTGCCTTTGCCGGTACAAACCTGCCTATGCCCTTACAAACCTGCCTATGCCGGTACAAACCTGCATATGCCGGTACAAACCTGCCTATGCCGGTACAAACCTGCCTATGCCGGTACAAACCTGCCTATGCCGGTACAAACCTGCCTATGCCGGTACAAACCTGCCTATGCCGGTACAAACCTGCATATGCCAGTACAAACCTGCCTATGCCGGTACAATCCTGCCTATGCCGGTACAATCCTGCCTATGCCGGTACAAACCTGCATATGCCCTTACAAACCTGCCTATGCCGGTACAAACCTGCATATGCCGGTACAAACCTGCCTATGCCGGTACAAACCTGCCTATGCCGGTACAAACCTGCCTATGCCGGTACAAACCTGCCTATGCCGGTACAAACCTGCCTATGCCAGTACAAACCTGCCTATGCCGGTACAAACCTGCATATGCCGGTACAAACCTGCCTATGCCGGTACAAACCTGCCTATGCCGGTACAAACCTGCCTATGCCGGTACAAACCTGCCTATGCCGGTACAAACCTGCCTATGCCGGTACAAACCTGCATATGCCGGTACAAACCTGCCTATGCCTGTACAAACCTGCCTATGCCGGTACAATCCTGCCTATGCCGGTACAAACCTGCCTATGCCGGTACAAACCTGCCTATGCCGGTACAATCCTGCCTATGCCGGTACAAACCTGCCTATGCCGGTACAAACCTGCCTATGCCGGTACAAACCTGCATATGCCGGTACAAACCTGCCTATGCCGGTACAAACCTGCCTATGCCGGTACAATCCTGCCTATGCCGGTACAATCCTGCCTATGCCGGTACAAACCTGCATATGCCGGTACAAACCTGCCTATGCCGGTACAAACCTGCATATGCCGGTACAAACCTGCCTATGCCGGTACAAACCTGCCTATGCCGGTACAAACCTGCCTATGCCGGTACAAACCTGCCTATGCCGGTACAAACCTGCCTATGCCGGTACAAACCTGCCTATGCCAGTACAAACCTGCCTATGCCGGTACAATCCTGCCTATGCCGGTACAATCCTGCCTATGCCGGTACAAACCTGCCTATGCCGGTACAAACCTGCCTATGCCAGTACAAACCTGCCTATGCCGGTACAAACCTGCCTATGCCGGTACAAACCTGCCTATGCCGGTACAAACCTGCCTATGCCGGTACAAACCTGCCTATGCCGGTACAAACCTGCCTATGCCGGTACAAACCTGCATATGCCGGTACAAACCTGCATATGCCGGTACAAACCTGCCTATGCCGGTACAAACCTGCCTATGCCGGTACAAACCTGCCTATGCCGGTACAAACCTGCCTATGCCGGTACAAACCTGCCTATGCCGGTACAAACCTGCATATGCCGGTACAAACCTGCCTATGCCTGTACAAACCTGCCTATGCCGGTACAATCCTGCCTATGCCGGTACAAACCTGCCTATGCCGGTACAAACCTGCCTATGCCGGTACAATCCTGCCTATGCCGGTACAAACCTGCCTATGCCGGTACAAACCTGCATATGCCGGTACAAACCTGCATATGCCTGTACAAACCTGCCTATGCCTGTACAAACCTGCCTATGCCTGTACAAACCTGCCTATGCCGGTACAAACCTGCCTATGCCGGTACAAACCTGCCTATGCCGGTACAAACCTGCATATGCCGGTACAAACCTGCCTATGCCGGTACAAACCTGCCTATGCCGGTACAATCCTGCCTATGCCAGTACAAACCTGCCTATGCCGGTACAAACCTGCCTATGCCGGTACAATCCTGCCTATGCCGGTACAAACCTGCATATGCCGGTACAAACCTGCATATGCTTGTACAAACCTGCCTATGCCTGTACAAACCTGCCTATGCCGGTACAAACCTGCCTATGCCGGTACAAACCTGCCTATGCCGGTACAAACCTGCCTATGCCGGTACAAACCTGCCTATGCCGGTACAAACCTGCCTATGCCGGTACAAACCTGCCTATGCCGGTACAAACCTGCCTATGCCGGTACAAACCTGCCTATGCCGGTACAATCCTGCCTATGCCGGTACAAACCTGCCTATGCCTGTACAAACCTGCATATGCCGGTACAAACCTGCCTATGCCGGTACAAACCTGCATATGCCGGTACAAACCTGCCTATGCCGGTACAAACCTGCCTATGCCGGTACAAACCTGCCTATGCCGGTACAAACCTGCCTATGCCAGTACAAACCTGCCTATGCCGGTACAAACCTGCCTATGCCAGTACAAACCTGCCTATGCCGGTACAATCCTGCCTATGCCGGTACAAACCTGCCTATGCCGGTACAAACCTGCCTATGCCGGTACAAACCTGCATATGCCGGTACAAACCTGCCTATGCCGGTACAAACCTGCCTATGCCGGTACAAACCTGCATATGCCGGTACAAACCTGCCTATGCCGGTACAAACCTGCCTATGCCGGTACAAACCTGCCTATGCCGGTACAAACCTGCCTATGCCGGTACAAACCTGCCTATGCCGGTACAAACCTGCCTATGCCGGTACAAACCTGCATATGCCGGTACAAACCTGCCTATGCCGGTACAAACCTGCCTTTGCCGGTACAAACCTGCCTATGCCGGTACAAACCTGCCTATGCCAGTACAAACCTGCTTGTGCCTGTACAAACCTGCCTATGCCAGTACAAACCTGCTTGTGCCGGTACAAACCTGCCTATGCCGGTACAATCCTGCCTATGCCGGTACAATCCTGCCTATGCCGGTACAAACCTGCATATGCCCTTACAAACCTGCCTATGCCGGTACAAACCTGCATATGCCGGTACAAACCTGCCTATGCCGGTACAAACCTGCATATGCCGGTACAAACCTGCCTATGCCGGTACAAACCTGCCTATGCCGGTACAAACCTGCCTATGCCGGTACAAACCTGCCTATGCCAGTACAAACCTGCCTATGCCGGTACAAACCTGCCTATGCCAGTACAAACCTGCCTATGCCGGTACAATCCTGCCTATGCCGGTACAAACCTGCCTATGCCGGTACAAACCTGCATATGCCGGTACAAACCTGCCTATGCCTGTACAAACCTGCCTATGCCTGTACAAACCTGCCTATGCCGGTACAAACCTGCCTATGCCGGTACAAACCTGCCTATGCCGGTACAAACCTGCCTTTGCCGGTACAAACCTGCCTATGCCGGTACAAACCTGCCTATGCCGGTATAAACCTGCCTATGCCGGTACAAACATGCCTATGCCGGTACAAACATGCCTATGCCGGTACAAACCTGCCTATGCCGGTACAAACCTGCCTATGCCGGTACAAACCTGCCTATGCCGGTACAAACCTGCCTATGCCGGTACAAACCTGCCTATGCCGGTACAAACCTGCCTATGCCGGTACAAACCTGCATATGCCGGTACAAACCTGCCTATGCCGGTACAAACCTGCCTATGCCGGTACAAACCTGCCTATGCCGGTACAAACCTGCCTTTGCCGGTACAAACCTGCCTATGCCCTTACAAACCTGCCTATGCCGGTACAAACCTGCATATGCCGGTACAAACCTGCCTATGCCGGTACAAACCTGCCTATGCCGGTACAAACCTGCCTATGCCGGTACAAACCTGCCTATGCCGGTACAAACCTGCCTATGCCGGTACAAACCTGCATATGCCAGTACAAACCTGCCTATGCCGGTACAATCCTGCCTATGCCGGTACAATCCTGCCTATGCCGGTACAAACCTGCATATGCCGGTACAAACCTGCCTATGCCGGTACAAACCTGCATATGCCGGTACAAACCTGCCTATGCCGGTACAAACCTGCCTATGCCGGTACAAACCTGCCTATGCCGGTACAAACCTGCCTATGCCGGTACAAACCTGCCTATGCCGGTACAAACCTGCATATGCCGGTACAAACCTGCATATGCCGGTACAAACCTGCCTATGCCGGTACAAACCTGCCTATGCCGGTACAAACCTGCCTATGCCGGTACAAACCTGCATATGCCAGTACAAACCTGCCTATGCCGGTACAAACCTGCCTATGCCTGTACAAACCTGCCTATGCCGGTACAACCTGCCTATGCCGGTATAAACCTGCTTATGCCTGTACAAACCTGCCTATGCCGGTACAAACCTGCCTATGCATGTACAAACATGCATATGCCTGTACAAACCTGCCTATGCCTGTACAAACCTGCCTATGCCGGTACAAACCTGCCTATGCCGGTACAAACCTGCATATGCCGGTACAAACCTGCCTATGCCGGTACAAACCTGCCTATGCCGGTACAATCCTGCCTATGCCGGTACAAACCTGCCTATGCCGGTACAAACCTGCCTATGCCGGTACAATCCTGCCTATGCCGGTACAAACCTGCCTATGCCGGTACAAACCTGCATATGCCGGTACAAACCTGCATATGCCTGTACAAACCTGCCTATGCCTGTACAAACCTGCCTATGCCTGTACAAACCTGCCTATGCCGGTACAAACCTGCCTATGCCGGTACAAACCTGCCTATGCCGGTACAAACCTGCCTATGCCGGTACAAACCTGCCTATGCCGGTACAAACCTGCCTATGCCGGTACAAACCTGCATATGCCGGTACAAACCTGCCTATGCCGGTACAAACCTGCCTATGCCGGTACAAACCTGCCTATGCCAGTACAAACCTGCCTATGCCGGTACAATCCTGCATATGCCGGTACAAACCTGCCTATGCCGGTACAAACCTGCCTATGCCGGTACAAACCTGCCTATGCCGGTACAAACCTGCATATGCCGGTACAAACCTGCATATGCCGGTACAAACCTGCCTATAACGGTACAAACCTGCCTATGCCGGTACAAACCTGCCTATGCCGGTACAAACCTGCATATGCCAGTACAAACCTGCCTATGCCGGTACAAACCTGCCTATGCCTGTACAAACCTGCCTATGCCGGTACAAACCTGCCTATGCCGGTATAAACCTGCTTATGCCTGTACAAACCTGCCTATGCCTGTACAAACCTGCATATGCCTGTACAAACCTGCCTATGCCTGTACAAACCTGCCTATGCCGGTACAAACCTGCCTATGCCGGTACAAACCTGCATATGCCGGTACAAACCTGCCTATGCCGGTACAAACCTGCCTATGCCGGTACAATCCTGCGTATGCCGGTACAAACCTGCCTATGCCGGTACAAACCTGCCTATGCCGGTACAATCCTGCCTATGCCGGTACAAACCTGCCTATGCCGGTACAAACCTGCATATGCCGGTACAAACCTGCATATGCCTGTACAAACCTGCCTATGCCTGTACAAACCTGCCTATGCCTGTACAAACCTGCCTATGCCGGTACAAACCTGCCTATGCCGGTACAAACCTGCCTATGCCGGTACAAACCTGCCTATGCCGGTACAAACCTGCCTATGCCGGTACAAACCTGCATATGCCGGTACAAACCTGCATATGCCGGTACAAACCTGCCTATGCCGGTACAAACCTGCCTATGCCGGTACAAACCTGCCTATGCCAGTACAAACCTGCCTATGCCGGTACAATCCTGCCTATGCCGGTACAAACCTGCCTATGCCGGTACAAACCTGCCTATGCCGGTACAAACCTGCATATGCCGGTACAAACCTGCCTATGCCGGTACAAACCTGCCTATGCCGGTACAAACCTGCCTATGCCGGTATAAACCTGCCTATGCCGGTACAAACCTGCCTATGCCTTTACAAACCTGCCTATGCCGGTACAATCCTGCCTATGCCGGTACAAACCTGCCTATGCCGGTACAAACCTGCCTATGCCGGTACAAACCCGCCTATGCCGGTACAAACCTGCATATGCCGGTACAAACCTGCCTATGCCGGTACAAACCTGCCTATGCCGGTACAAACCTGCCTATGCCGGTACAAACCTGCCTATGCCGGTACAAACCTGCCTATGCCAGTACAAACCTGCCTATGCCGGTACAAACCTGCCTATGCCGGTACAAACCTGCCTATGCCGGTACAAACCTGCATATGCCGGTACAAACCTGCCTATGCCGGTACAAACCTGCCTATGCCGGTACAAACCTGCCTATGCCGGTACAAACCTGCCTATGCAAGTACAAACCTGCCTATGCCGGTACAAACCTGCCTATGCCGGTACAAACCTGCCTATGCCGGTACAAACCTGCATATGCCGGTACAAACCTGCCTATGCCGGTACAAACTTGCATATGCCGGTACAAACCTGCCTATGCCGGTACAAACCTGCCTATGCCTGTACAAACCTGCCTATGCCGGTACAAACCTGCCTATGCCGGTATAAACCTGCCTATGCCGGTACAAACCTGCCTATGCCCTTACAAACCTGCCTATGCCGGTACAAACCTGCCTATGCCGGTACAAACCTGCCTATGCCGGTACAAACCTGCCTATGCCGGTACAAACCCGCCTATGCCGGTACAAACCTGCCTATGCCGGTACAAACCTGCCTATGCCGGTACAAACCTGCCTATGCCGGTACAAACCTGCCTATGCCGGTACAAACCTGCCTATGCCGGTACAAACCTGCCTATGCCAGTACAAACCTGCCTATGCCGGTACAAACCTGCCTATGCCGGTACAAACCTGCTTATGCCGGTACAAACCTGCCTATGCCGGTACAAACCTGCCTATGCCGGTACAAACCTGCCTATGCCGGTACAGACCTGCCTATGCCGGTACAAACCTGCCTATGCCAGTACAAACCTGCCTATGCCGGTACAAACCTGCCTATGCCGGTACAAACCTGCCTATGCCGGTACAAACCTGCCTATGCCGGTACAAACCTGCCTATGCCGGTACAAACCTGCATATGCCGGTACAAACCTGCCTATGCCGGTACAAACCTGCCTATGCCGGTACAAACCTGCCTATGCCGGTACAAACCTGCCTATGCCGGTACAAACCTGCATATGCCGGTACAAACCTGCCTATGCCAGTACAAACCTGCCTATGCCGGTACAATCCTGCCTATGCCGGTACAATCCTGCCTATGCCGGTACAAACCTGCATATGCCCTTACAAACCTGCCTATGCCGGTACAAACCTGCATATGCCGGTACAAACCTGCCTATGCCGGTACAAACCTGCCTATGCCGGTACAAACCTGCCTATGCCGGTACAAACCTGCATATGCCGGTACAAACCTGCTTATGCCGGTACAAACCTGCCTATGCCGGTACAAACCTGCCTATGCCGGTACAAACCTGCATATGCCTGTACAAACCTGCCTATGCCGGTACAAACCTGCATATGCCGGTACAAACCTGCCTATGCCGGTACAAACCTGCATATGCCGGTACAAACCTGCCTATGCCGGTACAAACCTGCCTATGCCTGTACAAACCTGCCTATGCCGGTATAAACCTGCTTATGCCTGTACAAACCTGCCTATGCCGGTACAAACCTGCCTATGCTTGTACAAACCTGCATATGCCTGTACAAACCTGCCTATGCTTGTACAAACCTGCCTATGCCGGTACAAACCTGCCTATGCCGGTACAAACCTGCCTATGCCGGTACAAACCTGCCTATGCCGGTACAAACCTGCCTATGCCGGTACAATCCTGCCTATGCCGGTACAAACCTGCCTATGCCGGTACAAACCTGCCTATGCCGGTACAATCCTGCCTATGCCGGTACAAACCTGCCTATGCCGGTACAAACCTGCATATGCCAGTACAAACCTGCATATGCCTGTACAAACCTGCCTATGCCTGTACAAACCTGCCTATGCCGGTACAAACCTGCCTATGCCGGTACAAACCTGCCTATGCCGGTACAAACCTGCCTATGCCGGTACAAACCTGCCTATGCCGGTACAAACCTGCCTATGCCGGTACAAACCTGCCTATGCCGGTACAAACCTGCCTATGCCGGTACAAACCTGCCTATGCCGGTACAAACCTGCCTATGCCAGTACAAACCTGCCTATGCCGGTACAAACCTGCCTATGCCGGTACAAACCTGCCTATGCCGGTACAAACCTGCATATGCCGGTACAAACCTGCCTATGCCGGTACAAACCTGCATATGCCTGTACAAACCTGCCTATGCCGGTACAAACCTGCCTATGCCGGTATAAACCTGCATATGCCGGTACAAACCTGCCTATGCCTGTACAAACCAGCCTATGCCGGTACAATCCTGCCTATGCCGGTACAAACCTGCCTATGCCGGTACAAACCTGCATATGCCGGTACAAACCTGACTATGCCGGTACAAACCTGCCTATGCCGGTACAAACCTGCCTATGCCGGTACAAACCTGCCTATGCCGGTACAAACCTGCCTATGCCAGTACAAACCTGCCTATGCCGGTACAAACCTGCCTATGCCGGTACAAACCTGCTTATGCCGGTACAAACCTGCCTATGCCGGTACAAACCTGCCTATGCCGGTACAAACCTGCCTATGCCGGTACAGACCTGCCTATGCCTGTACAAACCTGCCTATGCCGGTACAATCCTGCCTATGCCGGTACAAACCTGCCTATGCCGGTACAAACCTGCCTATGCCGGTACAATCCTGCCTATGCCGGTACAAACCTGCCTATGCCGGTACAAACCTGCATATGCCGGTACAAACCTGCCTATGCCTGTACAAACCTGCCTATGCCGGTACAAACCTGCCTATGCCGGTACAAACCTGCCTATGCCGGTACAAACCTGCCTATGCCGGTACAAACCTGCCTATGCCGGTACAAACCTGCCTATGCCGGTACAAACCTGCCTATGCCGGTACAAACCTGCCTATGCCGGTACAAACCTGCCTATGCCGGTACAAACCTGCCTATGCCTGTACAAACCTGCCTATGCCGGTATAAACCTGCTTATGCCTGTACAAACCTGCCTATGCCGGTACAAACCTGCCTATGCTTGTACAAACCTGCATATGCCTGTACAAACCTGCCTATGCCTGTACAAACCTGCCTATGCCGGTACAAACCTGCCTATGCCGGTACAAACCTGCATATGCCGGTACAAACCTGCCTATGCCTGTACAAACCTGCCTATGCCGGTACAATCCTGCCTATGCCGGTACAAACCTGCCTATGCCGGTACAAACCTGCCTATGCCGGTACAATCCTGCCTATGCCGGTACAAACCTGCCTATGCCGGTACAAACCTGCATATGCCAGTACAAACCTGCATATGCCTGTACAAACCTGCCTATGCCTGTACAAACCTGCCTATGCCGGTACAAACCTGCCTATGCCGGTACAAACCTGCCTATGCCGGTACAAACCTGCCTATGCCGGTACAAACCTGCCTATGCCGGTACAAACCTGCCTATGCCGGTACAAACCTGCCTATGCCGGTACAAACCTGCCTATGCCGGTACAAACCTGCCTATGCCGGTACAAACCTGCCTATGCCAGTACAAACCTGCCTATGCCGGTACAAACCTGCCTATGCCGGTACAAACCTGCCTATGCCGGTACAAACCTGCATATGCCGGTACAAACCTGCCTATGCCGGTACAAACCTGCATATGCCTGTACAAACCTGCCTATGCCGGTACAAACCTGCCTATGCCGGTATAAACCTGCATATGCCGGTACAAACCTGCCTATGCCTGTACAAACCAGCCTATGCCGGTACAATCCTGCATATGCCGGTACAAACCTGCCTATGCCGGTACAAACCTGCCTATGCCGGTACAAACCTGCCTATGCCGGTACAAACCTGCCTATGCCGGTACAAACCTGCCTATGCCGGTACAAACCTGCCTATGCCGGTACAAACCTGCCTATGCCGGTACAAACCTGCCTATGCCAGTACAAACCTGCCTATGCCGGTACAAACCTGCCTATGCCGGTACAAACCTGCCTATGCCGGTACAAACCTGCATATGCCGGTACAAACCTGCCTATGCCGGTACAAACCTGCATATGCCTGTACAAACCTGCCTATGCCGGTACAAACCTGCCTATGCCGGTATAAACCTGCATATGCCGGTACAAACCTGCCTATGCCTGTACAAACCAGCCTATGCCGGTACAATCCTGCATATGCCGGTACAAACCTGCCTATGCCGGTACAAACCTGCATATGCCGGTACAAACCTGACTATGCCGGTACAAACCTGCATATGCCGGTACAAACCTGCCTATGCCGGTACAAACCTGCCTATGCCGGTACAAACCTGCCTATGCCGGTACAAACCTGCCTATGCCGGTACAAACCTGCCTATGCCGGTACAAACCTGCTTATGCCGGTACAAACCTGCCTATGCCGGTACAAACCTGCCTATGCCGGTACAAACCTGCCTATGCCGGTACAGACCTGCCTATGCCTGTACAAACCTGCCTATGCCGGTACAATCCTGCCTATGCCGGTACAAACCTGCCTATGCCGGTACAAACCTGCCTATGCCGGTACAATCCTGCCTATGCCGGTACAAACCTGCATATGCCGGTACAAACCTGCATATGCCGGTACAAACCTGCCTATGCCTGTACAAACCTGCCTATGCCTGTACAAACCTGCCTATGCCTGTACAAACCTGCCTATGCCGGTACAAACCTGCCTATGCCGGTACAAACCTGCCTATGCCGGTACAAACCTGCCTATGCCGGTACAAACCTGCCTATGCCGGTACAAACCTGCCTATGCCGGTACAAACCTGCATATGCCGGTACAAACCTGCCTATGCCGGTACAAACCTGCCTATGCCGGTACAAACCTGCCTATGCCAGTACAAACCTGCCTATGCCGGTACAATCCTGCCTATGCCGGTACAAACCTGCCTATGCCGGTACAAACCTGCCTATGCCGGTACAAACCTGCCTATGCCGGTACAAACCTGCCTATGCCGGTACAAACCTGCCTATGCCGGTACAAACCTGCCTATGCCAGTACAAACCTGCCTATGCCGGTACAAACCTGCCTATGCCGGTACAAACCTGCCTATGCCGGTACAAACCTGCATATGCCGGTACAAACCTGCCTATGCCGGTACAAACCTGCATATGCCGGTACAAACCTGCCTATGCCGGTACAAACCTGCCTATGCCTGTACAAACCTGCCTATGCCGGTACAAACCTGCCTATGCCGGTATAAACCTGCATATGCCGGTACAAACCTGCCTATGCCTGTACAAACCTGCCTATGCCGGTACAATCCTGCCTATGCCGGTACAAACCTGCCTATGCCGGTACAAACCTGCCTATGCCGGTACAAACCTGCCTATGCCGGTACAAACCTGCATATGCCGGTACAAACCTGACTATGCCGGTACAAACCTGCCTATGCCGGTACAAACCTGCCTATGCCGGTACAAACCTGCCTATGCCGGTACAAACCTGCCTATGCCAGTACAAACCTGCCTATGCTGGTACAATCCTGCCTATGCCGGTACAAACCTGCCTATGCCGGTACAAACCTGCCTATGCCGGTACAAACCTGCCTATGCCGGTACAAACATGCCTATGCCGGTACAAACCTGCCTATGCCGGTACAAACCTGCCTATGTCAGAACAAACCTGCCTATGCCGGTACAAACCTGCCTATGCCGGTACAAACCTGCCTATGCCGGTACAAACCTGCCTATGCCGGTACAAACCTGCCTATGCCGGTACAAACCTGCCTATGCTAGTACAAACCTGCCTATGCCGGTACAAACCTGCCTATGCCGGTACAAACCTGCCTATGCCGGTACAAACCTGCATATGCCTGTACAAACCTGCCTATGCCGGTACAAACCTGCCTATGCCGGTACAAACCTGCCTATGCCGGTACAAACCTGCCTATGCCGGTACAAACCTGCCTATGCCGGTACAAACCTGCCTATGCCGGTACAAACCTGCCTATGTCAGTACAAACCTGCCTATGCCGGTACAAACCTGCCTATGCCGGTACAAACCTGCCTATGCCGGTACAAACCTGCCTATGCCGGTACAAACCTGCCTATGCCAGTACAAACCTGCCTATGCCGGTACAAACCTGCCTATGCCGGTACAAACCTGCCTATGCCGGTACAAACCTGCCTATGCCGGTACAAACCTGACTATGCCGGTACAAACCTGCCTATGCCGGTACAAACCTGCCTATGCCGGTACAAACCTGCCTATGCCGGTACAAACCTGCCTATGCCAGTACAAACCTGCCTATGCTGGTACAAACCTGCCTATGCCGGTACAAACCTGCTTATGCCGGTACAAACCTGCCTATGCCGGTACAAACCTGCCTATGCCGGTACAAACATGCCTATGCCGGTACAAACCTGCCTATGCCGGTACAAACCTGCCTATGCCAGTACAAACCTGCCTATGCCGGTACAAACCTGCCTATGCCGGTACAAACCTGCCTATGCCGGTACAAACCTGCCTATGCCGGTACAAACCTGCCTATGCCGGTACAAACCTGCCTATGCCAGTACAAACCTGCCTATGCCGGTACAAACCTGCCTATGCCGGTACAAACCTGCCTATGCCGGTACAAACCTGCATATGCCTGTACAAACCTGCCTATGCCGGTACAAACCTGCCTATGCCGGTACAAACCTGCCTATGCCGGTACAAACCTGCCTATGCCGGTACAAACCTGCCTATGCCGGTACAAACCTGCCTATGCCGGTACAATCCTGCCTATGCCGGTACAATCCTGCCTATGCCGGTACAAACCTGCATATGCCCTTACAAACCTGCCTATGCCGGTACAAACCTGCATATGCCGGTACAAACCTGCCTATGCCGGTACAAACCTGCCTATGCCGGTACAAACCTGCCTATGCCGGTACAAACCTGCATATGCCGGTACAAACCTGCTTATGCCGGTACAAACCTGCCTATGCCGGTACAAACCTGCCTATGCCGGTACAAACCTGCATATGCCTGTACAAACCTGCCTATGCCGGTACAAACCTGCATATGCCGGTACAAACCTGCCTATGCCGGTACAAACCTGCATATGCCGGTACAAACCTGCCTATGCCGGTACAAACCTGCCTATGCCTGTACAAACCTGCCTATGCCGGTATAAACCTGCTTATGCCTGTACAAACCTGCCTATGCCGGTACAAACCTGCCTATGCTTGTACAAACCTGCATATGCCTGTACAAACCTGCCTATGCTTGTACAAACCTGCCTATGCCGGTACAAACCTGCCTATGCCGGTACAAACCTGCCTATGCCGGTACAAACCTGCCTATGCCGGTACAAACCTGCCTATGCCGGTACAATCCTGCCTATGCCGGTACAAACCTGCCTATGCCGGTACAAACCTGCCTATGCCGGTACAATCCTGCCTATGCCGGTACAAACCTGCCTATGCCGGTACAAACCTGCATATGCCAGTACAAACCTGCATATGCCTGTACAAACCTGCCTATGCCTGTACAAACCTGCCTATGCCGGTACAAACCTGCCTATGCCGGTACAAACCTGCCTATGCCGGTACAAACCTGCCTATGCCGGTACAAACCTGCCTATGCCGGTACAAACCTGCCTATGCCGGTACAAACCTGCCTATGCCGGTACAAACCTGCCTATGCCGGTACAAACCTGCCTATGCCGGTACAAACCTGCCTATGCCAGTACAAACCTGCCTATGCCGGTACAAACCTGCCTATGCCGGTACAAACCTGCCTATGCCGGTACAAACCTGCATATGCCGGTACAAACCTGCCTATGCCGGTACAAACCTGCATATGCCTGTACAAACCTGCCTATGCCGGTACAAACCTGCCTATGCCGGTATAAACCTGCATATGCCGGTACAAACCTGCCTATGCCTGTACAAACCAGCCTATGCCGGTACAATCCTGCCTATGCCGGTACAAACCTGCCTATGCCGGTACAAACCTGCATATGCCGGTACAAACCTGACTATGCCGGTACAAACCTGCCTATGCCGGTACAAACCTGCCTATGCCGGTACAAACCTGCCTATGCCGGTACAAACCTGCCTATGCCAGTACAAACCTGCCTATGCCGGTACAAACCTGCCTATGCCGGTACAAACCTGCTTATGCCGGTACAAACCTGCCTATGCCGGTACAAACCTGCCTATGCCGGTACAAACCTGCCTATGCCGGTACAGACCTGCCTATGCCTGTACAAACCTGCCTATGCCGGTACAATCCTGCCTATGCCGGTACAAACCTGCCTATGCCGGTACAAACCTGCCTATGCCGGTACAATCCTGCCTATGCCGGTACAAACCTGCCTATGCCGGTACAAACCTGCATATGCCGGTACAAACCTGCCTATGCCTGTACAAACCTGCCTATGCCGGTACAAACCTGCCTATGCCGGTACAAACCTGCCTATGCCGGTACAAACCTGCCTATGCCGGTACAAACCTGCCTATGCCGGTACAAACCTGCCTATGCCGGTACAAACCTGCCTATGCCGGTACAAACCTGCCTATGCCGGTACAAACCTGCCTATGCCGGTACAAACCTGCCTATGCCTGTACAAACCTGCCTATGCCGGTATAAACCTGCTTATGCCTGTACAAACCTGCCTATGCCGGTACAAACCTGCCTATGCTTGTACAAACCTGCATATGCCTGTACAAACCTGCCTATGCCTGTACAAACCTGCCTATGCCGGTACAAACCTGCCTATGCCGGTACAAACCTGCATATGCCGGTACAAACCTGCCTATGCCTGTACAAACCTGCCTATGCCGGTACAATCCTGCCTATGCCGGTACAAACCTGCCTATGCCGGTACAAACCTGCCTATGCCGGTACAATCCTGCCTATGCCGGTACAAACCTGCCTATGCCGGTACAAACCTGCATATGCCAGTACAAACCTGCATATGCCTGTACAAACCTGCCTATGCCTGTACAAACCTGCCTATGCCGGTACAAACCTGCCTATGCCGGTACAAACCTGCCTATGCCGGTACAAACCTGCCTATGCCGGTACAAACCTGCCTATGCCGGTACAAACCTGCCTATGCCGGTACAAACCTGCCTATGCCGGTACAAACCTGCCTATGCCGGTACAAACCTGCCTATGCCGGTACAAACCTGCCTATGCCAGTACAAACCTGCCTATGCCGGTACAAACCTGCCTATGCCGGTACAAACCTGCCTATGCCGGTACAAACCTGCATATGCCGGTACAAACCTGCCTATGCCGGTACAAACCTGCATATGCCTGTACAAACCTGCCTATGCCGGTACAAACCTGCCTATGCCGGTATAAACCTGCATATGCCGGTACAAACCTGCCTATGCCTGTACAAACCAGCCTATGCCGGTACAATCCTGCATATGCCGGTACAAACCTGCCTATGCCGGTACAAACCTGCCTATGCCGGTACAAACCTGCCTATGCCGGTACAAACCTGCCTATGCCGGTACAAACCTGCCTATGCCGGTACAAACCTGCCTATGCCGGTACAAACCTGCCTATGCCGGTACAAACCTGCCTATGCCAGTACAAACCTGCCTATGCCGGTACAAACCTGCCTATGCCGGTACAAACCTGCCTATGCCGGTACAAACCTGCATATGCCGGTACAAACCTGCCTATGCCGGTACAAACCTGCATATGCCTGTACAAACCTGCCTATGCCGGTACAAACCTGCCTATGCCGGTATAAACCTGCATATGCCGGTACAAACCTGCCTATGCCTGTACAAACCAGCCTATGCCGGTACAATCCTGCATATGCCGGTACAAACCTGCCTATGCCGGTACAAACCTGCATATGCCGGTACAAACCTGACTATGCCGGTACAAACCTGCATATGCCGGTACAAACCTGCCTATGCCGGTACAAACCTGCCTATGCCGGTACAAACCTGCCTATGCCAGTACAAACCTGCCTATGCCGGTACAAACCTGCCTATGCCGGTACAAACCTGCCTATGCCGGTACAAACCTGCCTATGCCGGTACAAACCTGCCTATGCCGGTACAAACCTGCCTATGCCGGTACAGACCTGCCTATGCCTGTACAAACCTGCCTATGCCGGTACAATCCTGCCTATGCCGGTACAAACCTGCCTATGCCGGTACAAACCTGCCTATGCCGGTACAATCCTGCCTATGCCGGTACAAACCTGCATATGCCGGTACAAACCTGCATATGCCGGTACAAACCTGCCTATGCCTGTACAAACCTGCCTATGCCTGTACAAACCTGCCTATGCCTGTACAAACCTGCCTATGCCGGTACAAACCTGCCTATGCCGGTACAAACCTGCCTATGCCGGTACAAACCTGCCTATGCCGGTACAAACCTGCCTATGCCGGTACAAACCTGCCTATGCCGGTACAAACCTGCATATGCCGGTACAAACCTGCCTATGCCGGTACAAACCTGCCTATGCCGGTACAAACCTGCCTATGCCAGTACAAACCTGCCTATGCCGGTACAATCCTGCCTATGCCGGTACAAACCTGCCTATGCCGGTACAAACCTGCCTATGCCGGTACAAACCTGCCTATGCCGGTACAAACCTGCCTATGCCGGTACAAACCTGCCTATGCCGGTACAAACCTGCCTATGCCAGTACAAACCTGCCTATGCCGGTACAAACCTGCCTATGCCGGTACAAACCTGCCTATGCCGGTACAAACCTGCATATGCCGGTACAAACCTGCCTATGCCGGTACAAACCTGCATATGCCGGTACAAACCTGCCTATGCCGGTACAAACCTGCCTATGCCTGTACAAACCTGCCTATGCCGGTACAAACCTGCCTATGCCGGTATAAACCTGCATATGCCGGTACAAACCTGCCTATGCCTGTACAAACCTGCCTATGCCGGTACAATCCTGCCTATGCCGGTACAAACCTGCCTATGCCGGTACAAACCTGCCTATGCCGGTACAAACCTGCCTATGCCGGTACAAACCTGCATATGCCGGTACAAACCTGACTATGCCGGTACAAACCTGCCTATGCCGGTACAAACCTGCCTATGCCGGTACAAACCTGCCTATGCCGGTACAAACCTGCCTATGCCAGTACAAACCTGCCTATGCTGGTACAATCCTGCCTATGCCGGTACAAACCTGCCTATGCCGGTACAAACCTGCCTATGCCGGTACAAACCTGCCTATGCCGGTACAAACATGCCTATGCCGGTACAAACCTGCCTATGCCGGTACAAACCTGCCTATGTCAGAACAAACCTGCCTATGCCGGTACAAACCTGCCTATGCCGGTACAAACCTGCCTATGCCGGTACAAACCTGCCTATGCCGGTACAAACCTGCCTATGCCGGTACAAACCTGCCTATGCTAGTACAAACCTGCCTATGCCGGTACAAACCTGCCTATGCCGGTACAAACCTGCCTATGCCGGTACAAACCTGCATATGCCTGTACAAACCTGCCTATGCCGGTACAAACCTGCCTATGCCGGTACAAACCTGCCTATGCCGGTACAAACCTGCCTATGCCGGTACAAACCTGCCTATGCCGGTACAAACCTGCCTATGCCGGTACAAACCTGCCTATGTCAGTACAAACCTGCCTATGCCGGTACAAACCTGCCTATGCCGGTACAAACCTGCCTATGCCGGTACAAACCTGCCTATGCCGGTACAAACCTGCCTATGCCAGTACAAACCTGCCTATGCCGGTACAAACCTGCCTATGCCGGTACAAACCTGCCTATGCCGGTACAAACCTGCCTATGCCGGTACAAACCTGACTATGCCGGTACAAACCTGCCTATGCCGGTACAAACCTGCCTATGCCGGTACAAACCTGCCTATGCCGGTACAAACCTGCCTATGCCAGTACAAACCTGCCTATGCTGGTACAAACCTGCCTATGCCGGTACAAACCTGCTTATGCCGGTACAAACCTGCCTATGCCGGTACAAACCTGCCTATGCCGGTACAAACATGCCTATGCCGGTACAAACCTGCCTATGCCGGTACAAACCTGCCTATGTCAGTACAAACCTGCCTATGCCGGTACAAACCTGCCTATGCCGGTACAAACCTGCCTATGCCGGTACAAACCTGCCTATGCCGGTACAAACCTGCCTATGCCGGTACAAACCTGCCTATGCCAGTACAAACCTGCCTATGCCGGTACAAACCTGCCTATGCCGGTACAAACCTGCCTATGCCGGTACAAACCTGCATATGCCTGTACAAACCTGCCTATGCCGGTACAAACCTGCCTATGCCGGTACAAACCTGCCTATGCCGGTACAAACCTGCCTATGCCGGTACAAACCTGCCTATGCCGGTACAAACCTGCCTATGCCGGTACAAACCTGCCTATGCCGGTACAAACCTGCCTATGCCGGTACAAACCTGCCTATGTCAGTACAAACCTGCCTATGCCGGTACAAACCTGCCTATGCCGGTACAAACCTGCCTATGCCGGTACAAACCTGCCTATGCCGGTACAAACCTGCCTATGCCAGTACAAACCTGCCTATGCCGGTACAAACCTGCCTATGCCGGTACAAACCTGCCTATGCCGGTACAAACCTGCCTATGCCGGTACAAACCTGACTATGCCGGTACAAACCTGCCTATGCCGGTACAAACCTGCCTATGCCGGTACAAACCTGCCTATGCCGGTACAAACCTGCCTATGCCAGTACAAACCTGCCTATGCTGGTACAAACCTGCCTATGCCGGTACAAACCTGCTTATGCCGGTACAAACCTGCCTATGCCGGTACAAACCTGCCTATGCCGGTACAAACCTGCCTATGCCGGTACAAACCTGCATATGCCGGTACAAACCTGCCTATGCCGGTACAAACCTGCCTATGCCGGTACAAACCTGCCTATGCCGGTACAAACCTGCCTATGCCAGTACAAACCTGCCTATGCTGGTACAATCCTGCCTATGCCGGTACAAACCTGCCTATGCCGGTACAAACCTGCCTATGCCGGTACAAACCTGCCTATGCCGGTACAAACCTGCCTATGTCAGTACAAACCTGCCTATGCCGGTACAAACCTGCCTATGTCAGAACAAACCTGCCTATGCCGGTACAAACCTGCCTATGCCGGTACAAACCTGCCTATGCCGGTACAAACCTGCCTATGCCGGTACAAACCTGCCTATGCCGGTACAAACCTGCCTATGCTAGTACAAACCTGCCTATGCCGGTACAAACCTGCCTATGCCGGTACAAACCTGCCTATGCCGGTACAAACCTGCATATGCCTGTACAAACCTGCCTATGCCGGTACAAACCTGCCTATGCCGGTACAAACCTGCCTATGCCGGTACAAACCTGCCTATGCCGGTACAAACCTGCCTATGCCGGAACAAACCTGCCTATGCCGGTACAAACCTGCCTATGTCAGTACAAACCTGCCTATGCCGGTACAAACCTGCCTATGCCGGTACAAACCTGCCTATGCCGGTACAAACCTGCCTATGCCGGTACAAACCTGCCTATGCCAGTACAAACCTGCCTATGCCGGTACAAACCTGCCTATGCCGGTACAAACCTGCCTATGCCGGTACAAACCTGCCTATGCCGGTACAAACCTGACTATGCCGGTACAAACCTGCCTATGCCGGTACAAACCTGCCTATGCCGGTACAAACCTGCCTATGCCGGTACAAACCTGCCTATGCCAGTACAAACCTGCCTATGCTGGTACAAACCTGCCTATGCCGGTACAAACCTGCTTATGCCGGTACAAACCTGCCTATGCCGGTACAAACCTGCCTATGCCGGTACAAACATGCCTATGCCGGTACAAACCTGCCTATGCCGGTACAAACCTGCCTATGTCAGTACAAACCTGCCTATGCCGGTACAAACCTGCCTATGCCGGTACAAACCTGCCTATGCCGGTACAAACCTGCCTATGCCGGTACAAACCTGCCTATGCCGGTACAAACCTGCCTATGCCAGTACAAACCTGCCTATGCCGGTACAAACCTGCCTATGCCGGTACAAACCTGCCTATGCCGGTACAAACCTGCATATGCCTGTACAAACCTGCCTATGCCGGTACAAACCTGCCTATGCCGGTACAAACCTGCCTATGCCGGTACAAACCTGCCTATGCCGGTACAAACCTGCCTATGCCGGTACAAACCTGCCTATGCCGGTACAAACCTGCCTATGCCGGTACAAACCTGCCTATGCCGGTACAAACCTGCCTATGTCAGTACAAACCTGCCTATGCCGGTACAAACCTGCCTATGCCGGTACAAACCTGCCTATGCCGGTACAAACCTGCCTATGCCGGTACAAACCTGCCTATGCCAGTACAAACCTGCCTATGCCGGTACAAACCTGCCTATGCCGGTACAAACCTGCCTATGCCGGTACAAACCTGCCTATGCCGGTACAAACCTGACTATGCCGGTACAAACCTGCCTATGCCGGTACAAACCTGCCTATGCCGGTACAAACCTGCCTATGCCGGTACAAACCTGCCTATGCCGGTACAAACCTGCCTATGCCGGTACAAACCTGCCTATGCCGGTACAAACCTGACTATGCCGGTACAAACCTGCCTATGCCGGTACAAACCTGCCTATGCCGGTACAAACCTGCCTATGCCGGTACAAACCTGCCTATGCCAGTACAAACCTGCCTATGCTGGTACAAACCTGCCTATGCCGGTACAAACCTGCTTATGCCGGTACAAACCTGCCTATGCCGGTACAAACCTGCCTATGCCGGTACAAACATGCCTATGCCGGTACAAACCTGCCTATGCCGGTACAAACCTGCCTATGTCAGTACAAACCTGCCTATGCCGGTACAAACCTGCCTATGCCGGTACAAACCTGCCTATGCCGGTACAAACCTGCCTATGCCGGTACAAACCTGCCTATGCCGGTACAAACCTGCCTATGCCAGTACAAACCTGCCTATGCCGGTACAAACCTGCCTATGCCGGTACAAACCTGCCTATGCCGGTACAAACCTGCATATGCCTGTACAAACCTGCCTATGCCGGTACAAACCTGCCTATGCCGGTACAAACCTGCCTATGCCAGTACAAACCTGCCTATGCTGGTACAAACCTGCCTATGCCGGTACAAACCTGCTTATGCCGGTACAAACCTGCCTATGCCGGTACAAACCTGCCTATGCCGGTACAAACATGCCTATGCCGGTACAAACCTGCCTATGCCGGTACAAACCTGCCTATGTCAGTACAAACCTGCCTATGCCGGTACAAACCTGCCTATGCCGGTACAAACCTGCCTATGCCGGTACAAACCTGCCTATGCCGGTACAAACCTGCCTATGCCGGTACAAACCTGCCTATGCCAGTACAAACCTGCCTATGCCGGTACAAACCTGCCTATGCCGGTACAAACCTGCCTATGCCGGTACAAACCTGCATATGCCTGTACAAACCTGCCTATGCCGGTACAAACCTGCCTATGCCGGTACAAACCTGCCTATGCCGGTACAAACCTGCCTATGCCGGTACAAACCTGCCTATGCCGGTACAAACCTGCCTATGCCGGTACAAACCTGCCTATGTCAGTACAAACCTGCCTATGCCGGTACAAACCTGCCTATGCCGGTACAAACCTGCCTATGCCGGTACAAACCTGCCTATGCCGGTACAAACCTGCATATGCCGGTACAAACCTGCCTATCCCAGTACAAACCTGCCTATGCCGGTACAAACCTGCCTATGCCGGTACAAACCTGCCTATGCCGGTACAAACCTGCATATGCCTGTACAAACCTGCCTATGCCGGTACAAACCTGCCTATGCCGGTACAAACCTGCCTATGCCGGTACAAACCTGCCTATGCCGGTACAAACCTGCCTATGCCGGTACAAACCTGCCTATGCCGGTACAAACCTGCCTATGCCTGTACAAACCTGCCTATGCCGGTACAATCCTGCCTATGCCGGTACAATCCTGCCTATGCCGGTACAAACCTGCATATGCCCTTACAAACCTGCCTATGCCGGTACAAACCTGCCTATGCCGGTACAAACCTGCATATTGGTACAAACCTGCCTATGCCGGTACAAACCTGCCTATGCCGGTATAAACCTGCATATGCCGGTACAAACCTGCCTATGCCTGTACAAACCTGCCTATGCCGGTACAATCCTGCCTATGCCGGTACAAACCTGCCTATGCCGGTACAGACCTGCCTATGCCGGTACAAACCTGCCTATGCCGGTACAAACATGCCTATGCCGGTACAAACCTGCTTGTGCCGGTACAAACCTGCTTGTGCCGGTACAAACCTGCCTATGCCGGTACAAACCTGCCTATGCCGGTACAAACCTGCCTATGCCGGTACAAACCTGCTTATGCCGATACAAACCTGCCTATGCCGGTACAAACCTGCCTATGCCGGTACAAACCTGCCTATGCCGGTACAAACCTGCCTATGCCTGTACAAACCTGCCTATGCCGGTACAAACCTGCCTATGCTGGTACAAACCTGCCTATGCCTGTACAAACGTGCCTATGCCGGTACAAACCTGCATATGCCGGTACAAACCTGCCTATGCCGGTACAAACCTGCTTGTGCCGGTACAAACCTGCTTATGCCGGTACAAACCTGCCTATGCTGGTACAAACCTGCCTATGCCGGTACAAACCTGCTTATGCCGGTACAAACCTGCCTATGCTAGCCATCAATGCGCCGGCACTACATGAGAGCATGCGCATAGCAGATCAGCATGCAATGTTGTAAATAATGTAATTTTCTGTTAATTTTAGTGCTCGATCTTGTTCTGTTCAGCGCTTGATCTTATTTTCGGGATCAAGTCCCATGCAACGGTAGGTGCCCCGTTGGACTAAAAAAATCTCACATTATACTGCCGATCCACATCCCTGCTTGGCCCCACCCTATTACCTTAGGTCCAAATCCCTCGCCTTGGCTTCTGGAGAGCACATCGTCAAGCTGGAGCAGTGGTGCAAGTATGGCGGAAAGGTATTCAGCTCTACCTGTACCAGCATTGAAGCATATCGCATCACCACCAACAAGGGCAACGTGCTGGCAGACGGCCCAACCTGTGAGTCGAATTAAAAGTCATCATGGCTGCAGTGGATCAGTAGTTTGATGCAGGGGAATGGAGAGACCCACAGGGTGTTTGTAGGGTGGAGGGTTTCGTGGCAATTCAGCATCCTCACGTTGTGCTGGCAGAGGGCCCAAGTAGTGAGTGTTTTGGTCCAGGGTACATAGTTTAAGGTTTATGAGCTGACCACGGTCATAGCTGCCTAAACATGTCTCTGACTGCACTAGCTGACCCCACCTTACCCACCTCGGCCTTGGCGCCTTGCTTCCGCACCTGCAGCCGGCTGCGATAAGGTGTGCTGCAACGGCGATTGCCCGAATGTCACGCCTACTTTCGTAATCGACTTCTCCAACGTTGCGGCTACTGTTTACGCTTGTGGCCTCAGCGGACGGCTCGGCGTGTTCAATGAGATTGGCAACTTTCAAGCCGCCACTGCTTTTGGCTTCCATTGGTGCGCGACTGTGTGGCAGGGACGGGGGACAAGAAGGCAGGGTGGTTGAAAGGATAAGGGGGGCAGGGGAAGAATAGTCGAGGACAGTGGGCAAGTCAGGGTGGAATGGTCAATTCTGCACCCCATCACCTTGCCTACCTTGCCCCATACCCTCACTTTGCACTGAACCAATCAATGACGGTAGGTTCAGCTTAAAACCAGCAGGCATCCCTTCCACCGAGTCAATCACCCTTCTGTGTCATTCTCCCCTCTCACCTCAGCAGCCTCCCCTCACTTTTGTTCACTTCATCGGTCTCCCTTAACTCCGCCTCACCTTCTCCCCCTTTTTACCCCCTTTATAGGTGCTATATGGAGCCAGGTGTTGCATGCACTGGAAACGCTACCCAGTGTGACTGGACCAAATATTAATGGGACCCTCCAGTTGGTGAGCTGTGCCCTAGTAGCGGCATACAGCTGCCTTCGAATGAGGGATGTGAGTCCCACATCGCCGAGGGGCCACCAACAGGGCTGGGTGTGTCCGTGACTCCGAGTGGGCCCTTTCACACTTGTGAGCTACCCAACCTCCCGCTAGCTTTTCTATCCTTCTGCGGAAGTGAGCTTACATAACGGCATGTATCCCTAGGCTTTGCCTTGCTAGCTGGACTTCAGGGCCTTCGGAAAGTTCTCTTGGCTTCATCAAAGGTGTGTCTGGGGAAAGTACTGCCTGTGTTCAGCAAAATGTAACACGCCTCGATCCATGCAGCAGTGCTCCCCAGTTTTAATTCTCAGGTTCAGAACGGCCTCTTCCTTAGCCTCATTCAGCTGAGCGGGCTGGTGTGAGGGGGCCGGGCGAACTCTGGTGTATTGAAACCAAATTGACCGCAAATTGACGACAGCTTGGGTAAGCTTAAAAAATGTCGGCCTCGTTGCACCGAAACCTGAAAAGGCTGAAGCAACGCAACACACAAACGTCAGGAGCCTACAATGAAGTCCAAAGTCTTCCAAGTGGGAAGCAGCAGTCAGGTTCTCAGAGCTATGAGCGTTAGTACTTAACAGCAGCCTAGCGGTACAGACCGCCAGCAGTACGTCTAGCTGCTGCCGTACAAATGATGTACGGACAGCATGTGTGTGAGTAGCTTGGCTCTCTAAGGCCTATCCTTCCAGTTGTGAGCAGTGTAGGCCTGTCCAAGACCATTACCCCTGTGAATCGTTTACGGTTTAGAGGCCCGACACATACCTTGAACCAAATAACATATGCCATGAACACACCCTGCGAAGGCGGCACTTGTCAATGACGTTACACCTCTGGGCCCTGCTCAAAAAGGCTCGGCCGCGTGGGCGCCTAAGGGTTGGGAGGAAAGGACGAAACAAACACTGGAAGTAGTCTCTAGCACCGTCAAATGTGTGATGTGTCAGAGGCCAACATCGTGCAGACTGTGCCAATCTGGTAGACCAACCCAAAAGGAATCACCAAAAGAATTGGAATGTGACACAAGCATGCCAGTTTTTATCAGTCAGTGGTATGCCGCTATCAGCTACAGTTCAGCTACACTGTGGCCCCCGACCTGGTGGTGCGGCCAGCCCTACTGCTTGGGCCACCGGCTGAAGGCCGGTCCAGGTTTGGTGGCAGTCGGCCCAAGGGTGGCCGCAAGGCGGCTCAGAAAAGGTGGTCCCATACCCACTAGCAGAAACAATGACGCATGCTACAAGTATTGCAACATTCCACCACCACGGGTCACTCGGGGAAAGCGCCACGCAAGCGCTCATTACAATAATGCAAAGTGTACCGCGTAGGGCGAATGTTGCAACACACAGTACTGCATCTGCGCATAAACGGACGTTGCAATACGCAGCGCTACATCTTCGCTTGAGTAAACAAATTACTTCTCCAACTGATGGTGGGCGCCGACTTAAAAATTAACCGTTGCTCCTCTGGACAGAAAACCTTACTTACATGTAGTACCGGTAGGTAGCCTGTCTCAGTTTGTGAGAACCCCATGGGAAACTTGTCTTCGTCATTGCACAAGTGAGAGACTCAGGTCGCCTACAGAAAACACTACCTTTATTTGCTAAGTCTGACCTCGTATACGGCATAGTCCCGCCGTAAGTCCATAACGTTAAACCTCTAGGCCCGCTCAAAGCTCGGCCGCGTGGGCGCCCAACTGTTCAGAGGGGAGAAAAGAAGAAACTAAAAGGAAGAGGGGGGGAAAGGAACAAAAGGAGAGGCCGGGAAGGCAAAGAAGACCAAGTCCGACATATGAGTTCCACGAGAGAATAGCCCTGAACAAAGCCTCTCAAAAAAATGGCCACAAAAGCAAGCGCATCCCACCCCTGCTTGGCCGCAAGGGCGCCCCACTGATCAGAAGGGAGAAGAGAAGAAACTAAAAAGGGGGCAAACAACAACAACAACAACAAACAAAAAAAAGACCAAAAGAGAAGGTCGGAAAGGCAAACGACACCGGCGACTCAGAGTCGCAAAAGACTAATAACCCTCAACAATGCCCACAGCACAGTCCACAAAAGCAAGTGCATCCCCCCCACTGCTCAGCCTGGTACAGCTGGTGGAAGTTAGTGGCAGCGCCCGGAAGACCTGCCCACCCCCGCTCCCCTAACTGCTCCCTGACACTAGGGCACTGGAAGCACACATGTAGCGCATCCTCCACCTGCTCGCTATCCCCCCGTGCCCAACACCGCTGGCAGCAGCGTGCCTCTAGCCGCTGACTGTTGCGCCGTCCTCTGGCATCAGCCGTGCTGATTGCGCCGAGCCGCAGACGCAAATTTATGCGCACACAAGCACACCCCCTCTAGCTAGTGCGGCTCTTGGCTTGCGCAAGCACGGCACCCGCCGTGGACTGGAACCAGGCGCGGTAGGTCGCCACAGATCTGTGCTCGGTGGTAGGGTCCCTGGGGTCCCCATCCCAACGCCGCTTGCGTCCAGCTGTGCTTGCTCGTAGGTCCCGCCGTAGGTAATTTGGTCTCTTCTAGCCCTTCAATTTGACCGAGCCAAACACTCCTTCGCAGCAAGACAGCCCACTCATAGCAGCAGCCATGGCGGTCGACATGCAGCTTGCTGTCAGGCAGGGCACCGGAGGGCGCAACTGGTGCAGTGAATTGCTAGGTGCCTTGCTGGAGCTGGAGCTGGGATCAGCCGTTCCCAAACTGCGTCAGACAGCAGCTGACCTACAGCCGCTGCCTGTCAGAGAGGTGCTAGCGCTAGTTGATGCAGCATACGAGCGGGCGCAGCTGGAGGCAGCTGGCAGAGGGGACCCCAGAGATCCTGCCAAAGAACACAGGTCTGCGGTCGCCTACCGCACCTGGTTTCATACTACAACGGGCGGCCAGGGGGCACACCAGCCGTGGTGGGAGTGTGCTTGCGTGCGCACGAACTTCAGGATGCGGCTCGGCACCGTCAGCACGGCTGACACTCGAGGATGGCGCAGCGGTCAGCAGCGTGACAGACGGTGCTGCCAGCGTTGCTGGGTTAGGGTAGACGGCGAGCATGTGGAGGATGCGTTGCATGCATGCTTTCAATGCCCCAGCGTGCTGGAATGCTGGATCAACTTGTACCGTATATAAGGGAGCGGGGATGGGCAGGTCATCCGATTGGTGCTAGAGACATCTTCCAGTTGTACCGGCGGGAGCAGGCTTGGGTGGGAATTAAGTGGGATATGCCTTAGCTTTTGTGGAAGACGTGGTAGATATTGTTGAGGCATGCATGAACATTTTCCAGAGGCTGATACTTTCTGTCTATCTTTTCGAGCCTTTTGTCTACCCCTTCACTTTCTCTCTTACTTTTTCTCCTCATTTTCTGTCACATGTTGTTTGCTTCGTTCTTTCCTCCCCTTTAGTAAGGCGCTCACGCGGCCGAGCCTTTTTGAGCAAGGCGCAGAGGTATAACGTCAATTACCGGTACCGTACTTGCGAAGCCTGAACCCGTACAAGGCCAGGGCCGGGCTGGTCCCAACTGAAGCGTGAAAGCTCGCCGCATGTGGTTTGGTCCTGTCATTTGACCCAGTCATTTGAACAAAATAAACACTACCTTCATTTGCTAAGCCTGACCTCGAACACGGCGAGGACTTGGTCCCGACTGAAGCGGGACATCCGACCGAGGGTGATGTGGTCTCATTTGACCATTTAACATGACCTAGCTCGTCATTTGACCAAAAGAAACACGACCTTCACTTGCTAAGGCCTGGCTGGTCCCGACGAAAGAGAGACAACTAGCCCGCCGACGGTGATTAGGCCTCCTTCGGCCCTGCCATCTGACGAAGTCATTTGACCAAGTCAAACATTACATTCACTTGCTGAGCCTGACCTCGTAAACAGCTAGGGCCTGGTCCCGACTGAAGCGTGACAGCCCGCCGAAGCTACAGCAGGGCCCAAGCAGGTCCGCTCGACGCACTTGCATTCCAAGGAAACGGACCTTAGGGGGGGGGCAAGTAAGAATCCTAAAAGGCCTCATGAAGGCCTTCTACCCATGCATGTCTTGTTTCTCATGCAGGCCTTGCTGCCCATGCAGACCTTCCTTCTCATGAAGGCCTGGCTTCCCATGCAGGCATCCTACTTCTCCTATTTGCAGCAGTGGTAGCCTGTATGAGCTCTCTACCTGTTGGTGCTTGCGCAGCTTGCTGTCTGAAGCGGTGGCGACCAGCCAACCATCAGGAGCGTCCTACTTATAGCAGCATCCTACTTTTAGTAGAATCCTACGCGCTAAAGCAGCCTACTTCTATCTACAGCAATGATACTGTACCCTAAAGGATCATTCTACCTGCAGGGTCTTGCACAGCTTACTGCCTGCATCAGGAGCGCCCTACTCATAGGAGCATCCTTCTGTCTGCAGAGGTGGTAACCTGCAGGAGCATCCTACTTATAGCAACATCCTACTGTCTGCAGAGGTGGTAACCTGCAGGAGCACCTCACATGCAAGAGCTTGCGAAGCTTGCTGTCAACCCGCATCGCTGCTGCCTGCTCCGCTGGCGAGAGCGGCTGCTGGTAATGCTCGTGCACCGCACGGAGCAGCCGACCCAGCGACACGTCGCCGGACCTGTAGCTGCTCGGCAGCTTCTGAGTCACGGCGGCGCCACAGCCGTCGAGGTCACCGCCGACTGACTTCGAAGCCCCAGGAGGAGGAGGAGGAGGAGGAGGCACCGTGAGAGCCAAAGGAGGCAGCCAGGCGACCGCCGGGGGGTCGGCTCCCGGCCCCGCCGTTGCCAGCCGGACCCCGCTCGCTGGCCGCCTGGGTGCTGTGAATTTGGATAGTGTGGATCTGGTTTAGCTGGAGGACGTCGTGGCCCAAGAGGCCGTGTTCGTCCCGCGGTACAAGCAGAGTCACGACGGGAGCCTGGAGCAGCGACAGGCATCTCATTGAAGCAACAGCTGCAGTAGCCGCAACGGCAGTAAAAGTAGCATCAGCAGGAACAGAAGCGTAACGGCAGTAAAAGTAGCGTCAGCAGTAACAGCAGTGTAACAGCAGTGAAAGTAGCATCAGCAGTAACAACAGTGGCAGCAGCTACATTTTAGCTGATGCAGCTAAATTGTAGCTGATGCAGCTAAATTGTAGCTGATGCAGCTGAATTGTAGCTGATGCAGCTGAATTGTAGCTGATGCAGCTGCATTGTGGCTGATGCAGCCGAATTGTAGCTGATGCAGCTAAAATGTAGCTGATCCAGCTGAATTGTAGCTGATGCAGCTAAAATGTAGCTGATCCAGCTGAATTGTAGCTGACGCACCTGACTTGTAGCTGATGCGACTGAATTGTAGCTGATGCAGCTAAATCCTGCATGCATGCAGCTAGCCCTATCGGCACGATAACACCATCTAGCCCCCACCGGCACGACCCCACTGGTATGGAATGCATGCATGTTGATGCACCATAATCCCACCTACCTCTGAAATACATACGGTACACTACATGCATGCTGCCTAACTACCGACCTCACTGGCATGCACTTCATGTGGGCAGCTACTCAGCCACACCCACTGGCATGCACTACATGCACCCTTCAGCACCCTCACCCCCACTGACATGCTCTGCATGCACATTGCAATACCGCCGCACCCACTGGTATGTACTGCATGTGCGCAGCACCACCACTGCACCCACTGGCATGTACTGCCTGTGCGCAGCAGCTCCACTGCACCCACTGGTATGCACTGCCTGTGCGCAGCAGCACCACTGCACCCACTGGCATGTACTGCCTGTGCAAGTTGGTCTCAGCCACCACGGCGCCCTGAAAGCGTCGGCCGCGAGAAACATTTAGAGCAAAAAGCCCCCAAACGCCTTCTCATAATTCTTTCGAACTGGAACTGCACTCCTGATATATCATTTATGTCAACACAAGAATAGCATTGGTTCTTCTGGATAGACTTGGACACCTGCAAGTTGGCTTCAGCCACCGCGGCGCCCTCAAAGCGGGCTGAGAGGATAATTCGGAGCGAAAAAGCCTTTAACACCTTCTAATAATTCTTCCAAACTGGAACAGCAACCCTAAGGTATGTTAGCAAAGGCATAGCATTCGTTTCTGAAGGAATTTGGACACCTGCAAGTTGACCTCAGCCACTGCGGCGCCCTGAAAGCGGGCCAAGAGGGCCATTTAGAGCAAAAAAAACCAAAACAACTTTTCAAAATTCAATCAAACTGGAACAACACTCCTGATATATGTCAACAAAGGCATCGCATTGGTGTTCTGGAGAAATTAGGACACCTGCAAGTAGGCCTCAGCCACCGCGGCGCCCTGAAAGCGGGGGGCCGAGAGGGCCATTGAGAGCTAAATAGCCCCAAAACAATTTCTCAGAATTCAACCAAACTAGAACATCACTCCTGATATATGTCAACAAAGGCATCGCATTGGTGTTCTGGAGGAATTAGGACACCTGCAAGTAGGCCTAAGCCACCGCGGCGCCCTTAAAGCAGGGCCGAGAGGGCCATTGAGAGCGAAAAAAACCCAAAACGCCTTCTCAGAAATCAACCAAACTGGATCAGCAGTCCTAAAATATGTCAACAAAGGCATAGCATTAATTTCTGGAGGAATTTGGACACCACAAAGTAGGCCTCAGCTACCGTGGCAGTGCGGCACCCTTAAAGCGGGGGCCGAGAGGCCCATTGAAAGCAAAACGGCATCCCCAAAACGCCTCCTCAGACTTTAACCAAACTGGAACAGCAGTTCTAATATCTGTCTGCTTCGTCTGCCACAGTGGTTTTCCTAAGGATTTAGGACACCAGCAAGTAGGCCGCGGCTACCAGTGCAGTCTTTGAAGGGGGGCCGAGGGGGCCATTGAGAGCCAAACGGTCACGCAATCTTGAACTGTGTCAACGAAGTCACAGGTGTCTGAGGGAATCAAGACCCCTGCGAGTTGGCCTCAGCTACACAGGCAGCCACCGGGAAGGCGTTGCACATACGGGAGGGCACAATGCATGAGGACGGGAGCTGCCACCCACAGCAGAAAGCTGTAGGGCGATGCAATCAATGACACGGCGGCAATGGTGCTCGACATACGGGGGGCATTGAGCATCAGGGCAGTGCGCAGCAACGACAAGCACGGTGCACAACAAGCGCCCCACATATACAAGCGGGTTGCAGAGGATGCGGGTGGGCACTACGACAACCACCGGCAGGGACTTAGGTAGCTGTGCATGCGAGCGGATTATAGAGCATGCGGGTGGGACACTGCAACCACCAGCATGGCGTTGCACACGGGGCAGGCGCTTTGCATGCAAGTTGGGCACTGCAGCCAAGACCAGGGCGTCGCGCCCTCGGGCGCCCGCCGGGCGGGCGCTGTGCATAAGGTAAGGTGGCGCTTTTCAGCCTGGTGAGGTGCTCCACACACTGGCAAGGCATGGTGCTGTGACTGTTGGGGTGTTGTGCATGCGGCCATGCACTCACCGGCAGAATAGAGCAAGACAGCATCAACCAGCAAGGCGTTGTGTACGCGGCAAGATGTCGGTAAACATTAGATCATACGAATGTTGCACTGACTCGGTCTCAGTTGCAGCGAAAACTCGAAGTGATAGTTCCCTCTCTGGTTCCCTCAAGAAATCCTCAGATGCAGAATCAGGTACGGAATCGTCTAATATTTGCGAGATGGTTTGAGGTGCTTGTATTTAATAAGCATGAAGGGCTGGCGTATATATGGCATCGATCCTAAAGCAAGCTGCGCGAAGCGCAGCAATTCATGGGCTGGCTGTCCTACACCCTAAGCGTACCGTATGCGTATGACGTTGGGCGATCTCTAATGTGGTTGAAAGAAATCTGGAATACGTACGGTATTAGAGTTTGAGTGACAGACTTATCTGCGCTGTGCGTTGCAACATTCGCCCTAAGCGGTACATGTTTACGTCCTTGTGTCCGTACCGCGGTGTCTGCACCTTAAAGGAGCCGATCAACCATACATAGATATAGGCTAAGAAAACAGTCACAATCGGAGCTTGCATTGTTCACGCGTGCCCCACTCGCGCATGGGAAGCAAGGCCGCCATGGGCAGCATGGCCTGCATGGACAGCAAGGCCTGCATGGACAGCAAGGCCTGCATGGAAAGCAAGACATGCATGGGCAGCAAGGACTGCATGGGCAGCAAGGTCTGCATGGGCAGCTAGGCATTCATGGGAAGCAAGGCCTGCATGGGCAGTGCGGCCAGCATGGGAAGCAATGCCTACATGTGCAGCTAGGCCTGCATGTGCCGTGTGACATGCATGGGCAGCAAGGCATGCATAAGAAGCAAGGCTTTCATGGGCAGCAAAGCATGCATGGACAGCAAGGCCCGTATGGGCAACATGACATACATGTGCAGCAAGGCATGCATGGGAAGCATGGCATGTATGGGCAGCAAGGCATGCATGCGAAGCAATGCCTGCATGGGAAGCCAGGCCTTCATGAGAAGGAAGGTCTGTATGGGAAGCAAGGCCTGCATAAGCAGCACGGCTGGCAGGGGTAGGAATGCCTACATGTGCAGCAAGGCATGCATGGGAAGCAAGGCCTGCATGGGTGGCAAGGCCTGCTTGCTGGGAAGCAAGGCATGTATGGGCAACTAGGCCTGCATGGAAGGAGGGCATGCATTGGCAGCAAGGCCTGCAGAGGTAGCAAGGCATGCATGGGTAGCAAGGCCGGCATGGGCAGTAAGGCATGCATGGACAGCCAGACATGCATGGGAAGCAAGGCCTACATGGGCAGCAAGGCCTGCATGGGAAGCAAGGCTTGCACGGATAGTGAGGCATGCATGGGCAGCAAAGCATGCATGGACTGCAAGGCATGCATTGGAAGCAATGCGTGCATGGGTAGCAAGGCATGTATGGGCAGCAAGGCCTCCATGGGAAGCAAAGCTTGTGGGGACACCTATGCAGGCATGGTACGCAAGACATGCATCGGAAGCGATGCCTGCATGGGTAGCAAGGCATGTATGGGAAGCAAGTCCCGCATGGGCAGCAAGGCATGCATGGGAAGCAAGGCCTGCTTGGGCAATGAGGCCTGCATGGAAAGCAAGGCCTGCATGGAAAACAAGGCCTGTTTGGGAAGGGAGGCATGCATGGGCAGCAAGGCATGCAGGGAAAGCAAGGCATGCATGGACTGCAAGGACTGCATGGGCAGAGAGGCATGCATGGGCAGTGACTCAGTGAGGCATGCATGGATAGCAAGGCCGGCATGGGGAGTGAGGCAGGCATGGGAAACAAGGCATGCATGGGGACTTTGGCATGCTTGGGTCTTTAGAACATGCGATCATGTTCTCGCCCCTCAAGCATGGCTAAGTACATGTTGTTCGAAGGGGAGGTCGGGTTTTCTGCTTCACGCACCTACCCTTCGGGGTCGCTCCATCGTGCTTCTTCAACACCGAAATAAAACAGCGGGCCTTCCATATCCCATTGGACAAGAGCCAGCAGTAGTTGGAGTGGTTGGTCAGAGGTCTGGGGGGCAGGGAGAGCGTCTCCGACTGGGACGTCGCCAGGGTTGGTGGCAAGGTCATGGCGTTGAGCCCTGCCCTGGAGATGGCCCCGCTGATGGCAAGGGGTATGATGAAAGCCATGTAGGGCAAGCTCAGTGGGATGAGCTGTACCCCTCGCCGGCGGCGTTGCAAGCGGACTTTGGGCTGCTGGTGGAGCTCATGCATCGATTAGCGGCCACCGGCAAGCCATAGGAGCGGCGGGTGCATGTGGTTAGGGGGGTGTGAAACCCTTCGAGGTCAGCCTTAGAATCGTTCACACCGGATGGCGAACTCCATGCCCACATAGTCGTACCGTTCACGAGGAAGGAGAGGGAGGCGGTGGTACGGGGGGAGTGGTAAAGCACGGGCCGCAAGCTCAACGTGCTCCTCAATGTATTGGACACCTTGGAAGACAGCCGGACTGCTCTTGTACTGTACTGATGGCAAGCCCGGCATGTAGGGGCTGATGGGCATGAAGGGGAGCGCCACACCTTCCCTAACACCCGGGCGGTGCGGCTGCTATGTGCCGAGCTAGACACCGAGTTGGTGGAGTGGCGGCCTAGGGACCACCATGACGTCCATGAGCAGCAGCAAGCCGATGACCTCACCAACTTGGGGGACAACAATGATTGGGGCTTGCACCACGAGGTGTACGAGCGGCTGATGAGATACCCGTGCTTGGGATCACGGGTGCCGACGCGGGATGTGTTCGCGCCTCCGACTCAAGGTTCATGACTCGAGGGTCATGGCTTACTACGTGCTATGGGATTAGGGGTTTATGAGAGCTTGCGGCGGCCTATGGGACACGCCTCTAGTGTGGTGGGAGGCTGGCCTTGGGGGCCAGTGTGGTGGGGGTCTGAGAGTCGGGCTGAGCTAGTAAGGCGAGGCCCGAAGGCGAATGCTTCCTACCAAGCAATACTTAATTCTAGTAAGGTCACTCTTACGACGGTACTTATCTGAGTAGAGAATACCGAGGTACGGTACATGCTAGTAAAGGATTGAGGTGCTTATATTTAACAAATATGAAAGGCTGGTGTATATATGGCATCGTTCTTATAGTAAGCTGCGCGAAGCGCAGCAATTCTTGGGCTGACTGTCTTATACCCTAAGCGTATGGCGTTGGGCGATCTCTAATGTGCTTGAAAGAAATCTGGTATACGTACGGTATTAGAGTGACAGACTTATCTGTGTCTAGAGCTCTCCATAGATGCAGCGCTCCATACAGAAAACCGACTTATGGACACACTTCGGAAGTGCTGAGTCGGGTGCAAACAACGGTTCGGAAGTGCCAAGGCCACTTTCGTAAGCCACCCAGGTATTATCAGGGCGTGCCCAAAGAGTTTATTCTCCTGCCTCAATCCTAAGCATCTGGGTATGGTATGCATTTTAATATGTTTAACTGTGCCCATCTCGTGGCATTTGGTGTGCTGGTTTTGGTGAATATGGTGGAAAATAGGAAGGATTGCGCTATCGACAGATGCTCGGACGATCGCGACAGCACTGGAGGAGCCCCACAGGCAGGTTTTATAACGCAGGGCCACAAGAATTATGATGGCCCTTCAGAGTCACGCGGTGCAGGGTCAGATACTGACACCCGGGCCCTGGGCCTGGCAGCTGAGGCAAGGGAACTAATGCCCTCTGGCCTTGGGTTGGGATCATGCCTTACTTCAGATTTGCAATTGCCCCTGAAACTGGAGCTGGAAACATAGGTGGCCCTGTCTGCTTTGCATGCTCGGTGCCCTACCCATGTGCAAAATGCGCTTCACCAGTTCACCCTGCCCTCATGCACGTCACCCCTTCCAAATGAGCAGTGCCTGCCCATATGCGCTGCACCCTATTCTCATGAAAACCGCCCGCCCATATGCGCTGCCCCCAACCCTGATGCTCATCGCCTCATCTACGGTATTTGAACAGTGCCCACCCATATGCGCTGCACCCTACCCTCATGCGCATCAGCCTGTCCATATGTGTAGCACCCGCCCACTTGCGTTGCAAACACTATCCTCATGCGTATCCCTCCAGCCGTATGATTAGCGCCGCCGCCCGTCCATGTGCGCTGCACACTATCCTCATGCGTAAGAGCCTGCCCATATGCGCTGCCCCCAACCCTCATGCGCATCACTCCAGCCATATGAGCAGCGCCCGCCCATGTTCTCTGCACACTATCCTCATGCGTAGGAGCCCGCCCATAAGAGCAGCGCCGCCCATTTGCGCTGCCCCCAACCTTCATGCGTATCACTCCAGCCATATGAGCAGCGCCCGCCCATGTGCGCTACACACTATCCTCATGTGTTAGAGCCCGCCTGTAAGAGTAGCGCCCGCCCGCTTGCGCTGCACCCTACCCTCATGCGCAACAGCCCGCCCATAAACACTGCCCCCGACCCTCGTGCGCATGGTCCCGTTTCTATGAGCAGCGCCCACCAATATGCGCATCACTACAGCCATACGCACAGCGCCCGTCCATTTGCGTTGCACCTTGCCCTCATGCGCATCACTCCACTCCAGCCATATGAGCAGCACCCGCCAATATGTGCCGCACCCTGCCCTCATGCGCATCACCACGTCCATAAGCGCAGAGCCCAACCATTTGCGCGGCACCCTGCCCTCATGCGCATCACCAAGTCCATACGAGCAGCGCCCGCCCATACATGCTGTTAAGAGCAGTGCTATTCAGCTGGTAGCGGGACAGCCGGTAGTGGGACAGCTGGTAGTGAGGCAGCTGGTAGTGGGACAGCTGGTAGTGGGACAGCTGGTAGCGAGACAGCTGGTAGTGGGACAGCTGGTAGTGGGACAGCTGGTAGTGAGGCAGCTGGTAGTGGGACAGCTGGTAGTGGGACAGGTGGTAGCGGGACAGCTGGTAGCGGGACAGCTGTTAGCGGGACAGGTGGTAGTGGGACAGGTGGTAGTGGGACAGGTGGTAGCGGGACAGCTGTTAGCGGGACAGCTGGTAGTGAGACAGGTGGTAGCGAGACAGCTGTTAGCGGGACCGGTGGTAGCGGGACAGGTGGTAGTGGGACAGGTGGTAGTGGGACAGGTGGTAGCGGGACAGCTGTTAGCGGGACAGCTGGTAGTGAGACAGGTGGTAGCGAGACAGCTGTTAGCGGGACAGCTGGTAGTGAGACAGCTGGTAGCGAGACAGCTGGTAGTGGGACACGTGGTAGTGGGACAGGTGGTAGTGGGACAGCTGGTAGTGGGACACGTGGTAGTGGGACAACTAGTAGTGGGACACGTGGTAGTGGGACAGGTGGTAGCGGGACAGCTGGTAGTGGGATAGGTGGTAGTGGGACAGCTGGTAGCGAGCCGTCTTGTGGATCAACATGTCAGGGATAGGAAGCTTACGCTGCATGGGGAGTGGCTGCCTGGCCAATAAGGGACATGCTGAAGCAGAGCAATGTTGTTGGCGCATATGAGCTTTATCATAGCATTATACAGCTGTATGAACTTGCTGAATCAGTCTTACGGCCACAGTCAAGCTCTGGCGCAGTGCATAGCCCTGACCAGCACGTTAATTAATTCACAACGCTCACCTAGGTTAATGGACCCTTAATATCTGGCGCAGCACATGGCACATGCCAGCAGTTGAATCAATTCACAGCACTTACCCTGGTTTTACATGGGTGGCTTCAATACCCAGAGGTTGAGGGAGCGAACCCGCCACACGATCTTCTCGCTCACTGCGCCTAGAACGCCGGGTTCCATGTTCCTACCCCCTCACATACGAGGGTGGCATGGCTGCACCATGGCACCCAGGCTGTGCACGATAGGTGGATTTGAGCCTAGTCATTCCCTACCAGCCCCACCCAGCCGAGCGTTCAGCAAGGCTCAGCAGGTATGCACCGTACTAAACTTACCTGAGTTTATATCCAGGTTGAGACGAGGTAATGGGGGATCTTTAATCTTCGAATATCATCCAGCAGTTGGATTGCCTTGCCAGATCAGTCTCATGTCCGCAGTCTAAGCTGTAGCACAGTACACGGCATAGGCCAGCAGTTGAATCAATTCATAGTGCTCACGTTGGATTGGTTTATGTCTAGGTTGAGACGAGGTGCCTTACGTACCCGGATACGGTAGCATTCTGTAGCTGAATTAACTTACTTTCCAATTCCTGTGAATGTCAGTTGTCCAACTACCGATACTCATTTGCATTTTTGATCTTTGAAACATGCTGGGAATTTCCTCTTCGTGTCGTGCTGGCTGCTTGCGCATCAATGGTTGTTGGTTCTCTGAGGTGTCCAGCTCCCACTCCTTTGCAACCACTGTGGGAGGAACGAGAAGCACACCTCTGCCAAAAGCCTGCTGGAATTTCTTCACGACCCCATCTGCTGCATATAGGCTGACCACACAATTCACTGGAGGAGTGGCCAGCATTCTTGTTATGTCAAGAAACATCTAGGCAGTGACTTTTTTAAAGGCACATGTTGTTGTGGGTTCTGACACACCAGCTGCTACATGGGTCCACCCAATGGGCATGTACCCAGCTTCTGCATGGGTCTACCCAAGGGGCCTGGGGTCCACTGCTGCCTGAGTCTACCCAAGGTGCCTGGAGCCAGCCAGCTGCTGCAAGGAGCTAACCAAGGAGCCTAGATCCAGGTGCTGTCCTTGTCCACCCAATGGGCATGGAGCCAGCTGCTGCATGGGTCCACCCACGGTGGCTGCTGGAGCCAGATGATGCATCAGGCCACCCAAAGGGTTTGGAGCCAGCTGCTTCTCGAGCCCATCCAAGGGGCCCGTAGCCAGCTGCTGCCTAAGTCCACCCAAGTTGTCGGCCTCATAATTTACGCTCATGAGCACAAGCGCCTATCGCCTAGCTACGTGCTCCCTCTTCTGCTCTGTCGCTGATGCCAACAAGCCTGTGGGAGACTCCGTTCACAGCACGAACGGCTTCCGACATGGCCTGATTGGCCGGAATGGACAGTGTTCTTGGGCTGTGTTTGTCTGTGAGCATTTTCTGTACCAGCTTCTTCGCCTGAGTCGCTACACATTTATGAAGGTGATTAATTATAGAGTTTACAGGTACATCGCATGAGAGAAGGAAGAAGCTGGAGGGGGGTTTGAAAGAGGGTTTTAGCCACACTTTAACAAACAGGCAGGCACTTTCGAACGTGGCCTTGGCACTTCCGAACCCTCATCTTGCCTTCAAGTCGCACTTCCGAAGTGTGTCTATAAGTGCCTTTCCTGACTCCAACGTCATACATACGCTTAGGGTATAGGTCCCACGGCGGCCGAGGCTCTCAAAGAGCGTGGACAAGTGGCTGAAGCAGCAGGAAACCCCCTTGGGGGGACGCCACAAGCTCCTCACGGCCGGGCTCGCGGCTGCCGGCATGGGCCGTGATGTAGTGGCTCTGCATGAACACCAACAACTCATGGGGACGGGCTGTGTGAAGGGTGTTGGGGTACCCGGCATGAAGGGGTAGCGCGCCCAACCAGGTGGAGAGTTCTTCACCCACGGTGAGACGGCGGGCAACAGTGGTTGCCACATTGCTGTGGCTGATCACGGTGGCAGCTTGTTCCAGAGCCGAGGTGTATAGATCATGGGCGGACGAGGGCGCCAGGGAGGGCCGAGTGAGAAGGGAACGTTGCCCGGAGCGAGCTGCGAGCTGCGCTAGCACAACGTCACCAAGGAAGTGTTGGAAAGGGGGCGTGGGCGGCGCGCGGGACGAGAGCCCCAGGCAGTGTCCCGGAGGAGAGGACCGGCGAAGGTGTGGGCCGTCAAAGCCGGAACCCTGGGCCCGACAGGGCAAGTTACCCTGCACATAAAAAGAGTTTGGGGCGATTGGACGGTCAGGAATGAAACGAGCAGTGACTCTATTGAAGATGTAAGATTGTCCGTAGTTACGGGCAAAAGAGGAAGCAAGCGTGACCGATTGTCCGTAGTTACGGGCAAAAGAGGAAGCAAGCGTGACCATTTACTGTACACGGAGGTAGCTACCTCGGGCCTCGGCAAGCGCGGGAAGACATGTTTGTCCAAAAGTAGGCCGTCAGAACGCGACGGCGGACGACTCAGATCAAGGACAAATCCTGCGCGCGAGTTTGGGGGGTCTTAGAGGGCTGCACTTAGGAAGGCTTAATGAGCTAACCTAAGGGCAAAGCTTATCATCCAATCCATACACAATTCCAGTATGGTCACACAAGGTACTGGCAGTTATGCGTGAAGTCGGCATTTACTAATAGCTATACATTTTGGCACTACACTTTGACATTACGTTTGAACTGGCAGGACATATTCTTAAATGCAGCGCTGTGTGTTGCAACATTCGCCCTAAGCGGTACATGTTTACGTCCTTGTGTCCGTACCGCGGTGTCTGCATCTTAAAGGAGCCGATCAACCATACATAGATATAGGCTTAGATAACAGTCACAATCGGAGCTTGCATTGTTCACGCGTGCCCCACTCGCGCAGTTCCCCCCTATATTCTGTCTAGCTGCCCGCTGACGCACCACTGATGACGCTCATGCAGCTGCTGGCGGTGCTGGCTCTCTCAAGCTTACCGACTACCCTGCTCGCCTCGTCACCTGCACTAAATACATGCAAACAGCTGGAGACGCTCAAAGCCGACGCAAAGGGAGGCTACTTCGAGATTCTCGGCGGCAATGCCACAGTCACGTTCCCATCGGCTAGGGGCAAAACAAGCCTACTATTTACTTTAAACGGCATGACTGCCCATTCCGTGATCACGTATTTCGATTGGTGAGTGACGAGGCTGAGGTGGTGACGCGCTCTGGGGAGGAGGGGGACATCTCATCGGCCCGCGGCCTTGTCAGGCCGCATCTTTTTTCGCTGACCATTGCCCCTCGTCATTCTTATTTTACACCGCCACTGACTCCTTCATCTATCACACCTTTCCCGCCCCGCTTTCATCGAAGCACTTTTCTTTTCTTTAGACTCTACAAGGTGTGAGGCCGGCCGCCCCACCTTAGAAAACCTGAAACGCAGACACATAAAAAAACAGCCCGGGTGTGCATAGGGCAAAGCCCGATTTTGTCAAAGCACGGTGTACCCCTTCACATAAAGAGCAAACTCATGCATCCCCAGTATCCCTAGCATGCACGTTCCGCAGAGGAGCAATAAGGCTCTCACTCTACCCTGTGCTCTCCTCCTGCCATGCATAAGCCTACTGCGCCTTTCGAAAGGAATTCCACCGAATGCGTTGCGCCTCTCTAGCCTTCCACACCTACGCCTTCACCTCCTAACCCTCCATGCGATGCCACCCTACCAATGGAAGCCCTTACTTACACCCATGCATGACCCTTCCAGCTGTTCTGCCTGCATATACCGTAGACTCAGACGTATTTCAATGTTTTCGTTTTCTGTCGTTGCTTCAAATGACGCACTTCGGCTTATTTTGATGATTTTTGCCCTTTCAGAAGAAAATTTCCAGTGAAAAACACTTTCACACTTGATTTCGTTGCTCCCTGAACAATGATCATAACTTTGAAATGCGTCTGCGACTATGGTGCATAGGTCTTCTGGCTATCAGGATTGGATATCTTATCAAGTGGCCCTGGGCGAGATGCTGCAAAGCCTGGACACATTCAACGGTTGCAAGGACACCATGTCTCTCCTGCTGGAGACACGGGACGGCGTGCAGGAGTTTACGGCTAGCGTCCGTGGGTGGACCATCGACCCTTGCTCTGATGAGGTGACAACACGTAATGTTCACCCATTTTCTCAGTGTTTTTTGTGCATGTCTAGTCCTCTGGTTTCTCTACGGTTAGGCCTGCCTCTGCCTGGCCCTTTTGCGAAAGGCTGTGGGTGGTTGCGTCAACTTTGTAACAACAACAACACTGACGAGCCGGCCCCTCGGTCATTGCCCAATTCAGCTAATTGTGAAGTACTGAATAATTCACTTTCACACTGCATACTGTCATTCACGGCGTGATTCACTGCACAATTCACTGATGCTCCGTGATGTAGCCCTGATGACCCTCACGACCCCAAATGTTGGTCATAATAACTCTGAAACGATATGGCCCATTGCGACATTGCATTGAAGTAAGTGTTATGCTGACCCTGGCTTCCCATGTGCCCAGGTGACTCTGATGATCTGGCCCAACTCTGCGCCCTTCAACAGCAGCGAATACTTAGCCTACTTCAAGGCGGCGGCAAAAGCTGGGAACGCAACCTGGGATTTCGATGGTGAGTCACCCAGCAACTTCAGCAGTGTTACCTACTGTCCATGCTATCCCCCTGTTACCTCTGCTGCCCCATTGATTCAGGCAGCATACTCGCTCGTCGGTGACGCATGCAGCCCCCTTCCCTTCATATGACATGCCTATGACTCCCATCCCCCCTCTGCCCCCTTCAGGCCCCACTGTCTTGACCCTCTCATCTATGCCGGCTCCAACTACGCTCGCTATTCCTGCCGGACTGAACTGGGCCCTGGGCCTCAACAGCCCTGATAACCGCCAGTGCTTTGTCTCCCCTGACATTCCCAACGCCACGGCCCCCAACGCCGTGGCACTGCTCTTAACACTCGGCTCGGGATCGGCAGCGGCAGCGGGAGGCATGTGCACGATATCAGTTACGACGCCTGGGAAGCCGTCAGTTGCGGCCGGTAATATCGGGAAGATCATCGGCGCCTTTGGCGTGCCGGGAGCATCAACTGTCTTTGGGTGAGTGAGGCCTAATCATGGGACTCCAATAGCTCGCAAGCTCTGCCACCTATCAAGCCGTCGCCACATCCACTCCGGTGCCTCTTCTACTGTTTCCTGTACCAACTACCGGACCACTCGAGCATAGTGGGATGGGTGCCACCCCTTGGGTGACTAGGGTGACAGGCCCCTTGCTTGCCGGACCGGCGCCTTAAGTGGTGACCACTGAGCAGGTTTAGACCCAGCTTGATCCGCAATCCCATTGGACTCACCTGAACGATTGGAAAAACCTCTCGGCGTGAAATGCCGTAGCTGGTCGTGAGGGAAATCGCAAAAGATTACTGAGGTACCGTTGAGTGATTGATCCACAATTGCAGAGACACGGGGAAGAATGCGCGTATCCTGTACGGGAAGGTCTGTCCCTAGGGATAGCCTACACCTAGGGATTCGTTAATGAGCACGAAGGATTGGAAACCATACGTAGTTCTAACTTCTTACTGATCCGCCTGATGACCAAAGGCTCCAACAGCATGATGGTTTCCTGCACAATGGGTCTTGAACTTTGCAGCAAGCAGCAGCACAACACATTGAGTTTCTGGATTCCTTTGTCCTCACCCACTCACCCTCATGTTGCATCCCCTCCTCACCCACTCACCCCCCTGTTGCATCCCCTCCTCACCCACTAACCCCCCTGTTGCATCCCCTCCTCACCCACTCACCCCCATGTTGCATCCCCTCCTCACCCACTCACCCCCCTGTTGCATCCCCTCCTCACCCACTCACCCCCCTGTTGCATCCCCTCCTCACCCACTCACCCCCATGTTGCATCCCCTCCTCACCCACTCACCCCCCTGTTGCATCCCCTCCTCACCCACTCACCCTCATGTTGCATCCCCTCCTCACCCACTCACCCCCCTGTTGCATCCCCTCCTCACCCACTCACCCCCCTGTTGCATCCCCTCCTCACCCACTCGCCCCCCTGTTGCATCCCCTCCTCATCCACTCACCCCCCTGTTGCATCCTCCTCACCCACTCACCCCCCCTGTTGCATCCCCTCCTCACCCACTCACCCTCTTGTTGCATCCCCTCCTGACATCCCCACTCACCCCCCCTGCTACACCCCCTCCTCACCTACCCACCTCCCTCTCCTCACCTCATCCTCACCCCCCTCTGCTGCGTCTCCTCCTCACCTCCCCACGTACCTGCTGCATCCCCCCATCTTCTTAGGGTCATCGGATCAGTCGCTGATGTCTTCTTCCCACCGGACGAGCCCACATACAACAGCTTGGATATCTGGAACTGCATTAGTGGTTATGTTGCGCAATACGTGAAGGAGCAGCTGGTACGTGCATAGGGGACGTGCGCAGGGGCAGGGGTCTGGATCACTTGTCATTTATTTAAGGGCTTTTGCCGGACCTCAGCTACACACTGGCTACAACTCAGCTACACACTGGCTGCACCTCAGCCTTTTGCTTGGCGCCCTCTTGTGCAGTCCCACCTGCTGTCCTCGTACCGCAGGTCCTTGTCCTCAGGGTTTAAGTACAGGTGCGACGGTGGCCAATTAGTAGCTTGGGGTTATGATGATGGAGCTTGTGGCCTTGGCACCGCCGGGCACCAAATGTGGGCAGGGCTTGACTTCGGATGGGTTCCGGTACTTGCAACAGCAACGGCAACAACTTGCGAGCAGGGGAACCGGCTCTGAATCATCTCTGTAGGTGTAAACGCTGCCCCTGTCGTCTGATATATAAATCCCTAGGTGTAAACGCTGTCCCTGTCGTCTGATGTATCAATCCCACAGGATAAGGTGCGCGTGGCCAACATCCAGAACACTGTCAAGGGTGCGATGAATGTGCTGAAAGACGTGGTTCGCAACACGTACGGGCAGCCTGAGAGGTCGATTAAGTGGGGAGCGTTCGTTGTGAATCTCATTCAACAGAGTGGTGAGTGCGTGTGGGGAGGGGAGGGGTTCCTAGGTAGGGGGGCGCAGAAACCATAAAAGATCACTCGAGACCCTGTACCCTGACCTGCTCCCCCCCCCCCTACCTTCGCAGCTCCTTTGTTCGACAACTCCGAGCTGCTACCATCTGGCGTCCTGTCAGAGATTACTCAGTTTGCGGACGTCTACGTCGGAGCACGCAATGCCGAGGTATAGGAAGGGTTCAGGTCATCACGAAGAGGATTTCGGCATGGGGGGTGGGTGGGGCTTAAGCGAAACATTCACAACATGTGAAAGCAGGTTAGCACCACAAAGCAGGTTAGCACCACAAACCAGGTCAGCACCACAAAGCAGGTCAGCACCACAAAGCAGGTCAGCACCACAAAGCAGGTCAGCACCACAAGGCAGGTTAGGACCACAAAGCAGGTTAGCACCACAAGGCAGGTTAGCACCACAAAGCAGGTCAGCACCATAAGGCAGGTTAGCACCAGAAGGCAGGTTAGCATCACAAAGCAGGTTAGGACCACAAAGCAGGTGAGCACCACACAGCAGGTTAGCACCACAAAGCAGGTTAGCACCATACAGCAGGTTAGCACCACACAGCAGGTTAGCACCACACAGCAGGTTAGCAATATCCGGCACGACAAGACACAGGTTGAACCGGATTGCACTGCCAAGGTAGAGCATGATACGGCAAGTTACGGCACAATGATTTAGTCGGATTGTGCTACCCTGATTTGATATTCACTAGGCAGGTGCATCCAATGGAGTCGAGTCAGGGTCTCTGGCGCGAACCCAACACTGTACATGAAATCAGGCAGGGGCAGGGAAACATTGAGGGGCAGGGCGTCATGCCTTGGGAGGGAAGGACTCCCTCCGAGGGAGTGAACGCCTCGAGAAAGCATGAGCAGAGTGCCGTCAATGAGGTGTGTTATTCTCGTTGCTGCTGCTTGTTCAGGCCTTCAACTACAGCTTCTGGTACGGCCAGGAGCTGGACGCGGCCGGACTGAAGGGGAAATACGATGCATTGGGTACGTGGGAAGGGGCCTGCCACTCGGGAATCTATCACCCTGAGTGAACGGGGGTGGGTATGGATTCAGCTTTTTTTGCGCCTGGATGCAAGGGGGGGGGCTCCAAGTACGATAGGATACCGTATGTGCAGAGACGCCATGTTGTTAGGATATCTTTCAGCTAATTGTTGTGGGAAGTATGAAAACACCTGACCTAATTCCCTGATGACGATAGACATCTCCCTCCTCCTGCTGCTTCTCTCCCTACAGTGTCTACGATGCAGCTTTACTCCTCTCTAGTGGAGAGGGCGTACAACTCCACGTGGGCTCGCGTAGAGGCAAAGCAGCCGTCCTCATCGGACGGACGTTGTTCCAGCTCCTCTGGCATGTGCCTTTGCCATTATTTCGCCTACTCGGACCCCTGGACAGGCTATTCGTACCAGTCTGAAAACGCATACTGCATGGCTGGTTTTATGTACTTTGGTACCTCCAATGATGCTAACAACCTAGGCGGGGCGCAGGCCAGCGCGGCACGCATGCAGTACAACATAACCCTCAAGGCCTCGCTGTCCTCCAGGCTGGTTTGGCCGGTGAGTGAGCCATTCCTAGATACATGCATTTGTCCATACCGATTGACCAATCGGAAATAATTGGTTTGGGGGCGGACTTTTGTTCATACTGGGAGGATTCGCATGCTGGACCTCTCAGGCTGAGGGGAGGTTCCTACTGGAGGGGGGGGGCCCTCTCCTGGAAGGGGTCCGTAGGGTCCCACCTAGGCTAATTCCCCCAAACCCTAGGGCTTGCTGTGGGGATGCAATTGCCTAAGAAGATTCCTGACCCTTTCCTTCTGGTCCACGGGCATAATATTCCTGACCCTTTCCTTCTGGTCCAGGGGTAGAATATTCCCGACCCTTTCGCTCGTTTAGTAGAGGGCCACCTGATAAAGGTAGGTTGCCTTTGTAGACAGAGGGGCACACATTTCTGCATTTTTAACACCTCCCACACTTTCTGCCTCTCCCTTTTCTTCTTCCCACCTTGTTCCCAACCAGTACCGCCCCCTGGCCCTCATTTAATACTAGCTTACCAGGCTGCCGTGACCGACCCTCCTTACTATTCTCCTCCTTGTCCAAGGTGCTGATTCTTTGTTTCTCTGCATGCAGGCCGCTATCCCTATGAAGAATTTCAAACTTGCATACACGCCAATTATCTACAAGCCCCTACCCTGGTGAGACACAAGCCCTACCCTACCTAGGCATGCCCCCACTCTCACTGCCCTGGTGAGACATAAGCCCCTACCCTGCCATGCATGACCCCACCCTGCCATGCATGACCCCACCCTGCCATGCATGACCCCACCCTGCCAAACATGACCTCACCCTACCATGCATGACCCCACCCTGCCATGCATGACCCCACCCTGCCATGCATGACCCCACCCTGCCATGCATGACCCCACCCTGCCATGCATGACCCCACCTTGCCATGCATGACCCCACCCTGCCATGCACGACCCCACCCTGCCATGCATGCCCCCACCCTGCCATGCATGACCTCACCTTGCTATGCATGACCCCACCCTGTCATGCATGACCCCACCCTGCCATGCATGACCCCACCCTGCCATGCATGCCCCCACCCTGCCATGCATGACCCCACCCTGCCATGCATGACCCCACCCTACCATGCATGGCCCCACCCTGCCATGCATGACCCCACCCTACCTTGCATGACCCCACCATGGCAAGGCACATGTTTGTTGGCACACATGTTTAGAGGCAAGTCTTTGTTCCCACTAGTCTGAAATAGATGGATCCTACTTTTGAGGGGTTTGACCTCACTAGCCATCTAAAATAAAAAGGGAGTTAGGAGGGGACGTGTTGGTGTGAGCTTATCATCCTCTCCATAAGTCCTGGGCCCACCCTTCAACCCACCTTCCAACCCACCCTCCAACCCACCTTCCAACCCACCCTCCAACCCACCTTCCAACTCACCTTCCAACCCACCTTCCAACTCACCTTCCAACTCACCTTCCAACTCACCCTCCAACACAACTTCCCACCCATCTTCCAACCCACCCTCCAACTCACCTTCCAACCCACCTTCCAACTCACCCTCCAACTCACCTTCCAACCCACCTTCCAACTCACCTTCCAACCCACCTTCCAACCCACCTTCCAACCCACTCGCGTCCCACTTCCAGCGCACCTTCCAACACAACTTCCCATCCATCTTCCCACCCACCTTCCAATCTTTCTCAAGGGGCAATTGCGGCGAGAGGATTGATCGCAAGAACGACCGCGTGGTCATGGCTGGAGGCAATTGCGTTAATCCGGGGGCACCCCCAATCACGTTCCCTGACTCCACAACGCCACCCACATCCGTCACCGTGTGGTACTACAAGGCGAGCTCTATTATATACGTTTATATCCGCTATTAGGTCTACCGTACTGCATCAGTTGACGGATCCACCAGTAGATATGTTGATGTCGACTGGACGTGGCCTGTCAGTAAGGGTCCAGCGCGCATGAGTACCGGCTCCTAAAAGGCATTAAGTGCGCTTCGACATGTGCATTCACTACGCCACTGAAGTGCCCAATGCTTGTGCGTGCTTCAGGATCAAACGAACTACGTGGCGGCCATCCAGCTCACCATTCCTTCTAACCCTTCGGTCTCAGCGAACACCAAAATCGGGGACTCGAGTGTCTCTGGCCTCAGGCAAGCATGTAGTTTCCAACTTGCATGTGATGGCCATTTATATGCCGGTACAAACCTGCCTATGCCGGTACAAACCTGCCTATGCCGGTACAAACCTGCATATTCCGGTACGAACCTGCATATGCCGGTACAAACCTGCCTATGCTAGCCATCAATGCGCCGGCACTACCTGAGAGCATGCGCATAGCAGATCAGCATGCAATGTTGTAAATAATGTAATCTTCTGTTAATTTTAGTGCTCGATCTTGTTCTGATCTGTTCAGCGCTTGATCTTATTTTCGGGATCAAGTCCCATGCAACGGTAGGTGCCCCGTTGGACTAAAAAATCTCACATTATACTGTCGATCCACATCCCTGCTTGGCCCCACCCTATTAACTTAGGTCCAAATCCCTCGCCTTGGCTTCTGGAGAGCACATCGTCAAGCTGGAGCAGTGGTGCAAGTATGGCGGAAAGGTATTCAGCTCTACCTGTACCAGCATTGAAGCATATCGCATCACCACCAACAAGGGCAACGTGCTGGCAGACGGCCCAACCTGTGAGTCGAATTAAAAGTCATCCTGGCTGCAGTGGATCAGTAGTTTGATGCAGGGGAATGGAGAGACCCACAGGGTGTTTGTAGGGTGGAGGGTTTCGTGGTAATTCAGCATCCTCACGTTGTGCTGGCAGAGGGCCCAAGTAGTGAGTGTTTTGGTCCAGGGTACATGGTTCAAGGTTGATGAGCTGACCACGGTCATACCTGCCTAAACATGTCTCTGACTGCACTAGCTGACCCCACCTTACCCACCTCGGCCTTGGCGCCTTGCTTCCGCACCTGCAGCCGGCTGCGATAAGGTGTGCTGCAACGGCGATTGCCCGAATGTCACGCCTACTTTCGTAATCGACTTCTCCAACGTTGCGGCTACTGTTTACGCTTGTGGCCTCAGCGGACGGCTCGGCGTGTTCAATGAGATTGGCAACTTTCAAGCCGCCACTGCTTTTGGCTTCCATTGGTGCGCGACTGTATGGCAGGGACGGGGGACAAGAAGGCAGGGTGGTTGAAAGGATAAGGGGGGCAGGGGAAGAACAGTCGAGGACAGTGGGCAAGTCAGGGTGGAATGGTCAATTCTGCACCCCATCACCTTGCCTACCTTGCCCCATACCCTCACTTTGCACTGAACCAATCAATGACGGTAGGTTCAGCTTAAAACCAGCAGGCATCCCTTCCACCGAGTCCACTCACCCTTCTGTGTCATTCTCCCCTCTCACCTCATCAGCCTCCCCTCACTTTTGTTCACTTCATCGGTCTCCCTTTTCTCCGCCTCACCTTCTCCCCCTTTTTACCCCCCTTTATAGGTGCTATATGGAGCCAGGTGTTGCATGCACTGGAAACGCTACCCAGTGTGACTGGACCAAATATTAATGGGACCCTCCAGTTGGTGAGCTGTGCCCTAGTAGCGGCATACAGCTGCCTTCGAATGAGGGATGTGAGTCCCACATCGCCGAGGGGCCTCCAACAGGGCTGGGTGTGTCCGTGACTCCGAGTGGGCCCTTTCACACCTGTGAGCTACCCAACCTCCCGCTAGCTTTTCTATCCTTCTGCGGAAGTGAGCTTACATAACGGCATGTATCCCTAGGCGTTGCCTTGCTAGCTGGACTTCAGGGCCTTCGGAAAGTTCTCCTGGCTTCATCAAAGGTGTGTCTGGGGAAAGTACTGCCTGTGTTCAGCAAAATGTAACACGCCTCGATCCATGCAGCAGTGCTCCCCAGTTTTAATTCTCAGGTTCAGAACGGCCTCTTCCTTAGCCTCATTCAGCTGAGCGGGCTGGTGGGAGGGGGCCGGGCAATTTCTGGTGTTTTGAAACCAACTTGACCTGAAGCAAAGCAACACACAAAAGTCAGGAACCTGCAATGAAGTCCAAAGTCTTCCAAGTGGGAAGCAGCAGTCAGGTTTTCTGAGCTATGAGCGTCAGTACTTAACAACAGCCTAGCGGTACAGACCGCCAGCAGTACATATAGCTCCTGCCGTACCAATTATGTACGGACGGCATGTGTGTGAGTAGCTTGGCTCTCTAAGGCCTGTTCTTCCAGGTGTGAGTAGTTTAGGCCTCTCCACGGCCTTAACCCCTGTGTATTGTTTACGCTTTAGAGGCCCGACACAGAACTTGAGCCACATATCATATCACATCAACACACCATGCGAAGGCGGCACATGTCAATGACGTTACACCTCTGGGCCCTGCTCAAAAAGGCTTGGCCGCGTGGGTGCCTAACTAAAGGGTTGGGAGGAAAGAACGAAACAAACACCAGGAGACAGAAAAAGAAGAAAAAAGGGAAAGTGGGGGAAAAAGCGAAGGGGTAGACGAGGCTCGAAAAGATAGACAGGAAGTTCCAGCCTCTGAAAAGCACCCACGCCTCAAAAATGTCTACCACGTCTTCCACAAAAGCCAAGGCATCCACCCAAGCCTGCCCCGGTACAACTGGAAGTAGTCTCTAGCACCGTCACATGTGTGATGTGTCAGAGGCCAAAATCGTGCAGACTGTGCCAATCTGGTAGACCAACCCAAAAGGAATCACCAAAAGGATTGGAATGTGACACATGCATGCCAGTTTTTATGCCAGTCAGTGGTATGCGGCTATCAGCTACAGTTCAGCTACACTGTGGCCCACAGCCACAAGCCCCTGGAGCGGCCAGCCCTGCTGCTTGGGCCACCGGCTGGAGGCCGGTCCAGGTTTGGTGGCAGTCGGCCCAAGGGTGGCCGCAAGGCGGCTCAGAAAAGGTGGTCCCATATGTCACGGTATATTACGGTATACGTGCCAGAACCGTTTAGGCCGCAGTTTGCGACCGCGGAGACTTCGCAGCTTCCCTGCGGATCCTCCTTATTTGAATAGGAACCTAGAAACCCGCTTACGCCAGGGGTTTAGCTTTCCCGTACTCTGAATTGGGCCTGCCGGGTCCCTGTATCCCGGCAATTGCCTAAACTAGTTACTTCGTCCCTTTCAAAAGGACAGACCTCTTATGTAACAAGCTCCGGCCGGCATCTAATGCATGAGGCCTGAGGTGTTCATAACGTCAGTACCTATATCAAGTCAAGACTAGCTCAACCTCCGCTGAGATAGCAGGAGAACAAGACCTCAGTTGAGGAACGAGATCCCTGCAGAACAGTAGTTCGCAGTCTACGATCCCGTACCCCTCACCGCGTGTGACGCGGTAAGTGCACCTGATATTGCCTAGATGGATCGCGACCGTACAGCCAGAAAGCCGGTGCCTCCCAAAGATATTGCCTGACATTCAAATACAAGTTTCGAAGCTTAACTCGTTGAGCACCCGCAGCAAGTGAGTAGTCACTGAGTCTGCCCGTAGGCGTCCATCACTGTCGTGAGGAAGAAGTCCGCCACGGACCTGAAGCGCACATCTCGTGTCCTTTTGAAAGGGACGAAGTGAATCTAGCCTGATCAGCCTGATTCGCCAGTTCCTGCTGAAGGTGTTTGTGCTTCAAAAATTTGAATTATGTTTGTCAGCAATTGACCTTGGAAAGGTGCTTGAACTGCAATTTGGCTGAGGTCATCTCCAGAGAGAGATTGCCAAGTAAAACCCTGTAAATTACTGAGTGTGGCAATTCAGTGCCAGGCCCAGAGAGGCTTGAAGATTTGGCTGTGGAATTATACACCCAGCAAATACTGCCTGTGTGATTGAAGATTGAGATCAGGTGGATCCAATCTGTCATCATTGACAGAAGTGAACTTGTGGATTGAAGATCCAAGTTTGAAATTTTTTGGTGGACCAGAGCATCCCCGCATGACCACGAAGCTGAGCGGACACCACGCAAGAGGCTACATCCACGGCGCAGGGCGTGTGACGTCTAGAGCTGCCCAGCCAGAAAGGCGACGGAGGATTCCGCCAGATTCTGATTATTAGCAAGAAAAAGCAGGAAGGCAGAGCCCTGTCCTGTTTTTTGCCTGACTGGCAAGCCCTCACCAGGCTGCAGTAGGTGCAAGAGGCAGAAGCCTGAGCGTTAGCAGATCCTGTTCTGGTGTTGCCAGCACATTGCAGGATAGTGTGGATCGTATAATTGCCTGTAGGAATGGCAGAGTGTAACCTGCATCCTGATAGGCACCAGCATCCCGACGCCCAGCGCCGCAGCGGGCGAGTGTGGGGGCTGGAGCCAGGTGCAGACCTGATAGAGGTGACTGATTCACTGATTGCAGAGGAAACCCTTCGGATGGCGGAGAAACTGGCAGGGCCAGTGGATCCGGCCGCAGGGGCCTGCAATGTGTCAGGATCTGACCGCTTCCTGCCCAGAGCGGCAGGAATGCTGGCCGATGGCGCTGTGTGTGTGACGAGGACGGGCATTGGGCGAGGAGGCCCACTGCCCGCTGATTCCAGGAGCAGCCTGGAATTTGAGCAGGGTCCGACGCAGGCGGGAACCCCAGATCTGATCTTGGATCAGGTGGCTGAGGTGTCCCAGAGCAGCGGCATACGGCGTGACAGCGATCCAGATACCGCTCCGCAACAGATTCCGTCCAGAACCCAGAGGACACTCACCCAAGCCTGTTGCGGCAGAAAATCGTGAGGGGTCGATGGAGCTGGATATCCCCAAACCCATGCTGAGGAAAAAGGTGAACTACCAGCAGAAGCTCAAAGGAAGGGCCAGGCAGTCAGGGATTGCCTGGCAGCTAGGGATGATGAAGCGTCGCTTGGCAAAGAAACTGCAGACGCTGTTGCCACAAGGCAGGGCAGCTGACAGTGACGTGGATGAAGCTAGGAGCAGCAGGTCTCCGGTGCCAGCACCCGTGAACAACAGCAGCAGCAGGAATGTGTGCATGGTATCATTCCCTGCTGCGGTGCCTGCAGAGGTGGAGCTGGCCAGGCTCAGGGAGGATCGCGCAACAGGTGACCGTCAGCAGCGGATGGACACCCGCGATGCCATGCGTCAGGCCATGAGGCATTACCCCGGAAGCGTATGCATGTTCTGCGGGTGCGAGTGCGAGCACAACGACAGTGCATGTGAGCACCTCATGGATGCCAACATCCAGAGGGGGCTGGAGCCGGGTGAGGACCCGGCTGAGGCCAGTGATGCAGTGATTGCAGAGGAAGCAATGCGGATTGCAGTGAAGCTGGCTGATGGTACGGTGCGCGTCCAGGTGACACAAAAAGGAATGGGCCGAGGGGGCCCGGTGCCCGCGGATCCCAGGAAGGACCTGGAAGCTGAGCAGTTGCCGACGCAAGGGGGAGGAACCCCAGAGCTGATCTTGGATCCAGCAGCTGAGGTATCCCAGAGCGGAGATACGGGGCGGGGCTGTGGTCCAGACGCCGCTGTGCAGCAGAATCCGCCCAGGGGGGCAAGGACTGCGCAGCGGGTCAAGGAGAAGTCCAGCCAAAGTGACCAAAGGGCGGATGTCGCCGCAGGCCCAGAGGGGCTTGCAGGCCGTGACAAGGTCAGGGCAGGCGAGCCGCTAGAAAAAGTAGAGGTGAGTGTGGCCAGGCGCGGACCTGCAGAAGTCAAGCGCAAGGGGGCAGGAGCCAAACCAGCGATGGCCGGGCAGGTTTCGCAGGAGAGCGATGAACCGCGGATCCAGAGCAAAAGGGCGGCTGTGCCGGTGGGAAAGCCGTTGGCTGACCTGATGAGGGAAGAAGAGCTGTCAGAGCCCATCCCAGAGGTGCAAGTGCAAAAAGGGCCGCAGCTGAGGGCAGGGCTGCATCCAAGGGGGCAGCTGAGGCCGCACCGCACTCCAGTCAGGAGGGTGGTAGGGTCCACGGGGTATGGAACACCCCTGTCCAGGTTTCTCCCCAGTGTGGGCAGGCCTGTGCAGAGATCCAAGGAGGGATTTAGCGGCCAAGTGAAGAGAGGCGGCAGCCGAGGGGGCGGCCTGTATGGATTTTCCAATAATCCAGCGTGGGCACAGGAGGAAGGCCCCAGAGAGTCAGAGCACTCCAGGGCGGTGAAGGTGGCAGATCTACAGGAGCTGATTGAGGAGGATCTGCAGCCGATCGGCTGGAGGGGGATTCTGCGGGGGGCGGAGAACCTGTGGAAGCAAGTTTGCTCCAGGTATTTCTCCCACTTCAGCGATCAGGTGAATGCGATTGAGGAATTCAGGGCCCATCATCTGAGGCAATGGGCAACGAAGGCCATGAAGGGGATTCCACACACGGGGCAGGACAGGGCGACGCTGTTGGCCGCCCTTGGACAGGCGTCCAAGGGAGGAGCAGGACGCGAGGCAGCCCTGGCCGTTAAGGCCTTCGCAGATGAGTGGTGCAATGGGGTGAAGGGAGATCAGGAGGAGCCTGGATCTGAACCCGAGGATGAAGAAGTAGAGGATCAAGAGTGGGAAGGTTATGAAACAGATGTGCAGCAACCAGAGGAGCTCAGGGAGGTCCAAAGGTGGCAGCAGCAGGCAAGGGCCGCGCCCACCCCAGTTTCCAGATAGGCCAGAGAGGAGGTGCTGTCAGATTCCTGGGTCAGGAATTACACAGGAGGGACACAGCCAAGCTGGCAGATCCAGGAGCCGCCCAGGGGGCAGGCAGACGGCAGGGAACAGCCAAGCTGGCAGAGCCAGGAGCCGCCCAGGGGGCAGGCAGACGGAAAGAAACAGCCAAGCTGGCAGAGCCAGGAGCCGCCCAGGGGGCAGGCAGACGGCAGGGAACAGCCAAGCTGGCAGAGCCAGGAGCCGCCCGGGGGCAGGCAGACGGAAAGAAACAGCCAAGCTGGCAGAGCCAGGAGCCGCCCAGGGGGCAGGCAGACGGAAAGAAACAGCCAAGCTGGCAAAGCCAGGAGCCGCCCAGGGGGCAGGCATACGGCAGGGAACAGCCAAGCTGGCAGAGCCAGGAGCCGCCCAGGGGGCAGGCAGACGGAAAGAACCAGCCAAGCTGGCAGAGCCAGGAGCCGCCCAGGGGGCAGGCATACGGCAGGGAACAGCCAAGCTGGCAGAGCCAGGAGCCGCCCAGGGGGCAGGCAGACGGAAAGAAACCGCCAAGCTGGCAAAGCCAGGAGCCGCCCAGGGGGCAGGCATACGGCAGGGAACAGCCAAGCTGGCAGAGCCAGGAGCCGCCCAGGGGGCAGGCAGACGGAAAGAAACAGCCAAGCTGGCAGAGCCAGGAGCCGCCCAGGGGGCAGGCAGACGGCAGGGAACAGCCAAGCTGGCAGAGCCAGGAGCCGCCCAGGGGGCAGGCAGACGGAAATAAACAGCCAAGCTGGCAGAGCCAGGAGCCGCCCAGGGGGCAGGCAGACGGCAGGGAACAGCCAACATGGTAGAGCCAGGAGCCGCCCAGGGGGCCGGCAGAATACGGCAGGAGGACACAGCCAGGCGGGCCAGGCCAGAAGCCGCCCAGGGGGCAGGCAGAATCCGGCAGAGGATCACAGTCTGGCCCAGAGGAGAGAAAAAGCAGAGATGAGGCTGATCAGCCGCCACCCGAGAGGAGCAGAGGCTCCGCGGGCAGGGCCGGCAGACAGTCGTCCGGGGGCGGACAAGCCCAGGATGGGGCTGGCCGCAGAAACAGCCAGTACCAGCGCAGTCGCAGCCCATCAGGGGGCGACAGTAGCGGATCTGGATCAGACTCCAGTTCAGACGAGTCAGGGTCAGGTGGAGCGGACAGGCGCGGGCCAGGGGCCAGGCGGGAGTCCAGCGACCAGGAAATGAAGAGGCTCAAAAGGGAGCAGGCAAGGATGACCCTGCAGCTGCTGCAGCAGATGTTCCTGCAGCTGGCAGGGGTGGCCAAATATACCAAAATCCCAGCTATCCAAGGCAACGTGCCGGTGTTGGATATGTCACACCCGGGCGCGGTTGCAGCCAAGAAATATTGCCAAGCGTGTGGCTATTGGGGATGACACAACAGGCTGGCGCTGTCGGATGAACCACCGGCGCTGGCCGTGGTGGCAGGGGAAATTGTTGGATCCTGCCAGTCAACCTCGGCCATGGCCATGCTCGTGCGATCCCTGGCCAGGTTGTGGAACAACAAGCCTGCCAGTGTGGAGCCGTTGATGGTGGCCATCAGGGCAGCGCCCCACGCAGGGGACAGGGCCACCAAGGAGATGGAAAGGATCAGGGGGCAGTGGGCCGCTCCAGCAGAGGAGCAGTGCTGTGAGGTTTCCCTTCTTACCCTGTGGATCAGGGTGGTAAAGGAGGAGGTGGGGAAGCCGACCTCGGATGAGAGATCCGCGATCACCAACCTCACGCTGGGAGTCAAAACAACCTTGGATCCAGAGGTCAAGCCAGAGGAGACAGTGGAGGCGTTTGCGCACAGAGTCCTGTCCACAGCAGAGTTGCTGCAGATCTCCAGGGATGCAGTGGACTACTTTGGCAGAAGGCACTCGGTCTCGCATATGTTCTATGAGGGGCTGCCAGTGGCCACCAGGGGCAAGCTGAGCACGTTCGTAATCACGGTGCCAGGGTACTTGAATATGACCGATGAGGAGCAGATCACTGTACTGACGCAGCAGGTGGTGCTGTGGGAGAAGCTCGCCCTGGAAATGGGGGACCTGTCTGTCACAGATCACAGGCCTGCGGCAGAAGAGGAGAATGAGACGGAAGAGGGGGAAGAGACAGAAGAGGAGGAAGAGGAGCGAGAGGCTTCTTGGAAGCAGAGACTTTTTGGAGGAAGATATTCCTTGGATGAGGAGAGGCCAGTGTCACCCCGCGAGCGGTCCATAGATGGGCCAAGGTGGCGCTAGGCTTCCAACAAAGAGGAGGAATCGGCACTTGAAGGGTGCACCGATACCTGAACCTCAGGGAAGGCCAAGCCCAGAGCGGCAAGGCCGCTGAGCATATGACGATACCCACACCGTAACCGGCAGGAAAGGGCAGGAAACTGAGCAGCAGAAGACACTTTCAGGCGCAGCGCATCTGGTCCTAGTACACGGCAGGTGCTGGGCCGGCGGCCAGCGGGCCAACGGCGGATTATGCTAGGTGGCGACAAGACCTAGGGCAGCTACGGGTTATGAAAATTTGTTTCTCAAAGAGCCGCAGCAGCAAGGCTGCGGTAGGACATATGCTGAAGCAATGGGCGACAAGACTTGATTTTGTGGAGTAGTGATAGTACTCAAGGAGGCAGAATGCCGCTGCTGCGGCACACATTTCCTGTGGCCTTAAAGACCAGGCGTCTATGGCGCAGTGGGGCGAGAGCAGCGGTTATACTTAGCCTGGCCTGATGATTCTGATTAACAGCCAAGTTTGGTGCTGAGTAGCTGAGATGCTTAGAGTGACGCGCAGTATGTGCGCATTGCTTGCAGAGATTATGTGAATTTTGCCTTGAAGACAGCCTGACCCAGGCAGATACGTGTAGACGGCCTGAACCAGGCAGATGTATGTGTGTATATAGCCTGAACCAGGCAGAGGCGGAGAAGGCCTGAACCAGGCAGATTTGCTTTTACTTTGATCTTCTGAGGTGTACATATTGCCAGAAGTTTCTTCCTAACAGTACCGACCCCTTTTTCCGGCTCCCAGCGCATGCCCGATAGGCTTAACGCTGAGGAGCGGGGGGGCGAGTGAAGTAGTAGGGGCGGTACCCACGAGACAGGGACACCCAGACTTTCCCCTAGGCAGAGAGACTTCCTGCTAGGGCTGAACCTTACAGTAGCCAGTTAACAGCTCTTGTCTGAAGTGCAAGGAGCCTGTTTGTGAGTAGAAGGACACCTCTCTAAGGCGCCTTTACCGGAGATTACGGAGTTTACCATATTGGCGCGTTTACTGCTTTATGGTGCGACAGCTGTCACTATATATTACGGTATACGTGCCAGAACCGTTTAGGCCGCAGTTTGCGACCGCGGAGACTTCGCAGCTTCCCTGCGGATCCTCCTTATTTGAATAGGAACCTAGAAACCCGCTTACGCCAGGGGTTTAGCTGTCCCGTACTTTGAATTGGGCCTGCCGGGTCCCTGTATCCCGGCAATTGCCTAAACTAGTTACTTCGTCCCTTTCAAAAGGACAGACCTCTTATGTAACAAGCTCCGGCCGGCATCCAATGCATGAGGCCTGAGGTGTTCATAACGTCAGTACCTATATCAAGTCAAGACTAGCACAACCTCCGCTGAGACAGCAGAAGAACAAGACCTCAGTTGAGGAACGAGATCCCTGCAGAACAGTAGTTCGCAGTCTACGATCCCGTACCCCTCACCGCGTGTGACGCGGTAAGTGCACCTGATATTGCCCAGCTGGATCGCGACCATACAGCCAGAAAGCCGGTGCCTCCCAAAGATATTGCCTGACATTCAAATACAAGTTTCGAAGCTTAAATCGTTGAGCACCCGCAGCCAGTGAGTAGTCACTGAGTCTGCCCGTAGGCGTCCATCACTGTCGTGAGGAAGAAGTCCGCCACGGACCTGAAGCGGACATCTCGAGTGAAGTAGTAGGGGCGGTACCCACGAGACAGGGACACCCAGACTTTCCCCTAGGCAGAGAGACTTCCTGCTAGGGCTGAACCTTACAGTAGCCAGTTAACAGCTCTTGTCTGAAGTGCAAGGAGCCTGTTTGTGAGTAGAAGGACACCTCTCTAAGGCGCCTTTACCGGAGATTACGGAGTTTACCATATTGGCGCGTTTACTGCTTTATGGTGCGACACATACCCACTAGCAGAAACAATGACGCATGCTACAAGTATTGCAACACTCCACCACCACGGGTCACTCGGGGAAAGCGCCACGCAGGCGCTCATTACACAACGGCCAAATGTACTGCGTAGGGCGAATGTTGCAACACACAGTACTGCATATGCGCTTAAACGGAGGTTGCAACACGCAGCGCTGCATCTGCGCCTGAGTTTACAAATTTTTCTCCAACTGATGGTAGGCGCCGAGTTTAATACTACCGTAACCGTTGCTCCTCTAGACAGAATATCTTACCTACCTGTAGTACCGGTAGGTAGCCTTTCTAAGTTTGTGAGAACCCCATGGGAAACTTGTTTTCGTCAATGCACAATTGAGGGACTCGGGTCGTCTACAGTAAACACTACCTTCACTTGCTAAGTCTTACCTCGTAGACGGCATAGTCCCGCCGTAGTTCAATGACAAAACACCTCTGGGCCCGCTCAAAAGTCTCGCCCTAGGTAATTTGGTCTCTTCTTGCTCTTCAATTTGATCAAGCCAAACACTCCTTCATACAAGACAGCCCACTCATAGCAGCAGCCATGGCGGTCGACATGCAGCTTGCTGTCAGGCCGGGCACCGGAGGGGGCAACTGGTGCAGTGAATTGCTAGGTGCCTTGCTGGAGCTGGAGCTGGGATCAGCTGTTCCCAAACAGCGTCAGACAGCAACTGAACTACAGCTGCTGCCTGTCAGAGAGGTGTTAGCTAGTTGATGCAGCATATGAGCGGGCGCAGCTGGCAGAGGGGACCCCAGAGATCCTGCCACTGAACACAGGACTGCGGCCGCCTACCGCACCTGGTTTCAGTCTACAGCGGGCGGCCAGGGGCCACACCAGCCGAAGGGAGGGTGCTTGCGTGCACACAAACTTAAGGATGCAGCTCGGCGCCGTTAGCACGGCTGACACTGGAGGATGGCCCAGCGGTCAGCAGCGTGACAACGGTCTACCCCTTCAATTTCTCTCTTACTTTTCTCCTCATTTTCCTGTCCCCTGGTGTTTGTTTCGTTCTTTCCTCCCCTTTAGTAAGGCGCTCACGCGGCCGAGCCTTTTTGAGCAGGGCGCAGAGGCATAACGTCAATTACTTGCGAAGCCTGAACCCGTACAAGGCCAGGGCCGGGCTGGTCCCAACTGAAGCGTGAAAGCTCGCCGCATGTGGTTTGGTCCTGTCATTTGACCCAGTCATTTGACCAAAATAAACACTACCTTCATTTGCTAAGCCTGACCTCGAACACGGCCAGGGCTTGGTCCCGACTAAAGCGGGACATCCGACCGAGGGTGATATGGTCTCATTTGACCATTTAACATGACCTAGCTCGTCCTTTGACCAAAAGAAACACGACCTTCACTTTCGAAGGCCTGGCTGGTCCCGACGAAAGAGAGAAAACTAACCCGCCGACGGTGATTAGGTCTCCTTTGGCTCTGCCACCTGACGAAGTCATTTGACCAAGTCAAACATTACATTCACTTGCTGAGCCTGACCTCGTAAACAGCTAGGGCCTGGTCCCGACTGAAGCGTGACAGCCCGCCGAAGCTACAGCGGGGCCCGAGAAGGTCCGCTCGTCGCACTTCTTGCATTCCAAGGAAACGGACCTTAGGGGGGGGGCATGGAATAGCAGGGGCACGTCAGCGTAAACCCAGGACGTCCTCCTCTGCAGCTTAAGCCTGTCTGCCGCAGTGGTCACCCGTACGAGCACTCTGCCTGAGTACCGAGAGCAGGTTACCTGCAGGAGAATCCTACTTCTCCTATCTGCAGCAGAGGTCACCGGCACGAGCACTCTGCCTGCAGGAGCTTGCGAAGCTTGTTGTCTGAAGCAGTGGTAACCTGTAGGAGTCTCCTACTGTCTACAACAGTGGCCAGCTGCAGGAGCTTGCGCAGCTTGTTGTTTGAAGCAGTGGCGACCAGCCGTCCATCAGGAGCGTCCTACTTGTAGCAGAGTCCTACTTATAGCAGCATCCTACTGTCTGCAGCGGTGGTAACCTGCAAGAGCACCTCACCTGCAGGAGCTTGCGAAGCTTGCTGTCAGCCCGCATCGCCGCCGCCTGCTCCGCTGGCGAGAGCGGCTGCTGGTAATGCTCGTGCACCGCACGGAGCAGCCGACCCAGTGACACATCGCCGGACCTGTAGCTGCTCGACAGCTTCTCAGCCACGGCGGCGCCACAGCCGCCGAGGTCACCGCCGACTTCGAAGCCCCAGGAGGAGGAGGAGGAGGAGGAGGAGGCAACGTGAGAGCCAAAGGAGGCAGCCAGACGCCCGCCAGGGGGTCGGCGCGCGGCCCCGCCGTTGCCACCTGGCCCCCAATCGCTGGCCGCCTGGTTGCTGTGGATTTGGATAGTGTGGATCTGGTTTAGCTGGAGGACGTCGTGGCCCAGGAGGCCGTGTTCGTCCCGCGGTAGAAGCAGAGTCACGACAGGAGCCTGAAGCAGCAACAGGCATCTCATTGAAGCAACAGCTGCAGTGGCCGCAACGGCAGTAGCAGTAGCAGCAGTTAAGTAGCATCAGCCGTTATAGCAGCGTGACAGCAGCAAAAGTAGCATCAGCAGTTACAGCAGCGTGACAGCAGTAAAAGTAACATCAGCAGTAACAGCAGCGTGACAGCAGTAAAAGTATCATCAGGAGTTACAGCAGCGTGGCAACAGTAAAAGTAACATCAGCAGTTACAGCAGCGTGACAGCAGTAAAAGTAACATCAGCAGTTACAGCAGCGTGACAGCAGTAAGAGTAACATCAGCAGTTACAGCAGCGTGACAGCAGTAAAAGTAACATCAGCAGTTACAGCAGCGTGACAGCAGCAAAAGTAGCATCGGCAGTAACAGCAGCGTAACAGCAGGAAAAGTAACATCAGCAGTAATAGCAGCGTGACAGCAGTAAAAGTAACATCAGCAGTTACAGCAGCGTGACATCAGTAAGAGTAACATCAGCAGTTACAGCAGCGTGACAGCAGTAAAAGTAACATCAGCAGTTACAGCAGCGTGAAAACAGTAAAAGTAACATCAGCAGTTACAGCAGCGTGACAGCAGTAAAAGTATTATCAGCAGTTACAGCAGCGTGACAGCAGTAAAAGTGACATCAGCAGTAACAGCAGTGTAACAGCAGTAAAAGTAACATTAGCAGTTACAGCAGCGTCAGGATGGGAGCCTGAAGCAGCGGCATGCATCTCATTGAAGCAGTACCAGCAGGAGTGGCAGTAGCAGCAGTAGCGGTAACAACAGCGTAACAGCAGAAATAGCAGCATAACTGCAGTAAACGTAGCATCAACAGCAACAGCAGCGTCACCTTGGGAGCCTAATGCAGCAAGAGATACAGTATTAGCAGAGGTTGATAGTGTTTAGGGTTTAGGGTTTAGACTAAACTAGGCTTGATATGACAACATCTGATTGAAGCAGCAGCAGCAGCAGTAGCAGCAGCGACAACAGCAGCAGTATCATCATCATCATCAGCAGCAGCAGTATCAGCAATTGCAACATCGGTTGTTGCAGCAGTAACAGCAGCCGCAGCAGCAGCAGCGGCACATTGGGAGCCTGAAGCAGCGCAATAATTGCAGTCATAGCAGAGGTTGATAGGACAACACCTGATTGCAGAAGCAGCAGTAGCAAAATCAGTAGCAGCAGCAACAACAGCAACAGTAGCAACAATAGCAGCAGCAATAGCAGCACCAGCTACCCACCTTGACGGATCCTTACAAGTATCTCTGCACTTAACAACCACAACAAGCAGCATATAGCAAGAAATCACCGAAAGGGTGATTGAGCATGGAAATGAATGAGTACAGTTGCAGCATGTGTAGCTGACTTGTAGCTGACTTGTAGCTGAAGCAAGCTTCAGTTTCCAGAGTGGCACCCTCACCCAACGTCCCTCCTGAGGAAGCCCACACCTTCATGACGCACTCTCCGAAATCTGCAGCGTCCACTGGCAGCATCGCCCCGCCCCAGCCGGCGCCCCCCAGCTGACTACAGCCCTCGGGCAGCTCGGCGCCGCATCCGCCGGCGGCCGCCGCGCCGGGCTGGCTGTACCGCAGGACCGTGCCGGGACTGGGCGGCTCCGAAACAGTCCAAGTCAGATCCTCTAACAAAGAGGCCGGCGCGAACGTGCTTGCTGAGAGGTGTGAGAGGTGTGAGAGTATATGAGAGGTGTGATAGGTATGAGAAGTGTGAGAGGCGTGAGCAGTGTGAGAGGTGTGGACAAGAGCAGTGGTGCCCAGTACGTGGGGCTGGTGGGCAGGCGGGCGGGCAAGGGTAGGTGAGCAAGCGTGCATTACAGGCTGGTACGAGGAGAGGTGACGCTTGAGGGTTGTCCAACCCGCCTTGATCCCCAACACAAGCTGCCTCCTGGCCCCAGCAGAGGCCAGAATATGACCTAGTTAAGCGCTAGTTGGGGGTTCAGGATATGAACCATAAAATCTGGATGTTACCAGAAGAACATCCAGACAATCAGACATGGACCACCCATTGCCTCGTCCCAACCTGGAGTACTTTTCTGCTGCCTTGATCCCCAGCACAAGCTGCCTCCTGGCCCCAGCACAAGCTGCCTCCTGGCCCCAGCACAAGCTGCCTCCTGGCCCCAGCACAAGCTGCCTCCTGGCCCCAGCACAAGCCAGATTACTGCCTAGTTAATCAGTTAAGCACTACCAGTAGTGCAGGGTTGAGGATACGAACCATGAACCTTTAACCCAGAAGAGCACACTGGTGTGCACCCACCATTGCCTCGTTCCTGCCAGGAGCTCTTCTCCGACGCCTTGATCCCCAACACGAGCTGCCTCCTGGCCCCAGCAGACGCCAGGAGAGGCTCATCACACGCTGCCGCTTCCGCCGCGCTTGTGCGCTCGGCAACGCCGGTCGCTGCTGGCCCGGCGCACGACGGGCACCGCTCGCTGCCGCTGGAAGGCTCGGCGCCTCCCACACCGTCCAGGCGGCGGCCTCCGGCGCCGGGGCCACCGGGGCCGCCTCCTCTTGCTAGGCCGTCACGGCCCTGGTGATGCGGTCTCTGAGCTGGTTTTGGAGCAGCTGCGTCCTCAGCTCGGTGCAGGGAGCGGCAGACGTCTGCAGACAGGTGGAGAAGCTTCGGAGGGTGCCTGCCGCTGAGGAACCTGTGTAGAAGGTGTGTGTGAGGTGTGGGGGGAGTAGTTTGTATTAGGTTTCATGGTCTAGCCTACATGCATCGGAGGGGGCCTGTCGCTGAGGAACCTGCGTAGAAGGTGTGTGTGTGTGGTGTGTGTGGGGAGTCGTTTGTATTAGGTTTCATGGTCTAGGCCACATGCATCGGAGGGGGCCTGCTGCTGAGGAGCCAGCATGGCAGGTGTGCGTGTGGTGTGTGGGGAGAGTAGTGTGTATTAGGTTTCATGGTCTAGGCTACATGCTTTGGAGGGGGCCTGCCGCAAAGGATCCTGCGTGGCAGGTATGTGTGGGGGTGGGGAGAAGGGTTAATGCTTCAGGTATATGTGTTGGGCCTGACACCGAGGAACCTGCATGGAAGGCATGCGGCCATGCGTGTATGGGGGGGGAAGGGTTTGGGCTTCATAGTTAGGGTATAGGCTTTGGAGGGGGCCTACCGTAGATGAACCTGCTTGGAAGGCATGTCTGTGGGGGGGAAAGAGGCTCACAAGTTAACTTATGGTTCAGAGTATTGGGGTCCTGCTGCAAAGGAACCTGCGTAGAAGGTCAGCGTGTGTGAAGATTAGTTTTCATGGTTTAGGCTACATGCTTTGGAGGGGGCAGATGAACCTAAGTGGAAGGTATGCGTGTGTGGGGGGAGGAGGAGGGCTGAGGGTTTACGCACGGTTCATGGTATTGGCTTCGGAGGGGGCCTGCCACAGAGGTCACATAATTTGGAGGGGGCCTGCCACAGAGGTCACATAATTGGGAGGGGGCCTGCCACGGAGGTCACATAATTTGGAGGGGGCCTGCCACAGTGGTCACATAATTTGGAGGGGGCCTGCCACAGAGGTCACATCATTTGGAGGGGGCCTGCCACATAGGTCAAATAATTTGGATGGGGCCTGCCACGGAGGTCACATAATTTGGAGGGGGCCTGCCACAGAGGTCCTATGATTTGGAGGGGGCCTGCCACGGAGGTCACATAATTTGGAGGGGGCCTGCCACAGAGGTCACACAATTGGGAGGGGGCCTGCCACAGAGGTCACATAATTTGGAGGGGGCCTGCCACAGAGGTCACATACTTTGGAGGGGGCCTGCCACTGAGGACACATAATTTGCTCTCATGCTGCCAGCATGCACCGTATCAACCTGTAGCAGCTCGACAGCTTCTCAGTCACAGCGGCGCCGCAGCCGTCGAGGTCACCGCCGACTTCGAAGCCCCAGGAGGAGGAGGAAGAGGCACCGTGAGAGCCAAAGGAGGCAGCCACGCGATAAACATAATTTTCTCCAATGATGCCAGCATGCACCTTATCAAACTCTTCACAGACAGCAAATGGCGGCTGGGGTACAGCCAGGCTAGTTTAGGGTGTAAGGGTGTAAGGTCAAGGGTTTTAAACCCTTAGCCCTAAGCACCTCATCAGGCTCTGCGCGAACAGCACGTGGCAGCCTAGGTTTAACCAGCGCTAAACCCTGTCAGGCTCATCTTGGGCTTAAGGTCCAGGATTCAGGGTTCAGGATTTCATCAACCCTACGCACCTCATAAGACTCTTCACGGACAGCACATGGCAGCCGAGGTCCAGCCAGCAGTAAGCCCTGTCAGGCTGGCATACCACATACTCCATCCCGCTGCCCAGCTGCCCTTCCCTCGACACACACACACATGCCCCAGCCGCACGCAGCAGCAGCTCGATCTGCAGGCAGAGCGCGGGCTTGCTGTCGGCGTGATCCGGATCCAGATCTACGGCTGGTTCCGGATCTAACGCGGGATCCAGGCCGACCAGCGCGCCCCGCCCAAAGTCAGCCAGCAGGGCCGTCCAGGGCTGGGACATGCAGTGGGGGGCGATGGCACCTATCCCCACGAATGTCGTTGGCTGCCCCGGCGCCGCCATGGAACCAGCCGCTGCGGGGTCGCCGGCAGAGCCCATCACAGCATCGGCATCGGCATCTGCATGGGCCTGGGAATCAGCATAGGCATCAGCATCTGTGCTGTCCCCTACTGGTCTTTCGTTAGACGTTGTGCCTCGCCAAACCAACCTTGCAGTCGCATCTGCGTCCGAGGGATTGACCGCACCACCGCCTTCGGCTGGGGTGGCCGCCGCCGCCACCCCCAAACTTGGCGCGCTGAAACGTGTAGCTGTGGCACCTGCCGTTGCTGACACTTCCAGGCAGGGCTCGCTACAATCCACTGCAGGGGCAGCAGCACCTGCGATATCTAGGCAGGCCCCTGTGGCCTGCCAGTCGGAAGAGGCATGCCCCGCATTTCCTCCGGAACCGGCAACTCGCTCCCCGGGAGTCCGTCCAAAGCTCAGCTTCCGCGCTAAGTTTGCATTCTGCCTTGAGGGCGATGCCTCACGCCTCGGGAACCCGCCCACGTCGTCAAACGCTCCTGGGGCGGTAGGTAAAGAACAAGCGGCATCGGCGCAGCAGGACATTGGAGATGCGGCAGCGGCGGAGCGATGCCCGGCAAGTCCCGGCTCGAGCGACTGACTGGCGTCAGTTGAGCAAGGCAATGGCTGCCCGTTGCCATGGAGCGCTGGAAGAGGATCGGCCAGGGAGCGGACGGATTGAGCGGGGCGGTCCGTCAAGCGTGCCGGAAGGATGCCGCTGATGAGCGGAAGAGAGGGAGACTCTTCCGACTCCGACTCCTCCATCGCATCCTCCGCGTTCTCCATATCATCCCCCTCTGAGGATTTCTCCCCCTTCGGTGATTCCTTCTCAAAGGGATTCTCTTCCTCCGTAGACTCCTGCTTTGATGCCTCCCCCTTCGAGTCATCCTCAAGCTGCATTGAGCAGGCATTGCGGTCCGACCCCTGGACAGAGGGAGGCAACGTCATGTCTGACTGAGGGCTATCCCCAAGCGTACCATCCGTTCGACGGCAGCCTTCCGCAGCGCCATCCCCTCCTCCGCCGAGAGCAGAGGCAGCGGCGGCGGCGGCGGGCGCCGCCCCACTGGCCATCCCTCCCAGCAGCAGGCGACGCGGGGAGGACGGCGGGCTCCGCCGCTGCTCCCCGAACAGCAGCGGTGGCTCCCTCCGCTCCCCGCCCCGCCCTGCGGCGCTGCTGCAGGCGTCCCGGCGCGGCGTGCTACCACCAGCTGCCAGATCAGCGTCCACCAAGCAGGCCTGCTGGCTGGCCTTGAGGCGGACGCACGAGGCTTTTTGAGAGGGCTGCTGCACACCACTATTTAGGCCACTGCCAAACTCCGAGCACGCCGCTGGCGACGCAGAAGCCAAACGCAAACGACCTAGGTCGGAGTGCACGGAGCAAGGCCTGGAGGCAGCCCCGCCCCTGCCCCCGTCCCTGTCCCCGCTCCTGTCTCCAGCCCCGCCCCTGCCCCCATCACCGTCCCCGCCACAGCCCCCCACCCCGCCCCCGCCCCCATCCCTGCCCCTGCCACCAGCCCCGCCTTCTGCGCCAAACCCTCGGTGCACTGCCGAGCGTGACACGGTTCCATAAGCTGCGTCCTCAGGCTCGGGGCGAGCCCAAGGCGATCCGCTCTTGCCGTTTGAATCTATCGGCAAGCATGCTGGCTGCTGCTGCTCACGTCCCTGCTCTTCCTTCTGCTGCTGTACCTGCCGCAACGTTGAGTCCTGCCGGAGCTCACTCATCTGACGGTCCTGCTGCTGACACAGCGTCAACTGTCTCAAAAGCTCGGCAACGGGCAGGCCACCCGACGGGCTGCCGTCGCCGATCGGAGAGCCGGACCCTGGCGGATCGCCCGCCAGCCGGACAGGCGGATGGGCAGCGGGCCCGGTCGCTAGCAGGGGTGGCTCTAGCTGAACCTCTCCCACCCACACTTCCTGCTGTATCTGATCCTTATGCTCACTACCCCATGCATTATGATCGGGAGACAGTGCATTCAGCAGGGATGGCTCTCGCTGCACCTGCCCCAGCCACGCTTTTGGCTGCACCTGCATCTTCTGCATTCCCTCCCATGCATCCTCATCGGTAAATGGTGCAACTACCTCGCCCGCAGCCCGCTCCCGAGCCTCCGCCGCGTCCCACACCTCCCCCGAGTGCGACGCCCATGGCGGCTGCACCTGCACCTTCTGCAAACCCTTCCATGCATTCACATCGGTAAACGGTGCAGCCAGCACGCCCGCTGCCCGCTTCCCAGCCTCCGCTGCGTCCCAAGGCTCCCGCGGATGCGATTCCCAAGGTGGCTGCCCCCTCTGCCCTGAACACTGCTGCATATGTTGCCGCTGTTGCTGCTGTTGTTTCTGTTGCCCCAGCTGTTGTTGCTCCAGCTGCTGCTGTTGCTCCGGCTGTTGTTGCTGTTGCTCCACTGGCTCCTGTACCGGAAACAGCGCCCAGGGCAGCCTAGGCGGATCGTCCAAGTCCATGGCGTCGAGTCCCGGGGAGAGAGAGGCCGGGTAGTTGTTGGGGATGCTGCAAGCCTGCCGGTGTAGCGGGCTGACCGAGGCTGTGGAGGGCGAGGGGTGGGAAGAAGGTAGGGTGACTGGGTGAGACAGAAAGGTGTGCGTGCTGCCTCCAGGGCTGGTCGGGCAGGCATGCAAAGCAAAAATGGGAGTAAGTTGGGAGAAAAAGAAACATTTAGGGAGAATTGAGAGGAAGAAAGGGGGGGGGGAGGGACAGGGGAGACGGGGCCAGAGGGACGGGAGATGGGGGGGAAATTGGACAATGAAGAGAGGATGAGAAGACATTGGACAGGGGAAAAGGGAGCAGGGGGGGAATATATACCACAATGGCATACCACAAGTTCTACAACCAAGGCCAAAGCAGCCTTGCCGCAGTGCTAGTTGGGCGTTTTTGAGGGAGGGGAGGGCTGGTCTCGATGGGGTCATGAACCGGGCTCCAGAATGCTGGTTGGGCGTTTTGGAGGGACGGGGGGGGGGGATCATGTCTCGATGGAGATATGGGCTCCGGTAATTAATGGTAAATGCTGAATCAGCAGTGCTGGTTGGGTGTTTTGGATCGATGGGGCCATGAACCGGGCTCCGGTCATTTATGTTTAATCAGTAGTGCCGTGCAATTGCGCCGTAATTCAGAAATTGTGTAAGTAATGACGGTCCTGTGCTGGTAAAAAGTAGCAGAAGTTGCCTTGGAATTACGGTGGTTGAAACTCAGCTACGCCATTCAACCACCTAAGGACCGTATTCGGCAAAACAACGGGCAATCAGTCCCCGGCATCACAACACTACCCCATTGCCACACAGCAAACGCTTGGGAGAAAGTCCCTGAAGAACCCAAACCCACTGCCGCCCCGCTCCTCCTCCTCCTCCCGCCCTTGCTCCACCACCCAGCCTTGCTCGTCCAACTGCTCTCCTCATCGTTCCTAGCTTCCTGTCTCTGGTCCTCCTCCAGTTCCTGCTCCTGCACTCGCCCCTATTCCTCCTCCTGCTCCCCTAACCGCTCCTGCTTTTGCACCTGCTCCCACCCTTGCACCTCCTCCTCCTCCTACCTTCTCCACTCATAATCTACCCCCATACCTGGCCCTTCTCATGCTCCCTTAACTGCTCCTGCTTACGCACCCGTTCCCACTCTTGTACCTCCTCCCGACCACGCTCCCACTCCTGCACCTGCTCCCACTCCCAACCCTGCCCCTGCTTCTGTTTCCCTAACCGCTCCTCCTCCTGCTCCCGCACCTGCCCCTGCTCCTGCACTCGCCCCTATTCCTCCTCCTGCTCCCCTAACCGCTCCTGCTTCTGCACCTGCTCCCACCCTTGCACCTCCTCCTCCTCCTACCTTCTCCACTCATGATCTACCCCCATACCTGGTCCTCCTCCTGTTCCCCTAACCGCTCCTGCTTCTGCACTTGCTCCCACCCTTGCACCTCCTCCTCCTCCTACCTTCTCCACTCATGATCTACCCCCATACCTGGTCCTCCTCCTGTTCCCCTAACCGCTCCTGCTTCTGCACCTGCTCCCACCCTTGCACCTCCTCCTCCTCCTACCTTCTCCACTTATGATCTACTCCCATACCTGGTCCTCCTCCTGTTCCCCTAACCGCTCCTGCTTCTGCACCTGCTCCCACCCTTGCACCTCCTCCTCCTCCTACCTTCTCCACTCATGATCTACCCCCATACCTGGTCCTCCTCATGTTCCCCTAACCGCTCCTGATTCTGCACCTGCTCCCACCCTTGCACCTCCTCCTCCTACTACCTTCTCCACTTATGATCTACCCCCATACCTGGTCCTCCTCATGTTCCCTTAACCGCTCCTGCTTCTGCACCTGCTCCCACCCTTGCACCTCCTCCTCCTACTACCTTCTCCACTCATGATCTACCCCCATATCTGGTCCTCCTCCTGCTCCCCTAACCGCTCCTGCTTCTGCACCTGCTCCCACCCTTGCACCTCCTCCTCCTCCTACCTTCTCCACTCATGATCTACCCCCATACCTGGTCCTCCTCCTGCTCCCCTAACCGCTCCTGCTTCTGCACCTGCTCCCACCCTTGCACCTCCTCCTCCTCCTACCTTCTCCACTCGTGATCTACCCCCATACCTGGTCCTCCTCCTGCTCCCCTAACCGCTCCTGCTTCTGCACCTGCTCCCACCCTTGCACCTCCTCCTCCTCCTACCTTCTCCACTCATGATCTACCCCATACCTGGTCCTCCTCCTGTTCCCTTAACCGCTCCTGCTTCTGCACCTGCTCCCACCCTTGCACCTCCTCCTCCTCCTACCTTCTCCACTCATGATCTACCCCCATACCTGGTCCTCCTCCTGCTCCCCTAACCGCTCCTGATTCTGCACCTGCTCCCACCCTTGCACCTCCTCCTCCTCCTACCTTCTCCACTCATGATCTACCCCCATACCTGGTCCTCCTCCTGCTCCCCTAACCGCTCCTGCTTCTGCACCTGCTCCCACCCTTGCACCTCCTCCTCCTCCTACCTTCTCCACTCATGATCTACCCCCATACCTGGTCCTCCTCCTGTTCCCCTAACCGCTCCTGCTTCTGCACCTGCTCCCACCCTTGCACCTCCTCCTCCTCCTACCTTCTCCACTCATGATCTACCCCCATACCTGGTCCTCCTCCTGTTCCCTTAACCGCTCCTGCTTCTGCACCTGCTCCCACCCTTGCACCTCCTCCTCCTCCTACCTTCTCCACTTATGATCTACTCCCATACCTGGCCCTTCTCCTGTTCCCTTAACCGCTCCTGCTTCCGCACCCGTTCCCACCCTTGCAACTCCTCCCGCCCCCGCTCTTGCCCCCGCACCAGCTCCCGCACCCGGCCCCCACCACTGCACCCAACCCTGCCCCTCCTCCTCCCTTCCTCGCACCTGCTCCTACCCTCGTACCTGATCCTCCTCCTCACTTCCCCGCTCCTGCTCAAGCACCAGCTCAGCTCTGATGCCACCAGTCGCCCGATTTTAGCAATGGGTCGCCGCCCTGCGGTACACGAAGCGGCTCCCCTGCTCCTGCTTGGCCCGCACCCTGGCCGATACCTGTTCATGCTCCCCCTCCCGTCCCTCCTCCCACTACACCCACACCCTGGCTGAGACCTGCTCCTGCTCCCCCTCCCGTCCCTCCTCCCACTACACCCACACCCTGGCTGATACCTGCTCCTGCTCCCCCTCCCGTCCCTCCTCCCACTTCACCCGCACCCAGGCCGATACCTGCTCCTGCTCCACCTCACATCCCTCCTCCCACTATACCCGACCCTGGCTGAGACCTGCTCCTGCTCCCCCTCCCGTCCCTCTCCCCACTACACCCACACCCTGGCCGATACCTGCTCCTGCTCCACCTCCCGTCCCACCTCTCACTACACCCGCACCCTGGCTGGTACCTGCTCCTGCTCCCCCTCCCGTCCCTCCTCCCACTACACCCGCACCCAGGCTGATACCCGCACCCCCTCCCGCTCCCGTCCCTCCTCCCACTACACCCGCACCCAGGCTGATACCCGCACCCCCTCCCGCTCCCTCACCTCCTTCCGCTGGCCCCGCACCCTGGCCAGGGCTCGGGCAGGGCAGCGCCCACGCCTTTGCCGCCATATAGGGCACGCCAGCTTCCGTCCTCCCTGCTGCAAGAGCTGTACCAGCTCCAGCCGTGGAGGCTGTGACAGCTTTGGTCCCAGAAATCAAAAATTCCACCCTCCCTTCCGCAAGGGCTGCGCCCCTTTCCACCCTCCCAGGCGCAAAGGCTGCGCCAGCTTCCGCCTTCTCCGCCATAAGCGCCGCGAAAGCTTTCCTCCCAGGAAGCAACAAGGAGGGGCGGCAGGTAACCGCACCAGAGGGTGTTCCAAGGCTCCAGTCAGGCAAGGGCCTCGGGCCTGCACCTGGCGGCCCCAGCGGCGGTTGCGGCAGCCGCTCATCCTGGTTGAAACGCGGGAGTAGGTTGGGATGGTTGAGGTGGTTGAGCGGCAGCCAGGCGGCTCCGCACCCTGGTTGGGCCCCCTCCTCCTCTCCTCGCTCCTCCTCCTTGATAGGCGAGGGCCAAGAGAGCAGCGGGTTGGCAGGGGCCAGAGGTACCCCGGCACCCACACGCGCACCCGCAGCTGATCTCGCTGCTGCCGGTGCTGCCGGTGGGGGGGATCCCTCACCCTCACGTGGCTGAGATCTCCCAAGGTGCCATGGGCCGGCCTGTTGCTGCCTGGCTGGCTGCAGCTGCTGCTGTGACTGTTGCTGCTGCCAGGCTGGTTGCTGCTGCTGCTGCGACTGATGCTGTTGCGACTGCTGCTGCTGCCAGGCTGGCTGCTGTTGCTGCAGTTGTTGCTGCTTCTGTTGCTGCTGCCAGGCTGGCTGCTGCTGTTGTGACTGCTGCTGCTGCCAGGCGGGCTGTTGCTGCTGCTGTGACTGCTGCTGCTGCCAGGCTGGCGGCGGCGGTGGGCCTGTCTCCATCTGCGAGAAGCGCATGCGCCAAGGGGTGGGCGCAGCAGGCACATCCGAGCCGGGGGAGAGAACCTCGGCCGCGTCGGATCCAAAAGAGAGGTCCTCGGCCGCGTTGGGGAGATGGGGCCCGGGAACACCGTGCGGAGCATCGTCAAAGGCCCGAGGTAGTGGTGCTGGACCGCTCGCATCGTACTGCGTGTCCTGCTGCTGCTGATTGTACGGCTGCTGCTTCGGCTGTTGCTGAAAAGTGTTTTCTATTCCCCAGATGCTGCCCTCACGACATGGCGGTACCTGCGGCTGCGGCTGCTGATGCTGCTGGTGCCTCTGTGACGCATCGGTGGTTTTCACGAGCACGTGATCCTCCAACAGCTGCTTCTGCTGCCGCTCCTGCTGTTCCTGCTCCTGTTGTTCCTGCTTCTGTTGCTGCCAGGCTGGCTGCTGTACTTGTCCCTTCCTACGTCCGCCGGCATCTGCAGCAAGTCCATCATCAGCAAATGGCTGCTGCTGATCCTTCCATCGCGCGTCCGTGGCTGCCACAAGCACGCTGTTGTCGAGCTGCGGCTGCTGAGACATGCTCATCACCCATGGGGCGCGCGGAGGCACGCTGGCGTTGATGCGGGGAGGCATGCCGGCGTTGGTTGCTGCACTAGTGCCTGCTGTGGGGGGGGCCAGCTCTAGCGACAGTGCATGATGCATGATGGCAGATCCGGCGGATCCGGTAGATCCGTTGCCGTCTTGCGTGGCAGGCCCGTCCAGCTGGATGATCAGCCGGGCGTGTCCCACGGATGCCGCTGGAAGGCCCGTTCGAGCAGAGGCTGCACAACCCTGCTGCAAAAGGTTTTGAGTTTGGGGTAGAGGGTTGAGCAGAAGCTGTGCTACCCTGCTGCGCTACCTTGCTGTGCAAGCATATGGTTAAGGGTTCAGGGTTCAGGGTTGAGCAGAAGCTGTGCTACCCTGCAGCGCTGCCTTGCTGTGCAAGCATATGGTTAAGGGTTGAGAGTTCGGGGTTGAGCAGAAGCTGAGTTACCCTGATGCGCAAATACCCAAACACCCATTCAGCTATTGATCCTGCTATGGATCTGCCAGAGATTTTCGGATCTGCTGCTATAAGATAACGGTCAAGGAAGGAGTGCCTTTGCCTACCAGAGGCTCTAGAGCGCTAAACGGCGCGGTGCTGACTCGCTTGCCATGCTGCTTGCATGCTGCCAGCCACTCCAGGGTGACGACCTCCTGAGGCCAGGTGGCCCGGTCCGCCACCAGGCTGCGTAGTTTCTCTGTCGACAGATCACAACCGGCTTGCACGAGCACGTGCGTGCACTTCCTGCTGAGATTCGCAGTGTACCTGGGGAAGTCGGAAAGATATCAGAGTTTGGGGTTGCCGTTATAGGACTAAAGGTAGGGTTCGAAACCTAGGGGTGTGCCTAAAACCTAGGGGTGCGCCTAGAACCTAGGAGTGTGCCTAAAAAAAATGGAGATCTGGGGGGCTTTGAGCACGTTTGGAAAATATATTCCTCGCAACCATGCATTTGGGGCTGTGAGCAGATGTAGAATGGTCGTCCCATAAGTCCATGTCGTTGGGGCTTGGACAAGATCATGCGTGAACTTCTTGATCAGGTTTGGGGTATGACTAGGGCGAAGGCCTTCTTGTCAGGGAAATCATTCCGCATGGATGTCATACGAGTCCATGTGTTTTGGGCTTTGAGCTCATGTGGAGGGTGTCCCATGCGTCCATGCGTTCCTCGGTCAGTCCCCTGCCAGTGGGTGTGCCGTGTTGTATTGCCACGGTATCTTCACGGTTGTTTATATACCATGGCCCCTCGTGCCTTTGACTTGCCTGCCTCCAGCTTTTTCAATCTCCCACTGTACTTGCAGCTTGATGACTTTGCCCAGCCCGCTGGTCGTACAAACGATGCCGTCCGCCCACGGATTCGCGATGAATGCCATCGAATCCGTCAGATTGGAATCAGGAGGTCAGGAAGGGCTGTTCATTTGTCATGACAGGTAATATTTGAGTTTTCAATTGACAAGTTAACAGATGTGCAGCTGTGCAGCACGAAAACAGGAAGAGCGTCGCACAAGACAACTTATTAAGAAAGAAAGGATGAGACATAAAATGAAAGGGTGTCTTTGGTACTGTTATAATTATTTTCCTAAGCTTGCGCAGCCATTCTGCTTGCGCAGTTCTTAGCCCCGACAGCTAAGCTGAAAGCTGAGCAATTGAGTTTCTCATTGGATCTAGTCGTTGGAGGCCTGCCTCCTGGCCTGCCCACTGTCATCTGGTAGCTACCAGAGCTGCTTCTCTTGACATGCATTCCACCGAGTGGTGCATTCTTAACCGAGAGCTCGATATGAAGGATCTGGACGAGGAGCAAGGTCTATTAAAAGACAACCTGACGCACCCGCAGCCGATATTCGCAGACGCAAGCGCTTCTGAGGCGCGCGTTGTCCCTCCTCCGGGAATGGGTCGTATCGATCAAGCTGGAACGGAAGATTACAGCTGGGCCTGCATCTGGGCTGAAATTGTATGATATGCGAGGTGCGTGAGGTGTGAAGCGCATGGGCAGTTGCATCCTAATTCCTAGCTCTCACCACCACCACACGCACATGCACATGCTGCATGACAGGAGGGAGGAATGGCGGGAGTACCTGTCCCATGCATCATAACTGATGCTTCGCAAGACTTCAAAATATCACAATGTCGCCATTCACCTGACCGGTCACGGTATATGCCACTGGTACCGTATACGGTACCCTGCCGTATACGCCACTTCGCCTGAATTTGAATAAGGTGCCCAGCTGGCTCTCTAAGCAGAGGCAACTCTGGTTCATATCCCCAGACTTGATTTTGCATGTGCCTACCAATTTGGGGCTCTGAAACCATATATGAGGGATTGGGGTGTAAAAAAGGAGTCGTGTTACACCGACAACCTTCTGAACAGTTGGGCGCCCACGCGGCCGAGCTTTGAGCGGGCCCAGAGGTGTAACGTTATTAACACCGACGACCAGTAAAATGTTGCCTGAGGAACTGCAAAGTATCTGTGACACCGCCAAGAGGCCGACTGTCAATCGCCAAGCACTGGTGCTTTAGAGTGTCCAACCCTTTTTCTGCAGATACATCATCCCAGTGGTGGTGGTCAATGTCATCTTGCTCGTGGTCGTCCTTGTTTGGTTCTTGACAAAATAGCACTATCCAGCGGTACGCTCTTCAGCGGCAACCAGGGGTACACGCTCGGATACCACGCAGCAGTACACTGTCCAGTGTCACCCGGCAGTACAGTCCAGTGGTACCTAGCGGTACACTCTCTGGTGGTATCTTGAGTTGCTCTTGGCATCCTGTAGCCTCGTAGTGAGCGAAATAACCAAGGGTAGGACGCCTTGCTTTGAAGGTCTGAAAGGCCACTGGTTTGTCATGACCTCTGAACTCTCTTATCCAGCATCAAGGGCCCAAGGTCAATGTCACTTGTCCTATGCATGTAGTCCTATGCTCCGCTGGACTGAACAAAGGTTACAAAGAAGCAGCTCTGCCACGCCGAGATGGCATTCATGAAACCCTAGCTTAAACTGCTGGCAAGCAGGTGCTGTGGGCTGAAACCATGTCGTCAAGGATACTGTCAGGGCTCTTTTATGTGTGTTATGTTGGAACTTGTATCCTCACCCAACCTGCTGGTCTCGCGCTTGTTTCTCGCGTTGCAAACTTACAGTTGAGTGGCGCAAGCTAGTTGTTGCTGCGATTTGTGCACGAACCTGCAAGAGAAAGGCCCCTTATCTTAACAAGTACGATGAAAAGGGGAATTGCCTCCAACCGTTCCGACACCTTCCTAATTTTGGAAATAGGTGGTGATCAGCAGATTCTTTTTTTTCACATTTGCATCCGTGCGTTCATGCTTTTAGGCCTTGTTGTCTACACCTTGGGGTTCATTCCCACATCACAGGTTCGTGGTTGTGTTTCCGTGGCTTGCCTATGAGAGTCACCGTTTTCCCGGTCACTCTCCCTGGCTATATTTAATTATTTACCCGTGTGCGTTCTCTGGGAACCTGTCCTTCGCATCAAAAATGATATGTCCTGCTGGACAGGGAAAACAAATGTCAAGAAAGTGCGGCATTCATGAATTTTGGTCACTTCACTGCAGCGGTGCTTCCACAAGGAGATGAACTCATGAAGTGGATACGGTGTGTCCATGCAGTTAACATGTGAAACTTTTACAGTCCAGCAGAGCATCACATATGAGGCTTGGTACAGGTGCTGGTTACTCGGTTAAGGCACTAGGTACATTACGACAGCGAGCACGGAAACGTCGCCCCCCTATGCGAGCAACACACATGGCAATAGTGGGAATGAACCCCATAGGGCAGAAGATAATCCCGTCCCATGAATCATAACGTGGGTGCAAAGGAGTGAAGTTGAGCACCGCCAAGAAGGTTGGGAAGAAAACAGGCTTGTTGACAAACCTCTGCATCCGGCTTGCACCACACTCCACTTGCAGATGATTCAGGCCCACAAGGAAAAGATACATACTGAGTCTGGTCCAAATTTGAACTTCGTCTATTTGTCAATGACATGACAACTCTGGCCCTATTGGCCACATGCGGGCGACCAATCAGGTTAAGAGGAAAATAAACTTAAGCTAGAGGGGAAAGGAAAGAAACAGACGGAAAAGGGGAAGGAAAATACCAACCCAAAAAGTAAAGCAACGGTAGTCTGAAGAATCCCCAGCCCGTCCAGATTGGTCATTTTGTGTGGCCACCAGTGTTGACGTGCAACGCTGTGAAGGTGTGAGGGAAGTTTTTCAACACACCCAAGTCCTACTACATCATCGCCGACAATTCATCCAACAATGTATCCCTAGTAAGACTGTGTCCTCGCTTCGGCTTCGGCAGATACCGGCAGGCGGTTGTAGACAGTTTGATTTATTAAGTAGATCCAGGTCCGCAGATCTAGCTCAAAGGGAGCCATTTGCCTGCGACTAGTTGAAGGTTGGCACGGCCTCCACCTGAAGACACACATGAAGGCCAGGGAATCAGAACACCCTAAATCACAGTCATGCATGGCACTATTGCACAGGAAGGACAGGGAATCAGAACACCCTCAGGGCCAGAATGGCACTATTACACAGGAAGGACAGGGAATCAGAACACCCTCAGGGCAAGAATGGCACTATTGCGCAGGAAGGACAGGGAATCAGAACACCCTCAGGGCAAGAATGACACTATTGCGCAGGAAGGACAGGGAATCAGAACACCCTCAGGGCAAGAATGGCACTATTACACCGGAAGGACAGGGAAACAGAACACCCTCAGGGCAAGAATGACACTATTACACAGGAAGGACAGGGAATCAGAACACCCTAGGTCACAGTCATGCATGGCACTATTGCGCAGGAAGGACAGGGAATCAGAACACCCTCAGGGCAAGAATGACACTATTGCGCAGGAAGGACAGGGAATCAGAACACCCTCAGGGCAAGAATGACACTATTGCGCAGGAAGGACAGGGAATCAGAACACCCTCAGGGCAAGAATGACACTATTGCGCAGGAAGGACAGGGAATCAGAACACCCTCAGGGCAAGAATGGCACTATTACACAGGAAGGACAGGGAATCAGAACACCCTCAGGGCAAGAATGACACTATTACACAGGAAGGACAGGGAATCAGAACACCCTAGGTCACAGTCATGCATGGCACTATTGCGCAGGAAGGACAGGGAATCAGAACACCCTCAGGGCAAGAATGACACTATTGCGCAGGAAGGACAGGGAATCAGAACACCCTCAGGGCAAGAATGACACTATTGCGCAGGAAGGACAGGGAATCAGAACACCCTCAGGGCAAGAATGGCACTATTACACAGGAAGGACAGGGAATCAGAACACCCTCAGGGCAAGAATGGCACTATTACACAGGAAGGACAGGGAATCAGAACACCCTCAGGGCAAGAATGGCACTATTACACAGGAAGGACAGGGAATCAGAACACCCTAGGTCACAGTCATGCATGACACTATTACACAGGAAGGCCAGGGAATCAGAACACCCTAGGTCACAGTCATGCATGACACTATTACACAGGAAGGATAGGGAATCAGATTATCAGAATACTACAGTTATGCATTGGGGGGGAGGTGCGATACTAAGGGTATCCACCTGTCCAGTGGGTGCATCCCCCAGCCTGACAGAGAAAAGCTTGCATATCACCGAGGAAGGATAGAGGTGGGGGAGAGACAGCATGGCACTAACACACTTTTACGACCAGAGCACTCTGCCTGCTAAATGCAGAACTAGCACCCCAAGCAGAATGATGTCCAGCTTAATGAAGACGACGCCATGCCATGGGCAGATTCATGTCATGCGGTATGATTTTTTCATCCCCACCCTTTTTACAAGTGTTTGCATGCTGTTGGTACATCCCAAGCTTCTTATGACGAAGCATAAGATGCTTGGGATGTACGCCGCCTAGACTAGAAAAACTAACCTGAAGCGGCAGCTTCGTCGCGTGCGACGAGCGCATCTGCAGCCTTCAATTCCCACCGCTTCCGGCTCAGAGGAGCAGCAGCTGCTGCCGCCGCTGCTGCTGCCTTGCTTGCGGGAGCGCCTCCGGCACCAGCTCCACATGCAGTGCGGGAGCTGCTTGTGACGCGTCCGCTGCCAGGCGCAGACGTCCTGTGCCCAGGTTGGCCAGCAGCTGTCGGCTTGGCCTTCCCCGATGCTGAGCTGGCGCCGCCAGCCGCCTGCCTGACGCCAGTTGCGGCTGCGGCGGCGCTGGTGGGCGCCACAGGCAGCGAGCTGCGCATCAGGTTGGGCGGGCGGCCATCCTTGTGCCTCAACGCTGATGAGGATGATGATGACGTGGCGCTGTCGAAGCCTGGGATTCTTATGAGCTTCTTGGCGGAAGCGCTGTCGAGGCTGCTCCGCAGCGATGACCCGAAGCCACCGCTGCCGCGTGCGGTAGCAGCGGCCGCTTGTGCTGCGGTGGCCGAGCGGGAACCGAGGGAGGGTGCCCGGGACACCTTGAGGGTTGGCACCCCAGTGCTGCTGCTGCTTTGAATCGAGGGCTGCCCCTGCTGAGGCTTACCCTGCTGGTCTTTGCGGAAGACGGAGACGTCCGAGGTGAACACCGAGGGCGCCTTTGAGGAGTACACCGGGCTTGAGGATGAGGGCACAGGCATGCAGTCATCCTCGCTCCCGACCTCATCGGAGAAGGTGCACAGGTCATCGTCATGCTGATGCTGGTGGCAGTAAGCGATGACACTGCTGTCCCCTTGATGCAGCTGCTGCTGCTGTTGCGAGGGCACGAGGTCGTCTTCGGGATCTTCATATCCTGTGTGCGCAGCTGCTGAGGAGGCAGGGCCCCAGGAGGGCTCGTTGCCCAGCTGCTGCTGCTGCTGCATGGCTCCCCCCTGCTGCTGGTCCGACTCTCCGTCTGTCAAGAAAAGCTCGTTCGAGAAATTTGAGAAGAGGCCTTCCGGGGGTGTCGAGGATGCATTATCCAGGATCGGAATCACGTCGTCCTGCGTGGCGCAGGGGGTCTGGTGGTAGGTCTTGACGGGAGGGAGCTGCATTTCGATCACGCAGCAGCTCGTTGCGGACATGGGAGAGATGGGCACGCAGCTTCTGGCCAACGGCTCTGGCAGGCGACCCTCGCAACCGATTGGCGCAGCTCCATCCGGAAATTGACATTCGGCATCCTGTACAGCACTTTCCTACACGGATGGAATGGAGGAAGGGGGGGAGGGTTTCATCAGAGTTGGTCGTCTCAACGACAGCTGGGAGCTGCTGGGACATCGAGTCTCGCAGTCTCAGCGCATGGCGCAACGCCATCCTGTCAGCATGGGTCACACCTTGGCCAGAATTGCTTGGATGATCTTGACTTCACGCAGCGCTTTCTGAAGCGCGATTCGTAGCTTGCTGGGTTGCTGCGCCACATCGACGGAGCCTGACGACAACAAGCAGGTTGCTATGACGTCGGTCATGGTGCGAGTCAAGTAGTCAACGCTGTTTGTGGAGGCTTCCGTGGTTCTTCTTTAAGGTATGACAGGCGGACAACCGAGCTGGTTATTTTGCAGGTGGCAGCGCTCGCATGGACGCGAATACTCCACCTATGCTGACAAAACGAGGTTACGTAATGCCGAGGAGTACAGTTGGACTGTCCACGCTTAGCTGGCCGGCAGTAGCTTCTCTTTACCCCACCCGGCGACAAGCTACTGCCGCCTGCGGCACGACACACGTCGCTGCGTCCATCAGCGCCCGACCTCGCACACCTGACCTCGCATGAGTGCGCACGCACGAATGAGCCCCTACTCATAACCCAATTTAGCTAGATTTTACACCGCAGTTGCGCGGCTGTTTTTCGGCGTGCGGCCCTATGCAGCCCCCTCGACCGGTGCTGAACCTGTTGCGTCTCTCTCGCTTCCCCATCTACCATCAGCTCCTTCTGGAGGAGGCGCTGCTTAGGGGCACGCATCAAAACTGGTGCATCGTGAACGATGGCGCGTTCGCACCGGCCATCGTCATGGGCATTTCCGGGTGCGGTGTTGGGGGGGCCTAAGCTCTCCAAGCGCCTGTTTCAGATTATTTGTTTTGTTAACAGATTCATTGTTCAATACGTTTGATGTTGAAAGGTGCATGGTACCTGCATGATAACACTAACACTCATGCGGTGTTCTGACCGCGGCCATGCAACAACAGGCCCATGCATGAAGCTCTCATGCGGTAGCGTCCATGCATGAACATGCTATGCAGAATCAGCCATGCATGAAACCCCCATGCGACAGTCACCATCACATTACCCAAGCATCAACCCCAAAGCTGCGGTTCACCGCGTGGGGCACGGTCTGCATTGGCCTCACACCGTGCAACCGCATGCATGCATTAGGCCAGAACTCGTCGGCATGCCACCCCATAAATGTAAGCAGGCATTAGGCCAGGACACATCGACATGCCACCGCATAAATGTAAGCATGCATCAGGCCTGAGCGCGATCGCATGCCACCGCATGCATGCAAGCAAGCGGCATACCAGAACTCGAAGGCATGCATCAAAGCAAGCATCCATCAGTCCAGAGCGTTAAGTCTCAATCACCTGGGATGTGTGTGCAGGTTTAGTTTAGTTTAGGGTTTCGGGTTTAGGGTTAAGGGTAGGGTTTATGTGGATGAGAAAGGCTGTCTGGAAGGTTTCAGGGCTTCCTTGGGTGCTGCTGGGGCAGTCCAAGGGAGGCCTGATGGATCTAAATGGATCTGAATAAATCTGACTGCCCAATGAGGTGCCACCTGTCCTAGCACAGCTAGCCTGCACCATCACGCTGGAAGCTGTGTTTCATTGTAGGGTTAAGACCCTACAGCCTGGGGCAGTCCAAGGGTCGTCTGATGGATCTGAATGGATCTGAATGGATCTGGATGGATCTGAATGAGGCACCACCTGTCCTAGCACAGCAAGCCTGCACCATCACGCTTAGAGCTGTGTTTAGTGTAGGGTTTTGACCGTAAATTTTCAATCCAAACCCTAGTTAAGGATATCACATGGGAGCACTCGTTGAGAGTCTCAGTGTCTCTTTTTCCAGGACTCAGCTGCATCTCAGCTACACTCCGGCCTCATGTGTGCCAGCCAGGCTGCTTTGGACACCAGTCGTAGGCCGGTCCTGCTTTGGTCCCAATCGGGCCTTCAGCGGTCGCGAAGCGGCCTGCCAAACGTGGCCTTGTAGCAAAAAAATAGACAACGAGCACACTAGCATAGCAGCCCTGTCTCGGCGTACTGGAAGCCTCTTGATTGCAGAGTTTCTTAGGGTGGAGGGCTTAAACCCGAATTCAGGGTTCAGGGTTTGAACTCCTAACCCTCAACCCTTTAAGTCGCCTGATTGCAGAGCTTTCTTAGGGTTGAGGGCTAAAACCCTCAGAAATGTTTAATGTCGACCCTCGACCCTTCAAGCCTCCTGATTGAGCTAGTTGAGAGCTTAGGGTCTATTCCCGTTGGGAAGAGAGTGTCCCCCCCATCTTGCAGGCGGGCTTCTGAGCTCATTCAAATGCCCGAGGCGTTGCAAGCTGGGGTGCAGGTCATCAAACGTTTCACCGGAGGTGGCACTGTGGTTGTGGACCAGGACACCATTTTTGCGACGTTCATTACATCGGTGGGTTGATAGGGTTTAGAGTTTGGGGGACAGGGGACAGGGGGGCAGGGAGCTGGAGGACAGGGGCAGGGGGGCAGGGGGGTAGGAGGGCAGAGGGCAGGGGGGAAAGGGGACAGGGGGCTGGAGGACAAAGGGCAGGAGGACAGGGGGCTGGAGGACAGGGGGCAGGAGGACAGGGGCATGAGGACAGGGGGGATGGGAATGTCAACAGATAATACTGGTTGTAGACCAGGACACCATCTTTGCGACGATCATTACATCAGTGGGTTGTTAGGGTTTAGGGTTTGAGGGGCAGGGGGCAGGGGGTCAGGGGCAGGAGAACAGGGGACAGGGGTAGGGGAATGCCAACAGATTACTACTGGTTGTGGAACAGGACACCATCTTTGCGTCAATAATTGCATCGGTGGGCTGTCAGGGTCAAGGGGGCAGGAGGCACGGGGTGGGGGCTGGAGGAAGGGGGGAAGGGGGAAGGGGAAAAGGGGGAGGGGGGAAGGGGGAAGGAGGGAAGGGGGGAAGGGGGGAAGGGGGAAAGGGGAAAGAGGAAGGGGGGGGGGGGGGGGGGGGGAGGACAAAAGTACTATTGTGGTTGTGGACCAGGACATCATCTTCGCGACGAGAATTGTAACGGTGGGCTGTCAGGGTTTAGGGAGGAGGGGGTAGGGGGGTGGGAGCTGGGGGTAGAGAGCAAGGGTCGGGGTACGAACAGCAGGGTGAAACTGTGATTGTGGACCAGGAGAACATCTTTGCGACGATCATGACATGGTTGGGTTGTCAGGGGGAGATAGGGGGCAGGAAGCAGGAGGCAGTGGGAATGTGATAATAGAGTAGTACTTATATGATAGTATTTGTGATGTGAAACAAGGCCCAATCTGCAAATGCCATGAGGGCCTGCCTTGAGGGATTGAGGTCCTCCTCCTGCCACGGGTGCCTCCACTCCTCCTCCACTCCTCCTCCACTCCTCCTCTAGCCTTGTGGCTGTGTGGGCGGCCGCTTGATGCTTCGGAATCCGGGCGCAGCCCCAACAATCGCCTCTCCACAGGTTGAACTTGTGTGCTGTACTGCATCGGCTTCAGGGTCAAAGGGCTGACGCGTTGTCAAAAAACAATTTGCTGTGAGTGTGCCAAGCGCTCCCTACAGTGAGCAAGGGCCGGTGGCGTAGTTTAGGCTTTAGGAAAGGGACCGTAGGTTAGGCATCAGTGCTCAACTATGTTCGGTGTGCCTTAGTTTAGGGTTAACAGCAAGGCAAGGAACCGTATTTTAAGTATCAATCTTTAACTAAATTCGGTGTGCGCGGATTGGTGCCCAGGTCAAGGGTCTATGGTTGGGCAACACGGTATCAAACCTATCTTCGTCTCAAAACCCTACACCCTGCTCGCAGCGCCCACATGTCGCTGCCCTGGTTAAGGGTCTAGGTACAAACCCTAGTTCCCTCCCACAGCCCCAAACCCTGTTTGCGGCGCTCACAGGTCGTTCCCCTGGTGAAGGCTTTAGGTACAAACCCTAGTTCCCTCCCACAGCTCTAAACCCTGTTTGCGGCGCTGACAGGTCGCTCCCCTGGTTAAGGCTTTAGGTACAAACCCTAGTTCCCTCCCACAGCTCTAACCCCTGTTTGCGGCGCTCGCAAGTCGCTCCCCTGGTTAAGGCTTTAGGTACAAACCCTAGTTCCCTCCCACAGCTCTTAACCCTGTTTGCAGCGCTCACAGGTCGCTCCCCTGGTTAAGGCTTAAGGTACAAACCCTAGTTCCCTCCCACAGCTCTAAACCCTGTTTGCGGCGCTCACAGGTCGCTCCCCTGGTTAAGGCTTTAGGTACAAACCCTAGTTCCCTCCCACAGCCCCAAACCCTGTTTGCGGCGCTCACAGGTCGCTCCCCTGGTTAAGGCTTTAGGTACAAACCCTAGTTCCCTCCCACAGCCCCAAACCTTGTTTGCGGCGCTCACAGGTCGGTCCCCTGGTTAAAGCTTTAGGTACAAACCCTAGTTCCCTCCCACAGCCCCAAACCCTGTTTGCAGCGCTCACATGTCGCTCCCCTGGTTAAGGCTTTAGGTACAAACCCTAGTTCCCTCCAACAGGTCTAAACCCTGTTTGCAGCGCTCACAGGTTGCTCCCCTGGATAAGGCTTTAGGTACAAACCCTAGTTCCCTCCCACAGCCCCAAACCCTGTTTGCAGCGCTCACAGGTCGCTCCCCTGGTTAAGGCTTTAGGTACAAACCCTAGTTCCCTTCCACAGCCCCAAACCCTGTTTGCGGCGCTCACAAGTCGTTCCCCTAGTGAAGGCTTTAGGTACAAACCCTAGTTCCCTCCCACAGCTCTAAACCCTGTTTGCGGCGCTGACAGGTCGGTCCCATGGTTAAGGCTTTAGGTACAAACCCTAGTTCCCTCCCACAGCTCTAAACCCTGTTTGCGGCGCTCACAGGTCGCTCCCCTGGTTAAGGCTTTAGGTACAAACCCTAGTTCCCTCCCACAGCTCTAAACCCTGTTTGCGGCGCTCACAGGTCGCTCCCCTGGATAAGGCTTTAGGTACAAACCCTAGTTCCCTCCCACAGCCCCAAACCCTGTTTTGCGACGCTCACAGGTCGCTGCCCTGATTAAGGTTTTAGGTACAAATCCTAGTTCCCTCTTGTAACCCTAAACCCTGTTCGCAACGCCCACAGGTGGCTGCCTTGCCTGAGGTGCAGCCCTTCCCCCAGCCCATCATGAAATGGACAGAGGAGTTTTACGGGAGCGTATTCAACCAGCATGGGGAGTTCAAGCTCAGAGAGAATGGTGCGTTGAAGGGGTAAAGGGTTAAGGGCTTTACGGGAGCGTGTTCAACCAGCATGGGGAGTTCAAGCTCAGAGAGAATGGTGCGTTGAATGCTGCATGAGGGAGGGGCGAGGCCTTATGTCTCGCTCGGGGAGATTTGTGCGGTGACTGGGGCATGAGGGAAGGGTGAGGCCTAATGTCTCGCTCGGGGAGATTTGTGCGGTGACTGGGGCATGATGGAGGGGTGAGGCCTTATGTCTCTGGTGAATGGTGTGATGGCTGGGGCATGAGAGAGAGGGGGGGGGCAAGGCTGCAGTCTAAGCTTATAGAGAATGGTGCGGTGACTGAGGCATGAGGGAGGGGGGGAGGCAAGGCTGCAGTCTAAGCGTATGGAGAATGGTGCGATGGCTGGGGCATGAGAGAGAGGGGGGGGGCAAGGCTGCAGTCTAAGCTTATAGAGAATGGTGCGATGACTGGGGCATGAGAGAGAGGGGGGGGGGGCAAGGCTGCAGTCTAAGCTTATAGAGAATGATGTGATGGCTGGGGCATGAGGGAGGGGGGGGGGCAAGGCTGCAGTCTAAGCTTATAGAGAATGGTGCGATGGCTTGGGCATGAGAGAGAGGGGGGGGGCAAGGCTGCAGTCTAAGCTTATAGAGAATGGTGCGATGGCTGGGGCATGAGGGAGGGGGGGGGGGGGCAAGGCTGCAGTCTAAGCGTGTGGAGAATGGTGTGATGGCTGGGGCATGAGAAAGAGGGGGGGGGGGCAAGGCTGCAGTCTAAGCTTATAGAGAATGGTGTGATGGCTGGGGCATGAGGGAGGGGGGGGGCAAGGCTGCAGTCTAAGCTTATAGAGAATGGTGTGATGGCTGGGGCATGAGAGAGAGGAGGGGGGCAAGGCTGCAGTCTAAGCGTATGGAGAATGGTGTGATGGCTGGGGCATGAGAGAGAGGAGGGGGGCAAGGCTGCAGTCTAAGCTTATAGAGAATGATGTGATGGCTGGGGCATGAGGGAGGGGGGGGGGGCAAGGCTGCAGTCTAAGCTTATTGAGAATGGTGCGATGACTGGGGCATGAGGGAGGGGGGGGGCAAGGCTGCAGTCTAAGCTTATAGAGAATGGTGCGATGACTGGGGCATGAGGGAGGGGGGGGGGAGGCAAGGCTGCAGTATAAGCTTATAGAGAATGGTGTGATGGCTGGGGCATGAGGGAGGGGGGAGGCAAGGCTGCAGTCTAAGCTTATAGAGAATGGTGCGATGGCTGGGGCATGAGAGAGAGGGGGGGGGCAAGGCTGTAGTCTAAGCTTATAGAGAATGGTGCGATGGCTGGGGCATGAAGGAGGGGGGAGGGATGCACAAGGCTGCAGTCTAAGCGTGTGGAGAATGGTGCGATGGCTGGGGCATGAGGGGAGGGGGTAGGCCGTGTACTTGTCGGCTTGAAATAAACGGATCTGGGTTTATGGTTCAGGGTTTGGGGTTGAAACTAAGGCTGATATCCCTCACGGCTCACGCCCTTAACTCCCGGCACCGTTCACTGAGCTGCAGTTTAAATGTGCCTTCAGTGCAGGCTCGGAGGCAACAGTGCAGCCATCACCGCCCTAGTTTGGCCTAGACCCTAAACCGGTCTGGACTCTGAACCGGTAATTCGGCCTAAATCTTAAACCGGTATATAACCTATATTGGCCTAGACCCCAAACCGGTCTAGACCCTAATTCGGCCTAGACCCTAAACCGGTCTGGACTCTGAACCGGTAATTCGGCCTAAATCTTAAACCGGTCTATAACCTATATTGGCCTAGACCCCAAACCGGTCTAGACCCTAATTCGGCCTAGACCCTTAACCGGTCTGGACTCTGAACCGGTAATTCGGCCTAAATCTTAAACCGGTATATAACCTATATTGGCCTAGACCCCAAACCGGTCTAGACCCTAATTCGGCCTAGACCCTAAACCGGTCTGGACTCTGAACCGGTAATTCGGCCTAAATCTTAAACCGGTCTATAACCTATATTGGCCTAGACCCCAAACCGGTCTAGACCCTAATTCGGCCTATACCCTAAAACGGCCATTTGGCCTAAACCCTAAAACGGTAATTCGGCCTAAACCCTAAACCGGTGTATACCCTATATTGGCCTAGACCCCAATTCGGCCTAGACCCTGAACCGGTGTATACCCTATATTGGCCTAGACCCCAATTCGGCCTAGACCCTGAACCGGTCTAGACCCTGAACCATGAAAGCATCCAACTGATCAGCACACAATGCTGTAGCAGGGCAAACTTGGTAGTAGTGTGCGGGTCATCTGTCGCTCCAAACCTATTAACTAAACCCTGAACCCTTAACCCTAAATTCTAAACTCTTATATCCCTATATTGGCCTAGACCCCAATTCGGCCTAGACCCTGAACCGGTCTAGACCCTGAACCATGAAAGCATCCAACTGATCAGCACACAATGCTGTAGCAGGGCAAACTTGGTAGTAGTGTGCGGGTCATCTGTCGCTCCAAACCTATTAACTAAACCCTGAACCCTTAACCCTAAATTCTAAACTCTTAACCCTAAATGTCCTTAAAGATTATGTGTTTTAGCATTGTCAGTTCGGCGGCAACACTCAGGCCATCACGGGCCACCGCTAGCTGCATCACACCTCCTTCCTGTGGGACTAAACCCTCATCCTTTGACCCTGCAACTGCTTCACAGTATGTGTTCCAGCAGCGTATGTTTGGCGGAAACGCTCAAGCCATCACGGGCCGCCGCTGGCTGCATCGCATCTCCTTCCTGTGGGACTAAACCCTCATCCTTTGGCCCTTGCAACTGATTCGCAGATTATGTGTTCCAGCAGCGTAAGTTTGGCGGCAACGCTCAGGCCATCACGGGCCGCCGCTGGCTGCATCACACCTCCTTCCTTTGGGACTAAACCCTCATCCTTTAGCCCTGCAACTGATTCGCAGATTATGTGTTCCAGCAGCGTAAGTTTGGCGGCAACGCTCAGGCCATCACGGGCCGCCGCTGGCTGCATCACACCTCGTTCCTATGGGACTACCAGGAAAGAAACATGGCGCTGTTGAAGCAGCCAGCCAGGGCGCCCGAGTACAGGGAGGTGCGGCCAGCTGCTGGCATGGGGTGGAGGGTTCGCAACTTGATGCCCTCAATCGATAAGCCCGAGTCTATAGAGATGAGCTGCTGGTGTAGGCCGTATAGTAATGGTGCAGATGAATTTTAGTTGGCAATGTTAACATGGGGAAGGGATGAACGAATGGCTAGGTGTGTGTGTGTAGGGGTGATTCGGGGGGCATCGTGGCACAATCCGGCTCAACCTGTGCCGTATTGTGCCGTATCGTGCTACCTTGGTATTGCAATCTAGCTTAAACTGTGCCTTGTCGTGCCACACCTGGTTCATAAATCTAGCAGTGAGCCATAACGTGTTGTTATGTACATAATGCCAGGTCACCCTAAACGTTGGACCTTTTGTCCCCTGACCACAGGGCCATATCATGCGAACTTGTTTTTAGACCTAGCCCTGCTCCTTTTGGAAAATAAATTAGGCTAGGTGGCCCAAAACCCTGAACCCCTTGCTTCCAAATTCAATTTTAGGGCCGGCGGCATGGTGACTATTTGAACAACAAATTAGGCCAGGTTGCCCAAAACCCTGAAGCTCTGAAACCCTGAAACCCTTGCCCCCTGATCACTGGGCAGGCAGCATGATGACAATTTGAAAATAAATTAGGGTAGCTGCTCGAAACCCTGAACCCCTTGCCCCTGATCGCAGGGCCGGCGGCACGGCGACTATTTGAACACAAAATAAGGCCAGGTCGCCTGAAAACCCTGAAACGATGAAACCCTGAAACCCTGATCGCCGGGCCGGCAGCGAAGTGACTATTTGAAAATAAGTCAGGCATGTCGCCCGAATAAACCCTGAAACCCTTTCCCCCAATTCCAGGGCCGGCGGCACGGTGACTTCATTGTACGCTTGAGTGACTACGTTGCGGAGAGGTGCACCGTCGTGGACGCAATCGCCCAGGCACCATCCCTAGCAGGCTTTGAAGTGCAGGTAAGGGGGGGGTAGGGCGTAGGGATTTGTTGCATGGTTCAGCTGGTGCTGCCGGCGTCATCCCTAGCAGGCTTTGAAGTGCAGGTAAGTGCCAGCTTGTGCTGCTGGCGTCACCTCTAGCAGGTTTGATGTGTAGGTAAGTGCCAGTTTGTGCTGATGGCGTCACCTCTGGCAGGTTTTGATGTGCAGGCAGGCAGGGTGATGGGGATTTTCTGCAGGCTGGGCTGCCGGCACATTGGTTCAGGAATTCACTGGTTGCTCCTGATGTGCAATTTCTAGCACATTTTTGTTCATGTTACCGTAGTACACGATGAATTGGTGATACACTTTGGTTACACGAATAACCAAATGTATCACCACGTGAAATGCAGCAAAAACCTTTAATGAAAGCAAATCCCTGCCCCACTGCCCCACTGCCCCCCTGCTCCACTGCCCCCCTGCCCCCCTGCTCCTCTGCTCCCCTGCCCCCCTGTCCTCCTTCCCCCCTGCACCCCTGCTCCCCTGCACCCCTGCACCCCTGCCCCCTGCTGCCCCTGCCCCACTGATCCACTGCCCCACTGCCCTCCTGCTCCACTGCCCCCCTGCCCCTCTGCTCCCCTGCCCCCCTGTCCTCCTTCCCCCTGCTGCCCCTGCCCCCCTTTCCCTAACCCCTGAACCCCTGAACCCCTGAACCCCTACACCCCTGAACCCCTGAACCCATGCACCACTGCACCACTGCACCCCTGCTCCCCCTGTTCCCCTGCCCCCCTGCCCTCCTGCACCCCTGCACCCCTGCCCTCCTGCCCCCCTGCTCCCCCTGCCCCCCTGCTCCCCTGTTCCCCTGCCCCCCTGCCCTCCTGCTCCCACTGCCCCACTGCCCCACTGCCCCCCTGCTCCCCTGAATCCCTGCTCCCCTGACCTTCTGACCCCCTGTCCCCCCGCCCCCCGGCCCCCCTGTCCCCCGGCTCCCCTGCCCCCCTGCCCACCTGCTCCCCCACTCCCCTGCCCCCCTGCCCCTGCATGTTAACGTATGTATGTTCCCTCTGTACTTGCCCTCTCTGCGTCCTGACTCCGTGAATGTCGTTTGTGCAGGAGTCTTCACTGGCTGAGGCTGCCTCTGCCTTGCTGAGCAACAAGACGTGTGGCACCAAGCTGGTGGACCTCGCAGAGGTGTTGAGGGCCCAACAATGATATAACCATTGGAAGGGTGCATAACCTGTGGTCAGCAATGAATGGCCGTAGTCATTGAAGTGCTGCCGCTGCTACTGCTGCTGTTAGGGCGCTCCAGGCTCGATTTCAGTATTTACAGCCTTGGACATGGAAGTGCTGCTGCTGCTACTGCTATTGTTACAGGCGATGCACGTCGATTTCAGTATTGGACCGCCTTGGGCATTGAGGTGCTGAAGAGGCTGGCGAGTGCTGCTGAAGCCCTGCGAGATGTGTAATGCTAGCTAGGCATGGAATTGCTGCTGAGTTATGGTGTAGGGTTTAGGGTCCTTGCCCTGCAAGATGTGTCAAGCTAGGCATGGAATTGCTGCTGAGTTAGGGTGTAGGGTTTAGGGTCCTTGCCCTGCAAGATGTGTCAAGCTAGGTATGGAATTGCTGCTGAGTTAGGGTGTAGGGTTTAGGGTCCTTGCCCTGCAAGATGTGCCATGCTATACATGGAATGGCTGCTGAGTTATGGTGTAGGGTTTAGGGTCCTTGCCCTGCAAGATGTGTCAAGCTAGGCATGGAATGGCTGCTGAGTTAGGGTGTAGGGTTTAGGGACCTTGCCCTGCAAGATGTGCCATGCTATACATGGAATTGCTGCTGAGCTAGGGTTTAGGGTTTATGGTCCTTGCCATGCAAGATGTGTCAAGCTAGGCATGGAATTGCTGCTGAGTTAGGGTGTAGGGTTTAGGGTCCTTGCCCTGCAAGATGTGTCAAGCTAGGCATGGAATTGCTGCTGAATTAGGGTGTAAGGTTTAGGGTCCCTGCCCTGCAAGGTGTGACATGCTGGGCATCGGACCAACGCAGCGAAAAGGGCCTGGGAAATGGCCCCAGAAATGGCTCAATCAGGCCTCCCGTCTAAACAAGGGCGCTGGCGCTAAACAAGAGCACTGGTGCTGCACAAAGGATACATCGGGGGGGTGCAATATGAGACATGATAGGCATCGAATTGCTGCTGAGCTAGGGCCCTAGAGACTTGCGAGTGATTATGAGTGTCAGAGAAATTCGGTAGGCCAGGCGTCGAATGGATGCTGAGTTAGTGCTCCATCGGCTGTCAGGTCAATGGCGTTACACCTCTGGGCCCTGCTTAAAAAGGCCCGGCCGCGCGGCCGCCTAAATAATAGGGGCAGGAAAAAAGGAAAGGGGGAATAAAGTGAAGGGACAGGCAAAAGGAAAGGGGGAATAAAGTGAAGGGACAGGCAAAAGGAAAGGGGGGATAAAGTGAAGGGACAGGCAAAAGAAAAGGGGGATAAAGTGAAGGGACAGGCAAAAGGAAAGGGGGGATACAGTGAAGGGACAGGCAAAAGGAAAGGGAGAATAAAGTGAAGGGGCAGGCAAAAGGAAAGGGGGAATAAAGTGAAGGGACAGGCAAAAGGAAAGGGGGGATTAAGTGAAGGGACATGCAAAAGGAAAGGGGGAATAAAGTGAAGGGACAGGCAAAAGGAAAAGGGGGATAAAGTGAAGGGACAGGCAAAAGGAAAGGGGGGATAAAGTGAAGGGACAGGCAAAAGGAAAGGGGGAATAAAGTGAAGGGACAGGCAAAAGGAAAGGGGGAATAAAGTGAAGGGACAGGCAGAAGGAAAGGGGGAATAAAGTAAAGGGACAGGCAAAAGGAAAGGGGGGATAAAGTAAAGGGACAGGCAAAAGGAAAAGGGGAATTAAGTGAAGGGACAGGCAAAAGGAAAGGGGGAATAAAGTGAAGGGACAGGCAAAAGGCTGAAAAAAGGAAAGGGGGAATAAGGTGAAGGGACAGGCAAAAGGAAAGGGGGGATAAACTGAAGGGACAGGCAAAAGGCTGGAAAATAATGTGAAGGGACAGGCAAAAGGCTGGAAAGGAAATTATCCATCGGCTGGCAAGTGATTCCGAGTCAATGGCATCACACCTCTGATTCTGAGTGCCAGGCGTCGAATTGCTGCCTTGTGCTTCAGGAGGTGGTGAATGCAGCTGAATAATAGGCCGGGCACGTCTGCCGACATCCAGTGCCACCAAGGAAACGTGCGGTGGCAGATCATATGCTGCCACGATGGATCGTATGCTTTAAAACTTGACAAATCTTCTGGTCAGTGAAGAGTACGGGCTGCTGATGTTGGGGCTATTGGTCGCGCTGCCTGAATCACTGCGCAAACAACAAGCATATGAATTTGCAAGATCAAATAATATATTTGCCTGGCCTGTTTTGATCTTGAGCCTTTTGATGAAGCGCACGTTTGGTTATGGGCATTTCTTGCACACTGTTCGTGCGTGCCCAGACCAATGACTGACTTACACCTCGATGCCCAGCTCGTGACGTTGCACTTTGAGGCCCAGCTCAAAAAGGCTTGACAGATGCTGGACCCTGTTCCTCTTAAATTGTTCGTGCCGAGCTTAGCATTGTTAGTTTAGTCGCATGATGTATTGCTCAAAGCTGCTTTATTCAATCATTTCCTATGCGTGTGCTTGAGAGCCCGAGACCACAGGCCTGCGTCCTGAACCCCACGGAGTTAATGACACTACACCTCTGGGCCCGGCTTTTATAAAGCTCGGCCACGTCGGCAAACAAAATCCAGCTAGGAAAATCAAGGGAGAAGGCACAAGAGGAAAGAAAGAAAACAAGTCCACCTTCCAAACAAGAAAAACAAAAACAAAAACAACAACAAACATATAGAGTCGTGTTATGTGCTGACAGGAAAGGTCATATTTGCCTTCTTGGCACATAAGGGACTGCAGAAGGCATTGACGTGACACCCCTGGGCCCTGTTCAAAATGCACGACTACATTGACAATCAACCGTTCGATTGGGAATGGCTTAGGGGTTTTTACCCTAAACCCTAAACACGAGACAGCGAGCTTTCACCTCTGAATGGTACTAAAAAGGCATCATGCACGGGTGCAACCCGGGTCGTACTAAACTGGCATCGTAGTAATAAGGCCTTGTGCACGGGTGCCAGCTGGGTCGTACTAAAAAGGCCTTGTACACGGGTGCCAACTGGGCGCCACACTGTCTGGTTTAGAGTGAAATGAAAAATAGGTACAACGTCTTCGGTTTTATTGAAGCAGCGCCCAGAGGGGTAACACGTAATTGACCTACGGATTCCTACGTCGATTTAACAAGTATTGAAGGTTATGTGCTGTTTGCGTGTGTGTGCTCAAAATGAAATCTGGAAGGGAAAGTGTGGGGAAATCTCATAGGGGCCCTAGGAGCATGCTTTTGCTTGGACTTATCATAACAAAGTGTGAGGCTGGCCGTCCAGCCCTAGAAAACAGACTTGCATCAAGTCTGGCTCAATCAACCAGTACTACTTGTGCTATGTACTTGTGCGGGACAACCTGAAACAATTTGACTTAACGAAGCTATTCAAGTTGCTCGAGCAATTGAAAACGATTGCAGGTTAACAATGATCCCTGGCCTCAGAACCTGGTATACATAGCGTCATAACTAAAAATCGCACATCTGGGCCCTGCTCAAGAATGCTAGGCCCAGAGGGTTTAGAACGGTGCATACCCGCTGGGCCCTGCTGAACGCTCGGCCACGTGGGACTGGTAGGGAATGATACCGCGAGGGTGTCCAATTGTCTAGTTACATCACTCAAGACACCTCAGGCTTAGGTGAATGCATGGGGGAACAGCTCGGGCTAGCTGCTCTACCTCCCGTGCATGGCAAGAGGCTACTAGCCGGAGATTAGTATCAGGTCACATGCCGTCACCCAAGAAACCTCAACCCTAGGGGTGTTGCTGTTACAAAGTTGACGCAAACACCCACAGTCCTTTGTGAAAGGGCCAGGTAGAGCAAAGCCGTGGGTCAGGCTAACACGAGACCAGGTATTCTAGCTGGCTTTTTGCTAGCCGACGTCGCCGAGCTTTCTTTCAGCATGGCCCAGAGGTGTAACGTCATTAACATGAGACCAGAGTGAGATCAAGCATAGGGACGGAGTTACATGTACTGCTGCTGCTGCTGCATCTGTTGCTGTTTTGTGTACTCGTACAGCGCAATGGCTCCGCTGACGTGCACATTCAGGCTTCGGATCAGGCCCAGCTGAGGAATCTCGACCGTCGCATCCAACAGCTCCAGGACCTGACAGGTACAATACAGGAAATAGGGCTCTCGGGCCAGGGAACCACCAGCGATACAAATTTCCAACAAAATCGACTTCAAATGGAGCGATTTAAAAAAAAACGAACAGCAGAGATTTCAAGCAACGAGAGGACAACAGGTTGCCTTGACTGCAGATGGCAGGCAAAACGCAGCTGCGAGATCTCAACGTCACGTCCAGCAGCTCAAGAACCTGACATGTGGAGTCAAGGCAAGCAGGCAACCTAAACCCTAGACCCGACTTCTTTGGAAGGCAGTCCTAAACCCTAAACCTGACTGCATTGGAAGGCAGTCCTAAACCCTAGACCCGACTGCCTTGGAAGGCAGTCCTAAACCCTAAGCCCGAGTGCATTGGAAGGAAGTCCTAAACCCTAAACCCGACTGCATTGGAAGGCAGTCCTAAACCCTAAACCCGACTGCAGTGGAAGGCAGTCCTAAACCCTAAGCCCGAGTGCATTGGAAGGAAGTCCTAAACCCCAAACCCGACTGCATTGGAAGGCAGTCCTAAACCCTAAACCCGACTTCCTTGAAAGGCAGTCCTAAACCCTAAACCCGACTGCATTGGAAGGAAGTCCTAAACCCTAAACCTGACTTCCTTGGAAGGCAGTCCTACACCCTAGACCCGACTGCCTTGAAAGGCAGTCCTAAACCCCCAAACCCGACTGCAGTGGAAGGCAGTCCTAAACCCTAGAGCCCGACTGCCTTGGAAGGAAGTCCTAAACCCTAGAGCCCGACTGACTGGTATGACTGGAAGCAGTCATACAACTTAACCCTAACCTCATCTTACATCAAGATGGATTCATCAACCCTGAATCCTAACCCACCCCTGACTCGGGAGGCAGTCACCAACATTAAACCCTAGCCTGCTCTCACCTTTTTTAAGGGATCCTAACCCTAAACCCGAAACCTGCTCTCACCTCTTTAAGGGATCCTAAACCCTAAACCCTAAACCTGCTCTCTCCTCTTTAAGGGATCCTAAACCCTAAACCCTAAACCTGCTCTCTCCTCTTTAAGGGATCCTAAACCCTAAACCCTAAACCGTAACCTGCACTCACCTCGGGAGGGAGCCCCTCCTTCTCTCGTCCTAGCACTAACACACATTTGGCTGGGAATGGGTAGTCCGACAAACGACAGGACTCAGCAGTCTGCTCCAGGCCCAACAGAGTGTACCTGCAGCCAGGAAGGCAGGCAAGCGTCAGGTAGGTAGGTCATTTGGTAGGTGTGTAGGTAGGCAGGCAGGTAATCAGGCAGGCAGGTAGGTAGGGAGGGAGGGAGGTAGGTAGGAAGGTAGACAGGTAGGTAGGGAGGGAGGGAGGTAGGAAGGTAGACAGGTAGGTAGGGAGGGAGGGAGGTAGGAAGGTAGACAGGTAGGGAGGGAGGGAGGCAGGTAGGAAGGTAGACAGGTAGGTAGGTAAGGAGGGAGGTAGGAAGGTAGACAGGTAGGTAGGGAGGGAGGCAGGTAGGAAGGTAGGCAGGTAGGTAGGGAGGGAGGCAGGTAGGTAGGTAGGGAGGGAGGGAGGAAGGTAGACAGGTGGGTAGGGAGGGAGGGAGGTAGGAAGGTAGACAGGTAGGTAGGGAGGGAGGCAGGTAGGAAGGTAGACAGGTAGGTAGGTAGGGAGGGAGGGAGGAAGGTAGACAGGTAGGTAGGGAGGGAGGCAGGTAGGAAGGTAGACAGGTAGGTAGGGAGGGAGGGAGGTAGGAAGGTAGACTGAAGGTAGACAGGCAGAAAGATTGAGGGCAAGGTGAAGTGAGGTGGGCGAAAGGCGGGTGGGGGGGGGCAGAGTGGGCAGAGTGGGCGGGTGGGCGGGCAGAATGGGCAGAGTGTGCGGAGTGGGTGGGTGGGCGGGTGGGCAGAGTGGGCGGGTGGGCGGGTGAGCGGGTGGGCCGGCGAATGGCGGGCGGGCAGACTGGCGAGCAGACCATGCCGAGGGTTGGCAGGCAGGCAGGCGGAACTCTGCAGTATGCGACGGTCACAACAAATTGCAACTGCGGCGGGGCAATAAAAGGGTCGCAGAACACAAAGGGTGCAATGGTGATTCAGTCACAATTCATCTACACAACGGCCAGCGCCATTTAACTGAGTTGGTATGGCCGGGGGATGCGGGCTGGAGCATCAAGCCCAGCTGTGCCAGGCCCAGTAAAGTGCAAATGCAGCGGTGGAGGAAATCAAGGTGTGGAGCATGGGGTTGGATTTAGGGTGCTTCAGCTACAATTCATCTACAAACCGGCCAATGACCTGAGGCGGGGGTTGCTGTATCAAACCCCGCGGTTGCACCAGTCGCGTGGCCAGAAAACCAGATGCGCTTCACAGACAGTTTCACAGTCCTTGAGCTACAAATCAGCTACATCCCAGCTATAATTCAGCTACTTGGCCAATGACCTGAGGCGGGGGATGGATCAATCCCAGCTCCTCCATGCTCAACAGGGCGCACCAGCCGCGTGGAAAGAAAACGAGATGCGCTAGAAAGCCAGTTTCACGGTCCTCAAGCTACAATTCAGCTACAATTCAGCTACATCCCGGCTATAATTTAGCTACATGGCCTGTTGCCTCTTCCCTCCCCTCTCTCCCTTCTGCCTGACCCCTCTCCCCACCTCACCTCTCCACCCCAACCATCTCTTCTCACTCCTCCCCGCCCCCCTGCCCGCCTACCTGTCCCCTCCCTCCCTCCTGTCTGTCGTTCTCCTCCCGCGTCTCCCCCCTGCCCTATCCCTCCCCCCTCCCCTCCCTTCCTCCCTCCCCCCCCCCCCCTCCCCTCCTCCTCTCCCCCCCCCCCTCCTCTCCCCCCCCCCCTCCTCTCCCCCCCTCCTGGCCCTCTGTCGTCCCTCCTCCCTCCCTCCTCCCTCCTCCTCCCTCCCCCCTCACCCTTCTGCCTGCTTCCTGCTGAGCCAGGGCAGCAGGGCCCCCTCCTGGACCTCGGCCATGGGCACCCACTGCTCAGCCGTGACGCTGATGGCGCTGAACGCAGGGTCAGAGGCCACACGCAGGTCCGGGACCACCAGCAGAGAGGCACGGAATACCTGAACGGGACATAGGGGGGGGGGATATTTTCAGGGGGGGGGGCTTACATATCACTAGTCAGACTGACTCACACATCACACAACCATGACGGGTCACGCAATGTCACATATGTGTGGTGCATGATGTGTGATGAGTGATACCTCACCTCACAGGTCCTTGCTGGGCCTTCCAGACTGCATCACATCACACAAGTGTGATAGGACGAGCATCGTCATACATGTGTGACAAGTGAGACCTCTTACCTCACAGGTCCTCGCTAGCCCCGCCAGGTTCGGCAGCTTGTCCACCAGGGTCGCGACGATGATGATGCCCTGCCGAGCGGAACTGCTGGCAGCCGCCGCCGCAGCAGCAGCGGCGGCGGCAGAAGGAGGAGGAAGGGAAGCCCCTCCCCCCCCTCCGGCGGTGCCAGCAGCGGTATCATCCCCACCCTCAGCCGACGCGGTCTCAGCCGCCGCTGACACCAGCAGCTCGTGCAGCCCGCTCGAGATCAGACCGAACATCGCGCCGTCCGCCTCGCCGGCGCCGCGGGCCGCTGTCGCCGCCGCCGCGGAACCCGACTCGCAGCCGGGCAAGCCACCACCCTGCTGCTGCTGCTGGAGAGTGCCCCTGCTCAGGATGCCTCCCATGACCGCGGCCTCGGCGTCCAGCGTGGTGATTTTGCGCTGGAAGTCGGCGGCTGACTGCTGCGCCGCACCCGGGGCAGCCAAGGAGGCGTCCTGCACGCAGAGCAAGACCAGGCTCGAATGTCATGAAAGAGATCATAAATTAGAATGCGGGAGTGATCGCACATGCATTTACCAGGGGAGATTTAGGCCCAAGTCAGGCAGAACCTTGCAGGATTCCGGATAAGGGTTAAGGGTTTAAGGTTAAGCTCAAGCCAGGCAGAACCGTGTAAAATTCCGGATTAGAGTTTAGGGTTTAGCTCAAGCCAGGCGGAACCATGTAAAATTCCGGATTAGAGTTTAGGGTTTAGCTCAAGCCAGGCAGAACCGTGTAAAATTCCGGATTCGAGTTTAGGGTAAAGCTCAAGCCAGGCGGAACCGTGTAAAATTCCTGATTAGAGTTTAGGGTAAAGCTCAAGCCAGGCGGAACCTTGTAAAATTCCGGATTAGAGTTTAGGGTTAAGCTCAAGCCAGGCGGAACCGTGTAAAATTCCTGATTAGAGTTTAGGTTAAAGCTCAAGCCAGGCGGAACCGTGTAAAATTCCGGATTCGAGTTTAGGGTTAAGCTCAAGCCAGGCGGAACCGTGTAAAATTCTGGATTAGAGTTTAGGGTAAAGCTCAAGCCAGGCGGAACCGTGTAAAATTCCGGATTAGAGTTTAGGGTTAAGCTCAAGCCAGGCGGAACCGTGTAGAATTCCGGATTCGAGTTTAGGGTAAAGCTCAAGCCAGGCGGAACCGTGTAAAATTCCGGATTCGAGTTTAGGGTTAAGCTCAAGCCAGGCGGAACCGTGTAAAATTCCGGATTAGAGTTTAGGGTTTAGCTCAAGCCAGTTTTCTCACACAAACTCACACCTTCCATCCCACCTGCATATCGTCATCGGCGTACTCAGCCTCATGCCTCCATTCACACATATCCTCACGCAGGCGGTATCTCTCGGTCGTTAGAAAGGACGACACGCGGTCCATGAGGGTCCAGGGTGCGCCCTCAAACCCAGCATAGTCTGGGGGCTGGCCTGAGAGAGATAGTGTGAGGGTTAAGGGTTCAGGGTTCACGGTTTGGGGGTTACAGGGTGGAGGTTTGAAAGGAGGCACACGGTCCATCAGGGTCCAGGGTGCGCCCTCAAATCCAGCATAGTCAGGAGACTGGCTTGGAAGAGATCGTGTGAGGGTTCAGGGTTCGGGGTTTAGGGTTTAGGGTTTAGGGCTGTCCACAGGGTTATAATATCAAAATGACGTGAGGGAGGCCTGTCTCAGAGGAAAGCAGAAGGGCAGTTCTTCATCAGCTCACGAGGGCCCTTCAGAGCTGCTGCTGTGTGGCTGCCCCCCCTTTCCCCCGCCTCCGTTTCACAATTATTGCAGACAAACAAAGTGTATGATAACGCTGCTGCTGTGTGGCTGCCCCCCCCCCCCCCCCCCCCCCCCCTGTCTCTGTTTAAAAAACATTGCAAACAAAAAAGTGTAGGATAATGCTGCTGCTGTGCAGCTACACCCCCCCCCCCCCCCGTCTCTGTTTCAAAACAAATTGCAGACAAACAAAGTGTAGGGTAGTGCTGCTGGGTGCCAGGCTCTCCACCTGCTTGAAATGCCCCCCACGTGCAGGTCCCACCACCTGCTTCGATAACCTGATACCTGTCTGCTAAATTGGCCGTGGGGGTTAAGGGTTTAGGGTATAAGGTTTAGGGTAGAAAGCACTGGTTTACCCCTCCGCCTACTTACCCCCCTCCGCCTACTAAACCCCGAACCGTGCCCCCCCTCCCCCCCCCCCCCCCCCCCCCCCCCCCCTTGGCTGCTTCAAAACGTCCCCCCTCCCTGCAGATGCCCTCCACCTACTCCGCACCCACCTCCCTGTACCTGCTGGGTTGAACCCTAAACACTACACCTTGTACCTGCAGATGCCCTCCACCTACTCCGCACCCCCCTCCCTGTACCTGCTAGGTTGAACCCTAAACACTACACCCTGTACCTGCAGATGCCCTCCACCTACTCCGCACCCCCCTCCCTGTACCTGCAGATGCCCTCCACCTACTCCGCACCCCCCTCCCTGTACCTGCTAGGTTGAACCCTAAACACTACACCCTGTACCTGCAGATGCCCTCCACCTACTCCGCACCCCCCTCCCTGTACCTGCAGATGCCCTCCACCTACTCCGCACCCCCATCCCTGTACCTGCTAGATTGAACCCTAAACACTACACCCTGTACCTGCAGATGCCCTCCACCTACTCCGCACCCCCCTCCCTGTACCTGCAGATGCCCTCCACCTACTCCGCACCCCCATCCCTGTACCTGCTAGGTTGAACCCTTAACACTACACCCTGTACCTGCAGATGCCCTCCACCTACTCCGCACCCCCCTCCCTGTACCTGCAGATGCCCTCCACCTACTCCGCACCCCCATCCCTGTACCTGCTAGGTTGAACCCTTAACACTACACCCTGTACCTGCAGATGCCCTCCACCTACTCCGCACCCCCCTCCCTGTACCTGCAGATGCCCTCCACCTACTCCGCACCCCCATCCCTGTACCTGCTAGATTGAACCCTAAACACTACACCCTGTACCTGCAGATGCCCTCCACCTACTCCGCACCCCCATCCCTGTACCTGCAGATGCCCTCCACCTACTCCGCACCCCCATCCCTGTACCTGCTAGGTTGAACCCTAAACACTACACCCTGTACCTGCAGATGCCCTCCACCTACTCCGCACCCCCGTCACTGTACCTGCAGATGCCCTCCACCTACTCCGCACCCCCATCCCTGTACCTGCTAGGTTGAACCCTAAACACTACACCTTGTACCTGCAGATGCCCTCCACCTACTCCGCACCCCCCTCCCTGTACCTGCAGATGCCCTCCACCTACTCCGCACCCCCATCCCTGTACCTGCTAGGTTGAACCCTAAACACTACACCTTGTACCTGCAGATGCCCTCCACCTACTCCGCACCCCCCTCCCTGTACCTGCAGATGCCCTCCACCTACTCCGCACCCCCATCCCTGTACCTACAGATGCCCTCCACCTACTCCGCACCCCCCTCCCTGTACCTGCAGATGCCCTCCACCTACTCCGCACCCCCATCCCTGTACCTGCTAGGTTGAACCCTAAACACTACACCCTGTACCTGCAGATGCCCTCCACCTACTCCGCACCCCCCTCCCTGTACCTGCAAGGTTGAACCCTAAACACTACACCCTGTACCTGCAGATGCCCTCCACCTACTCCGCACCCCCCCCCCCCCCCCTGTACCTGCTAGGTTGAACCCTAAACACTACACCTTGTACCTGCAGATGCCCTCCACCTACTCCGCACCCCCCTCCCTGTACCTGCTAGGTTGAACCCTAAACACTACACCCTGTACCTGCAGATGCCCTCCACCTACTCCGCACCCCCCTCCCTGTACCTGCTAGGTTGAACCCTAAACACTACACCCTGTACCTGCAGATGCCCTCCACCTACTCCGCACCCCCCCTCCCTGTACCTGCTAGGTTGAACCCTAAACACTACACCCTGCACCTGCAGATGCCCTCCACCTGCTTCGTTTTCCCCTCCCTGTACCTGCTAGGTTGAACGTGGTGGTATATACCCGGCTGGGGTGGGTCAGGCCAAGAGGGCTCCAGGTCAACACAGGCTCTCCGATACTCTTGCGTAGCCGCACCTGCCGTTGTTCAGGATTTAGGGTTCAGGGTTTGATGTGTAGGGTGTGATGTTAAGGGTTGGATGTTTAGGGTTTAATGTTAAGGGTTGGGGCTCAGGGTTGATACCTGCGATTGTTTGTGATTGCAGAGCCTCAGGATACATGGTACAGGGTTCTGGGCTCAGGCTTCAGGGTTGGGGTTCGAGGCCAAGAGCCCAAGGTTCCGGGTTTGAAGTGCGTTTCAAAGTTCAGGGTTTAGCTTTCAGGGTTCAGGGTTCAGCATGTTTAGTCAGGATTCAGGCTTATCGGTATCTCAACCCTGGTCGAATATCCAAACCCTGGTCGAATATTCAAACCCTGGTCAAATATCCAAACCCTGATCGAATATTCAAAAGTTGGTCGAATATTCAAACCCCGGTCGAGCACGGTATTTAAACTGCGGTCGAATATTCAAACCCCGGTCGAGCACGGTATTTAAACCTTGGTCGAATATTCAAACCCCGGTCGAATATCCGAACCCCGGTGGGATATGCAAACCCTGGTCGAATATCTTAACCCTGGTCGAACATTCAAACCCTGGTCGAATATTCAAACCCTGGTCGAATATCCAAACCCTGGTCGAATATTCAAAACTTGGTCGAATATTCAAACCCCGGTCGAGCACGGTATTTAAACCTTGGTCGAATATTCAAACCCCGGTCGAATATCTGAACCCCGGTGGGATATGCAAACCCTGGTCGAATATCTTAACCCTGGTCGAACATTCAAACCCTGGTCGAATATCCAAACCCTGGTCGAATATTCAAAAGTTGGTCGAATATTCAAACCCCGGTCGAGCACGGTATTTAAACCTTGGTCGAATATTCAAACCCCGGTCGAATATCTGAACCCCGGTGGAATATGCAAACCCTGGTCGAATATCTTAACCCTGGTCGAATATTCAAACCCTGGTCGAATATCCAAAACCTGGTCGAATATTCAAAAGTTGGTCGAATATTCAAAACCCGGTCGAGTACGGTATTTAAACCTTGGTCGAATATTCAAACCCCGGTCCACTATGCAAACCCTGGTCGAATATTCACCCCCCGGTCGTTGTAGTGGTCACACCTCCGTGCCTCTCATTTATCAGCCTGCCATCTCCTTAGCCTCATGGTCCATCGGCCTGCCACAATTTTGGGGTGGTAACATGGCCAACCAGGCATTGCCTTGCCTTCAACAAACTCATTGCTGCCTCCCCCCTCCTCTAGTATCCCTCATGCTCCTAGTTTCACTCATCGCCATGCAAACCTAACACCTCAGCTTCAGTCCAGCCTCAGTTTCAATCCCACCAGAGGTCCAGGCTCGGGTCCCCCCTCGGTGCCCTTCATTTTGGTGTAATGTTGCAATAAGAAAAATATTTAAAGCAGCTAATATAAATGGTCAAGTGTAATAAAACTAAAAAACGGTTTACATCTCCCCTCGCTTCTTGGTGTCTTCTCTTCTTCTCTGGGAGGCTTGTCCGGTGCTAAGCCCATGGAGGGCAGCACTTCCCCAGACATCACAACCTGGGTTAACCGGTACGAAAATGCGGCACGGTCAAACGGTACGGTGCGGCCAAAATGGCCGGGCAGGTAACGAAATGACCGACTCAGATTTTTAACACGGTAAGGTATTGTAAAGCAGTGCGATACGATACGGCAAAGGGTCCGGGATTTGGACCCATACGGTCGTAATGGGTAACTCTCGTCGCAACCCCTGCGGTGGGACCTCAAGCTGCCTTTGCCGTTACTTCTGATCCCCCTTTCAACATCTGCCGAGACCCGTGCAGTCCATGTTCACCATGCTACGTGAGTTGGGTACTATCCCCCCTCTGGACCAACTCTTGCCCCAACCACTCTTGCCGTAAGCACTCTACAGTCTGCTAGGGACCTCCTTCTTGGGCCTCCTCCCCATCTTGATCATGTGCACCCTCATCCTTCTCGACCTCTCGTTAATCTCACAAGCTATGGGAAATCGATGGATTGGAAGAAACCGATTGCCCACACTTGCAGCTCTGAGGAAGTGATGTAGGCTGGCATGCCCTGAACTCAAAATATTCAAACCCTGGTCGAATATTCAAACCCTGAAGCCTGCCGAGTTTTCAGCACACCTGACGACACGTTTCGACGTAGACAACAATTCATTTTATAGAGGTGCACACGGTCTTAACATTGTATTGAACACTTGGAATATTTTTGTGTCACACTCTTACAATTTGATTTATTACTTTGTGTACCGTATGTTTCTATGGTACGCCATAATGCCTTCATGGTTTCCAGGTTAGGCGGCTCACCAGGTCGGGATTGTGGTCAATGAAGGACATGATGCCCGAGATGTACTGCAGGTCACCTGCAGGTACAGGCAGTACGCCCGGGCAGGTCACATAGATTAGGCTGGCAATAGGAACCACTGACATCACACATATGATGCTGCATGCACTCATGAACTTCAAGCGGAAGATAATAAAGAAGTGATGCATGGCCAAATATTGCATGGCCAAATATTGCATGGCTAGACGCCCCCCCCCCCCCCCCCTTGCTCATTTACTGGCATTAATTATTTCCTGGTATTAAAAAAAACAGATGATATGTATTTCACATTAATTCGTTTAATGGAAACTCATTTGATGTTTTATTGACACTACTGCAATATATACCGGTATATGAAACCATTTAATATTTATTTCACATACATTCATGTAAATATGAAATCATCTGTACTAATAGATGCAGCTCCTGTTTATTTTAGCTACTTTTTATTTTAGTTAGACCGCTTTCCAGCGGGTACTTGATCAGCATCACACATCACACATAATACATAATACATAATACACCATAAACTGCCCGTCACATATCACACCTTTGCTGTGCACCCACAGGCCGCTTCACAGCAGGCAATTGATCAGCATCACTCATCACACATTTAAAATCATGAATCACACCTTTGCTGTGCACCCACAGGCCGCTTCACAGCAGGCAATTGATCAGCATCACTCATCACACATTTCAAATCATGAATTACACCTTTGCTGTGCACCCACAGGCCGCTTCGCAGCAGGCAATTGATCAGCATCACTCATCACACATTTCAAATCATGAATCACACCTTTGCTGTGCACCCACAGGCCGCTTTGCAGCAGGCAATTGATCAGCATCACTCATCACACATTTCAAATCATGCATTGGCACATCAAACATTTCAAATCACACATCACACCTGTGCAGTGTGCCTACATGTTGCTTCCCATCGTGTCATGGATCAGCAGCGCATGCGTCATCAGCATCAGCATCACACATCACACATCACACCTGTCCTGTGTGCCCACATGTCGCTGCCTAGGTGGTACTTGATCAGCAGCGCATGCGTCATCAGCATCAGCATCACACGTCATACATTACACATCACACGTCATGCATTACACATTACACATCACACCTGTGCTGTGTGCCCAGAGGTCGCTTCCCAGCGGGTACTTGGTCAGCAGCGCATGCGTCATCAGCTGTGCGAACGTGCGTATGTTGTGTGTGTGGCTCATAAGCCAAGGCGCCATTGCCAGCAGCAGCGTGGGAATGAGGCGCGCATGCCAACAGGCTGGCAGATGTATCGCAACCTGTATTGGATGCAGGTTTTGACTTCAGTTCTCAATTTCCAGCTTTGAATTTCCAGCTTCCGATTTTCAGTGTTCAGGTGGCGATGGCCAGCATCTGAAGGGGCCAGGCGAGCATGCCAGCAGGCGAGCACATGTATCGCAACTTGCATTGGAAGCTGCACTTTCTAGTTGTAAGCTCCCAGTTGCAATTTTCAGTTTTAAGGTCGCCATGGCCAGGTTTTGTGGTGGACCAGGTGCACATGCCAGTAAAAGGGCTGGAGCAGGGCATTCTGCACTGGAAGCAACACAGTGGCCAGCAAGTGGGCAGGTGCGGCACAATCTAGACCCTGAGTCCCCTGCCCTAAACCCTGATCACACCTGACATAACCCCTTAAACACCTGAACCTAACCCAGATCCCACCTGACCTAAAACCTGAACCCAATCGCCCTAAACCCTGAGCCTACCTGACCTTAACCCTCAGTCCCCTGCCCTAAACCCCAAGACCCCTGCCCTTAACCCCAAGTCCCCTGCCCTAAACCCTGATCCCACCTGACATGAACCCTAACACTCCTCACCTAAACCCTGAACCCACCTGTCCTGCGACGAGCATGAAACTGCCAACGCCAGCATGGTTGCGTGTGTAGCAGGATATGACCGGGAGTAGAAGCTCTGACACCAACTCCGGCTGCAGAGGTATTTGAATTCAAATTTGAATTAAGGTGATCAAGAAAGAATGCCAGCATGGTTGCGTGTGTAGCAGGATATGACCGGGAGTAGAAGCTCTGACACCAACTTCGGCTGCGGAGGTATTTGAATTCAAATTTTGGATTTAGGTTATGGGGGAAAAAAACCCGGGGATCTTGGCACCTTCCCCGGATTTTTTTTGGTTTATTTTAAATTTTTGAACCCTGTGTTTTTTTTAGTCACTTTTTTTTCTAGGCATACTTTTTTTACAGTCTCCCATAAAGAAGATCCCTAATATAATTGTCAGTATGGTTGCGTGTGTAGCAGGATATGACCGGCAGCAGATAGAAGCTCTGACACCAATTGTGTAGCAGGACATGACAGGGAGTACAAGCTCCGACACCAACTCTGGCTGCACGGGTGCTTGAATTTAGATTTAAATTTAAATGAGCAAGGAAAGACGCCAGCATGGTTATGTGTGTATCAGAATACGCATGACAGCAAAAGCTCTGCAACCACCTTACACCTGAACGGGTTTTGAATTCAAATTCAAATTTAGTTGATCAAGGTAAACGCATGCCCACGTCCGACAGCCCAAGCAGTAGGCCTTGCTCGCCTGCTTGATCAGCAGCCCCCCAGATCTAGATCTGCATGGCATGCCCGGACCTGGATCCATGCAACTGCCGAAGCAGCAGGCCCGCCAGCACTCCTCCAATAGCTATTTCAAACCAAGAAGCCTGCTCGAGCAGATATAGACATGTACCACCCTGCTTAAGATCTAGAGACATTCAGATCTAGAGCGATTCAGATCTAGAGATATTCAGATCGGGGCAGGCTCGCCATAACCCCCCTCCAGGTGCTGCTTCACGTTGGGTGGGCTGATCTAGATCTGTATGGCCAGTCTGGATCTGGATCCGTACCTGCTTCAGTAGCAGGCTTGGCAGCACCCCCTCCAGGTGTTGCTTCATGCTGGGCGGGCTATTCCCACCGCCCATATCTGGATCTAGATCTGTCGCCCCCAGATCCGGATCCATGCACATTTTTTAGCGGCAGGCCCATCAAGATACCCTCCAGGCATTGCTTCACGATTGGCGATCCGTTGCTGCCCTCAGATCTACATCTGCTACGCCCACCCGGATCCGGATCCGCATACCTGCTTGAGCAGCAGGCCCGCGGAGGCTCCTGAGATCCTGAGATATAGATCTCAAAATACCTAGATCCGCACACCTGCTTGAGCAGTAGGCCTGCCAGCACCCCCTCCATCACCTGCTTTGTTCTCAGTCGGCACATGCGCCCCCCAGATATAGATCTGACTCGCCCAACCGGATCCAGATCCACACACCTGCTTCAGCAGCAAGCCTGCAAGCACCCCCTCCATCTTACACTTCGTGCTCAGTCGGCCAGCTTCATGCTAATCGAAGCTTGGCGGATCCCCCTGTGCAGCTACATTCGGGTCAGCAATCCCGCCCACAACAGTAGAGGACCGATTTGTTTTTGTGTAAGAGGTTAAACAAAAGGGGGCCCACGCCCCCCAGATATAGATCTGCATCGCCCAACCGGATCCAGATCCACACACCTACTTCAGCAGCAAGCCCGCAAGCACCCCTTCCAGGTACTGCTTCACGCTGGGTGGGCTGTTGCGCCCCCCATATCTAGTTCTGCATCGCCTGACCGGATCCGGATCCACACACCTGCTTCAGCAGCAAGCCCGCAAGCACCCCTTCCAGATACTGCTTCACGCTGGGTGGGCTGTTGCCGCCGCCCATGGCCGCCATGATGCTCACGACAGCCGGGCGCACGGCCGGGGGCCTCACGAAGCCGGACAGCACCGCTAGGGCCTGCCACAGCCGTGTCTGCAATGGCGCGCACGGTAAGATGCAGCGTATCTTAGCTACTTAGGATTTAGGGTTCAGCCATTTAGGGTTTAGGGTAAGGGGTTCGGCCGCTAAAGGTTCAGCCATTTAGGGTAAGGTGTGCGGCCGTTTAGGGTTCAGGGTTCAAATCTAGCCTTTTACGGGTTCAGGTTACGGTTAGCCGTTTTATGATTAGGGTTGAGCCCCTCAGTGTTTAGGGTTCAGCAATTCAATATGTCGAGCTGTTTTCAAACAACACATGTGGGGAAATCTCAGGCCTGCAAATGGCAGACTGCACCCACGGCTTTTCCTGACCCACGAGGAAAAAGGCCCTCCTCGCCCCCAACCCTGCTGCACCCACATCCCAAAACTTCAACCCTAACCCATAAACCCTGATCCCTCACACATGCGAGCGCCAAAACCCTACCACTGTCATCTTGCGCCCAAACTGTATACCCTAAACCCTGACTCCTAAACTATTACCCCTCCCCACTGTCACCCCACACCTCTTTCCCTTACTCCTCCCAGCCAACCCCGGTTGCCCCACCCTCTTTCATGGCACCGACGAAATAAACCTCTGAAAAAAACTACCCCCCCCCCCCGTGTCACCCCCCTGGCCCTGTGCCCCTCCTTCTTTCTGTCCACAATCCTTCCAAACCCTTAATCGTAAACCCCCATTACCCCCCCCCCCCCCAGCTGCCACACCTTCATTTTGTCCACACTCCTTATAAACCGTAAACCCCATTGCCGCCCCTCCCCCCGGCTGACCCATCTTCATTTTTTCTATACTCTTTACAAACCCTAAACCCCCATTGTCATCCCTCCCCTCTGCCTCCCCCCCCCCCCCCACACACACCCTCATCTTCTTTCTGTGCTCCCACCCTACACCCCCTTAACCCTACACCCCCCTAGCCCTGCGTTCCCACCATTATGTGCTCCCACCTTAAAAACCCTAAACCATCCACCCCCCCCCCTTGTTACCCCTCCCCTGTCATCCCCATCACCTTCTTTCTGTCCACACTCCTTACAAACCCTGAACCCTTAATCCTAAACCCCTTGTCACCTTCTTCCTGTGCAGCTCCCCTCCCTGCTTGTAGCTGTCGGTGATCATCAGAGGGTCTGTCAGGGCAAAGTTCAGCAGCTCCCGCCACAACGCCATCCCCGCCGCAGCCGCCGCAACCAGGGACGGCTCCGAGCTCGCCGGAGGACGCGATGCATCCGAGGACGGAGGCGGCGGCGGCGCAGCGGACGAGGCCGGGGCGTTTGAGGCCCGGGGTTGCACCACATTCGGTGCGCTTGCAGCGGCAGACTTGGGCGCACGCTCCCGATCGTGTTGCTCCCACTCGTCTTGTTCCCGCGCTGCTCCGCCCCAGTCGCCGGCACCGTGGAAGATGATGGAAGGACGGGGCCTGACGGCGGCTGGGGCGGCGGTGGCGGCGGAGGCGCCACCGGGGCCGGGCAGCTCGGTTGGTGTGGCGTTGTTGTTAGAGGTACCAGCCGCCGTTTTCGCCTCCGGCTCTGCTACCGCTGGGCGGTGCATGGCCGTGTCCTGAGGCTGGGAGCCAGCCGAGGTCCAAACGCAGCCGGCCTGAGGCAGGGGACGGGCAGTCCTTTGATTCTTGTTCTGTAATCCATTTTAAATTTTACGGTGTGTACAACAAATATGAAATAAATAAATAAATCATGAGGTGGTGAATATCCGTACCCAGACAGCCTGAGGCAGGGGATGGGTTTAGGGGACAGGTTTTCCGCCTTTTGAACCTCATCGTAAACCTCCTGCTGGTACCAGTAAAACAAATACAACATACGAATAGATTTCCTATTCATTTAACGGCAAGGAAATAAATAGGAAATAGACCCGGAACCCTTGATGCCACATCAGCATTGCTGTAATGCCAAGGGCCCTACACGCCTGTCCCTCTCCCCCCTCACCCTGGCAGCCAGGCGGTGCAAGCCCATCGCTATCGCGGCCCGCGGCGCCACGTCAGCACTGCCGGCCAGCAGGTCCCGCGCCGCCGCCGTGGAGCTCGCAGATGCAGGCCGAGGCACGGCGCCAGCTAGGCTCGCCACCTCATCGAGATCCACCACACTGGCATCCACGGGCACCTCCACCTCTCCACCTAAAAGGGTCCAGGGTTCATGATTCAGGGTCTAGGATTCAGTGTTCAGGGTATGGGGTCCAGTGTTCAGTGTGTAGGGTTCAGTGTTCAGTGCCTAGGGTTCAGTGTTCAGGTTCACACCTTCGCCCCAACCTCCGCCCTCCCCTCATCCCCCCCTACCCCTGCGCAAATTCACCCCTCCCCTCCTCCTACCCCCCCTGCGCACCTTCACGCTTCCCAACCCTTCTCCTCGTGCACATTCACCCACCCCACCTCCTCCCCTCCATCCCTCCCCCCCACACCCATTCACCCCTCCCCTCCTTCTACCCTCCCTGTGCACCTTCACCCTTTCCGCCGCTGGAGTGCAGCAAGAGCCGTCTGACCAGGGGCGCGTAGCTGCTCAGCAGGCAGGGGCTGAGGTCTAGCAGCGCAGCCAGCTGGCAGGCAGCCAGCAACGTCACGCGGGGGGAGGCGCTGCCCCAGTCCAGGAGGCGACCGACAGCCCAGAAGAGCGGCCCGGGCTGCCCAGCCTTGGGGTTGCCAGCAGCAGCAGCTGCAGTAGAAGCAGAGGCGGAATTATTAGCAGGGTTTCCTGATGTGGTGGTTGTGGTTGTGGAGAGGAGGTTGTCGCCGTTGCTCCCGTTCCAGTGGAGCCGGTCGAGAGGGAGAGGCTGCGCTCCACTGGCTGCAGATGAGCTGGTCTGCAAGTGGGAGGTGTTGAGTGTGGGATGGGGAGGGTAAGAGGTGGAGGGTGGGAGGTGGAGGGTGACAGGTGGAGGGTGGAAGGTGTGGAGGTGGAGAGTGAGAGGTGTGGAAGATAATATGTGAAGGGTGACAGGTGGAGGGTGAGTGGTGTCGAGAGTGAGGTGTGTGGAGGATAAGAGGTGGGAGGTGACTGATGGAGGGTGAGTGGTGTGGAGAGTGATAGGTGTGAAGGGTGGTGTGTGTAATGTGTGATACATGGGGCACGTGAGGTGTTTGTGGGAAATAACAGGTGTGACAGGTGAAATGTGGATATTTTAGTCTGTGGTATATCATGTAGGGTTAAGGGTTGAGGGTTAAGGTCAAGGGTCAAAAGTCGAGGTTCAAGGGATAAGGGGCACTACACCTAAACCCTTCTTCCAACACATCTGAATGTTTTGGCGCATCAGTGCTCCCCTGGCCGACGGTTCCTGCGCCCGCACCCACAAGCATACAACCATTCTAGATGTGTGCGTGCGCCTGTGTAGCAGCAGCGTTGAAGCTCATCTAGCCATTTTAGGGTTCAGGGTTAAGGTCTCAATCATAAACCCTGTTGCAGCAGCGTCAGGGCTCACCTGGCTGCCGGTTCCCGCGCCCGCGCTAGCAAACAGCTGAGGCGGCATGATGGTGTTCACAAACGCGGCCACGGTAGGAACCCGCTTGCGTTGGCAGCCCGACATGGCGTTGCACACCGGGCGCAGCACGGCCCAACAGAGCCGCTCGACAGGCAGGGACGCTCCGGCACCGCTGCTGCCGTGAGGGCCCGAGTCTGACCCGAGCTCGTCCGCCATGGCCGCCTGCGCGACGCACAGCGCGCGGTGCGAGCAAGGTAGCGACACGGAGAAGTTGACGCAGGGTTCAGGGTGTAAAGATCAAGGTTCAGGGTTCAGGGTTCAGGGTTCAGGGTTCAGGGTTCAGGGCCACAGGGTTCAGGGTTCAGGGCCACAGGTTCAGGGTTCAGGGTTCAGGGCCGGTTTAGATGGAGTGTGCAACAACCATGTGGATTGCACACTAACAGGTCCCCACGATGTTTAGTTCAAATTAGTACTTTTACCTTTATCTTACAACCCTTACCCTTCACGGCAACCCTTTTGAACCATGAGCCTTAAAGGGTTCAACACGGCTACCGAAAAAAACAGCGCTCCATAAGGTTTAGGGTTTAGGGTTTCGGATTTAGGGTTTAGCGCTCCACCGGGTGTGAGTCTTAAGGAAGCAGTGTGCGACATGGGCTGAAGTTGCGTGCGCACCTCCGCCCCGCACCAATTTACAAACTCTCGTCAAACCCTCAAAGCCAGATTCCATGCCAAACGCGCATGGGCTGTTTTCACTGCTGCAATCAAAGGGACGCGCAACGGCGGCTTCAAACCCTAAAACCATCTGGAGGGTGCAGCGTCTCCCGAGTCTTAGGGTTTATGGTGTATGGCTTAACGCAGGTTTAAAGCCCAGGTTAAAGGGTTAAGGGGTTGGGGTTTTAATCCTTTAACCCTAAATCCTGCTGTAGGGTGCAGCCTCCTCACCTGGGGTTAGGGTTACGGATTAGGGTTCGGGTTTTACGGTTGGGAATTAGGGTTTGAAATTTTACGTTTTGAAGCAAAGCTTTAAGATATTGGATTTCAGGGTTTAAAACCTAGCTTACAGGGATTGGGTTCTAGGGTTTGAAACCTAGCTAAAAATGATTGGGTATAAGGTTTCAAAACCTGGCTGAAAGGGATTGGGTATTAGGTTGTAAAACCTAGCTTATCAGGATTGGGTTAAATGTTTGAAACCTAGCTTACAGGGGCTTGGTTTAGGGTTTAAAACCTAGCTTAATGGAATTGGGTTTTAGGGTTTGAAACCTACCTTAATGGAATTGGGTTGTAGGGTTTAAAACCTAGCTTAAAGGAATTGGGTTGTAGGGTTTAAAATTTAGCTTAAAGGAATTGGGTTGTAGGGTTTAAAACCTAGCTTAATGGAATTGGGTTTTAGGGTTTAACACCTAGCTTACTGGAATTGGGGTTTATGGTTTAAAACCACACAAAAAGGAACTGGGTTTTAGGGTTTAAAACCTAGCTAAATAGAATTGGGTTTTAGGGTTTGAAACCTAGCTTAATGGAATTGGGTTGCAGGGTTTAAAACCTAGCTTACAGGAATTGGGTTGTAGGGTTTAAAACTTAGCTTAAAGGAATTGGGTTTTAGGGTTAAAAACCTAGCTTAGTGGAAATCGGTCTTAGGGTTTAACACCTAGCTTACTGGAATTGGGTTTTAGGGTTTAAAACCACACAAAAAGGAATTGGGTTTTAGGGTTTGAAACCTAGCTTAATGGAATTGGTTTGTAGGGTTTAAAACTTAGCTTTAAGGAATTGGGTTTTAGGTTAAACACCTAGCTTGTTTTTGTTTTTGTTTTTGATGAAATTGGGTTGTAGGGTTTAACACCTAGCTTAATGTAATTGGGTTTTAGGGTTTAAAACCTCGCAAAAAGGAATTGGGTTTTAGGGTTTCAAACCTAGCTTTATGGAATTGGGTTTTAGGGTTAACAACCTAGCTTAATGGAATTGGTTTGTAGGGTTTAAAACTTAGCTTAAAGGAATTGGGTTGTAGGGTTTAAAACCTAGCTTAATGGAATTGGGTTTTAGGGTTTTAAACCTAGCTTAATGGGATTGGGTTTTAGGGTTTTAAACCTAGCTTAATGGGATTGGGTTTTAGGGTTTTAAACCTAGCTTAATGGAATTGGGTTTTAGGGTTAAAAACCTAGCTTAATGGAATTGGGTTTTAGGGTTAAAAACCTAGCTTAATGGAATTGGTTTGTAGGGTTTAAAACTTACCTTTAAGGCATTGGGTTACAGGTTAAAAACCTAGCTTGATGGAATTGGGTTTTAGCCTAAAGAGACTGGATTTAAGCATTTGCCACCCTTAACCCTGGAATCACCTGGAGGGCGCAGCCTCCCGCGGCGCGGCGGCTGAGCGTGGGACTAATCCACACCATCCGTACTCCTAAGGGCATTCAGCTTTCTCCCTCTTTCTTGCAAATAGCTTTATTTTTTTCCCTAGCAAGCAGGTGTTATATTTCGCCTCCTTCTGACCAGATTTTCTTTAATTTGCCCTCCTCAAGTCGATGTTTTTAAGTTATTTCTCTAAACTCTGGAACCTTGTCAGTCCCCCAGCCCACTGCCTCAAACCTTTTCATCGGGGCTTGTTCCTCTTACGAACAGCTTTTGTTTCTCTCTCCTGAGAAAATATTTTCCTTCTCTCCCGTACGAACAGTTTTTATTTTTATTTTATGAACTGCTTTCTTTCTCTCTTAAACAAATTGCGTCATTTCCCCCTATTAAAAACGGCTTTATTTCCCTCTTTTACGAATTGCTTAATCCCCCTTTATCCAAAATTACTTTATTCCTCTCCTTCAAGAATTCATCTCTTGACCCCCATGCCAAAAAATACTTAATTTCTCTCTCTAGACCCTAAACCCTTGTCCGCTGCCCATCCCGGCTCCACACCTGCTCGTCCTGGCTCGCCCCGATAAGCTGGCACCAGCACCTCCTCAGGCACCGCAGTACAACCACCGTTTCGTCCTCCAGGCAGTACTGAAGTACATCCAAAGACTCCCGCAACAGTTGGCGGCAAATAGCGAGGGGCAGAAGCTGTTGCTGCTGGTGTTGCTGTTCCTGCTGTTGCTGCTGCCGTTGCTGTTGCAGCTGATGCTGCTGCTGTTGCTGCTGCTGGTTCTGACTCTGCGGCGCCTCCTGCTCCTGCTGGATCAGGTTCTGCTGCTGTCTCTGAACCGAGGAACGTCCCGAGACGGTTGCTGCTGTTGCTGTTGCAGTTACTGCGGTGGCGGTTGCGGCTGCTGTTGCTGCTAGGACAAGGACAGAGTCGAGGCAGGCCCACTTGGAGCTGTCAAGAGAAGCGAGTGCACCTCGGCTGCAAGGGGGAGGGGGGTTGTGGAGGGGGGTTGTGAAAGGGAGCTGCAAGGGGGGGCAGGGGAGTGGGGGGATGGATACAGGAGGCGGGGGCAGAGGGTGGGAGAGGGGGTATGGAGGGGGGAGGTGGACACTAGGGGCAGGGGAGTGGGGGGATGGTGGGATGGAGGGGGGGGGGGGGGGCAGAGGGGGGCAGGGGGGGCATGGAGGGGGGGTATGGAGGGGGTATCTGTAGGATTCAGGCCCATTATGCTTCAGCCCAGTGCCCGTGAGCTACACTATATTCTCATACGATCCCTATTAATTTCTTGTTTTTTCACGGTACCGGTTGGGCATCTCCTTGTTTCATTCCTATTTTATTCTCGCTGAAGATTTGCTTGCCCCCTGCGAACAACCATCTCGTCGTTGGGCATCATGAGGGAATCACTGAAGCCACTGATCGTCGACCACGGATGCAGATTGGGAAGCGGATAAGAAAAAAAAGACTCTTATATTAGCTAAGACTATTTTTATACTCATTTGTTTTTACATTTTTTTTAATTATGGTATACTAGTGATTACCAGGCTTTTATTAAAAAGGTTTGTTTGTTCTTTTTTTATGAATCTTACCGCTTAAGACTTTTCTGGATTTTCGGTCAGAAATTGAGAGGATTTCGAAATTCGTCCCCCGAGAGCAGCAGTGAAAAAAAGCCAACGAACACCCAAGGGACGGGAAGTCATATCTCCGTGTCTTGCTTATTCATTCTCCATACACCCTGATTATATCCATATTCCACACCAGCCCGTATTCCACACTTATTTGTCTACCTGTTCACCCTAATCCTGCCGGCATCGGGCATCCTCATTTATTCCCCCCCTGCGCCCAACCTGCCCCTGACTCACTTGCTGGCCCCTCCGGCCGCCTCCGCTGCCCTCCTGGCCTGCACATACTCCTATTCCCTCCCTGCGCCCAACCTGCCCCTGACTCACTTGCTGGCCCCTCCGGCCGCCTCGGCTGCCCTCCTGGCCTGCACATACTCCTATTCCCGCCCTGCCCCCAACCTGCCCCTGACTCACTTGCTGGCCCCTCCGGCCGCCTCCGCTGCCCTCCTGGCCTGCTCGCACTCCTTCAGCAGAGCAGCCACCAGGTCACCCACGTCCGTGAGCCCGGCCTCGCCACCTTCTCTTCCACCTGCGCCTGCACGTCCTCCTCTGCCGCCGCTTCCGCCTCCTCCGCCACTGCCGGTTCCGCCGCCGCTGCCCCGCTGCGCCTCGCTGGCAGGGCCCGCAGCAGTCGGGGATCGCAGCAGCGCCTCTATGTCAGTGCTGAGGGCCGCAGCGCCGTTTAGGCTGTGGCAAGCACTCCCTACCGCCTGTGGGTTTAGGGGATAGGGTTGGAGGCATAGGGTTAAGGGATTTGGGTTCAAATAGCAGGATTCAGGGTGTAGGTTTAAAGATGTAGGTTTCAGGGTTCCCACCCCCTATAACCCTCCATAAACCCTCATGCAGCCCATTAACCTGGATGTGCCCATGCCGCCTCACCGCTTCTAGGATATAAGGTGATGGGTTCAGGGTTTAGGAATTCTCACACAAAACCCTAAACCCACCCAGGTTGTGGCAGCCACTCCTCACCACCTGAAGTGCCGGCCAACGGCTTGTTGTCGCGAGGTTGTGACAGGGGGGGGCGTTTTTCAAACTGGCAGCCTCTAGGGAACCAGAGCGGAAACAACCTTGAGATACATTTCGGATAGATTTTATCATCAGCCCAAATATTATTTAGCAAAAAATACGTTACGCCCCGCACTCAGCCGTGAGCACTCATCTCCCCCGCAGCTACAGGACAAAGTAGCAAATAGTGACGAAAATAGTAGCCTTGAATGCAGCCCACCTCCAGGAGGTAGATACGGAGCTCAGCGGCGGCGGCCCCGGAGCCCTCCGCAACATGGAGCGGCAGATACGCCACCCGGCGCAGCAGCCCAAGCAGCGCACACGCCAGCGCAGCGGCCGCCGCCACAGCGGCGGTGGCGGCGGCGGCCGGCCGGCCGGGGCCGCGCTGGCGCGCGGTGCGCGTCAGCAGCAGCAACGCCAGCCCCGCGCTGCTGACGCAGCTGCGGGCCCGCCAGGCGGCCCGCCACAGAGGCCCTGTCATGGCCAACGATCCGGCTCCCTGCCTGCCCCCGTCCCAAGAGGCACCACCACTCTCCCCAACTGGCCCCTCCCCGCCCCTCCCGTCCGTCGCTGCGGCATCTGCTGCCGCCCACAGTGCGGACAGGCAGTGCTCGGTGTATGCGGCAAGGTCAGCCGCCGATGCCCGTAGCATGCCGCACACCGCCTCACACAGTGGAACGGGTGTGGCGGAGGCGGCGGGCCGGGAGACTGCCACTGCCGCCTCTGCTGCTGCAGCTTCATCATCATCGTATAGGATGGCCTGACGCACAAGGTTAAGGATTTAGGGTCGGGGTTTAGGGTCGGGGTTTAGGGCCAGGGTATAGGGCCAGGGTTTACGGCCAGGGTGTAGGGTCAGGATTTAGAGCCAGGGTTTAGGGACAATGTTTATGGTTTAAGGTTTATGTCTAGGGTTAAGGGTTGGGGTCGGGGTATAGGGGTAGGGTTTAGGATTGAGGTTGAGGGTTGGTGTTAGGGTCGGGTTTAGGGTTAGGGTTGGGTTTAGGGTTAGACTGGGGGTTAAGGGTTGGGGTTTAGGGCCAGGGTTTAGGGTCGGGGTTCATGACCAGGGCTTAGAGTCAGGTTTTAAGGTCAGGGTTGAGGGTTACCAGCAGGGTTAGGGGTTAGGGTTTAGGGTTGGGGTTAAAGGATTTAATCGTAAAAGGATTTAAGGTTGGGGTTAGGCTTCAGGATGTAAGTTAAGAGCTAAGGTATGAGGAGTCAGGGTCAAGGATTGAAGGTTGAGGGTTGGAGACTTTGGGACAAATCTTTTCAGGGGCGGCGGACCTCGGAGTAAGTCACACAAGTGTGTGAGAGAATAACACAAATGCAGTGCACACTCCAAGGGTGTGGCATCGCTGCTGGATGAGGCGACAAGGGCGCCCCGGCAGCCCGGCCCTTGAACCCAATCCCTGCCCTTCAACCCTAAACCCTCAAGTAGGCCGCTGCACATGGCTGGATTGCTCTGTCACCCAGATTTACACCCTAAGGCCTACACCCTAAGGCCTGCATCCTAAGGCCTACACCCTAAGGCCTAACCCCTAAGGCCTATACCTTAAGGCCTACACCCTAAGGCCTACACCCTAAGGCCTGCACCCCAAGGCCTAAACCCTTAGGCCATAACCTTGAATCCACGCACCTTGTCAGATGGCTCTGAGACTGCGGCTGTTGCGGCCTCCAGAGCACACGCCAGCGCCACCAGCGTCCGCTCGACAAAACCTTGGGCGAGGTACGGCCTGCCGTACACTTGAGACATCGCCTCTGAAATCTGCAATGGCGGTTTCAGGGCGGACGCCGCGGTTGGACGCTTTCGGTCCAGAGTGTGCAGAGCTCCAGGGTTCAGGGTTTAAGGCTCAGGGTTCAGGGTTTCAGGGCAGAAGCCAGGGTTGGACGCTTCTGGTTCGAGAGTGTAAATATCTCCAGAAGACTCCGTGAGAGGTTCGGTCTACTGTACACTCGAGACATCGCTTCTGCAACCTGCGTCGGTGTTTCTGGGCTGGGAGTCATCCAACTGACTGATTTGTGTAACTCCTAGTTTAGGGCTTAGGGTTAAGGGTTGAACTCCTTGCCAGCCGAATCTGCACCCAGTTAAGAAAGGCGTCACTCGCCACACGAGCCCAACCCCCCACACTGGAAGGTTATTTACTTATACACTACCGTATCCATATACTTATATCCATATACTTATATCCATAACAAGGTGTGTTAAACGGTATTTACTGAAGAACCGTACACAATTTATTTTGGCATATGCCCCCAAAACGACACCTAGAGATTCGATCATTCATGCACCTCCTCCCAGCCACAGGCGCACCTGGTTCGGAGGGGCCGCACTGACCACATGTGCCCCCAAACTATTCGCAAACCAGACTCAATTACCGTACTTATCAATTGCATTACTCACAAAACAGCATCCACACCTTGTCAGAACATAAAGGCCGCGGTCGTGACAGGCTCGCCAGAAAACTATGTGCTCCGCACCTGCTTAAGGGAGGCCTCAGCCACCGCAGGCATGTCGGCAAATATCAGGAGTAGGCGCCCCAGCAGCAGACCCTTCCTCTGCATGATTGCGATGTCTTGAACGCCTGCAAGCAAGCAGTGAGAAACAAGGCAATGCTGTACCTGAGGCGTAGCTGAGACAAGGCAGTGCAGTAGCAGAGTTCAGCTGACACAGCGCTGTTCTGTAGCTGAGGCGTAGCTGAAACAAGGCAGTGCAGTAGCGAAAGTGTAGCTGACACAGCGCAGTGCTGTAGCTGAAACAAGGCAGTGATACAGCTGGAGGGTAGCTGAAACAAACCAGTGCTGTAGCGGAAGCGTAGCTGAAACAAGGCAGTGCAGAAGCGGAAGTGAAGTTGACACAGTGCAGTGCTGTAGCTGAGGCGTAGCTGAAACAAGCCAGTGCTGCAACTGGAGTGTAGCTGAAACAAACCAGTGTTGTGGCTGAAGCGTAGCTAAAACAAGGCAGTGCTGTAGCTGAGGCGTAGCTGCAACAAGGCAGTGCTGCAGCTGAAGCGTAGCTGCAACATGGCAGTACTGTAGCTGAAACGTAGCTGAAACAAGGCAGTGCTGTAGTGGAAGTGAAGCTGACACAACGCAGTGCTGTGGCAGAAGCGTAGCTGAAACAAGCCAGTGCAGTAGCTGATATGCAGCTTCGACAAGGCAGTGCTGCAGCTGAAGCGTGTAGCTGCAACAAGGCAGTCTTGTAGCTGAAATGTAGCTGAAATGAGGCAGTGCTGTAGCTTAAGCAAATTCAAGTTGGGGACCCTTGGGGTCATGGCTGGGCATAGCTTCCCTCAGTGTGAATAAAACCCTAAACCCTGAACCCTAAGCCAGGTTGACTGCCAGTTGTGTCACTACTCTCAACAAATAGTCATGTACTGTCACCCTCCCCCCTGTTTCATTCAAGCTTGCAGCCCTGCTGGGCTTATCTTTATTTCATCCTTTATTTATTTCATCGAACGAGTGGTCGTCTCCTGCTGGGCTTATCTATATTTATTGAATAAGTTATTTAATCATTTATTTATGTCATCGAGCGAGTGGTCGTCTCCCTGCTGAAAACACCTCGTGTGAAATGACATGCATTGGCGCAAGGCAGAACCCCATTTGCTATTATTGCCTGGGGGGCCTGCCTGCACTTGCCTGGGGGGCCTGCCTGCTGCAAGGCTTCACTGCCCTGAGCCGCTACCGCTCCAGAACCTCTGGGTGCTGCCGCCGCTGTCCCCCCGCCCCCGCTCCATAGCTGGTTCGACAGCTGCTGGACCCAGGCGACCACACAGGCAGCAGGCAGCGTGGGTGAGGCGGCGGCTCCGGAGCCACCCGGGCAGCTGAGGAGCCAGCGCCTGCCAAGAAGAGGAAAGCACCGGATAGTGCCAGGGACCATTCAGCTACCATTCGGCTACCATACAAATAGTATTGAACCATTATTTAACCGCCATTCAACTAGCTTCCAGCTAGCAGAAAGCAGGACCATTCAGCTACCCTTCAGCTACAATCCAGCAAGATGGAGCCACCATTGAATTAGCTTCCAGCTAGCAGTAAGCAGGGTCATTCAGCTACCCTTCAGCTACAATCCAGCAAGATGGAGCCACCATTGAATTAGCTTCCAGCTAGCAGTAAGCAGGGTCATTCAGCTACCCTTCAGCTACAATCCAGCAAGATGGAGCCACCATTGAATTAGCTTCCAGCTAGCAGAAAGCAGGGTCATTCAGCTACCCTTCAGCTACAATCCAGCAAGATGGAGCCACCATTGAATTAGCTTCCAGCTAGCAGTAAACAGGGTCATTCAGCTACCCTTCAGCTACAATCCAGCAAGATGGAGCCACCATTGAATTAGCTTCCAGCTAGCAGTAAGCAGGGTCATTCAGCTACCCTTCAGCTACAATCCAGCAAGATGGAGCCACCATTGAATTAGCTTCCAGCTAGCAGTAAGCAGGGTCATTCAGCTACCCTTCAGCTACAATCCAGCAAGATGGAGCCACCATTGAATTAGCTTCCAGCTAGCAGTAAGCAGGGTCATTCAGCTACCCTTCAGCTACAATCCAGCAAGATGGAGCCACCATTGAATTAGCTTCCAGCTAGCAGTAAGCAGGGTCATTCAGCTACCATTCAGCTACAATCTAGTAAGCATGGAGCCACCATTCAACTAGCTTCCAGCCAGCAGTCAGCAGGACCATTCAGCTACCATTCAGCTACAATCCAATTAACATGAAGCCACCATTCAACTATAATTCAGCTAGCATCCAGCTACAATTGAGGTACATTCAGCTACCCATAAGCTACCATTCGGCTAGCTGATAGCAGCCAGCTTCAGCTAGCTGGTGACCACCTCCCCATTGCTCCCCATTGCTCCCCATGCCCGCTCCCCACGCCAGCCACCCAGCGCTCCTCATGCCAGCTCCCCATGCTAGCTCCCCATCGCTCCCCATGCTCCCTTCTAAGCTGGCTGCTTGAACCAGCACCCTTCTCACCTGGCCGCTTGAATCAGCTCCCCATCGCTCCCCTCCCCCCTCTCCCCATCGCTCCCCAATGCTCCCCTCTCACCTGGCCGATTGAACCAGCTCCCCTCTCACCTGGCCGATTGAACCAGCTCCCCATCGCTCCCCTCCCCCCTCTCCCAATCTCTCCCCATGCCAGCTCCCCTCGCACCTGGCCGCTTGAACCAGCTCCCCATCGCTCCCCTTCCCCCGATGCACCATCCACGCGGCCGGCAGGTCTGCGAGGACCTCCATCGGTGCAGTGATGCCGTTTAGGCAGGCCCAGGGGGGTGCCAGGGCCGCCGCCATCCCAACCAGGGAGCAGTACAGACTGTCCTTGTACTGCATCCCGTAGCTGGCCGCAATAGCCAGGCGGCAGGGATGCAGCTGGAGGAGTAGCTGGTCGGGCCAGCCATCTGGTGACAGGGAGGGGGTAGGGAGGGGGGGTAGGGAGGGGGGGTAGGGAGGGGGTGGTGTAGGGAGGGGGGGGTGTAGGGAGGGGGGGGTGTAGGGAGGGGGGGGGTAGGGAGGGGGGGGGTAGGGAGGGGGGTAGGGAGGGGAGGGGGGGGGGAGGAGGTAGGTAGGGGGGTAGGGAGAAGGGTGGGGAGGGGGGTAAGTAGGTAGGGGGTAGGTAGGGGGTAGGGAGAGAGTAGGGAGGGAGGGGGGTAGGGAGGGAGCTAGGGAGGGGGCCGGGGAGGGGGTAAGGAGGGGGGTAGGGAGGGGGGTAGGAAGGGGGGTAGGGAAGGGGGTAGGAAGGGGGGTAGGGAGGGGGGTAGGGAGGGGGGTAGGGAGGGGGGTAGGGAGGGGGGTAGGGAGGGGGGTAGGGAGGGGGGTAGGGAGGGGGGTAGGGAGGGGGTTACCTGGTCTGACCAGCCATCTGGTGGCAGGGAGGAGCAGGAAAGGGGTAGGCAGTCAAGGAGCAGTAGCTGATCGGGCCAGCTGGGTTTAGGGTTTAGGGTTTAGGGTTTAGGGTAGGCAGTGACTGTCGTTTCGTCCACAGGTCTCCGCAATTCTCTCTTGAAAAAACAAAGGAGAAAGTTCCAGCGCCACATAGCTTAAGCAACGCTTTCAACAAGCCCCCTGCCCCCTGCTCCCCCAATACCCTGCCCCCCTACTCCCCTGCCCCCCTGCTTCCCCGCACCTTTCTCTGAGGAGGGCAGCGTGGCGGCTCCCAGGGCGGCTGACATGGCACCCCATGCCGCGGCCAGGCATGCCCGCGGGCAATCCCTACGGCCTGCCTGCTGTACAAACGCTTCCACCAGCCGCCGCTGGCTGTGTGGCAGAGAGCAGCGCAGCCAAGCGGCTAACCAACGCGCCAGTGCGTCCTTAGGTGGAGAAATGAAATAAGCAAAAGGGGAGGAGGTGAGCACTGAGCAGGCTGGAAATGGGGGCAATCGCTCGGCCAATGCGTCAAACGCGCCGCGAGAGGGGATAAACAGCTACGGAAAATATCGTCCCCCCAATTCACCCATGAGAACCTTAACCGATACTTTAGGTGCGCTCAGGGGGGTGTGCTCTGCCTCCCCTCACAAATCCCGTGGTTCAGGCTGAAGGATACATTAAAATTAATAATCATATACCGTAAACGAATACATAAAAATTTGAACACTAGGAATCAATCATCGATGACAGTCGTCAATCGGAAATCGAAAGCTAGGGTCCAAGGCGTGCCCTGAGGGCAGCCAATCAAAAGCTAGGGTCCAAGGCGTGCCCTGAGGGCAGCCAATCGAAAGCCAGGGTCCAAGGCGTGCCCTGAGGGCAGCCAATCGAAAAAGAGATCGCACGCCCACCAGATCACACGATGAATAAAAAGGGTCAGCCCCCACAGCCGCCACAAGCTAAATCACAGAAATGTATACCGTTGATAAACAGTTAAACACCCATATATAAATAGTGGAACAGTTTTAGGTTAATAGTTAAATAGCGGTAGTTAAACAGTTATAGATAAATAGTCAAACAAGTATTGATAAATAGATAAATAGCAGATAAATAGTCAAACAAGTACCGGTATAGATAAATGCGACGATAGGGGATACGATTCAGGAGGCCCTTCATTTAGGCCGCAGCATGAAACATGACCCCCAAGCCATGGAGACAACTAGAATATGCTGACAGGGGCGCAGATTCAGGGGCCCCTCCACTTAGGCCGTAGCATGGGACATGGCCCCCAAGCGATGACACAAGCCCAGCCCATGTTTCAGAGTCAGACCTTGGTCTGGCCGCCCCGCGGCCACACAGGGCCCGAGGGGGCAAAACAATAATAAATAAAAAACGGCAGTCGTCGAGTGTACGAGTCAGACCTTGGTCTGGCTGCCCCGCGGCCACTGAGGGCCCGAGGGGGACAAATACGACCCTTCTAAAAAAGGATCAGACTTGACCTACGAGACATCAAGAAACAAAGACTTGATTTAGGAAATATCTAGAAAAAATACTTGACCTACCTAGGAAAAAAGAAAGAAAACTACGCCCCGCAGGGACGAGAAGGTTAAAGAGACAGCGCGGCATGGGCCTGGGCCGCGTCCGCACCGTTACCATCATAACAAGAGGAAAGTCAGAAACAAGTACAGCACGGACGGACCTGCATAAGGACCCCGGCCAGCACGCAGCAAAACAAGAACCCGCTGGTCTCAGAGCAAAATCCATCTGCACTGACTCCACACTTCCACACTTCCACAGCCTTTTGGATATTTTCCTCCCGGCCAGAGGGTCGGGCGCCCACGCGGCCGAGCCTTTTGAACATGGCCCAGAACCTGTGTCTGTGCAATGTCATTTATTGATGAGACACACAAATTAGATTACAAATGATTAAATCAAATAACACTACCAGTATCGGTATCATATGGTATTCATTTAAGCCACGCAGCTTGATAAGTCACACTTGCACGTTGGGTCTCAGTCACGCATCTGAACGACGTGCACACACACACACACACACAAACACACACACGCACCTGTGTGTCGAACCCGGTCGACCGGAAATGCACGTCGTGCTGGAGCACTGCGGGCAGCAGCACGCCCTCCACAAACTCGACAGACGGGAACCGGCGCCCGGCCGCCGCGGCCGCAGCAGCAGCAGCGGTAAGCGCGGGCGGGCGGAGCCCGCCTGCCGCTGCTGCGGCGGCGGCAGGGACGGCGGCCGCGGCGGCGCCGCCTTCCCAGTCGCGCTGCAGGAACGTTCGTAGCCCCAGACGTTGCACGACGAGGTTGGGGTGCTGCAGCGCCCGCTGCCACAGCACCAGCAGCCAGTCGGGGTACAGGCCTGCGGCGGCGCCGGAAGCTGCCTGAAACGAGGCGGCAGAAGCAGCTGTATCAGCAGCACTAACAACAACAGCAAAATCAACCCAACAGCACCAGTCGGGGTGTAGGCCCGCTCGCCCGCTCACCCACACCCACACCCACACCATCTCACCTCTGAACCAATAGCCTCAGACCGTTCTGTTGCCGTTGCATTATCCTCGCCAGACATGGCGGCCGTGGTGGACTCTGCCAGGATCTTGGACCGAGCTTTGGCCTTCTTGGTGGTCGCGCCGCGGAGCTTGTTCCGACGGGCGCTCACGTGCACCGCCTCGTCGGCGGCGGCGTACTCGGGGGCTGTCGGATGGAGCACCGCAATCTAAGGGAGGAGGGGGAGGAGGGGGGGAGGGGGGGGGCACGCAACACACTGGGGAACCTGATGCACTGCCTCGTCAGCGGCAGCGTACTCGGGGGCCGTCGGGTGGAGCACCGCAATCTTAGAGAGGAGGAGGGGGAGGAGGGGGAGGAGAGGGGGGGAAGGGGGGCCGTCGGGTGGAGCACCGCAATGTTAGGGAGGAGGAGGTGGAGGAGGGGGCGGGAGGGGGGAGTCCCGCAACACACTGGTGAATCTCAAGGGGGGAGGAGGGGGAGGGGTGGGGCCAGGGCCATATAAACATTGGGAAAGTATCTTAGTGGGAGGAGCGGGAGGCGGGGGAGGGGGAGGGGGGGCATGCACCGCACTGAATAAATATCTTGGGGGCAGGATTGGCATGAGGGGGAGGGGGGGGCGGAACACACACCGCACTGAATAAATATCTTGGGGGGAAGGTGGGGAGCACAATATTAGGTAGGGGGGGAGGAGGGCGGCACGCAACACACTGTGAATATGTGTAAGGAGGAAGAGGGGGGGGGACCTGCCAATACAACCCAAGCCTGGCTTGCCTCCACTACCCAGCCCTGGGTTTGACCCCAACTACGCTGGGCCTGCCAATACAACCCAAGCCTGGCTTGCCTCCACTACCCAGCCCTGGGTTTGACCCCAACTACCCTGGGCCTGCCAATACAACCCAAGCCTGGCTTGCCTCCACTACCCAGCCCTGGGTTTCACCCCAACTACCCTGGGCCTGCCAATACAACCCAAGCCTGGCTTGCCTCCACTACCCAGCCCTGGGTTTGACCCCAACTACCCTGGGCCTGCCAATACAACCCAAGCCTGGCTTGTCTCCACTACCCAGCCCTGGGTTTGACCCCAACTACCCTGGGCCTGCCAATACAACCCAAGCCTGGCTTGTCTCCACTACCCAGCCCTGGGTTTGACCCCAACTACCCTGGGCCTGCCAATACAACCCAAGCCTGGCTTGTCTCCACTACCCAGCCCTGGGTTTGACCCCAACTACCCTGGGCCTGCCAATACAACCCAAGCCTGGCTTGTCTCCACTACCCAGCCCTGGGTTTGACCCCAACTACCCTGGGCCTGCCAATACAACCCAAGCCTGGCTTGCCTCCACTACCCAGCCCTGGGTTTGACCCCAACTACGCTGGGCCTGCCAATACAACCCAAGCCTGGCTTGCCTCCACTACCCAGCCCTGGGTTTGACCCCAACTACGCTGGGCCTGCCAATACAACCCAAGCCTGGCTTGCCTCCACTACCCAGCCCTGGGTTTGACCCCAACTACCCTGGGCCTGCCAATACAACCCAAGCCTGGCTTGTCTCCACTACCCAGCCCTGGGTTTGACCCCAACTACGCTGGGCCTGCCAATACAACCCAAGCCTGGCTTGCCTCCACTACCCAGCCCTGGGTTTGACCCCAACTACCCTGGGCCTGCCAATACAACCCAAGCCTGGCTTGCCTCCACTACCCAGCCCTGGGTTTGACCCCAACTACGCTGGGCCTGCCAATACAACCCAAGCCTGGCTTGTCTCCACTACCCAGCCCTGGGTTTGACCCCAACTACCCTGGGCCTGCCAATACAACCCAAGCCTGGCTTGCCTCCACTACCCAGCCCTGGGTTTGACCCCAACTACCCTGGGCCTGCCAATACAACCCAAGCCTGGCTTGCCTCCACTACCCAGCCCTGGGTTTGACTCCAACTACCCTGGGCCTGCCAATACAACCCAAGCCTGGCTTGCCTCCACTACCCAGCCCTGGGTTTGACCCCAACTACCCTGGGCCTGCCAATACAACCCAAGCCTGGCTTGCCTCCACTACCCAGCCCTGGGTTTCACCCCAACTACCCTGGGCCTGCCAATACAACCCAAGCCTGGCTTGCCTCCACTACCCAGCCCTGGGTTTGACCCCAACTACCCTGGGCCTGCCAATACAACCCAAGCCTGGCTTGTCTCCACTACCCAGCCCTGGGTTTGACCCCAACTACCCTGGGCCTGCCAATACAACCCAAGCCTGGCTTGTCTCCACTACCCAGCCCTGGGTTTGACCCCAACTACCCTGGGCCTGCCAATACAACCCAAGCCTGGCTTGTCTCCACTACCCAGCCCTGGGTTTGACCCCAACTACCCTGGGCCTGCCAATACAACCCAAGCCTGGCTTGCCTCCACTACCCAGCCCTGGGTTTGACCCCAACTACGCTGGGCCTGCCAATACAACCCAAGCCTGGCTTGCCTCCACTACCCAGCCCTGGGTTTGACCCCAACTACCCTGGGCCTGCCAATACAACCCAAGCCTGGCTTGCCTCCACTACCCAGCCCTGGGTTTGACCCCAACTACCCTGGGCCTGCCAATACAACCCAAGCCTGGCTTGCCTCCACTACCCAGCCCTGGGTTTGACTCCAACTACCCTGGGCCTGCCAATACAACCCAAGCCTGGCTTGCCTCCACTACCCAGCCCTGGGTTTGACCCCAACTACCCTGGGCCTGCCAATACAACCCAAGCCTGGCTTGCCTCCACTACCCAGCCCTGGGTTTGACCCCAACTACCCTGGGCCTGCCAATACAACCCAAGCCTGGCTTGCCTCCACTACCCAGCCCTGGGTTTGACCCCAACTACCCTGGGCCTGCCAATACAACCCAAGCCTGGCTTGTCTCCACTACCCAGCCCTGGGTTTGACCCCAACTACCCTGGGCCTGCCAATACAACCCAAGCCTGGCTTGTCTCCACTACCCAGCCCTGGGTTTGACCCCAACTACCCTGGGCCTGCCAATACAACCCAAGCCTGGCTTGTCTCCACTACCCAGCCCTGGGTTTGACCCCAACTACCCTGGGCCTGCCAATACAACCCAAGCCTGGCTTGTCTCCACTACCCAGCCCTGGGTTTGACCCCAACTACCCTGGGCCTGCCAATACAACCCAAGCCTGGCTTGCCTCCACTACCCAGCCCTGGGTTTGACCCCAACTACGCTGGGCCTGCCAATACAACCCAAGCCTGGCTTGCCTCCACTACCCAGCCCTGGGTTTGACCCCAACTACGCTGGGCCTGCCAATACAACCCAAGCCTGGCTTGCCTCCACTACCCAGCCCTGGGTTTGACCCCAACTACCCTGGGCCTGCCAATACAACCCAAGCCTGGCTTGTCTCCACTACCCAGCCCTGGGTTTGACCCCAACTACGCTGGGCCTGCCAATACAACCCAAGCCTGGCTTGCCTCCACTACCCAGCCCTGGGTTTGACCCCAACTACCCTGGGCCTGCCAATACAACCCAAGCCTGGCTTGCCTCCACTACCCAGCCCTGGGTTTGACCCCAACTACGCTGGGCCTGCCAATACAACCCAAGCCTGGCTTGTCTCCACTACCCAGCCCTGGGTTTGACCCCAACTACCCTGGGCCTGCCAATACAACCCAAGCCTGGCTTGCCTCCACTACCCAGCCCTGGGTTTGACCCCAACTACCCTGGGCCTGCCAATACAACCCAAGCCTGGCTTGTCTCCACTACCCAGCCCTGGGTTTGACCCCAACTACCCTGGGCCTGCCAATACAACCCAAGCCTGGCTTGCCTCCACTACCCAGCCCTGGGTTTGACCCCAACTACCCTGGGCCTGCCAATACAACCCAAGCCTGGCTTGCCTCCACTACCCAGCCCTGGGTTTGACCCCAACTACGCTGGGCCTGCCAATACAACCCAAGCCTGGCTTGCCTCCACTACCCAGCCCTGGGTTTGACCCCAACTACGCTGGGCCTGCCAATACAACCCAAGCCTGGCTTGCCTCCACTACCCAGCCCTGGGTTTGACCCCAACTACCCTGGGCCTGCCAATACAACCCAAGCCTGGCTTGTCTCCACTACCCAGCCCTGGGTTTGACCCCAACTACGCTGGGCCTGCCAATACAACCCAAGCCTGGCTTGCCTCCACTACCCAGCCCTGGGTTTGACCCCAACTACCCTGGGCCTGCCAATACAACCCAAGCCTGGCTTGCCTCCACTACCCAGCCCTGGGTTTGACCCCAACTACCCTGGGCCTGCCAATACAACCCAAGCCTGGCTTGTCTCCACTACCCAGCCCTGGGTTTGACCCCAACTACGCTGGGCCTGCCAATACAACCCAAGCCTGGCTTGCCTCCACTACCCAGCCCTGGGTTTGACCCCAACTACGCTGGGCCTGCCAATACAACCCAAGCCTGGCTTGCCTCCACTACCCAGCCCTGGGTTTGACCCCAACTACCCTGGGCCTGCCAATACAACCCAAGCCTGGCTTGCCTCCACTACCCAGCCCTGGGTTTGACCCCAACTACCCTGGGCCTGCCAATACAACCCAAGCCTGGCTTGCCTCCACTACCCAGCCCTGGGTTTGACCCCAACTACGCTGGGCCTGCCAATACAACCCAAGCCTGGCTTGCCTCCACTACCCAGCCCTGGGTTTGACCCCAACTACCCTGGGCCTGCCAATACAACCCAAGCCTGGCTTGTCTCCACTACCCAGCCCTGGGTTTGACCCCAACTACGCTGGGCCTGCCAATACAACCCAAGCCTGGCTTGCCTCCACTACCCAGCCCTGGGTTTGACCCCAACTACCCTGGGCCTGCCAATACAACCCAAGCCTGGCTTGTCTCCACTACCCAGCCCTGGGTTTGACCCCAACTACGCTGGGCCTGCCAATACAACCCAAGCCTGGCTTGTCTCCACTACCCAGCCCTGGGTTTGACCCCAACTACGCTGGGCCTGCCAATACAACCCAAGCCTGGCTTGTCTCCACTACCCAGCCCTGGGTTTGACCCCAACTACGCTGGGCCTGCCAATACAACCCAAGCCTGGCTTGCCTCCACTACCCAGCCCTGGGTTTGACCCCAACTACGCTGGGCCTGCCAATACAACCCAAGCCTGGCTTGTCTCCACTACCCAGCCCTGGGTTTGACCCCAACTACCCTGGGCCTGCCAATACAACCCAAGCCTGGCTTGCCTCCACTACCCAGCCCTGGGTTTGACCCCAACTACCCTGGGCCTGCCAATACAACCCAAGCCTGGCTTGTCTCCACTACCTAGCCCTGGGTTTGACCCCAACTACGCTGGGCCTGCCAATACAACCCAAGCCTGGCTTGCCTCCACTACCCAGCCCTGGGTTTGACCCCAACTACCCTGGGCCTGCCAATACAACCCAAGCCTGGCTTGCCTCCACTACCCAGCCCTGGGTTTGACCCCAACTACGCTGGGCCTGCCAATACAACCCAAGCCTGGCTTGCCTCCACTACCCAGCCCTGGGTTTGACCCCAACTACCCTGGGCCTGCCAATACAACCCAAGCCTGGCTTGTCTCCACTACCCAGCCCTGGGTTTGACCCCAACTACCCTGGGCCTGCCAATACAACCCAAGCCTGGCTTGCCTCCACTACCCAGCCCTGGGTTTGACCCCAACTACGCTGGGCCTGCCAATACAACCCAAGCCTGGCTTGTCTCCACTACCCAGCCCTGGGTTTGACCCCAACTACCCTGGGCCTGCCAATACAACCCAAGCCTGGCTTGCCTCCACTACCCAGCCCTGGGTTTGACCCCAACTACCCTGGGCCTGCCAATACAACCCAAGCCTGGCTTGTCTCCACTACCCAGCCCTGGGTTTGACCCCAACTACCCTGGGCCTGCCAATACAACCCAAGCCTGGCTTGCCTCCACTACCCAGCCCTGGGTTTGACCCCAACTACCCTGGGCCTGCCAATACAACCCAAGCCTGGCTTGCCTCCACTACCCAGCCCTGGGTTTGACCCCAACTACGCTGGGCCTGCCAATACAACCCAAGCCTGGCTTGCCTCCACTACCCAGCCCTGGGTTTGACCCCAACTACGCTGGGCCTGCCAATACAACCCAAGCCTGGCTTGCCTCCACTACCCAGCCCTGGGTTTGACCCCAACTACCCTGGGCCTGCCAATACAACCCAAGCCTGGCTTGTCTCCACTACCCAGCCCTGGGTTTGACCCCAACTACGCTGGGCCTGCCAATACAACCCAAGCCTGGCTTGCCTCCACTACCCAGCCCTGGGTTTGACCCCAACTACCCTGGGCCTGCCAATACAACCCAAGCCTGGCTTGCCTCCACTACCCAGCCCTGGGTTTGACCCCAACTACCCTGGGCCTGCCAATACAACCCAAGCCTGGCTTGTCTCCACTACCCAGCCCTGGGTTTGACCCCAACTACGCTGGGCCTGCCAATACAACCCAAGCCTGGCTTGCCTCCACTACCCAGCCCTGGGTTTGACCCCAACTACGCTGGGCCTGCCAATACAACCCAAGCCTGGCTTGCCTCCACTACCCAGCCCTGGGTTTGACCCCAACTACCCTGGGCCTGCCAATACAACCCAAGCCTGGCTTGCCTCCACTACCCAGCCCTGGGTTTGACCCCAACTACCCTGGGCCTGCCAATACAACCCAAGCCTGGCTTGCCTCCACTACCCAGCCCTGGGTTTGACCCCAACTACGCTGGGCCTGCCAATACAACCCAAGCCTGGCTTGCCTCCACTACCCAGCCCTGGGTTTGACCCCAACTACCCTGGGCCTGCCAATACAACCCAAGCCTGGCTTGTCTCCACTACCCAGCCCTGGGTTTGACCCCAACTACGCTGGGCCTGCCAATACAACCCAAGCCTGGCTTGCCTCCACTACCCAGCCCTGGGTTTGACCCCAACTACCCTGGGCCTGCCAATACAACCCAAGCCTGGCTTGTCTCCACTACCCAGCCCTGGGTTTGACCCCAACTACGCTGGGCCTGCCAATACAACCCAAGCCTGGCTTGTCTCCACTACCCAGCCCTGGGTTTGACCCCAACTACGCTGGGCCTGCCAATACAACCCAAGCCTGGCTTGTCTCCACTACCCAGCCCTGGGTTTGACCCCAACTACGCTGGGCCTGCCAATACAACCCAAGCCTGGCTTGCCTCCACTACCCAGCCCTGGGTTTGACCCCAACTACGCTGGGCCTGCCAATACAACCCAAGCCTGGCTTGTCTCCACTACCCAGCCCTGGGTTTGACCCCAACTACCCTGGGCCTGCCAATACAACCCAAGCCTGGCTTGCCTCCACTACCCAGCCCTGGGTTTGACCCCAACTACCCTGGGCCTGCCAATACAACCCAAGCCTGGCTTGTCTCCACTACCTAGCCCTGGGTTTGACCCCAACTACGCTGGGCCTGCCAATACAACCCAAGCCTGGCTTGCCTCCACTACCCAGCCCTGGGTTTGACCCCAACTACCCTGGGCCTGCCAATACAACCCAAGCCTGGCTTGCCTCCACTACCCAGCCCTGGGTTTGACCCCAACTACGCTGGGCCTGCCAATACAACCCAAGCCTGGCTTGCCTCCACTACCCAGCCCTGGGTTTGACCCCAACTACCCTGGGCCTGCCAATACAACCCAAGCCTGGCTTGTCTCCACTACCCAGCCCTGGGTTTGACCCCAACTACCCTGGGCCTGCCAATACAACCCAAGCCTGGCTTGCCTCCACTACCCAGCCCTGGGTTTGACCCCAACTACGCTGGGCCTGCCAATACAACCCAAGCCTGGCTTGTCTCCACTACCCAGCCCTGGGTTTGACCCCAACTACCCTGGGCCTGCCAATACAACCCAAGCCTGGCTTGTCTCCACTACCCAGCCCTGGGTTTGACCCCAACTACCCTGGGCCTGCCAATACAACCCAAGCCTGGGCTTGTCTCCACTACCCAGCCCTGGGTTTGACCCCAACTACCCTGGGCCTGCCAATACAACCCAAGCCTGGCTTGTCTCCACTACCCAGCCCTGGGTTTGACCCCAACTACCCTGGGCCTGCCAATACAACCCAAGCCTGGCTTGTCTCCACTACCCAGCCCTGGGTTTGACCCCAACTACGCTGGGCCTGCCAATACAACCCAAGCCTGGCTTGTCTCCACTACCCAGCCCTGGGTTTGACCCCAACTACCCTGGGCCTGCCAATACAACCCAAGCCTGGCTTGCCTCCACTACCCAGCCCTGGGTTTGACCCCAACTACGCTGGGCCTGCCAATACAACCCAAGCCTGGCTTGTCTCCACTACCCAGCCCTGGGTTTGACCCCAACTACGCTGGGCCTGCCAATACAACCCAAGCCTGGCTTGTCTCCACTACCCAGCCCTGGGTTTGACCCCAACTACGCTGGGCCTGCCAATACAACCCAAGCCTGGCTTGTCTCCACTACCCAGCCCTGGGTTTGACCCCAACTACCCTGGGCCTGCCAATACAACCCAAGCCTGGCTTGTCTCCACTACCCAGCCCTGGGTTTGACCCCAACTACCCTGGGCCTGCCAATACAACCCAAGCCTGGCTTGCCTCCACTACCCAGCCCTGGGTTTGACCCCAACTACGCTGGGCCTGCCAATACAACCCAAGCCTGGCTTGCCTCCACTACCCAGCCCTGGGTTTGACCCCAACTACCCTGGGCCTGCCAATACAACCCAAGCCTGGCTTGCCTCCACTACCCAGCCCTGGGTTTGACCCCAACTACGCTGGGCCTGCCAATACAACCCAAGCCTGGCTTGCCTCCACTACCCAGCCCTGGGTTTGACCCCAACTACCCTGGGCCTGCCAATACAACCCAAGCCTGGCTTGTCTCCACTACCCAGCCCTGGGTTTGACCCCAACTACCCTGGGCCTGCCAATACAACCCAAGCCTGGCTTGCCTCCACTACCCAGCCCTGGGTTTGACCCCAACTACGCTGGGCCTGCCAATACAACCCAAGCCTGGCTTGTCTCCACTACCCAGCCCTGGGTTTGACCCCAACTACCCTGGGCCTGCCAATACAACCCAAGCCTGGCTTGCCTCCACTACCCAGCCCTGGGTTTGACCCCAACTACGCTGGGCCTGCCAATACAACCCAAGCCTGGCTTGTCTCCACTACCCAGCCCTGGGTTTGACCCCAACTACGCTGGGCCTGCCAATACAACCCAAGCCTGGCTTGTCTCCACTACCCAGCCCTGGGTTTGACCCCAACTACGCTGGGCCTGCCAATACAACCCAAGCCTGGCTTGTCTCCACTACCCAGCCCTGGGTTTGACCCCAACTACCCTGGGCCTGCCAATACAACCCAAGCCTGGCTTGTCTCCACTACCCAGCCCTGGGTTTGACCCCAACTACCCTGGGCCTGCCAATACAACCCAAGCCTGGCTTGCCTCCACTACCCAGCCCTGGGTTTGACCCCAACTACGCTGGGCCTGCCAATACAACCCAAGCCTGGCTTGCCTCCACTACCCAGCCCTGGGTTTGACCCCAACTACCCTGGGCCTGCCAATACAACCCAAGCCTGGCTTGCCTCCACTACCCAGCCCTGGGTTTGACCCCAACTACGCTGGGCCTGCCAATACAACCCAAGCCTGGCTTGCCTCCACTACTCAGCCCTGGGTTTGACCCCAACTACCCTGGGCCTGCCAATACAACCCAAGCCTGGCTTGTCTCCACTACCCAGCCCTGGGTTTGACCCCAACTACCCTGGGCCTGCCAATACAACCCAAGCCTGGCTTGCCTCCACTACCCAGCCCTGGGTTTGACCCCAACTACGCTGGGCCTGCCAATACAACCCAAGCCTGGCTTGTCTCCACTACCCAGCCCTGGGTTTGACCCCAACTACCCTGGGCCTGCCAATACAACCCAAGCCTGGCTTGTCTCCACTACCCAGCCCTGGGTTTGACCCCAACTACCCTGGGCCTGCCAATACAACCCAAGCCTGGCTTGTCTCCACTACCCAGCCCTGGGTTTGACCCCAACTACCCTGGGCCTGCCAATACAACCCAAGCCTGGGCTTGCCTCCACTACCCAGCCCTGGGTTTGACCCCAACTACGCTGGGCCTGCCAATACAACCCAAGCCTGGCTTGTCTCCACTACCCAGCCCTGGGTTTGACCCCAACTACCCTGGGCCTGCCAATACAACCCAAGCCTGGCTTGTCTCCACTACCCAGCCCTGGGTTTGACCCCAACTACGCTGGGCCTGCCAATACAACCCAAGCCTGGCTTGTCTCCACTACCCAGCCCTGGGTTTGACCCCAACTACCCTGGGCCTGCCAATACAACCCAAGCCTGGCTTGCCTCCACTACCCAGCCCTGGGTTTGACCCCAACTACGCTGGGCCTGCCAATACAACCCAAGCCTGGCTTGTCTCCACTACCCAGCCCTGGGTTTGACCCCAACTACGCTGGGCCTGCCAATACAACCCAAGCCTGGCTTGTCTCCACTACCCAGCCCTGGGTTTGACCCCAACTACGCTGGGCCTGCCAATACAACCCAAGCCTGGGCTTGTCTCCACTACCCAGCCCTGGGTTTGACCCCAACTACCCTGGGCCTGCCAATACAACCCAAGCCTGGCTTGCCTCCACTACCCAGCCCTGGGTTTGACCCCAACTACGCTGGGCCTGCCAATACAACCCAAGCCTGGCTTGTCTCCACTACCCAGCCCTGGGTTTGACCCCAACTACCCTGGGCCTGCCAATACAACCCAAGCCTGGCTTGTCTCCACTACCCAGCCCTGGGTTTGACCCCAACTACCCTGGGCCTGCCAATACAACCCAAGCCTGGCTTGCCTCCACTACCCAGCCCTGGGTTTGACCCCAACTACCCTGGGCCTGCCAATACAACCCAAGCCTGGCTTGTCTCCACTACCCAGCCCTGGGTTTGACCCCAACTACCCTGGGCCTGCCAATACAACCCAAGCCTGGCTTGCCTCCACTACCCAGCCCTGGGTTTGACCCCAACTACCCTGGGCCTGCCAATACAACCCAAGCCTGGCTTGTCTCCACTACCCAGCCCTGGGTTTGACCCCAACTACGCTGGGCCTGCCAATACAACCCAAGCCTGGCTTGCCTCCACTACCCAGCCCTGGGTTTGACCCCAACTACCCTGGGCCTGCCAATACAACCCAAGCCTGGCTTGCCTCCACTACCCAGCCCTGGGTTTGACCCCAACTACCCTGGGCCTGCCAATACAACCCAAGCCTGGCTTGCCTCCACTACCCAGCCCTGGGTTTGACCCCAACTACGCTGGGCCTGCCAATACAACCCAAGCCTGGCTTGCCTCCACTACCCAGCCCTGGGTTTGACCCCAACTACGCTGGGCCTGCCAATACAACCCAAGCCTGGCTTGTCTCCACTACCCAGCCCTGGGTTTGACCCCAACTACGCTGGGCCTGCCAATACAACCCAAGCCTGGCTTGTCTCCACTACCCAGCCCTGGGTTTGACCCCAACTACCCTGGGCCTGCCAATACAACCCAAGCCTGGCTTGCCTCCACTACCCAGCCCTGGGTTTGACCCCAACTACCCTGGGCCTGCCAATACAACCCAAGCCTGGCTTGTCTCCACTACCCAGCCCTGGGTTTGACCCCAACTACCCTGGGCCTGCCAATACAACCCAAGCCTGGCTTGCCTCCACTACCCAGCCCTGGGTTTGACCCCAACTACCCTGGGCCTGCCAATACAACCCAAGCCTGGCTTGTCTCCACTACCCAGCCCTGGGTTTGACCCCAACTACCCTGGGCCTGCCAATACAACCCAAGCCTGGCTTGCCTCCACTACCCAGCCCTGGGTTTGACCCCAACTACGCTGGGCCTGCCAATACAACCCAAGCCTGGCTTGCCTCCACTACCCAGCCCTGGGTTTGACCCCAACTACCCTGGGCCTGCCAATACAACCCAAGCCTGGCTTGCCTCCACTACCCAGCCCTGGGTTTGACCCCAACTACCCTGGGCCTGCCAATACAACCCAAGCCTGGCTTGTCTCCACTACCCAGCCCTGGGTTTGACCCCAACTACGCTGGGCCTGCCAATACAACCCAAGCCTGGCTTGCCTCCACTACCCAGCCCTGGGTTTGACCCCAACTACCCTGGGCCTGCCAATACAACCCAAGCCTGGCTTGTCTCCACTACCCAGCCCTGGGTTTGACCCCAACTACGCTGGGCCTGCCAATACAACCCAAGCCTGGCTTGCCTCCACTACCCAGCCCTGGGTTTGACCCCAACTACCCTGGGCCTGCCAATACAACCCAAGCCTGGCTTGTCTCCACTACCCAGCCCTGGGTTTGACCCCAACTACGCTGGGCCTGCCAATACAACCCAAGCCTGGCTTGTCTCCACTACCCAGCCCTGGGTTTGACCCCAACTACGCTGGGCCTGCCAATACAACCCAAGCCTGGCTTGTCTCCACTACCCAGCCCTGGGTTTGACCCCAACTACGCTGGGCCTGCCAATACAACCCAAGCCTGGCTTGCCTCCACTACCCAGCCCTGGGTTTGACCCCAACTACGCTGGGCCTGCCAATACAACCCAAGCCTGGCTTGTCTCCACTACCCAGCCCTGGGTTTGACCCCAACTACCCTGGGCCTGCCAATACAACCCAAGCCTGGCTTGCCTCCACTACCCAGCCCTGGGTTTGACCCCAACTACCCTGGGCCTGCCAATACAACCCAAGCCTGGCTTGTCTCCACTACCCAGCCCTGGGTTTGACCCCAACTACCCTGGGCCTGCCAATACAACCCAAGCCTGGCTTGCCTCCACTACCCAGCCCTGGGTTTGACCCCAACTACCCTGGGCCTGCCAATACAACCCAAGCCTGGCTTGCCTCCACTACCCAGCCCTGGGTTTGACCCCAACTACGCTGGGCCTGCCAATACAACCCAAGCCTGGCTTGCCTCCACTACCCAGCCCTGGGTTTGACCCCAACTACCCTGGGCCTGCCAATACAACCCAAGCCTGGCTTGTCTCCACTACCCAGCCCTGGGTTTGACCCCAACTACCCTGGGCCTGCCAATACAACCCAAGCCTGGCTTGCCTCCACTACCCAGCCCTGGGTTTGACCCCAACTACGCTGGGCCTGCCAATACAACCCAAGCCTGGCTTGTCTCCACTACCCAGCCCTGGGTTTGACCCCAACTACCCTGGGCCTGCCAATACAACCCAAGCCTGGCTTGTCTCCACTACCCAGCCCTGGGTTTGACCCCAACTACCCTGGGCCTGCCAATACAACCCAAGCCTGGCTTGTCTCCACTACCCAGCCCTGGGTTTGACCCCAACTACCCTGGGCCTGCCAATACAACCCAAGCCTGGCTTGCCTCCACTACCCAGCCCTGGGTTTGACCCCAACTACGCTGGGCCTGCCAATACAACCCAAGCCTGGCTTGTCTCCACTACCCAGCCCTGGGTTTGACCCCAACTACCCTGGGCCTGCCAATACAACCCAAGCCTGGCTTGTCTCCACTACCCAGCCCTGGGTTTGACCCCAACTACGCTGGGCCTGCCAATACAACCCAAGCCTGGCTTGTCTCCACTACCCAGCCCTGGGTTTGACCCCAACTACCCTGGGCCTGCCAATACAACCCAAGCCTGGCTTGCCTCCACTACCCAGCCCTGGGTTTGACCCCAACTACGCTGGGCCTGCCAATACAACCCAAGCCTGGCTTGTCTCCACTACCCAGCCCTGGGTTTGACCCCAACTACGCTGGGCCTGCCAATACAACCCAAGCCTGGCTTGTCTCCACTACCCAGCCCTGGGTTTGACCCCAACTACGCTGGGCCTGCCAATACAACCCAAGCCTGGCTTGTCTCCACTACCCAGCCCTGGGTTTGACCCCAACTACCCTGGGCCTGCCAATACAACCCAAGCCTGGCTTGCCTCCACTACCCAGCCCTGGGTTTGACCCCAACTACGCTGGGCCTGCCAATACAACCCAAGCCTGGCTTGTCTCCACTACCCAGCCCTGGGTTTGACCCCAACTACCCTGGGCCTGCCAATACAACCCAAGCCTGGCTTGTCTCCACTACCCAGCCCTGGGTTTGACCCCAACTACCCTGGGCCTGCCAATACAACCCAAGCCTGGCTTGCCTCCACTACCCAGCCCTGGGTTTGACCCCAACTACCCTGGGCCTGCCAATACAACCCAAGCCTGGCTTGTCTCCACTACCCAGCCCTGGGTTTGACCCCAACTACCCTGGGCCTGCCAATACAACCCAAGCCTGGCTTGTCTCCACTACCCAGCCCTGGGTTTGACCCCAACTACCCTGGGCCTGCCAATACAACCCAAGCCTGGCTTGCCTCCACTACCCAGCCCTGGGTTTGACCCCAACTACGCTGGGCCTGCCAATACAACCCAAGCCTGGCTTGCCTCCACTACCCAGCCCTGGGTTTGACCCCAACTACCCTGGGCCTGCCAATACAACCCAAGCCTGGCTTGCCTCCACTACCCAGCCCTGGGTTTGACCCCAACTACCCTGGGCCTGCCAATACAACCCAAGCCTGGCTTGCCTCCACTACCCAGCCCTGGGTTTGACCCCAACTACGCTGGGCCTGCCAATACAACCCAAGCCTGGCTTGCCTCCACTACCCAGCCCTGGGTTTGACCCCAACTACGCTGGGCCTGCCAATACAACCCAAGCCTGGCTTGTCTCCACTACCCAGCCCTGGGTTTGACCCCAACTACGCTGGGCCTGCCAATACAACCCAAGCCTGGCTTGTCTCCACTACCCAGCCCTGGGTTTGACCCCAACTACCCTGGGCCTGCCAATACAACCCAAGCCTGGCTTGTCTCCACTACCCAGCCCTGGGTTTGACCCCAACTACCCTGGGCCTGCCAATACAACCCAAGCCTGGCTTGTCTCCACTACCCAGCCCTGGGTTTGACCCCAACTACCCTGGGCCTGCCAATACAACCCAAGCCTGGCTTGCCTCCACTACCCAGCCCTGGGTTTCACCCCAACTACGCAGGGCCTGCCAATACAACCCAAGCCTGGCTTGCCTCCACTACCCAGCCCTGGGTTTGACCCCAACTACCCTGGGCCTGCCAATACAACCCAAGCCTGGCTTGTCTCCACTACCCAGCCCTGGGTTTGACCCCAACTACCCTGGGCCTGCCAATACAACCCAAGCCTGGCTTGCCTCCACTACCCAGCCCTGGGTTTGACCCCAACTACCCTGGGCCTGCCAATACAACCCAAGCCTGGCTTGTCTCCACTACCCAGCCCTGGGTTTGACCCCAACTACCCTGGGCCTGCCAATACAACCCAAGCCTGGCTTGTCTCCACTACCCAGCCCTGGGTTTGACCCCAACTACCCTGGGCCTGCCAATACAACCCAAGCCTGGCTTGCCTCCACTACCCAGCCCTGGGTTTGACCCCAACTACCCTGGGCCTGCCAATACAACCCAAGCCTGGCTTGTCTCCACTACCCAGCCCTGGGTTTGACCCCAACTACCCTGGGCCTGCCAATACAACCCAAGCCTGGCTTGCCTCCACTACCCAGCCCTGGGTTTGACCCCAACTACGCTGGGCCTGCCAATACAACCCAAGCCTGGCTTGCCTCCACTACCCAGCCCTGGGTTTGACCCCAACTACCCTGGGCCTGCCAATACAACCCAAGCCTGGCTTGCCTCCACTACCCAGCCCTGGGTTTGACCCCAACTACGCTGGGCCTGCCAATACAACCCAAGCCTGGCTTGCCTCCACTACCCAGCCCTGGGTTTGACCCCAACTACCCTGGGCCTGCCAATACAACCCAAGCCTGGCTTGTCTCCACTACCCAGCCCTGGGTTTGACCCCAACTACCCTGGGCCTGCCAATACAACCCAAGCCTGGCTTGCCTCCACTACCCAGCCCTGGGTTTGACCCCAACTACGCTGGGCCTGCCAATACAACCCAAGCCTGGCTTGCCTCCACTACCCAGCCCTGGGTTTGACCCCAACTACGCTGGGCCTGCCAATACAACCCAAGCCTGGCTTGCCTCCACTACCCAGCCCTGGGTTTGACCCCAACTACCCTGGGCCTGCCAATACAACCCAAGCCTGGCTTGTCTCCACTACCCAGCCCTGGGTTTGACCCCAACTACCCTGGGCCTGCCAATACAACCCAAGCCTGGCTTGCCTCCACTACCCAGCCCTGGGTTTGACCCCAACTACGCTGGGCCTGCCAATACAACCCAAGCCTGGCTTGTCTCCACTACCCAGCCCTGGGTTTGACCCCAACTACCCTGGGCCTGCCAATACAACCCAAGCCTGGCTTGTCTCCACTACCCAGCCCTGGGTTTGACCCCAACTACCCTGGGCCTGCCAATACAACCCAAGCCTGGCTTGTCTCCACTACCCAGCCCTGGGTTTGACCCCAACTACCCTGGGCCTGCCAATACAACCCAAGCCTGGGCTTGCCTCCACTACCCAGCCCTGGGTTTGACCCCAACTACGCTGGGCCTGCCAATACAACCCAAGCCTGGCTTGTCTCCACTACCCAGCCCTGGGTTTGACCCCAACTACCCTGGGCCTGCCAATACAACCCAAGCCTGGCTTGTCTCCACTACCCAGCCCTGGGTTTGACCCCAACTACGCTGGGCCTGCCAATACAACCCAAGCCTGGCTTGTCTCCACTACCCAGCCCTGGGTTTGACCCCAACTACCCTGGGCCTGCCAATACAACCCAAGCCTGGCTTGCCTCCACTACCCAGCCCTGGGTTTGACCCCAACTACGCTGGGCCTGCCAATACAACCCAAGCCTGGCTTGTCTCCACTACCCAGCCCTGGGTTTGACCCCAACTACGCTGGGCCTGCCAATACAACCCAAGCCTGGCTTGTCTCCACTACCCAGCCCTGGGTTTGACCCCAACTACGCTGGGCCTGCCAATACAACCCAAGCCTGGGCTTGTCTCCACTACCCAGCCCTGGGTTTGACCCCAACTACCCTGGGCCTGCCAATACAACCCAAGCCTGGCTTGCCTCCACTACCCAGCCCTGGGTTTGACCCCAACTACGCTGGGCCTGCCAATACAACCCAAGCCTGGCTTGTCTCCACTACCCAGCCCTGGGTTTGACCCCAACTACCCTGGGCCTGCCAATACAACCCAAGCCTGGCTTGTCTCCACTACCCAGCCCTGGGTTTGACCCCAACTACCCTGGGCCTGCCAATACAACCCAAGCCTGGCTTGCCTCCACTACCCAGCCCTGGGTTTGACCCCAACTACCCTGGGCCTGCCAATACAACCCAAGCCTGGCTTGTCTCCACTACCCAGCCCTGGGTTTGACCCCAACTACCCTGGGCCTGCCAATACAACCCAAGCCTGGCTTGTCTCCACTACCCAGCCCTGGGTTTGACCCCAACTACCCTGGGCCTGCCAATACAACCCAAGCCTGGCTTGCCTCCACTACCCAGCCCTGGGTTTGACCCCAACTACGCTGGGCCTGCCAATACAACCCAAGCCTGGCTTGCCTCCACTACCCAGCCCTGGGTTTGACCCCAACTACCCTGGGCCTGCCAATACAACCCAAGCCTGGCTTGCCTCCACTACCCAGCCCTGGGTTTGACCCCAACTACCCTGGGCCTGCCAATACAACCCAAGCCTGGCTTGCCTCCACTACCCAGCCCTGGGTTTGACCCCAACTACGCTGGGCCTGCCAATACAACCCAAGCCTGGCTTGCCTCCACTACCCAGCCCTGGGTTTGACCCCAACTACGCTGGGCCTGCCAATACAACCCAAGCCTGGCTTGTCTCCACTACCCAGCCCTGGGTTTGACCCCAACTACGCTGGGCCTGCCAATACAACCCAAGCCTGGCTTGTCTCCACTACCCAGCCCTGGGTTTGACCCCAACTACCCTGGGCCTGCCAATACAACCCAAGCCTGGCTTGTCTCCACTACCCAGCCCTGGGTTTGACCCCAACTACCCTGGGCCTGCCAATACAACCCAAGCCTGGCTTGTCTCCACTACCCAGCCCTGGGTTTGACCCCAACTACCCTGGGCCTGCCAATACAACCCAAGCCTGGCTTGCCTCCACTACCCAGCCCTGGGTTTCACCCCAACTACGCAGGGCCTGCCAATACAACCCAAGCCTGGCTTGCCTCCACTACCCAGCCCTGGGTTTGACCCCAACTACCCTGGGCCTGCCAATACAACCCAAGCCTGGCTTGTCTCCACTACCCAGCCCTGGGTTTGACCCCAACTACCCTGGGCCTGCCAATACAACCCAAGCCTGGCTTGCCTCCACTACCCAGCCCTGGGTTTGACCCCAACTACCCTGGGCCTGCCAATACAACCCAAGCCTGGCTTGTCTCCACTACCCAGCCCTGGGTTTGACCCCAACTACCCTGGGCCTGCCAATACAACCCAAGCCTGGCTTGTCTCCACTACCCAGCCCTGGGTTTGACCCCAACTACCCTGGGCCTGCCAATACAACCCAAGCCTGGCTTGCCTCCACTACCCAGCCCTGGGTTTGACCCCAACTACCCTGGGCCTGCCAATACAACCCAAGCCTGGCTTGTCTCCACTACCCAGCCCTGGGTTTGACCCCAACTACCCTGGGCCTGCCAATACAACCCAAGCCTGGCTTGCCTCCACTACCCAGCCCTGGGTTTGACCCCAACTACGCTGGGCCTGCCAATACAACCCAAGCCTGGCTTGCCTCCACTACCCAGCCCTGGGTTTGACCCCAACTACCCTGGGCCTGCCAATACAACCCAAGCCTGGCTTGCCTCCACTACCCAGCCCTGGGTTTGACCCCAACTACGCTGGGCCTGCCAATACAACCCAAGCCTGGCTTGCCTCCACTACCCAGCCCTGGGTTTGACCCCAACTACCCTGGGCCTGCCAATACAACCCAAGCCTGGCTTGTCTCCACTACCCAGCCCTGGGTTTGACCCCAACTACCCTGGGCCTGCCAATACAACCCAAGCCTGGCTTGCCTCCACTACCCAGCCCTGGGTTTGACCCCAACTACGCTGGGCCTGCCAATACAACCCAAGCCTGGCTTGCCTCCACTACCCAGCCCTGGGTTTGACCCCAACTACCCTGGGCCTGCCAATACAACCCAAGCCTGGCTTGCCTCCACTACCCAGCCCTGGGTTTGACCCCAACTACGCTGGGCCTGCCAATACAACCCAAGCCTGGCTTGCCTCCACTACCCAGCCCTGGGTTTGACCCCAACTACGCTGGGCCTGCCAATACAACCCAAGCCTGGCTTGCCTCCACTACCCAGCCCTGGGTTTGACCCCAACTACCCTGGGCCTGCCAATACAACCCAAGCCTGGCTTGCCTCCACTACCCAGCCCTGGGTTTGACCCCAACTACGCTGGGCCTGCCAATACAACCCAAGCCTGGCTTGCCTCCACTACCCAGCCCTGGGTTTGACCCCAACTACCCTGGGCCTGCCAATACAACCCAAGCCTGGCTTGCCTCCACTACCCAGCCCTGGGTTTGACCCCAACTACCCTGGGCCTGCCAATACAACCCAAGCCTGGCTTGTCTCCACTACCCAGCCCTGGGTTTGACCCCAACTACCCTGGGCCTGCCAATACAACCCAAGCCTGGCTTGCCTCCACTACCCAGCCCTGGGTTTGACCCCAACTACGCTGGGCCTGCCAATACAACCCAAGCCTGGCTTGCCTCCACTACCCAGCCCTGGGTTTGACCCCAACTACGCTGGGCCTGCCAATACAACCCAAGCCTGGCTTGTCTCCACTACCCAGCCCTGGGTTTGACCCCAACTACGCTGGGCCTGCCAATACAACCCAAGCCTGGCTTGCCTCCACTACCCAGCCCTGGGTTTGACCCCAACTACCCTGGGCCTGCCAATACAACCCAAGCCTGGCTTGCCTCCACTACCCAGCCCTGGGTTTGACCCCAACTACGCTGGGCCTGCCAATACAACCCAAGCCTGGCTTGTCTCCACTACCCAGCCCTGGGTTTGACCCCAACTACCCTGGGCCTGCCAATACAACCCAAGCCTGGCTTGCCTCCACTACCCAGCCCTGGGTTTGACCCCAACTACCCTGGGCCTGCCAATACAACCCAAGCCTGGCTTGTCTCCACTACCCAGCCCTGGGTTTGACCCCAACTACGCTGGGCCTGCCAATACAACCCAAGCCTGGCTTGCCTCCACTACCCAGCCCTGGGTTTGACCCCAACTACCCTGGGCCTGCCAATACAACCCAAGCCTGGCTTGTCTCCACTACCCAGCCCTGGGTTTGACCCCAACTACCCTGGGCCTGCCAATACAACCCAAGCCTGGCTTGTCTCCACTACCCAGCCCTGGGTTTGACCCCAACTACGCTGGGCCTGCCAATACAACCCAAGCCTGGCTTGCCTCCACTACCCAGCCCTGGGTTTGACCCCAACTACGCTGGGCCTGCCAATACAACCCAAGCCTGGCTTGCCTCCACTACCCAGCCCTGGGTTTGACCCCAACTACCCTGGGCCTGCCAATACAACCCAAGCCTGGCTTGCCTCCACTACCCAGCCCTGGGTTTCACCCCAACTACCCTGGGCCTGCCAATACAACCCAAGCCTGGCTTGCCTCCACTACCCAGCCCTGGGTTTGACCCCAACTACGCTGGGCCTGCCAATACAACCCAAGCCTGGCTTGCCTCCACTACCCAGCCCTGGGTTTGACCCCAACTACCCTGGGCCTGCCAATACAACCCAAGCCTGGCTTGCCTCCACTACCCAGCCCTGGGTTTGACCCCAACTACCCTGGGCCTGCCAATACAACCCAAGCCTGGCTTGCCTCCACTACCCAGCCCTGGGTTTGACCCCAACTACCCTGGGCCTGCCAATACAACCCAAGCCTGGCTTGCCTCCACTACCCAGCCCTGGGTTTGACCCCAACTACGCTGGGCCTGCCAATACAACCCAAGCCTGGCTTGCCTCCACTACCCAGCCCTGGGTTTGACCCCAACTACCCTGGGCCTGCCAATACAACCCAAGCCTGGCTTGCCTCCACTACCCAGCCCTGGGTTTGACCCCAACTACGCTGGGCCTGCCAATACAACCCAAGCCTGGCTTGCCTCCACTACCCAGCCCTGGGTTTGACCCCAACTACGCTGGGCCTGCCAATACAACCCAAGCCTGGCTTGTCTCCACTACCCAGCCCTGGGTTTGACCCCAACTACCCTGGGCCTGCCAATACAACCCAAGCCTGGCTTGCCTCCACTACCCAGCCCTGGGTTTGACCCCAACTACGCTGGGCCTGCCAATACAACCCAAGCCTGGCTTGCCTCCACTATCCTGGGCTTGCCTGCGCCCACGCAGGTTTGATGAGGTGGGCGGCAAACTCCTCCAGCAGCCCGTACAGCATGAGCCAGGTGGACCAGACAGGCCCTGCCAGCTCATCAGCACCTAGCAGCCGCTGGAGCAGGTATGAAGCGCGCTTGCGATCCAGAGCATCTTCACACGACTGCAGAGTGAGGTGTGAGGGGTCAGGGGTCAAGGGTGGGGTCTGAAGTGTGGGTGAGAGGTGTGAGGGAGCCCAGCAGCTGCCGGAGCAGGTACGAAGCGCGCTTGCGATCCAGAGCACCCTCACACGACTGCAGATTCAGGTTTGAAGTGTGAGGTGTTAAGTGTGAGGCATACTGTGTGATGCGTGATGTGTGATATTTGAGTGTGAGGGGTGGCGCAGTGATGTGTGGGGTGTAAGGTGTGATATGCGAGGTGTGACATTTAGGGTTAAAGGTGTGATGCGTGATGCATGAGGTACAACGTGTAATGTGGGGTGCGGGGTGTTAGAGAGCTTCACATGACCGCATGCGGAGGGAATAGGTGTGATGTGCGGGCAGCGTGGCCCGAAGCCAGGCTGAGGAGGGGATGGGGGATGTTAGGCTCTTGTTTGGTCATGTTTGGGGGACACTCGTTAGCCTGTCGCTGTTGTTGCACCTGCTGTTGCTGTTGCTGCTGTTGTTGTTGCTGTTGCTGTTGTTGTTTCTGCTGCTGTTATTTCTGTCGCTGTTGCTGCTGCTGCTGCTGTTGTTGTGGTTGTTGCTGCGGCTAGTTATTTGTAGCATCTACCAGGCAGGACCTAAGCGGCTCCCCAAAGCCTAAACCCCTAACCCTAACCCTAAACCCAAGCCCTGAGCCCTAACAGACAGGACCTAAGCGGCTCCCCAAAGCCTAAACCCCTAACCCTAACCCTAAGCCCTGAGCCCTAACAGACAGGACCTAAGCGGCTCCCCAAAGCCTAAAACCCTAACCCTAAGCCCTGAGCCCTAACAGACAGGACCTGAGTAACTCCCTAAATCCTTAAGCCTGAACCCACCAGACAGGCCCTAAGCAGCTCCCAGAACTCGTCAACAACGTTGCAGCTCCCGCCGCTCCCGCTAATCTGGCCGATCCCGCCGCTCCCGCCGCCGCCAGGTGCTCGGGAGGCAACCGGCGATGCGGCGGTTGCTGCAGAGGGTGTCGGCAGCAGCTGGGCGAACTGGACCAGCGCCGCCAGGGCTGTCCTGCGCGACGCACCCGGCAGGCGCAGCAGCGAGGTGCAGCGAGCCAGGAGCGATGCAGCAGCAGCAGCGCTCGCCTCAGCACCTGTTCAAAGAAAGGTATTCAGAAAATCAGGCGTAGCAGCAGTAGCGGGCCAGGAGCGCAGCAGCAGCAGCATTGCTCGCCTCAGCACCTGTTCAAAGAAAGGGATTCAGCAACTCAGGTGCAGCAGCAGCAGCAGCAGCAGCAGCGCTTGCCTCGGCATCAGTTGAAAAATGAAGCCATTCACAAAATCAGGCGTAGCAGCAGCAGCAGCAGCAGCGCTCGCCTCGGCACCTGTTGCAAGATAAAGAGATTCACAAAATTAGGTGCAGCAGTAGCAGCAGCGCTCGCCTCGGCAACAGTTGAAAAATAAAGGGATTCACAAAATCAGGCGTAGCAGTAGCAGCAGCAGCGCTTGCCTCGGCATCAGTTGAAAAATGAAGCCATTCACAAAATCAGGCGTAGCAGCAGCAGCAGCGCTCGCCTCGGCACCAGTTGAAAAATAAAGGGATTCACAAAATCAGGCGTAGCAGCAGCAGCAGCGCTCGCCTCGGCAACAGTTGAAAAATAAAGGGATTCACAAAATCAGGCGTAGCAGCAGCAGCAGCAGCGCTCGCCTCGGCACCGGCAGGAGTTGCGGGTTTAGGGACATGGCAGGGTTTATGGTTGAAGGTTTATAATTAAGCGGTTAGGTTTGAGGTTTGAGGGTTGAAGGTTTTGGTTAAGGGACACAGCGATTCAGACAGCTGATGCTGCTACGGCAGCAGTGGCACCGGCAGCAATAGCAGCAACAACATAAGCAGCGGTAGCAACAACCAGTGATAGCAGCAGCAGCAGCCGGAGCAGCAGCAGGAACAGGAGCAAGGGTGGCAGCAGCAGCAGCAGCAGTAGCAGCAACATCCATCAATAACAGCAATAGGATGGGTCTCATAGAGATACTGACAGTTAGGCCTAGTTTAGGGTTTTCCACACGAAACCCACACGAAACCCACACGAAAAAGAGAACCCAATCCAACTACCCTATCCTATCCAACTACCCTATCCTATCCAACTACCCTGTCCTATCCAACTACCCTATCATATCCAACTGTGTCCAACTACCCTATCCTATCCAACTGTGACCAACTACCCTGTCCTATCCAACTGTGTCCAACTACCCTGTCCTATCCAACTGTGTCCAACTACCCTATCCTATCCAACTGAGTCCAACTACCCTGTCCTATCCAACTGTGTCCAACTACCCTATCCTATCCAACTGTGTCCAACTACCCTGTCCTACCCAACTGTGTCCAACTACCCTATCCTATCCAACTGTGTCCAACTACCCTATCCTATCCAACTATGTCCAACTACCCTGTCCTATCCAACTGTGTCCAACTACCCTATCCTATCCAACTGTGTCCAACTACCCTGTCCTATCCAACTGTGTCCAACTACCCTGTCCTATCCAACTGTGTCCAACTACCCTATCCTATCCAACTGTGTCCAACTACCCTATCCTATCCAACTGTGTCCAACTACCCTGTCCTATCCAACTGTGTCCAACTACCCTGTCCTATCCAACTGTGTCCAACTACCCTATCCTATCCAACTGTGTCCAGCTACCCTATCCTATCCAACTGTGTCCAACTACCCTATCCTATCCAACTGTGTCCAACTACCCTATCCTATCCAACTGTGTCCAACTACCCTATCCTATCCAACTGTGTCCAACTACCCTATCCTATCCAACTGTGTCCAACTACCCTGTCCTATCCAACTGTGTCCAACTACCCTATCCTATCCAACTGTGTCCAACTACCCTATCCTATCCAACTGTGTCCAACTACCCTATCCTATCCAACTGTGTCCAACTACCCTATCCTATCCAACTGTGTCCAACTACCCTGTCCTATTCAACTGTGTCCAACTACCCTATCCTATCCAACTGTGTCCAACTACCCTATCCTATCCAACTACCCTATCCTATCCAACTACCCTATCCTATCCAACTACCATATCCTATCCAACTACCATATCCTATCCAACTATGTCCAACTACCCTATCCTATCCAGCTGTGTCCAACTACCCTGTCCTATCCAACTGTGTCCAACTACCCTGTCCTATTCAACTGTGTCCAACTACCCTATCCTATCCAACTGTGTCCAACTACCCTATCCTATCCAACTACCCTGTCCTATCCAACTGAGTCCAACTACCCTATCCTATCCAATTGTGTCCAACTACCCTGTCCTATTCAACTGTGTCCAACTACCCTATCCTATCCAACTGTGTCCAACTACCCTATCCTATCCAACTGTGTAACTACCCTATCCTATCCAACTGTGTAACTACCCTATCCTATCCAACTGTGTCCAACTACCCTGTCCTATCCAGCTGTGTCCAACTACCCTGTCCTATCCAACTACCCTATCCTATCCAACTGAGTCCAACTACCCTGTCCTATCCAATTGTGTCCAACTACCCTATCCTATCCAACTGTGTCCAACTACCCTGTCCTATCCAACTGTGTCCAACTACCCTATCCTATCCAACTGTGACCAACTACCCTATCCTATCCAACTGTGTCCAACTACCCTATCCTATCCAACTGTGTCCAACTACCCTGTCCTATCCAACTGTGTCCAACTACCCTATCCTATCCAACTGTGTCCAACTACCCTATCCTATCCAACTGTGTCCAACTACCCTATCCTATCCAACTGTGTCCAACTACCCTGTCCTATCCAACTGTGTCCAACTACCCTGTCCTATCCAACTGTGTCCAACTACCCTATCCTATCCAACTGTGTCCAACTACCCTATCCTATCCAACTGTGTCCAACTACCCTGTACTATCCAACTGTGTCCAACTACCCTGTCCTATCCAACTGTGTCCAACTACCCTATCCTATCCAACTGTGTCCAACTACCCTATCCTATCCAACTGTGTCCAGCTACCCTATCCTATCCAACTGTGTCCAACTACCCTATCCTATCCAACTGTGTCCAACTACCCTATCCTATCCAACTGTGTCCAACTACCCTATCCTATCCAACTGTGTCCAACTACCCTGTCCTATCCAACTGTGTAATTACCCTATCCTATCCAACTGTGTCCAACTACCCTGTCCTATCCAGCTGTGTCCAACTACCCTGTCCTATCCAACTACCCTATCCTATCCAACTGTGTCCAACTACCGTGTCCTATCCAACTGTGTCCAACTACCATATCCTATCCAACTGTGTCCAACTACCCTGTCCTATCCAACTGTGTCCAACTACCCTGTCCTATCCAACTGTGTCCAACTACCATGTCCTATCCAACTACCCTATCCTATCCAACTGTGTCCAACTACCCTATCCTATCCAACTGTGTCCAACTACCCTGTCCTATCCAACTGTGTCCAGCTACCCTATCCTATCCAGCTGTGTCCAACTACCCTATCCTATCCAACTGTGTCCAACTACCCTATCCTATCCAACTGTGTCCAACTACCCTGTCCTATCCAACTGTGTCCAACTACCCTATCCTATCCAACTGTGTCCAACTACCCTATCCTATCCAACTGTGTCCAAGTACCCTATCATATCCAACTGTGTCCAACTACCCTATCCTATCCAACTGTGTCCATCTACCCTGTCCTATCCAACTGTGTCCAACTACCCTATCCTATCCAACTGTGTCCAACTACCCTGTCCTATCCAACTGTGTCCAACTACCCTATCCTATCCAACTGTGTCCAACTACCCTATCCTATCCAACTGTGTCCAACTACCCTATCCTATCCAACTGTGTCCAACTACCCTATCCTATCCAACTGTGTCCAGCTACCCTATCCTATCCAACTGTGTCCAACTACCCTATCCTATCCAACTGTGTCCAACTACCCTATCCTATCCAACTGTGTCCAACTACCCTATCCTATCCAACTGTGTCCAACTACCCTATCCTAACCAACTGTGTCCAACTACCCTATCCTAACCAACTGTGTCCAACTACCCTATCCTAACCAACTGTGTCCAACTACCCTATCCTATCCAACTGTGTCCAACTACCGTTACTGGCGGTACAAGAATTGATTAAGCGGCCCCGTAGGAGCCTCGCCCCTCCCCCAAATGCCCGCAAGGTAAAGCAAGATCCCCTACTCTTGCCAGCGGTAGCGCCCCCTCCTCCACCAATACAGCAGATGCACCGCAGCCACGGCAGGCGGGAGGCCAGGAGCAGCGCCCCCCCTCCACCCACAGGGTTTAGGGTTCAGGGTTTAGGGTTTAGGAAGGCCGAGAGCAGCGCCCCGCTCCACCCACCCTGCCAATGACAGCAAAAAAAACATCGGCATTGCTCCCATCTCTCCAATATCTGAAAAATACCCCAGCCAGCAGCAGTGCCTCCCCCCCCCTCTCCACCCACCCAGCAGATGCCCACACAACACCCCAACCAGTGCCCTTCCCCCCCCCGTCCACCCACCCAGCAGATGCCCACACAACACCCCAACCAGTGCCCCCCCCCCTCTCCACCCACCCAGCAGATGCCCACACAACACCCCAACCAGTGCCCCCCCCACCTCCACCCACCCAGCCGATACCCACACAACACCCCTGGCCTGCCAGCGCCCCCCCCCCCCTTGCACGCACCCAGCAGATGCCCACACAACACCCCTGGCCTGCCAGCGCCCCTCCCCCCCTCCACGCACCCAGCAGGTGCACCGCAGACATGGCGGGTGGGAGCAGCGCCTTGAGTGCGGCCTTGCGTACCGCCTCACGGTCCGACATGAGCATGTCCAGGGCCACCGGCAGCAGGGCCTCGACCGCGGCCCGCAGCGCTGCCGCTGCGGCACCCCCGGGCGCAGCTGGGACCGAGGTTTGGGACGACGAGATGCCGCTGTCTGCCGTGGATTCAGCCGAGGCGCTCCGCGCCCGCTCGCTGAGGGCAGTCAAGATGCCGGGCACGAGGCAGCAGCACGTGTGCAGGGGGAGCGGGCAGGCGGTGGATCTAGATCTAGATCCAGATCCAGGATCCGTGTGTGCCCCCATTGCCGCTGCTCCTGCTGCCGACCATGCTGATGGTGGCGGGCGGACCTGCACAGACATCGCCTGAGCGCTTGCGAGCGCCCCGCTGTTGGCGGATCCAGATCCAGATCTAGGCCCGGGTCCGGCGGCGCCTTCCTTGGTACTGCCGTGCTGGCGGAGCGCATCCACGCAGCTGGCTAGAAGCTGAAGCATCGGAGATTCCGTGACGCCTCCGCCCCCCTCCTCTTGCAGCATGAGCTGGCACATGCCGGAAGCTACCTGGTGTAGGGTTCAAGGTCAGGTTCTAGGGTTAAGGGTTCAGGGTGTAGGGTTTGGAGTTCAGGGTTTAAGGTCAGGGGTTAATGATATAGGGTTTGGGGTGAATGGCTTGAGGTTTAGAGTACGGGGTTTATGAGTGAGGATTTGGGGTTGAGGGTTAAGGTTTAGGGTTGAGGGTTGATAATGTGGGTAGCCATACAACATAGAGCTTCAATGCCGTTAGGGTTTAGGGTTACGGGTTCAGGGTTCAGGTTCAGCGTTTAGGGTCTCCTAGACTATCAGCCTTAAGGGTACAAGGGGTTAAGGGGTTAAGGTTTAACATTAAGGGTTCAGGGTAAGCATTGAACATGAAGCTACAGTGATGCAAGGGTTAGGAACTCAGCGTTTATAGGCTATCAATTAGGTTTTAAAGTGGGCATGCAACATGAGGCTACGTCGCCGTTAGGGTTTAGAGTTCACACATGTCAATAAGCTATGATGCCGTCAGCGTGAAGGATCTATGGGTTAGGGTTTAGGGTTCACATTTAACGTGAAGCTCCTACGCCGTTATAATTTATGTTCTATGGGTTGGGGTTAAGGACTTTAGGGACTATGGGTTAGGGTTTAAGGGTACACATACCGCATGAAGCTACATTGCCATTACCTGGAGGTAGATTGCAGCGGAGGCCAGGCTGTTGGGTTTGGGTTTAGGGTTCACATTGAACATGAAGCTACTATACCATTATAGCTAAGGGTCTATGGGTTGGGGTTTAAGGACTTTGGGTTAGGTTTTAAGGGTACACATGAAGCTACATTGCCGTTAACTGGAGGTACATTGCGTCCGAGGCCAGGCTGTTGGGTTTGGGTTTAGGGTTCACATTGAACATGAAGCTACTAGACCATTATAGTTAAGGGTCTATGGGTTGGGGTTTAAGGACTTTGGGTTAGGGTTTAAGGGTACACATGAAGCTACATTGCCATCACCTGGAGGTAGATTGGGGCCGAGGCCAGGCTGTTGGGGCACGAAAGAAGCGGGAGGAAGAAAGCGGACACAAACTGACGCACGATGCCGGCACCTGCGCGGTCCATCCAACGCGGACGGGATCAGTGGATTCCAACCCCCACAGGGATAGAGGATGAGCGGCCCGTGCTGAATGGCTTTGGCTGGAAGAGGCCTCAGGGCCCCCCGCTAGGGAAACAAATGGGTGGGGCACTGCCGCACATGGTCCAGGAAAGGTTGACGGTGGAGGGTGGAGGTTTTGGGTTCAGGGTTCGGGAGTGTAGGGTGTGGGTTACCATGCTGAGGGTTAAGGGCAAGCTTGATATCCACGCTGGGTTCAAAGAAAGGTTCAGGGTAGAGAGTTAAGGGTGTTTGTTTCAGGGTTGAGGGGTAAGGGTGTAGACAGGGTGTATGTTTCAGGGTTCGGGTTTTATGGCGTAGGTCCAAGGGCTTAGGGCTTAGGGCTCAGGTTTTAGGCTTAGAGGTTTAGGGTAAAGGGTTTAGGGTGTATGCTTAGGGGTTTAGGGTAAAGGGTTCAGGATTCAAACTGCATTCATCTTGATGTGCGGTACCGGTACTGCCCTCCCCGCCCCGAACCCCACATGCACTCCATCACAGGAGGAGGAGTACCCCCTTTCCTAATTCATACCACAGGCAGGCAGCCAGCTCCTCAGCTATGAACTTACTTTGGCCTTTCAAGTAAATCAGGGAGGCAGCTGCACATGTCTTGCAAAGATGCACACTGGGCTGCTGCTGCTGCGAGCATGGTGTCTGTAAGTAGAGCGGGGTTGGCATGCAACGGTTGTTACAGCACGAACGCATCCAGGAACCCATACAGTGAGTGATTGCATGGTGCATGGTGCATGATGCATGGTGCATGATGCTATGATACAGTCAGTGCCAACATAGAAAAATGTTCGAGGGCTGTATACCGTAGTTAAAAAGCAGCTAGATGACCACGAGCCATCCTTGCTCGTGGGGCAGGACTGTTCCTACCTGCTGTAGGTGCCGCACGGCCGCCGTCGCTTCGTCGTACAACTTGGACAGGAAATCTGGAGCCTGATGAGTCCCCAAAGATATGATGATAAGGTTGGTGCATGCGTCCATGCTGAGATCGGCACTGACGGTCGTAAGTTGTCGGAGCCGGTCACCCAAGGATGATGCTGTCTGGGAAGGCCGCACCATTTCACTGGACATTTTTCAAGACGCCAACTTAAAAAAAATCGCAGAATAAAATAATCAGAAAGAGAGACATGTGGCACGATCGTATACGGCATCTCATTTTTTGCGGGACAGTACACGCTAGTTTGAAAGCCAAAATGGAACAGCTCCAGCACAGCCAGGCTTGTAACATACAACACATAATATTAACACGTCTGGAGTATGCAGACATCCATGCGATTTCAAATTGACTGCAATGGACCTTGACCAAACAAAACAGTCCCCATTTAGGGGCGAACAGGGCCCGGAGCAAGTGCGGTTGCTTCTGGAAACTATAGAGCATCTCGCGGAGCATCTGGAGCTTGATGGGAAACTGCAAGCTTTCCAGGATGTGAAATCGACGCTCATGAACGAGCACTCTCGTCTCCTGACGGGGAAAGAAATTGCAGCGGCCCAGGAGGTCGGGAATAATTGTGTCAGCGTCTACGTCTACAGCCATTCTTGACATGACCAGGAGCCTGCCAGCTTCCTGCATCTTATTTCCCAATGTCTCTGCCAGGGCAGTGTCGACCTTGGATGACTGACCAGACCCATCCTGCACTACTACAGGGGCTGCATGACTACATGAGGCAAGTGTACACCACCAGCAGCGAGAACAGTGAGCTGAAGCTGCAAATCGTCAAGTGGCGCAAGCGCTCCGCTGTGCTGCGCCTGAAGCTTTCGAGCCTGGAGGAGACCGTGCACCAGATGCAAGGCAACCAAGGCTTGACACAGGCAGCCCTACAGGAGCTTCTGCAGGAGAACGCGGCCCAAAGGCAGCAGCAAGCAGGCCTCTGTGCAAAGCTGCGGGAGACCATGCAGGCCATGGGGGAGCAGCGAGCTGCCGTGCACACACTGAAGGTGCCTCACTGCCTCATGTTTCAGACTCTGAACAGCTCGCATACAATTATCTTAAGCATGCATGCGGAGGCATGGCATGCTGAACTCATTCCATTTGCATGCAAGCATGCATGCGGAGGCAGGACATGCTGAACTCAAACCATTTGCATGCAAGCATGCATGCGGAGGCTGGGCATTCTGGCCCTTCAGCATTCGCATATATGAACGGGGAGGCCGGATGACCCCTACGGATTTTAATGCATGCATGAGGAGGCATGTCATGCGAACCTCAAGAGTATTTGCATGAATGCGCGGGGAGGCAGAGTCTGCTGACCCTGTGGATGTCAATGCTTGCATGCCAAAGCAGGGCATGTAGGCGGATATAGCATACCTAGCGAATGAAATCCACATAAAGTCTCCCTGTAGTAGATCAACAGCGTCCAGGTTCTGGATACAATTGGCTGGCTGTGGATCAGTTCATTCAGCTACATTTCAGCTACCTCGAGGCCTCGGGCGGGAGGCACCAAGTGTGGCCAGCCTTGCCGCCTGGGCCTGTGTCTGAACGCCGGTGAAGGTTTTCCGACTGAGCCAAGAAACTTGCTGTCATGCAGGAGGATCTCTCTGCCTCACACGCCTCATGTCAAGCCGTCACGGCGCAGCTCCTGGATGCCGGGACTGAGCTTGAGGCGGCCCAAGCTCGGTGCAACCTGCTAGACGAACATGTGGCGGTGCTGGACAGCGAGCGCGGGGACCTCGTGCTGCTGCTAGCCGGCGCGCAGCTGGCCGCGGGCACCGCAGCCCGGCGGGCCGAGGGCCTCGACAGGCAGCTGGCCGCCGCTGCCGCGGCGGCGGCCGCCGCCGAGGTGCAGGCGACCGGGCTGCGCGACCGCGCCCGGGCGGCCGAGACTGCCCGGGACGGTGCGGCTGCCGCCACGCGGGCCGCCGAGGCCCGCGCGCAGGTCTCGGAGCACCGCGTGCTGCTGGCGGAGCAGGCGCTGGCTTCCTGGAAGCAGCTGGAGGAGGACAGGAGGAGGCTGGTGGAGGAGCGCGAGGCGCAGGTCAAAGACATGTCAGAGGCAGGTTCCGTTGGGGGGAGGGGCACCGGTGTGTGTTCAGGGTTGGGATATCAGGGGTGTGCCAGATTTTTTTGGGTCGCCCCCGATGGGTCGAACCTGTAGCCGTTTGCCACCCCATCCTCGCTGGTGGGCTGATGCAAGAGCTGTGCGGCAAGCAACGCTGGTCGCTGGGAGGCGATGCCAAGGATGCATGGTATCCTGGTCCCATTGCAGTACTATGGTGACTGCGACTGCAGTATTTGGTGCCTGAAGGGCCTTACCGTACTATCAGAGTGGGCTCCCGACAGAGTATGTTCTTTCTAGAGACGTGATAAGTCACTCTGCATGTACCGATACCAATGGCCGGACTGACGTGACCCCCCCCCCTTTGGCCTCTGCAGGAGCGTGCGAAACTGTCGAATGACCGTGCAAGTGCAACTGAGGACCGGCTGCAGGCGCAGGCGGCCATCCTGCAGACGCAGCTGGAGAGCGAGATAGGCATCAGGTGGGTGGGGGTGCATGGGGGGGACGGTGCATGGGGATGCGTAGAGAATATGGTGCATGGCAGGGCATGACCGTGCATGACTGAGGGCCGGCTGCAAGCGCAGGCGGCCATTCTGCAAGCACAGCTGGAGATAGATAGAGAGACGCATTAGGTGGGTGGGGGTGCATGGGGGGAAGGGGGTGAGGGTGCATGGGGATGCATGGAGAAAAGGGTGCATGTGTGGGCTTGAGGCTGCATGACGGTGCATGACTGAGGGTCGGCTGCAGGCGCAGGCGGCCATCCTGCAGATAATGCAGATGGAGAGAGAGATAGGCATCAGGTGGATGGATGTACATGGGGGAAGGGGGTGAGGGTGCATAGGGATGCATGGAGAAAAGGGTGCCAGGGAGGGCATGACAGTGCATGACTGAGACCTGGCTGCAGGCGCAGGCGGCCATCCTGCAGACGCCGCTGGAGAGCGAGATAGGCATCAGGTGGGTGGGGTGCTTGGGGGGAAGGGGGAAGGAGGCATGGGGATGCATGGAGGAAAGGTTGCATGGACGGAAGGGCATGACACTGCGCGACTGAGGGCAGGCTGCAGACGCAGCTGGGCAGAAAGATAGTTATCAGATGCATGGCAGCATGGGGGTGGGTCTTTAGGATGCATGGGGATGTTCATCAGATGCATGGCGATGTGTGGAAGTCTGTGCATGGGGATGTGCATCAGATGCATGGGGTTGCATGGAGGTCTGTGCGTGGGGATGTGTAGAGGTCTGTGCATGGGGATGTGCTCATGTGCATTAGATGCATGGGGATGTGTGGAGGTCTGTGCATGGGGATGTATGGAGGTGTGTGCATGGGGATGTGCATCAGATGCATGGTGGTGTGTGGAGGTTTGTGCATGGGGATGTGCATCAGATGCATGGGGTTGCATGGAGGTCTGTGCATGGGGATGTATGGAGGTGTGTGCATGGGCTTATGGAGCAGGGTCTACAGATGGCATGAGCATGGGCACGCAGGGTGGGTCTGCATGGGCAGGGTTGTGTGGACAGCCAGAATAGACATGCTATCCAGCCAGCATGGGCGTGGGCTTGTGGAGGAAGGTCAACAGCCAAGTTGCGTAGCTTGTGAATTGAATGTGGCTTTCAAGGCATGGCTGGATTGCAGAATTTGATAGCAAATTCGCCGAGAGGCATGGATTTTCCTAGGCCTGTCAGTGAATCATTTAAAGAGGTGTGCTGGTGATGGTCCTCGCGGAAGCTGTGCGGGGTGGCTGAGATTCCACCAGTGTAATTCCACCTGTGAGATTCCACCAGTGTAATTCCACCTGTGAGATTCCACCTGTGTAATCCCAAGATAAATCCTGCTGCCGGTACTTTTAACCTGGAAAGCACCATACCAATACTTACCGGCATTACGTGTAGTATTGTTTAGACCGTTTTTGATTGTTAACCAGGTAAATTCCGGTAAATAAACAATGGGAAATAATTAAACAAAGCCGCGTCACGAGGACTCTCTCAATATTGCTGTTGTCTTGTGTCGCCTGCTGCGCCCCTCCAGGCACCAGACCGAGCTCTCTTTGAAGCAGCAGCTCGCGTCGGCGCAGGAGCGGCTCCTGGCCGAAGGGCGGCGGGCGCAGCAGCTAGATGAGCAGGTGTGGGGCTGACCGTGCTGGGGATGTGGTGACAAGAGGGTTTTCTGCTCGCCTTTCTCAGCTGCCGACCAGGGCCACATGCGCACCCGGGCTGTTTCTTGGTGTTAGCATCTCTGTGTTTCTAGGGTTGGGTGGCTGGCCTCACTTCTTGTAAAGTGTGAGTAAAAGAAAGAGGAGCACGGCGGGGGATAGGGTGCGGACGGAGCGGCAGGTGCAGGGAAGAAGATACGGTTCATGGGAGGTTGATTGGATTAAGTTAGTAATAGCTCTTATGTTTCTGTCATGTACGGTACATCACATCATCCTATCAGGAGGACGTGGGGTGAATAGTGTGCCCAGAGGAGGGGTCCTGCGCCACTGCAGAGTCTCTGGTCCCACGGGCGCGTGCGCAGGAGGGTGGCGATTTCTGGTGGCATCTCTGTGCCCAGGGTGGCATCTTTGTGCCCAGGGCGGGTTTTGCACCACTTCTAGCCCAAGCGCTGAAATGTTCCAGGGGTGATGGTTTCAACCTGGCCAATGTGCGGAGCTGGTTGAGTAGTCGTGGGGCTGACCACGAGGGCGGCAGTGGTGCAGCAGGGGAGGAGAAGGGGCGGACAGGGCAGAGGTACAGGAGAGAAGGGGCGGTACAGGGATTAAGAGGCTGACGTGGAAGAAGGGGCGTTTGACAGGTGGGAAGTGCGGAAGGGTTAAAGGTTTTAGGGTTTGGGCTCCCTCTCCCCTGGGGCTCGCTACACCGCTGGTCGCAATGTGGCCCATCAGCATGTGGGCCTCCGCTCTGAAGGAAACCTACTGCTCGTTTGCGCAGCTGAGGTTGAAGCACTACAAGGTTCTGGAGCTGGAGGAGGAGATACAGATCCGGATCCAGGATACGCCCGGAAGGATGGTGGGTGGGCAGGGAGGGTGGGCAGGAAGGGTGGGGAGGGCAGCCAGCCTGCAGTGCTCAGCTACAGTTCAGCTACAGTTCAGCTACTTACCAGAACCAGGACACCTCCGGCAGGATGGTGGGCGGTCAGCCTACAGGGCAGTGCTCAGCTACATGTCAGCTACAGTTCAGCTACTTACCAGATCCAGGACACCCCCAACTGGACAGTGGGCGGCCAGTCTACAGTGCACTTCTCAGCTATAGCTCTGCTACAGTTCAGCTACCTAACGGATCCAGGACACCCTGGACAGGATGGTGGGGGGGGGCATAGTGGGCCAGGCATGTGGGACGCAGTACAGTGCTCAGCTACATGTCAGCTACAGTCCAGCTACCCTCCAGATCCAGGGCACGCCCGACGGGATGGTGGACGCCTGGGCGGGCAGAGTGGGTGGGCTGCAGTGCAATTTCAGCTACAGGTCAGCTACAGGTCAGCTACCAACCGGATCCAGGAAACGCCCGGAATGAGAATGGGTGGGCAGGAGGGTGGGCGGAGTGGGTGGATTGTTTGGTCCACAGCTCTTGCCTCTGTCCATTGGCTGGATCGCAGCTGAAATGTAGCTGAATGTAGCTGAATCAGTCACTTGCCCATCTGCTGGTGGAGTGTGCAGTCCATATTCCATAATGTCCCTTGATTGGCTGGGTTGCAGCCTTCGTGTAGCTGAAATGTGTGTTGCTGGATGTGATGGTAGCTGAATGTAGCTGAATCCGTCCATTGCCTGCATGCAGGTGGATCGTGCGGTCCACAACGTCGATCGCATCATCTCCGAGTTAATGCCGGTGGAGGAGGGCGACGAGGAGGACGACTCGGATGCTGAGGGGCAGCAAAGGCTGACGCAGGTAAGGGGGGCTTAAGGATTTAAATTAAAATATGAACCCTAAACACCTAAAACTGTCAAGTGGTTGGCCGTGGAAAAAGGTGATAATGAGGACGGCTCAGATGTACGCAGGGGCAGCAGAGGCTGTCACTCAGGGCTTAGGGGTTGAATTGAGTTATAAACCCTGAACACCTAAAATTGTCGTAGAGAGGCAACAGAGCCTGGCACTCGGGGGCTCAGAGGTTGAAATTGGAATATAAAACCTGGACCCTGATGTAGACAGCTAAGAAAAGGAGGACGGCTCAGGTGTACAGGGGCAGATGTACAGGGGCAGCAGATGCTGGCAAGGGTGAGGACGCTTACGGTTTGAATTGAAATGTTCACCCTAAACCAGGTTGTGTAGAGGCAGCAGAGGCTGACACAAGTTGAAGGAGCGTTGGGGTTTAACCTGAACTGTCAACCCTGAACCATGTTGTAGAGAGGCAGCAGAGGCTGACACAGGTGAGGAGGCTTGAGGCTGGTGCCCACGTCGCACCGCGGTACGAGGATGGGTGGGCAGGAAGGTGGGCGGAGTGGATGGGCTGCAGTGCAGTCTCAGCTACATGTCAGCTACACGTCAGCTACATGGCAGCTTCTAACCGGATCCAGGATACGCCATTTATGAGGATGGGTGGGCAGGAAGGTGGGCAGAGTGGGTGGGCTGCAGTGCAGCTTCAGCTACATGTCAGCTACATGTCAGCTACTAACCGGATCCAGGATACGCCAGGTATGAGGATGGGTGGGCAGGAAGGTGGGCGGAGTGGGTGGATTGTGCAGGCCACCGCAGTACAGCACCCAACACTTCCCCCTTCTGAATTGTTAAGGGTTCACAGGATAAGAGTTTAGGAACAACACTTGACCATTGCCTCCTAATGACAAGTTAACGGTTGGGAGCTTCACCCTTAACCCTAAACCCTCCTGACTACGGTAGTTATTAATGGTTTAGAGTTGTTAGGTGTTAAGATGCAGGGTATGCAACCGTTGCCTCCTTCCAACCTCCTCCGCCTCCAGGCCCAAGTCATGGCTGCCCGCAACATAAAGCAACAGGCAGGCAACAGCCAGCAACAGCCACAAGTTCCGGCGCACGCAGCCGGGCAGGCTCAGAGGGAGTCCGCAGCATCAGCGGCGGCGGCGGCCGTGCGGGCCACCGCCGCCCACGCTGCGTCGGCTGCTCCTCCAGTCGGCCGCAGGAGTGCGGATCTTGCAGTGGTCGCACCGCTGCCGGCTCAGGTTGAGAAGCAACGGCCTCAGGCTGGTGCCCGGTTTGAGAGTCCTGAGACGGCGGATGCTTCCCCCATGGCGTTGGCGGCGGCGGCCTCCCCAGCAGCCGCGCAGCCGCTTGCTGTCCTCGCTGCCGAGGCGACGCAGCCTGCTGCCGGAGCAGCAAAGCAGCGGGATGCCCAGGCCGCCGTGAAACGCAAGAGGGGCGTGCTTCAGGATGTCAGCAACACGCGGCAGGACGGGGCACCTCCTCCTCCTGCTGCAGCTGCTGCTGCTGTTCCTGTGATTAAGGTTGGGGCGCCTCCTCCTCCTGCAGCTGCTGCTGTTGCTGCTGTGAAGAAGGACAAGGCTCCGGCCGCGAAGAGGGACGGAGCTGCAGCGAAGAAAGACGCGGCCGCCGCCATGAAGGACAGAACAGCGGCTGAAAAAGAGGCAGCGGCTGCTGCTACAAAGGAGGCAGCAGTACCTGCTACAGCGGACGAAGCAGCTCCTGCTGGTGCAAGGGGGAAAACGGCTGCTGCTAAAAAGGAGGCGGCAGCTGCTGTCGTCAAGGAGGCAGCGGCGCCAGCCCTGACCGAGCGGCATAGGGGAAAGGCTGCCAGCAGGGCGGAGCCGGCGGGTGGTGGCAGCACAAGTGAGCAGGGATTGCCAGACCTGTACATGGCGACCTTATACAGGCTTCACGCCGCATGCACTTTCCCACACTGCTGACGAAGCCAGGGCTCTCGCTGGTGCAGCGTTCATACTAACCTGCACAATAAACTTCGCATATCACTACACACTGAACTGCACACTAAACTTCACAACTGCTCTGCTTCTGGAGACAGGGATCCCTAGCTGCCACACTTCAATGTTCAAAATAAAATAAAGTACAGCGGTCAAAAGGCAGGTCAGATTTGCGACACAATCCGATTCATGACATCATCAGGCTCATGACTCCACGCGGTGTGTGTTCTGTATGTGTGTCAGGGGGGGGCTAATGTACAGGCCAAGCAAGGCAGAAGTATCGGCCACGAAAGTGTGACATTTTTGGGCCATTTTGGGGACATTTTTTGACATTTTTGGGCCATGCCGCCCTGTTTTCCTCACGATCCTTCGAGGCGTAGTTGTGTTTGCTTTGTTTGACTGCTGCACATTGTGGCTGATGCAGAGGCTGAGCGGGTCAGAGGCAAACATAAGAACACACCGGAGCGTCGGGTTCTGAAGGGGAGGAGGAGGAGCAGGAGGAGGCCTCTGTTGACGGAACTTCCCTTAACCTTCACACCCCCTTGCAAAGCGTAATTGTTTCCCTTTTCTGAGTGTTGCACGTCGTGGCTGCTGCAGAGGCTAAGCGGGTCAGAGGCGCCCGCCGTCAAACCGAGGAGCACACAAGAGCATCGGGTTCTGAAGGGGAGGAGGAGGAGGAACAGACGTCTGATGACGAAAATTTCGACCCGGGCTTTGAGGTGCGATTCATAGTTGGGGGTCAGGGCTGTGAGTTGTTATGAACAGCTAGGGCTTGGGGCTCTGAGGGTTGGAGGTACGTCAATTCAATTCGGGTTAAGAGGTGAAGCGATTCAAATTCAAATTCACGGTACTCTGCGTTTGTTTTGCCCTCTCTCAAAAGTATTGTTTACTGCACTGACCTCCACATGCGCTGCCCTACTCATGCGTCTCCCCATCTGATGTAGCTGAATTGTAGCTGAAATGCACCCCAAAAACCGCAATGTAGCTTAAGTTTAGGTGAAATGCACCCCCAGGAAATGCGATGTAGCTGAATTGTAGCTGAAACGTTAACATCCTGTACTGACCACCGCGAGTGCTGCCATGCGCGCCCCTGCCTCCCCATCTGAGAGCATTCCCTTGACCTCCGCCGCAGGCCGAACGTGTCGCGGCACCCGCAAAGCCAGCTGTAAGCAAAGCTGGCAACAAAGTGCTAAAGCCCAGCAGCAAAGCGGGTAGGGGGTCGCGCTCCAGAGCCGCTGCGGCTCAAGCCAGTGCCGTGCAGCCAACAGCAGCGCAGCCTGCTGAGATGGACCACGATGCCGAAGAGGAGGAGGGCATGCCGCCTGAACATAGGGATGATGTGGGCGAGGGTATGCAGCTTGATCAGGGAGAGGAGGAGGCGGAGGGGGAGGTGCCCGAGGCTGACATTATCGGCACACAGATTTCGGGGACAGAGGCAGCTATAGGAGCGCCAGCTGCTGGAGACGCAGGAGCCAAGAAAAGGAAGCAACCGGCCGTAGCTGCCGGCAGCGTCGCGCAGTTGAGGCAGGCGGCGTTGGCGAGGCAGGCGAACACCGAGGCTTCCACCGCAGCGGCGGAGGCAGAGGCGAGCGGGGATGCAGGCGGCGCGAGCGGGCAGCTGTCGATGCTTGCGCTTCACCGGGAGCTTGATGAGGTCAGCGCAGCGGGGAGCCTGACGGACTGGGCAACGGCGGCGGCGGGGGACGGACTGCCGCAGCAGTCGCAACTTGCTGCCGCTGCTGCGGCGGCGACGGCAGCGGCTTTTTCTCAGCAGCCTGCCTCTCAGCCGGAGCGGACGTCCCTGGGTTTCCTGGACCGGAGCATGCTTCCGCTGTTCAAGTCGAGGGTGGCGGCCAACCCCCTGGCCACGCTCAATGCCAGGTGCTGAGGGGGGGCATGGGGGAGCAGAGCAGACTCGACGTTTTCCACCACAGAATCGGGTTTTGGATATTTTGTATTCATGATTTTCCAACGCAAATCGTGTGTAGGGTGTATAAGGTGTATAATGTTTTCCACCACAAAATTTACCGCCGGTCAAACAACAAGGCAAACACGTGGGAGGAAACCGCATAGAAACCCTGAGCCACCTAAACCCTAAACCCTGAGCCACCTAAACCCTAAACCCTGAGCCACCCAAACCCTAAACCCTGAACCACCTAAACCCTATATCGAAATTGATCCTGGCTTACTGTCTTACGGTAATGCGGATGGGGACCCGCCCCCCAGCTGCCTTGTTTCCTAGTTTAGGTGGTTCCCCAGTTGCTGCCTTGTTTCCTGACCCCCCATGCCTTGTTTCCTAAACCCCCATGCCCCTGTAGGGCGAAGCTCTCTTTCTTGAGCGCAATCCGTTTTGGAATGTTGCGCTGGATGCACGTTTCCTCGATCCTTCAGGCTTTCGGAGGCATTGTCTGCGGGGCACATCCCGACTCACGACCTGAACCTTCTTCCTTTATGTCCCCCATTTCCTGCAGGGTTTCGGAGGCAGTGGCTGCAAGCCAAGATGCATTTTATATCGGGGTTAAGGTCCTGATCCTTTTTCATTCACGTTCTCCTTGCCCCCGAAAGTGTTGAAGGCAGAGTCTGTGAGGCAGATCCCAACTCAGATCCTGATCTAGGGTGTGTTGCCACTCTTTTCCTCCAGGGCGTTGGAGGCAGCAGCTGCAAGGCATCCCAACAAAGGTCCTCAGATCCTGATCCTGATCTAGGGTGTCCTGTCACTCTTTTCCTTCAGGGTGTTGGAGGTAGCGGCTGCAAGGCAGATCCCGACTCAGATCCTCAGATCCTGATGGCGAGTGTCATGTCACTCTTTTCCTTCAAGGTGTTTGAGGCAGCAGCTGCGATGCAGATCCCAACTCAGATCCTGATTCAGGTTATCCTGACACTATTTTCCTTCAGGGTGCTGGAGGCGGCAGCTGCGAGGCAGAGTCGCGTCTCCCTCAACGCCAAGCAGGCGCTGAGGCGGCTGAGCCTGGGTGGAGGGGGCAGGTGTGGGGTCCATGGGAGGGGAGGATGAGGGTTTAGTGTTTAAACTAAACCCTGAACCTTGGCGGAGGGGGCATGTGCAGGGTTTATGGGAGGGGGAGCTGAGGGTTTAGTTTTTATACTTAACCCTGAGCCCTTGGTGGAGGGGGCAGGTGCAGGGTTCATGGGATTAGGGGGCCCATGGGGTTGAGGGTTTAAACTGAACTCTTGCTGCAGCGCTCGAGCCATTGGCATCTGTAAGAACTTAACGAAGTTAGGCAGGTGCCTCAGCGCCACAACTTGCACGCTCTGGCTGTCCCCTAGTTTATGCAGTGTGCTGAAGCCGTTAGGCTGCACAAGAATCGAACAATGCAAGGCAGCTTCCTAAGCACCACAAGTCGCGCACGCTGGCTGCCCCCTAGTTCATGCAGTGTGCTCGGACCGGAATGCGGGCAGGAGGGCAACCTGTCCCATGCATAAAAAAAATGCCCTGCAGGACTCTGAGAATGCACCTCTCCTACCCACCTCACCCATTCTACCTGTATCAACAATTGATCTAAAACTATAATGCCACGATGCCAGCTCAATTCCCGCCTCCGCCTCCACCCCTCCATTCCCCCCTACGCAGCTCATCTGCGGCTGGCTCCCAAGGCGGGAGCAAGCACAAGACGCTCATACCTCTAGCCCACCCTTCCCACCCACCCGACCTCATCCACACGACAGAAATCTGTCAACACGTTATACGGTAATGCCTGCTTAGATTCCCGACTCTGCCTCCCCCCCTCCTTGCCCCCCCCTACGCAGCTCATCCGCGGCAGGCTCCCATGGCGCAAGCAAGATGATGCTCAAGCCCAGCACCTCGTACCCGCCCCACCCCGTCCACATAAGATACCATCGCTCAAAAAATGATGATGCCTGCTTAGATTCCTGATTCCGCTTCCCCCCCTCCCTTTCCTCATGCGCAGCTCATCTGTTGCAGGCTCCCAAGGCGGGAGCAAGCACAAGACGCTCAAGCCCAGCACCTCGTACATGGCCGGGGCGGCCGGGGGTAGCAACTCGGATGTGCTCCCCGCTGGCCTGCTGCTGGACAGCCTGATGGTGCCCAAAGTGCGGACAGGCTGAGGCATGGAGACCGTACAAGGGGCTGGCGGGCTGCATCGCGGGCCCTTTTACACACCTCTTGATTGGACTGTATATATATGTATGACCGGGCGATTCTCGTCTGCCCTTTGTATCAAATGGTATGCAGCTTCACTTGACTTCAAAAACAATTTGCGTACAAGACGACTTGTAGAGGGGTGGAGAGCAATGAGGGCAGTTCTCTGATTCTCATGATTTGATTGATGGCTCTCGTTTTTTTTACGCTCGTGTTTACGCTCGTGTGATTTGGGTCCATTACCTAGGTCATATATGGATCCATCACACGCTTGTTTGATTGGGGTCCATTAGTACTACTGGTACCGATATCTGACCTTTGCCTTTAGTTAAGACAAGATGTGACTGTTCACAAGTCCGTGCCCATTTTCATAACAAAATCACGTGAGTACCAGCAAGCAAGATCTGAGGAGTGAGCTTTTACAGTCCAGCAGATTTGAATTACATTTGATGTATGGACATGTGCCCATAAACCGGTACAGGCACTTGATACGTTAGGACATCGAGCGTAGTCGAGGTATTCAAAGGCGCTAACCATGCGTTTGAACCAAAACTAAAAGTGTTTACAAATCTCTGTCCCCGACAAGTAGGTCCTCGGGAACGATGGACAGTTAATATGTCAGTATAAACCGTAGATAATCGAACCAATAACCTGCATGCGACCTCCCCCTCCCAAATCTCTCTCTCAAACTTTGTACTTTGCAAACAAGCACACAAGCTCTGCCATCTCCTAGAAATTCCCCGACCCCCAAATACGAATTACGCAGGGGGACAACCACAACAGAGGTGAGTGGTTGCGCTGATCTTGTAACTAATAAAAACTGACAATCCCCGTCGCGGGGACCTCTTCTTGCCGCTTTCATATTAGTTTGCCCCTGATTACGTCTGAACCTGTCAGCATGCAAAACCCGGGTATTTAAATTCCCATTTGACTCGCCGGGGTAAAAACAAAATCGTATACTTAACACTCGTCTCAAGCCAAAACAATTGACAAGAAAGCTTGGCATTTCCAACTGAAATTCGCGTTCCCAATCGGGAACGAGTCCTTCAATTGATCCCTCATCCCCACACACAAATTCCTTTGAAGGGAATGCAACGCAATGGATCCATCCCCCCCCACACAAATTCCTTTGGAAGGAATGCAACGCAATGGATCCATCCCCCCCCACACAAATTCCTTTGGAAGGAATGCAACGCAATGGATCCATCCCCCCCACACAAATTCCTTTGAAGGGAATGCAACGCAATGGATCCATCCCCCCCACACAAATTCCTTTGGAGGGAATGCAACGCAATGGATCCAACCCCCACACACAAATTCCTTTGGAGGGAATGCAACGCAATGGATCCATCCCCCCCACACAAATTCCTTTGGAAGGAATGCAACGCAATGGATCCATCCCCCCATACAAATTCCTTTGGAGGGAATGCAACGCAAATCTAGAGTATGTCGCAGAAATGTATTAAAAATTGAAATATCGTACCGTATTGTTCAAATATTTTGGGTTATCCCGCAATGCACACCGCAATTCACCAACGATAGCAGGTAGACCGTCTTCGGCAGGCTTCTGGTCACGAAGCCGATAGAGGAAATACTTTGACCGGTCTTCAGCCTTCAGGCCTTTATGTAGTGACCCTTCAGGCCTTCCGTTGGTGAGCCTTCAGGCCTTCCGTTGGTGACCCTTGCACACCACCCTGCTCACATGTGCACGGCATCCCCCTCATTTCCTTTTTCAGCTGCAAACAACGTCTACTTACGGCGGGCCGCGCCGCGGCCGCCAAATGCTCAATTAGTTGGGCCCAACCTTGACCGGCCTACAGAAAAATGACATGCCCAAGCAGCATGTCTGGTCGCGCATGGGGCCTCTGGCCGGAGGCAAGGAGCCGAAATTAGCTGACCTGTAGAGCTGCCACAAAAAGTGTAGCCGAGCCGCGGAAAAATGGAGACACCGCGCCTTTTCAAACCAGCTTTGACAGATCCACCCATGTCTGAACCGCCATTTGAATCACTTTGACCTTGTGATCCTCTGACTTCGATTCTTCAAGAACCAGCACCTTCAGTGGCAAGCAAAACACGGTCAGCTGCATGGCAGTGCATGGCCGAGAGACGCATGACATTGCATGGCAGTACATGTTCAGCAGCGCAAAAAACTGAGAATGCGTCATCAGCCGCATGGCAATGCATGGCCAAGAGCCGCACGACAATGCATGGCAGCGCATGGCAGAGAGCCGCATGGTAATGCATGGCCAAGGGCCGCATGGCAGTGCATAATCGAGAGACGCATGGCAATGCATGGCTGTGCATAACCGAGAGCACAACAAGCAACGCGAATGGCAGGATAATATGGTGCACAAAGCGAGCAGTCGTTCGGGCACCCGAGGTCCACCAGCGAGCTGCGAGCGCAGTGTTGGAATGGCTGCGGAACCGTTGCCGAAACCAGCCTCGACTAAGAAACCCACCTGGACCACGCAATCAGAGCTGGCTGACACCCCGAAGAATTGGACGGTCATGGGCACCGAGTAGTGCTCTTCAGGCTTGAGGGTGTCGATCGTGATGACGTCCGGGTGGCAAGTGCAGCCTGAAACGCAAGAGATGTTGGCCATCCCCATGCGCACGTACGAGCTCAGGAGCGTGAGTTCGAGGGTTATGCCCCTGCCCCCGCCCTCTTCCGCGCTGTCGCCGAACTTGGTGTCAAGGGAGACCCAAAGTACCGACCCCGGCTTCGTGGCAACCCATCCCGGCTTGAACTTCCCATTCTCGTGCTGCACGGTGGTCCAGCCGTCCGCCCTAACCACCTTCATCTCCTCCGGCGGGCGGTCCGCCGCGTCCGGCGGGTAGAACTGCCCCTTGGTTCCGGAGCATCGCATGATGGGGATCTTGGAGGTGTCCAGTTTCAAGGGCTTGGTGGCGCTCCAAATGCCAGCAGGGATGCCTTTGTTGCTGTGCGACGCCTCCACCTCCGCCAGGTGCGCCTCAGCGTCCGCCAGGTAGCTAAGCAGCATGTCTGCAACCAGGAGCTCGCCAATCATGCTAGGGTGGACCGTGTCCGAGTACAACAACGATAGCGCGTGGCATTCTGAGGCCATGCCAAGCTTGAGCCTCGTGACGCTCTGCAACACCTTGAGGTAGGAGAGCAAGGGTTTAGGTTTAAGGGTTGCAGGTGTGTGCTTAGGGTGTAGGGCTGTAGGTGTGTGCTTACAGTTAAGGGTTGTAGGTGTGTGCTTCAGGTTAAGGGATTTAGGGCTGTAGGTGTGTGTGTTAAGGGTTCAGGTGCTTGAGAGCAGGTATCTGCTTATGTTTAAAGGTTTAGGAGAGCATGTGTCAGCTTAGGGTTTAGGATTGTAGGTGTGTGCTTAGGGTTCAGGTGTTTGCTTAAGGTTTAGGGTTTAGGAGAGCAGGTGTGTGTTTAGGGTCAAGGGTTTAGGGTTGTACGTGTGTGCTTAGGGTTAAGGGTTGTGAGAGCAGGTGTGTGCTTAGGGTTTACAGTTGTACCTTCGTGTAGGAGAGTGATGCCATGCCGTAGTGCGCCGCCACCTCGTTGGTCTCGGCCTCGGAATCCGAGTGCTCGCCGCCGCCGCGCGGCAGGTCTTTGAAGCTTTGGGGGCACTCGGCCTCGCACTTAGCACCGTTGGCCATGATGCAATGCTCGATGCTCTCGGCGTCAGGGTGCCTGAACTTGTCCACTATGCGTTCCATATTTAGGAAAATGGTGGCCGGGAACTTGGTGCTCCCGAATTTAAGCTGCAGCCGTCGCATCAATGTCTCTGCCGCAACAATCGTGTGCCCCGCCGGGCAGGGTTGCCCCCAGCAGGTGCCCTCCAGATACGGAAGGTGCTCCATAACCAGCAGGTCGACGCCACTGGGAATGAGCGGCTCGATGCATACGCTGTGGGCATACATGTCGAAGGTGTGCCCAGGGATGCCGAGGTTGACAAGAATGTGGTCAGGGTGCGGCCAGGTGGCGTTGATGGTGTGCATGAGAGCGTTCAGCCAGCCGTGCTCCAACGAGAACTTTGAAACGCAGGATTCGTAGGCCATGCTGAGGGTGTGCACTCTCTGCAGCATGTGCGCCTCGTCGCGGTGAAAGCAACCACCTAAACAGGGCAAGACAAGCTGCAGAGTAAGCGCTCATGAGCAATCACGTGGGATCTTGGATTGGCCGTGAATGGATCTTAGATCTAGGATCATCATACATGAGCGGGTGGGCCTGCATAAGGTGACATATAGAGCGAAGTGAAGAATCTAGTGGCTATATGAGATCAATGAAGTGTTTGTTCATGTGCGATCCATGCAGTGGCCATGTGCGATCCATGCAGCTGCCATGTGCGATCCATGCAGCTGCCATGTGAGACCCATGCAGTGGCCATGTGAGACCCATGCAGTAGCCATGTGAGATCCATGCAGTGGCCATGTGAGATCCATGCAGTGGCCATGTGAGATCCATGCAGTGGTCATGTGAGATCCATGCAGTGGCCATGTGAGATCCATGCAGTGGCCATGTGATAATCCATGCAGTGGCCATGTGTGATCCATGAAGTGGTTGTGTGAGATCCATGCAGTGGTCGTGTGAGATGCATGCAGTGGCTATGTGATATCCATTCAGAGGCCATGCATGAACCATTCAGAGTCAATGTGAGATCCATAAAATGGCCATAAACTATCCATGCAATGACCATTTGTGATTCTGGCAGGTGCCATGTGTGAAGAAAGCAATGCTGACGTGGGTTCGAAAGCAATTGGAGTCACCTAAACAATTGGTCAAACCTCTCAGCGTGAAATGCAGTAGCTGGTCGTGTGGGAAATCGCAAAAGACTACTGAGGTACCGAAGATCTGAAGGGTGCCCTGGAGACACACATTCACGAGCGCCAAAAGCTGGGCCGATCCAACATCGATAGCGTATACTTTCAAGGGTGGCAACGGTTGCACTCGATTGCTGATGGGGCCCTCAGCAACAGTTTCTTTAACCACCCGGGAGTCACTCTGGCCGAGAAGAAAACAGCCCTTCGATGGCGACCTGGATGCCTTTGGAATAATAAGGTGGCTTTCAGGTGGGGCAAAAGTACCACCGGCAAATGCCCCTTGTGTGGAGAGCATGACAATTTAGGCCATATCACAGGCGCATGCAGGCACCCCGAAATGCAAAAGATGTACATAGTGCGCCACCATGGCACAGGAAGGATCTTGCAGAGGGCTGTATCGAAAGGCAGCATGGGAGGGGACTTCGTCATGGCAGACCTGGGAACGGCCGAGAAGTGTGAGAGAGCAGGAGCACCAGTCATGCTAATGAATAAAGTTCCCTCATACTTAAACCCCCGCGCTGAGGCACCAGCACTTGGAGCCTTCCAAGTGAAACAAAAAATGCAGCCTGACATGTTGTTGATGCAAACGAAAGGAAAAAAGAAGGACGCTGTAGTCCACATTGGGGAATTCAAGCATTGCAGAGGCACCGAGCATGGGGACCTATTAAAAGCCTGCTCAAACCAGCATACCGACCTTGTTGAGCTACTAATCTTGAACGGGCACCAGCGAAACAACATAAAAATCATTCCAATCTTGATAGGCACCTCGGGCACTATGGTATATATAATAAACACATAATTGACGCCATGAGTGAGGTCCCCTGGGATCTCCGAGTTCCATGCTAAGAAATGCGCCCAGAAAATGCATGTCCACTCGATAAACTTATATTTGCATAACATAGTGCAAACCAGACGCAGACTCGAATAGATTCTGCCACAAAAGCTGTCACTGGGCCAACTAAACACACCCATCAGAGAAAACCCCCGTGAGGAAGTTGCTTCTTTATTTTTTCCTCATGGTGACGGCGCGGATGTGGCTACGGCCCCAAGCTGCGTTGTTTCCTTAACTTCCACATCCAAATAGGGCGTAGCTTTCTTTCTTTCTTTCTGAGGTACCGTCAAGTGATTGATCCACAATTGCAATGACACGGAGGGAAATGCGCGTATCCCGTACGGGCAGGTCTAATCGCCTAAACCTCAGGATCCGTTGAGCATCACGAAGGATTGGAAACCACATGTAGTTCTTATTTCTTACTTAGTACTGACACCGGTGTGGCCCCCCCCGGCCCCCCTCTCGGCTGGCGAAAAGGGTGACAAAGGCTATCTATTTGGGCCAGCCGCCAGCCGGCTGAGAGTCTGTGACCTCGTTGATCAATGGCAGGCATGCACCAGCCACCTTGCAGAAATAAAGAAAAATAGGCCCCTCTAGCGTTGTTCGGGTTCGTTCGGCCCGAAGCCACCTTACATATATTTATGATATCCGACCCTTGAAGGCTGATATCTGCTCAAAAAGGCTACTGTTTGGAACTGTTTATCTACCGCTTATCATGCTTAAGATACAATTTAGATACATCACGCCCGCGGTCGGTAAAATCTGCTGGTGCAGCATGCCCTGCTGTGCTTGTGACCCCAGCCGTAGGCTGATCGAGGTTGGATCAGAGTAGGCCCAGTCAGGGTTACCCAGTACGGCCGTATTGGCAAAAATCCCGTACCGTATCCCGTCCCGTCCTGTACATTATTATGTACCGGGTAACCCTGGGCCCAGTGGTCCCGTTTGCCCCTCAAGGGGGAGTGGCGCGCACTCTAACGAGCATTGACGTGTCATGCTGGAGCAGCGCAAATGCGCAATACAGCATAGAAGGGAATGCATGCTACTCGATCTGGGGGCCGGGGGCGCCCGCTACATGCCACTCGATCTCAGGGCCGGGGGCGCCCGCTGCATGCCACTCCATCTCGGGGCGTCCGCTGCATGCCACTGGATCTCGGGGCCGAGGGTGCGCCCGCTACATGCCACTCGATCTCAGGGCCGGGGGCGCCCGCTGCATGCCACTTGATCTCGGGGCTCAGGGCGCCCGCTGCATGCCACTCGATCTCGGGGCTCGGGGCGCCCGCTGCATGCCACTCGATCTCAGGGCGGGGGTTGCCCGCTGCATGCCACTCCATCTTGGGCCCGGGGGCGCCAGCTACATGCTTCCAAAACCAGCGCCAACGGATGCTAGGAGGTACAGGCTGGCCAAGTCAAAGGAGGTGCAAGCACGCAGTAGGGTGCACTGACTGTGCATCAAGAGCTTGCAGATGCCGCGTGATTTCGTGTATATGGGGGCGAGTAGTCATGCCTGTCATTATTTATCGAAGTGTTTTTCGTGTAGTCATCCTGCTGGTGGCCTCAGGCCATCAGACCAATTTGAGGCAAACGCTTTACGACGACCTCCTCTCGGATCGCAAGCTTTTTACAGTTCTATCCAGTCAGTTCCAAGGGAGAATAGGATCCTCAATAAGTATGTCGGGTGGGATCAGATCTCAGTCCCAGGACGGACCAGGACGGACCGCACCTACCACAGGATCATCATCGCCGGCGGGTGCATGGCACATCCTCCGTCGTTGGGCACGCACCTTATGCACAACTCACATACGGTCCAACCAACACAACGACCGCGAGAGATCTGTTCATTAGCACCCACCTAGGTCTTTCGTAATGGAGTCTCCGAAGGCCAGGACCGTGACCGCCTCCCCCCGTGCCAGTTTGTCCAAGAAGGGACGAATCTGACTGTAGTCGCCCACAACCGAGTGCCCGGCGCTCAGGTCGGCCTTGTCCCAGAAACGTGGGATGCCCAGATTCCGAAGTCCTTGCGCTCCAAAATAGTTCCAATCGTTGATATTAGCAGGGATCTTCGCACCCGCAGCTTGCATATCACTTAAAACACTCAAAAAGAAAGCAAACAGCAACAAACATATCCTGGTGCGCGTCTGCAGCATGGTCGACACATTCACGTGCATGAAGAACAGCCGCATTAAAAGAAAGGAAAGGAAAGGAAGGAACTCCGTATTTTATGGCGTGGATTTGAGGATGGCAAAGTGTGCTCACAGACTAGCCGCACTTAAGCGATCGCCTCTCGAAAGAGGGCATGTGCACCCGCAACTTTTGGTTTGGGGGCCCCTTTTTATTCACCAACCGATTCGCACACCAGATGGTGCACTCGGGACCATGTCGTTATTCAGGTAAGTCTGTCACTCAAAGACCGTCACTCAAACTCTAATACCGTACAGGGCGGGTCATATGTATGATGTATCGTAAAAACGTGGACAGGCCCAGCAGTGCAAGGAGGTTTGGTCATGACTTGGGCTGTGTTTCCATTGGAGTTTGAGGTGAGCAGTCGGGCAGGTCGGTTTTGTTCGGTCCGCGCCAAGGTTTAAGCCCGAGGTGGAGACCACCACAGAAAAATCCGGCCTTCGTTTCCATTGCATGTCCGGGGTGGCCGATTCGCATTCAAGAACCTCACAGGCTAAGATTTTCGAAATGTCGCAGCATTCCTTGGTAGTTGTTAAGTCGCGTTTGTAGTGCTGCTGCAAAACGAATCGCGCTATCGGCTTGTCCATGCGTATTGGCATTGGGCGCAGCTGGCAACGCTCTTTTGAACTTTCTGCACCTATGTAGCTTGAACACGTAGATCAAAGCAACCAGTGGTGCTTAAGTATACTATTGCTTTATTTTGGTTCAGTTGCGCATGCTGCAACGCAACGACGGGGTAGAAAATCGTCACGTGAGGTTCCGTGGGCCGGGACAGCCGACAGTCAACTTCCATCGAACCAGCAGAGTTTATCAGCGGTATGAATACAGGAGAATGAGCACAGGGCTCAAAAAACAAGGCTGCGAAGTATTGTCCAGCTGGCGTTTGGGGTGGATGTCACCCAAACTCACTTCGGGTCTCGGACCCGAAGTGGATTTGGGTAAGTTTGGGCAGAAGAGTCTGTGAAACCAACCGTCGACAGTACTAGATCCGGTCGTGTTTCGACGTCCAATGGGAACGTTTTCGTCGGGGTGGCACAGCTGGCGCCTAGCTGGCAGCCCACCCCGACGTCAAAACAGCCAATGGAAACACAGCCTTGATATCAGTTACACATTGATCTTCTCTCTCCCCCCGCCTAGAGCCGGGGTCCATGTTCTTGCCCCCTCACATAGGAGGATGGCATGGCTGCACCATGGCCAAGGCTGTGCATGGTAGCTGGAAATGAGCCTAGTCATTCCCTACCAGCCCCACGTGGCCGAGCATTCAACAGGGCCCAATGGGTATGCACTGTTCTAAACTAATACGGATAGGCACCAACTGTCCCTTGAGATAATCAAACGCAAACACAAACACAGACATCATAGCAATCAGACAAGTATGGAGTGAATTCCAATCCATCAAAGACAGCCCTGATGTGGGCCACATGGAAGGCCATATCCAGGGTTACTCAGTACGGACCGTATTGGCCTAAAATCCCGTACTGTATCCGTACCGCACCGTACCGTTTGCAACACGGCCAAGTACGGTCGCCATTTCCTACACTGCATGGCTGCTTGAGAGCATAATGCAAATATCAGCCAGGCATATCAGATATTATCAGGATAGAGGTAGAGGCATCGCTAAGAACAAGTCCTAGGAAGGCATAGACTGATGCGCATTGGATTTTGCAGCCGTCATCGAAGGCTGGCCAGGCCAAGAGTATGCGATGCGAATTTTGCGACAATACTATCGTCGGCACTAAGCGATTTACCACTAGTTTTAAGGTACTGCTCGATTGCGCAGCTCCCACGTCTGACAAGTCCACACAGTCCACAGTCCACACCTCCAGGACATCAAAATATACGTAAACTCGCTCGCTTCTAGAGGTAAAGAGGCATTCGTTGCTCGTAAAAGCCTAAGTCTACCCCCAAACTTAGTGGCAATGAGACACAACTTGGCGCCAAGTCACAATCCAAAGCTGCATGGAGGGAAGAGGCAAGGAGGAGTAGGAGCCCATGAGTCCAGGACTCCTAGGAGAGAGGCAAGACACAGGAGCTCCGTGTCTCCTAACGAAGTGATTTTCATGCATGCTATGCAATGATGCAACTCAGCAACTCTGCAAGGTGATTCTGAGGCCTCTTGTTTCTATATTCCTGCATGTAAAATTTCATCTGCCATGCTGGTGGGTAGCGTTTATATGGGCTGGCTGAATTGCTGAAATGCTGAATGGCATGTTGGAACATTGTAATAGCGATGTGTGAGGAGTTTGGGGTTGCATCCGAGGTTGCATCAATGATCATATTTTTTTCTAGCATGTCAGCATGGTAAATCTGCATGCATGCATGGAGATCCTTGGTGGTTATTTGGGGGCCATGCAAAATTGCAAGGGGGCTGTCATGCAGCCATGCAGTATGTCAGGATGTGCATGGGGTCAAACAGCCATGGGAGTGTTGCATGCATGTGTTTCTCTTGGATCCTTCTGTCTTGGGCTTTGAAAATGTAGGGAAATCTTGGACCGTACTGCCCTACCGTATTGTCCCTTTCGTCCGTACCGTATCCGTACCGTACCGTATTTCCGTACCGTGTTTCCGTACCGGGTTACCCTGGTCATATCTGCATGTTGGATTGGCCAAATGACCCAGGGAAGGTGGTAATGCCTCCGTCTATGCCCCACCTACACCCACCAAAGGTATCACCTTAACCGGGTCTTGGCCACTTTTCAGGCTCAGCCGCCGCAAGTTTGGTACCCAAGTTTTTGGCATCCAACTGCCATTCGGATTCAAATGATACCCCAACATACCTCAATGAACCGTGTATGGCAAGCTGATTACAGCACTTGACGATGTAACAACCCACCAGGTCGATCGAGGCAGTTCCTAGAGAGATTACTTCAAATTGCACTTGGTACTCCTAGTGTGAACCAGGTTGGGACGGCGGGTCAAACCTCAGTACCCCTACGTGTCGATACATACACGGTCAGGCAGACCCGCCCTATACGTATACTAGATTTCTTTCAACCACATTAGAGATCGCCCAACGTCATACGCTTAGGGTACGCTTAGGGTGTAGGACAGCCAGCCCAAGAATTGATGCGCCTCGCTCAGCCAACATTGACATACTTCGTGAGTCGATCAAGCAATTTTAGGTGGACACCTAAGCCTACATAAAACGCCGAAGGAGTTCAGGGTTGGGAGTTAGTTTGGCCATCAATAGACACCTTGAAGCAACGTACCAGTCAGGTCACCTGTAAGTGACCATCCACACAAGGGGGGATGCCGATGGGTGGAAAAGGGGGGGACGACGGATATTCATAAATCATAATGCCAGTTAATTAACTTCTTCAATTAAGAACGCTGTCGTCGTTCCAGCTGACCATCAGGCTAATACTGCCACTCCTTCAAATCGTAGCTTGTTGAACAGTCAAAGTGACAGATCGAGGACCCTGGACAACAAGGCGCAGGAATTCGTCAGTCAAGATAGCGCTTCCTGTGGTGTGCTCCTCCTCTGGACCGAGCGAACAAAGGTCGACACCTGCCTTGCCCGAGCGTATGGAAGCGTCTTCGCCAAGGACTGGCCGGCTCAGAGCGTCGACAATCTCATCATGTTTTTGCGGCGAATCTTCAGATTCTACCATCCACAGCACTAGAATGGTCCTGACGATGCTGACGCCGTGAGGCTGCTGGGACAGCTCGACACCTGGCGCGACGTGCAGCTCACTGATGAAGTGGCTCCCGGATTCTTCCAGTACCTCGAGGAGAAGAGGGTCCTCCCTTTGACCGCTGAGCTTCACCCAGCATGGGCTGCATACAAGAAACAGCTACACCACCAGGAGCTTCACCATGTTGGGAAGCTTGTCCACCGCAATCAACGAGAGCGTGGCCTCCATCCACTCACGGCGGTGACCATCTTGCATGTACCTCATCAACTTGCTCGGACCCTGAGAAGGTGCAAGAGAACACCTTTCCACTCCTGCCAAAATATCAGGATGAGGAAGTGTGGAAGGTGCTGCGGTTCCGGGGCACGTAGCTACATTGGATCAGCAGGGGTGGCAGCATGGCAGTCTGGCAGCGGGTGACAGGGGTGGCAGGGGTACAGGGTGTGGCAGGGGTGGCAGGGGTACATGGTGTGGCAGGGGTACAGGGTATGGCAGGGGTACAGGGTGTGGCCTCGTTAATGGCCTGGGGTAATGTATGGCCTACAAAGGTCCGCATAGCTCCGCAGGTTGAGTTGGCCCTGACCCTCTAGCTCCCTGACCTCAGCCTCCGCACCGTTGCTGGAAAAGTAGGATGCAATGTTGGGATGTATGTGCCTTGTGGCCAACCCGGACTTCCGGAAGTGGTTGCACTTGGTCACGGCATCACATGAGGCACCCCTGAGGTAGGGTACCGCACATGGAGCGATATCTGCGAGGAAGCATATGCTCAGCGACCCTCACGATTCATCATAATGCATGCTCAATCTTCCCACCTTCCGGTGCATGGGCACAGATAGGGCAGTCGCCATACGCGCCGGTGTCAACGCCTGCCACACCCAAGTAGGACAAACTGTCCAGCTCTGTTATCATGGGCAGATAGCCTCCGCTGTATGCATCTTGAAAGCTGGAGGCCGTGATGTGTTTGGAGGCGTCACACCAAGTCTCGTGTCCGCCGGAGAGCGAGCTCAGAAATGCTGCGATGGAAGTCAAACAACAAGGAGTTAGTTAAATGCATCACAACCACTGTCTAAACCTCCTCACACCTGTGGATGACAAGCCCTCATGGCCGAGCCTCCTGTACAGTTGAAGGAGCTGCAACTCAAACCAAACTTGAGGCAGCGTTGGAGTGCTAGGGAAGCAACCAAAAGCTAGAGGAGAGGGAGCGATCTTCTTGTTGCAGCATGTGCACTGCCAATCATGGAGATTGAGCTTGAAGACACAGGTCCGGCCATAGTAAGTGACCTCCCCAGCAGGCAAGCGGGTAAAGCCCCGCTGCGAGTCTTGCTCGCATTTGCTGCATGCAGGTGGCTGCCAGCTGTCCACCTCATCTTGCAGTCTCTCCCTCAGGCCTTCTGCTTCCCTCTTACTCCTAGTCAGATTGACTGGCAGGCTGTCACAGTACTTGCCTCTGCAATCTGCAATGCCACACCTCCATGCTTCATGCTGAGTCCCACAACGTAGCCCCCACGTGGAGGGCTCCTCCACATCATCCTCTGCTTCGTCATAGCGAGCTGTGTCTGCTGCCTCTGCTTCTGCTGCTATCCTTGCTGCTGTTGCAGCTGCTGTACCCCGTTGTTGCGTCGATCGCGAGGGTCCTGCTGTGCCGCTTCCCTTAGGTCGGCCAATCCTCGGTGCGGCATACTGGGGAGAGTTTGTCGGTATGTATACTGATGATAAGTTTCTTTTAGATCCTTTCGGTTTGTCAGACATTCTATGTCTCGAGCACTGGACACCCAATGCCTTATGCGAGTTGCTATGAGAGTCCGACAGTGACCATAGTATTAATAAGAATGCTACTGATTGTAATAGCATTGGCGTTTAGAATGAAGCAGAATAATTAAAGGAGTTAATGAATATCCGTCGTCCCCCCCTTTTCCACCCATCGGCATCCCCCCTTGTGTGGATGGTCACTTACAGGTGACCTGACTTCCTTTGCTTTCCTTTCTTTTAATGCGGCTGTTCTTCATGCACGTGAATGTGTCGACCATGCTGCAGACGCGCACCAGGATATGTTTGTTGCTGCTTGCTTTCTTTTTGAGTGTTTTGAGTGATATGCTAGCTGCGGGTGCGAAGATCCCTGCTGATATCAACGATTGGAACTATTTTGGAGCGCAAGGACTTCGGAATCTGGGCATCCCACGTTTCTGGGACAAGGCCGACCTGAGCGCCGGGCACTCGGTTGTGGGCGACTACAGTCAGATTCGAACGTACTGCGCCACAGGGCGAAATCGAGTAGCGAGAATCAAATTCATCGATGCGGAAGAACTCTTTGAAGACACCATGGATGCCCAGCCCAGGAGTAGCTCAACCAGGAGAAGGAGGACGAGGGTTTTGGATTATTTCGATTACTCCTGGCTGCTGATGTCGAAATGGCCTTACACGCAACAGCAACATGTCTCAAGCAGGCAGTTACCGGCACAATGCGGGCAGGACAGCAGATATCAGATGCCGTGAGAATGATGCATGCACTCCATGCAGTAGCTCCCCGCATGCATGCCGATACACCGCCCGCATGCAGTTGCTCCCCGCCGGCAAGCCGGCTCCCCACTCGAATGACAATACCCTGCCTGCATGCAGAGTATCCCACTGGCACGACAGCACTCATGCATGTAAAAGCGTACAACCGGCAGGACAGCGCCCTACCAGCATGCAAAGCACCCAGCCGGCATAACTTGCGCCCGGCCATACGGATAGCAACCTGCGTGCATGCAGTTGCGCCCCACGGGCACGACAACACCCTGCCTGCATATGGCCCTGCCAGCACGACAGCACCATGCTTGCATGCATGCACCCCACTGGCATGACAGCAACGGCATCCATACAAAGGTCCCCGACATCATCACAACACCCTGCTTACTTGCATAACACCCTGCATGCATGCATATGGCTCCAACAGCACGACAGCACCCTGCTTGCATGCATAGTACCCCCACCGGTATGACAGCACTCCGCCTGCGTACAAGGTGCCCCGACACGATGACAACACCCTGCTTACTTGCACAGCATCATGCATGCATGCATCTAGCCCTGCCGGCACGACAACACCATGTGGGCCTGCAGAAGCGCTACACCGGCACGACCCCACTTACATGCACTGCATGCATGCTGATGCACCTAGGTCCCAACTACCTCTGGCAGAAAGACGTACGGTACACTATATGCATGCTGCCTAACTACCGACCTCACTGGCATGCACTTCTTGTGGGCAGCACCACATACACACCCACTGGCATGAACTACATGCACCCTTTAGCACCCTCACCCCCACTGACATGCTCTGCCTTCACATATTTCTGTGCAGCACATTGCAGTACTGCCGCACCCACTGGCACGTACTGTTTGTGCGCAGCAGCACCACTGCACCCACTGGCATGCACTGCCAGTGTGCTACAGTACTGCAGCACCCACTGGCATGTACTGCCTGCGCGCTGCAGTACCGCCGCACCCACTGGTCTTTACTGCATGTGCGCAACAGCACCACTGCACCCACTGGCATGTACTGCATGTGCGCAGCAGCACCACTGCACCCACTTGCTTGAACTCCCTGTGCGCAGCAGCACCACTGCATCCACTGGGATGTCCTGCTTGTGCGCAACAACACCACTGCATCCACTGGCATGTACTGCATGTGTGCAGCAGCATCACTGCACCCACTGACATGCACTGCCTGTGCGCAGCAGGTCCATTGCACCCACTGGCATGCACTGTCTCTGTGCAGCAGCACCATTGCACCGATTGGCATGTACTGCCGGTCAGCAGCTCCACTGTACCCACTGGCATGTACTGCCTGTGTGCAGCAGCAACACTGCGGCCACTGGTATGTACTGCCTGTGCGCAGCAGCTCCACTGCACCCACTTACATGCACTGCCTGTGCGCAGCAGCACCACTGCATCCACTGGCATGTCCTGCTTGTGCGCAGCAACACCACTGCACCCACTAGCATGCACTGTCTCTGCGCAACAGCACCACTGCACCCACTGGCATGTACTGCCGGTGCGCAGCAACTCCACTGTACCCACTGGCATGCACTGCCAGTGTGCAGCAGCAGCACTGCACCCACTGGCATGTACTGCATGTGCGCAGCAGCTCCACTGCACCCACTTACATGCACTGCCTGTGCGCAGCAGCACCACTGCACTCACTGGCATGTACTGCATGTGCGCAGCAGCACCACTGCACTCACTGGCATGTACTGCATGTGTGCAACAACACCACTGCATCCACTGGCATGTACTGCTTGTGCGCAGCAACACCACTGCACCCATTGGCATGTATTGTCTGTGTGCAGCAGCACCACTGCACCCAATGACATGCACTGCATGTGCGCAGCAGCACCATTGCACCCTCTGGCATGCACTGCCTGTGCGCAGCAGCACCACTCCACCCTATCCACCCACTGACATGCACCACATACATGGTGATGCATTGCCGCACCCAATGGCATGCACTGCCAGCTTGCTGCAGTACCGCCGTTCCCACTGGCATGCACTTTATGCCAGCACTTCCGCAACGCCGCACCCACCACCATGCACCTAATGCCAGCACTGTTGCAGCACCGCACACACTAGCATGCACTTTATGCCTGGTATGCTATTTATGCCAGCATTGCCGCAGTGTCTCACCCACTTGTATGCAGTTCATGCTAGCACTGCTGCAGCGCTGCACCCACTAGTATGCAGTTTATGCCAACACTTCTGCAGCACCGCACCCACCAGCATGCACCGCCTGTATACTGAAGCATTACCGCACTCATTGGCATAATGGCATGCACTGCCCCTTCGCTGCACTACCATGAATGACATGTGCAATGGAAGCCAATGAGTCACAATACCAGTTTATATGCCTAGTGTTCTGAGTTCCGTTAATGGATACCGTTAGTGGTTTATGGATGTCTTGGACAGGAGCTTCAACCCAACAGCCATTGATGACACAACAGTGCATGCACTGAATATTGAAAGCCAATCAGTCCCGCAGCCACTTTATCTGCCTTGTCTTATGAGTCACGTGTATGGGCACTGGTAATGGTCCATGGATGCTTAGGATGGGAGCTTTAGCCCAACAGCCATTGATAACGCAACAACGATGAAGATGCGCACAGGAAGCAAGCTCTCACGGTATAATGCAGTATACGTGCCAAAACCGTAGGGACCGCTAATGCGCCCCCGTAGACTCCGCAGCTTCCCTGCGGAACCCCCCTTATAGGGTTAGACGCCCAGCTTCCCACTTTCGGGAAGATCTGAGGCCAAGATATCCCGTACCTTTGTAATAAGGGCTTGCCAGGACATTGTACCCCGGCTTGCCCATTGTCACTTACTTCGTTCCTTTTAAGTGGACAGACCTCTAATTGTAAACAACACCGGCCACTATCAAGGATATGCCCCGTGAAGAGCATTAAGTCAGTACCACAACAACAGTCAAGCCTAGTTCAGCTACTCAGCCGACATAGCAAGCACAAGACTCCCTAGCAAGAAGCCCGACTCGACCTAGGACGACGTCCGCAGTCTACGTCTACGGCATCCCCCGCATTACACGGTAAGTGACCCAGTTCAGCTTGCCTGGTTCGCTACCAGGAAAGCCTGAAGTCTAGCTCTACAAGAGTTCAGCTACGTGTCTGTCAACTAGAAGTTCCCGCCACAGCTTAACGCGCATCCGCGGCCAGCGTGTAGTCGCTGAGTCCGCCCGTAGGCGTCCGCCACTTTGTGAGGAAGAAGTCTGCCACGGACCCGAAGCAAACATCACGAGTAAAGTAGGGGCGGTACCCACAGCTAGGGGCGCCCGGGTATACCAGCCTTCCCTCTTATACGGTACGCTGTACCTAGTTAACCCTTTACAGCCCTTGTACCTCCGCAGTGTAGTACAAGGTGCACGTGTGTACAGGTGTTGAACCAGAGTTGTGAGTAGTTTGAGCCGCTCTAAGGCAGTACGGACAGCTTCCACCATTTTGGCACGGTTACCGCTTTATGGTGCGACAAAGCCAGTCCCGTATCTACTTAATCTGCCTTGTGCTATGACTTACGTGAATGGATACTTGCAGTGGTTTATGGATGCTTAGGATAGGGGCTTCAGCCCATCAGCCATTGATAACACAGCGGTGATGGCGATGCGCATTGGAGGCCAATCAGTGATGCAACCACTTCATCTACCTTATGTTATGAGAGCCAGGCATGGATACCACTACTTGTCTAGTGATGCACATGTTAGGGTTTTTTGCCAAGCTGACATTCATAACACAAGAGTGATGGCACGGCATACTGGAAGCCAATTAGCCCCGCAACAACTTAATCTTGCTTGTGTTATGCACTTCGGGAACTGTGTATACCAGTAGTGGTCATTGGGAGCAAAACAGCCCCAAAACTCCTGCTCAGAAGTCTAGCAAACTGGAACTGCAATTTTAAAATATGCACTGGTTTTCTGGAAGAATTCGGACATCTGTCATTGGCCTCAGCCACCGCGGCGCCCTCAAAGCAGGGCCGAGAGGGCTATTGATAGCGAAAGAGCCCCAAAACACCTCCGCAGAATTAAGCCAAACTGGAACAGCAGTCCTAAAATATTTCAACAAAGGCAGAGCATTGCTATTCTGGAGGAATTTGGACACCTGCAAGTTGGCCTGAGCCACCGCGGCGCCCTCAAAGCGAGGCCGAGAGGGCCATTGAGAGCGAACAAATCCCAAAACGCATTCTCAAAAATCAACCAACTGGATCAGCAGTCCTAAAATATGTCAACCCAAGCATATCATTAGTGTTCTGGAGGAATTTTGACACCAGCAAGTAGGCCTCAGCTACCGTGGCAGTGTGGCACCCTTAAAGCGGGGGCCGAGAGGGCCATTGAGAGCAAAACGGCATCCCCCAAAACACCTCCTCAGTATTTAACCAAACTGGAACATCAGTCCTAATATCTGTCATCTATGTCTGCCACAGTGGTTTTCCTTAGAAGTTAGGACACCAGCAAGGAGCCGCAGCTACCATGGCAGCCTTTGAGGGAGGGCCGAGAGGGCCATTGAGAGACAAATGGTCCCTTCGTACATCCTCAGAATTGAACAAAACTGGACAGGCAATATTGAAATATGTCAACGAAGTCACAGGTGTTTGAAGGAATAAAGACACCTGAGAGTTGGTCTCAGCTACACATGCAGCCACCGGCAAGGCGTTGCACATACGGGAGGGCACAATGCATGAGGACGGGGTGCTGCAATGACTGTCAGGGCAGGCACAATGCGGTAGGGTGGGGAGCTGCGACCAATGTCAGGGCGAAACACATACGTGCGGGCGTTGCGCATGAGGGCTGGGAGCTGCCACCCACAGCAGGGAGCTGTAGGGCGCTGCAATTAATGACACGGCGCTCGACATACGGGAAGCATTGATGAGCACCAGGGCAGTGCGCAGCAACGACAAGCACGGTGCACAAACGGGCAAGCGCCACACATACAAGCGGGTTGCAGAGGATGCGGGTGGGCACTACGATAATCACCGGCAGGGACTCAGGTAGCTGTGCATGGGAGCGGATTACAGAGCATGCGGGTGGGACACTGCAACCACCAGCATGGCGTTGCACACAGGGCAGGCGCTTGGCATGCAAGTTGGGCACTACAGCCAATACTAGGGCGTTTGCGCGTTGCGCCCTCGGGCGCCCGCCGGGCGGGCGCTGTGCATTAGGGTAAGGCGTTGTGCATGCAGGTGGCGCTCTGCAGCCTGGTGAGGTGCTCCACATACTGGCAAGGCATGTTGCTGTGACGGTTGGTGTGTTGTGCTAGTTGTGCATGCGGCCTTGCACCCACCGGCAGAGTAGAGCAAGACAGCAACAACCAGCAAGGCGTTGTGTACGCGGCAAGATGTCAGTCAACATTGAATCGTACGAATGTTGCACTAACTCGGTCTCAGTTGCAGCGTAAATCGAAGTGATAGTAGTTCCCTCTCTGATTCCCTCAAGGAATCTTCGCTCAGGTACGGAATCAGGTACGAATCGCCTAATATTTGCGGAATAGTTTGAGGTGCTTATATTGAATATATATGAAAGGCTGGTATTTATAAGGCATCGATCCTGAAGTAAGCTGCGCGAAGCGCAGCAATTCTTGGGCTGACTGTCCTAATAATACAATACAGGTGAGTGGGTCAGAGCGTTAGATGTTAGATGTTAGACGTTAGATTCCAGATTTTTTATAAGTCCAGCTCCAGTTACCCTAAGCGTATGTATGACGTTGGAGTCAGGAAAGGCACTTAGAACCGCGTTAGAATCTAACGCTGTCCCTTACGACACTCACCATTCTTTCTTAGACACACTTCGGAAGTGCGAGATGAAGGCGAGATAAGGGTTCGGAAGTGCCAAGGCCACGTTCGAAAGTGCCTGCCTGTTAGTCAAAGTGTGTTTAAAACCCTGTTTCGAACCCTTCGACTTTTTCTTTCTATCTTTCTTTCCTCGCTCCACGACCGTGCCGGCGATGTACCTGTAAACTCTACAATTAATTACCTTCATGGTCTAGCGACTGTCTAGCGACCCGGGCGAAGAAGCTGGTACAGAAAATGCTCGCAGACAAACACAGCCCATGAACACTGTCAATTCCAGCCAATCAGGCCATGTCGAAAGCCGTGCGTGCTGTGAACGGAGTTTCCGACAAGCTTGTTGGCATCAGCGACAGAAAAGAAGAGGGAGCACATCGCTAGGCGATAGGCGCTTGTGCTCATGAGCGTAAATGATGTGGCCGGCAACTTGAGTGGACTCGGGCGGCAGCTGGCTACAGGCCCCTTTGGTGGATTCGGGCAGCAGCTGGCTCCAGACCCTTTGGGTGGACTGATGCATCAGCTGGCTCCAGCAGCCCCCGTGGGTGGACCCATGCAGCAGCTGGCTCCATGCCCCTTGGGTGGACAAGGACAGCATTTGGATCCATGCTCTTTGTTTAGCTCCGTGCAGCAGCTGGCTGGCTCCAAGCACCTTGGGTAGACTCAGGCTGCAGTGGACCCCAGGCCCCTTGTGTACACCCATGCAGAAGCTGGGTACATGCCCATTTGGTGGACCCATGTAGTAGCTGGTGTGTCAGAACCCACAACAACTGGTTGCCTTTAAGACATTTATTGCCTAGATGTTTGTTGAAAGAACAAGGATGCTGGTCACTCCTCCAGTGAATGGTGGGGTCAGCTTATTTGCAGCAGATGGGGGCGTGAAGAGCAGGCTATTGGCAGAGGTGTGCCTCTCGTTCCTCCCACAGTGGCTGCAAAGGAGTCAGAGGTGGACACCTCAGAGAACCAACATCCATTGATGCGCAAGCAGCCAGCACGACACGAAGAGGAAATTCCCAGCCTCTTTCTAAGTTGAGCAAAAATGCGATTTAGTATTGGTAGTTGGACAACTGACATTCACAGGAACTGGCATATTTCAAATGAGTTATGTCGATGGAATATCAGAGCTGATAATGGGATATGTTGTTGTTGGGGGACCCCACCAAACACTAGGGCCGGTCGACAGGTTGGGAACTTCGTCTGTGAGATTTGTTTTTTGTTTGTTTCCTTATGGATTCCATGCCCACATGTTTTCTCGACTATCCTGCAAGTTTGGACGCATTCTATGATCATTTTTAAGCATGTGCCCTGGCCATGCCTCTCATGGGGGCCCCATACGGCCGACAGGCTGAAAACTTGGTATGTGAGACTCTTCTAGCTTGTTACAGAATGGATTCCACGTTCAAATGTTCCTCCTCGACTATCCTGCAAGTTTGTAAGCATTTATGGTACTGTTTTTTCCATCAGGACCTCTGGCTATGCCTCTTGGGGGGTCCCAAGGCGGGCCGATAGGCAGAAAACTTGGTATGTGAGATTTTTTCTAGTTTGTTTCAGAATGGATTCCATGTCCAAATGTTCCTTCTTGACTTTCTTTCAAGTTTGTAAGCATTTATGGTGCTGTTTTTTTCATTAGGACCTCTGGCTATGCCTCTTGGGGAGGGGCAAATGGGGGGGCCCAGGGCGGGCCGATAAGCTGAAAACTTGGTATGTTTTTTTTTCTCTAGTTTGTTGCAGAATGAATTCCATGTCCAAATGCTCCTTCTTCCCCATCCTACAATTTTGAAAGCATTGCATTATACTGTTTTCCCATCAGATGCTCTGGCTATACTCTCAGGGCGGCTGACAGGCTGAAAACCTGGGTTGTGAGGTTTCTCTTTCGAGTTTGTTCCCGAATTGACTCCATGTTAATGACGTTCCACCCCTGGGCCCTGCTTAAGTTAAGCTCGGCCACGTCGGCAAGAATTAAGTCAGATAGTATACAAGTCAAGGTAGAAGGCACAAGAGGAAAGGAATGCAAGTTCACCTTCCAAAGAACAAGAACAACAACAAAAAGATAAGGCAAACCGCATACCCTGCCCATGGAGACTAGCCTTCAATAACCTCAACTAAAAGTTTCACAAAAGCCAGGGCCTCCCACTCCTGTCTGCGGGTAGTCCTAGCTCCTGTCCTCAGTAAATGGACTCCATGTGCACACGTTCAAGCTAAAAATGTTGTGTACTGCACTACATCTTAAGAGTGCGGACATCTGACTGTTTCGGCAAGGCAATCCAACTGCATGATGCTATTCAAAGATTAAGGATCTCACATCGTCTTGTCTCAACCTGGATATTGACCCAGGTGAGCGCTGTGCATGTATTCAACTGCTGGCATGTGCCATGCACTGCGCCGCAGCTAGGATTGCACCCACTTCAGCCATGACACAGATTCAACAAGGCAATCCAGCTGGAGCATGATGTTCGGAGATTAAAGACCCCCCTATGCTATCCCTGCCATCCATGTCATCCTACTATGTGAGGGGCAGGAAGATGGATCCTGGCGATCTAGGCGGGGGGAGAGAGAAGATGGTGTGGTGAGTTCGCCCCCTCAAACTCTGGGTATGAATGACTACCAGCTGCCCCGCTACCAGCTGTACCTATACCAGCTGTACCACTACCAGCTGTCTTGCTACCACCTGTACCACTACCAGCTGTCTCGCTACCAGCTGTCTTGCAACCAGTTGTCTCACAACCAGCTGTCCCGCTACCAGCCGAATAGTGCTGCTCTTAATAGCATGTATGGCCATGCGCTGCTCGTATGTGAAGTTTTGCGATGTTTTTATGGACTTGGTGATGCGCATAAGGGCAGTGTGCAGCGCAAGTGGTTGGGCTCTACTCATGTGGGCGTGGTGATACACATGAGGTCAGGGCGCAGCACAAATGGGTGGGCGCTGCCCATATGGCTGGTGTGACGCGCATGAGTGCAGGGTGCATCACATATTAGCGGGCGTTGCTCAAATGGCTGGTGTGATGCGCATGAGGGTTGGGGGCAACACAAATGGGCGGCCCCTACTCTTACATGCGGGCTCTTACGCACGAGCATAGTGTGCATCACACATAGGCGGGTCCTGCTCATATGGCTGGAGTGATGCGCATGAGGGTTGGGGGCAGCGCAAATGGGCGGGCCCTACTCTTACAGGCGGGCTCTTACCCATGAGGATCGTGTGCAACACACATGGGCGGGCGTTGCTCAAATGGCTGGAGTGATGCGCATGAGGGTTGGGGGCAGCGCAAATGGGCGGGCGCTACTCTTATGGGCGGGCTCTTACCCATGACCGGATAGTGTGCAGCGCACATGGGCCGGCGCTGCTCATATGGCAACAGTGATGCACATGAGGGTTGGGGGCAGCGCAAATGGGGGTGCTGATGCGCATGAGGGTAGGGTGTAGAGAAGATGGGTGGGCACTACACAAATACTATAGATGAGGCGATGCGCATGAGGGTTGGGGGCAGCACATAAGGGCGGGAGATGCGTATGAGAATAGGGTGCAGCTCGTATGGGCAGGCGCTGCTCATATGGACTGGGTCATGCGCATGAGGGTAGGGTGCAGCGCATTCTGCACATGGGTAGGACACCGAACGTGCAAAACTGACAGGGCCAACTATGTCTCCAGCTCCAGTTTGAAGGGCAATTGCAACTCTGCAGAAAGGCATGATCCCAACCCAAGGCCTAAGGGCATTAGTCCCCTGCCTCAACTGCCAGGCCAAGGGCCCGGGTGTAAGTATCTGACCCCGCTTCGCGTGACTCTGAAGTGTCATCACAATTCTCGTGGCCCTACGGTATAAACCGGCCTGTATAAGGCTCTTCCAGTGCAGTCGCGATCGTCTGAGCATATGTGAGTAGCGCCATTCTTCCTTTTTCCCACCATATTCACCAAAATCAGCCCACAAAACGACACGAGATGAGCACAAGTGAGCATATTAAAACATATTGGCGTACCCAGATGCCTAGGATTGAGGCAGGAGAATAAACTCTGTGGGCACGCCTAGCACGCCCTGATAATTCCTGGGCGGCTTTCGAAAGTGGCCCTTGCACTGGGTTCCGAACCCACATTTGCACCCGACTCAGCACTTCCGAAGTGTGTCCATAAGTCGGTTTCCTGTATGGACGTTGGGCGATCTCTAGTGTGGTTGAAAGAAATCTGGTATACGAACGGTATTAGAGTTTGAGTGACAGACTTATCTGCGTTATTAGTCACACTCTCCTTGCTGAGCACGAAGAGGGTCTTTCAAGTCCCTCCGGAGAGTGAGGGTCGACTGGCGTTGCCGAACGGCAGATTCGGACCCCCGACTATGTGATGTGGATGCCACTAGACCGCTTGAAAGAAAACGCCTGAGCGTGGCTTGAGGAATACGGGATTTTAAATGCCGTTCACATTACAACCTTGGAACCCATCCAAATTAACAGCCCACATCTATTACGGTGCTTTCTAATGTAATACGGTACATTTGAGGATTACCGTTTTACATTCGAAAGCGCCGTATTAGACTTATCTGACATTACACCCCCCTCCGTAGGTTTTTGAGGTAACCAGACGTCACCCTGGCAGGCCCTTAACAGCTGATATACCGTGCATGAAGTGTCGGAGCCAGAGAGGTCTCTGGTCGTAGCGTATCCCAAGGAATACGACACACGCGATACATACGTACATGATGCACCGGATGATGCACCGGCGGAGTGGCGCACCGCCTGCACTCTGCCGTGCCGGCCACCGTATAATTGATTAATTGTGTCGACTACCCTGCGAGCTTACCGTGCGTTTTAAGTCGAGATATATCGATATGCCCAGGTGGAAAAGGGCCTCGTACTTTCGTAAGGCAGTAGACAACCGTGCGTGCTGCATTTCGCTTTACCCGAAATAACTTGGCGTGGACGCCTGTGCGTGCACACTCACTGGATTCCAGTGGCTGGAATTATGTGTTGCGTCCTGCTCCTCCCTTGGACGCCTGTCCAAGGGCGGCCAACAGCGTCGCCCTGTCCTGCCCCGTGTGTGGAATCCCCATCATGGCCTTCGTTGCCCATTCCCTCAGATGATGGGCCCTGAATTCCTCAATCGCATTCACCTGATCGCTGAAGTGGGAGAAATACCTGGAGCAAACTTGCTTCCACAGGTTCGCCACCCACCGCAGAACCCCCCTCCAGCCGATCGGCTGCAGATCCTCCTCAATCAGCTCCTGTAGATCTGCCACCTTCACCGCCCTGGAGTGCTCTGACTCTCTGGGGCCTTCCTCCTGTGCCCACGCTGGATTATTGGAAAATCCATACAGGCTGCCCCCTCGGCTGCCGCCTCTCTTCACTTGTCCGCTAAATCCCTCCTTGGATCTCTGCACAGGCCTGCCCACACTGGGGAGAAACCTGGACAGGGGTGTTCCATACACCGTGGACCCTACCACCCTCCTGACTGGAGTGCGGCGCGGCCTCAGCTGCCTCCTCGGATGCAGCCCTGCCCTCAGCTGCGGCCCCTTTTGCACTTGCACCTCTGGAATGGGATCTGACAGCGCTTCTTCCCACATCATGTCAGCCCACGCCTTTCCCACTGGCACAGCCACCCTTTTGCTCTGGATCCGCGGTTCATTGCTCTCCTGCAAAACCTGCCCGGCCATCGCTGGTTTGGCTCCTGCCCCCTTGCGCTTGACCTCTGCAGGTCCGCGCCTGGCCACACTGACCTCTGCTTTCACCAGCGGCTCGCCTGCCCTGACCTTGTCCCGGCCTGCAAGCCCCTCTGGGCCTGCGGCAACATCCGCCCTTTGGTTACTTTGGCTGGACTCCTCCTTGACCCGCTGCGCAGTCCTTGCCCCCCTGGGCGGATTCTGCTGCACAGCCGCGTCTGGACCACAGCCCCGCCCCGTATCTCCGCTCTGGGATACCTCAGCTGCTGGATCCAAGATCAGCTCTGGGGTTCCTCCCCCTTGCGTCGGCCACTGCTCAGCTTCCAGGTCCTTCCTGGGATCCGCGGGCACCGGGCCACCTCGGCCCCTTCCTTTCTGTGTCACCTGGACGCGCACAGTACCATCAGCCAGCTTCCCTTCCTCCGCGGACAAGGAGCGGTCTTGCACTGGCACCCCGCACGCGCCTGCGGCCGGATCCGCTGGCCCGGCCAGCTGCACTGCAATCCGCATTGCTTCCTCTGCAATCACTGCATCACTGGCCTCAGCCGGATCCTCACCCGGCTCCAGCCCCCTCTGGATGTTGGCATCCATGAGGTGCTCACATGCACTGTCGCTGTGCTCGCACTCGCACCCGCAGAACATGCAGATGCTTCCGGGGTAATGCCTCATGGCCTGACGCATGGCATCGCGGGTGTCCATCCGCTGCTGACGGTCACCTGTTGCGCGATCCTCCCTGAGCCTGGCCAGCTCCACATCTGCAGGCACCGCAGCAGGGAATGATACCAGGCACACATTCCTGCTGCTGCTGATGTCCACGGGTGCTGGCACCGGGGGCCTGCTGCTCCTAGCTTCATCCACGTCATTGTCAGCTGCCCTGCCTTGTGGCAACAGCGTCTGCAGTTTCTTCGCCGAGCGACGCTTCATCATCCTCAGTTGCCTGGTCATTCTCATCTGCCAGGCAATCCCTGACTGCCTGGCCATTCCTTTGAGCTTCTGCTGGTAGTTCACCTTTTCCATCAGCATGTGTATGGGGACATCCAGCTCCATTGACCCCTCATGATTCTCTGCCGCAACAGGCTTGGGTGAGTGTTCTCTGGGTTCCCCATGGGCACTGCCCTGGCTGGCTGGGCTTGTTTCCCTTGTGCCCGGGATCGCCTGCCTTGCCCCTTCAATTGGACCTTGCACGGCCAACCCCTCTGGCAGGTTGCCTGCATGGCCCCCCTTCAGTTCTGAGGCCTCGACTTGGGACTGGCTAGGGCCGTCGGCAGCTGTAGGCACACCTGCCACACCCTTGGGCGCCCCAGCCATATGATGGCCTGCTGGGCCGCCCCTGGTTCCGGTGTTGCCACCTGGCCCCCTCCTGGAGCTGCTGCCACCAGGGGTGTGAAAGGCCCATCCTCTTCTGGCTCGTGCATCTGCACCAGCACCGGCGCCTGCCTGTGCACGTGGGCCTCACTCTCCCTTGATTCTGCTGGTTCCTTGGCCACCTGCTGGTTCAGCTTCTGCTCCCACAAATGCAGGAGGCCCGGCTCGCAGCCACCGGCCACCACAGGTGTCACAGTACCTGCCTCCCTCGGCAAGCACATCTGCGGCGCCTGCACCTGCAGTTGGCCTGGCTCGCAGCCACCGGCCACCACAGGTGTCATAGTACCTGCCTCCCTCTGCAAGCACAGCCGTGGCGCCTGCACCTGCAGTTGGCCTGGCTTGCAGCCACCAGCCACCACAGGTGTCACAGGACCTGCCTCCCTCTGCAAGCAATGGCGCGTCGCCTGCACCTGCAGTTGGCCCGGCTCGCAGCCACCGGCCACCACAGGTGTCACAGGGGCTGCCTCCCTCTGCAAGCCATGCCGCGTCGCCTGCACCTGCAGTTGGCCCGGCTCGCAGCCACCGGCCACCACAGGTGTCACAGGGGCTGCCTCCCTCTGCACGCACAGCCGCGGCGCCTGCACCTGCAGTTGGCCCGGCTCGCAGCCACCGGCCACCACAGATTGATCCTCCTGATCCTGTTTATCCTGCTCTGGGACGACCCCAAACCTCGCATAATCCTCAGCCTCGCTTGCCCTGCGCGGGCCAGCCTTGTGCTCAGCCCTTCCTGTCAGATCACTGCTGATCAGGTGCAGCTGCTCGCTAGCTACCGGGCTATCCTGCCTTGGTGAAAAGGCCCTCCCCCAGGCCTGCTGTAGGTCCCTGGGGCTTTGCTCACTGTCACTGCTGAGGATATCAAACACGGACCAGCCGCTGGGGGTTACCTGACCTCCTGGCTGCTTCACACGCCAGGTCACTGCCTCCAAGGGTGTGCACTGCTAACGCACAGCCAGGCTCCTTAACCTCACCTGCTCCGGATCATTATGGTCATCCCCCTGGACTTCTGTCCAGTACAGATCCTGCTCTCCTTGCAACGCAGGGAATTCTTCTGTTAAGGTGATTACTGCGTCACACGCAACTTTCCACACTCCAGCGATCCACTGCCCTAGCATGTTCCACCCTATTGGCTGAGCCAGATCCTCCTTCCTTTTTACTGGGGGTCATTTCGCAGTGGCGTCTTTTGCTCTACCCACCGCCTGCGGATCTGCAGGTTTCCTGATCACCTGACCTCCACCACGGGGCATCGTACCGTTCTCTAAACCCGTAAATGTTTAGTCCAGAGGGCGATGGATAGAGAAGGGTGCATCGTTCAGATGTTATTTTGTTCCCCTTGGCTTATCAGCAGCTGGCCGCCTGGAGTGCCTGGACAGGGGGCTGATACAGGCACCCACACGCCCGAGCCTTACTTCATTACATGCACACAGCCACACACAGGTGTCACGTGATCGCCATAAGGGATCATCGACTAGGTTATCTGTGTGATAGGAAGAAGTCGTATCAAAGCGTTGCTTTTAAGTTTTAAGGAAGTATGGCGGGCCGGGGTTGCTATGTAGGAACCTTGCACAGCTAGCACCGCATTGGCACTGAGCCGCTCTGGTGACATACACATATCATAACGCACAGACATGAGGCTCATGACTCCCATGCCACTGTCTTGTGGTTGTGTTTTAGTTGCTCGCCCAGGAGGGTGAATGGTTTTCGCTCGTTGTCAGTCCTCGTGTACCGGTATGTGTTCAATCAAGTGCTTGTACCGGTTTCCCATTTGTACGTGTCCCATGCATCAAAGGGTTTCGGAGGCAGTGGCTGCAAGCCAAGATGCAATTTATATTGGGGTTAATGTCCTGATCCTTTTTCATTCACGTTCTCCTTGCCCCCGAAAGTGTTGAAGGCAGAGTCTGTGAGGCATATCCCAACTCAGATCCTGATCTAGGGTGTATTGCCACTCTTTTCCTTCAGGGCGTTGGAGGCAGCAGTTGCGAGGCATCCCAACAAAGGTCCTCAGATCCTGATCCTGATCTAGGGTGTCATGTCACTCTTTTCTTTCAGGGTGTTGGAGGCAGCGGCTGCAAGGCAGATCCCGACTTAGATCCTCAGATCCTAATGGCGAGTGTCCTGTCACTATTTTCTTTCAAGGTGTTTGAGGCAGCAGCTGCGAGGCAGATCCCGACTCAGATCCTGATCCAGGTTATCTTGACACTCTTTTCCCTCAGGGTCCTGGATGCAGCAGCTGCGAGGCAGAGTCGCGTCTCCCTCAACGCCAAGCAGGCGCTGAGGCGGCTGAGCCTGGGTGGAGGGGGCAGGTGTGGGGTCCATGGGAGGGGGGGCTGAGGGTTTAGTGTTTATACTTAACCCTGAGACCTTGGTGGAGGGGGCAGGTGCAGGGTTCATGGGATTAGGGGGCCCATGGGGTTGAGGGTTTAAACTGAACTCTTGCTGCAGCGCTCGAGCCGTTGGCTTCTGCAAGAAATTAATGAAGTTAGGCAGGTGCCTCAGCGCCATAATTTGCACGCTCTGGCTGTCCCCTAGTTTATGCAGTGTGATGAAGCCGTTAGGCTGCGCAAGAACCGAACAATGTAAGGCAGCTTCCTAAGCACCACAAATCGCACACGCTGGCTGCCCCCTAGTTCATGCAGTGTGCTCGGACCGGAATGCGGGCATGAGGGCAACCTGTCCCATGCATAAAAAAAATGCCCTGCAGGACTCCGAGAATGCACCTCTCCTACCCACCTCACCCATTATACCTGTATCAACAATTGATTTAAAACTATAATGCCACGATGCCAGCTCAAATTCCCGCCTCCGCCTCCACCCGCCCTTTCCCCCCTACGCAGCTCATCCGCAGCTAGCTCCCAAGGCGGGAGCAAACACAAGACGCTCATGCCTCTAGCCCACCCTTCCCACCCACCCAGCCTCATCTGCACGACAGAAATTTGTCAACACGTTATAATGCCTGCTTAGATTCCCGACTTCGCCTCCCCCCCTCCTTGCCCCCCTTGCGCAGGTCATCCGCCGCAGGCTCCCACGTTCAATCTAAAAATGTTGTGTACTGCACTACATCTTAAGAGTGCGGACATCTGACTGATTCGGCAAGGCAATCCAGCTGCATGATGCTATTCAAAGATTAAGGATCTCACATCGTCTTGTCTCAACCTGGATATTGACCCAGGTGAGCGCTGTGCATGTATTCAACTGCTGGCATGTGCCATGCACTGCGCCGCAGCTAGGATTGCACCCACTTCAGCCATGACACAGATTCAACAAGGCAATCCAGCTGGAGCATGATGTTCGGAGATTAAAGACCCCCCTATGCTATCCCTGCCATCCATGTCATCCTACTATGTGAGGGGCAGGAAGATGGATCCTGGCGATCTAGGCGGGGGGAGAGAGAAGATGGTGTGGTGAGTTCGCCCCCTCAAACTCTGGGTATGAATGACTACCAGCTGCCCCGCTACCAGCTGTACCTATACCAGCTGTACCACTACCAGCTGTCTTGCTACCAGCTGTACCACTACCAGCTGTCTGTGCGGTGGTCATCCGCCGCAGGCTCCCATGGCGCTAGCAAGATGATCCTCAAGCCCAGCACCTCGTACCCGCCCCACCCCGTCCACATAAGATACCATCGCTCAAAAAATGATGATGCCTGCTTAGATTCCTGATTCCGCTTCCCCCCCTCCCCTTTCTCATGCGCAGCTCATCTGTTGCATGCTCCCAAGGCGGGAGCAAGCACAAGACGCTCAAGCCCAGCACCTCGTACATGGCCGGGGCGGCCGGGGGTAGCAACTCGGATGTGCTCCCCGCTGGCCTGCTGCTGGACAGCCTGATGGTGCCCAAAGTGCGGACAGGCTGAGGCATGGAGACCGTAGAGGGGGCTGGCGGGCTGCATCGCGGGCCCTTTTACACACCTCTTGATTGGACTGTATATATATGTATGACCGGGCGATTCTCGTCTGCCCTTTGTATCAAATGGTATGCAGCTTCACTTGACTTCAAAAACAATTTGCGTACAAGACGACGTGTAGGGGGTTGGAGAGCAATGCGGGCAGTACTCTGATTCTCATGATTTAATTGATGGCTCTCGTTTTTTTTTCGCTCGTGTGATTTGGGTCCATTATCTAGGTCATATATGGGTCCATCACACGCTTGTTTGATTGGGGTCCATTAGTACTACTGGTACCGATATCTGACCTTTGCCTTTAGTTAAGACAAGATGTGACTGTTCACAAGTCCGTGCCCATTTTCATAACAAAATCACGTGAGTACCAGCAAGCAAGATCTGAGGAGTGAGCTTTTACAGTCCAGCAGATTTGAATTACATTTGATGTATGGAACATGTGCCCATAAACCGGTACAGGCACTTGATACGCTAGGACATCGAGCGTAGTCGAGGTATTCAAAGGCGCTAACCATGCGTTTGAACCAAAACTAAAAGTGTTTACAAATCTCTGTACCAGACCAGTAGGTCCTCGGGAACGATGGACAGTTAATATGTCAGTATAAACCGTAAATAATCGAACCAATGACCTGCATGCGACCACCCCCTCCCAAATCTCTCTCTCTTTGCACTTTGCACACGAAAAACAAGCACACAAGCTCTGCCATCTCCTAGAAATTCCCCGACCCCCAAAAACGAATTTTACGCAGGGGGACAACCACAACAGAGGTGAGTGGTTGCGCTGATCTTGTAACTAATAGAAACAGACAATCCCCGTCGCAGGGACCTCTTCTTGCCGCTTTCGTATTAGTTTGCCCCTGATTACGTCTGAACCTGTCAGCCTACAAAACCCGGGGATTTAAATTCCCATTTGACTCGCCCGGGTAAAAACAAATTCGTATACCTAACACTCGTCTCAAGCTAAAACAATTGACAAGAAAGCTTGGCATTTCCAACTGAAATTCGCGTTCCCAATCGGGAACGAGTCCTTCAATGGATCCCTCATCCCCCCACACAAATTCCTTTGAAGGGAATGCAATGCAATGGATCCATCCCCCCCCACACAAATTCCTTTGGAAGGAATGCAACGCAATGGATCCATCCCCCCCCACACAAATTCCTTTGAAGGGAATGCAACGCAATGGATCCATCCCCCCCACACAAATTCCTTTGGACGGAATGCAACGCAATGGATCCATCCCCCCCCACACAAATTCCTTTGAAGGGAATGCAACGCAATGGATCCATCCACCCCCACACACAAATTCCTTTGAAGGGAATGCAACGCAATGGATCCATCCCCCCACACACAAATTCCTTTGGAGGGAATGCAACGCAATGGATCCATCCCCCCCCACACAAATTCCTTTGGAGGGAATGCAACGCAAATCTAGAGTATGTTACAAAAATGTATTAAAATTCAAATATCGTACGGTACCGTTCAAATATTTTGGGTTATCCTGCAATGCACACCGCAATTTCACCAACAATAGCAGGTAGACCGTCTTCGGCAGGTTTCTGGTCATGAAGCCGATAGAGGAAAAACTAAGACCGGTCCTCAGCCTTCAGGCCTTTATTTAGTGACCCTTCAGGCCTTCCGTTGGTGACCCTTGCACACCACCCTGCTCACATGTGCACGGCATCCCCCTCATTTCCTTTTTCAGCTGCGAACAAGTCCACTTACGGCGGGCTGCGCCGCGGCCGCCAAATGCTCAATTAGTTTGGCCCAACCTTGACCGGCCTACAGAAAAATGGCATGCCCAAGCAGCATGTCTGGTCGCGCATTGGGCCTCCGGCCGAAGGCAAGGAGCCGAAATTAGCTGACCTGTAGAGCTGCCACAAAAAATGTAGCCGAGCCGCGGAAAAATTGAGACACCGCGCCTTTTCAAACCAGCTTTGACAGATCCACCCATTTCTGAACTGCCATTTGAATCACTTTGACCTTGTGATCCTCTGACTTCGATTCTTCAAGAACCAGCACCTTCAGTGGCAAGCAAAACACGGTCAGCTGCATGGCAGTGCATGGCCGAGAGACGCATGACATTGCGTGGCAGTACATGTTCAGCAGCGCAAAAAACTGAGAATGCGTCATCAGCCGCATGGCAATGCATGGCCAAGAGCCGCACGACAATGCATGGCAGCGCATGGCGGAGAGCCGCATGGGAATGCATGGCCAAGGGCCGCATGGCAGTGCATAATCAAGAGACGCATTGCAATGCATGGCTGTGCATAACCGAGAGCACAACAAGCAACGCGAATGGCAGGATAATATGTTGCACAAAGCGAGCAGTCGTTCGGGCACCCGAGGTCCACCAGCGAGCTGCGAGCGCAGTGTTGGAATGGCTTCGGAACCGTTGCCGAAACCAGTTTCGACTAAGAAACCCACCTGGACCACGCAATCAGAGCTGGCTGACACCTCGAAGAATTGGACGGTCATGGGCACCGAGTAGTCCTTTTTAGGCTTGAGGGTATCGATCGTGATGACGTCCGGGTGGCAAGTGCAGCCTGAAACGCAAGTAATGTTGGCCATCCCCATGCGCTCGTACGAGCTCAGGAGCGTGAGTTCGAGGGTTATGCCCCTGCCCCCGCCCTCCTCCGCGCTGTCGCCAAACTTGGTGTCAAGGGAGACCCAAAGTACCGACCCCGGCTTAGTGGCAACCCATCCCGGCTTGAACTTCCCATTCTCATGCTGCACGGTGGTCCAGCCGTCCGCCCTGACCACCTTCATCTCCTCCGGCGGGCGGTCCGCCGCGTCCGGCGGGTAGAACTGCCCCTTGGTTCCGGAGCATCGCATGATGGGGATCTTGGAAGTGTCCAGTTTCAAGGGCTTGGTGGCGCTCCAAATGCCAGCAGGGATGCCTTTGTTGCTGTGCGACGCCTCCACCTCCGCCAGGTGCGCCTCAGCGTCCGCCAGGTAGCTAAGCAGCATGTCTGCAACCAGGAGCTGGCCAATCATGCTAGGGTGGACCGTGTCCTTGTACAACAACGATAGCGCGTGGCATTCTGAGGCCATGCCAAGCTTGAGCCTCGTGACGCTCTGCAACACCTTGAGGTAGGAGAGCAAGGGTTTAGGTTTAAGGGTTGCAGGTGTGTGCTTAGGGTTTAGGGTTGCAGGTGTGTGCTTACAGTTAAGGGTTGTAGGTGTGTGCTTCAGGTTAAGGGATTTAGGGCTGTAGGTGTGTGTTAAGGGTTCAGGTGCTTGAGAGCAGGTATCTGCTTATGTTTAAAGGTTTAGGAGAGCATGTGTCAGCTTAGGGTTTAGGATTGTAGGTGTGTGCTTAGGGTTCAGGTGTGTGCTTAAGGTTTAGGGTTTAGGAGAGCAGGTGTGTGTTTAGGGTCGAGGGTTTAGGGTTGTACGTGTGTGCTTAGGGTTAAATGTTGTGAGAGCAGGTGTGTGCTTAGGGTTTACGGTTGTACCTTCGTGTAGGAGAGTGAGGCCATGCCGTAGTGCGCCGCCACCTCGTTGGTCTCGGCCTCGGAATCCGAGTTCTCGTCGCCGCCGCGCGGCAGGTCTTTGAAGCTTTGGGGGCACTCGGCCTCGCACTGAGCACCGTTGGAATTGATGCAATTCTTGATGCTCTCGGCGTCAGGGTGCCTGAACTTGTCCACTATGCGTTCCATGTTTAGGAAAATGGTGGCCGGGAACTTGGTGCTCCCGAATTTAAGCTGCAGCCGTCGCATCAATGTCTCTGCCACAACGATCGTGTGCCCCGCCGGGCAGGTATGCCCCCGGCAGGTGCCCTCCAGATGCGGAAGGTGCTCCATAACCAGCAGGTCGACGCCACTGGGAATGAGTGGCTCGATGCATACGCTGTGGGCATACATGTCGAAGGTGTGCCCAGGGATGCCGAGGTTGACAAGAATGTGGTCAGGGTGCGGCCAGGTGGTGTTGATGGTGTGCATGAGAGCGTTCAGCCAGCCGTGCTCCAACGAGAACTTTGAAACGCAGGATTCGTAGGCCATGCTGAGGGTGTGCACTCTCTGCAGCATGTGCGCCTCGTCGCGGTGAAAGCAACCACCTAAACAGGGCAAGACAAGCTGCAGAGTAAGCGCTCATGAGCAATCACGTGGGATCTTGGATTGGCCGTGAATGGATCTTAGATATAGGATCATCATACATGAGCGGGTGCGCCTGCATAAGGTGACATATAGAGCGAAGTGAAGAATCTAGTGGCTATATGAGATCAATGAAGTGTTCGTTCATGTGCGATCCATGCAGTGGCCATGTGAGATCCATGCAGCTGCCATGTGAGAGCCATGCAGCTGCCATGTGAGAGCCATGCAGTGGCCATGTGAGACCCATGCAGTAGCCATGTGAGATCCATGCAGTGGCCATGTGAGATCCATGCAGTGGCCATGTGAGATCCATGCAGTGGCCATGTGAGATCCATGCAGTGGCCATGTGAGATCCATGCAGTGGCCATGTGAGATCCATGCAGTGGCCATGTGAGATCCATGCAGTGGCCATGTGAGATCCATGCAGTGGCCATGTGAGATCCATGCAGTGGCCATGTGTGATCCATGAAGAGGTTGTGTGAGATCCATGCAGTGGTCGTGTGAGATCCATGCAGTGGTCATGTGAGATCCATGCAGTGGTCATGTGAGATCCATGCAGTGGCTATGTGATATCCATTCAAAGGCCATGCATGAACCATTCAGAGTCAATGTGAGATCCATAAAATGGCCATAAACTATCCATGCAATGACCATTTGTGATTCTGGCAGGTGCCATGTGTGAAGAAAGCAATGCTGACGTGGGTTGGAATGCAATTGGAGTCACCTAAGCATCTGGTCAAACCTCTCAGCGTGAAATGCAGTAACTGGTCGTGAGGGAAATCGCAAAAGATCACTGAGGTTCCGAAGATCTGAAGGGTGCCCTGGAGACACACATTCACGAGCGCCAAAAGCTGGGCCGATCCAACATCGATAGCGTATACTTTCAAGGGTGGCAACGGTTGCACTCGATTGCTGATGGGGCCCTCAGCAACAGTTTCTTTAACCACCCGGGAGTCACTCTGGCCGAGAAGAAAACAGCCCTTCGATGGCGACCTGGATGCCTTTGGAATAATAAGGTGGCTTTCAGGTGGGGCAAAAGTACCACCGGCAAATGCCCCTTGTGTGGAGAGCATGACAATTTAGGCCATATCACAGGCGCATGCAGGCACCCCGAAATGCAAAAGATGTACATAGTGCGCCACCATGGCACAGGAAGGATCTTGCAGAGGGCTGTATCGAAAGGCAGCATGGGAGGGGACTTCGTCATGGCAGACCTGGGAACGGCCGAGAAGTGTGAGAGAGCAGGAGCACCAGTCATGCTAATGAATAAAGTTCCCTCATACTTAAACCCCCGCGCTGAGGCACCAGCACTTGGAGCCTTCCAAGTGAAACAAAAAATGCAGCCTGACATGTTGTTGATGCAAACGAAAGGACAAAAGAAGGACGCTGTAGTCCACATTGGGGAATTCAAGCATTGCAGAGGCACCGAGCATGGGGACCTATTAAAAGCTTGCTCAAACCAGCATACCGACCTTGTTGAGCTACTAATCTTGAACGGGCACCAGCGAAACAACATAAAAATCATTCCAATCTTGATAGGCACCTCGGGCACTATGGTATATATAATAAACACATAATTGACGCCATGAGTGAGGTCTCCTGGGATCTCCGAGTTCCATGCTAAGAAATGCGCCCAGAAAATGCATGTCCACTCGATAAACTTATATTTGCATAACATAGTGCAAACCAGACGCAGACTCGAATAGATTCTGCCACAAAAGCTGTCACTGGGCCAACTAGACACACCCATCAGAGAAAACCCCCGTGAGGAAGTTGCTTCTTTATTTTTTCCTCATGGTGACGGCGCGGATGTGGCTACGGCCCCAAGCTGCGTTGTTTCCTTAACTTCCACATCCAAATAGGGCGTAGCTTTCTTTCTTTCTTTCTGAGGTACCGTCAAGTGATTGATCCACAATTGCAATGACATGGAGGGAAATGCGCGTATCCCGTACGGGCAGGTCTAATCGCCTAAACCTCAGGATCCGTTGAGCATCACGAAGGATTGGAAACCACATGTAGTTCTTATTTCTTACTTAGTACTGACACCGGTGTGGCCCCCCCCGGCCCCCCTCTCGGCTGGCGAAAAGGGTGACAAAGGCTATTTGGGCCAGCCGCCAGCCGGCTGAGAGTCTGTGACCTCGTTGATCAATGGCAGGCATGCACCAGCCACCTTGCAGAAATAAAGAAAAATAGGCCCCTCTAGCGTTGTTCGGGTTCGTTCGGCCCGAAGCCACCTTACATATATTTATGATATCCGACCCTTGAAGGCTGATATCTGCTCAAAAAGGCTACTGTTTGGAACTGTTTATCTACCGCTTATCATGCTTAAGATACAATTTAGATACATCACGCCCGCGGTCGGTAAAATCTGCTGGTGCAGCATGCCCTGCTGTGCTTGTGACCCTGGCCGTAGGCTGATCGAGGTTGGATCAGAGTAGGCCCAGTCAGGGTTACCCAGTACGGCCGTATTGGCAAAAATCCCGTACCGTATCCCGTCCCGTCCTGTACCTTATTATGTACCGGGTAACCCTGGGCCCAGTGGTCCCGTTTGCCCCTCAAGGGGGAGTGGCGCGCACTCTAACGAGCATTGACGTGTCATGCTGGAGCAGCGCAAATGCGCAATACAGCATAGAAGGGAATGCATGCTACTCGATCTGGGGGCCGGGGGCGCCCGCTACATGCCACTCGATCTCAGGGCCGGGGGCGCCCGCTGCATGCCACTCCATCTCGGGGCGTCCGCTGCATGCCACTGGATCTCGGGGCCGAGGGTGCGCCCGCTACATGCCACTCGATCTCAGGGCCGGGGGCGCCCGCTGCATGCCACTCGATCTCGGGGCTCAGGGCGCCCGCTGCATGCCACTCGATCTCGGGGCTCGGGGCGCCCGCTGCATGCCACTCGATCTCAGGGCGGGGGTTGCCCGCTGCATGCCACTCCATCTTGGGCCCGGGGGCGCCAGCTACATGCTTCCAAAACCAGCGCCAACGGATGCTAGGAGGTACAGGCTGGCCAAGTCAAAGGAGGTGCATGCGCGCAGTAGGGTGCACTGACTGTGCATCAAGAGCTTGCAGATGCCGCGTGGTTTCGTGTATATGGGGGCGAGTAGTCATGCCTGTCATTATTTATCGAAGTTTTTTTCGTGTAGTCATCCTGCTGGTGGCCTCAGGCCATCAGACCATTTTGAGGCAAACGCTTTACGACGACCTCCTCTCGGATCGCAAGCTTTGTACAGTTCTATCCAGTCAGTTCCAAAGGAGAATAGGATCCTCAATAAGTATGTCGGGTGGGATCAGATCTCAGTCCCAGGACGGACCAGGACGGACCGCACCTACCACAGGATCATCATCGCCGGCGGGTGCATGGCACATCCTCCGTCGTTGGGCACCATGCACAACTCACATACGGTCCAACCAACACAACGACCGCGAGAGATCTGTTCATTAGCACCCACCTAGGTCTTTCGCAATGGAGTCTCCGAAGGCCAGGACCGTGACCGCCTCCCCCCGTGCCAGTTTGTCCAAGAAGGGTCGAATCTGACTGTAGTCGCCCACAACCGAGTGCCCGGCGCTCAGGTCGGCCTTGTCCCAGAAACGTGGGATGCCCAGATTCCGAAGTCCTTGCGCTCCAAAATAGTTCCAATCGTTGATATCAGCAGGGATCTTCGCACCCGCAGCTAGCATATCACTCAAAACACTCAAAAAGAAAGCAAGCAGCAACAAACATATCCTGGTGCGCGTCTGCAGCATGGTCGACACATTCACGTGCATGAAGAACAGCCGCATTAAAAGAAAGGAAAGCAAAGGAAGCAGTCAGGTCACCTGTAAGTGACCATCCACACAAGGGAGGATGCCGATGGGTGGAAAAGGGGGGGACGACGGATATTCATTAACTCCTTTAATTATTCTGCTTCATTCTAAACGCCAATGCTATCAGTATCATTCTTATTAATACTATTGTCACTGTCGGACTCTCATAGCAACTCGCATAAGGCATTGGGTGTCCAGTGCTCGAGACATAGAATATCTGACAAACCGAAAGGATCTAAAATAAACTTATCATCAGTATACATACCCACAAACTCTCCCCAGTATGCCGCACCGAGGATTGGCCGACCTAAGGGAAGCGGCACAGCAGGACCCTCGCGATCGACGCAACAACGGGGTACAGCAGCTGCAACAGCAGCAAGGAAAGCAGCAGAAGCAGAGGCAGCAGACACAGCTCGCTATGACGAAGCAGAGGATGATGTGGAGGAGCCCTCCACGTGGGGGCTACGTTGTGGGACTCAGCATGAAGCATGGAGGTGTGGCATTGCAGATTGCAGAGGCAAGTACTGTGACAGCCTGCCAGTCAATCTGACTAGGAGTAAGAGGGAAGCAGAAGGCCTGAGGGAGAGACTGCAAGATGAGGTGGACAGCTGGCAGCTACCTACATGCAGCAATTGCGAGCAAGACTCGCAGCGGGGCTTTACCCGCTTGCCTGCTGGGGAGGTCACTTACTATGGCCGGACCTGTGTCTTCAAGCTCAATCTCCATGATTGGCAGTGCACATACTGCAACAAGAAGATCGCTCCCTCTCCTCTAACTTTTGGTTGCTTCCTTAGCACTCCAACGCTCAGGGTTACACAGTACGGCCGTATTGGCGGAAAAACCCGTACCGTATCCGTACCGTACCGTACCGTTTGGCCGTTCCGTACCGCTCGGAACTACCGTATTGTCCATTTTCTGACTAGCCCATCCTAAAATCCCGTACCGTACCGTACCGAATGACCGTACCGTGTTTCCGTACCAGGTTACCCTGCCAACGCTGCCTCAAGTCTGGTTTGAGTTGCATCTCCTTCAACTGTACAGGAGGCTCGGCCATGAGGGCTTGTCATCCACAGGTGTGAGGAGGTTTATATAGTGGTTGTGATGCATTTAACTAACACCTTGTTGTTTGACTTCCATCGCAGCATTTCTGAGCTCGCTCTCCGACGGACACGAGACTTGGTTTGACGCCTCCTAACACATCACGGCCTCCAGCTTTCAAGATGCATACAGCGGAGGCTATCTGTCCATGATAACAGAGCTCATGTAGGCCATACATTACCCCAGGCCATTAACGAGGCCACACCATGTACCCATGCCACACCATGTACCCCTGCTACACCCTGTACCCCTGCCACCCCCTGTACCCCTGCCACCCTTGTTACCCGCTGCCAGACTGCTAGGCTGCCACCCCTGCTGATCCAATGTAGCTACGTGCCCCGGAACCGCAGCACCCTCCACACTTCCTCATCCTGATATTTTGGCAGGAGTGGAAAGGTGTTCTCCTGGCCCAAATCTGAAACTCACAGCTCAGCCTACAGTAGGACTGGCTTAAAAGGTAGCCGAATCAGCATGCGCGCTAGGCAAAGTGGAGCTAGCAGGTCACACAAATAAAATGTCCAGGATGGCCTGCAACTTTCAGGATGGGTGAAGCCAGCACTAAGCAGACCAAATGCCAATTTATCTGGCTCAAATCTGAAACTCAGCCTACAGTAGGACTGGCTTAAAAGGTAGCCGAATCAGCGTGCGCGCTAGGCAAAGTGGAGCTAGCAGGTCACACAAATAAAATGTTCAGAATGGCCTGCAACTTTCAGGATGGTTAAAGCCAACACTAAGCAGACCAAATGCCAATCTATCTGGCTCAAATCTGAAACTCAGCCTACAGTAGGACTGGCTTAAAAGGTAGCCGAATCAGCGTGCGTGCTAGGCAAAGTGGAGCTAGCAAGTCACTTAAATAAAATGTTCAGAATGGCATGCCCATAACTAGACCCTCTCTACCTCCATGAAGTGCATGTGAAGCTTGTCATAAATCAGCCTGTCAGTTGTTGTCCCCATAGTCTTCCCCCCAGTCTTCATTCTCTGCTCCTTGATCTCCCTCATATCCATCCACACCGTTTTGCCCCGACCCAGCTCAGGCTCGTCAGCGTCCTTCAAGATATCTTTGCACTTGGACAAGACTGACCTCCCTTGCTCTGCCAGCTCCTAATACCTTCCATTGAGGCATGCAGGAAATGAGCTTGGTCAGGGGGGTGCACACACCCTACTGAGCCTAGGGGACTGAGGGGAGGGGGCACCATACTGGGTTTATGGGACTGAGGGGGGGGCACACCGTACTTGAACTTATCGACAGAGGGGAGGAGGGCACCTTACTGGGCCTTAGGGACTGAGGGGGGGGCACACCCTACTTGACCTTATGGACTGAGGGGGGGGGGCACCTTACGGGGCCTAAGGGACTGAGGGGGGGGCACACCCCTACTGGGCCTAAGAGACTGAGGGGGCTGGCACACACCCTACGGAACCTACGGGACTGAAGGGTGTGGAAGGGCACTGTTTTAGATGAAGTGGCATACCTGGGGGCCGGCCACGTTCACGATTGGCAGGTTCCTCCACATCAGAGTCATCAGAGCCATCAAGTCCAGCCCCATTCACTGCACATGAACGACAATGGTGGGTAATGTGAGAAATGGAATCAGTTAGTAGTGGGGGAAGGAGACATGAGCATGCTCACCACTGGATAATCTTGGAGCACTTGTGTGAGCTCGGCGCCACCGTCCACGTGCGACAGGCATATGTGTGACACATGCGCCGAGAGGGGAAGGGGGGAGCAGAGGTCCCAAGTCCAAACCTACCTCCTCGAGCATCTGAGCTGTCTTTTGAAAAGTTGCATCGTCAAAGGCTGCTGCTCCATCCTGAAGTTCTTTCTCTCCCTCTGCATCATGCATGGGGGCTGCTGCTGCAGGTGTATCCTGCATGGGGGCTGCTGCTGCTAGAGGATCCTGCATGGGGTCTGCTAGGGCTGCTTTTGTTGCATCATAAATGTGGGCTGCTGTTGTTGCATCCTGCATAGGGGCTGCTGCTGTTGTTGCGATTGTATTCTGTATATGGGCTGTTGTTGCTGCAGCATCCTGCATGGGGGCTACTGTTGTTGTTGCATCCTGCATGGAAGCTGCTGCTGCATCCTGCATGGGTGTTGCTGTTGTTGCATCCTGCATGGGTGATGTTGCTATTGCATCCTGCATGGGTGCTGCTGCTGCTGCATACTGCATGGGTGCTGTTGCTGTTACATCCTGCACTTGCATGGGAACTGTAACTAGTGCTGCCTTCTTAGTAGCTGCATGGGGAGGGGGGGCGTTTTCCTTGTCAGCTGCCCTGGCTTGTTCCCCCTTGTTTTTTTCCTTGCATGCCTGGTGGTGTAGCTGTTTCTTGTATGCAGCCCATGCTGGGTGAAGCTCAGCGGTCAAAGGGAGGACCCTCTTCTCCTCGAGGTACTGGAAGAATCCGGGAGACACTTCATCAGTGAGCTGCACGTCGCGCCCGGTGTCGAGCTGTCCCAGCAGCCTCACGGCGTCAGCATCGTCAGGACCATTCTTGTGCTGTGGATGGTAGAATCTGAAGATTCGCCGCAAAAACATGATGTGATTGTCGACGCTCTGAGCCGGCCAGTCCTTGGCGAAGACGCTTCCATACGCTCGGGCAAGGCAGAAGTCGACCTTCGTTCGCCCGGTTCAGAGCAGTAGCACACCACAGGAAGCGCTATCTTGACTGACGAATTCCTGCACCTTGTTGTCCAGGGTCCTCGATCTGTCACTTTGACTTTTCGACAAGCTACGATTTGAAGGAGTGGAAGTAATTTACGCTATAATTTACGATATAATTTACGTATCTTATTTGGTTAAGGGGTGTCGATTTTTGACATGTCGAAATTTCGAACTTGCCGAAACTCCGACATGCTGGCCTGAAGCATGTACCAACGGTTACAGGTGAGGCAGCAAGGAAGCAGGATGGTTGTCGCTGTTGGCTGCCTGTCAGTGGCGGGAGAGGGGTTAGCATTCTGCTGACTTACAACGTGTCCTTCAAGAATCCAATTTCAAGAAACACAACCCAGCAAACACATAATGGTATCAATAACAGGTAGAGTCGCTGAACGCACCTGTTGTTTCGGACTGCCCGGACTGCCATCCTGTTCGGGCATCTCGTCTTCCAGAAGACTCTGACGATGACGGCTCCGACGAGGCATCTATAGCAAGCGCACAGTCTTGTTAGTAGCGAGCACACGCATTCATGATCAGGAAAGCTTCTGGTGGTTGCAAATTTCCTGTTCTTATTTACCTAACGCTTCAAGCTGCACATGCGATCTGCCAGGGTTTCTTCGACGTCTTGACACTCCTGCAGGGGAGGACACGCAATGAGCACCGCATACCTATGCATTCCACCGGTATGGAACATGCTCATATCACTGATACCAGCAGCAATGCATGTCTCACCTCCGCTGAGCTGGGTGGCGTTGGCATGGCCACCACGTTGGCGTCGTCGTTGGGCAATGGCACATTGCCTCTCTCGACGGGTCACTGCTTTCGGAGAAAAGTTTGTCACAGGTCGCCCACGAGGCATAAACTCACAGCGCAATAGTAGAACACGCGCCAACATGCATCTTCTTTCAGGCGGCACCATACAATGCACCCATGAAACCAGAGGGCATCAAACGCATCCACACCTTCTCACCACATTCCCCGTCACACGTCAGCCTGCAACGCCGACTTCACGCCTCACACGTTCGTCGACAAACACATGCTACAAGCGCCGGATACCTCCCACCACAATAACCCAACACACAATTCCTAAATGGGTTTCTTACGCCGTCGCCAACGGCACATGAAGCCGCACCTGCCCTTCGTACCCTTCCCCGGCCCCACCGTCGAAATTTGAACTTCGACACATCCACCTTCCCGTGTCAAGCTTCGGATTTCCCAATCTTATTTGGCTAAGGGGGGTCGATTTTCGACATGTCAAAATTTCGAACTTGCCGAAATTCCGACATGCTGGCCTGAAGCATGTACCAACGATTACAAGTGAGGCAACAAGGAAGCAGGATGGTTGTCGCTGTTGGCTGCCTGTCAGTGGCGGGAGAGGGGTTAGCATTCTGCTGACTTACAACGTGTCCTACAAGAATCCAATTTCAAGAAACACAACCCAGCAAACACATAATGGTACCAATAACAGGTAGAGTCGCTGAACGCACCTGTTGTTTCGGACTGCCCGGACTGCCATCCTGTTCGGGCATCTCGTCTTCCAGAAGACTCTGACGATGACGGCTCCGACGAGGCATCTATAGCAAGCGCACAGTCTTGTTAGTAGCGAGCACACGCATTCATATTCAGGAAAGCTTCTGGTGGTTGCAAATTTCCTGTTCTTATTTACCTAACGCTTCAAGCTGCACATGCGATCTGCCAGGGTTTCTTCGACGTCTTGACACTCCTGCAGGGGAGGACACGCAATGAGCACCGCATACCTATGCATTCCACCGGTATGGAACATGCTCATATCACTGATACCAGCAGCAATGCAGGTCTCACCTCCGCTGAGCTGGGTGGCGTTGGCATGGCCACCACGTTGGCGTCGTCGTTGGGCACTGGCACATTGCCTCTCTCGACGGGTCACTGCTTTCGGAGAAAAGTTTGTCACAGGTCGCCCACGAGGCATAAACTCACAGCGCAATAGTAGAACACGCGCCAACATGCATCTTCTTTCAGGCGGCACCATACAATGCACCCATGAAACCGGAGGGCATCAAACGCATCCACACCTTCTCACCACATTCCCCGTCACACGTCAGCCTGCAACGCCGACTTCACGCCTCACACGTTCGTCGACAAACACATGCTACAAGCGCTGGATACCTCCCACCACAATAAGCCAACACACAATTCCTAAATGGGTTTCTTACGCCGTCGCCAACGGCACATGAAGCCGCACCTGCCCTTCGTACCCTTCCCCGGCCCCACCGTCGAAATTTGAACTTCGACACATCCACCTTCCCGTGTCAAGCTTCGGATTTCCCAATCTTATTTGGCTAAGGGGGGTCGATTTTCGACATGTCAAAATTTCGAACTTGCCGAAATTCCGACATGCTGGCCTGAAGCATGTACCAACGATTACAAGTGAGGCAACAAGGAAGCAGGATGGTTGTCGCTGTTGGCTGCCTGTCAGTGGCGGGAGAGGGGTTAGCATTCTGCTGACTTACAGCGTGTCCTACAAGAATCCAATTTCAAGAAACACAACCCAGCAAACACATAATGGTACCAATAACAGGTAGAGTCGCTGAACGCACCTGTTGTTTCGGACTGCCCGGACTGCCATCTTGTTCGGGCATCTCGTCTTCCAGAAGACTCTGACGATGACGGCTCCGACGAGGCATCTACAGCAAGCGCACAGTCTTGTTAGTAGCGAGCACACGCATTCATATTCAGGAAAGCTTCTGGTGGTTGCAAATTTCCTGTTCTTATTTACCTAACGCTTCAAGCTGCACATGCGATCTGCCAGGGTTTCTTCGACGTCTTGACACTCCTGCAGGGGAGGACACGCAATGAGCACCGCATACCTATGCATTCCACCGGTATGGAACATGCTCATATCACTGATACCAGCAGCAATGCATGTCTCACCTCCGCTGAGCTGGGTGGCGTTGGCATGGCCACCACGTTGGCGTCGTCGTTGGGCAATGGCACATTGCCTCTCTCGACGGGTCACTGCTTTCGGAGAAAAGTTTGTCACAGGTCGCCCACGAGGCATAAACTCACAGCGCAATAGTAGAACACGCGCCAACATGCATCTTCTTTCAGGCGGCACCATACAATGCACCCATGAAACCAGAGGGCATCAAACGCATCCACACCTTCTCACCACATTCCCCGTCACACGTCAGCCTGCAACGCCGACTTCACGCCTCACACGTTCGTCGACAAACACATGCTACAAGCGCCGGATACCTCCCACCACAATAACCCAACACATAATTCCTAAATGGGTTTCTCACGCCGTCGCCAACGGCACATGAAGCCGCACATGCCCTTCGTACCCTTCCCCGGCCCCACCGTCGAAATTTGAACTTCGACACATCCACCTTCCCGTGTCAAGCTTCGGATTTCCCAATCTTATTTGGCTAAGGGGGGTCGATTTTCGACATGTCAAAATTTCGAACTTGCCGAAATTCCGACATGCTGGCCTGAAGCATGTACCAACGATTACAAGTGAGGCAACAAGGAAGCAGGATGGTTGTCGCTGTTGGCTGCCTGTCAGTGGCGGGAGAGGGGTTAGCATTCTGCTGACTTACAGCGTGTCCTACAAGAATCCAATTTCAAGAAACACAACCCAGCAAACACATAATGGTACCAATAACAGGTAGAGTCGCTGAACGCACCTGTTGTTTCGGACTGCCCGGACTGCCATCCTGTTCGGGCATCTCGTCTTCCAGAAGACTCTGACGATGACGGCTCCGACGAGGCATCTACAGCAAGCGCACAGTCTTGTTAGTAGCGAGCACACGCATTCATGATCAGGAAAGCTTCTGGTGGTTGCAAATTTCCTGTTCTTATTTACCTAACGCTTCAAGCTGCACATACGATATGCCAGGGTTTCTTCGACGTCTTGACACTCCTGCAGGGGAGGACACGCAATGAGCACCGCATACCTATGCATTCCACCGGTATGGAACATGCTCATATCACTGATACCAGCAGCAAGGCAGGTATCACATCCGCTGAGCTGGGTGGCGTTGGCATGGCCACCACGTTGGCGTCGTCGTTGGGCACTGGCACATTGCCTCTCTCGACGGGTCACTGCTTTCGGAGAAAAGTTTGTCACAGGTCACCCACGAGGCATAAACTCACAGCGCAATAGTAGAACACGCGCCAACATGCATCTTCTTTCAGGCGGCACCATACAATGCACCCATGAAACCAGAGGGCATCAAACGCATCCACACCTTCTCACCACATTCCCCGTCACACGTCAGCCTGCAACGCCGACTTCACGCCTCACACGTTCGTCGACAAACACATGCTACAAGCGCCGGATACCTCCCACCACAATAACCCAACACACAATTCCCAAATGGGTTTCTCACGCCGTCGCCAACGGCACATGAAGCCGCACATGCCCTTCGTACCCTTCCCGGCCCCACCGTCGAAATTTGAACTTCGTCACATCCACCTTCCCGTGTCAAGCTTCGGATTTCCCAATCTTATTTGGCTAAGGGGGGTCGATTTTCGACATGTCGAAATTTCGAACATGCCGAAATTCCGACATGCTGGCCTGAAGCATGTACCGTAGTCACAGACGTATTTCGTTACTTTGATCGTTCTTCAAGGAGCAACGAAATCAGTCGTGAAAATGTTTTTGACTGGAATATTTCATGTTAAGGGGCAATGAATCAAAATTATCGCCAAAACTGCGACTTTTTAAGCAACAACGAAATTCGAAAATAACGAAACACGTCCGTGACTACGGTACCAACGATTACAAGTGAGGCAACAAGGAAGCATGATGGTTGTCGCTGTTGGCTGCCTGTCAGTGGCGGGAGAGGGGTTAGCATTATGCTGACTTACAGCGTGTCCTTCAAGAATCCAATTTCAAGAAACACAACCCAGCTAACACATAATGGTACCAATAACATGTAGAGTCGCTGAACGCACCTGTTGTTTCGGACTGCCCGGACTGCCGTCCTGTTCGGGCATCTCGTCTTCCAGAAGACTCTGACGATGACGGCTCCGACGAGGCATCTACAGCAAGCGCACAGTCTTGTTAGTAGCGAGCACACGCATTCATGATCAGGAAAGCTTCTGGTGGTTGCAAATTTCCTGTTCTTATTTACCTAACGCTTAAGCTGCACATACGATATGCCAGGGTTTCTTCGACGTCTTGACACTCCTGCAGGGGAGGACACGCAATGAGCACCGCATACCTATGCATTCCACCGGTATGGAACATGCTCATATCACTGATACCAGCAACAAGGCAGGTCTCACCTCTGCTGATGAGCTGGGTGGCGTTGGCATGGCCACCACGTTGGCGTCGTCGTTGGGCACTGGCACATTGCCTCTCTCGGCGGGTCACTGCTTTCGGAGAAAAGTTTGTCACAGGTCGCCCACGAGGCATAAACTCACAGCGCAATAGTAGAACACGCGCCAACATGCATCTTCTTTCAGGCGGCACCATACAATGCACCCATGAAACCAGAGGGCATCAAACGCATCCACACCTTCTCACCACATTCCCCGTCACACGTCAGCCTGCAACGCCGACTTCACGCCTCACACGTTCGTCGACAAACACATGCTACAAGCGCCGGATACCTCCCACCACAATAACCCAACACACAATTCCCAAATGGGTTTCTCACGCCATCGCCAACGGCACATGAAGCCGCACATGCCCTTCGTACCCTTCCCGGCCCCACCGTCGAAATTTGAACTTCGTCACATCCACCTTCCCGTGTCAAGCTTCGGATTTCCCAATCTTATTTGGCTAAGGGGGGTCGATTTTCGACATGTCGAAATTTCGAACATGCCGAAATTCCGACATGCTGGCCTGAAGCATGTACCGTAGTCACAGACGTATTTCGTTACTTTGATCGTTCTTCAGGAGCAACGAAATCAGTCGTGAAAATGTTTTTGACTGGAATATTTCATGTTAAGGGGCAATGAATCAAAACAATCGCCAAAACTGCGACTTTTTAAGCAACAACGAAATTCGAAAATAACGAAACACGTCCGTGACTACGGTACCAACGATTACAAGTGAGGCAACAAGGAAGCATGATGGTTGTCGCTGTTGGCTGCCTGTCAGTGGCGGGAGAGGGGTTAACATTATGCTGACTTACAGCGTGTCCTTCAAGAATCCAATTTCAAGAAACACAACCCAGCAAACACATAATGGTACCAATAACATGTAGAGTCGCTGAACGCACCTGTTGTTTCGGACTGCCCGGACTGCCGTCCTGTTCGGGCATCTCGTCTTCCAGAAGACTCTGACGATGACGGCTCCGACGAGGCATCTACAGCAAGCGCACAGTCTTGTTAGTAGCGAGCACACGCATTCATGATCAGGAAAGCTTCTGGTGGTTGCAAATTTCCTGTTCTTATTTACCTAACGCTTCAAGTTGCACATACGATATGCCAGGGTTTCTTCGACGTCTTGACACTCCTGCAGGGGAGGACACGCAATGAGCACCGCATACCTATGCATTCCACCGGTATGGAACATGCTCATATCACTGATACCAGCAACAAGGCAGGTCTCACCTCTGCTGATGAGCTGGGTGGCGTTGGCATGGCCACCACGTTGGCGTCGTCGTTGGGCACTGGCACATTGCCTCTCTCGACGGGTCACTGCTTTCGGAGAAAAGTTTGTCACAGGTCGCCCACGAGGCATAAACTCACAGCGCAATAGTAGAACACGCGCCAACATGCATCTTTTTTCAGGCGGCACCATACAATGCACCCATGAAACCAGAGGGCATCAAACGCATCCACACCTTCTCACCACATTCCCCGTCACACGTCAGCCTGCAACGCCGACTTCACGCCTCACACGTTCGTCGACAAACACATGCTACAAGCGCCGGATATCTCCCACCGCAATAACCCAACACATAATTCCTAAATGGGTTTCTCACGCCGTCGCCAACGGCACATAAAGCCGCACATGCCCCTCGTACCCTTCCCCGGCCCCACCGACCGTCGAAATTTGAACTTCGACACATCCACCTTCCCACCCACTTCCAACCCTGCCGCGCTGAACATCACACGCAACGCAACGCCCAATCTCAAGCAACCCAACAAACAGCTTCCAAATGTGTCCCCATCACCATCGGCCGCGACACCTCGGGAGGCCCCCAGCCTCCGGCAACCCCCCTGTCGATATTCGCCCCCCCTCCGGCCACGCCCACCCCCGGCAGGCCGTTGCGCGTCGAATCTTATTAGCCTGATGGTTAGCTGGAACGACGACAACGTTCATAATTGAAGAAGTTAATTAACTGTCATTATGATTTATGAATATCCGTCGTCCCCCCCTTTTCCACCCATCGGCATCCCCCCTTGTGTGGATGGTCACTTACAGGTGACCTGACTGAAGGAAGGAACTCCGTATTTAAGGCGTGGATTTGAGGATGGCAAAGTGTGCTCACAGACTTGCCGCACTTAAGCGATCGCCTCTCGAAAGAGGGCCTGTGCACCCGCAACTTTTGGTTTGGGGGCCCCTTTTTATTCACCAACCGATTCGCACACCATATGGTGCACTCAGGACCATGTCGTTATTCAGGTAAGTCTGTCACTCAAACTTTAATACCGTACAGGGCGGGTCATACGTATCGTAAAAACGTGGACAGGCCCAGCAGTGCAAGGAGGTTTGGTCATGACTTGGGCTGTGTTTCCATTGGAGTTTGAGGTGAGCAGTCGGGCAGGTCGGTTTTGTTCGGTCTGCGCCAAGGTTTAAGCCCGAGGTGGAGACCACCACAGAAAAATCCGGCCTTCGTTTCCATTGCATGTCCGGGGTGGCCGATTCGCATTCAAGAACCTCGCAGGCTAAGATTTTCGAAATGTCGCAGCATCCCTTGGTAGTTGTTAAGTCGCGTGTTGTGCTGCTGCAAAACGAATCGCGCTATCGGCTTGTCCATGCGTAGTGGCATTGGGCGCGGCTGGCAACGCTCTTTTGAAATTTCTGCACATATGTAGCTTGAACACGTAGATCAAAGCAACCAGTGGTGCTTACGTATACTATTGCTTTATTTCGGTTCAGTCGCGCATGCTGCAACGCAACGACGGGGTAGAAAATCGTCACTTGAGGTTCCGTGGGCCGGGACAGCCAGTCGACTTCCATCGAACCAGCAGAGTTTATCAGAGGTATGAATACAGGAGAATGAGCACAGGGCTCAAAAAACAAGGCTGCGAAGTATTGTCCAGCTGCCGTTTGGGGTGGATGTCACCCAAACTCACTTCGGGTCTCGGACCCGAAGTGGATTTGGGTAAGTTTGATACTAAATCCGGTCGTGTTTCGACGTCCAATGGAAACGTTTTCGTCGGGGTGGCACAGCTGGCGCCTAGCTGGCAGCCCACCCCGACGTCAAAACAGCCAATGGACACACAGCCTTGATATCAGTTACACACAGGGACACAGGGAACGGGTTACGGTATCACGTTACGTTACGATACGTTACGTTGCGATACGGGCCTTTGGCCTGATACGGGATTCAATACGACCTCCCCCTCCCCAAATCCCACATTTGAGGTGAAGGAGCCATGGCCCAAACCGGCTTGCCAGCCCCCATGCAATCTTGCATGGCCCCCAAGTAACCCCTAAGGGAGTATGGGTCACCACGTATGCATGCAGATTGACCAAGCAGAATGCTAGTTTAAGCAGACAATCATCCGGGCAATGATGGATATGTAACTCCTGATTTCACCTAGTCCGTATAAGCACCAGCACATCCCCTCTCGGTTGAGTACTTGAGGCAGTTCCTCTTACGTCTCACTCTCCCACCTGATCTGTTACATCTGACTAGCTGAGCAGCTGAGCTGCAGGCTTGCATTTGTGAGCTCTAGAATTGCTAGTTCATCGGAAGGTAAACATGAGAGACGAATGAAGGATCCCCAAGCGTTAAACGGGTGCATTATCCACGAAATTTCGAACGGGCTGTCCGAGCATGACTTGCATCTGTTCCCTACTACCTGTGCTCACAAACTTTGTAAAGTAGAAGCATATTTTGTGCGCGATGCATCGCTGCAAATGTGCAATGCACCAGTTGCTGGGCTTATCACTAGCAATTGTCGTGTCGCTGGCTGTGTGGAATCTCAGAGCGGTGATTCCACACATACTCAAGAAGTGCGGATTTTCAGTCGGTGCACCGTAGTGGACCGTAACGATATGTTACGTTACGATACATTACGTTACGGGATTTTTGGCCCAAACGGGCCATATCCTGTGTCCCTGGTTACACATTGACTGTGCTCTAACCTGATTGCTAGTTGTGCACTATAACTGGTAGTATTAGTGCACCCAAAAGGGGGAAATGGTCCAGTGGTATAATGATGGTGGCATCCATACCCAGAGGTTGAGGGACCGAACCCGCCACACGATCTTCTCTCTCCCCCCGCCTAGAGCCGGGGTCCATGTTCCTGCCCCCTCACATAGGAGGATGGCATGGCTGCACCATGGCCCATGTTGTGCATGGTAGCTGGAAATGAGCCTAGTCATATTCCCTACCAGCCCCACGTGGCCGAGCATTCAGCATGGCCCAGTGGATATGCTGTCGCGGCACAGGGGTGCGCCCTAAGGAATGGGTGCACCAAGCGAAAAGAACACACGACATTGTAAAGGACCCAGTTCGGGATCCTCTAAGACGGCAAACACACATGTTCAGGTTCACACATAACTTCCAACCGAAAAAGCAGTTGGCGCAGTCAAACGCACGGTGCAGTCATACGTCGTGACAGCTGTCGCGGCACAGGGGTGCACCCTAAGGAATAGGTGCACCAAGCGAAAAGAGCACAAGACATTCCCCCCCTAGATCGAAAAACACTCGAGACGGTAATGAACAAGCGCGACAGCGTTTTAAGAACTGCGTTTTGTTATCAGACTTCCCACCCCTAGGCCCTGCCCAGAGTCCATGGGGCACAAGTACCGGTAGAAAAAATAACCTCCGATATAATGCGTACGTTAGCTGTGACTTTTACGCATTAGCGTAACTCGCCACATTCGCTTTAAGGGACTCTCTTCAAGCTGAAGAGCCCATTTCACGTCACCATCGGTACTGTTCACCTTCCCCCAGGGCCCAATCGACCCCAAGTCCAGAAGACTACATCAGCCCTGCTCTATTGCAATCGGTTTCCCGATCCACACCATCTCAAACTTCCCGATCTCCTACCTAACACCTGATCGAGGATGCCTATAGGCTCGCGCCAGACATATAAGAATGCCACCTCACGGTAGACACCTCTTAAACTCTAAAAGTGCGTATTATGCACAACAATTCCCCCCAGATATTGAAAACTGCACACAATTTTTGTTTTGTTTTGTTTGAATCAAGTTCACATTTTTGATGAAGTACAAATAGTTTATTATCGTAAGACACATTTTATCAACAATCCAGTTCCCACCTTGGCTCACAACTCTGTCCTAATTCCCAGTTCCCCCCCAGATCCAGTAATAATTCAGCTTTGATACACCGTCAATTGTCAATTTGAACAAAGGAAACACAGCTATATTCTGGCACTAGAGAGTAGCACAGTATTGACTTAACGGATGAACGTGTGCATTGGTCTGCGATCAGTACTTCTTGGGCCATGAAACTATGATTGGCGATTGTGGCTACGAATCGTGTGAAATAAATAAACAATGCATTGGTTGCTCTGCTGGCATTTTCTATAAACTAACGATATAACAATATAACCACAGTTTAACTCAATCCCAATCATTTATCGCACGAATTTGACGACTTCAGCCCGCAGCAGAAATTTAAAGTTCCCACGGGCAGCAGCGCAGGCACTGGCAGGAGATCAAGACGGAAGGAACAGCAGCAGCATTTGCGATTTGATGATCATGGCGAGGTATGTCATCAAGGAGACGAGCCCTCTGTGGCGGCGATGGATGTGGATCTACATGACGAGGGAGGAACTCAGCGTTGGAAGGGCCAACATCTAGTCCTCGACCAGAGATTGGTTGCGCTGGAGGAGCTAGTCGGGCATCTACGAGGGACAAACGAGCTGCTAGGACAGAGGATCAAGTGGCTGGAGGGGCAGAATGTGGCGGTGCGTCCCATGGTGGAGCAATTCTCCCAGAAAAACGACGAGTAGATGCTTCAGATGCACGCAACAAAATGCTTTGAATTAAAAAAGGAGTTCGTGGAGCTCGAGAAGAAGGTTTCTACGTGGGTGAAGGAAGTCGTTGAGCCATCTTTCCTGATCATTCGTGATGATGTAGCGGGACTGAAGGCTAGCATGAGCGTGCTGAACGGCAGGGATGTCGTGATAGCTGCGATGCAGAAGGAGCATGTCAATGTGAAGGCAGTTTTGAAGAAGATGGTGTCAGAAGCAACATTGGCAGCAGCAAGAGCAAGAACTACACTGATGGTAGAAACCGAACGATCTAACGGCAGCAGCGTCAACAACTACAACAACACAGAGCGTCAGGCAGTCGCCCCGGCGGTTGCAACATCGTGCGGCGGTGGCACCAGCATGGGTGCCAACGGCATTGCTCCGCTAGCCATGCATGACAGCAGGGATTCCAGCTTCGTGATATCTAGCCTGCCAGAGGGTGGTCTGGGGGAGGACTGTGCGGCTCTGGTGTGTGAGACAGTGTGCAAGCTCATGGGTATCACTATTAATGTCAACAACGCCTTCCGCATGGGCAAGCCGGATCCCAACAACAAGTTCATGCGGAAGATCAAGTTCCGCGTGGGCAATCGCAGCGAGGCCGAGAGCATAGTGTATGGGAGGATTCAGTTGGCAGGCAAGGGTGTCACCATCTGGGATGATATGTCCCCTGCAGAGTTGTCGGCACGGCATGAGCTCTGGCCCAAGTTCCAGTTTGCCAAGGAGATGAAGTTGAGGGTGTTTTTCACGCGTGCTCGGCTCTTTGTCGATGGGGTGGAGGTGGCCGCATGAGTTTTTGCTTTCATATGTCAGGTTAAGGGGGAGTCTTGACTTGGGATGACTATCACCTTGATTATCACAATTCCTATCTCTGGTCCATGTGTTTGTATCATCGTTTTTGAATCAAAAATTTAACATTGAAATGGCTCACTTACAGAAGTTTCACACACTCATCTCAATAAATTTATAATTTGTAATTTATACACACTGGTCACACTTTTTAAACATTTAACTCACTTAAGTTATGTGTCACACAGTTTCATACATATTTCACACATTTAAAAACACTTAAACACACTGAAGTTTCGCTTACACATCACACAGTTTTTACACAGACTCATAAAATTTCACTAAAACTTTCTTGTTTCCTTCTCAATTAGAATCTAACGTTGTCCCTTACGACACTCACCTGTCTTTCCTAGGAGGCGTCCAACCGAACTCTTTTGCACCCACGTCATGTTTTATGGCTGGGGCTAATCTGCTGCACTATGGGGTTCATTCCCACGCTACTGCTCGGTGGTTGAGTGTTGGTTGCTTGCCCATGGGGGTCATTGGTTTTCGCTCGCTGTCCTAGCATATTTAGTGCCTGTACCGGTTTACGGGCACAAGTCCCATGCATCAAATGTGATGCCCCGTTGGACTGTAAAAACTTCACAAAAACTTCACATTGGTGGAATCATCCGGGCCCGGATAGCCGCTGTTGCAAACACAAGGATCCACACTTTATTGTTGCAACAGCCGTGGATGGACCGGTTAGCTCCCAGGCCTGATGTGAAGCTGACAGACTGCAAAATGACCAGCCGCCTTTCTCTGCGTAGCTGGGACAGCCACTCAAACCTTGCTGGATGACACTTAAGGAAATCTTGGGAGACTAAGCAGCAGGCCACGTGACGCGCGTACTTGACCGCAAGAGCGCAGGAAATGTCAGCGTATTCAGCGGGAGGATTTGTGATAAGGACATGCAACCCATGCTGTCGCAGCAGAAACTCGTAGGTGGAGGGTTGTAGCGGATCAGCACAGTAGTCTGCATGGACGTTGACACCGATGCCCGAGTTGGTAAGAACGTGGAGGGATCGAGGGTAAGGGTAAAGCTGGCTGTTCTGCAGAAGCCCGGTGGCTTGCCCATTATCCTCGAACATCAAAAGAATGCTGGGGGACAGGGATAGGTCAAGGCAGTTCAGCAGGGTGTTGCAGTCGTTGTCTTCAGTGAGGAGAGGTGAAGGAGGGTAGAGTTGGTACGACCATCCTCCTGGCATCCTGTTGCCCAAGTAGACCGCAGCCTCATCGCGATCTATCTCGCCACACTCTGGGCATCAAAGACTTCAGGGCATCCACCGCATCTCCACGGACACCCCAGTTGATGAAATCTGGGGGCACCCAAGGATGAGTAGTTGAGCAAAAGTGCGATTTAGTATTGGTAGTTGGACAACTGACATTCACAGGAACTGGCATATTTCAAATGAGTTATGTCGATGGAATATCAGAGCTGATAATGGGATATGTTGTTGTTGGGGGACCCCACCAAACACTAGGGCCGGTCGACAGGTTGGGAACTTCGTCTGTGAGATTTGTTTTTGTTTGTTTCCTAATGGATTCCATGCCCACATGTTTTCTCGACTATCCTGCAAGTTTGGCCGCATTCTATGATCATTTTTAAGCATGTGCCCTGGCCATGCCTCTCATGGGGGCCCCATACGGCCGACAGGCTGAAAACTTGGTATGTGAGACTCTTTTAGCTTGTTACAGAATGATTTCCATGTCCAAATGTTCCTCCTCGACTATCCTGCAAGTTTGGACGCATTCTATGATCATTTTTAAGCATGTGCCTTGGCCATGCCTCTCATGGGGGCCCCATACGGCCGACAGGCTGAAAACTTGGTATGTGAGACTCTTTTAGCTTGTTTCAGAATGGATTCCATGTCCAAATGTTCCTCCTCGACTATCCTGCAAGTTTGGCCGCATTCTATGATCATTTTTAAGCATGTGCCCTGGCCATGCCTCTCATGGGGGCCCCTACGGCCGACAGGCTGAAAACTTGGTATGTGAGACTCTTTTAGCTTGTTACAGAATGGATTCCATGTCCAAACTTTCCTCCTCGACTATCCTGCAAGTTTGGACGCATTCTATGATCATTTTTAAGCATGTGCCCTGGCCATGCCTCTCATGGGGGCCCCATGCAGCTGACAGGCTGAAAACTTGGTATGTGAGACTCTTTTAGCTTGTTTCAGAATGGATTCCATGTCCAAATGTTCCTTCTTGACTCTCTTTCAAGTTTGTAAGCATTTATGGTGCTGTTTTTTCCATTAGGATCTCTGGCTATGCCTCTTGGGGAGGGGCAAATGGGGGGGCCCAGGGCAGGCCGATAGGCTGAAAACTTGGTATGTGTGATTTTTTTCTAGTTTGTTGCAGAATGAATTCCATGTCCAAATGTTCCTTCTTCCCCATCCTACAATTTTGAAAGCATTGCATTATACTGTTTTCCCATCAGATGCTCTGGCTATACTCTCAGGGCGGCTGACAGGCTGAAAACCTGGGTTGTGAGGTTTATCTTTCGAGTTTGTTCCCGAATTGACTCCATGTTAATGACGTTCCGCCCCTGGGCCCTGCTTAAGTTAAGCTCGGCCACGTCGGCAAGCATTAAGTCAGATTTACAAGTCAAGGTAGAAGGTACAAGAGGAAAGGAATGCAAGTTCACCTTCCAAAGAACAAGAACAACACCAAAAAGATCAGGCAAACCGCATACCATGCCCATGGAGACTAGCCTTCAACTAATAACCTCAACTAAAAGTTTCACAAAAGCCAGGGCCTCCCACTCCTGTCTGCGGGCTGTCCTAGCTCCTGTCCTCAGTAAATGGACTCCATGTGCACACGTTCAATCTAAAAATGTTGTGTACTGCACTACATCTTAAGAGTGCGGACATCTGACTGAGTCGGCAAGGCAATCCAACTGCAGGATGCTATTCAAAGATTAAGGATCTCACATCGTCTTGTCTCAACCTGGATATTGACCCAGGTAAGCGTTGTGCATGTATTCAACTGCTGGCATGTGCCATGTACTGCGCCGCAGCTAGGATTGCACCCACTTCAGCCATGACACAGATTCAACAAGGCAATCCAGCTGGAGCATGATGTTCGGAGATTAAAGACCCCCCTATGCCATCCCTGCCATCCATGTCATCCTACTATGTGAGGGGCAGGAAGATGGATCCTGACGATCTAGGCGGGGGGAGAGAGAAGATGGTGTGGTGAGTTCGCCCCCTCAAACTCTGGGTATGAATGACTACCAGCTGAGTGTCCCACTACCAGCTGTACCTATACCAGCTGTACCACTACCAGCTGTCTTGCTACCAGCTGTACCACTACCAGTTGTCCCGCTACCAGCTGTCTCGCTACCAGCTGTCTTGCAACCAGTTGTCTCACAACCAGCTGTCCCGCTATCTACCAGCCGAATAGTGCTGCTCTTAATAGCATGTATGGCCATGCGCTGCTCGTATGTGAAGTTTTGTGAAGTTTTTATGGACTTGGTGATGCGCATGAGGGCAGTGTGCAACGCAAGTGGTTGGGCTCTGCTCATGTGGGCGTGGTAATGCACATGAGGTCAGGGCGCAGCACAAATGCATGGGTGGGCGCTGCCCATATGGCTGGTGTGACGCGTGCATGGTGCATCACATATTAGCGGGCGTTGCTCAAATGGCTGGAGTGATGCGCATGAGGGTTGGGGACAGCACAAATGGGCGGCCCCTACTCTTACAGGCGGGCTCTTACGCACGAGCATAGTGTGCATCACACATAGGCGGGCCCTGCTCATATGGCTGGAGTGATGCGCATGAGGGTTGGGGGCAGCGCAAATGGGCGGGCGCCACTCTTATCATGGGCGGGCTCTTACCCATGAGGATAGTGTGCAACACACATGGGCGGGCGTTGCTCAAATGGCTGGAGTGATGCGCATGAGGGTTGGGGGCAGCGCAAATGGGCGGGCGCTACTCTTATGGGCGGGCTCTTACCCATGAGGATAGTGTGCAGTGCACATGGGCGGGCGCTGCTCATATGGCTACAGTGATGCACATGAGGGTTGGGGGCAGTGCAAATGGGGGTGCTGATGCGCATGAGGGTAGCGTGTAGCGCAGATGGGGATAGTGTGCAGCGCAAATGGGCGGGCGTTGCTCATATGTCTGGAGTGATGCGCATGAGGATAGGTTGCATCGCAAATGGGGGTGCTGATGCGCATGAGGGTAGGGTGTAGCGGCGATGGGTGGGCACTACACAAATACTATAGATGAGGCGATGCGCATGAGGGTTGGGGGCAGCACATAAGGGCGGGAGATGCGTATGAGAATAGGGTGCAGCTCGTATGGGCAGGCGCTGCTCATATGGACTGGGTCATGCGCATGAGGGTAGGGTGCAGCGCATTCTGCACATGGGTAGGGCACCGAACGTGCAAAACTGACAGGGCCAGCTATGTCTCCAGCTCCAGTTTTAAGGGCAATGTCACAGTATATTACCGTCTACGTGACAGAACCGTTTGAACCGCCACTAGCGGCCACGGAGCCTCCGCAGCTTCTCTGCGGAGTCTCCTGATTTGAACTGAGACCTAGAAACTCGCTAACGCAGGGTGAGGTGCATAATTTACCGTACTCTGAATTGGGCCTGCCGGGTCCCTATATCCCGGCAATTGCCCAAACTAGTTACTTCGTCCCTTTCTAAAGGACAGACCTCTATTGTAACAAGCTCCGGCCGTCATCCTTGAATGAGACCTTCAGCGTTCCCATAAGTCAGTACCTAAACTCAAGTCAAGCCTATATCAACTAACCTCCGCTGGTATAGCAGGAGATAGAATCCTCAGTTGAGGACCGAGACCTCTGCCGAAGAAGAAGTACGCAGTCTACGTCCCGGCAACCTCACCGCGCGTCGCGCGGTAAGTGCCCCTTTACATAGCCCAGCTGGATCGCGCCCAGACGGCCAGGAGGCCTGCACTCCCTTAGCCAATTGCTAGTCTTACATCTTCCAGCTTCATAGCTTAACTCGCTGAGCACTCGCAGCCAGTGAGTAGTCACTGAGCCTGCCCGTAGGCTTCCATCACTGTAGTGAGGAAAGAAGTCCGCCACGGACCCGAAGCGCACATCGCGTGTCCTTTAGAAAGGGACGAAGTGGATCTAGCCTAATCAGCCTGATTTGCCAATCCCTGCAAAAGGTGCTTGTGTTGTGGAATTGGAATTTTGTTTGCCAGCAAACGGCCTTGGACAGTGTTTGAACTGCACTTCGCTGAGGAAATCTCCAGAGAGAGATTGCCAAGTTAAACCCTGAGAATCATTGAGCGTGGCAGCCCAGTGCTGAGTCCAGGAGAGGCTTGAAGATTTGGCTGCGGCTTTATACACCCAGCAGATACATTACCTGTGTGATTGAAGATTGTGATCAGGTGGATCCATGCTGTCATCATTGACAGAAGTGAGCTTGTGGATAGAAGATCCAAAGTTTTAAAATTTTTGTGGTGGGCCAAAGCATCCCCGCAGGACCGCAGAGCTGAACGGACACCACGCAAGAGACTACATCCACGCAGGGCGTCGGTGTGACATCTAGAAGCTGCCCAGCTAGAAAGGTGGAAGTGCTGAAGGCGACGAAGGATTCCGCCAGATACCAATTATTTAGCAGAAAAACAGGAAGGCGAAGCCTGACCTGCAAATTGCTGTACCTGCCATCCAGACCTGACTAGCAGATCCTCACCAGGCTGCAGTAGGAACAAGAGGCAGAAGCCTGACGTTAGCAGATTCTGTAGTTGGTGTTGCCAGCACAACTGCAGGACCGTGTGGTTCGTAAATTGCCTGTAGTAATGACAGATGTAGATCTGAATCCTGATAGGCACCAGCACCCTGACGCCCAACGGAGGAGTGGGCGTCTGAGGGGGCTGGAGCCAGGTGTAGACCTGATGGATGCTAGCGATGAGCTCATTGCAGAAGCCCTGTTGGTGGCAGACAAGCTAACAAGGCTAGTGGAACCACCTACAGAGGAATGCAAGGTGCCTGAACCGGACCGCGCCCTGCCCAGAGCGGCGGGGATGCAGGCAGATGGCTCAGTACAGGTGACACGTAAAGGCATCGGTCGAGGGGGTCCAGTGCCCGCTGATTCCAGGACCAGCCTGGAATTTGAGCAGTGGCTGACTCAAGCGGGAACTCCAGAGCTGATCTTGGATCAGGCGGCGGAAGTATCCCAGAGCAGTGATACACGGCGGGGCTGTGAGCCTGAGGCCACGCCGCAGCAGAATCCGCCCAGGGTGGCAAGGGTTGCGCAGCGGATCAAAGATGAGCCAAGCTATCCGGATCAAATACCAGAGGGCGCCACAGCCCCCGGTGGGTTCCGGGGTGGCACCTGCCCAGAAGGGGCTGAGGCCCAGCCAGCGGTGACCAGGCAAGACTCGCAGGTCAGCAAGGAGAGGGAAAAATCAGCTGTGCCGGTAGGAAAGCCTTGGGCTGACCAAATATCCGAGGAAGAGCTGTCAGACCCAGTTCAGGAAGAGGAGGGGCGGCAGCCTAAGGCAGGGCTGCGCCCAAGGCAGCAGCTGCGGCCGCGCAGAGTGCTGGTTAAAAGAGGGGCAGGATCCACAGTCTACGGGACGCCGCTGTCCAGGTTTCCGCCTAGCGTGGGCAGACCTGTGCAGAAATCCAAGGAGGGATCAAGCAGCCAGATGCAAAGAGGCGACAGCCATAAGGAAATCCTGCGCGGATCTTTTCACGATCCATCAAGAGCGCAGGCTACCAGCCCTAGAGAGCCAGAGCGCTCCGGGACAGGGGAAGTAGTGAACGGCGAAGAGGAGTCAGAGGGTCAGATGCAGCCAATCGGTTGGGCAGGAATTTTGAAGTGGGCAACGGACATGTGGAAGCAAGTTTGCTCCAAGACGTTCTTGCATTTCCAGGACCAAGTCACAGCCATTGAGGAGTTCAAGGCCCATCATCTGCGGGGATGGGCAACAAAGGCCATGATGGGTATTCCCCACACATGGCAGGACAGGGCGACGCTGTTAGCCGCCCTTGGACAGGTGTCCAAGGGAAGGGCAGGACGCGAAGCAGCCCTGGCTGTTAAGGCCTTCGCAGATGAATGGTGCAACGAGGTAACAGGAAATCAGGTGGAACCTGGATCCGAGCCAGAGGATGAGGAGGACCAGGCATGGGAAGGATTTGAAACAGCGGTGCAACGGCCGGAGGAGCTCAGGGAGGTCCAAAGGTGGCAGCAGCTTGCAAGGTCCGCGCCAACCCCAACACTCAGATCTGAAGATTTTGAGGTCAGCAGCGAGCCAAGCCTCAGGGGACGGCCAAGGGGCAGGGAAGTGCCCAGAGCCAGCAGCCCAGCCGCCAGCGAAAGGGCGGAGTTGACTAGCGGATCGCTTGCCAGGATGGCAGAGCAAGGCATAGCAACACGCAGAGCAAACAGGCAAGAGTTTTATGCACTGCTGCGCATAGTCGAGGACAAAGAGAACACGTGCCAGTAAACACAGGTGGATTACTTCGAGGAATTCCTGCGGAACAGGCAGGCGTGCACTACAAGAACCAGGCAGGATGAGCCTGCAGGCAGTGTGCGAAGCAGTGGGCCAAGAAGGCAGGAAGCCAGAGAGGAAACGCAGTCTGATTCATATGCCAGGAATTACACAGGCGGGACGCAGCCAGGTTGGCAGGGCCAGGGTCCGCCCAGAGGGCAGGCATACGGCAGGGAACAGCCAAGCCGGCATAGCCAGGAGCCGCCCAGAGGGCAGGCATACGGCAGGGAACAGCCAAGCCAGCAAAGCCAGGATCCGCCCAGGAGACCAACTGAACACAGCGGAGGGACGCAGCAAGATTGGCAAAACCAGGAGCTGCCCAGGAGGCAGGCAGAACCTAGCAGAGCACAACCTTGGAGGCCTGACCCTGACAGCAGACCTAGCAGAAGTGAATCTGAAAGGCCGCCACCAGATGGGAGTAGAAGCTCCGCAGGGAGAGCAGGCAGACAGCCGTCGCGAGAAGATCATGCTCAGGAGGAAGATGATTACAGACATGACAGATACCATTCAGGTCGCAGCCCATCGGGGGGCGGCGGCGGAGGATCTGGGTCACGGTCAGAATCAGTAGATTCGGGACCAGGAGGAGCGGACAGGCGCAGGCCGGGGGCCAGGCAGGAGTCCAGCGACCAGGAAATGAAAAGGCTCGATAGGGAGCAGGCAAGGATGAACCTGCAGCTGCAGCAGCAGATGGTCCTGCAGCTGGCAGGGGTAGCCAAATTCACCAAAATCCCGGCTATCCAAGGCAACGTGCCGGGGTTGGATATGTCGCACCCGGGCGCGGTTGCAACCAGGAAATATTGTCAGGCGTGTGGATATTGGGGATCGCACAACAGGCTGGCGCTGTCAGATGACCCGCCAGCGCTGGCTGTGGTGGCCGGAGAAATAGCTGGGTCGTGCCAGTCGCCATCGGCTATGACAATGCTGGTGAAATCGCTGGTCAAGCTATGGGACAGCAAGCCGGCTAAGGTGGGGCCGCTGATGGTAGCCATCAGGGCGGCGCCCCATGCAGGAGACAGAGCTGCCAAAGAAGCAGAAAGGATCAGGGGGCTGTGGATTGCCCCAGCAGAGGAGCAGTGTTGCGAAGCCTCGCTGCTAACCTTGTGGATCAAGGTAGTTCAAGCAGAAGTGGGGAAGCCAACCTCAGATGAGAGGACAGCCATCTCCAATCTCAGGCTAGGGGTGAAGACCACTCTCGACCCTGACGTCAAGCCAGAGGAGACGGTGGAAGCATTTGCTCACAGAGTACTGTCGACAGCAGAGTTGCTGCAGATCTCAAGGGATGCAGTGGACCATTTCGGCAGGAGGCACTCTGTCTCGCATCTGTTCCATGACGGACTTCCAGCGGTTGCTAAGGCCAAGCTGGGCAAGTTTGTTATGACAGTACCGGGGTACCTCAGCATGACTGATGAAGATCAGATCGCAGTGCTCACACAGCAGGTGGTGCTGTGGGAGAAGTTTGCCCTGGAAATGGGGGACCTGGGAGGCGCAAGCCTCAAACAGATGGCCAGCGGTCCTAGCCAGGGAGAGGTGCAGCCCAACAGAACAAGAAAGGAGAGAACTGGACATTGGTAGATGCGGACGCGCCTTGAAGGGGCAGTGAACCCCGCAGGCTCAGCAGCTGCCCAGCAACAGCGGAGTGATGGTAAACCCAGAGGAGTTACCTGGGCAGATCAATCCGGGGCACCAAATTACAGCGCAGAAGGCGCTGCAGGGGCAGCCAAGGCGTGCTACCAGTGTGGCAGCACGGCGCACCTGGCCAGGGACTGCAGGGTGCCCAGGGCCAGGGATGAGCGCAGGCCTACGCCACTCGCTACAGACATTACAACTGGGCAGGCAAGGCCGCCGCAGCAGCAGTACCCGCTACCGCCAAGGCCACAGAAGGGTCAGACTGCAGGCAGGCCGTACGAGCGGAATCAGAACAACAGGCAGTACCAAAGGCCAGGGCCTGGCCAGGGGGGTCAGGTTCAGCAGGCGGCACACGTGTCGCACCTAGGCAGCCCAACGGGGCAGGCTGAGCCAGAAGGCTGGCACCAGACTATGGCTGAGATGCTCAGCGAGTCTGTGGCGCTAATGACGCAGATTGGGCTGATGCCCAAGCCTGCTGAATTCAAATAGGCGGCTCATATCGCCCGCCCTAGGTCGTTTCTGCCTGAACCTTGCCATGAGGAGGAACCTGAGCGCAGGCTCGTGGAACCCGCCTCCAGGAAGGGAGCAAAGAGGCTGGTTTTGAGTAAATTGGCTGACGATATGTCTGACATCCGCCTGCAGGTGTTCAGACTGAAAGAGAGGCTGACATCGTTGTCCTTCACCACTATGCCCATGGGTTCAGACGACCACAGGGGTGAGGCCAGTAAAGGCAGGCAGGAGAGCAGGGCTGTCACGGCTGCACCCAGGCTGCAGTACTTTAAGAATGACAGAAGCAACCTGGAGCAATGTGTGGGACTTATGGTCAAAGGAAAAGTCCTGGTGGCTCAGAAGGCCCTCATGGACTCAGCATGCTCCTGCCATGTGATCACCGTCAACATTGCTGAACAGTTAGTCGCTATGGGGGCAGAGCTGATCCGTACGGATGAGAAAATCCGTACCACAGACAATGCAGGGGCAGATCTGTATGGGGTGCTCTTTATTTGTGTGGTGTACGGGTACGGTGGGCCCAATGCCATTATGGAACCCACGGTGGTCAGGGTCGTTAAGACGCCACCCGATGCATATGAACACTTGGTAGGGAACCCGGAGTTCCTCAAGTACAACGGGGTTTTGGAGGCAGCAGGAAGGCTGACCTTACGCCCCAGAGAGGGTCCCCAGAGAGTACGGGGGGTCAGGGACCTCACGCTGCCGCTGGTGCTGGCATCCCCAGCAGGGGGGTACCAGGCAGCAGCAGTGGCATGGGCAGGAATCCAGTGCGGATTTGCAGAACGAGAAGGGTGGCCTGCGGCCCATGTCGAGGAAGAACACGAGCCACTCTTACAGCATGCCATGGCCACACACGCAGGTGCCGCCATGAGGACTGACCAGGAAGTGGGACAGAGCCGCGGAAAAGCCGCAGATGCAGGCAGAAGCGCCGCAGATGCAGGCAGGAGTAGCCGTGGGGGCCCACAGGAGGCCCCTTCCAGGCCGCGCCAGCACAGGCAGGTGCAGGCTGCAGTGGCCAGGGAGGGCAAGGTGGAGGCCAGGGCTGCTGCGTCACAGCAGAGCCAGGCGGCAGCACATACAGAAGCCGGTGCTGCAGTATCAAAGGAGACAAAGATGGCGCGCAGGGCAGCGTTGATGCCAGCGTCAGAGAAGGACATCGTAAGGAGGTGCTTGGCGTCAAGCCCAAACCACCCATGCGTCTTGTGCGGAGAGCCAGGCGAGCACTCACCAGAGGAGTGCGAGCAGAGGATACAGGAAATTCTGCAGGATGTTGTAGCAGTCCCCGCAGCCCAGGTGGCATCACCAGGGGCAACACAGCGAGTGGCCTTCGGGGGAGCTGCAGCTGGGAGAGCTGCAATCTCGGGATCAGCAAGGCGCTCGGAGGTGCGAGTACCCGGCAGGGGCGAGAGGGCTTGTGAGGAGCAGCCGCCAGGGCCGCCGCAAGACACCAACTCACGCAGGACCCCTGCGAAGACACCGCCAGATGAGGCAGGGCCCAGCACGCAATCAAGGAGGGCCGATGGTGGCGACGCCCCAGAAGCAGAGGACAGAGCGCGGGGGGTACCGGCGAACCGCGGCCAGGGGGAGCCTGGCAGCGAGGAAGAGGGCGAAGGGCCAGAGGATTCAGATGAAGAAGCTGAGGAGGAGATGCCCAGTAGGAAGTAAAAGCAAGTACTGAGGCTGCAGAACCGGGTGAAGATGCTGCAGCAAGACATCAGGTGGAAAGAGGAGCAGCTCTTACGCCCATGGTAGCACGATACAATACGATGCAATACGATACGATACGAATACGATACAATACGATGAATTGAACGTATCGTATCACTTCAGTGAAAATCATTTTTAGACTGAGCTGATAGCCAGAGTCTGTGGGGTCAAGCTGAGTAGTTTTGACTGAGCTGGATAGCTTAATAGCTGATGGCCTGAGTAAGTTGTGTAGTGTTGAGACTGAGTTGAGGGCCGGCAAAGCATTTTTCGTCCATGCCAGCACAACATGATTCCAGCATTTGTCGGCCGGCACAACAATGGCTAGTGTATCATTTTCATTTACACTGCAACACAGCAGCAGCAGCAACAAAACAGACGTGGGTGCATGGCAATCAAAGCATCAAAGCATAGCAACCAAAGGATGGTTGCATGGCAATCAGGGGCTCAGGGCAGGTCCGTAGGGCAGGCCGGCACTCAGGGCAGGCTGGCAGGGAAATTCAGAGCACCCATGCACTACCCGGCCAGTCACCGAATTATCACCGGATAACTCTGCAATTATATTTACTTTTTAAGCTCACCTTGTCGAGCAGTGTAGTACCGGTACGCAACAGGTTGTAGCCAGGAGGCTTGTAACCAGCTCCGAACGCAGCCACCTTGCGCATCATCCTCTTCCAGTAGCGGTTGCGGGAGACGTTGAAGGGGATGCCGTTGGCGTAGAATGCCATTGCGACTGATAGGTCGACGTCGTCTTTCTGCAACTTGTTGGCGAAGTAAGGAATCGTCCCCGGCGTAGGTGGAATGGGCTTGTTTACACCAGAGCATACGAATTCATTCTTGCATTTCAGGCGTTTCCGCTTGCTGTTTGAGGTAAACTTGCTTGGGTCGCCTTTCTACGGCACTTTTCCGAGGTTCTGACAGTATCTACTGAGGACGTCAACCTCATCATCATCCGACATGGTGCAGCGCTTCGTCGGAGACGAGTCACGTCCCAGTTTTACTAGTGTGTACATCGGCACGGCATACCCTAAATAACGAGAGGGGGGCACTGAGGCTCTACTGTCCATCCTGTGGACTGGACTGGGCTGGGCAGCATCGTATCGTTTCGAATCAACCGTATCGTTTCGTATCATCGAAACGATACGAATACGAAGGCCTAAACATCGTATCGTGCTACCATGCTTACGCCAGGCGGCAGCAACCATCGAATACCTGCGGTTACAGCAGGTCGGGTGGACGTGTCTCCAGGATGCCAATGTGCGACTAACGGAGGTACAACAGCAGTACATCTTGCGTGCAGACCAGCTGCGAGAGCTGTACACCGCCCTTGGAAACCAGCAGGCAGGAGCTGGCTGAGTGCTTCAGGGTAATGCTCCAGCCCGCGCCCGCGCTCTCAGATGAGAGCGGGAATCCTGGCCAGGAGGAACCGCAGGAAGAGGAGCAACAGGCCACTGGTCAGCAAGTACCAGGGGGCAATGACAGGTCCAGGGAGGCCAGAGTGGAGGAACGCGCGCAGCGCGGGGGGACAGCCTCAGATGTTGCAAAGAACCAGGGGACCAGGGAGCGCAGCAGGAGCGCGCAGTGGGCCCACAGCGTAGAACGCCACGGGGTAGTGCCTACACCTGAGGCTAGAACCCAGCGGCCAGACCGCGCGGACAACCAGCCTAGGGGCAGACGGCAGCAGTCACCCAGCAGGAAGCGGGGGAGCCAGCCCAGGGGCAGGTCACAGGAGCGCGGCCCAGGTGGTCAAGCCAGGACATACAGGCGGGAGGAGAGAGAGCAGGAAAACAGGCGAGCCTCCGGCCAGAGTCCGCCGGGCAGGGCCCAGGCAGGGCGCAGTTGGATGGGGGGACAGAAGAGCGGACCCCATGACGGGGGAGTCTGCTTCAAGTGCTTGAAGCCAGGGCACTACGCTAACGCGTGCCCAGAGCAGGGGAGGCCTTGCAGCCAGGAGAGGGCAGCCGCTTTGACCGACTGCGAGCGCCAGCAGGACCAGAGCAAAGCTGGGGAGTCAGGGGGCCTGGCAGGAGCCAAGACGCCTCAGAGGACAGCATGCGGCAAGCCTATGAGGCTGCCAGGGGGATCTCCTACGAGGAGTGGAAGGAGCTGCAGACGGCAGCAGGACCAAGTGTGCTGCCAGGCCCGCCAGGATGGCCGGGGCCGGCAGGGCAGTCAGACGATTCCAGGTGGGCAGGCCAAGAGAAGCACATTTGCCTGATGTCTATCCAAGGGGGATACGGCCAGGACACAGGCGCAGATCAGGTTGAAAGCAACCAGGCAGCAGAGGTGCCTGTAGCCTTCCAAGTGGTGCCAGAGGGGCAGGTGGCCCAGCAAAAACACCATTGGAAGATGGCAGTGGAATCCCTGGCAATGAACCATTATGGTACTATGCCAGCAGGTTCAGCCAGATCCATGGCACACGCAATGGATTTCCTGGGGGACCTCCAAAAGAGGGGGTGCCCAGCCCCGTGTGAGGGATGGCCGGGCATGTTCCAGCGATTCCTGACCAAAGAGTGGGACAATTATGATGCCCAGATGGATGAGTTTGAGAAGCTAGAGCGGGAGGCAGTGCCCCGGCACATAATAGAAGAATGGGAGACCAGTTCCAGTGGGGACGGCTCCAACTTCTCAGAGGGAAGATACGAGCCTCAGGAACCTTTGACATTGCGTGAGGAGGAGGCTGCCTTGTTCTGTCCAGGTACCCCGGAGGGCAACATCGACACAGGCGGCGAGGTAGCGGGAGCAGCCGCCAGGACCCGGGATCCGCTCAGCGCGCCGGTTCGCCACCCAGGGGCCAGGGGAGCAGCAGCTATGAGTCAAGAGGACGATACGGCGGGGCCCGTTAGGACCCACCACAGTACCACCTCTCAGTACAACCCTGGAAGATGGGAAGAGGCGGACAGAGAGCCGCAGCGCAGCCGCAGCAGGGACGGGAGGTTCGCTGCGTGGAGCGAGGATTCCCAGTTCAACCAGGCCGGTGAGGGCCGCCGCGACAGGTCAGGCAGCAGAGGGCGTGTTCGCCCCGGTCCAGAACCGCCGAACCCGCCAGAGAGCAGGTGCTTCGTGCAGTGGTACCGCCTGGGGGAAGAGATGCCAGAGGCGTCGTCTTCGGAGACCATGATCACTCTGCCAGCACAGTCCAAGGACGGGCTGTGCAGGTTGCAGAACCACAGGCTCCTGGAAGGCAGGACGCAGACGTGCGTAAACATAGCGGCTGCCATGCAGGCCGTGGCCAGAATGATTTTCCCGTGGGACGCGGTGACAGCAGTACTGCTGGGCGCAGCACTCAAGGGGTTCATACAGCCCAGCACAAGGATGGCGGATTATATGCAGAGGGGGTGGTCACGGCACCCCATCTACGCATACTGCGTTCACGAGATGGTGGACCTGGCCATCAAAGAAGGCATCACAGCGGTGGACGCAGCCGACAGGGCGCACCCAGACGTGCCAGACAGCATGCGCACCGAGGGGGTGTGGCAGGGCGCGCAGCCAGGGTTCATGCGCACGCCGTGGGCAGAGGCCTGTGTCCATCAGTTGATGGAACAGCCCGCTCTCAGAGACCGCGCTTTCTACGTGCATGTGCAGGCCATAGGAGGGCACGGCAGGGGTGATGGGTCAGCGGATGGAACCTATGACGGGGCAGGGCTGTGCCATTCCGGCAGGCCAAGGCGGTGTGAGGCCACCATTGAGGCGTCAGTCATCATCCCCAGGATGGTCGCAGGTCAAGCTGTACCATGGGGAGTGGCCCCTGGGGAAGCCAGGGCATCCATCCCAGTGCAGCAGCTGGTATCTTACTACTACGAGGAGCTGGAGGAGGGAGAAATGCCCGTTTCCGGGGCATGGATCCACATGCATGCATCGCAAGATGACATGCCAGTCTTCCTGTTCGCAAGGAGCGAAGGGAATGTCGCGATCACCAAGTGCGCATCAGTGGATGAGGCAGAGTTCCACGCACACACACACGCCAGGGGAGCTGACCCAGCCACGTGGGCGGTCATGCTCATGGCGCTGAAGCGGGACCTGCTGCCGGGACAGCTGTCAGCAGCCATGCGGCACGTGTGGAGAGTGGATGATCAGTGGGCACCGGTGGAGGTGACAGACTGCCCCACATGGCCATATGGGAACCAGAGGTCTCCTGCAGATGGTTCCATGTGGGAAGGAGAAGAGGAGCTAGCGCGCTCGCCGTTCGCAGTGGAGCGGTTCAGTTGGAAGCGTGCGTGCACCAGTGGGTGCGTTGGGAGAGGAGAACGTGGCGCGACAACAGGGCCAGCAGCGTGGCGCCTTATTGGCAGGCAAACGTCATGACAGTGCAGCTGTGGAGGCAAACGCACCCGGGAGGGGTGCGCACGCTGCATCCCTTGTTCAGAGGGACAGGGTCAGACACCTACGAGGAGGAGCTGGAGGAACTGAGAAACCAACCTGTGCTGGGGCGCTGGATAGTGGGCAGACATGGATCCCACTATTGGGATCCCGCTGCCAACAGCGACGGACCCATCCAGGAAACGCTTGAACCACCAGAACAGCTGCACGTGGCGTTTGTCACCACACTCGGGGCAACAGCATCCTCTTGGGAATGGCTGGAACCCATGGAGGAAGTGGAGGAGTCAGCACTAGATACGGAGCCCGGGGATCGGGCGGAGCCCCAGACGCCCTAGGACAGTACCGGCAGACCACTTGCAGGAGACCTGGACAGCAGGAACCCAAGGTCCAGCGTGGAGCTTCACTCCCGCCAGGAGGGCACGGGACTGCTAGGAGGGGAGAGCGAAGACCCTTCGGAAGGGCCACCATCACTGGTGCAGGATTCAGAGTCAGAAGAGGAGTGGGGCGCTGACGGAACCCAGTCCCCGGAGAGGATCAGCATCACAAGAGCAGATGTTCGGGATGCGGATAGGATGGAGGATCCAACCGACGCAGGCCCAGGGTCAGGGAGTCCAGGGTGGGGCCTCGAGGAGGAGTTGGTACAGCTGCGGCAAGAGTGGATGACCAGCGTTAGTCAGGAAATGGCTGCGTGCAATTAGAGGCGAAGCATCAAAAGGGAGCTGGAGGTTGGGGCGCGCCAGGCCGCAGTGGGGGTCAACCCGCGGCAGGCAGCAGCCCCACACACCTCAGGCTCAGAGGTTGCAGCAGCCTGTGGAACAGGCAGTGACCGCCCAAGGGATGCCCAGTCCAGCACGCCAGTGCCCGCAAAGGCAAGGGAATCCTGGGGGGACCCAGCAGCGTACAGTACAGGATGCTGGACAGCGGTGCTGAAGACCTTTGCCGACCAGCTGGACCAGCAGAGGAGGCAGGACATAGGCCTGCTGGAAGCAGGCCAGGAGTCCAGCCTGCGGTTCCAGCTGAGAGCGCTGCCAGCACCCGATATGGACCCAAGATTAGGAGGGTACAACCAAGCGCTCTGAAAGGATCTGCAAGAGGAGTTGGCGGGGAAAATATCAGCCCTAGGAAGGACAGGAGCGAAGGGAGTAGCCACTCAACAGCCGTCGGACAGTTGCAGCAGCCAGGCCCCAGAAAGGCAGCAGGCCAGGCCAGTGGGCCGGGCTGGTGGCGCAGCCACGTGGGAGGGCAGCCAAGCCCGCACCAGTGGGGTGGATGACCCAGCAAGGCAGTTTGCCAACGCTCGGGGAGGCATGAGACAGTGCGAAGGGCCAGGGGAGTCCGCGTGGGCAGGCAGCAGCGAGGTTGTGGAGCGCGCCACTCACAGGCAGGAGCAGCTGGCACAAGGCAGCACAAGACAGAACCCAGGAGCAGGGCCAGAAAGGGCCGGTACGGCTTGGGCTGACACAGCCGAGTTGCGGGGGAAAAAGTCAAAGAAGGCTAGGCGACGCGCAAGGAAGGCGCAGGGGGCGGCCGCGGACAGGGACCGTGGCAGCAGGCCGGGAATGGACTGCCCAGTCCTACCACTCAAGATCAGCCGGGTAGACCTGGATATCACGTGGGCCAGAGGGCAGCAGAGGCCAGCGCAGAGTGCAGAGCCACACGTACAGCCCACAGCACACCAGCCACAGGAAAACGCACGGCAGCTGCCAGCTTGCAGAGGACTCCTGACCTGTACAGCATTTAAGGGGATCCTTACAGGAACGCTCCAGCTGATACTGGTGTGGCTCATGCTGTCGGTGTGTGTACCAGGGGCGCGAGCCACCGGGCAGGGAGTACGGGGTGGAGGATTTACAGCAAGCCAGGGGGCTTTTGTGTCCGGTCAAGAGGCAGCAGCGAAGCTTACATCCGGCTGGTTGCGCCCGCCAGCGGTCATCCCTATGGGGGGTGCCGGCAGGGCTGGGGGCGCCTACAGCCAGCAGGAGGACTGGCAACGCAGCAACAGCACTGGCAAGGAAGCGCCGCCCGCGGAGGACGACCCGCACGCGGCGGAGATGATCGACATGTTCCAGCCGGGGGGAGTGGTGGAACCACCCTCGGAGTACGTCAAAACCAAGGAGGGGTGGCTGCTGGGCCAGCACCCCGACTTCACTGCGGAACAGCAGGAGAGCCTTGAGCAGAGCCTCAGGGATCGCCAAGGAGCGTTTGCTTACTCCATGGAGGACCAACCTGGCTACTGCGGCACGCAGGGTGAGTTTACGCTGGCTTTAGAAGACGAGGTCAGTTCGTGCTTTCAGAAGTCCAGGGACATGCCGCCTCCCAAGGCAGCCATTTTTAAAGAAAAATGCCAGCCAATGATACAGGCAGGTATCATCGTCAAGGTGCCCCAGGGGGGGCCTATCAAGTTTGCAGCCAACTCAGTGGTAGCAGCAAAAAAGAGTGCTGAGACGGGCGAGTGGACTGACCACCGCATAGCGCACGATATGCGCAGGTTAAACCTACGTACGGCTAAGCAGGAGTTTGCCATTCCCAGGATGGAGACTATTTTTCAGAACCTGGGTACGGCCAAGATATTCAGCAAGGTTGATCTTAGGTCGGGATTCATGCAGATCCCGATCAAGGCTGAGGACCAGCCTAAGACAGCTTTCTGGATGGGGCCTGAGCTTTGGATGTACACAAAGCTCAACTTCGGTCTGCGCAATGGGCCTCCCTTCTTTCAGCGTATGATGGAAGAGGAAATTGCCAGGGCAGGCCTGAGTGCTTTCTGTGTGGCATTCATTGATGATCTGCTAGTGTACAGTGATACACCGGCAGAACACATCAGGCATGTGGAGCTGATGTTGGACATGCTGCACAATGTCGGGTTGAGGGCACACCCCGACAAGTCCCTGTTTGGGTGTGCGACGGTAGAGTACCTGGGTCACAATGTGTCGGCCCAGGGGCTCAAGCCGCATGCAGCTAAGATAGCAGCGGTTATGGCGTTGCCAGAGCCCGCATCGGTAAAGAACATCCAAGAGGTCATGGGATTCTTGAATTTCTACCGGTGCTACATCCCAGACTTCTCGAAAAAGGCGGCATGCATCAACGCATTGCTGGTCAAGGGGGTCCCGTTTGTGTGGGGGCCAGAGCAGTCGCAGGCGTTCCAGCTGATCAAAACGGAAATGTGTGAGGGCGGTAGAGTCCTGCGCAGACCAGATTACGGCGGGGCACCTCCAGGGGGCAGGTGCCCAGGACGGGCGCCAGTGGTTCATGGTAGCAGGCTGGGAGTGCCAGGATCTTTCGTCAGCAGGCAAGGGGCGTGGACTCGCGGGGGAAAGAAGCAAGTATTTCTTTCCGTTAGTCAAGCTGTTGGGCACATTGCAGATCCTGCAGAAGCCTAGGCCGCCAGCATACCTCATTGAAAATGTAGCGATGCAGTTAAATCAGAAGAGTGCAAAGGCAAGTGTGGATGCTTTTCATGAGGTGTGCAGGATCCTGGGGACACCTGCACTGTTTGATGCGGCGCAGGTGGGGTCTTACGCCCACCGCACACGTAACTATTGGGGAAATATCGCCCCAGCAGCGGATATTGAGTATGTGATTTGTGCATCGGAAAGGCCCCACGGGGGAGTCGTAGACGACATTCTGGACAAGGGCAGCAAGGCCCAGGTGGTCGCATGCCCAGACAATGGGGGGTATCGCATCAATGTGACAGGACAGCCCAAGAGGGTGCTGCCCTGCTTGGTGGCAACTCCCGCATCATATTCTTTCAGGAACGGGCAGAATGGGATGGTGTACAGACCCATGGGAGAACTACAGGAGCCCAATGCAAACGAACGTGAACGTGCCATGGGGTACGCAGAGGGGTCCACATTGCCCCGCCCAGACTTCCCAGAGGCCGCCTGGAAGGCAGCCCTGGGCAGGTGCATGGATTCATGGGCACTAGGAGCATGGCTCAATGTCGCGCTCACGTGTGCTAAAATAATACCAGAGGAGTTAAAACGCAGAGCACGGCTGCAGGGTCCGGACAGGGATCCTGCGCTTGGTGCAACTTTAATGTCCAGCCACTACGCCCTTGCCACCGCAGGAAACGCGTGCTCTGGCAGTGGGGAAGTAAGTAGCCGCGTCGTACAGGCAGTGCCTGGGAGAGTCTGCTGCGGCAGATTGGGCCGACGCAGCACAAGAACCAGGTGGGAACGCGCCTGTGGCAGAAGCAGATGCTGGCAGCGATGTGACAGGGGACAAAGTGGGTGAGAGAGACCCTCCAGGATGTCCTGCAGGGCCATCGGCCAGGGTGGATGTGTGGACAGATGAGCATGTGTTGCGGTTTCTCCGCGAGAAAACACATGGCCCAGGAACAGAGCTAGGAGAGCAGACGAGGGTGCAGCGCAGAGCCGCTCCATTCCAGTGGGAATCCGAGAGGGGAGGAGTGCTGATGAGAATCATGCCCGACGGTAGACGTTGCGTGGTGCCCAGGCCAGAGGACAGGCTGGCAGTGATCCAGGAAGCCCATGCTGGACGGGCCATTTTGGCAGCCACCGCACGGCTTTCATGGTCATGCAGCAACACTGGTGGCGGGGGCTCAGAGCAGCAGTCAAGAAGGTGGTGCAGGAATGTGGTGTGTGTGGCAGGGCCAGGGCGTCCACGTTCAATCACACACAGCCCGACCTGCACCCTCTACCCATTGAAGGGTTATTTTTCCGATGGGGAGTAGACCTGTGTGGACCATTCACAACCACCTCCAGGGGCAATCGGTTTGTGATGGTATGTGTGGAGCATTACTCCAAATGGGTGGAGTTGATCCCCATTCCAAGCAAGGCGTCCGATGTGACGGCCTTGGCTTTCTTTTAAAATGTAGTCGCAAGATTCGGGGGATGCGCAGAGGTGGTGACGGACCAGGGGACCGAGTTCCAGGGTGAATTCCAAGACATGTTGCTGGATTGCTTCATTGATCACCGCACCACTTCTGCCAACCACCCCCAGACAGACGGGCTGTCAGAGAGGGCTGTCCAGACCCTCAAGGCAGGCCTGCGCAAGTGTTGCGAGGAGGGTAGCAGCGACGAATCCTGGGACAAAGTGGTGCCTTGGGTGGCCCTCGGCTTCCGCTGCTCGCCGCAGCAGTCCACGCGCATGGCGCCGTACGAGGTGCTGTTCCGGCAGAAACCCACCTTTCCCTCCAGAGTGGGGGCGGACCTGTGGAACACAGCCAAGGTGGCAACAGCAGAGGAGGCGGCAGACCTGCTCTTGGCCAGAGTGGCCAGGATCAAGGAGGCACTGCCAGTCGCGGGTGAGCATCTGAAAATTGCGCAGCACCGCGACAAGCTGCGGTACGCACGCATTCGTGGGGGAGGGTATGTCCCCCAGGTCAGGCGTTTCACAGAGGGAGATTACGTGTATGTGAGGTACTCATCTGAGCGCCGCAGCCTCGATCCCAAGGCTAGGCCTGAGATTCTCAGGGTGAAGAAGCTGGGGGCGACGGGAACCTTGGTGCTGGAGGGGGCAGATGGCCTCACAGTAACAGAGAATGCTGTCAATTGTTCGCCGTGCCACTTGCCCAATCTCAGGGGAGTGATTGATTTCAGTGGAACCAGGCCCAATAACAGCCTGTCATGCGAGGTGTGCCAGCTGCCTGATCGCGGGGAAGTGATGCTTTTGTGCGATGTCTGCAACACAGGTTGGCACATGGATTGCTTGGTACCGGCACTCGAAGAGGTGCCTGAAGGCGAGTGGGTGTGCCCAAGGTGCACGCCTGAAGACAAGGGAGCTGGGCCCGCTGCGATAGCAGGGCCCGCTACGGAAGCCCACAGTGTGGGGGGCCAGGGGCGGCCTAGCCTAGCAGCCAGAGCGGCTGCCAGAGCTGCTCCAGAGGCCAATGTCATGGACAAGCCTGAGGTGGAAGTTATGGCCACCAACCCAGCAACAAGGCAAATGGAGCGGGGCATCGCAAGGCCAATGGCGAACGGGTTGTACGACATCTCGTACACCACTGGCAGGGGAGAGGCCAATGTCACCCCGAGGGCAGTTGCGAGAAGGGCTAAGGTGGCCAAGGAAGTAGCAAAGGAGGAAGAGGAGTCAGTACTTGAAGGTTCTACTGAGACCTGATCCTCAGGGAAGGCCAAGCCCAGAGCGGCAAGGCCGCTGAGCACGTGACGTTACCAGCAAGGAGCGGGCAGACGTCTTCATAGCAGAAGAGGCCTTCAGACGCAGCACGGCTCGTCTGAAATTTGTTTCTCAAATAACTGTAGCAGCAAAGTTGCAGTAGTACATATGCTGGATATGATGATGGATGAAGATAATTGGTCAGTTCGTGTGTTGATAACACAGCGGGGGGCAAATCCCGCTGCTACGGCGCACATTTCCTGTGGCCTTGAAGACCAGGTGTCTATGGCGCAGTGGGGCGAGAGCAGCGGTTATTCGTAGCCTGCCCTGATGAATTTGGAGAGAACTCTGTTTGCTACCCAGTAGTGGGCTGAACAGTTAGGATTTGTAGGATTCCGCGCATGTGCGCATCAGCAGCTGAACTCTGTGGAATTTTTCGTTTTGAAGAAGGCCTGAACCAGGCAGATTTTGCTAAAACGATTTGGGCTTCTACGTACATATTTTCCAGAAGTTTCTTTCAGTACCACCCCTTTTCCGGCTCCCCGCGCATGCCTGGAGGGCTTCACGCTGGGGAGCGGGGGGCGAGTAAAGTAGTAGGGGCGGTACCCACGAGACAGGGACACCCAGTCAGGCCCTAGACAGGAAGACTCTCCTACTAGGGCTGTGCCTTTCTTATCTTGTTAACAGCTCTTGTATGTAGTACAAGGAGCCTGAGTGTACGGCGCTGTACCGTATTTGTGAGTAGAGGACGCCTCTCTAAGGCATCCTGACCGGAGTTCACGGTATTTACCATAGTATTGCAGTTACTGCTTTATGGTGCGACAGTTGTCACAGTATATTTCCGTATACGTGACAGAACCGTTTGAACCGCCACTAGCGGCCACGGAGCCTCCGCAGCTTCTCTGCGGAGTCTCCTGATTTGAACTGCGACTAGAAACCCGCTTACGCAGGGTGAGGTGCATAATTTACCGTACTCTGAATTGGGCCTGCCGGGTCCCTGTATCCCGGCAATTGCCCAAACTAGTTACTTCGTCCCTTTCTAAAGGACAGACCTCTATTGTAACAAGCTCCGGCCGTCATCCTTGAATGAGACCTTCAGCGTTCCCATAAGTCAGTACCTAAACTCAAGTCAAGCCTATATCAACCTCCGCTGGCATAGCAGGAGATAGAATCCTCAGTTGAGGACCGAGACCTCTGCCGAAGAAGAAGTACGCAGTCTACGTCCGGCAACCTCACCGCGCGTCGCGCGGTAAGTGCCCCTTTGCATAGCCCAGCTGGATCGCGCCCAGACGGCCAAAAGGCCTGCACTCCCTTAGCCAATTGCTAGTCTTACATCTTCCAGCTTCATAGCTTAACTCGCTGAGCACTCGCAGCCAGTGAGTAGTCACTGAGCCTGCCCGTAGGCGTCCATCACTGTAGTGAGGAAAGAAGTCCGCCACGGACCCGAAGCGCACATCGCGAGTAAAGTAGTAGGGGCGGTACCCACGAGACAGGGACACCCAGTCAGGCCCTAGACAGGAAGACTCTCCTACTAGGGCTGTGCCTTTCTTATCTTGTTAACAGCTCTTGTATGTAGTACAAGGAGCCTGAGTGTACGGCGCTGTACCGTATTTGTGAGTAGAGGACGCCTCTCTAAGGCATCCTGACCGGAGTTCACGGTATTTACCATAGTATTGCAGTTACTGCTTTATGGTGCGACAGCAATTGCAACTCTGCAGAAAGGCATGATCCCAACCCAAGGCCTGAGGGCATTAGTCCTCTGCCTCAACTGCCAGGCCAAGGGCCCGGGTGTCAGTATCTGACCCTGCTTCGCGTGACTCTGAAGTGCCATCACAATTCTCGTGGCCCTACGTTATAAACCTGCATGTACAAGGCTCTTCGGGTGCCGTCGCGATCGTCTGAGCATATGTCAGTAGCGCCATTCTTCCTTTTTCCCACCATATTCACCAAAATCAGCCCACAAAACGACACGAGATGGGCACATGTGAGCATATTAAAACATATTGGCGTACCCAGATGCCTAGGATTGAGGCAGGAGAATAAACTCTGTGGGCACGCCCTGATAATTCCTGGGCGGCTTTCGAAAGTTGCCTTGGCACTTCCGAACCCACATTTGCACCCGACTCAGCACTTCCGAAGTGTGTCCATAAGTCGGTTCTCTGTATGGACGTTGGGCGATCTTTAATGTGGTTGAAAGAAATCTGGTATACGAACGGTATTTGAGTTTGAGTGACAGACTTATCTGCGTTATTAGTCACACTCTCCTTACTGAGCACGAGGAGGGTCTTTCAAGTCCCTCCGGAGAGTGAGGGTCGACTGGCGTTGCCGGACGGCAGATTCGGACCCCCGACCATGTGCTGTGGATGCCATCAGTGTTACGGTATACCACTGGACCGCTTGAAAGAAAACGCCTGAGCGTGGCTTGAGGAATACGAGATTTTAAATGCCGTTCACATTACTACCTTGGAATCCATCCAAATTAACAGCCCACATCTAATACGGTGCTTTCTAATGTGTCGTAAAACGCCTTAAGGTCCGCGCACCCCCCCAAAAAAGAAATTGTTTTTCGGCCGCGCACCCCAAAAAGAATTAAAAAAACGGTCGCGCAGCGACGAAATTTTAATTTAATTTAACGGCGCGCAGCACAAAATTTAATTAAACATCGCGCATCACCGAAATAATTTAAATTTCCGTCCTCGCAGCACTTTCAGCCAGTACTGTCAAACTCTGTTACAACGCTTGAAGCCAGCAGGACCCGCATACCGTAGCCTCCCTTCCCTTTCCTCCGATCATTGCTGGCCTCAGGAAGCGTGTGGCTATTGGTGCCCGGGGTCTCAGTGGTACTACGGAACTTGGCAATCCACCCTGAGGTCTGCGGTTCGAATCCTGTCCATGTTCAGCACTTCCAGCTAGTTGTGCTCATCTTAGTCATCAGTAGTGTTGCTGTGCATGGCAATTTGAGCAGACTTGACAAGGATGGCTGAACGGATGCCGAATCAAACAGTCGCGCGCTAGGGCTCCATTTTTTTTTTTGTAAAAAGTGCTGTTTTTAATTCATACCGCGAACCCCCAAAATAGTTTTTTGGGCACCTGACTGACGCTCCCCACAACGGAAATTTTGGAATTAATATTAGCGGGCAGCTATGTCCGCGCACACCTATAATTATTTAATTACGAGCGGAGTAAAAGGCGTTTCACGGTAACACGGTACATTTGAGGATTACCGTTTTACATTCGAAAGCGCCGTATTAGACGTATCTGACATTACACCCCCCGCCGTAGGTTTTTGAGGTAACCAGACGTCAAACCACGAGGTTTTATAAAACCCTGACAGGCCCTTGACAGCTGTTGTACCGTACATGAAGTGTCGGAGCCAGAGAGGTCTCTCGTCGTAGCGTATCCCAAGGAATACGTCACACGCGATACATACGTACATGATGCACCGGATGATGCACCGGCGCAGTGGCGCACCGCCTGCCCTCTGCCGTGCCGGCCACCGTATCATTGATTAATTGTGTCGACTACCCTGCGAGCTTACCGTGCGTTTTAAATCGAGATATATCGATATGCCCAGGTGGAAAAGGGCCTCGTACATTCGTAAGGCAGTAGACAACCGTGCGTGCTGCGTGCACACTCACTGGATTCCAGTGGCTGGAATTATCTGTTCTTGTTGAACCCGTAAATGTTTAGTCCAGAGGGCGATGGATAGAGAAGGGTGCATCGTTCATTTGTTATTTTGTTCCCCTTGGCGTATCAGCAACTGGCCGCCTGGAGTGCCTGGACAGGGGGCTGATACAGGCACCCACACGCCCGAGCCTTACTTCATTAGATGCACACAGCCACACACAGGTGTCACGTGATCGCCATAAGGGATCATCGACTAGGTTATCTGTGTGATAGGAAGAAGTCGCATCAAAGCTTTGCTTTTAAGTTTTAAGGAAGTATGGCAGGCCGGGGTTGCTATGTAAGAACCTTGCACAGCTAGCACTGCAATGGCACTGAGCCGCTCTGGACTCTGGTGACATACACATATCATAACGCAAAGCCATGCGGCTCATGACTCCCATGTCACTGTCTTGTGGTTGTGTTTTAGTTGCTTGCCCAGGAGGATTAATGGTTTTCGCTCGTTGTCAGTCCTCGTGTACCGCTATGTGTTCAGTCAAGTGCTTGTACCGGTTTCCCATTTGTACGTGTCCCATGCATCAAATGTGATGCTCATCTGGACGGTAAACTTCACAGGCAGGGATTAACATGAGTCAGTTTTTCATTACACTATAATCAGGCCACTCAGTCAACTCAGGTGCAGCTGAAGCTCTCTGACTTGCAGAGAGTTTGGACTTGCTTTTTCTCTCTCCGTTTCGAGTGATTTTGTGTGTGTGTGTGTGTGTGTGTGTGTGTGTGATTTTTTTACAGTCCAGCAGAGCATCCCATTCGATGCATGGGACACGTGCCCGTCAACCGGTACAAGCACTGAAATGAACTAAGACAGCGAGCGGAAACCCAGTCAACAGATGCTTGCGGCCCACGCCCCTAGGGGGGCGTAGTTTTTTCTTTCTTCCTTTCTGGTGCACATGCGGGACGCCTCAGTCCGAGTGCAGCCAGAGATGGTCCTCTAGCCGCTGCGACTCCTTGCCGACCACCTCGTCGATCTTCTTGCCGTTTTTATAAAAGGCAAACGTCGGGCTGTAGCGGATGGACTGCAACATGAGGAAATTGAAGTTGCACATGCCTTAGAGAGGGACCCACACACAGTCATACACACACACACATTTGTATCGCCCGGTGGACAAGAAAGTCACAAATCTGGGGGAGAGGGTAAGAAGAAATATAACTAGTTCTACTTGGGACATGGGAGTGAAGGAAACAAAAAAACAGGCCTCAGAGAGAGACACACGCACGCACACCTTCTCGTCACCCAATGGACCGCAAAGAAACTCATACACGGTCGATGAGATCAGGGCATAGTTTTCACTCCCAAGCCCCCTTGGGGTCCTGAACCCTTAGCCCCTGAGATCTGAACCCTAAGCCCCCGAGGTCTGAACCCTCAAGACCTGTTATCTGCTTGAAACACCTTGGCCATGAACCCTTCATTCGCCCCCGAGGTCTGAAGTCTGAACCCTTAGCCCCCTGACCTGAACCCTAAAAGCCCCCGGGGCCTGAAACCTTAGCCCCCGGGACCTGAACCCTTAACACCTGATATCTGTTTGACCCACCTTGGCACGTTCTTTCATGTAGTCAACCTGGGCCACGGCATACGGCATGCTCTTGTACTGCAAGGCACGCAGCGCAAATCAAGGGGGGGAGGCATTCTTCACATTTCAAAGCTCGATTCTTTTTACCTTGGATTGGGTGGGCACAAATAAATCTGCAAACCCAAAAAATGTCAGCCGTTTTTTCCGCCACTGTTCATGCCGGGGCGCTCCAGCAATAACTCAGCTACAACACAACTACATTCATTTTCCGCCACTGTACATTCTGGGGCACTTCAGCTTCAACTCAGCTACGTCGTTGCCAGGGGGCCCAGGTGCAGCGATTCCTCCTCCTGTCTGTTGCATGTTACTGCCCACACCTGTCCGGTGTTGGCATTGGATTCCTGCCATCACCAGGTGACTGAATGCAAAAAATACGGTTTTGCCCCACCTGAACCGCCAGCTCATGAGGCTGGACAAAGGACAACAAACTATTGATCCCTTTGCAGAATGCTGTTGGCGCCGACTTTTTTTCGCGACTCACAGAGCTCATTAGGCTCGTGGGCTGGCATGGCGAACCGCGGCCGCGTGCATGCCGTGCCCATTCTGCCGGGCGTCAACGACGCGGCGATTACAATGCCGGATCTGGGAAGCGACTGGGTGTGGTCTCATGCACCTGTGTTATACCCTCATGTGGCCCAGGCCCTCAACATCAGCCGGGCGCAACCGGATGCCATCATTGAGTGGCTCGAGGCCAACTGACTTTATTTTTTAGCAGCCCCTGAGGTTTTGGAACAGAATTTATCAGAGACTTAATGATGACGTTGTGAAACCCCTCAGTTGGAAAGTCGTGATTTGGCATAGGCTGGTGTAGTGGTGTTTTCACAGTGTACCATATTTCCGAAAAATGGCAAGAGTCTTTCCATCCAGGCTGATCACCCTGAGCTATGATTTGTCTTCTGTTATTACATGTGAATACTTGCCTGAGTGATCTACGAGTTCAGTCAAGAATCAATGGCTTTCCTGCGTTTCTAGGGATGTGCAACATGCGGTTGTGGAAGTGAGTGCATGCTATACGTGAATCAAAATGTGCAAGATTATAGACGTCCATGTTCCCCAAGTAGTTACAGGTTAACACCACGATTACAATTGATGATTATCCTGCAGGCCTCGGCCTTGAACCGTCCGTACGTCTGGGTCGAGATGGAGGATAGACAAGCTTATTGGGTACATTCGGTTGAAACGTGTTTCGGTACCGGCTAGAAAAACAATCCACAGCTAATGCAGCCCTGGTTGAGCACGCAGTCAGGTCTAATAAATAAACATAGCACTTCACAGTCATAATGGCATCCGCATCAGTCTAGGTTGATGAGACGCATGGCAGACCTGCAGATTGGGGACATGCGGCTGAAACGTGTATGGGTAGCCAGCAGCTAGAAAAACAATACACAGCCAATGCTGTACTGGCTGAGCGTGCAGGCAGCTCCACAAGAGAATCATGATACCTGTTTGTGAACAGTAGACATCCGCATTAGACTAAGGTAGGTTGAGAACTGAGACACATCACAGACCTTGCATGAGGATGACATAAGCCTGTGTGCATGGTACAGTGCATGACCCTTGGGGCCATCTCAATGTGTCTCCGTCTCTGTGCCTGGATGAATGAATCGGATTATTATCTAGGCATGTCATGTATTTATTGGCTTATTGGTATGTATCTGTGGCTCTTAGAATGTCAGAGATTAATCGGTGCACTGAGCAGTGATGCATGTCATAAAGCGCAAATTCTTAACGCTGCCGATGAGGTCGTTCGCATTTTTGCAAACAATGATCATGACATTATAATCTTGCCGCTGGCCTCAAATGCCACCCTGACGGCAAGCTCGCCCCTCCCGTCCATCTGGATGAGGCCTACGTCGCGCATCGCATCTGCGACGGCAGGGAGTTGCTGACGGGGAGTGCTGTGGCGGTAGAGGCAGCGATGAAGGCATACTCATCATGGACTGCGACATTTCTGTTGTACTGGCCCAACAGTAGCCGCCATAAGCGGGCCAGCAGCCCCTCTCCCGCCCCTGAACTGCCAAAGGGCGTCCCATGCAGTCTGCCGCTTCCCCATGCTTCAGCTTCCTCGCTGTGCGGCTGGGCATCCCCAGCGACCTCTCTGGGCCCCTCCCCTTGAAGCAGTGCGGCCCCTCAAAGCCAAGCCAGGAGTGAGGCTGGCTCTGGCGATGAGGGAGAGGAGGAGGAGGGTGCTGTCGCAGGTGGCTGGAGGTGGCCGGCCTGCAATAAGGGGGGTTCACCGGCCGTAGGCCAGACCTGAAAAGCCACTGCACCAAGAGGTCTTGCGATGCTGAAAGGAGCGACGCTTTAACAAAGTTCATTGCATCCTTACAGGTCCATGTTTGGTCGCCATCGGCCCAGTGGTGGCCGCCATCAGCTGCCCAGCCAAGATGTGCACTGAATGAAACACTTGCATTTGTCGCGGCTGGAGACATTAAGGCAGGGAGGGACTGATGGTCACTGACACTTTCAGTGTTTTTTGCAGTGGTTACCGCAACACTTTCAGTGTTTTTTGCAGTGGTTACCGCAACACTTTCAGTGTTTTTTGCAGTGGTTACCGCAACACTTTCAGTGTTTTTTGCAGTGGTTACCGCAACACTTTCAGTGTTTTTTGCAGTGGTTACCGCAACACTTTCAGTGTTTTTTGCAGTGGTTACCGCAACACTTTCAGTGTTTTTTGCAGTGGTTACCGCAACACTTCCAGTGTTTTTTGCAGTAGTTACCGCATCACTTTCAGTGTTTTTTGCAGTGGTTACCGCATCACTTTCAGCTACATTTCAGCTACATTATGGCCTACGGCCACCAGCCCCTGGCTCGGCCAGCCCTGCTGATTGGGCCGGCCGGCCGGAGGCAGGTCCAGGTTTGGTGTCCATCGGCCCAGGGGTGGCCGCAGCACGGCCCATCCAAGGTAGTCCGGTAACCACTGGAAAAAAAACTGATGGGCAGGCTCAAGCTGTGTCCAAGAGAGCTAGCATAGCCAAACGCTTGAGCGAACACAGCCACGGGCAAGTAACGGAGGGGCGCAGCGAGCAGCTGGATCCTGCAGTTTCTGGTCGCGTGCTTTCTTGCGAGCCTGGTTTTGAATTCGAGATACACAGAAATAAAGTCTGAAAGGATGCGCAGGCTTGCCGCGCAGCATGTGCGCATTCATGCTTATTTGTTCAAATTTAAATATCCGTTGCTGTAGATGTGCTGTGCCCTCCCTCAGACCAGTGGCTAACATTGTTGAGGGGTGAAGGATGTGCATAACATGACAAAACAATCATCGACCGTCGACACCACTTTTCAGTATCAAATTGGGGGTTTGGATCGATTGTTTTTGCCCCAGGATCAGCAAAAATACTTATTTTATACCGGAAGAAAGGCCGTTGAGCAACGCCGGTGCGATCTGATGAATGAATGCATCCATGTCACCAGCTGCATGTCACCAGCTGCATGTCACCAGCTAGGCCTCACACCTTTTTGCTCAGGGCGTAAAACGTCGGGAAGAACTCGTGGCACTTGACGCACCTGAGCTCAGGGAACAGCGGAGCATATGCCATGTGTTAAGTGCTTTGGTGCTATGTGCCGTGTAAACATCTAACATGTGCCCATGTGTGTCAAGGTGCCCATTTGCCATGTGCCATGTGCCCATGTGTGTCAAGGTGCCCATTTGCCATGTGCCATGTGCCCATGTGTGTCAAGGTGCCCATTTGCCATGTGCCATGTGCCCATGTGTGTCAAGGTGCCCATGTGCCATGTGCCATGTGCCCATGTGTGTCAAGGTGCCCATTTGCCATGTGCCATGTGCCCATGTGTGTCAAGGTGCAATGTGACAAGGCATTTAAGTGTGCCTCAGCTGCAATTCAGTATTAGCAAGGTCTACGACCAGAAAATCAGGGGTAGGAAGCCACCGGCCTAATGCTAGTTAAGGGTTTTATTGCCAGTGGCCCAGTGGTGGATCCCCAGAGGCCTGCCAAAGGTGGCTTAGAGCAAACTAAGTGGACATCCTATTCATTCAGTTTGCACCATTTTATTCCGTTCGTTTATTTAGTTTTCCTTGATAATTCCATACAAACAGTCACACGTGCCACAGGGAATGCAAAATTTTCTTATGCATTTGCCCCTGTTCCTGCTCTGAAAGTCGAGTCTTACCATGTGGATCCGAACTGGACGAGGGCCTGAACGCACAAAACGCGACAAGAAGAAAAGGTTATGAAGTCATCCCGCGCCATGACACAACACAGTCCCATGCAGCCTACGACATTGCATTTCAGGGCGCGATAGTCTGGGACTATTTTGCTTTGTGCCAGCCGAACTCTTCATTATTCTTGACTGTTAATTCTTTGATTGTCTTGCCTACGTTCGGTGACTAGTTCCATGCCCTCCAGACCATGCAAGGTGCAAGGCCCAGGCCAGCTCAGGGCGGGCTGAGCAATCACCGTGCAAGACAATGCAGCTTATAAATATGTATGCATGCATGCACGCATGCATCACCTTTGCATGGCAGGCCATGCAGGCCGCTTCATATTTTCGTTTACCCACCGTCCGGCTCTTGTTCTCGTTGATGAAAGTATCGTACTCCTCGTCTGTTCGCAGGCCTTGCATGTGCGGGGCAATCTGAGAGGGCTGCTGCTTAGTGGGAGGCTGCAGCCATCCCGTCTCTGCCGCCATCTCCACACGAGAAGGTGGCGAGAAAGGTTTATCGGTACCCCATGCCAGCGCCATGCATCAGCTAGCGGCCTAGGCTACAAGTGTGCCTCCGCACAGCGCCCGTGTTGCTTGAATCACACTGGTTCGGACTAGCACCCGATTACAGACAAACGTAAGACTAATCACGCATAGCGCCCGCTTCGCGTGTAGGTATCGTGATAGTTCACACTTGTTCGCACTTTTGGACAGCGAACGCGAACTTGCGACCAATTGGTAAATCTGTAAATGCCTAGAGATGCCGGACGGGGGATGGAACTCCTAGTACAAGGAAGATGAACGAGCCATGCGAGCCGCAATCCGCTTCCCTTCACTCCTCGCGCGATGCCTCCTGCTGCTCTGGATCCAGATATCCGGGCCCTTGCTTGCTTCGGAGGCACGACAGCAGCTGTCGGCCAGCCGCGCCCGCATACCAGTCGATTTAATAGGTTGGAATGTGAAAGCGGCGCGAGTATTGAGGCTCGAGAATTCCACGCGGCTGTGGGAGCGATCCGACTTAGATCTGGCTTTGAGTGTTGTGGACTTGGAGCAGATGCGGCCGCTCCTGGATAAGCTCAACCGCGGTTCGCCCATCACAGTCGTCGCATTTGGGGACTCGATCACGAAGGATATGGGTGAGTCGAAAGCGATTCAGCTGTCCAAGGTCGGGACTAGTCTGGCACAGAATGCACTCCTTGTTGCATGCAAGAGCCTTGCATGTGGGTTGCGTTGCCTGCTTCACACTTTGTTAAGTCCAAGCAGAAAGAATGCACTGCTGTATGCCCTGCTTACACTGTTACGTGCCTGGCATGCGTCTAAAGGGATCAGTGTGAAAAAGAATCGACGCGCAACAGCCTGCCGGGGGTGGGCGTGGCCGGAGGGGGGGCGAATTTCGACACGGGCGGCGGTTGGAGGCTGGGGGCCTCCCGACGTGGACGTGGCCGCTGGTTTGGGAACCCATTTGGCAGCCGATTGTTGGGTTGCTTAAGATTTGGCGCTGCAAAGACGTTACACCTCCGGGCCCTGCTCAGTTTAGGGCTCGGCCGAGTGGGCACGCAACTGTTCAGTGGGGGGAGAATGGGTCCTGAGAGAGGTAAAAGGGGGAATCAATTAAAGAAACAGAAGAAAGGCTGGAAAATACAGGGATACCCAGTCTCTGAAACGTCAACGCCGGCATCTGTCTGTGCTGGGGCATATACGCTTATATAACCAGTAGCAGAAATATATACCGTAGTCACTGACGTGTTACGTTGTTTTCGAAGATCGTTGTTGCTTACGAAATCGCTGTTTTGGCGATTTTTTTGACTCGAAGCCCCTTCACTTAAAACTTTCCAGTCAAAAACATTTGCACTATTGATTTTGTTGCTCCCTGAGCAAAGATCAGAACAACGAAAAACGTCCGAGACTACGGTACGCTCAGAAACCAGTAGCAGAGATAAATATAAAAATCAAGAAAGTGTGCATCCACAGTGACTTTCAAAAAAAATGTGCAGCCACTGTCCCGTTCCGAAAGAGTGACTTCAAGAACCCCGTGATCACGTACCAAAAACAGTGTTGACAGATTTCGTTTTTGGCTCACAGAATAACATGTCCATCTTTTTCGGTTTGTTACTCCTGCAAGTGGAAAACATTGAGTGGAAAAACCCTAAAATCTTACCCAGGTGGCTGACTGGCTGCTACAGCGCAACGAGGTGCACCTTCAAAACTAAACCCTTAGCACAGGTGGTTGCTGCCAGCGTGACGAGGCACACATGAAACCTCACAACTTAAAACCCACATGGCTGCCGCCAGCGTGCCTAAGTGCACATGCAACCGTGAACCCTGAACCCTAAATCCAGGTGGCTGCTACCAGCGGTGCGAGGCACAAAATTGCACATGACACCCTTAACCCTTAACCCAGGTGGCTGTTACCAGCGGGACGAGGTGCACATGAAACAGACCGTGCACACACCCAGCATGGCCACCGAGGGCTGCGGCTTCGCCACCTCGCCGCTCGGCTGGCTGTCCATCTTCATGCAAACGATCAACGCGACGTGGCCGCACCCCGACCACATCCTTGTCAACCTCGGCGTCCCTGCGTCGGCCTTCTTCAGCTTTGCGTACCACGTGTGCATTGAGCCGCTCCTGCCGGCCGGAGCGGATCTGGTGGTTCTGGAGCACCTGCCATATCTGGAGCCTGTCGAGGTGACTGCTGGTAGTAGGGCACGCCAGATCACCCTAGGGAAATGGCCAGGGCGGGGTTACTATTGGTTGAATTCGGACCGAGAGAAGTTTTTAAACCCTTCAACCTTCACCCTGATTGGGATCCAGGGTTTAAATCCGGGTTGGGCAGCAGGGTTGGGAACCAGGGTTGGGAACCTGGTTGGGAAGCAGTATTTCAACCCTAAACCCTAAAGAAGGGCCTTTGGGCGGTAACCACCGTACTAGATTCCATGGCAGTGCCAACCTTGACGGGGCTAGTGCCGATATCCCTCAATTTACCCAGGCAAAATAAGCAGGTACTGTGCTGCACCAAGCCCTTCCGGTCACAGGTTGGGTTGTAGCTGAAGTGTGGCTGAAGCACCCTGGATCAAACACAGGTGCGGGTCTCGTGCGTCCAATCCGTTACAGGGTTTAAGTCCTTGAAACGCTAGGGTCAGGGTTGAATCCTTGAAACCCTAGGGTCAGGGTACAATTATTTGAAACCCTAGGGTCAGGGTTAAATTTTTAAAACCCTAGAGGCAGGGTTAAATCCTTGAAACCCTAGGGTCAGGGTTAAATTCTTGAAACCCTAGGGTCAGGGTTAAATCCTTGAAACCCTAAGGTCAGGGTTACAACCTTGAAAGCCTAGGGTCAGGGTTACATCCTTGAAACCCTAGGGTCGGGGTTACATCCTTGAAACCCTAGGGTCAGGGTTAAATTCTTGAAACCCTAAGGTCAGGGTTAAATCCTTGAAACCCTAGGGTCATGGTTAAATCCTTGAAACCCTAAGGTCGGGGTTAAATCCTTGAAACCCTAGGGTCATGGTTAACTCCTTGAAACCCTAGGGTCAGGTTTAAATCCTTGAAACCCTAGGGTCAGGGTTAAATCCTTGAAACCCTAGGGTCAGGGTTAAATCCTTGAAACCCTAGGGTCATGGTTAAATCCTTGAAACCCTAAGGTCAGGGTTAAATCCTTGAAACCCTAGGGTCATGGTTAAATCCTTGAAACCCTAGGGTCAGGGTTAACTCCTTGAAACCCTAGGGTCAGGGCTAAATCCTTGAAACTCTAAGGTCAGGGTTACATCCTTAAAACCCTAGGGTCAGGGTTAACTCCTTGAAACCCTTGGGTCAGGGTTAAATCCTTGAAACCCTAGGGTCAGGGTTGAATCCTTGAAACCCTATGGTCAGGGTTAACTCCTTGAAACCCTAGGGTCAGGGTTAAATCCTTGAAACCCTTGGGTCAGGGTTAAATTCTTGAAACCCTAGGGTCAGGTTTTAAATCCTTGAAACCCTAAGGTCAGGGTTAACTTCTTGAAACCCTAGGCTCAGGGTTAACTCCTTGAAACCCTAGGGTCAGGGTTAAATTCTTGAAACCCTAGGGTCAGGGTTAAATCCTTGAAACCCTAGGGTCATGGTTAAATCCTTGAAACCCTAGGGTCGGGGTTAACTCATTGAAACCCTAGGGTCAGGGTTCAATCCTTGAAACCCTAAGGTCAGGGCTAAATCCTTGAAACCCTAGGGTCGGAGTTCAATTCTTGAAACCCTAAGGTCAGGTTTAAATCCTTGAAACCCTAGGGTCATGGTTTAGTCCTTGAAACCCTAGGGTCAGGGTTAACTCCTTGAAACCCTAGGGTCAGGGTTAAATCTTTGAAACCCTAGGGTCAGGGTTAAATTCTTGAAACCCTAAGGTCAGGGTTAAATCCTTGAAACCCTAGGGTCAGGGTTAAATCCTTGAAACCCTAAGGTCAGGGTTAAATCCTTGAAACCCTAGGGTCATGGTTAAGTCCTTGAAACCCTAGGGTCAGGTTAAATCCTTGAAACCCTAGGGTCAGGGTTAAATCCTTGAAACCCTAGGGTCAGGGTTAAATCCTTGAAACCCTAGGGTCAGGGCTAAATCCTTGAAACCCTAGGGTCAGGGCTAAATCCTTGAAACCCTAGGGTCATGGTTAAATCATTGAAACCCTAGGGTCAGGGTTAAATCCTTGAACCATAGGGTCAGGGTTTAAATATTTGATACCTTAGAAACCCTGAAACAAACCCTGTTGCAGTACCCGTGCGTCCAATCCGTTGCAGGTTTAAAATGCTTGAACCCCCTGATACCCCTAATCCTGAAACAATCCCTGGCGCAGGTCTCGTGCGAAAAATCCATCAGCCTGCTGCGGACGCGCCTTCGGCTCAGGTTCAACAGCCACCGTCTGCCCCCCTTCGTGTTCCTCAACATGCACCGTCTTGCCGACCAGGCCGACCCGGCATCAGAGGGCCTCAAGGACTGCGTGCTGCACGAGCGCGCAAAGTGTGAGGCCGAGTGTCCTGTGAGATTCAAGGGCCGGGTTTCCTCAGACAGCCTGGATTCTCGAGCCGAGACCGAAACAGACGCGGCGGCGCTAAAAGACGGGCTGACGTCCCTGTCCCACGCCAAGCTCCTGCGCGGCCTTGTCCAGCGGAAAGCGGGCGAGCTGCGGGATCCCGACGTGCTCTCCGAGTGCTTGACGCTGTCTAGCTTATACTCTGATTTAGTTCACCCGAGTCACCTCGGGGAGCTGCTGCTGGCGGACGTGCTAGTGAACTACCTGGCTGCTTCCGAGGCGCATTGGCTCTCGCACCCGAGACCGGTGCGGTCAGGCGGCCTGGCCACCGACACATACTTGGATGCCCAAGGCCATGAGACACATAAGAGCGTTACCATGGTGCCGATCATGAGATGCTTTGGCACGACGGGTCGTCCCGCCGCCGTCGAGGCGCCAGGGATGCCGCCGTCGCCGGAGGAGATGCGGGTGGTCCAGTCTGAGGGCTGGGCGCTGGTGGAGTGGGAGAACGGGAAGCACAGGCCAGGGTGGGTGGCAAAGCTGCCGGGCTCGACGTTGCGGCTCGCGGTGGACATGGACTTTGGGGCGGCGCTGGTGGTGGGGCACGGGATGGCCATTCTGGTGGAGCTCACGTTCCTGCGGTCCTACAAGCACATGGGTCAGGCGAACGTGACGTGCGTGTCGGGTTGCTCGTGCAAGGGCTTTGTCTATGACGGCGACGGCCGGGAGAACCACTACTCCTCGCCGTACTCCGTTGACTTCAGGGTTCGGGTCTTGACCGGACCCGAGGGAGCTGTGAGCAAGAGATGCGTTGTCCAGGTGAGCTGCAAGGGTCAGAAAGAAAGAAAGAAAGAAAGTACGCCGCGCAGGTGCGTGAGGGTGAAGAAAACAGTGCGGCATGGGCTTGGGCCGGGTCGGCAGAGGTCAGTTTGATCTTGGGAGGTCTCGTTACGGTTGCAAACGAATGTTTTTACGGTGTCGGATTCGATACCATAGTGCTTGTTTCTGGTTCTTTAGTCAGGCCTTTGTAGGCAGAGGGTATGCAGAGTCTAGTCAGGCCAAAAGACCAAGCCCCCAAACACCGTTGGGGTGTCTATACAAAATAAACGGGTAACTGTTTTACAGCCTGGTAACAGGTTGTCTAAGGTCACACCCGTGTCTCTAGTGGCTGCCATGGCAGCACAGTCCGGCTGAACCTGTGCCGTATCGTTGCACTTTGGTAGTACAATCCGGCTTAACCGGCTATTGCGCCGTATCATGCCGTATCGTGCTACCATGGTGGCTGCATGTGCAGGTGTTAGTGATGAAGGCGACAAGCTCTGGGGAGCACAAGGTCAAGGTGATGCAAATTGCAATCAAGAGCTGGGTGGACGTCTCAAAACTCCGGACCGAGGCGGGAGGGATGACCTTGTTTGGAAAACCCAGCCTCACGCTCGCCAGCGTGTTGGTCGCTGAAAATGTACTATTCCTATCGTTGCTTCCAGCGCTGCTAGGATTCATCGCGGTGCTCGCTTTCAAGCCAGTAGCTGCTACAGCGGTTGACATACCTGCCTACGCTATGGGTGCCATCGCCATATGAAGTTAAGGGGGACGGGATATATGACAAGGGGAGCGGGGTATGATATTATATATGATATGTGACAAGGGGGGAGATGTGGGATAATGCCCCTCCCCAAAGTGCGTGGGTTGAAAAGTAAAGCTTTGGTTGTGCAGAAATTTTTGGTATATATATATATATATATATATATATAAAGGTTGTGAAAGGTAATACAGCGTCCACCGCCAACCTGTCGATGTGCACAATGTTTGGGCAGTGGACACAAGATGGCAGGACAATGCCAACAGCCCCAAAAACTGATGTGGACAGAGTTTTGGCGGTGGTCAGCAAAGTTACGGTGTCGCAGTTTCTCCGCATCCCTGCAAACATAGTCTTTAACCTGTCCTATTTAGGTCTGTGCCTTTTTAGCACGTTACGACTTACGGTACCGTAATGAGGTTACGTTAAACTGACAATGAAACGCATCTTTGAATTTTGAACCACAGGTTGCTGGCAAACTTAGTAGAACCTCAATACCCCCGAGGGGGCAGTTGTCAAGCCCTGTCTTGTCAGATCCGGCTTGGCATCAACTTGGCATTTCATAAGGAAGTCTGACTTCCTACGAGGAGTCTGTGGTACATTGTGCCAAAATCCGGACAGAAAAGTGCACTACCGGTATTGCACAGTGATCTATTTTGTGATGCCCAAAATTGTCAGTGCTCAGCCAAGGCAAGCAGAAAAACATAATCCACAGTTTACTCCCAGCTCAGTTTACTGGCAGCATGTACTTTGCTTCTACAACGCAGCGGTCGCACCAGCAGCACAGCAAGACAGCCCACTCATGGCGGCAGCCATGGCGGCCGACATGCAGCTCGCTGTCAGGCAGGGCACCGACGGGCGCAATTGGTACAGTGATTTGCTGGGTGCCTTGCTGGAGCTGGAGCTGAGATCAGCCGATCCCAAACTGCGTCAAACAGCAACTACAGCCGCTGCCTGTCAGAGAGGTGCTGGCGCTAGTTGATGCAGCATACGAGCGGGCGCAACTGGATGCAGCTGGCAGAGGGGACCCCAGAGATCCTGCCACTGAACACAGGTCTGCGGCTGCCTACCGCACCTGGTTTCAGTCTACAGGCGCTCGTGCTGGCGCAGGCCAGGGGCCGCACCAGCCGAAATGAGTGTGCTTGCTAAAACACGCACGAACTTAAGGCTGCGGCTCGGCGCCCTCAGCACCGCTGACACTAGAGGACGGCGCAGTGGTCAGCAGCGTGACAAACGGTGATGCCTGTGATGTTGGGCTAGGGGAGACGGCGACCATGTGGAGGATGCGCTGCCTGCTGGTTTTCCATGCCCCAGCGTGCAGGGTCAACTTAAAGAGCGGGATGGGCAGATCCTCCGAACGGTGCTAGAGACTGTTTAGAGTTGTACCGGGGCAGGCTTCGGTAGGATGCCCTGACCTTTGTGGACGATGTGGTAAATGTCTTTGAAGCGATGACTTTTTCAGAGGTTGAAACTTCCCTTGTATTTTGTTCAGCCTTTTGTTTTGTCCCTTCACTGTATTTCCGCCCCCCCCCCTTTCTTTTGTCCTGCCCCCTTCTGTGTTTCTTTCCGCCTTTCCTCCCAACTCTTTAGTTTGGCGCCCACGCGGTCGAGCCTTATTTAGTTATTTGAGCAGGGCCCAGAAGTGTAACGTCATTGACAGTTTACTCCCGGTACTTATAATGATGTGCATGCAAGTTACTGCCATTACACGCCTCCATCTCCACTAACACAGTAACCTAACGGATTCATTATGTTTGTGTCACTGCGAGCAAGACTCCCTTTCCGTTAAAATAAAACAACGGTCGAGAGGCATTTTAAATGCGTCTGGATGATGAGGTTGTGCAAGCCACAGAGACAGACATTAACTTAAGCCTTAAGACATTGGGCACCATTCAAACCTGGCCATTCAACCTCTGCATAAGTGTTTAATATAAGGCAAACTCTCAAGACTGCCCTGAATCACTCAATGTCAGTACGGTTGTCACTCTACCTTCCAAGGTCTGTCTGTATACCCCACCCATGCTTTTGTCCCGATGTCACTCCTATCATTTCACAGAAGCAAGGATCGTCGTGACCCGGCATAGCACATCCCGGTGTACAATACATACCAGTACACAATAACACAATACATGCATCCCATGCCCTTGCTGTTGTACACTTGTATCAGGGTCGGGATGCCCTGTCGGCATGCTTGTTGTTGATAATAATGATGGCCCGTCTGAAAAAGGCTTGGCTGCGTGGGCGCTCCACTGTTTGTTTAAGGGAAATGGACATGGTGCAGTCTACGGATTTAGGTTGGTGTTTGATGTCCCAAATTTTTTGACATCAATGTTGTGCAATTACGCAACAATTCGGAAATCTTGTAAGCATTAAGGGTCCCCTGCTGGTAAAAGAACCTGAATTTAGCAAGGAACAAGAAATTACGGTGGCTGAACTTCAGCTATGTCACTGAGCCGAGACCGAAGCATCATGCCACGCATACTACTTGTTTAGATGTCACTGCAGTTGCAATCCTAAAAGGTGCTATCCTCCTGGCGACAATCCTCAGAGCAAAAATAACAACATGCGCGCATGCATGCATGCTTGCTTGCTTGCGTCCCTCTCGCATGGGCACTCGGCCACCGACTATGCGTTACCCAGCTGCCCCTACAGGCTGTCACAACAGTGTCACATGCATGGGCACATCCGCATGTGGCCATTGGCCAGCCACCCTCTTGCATGGCCCACCACATGGCGTTGCATCATCTTAGCAAATTTCAGGTATCGAGCTACAAAATTTAGCATATCAGTTTCCTAATTTCCTGAAGAGCGTATTTACTGGTCAGCGTGGTTCAGCGGCCACTCGGCTGTCGTTGCGAGAGCAGTCACGGCAGCAGCAGCAGCCGAAAAATCTCCACCGGCACTCGAAGACACGGCAGCAGCAGCCATCCTCTTCTTCTTCTGTTGGACCGTTGTTCGGCGTCGTCGCAGGTGTTGCGGGGGAGTCGCCAGCATGGGTCACGTGTTGAACATGGGGAGGTTGATCCGCAGCGGAGACGGCCTCGGGGGCAGACGGCATTGCCGAGGTCGAACATAGGTCGAACTCTGTTGCTACGAGAATCCCGAAGCGATAGTAGCGAACATACCGACAGGAACGAATGTGCCTTAGAGGCTTAGATTGATACGCTCTGTACCGTACATGCCTCCCACACCATCACCATCATGGCCATGCAAAGCCATGGCTATTTCCTCTTCCCGCCCCCCCCGTAGATTTGACCAGGATCTGATCGAGAGGCCCCCCTTGGAATACAAACACAAAAATGGCTAAATTACAGTACTGTTTACTTTGTCAGCGCCAGTTTCATTCGGGAATGCTGAGTTGTGTCCATGTTGGCCTGAGGGCGGCATGGAGTCAACTTTTATAATTCACATCTGAGGGAAGGCCATCCAAATCTACAGTATAAGCAGTGATTTCCTATGCACCCATGCCAACTTCTTTGGCTGTGATCACCTTGTAATGACGAGGACCTTCCCTATGCCACTGCATGTTCGTTTGTTAGAAGAGAGTGTAGGGTGCGGAGGTAAATGGGGCACCAACCGCTTATGTATTCCACAACCGAGGGGGGGGGGGCAAGAAAGACCTGGAAACACCCTCATCATCTTAAATTGTAGAGCTTGACGAAAGCTTTCCATATCTGGTCTTAAAATACTTTTTGGCCCAACGGTGACTGAGGAACAGTGACCCAAACAATGAGCATTTCGTAGATCGGGCCAGGGCTTTCCAACGACCCCCTACGCGTGGTCAACGGTCAACGTTGAGTACCCGGTCAACGCATGTCAAACTAGGAGAGGGGGGGCCAAGCCCCTACAAAAAACGTTTTCCCCCTTCATGAAGCCGAGATACCCATGCAAAAAGTCCTTAGGTGCAACTCCCATGTCAAACGGATGAATTTTGGAGAAGTAGGGGTGATGGGGTCACTGGTTTTTTTTCTGCCCCCCCCTCGTCCACAACTTGATTTTTTGCCGTCCAAGGTATCTAGAGCTCAATTCATTTTGCATAAGCTGTACTCATGCACCTAACGTGACGCTTTGCTCGACAGTAATTTGACATTCCAGGAACAAAAACAAACCGGAATCTGCTGAGTGCCATCCCCTGGTGCCACCCACCATGTCATATCATAACAAAGCATCGCACTAAAAGTATTTTTTTTGTAATGTGCAATTGTGTACCACACTTTCTATATTTAATTGTTAGCCAAAAAGAAGAAGTATAACACGTAAAGAATGTAACAAAAGACTTGCGAAGAAGAGTCACGGACATGGCTGGGAATAAAAAATAAGGAGATACCAGAGGGAAACATACTTCTTTTACACCCACGCCATGTTCTATGGCTGGGGCTAATCTTCTGAACTATGGGGTGCATTCCCACGCTACTGCTCGGTGGTTGTGTGTTGGTTGCTTGCCCAGGGAAGTCACTGGTTTTGCTCGCTGTCCTAGCGTATTAAGTGCCTGTACCGGTTTACGGGCACAAGTCCCATGCATCAAATGTGATGCCCCGCTGGGCTGTAAAAAAAAGCAGGTTAAAAACTTCACAATACTTCATTTCGGCTAAATTCCATAGCCGCGCTCATCTCGTGGCATTCTGAGAGCCAGAGTGTCGGAACCGTCCGAACTTGGACAAGTCCATCCACATCTTGACAGCCACCTGCAGAACCTTGACCTTGTGTTCACCCGAGTCTGTCTCCGGAAGCACAAGCACCTGAGCGTGCCAGCAATTGCGCAAGATAATGAGAAGCCTGCTTGATAAGCGGTAGAAATGCAGGCAGGGAGGAAGAGGGAGAGCAAAGGAGAGGGAGAGAGGGAGAGACAGGGGGAGGGACAGGGAGAGGGACAGGGAGAGAGACAGGGGGAGGGAAAGGAGAGGGAGAAGGAGAGGGAGGGGTAGAGAGGGAGGGATAGAGAAAGATAGAGAGGGAGGGAGGGAGACACAAGGAGGGAGAGGGAGGGAGAGGGAGAGGGAGGGAGACAGGGAGAGGGAAAGGAGATAGAGAGAGGGAGAAAGTGGGGCAGAGATGGAGAGGAAGAAGAAGACAAAGGGAGGGATCTAGAGGGAGAGGGAAAAACAGAGGGCCCCCCACCTGAACCACGCAAGCTTTGTGCGCCACAAGCTCCGTGACCGAGAACTCCAAGGGCACCGGTTCAGAGAAGTGGTGGTTGGCGTTGTGGCCATCGAACAACGTCGTCTCGCAGTGGCAGCCAGACACGCAAGACACCGCGGCCTTGCCCATGCGCTCGTACGATTTCAGGAACAGCAGCTGGATTGTGGAGAAGCCGTGAGCGAGCTTCGCGCCCCCGGCAAGACCCACGTCGAGGGCGATCCACAGCGCCGATCCCGGCTGCGTCGCCACCCAGCCTGGCTTGTACTTGCTGTGCTCCACTTGCACATGCGACCAGCCGTCCGACTTGACCACGTCCATCTCCTCAGGGGGGCGGACGTCGCCGGGCGCCGCGGTGCGGTGCTGCCCCCGTGCGCCATAGCATCGCATGATCGGGATCCTGCGCCGGTCCAAGTGCAGGTGGGGCCTATCTACGGGGTGGAGGCTCCCCCGGGGGTCGTTAGACGAGAGCAGGTGCGCCTCGGCCGCCGCCAAGTATTCCACCAGAAGGTCCGCTAGAAGCAGCTGCCCCAGAGCGCTAGGGTGCATCGTGTCAATAAAGAGGGATCTCAACACCGTGCAGCCCGACTGGGCGCCGCCGCCGCCGCCGTCCCCTGCCCCCGCTTGCAGCGTGTCATCCTGCCGCTTGCCAACGATGCGGCGCAGCAGCCGGGTGTAGGAAAAGGACGCCATGCCATAGTGCGCGGCCACGGCATCCGTGTCCGTCTCCGCCGCCGAGTCCTCGCTGCTGGCGGCTGGCAGGCCGGAGAAGGCGTCCGGGCAGTCGGCCGCGCAGGAAGCTTTGGGGTGCAATATGCAGTGGTTGATGCGGTCGAAGGCGGGCTGCCCAAAATCCGCGAGCTGGTGCATGTTGAGGAGCAGCACCGGCGGCAGCGTGTGCGTGCAGTTCAGCTTGAGCTGCAGCCGCTGCATGAGCACCTCGATCGAATGTGCAGTGAGGTCGAGTGTGTCGGAGGGCTCCAAGAATGGCAGGTGCTCAAGGACCAGCAGGTCGGCGCTGCCCGGCGACAGAGACTCGATGCACACGTCGTGCGCAAAGCTGTGGAATGAGCTTCCAGGGACGCCGAGGTTGACGAGGATGTGGTCAGGGTGCGGCCACGTCGAGTTGAGTGTGTGCATGAAGGTGCTCAGCCAGCCTGGGGGCAAGCCATACCCTTCGCAGACCTCAAACGCGACGCCCAGCGTGTGTACGGTGTGCTGCATGTGCTCTGCGTCGCGGTGGAAGCAGCCACCTGCAGTGACGGTAAAAGACAGGCAGGGAGAGGTTAGAGACCGCATGCATGCTGGCACTTGTTTTTCTGCCATGGCTTTGCCATTTCTGCGCATGGCTGCGCTGTTTGCTGCGCATGTCGCTCCACTCTGCATGCAAGCTGGCACATGCCTTGCATGGCAGTTTGCACTGGTCACAATGATCCTGAAGATACAGGATGGTGACAAGGGAATACAAGGAAGAAACCCAGGCAAGGTTCTACTCCTTGCCACCATGAGGCTTGGCCAATTTCGGTGGCTAAGACCCTGGACCGTTTCCTGACTCACCACCATGCTGCGTGATAGAATCCCCTAAAGCCAGAACTGTGACGGCCTGTCCACTGTGCAGCTTGTCGAGCAGCGGTCGCATTTGGTCATAATTCAAGATCTTCGAAGCCTGTCGGAGGTCATCTCGATCCCAGAGCCGCGAGACCCCCTCTTGTTTCAGCCCATCTGATTCTCTGATGTTCCACTCGTCGATTCCAGACGGCAGCACGGCAGTCCCTCTGATGCATAATGGATCAAAGCATATCGCCAGTGAGGTGATAAGCAGGATAGGAAATAGTCCTCCTCCCAGTCTGGACTTGGGCATCGACGGCGCGCAGGGCCATCAAATCCGTCTGCATGGAGGAAGTCATGGTACACTGCCTTGCTGACTGTGCAGTCCCACACTCTTCCCACTCATGGGCCACCGGGTTGCGGGCTACGGGCTAACACGACAGCTGACACCAGAAAGCCTGAAACTGCTAAAACTTTCCATGGTATACGTTTTCTTTCTGTCGCGACTGTCATGTTCGCTTCTTGGATACTACGAGCCTGCAAGATGACATAGAGCTGCCTGCAATGGTGCGGATGATGCAGCTCAGTCGGCAGCACGCGCGTCCCCTGCTTTGGTGGGCCCTGGTCGCAGCCCTCTACGTGTTTTACACCTACGTGCTCGGCGCGGAGTGGTCGGTTCGACAGCCGCGGCAACTCTCCCGACCCCCCTCAGCATGCCCGCCCATGTCCAAAGCGCACCTGGCGCGATTCGCCCAGAATAACACAGTGCTGATCACCGTGTGCGACCAGCTGGTCATGCGCAAGTTCGGCAAGAGCTGGATCGAGAACGTCAAGGCAGCCGGGATACAGTACTGGCTGGTCGCAGCGCTTGACGCATGGACCGCGCAGGAGCTGGGCCGATGGGGCATCCAGCAGTGCTTCAGTGTGGACCAGGACAGGCTCGGCTACAAAGGATCAGGTGCGGACCCGGGTTTGAATGCATGCATGCAACCAGGGGCAGCCTCTGATCCTTTGCACAGCTGGACACGCCTCACACGTCTGGTGATCTGCATTTCAAACTTGCCAGCTCACTAGATCTCGGACAGATCCTGGATCCAATCCTGGATCCCTTTCTTCATTTAGTGGTGCCAGAACACCTGTGGGGGGCCGCCGGGCAGCTACTGTTGGGCCTATGGGGACGAAACCTTGCACCATACGGTGACCTGGGCAGCAGGGCTTGGAACCCTGAGCCCTGCCGGCATAGGCCTGGTTCATGGGGCCCCTTGTTTGCAGCTCAAACATAATCTGTTGGCTGCTGGGCATGAGATGCCTGATGCTCTATAAAGCGATACGCCTATGGCCTCATCCCTGGCCCGGGGATGGAATGTAGCTGAAGTTAAGCTGAAATGTGTCTGAAATGTAGCTGAAATGTAGCTGAAATGTAGCTGAAATGTGGCTCTAGCACCCTAGAATAACTATGCCCGATCCTCAATGCTCCTAAAACGCATGAGCCATGGTTACACAATCCAGCTAAAAATATGCCGGGCGTACAGTGTTGCCTCAGCAGTACACTCTGGCTGAACCTGTGCCGTATCCTGCTATCTAAGAAGTACAATCAGGCAGGATCTGTGCCGTACCGTGCTACCTTGGCGGTACAATCCGGCTTCACCCGTGTCAGCCACCTGTCACGACTGGGGGTGCCACTATCGTGTCCTCTGAACCCCTATGTCCTGCATCCTTCCGATGCTGGTGTGGCAAGCAGGGGAGACATACGAGTGGGGAGGGCGTCATTGGCACGAAACAACATGGAACAAGGTGCACGTTGCAGCGGCGGTTCATGAGCTGGGCTTCAACATCATCCACTCGGACACGGACGTCACCTGGTTTAAGGTCGGTCAAATCATTTATTCGATTATTTGATTAGAGACATACTTACCTTCAGTCCGATTTTGTTTCATTGATCGTTTTTCAAGAAAACGAATGGTTGATTTCCACGATAATATTTACCGTACTACCGTAGGACGGAAGCGAACAAAGAATATGTTAGGCTCAAACCCTAAACAAATCGCCACACAAACAGTAGCGCTGTTCATGTCGCAGACACACTCCTTTTGCATCTAAATGCTATCGTTATGAGCATCCAAATGCTATCGTTATGAGCATCTAAATGCTATCGTTATGAGCATCTAAATGCTATCGTTATGAGCATCTAAATGCTATCGTTATGAGCATCTAAATGCTATCGTTATGAGCATCTAAATGCTATCGTTATGAGCATCTAAATGCTATCGTTATGAGCATCTAAATGCTATCGTTATGAGCATCTAAATGCTATCGTTATGAGCATCTAAATGCTATCGTTATGAGCATCTAAATGCTATCGTTATGAGCATCTAAATGCTATCGTTATGAGCATCTAAATGCTATCGTTATGAGCATCTAAATGCTATCGTTATGAGCATCTAAATGCTATCGTTATGAGCAAAAGACAGTATATTTGTGCTGAGTCAATTGCTAGAGCGAAGGTCCAACTGGTGTAACTTTTGTTCAGCATTTTGATGACAGAAGGGTGAACTACCAGCTCATGTGACTTCAATTGACGAGTTAAGACCAGAAACAAACAATTGATTGCAATGACATCTACTTTTTGGCCAAAGCGAGCCATTGACTGCCGTTTTGAGTGGTTCTGGATTTAAAACGAACCAGTGATCGTAAAAATTTCAGCCTCCGATCAGAAATACGAACCACTAGAACGAAGTCTTGATTTTGTTAATTATAAGGTTTCCAAACAAAAACAAATTCAATACGGTACAAAACGAAAATTGACTGTTATCACGGTAGGTGAGGTTCTCACGGTAGGCTTCACTCCTGCAACCACAATTTCTGCTGTACCCACTGTTGTGCAAATATCTAGCTGGTGAGCTACTGTGAATGAGTTATGACACCGATGTGTACGATGTGGGGAGGGTGGGTAGCGCCAGAAAGTGTGGGGAGTGTTGACATTCGAATTGCTCATATGGGGCTGTGAGGCTTGGGGGGCCTCCCAGTCAGATTCTGGCAGAACACACACAATAGTCAAAACTAGCTTTCGGGTAAAACACTGCCCATTTTATTTCATTTGCATAAAGATTATTTCATTGTATAAATATCATTTTATCTGTGGACAGATGATCGCATGCAAGATCTTAACGCTGTACCCTTACGACACTCACCTGTGTCGGATGAGATGGAGGTTCGGAAATATTGTGGAGGCCATTGCAAATCTGTGGACTCTCACCGTGGTTGCAGAGCCCCTGCCGTGGAGCGATTCCACTGTCAATCCACGTATGATTATACTAATAATATAAAGTCTTGACAAAAAAACACACATTTGAAGTCATGAAAGAAAAAATCGCAAGTTTTAAATCTGTGTTTGAGGAAACAACGAATGCTGCAAGGCACGATCAAACTGTGAAAGCTCAAGCAAAAAAAACTCGCAAAATTTCACCGACACCGAAAACTCAATGCGGGGTTTGTTCTGCCTTGCTCCATCCCTTGTGCCCCAGGACCCCATGCCGTTCTTCTCACACTATTTGAACGGCCCCGCGCATGTGCTCTTCAGCACCGACTCAGTCGCAACTGACAACAAGGGACCGGATCAGGGGTTGGAGGCTGGCACCGGCCCTCACATCAACATCAATACAGGTATGTGTGAGACTGAACCAATGGGCATGGTCCAACATCGATACAAGTCTGTGAGAGTCTGAGCCACTGGATGAAATGATGTTAGGGCTTGGGGGCTGGTATCGGCCCTCACATCAACATTGACACAGGGGTGTAGCTTTGGGGTAAGGTTTTGCAGTCCAGCGGGGCATCACAATGGATGCATGGGACATGCTCCGGAAAACCAGTGCAAGCATGAAATGAAGTAGGACTGAGCAGAAAAACCTTAAACCCTAAACCCTTTAACCTTAACCATAAATTAGGACAGTGAGCAAAAAATTTAAACCCCAAACCCTAAACTAGAACAGTGAGAGAACACCCTAAACCCTAAACCCTAAAGTAGGACAGTGAGCAAAAACCACAGACAAGAGGCGTGTGTGTGGTGTGTGGGAGACTTAGCCACTAAGCCAACTGACTCCAGCCTGTGATTACCAGGCGTTGAGGCGCGCGGCCATTACGTGTGTGTGTGCATGGCTGTGTGCATGGCTGTGTGTGCATGGCTGTGTGTGCATGGCTGTGTGTGCATGGCTGTGTGTGCATGGCTGTGTGTGCATGGCTGTGTGTGCATGGCTGTGTGTGCATGGCTGTATGTTCCGTGCCTGCATCGAATTATCAACTGGTGCAACGCCTGTTTATGAACTACCTTGCCTGGTTACTTATTCATCAATCGTCTACCGGTACTAGGTACTAGGCACATAGGACATACAGCATCATACAATTTATGATGCTGTATGTCCTATGTGCCTAGTACCTAGTACCGGTAGACATGAGCACTGCACTACACTTGTTGCCTTGGGTACGTGCACCATATGGATGGATTGCCTTGCCTTGGGCATGCAGCAGTGTTGGCATATTGCCAACACTTTATGATACCCAAGGCAAGGCCATCCTAAACCCTCAAACTAGATACATACTGCACTTTGTTCCTGCCATGCTGATTTTGCCGTACTGCACTTCCTGCCTTACTGATGCTCCTGCACTGAACATCTTGCCGTGTGGCCAGGCGTGTACTTTATCCGCCATTACGTGGGTGGCAAGCGGTTCTTTCAGCGCTGGCTGGAGCAGAAGGTGGAGGGCCCAGTGAAAAACCGGGGCATCGGCCACGACCAAGACGGACTCAACCTGATGGTCAGGTCAGGGTTTAGGGCTTAAGGTTTGAGGGTCGGGTCAGCAGGAATACTCTAGTGGTCAGTCGTTACTGGCTACAAGTCGTTACCAAAGTGGTGACCAGACAGTTAATTTGGCCACGACCAAGATGGACTCAACCTGATGGTCAGGTCAGCAGGGATATTCCTGTGGATGTTAATTCCATTTACTCGGGCAGATAACAGCAGAGTGTTATTTCATGGTAATGGAACGTGCTGTGTCCTACGTGGCACCATGGTGGCTCTACGATCTTCTAGTGGTGATTACTGGTTACCATTTGTAACCAAAGCGGTAACCAGACAATCAATTTGGCGAAGCCGAGGGTCAGTCGTGCGGGAACGAAAGATGTCAAAATCGATTTGGATTGGGAAGGTTTCGACGCCTAGCTCAGAGACTTCTGGCAAAACCACGACCCAAACATGCCTTCGCACTGGGTAGGCTACCAAAAACCACAGCTTTCCAGTTCACCAGCCTCCTGCCACAAACCTCTTTCAATTATGTTTGTATTTGCACCTTGCACCCCCCCAACCACCCTCTCACGTCCTTTTTACAGGGGGAGCGACTTCTGGGGCAACCACGACCCTAACATGCCTTCCGCATGGCCCAACATGCGCGAAGGGCAGCGCATGTTTTCTGCTGTCCTGGACAACACCACGCTGGTCAGCCTGCTGCCTGTGTCTATGTTTGGTAATGCGTACACGTGAGTCCTGGATCCAGGATCTAGATTCATGTATGACCCTAGATGAATCGGTGGAGCCGGGATCTAGATCAAGCTTCATGCAGGAACCTAGGTGGTGCGGTGGAGGCAGGATCTAGGTCTAGCACCATGTGCAAACCTAGCTAGAGCGGTGAAGCCGGGATCTAGATCTAGCTCCATGCAGGAACCTAGATAGAGCGGTGGAGCCAGGATCTATATCTAGCTCCATGCACAAACCAAGCTGGGGTAGTAAAACCAGGATTTAGATCTAGCTCCGTACACAAATCTAGTTGGAGCGGTGGAGCCAGGATCTAGATCCAGCTCCATGTGCACCTAGCTTGAGTGGTGGATCCACGATTTCGATCTAGCTCCGTACACAAACCTAGCTGGAGCGGCAGAGCCTGGATTTATGTCCAGCTACATGTATGAGCCTAGCTGGGTGGTGGGGGCAGGATGTAGATCCAGATCCATGCACAAACCTAGCTGAATCAATGGATCTGGGATCTAGATCCAGCTCCGTGCACGCACTTGTCTGGAGGAATGGATCCAGGATGTAGATCCAGCTCCATGCACTGACCTAGCTGGAGCGGTGGGTCCAGGATCTAGATCCAGCTTTATGTACAAACCTAGCTGGAGCAGTGGAGCACGCCCGCAGTTCCATGCACGCACACATGTAGACATACACGCATGCAAGTGGGAAATCAGATCTGAACAGTATCCATGTGTGCCCTGCTCACAGCTACACCACGGGGAGCCAGGATCTAGATCCAGGGGAAGCAGTTCTGAACAGTATCCATGTGTGCCCTGCTCACAACTACACCATGGGGAGCCAGGATCTAGATCCAGGGGAAGCAGATCTGAACACTATGAATGTGTGTCCTGCTCACAGCTACACCACGCATGCGAGCGGGGAAGCAGATCTGAACAGTATCCACGTGTGCCCTGCTCACAGCTACACCACGGGCCGTGTGCATGAGCAGCTGCATCACCCCTTGTACGAGGTGCACTGGGTGTGGTCCGGGAGCTCTATGGAGGCCAAGCAGCAGACCATGCGGGATGCAGTCAAGTTCTGGGACCCACCGGGTGGGCTGGGGCTGGGGTGGAAGATGCAACTTTGGGTGGGCAGAGGGGTAGGTTTGGGGTGCGCGCTGGGGCTAGGGTGGGGATGCAACCTGGGGTGGGCAGAGGGGTGGGTTTGGGGTGGGCCGGGGCTAGGGTGGAGGATGCAACTTGGGGTGGGCACTGGGCAGACAGGTGGGTTTGGGGGGGGCTGGGGCTAGGGTGGAGGATGCAACTTGGGGTGGGCCGGGGCTGCAACTGGATGGGGTTAAGGCTGAGGCTAGGGTGAGGGCTAGGGTGAGGGCTAGGACTGGGGCTGGGGTTAAGACTGGGGCTAGGGCTGAGGCTGGGGCTGGGGCTGGGCTCAGGTGCATGCTGGGGTATGGTGGGGTGGGGATGAAACTAAGGGTGGGGCTCAGACTTGGTGTGGGGCTGGTGTGGGCTTAGGGCTACCTGAACCCTCAATGAACCTGGTCGCATTACAATGCTAGTCATAATGGCAGTGCCCTTCACGTCCTCGTAAGCTGTCCAGTCGCAGCCCCAAGGAATTTAAAACTCAAAATGTCATGTCACCTGGTGCGGGTAGATCACATGTCGAAGATCACAGCGCACCATGGGTAGATCACAGGTCGAAGATCACAGCGCACCATGGGTAGATCACATGTCGAAGATCACAGCGCACCATGGGTAGATCACATGTCGAAGATCACAGCGCACCATGGGTAGATCACATGTCGAAGATTGTGTTGCGCAAATACTGACCAGCGGTTTGTCTGTTTGCTACTTGCAGAGTATTACACTTCTCCGAGCTTGCTGACGTTTGACATGTGGTCGCCACAAGTGAGTGAAACTGAATTTAGATTTGGCTCACGCGCGGAGATTGTGCGCGCAGATTGGGAAAGAATAATGGGGTGCACATGTTGTGGATGTGGATTGTGGATACATGTTGTGGATGTGGATTGTGGATACATGTTGTGGATGTGGATTGTGGATACATGTTGTGGATGTGGATACATGTTGTGGATGTGGATACATGTTGTGGATGTGGATTGTGGATACATGTTGTGGATGTGGATTGTGGATACATGTTGTGGATGTGGATACATGTTGTGGATGTGGATACATGTTGTGGATGTGGATACATGTTGTGGATGTGGATACATGTTGTGGATGTGGATACATGTTGTGGATGTGGATACATGTTGTGGATGTGGATACATGTTGTGGATGTGGATACATGTTGTGGATGTGGATACATGTTGTGGATGTGGATACATGTTGTGGATGTGGATACATGTTGTGGATTGTGGATACATGTTGTGGATGTGGATACATGTTGTGGATGTGGATACATGTTGTGGATGTGGATACATGTTGTGGATGTGGATACATGTTGTGGATTGTGGATACATGTTGTGGATGTGGATACATGTTGTGGATGTGGATACATGTTGTGGATGTGGATACATGTTGTGGATGTGGATACATGTTGTGGATGTGGATACATGTTGTGGATGTGGATACATGTTGTGGATGTGGATACATGTTGTGGATGTGGATACATGTTGTGGATGTGGATACATGTTGTGGATTGTGGATACATGTTGTGGATGTGGATACATGTTGTGGATGTGGATACATGTTGTGGATGTGGATACATGTTGTGGATGTGGATACATGTTGTGGATGTGGATTGTGGATACATGTTGTGGATGTGGATACATGTTGTGGATGTGGATACATGTTGTGGATTGTGGATACATGTTGTGGATGTGGATACATGTTGTGGATGTGGATACATGTTGTGGATGTGGATACATGTTGTGGATGTGGATTGTGGATACATGTTGTGGATGTGGATACATGTTGTGGATGTGGATACATGTTGTGGATGTGGATACATGTTGTGGATGTGGATACATGTTGTGGATGTGGATACATGTTGTGGATGTGGATACATGTTGTGGATGTGGATACATGTTGTGGATGTGGATTGTGGATACATGTTGTGGATGTGGATACATGTTGTGGATGTGGATTGTGGATACATGTTGTGGATGTGGATACATGTTGTGGATGTGGATACATGTTGTGGATGTGGATACATGTTGTGGATGTGGATACATGTTGTGGATGTGGATACATGTTGTGGATGTGGATACATGTTGTGGATGTGGATACATGTTGTGGATGTGGATACATGTTGTGGATGTGGATACATGTTGTGGATGTGGATTGTGGATACATGTTGTGGATGTGGATGTGGATACATGTTGTGGATGTGGATACATGTTGTGGATGTGGATACATGTTGTGGATGTGGATACATGTTGTGGATGTGGATACATGTTGTGGATGTGGATACATGTTGTGGATGTGGATACATGTTGTGGATGTGGATACATGTTGTGGATGTGGATACATGTTGTGGATGTGGATACATGTTGTGGATGTGGATACATGTTGTGGATGTGGATTGTGGATACATGTTGTGGATGTGGATACATGTTGTCAGCACACGGGACTGACAAGGAATTTAGATTACATGATTGATGTAATACATTGCAGCTGTGAGGCTTGCAACACTGCTCTTGTGCGTGTACGCTGCATACACATGTGAGTGTGCCAGCACTGTTGGATTTGTTATGTGCGCGGAGACGTTACCTGTAGTTGCCCAGGTCGTATTGTAAGGGTTTATCCCCAGCCCTTTTCCCCAGCCAGAAAGGTGTTGGGTTTATACCCCCGTGTTATTAGGGTCAGGTTTAGGGTTTAGCCATGCGCCCAGACAGCAGGCACCTGATCTGAACCTGCCCAATCCTCCGGCGCGTATGTGCCCCCCCCCCCTGAGTGTTCATGCCCAATCCCCCCATGCATCGGTGTCCAGTCCTCCAATGCTTCCATGCCATTGTCCACAGCCAAAGTCCTGAACCCTAAACACCCCCCTCCCCCGCGCGCCCGTGCTCTTGTCCGCAGGCGTGCCCTGGGTTCAACAGCCTCGGCGACGATGACACGGAGAAGATGGTCCAGTTCCACATCTTTGCGGCCAACATCCAGCTGCGACAGGCCTATTATGGCTTTATGGCTGCCTTGGGCCTGGACAGGGTGCTGGTCATGCCTAAGGTGGGGACACAGAGGATGTGTGAATGGATGTGTGAATGTATGTGTGAACGACTGCCTTGGGCCTGGACAGGGTACTGGTCATGCTTAAGGTGGGGACACAGAGGATGTGTGAATGGATGTGTGAACGGCTGCATTGGTCATGGACAGGGTGCTGGTCATACCCAAGGTGGGGACACAGAGGATGTGTGAATGGATGTGTGAACGGCTGCCTTGGGCCTGGGCAGGGTGCTGGTCATATCTAAGGTGGGGATACAGGGGATGTGTGAATGGATGTGTGAATGGATGTGTGAACGACTGCCTTGGGCCTGGACAGGGTACTGGTCATACCTAAGGTGGGGACACAGAGGATGTGTGAATGGATATGTGAACGGCTGCCTTGGTCATGGACAGGGTGCTGGTCATGTCTAAGGTGGGGAGATGGGTATGTGTGAATGGCCCGGATGGACTGAGATGTGGAGAAGAAGATGTGTTTATGGCTGGACTGAGGTGTGGAGACAAAGATGTGTGAATGGCTGGACTGATGAGGTGTGGAGACAATGATGTGTGAATGGCTGGACTGAGGTGTGGAGACAAGGAAGTGTGAATGCCTGGACTGAGGTGGGGCCTTGGTACAACAACTGGGGTGGGGAGTCGCTGTGATGATCCCCACCTTCCACCCTCTCTTTGTTTTCTGTGGAAATGATTAGGCAGTGCGCCGTGCTGCCCCCCCCCCCCCCCCCCCCTTACACACACACACACACACACACACCTTTTCATTGCTGACCCATCCCCCACCCTCTCATCCCTTTCCATGGAATTGATTTGGTCGTGCGCCTTGCTGAGACCTTCCCCCACCTCCCCACCCTTTGAATGTTCTCCGTGCAGTTCCAGTGCTTTTGCTCCGAGAATTGAGACCTCCCCCCACCTCCCCCCACCTCCCCTAACCTAGCATTGTCTTCCGTGTGACAGTCCCACTGCTTTCGCGCCAAGAACTGGAAGGACACCCCTCCAACCCCAACCCCATCCTCTGATTGCCTACTGTGAAATTCCAATGTTTCTTGCGCCAAGAACTGGAAAGAGACCGTCGCCTGCCGCGTGTACGGCGAGCAGCACTCCTCGTGCCACCCTCCCCACACACCTGAAATCTTTATTTCTGAGGAATTAAACGGGCTGTGCCCTGTGTTGAGCCCCCACCCCCCAAACCCACACCCTCTGATTGCCTTTCGTGCAGTTCCAATGCTTCTGCGCCAAGAACTGGAAGGAGACCGTCGCCTGCCGCGTGTACGGAGAGCAGCACTCCTCGTTCCCCTTTGACTGCTCGCTGTCCCAGCTACTGAGGGCAAAGAGGCTGCTGCAAGGCCTGACGGTCTGGACTGAGTCAGGGAACAAGACGGTCACCATAAGGGAGAGGTCTTTCCTAGATAACCCAAATGTGCCAGATGCAATCAAGGTGGGAGGGAAGGAAGCGGACCAGACCACCGGTTAGTGCGTGCCAGACCACCGGTTAGTGCGTGCCAGACCACTGGTTAGTGCGCGCCAGACCACCGGTTAGTGCGCGCCAGACCACCGGTTAGGCCCTAAACCATACACCCTTGACCCTTATTCAGACCACCGGTTAGGCCTTACACTCTTAAGTTTTAACCAGAGCGTGCCGGATGCAATCAAGGCGGGAGGGAAGGAAGGCGGGGTCCGTTTTATTTTAATTGAGGCCAGACCCCCGGAAAGGGACTAGGGTTTAGACCCTAGACCCTGTTCCGAAACGCTCCTGATGCAATGAAGAAGGGAAGGAAGAAAGCGTGATTTATTGTAGGGCAGGGCAGACCACTGGTTCGGATATTTTGCAGTGCGCGCCAGACAACCGGTTGTGATGTTCAGGGTTATGACCCTGAACCCTTGTTCCAAACCTGCCGGAGGCAATGAAGGTGGGCGGGAAGGGCATGGGGTTTGTTGACATGCACGTCAGGCCCCCATGAAAGGGTTTGTTGCAGCGAGTGCCAGAGCTTTCGGGTTTAGGGTTGATGACCTAAACCCTCAACCCAGACCTACTGGCTGTAATCAAGGGGGGCGGGAAGGAAGGGGAGTTTTGATTTGTAATGCGCGGATTAGGGTTTAGGGTTTAGACCCCCGCTTAGGGTTGTGTGCTGGATGCAGCCAGATGGGGAGGGATGGGCAGGGCTTGTTGGGGGGCGCGCCTAACCCGTGGTTAGGGTTACGATCCTCAACCGAAAGCTGGTACAAAGTGCACTGTCACCAGGGCCTTTCCTCCCAACCAGACGGTTGGACGCACGTGCGGCTGAGACTCTTTTTGCAGGGCCCAGAGGTCTAATGTCATTGACAGAGACACTGGACCGGTGGTTAGGGATACGAACCTCAACCGAAACCTATCGGATGTAATCGAGGTGTGCGGAAAGGGAGCGGGGTTTGATGTAGCGCACGTCAGACGGACGTTTGGGGGGCGTTGGGCGGCCACAACTGGTTGGATGGGTACCAAACTACCAATGCTTGATCGGCGCTCAGCCGGTGGCTCAAGGAACAAGCATGCACCTTGTTGCACCAGCCCCCCCCCCCCTATCCATAGGCCGTCCTTTAGCTGAAGTGTAGCTGAAGTGTAGCTGAAGTGTAGCTGAAGTATAGCTGAAGTGTAGCTGAAGTGTAGCTGAAGTGTAGCTGAAACACCCAAAGAATCAACCAAAACTCTCAACCTTTTCGACTGAAATTGGCGCCTGTTATCCTCACACATTATTTTCATGCACCGGTATCCCTCACCGCAAACCCACGTTAATTGTGCTGGAAGGCAGATCACATCCACAGTGCTCCCCCAGCAGAACATCTCAATCTTCAACTGGAAACTGGCATCGGCAATCGATTAACAGTACCGGTGTTTCAAAGCTCCCCTCACCCCCAACCCACGTGAATCATGAGGGAGGGCAGAGTCTCACATCCACAGTCCTCCCCATGCAGAAGTCGCGGCTGGTCGTAGTGCCCTCCTCTCAGCCGCGTCCGGACACCGGCCTCGGTAGCCTGCCCTCGCGGAGCTCGCTGCAGCCACGGCTCCTGCCGGACGGGTCCACGCAGCTGGAGGCGCCCTGGCCGCTGCAGGTGGAGGAGCTGCGGGACCTGCTGCAGCCGTTTCAAAAAATGTTCAGGGTTATCCACCTGGCAAACGCAACGCAGGTCAGTGGCTTGTCAAAGGCCGACAAAGTGTTGACTGAGTCTGACAAGTGTTAGGGCACCTGAGCAATACCGGTGATTCTCTTAAGCGTGTTGCAGCTTTCGCGACCTTTCCGTGTAAGACCCAAGTTGCGCTCGAAGGGCTGGAAACCTGAAGTCCGTCATTTTTTATGTTTTAAATATTTACCGGTGTTATTTAGTAGTATTAAAAACTATATTTACCGGTATTATATAGTAGTATTAAAAACTATATTTACCGGTATTATATAGTAGTATTATATACTATATTTACCGGTATTATATAGCAGTATTATATACTATATTTACCGGTATTATATAGTAGTATTATATACTATATTTACCGGTATTATTTAGTAGTATTATATACTATATTTACCTGTATTATATAGCAGTATTATATACTATATTTACCGGTATTATTTAGTAGTATTATATACTATATTTACCGGTATTATATACTGTATTTACCGGTATTATATAGTAGTATTATATACTATATTTACCGGTATTATATAGTAGTATTATATACTATATTTACCGGTATTATATACTATATTTACCGGTATTATATAGTAGTATTATATACTATATTTACCGGTATTATAAACTGTATTTACCGGTATTATATACTATATTTACCGGTATTATAAACTGTATTTACCGGTATTATATACTATATTTACCGGTATTATATACTGTATTTACCGGTATTATATACTATATTTACCGGTATTATATAGTAGTATTATATACTATATTTACCGGTATTATATAGTAGTATTATATACTATATTTACCGGTATTATATACTGTATTTATCGGTATTATATAGTAGTATTATATACTATATTTACCGGTATTATAAACTGTATTTACCGGTATTATATACTATATTTACCGGTATTATAAACTGTATTTACCGGTATTATATACTATATTTACCGGTATTATATACTGTATTTACCGGTATTATATAGTAGTATTATATACTATATTTACCGGTATTATATAGTAGTATTATATACTATATTTACCGGTATTATAAACTGTATTTACCGGTATTATATACTATATTTACCGGTATTATAAACTGTATTTACCGGTATTATATACTATATTTACCGGTATTATATACTGTATTTACCGGTATTATATACTATATTTACCGGTATTATATAGTAGTATTATATACTATATTTACCGGTATTATATAGTAGTATTATATACTATATTTACCGGTATTATATACTGTATTTACCGGTATTATATAGTAGTATTATAAACTGTATTTACCGATATTATATAGTAGTATTATATACTGTATTTACCGGTATTAGATAGTAGTATTATATACCATATTACATAGTATGTATAGTATAATATACCGGTAATGTTATATACCGGTATTGCCTTTCCTACAACGGGTTGCTAAACTCGTGGAGGCTAACAAAGCGTATCTTAAGCTCCTGCTAGCTTCCCTACTGGATTTGCTCAGCCTGGCCCTCGCAGAAATTTGCTTTTCAAGGCAGGTTGTGATGATTTTTCAGCAGCAGCAAAAGCGTGGGTAGCAGGTCGTACAAAGCAGTTGGGCACATATCGAATATTGGACTTGATTTCATCTTGCCCCCCCCAAATTATAGAATGAGGGAAGGAAGTGGCGGGAAGGGAGTCCGTAGCAGGGCTGTATCGACCTGGTCACCAAAGTATACAAGAAATTGCCCCTGCGTTGTCTGCTTAGGGCAAAATGCTTAATGTTAAGGGCTTAGGGTTAAGGGTTTAAGGTTTTGCCCTGGCATTGTTTTGCTCGGGGCAAAAATGCAGGAGCCCAGCTATGGACACCTGCCTGCCGCTTCCACCCACCCAAAGAAGAAATCAGTAGTGACAAATAAATAAAAAACGTAAATTATGTGTTTTTTACAAGTGCATGGTACCGTAGTATCAGTCAATTTTCGTTTTATATTGAATTCCTTTTCTTTGTTTGGAAACCTTCTTATTGGTTCGTTTTTCTGATCGGAGGCTGAAATTGTATATGATCACTGGTTCGTTTTTGCTCCAGAACCGCTCAAACCGCTTGCCTTTCCGCTGAATGGTTGCTGGGCGCGCAGCTCTGAGAGCTGCGACCTCCTTGGCCCACCGGATAGCTTGCAGGAGTGGGACGCCCTCATAGTATCGAGCTGTAGAGGCCTGCTTTCTTTGGCGACTGGCCTTCGTTTACTTCTGCTGCGGTTGGAAGACGCGGTGGGGCCGCTCGCCTACTATCTCGACATCCGGGTCTAAATCAATAATCACTGTGGCAGGAGTTGTGGCAGGAGCTGTGGCTACTGGTGCTGCTCCGGGTAGATTCGTGTTTGCGACATGAACAGCGCTACTCTTTGTGTGACAATTTTTTTAGGGTTTGGGGCTAAAATATTCGTTTTTATGGTTCGTTTTTGTCCCACGGTACACATTTTTATCGAAGTCTATGGTTTGTTTTCTTGAAAAACGATATACGAATAAAACGAAATCGGACTGATACTATGGTATGTCGGAGCTCTGCTTTGGCTTGCATCGAGTGTTATGACACGAAAGTACCGCAATTGAGCCTCCGGTTAGTGATTTCTGATGGCCAGTGGGCGCTTGCTTGCTGGTGTACCGATGCCGTCCTGTTAAAGCCATGTGCGGTGTTGATCCTGCGGGGTTGCGCGACGTGGTGCGAGTGGCCATGAGCGTATGTGCACCGTACATGGAAAACCCTAAACCTCAACCCCTTAACCCCGGGATGGCACTGCTGAAATCACGTTCGGAGTTGATCCTGCGGGGTTGCGCCATGTGGTGCGGTGACCATGAGTGTACGAGTGAACAAAAGCCCTAAAACCACAACCCCAAATCCCTAACCCTGGACCCCGGCTGCGTGCAGTTGCTGGGACGAGGTTTTGGCGATGCTGCGCTTCATCGGCGGTTTGATGTTCAGATCTCTCAGATGGCCACGCACTGGTGCTGCCGATCCCCTGGAGACATGGTGGGTGGGGGGTGGGGTCCAGGGGGGGAGAACTGGGGTGGGGGGGAACTGGGTGCGTGGATCTGTAGATCCCCTGGAGACATGGTGGCGGTGGGGGGGTGGGGTCGAGGGAGGGAGAACTGGGGTTGGGGGGAACTGGGTGCGTGGATCTGTAGATCCCCTGGAGACATGGTGGCGGTGGGGGGGTGGGGTCCAGGGGGGGAGAACTGGGGTGGGGGGGAACTGGGTGCGTGGATCTGTAGATCCCCTAGAGACATGGTGGCGGTGGGGGGGTGGGGTCGAGGGAGGGAGAACTGGGGTTGGGGGGAACTGGGTGCGTGGATCTGTAGATCCCCTAGAGACATGGTGGCGGTGGGGGGGTGGGGTCGAGGGAGGGAGAACTGGGATGGGTGCGTGGTTCTGGGTGTGTGGTTCTGTAGACTCCCTGGAGACATGGTGGGGGGTGGGGGGGAGGGTTTAGGGTCAGGGGGTGAACTTGGTGTATGTGTTTCGGGAGTTTGCTGGCTGGGTTGTTGATGGTTTCATGGTTTAGGGTGAGTGGGGAGGATAAGGGTTGGGCGTGGACTGGGTGCGTGGATCTGTACCACTGTGATGCTTTGGGGGGCTGCTGGCTGGGTGGGTTGGATTTGTTGGATGGTTTAGATTTGGGTCTTAGGTTGGGGGCAAACAGGGTGTGTGGTTTGGGTTAGGTGGGTGGGGGATTCAGGTATAAGGTTGGGGGGCCGTTGGCTGGGTTGGTTGAATGTTTAAGGGTATAAGGTTGGGGGTGAGCAGGGTGTGTGGTTCTGAGGCGTGGCGATTTGGGGAGCCATGGCTGGGATGTAGATGGCTTTCCGCTGAACTGACGCGTGACCAACGTGCTGAATCATGAACATGCTAAATTTCGGCCGATAGCTTGATAAATCATTTTTGCGTGCTAAATTATGTAAAGAAGAACAGCAGTAAGCAGATACCTTGCAGGTGCCCCTGCGGATGCTGGATGCGTGACACGAGCCCTAGGTGTTATGATCAAGGCTGCATGATACTGCACCATACAGCACCATACAACAGGTTTAGGATGTAGGGTTTAGCCGGATTGTAACTGCCAAGATAACACGATACAGCATGGTACACGATGGTACACGATACAGCGTGGTGGGTGTACGCCTCTCAGCTGTGCCCCGCCCAGTGCCCCCTGCGTCTGCTGGAATTGAGTGCGGAATTTTAGCTGCTTGCTGGGACACCCCTGTGTACAGCTGAATGTCAAAGAATTCAAAAACGGAATCTTGACTTTGCAGGAGAAGACGAGGCATGTTTCTGATGCTGTCCACTGCTAGGGATGGCATGGGTGACATCAACATACCTCGTCTGCCTTGTGCGGTGTGAACTACAGGGGGCAACTCTGTTTGAGACCCTGGCTGTTGATTGGAAATGATTGCCACCGGCGCCAGTAAAAGTCATACAACTCATCGCCAATTCAAAAAAAACTCAATCTTGACCGTGCAGGAGAAGTTCAACGCGAGCTTCAACGTGAACCTGCGGATCCTGTCTGTGGACAGGGAGCAGGGGGGAAACACCTTCAGGGATGAGTACGGCATCGACACGAAATTTGAAGGTTGCTAGAAGATGAGCGGTACTGACGGAATGTCTGTGCTGTGGATCTGTGAATAAAGACATCTCCTTCAAGTTTGAATCCGTGGATGTGGATCTCCTTCTAATTTGAATCCATGAATGTGGATCTCAATTTAGTTTGAATCCGTGGATGTGGATCTCCGTTTAATTTGAATCCATGAATGTGGATCTCAATTTAGTTTGAATCCGTGGATGTGGATCTCCTTTCCATTCGAATCCATGGATGTGGATCTCATTTTAATTTAAAACCGTAAATATTGACCTCCTTTAAAATTGAATCCATGGGTGCGGATCTCCTTTTAACTTGAATTCGAGGATATAGTTCTCCTTTCATTTGAATCCATGGGTGCGGATCTCCTTTTAATTTGAATCTATGAATCCGCATCCCCTTCAAGCTTCAATCCATTAGCGTGAATGTCCATTTTATGTTTAGAACAGTGCATACCCGCTGGGCCCTGTTCTCCATTTTATGTGAATCCCTGAACGTGAAATCCTGCTTGTTTCAATCTATGGATGTGGTTAGCCTTTTAATTCGATGCCGTGGATATGGATCTCCGTTTCAGCTGGGTTATATGCCTTTTATCACTTATATGTATAGTTGCATCCGCTCGGTTTCTGTTGAGGCGTTCAGAAAATATAAGCACGTGTCTAGAGTGTACAACTTTGTGCAATTAATTGAAAGGGGTATTGCGTGAGCACAGATCGGCGCTCGTTGATTAAAGGGAGGGACATCATCCTTAGACTTGAACAGTCATGCACGTGTGTCTTACAGTCACACTCTGGCGGTGTTGATCATAACTGCCATGCCGGTGCAGCAATGATGCCGATAAATATTGTTCAACCTGGCTGCTAGGACTGGATAGTGGATCTTGGAACCACCCACAAAGGATCCCTTGATCCGGTTGACTGGTCAACAATCGTGTTCAGCCTGGCTGCTAGGAATCTAAAGTGGATCCTGGATCCAGCCACAAAGGATCCCTTGATCCGGTTAACTGATCAACAATCATGTTCAACCTGGCTGCTAGGAATCGAAAGTGGATCCTGGATCCAGCCACGAGGGATCCCTTGATCCAGTTGACTAGTCAACATAGGTGCCCAACTGCCCACTTCTTCAAACCGCGCTGTGGCATTCTCCTCATGCCTTCAAGCATGATGAGCTGCTTTGCATGTAACCCATCTCGTACCGAGATCAGCATATGTCAATGACTTCACACCGAGTTCAGCATATGTATGGGTCGTCGCGTGAACGTTGGTACGAACTGCACTGTCAGCATGGCCTTTCCTTCCAACCAGACGGTTGGGTGCTCGTGCGACTAAGCCTCTTTGTGCAAGGCCCAGAGGTGTTATGTCATTGACAGAGATTGACGGGCACAAGTCCCTTGCATCAAATGTGATGCCCCGCTGGACTGAACAAACTTCACATTGTGGTGTATTGGTGTATGCCGCCTTTTTGTGCGGACACTTTGGGACAGCCGTTTGCTTGCGGGCTGTCCCAGTTCCTGTCTCGTAATGAGGAAAAGGGAATGGAACTCGAGGCAAGAGGAAAGACAGAGAGGAGCGTAAAGGACAAAGTGCCCCCCCTCCCCCCTTCCCAGAAAACGGAAAGGCGGACCGAAGGTTCCCGCCCTTCACTTGAAAGCAAGAGATAGACAAAAAGGAAAGAGCCAGTCCCCAAGGAGGCAAAACAAAGACAACAAACTAGCCCTCAATAAATTTTACGTGGAATAAGTGTCTGGGTTTCTGCCATTCTGTCCCATGCATTAAGCCTGCTCCGCTGAACTGAATTTCGCAATGCCCAACCTCAACCTCCTTCAATGAAAGGCAGTCACAGCCATGCTGTAATTCTCATTTTCACTGTTGAGTGCATGTTTCAATATTTGGGAAACATCAGTTACACTTGAATCACATCATAGGAAAACACAGGGTAGGGGGCCTCATACATCAAAATTTGATGCCTGGGCTACCTACCATAGATAGGCCAGCCTAGGTTTGGTCCCCATCAGCCCAGGGTTGGCGCATGGGCTGCACAGCGGCCTGTCAACCTCGTGATCAGTGCATTAGTTGCAGTGCACAGTAGATGTACTGGTCAACCCTACCTATTAATTTGTAGGTGAGGTCAACATTCAACAAGGCTGAAAATGCTGGCATTGTACACATAGAGTTGAGATATATGTAAAGAAGAAGAAAGTGCATCACTTCGTCTGTACTTTTTGAGATGCTGGCATGGTGCACATAAAAGTTTAGTTGGCAACCATGCGTCATGCGATTACATGGCTGTGCATTTTGTGATGTGGGGTGATATGATATTTGGCATGGCCGGGCGGGTGAGATATGAGATCACACAATTTAAAACCAATGGCTTTGTACACAATGTGGGGTGACAAAGAATGTGGCATGGCATGCCTTGGCTGTGCCGGTGAACAAGTGCCCATGGATCTGTTGCTTTAGGATCCACGGGGTATCAGTCCCGATCAGTCTACTGTCGGTTGCCATTTCAATACAGCATAGCTGTTGGGTTCAGCTAGCTGCCGCCTGTGGCTACCTTGAGATCGAAAACGGTATTTGGGCGCGATTTGAGCGTAATGACAACAAGGATGATAAGCAATTTACAGGACCTTTGCCACACACACACACCACAAGTTCATACGACACAGAGGAAAGAGAAGATGTGCATCCTGCGAGATCAGGCCCGGCCTTCGTCAGGATAGCTGGTTAAATGCATGGGCGTGACTTGAGAAATATGGAGCAAAATGGCAGCAGATAAGCCTCGTGATGACGGCTTGACCAATGTGTAAGGCAGATCTCGCCGTCCTCAGGTGAAGCATCCCGACGCATCTCGACAGCTCCCAAGATTCTACTAGATTCTATACTCCTGCATCAGATCCCCAATGCAGGATACAATCAAGAGTTGACATTTGGAAATGCAACCTTTACCTCCGAGGACGACTCTGCAGCAAGGAGGCGGGTGAAAGTGAGAAACTGCGAGTGTGAACGAGGTGCGAACTCCGAACTAAGGGAGCGCGATCTCTGATCCAACGATCCAGTGATTGTACAGGACCCGCTCCCAGGTCCAGCACTCAATAACAACCCGCAAATTTGAAGCGCGGAACGTCAAATGCAAATTCTCCGAGGAAGTTTATCTGCGGGAAGCGTTTCTGGGCTGCCTCGACCGCGCCGGGTCCTTTCAGTCAGCGTCCCCGCTACGGGAGTCCTCGCAAATGACGGTCCAAGAATCTTCCACTGCATGCGCCCACGTAAGAGATATCTTAGCTGTATGTGGAGATTGAACCCGCACATTGCCAGGCGAGCGGTGGTTCCTCCTCCTGGGAAGCTGCCATTACCATGCCTTGAGTGGCATCATGCATGCGCCTGCACGTCAACATTTCAAACGGCATTGCGCTGGGATGGCTGCACCATCAGTCGCCAAGGCGTGCAAATTTCCTGCAGGGGCTCCACAATGTGATAGGCATACGGCATACCTTTGCGGCACACGAGCAGGATATACCGGTACAGACTGTTATTTGGCTCCACATCCACACATGTATGCATGCACATGCACATGGAAACATTCAAAGTGCATGCACTCTCCATGGCAACACCGCTAGACGTCTAGGCGGACCCTTCCCCACTAGGGAGACTCCACCATGGGTTCGAGGAAACCCGCGTTTTCTGCAGTGCACGCCAGATTACCGTCCATGCACCGCTGGGCGGCCAACTCTGGGCCCATGTGGGTCAAACCTTGAACGGCCTGCTGCAGGTGGCCACAAACAGCAAGGCATGCTGCACAAGGCCTCTCCATCCGTAACGTGTGATATATCTGACCTGTAGCTGAACTGTAGCTGAACCAAAGCTGGACTGTAACTGAACTGTAGCTGAACTGTAGCTGAACCCCTGAAACAGTGGCACACCTTCGCCGGTACATGAGTGCAGTTTCTTGCTTAGGCTCGGCCACGTATCAGCTGAGGCCGCCTTCCGAAGACCATACATCAGTTGATTTATTAATGACATGGCCATCCATGCTGCATCCATCAATGCATTACAAGACCAAGTTGGATAACAAGATCCAAGATGAATTATATGGCCATCCAAGCTGCATGGGCCGCCGGCCACAGGCCGGTCCAGGCCCGGCCACGTCCTGGGTTGAAGGCACCGAATCAGTAATTGTTATAACTGTTATAACTGCTGTACCTGTCCTGTAAGTAACTGGATTAAAGACACCCTCCAGCACGCGTTTGTGTTTTAATTACCGTTAAGGAGCCCTTACCAAACAAACAAATTGGCATTCAGGCCCCCGGATGCCTCTCAAGCCGGTAGATGCGACCGCTGCCGGCTCGTCGTCGCCACGACCGTCTCCAAGGCAGTGCACGGGGCTGCCGGAGCGGCGCGTGGCTCTTGGCGGAGGCGCAGCAGCATCCGCCGTCGGCGCGCCTTCGCCACGACCGTCTCGAAAACTGACCTCCTGGCTGCCGGAGCGGCGCGTGGCGCTTGTAGGAGGCGCAGCAGCATATGGTGGCCGGTGCGTGCGGCGCGGTGTGCTGCCCGAGGGTGGTGACGGCTTGGCGGGGTTTGAAGCGCTGCCTGGGCGTCCGCAGCTCGGGCTGCCCCCCACGGAGGGTCGGGGCCAGGAGGTGGAGCCCGGGGTTCAGGCGGGGGCATCGAAGCGGGCCGGAGCGGCGGCGGAGCCAAACGGAAAAGGTGAAGGGTCAGAAATGTGGCCGGGTGAGGGGGCAGGCGGCGGGGTGGAGGGGTTTGGGGTACTTTGTGACGGATTAACAATTAAGTATGAACTATTAATGAAGTCTGGATTTTTGAGCACTGGATGTACTGTAGATTTGAGCTGCCTTCCCTCGGGTATGAAACTATGAATTCATTTTTGTTTTTTTAGGACAACGGCCTAAAATCTTGATGATCGACTGGATATGTATGGATCCATCAGTATGGATCCATCAGTATGGATCCATCAGTATGGATCCATCAGTATGGATCCATCAGTATGGATCCATCAGTATGGATCCATCAGTATGGATCCATCAGTATGGATCCATCAGTATGGATCCATCAGTATGGATCCATCAGTATGGATCCATCAGTATGGATCCATCAGTATGGATCCATCAGTAGCTATAATTGGCACCTCCAGGTGTCCCACAAATCTGAAAAATATTAAAGTAGTGAATTATGGTTCGTGGCAAGGGTCGTCACCGTGAGAAACATACAGCAGTTCAGTAATCCTAATTATCAGACCGATTCCGACCCGTTCCGCGTCCTCAAATAAGTGTCGTTAATCAAGCGTCCTGCAATCTGTGCCCTGCACCTAAATATTACTTCATTTCGTAACCCGCACGGCCTATTTACTTTATTTGTTTATTCATACCTGAGTTGATGCCATGCAAATCTACGGGGGTCATTCCGCACAGGTGTCAAGAAAAAACAAGTTTCGAAAATTAATTTATTTATTGATTGCGGCCTGAAAGATTCGAAGGGAATGATAACTAACCTCTAGGCAGCTCTGAATGGTGCATGCTGCAGACTAAGATGCCTGCTATCTGTGTAAGCATTTGTAATCATTAATGAAAGTAAATGCAGGCAGGGATCAATCAACAATTCAAATAAATTAAGGCAGGAAGAAATGCTTACCACAGCGTGTGCAGATGGATTAACCAAATAAATACAAAATACCAAAATAAATACTGTTGGGGATAAATAAACAAATGCATGCTGAGGTGTCTGGCACTGGGTGCGGACAGGCAAACATCATAAGTAAAATGAATGGGGACGGGGATGATCAGAATAAGATCAGAACAAGTCAATAAATGTAGAGAGATGCCCGACACTGGGCGTAGACAGGAATACGCAAATGGGATTAAGATACATGCATGCATGCCTGCAGGATAAAACAAGTCAAGAAAATAAAGAAATGCAGAGATGCTTGGCACTGAGGTGCTACTGAGTGCCGGCAGGCGCAAGGAAAGACGGGCAGGGATACGGAAATAAATAAATAACTCGAATAAATAAAGAACTCGGACAAATAAATATCTCGAATACATAAATAAATCGAATAAAGAAATAAATCGAAGAAATAAATGCAGAGATGCCTGTCACTGCGTGCAGGCAGGCAGGGAAGGCTGGCTGAAAGTGCTTGCAGGCTGCAGGAATGTTTGAGGCATCCACTTCTTTGCTGACACTGGGGTTGCCGTGAACTGTATTATAAGCCGGGGGATGGGTCCGACCCCCTAGGTGGCAGGGGCCTTTTGCCATGATGCCTACTGTCAGAAAGCGCACAGGTGGCCCGTATGATAACAATATTTTCGCGTTACAAAAAACGCCACTGCCGCCATGTCAATGCTCTGTAGGCCGGCGACTTCCTTCAGGGAACGAAGTTACAATTATTTTCAACGCTCCTAACTCGTTGCGTATTAGTCCCCCAGCTCTTCGTGGGATAGTTTTTTGTCGGCGCAGACGCGCCTTGGGGTTGCGTAGGCGCAAAAATTCCAGCACTCTACCAGCCACGTGCTGGGGTTGAGCAGAGAGGCCCAGGGTTAGGGGTGCTGGGTTAAGGTTTGGGAGGTCCGTCGGGCTCCTATGTTCGAGAGGGAGGCTTAGGTTAGGGAGGTTTAGGGTTCTGTGCTTAGGGATGTCCGCCGGTAACTTCTGTTTCAGAGGCAGGCCCAGGTGACGCCACGAGCTGGAAAATAGTTAAACCGAAACCCTAGACCCTGAATCGGGCCCAGGATAAGCAGGGAGGAACGATGCGTTCGCCCTTAGCGCGCTGAACCCCAAGGAAAAGGAGTCCACCATCCACATGCTGGGTTCAGGCAGAGATGGTGGGCTGTTCCAATCGGGGGGGGGGGGGGGGGGGGACCACGGGGGCCGGATGTGCAAAATGTTTCCAATTATGCTTTTTGTGCCGCGTGCTGCCATGCAGGTGCTCTGAAGGCTGGCGACCCCCTTCAAGACAAGGGAACAAGCTGGGACCAGGCAGCGGTTATGAGCTGTTACAATTATTACAACGGTTTAACTGTTACAACTGATACAACGCTTCCAACTAATTCAATTGTTAAAATTGTTACAACCGTCACAATCGTGTTTCTCCGTTACGATCGTGCATTCGTGACGTCTGATGCCATGCAGGTGCTCTGAAAGCTGGCGACGTCCTTCAGGGAAAGTACACTATCATGGACACACTTGGGTCGGGCAGCAACGCTACCACTTACTTGGTGAGAGGGTAAGGATGGAGGAGATATGTGGGGTTGCCGGAAACTGCTGGGAAGCTTCTGGGTATCCACAGGGTAGCTTCATGTCAGCTTCATGGTAGCTGTATGGCAGCTTCAGGGCAGCTACAGTACAGCTTCCGGTCAAGCAACAATGCTACTACTTACTTAGTTATGGGGGTGTACTTTTGGGGTCGTAGTTTTATTCCTTTCTTTCTGGGGTCCCAACTAAGACCGGCCAACTGCGGGTGGTCGGCAGAAATGTTGTGAATTTGAGAGGTGGCATCAAAATTTCGTTGAAATTGTCTGCAGAGGGGGATTGTTTGTCAATCCATTTGAAACTGCGCGTCCACACTCAGGCATCCACACCTGACGGCAAGCGCGTGGCCATCAAGGCGTTGTCGCTGGCTGCTCTCAGGGACTGGAAGCAGCTCGAGCTCTTCCAAAGGGAGGCTCAGGTGAGCTTGAGTGTTGCGTTACGATGAAGGCGAGCTCTAAGAGACAAATAAAAATACCGTTACCGAGACCGATACCGGCAGCTGTGTGCGTTTTAAATTAGTTTATTGCGCAAAAAAATGCATTTGGCAGGCTGCTTGGCAGCCACTGCTGAGCCGATGCGGACCAAACCTTGTCCAGTCCACTAAACCTTAACCCTAAACCTTAACCCTAAACCCTAAACCCTAAACCCTGGCTATTTTTGATCGTAGTGTGTTGGTAGTAACACATTTTACTCTCAGGGCCCAACCTTCATGGATTCTTGAGGTGGGAAATCGGCATGCAGATTATTGAGACAAGCGCGGCGATGCTCTTTGCTTGAGCTGCCAGCCTGTCATGTTCTGATGGTGGTTACGGACATCTTGAACCCTGCCCTTTTGAATCCTATGCTAGGATTTAGGGTTTAGGGTTGTGGTATATTCTTCCGGTCGGTATATTCTGCCAGCCTGTGATATTCTGCTGGCGGGGGTCAGACATTGTGAACCCTGCCTCATTGCAGCCTGTTCTAGGGTTTAGGGTTGTGGTATGGTCTGACGGTGGGGGTCAGACATCGTGAACCCTGCCTCATTGCAGCCTGTGCTAGGGTTTAGGGTTGTGGTATGGTCTGACGGTGGGGGTCAGACATCGTGAACCCTGCCTCATTGCAGCCTGTGCTAGGGTTTCCTGGCTCATTAGAGGGTCAAATAACCTGGACCCTAAGCTCCTTTGCATGCTGGGCTGGGTGCTTGCGTGTCTGAATGAAAAAATGGAAACAAATGTGGGGGAAATGTGTGGGGGGAATCCGTCCACACTGCCGGCCAGTTTCAGCCCCCCGGTCGGCCTTGTCCGGCCAAAACAAAACTCTACTGTATATTCGCTTTGCCGTCCCTCATTATTAACGTTGTTAGGGGTTGAGGGTCCACTAATTACTAACTGTCCATTGTGAACGCCATTGTGAACATGCATGGATTTCAGTCAGAAAATAGGAGTTTGGGTCAAAAGTTTGCCCTGAGGGCAGCATGAAAAGGAATTTTTTCATACCCGAGGGAAGGCAAATCAAATTTACGGTAGGCAGGCAAAAAACGGCCACCTAGCTGACCCAGGTAACATCCCTGGTGTCCTCTCCACCATTTTCTCCAGTTGCTTTCTCTCCCAAGCTGGGTTACAGGCCTTTTGAGTAGGGTCCAGAGTGGTTTGCCATTGACATACATCAAGTAAGAAGTAAGAACTCGTGTCGTTTCCAATCGTTCGTGAATTTAACGGATCCCTAGGTATAGGCGACCCGTAGGTAAACCTGCCCGTACGGGATACGCGCACCCTCCCCCGAGTCATAGTAACTGTGGATCAGTCACTCGTCGGTACCTCTTTTATTTCGCGATTTCCCTCATGACTGGCTACGGCGCGTACGTAAACGCACACATACATCACATAACTGAATGCTGCCTGGTAACCCTCCCTGGCGTCACCTGTCTGTATCCCGTGGAGCATCGACCCTGTGATAGTCTGATAAAGGGTCAAAGTGATCCCTCAAACCTCAAGCCTTGAACCCTGAACCCCGACACCTCAAACATTTTCTCTTATCTCCCCACCCTCAACCTTTGAACCCTGATCCCTCAAACCTCGACCCTCAACCATGAACCCGTAGCCCTCAACACTCAACCCTAGGCCCTGAACCCTTGCCCCCTATATGCTGACCGCCCTGCGTCATCCGCCCACACCTTGTTACATTCAACCTGCGACAGTCTGATAGGCACTCACTCTGATCTGACGACCCTCAAACCTTGGCCCTGAACCCTAACCTTACACCCTGAACCCTAACCCTTATCCTACACCTTGAATCCTTGCTCCCTCAACCCTTGAAACCTTTAACCCCCCCCCCACACATTTAAACCCTTAGCCCCCAAACCTTAACCCTAGGCCCTCAACCCTTGTCCCCTAGGTGCTGGCCTCTCTGCGTCATCCGTCCATACCTTGTTACATTGACTACTTTGAGCAGGACCAGAACGACACCCGGAGCTTCTATATTGTGCAGGTGGGGCTTAGGGTTTAAGGTTTAGATACGATACCCGTAGCTTCTATATTGTGGCAGTATTGGCGCAGTACTGGCGCAGTACTGGTGCGGTACTGGAACAGTACTGGCGTGGTATTGGCGCAGTATTGGCGTAGTACTGGTGAGGTACTGGTGCGGTACTGGCGCAGTTCTGGCGCTGTACTAGCACAGTATTGGCGCAGTACTGGCGTAGTACTGATGCGGTACTGGTGCGGTACTGGCGCAGTTCTGACGCTGTACTAGCACAGTATTGGCGCAGTACTGGCGTAGTACTGGTGCGGTACTGGTGCGGTAACGGCGTAGTTCTGGCGCTGTACTAGCACAGTACTGGCGCAGGACTGGCACAGTACTGGCGCAGCACTAGCGCAGTATTGGGTTTAGGGTCAGGAGGTTAAAGGTTAAACTCTGAAGTTTAAGGTTTGGGCTTGAAGGTTCAGGGTTAGGGATTCAAAATTCAGGGTTAAGGGTTACACCCTCTGGAACCTGCCCTCCCTCCCCCAAGTATCACACTTTAATGACAACCTGTCTGCTGATCAGCTCTCGCGTGTGATATGCTTGAGCATAGGCTTGTCTTGGTGCGTGTTTGCATGCTGATTTTGTGCATGTGCGTTGTGAGAGTTTGCTCGCTAGTTTTAAGAATTTTCTCCTGTGTGTGCGTGTGTCCATGCTCCGGGTGTATGCTGAATTAGGTTTATTTTCTTTATTTGACGGATTCAGCTTAATTAGGTTTAGTTTATTCTTTATTAAATTACTAAGCTGAATTACCGGTAGCTTTATTTCTTTCCCCATGAATTTAGCTTAAATACCTTTATTTTCTTTATTTATTGATTGCCCCTCCCTGTGTGTGTGTGTGTGTCTTGGCAGGAGGTGGTGGCGGGCAAGAGCCTGGCGCAGATGGTGTCGGAGGGCATGCGAGCCAGTGATGACGAGGTGAGCTTTATTTCATGCACGATTCAGCTACAATTCAGCTACCTCACCGCAATGAGGAGGTGAGGGACAGTGCTTATTTCATGCACGATTCAGCTACGATTCAGCTACCTCACCGCAATGAGGAGGTGAGGGACAATGCTTATTTCATGCACGATTCAGCTACAATTCAGCCACCTCACTGTAATGAGGAGGTGAGGGACAATGCTTATTTCATGCACGATTCAGCTACGATTCAGCTACCTCACCGCAATGAGGAGGTGAGGGACAATGCTTATTTCATGCACGATTCAGCTACGATACAGCTACCTCACCGCAATGAGGAGGTGAGGGACAATACTTATTTCATGCACAATTCAGCTACGATTCAGCTACCTCACCGCAATGAGGAGGTGAGGGACAATGCTTATTTCATGCACGATTCAGCTACGATTCAGCTACCTCACCGCAATGAGGAGGTGAGGGACAATGCTTATTTCATGCACGATTCAGCTACCTCATTGCAATGAGGAGGTGAGGGACAATACTTATTTCATGCACGATTTAGCTACGATTCAGCTACCTCGCCGCAATGAGGAGGTGAGGGACAATGCTTATTTCATGCACGATTCAGCTAAGATTCAGCTACCTCACCGCAATGAGGAGGTGAGGGACAATGCTTATTTCATGCACGATTCAGCTACGATTCAGCTACCTCACCGCAATGAGGAGGTGAGGGACAATGCTTATTTCATGCACAATTCAGCTAAGATTCAGCTACCTCACCGCAATGAGGAGGTGAGGGACAATGCTTATTTCATGCACGATTCAGCTAAGATTCAGCTACCTCACCGCAATGAGGAGGTGAGGGACAATGCTTATTTCATGCACGATTCAGCTACGATTCAGCTACCTCACTGCAATGAGGAGGTGAGGGACAATGCTTACTTCATGCATGATTCAGCTACAATTCAGCTACCTCGCCGCAATGAGGAGGTGAGGGACAATGCTTATTTCATGCACGATTCAGCTAAGATTCAGCTACCTCACCGCAATGAGGAGGTGAGGGACAGTGCTTATTTCATGCACGATTCAGCTACGATTCAGCTACCTCACCGCTATGAGGAGGTGAGGGACAATGCTTATTTCATGCACGATTCAGCTACGATTCAGCTACCTCGCCGCAATGAGGAGGTGAGGGACAATGCTTATTTCATGCACGATTCAGCTAAGATTCAGCTACCTCACCGCAATGAGGAGGTGAGGGACAATGCTTATTTCATGCACGATTCAGCTAAGATTCAGCTACCTCGCCGCAATGAGGAGGTGAGGGACAATGCTTATTTCATGCACGATTCAGCTAAGATTCAGCTACCTCACCGCAATGAGGAGGTGAGGGACAATGCTTATTTCATGCACGATTCAGCTAAGATTCAGCTACCTCACCGCAATGAGGAGGTGAGGGACAATGCTTATTTCATGCACGATTCAGCTACGATTCAGCTACCTCACTGCAATGAGGAGGTGAGGGACAATGCTTATTTCATGCACGATTCAGCTACGATTCAGCTACCTCGCCGCAATGAGGAGGTGAGGGACAATGCTTATTTCATGCACGATTCAGCTACGATTCAGCTACCTCACCGCAATGAGGAGGTGAGGGACAATGCTTATTTCATGCACGATTCAGCTACCTCACCGCAATGAGGAGGTGAGGGACAATACTTATTTCATGCACAATTCAGCTACGATTCAGCTACCTCACCGCAATGAGGAGGTGAGGGACAATGCTTATTTCATGCACGATTCAGCTACGATTCAGCTACCTCACCGCAATGAGGAGGTGAGGGACAATGCTTATTTCATGCACGATTTAGCTACGATGCAGCTGCCTCACTGCAATGAGGAGGTGAGGGACAATGCTTATTTCATGCACGATTCAGCTACGATTCATCTACCTCACCGCAATGAGGAGGTGAGGGACAATGCTTATTTCATGCACGATTCAGCTACGATTCAGCTACCTCGCCGCAATGAGGAGGTGAAGGACAATGCTTATTTCATGCACGATTCAGCTACGATTCAGCTACCTCACCGCAATGAGGAGGTGAGGGACAATGCTTATTTCATGCACGATTCAGCTACGATTCAGCTACCTCACCGCAATGAGGAGGTGAGGGACAATGCTTATTTCATGCACGATTCAGCTACCTCACCGCAATGAGGAGGTGAGGGACAATGCTTATTTCATGCACGATTCAGCTACGATTCAGCTACCTCACTGCAATGAGGAGGTGAGGGACAATGCTTACTTCATGCATGATTCAGCCACGATTCAGCTACCTCGCCGCAATGAGGAGGTGAGGGACAATGCTTATTTCATGCACGATTCAGCTAAGATTCAGCTACCTCACCGCAATGAGGAGGTGAGGGACAGTGCTTATTTCATGCACGATTCAGCTACGATTCAGCTACCTCACCGCAATGAGGAGGTGAGGGACAATGCTTATTTCATGCACGATTCAGCTACGATTCAGCTACCTCGCCGCAATGAGGAGGTGAGGGACAATGCTTATTTCATGCACGATTCAGCTAAGATTCAGCTACCTCACCGCAATGAGGAGGTGAGGGACAATGCTTATTTCATGCACGATTCAGCTAAGATTCAGCTACCTCGCCGCAATGAGGAGGTGAGGGACAATGCTTATTTCATGCACGATTCAGCTAAGATTCAGCTACCTCACCGCAATGAGGAGGTGAGGGACAATGCTTATTTCATGCACGATTCAGCTAAGATTCAGCTACCTCACCGCAATGAGGAGGTGAGGGACAATGCTTATTTCATGCACGATTCAGCTACGATTCAGCTACCTCATTGCAATGAGGAGGTGAGGGACAATGCTTATTTCATGCACGATTCAGCTACCTCACCGCAATGAGGAGGTGAGGGAAAATACTTATTTCATGCACAATTCAGCTACGATTCAGCTACCTCACCGCAATGAGGAGGTGAGGGACAATGCTTATTTCATGCACGATTAAGCTACGATTCAGCTACCTCACCGCAATGAGGAGGTGAGGGACAATGCTTATTTCATGCACGATTTAGCTACGATTCAGCTGCCTCACTGCAATGAGGAGGTGAGGGACAGTGCTTATTTCATGCACGATTCAGCTACGATTCAGCTACCTCACCGCAATGAGGAGGTGAGGGACAATGCTTATTTCATGCACGATTCAGCTACGATTCAGCTACCTCGCCGCAATGAGGAGGTGAGGGACAATGCTTATTTCATGCACGATTCAGCTACGATTCAGCTACCTCACCGCAATGAGGAGGTGAGGGACAATGCTTATTTCATGCACGATTCAGCTAAGATTCAGCTACCTCACCGCAATGAGGAGGTGAGGGACAGTGCTTATTTCATGCACGATTCAGCTACGATTCAGCTACCTCACCGCAATGAGGAGGTGAGGGACAATGCTTATTTCATGCACGATTCAGCTACGATTCAGCTACCTCACCGCAATGAGGAGGTGAGGGACAATGCTTATTTCATGCACGATTCAGCTAAGATTCAGCTACCTCACCGCAATGAGGAGGTGAGGGACAATGCTTATTTCATGCACGATTCAGCTAAGATTCAGCTACCTCGCCGCAATGAGGAGGTGAGGGACAATGCTTATTTCATGCACGATTCAGCTACGATTCAGCTACCTCACTGCAATGAGGAGGTGAGGGACAATGCTTACTTCATGCATGATTCAGCTACGATTCAGCTACCTCGCCGCAATGAGGAGGTGAGGGACAATGCTTACTTCATGCATGATTCAGCTACGATTCAGCTACCTCGCCGCAATGAGGAGGTGAGGGACAATGCTTATTTCATGCACGATTCAGCTAAGATTCAGCTACCTCACCGCAATGAGGAGGTGAGGGACAGTGCTTATTTCATGCACGATTCAGCTACGATTCAGCTACCTCACCGCAATGAGGAGGTGAGGGACAATGCTTATTTCATGCACGATTCAGCTACGATTCAGCTACCTCGCCGCAATGAGGAGGTGAGGGACAATGCTTATTTCATGCACGATTCAGCTAAGATTCAGCTACCTCACCGCAATGAGGAGGTGAGGGACAGTGTCAAATAACCTGGACCCTAAGCTCCTTTGCATGCTGGGCTGGGTGCTTGCGTGTCTGAATGAAAAAATGGAAACAAATGTGGGGGAAATGTGTGGGGGGAATCCGTCCACACTGCCGGCCAGTTTCAGCCCCCCGGTCGGCCTTGTCCGGCCAAAACAAAACTCTACTGTATATTCGCTTTGCCGTCCCTCATTATTAACGTTGTTAGGGGTTGAGGGTCCACTAATTACTAACTGTCCATTGTGAACGCCATTGTGAACATGCATGGATTTCAGTCAGAAAATAGGAGTTTGGGTCAAAAGTTTGCCCTGAGGGCAGCATGAAAAGGAATTTTTTCATACCCGAGGGAAGGCAAATCAAATTTACGGTAGGCAGGCAAAAAACGGCCACCTAGCTGACCCAGGTAACATCCCTGGTGTCCTCTCCACCATTTTCTCCAGTTGCTTTCTCTCCCAAGCTGGGTTACAGGCCTTTTGAGTAGGGTCCAGAGTGGTTTGCCATTGACATACATCAAGTAAGAAGTAAGAACTCGTGTCGTTTCCAATCGTTCGTGAATTTAACGGATCCCTAGGTATAGGCGACCCGTAGGTAAACCTGCCCGTACGGGATACGCGCACCCTCCCCCGAGTCATAGTAACTGTGGATCAGTCACTCGTCGGTACCTCTTTTATTTCGCGATTTCCCTCATGACTGGCTACGGCGCGTACGTAAACGCACACATACATCACATAACTGAATGCTGCCTGGTAACCCTCCCTGGCGTCACCTGTCTGTATCCCGTGGAGCATCGACCCTGTGATAGTCTGATAAAGGGTCAAAGTGATCCCTCAAACCTCAAGCCTTGAACCCTGAACCCCGACACCTCAAACATTTTCTCTTATCTCCCCACCCTCAACCTTTGAACCCTGATCCCTCAAACCTCGACCCTCAACCATGAACCCGTAGCCCTCAACACTCAACCCTAGGCCCTGAACCCTTGCCCCCTATATGCTGACCGCCCTGCGTCATCCGCCCACACCTTGTTACATTCAACCTGCGACAGTCTGATAGGCACTCACTCTGATCTGACGACCCTCAAACCTTGGCCCTGAACCCTAACCTTACACCCTGAACCCTAACCCTTATCCTACACCTTGAATCCTTGCTCCCTCAACCCTTGAAACCTTTAACCCCCCCCCCACACATTTAAACCCTTAGCCCCCAAACCTTAACCCTAGGCCCTCAACCCTTGTCCCCTAGGTGCTGGCCTCTCTGCGTCATCCGTCCATACCTTGTTACATTGACTACTTTGAGCAGGACCAGAACGACACCCGGAGCTTCTATATTGTGCAGGTGGGGCTTAGGGTTTAAGGTTTAGATACGATACCCGTAGCTTCTATATTGTGGCAGTATTGGCGCAGTACTGGCGCAGTACTGGTGCGGTACTGGAACAGTACTGGCGTGGTATTGGCGCAGTATTGGCGTAGTACTGGTGAGGTACTGGTGCGGTACTGGCGCAGTTCTGGCGCTGTACTAGCACAGTATTGGCGCAGTACTGGCGTAGTACTGATGCGGTACTGGTGCGGTACTGGCGCAGTTCTGACGCTGTACTAGCACAGTATTGGCGCAGTACTGGCGTAGTACTGGTGCGGTACTGGTGCGGTAACGGCGTAGTTCTGGCGCTGTACTAGCACAGTACTGGCGCAGGACTGGCACAGTACTGGCGCAGCACTAGCGCAGTATTGGGTTTAGGGTCAGGAGGTTAAAGGTTAAACTCTGAAGTTTAAGGTTTGGGCTTGAAGGTTCAGGGTTAGGGATTCAAAATTCAGGGTTAAGGGTTACACCCTCTGGAACCTGCCCTCCCTCCCCCAAGTATCACACTTTAATGACAACCTGTCTGCTGATCAGCTCTCGCGTGTGATATGCTTGAGCATAGGCTTGTCTTGGTGCGTGTTTGCATGCTGATTTTGTGCATGTGCGTTGTGAGAGTTTGCTCGCTAGTTTTAAGAATTTTCTCCTGTGTGTGCGTGTGTCCATGCTCCGGGTGTATGCTGAATTAGGTTTATTTTCTTTATTTGACGGATTCAGCTTAATTAGGTTTAGTTTATTCTTTATTAAATTACTAAGCTGAATTACCGGTAGCTTTATTTCTTTCCCCATGAATTTAGCTTAAATACCTTTATTTTCTTTATTTATTGATTGCCCCTCCCTGTGTGTGTGTGTGTGTCTTGGCAGGAGGTGGTGGCGGGCAAGAGCCTGGCGCAGATGGTGTCGGAGGGCATGCGAGCCAGTGATGACGAGGTGAGCTTTATTTCATGCACGATTCAGCTACAATTCAGCTACCTCACCGCAATGAGGAGGTGAGGGACAGTGCTTATTTCATGCACGATTCAGCTACGATTCAGCTACCTCACCGCAATGAGGAGGTGAGGGACAATGCTTATTTCATGCACGATTCAGCTACAATTCAGCCACCTCACTGTAATGAGGAGGTGAGGGACAATGCTTATTTCATGCACGATTCAGCTACGATTCAGCTACCTCACCGCAATGAGGAGGTGAGGGACAATGCTTATTTCATGCACGATTCAGCTACGATACAGCTACCTCACCGCAATGAGGAGGTGAGGGACAATACTTATTTCATGCACAATTCAGCTACGATTCAGCTACCTCACCGCAATGAGGAGGTGAGGGACAATGCTTATTTCATGCACGATTCAGCTACGATTCAGCTACCTCACCGCAATGAGGAGGTGAGGGACAATGCTTATTTCATGCACGATTCAGCTACCTCATTGCAATGAGGAGGTGAGGGACAATACTTATTTCATGCACGATTTAGCTACGATTCAGCTACCTCACCGCAATGAGGAGGTGAGGGACAATGCTTATTTCATGCACGATTCAGCTAAGATTCAGCTACCTCACCGCAATGAGGAGGTGAGGGACAATGCTTATTTCATGCACGATTCAGCTACGATTCAGCTACCTCACCGCAATGAGGAGGTGAGGGACAATGCTTATTTCATGCACAATTCAGCTAAGATTCAGCTACCTCACCGCAATGAGGAGGTGAGGGACAATGCTTATTTCATGCACGATTCAGCTAAGATTCAGCTACCTCACCGCAATGAGGAGGTGAGGGACAATGCTTATTTCATGCACGATTCAGCTACGATTCAGCTACCTCACTGCAATGAGGAGGTGAGGGACAATGCTTACTTCATGCATGATTCAGCTACAATTCAGCTACCTCGCCGCAATGAGGAGGTGAGGGACAATGCTTATTTCATGCACGATTCAGCTAAGATTCAGCTACCTCACCGCAATGAGGAGGTGAGGGACAGTGCTTATTTCATGCACGATTCAGCTACGATTCAGCTACCTCACCGCTATGAGGAGGTGAGGGACAATGCTTATTTCATGCACGATTCAGCTACGATTCAGCTACCTCGCCGCAATGAGGAGGTGAGGGACAATGCTTATTTCATGCACGATTCAGCTAAGATTCAGCTACCTCACCGCAATGAGGAGGTGAGGGACAATGCTTATTTCATGCACGATTCAGCTAAGATTCAGCTACCTCGCCGCAATGAGGAGGTGAGGGACAATGCTTATTTCATGCACGATTCAGCTAAGATTCAGCTACCTCACCGCAATGAGGAGGTGAGGGACAATGCTTATTTCATGCACGATTCAGCTAAGATTCAGCTACCTCACCGCAATGAGGAGGTGAGGGACAATGCTTATTTCATGCACGATTCAGCTACGATTCAGCTACCTCACTGCAATGAGGAGGTGAGGGACAATGCTTATTTCATGCACGATTCAGCTACGATTCAGCTACCTCGCCGCAATGAGGAGGTGAGGGACAATGCTTATTTCATGCACGATTCAGCTACGATTCAGCTACCTCACCGCAATGAGGAGGTGAGGGACAATGCTTATTTCATGCACGATTCAGCTACCTCACCGCAATGAGGAGGTGAGGGACAATACTTATTTCATGCACAATTCAGCTACGATTCAGCTACCTCACCGCAATGAGGAGGTGAGGGACAATGCTTATTTCATGCACGATTCAGCTACGATTCAGCTACCTCACCGCAATGAGGAGGTGAGGGACAATGCTTATTTCATGCACGATTTAGCTACGATGCAGCTGCCTCACTGCAATGAGGAGGTGAGGGACAATGCTTATTTCATGCACGATTCAGCTACGATTCATCTACCTCACCGCAATGAGGAGGTGAGGGACAATGCTTATTTCATGCACGATTCAGCTACGATTCAGCTACCTCGCCGCAATGAGGAGGTGAAGGACAATGCTTATTTCATGCACGATTCAGCTACGATTCAGCTACCTCACCGCAATGAGGAGGTGAGGGACAATGCTTATTTCATGCACGATTCAGCTACGATTCAGCTACCTCACCGCAATGAGGAGGTGAGGGACAATGCTTATTTCATGCACGATTCAGCTACCTCACCGCAATGAGGAGGTGAGGGACAATGCTTATTTCATGCACGATTCAGCTACGATTCAGCTACCTCACTGCAATGAGGAGGTGAGGGACAATGCTTACTTCATGCATGATTCAGCCACGATTCAGCTACCTCGCCGCAATGAGGAGGTGAGGGACAATGCTTATTTCATGCACGATTCAGCTAAGATTCAGCTACCTCACCGCAATGAGGAGGTGAGGGACAGTGCTTATTTCATGCACGATTCAGCTACGATTCAGCTACCTCACCGCAATGAGGAGGTGAGGGACAATGCTTATTTCATGCACGATTCAGCTACGATTCAGCTACCTCGCCGCAATGAGGAGGTGAGGGACAATGCTTATTTCATGCACGATTCAGCTAAGATTCAGCTACCTCACCGCAATGAGGAGGTGAGGGACAATGCTTATTTCATGCACGATTCAGCTAAGATTCAGCTACCTCGCCGCAATGAGGAGGTGAGGGACAATGCTTATTTCATGCACGATTCAGCTAAGATTCAGCTACCTCACCGCAATGAGGAGGTGAGGGACAATGCTTATTTCATGCACGATTCAGCTAAGATTCAGCTACCTCACCGCAATGAGGAGGTGAGGGACAATGCTTATTTCATGCACGATTCAGCTACGATTCAGCTACCTCATTGCAATGAGGAGGTGAGGGACAATGCTTATTTCATGCACGATTCAGCTACCTCACCGCAATGAGGAGGTGAGGGAAAATACTTATTTCATGCACAATTCAGCTACGATTCAGCTACCTCACCGCAATGAGGAGGTGAGGGACAATGCTTATTTCATGCACGATTAAGCTACGATTCAGCTACCTCACCGCAATGAGGAGGTGAGGGACAATGCTTATTTCATGCACGATTTAGCTACGATTCAGCTGCCTCACTGCAATGAGGAGGTGAGGGACAGTGCTTATTTCATGCACGATTCAGCTACGATTCAGCTACCTCACCGCAATGAGGAGGTGAGGGACAATGCTTATTTCATGCACGATTCAGCTACGATTCAGCTACCTCGCCGCAATGAGGAGGTGAGGGACAATGCTTATTTCATGCACGATTCAGCTACGATTCAGCTACCTCACCGCAATGAGGAGGTGAGGGACAATGCTTATTTCATGCACGATTCAGCTAAGATTCAGCTACCTCACCGCAATGAGGAGGTGAGGGACAGTGCTTATTTCATGCACGATTCAGCTACGATTCAGCTACCTCACCGCAATGAGGAGGTGAGGGACAATGCTTATTTCATGCACGATTCAGCTACGATTCAGCTACCTCACCGCAATGAGGAGGTGAGGGACAATGCTTATTTCATGCACGATTCAGCTAAGATTCAGCTACCTCACCGCAATGAGGAGGTGAGGGACAATGCTTATTTCATGCACGATTCAGCTAAGATTCAGCTACCTCGCCGCAATGAGGAGGTGAGGGACAATGCTTATTTCATGCACGATTCAGCTACGATTCAGCTACCTCACTGCAATGAGGAGGTGAGGGACAATGCTTACTTCATGCATGATTCAGCTACGATTCAGCTACCTCGCCGCAATGAGGAGGTGAGGGACAATGCTTACTTCATGCATGATTCAGCTACGATTCAGCTACCTCGCCGCAATGAGGAGGTGAGGGACAATGCTTATTTCATGCACGATTCAGCTAAGATTCAGCTACCTCACCGCAATGAGGAGGTGAGGGACAGTGCTTATTTCATGCACGATTCAGCTACGATTCAGCTACCTCACCGCAATGAGGAGGTGAGGGACAATGCTTATTTCATGCACGATTCAGCTACGATTCAGCTACCTCGCCGCAATGAGGAGGTGAGGGACAATGCTTATTTCATGCACGATTCAGCTAAGATTCAGCTACCTCACCGCAATGAGGAGGTGAGGGACAGTGCTTATTTCATGCACGATTCAGCTACGATTCAGCTACCTCACCGCAATGAGGAGGTGAGGGACAATGCTTATTTCATGCACGATTCAGCTACGATTCAGCTACCTCGCCGCAATGAGGAGGTGAGGGACAATGCTTATTTCATGCACGATTCAGCTAAGATTCATCTACCTCACCGCAATGAGGAGGTGAGGGACAATGCTTATTTCATGCACGATTCAGCTAAGATTCAGCTACCTCGCCGCAATGAGGAGGTGAGGGACAATGCTTATTTCATGCACGATTCAGCTAAGATTCAGCTACCTCACCGCAATGAGGAGGTGAGGGACAATGCTTATTTCATGCACGATTCAGCTAAGATTCAGCTACCTCACCGCAATGAGGAGGTGAGGGACAATGCTTATTTCATGCACGATTCAGCTACGATTCAGCTACCTCATTGCAATGAGGAGGTGAGGGACAATGCTTATTTCATGCACGATTCAGCTACCTCACCGCAATGAGGAGGTGAGGGACAATACTTATTTCATGCACAATTCAGCTACGATTCAGCTACCTCACCGCAATGAGGAGGTGAGGGACAATGCTTATTTCATGCACGATTCAGCTACGATTCAGCTACCTCACCGCAATGAGGAGGTGAGGGACAATGCTTATTTCATGCACGATTTAGCTACGATTCAGCTGCCTCACTGCAATGAGGAGGTGAGGGACAATGCTTATTTCATGCACGATTCAGCTACGATTCAGCTACCTCACCGCAATGAGGAGGTGAGGGACAATGCTTATTTCATGCACGATTCAGCTACGATTCAGCTACCTCACCGCAATGAGGAGGTGAGGGACAATGCTTATTTCATGCACGATTCAGCTACGATTCAGCTACCTCACCGCAATGAGGAGGTGAGGGACAATGCTTATTTCATGCACGATTCAGCTAAGATTCAGCTACCTCACCGCAATGAGGAGGTGAGGGACAGTGCTTATTTCATGCACGATTCAGCTACGATTCAGCTACCTCACCGCAATGAGGAGGTGAGGGACAATGCTTATTTCATGCACGATTCAGCTACGATTCAGCTACCTCGCCGCAATGAGGAGGTGAGGGACAATGCTTATTTCATGCACGATTCAGCTAAGATTCAGCTACCTCACCGCAATGAGGAGGTGAGGGACAATGCTTATTTCATGCACGATTCAGCTAAGATTCAGCTACCTCGCCGCAATGAGGAGGTGAGGGACAATGCTTATTTCATGCACGATTCAGCTACGATTCAGCTACCTCACCGCAATGAGGAGGTGAGGGACAATGCTTACTTCATGCATGATTCAGCTACGATTCAGCTACCTCGCCGCAATGAGGAGGTGAGGGACAATGCTTATTTCATGCACGATTCAGCTAAGATTCAGCTACCTCACCGCAATGAGGAGGTGAGGGACAGTGCTTATTTCATGCACGATTCAGCTACGATTCAGCTACCTCACCGCAATGAGGAGGTGAGGGACAATGCTTATTTCATGCACGATTCAGCTACGATTCAGCTACCTCGCCGCAATGAGGAGGTGAGGGACAATGCTTATTTCATGCACGATTCAGCTAAGATTCAGCTACCTCACCGCAATGAGGAGGTGAGGGACAATGCTTATTTCATGCACGATTCAGCTAAGATTCAGCTACCTCGCCGCAATGAGGAGGTGAGGGACAATGCTTATTTCATGCACGATTCAGCTAAGATCCAGCTACCTCACCGCAATGAGGAGGTGAGGGACAATGCTTATTTCATGCACGATTCAGCTAAGATTCAGCTACCTCACCGCAATGAGGAGGTGAGGGACAATGCTTATTTCATGCACGATTCAGCTACGATTCAGCTACCTCATTGCAATGAGGAGGTGAGGGACAATGCTTATTTCATGCACGATTCAGCTACCTCACCGCAATGAGGAGGTGAGGGACAATACTTATTTCATGCACAATTCAGCTACGATTCAGCTACCTCACCGCAATGAGGAGGTGAGGGACAATGCTTATTTCATGCACGATTCAGCTAAGATTCAGCTACCTCACCGCAATGAGGAGGTGAGGGACAATGCTTATTTCATGCACGATTTAGCTACGATTCAGCTGCCTCACTGCAATGAGGAGGTGAGGGACAATGCTTATTTCATGCACGATTCAGCTACGATTCAGCTACCTCACCGCAATGAGGAGGTGAGGGACAATGCTTATTTCATGCACGATTCAGCTACGATTCAGCTACCTCGCCGCAATGAGGAGGTGAGGGACAATGCTTATTTCATGCACGATTCAGCTACGATTCAGCTACCTCACCGCAATGAGGAGGTGAGGGACAATGCTTATTTCATGCACGATTCAGCTACGATTCAGCTACCTCACCGCAATGAGGAGGTGAGGGACAATGCTTATTTCATGCGCGCTTCAGCTACGATTCAGCTACTTCACGGCCTACAGCCAAGGACGCCAGATGCAGCTATAGCTCTGTTGCTCGGGCCATTACCAGGAAGTCGGTCAAGGTCTGTTCCGCATCGGCCCATTGGTGGCCGCCCGGCAGACCCCTAAAAGCGGACTGGCGTGCGCTGAATGTCTGATGCTAATTATCTTACGCTTAATATCGTACGCTCAATATCTTACAAGCGCTGTGAAGGATGGGGGAGACCCTTAACCCTAATCCCTTTATCCTAAACCCTTGACCCTAAACCCTTGACCCCTGAGCCCTGACCCCTGAGCCTTGACCCCCGAGCCTTGACCCCTGAGCCCTGACCCCTGAGCCTTGACCCCTCACCCCTCACCACTCACCACTCACCACTCACCCCTCACCCCTCACCCCTGACCCCTGACCCCCGACCCCCGACCCCTGACCCCTGACCCCTGACCCCTGACCCCTGAGCCTTGACCCCTGACCCCTCACCCCTCACCCCTCACCCCTCACCCCTCACCCCTGAGCCTTGACCCCTCACCCCTCACCCCTCACCCCTCACCCCTCACCCCTCACCCCTCACCCCCGACCCCCGACCCCTGACCCCTCACCCCTCACCCCTGACCCTTGAGCCCTGACCCCTGAGCCTTGACCCCTGAACCCTGACCCCTGACCCCTGACTCCTGACCCTTGACCCCTGAACCCTGAACCCTGACCCTTGACCCCTGAACCCTGACCATTGACCCCTGAACCCTGAACCCTGAACCTTGACCCCTGCACACTGACCCCTGAACCCTGAACCCTGACCCTTGAACCCTGACCATTGAACCCTGAACCCTGAACCTTGACCCCTGAACCTTGACCCCTGAACCCTGACCCTTGAACCCTGACCCTTGAACCCTGACCATTGAACCCTGAACCCTGAACCCTGAGCCCTAACCCTAAACCCTGCACTGTTTACCCCACCTGAAATCCTTAACTCGACCTTCGACCCTCCACCTTACACGTTTGACAATTGAATCTAAACCCTTGACCTTTGAACCTTAATTCTTGACCTCTAACCCTAAACTTTTGACCCTTGACCCTCCTGCCTCCCTCCTTCCCTCCCCCTCATCAGGCCGCACGCATCGCCACCGAGCTCCTGCAGGTTTTGGAGTACCTAGGCGACCTGCGTCCGGCGGTGGTACACAGAGACGTCAAGCCTGAGAACATTGTGATTGAAAGCGGGGTGTGGGGCGGCAGACCCTACTTGGTTGATTTTGGAGGGGTGCAGGTGAGTTGAGGGTTGGGGGTCTAGGTTTAGATTGATAAGTTAATTTTGAGGGGATGCGGGTGAGTTGAGGGTTGGGTGGCTAGGTTAAGATTGATAAGTTAATTTTGGAGGGGTGCGGGTGAGTTGAAGGTTGGGGGTCTAGGTTAAGATTGATAAGTTAATTTTGGAGGGGTGCGGGTGAGTTGAGGGTTGGGTGGCTAGGTTAAGATTGATAAGTTAATTTTGGAGGGGTGCGGGTGAGTTGAAGGTTGGGGGTCTAGGTTAAGATTGATAAGTTAATTTTGAGTTGGTGCGGGTGAGTTGAAGGTTGGGGGTCTAGGTTAAGATTGATAAGTTAATTTTGGAGGGGTGCGGGTGAGTTGAAGGTTGGGGGTCTAGGTTAAGATTGATAAGTTAATTTGAGTTGGTGCGGGTGAGTTGAAGGTTGGGGGTCTAGGTTAAGATTGATAAGTTAATTTTGAGGGGTGCGGGTGAGTTGAGGGTTGGGGGTCTAGGTTTAAATTGATGTCAATTTTGAGGGGGTGCAGGTGCGGGTGAGTTGAGGGTGGGGTGTGCGGCTGTTTGGCAATCAGAGTGTGACTGCCACCCTGGCCCAGATCCCTCGTCATTCTTAACATGCTGTTGTTGATGACCTGTCCCCCCTCCCCCCCCCACACCCACCCACCCACACATCCTCCCTGCCCAGGCTGTTGCTGCTGACCTGCCCCTTCACTCCCTACTCTCCATACATACTGTTACTGTCGACCTGTCCTCTCCCTCCTTTAGGCTGTTGCTGCTAACCTGCCCCTTCACTCCCTACTCTCCATACATACTGTTACTGTCGACCTGTCCTCTCCCTCCTTTAGGCTGTTGCTGCTAACCTGCCCCTTCACTCCCTACTCTCCATACATACTGTTACTGTCGACCTGTCCTCTCCCTCCTTTAGGCTGTTGCTGCTAACCTGCCCCTTCACTCCCTACTCTCCATACATACTGTTACTGTCGACCTGTCCTCTCCCTCCTTTAGGCTGTTGCTGCTAACCTGCCCCTTCACTCCCTACTCTCCATACATACTGTTACTGTCGACCTGTCCTCTCCCTCCTTTAGGCTGTTGCTGCTAACCTGCCCCTTCACTCCCTACTCTCCATACATACTGTTACTGTCGACCTGTCCTCTCCCTCCTTTAGGCTGTTGCTGCTAACCTGCCCCTTCACTCCCTACTCTCCATACATACTGTTACTGTCGACCTGTCCTCTCCCTCCTTTAGGCTGTTGCTGCTAACCTGCCCCTTCACTCCCTACTCTCCATACATACTGTTACTGTCGACCTGTCCTCTCCCTCCTTTAGGCTGTTGCTGCTGACCTGCCCCCTCCCCCCCTCTTCCTGCCCCCCCCCCCTCCCTCCTCTCCATACAGGCTGTTGCTGCTGACCTTCCTCCCCCCCACCTTCCTGCCTCCCCCCCACCCTCCCTGTCCAGGCTGTTGCTGCTGACCTGTCATCTCTCGGCTCCACCATTATTGGCACGTATGGCTACATGGCTCCGGAGCAGTTCCGGGGTGCTGCCCAGGCGGGATCCGACCTATATGCCCTCGGAGCCACCCTGCTGTACCTTATGACAGGTAGGGCAGCTGGTGGTGGTTGGTTGCGGTTGGTGGTTTGGCAGTTGATGCTGGTGCGGCCCAGACAGGATCAGACCTATATTCCCTTCGGAGCCACCCTGCTGTACCTCATGACAGGTAGGGCAGCTGGTGGTGGTTGGTTGCGGTTGGTGGTTTGGCAGTTGATGCTGGTGCGGCCCAGACAGGATCAGACCTATATGCCCTCGGAGCCACCCTGCTGTACCTCATGACAGGTAGGGCAGCTGGTGGTGGTTGGTTGCGGTTGGTGGTTTGGCAGTTGATGCTGGTGCGGCCCAGACAGGATCAGACCTATATGCCCTCGGAGCCACCCTGCTGTACCTCATGACAGGTAGGGCAGCTGGTGGTGGTTGGTTGCGGTTGGTGGTTTGGCAGTTGATGCTGGTGCGGCCCAGACAGGATCAGACCTATATGCCCTCGGAGCCACCCTGCTGTACCTCATGACAGGTAGGGCAGCTGGTGGTGGTTGGTTGCGGTTGGTGGTTTGGCAGTTGATGCTGGTGCGGCCCAGACAGGATCAGACCTATATGCCCTCGGAGCCACCCTGCTGTACCTCATGACAGGTAGGGCAGCTGGTGGTGGTTGGTTGCGGTTGGTGGTTTGGCAGTTGATGCTGGTGCGGCCCAGAAAGGATCAGACCTACATGCCCTCGGAGCCACCCTGCTGTACCTCATGACAGGTAGGGCAGCTGGTGGTGGTTGGTGGTGGTTGGTGGTTTGGCAGTTGATGCTGGTGCGGCCCAGGCGGGATCAGACATATATGCCCTCGGAGCCACTCTGCTGTACATTATGACAGGTAGGGCGGTTGGTGGTGGTTGTTGATTTAGCAGTTGATGCTCGTGCGGCCCAGGCGGGATCAGACCTATGTGCGCTCGGTGCCACCCTGCTGTTCCTCATGAGTCATGACAGGTAGGACGGTTGGTGTTGGTGGTAAAGCGGTTATTGACAGTGTGGCCCTGGCGGGATCATACACGTATGTTACGGAGCCACTTATCTGTACCTTATGACAGGTAGGGTGTTTGGTGGTTTATCGGTTGTTGCTGGTGCAAACCAGACGGGATCGGAGAGAAGCGCCAATTGAGCAACCCTGCAGTAGTTCTTGATATAGGTTTGGTGGTTGGTGGTTTGGCGGTTGTTGCTCTTTTAACTCATGGCAGGTATGGTGGTTAACAGATTTGGGATTATTAATGTCAGGTATTGCGGTTGGTAGTTGGTGGTTGGTAGTTGGCGGTTGCTTCTGCTTTACCTCTTGATGGGTATCATGGTTGTTGGTTAAAGCGGCCAGCCGGCCACTGATGTCTCTCATGACTGGGAGGGCGGTCGTTAGCAATTGCTGGTTTCGACTGCATCCTGTTGCTGATGTACCTTACGACAGGTATGATGTTTTTGAGTTGCTATCGTGGTGGTGGTGGCATCTCATGACAGGCAGGGCGGATGGTAGCAGTTGTTGGTTTTGGCTGTTGCTGATTTACCTTATGACAGGTATGACGTTTTTGAGTCGCTATCGTGGTGGTGGTGGCATCTCATGACAGGCAGGGCGGATGGTAGCAGTTGTTGGTTTTGGCTGTTGCTGATTTACCTTATGACAGGTATGACGTTTTTGAGTTGCTATCATGGTGGTGGTGGCATCTCATGACAGGCAGGGCGGATGGTAGCAGTTGTTGGTTTTGGCTGTTGCTGATTTACCTTATGACAGGTATGACGTTTTTGAGTCGCTATCGTGGTGGTGGTGGCATCTCATGACAGGCAGGGCGGATGGTAGCAGTTGTTGGTTTTGGCTGTTGCTGATTTACCTTATGACAGGTATGACGTTTTTGAGTCGCTATCATGGTGGTGGTGGCATCTCATGACAGGCAGGGCGGTTGGCGGTTTCGTGTTGCTGCTGTACCTCCAGAAGTGCATCTTAGAAGGTACACCTTGGACACTTAAATATCTTCAAACTTTGATCATCCGCATCCCCTGTAGCATATTTAATATGTATTGCCTGTATTGCTGTGTAATGCCTGTAATTCCTGTATTGCCTGTATTTCCTGTAATGCATGTAATGCATGTACTGCATGTATTGCCTGCAATGCATGTATTGCCTGTATTGCCTGTATTGCAGGCCGTACGCCCTTCTCGTTGTCGCAGGAGCGTATGCGCATCCAATGGAGGGAGGCGCTCCCGCTGCCCATGGACAGCAGGTAATAAGTGAATAGGCAAATGGATCAATACATAGGTAAATGAATCAATACCGGTTGGTAGGTATATGAATCAATAAATGCCGTAGCTTTTAATAAATTTTCCTTCACCCCTTCACGATTATAATCGATGTATAGAGGCATAAGCAGAGGCATCAATAGATGAAGTGAAGGTCACTCAGTATTAGTTGTAGTGAAGGCCAAGCCAGCCCGCAGGGGATTTTGTACTGCTCGTTTAAGCTGCCAGAATTCGGTCAGTAAAAAATGTACTGCAGATTTGAGATGCCGCCCTACACTCCCTGGTGATTCAAAATGAACGCGCCGCCAAGATGGACGGTGATTTAGTTTGGTGGTTGGAATCACTACTCTGCAGCGGTGTCAACACATTACATTTAGCGAGGGAAAAAGCATTCAGCAACGCAATATCTCTTCCCACGCATGTGCCTTGCCTTAAATCAATCCTACCCATCTCGTTATGCAAGACACCGTAGATTGACATCGACTTCGCTCAAATAATTTATGATTGGCCTGTGCGGACATGACTGTGTGGTAATCAGCACGGGACATGCAAGGCAAGCATCGGATTTGTGGTAGAGCTAAACATTCAGCAACGCAACATCTCGCCACGCATGTGCCGCCTTCAAAACCATCCTACCCATCTCGAAAATGCGAGAGACAAGTGCAGGACATGTGAGGCAAGCACCAGGAAAGATCCTTGCGCGTCCTCGCTCAGTTGAAGTTTGCTCTTTTCCTAATGAACCTTCGAGACAAAGCCTGGAAGTTCACGGTCAATATCCTGGAAGTTCACGGTCAATATCCCGGCCGCCGTGGAAACCCCTTCACCAAATGGGTTGAGGTTTGAGGGTTGAGGGACTGTGGTAATTACACCATCAGAAATCCAGCCTCATCCTGTCCTTCCACCAAATCTGCATCACCACCTCTTATTTTGTGTGTTTGCATTTCTTTCACCCATGCCTTAAAAACACAAAACCCTCCAGGCAGTACGGGTTGCATTATGAAATTCAAATGATATTCATTTGTATTTATTTCATCTCCCACGCGCCCACAAAAACTGAAGTCACGACATGTGCTTGGCCACTGAATGTAACACAGGGTTGAAAGCACAGCTCTAACACGTGTTCTTGAGGGTTTAGAGTTAAGGGTTTAGGGTTGAAAGCACAGCTCTAACACGTGTTCTTGTGGTGCTGATTTTGCTGCCCGCAGGTCGCTTGCAAAAGCGAATACAGTATCTAGTGTGTTGGATGAAGGTGGCCCAAGCTCTTTAACAGCACCCTGGAGCCGGTGGCTAAGTACCGGTTGACGGCCGAGCAGGAACGGTCATCCAGGACATTTAGATCAAATTTCAAGTGCAAAGTGTGTGTTTTCTGCCCCTACAGGTGGACCAAGCTGTTTGACAGCCAAACAGGAACAGTCAACCAGTACAGTCATATCAGATTCAAGTGCATAGTGTCATTGCGGTGCTGATTTCGCTGCCTGCAGGTGGGCTAAGCTGTTGGATGACCAAGCAGGAACGGTCGACCAGTTCAGTAAGATCTAATCCAAAATTTTGAAATTCAAGTGCAAAGTGTTATTTTCGGTGCTGATTTTGCTGCCTGCAGGTGGGCAAAGCTGTTTGACGGTCTCCTGGAGCCGGTGGCTGGGGACCGGTTGACGGCCAAGCAGGAACGGTCATCCAGTTCGGTTAGATGAAATCCAAAATTCAATTCCAAGTGCAAAATGTGTTTCTGCTGCCTGCAGGTGGGCCAAGCTGTTTGACGGCCTCCTGGAACCGGTGGCTGAGGACCGGCTGACGGCCAAGCAGGCCATGGCGGTGCTCAAGGGAGAGGCTGTCAAGACCACAGCCGTTGTGGGATCCAGGAGGGGTTTTGCCGCAAGGAAGCAGGTGGGGAGGCATGTTAACACAAATGTTTGAATGCCAGTAATGATGCAGCGCTCTTTTGTTATTCATTCATGTCATCATGATAAATTCCGTCAGCACGGTAGTTGTATTGATAGTATGGCGGTGTTGAAAGGAGAGGCGGTCAAGACCACGGCGGGAGTGGGATGCAGGAGAGGCTTTGCCGCAAGGAAGCAGGTGTAGGGCGGTAGGGGCCCTGGACATTCTTTACAAATGTCCAGGTGTGCTGCTGCATGAGATCAATCCATGATTGGATAAATGAGTTCAGCAATTGAGGACAGGGACAGGCTTTGACGCAAGGAAGTAGGGACAGCCATTGTCAGGGGGAGTCCTTGCCGCAAAGAAGAAGGGGCAGCCATTGTCAGGGGGAGTCCTTGCCGCAAGGAAGTAGGGGCAGCCATTGTCAGGGGGAGTCCTTGCCGCAAGGAAGTAGGGGCAGCCATTGTCAGGGGGAGTCCTTGCCGCAAGGAAGTAGGGGCAGCCATTGTCAGGGGGAGTCCTTGCCGCAAGGAAGTAGGGGCAGCCATTGTCAGGGGGAGTCCTTGCCGCAAGGAAGTAGGGGCAGCCATTGTCAGGGGGAGTCCTTGCCGCAAGGAAGTAGGGGCAGCCATTGTCAGGGAGAGTCCTTGCCGCAAGGAAGTAGGGGCAGCCATTGTCAGGGAGAGTCCTTGCCGCAAGGAAGTAGGGGCAGCCATTGTCAGGGGGAGTCCTTGCCGCAAGGAAGTAGGGGCAGCCATTGTCAGGGAGAGTCCTTGCCGCAAGGAAGTAGGGGCAGCCATTGTCAGGGAGAGTCCTTGCCGCAAGGAAGTAGGGGCAGCCATTGTCAGGGAGAGTCCTTGCCGCAAGGAAGTAGGGCAGCCATTGTCAGGGAGAGTCCTTGCCGCAAGGAAGTAGGGGCAGCCATTGTCAGGGGGAGTCCTTGCCGCAAGGAAGTAGGGGCAGCCATTGTCAGGGGGAGTCCTTGCCGCAAGGAAGTAGGGGCAGCCATTGTCAGGGGGAGTCCTTGCCGCAAGGAAGTAGGGGCAGCCATTGTCAGGGGGAGTCCTTGCCGCAAGGAAGTAGGGGCAGCCATTGTCAGGGGGAGTCCTTGCCGCAAGGAAGTAGGGGCAGCCATTGTCAGGGGGAGTCCTTGCCGCAAGGAAGTAGGGGCTGCCATTGTCAGGGGGAGTCCTTGCCGCAAGGAAGTAGGGGCAGCCATTGTCAGGGGAAGTCCTTGCCGCAAGGAAGTAGGGGCAGCCATTGTCAGGGGGAGTCCTTGCCGCAAGGAAGTAGGGGCAGCCATTGTCAAGGGGAGTACTTGCCGCAAGGAAGTAGGGGCAGCCATTGTCAGGGGGAGTCCTTGCCGCAAGGAAGTAGGGGCAGCCATTGTCAGGGGGAGTCCTTGCCACAAGGAAGTAGGGGCAGCCATTGTCAAGGGGAGTCCTTGCCGCAAGGAAGTAGGGGCAGCCATTGTCAGGGGGAGTCCTTGCCGCAAGGAAGTAGGGGCAGCCATTGTCAGGGGGAGTCCTTGCCGCAAGGAAGTAGGGGCTGCCATTGTCAGGGGGAGTCCTTGCCGCAAGGAAGTAGGGGCAGCCATTGTCAGGGGAAGTCCTTGCCGCAAGGAAGTAGGGGCAGCCATTGTCAAGGGGAGTCCTTGCCGCAAGGAAGTAGGGGCAGCCATTGTCAGGGGGAGTCCTTGCCGCAAGGAAGTAGGGGCAGCCATTGTCAGGGGGAGTCCTTGCCGCAAGGAAGTAGGGGCAGCCATTGTCAAGGGGAGTCCTTGCCGCAAGGAAGTAGGGGCAGCCATTGTCAGGGGGAGTCCTTGCCGCAAGGAAGTAGGGGCAGCCATTGTCAGGGGGAGTCCTTGCTGCAAGGAAGTAGGGGCTGCCATTGTCAGGGGGAGTCCTTGCCGCAAGGAAGTAGGGGCAGCCATTGTCAGGGGGAGTCCTTGCCGCAAGGAAGTAGGGGCAGCCATTGTCAGGGGGAGTCCTTGCTGCAAGGAAGTAGGGGCAGCCATTGTCAGGGGGAGTCCTTGCCGCAAGGAAGTAGGGGCAGCCATTGTCAGGGGGAGTCCTTGCCGCAAGGAAGTAGGGGCAGCCATTGTCAGGGGGAGTCCTTGCCGCAAGGAAGTAGGGGCAGCCATTGTCAAGGGGAGTCCTTGCCGCAAGGAAGTAGGGGCAGCCATTGTCAGGGGGAGTCCTTGCCGCAAGGAAGTAGGGGCAGCCATTGTCAGGGGGAGTCCTTGCTGCAAGGAAGTAGGGGCAGCCATTGTCAGGGGGAGTCCTTGCCGCAAGGAAGTAGGGGCAGCCATTGTCAGGGGGAGTCCTTGCCGCAAGGAAGTAGGGGCAGCCATTGTCAGGGGAAGTCCTTGCCGCAAGGAAGTAGGGGCAGCCATTGTCAGGGGGAGTCCTTGCCGCAAGGAAGTAGGGGCAGCCATTGTCAAGGGGAGTACTTGCCGCAAGGAAGTAGGGGCAGCCATTGTCAGGGGGAGTCCTTGCCGCAAGGAAGTAGGGGCAGCCATTGTCAGGGGGAGTCCTTGCCGCAAGGAAGTAGGGGCAGCCATTGTCAGGGGGAGTCCTTGCCGCAAGGAAGTAGGGGCAGCCATTGTCAGGGGGAGTCCTTGACGCAAGGAAGTAGGGGCAGCCATTGTCAGGGGGAGTCCTTGCCGCAAGGAAGTAGGGGCAGCCATTGTCAGGGGGAGTCCTTGCCGCAAGGAAGTAGGGGCAGCCATTGTCAGGGGGAGTCCTTGCCGCAAGGAAGAAGGGGCAGCCATTGTCAGGGGGAGTCCTTGCCGCAAGGAAGTAGGGGCAGCCATTGTCAGGGGGAGTCCTTGCCGCAAGGAAGTAGGGGCAGCCATTGTCAGGGGGAGTCCTTGCCGCAAGGAAGTAGGGGCAGCCATTGTCAGGGGGAGTCCTTGCTGCAAGGAAGTAGGGGCAGCCATTGTCAGGGGGAGTCCTTGCCGCAAGGAAGTAGGGGCAGCCATTGTCAGGGGGAGTCCTTGCCGCAAGGAAGTAGGGGCAGCCATTGTCAGGGGGAGTCCTTGCCGCAAGGAAGTAGGGGCAGCCATTGTCAGGGGGAGTCCTTGCCGCAAGGAAGTAGGGGCAGCCATTGTCAGGGGGAGACTTTTTTGCAAAATATATTTTTCAAGCGGTGCCGCTTGATTGAACAATGAAAATCTTCGGGGCTGTTTATTAACTTACTTTAGCGCATGACAGAAAATCGTTTTACAAATCGAAGATTTGTTTCTAACACACGAATCATTGCTTTAGTTGAAAAAACTGCCACCGTCGAAATATATATTATACAGTGCAGTGTGGCTGATCACGTGCACTCCACTTGCATTCATTTGTTTTATGTGGAGTGAATAATCAACCAGTTCATACATGGATGAATCGGCTGTTGAATCAGCTGTTCGGTGGTGTATAGTGGCTGAATTGTAGCTGAATTGTAGCTGAAATAACCTGAAGCATATGGCGCCCTCCGCACCATGCGATGCGCGGGAGGCCTGGATGCGAATGCAGGCTTCATTGCACCAAGCTTCCCCCGCTGGCTGTAAGACTTGGCTGACTTATATCTGAAGCATACTGCGGAAGCAAACGGTGCCCTGTGCCCTGCCCCATGTAGGCACTCGCGCCGCCCCGCAATGCGCAGGAGGCCTGGATGCAAATGCAAGACTCTACGGGGCGTCCGGGCGTTGCAGTCAGCAAGCCCGCGGGTGAGAGGAGGATGTGGGTGGGTGAGAGAAAAGGGTGTGGGTTTGCAGGTGAGAGGGAAGGGTGAGGGTGCGTGTTGTGCTCAGCAAGCCCGCGGGTGAGAGGCGGATGTGTGTGAGAGAGAGAAACGGTGTGGGTTTGCAGGTAAGAGGGAAGGGTGCGGGTGAGTGGGCGTGTGTTGTGATCAACAAGTCTGCTGGTAAGAGGAGTGTGTGAGAGAGAGAAAGGGTGTGGGTTTGGATGAGGGTGCAAGTGAGAGGTTGGGGTGCGGGTGAGTGGACGTGTGCATGTGAGTCGACAGAGCGTTGGCGAGAGGCCTGGGTGCACATGCAAGACTATGTGGAACGACCGGATGTTGTGATCAGCAAGCCTGTGGGTTGAGGAGGGTGGGTAGGGGGTGGTTGGGAGTGCAGGTGAGAGGACAAGGTGCGGGTGAGAAGAGTGTGTGTGAGAGAGAGATGGGGTGTGGGTGCTGGGTGAGGGTGCAAGTGAGAGGTTTGGGTGTGGGTGATTGAACGTGTGTTGTGGTCAGCAAGTATGTGGGTGAGGAAAAGGGGTGTGGGGATTGGGTGGGTGGGGTATGGCCTGGTAACGCAGTCAGCAAGCCTGCAGATGAGAGGAGTGTGTGTGTGTGTGGTGGTGGGGGAGGGGGACACCGTGGTGATGGTTGGGGCGGGAGCCTGGTGTGGAGCAGAGGGTGGACCGAGGCTTGCAATGCTGGCATCTTTGCGCATGCATGCTCATCGCTCGCTTACTTATGAAGGGCAATCGGAGCGTTGCACCTACGTGTTCCCTGGCCCTCCTCTCTGTTTGCTGGCCTGCCCCCCCCCTCCACCCCCTCCACTCTCTGCTCTTGCCCGTGCTGTCTTCCACTTTCAAACGTGTGCCCTTGCCCTCCTCTCTGCTTTTTTCTCGCCCCCCCCCCCCCTCCACCCCCTGCTCATGCTCGTGCTGTCCCCCACTCTCAAACGTGTTCTCGCTGTCCTGCCTCAAAAGCTGTCTCTTTCCCAGTTGTTGCTGTTCCTCTCCCAATCCCGTTCCCTCCCACTTATTGCGGTCCCGTTCCGAACCTGTCCCCTTTCCCATCTCTTGCTGACCCAGTCAAACTTGCTTGCTGTGTTGCTCCGAGACCAGGCACCAGAGTGGAGCTGGAGCGTACCTCAACGAGGTTGGACATTGTAGTGCCTCCAAAGGTAGAACTTTGTTGTGCCTCCATAGGTAGGACTTTGTAGTGCCTCATGAAGTAGGACATTGTAGTGCCTCCAAAGGTAGGACCTTGTAGTGCTTCCAAAGGTAGGACTTTGTAGTGCCTGCAGGGGTAGGACATCGTAGTGCCACCAAAGTTAGATCCTTGTAGTGCCTCAAAAGGTAGGACCTTGTAGCGCCTCCAAGGTGAGGACCTTGTGGTGCCTCCAAATGTACTAAGTTGTAGTGCAGGCTGACATGAACTGATTCAATACTGGCATACAAACATATCTGATGACTTCCACAGCTTCCACGGGAGCCTCCTCCCCGTGCTCCTCCCTGTGCTGCCCGTGCTCCTCCTCTTGCTCCTCGCCTCTCCTCTGCTGGAAACACTGAAGACAGCTGTTTTAACACTAAAATTCACGCTTTCACGGGTTTGGGCGTAAGCACAAGCACGGCTTGTAAGCACGGCTCTCACGCACGTCTTTGCCATCGCTTGTGGGAAAACCGACCATAAATTGATTTAATCACAGATAAAGTCTTAATAAATTGATAGAAGCTAAATATCGGCACTTTACAGGGCTTGGGCGTGGACACGGCTTTCACAGAAGTCTTTGCTATTGCGTTCGGAAAACTGATAAAAATGGAATCTTACATTCCACAGGGCTTGGGCGTGGACACGGCCTTCACGGGAGTCTTTGCGATAGCTTGGAACTCGTTTGTGGCGTTCTGGACTGTGTCTGCTCTAGCCAGCGGTGGGTCCACACCTTCATACTTTTCATACAGCATTCCGGCAACAAATAGCATTTGGCGTAGCTAAATAGTAGGCTGAAATGTAGCTGAATTTTAGGCTGAAATGTAGCTGAATTGTAGGCTGGAGGGTAGCTGAGTTGCAGGTCAAGCTGCATCATGTTTTTCTACGGAATTGGCATGGGTGCTCGGGGGCGCACAGGTTGCCTGGAGTTGCTGAATATGAACCATGGAATTTGTCATGCGGTACATGAAATATGGAATATGAAAACACACCCACCCACCCACCCACCCACGCACCCACCTACCCACCCACCCACCCACCTCCCCTCCCTCTTCCCCCCCCCTGCACGCAGGCGGCATCCTGTTTGCGCTCTTCTCGCTGCCGTTCTGGTTCGCAGGAGTGCAGATCGGGAAGCAGGCGGTGGTGGGCGCGCTCACGCGTGAGCGCTTCTCGATTGGGCCGGCCAAGTTCCGCCTGGGGCAGGAGCTGGCCTTGCTGGGCAAGCGGGGAGCAGATTTCGTGGGTAGGTGAAGAGGGGGGGGGGTGGATTTCGTGGGTAGGTGAAGAGGGGGGGGGTGGATTTCGTGGGTAGGTGAAGGGGGGGGGGTGGATTTCGTGGGTGGGTGGGTAAATAAATAAGTTAAGAAGCAAACAAGAACTGTTTAGTTGCTGTGATTTCTCACTTGCCATGAAATTGGCCAAGAGGAAATGAATGCCTGTTTTGATAAACACTGCGTCACTTTGAAGGTGAACCAATGAAAGCAGAACACCGGCGTGAATGGCAAAAGCGTCAAAAAAATGTCAAAAAATAATGTACCGTAGATTTGATTTGCCTTCCCTCAGGCATCAAACAATGATGTCTTTTAATGCTGCCCTCAGGGCAACCTGTCGACATAAACATATAATTTCCGACTGAAAACTGGCGTCAAGGATTGACACCGTTATCAGTAAATTCATGGCTCCCTCCACTCCAAACAACGTTAATTATGAGGGAAGGCAAAGCAAATATGCGGTATTGCGTGCTAGCGCGCGACTGGTTGATTCAGCATCGGTTGATTATATTGTAACTGTCTGATCAAGTTGTCCAGCATAACACACTTCTGGTCCATCGTATGAGCACTGTCTTGTGGGTCTGCTCAGGTCAGGTCAGAGGGCCTCCTCCTCTTGAGCCCCACTTTGGCACCCCAGTGCTTCCCTCAGATCTGTCATGAGCGTTGTGTGCCGCAATGGTGCTCATAGTCAGATGGTTAACCGTTTTTGTTTTTGCTAGGCCCTTTGGGGGACTGTCGTAACGAATCTTGACGCTTGTTGGCTTTAAAACGGATGAAAATGAGAAATTAAGCCCAGTGACATTTGAGATTCAGTGCCGTCAAGGGGCAACGGACCTGAAGTGAAATCGGAATCTTCTTAATACCATAGTGGCACTGGAGGGAAAACGAATTACACAAGAAAGTGGAACTAGAGTACGATAACAAAAGAGTACTGGATTGTAAAGAAATAAGTGAACAAATCAACACCGGTGGATGTGTAGATACGGTACTTGGAAATTGAGTATGTAAGTAAATGAAGACAAAATGCCGGTAAATGCAAAATGGTAAATGGTAAATGCCGGTAAATGTAAAATGTAAATCATGGAGTTATGGACCCGTAATAATCTATAATTGTGGAATAAATAACGGGGCTTGGGGCTCTTGGGGCAGGAGCTGGCCTTGCTTGGTCAGAGGGGAGCAGACCTTATGGTTGAAGGGTGTAAGGCGATGTCCACCAATATTTGTGAAGGGTGCTTCAGCTACAATTCAGCTACATCACTGCCTACGGTCGTGGGCGCCTGGTGCAGCGTGCCCTGCTGCTCGGGCTAGAGGGCCGCGGGCCGGTGGCAGCTTGGCCTCTAGCGGCCCAGCGGCATCCCAGCCTAGGATCTGCCACTTGTGCCCTTTAAGCATGATCCCTACCTCGTGCAAAATCAAAATACTTGACCCTCCAGCATGGACCTTACGCTCTGAAACATCAACCCTGAACCCTTCACCCTTATATGTGAACCCTGAACCCTGAACCCTAAACCAAGCATCTGAGCCCTGTTGATGTGAGCACTAACCTGGTTCCTAGTCCGCTGTGTTTCTTATATGTGGCTGAATGGGTTTCGGAGGGCTGAACTGTGAAGACCATAGGGGTACTCGTGACCACAGACCCTAAACCCTTATCCCCAACCCTAGGCTCTAAAACTTTACCCACCACCCTAGGCTGAAGCCCTGAACCCTGAACCCTAGGATATAAGACCCTGACCCTAAACCCTAATCCCCAGACTCAAGAGCTATAATGCCACAATCTTTAACCCTAAACCCTAGACTCGGAGCTTTAAGGCCATAACCCCTAATTCGTATCCCTAGACTGAGAGATATGACCCTTACCCTAAACCCTAGGCTCTTAGCCCTGACCTGGTGCCTCGGATGTGGCAGGTGGGGGAGAGCTTGGCAATGAGGTTGCTGCCAATGGTCTACTGCGCACTAAAGTGAACGCTGGCCGGCGTACGATGCGTGCCGCAGGGGGGGGGCGAGTAGGAGGGCTGCATTTGTGCGCGTTTTTTTCCTGCTCTGCTGCACACTAAATTGAACGCTGGACGGCGTATGATGTGTCTTGCAGGGGGGGGCGAGCGAGTGTCAGAGGGCTTCAATGCGCAAATTGTTGCCTGGTCTGGAGCGCACTTCACCCTACAATGAACTGGCGAAAAAACGAACGCTGTCCGGCTAATTGAGCGCTGTCCGGCTTCTGATGTGCATGTTGCAGGTGGGGGCGAGCGCGTGTCGGAGGGTTCCACTCAGCAGATGATGGGGGCGCGCGTCATCACCACCATGTTTGTCAACGGGGAGCCGCAGACGGCGATCGAGGTCCTGGAGGTACGTACCGCCCCACAGCTCTCTGCCTACACCTAGTTGCGAAAAAAGCCTTTGGGTCACCCTCTGCGTCTGTGTGCTAACATGTGTGCCAATTGAAAACGAATTGAAAAATTCAGGAGGAAAGTAAATAATCACCCTTTCCGGAAATCGGACGAAATTGAACACGTTCTGGTTCAAAGGGAAAAAACGGAGAGAAAAATCTAAGTCCGGCTGACCTTTTATGTTCTTAGACCCAACGTAACCTGAGTGGGTGGTTGAGTGGACGCCGCATAAAGTGCTTCCTATCTCTTTTGACTGGGCTCCTGACATCCTGATCTCCAGCTCTGCGCATGCACATCTCCTAGGGTGTGGATACATTTCCGGTTAAACAAGGGCTCCGCCCAATTTCTCTTTACCGGTACTCAATCATTTATCTTGTCCTACCTGAAATAGCGCGCTAAACAGCATTCGAAATATCCACAGAAATATCCGCATAAATCTCTTGCAGTTGCTTTTCCAAACCATGCCTTTAAATATGCATGGTCCCAGGTATTCGACTGGGCTCCTAACCATCTCTCTCTCTCTCAACTTTGCACGTGCACACAGTCTGGCAGGGCATGAAGCCATCCACCCACTCCGTGTTGGCGAGGGCTCTGCCTCATTCCTCTCCACATTCTCATCTCTTTTGACTGGGCGCCTAACCATATCTATACCCTTGCACGTGCACACCTGGCAGGGGGGCAAGCCATCCACCCATTCCGTGTTTTGACTGGGCCCCTAACCATATCTATACCCTTGCACGTGCACACCTGGCAGGGTGTCAACAAGTACTGTTTTGGAGCTCTCCACTGAGTTTCGAGCTCCCAGCAATATTTCCTGTGATCAGGAAGTTATCAGCACTTGTTGAATGGTTTTGTTGTACAACACCTTTGCACGTCCACTCCCCTCGTAGGGTGTCAACAAGTACTGTTTTGGCGAAGGCCTCGAGTTCCGGGAGCAGCAATGGCTGGTTTCGGAGATCAACTCCCATATGGAGGCTGTCAAGGGCATGCCTGTGGACTACGAGGCGTTTCCCGTCGCGGCGCTGCCGGAGTCGAGCAACACAACCACGTATGATGAGCGTGGCGGCTTCAGCTCGATGCCATCAACCATGCTGGGCTTGGGGGCTGTCGGCTTCTTCGGGGATGATAAAGACGACGACGGCATGAGAGATGACATGTATGGGGATGGCGGCGGGAATGACGGTGAAGGTGACGACGGAGGCGGCGACGGTGGCGGCGGCGGCGATGGCGCTGATGGTGGCTAGCTGGGTTCCTTTGTCGCTGGTGTGCACGTCACACTTCCTTTTTATGTTATTAGCTTATTTTCATTGCCTGCATGTTTAGAACGGTGCATACCCTGCTGAACGCTCGGCCGCGTGGGGCTGGCAGGGAATGACTACACTCAATTCCAGCTACCAATCACAGTCAGGACCCTGGTGCAGCCATGGTCTTGGCTGTGTACTCGACACATAGCCTGCATGTGTCGAGTGTTGTGTCATTTGCTCGGACCGTGCTCGTTCTGATACTGTTTATGTTTTAGTGCCTCAGCTACAACTCGGCCACATCATAAGTAGCCTACGGCCAAAGGGACAGTTGCAGCAAGCCCAGTTCCACCCCATGAAATCCCGAGATTTGCGCAATTCGAATCCTGTTGGTACTGCTTTGCTTTTTTCCATCTTAATGTCCAGGCTAGCTCCTTCTCTGTGTTCTTGTCTGCTCTTGTCTCCTTCTGCAGGTTGGTTGCCATTTCTCCGGCTTTGGTTTTGGAGATGCATGCACTCTGCCGCTTTAGGGTGGGATTTTGGCAGTATAGTATGCTGTACCTAGAGGGGTGCCGAGGTGGGGCACCAGTTTTTTTCCCAGACCTTAACTTTGTGCGCATGAGCTATTGCGGCCGTGGGAGTGCTTTCCTGTTCCTGCTCGCCTCAGGTGTCGACGAGGGCCACAAGCGCACAGGGGCTGTTTTCATGTCTTTTTGCCTCGGGTTTTCTAGGGTTCAGCGGCCAGCATCACACATTATAATGTTTGCCGACGTGGCCGAGCTTTATTAAGCAGTGCCCAGAGGTGTAACGTTATTAATACATTATAATGTCCAAGCAAAAGTTTCCTAGATGGCCCTATCCTTGGTTTCCTCTGACATGTGAGAATCTCTGCAAGAGAGAACAAACACGGGGGCGCGAAAAATGTGATGTGTGTCGCCCCGCCTTGAGCATAGGTGAAGGCGTTGACAGTAGCAGTTGTGCTGTAAAAAGGAAGTGATGTTGTAAAAAGGCAGTTGTGCTGTAAAGAGCATCTGGCAGTTGCCAGCCAGCAAGTTGATTTATTACAGACAGACACAGCGTCGCCTACACCTGCATTCTAGCACTTAAGTTCTACTACCTGCCCGAAGAAAAACAAATTTAAAAGTAAGTAGTTCTTAATGCGTGCTAACATGCCTATCTAGGTTACATACTTAACATCCTGTGCAATGAATAATGACCGCTATGCATACGCCTAATGTATCATGGTTTTGCATTCGGTGAACCAGGTATGAATGCAGCTGAGAGTGCGTTTCTTTCAGCGCAGTTCAGCAGCCAATCAGCTACATCATGGCCGATGGCCGTGACTGCCTGGTGCAGCAAGGTGCCTGGTGCTAGGGTCATCAGCCGGTCAAGGTTTTGTACCCATCGACCTAGAGGTGGCTGCATGGCAGCGCCCCAAAATGGGGTTGGGGGCGCATTGATTTCATACCTGGCTGCCCAGCAGTCCCAGTCCTCCTTCTCTTCTTCCTCTGCATCCTCCGTATGTTCCTCCCGCCCCAAACAAGCTCGTTCGTTTGTCGTGACGTGCAGCGATACGTCATGCCTCACGCCATGAGTGAAGAACGGTGCATACCCGCTCGGCCCTGCCGAACGCTCGGCCACGTGGAGTTTGATCACGCCATGAGTGTTCCCTCCACAACGCAGGTCCAGTTTTTCCTTAGGAATTGACACTGATTCACACAGGTTCACACTTCAAGGTCAAGGCTTCCTGGTGGTGATGATGGATGCCTTGCAGTACACGTCGTTGTTGTACCGCTGGGCAGTGCCCATCTTATAAAAGTTGTCCTTGTGGTGTTTGACGTCCAACACAGCGATACGAGACTGATGGCCGTAGCAACACAAGACAGTTGTTAGTTGGTTGTAACATCAGGCCAATAACAGCACAAGACAATTATGAGTTACCGGTAGTCATAACATCAGGCTGATAACAGCACAAGAAAATTGTTAGTCATGACAAAAACGCTCCAGTAGATGTGAATTACCATCCCTTGGGTATAAATCTGGGTATGAATGGATTATTTCTTTTATTTCACTCCATGCAGCCTTTCAAATCAGTTTTCGACCCAAACAAAAGAATTCACGACTCAACGACGACATGGTGTGTCCATGATCGATACGTATAAATTTTGTGTTTATGAGGTAACACCTGTGGGCCCTGCTCAAATAAAGCTCGGGCGCTTCGGCAAACATTAAGTCAGCCAGTATTAATTGTACGTATCCCTCACCCCCTAATAACAATATTTCAATATTTGTGAGGATGGCAAAGCGCATCTACTGTCAATGACGTTACGCCTCTAGGCCCTACTAAAAAAGGCTCGGCCGCGTGGGCGCCCAACCAAAGGGTGGAAAGAACGGAAGGAACAGAAAGGGCAGGACAAAAAGGAGAACAAGTGGGAAATAAAGTGAACGGACACAAAAGCCTGGAAAAGAAACACGAAGGAAGTTCCAGCCTCTCGAAACGTCTACGCCTCAACGATATCTACCACATATCTACCACATATCTACAGTAGGGAGGCGACAAGCATTATCCAGAGGTGTCACGCCCTTCACCTGAGGCGTTGGAGGATTCCAGCCGAAGTGGTGATGGTGCGACATGTGCGGCAGGTGCTGGGTGCTGAGCGGCTGAGTCGTCAAGGTGGAGGGGTCTTTATAGAACTTGGTGTCGTGACTGCAGGCATGGGAAGTGAGAACTGCTCAGCTCGGAGCGAGATGCCTATGCCTGACAGCAAAAACATTTACATGTTTATTTTAGGTTGCTTCAGCTGAACTTCAGCTGCAGCCCAGCCTGCGGCCGAGGGCTGTTGCTTGTGCAATCAGGCGTGTGCTGGTCAAGTTTTGGTCCCCATCGGCCCAGTGGTGGCCCTCACAAGGTGGTCTGGAGTGCACTAAAATCAACTCTGATGACATGGCACACCCCACCTAGCCATGTCAGGTCGATTAAGGTAGTGAGGGGTCTGTGTGTGCAGGCCATTAGCCAGGCCTTAATGGCGTGAGGCATTCCGCGTGGACTCGTACCTTTCCGTTGCAGGAAGTGTTTGGAACTGCCGTAGCTCGGCCAGCGTCTTCGTAGCTGCATGGTGGTGATGCTCGACCGGCTGCAAGTGAGGAGGAACTCAGGAGGGTCAGTTCATCCAGCACGTCTCAGATATTTTCAATACGGGCAAAGACAGTTTGCTTACCAAGCCAGTCTGATCGGTCGGAGCAAACAAGGAAGTACGATGAAAACTACGTTTCTCGTCGAAGGATTTATCCGGGCTTGATGCGCGCCCTTGCTTCCTGTGGCAAGATTCTATCACAGAGTCGATCTCATTGTATATCGAAGTGAATAAATATGCGTCCCAGCATATCCATCGAGCCGCACCTCGTTTCCCCGGAGATCCACTCCTTCAAGTGGTCCGGTTTATATTGCGAATATATTCCGTGTCCTTGAGTAGTTTGGGAAGCTTGCCAAGTGATTTTCGACATCACGTAACGTTGAAAAAGCAGTAATAGGGAATGTCACTGGACAACAATCTAATCAAGCAGCAAATTTACAATGTTATTATTGGTTCACTAGAAAGGAAGAGAGAACGTCTAATCGGCAGACCCGAGTGTCTATAAGAACAAAAGGGATTGTACTGCGTTTTTACCCAGTGTGTTCTGGAGCCATATCTACGTTCGAAGGGTGAGGGCGACAGCAGGGAGACAGTGAGCAATTATGTGAGCTCATATAGATACCGCTGCCATTCATGCTCAAAGAACGCTTCGATTCAGCTGTGCGTTTAAGATAACTTCCAAGCTACCTGTATGGCAGGCAATTTTTGGACCTTCAGCCACGCACCTACGCTGTCGCAGGGCAGGGGTACAAACTATTCCCGCTGAATGGCCAGGTAAGGAGCAAGCAGCGCAGGTGAAGTAACTGATATGATCGACATATGCCATGTACACGAAACACTACAATGTCCTCAGGTGACTTGACTGATGCATGGCACAGCGCATCTGTTGAAATTATCGGGCTACTTGCAAGGCAGCGAAAATTGCACGTAGAATGCTGCAAGACAGACACACCACGAACCAAACATCACGTCACAGCATCAGCTGGTGAACATGCTACATGTAAATCCGCACACATGCTGGCCACCTATGCTAACGGTAGCCTTGCCCACACATGTGCTGGCCACCCATGTCATCGGTAGCACGGTCCGCATGGGTGGCCAGTTGGCCACCCATGCCACCGGTAGCCTCACATACGGGACAAAGCTACCGGTAGCATGGGTGGCCAGCACGCACGCAGGTGTGCGTGCTGGCCACCCATGCTACCGGTAGCTTCGTCCACAAACATGTGATGACCACAGTCCGCGCCTCAACCATTGCTATTTTGTGTATCATGGTGCCACCAGAGAAGGCCCTGCGTATGTTCAATATATACGCCTCGGAAGGTGTTCAAAATGTACCCTTCAGAAGGGTACATGTTGAAAATGCGCATGACCCACTCTGCCCATCAACGAGCTCTTGCACCATGACTCCCGTCCCAATGACCCCGGTGGAATTGCTTAACCCTCAGAGGCAGGGTGTGGCCCTCCCTCTGACTGGGACATGATAGGCCATAAGCAGTACCTGCTGGGATCACGAGTTCCTTGCAAGATCACCTGAAAACAAAACCTAGGATGAAACTGGAGCATAATGTGCACAAGCATGACGAGGCATTCATCATGAGGGGGGGGATTCCAGGGTTTCCATGACTGCATGGGCAGGGACATGATGTGCACAACCAAGGTGAGGCATTCATCATGACTGCATAGGGCCATGATGGACAGCCATGGTGAGGGCGTGAGGCGTTCATCATGATGACTGCATGGGGACATGATGGATAGCCATGGCGAGGCGTCTATCATGACTGCATGGGAGCAGGGTGGAAAGCCATGGCGAGACGTCTATCATGACTGCATGGAAGCATGATTGGCAGCCATGGTGAGGGCGTGAGGCGTTCTTCATCATGACTGCGTGCAGACATGATGGACAGCCATGGTGAGGCGTCTTTCATGACTGCATGGGAGCATGGTGGATAGCCATTGTGAGGGCGTGAGGTGTTCGTTGTAATGACTGCATGGGGACAGGATGGACAGCCATGGCGAGGCGTCTATCATGATTGCATGGGAGCATAATGGATAGCCAAGGTCAGGCGTTCATTACGGCTGCGTGGGGACCCACGAGACATGAGTCCCACCATTCCCACGGTGTCCGAGGCAGCTCAGCCGTTCATTCCTTCGTTACGAGAGATACGTTACGAGCATGGGAGATAAAATACCGTTAAGTGGATTGGGGGATACAGCCAAGTCAGAGGACTGAGTGTACCGGACTACCGGTACGTGTTCACGTTGTGAAACCAGTTTTTATCAGCCCGACACACAAAAACTCGGTTTTCAATGTGCAACCTCGCTCTCTCGCTTGCTTCCCGACTCACTCTGCCTGGACATATATCAAGAAGATAGAGGCTGGTTGAGTTACCGCTAGAATAAAACAGAGCACCGGTGATGTTCTCGAAGTCTGACTACCGACGGGATCTCTGGTTCCAGGTTGGTTCGTATAATTTAAGCCTTGACTCCGTGGGCTTGCCGCAGGCTTTTGCACCCAAGGACGGGACTTAGGTATTGGAGTTGGTACGCCTATTAACTATATTCCTATTCATTCAACTTGAGAATTCTTTAAGCCCCATCGACGTGGGCCACCCTGCCAACAGGATCTTGCCAAAATGATGCCCGGTTTTGGAATGGTGAGCCGAGAAATCGAGGAAGTCCTTAATCGTGTGCACAGCATCGTTGATGTGGCCTTTCGATGTCGTGCAGCAACCCCAAATCATCCTCTTGAAAGAGGGCACCGACACTTCTCAAGGGACGCCGCAGCTCGTGAGCAACATTAATGCATGCATGGCTGTGGCGGATGCCGTGCGGACAACGCTGGGTCCAAGAGGAATGGACAAGCTTATTCACAATAGCCAGGTCGGCACCTGGGAGGGGGGGCGATGGTCGGAACCGTCGAGACCCCTGCTCAATTCGAAAAATGGTGACGCGTTCGATATGATAAGAAACATTCAAAGTCCGGCCATCAGACTCTTCTGGCGCTCCATTTCAAGATCTGAGGAAGTTTTGCAACATTTGTGCAGGGGAAAGTCACCATCTCCAATGACGGTGCGACCATCATGAAGCTCCTCGAGATCGTCCACCCTGCAGCAAAGAGCTTGGTAGACGTGTCTCTTTCTCAGGACGCAGAGGTGGGGCATGGGAGTGACCCTGGGTGTTGTGCCATGAGGAGATGAGCGACAGTGACTCCTATGCATAATGCGCCCTTCCTTCCCGAAGTAGATCTGCATTTCATCAGAGCATTCATGCAATGCTGGCATGCCCGCAGCGCATGGTGGGTGCCATCCATGCGCAGCGCATGGCGCACCATCTGCACGCATGGGGACCCTCTTGCGTCCATGTTCGGGGCCATACGTCTAACTCTACCTGGCGCTGCCTGCTGGAGGACTTGCAGGTAGTGCACGACGGCATGCCGCAACCTCAAGCAGCAAATTTCCATCTCTGCATGTCGCAACCTGATGTGGTTGTGCGTGCCGTGATGCATTCTGCGGGCTCTCAGCTACGTATCCTCTCTCCCTCACCTTCCTGCTGTTCAGGGATGACAATTCCCATGGTGCCACCGGTTATAACCTAGACCCTCCAACCAACACCTGGGTAAAGCCTAAAGCCTACACCTAGGCTTTCTTTTACACTACCTTTGCTTCCTCTCTCCTCCTCCTCTCTCCTACAGGTCGGCCATGGCGCACCTCTGTCCTTAACAGGCGAACCCTATACCGAGCTAAACCTATCCCTAACTTAACATCTCACCGCTTCTCCCTTGCCTCCCACGCAGGTTGGCGATGGCACAACCTCAGTTGTCATCCTGGCCGGGGAGTTCTTGAAGGAGGCCAAACCCTTCATTGAGGAGGGCGGACACCCTAGGGTGAGATCTGACCGCGGGTGTTGGAGCTCGAGAGGTTGACACGTGTACATTCAAATCCTTTGCCATTCCTAGCATATGTTTGCCAGATTCATAATTTTTTCTTGGCTATGATTGCCCAATTTGTAACAATTTCCAGCCTTAGATTACCAGATACGTAGCCATTCCTAGCCCCAGATTGCCATATTCGATATCGTAGGCACTGCCTGGTTTGCTGGGTGGTTGTGCTCAAGGATGTTCAACCGACATACCTTTCTGAAGCTTTCCTATTCTCTGGGGCCTCCCTTGTGCTCCCTGGCATGACGTTATCAAGGCTTACGGCCAGGCCTCCTCACTCGCTGTCTCCAAGATCAGGGACCAGTCCATGAGCCTTGTGCCTAACCCAGCGCTACAAACCCCTAAACCCTTCACCTTTCCGTGATCCCCCCCCCCACAGAACATTATCAAGGCTTATCGCCAGGCCTCCTCGCTTGCGGTCGCCAAGATGAATGAGCTGTCCATCAGCCTGTTGCCTAACTCAGCCCCGTGAAGCCTTAAACCCTTCACCTTTCCCTAAACCCTTCAACCCTTCAACTTTTCGTGACCTGAAACCCTTGACATTTCCGTGAAACCTTTAACCCTTCACCTACCTTTTTGTGAAACCCTAAACCCTTCACCTTTTCATGATTTCCCCCAAAGAACATCATCATGGCTTATCGTCAGGCCTCCTCGCTTGCTGTCTCCAAGATGAATGAGCTGTCCATCAGCCTGTGTCTGACTCAGCTATGTGTAACCTTAAACCCTTCACCTTTCCGTGATTTCCCCCACAGAACATCATCAAGGCTTACCGCCAGGCCTCCTCACTCGCTGTCGCCAAGATCAAGGAGCTGTCCATCAGCCTGGCGGGTACCAGTGATGCAGAAAAGAAGGATATGCTCAAGAAGTGCGCCATGACCACGCTCAACTCAAAGCTGGTGAGACGATGTGGGGGTGGAGATTTCAACCCTGTGCCCTAGACTTCTGCAAGCTCTAGCAAGGCTGATGAGTGTCGTCATAGCCCACTTCTTGAGCACGTCCTAGAAAGGACGTGCTCAAGAAGTGGGCTATGACGACACTCAACTAAATGCTGCTTAAGGGATGCGGTTAGTTGGGGATTTAACCGCGCCCTAGACCCTTGCGGGCACTAGCGATGCAGAGAAGATGGTCATGCTCAAGACGTGCGCAATGTCCACACTTAACTCAAAAGCTGGTGAGACGATGCGGGGGTAGGGATGAAACCCGAAGCTCTTGATGTTGTGAGTTGCTGCAAGTTTTGGGTGAAACCCTAGACCCTCAAGCTTGTGAGATGCTACATGCTGGCGGAGGGCCGCCACAGGTATGTCGGTGAGCTGGCCTTCAAATCTCGCCCCGGATCCCCTAGCTCTGCACACCTATCATGTCCAGGGTAAGTGCCAAAAAAGAGTCATGGGTAGGACCTTTAACCCAGCCAACACTTGAGGGTCGAGCAGGGTTATGAACCCTAGACCCTGAACCCTCTCAACATGTGACTAGCAAGACAGGGTATGAACCCTCAATTCTGAACCCTTGTAACATATGAACCCTCTCAACATGTGAGTAGCAAGAAAGGGTATGAACCGTAAATCCTGAACCCTTATACCACATGAGCGCTGAGAAGGGGTCTCGACACCCCAGTGGTGAGAAGGGGGTTCTTAAACCTTAACCCAGAACTTCATTTGTGAGAAGGGAACTTTTCAACGGCGATATGAAGGGTCTTAACCTTACACTCTGAACACAAAAACCCCCCTCAACAAATGTATGATAGGACTGTGAAAACTCACTTTGAACTTACTGAAATTATTGTGAACCCCTTAACAGCGATAAGATGGGTCTAAACCCCTTTACAGCGATAAGATGGGTCTAAACCCCTTTACAGCGATAAGATGGGTCTAAACCCCTTTACAGCGATAAGATGGGTCTAAACCCCTTAATAGCGATAAGATGGGTCTAAACCCCTTTACAGCGATAAGATGGGTCTAAACCCCTTTACAGCGATAAGATGGGTCTAAACCCCTTTACAGCGATAAGATGGGTCTAAACCCTGAACACTGCTGCAACCACCGCCCCAACCCATCTAGGTGAGCGGCGAAAAGGAGTTCTTCGCCCAGATGGTGGTGGACGCTGTCTCCAAGCTGGACCCTGTGTCCCTGGACCTCAAGCTGATCGGCATGAAGAAGGTCCAGGTGAGGGCTTGGGCCTGCTGGTGGCCTACACCGCACGGGAGCTTAGGGTTTAAAACCCCTAAACCCTAAACTAAGGTCCGGGTGAGGGCTTGGGCCTGCTGGTGGCCTACACCGCGCAAGGCTTTGACACAGAGCCCGTCCCTTTTGCTTTTGGTTTCATAACGTCTGTGTGTTTGTGTGTGTCGGGGGTCTGCCGTCCATGCTTGGAGCAGAGCAGGCCTGATGTCCCCCGGTCATGTCATGGTAGCCTGATTGGTGCTACGGCCAAACTGTCGGCCTCCTTGATGTCGCTCCTCAGGGCGTCCAATGTATTTATTTATTTATTTGGAACCGAGGAAAGAGCTTTGAGGTGCTGGTTTACCCAGTGCTGCGGAGGAAGGGGTGGCTTCCTAAACCCTGAACCCTCAACTGGCACCATCGCTATTTCCTGCTGTTTGACACGCCATCACACAAGCAAGCACACATGCATGACGTCGCGTGTTACGGTAGGGTTCTCGGTAGGGTGGCGGGCTCCGACTAACCCCTTCCTGGTGGATTGCGTTGCGTTCATTAAGGCGTGCAGCTATGCCCCGTGGCTTTGTGCAGGACATTAAGGCCTTTGACATTCCATGATAGCCGTTTTCACTCACACGCGTCTTTTTGCTATCCGCAGGGTGGCGGGCTCCGTGACTCCTTCTTGGTGGACGGCGTCGCGTTCAAAAAGACGTTCAGCTACGCCGGCTTTGAGCAGCAGCCCAAGAGCTTTGATAACCCGAAGGTGCTGCTCCTCAACATGGAGCTGGAGATCAAGTCAGAGAGGGAGAACGCTGAGGTGGGTGGGGGGGGGATGAGGATGGGGGCAGGGGGGGAGGCTGGGGTGGGTGGGTGGCGGGGGAATGAGGGTGGGGGTGGGGGGTAGTGCCCCCCCCCCCCCCCATTGCAGCATTCCCTGCTCGCAGATCGGCCTGGATGCGCCAGCGCATTTCCACTCCATGCTGAACCCTGAATCCGTTTTCCTGAACCCTGAAACCTCTGCACATCCGCTTGGATGATCCAGCACAGTCCCTCCTAAACCCTAAATCTTCATTACTAACTTGGTTAATTAAACCCTGAACTCTACATGCAGAAGGCCCCACGCACACACACACTTACGCCTCTGCCCCAAGATCCGTCCAGATGATCCCGCGCAGGACTAGTCCATTTTCAGCGCTGAACCCTTTATCCCCAGCTCTCCTCGCTACCCCCCCCCCCACACACACACACTCAACCCTCTGCCCGCAGATTCGTCTGGATGACCCAGCACAGTAACAGTCCCTCCTAAACCCTAAATCTTCATTACTAGCTAGAGTACTTGAAGCCTGGAATCTACTCGCAAAAGGTCCCCCCCCCCACCTACACACACGCTCCCCCCTGCCTTCAGATCCGACTGGACGATCCAGCGCAGTACCAGTCCATTGTGGACGCAGAGTGGAACATCATCTACGAGAAGCTGGCCAAGTGCGTGGAGTCGGGTGCGAGCATCGTGCTCTCAAGGCTTGCCATCGGGGACCTGGCAACGCAGTACTTTGCAGATCGGAACATTTTCTGTGCCGGAAGGGTGCGTGTCACAGCATGCGCATGGAGGCATTGGGTGTCAGAGGGTTTGTGCTTGCATAACATGTAGGCATGCATGGGAGGTTGAGTGCCAGCATGCGTGGAGGCATGGGGTGTTAACATGGGATGTGCAAGCATGCATGAGCAGCTTGCGAAGTGAGTCAGGAGCAAGCATGCTGCCTCGGCTAGCCATTGTAGACCTGGTAACGCAGTGCGGTATGTTGCAAGTCTCGGAGTGTGTTTTGTGTCGGCAGAGTGAGGGTTTGTTTTATCGGAGCTCACGGACCTCGACGGTGTGTCCAAGGCAGCAGACTTGAGTGGTCAGACCTGAGCCCTAAACGCTTATACATGCACCCTCCAGGTGGAGCTCCATGATGTGGGGTGTGTGTCAAATTCCTAACCCTCAACCCTAAACAAGGCAGCAGACCCGACCGCGTGAGTGTTCAGACCTGAACCCTGAACAGTGACACCTGCACCCTCCAGGTGGAGCTCCCTGATCTTGAGCGTGTGTCCAAGGCAACTGGTGCAAGGGTGCAGACGACAGTCAATGGGCTGTCGGCAACATCTGCTAAGACCTTCCTGGGCTCTTGCGCGAGATTTGAGGAGAAGCAGGTAGGTGGGGACATAAGGGATGAAGGAGAAGTGGCAGGTGGGCAGGCAGGTAGGGTGGGACGGCAATGGGCTATGGGCAGCATCCGCTAGGTACCCTCAGCCCTAATCCGTATGTATTGCTCGCAGTTGGGTGCTGAGCGGTACAACCTGTTGAAGGGCTGCCCCAACGCACGTACTGCGGCCATTGTGCCTGTACCCTTGACCCTAATCCGCACCGGCATGTACTGCACGTAGGTCGGTGCTGAGCGGTACAACCTGTTGATGGGCTGCCCCAACGCGCGCACCGCAACCATTGTGTTGCGGGGCGGCAGCGATCAATTCATCGACGAGGCGGAGCGCTCGCTGCATGACGCGGTCATGATTGTGCGCCGGGCGCTCAAGCATTCGGAGGTGGTCCCTGGAGGCGGGGCTATAGAGATGGAGGTGGGTCAAGGGGCTGCAGGTCTGTGGGCTGCCCAAGTGGCTGCGTGTGTGCGCTGCCTAAGTGCGGTGCTGTTGGAGGTGGGGCTGCGAGTGTGCGCTGCCTAAGTGCGTTGCTGTTCGAGGTGGGGCTGCGTGTGTGCCCCTCTAGGCTAGCAAGGCGCCTGAACCCTCTCTGAACTAACAAACCTGAATTCCGAACTTTTAACCCAGAACCCTGAACCCTCTAGGTGAGCAAGGCGCTGTACGAGCTGTCGCTGACACATGCCAGCAAGGCGCAGCTGTTCATCAAGGCGTTCGCCAAAGCGCTGGAGGTGATCCCTCGCCAGCTGTGCAACAACGCTGGTTTCGACGCGACAGACGTGTTGAGCAAGCTGAGGCAGAAGCACTCGCTGGCAGACGGGTCGGGGAAGGTGAGAGGATAAGGATGGGTCCATGGGAGCTGAATTTGAAGTTCAAATATTTCAGGTTTAGGGAAGGGTTACAGTAGTCAGATGTGATGAGGTAGGTGGAGGGAAGTGGGTTTTGAAGGTCAGATGGAGGCAGGGAAGGTGTGAGGAAGGTGGGGGGAGATGAGAGGAAGGTGAGGGGAAGCCAAGAAGGGCTTTAGAAACAGAGTAATGTTTCAACTTTGAAACTCCCCCCCCTCACCTTGGATGGCTTGAGTTGAGAACAAACTGGATCCAGCCCTGGTCTTCGATAGTGCCTGACCTTAGTCTAATCCACAGCCTGTGCTAGGGCATGGCCTCGGCCTATTATGCCCTGACCTGTACCAGGGCATGGCCTGTCTTGTGCCATGGCCTGTGTTGCATGACCGTATCTTCCTCCACAGCATTTGCTAGGGCCTGACAGGCCTGTGCCCTGTCTTGACCTTGGCTTGCATTGGGGCTTTTACCCTGATGATGCCTCATGCCGCAGGGCTTAAAAATGCTGGGGGGAGTATCTGGAAATCTGGGCTATGAACCCTGAGCCGTATGCGGCATTGCGTCACTTTCCTTCCCACAGAACTTGGTAGCAGACCTTGATACTGGCGGCGTTGTGGACATGTTCAACGCGCTTGTGTGGGAGCCCTCGCTTCAACCCTGACCCGACAACCCTGAACCGTAACCCGCGGACCCTAAACACTAACCCTAAACCCTAAACCGACACACTTTGAACTCTACCTGCAGAACTTTGGCGTTGATGTCAACACTGGCGGCGTCGTGGACACGTACGACGCGTTTGTGTGGGAGCCGTCGCTGGTGAAGCTGAACGCCATTGCCAGCGCAACGGAGGCTGCTTGCCTCATCCTCAGCGTGGACGAGACGGTTCGCAACCCCAAGAGCGAGGCTCCGGACCAAGGCGCACCGGCGGGCGGGCGCGGGAGGGGCAGGGGGGGACGTGGCGGCGGCAGAGGCATGAGGCGATAGATACGAGCTGGATATGAGCTCTCTTGCTCTGCATGAGCGTGCGAACGGAAAGGTGGCCAGACAGAGGCGTGGGACATGATAGTAATGAGCTCTGAAGCCCTGCCTGAGCGTGCGGACGTAAAGGTGGCCGGACAGAGGCGTGGGACGATAGTCATGAGCTCTCGTGCATTACACGAGCTTTGATCGGCCAGGGCAGGGCATCAAGCTATGATGCCCTGCTCTCCGATGTGACCTGTTGGGGGACAGCAGGGGGGGGCTCAGACAAGGGCGCGGCTTGGGAATGGGACCTGTGACAAAAGTTGTCGTGATGGGGTCGTGCGCTCGAGCCATGCAGCAAGTGTTGATTGCTGATGCTGCTTCTTTCCATCTCTGTAATGCACTGCAGGTATCGGAGCTTCAATATTTTTACATTTGCTTGCCCTATGGCAGACATTGTTGATCCCTCTGTTCCTGCCGCTGCTTTTCTTTTCTAGTGAACCGCAAGATTGTTTTTTCAGTTGAGGTTATATGAGCCCTGCTCGACTGCCACACTTGGTTTGAGATACTCTCTGATTCCCCCTGTCCGTGTGCCACTTGTGTTGCCAGACAGTTGGGCGCGGGATGTTGGGCGCTTACGCGGCCCAGCTGTTCGAGCAGGTCCCCAAGGTGTCATGTCATGTCATGACTGGTGCTGTCAGCTTCATGAGCTACTTACGTGTTGAATATGCAGGTTATTTGGGCCCTTAACGTTGGGACTCTGATTTCCCAGCCAAAATTGGTACCATCGCAGCACCGCAGTGGTTTGCTGCAGCCGCGTGGCGTTGCATGCACTGAAGGTCTCTGATGACTAGCTGGACTTCATGAAAAGGACAAGGCGGCAGGAGTTCACAATGGGTCCTAGCTAACAGGACAGTGCTATTTTCAGCAGGTCGGCACTGACACACAAGACGTATCTTTACAGGTTTCGAATCTGAGTGACAAATCCGTAGATCGGACAGGTTGGGGTTCATTAGCTGAAATCTGCATCAAAAAAATCGATAGGCTGGAACTTCGTTACTTTTTTCCCGTGTGTAGTGAAACGGAACGTAAGGGATAAGAGGGGGGTAAAATGTGTAGGTACGTAGGCGATAGAGTAAATAAAAATGTTCTCCGATTGAAATGAAAATTGGTGCAATTGATCAAGCACGAAATGTGTGATGTATTCACAGTGCCAAAAGTGTGGAAATATGTGGATTCCGACTTTTCGCCCGAAAGTCCGTTGAACGACGAATGTTTTCCACAGCCATCGCCTTTACCAGTTTCGCTTATTTTTCGCAGGGGCACTGTCAAGTATTTCTGTAACCTTTCGTCAGTCTTTCGTTAAGCTATCGCGACGTTGTTCCGAAGCGTGGTAAGGAATAATAGTAGGCTGTGTGAATTACGAGTTTCCCCCGAATATCCGTTGAAAATCCTATTTTCCGTAGCCAGCGCTAACCAGTCTCGCTTATTTTTCGCAGTCGATGTCAACTTTTTCGGGAGCCTTTGGTCATTCTTTCGCAAAGTGTCAGCGATGTTGTTCGGTAGCGATGTTTTTCGGTAGCCTTTCGTGGGTCGGTCGCTTAGTACTTTTCTCGCTCGAAAAAATACCGGTATCTGAATGTCCGCTCGTTTTGTACAAGTGGTCGATTTCCATAGCCAAAGCGGTCTAGGAGGTCTAGGAGGTCTAGGATCATATTGGTCTAGGAGGTCTAGTATGTCTAGTAGGTCTAGAGGTCTTGAGGGTCTGGTAGGTATAAGGGTCTACTTGGTCTAGTAGGTCTATGGGTCTAGTAGGTCTACGGGTCTAGTGGGTCTATCTACGGGCCTAGTAGGCCTAAGGGTCTAGAATGTCTAGTAGGTCGAGAAGGTCTAGTACTTAGGTATAATAGGTCTACCCTTCTAACCCTTCACACGGGACTTGTGACAAAGGAGCCTACTTATTAAATTTGATTTGACGAATGTCCAACTTTGTTTATTACCGTCCAGCTAAGCATCACTTGATGCATGGCAGTTATTTTTCAGCACCACATGATCACGACGTTACACTCCGGGCTCCTGAAGGGGTTCTCTTTGGAATAGTGAAGAAAGATTACATGGAGAGGTCAGACATGACTTAAATCGCCATGGTTCTGGAGGCACGAAAAGTCTGGAATCTCAAGTCCAAGAAAGACAGAAAAGTCCAGATATATTCAGTCTTCGAGAAGTCTCTCGAACGCCCTATCTAGATTTTAGAAGTCACGACTAAGACGTCAGTCGATAGGCAGGGTATAAGGAGTGAAACCCTTACAGCTCCCATCTGAGGGCTCGGTCTCGTGGCTCATGCGGTGGGCGCCCGACTGACTACCGGGTTTCCCGGACCTTTCTCTTGTGAAGTCCAGGATGCGGGTTTCCCGGACCTTTCTCTTGTGAAGTCCAGGATGCGGGTTTCCCGGACCTTTCTCTTGTGGGTAGTCCCCAGCCCGGCATGGTGCTAATGCGGAAGATTTTGTCCACGGAGACATGGCAGCAGCATTCGCTAAGTGTCACCTGCGCTAAGTCAGCTTTCTTCAAGACATGAAGCATTCAAGACATCAAGCACCGTGCATGAAGGCATGTTCGTCCCATGCAACGGTACACTTGTAACGCACACCGCCGTTGCGACTCGTTGCATGGTGACAGATCTGTTACTGGGTCGTGGCATGATCCAGGCTGACGCTTAGCTTCACCGTGAAGGCGTGAGCGGAGGGGTGGGGCGCTGCAGAATATGCCCCGTTTAAATATGGCTTCATTCATATATCATAAACAAAAATTCTGGACGGTATTCAGGAACGATTTTTGGATTTCTAAATAATACTGTTTTTCGTGTCACGCATTTGTGTCACGTGGATCAGTGTCACTTCAAAACTGCGGAATCGGCACTCATCTTTTCCATCTAGATCGATGCACAATGTGCAACAATGGAGATAATAAGCAACGGACGCGGACAATTACCCGAGCGATGTACCCGAGTGACGGATGACTGACAAACCGGTCGACCAGTAGCGGTAATATTGCAGCTTTGCAGGTTTCTATATAAGCAGCGGTACAGACGTGCAGTGCTGATTAAAACACTGCTTCTTAGATCATGCTACTGCCAGAGCTGAGGGGGTTCCTACTGTCGGCTAAATGCGGGCACCGGACATTTTGTGTTCGTAGTGGAGTTGCTGCAAACTTCTCAGCTCCATTAAGTGGCTGACGGTAGGTCTGCAACAACGACAGCTGTCTATCCTAGCTTAAACATTCACACCCCGGCTGTGATTCACACCCCGGCTGTGATTCGCCCCTCCCCAGGCTTTCGTGTGCATCAAGGTGTGTACATCGTGTCTCGCCGCGTAAAATAAGAGAGCTCCTGAGCTGCTGATCACGCATGGCGTTCAATCAGCATGCGATATGGATCTGCCTGCTGTGCCTCTGGACCCTGCCGAGCTGCTGGGTGTGCTCCCAAGGCATTGCCTCGCCGCGCATTTACGTCTACGAGTTGCCGCTCGAGCTGGGCATCCCACACGGCGGCTTCGTGACTCTGTTGGAGCAGCGCCTGAGGGCAAGCGCGTACCACGAGACCGACCCCGAGCGGGCGGACTACTACTGGATTCCGGGCGGCACCAACTACCCGCACCACGAGAAATCAACCCGAGAGCAGGCGATGTCGCGCGTCATGGAGCATGTGCGCTGCGCACACCCTTGGTGGAATCTGACTGTGGCCAAGAGGCAGGCGAGGCATGTGATAGTGGCAGCGTTGGACGCAGGCATAGGGGAAGCGTTTGGTTTCCCGGGCTTGGGAGGAAAGGCCAACAACATGCCGCCGGGTAAGCAGCTGTGCTGAGAGGGGCGTGAGGAGGGGATCTGCAAGCCTCCACGAGAGCGCTGAGTGTCCATACATGCAGCATGCAGGTTCATGCAGCTCATACAACTCATGCAGTTCAGGTGCAGGCCTGTTGCAGCCATGTTCTTTGTTTGCATGGCAAAAGAGCCATGCATACGCCATGCATAGACCCCAAAAGAGCCATGCAAACGGCCAAGTAGATATCATGCAGAGACCCATCAGAGCCATGCAAACGGCCAAGTAGACACCATGCAGAGACCCGAAAGCGACAAGAAAACGACCAAGCAGATACCATGCAGAGACCCCAAATTACCATGCAAACGGCTGAGGAGACACCATGCAGATTCCCCAAAGAGCCATGCAAACTGCCAAGTAGGTACCATGCAGAAATCCAAAAGAGCCATGCAGACAGACAGCGTGCTTCCATGGAATTGAGCTCACCCCCTGCACTTGTATCTCCCCATGCAGATTACGACCCAGCAAGCCCCACCCGCAACTTCCTGGCGATCCAGTGGAACGGGGTGTCGGACGGGGCTCACAAGGGGCAGAGTGGCTGCTTCTCGTGTTTCCAGCCAGGTAAGGGTCTAGTGCCACTGAGGCTAGGTCTTAGAAGTAAGCCATGATCCCACTCACATCCCGCTGACATCCCCAATCACATCCCCGATTCCCCGCCCATATTCCTGCTCATGTTCCACAACCCCCAAAACCTAAACCCTGAACCCACCCCCGCTTACATCCCCGCTCATGTCCCTTAACCCTGATCCCTGAACCCTAAACCTATCCCCGCTGATAATATACCCGCAGGCAAGGATATCATGATGCCCACTGCGGAGAACGTGTGCGGTCCGCTGTGCGGGTACACCCTAGAGGAGCTGCGGTACAAGTCGGTGTGGTCCGATAAACGGGAGCAGGTGAGAGGGTAGGGAGCTGACATGTAGCAGGCTGCTGAGATTGAATAATAAGAGGAGGCTGAATGTGATTTAACGCCCAAGGACTGGCTTGTGGGTGGGAAGCGCACCGAGGTGCGGGGGGGGCTGTTACTCTTCGCATTGCTCGGGGGCTGGGGGACTTCCGCGGGGACGCGATCTAAACCCTTAACCTTAGATCCCTCAGATTGCTAAGAGCCCGGGGGACTTCCGCGGGGACGCCATCTTAACCCTTAACCCTGAAGCCTTTGAATTGCTCGGAGGCTGGGGGACTTCTGAGGGGACGCGACCGGTGACAAGCAAGCAGACTCAATGATACTGTACAATATCAAATAATTAAGTGGGACTTTTACAATAAGCCGAGACAACTGTTAATTATGAAACAGGACGACTTGCTGGAGGGTCGTGCGATGAACCAGTGGATTGGCATATACCCATGCCACCAGCCCTCGGTTTCCATACCTGTACACACTTGTCCAGGAAATCTTCCGGTTTACCCGTGGTCCCCGACTATGCAAAATCAACGTTGACATCTGTTTCCAGCTAATCATAAAACGAAAATTGTACGTCCGCTCTCTGGGTGCTGAATATCCCTGAGTGTTGCCTGCATGAGCCTGCCCGTGCTGCTATCGGCACGTTTTATGCTTCGCTGGCTGGCATCGGTATAGCGTGTGAACTTCTGCGATCGATGCCACACTTGTCACTAGTTGTGACCTGTCATGGCGCGGGCCACTTGGTGCGACCGCGGTCAGCTTTCCATATTTTGAGTTCCTCTTCTCTGCGCGTTAGCAATTCCACCATGTTTGGGCATCGCAGCTGTGTTAGCGACCGGTCGATCGATGCTGACCTGTCAATTGTGACCTATCATCGCAACGGACGGTGCACAGGCCACGGGCTCAGTCCCTGGCTCCCTCGGCGCCCACGCTCGAGACCCAGCGGCCTGGAAGTCTCCAGAGTCCACACGCTTGGCTCCACGGTTGGCAAAGAGTGTCACAGACACGTGTCAGCGACACAGAGAAGCCATATGGCATAACTTTTAGCGTTTCACTGCTCTCATTATTTGCGATTTTTCGATGTCCAGCTCGCGGCCCCTGGTGCCCTCCCCAATAATTGCATTTTTTGTGCTCACACGTGTCGCTCGAGGCCTGCAGCCCTGAAGCCACCGTCAAGTGTAGCAAACGCGACAATTCCCTCTCGTAGATTGGGCCTCCGGGCCCGAAGCCTCATGCGGCATATGCACGACGCATCCCTGCCGAGACCAAACGTCACACTATTAGCCCACTCTAATGCGGAAAACTTGTATAGTAGCGGACGTAATAAAAATGTGGACCAAGGGGGCAGAGCATTGAAGATTCGAATTAATTTAACCCGCGGGAAGTTTATTCAAATCCTAGTCAAACAGCCCACAGCAGTTCCTCGATTGATTCGCTCTGCCTAGCCTTTCGATCCAGATTGAAGGTCCAGGGTTAAGGTTCCAGTTTTTGATCCAGGGTTTAGGGTTTCCGTTTCCATTTTGGGGGTTGTGGTTAAAGATTTCGGATGTTATCCTTGTAAGTGTAACAGAAACTTGGCCATTCTCCATTTGTCGCCACGTGTCCACGACCAGGTCTCTGATATGAATGCGAAGCGGGAGAAGATGATGTTTTTCGGCGGCAGCATGGGCCATGACCCGCAGGCAGACGACTACACCGGCCGCGGCGGGGCCTGGGTCTACTACGGCAACGACCCGCGCTACCTGATAGCGGCCAGGGGGCTGTACCCCCATCCCGTGAAGTTCCTGGACGCAATGCTCAATTCCGAGTTCTGCTACTCGCCGCTCGGAAGCCATGGAGGCGATACCGGTAGGGATGCCGATTATGATACCTTTCACCCAAAACCCTCAGTCCTTAACCCTGAAGCCAAAGAGGCTATACAGGTGCGTGTGGGTGTGAAGGGGGTCAGGGTCCTGACGCTGAATTATGGCATGGGATCGATAGGGCATGGCATCACCCAGCTGATATTTTCTTGAGGCGATGCTGGAGGCGGATCTCTGCTCCTCGCCTCTGGGAAGCCACGGAGGGAGATACCGGAACTGGTACCAGTGGGACCGGTCCTTCCGGAGGACCAATGGGACCGGTATCGGTACCAGTGGGACGGGTCCTTCAGTTTAAATCCGAACCCTACAAACCCCTTCAGACGGCGATGTTGCCAGCAGTATGTTTGGCAGTTGTTGCAGAGTTCTTACAGGAATACAATACCCCCCTGATGCCTTTTGTTTGGCTGCATCCCTGACAGGATTCTGTTAACCTGAACCTTGAATCCCATAACCCTAACCCCTGAATCCCTTATCCCCCATTCCTCATCCCTAAACCCTGCCCCCTGAATCCCTAAACCCTAAACCCAGAATCTCTGTCAAACAGCTGTAACTTCTTACCCTCAATCCTTCAGGTTGCCATGTCCTTGGGATAGTATTTATTTGCATGTCTGCGCAAAAGCTGTAAATCTGAACTCTTTAACCTAAACTGTCCGACCTCCCGCCACCCTCTGCTGCTCCTGTTCCCCATTGCCCTGGAGACCGTTACGTCGCGGGATTATATGTTTGATTGCAAGCCTGCCAAACAGTTGTTAATCACAACCCTAAACCCCATCAGGCCGGTATATTTCCGGGATGATATTTGCCTGTTGTTACAGAGGGAATGTCCAGTCCCCCCTTAAGCCTCTTGTTTGGCATCCTGGCCAGATATCTACGAATCTGAATCCTGAATTCATTCAGCCTGTATCCCTCAACCCCAGTCCCTTACATGCCTAAACCCTAGCCCCTTAACCCCTTCAAATGTCGCCGGGATCACGTGTGGCTTTTGTTACCGAGTAAACGTTTTGCTGTTGAAAGGGTGTCAATGCATCCCCCCCGAAAGCCTCTTGTTTGGCTGCATCCATGCCATAAATCTATAAACCTAAACCCTAAACCACAATCCCTCATGCCTAAACCCTGGCCCCCGATCTGAAGGAAGTTACGTTTCCCGATTCATGTTTGGCTGTTGGAGCGAAGTCGATGCACCCCCCCTCAAGCCTCTTCTGTGGCTGCATCCCTGCCAGAAATCTATGAACCGTACCTCAGCATTCCGCAACCCTAAAACCCTTATCCCTTATGCCTAAACCCTGGTCCCTGATCCCCTCAGACCGATATGTCGCCGGGTTCATGTTCGGCTGCGTCCCGGTCATGCTCAATTCAACGCCGACGGAAACTGCGCAGGCGCTCCCGTTTGAGGAGGTGCTGGACTGGAGCAGCTTTGCCACGCTGGCCGATGTGTATAACCTGGAGAACCTGGGCAAGCAGCTGGAGTGCCTCATGCCAAGGGTGAGTGCCCTAAGCTAGGCTTTTTACAATGATGTGTCATCGGAAAATGATGTGTCATCGGAAAATGACACTCCTTATTCCTTTTAATGCTGACCTCAGTGCAAACTATGGACCCAAACTCGTAATTTATGACTGAAAACTGGCATAGGCAATCGATAATCAGTATACCGGTATATTCATGGATCTCTCAACCCCTAACAACGTTAATAATGAGGGAAGGCAAGGCGAATCCACGGTACACCAAAAAGTTAGGAGATTTGCATCTCATTACAGGTAAACGACAGCAACGAATGAAAGTTTCATAAATCAGTGGTGATACAAAAATAGATGCAAGCAGACGCAGTCACCGGTAAGTATAGTCCATTTTTATTGAAACCTGATGCCTCCTGCACACCGCATTCCACCGCATGCAGATCGGCAAAATGCGGTTAAACTAAAACTAATTAAATTGAATCGAAACATGATGCCTCCTGCACACCGCATTCCACCGCATGCAGATCGGCAAAATGCGGGCGGCGATGAAAGGTGTCTGGCGTTCCCTGCTTTGGTCATCGGTGTTCCAAGAGGCCCATGTGAGGCCCAGTAACAAACCATGCTGCATGGGACTGCACTCTGCATGGGACTGCTCGCTGCATGGGCATTGACTGTGTGAGATGCGCCACACCGCATGGGCGCTGCTTGGGCAGAGCTGCACTGCATGGGCGACACATGGGCGATGCATGAGGGGTGCCACGCCACGTGGACGAGGCATGGGCGAAACATGGGCCGTACCTTGCAACATGGGCAACGCATGGGCGGTACCTCGCCACATCGGCGACGCGTAAGCTGTGCCGCCTCATTATCCGCCCATTCCAATACAGCCGCCATCCCCCCCCCGCCCATCTCCCACAAAGACAGTCTCTATACCTGAAATCTCGAACATTACGCGACGCGACGCCCGTGTAGGCCTCACCCATCAATCGTGCCCCCTGCCTGGTGCATGACATCAGATCCCTCCCCCCCATCCTGCCTGCTGGATTGCTTGAACCGCTAGACTAGCGTCCTGTCCACGTCATCAGCTCCCTCCCCCCCTGCCCTCCTGCCTGGCACATGGTCTGAAACCAGCCTCATTTTGTTTTTATGTCATCAGCCCTCCTCCCCCTGCCCTCCTGCCTGCTGCATGGCCTGAATGGCTAGCCTCGCGTCCTGTCCATACCAGCAGCCCCTTCCCCCCATCCTGCCGGCTGCATGGCCTTAAAAGCTAGAAACATGCATTTTCATGAAATCAGCCCCCCCCCTCCCCTGCTGCCTGCTGCAGGGCCTGGTAGGCTAGGAACATTCAATTTTATATAATCAGCTCATTTCCCCCGGCTACCTGATGCCAGGTCTAAAATCTAGCAGCATGCATTTCCATGATATCAGCTCATACCTCATCCTGCTGCCTTTCATGGCATCAGCTCATTCCTCCCCTCCTGCCTGGTGCATGACCTGAACAGCTAGCTTCGTGTCCTTCCCATGTCATCAGAATCGTCCTCATGCTGCCTGCTGCATGGCCTGACCAGCGAGCAACATGCATCACCATGACATCAGCCCCTCCCCCCTCCTGCTGCCTGCTGCCTGGGCTGACCAGCGAGCAACATGCATCGCTATGACATCAGCCCCTCCTGCTGCCTGCTGCCTGGGCTGACCAGCGAGCAACATGCATCGCCATGACATCAGCCCCTCCCCCCTCCTGCTGCCTGCTGTATGGCCTGACCAGCGAGCAACATGCATCGCCATGACATCAGCCCCTCCCCCCTCCTGCTGCCTGCTGCATGGCCTGACCAGCGAGCAACATGCATCGCCATGACATCAGCCCCTCCTGCTGCCTGCTGCCTGCTGTATGGCCTGACCAGCGAGCAACATGCATCGCCATGACATCAGCCCCTCCCCCCTCCTGCTGCCTGCTGTATGGCCTGACCAGCGAGCAACATGCATCGCCATGACATCAGCCCCTCTCCCTTCCTGCTGCCTGCTGCATGGCCTGACCAGCGAGCAACATGCATCGCCATGACATCAGCCCCTCCTGCTGCCTGCTGCCTGCTGTATGGCCTGACCAGCGAGCAACATGCATCGCCATGACATCAGCCCCTCCCCCCTCCTGCTGCCTGCTGTATGGCCTGACCAGCGAGCAACATGCATCGCCATGACATCAGCCCCTCCTGCTGCCTGCTGCCTGCTGCCTGGGCTGACCAGCGAGCAACATGCATCGCCATGACATCAGCCCCTCCCCCCTCCTGCTGCCTGCTGTATGGCCTGACCAGCGAGCAACATGCATCGCCATGACATCAGCCCCTCCTGCTGCCTACTGCCTGCTGTATGGCCTGACCAGCGAGCAACATGCATCGCCATGACATCAGCCCCTCCTGCTGCCTACTGCCTGCTGTATGGCCTGACCAGCGAGCAACATGCATCGCCATGACATCAGCCCCTCCTGCTGCCTACTGCCTGCTGCATGGCCTGACCAGCGAGCAACATGCATCGCCATGACATCAGCCCCTCCCCCCTCCTGCTGCCTGCTGTATGGCCTGACCAGCGAGCAACATGCATCGCCATGACATCAGCCCCTCCTGCTGCCTGTTGCATGCTGTATGGCCTGACCAGCGAGCAACATGCATCGCCATGACATCAGCCCCTCCCCCCTCCTGCTGCCTGCTGTATGGCCTGACCAGCGAGCAACATGCATCGCCATGACATCAGCCCCTCCTGCTGCCTGTTGCCTGCTGTATGGCCTGACCAGCGAGCAACATGCATCGCCATGACATCAGCCCCTCCTGCTGCCTGCTGCCTGCTGCATGGCCTGACCAGCGAGCAACATGCATCGCCATGACATCAGCCCCTCCCCCCTCCTGCCACCTGCTGCCTGGGCTGACCAGCTAGCTTCGCGTTATTTTGATGTCATCAGCCCCTCCCCCTCCGCTCTTGCCTGGTGCAGGGCCCTTACCTCGGGGAAGACGGCTCCAATGACGCGTTTGAGACGCTGATGCAAGTGCTGGCGTCGCGCCTCCCGCATGGCTACGCGCCGTCTGCCGAGACCCGGGCCAGGCTGTCACACCCAGGCTTCCCGTGCAGGAAGGATACAGCGCCCAGCAACGCCAACTGGGGCCGGAGAATGAAATCCGACTCGCAGATAACGGATTAGGGTTTAGGGCTCCCTACCCCTGTCAGCCAGATTGGGCCAGTGTTTGGAAGGTGGCCCAAAGATGACGTGTCGGGGTTTAGGGTGAGGGTTCTTTACCCCGAAAAGCCAGATGGGGGCCGGTGACTCGAGGGTGGCTCACCAATGACGTGTCAGGGTTTGAAGGGAAGGGTTTAGGGAAAGGGTTTGTAACCCCTTAACGCATAAGTGGGGCCGGTGACTGGAATGTGGCTCTGGGGGTGATGTGTTAGGGTTTAGGGCTCCTAACCCCTTCAAGCCAATGTTGGGTCGGTGACTGGACGCTTGCTCACTGCTGACGTGTCATAGTTTAGGGTTTTCTAGTATGACAACCCAGGAAGTTGGACTCCAGCAGTGTTTCCTCAATTCCCTTTTGGCATTCATCACTATTTCCTATAAATACATACTCGTATGGCCTATGTGGCTATGTGCCATACAGTATGTATTTTTCAAATCAATAACTCGCGGTGGTCAGCTCATGTGAGGTACAATATAACTTTCCTTATTATTATTGAAGCATTGGCGTGCGCTGCGGCCAGCTCACATGATGGAAGGTGTGTGTGAATTGAGTTTTTGAAGTAGCGGTACCGCGAAATATATAGCTCATGTGATGCCAACGATGGAAGGAGTGATATTGTGTGATCTTATGTGTGACATTGAGTTATGGCAGTGCCGGAACATATCTTATTGGATGCAAAGGATGGAAGGAGTGAGATTGAGTGATATTGATTGTGCCATTGGCCAATATTAATTAATCAAGCGTCGGACATGTTCATCTCTTTCTGCCATGCGTTTTCTGGCTTGCGGGGACCGGTTTCCAGAAACCTGTCCCATGTAAAGAGCACCACAGCGGTACATCAGTACCACTATTTGCAATGATGAACTTTGTGAGACGGTGCTGATGTCTGGTGCATGGCATACCTACTCACGTATGGTGTCACAACCTAATGCATGAAGCTGGCAGCTAGCAGGCATGCTAGAAACTCAAGCCATGCAAGCTAGAAAACATTAGGCAATCGAGCTAGAGACTTCAGGCATGCTAGCGTCATGCAAGCGTGCATGGAGCCAGCAGCTACGGTGCAGGGCAGTATGCTTCGAGGGCCCCCTGCATCTGTGTGTAGAGAGGCATCTGCAGCTTTGCATGACACTCAGCAAGACATGAATCGGCAGAGAAAAAACAATGGCAGAACCCCTTCGCCTTATTCGGCAGGTCGTAGTGACCTAGTGGGTGCCGTGTATTTCTTTTTCCAGCACAGCCCCAGTTTCACCTGGTTTCACCAAGAATGGTACACTCCTCTTGCGACCTACCTGAACCCTTGTGTCCGCAGCAACAGCAGCAGCCTTGCTCGTACAGGACGCCGGTGGCAGCGATGCCTTGGCAGAGGAGCCCGTATTGAGGATGCTCTTTCCCGGCTTTGCTTCGCGCACGAAGGCGTGTTGCACTATCGTCCCGCCTTTATTTATCTTGGAGAGGGAGAAGGTTGCGGCCCGCTTGAGGCCCTCCAACAAGCTGTAGCCGTTCCTACGAGACCGGAGCCTCTCAGGACGGGTTGCGCTTCTGCGTTCGTCATCTTCAGCAAACTCTTCCAAGGATGAGCTGGAACACGCCGGAACAGCAGCAGGGCTGTCCGGCCCTGACATTGGCGATGCGTGGTGTTCCGGCGTTGGGGGCGGAACTCGGACCTTTAATGGCAACTAGTCATCGCAGCGCATTTCTCAAACCAGCAGAACATGCATAATTCACCAATGTAAAGCTGAAAGAACGAAAACGCCCTAGCGTGGCTTGAGGAAAACGGAATTTTAAATGCCGTACGCCGGTATGGGTGGAGCTGTCGAACCTGAAACAGCGGGGCCTGCCACCCGGCTCTGACACCAACGCCGCCAAGTAATGGGCCTCATTCCACTGCGAGAGCGTCACTCAACCCCCGAATTTAGAGACGCGGGTAATTTAGAGATTATCCAAATTTCGAGGCATGTTCCACCCAGATGCGTTGTCAATTTGTCCTCGGTCGCGTGGCCTATCGTGGTAATACTAAGAATCGACGCGCAATGGTAGCAATGGCCGTCGTAAAAGTGAGGGAAACCTAAAGGCCCGTTAATCTCGTGGTGCCTTACGTGGCAGGTCGTTTGCATTTGTGCCACCCAGATCAAAGACAGACACGACCAATCATTGAAATTAGACGATCTGCTTGCAGCAAATACAGTAATGTAGTAAAAGTAAACAGGTTCGAGGTGATCTACGGTCCGGTAGATTGACATAGGGTCCGCGCAGCAAAAATATTAAAAGCGGGTACAAAATTTCGTCGCCCAGCAAAGAATAATTGAAAAATCAGCCGCTCAGCGACGAGTTTTTGAATTTAATTACATTTAACGCCGCGTAGTAGGCACAACATCTAGCTGTCACCCCGCGCAGCATTTACGACGAAAACCTGGGATCATCCCCGCGCAGCAGCAAAGGTTGGGTTTTTGTGAGCGCGCAGCATGTCCGCGCAGGCCAATAAATAATTAATTATGGGCGAAGTGTAAGCCAATGTACGGTACCGGTATGCCGCAACTGAACCCCAAGTGCAAGTCTGACGTGGCCTCTTTATTAGAGACGATCGGCTGTTATCGCGCACCTTAGGAGGTAGTACCAAATATTTGGATACCGCTATTTAGAGACGTAACATCGTTTGACTTCGCAAATATCACTTTTAGAGACGCAGTGAAATCAGCCTCTAAAATTCCACCCCCCTAAAGCGAAGTTAATTGAGGTTCAGACTTCAGAGCCGTGGTGGAATGAGGCCTAAAAACTCAACTGATACGCCGCAAATTTAGTCTGGTTTGGGGAAGCCCCTATCATTAATTTACTCATGCTGGTCAGGTATCAACAGAGGATCAGAGTCGGGACCCTTTGTTTCCCATAACCCATACCGCCATGCGGTGCTGTCCACCCTTAAACATGCAGGCAAGCAAGCAACCTCCGATTCCTTGGTTTCTCTTAATGACACTGGTATCCAAAAGGCCCTTCAGACCCCTCATACTTCAATTGAATGTAAACACGCCCCCTCATTTTAGACATCCGTGCTCTAATCCTGACAAGGCTTACCCTACGTCACCACATTCACCTCCACGTACTCCATGTACTGATACATTTATCAGTAAGGTCAAATCACACATATCACACATACGCAATGAACTTGAACCTTATGGTTACTCATGCACGTTATAGTATAATCAGACAATTTGAGTTTGGACCACTTGTTACACGTGCTGGCCAGGGATCATAAGGGGTTCATATTGGGAGGCTCTGGCTTTTGTTAAAGATGTCGTACGCTTTGTCGAGGCCTACTTTTGTTGCTTTTCTTTGCGTCCTTGGGGAATAGGCTTGAGAAGAGCAAGGATACTTTGGGCTGCCTTTTCCTTTTTGGGGGAGGGGGTATTTCTTTCCTTTGTGTTCTTCTCCTTCTTTCCCTCTTACCTCAAGTTTATTTTCTCCCAATGGGGCAGTTAGGCGCCCATGCGGCCGAGCCTTTTTGAGCAGGGCCCAGAGGTGTAATGTTATTGACATATTAGGACCTACTGAGTGGCTACTGCTCGGTTACTTTTGTCGGTCAGTGTTTCCTTCTCCCAACTAATGGGCGCCCTCGCGGTTTTTGAGCAGGGCCCAGAGGCGTAACGTCATGGACTCGTGCATACCAGGCTTTGCATGATCAGAATATGGATATCTGAGGTTGAACAATGGTTGCTATCGTAACAAGAGGCCCAAATACCGGAATGGGGTGCGTAAACCCTATCCTGTTCTACCGCTGTGATGTCAATTCATGCCAAGAGACGTTGGAGTCCGCAATGTAACGCTGTTGGGGGTGATTACGGGGTATGATTGCATTCTGCCATGGGATGTTCCTCGTGTGCTCGTAGGGCATGGTTACATTCAGCCACGCTGGCGTTATCATGCCATAGGATTTCTTAAGTCTGTCAATGACGTTACACCTCTCTCTGAGCCCTGCTAAAAAAGGCTCGGCTGCGTGGGATCTCTTGAGTCTGTACCCTCTGATGTTGTTGGCTTAATATTGCCAAGGGATACCTCTAAGGCTTCCAAGGAAATTCCTGGCGTAATCAGGGGCGTCATCATGCCACTGAATTATTTTGTTTTGGTAATGATCAATTGACTGCAGTAATGAATTACACACGCAACTCACAAATTGTCATACCCTACATTCCCTCCCGCACATCTCTGAAAGGGTTTTGTTGGTCCCACGAATCAGAATGTTGCGCCAGGCCCTGACGAGTGCACGCCGAGCCATAGGGGAACCGACGAGTGCACCAAAAAATAAATGGAATCACCCCAAAAGGGCAGTGCTGACCCCATAAATCAAAATGCCCTCGGGTACATCCCAACAGACATACCTACCATGTCATAAATGCAGATTTGCGACCTTCCTACAGCTATACGGTAAGACACACGCTCACATGTCAGTGCCTGGAGTTCGTGCACGACTCCAGAAAAACAAGCATGCAGTGCAAACTGCTTATTCTGAAAAGTCATCAAGAAGAAGCTACAACTACCACCCTAATGAAGTGTGAACAGGTGCTCATGCAAATTATGGTGTGCGCTTCAAATTTATGGTTCCATCCTGCCTCTACTAGGACCAACCCTCAAAACCGGCCTTCGACCGGTGGCTCAAGCAGCATGCACCGAGATGCACCAAGCACAGCCAGTCGAAAACCGGGTGGCAGCTGAGGCACCCTAAAATAAATAGTGACTCGGTCCTTGCAGGAGTGAATCCCAGCTGCCATGCACGCACACTAGTTTCTTTCGGGTCAAGCTTCTTTCGGGTCAAAGGGGCCCTGATTCACGGCCGCTAGCAGAGCCCGACTGAGACCAAACCTGGACCGGCCTGAAGCCAGGGGTCCCAACAACATGCAAAATGCCTCCGGCCTGAAGCTGGTGGGTCGCTGAGATGTAGCTGACCGGTTGCTGCGCCACGCAAATGAAAAACATAGCGACACTCACAGTGATTCTGACACACACACACACCCTGCCCGTGATGCCCACACACCTATCACACACATCCCACCATTTGTCGCTCATCTCCTAGCTCCTTGCTAGAAACATACGAAGACCCCCCCCCATGCAGCACACACGTCTCCCCATCACAAAATCAACCTTCGGGCGGCCACCGCCGGGGACCAATCCTTGACTGTCCCACTGGCCGCACTGAACCTGCAGCGGGGCTCGAACGCGTTGGACAAAAAGACATCCACGTCAGGTATGCTTTTCTCCCCGTCACACGAAAAACAATTTGTGCAAAAACGTAAACCCCCGATACGCTGAAGTTTATAAAAAAAAAGACCCGCTAAGCCGGATCATCAGGGCAGGTGCATATACAGAGGGTGCAAAAGCGGAAGCCGGCCCGTTGTACGTGCGCTCAAGGTAGATTTATTTACCCCCTCGCCGCAGCCACTCCCCCGCCCGCCCGCCCGCCTCGTCATTTCATTTCCCTCAGGAACGCGTGCCTGTGGAACAAAAAACATTGCATCCCTTGATCCTTCTCTCGGTGAATAGCTGCAGGCCCTGCTCCCAGTGCAGACAACCAGCCAGCTGCGCGCAGATCCCCATATGCTGCTGGGCCGCATGCATCGGGGCGCTCCCTTCTGCCCCACATCATGGTCTACCGCTGGGCCGCTGCACGCCGCCCATGCATCGGGGCGCTCCCTTCTGCCCCACATCATGGTCTACCGCTGGGCCGCTGCACGCCGCCCATGCATCGGGGCGCGCCCGCCACATCATTGGCATCATCATCATCGGGGCGCTCCTGCCGCATGCATCGGGGCGCTACCCGCATCATCGTCATCATCATCTACCGCTGGGCCGCTGCATGCCTCCGATGCCCGGCGGCTGGAACATGCTGGACGACGTCAAGGAGGTCGTCGACAGATGGTCCGACATGGCCCGGCTGCCGTGACCGTCCGAGGAGCGCTTCTTGCGCGCGTGGTTCTGCTTGCCTGTGGCCCTCGCGCGGACCGGGCGCATCGTGGAGACCGCGCTCCCCGTTTCGTCGAACCCGCCCGTCGTGTCCATGCGGATGTTGGATAGGATGGCCATCAAGGGGTTGCTGGACTGGTCGGATGCGCCATCTCTGACCGAGGCCTTCATAGTTTGGGCCTGCGGAGGGCATTGTTACTTGTAAGGGGTCTCTCATTGTGCATGTCAATAAAGGATAACTCAAATAACAGGGGTGCATTGCTGAAAACCTATATAATGTAGGTTGCTTTGTCTTCCCTCATATTTAACGTTGTTTGGGGTTGATGATGTGCTAATTATTGATTACGAATGCCAGATTTGAGTCAGAAATTAATAGTTTTGGTTAAAAGTTTGCCCTGAGCATGAAAAGAAATCAAAATTTCACACCCGAGGGGGGGCAAATCAAATCTGCAGTAATTATATTGTAGTCTCTTACCCAGCAACGGCACTTTTGAATAACAAAACTGCCAGGTTGCTCCGAGCACACTTCACCTTAATGCCAGGTTGCTCCGTGCACACCCCACCCTTTCGGATAACAAAAATGCCAGGTTGCTCCATGCACAATTCACACTTATGCCAGGTGGCTCCGTGCACACCCCACCCTAATGCCACGAAAAACGCTACGCAGGTCCGATGCTTAACCCCTACACCCAGTCACCCCCCCCCCCACTTAAAACCTCACCGTCAAACGGCTCCGGCCGCTCGTCGCACTGGTGTTAGATGCAATGTGGGTCAGGTAGCGCTCCTCGTGGCCCTCGCCCCCAGACTCATTGTCTAGCTCGACTTCCAGCTTTGGAACCCACAAACATGTGTCCATCAGACCCTTACCCTTGACCTGTGAGGGAGGCAGACAGCAGGGAAAGCGGGAGTGACGGAGCAGGGGAAGCGGGAGTGACGGAGCAGGGGAAGCGGGAGTGAGGGAGCAGGGGAAGCGGGATCGAGGGAGCAGGGAAAGCGGGAGTGAGGGAGCAGGGGAAGCGGGAGTGAGGGAGCAGGGGAAGCGGGAGTGACGGAGCAGGGGAAGCGGGAGTGACGGAGCAGGGGAAGCGGGAGTGAGGGAGCAGGGGAAGCGGGATCGAGGGAGCAGGGGAAGCGGAAGTGAGGGAGCATGGGAAGCGGGAGTGAGGGAGCATAGAGAGCAAGGATGCAAGAGGGAGGGAGGGAGGGAGCAGGGAAGCAAGGGTGAGGGAGGCGGACAGCAGGGGAAGCGGGAGTGAGGGAGCAGGGGAAGCGGGAGTGAGGGAGCAGGGAAGCGGGAGTGAGGGAGCATAGAGAGCAAGGATGCAAGAGGGAGGGATTGAGGGAGCAGGGAAGCAAGGGTGAGGGAGGCGGACAGCAGGGGAAGCGGGAGTGAGGGAGCAGGGGAAGCGGGAGTGAGGGAGCATAGTGAGCAAGGATGCAAGAGGGAGGGAGGGAGGGAGCAGGGAAGCAAGGATGAGGGAGGCGGACAGCAGGGGAAGCGGGAGTGAGGGAGGGAGGGAGGAAGGGAGGGAGGGAGGGAGCAGGGAAGCAGGAGTGAGGGAGGCGGACAGCAGGGGAAGCGGGAGTGAGGGACGGAGGGAGGGAGCAGGGAAGCGGGAGTGAGGGAGGCAGAGAGCAAGGATGCAAGAGGGAGGGAGGGAGGGAGTAGTGAAGCAAGGGTGAGGGAGGCCGAGAGCAGGGGAAGCAGGAGTGAGGGAGTGATGGAGAGGGAGCGGGGGAAGCGGGAGTGCAGAGAAGCAAGAGGGAGAGAGGGAGGGAGGGAGGTGGAGAGCAGGGAAGCGGCAGGAAGGGAGGTGGTGAGCAGGGAAGCGGGAATGAAGGAAGCGGGTCGTTAGGTGAGCAGGAGTGGAGGCGGCGGGTCAGGAGGCAGTAGGACGAGCGGGGGGGCGGAGAGCGGGGGAAGCAGGTCAGGAAAATACTTTCTGCCCCCCTCAGCGGGATACAGGGGGGGGCAGAAAGTACGGGCAGGGGGGGCCTGCCAGGGAGAATAGGCGTGCGCTGAAACAGGCAGGGGAGGGCAGCGTGAACGCTTTGGGGATGTGCGCTCAGCAGGGTCGGACACGGAGATTTTCAAATTCAAATTTCGAATCCGAAAACATTTGAATTCTACAGCGTTCAAATTTGAATCAAATTTGAATGAAACTTCCAGATTAGCATCCACACCTCGATGCTGCCTTTGCTCTCCCACAGCTCGTTCGGCACGAGCGACGCAAAGGTGTCGGAGACGTGAACGCAGCCGGGCCGACAGGTGGACTCCATTCTTGACGCCGTGTTCATCGTGTCGCCTGCAGCATCGAGCGTCGGAGGCGGAAGGAAGAAGAGTGGTAATTTGTTGAGATGAGGAGGAAGCAAGAAGCAGGCAGCGTCAAACGTCGAGAGTGCCCAGGTGGTGGGGAGAGCAAACGAGCAAACGGGACAGCGGAGAGTCAGTTGGAAAACAGCCAAGGGGCTGCCGGGCGGCCACAACCGCAACAAAACCACGGTTGGCGCCTCAAGAAGTCAGGAGCTGAGCGGGTCTTGGAGCTGACACTTTTTGGGGGCGAGCCCCCCAGATGCGGGTAGTGTGAACACGTACCGAATAGTGTGAACTTGGGCATCTTGGAGCCGACCAGGCCGCTGACCAGAGGCCCGGTATGGATCCCGATGCGGAGCGACACCGGCGTCTGGTTGTGGGGCATCAGCACCTGCACAGGGTGGGAGGTGTGCTTTAAATTCTTGTTTGTGGATAAATAATGTAACAAGAACGATTTCCCTCCACATGTTTATTTCTTCCAGAGGAGGCGCGCAATAATGGAGTGGGGCTATACCGGTGTACATGTGTGGGAAAATCAGATAAGATCAGTACCTGTACCTTAAATTTGCTTTGTCTTCCCTCATAAGTAACGCTGTTTGGGGGATACATGTGACGAAATTGACTAATTATTGATTGCCGCCGCCAGTGTTCAGTCGGAAACTTAAGATTATGTTTTGATTATTTGTCCTCAGAACAGCATTGTAAGAAAACAGATTTTGATGCCCTAGGGAAGGCAAATCAAATCCACGGGACTCCAGATGAATAGCCCTGAGAGTTTGAACGTCATCATAAGGTGGTCAAGATGAGTACTATACCGTCAGTCGTGATTGGTTTTCTTTGAGATAGGTGCGTTGAAAAACCATTCATTGTATCCACGAATGTTGCAGAGACTTATTTTTAGCCCGGACTTGTTTTACCGTATTTTACTGTGTTTCAAAACATGTTTAAATTGTTTTTTTGACAGAAACAGCTGAATCAGCTCAGCTCAGAATCAATATTCCCTGCTGCTGCTTCCTCTCCTCTCTGCCGTTTCGCTTTGCCTTGCTCCATCACATGTTCCGAGGATGAAACAAATGGGTAATGGTTCTGCGGCTGGCTGTTGCCGATCCATGCTGGCCTCTGCCAGCCAGGGTGGCTGCACCATGATTGATGTTATGAAAAAAGCGCACAATAGCGAGCATCCTGAATTATAGGAGAAAGCGCGGTAACACACACACTTTCTCGCACTGAATACGACTCTTTTGACTACCAGTATCCACGGTTGGTTTGGCCTTTCTTTTTAATTTTTTTAATTTTAAGGCCACTATTAAGGCCACGTTGGTGCGGTAAAAAACGCGTGGATAACCAAGTACGACTGACAATGCAGGAAATAAACAAAAAAATATACAACCCAAGGAAGACTGTAGGGTTTAGAGCTAAGAGTTTAAGGTAAAGGACTGAGAGTATAGGGTTTAGTCTAGGAGTTACGAGTTCAGGGATCAGCACTGACAGGGATATGTTATGGCCATTAATCAAGGATTAAGAGTTTAGGGTTAAGGGGTCAGGGCTTGACGCATCTGCTCACCGGTTGCGATTCCCGCAGCATGGCCTTGGCAAACTGCATGATCCGCGATGCATTGGAAGCCACCTCGTTCTCGTTCAGCTCGTCGACGCACACGAAACCATCCTAAGAACACACGCACACACAAGCAAGGGCCACCTTAGAAGAGTGATGGATATACAGTCTAAGCTACCTCGTTCTCGTTCAGCTCTTCGACGCACACAAAAGCATCCTAAGCACAAACGCACAGGCAGAGGGGACTTGAGAGGTATTATCCTGATGCATTTGAAGCCACCTCCACATAGTTCAGCTCCCAACACTATGTCAAGATGGTACATCCCGTATTGTCACTAACGATGATCCCGTGTTTTGCCTCGAAAGAAGCTTAAGTATCCAAGCTTATGCATCCCACATGCAGGTATCCACATGTACGTATCCAAGCATCAGCATCCCACATGATCCAGGCTTGAGTATCCCGCCTGGGCCCCCTTGATCAGCCTAACCACTGCAATGCAGCAGTCCCCAACTATGTCCAGCTAGTACATCTGGTGAAATGTTACCATTACAAAAAAAACGTGATCCAGGCTTTAAGGATGCAGGATCCAGGCTTCAAGGATCCAGGCTTCAAGGATCCAGGCTTCAAGGATCCAGGCTTCAAGGATCCAGGCTTCAAGGATCCAGGATCCAGTCGTAAAAGATCCAGGATCCAGGCTTAAAGGATCCAGGATTCAGGCTTAATTATCTCACCTGATCTTCTTTGATGAGTCCGGCCACAACGATGTAGCAGTCCCCCACAATGTCCAACTTGTACATCCCGTACTCGTCTACCAGATCGTCAAAGGTCTGGTACAGCTCGTTTAGGAAGTTCATGACCTGGCGGGTGAAAGGGCACCGGGTTCAGGGTGTAGTGCTTAGACCCCTAATACAGCTCGTTTAGGTAGTTCATGACCTGGCGGGTGAAAGGGCACCGGGTTCAGGGTGTAGTGCTTAAGACCCCTTAAACAGCTCGTTTAGGAAGTTCATGACCTGGCGGGTGAAAGGGCATCGGGTTCAGGGTGTAGTGCTTAAGACCCCTTCAACAGCTCGTTTACGTAGTTCATGACCTGGCGGGTGAAAGGGCATCGGGTTCAGGGTGTAGTTCTTAGACCCCTTAAACAGCTCGTTTAGGTAGTTCATGACCTGGCGGGTGAAAGGGCATCGGGTTCAGGGTGTAGTTCTTAGACCCCTTACACAGCTCGTTTAGGTAGTTCATGACCTGGCGGGTGAAAGGGCACCGGGTTCAGGGTGTAGTGCTTAGACCCCTGATACAACTCGTTGAGAGAGTTCATCACCTTGCCGGTTCAAGTCTTGAAGGGTTCTGGGTTTAGGATTTAGGATTCAGGTTTTGAAATTACACACATTTCTATAGGACCGGTCAAAAAAAGGAACAGGTAACGGTCCCTCACACCATTGAAGCCTCGACCTCCTTTGACATCGACGTGAAGCCAACGACGTCGCAGAACAGCACCATAACCTTGTCATGCATGTTGGCGAGGCCGCGCAGGTTACGGTTCCCGCGGCTCGGCTCCCGCGCGAGCATATACTCGATGATGTGTCGCGGGAACAGCTCCTCCAGCATGCTAAGCTGCGCGTCAGTCAGGTCCGCAAGCTTGTTCTCCAGCTCCACACGAGGGGTCACGTCTGTCTGGACCAGCATCATGACCTGTTTGGGCAAGGCGACAGAGGGGCCAGTGAAGGGTTTTCAACCGGATCTAGGAGGGGGGCTGCATGGATCTATTAAATCTACATGTTTGTCTGATACTGTATCTAGAAAGGGGGGGGGGGATCTCCCTGCTTGATTTGTACCGGATCTACTGGGGACATAGCGTGGATCGACATGCTCCTCTAGTATCGGATCAATGAAGGGGATTGCGTGGACGTGCCTGCTTGCTTAGCTCCGAATCTAAGAGGGTGTATATTTGGATCTACCTGCTTGTCTAGCACCGGATCTAAGAGTGTGTGTGAGTGGATCTATCTGCTTGTCTAGCACCAGATCTAAGAGGGGGGGGGAGTGGATCTACCTGCTTGTCTAATATCGGATCCAAGAGGGGGGGAGTGTGGATAAACCTGTTTTCTAGCAACGGATCGAAGAAAAGGAATTGTGTGGATCTACCTGTTTGCCAAGCACCGGATCTGAGAGGGGGTTTGCGTACATCTACCTGCTTGCTTAGAACCGGATCTAATAAGGGGATTGCATGGGCCTACCTGCTTGCCTATAACCAGATCTCAGAGGGGGATTGCGTGGATCTACCTGTTTGTCAATAACCAGATCTAAGAGGGCGGTCATGTGGATCTACCTGTTTGTCTAGCACCGGATCTAGAAGCGGAATGGCGTGGATCTCGTGATAACACTCTATATCCTCGTCCACCTCCTCCTCCTCGTCTCCCTCGTCAGAGCCCCTGGAGGAGCCCTCGTGCTGGCTTCCAGGGCTGGGCCGCGCCACCAGCCCTAGCCCAGTAACCGCAGCTGCCGCGGCCGCCTCCGAGGCCGCCACCCGGGCCATGCTCGGGCCGTTGAGCAGCGCCGTAAACTTGCGTTGCCCCAGGTGCGGCGTCCCAATCGTGTCTGCCACCGCCGTGGACAGCGAGTTCTGCCGCGAGTCCACGCCAAAGCTGAACGAGGCTGCGGCCTCGCCGGGCGACTTGCCACGCCCCGCGGCGACGCCGGCGGCGGACGAGGAACTCTTCCGCAACGCCATAGAGCCAGTTGCCTCGCCGCCGCTGCTGCTGCCCGCGGGCACCGGCGCCAACGACGATTGCTTCACAACGAAGCCGACGCTCTGCCGGGGGTCGCCCTGTGAGCTGCCGCTGCCCTCCTGCGTCGCCTGCTTCGCAAAGTCAACGTAATCAATCACCGTGTCGGGGTCCTGCTGGTGTCCCAGGTGCCGCCACATAGAGTAGGGCACCTGCACCACGCCCTGCCACTCCAGGCCGCGCATGACGTGGTCCAGCATCTGCTCAAGGCTGTTGAGGTCGCTCGAGTACAGAACCTACACACAAACGGGGTGTGGTGGGGGAGATTGGGAGCTGAGCGAGCACAAGCTGGGTGGAAGGGGAAGCGGGCGCGGGGTACCTAGGCCGGCAGCCTCCGAGGAGAATTCTGTTTTTAATAATAATACTGTACCAGTGCGCAGGTACGGTGTACCGTATACTGTAGTGCTGTACTGGTACCCGTACGGAAATCAAAATGGCTTCCACCTTTTTTTTTCATGCAGCGAACACGAGGAGGTTCCAACCAGCAGCGCATGCATGAGCAAGAGCATGCTTTTCAATGGGATTCCTCGGGACCCATCGGGCCCTTGGTTGCCATGGGGCGGCCTGCCAACGGTGACCGTCCCTTTGCCGAATGAAAAGAAACGCCGACGAGGGGCCGGCTGAGGTCCAAATTGGGGTAACTCAGCTACCCTCTACTTTTTAAGCAAGGGTGCTTCAACCAAAATCCAGCTACGTTCCATCCTCGCGCCGTGGAAGGTTGGTGCAGTAAGTCCTCCAGCAAACAGAGTTCCTCTTTTCGGCTACAAGTCTAACTTCAACAGGCCGCCCAGCGGCCGCTTAAGGCCCAATTCAGACCTAACCTGGACCGGCATACAACTGGTGGCCAAAGCAGCAAGGCTGACCACAAATGGTGCCTCTGGCCAGTGGCCGAAGTGTAGCTGACATATAGCTGAGTCACGAAAAAATAAACACAGGCAGCAAATGGCCCAGATGTGGCTGTCCAGCTGCATGCTGTCCTGCAGCCACTAGCCCGGGCAGCAGGCCCCTTACAGCACCAGATACCCTCGGCCGCAGAACGTGATGTAGCTGAATTGTAGCTGACACACGCTTAAACAAACGGTGGTGTAGCTGAACTGTGGCCCTCCCATAACGGCACAGACATTTTCATACGGTTCATTCATAACCAGGTACCAACAAACGCAGTAGGGTCCCTTTGGCAGCGTCCCTTTGACAGCACTGGTCCCAGGACTATGTTTATCTTTTCCAGTTTGGTATTCAAATCATCTGAACCTGGATTCTGTTTATCTTTTCCAGTTTGGTATTCAAATCATCCGAACCTGGATTCTGTTTATCTTTTCCAGTTCGGTATTCAAATCATCCAAACCTGGATTATGTTTATCTTTTCCAGTTTGGTATTCAAATCATCCGAACCTGGATTCTGTTTATCTTTTCCAGTTTGGTATTCAAATCATCCGAATCTGGATTCTGTTTATCTTTTCCAGTTTGGTATTCAAATCATCCGAACCTGGATTCTGTTTATCTTTTCTAGTTCCGTATTCAAATCGTCCATACCTGGAGCAGCCCTTGCGCCATGTGGCCTTCATACTTTCCGCTTAGCAGGTCCCCCATGTATTCCAAACTTGAGGCGTTCTGGTACAGGACCTTGCCCTGCAGGCAGGCAGAGGCATCGACGTCGGCTTTAGGGGGTTTCAGCTACAATTCAGCTACATCACGGCATTTGACTACGCGTGCCTGGTGCAGCAGACCCTGCTGCCTCGGCCCCCGGCCGCAGGTCGGTCAAGGTTTGGTCCCCATCGGCCCAGTGGTGGCTGCCCAGTGGCCCGCTGAAGGTGGTCTGGTGCATGCACGAAGTCGTGCGCGGCGCGTAAAAGTTCCGTGCATGCTGGTTAAGTATCTTCATAGGCATGGGCAGCAAGCAATGCCAGGCATCACACCATGGGCGTGGGCGGTCATACAAGCATGCACCCGAGCGAAAGCGAAACCAGACATCAGTGTCACATGGGCATGAGCTGTCATGCAACCATGCGAAAGCACAACCACACATCAGTGCCACATGGGCATGGCCGCATGGGCTCCCATGAAACCATGCGAAAGCGAAACCAGACATCAGTGCCATATGGGCATGGCCACATGAGCTGCCATGCAACCTTGAGAGAGCGAATCCAGACAGTGGCCACATGGGCATTGGCCACAGGGGCTGCCATGCAACCATAAGAAAGCGAAACCAGGCATCAGTGCAACATGTGCTCAGACGCATGGGCTGCCTATCTGCCATGCAACCATGCAGAAGCGAAACCACACATCAGTGCCATATGGCAGGCCGCGTGGACTTCCATGCAAGCATGCGAAAGCGAATCTAGACAACGGTGCCACATGGGCATGGCCACATGGGCTGTCATGCAAGCATGCAAAAGCAAACCGAACATCAGTGCCACATGGCATGGCCGCAAGGGCTGCCATGCAACCATGACAAAACGAATCCAGACAACGGTGCCACATGGGCATGGGTGCTTAGGCTGCCATGGTACCATACGAAATCAAAACCAGACATCAGTGCCCCATGGGCACGGACTCATGGGCTGCCATGCCACCTTACGAAAGCAAAACCAAATATCAATGCCACATGGGCATTGCTACATGGGCTGCCAAGCAACCATGCTACAATGCAGAGCCATGACTCTTGCAAGGAGCTAATACGCATGGTGTCACATGTTATACATGGCGTAAGCTGATGCATGGCTGGGGCACACTGGCTTCTGATACATGGCTGGAGCATCCTGGCACCTGATGCATTGGCTGGAGCACCCAGACTGCTGAAGCATGGCATAATATGATGTGCAAGGCTGATGCATGGCTGGAGCACCCACCCCAGCGTCGATCAGCGTGAGAATGGCGGGGACATGGGACAGGACCGCGTAGTCCCGCATGAGTCTCGGCATGACGACCTCTGGGTTGTACGCAACGTTGTGCTCGAACATGAGGGCTGCGAACATCCGCCCCTTTTGGGACCACACGCATGGACTGATGCGCATGCCGATGAGCGAGGAGGTGTACCCGGAGGGATCGGGTGTGACGTGGGAGACGCCCTTGGAGTCGCCCGCTTTCAAATGTCGGACTGCCTTTTGCAGCGCGAATGTGAGCAGGGGGTCCCGTTTCATGAGTTTTTTTAGCACCTCGACGTAGTCTCGATTCGAGGCGATCTTGAAATAGGCCCGGCACTGCGCGTTGATGAAGATGGGAACAAGCCTGTTCCTGTATTTTCGCGTGTCGCCCCCACCTTCCGGCGCGTCAACTGCTGACGCTTCTTCCTGCTCCTGCTGCCGCAACAGTTCTCTTTGCCGCTGTCGCTGATTCGAGCGGATGATGTCGAGCACCATGAAGGTGATGGGGAGGCTGGTGGAAGATGTTTGATCTGAGGTCGCGATGCTTTCCGCACTGTGGCTGCAAAATCCTCGAGCGAGCAGCTCCTCCGCTGTCAGCATGACGTTCGTGTTTGATTCCGCCTCCGTCGTGCCGTAGGGCCGGGTGGCGTCGAAGGTATCCGCTTCTTCACCCAGAGACGGGTTGCTCTCTAAAAATCCAGGCAGATTCGCATGTCCAGAAAAAGGCGATATTGCACTAGACCCGTGTTGCCCGTGGCCCGCTTTCAGAGCGGGGCTGCCATCCTCCTTGTCACTGCTGGATCCCCAGGCAAAAGCCCGACGGCTCCCATTGGAAAGCATGTCATTGTTAGAAACACTGCTGGTCGCAGCACCTCCCAACGTTCGCTGCAAGTTCTCCTCAGCGACCCCGTTGGCCTTCCTGCCAAGTCCTGGCTCCACCGTATTGTGAGTTCCGCCGAAACAGGAAAACAGCCCTCCACCAGGCGCCATTTACAGGCCGAAGGCGCGGAGTAGAGGGCGCTGTCCTCCCGGTTGCTCCTCTTTGGCAAACAGGAGTGAGAGGACAAGGTGGACGTGCCTTAAACCATCCTTGAAATGATACCGATAAATCAATTTCGTGCACAACGAGATATCGCAAAGCAATATTTGAGTGCGAGATATGTTTCGTCTATAGGCAAGATTGTAATGTGTTAGGTTGATACGGTAGCCAATTAGCGTAACTCAAAATATTATGCAAGCTGTGTTGTGCCTTGGCTGAGATGGGACTGCCCGCTGCCCGTAGATTGCTTCGAGGAAGGGGACGTACTGGTACTGATCACCAATACTGATATCGGAACCTGTCAACCTCGTACGGACATACAACAGTTGGCCACATTTGCCATGATGCACTAAAGGCGATTAGGCGTGTTCAGGCTATAAATTGTATTTATACTTCACAACATTAGCGCAGTGCCGGGTTGCCAGGTTCTCCGTTACACCATTAGCATTCAAAACATTGGTACAGGCACTCTGAAGCTGACTGATTCATCACAGAAAGCCATGTTATTGCGCCTTTTAGACTCTTCTTTCTCTCCATTTACAAGGCCCATCCAGTTTTGCTTCCTGTGAATTCGAGGCGACTGATTCAACTTCCATGCATAAGATGTACAGCAGATAACTAGATAAGCTTTGAGATAGCGCCCGTGTATGCAATACACACAGAGGTATCACCATTACTGCATCCCCCCCACACATCTCTCGCCTGTCCCTCGTCCCCCCTTGCATGGCAACTCATCACGCAGGGAACTCCACCTTGAAGGCGTGCAACATCAGTAGCACGACGGATCAAGCATCTGAAGGATTTGATGCGATATCCAGGCTTACACCTCAGTTCCTGATTACTACTGCCTTGGATCATGGCAGGCAACAGACCTAGAGCCCTACGTACAATTTAGGAGGTGGTTGTTGGTAGGAACAACCTCAACATTGCGAGCGGAGGGTGTGGAAGATCAGGGCACTTTGGGAGCTGCACGAGTGCCTTAATTTTGCTGGCTGGCTGAGCTGCGAAAGGATAGGAGTCTGGATACAATGGACAATGATAATACTATTCACTCTGGCTAATTATCCAGCTGCGGGATGCAAGGCGGCCAGGATACACGGCGGCCAGGATGCATGGCAGCTCGGACGTATGGCGGCCGGGATGCATGGCAGCCAGGATGCATGGCAGCCAGGATGCATGGCAGCCAGGATGCTTGGCGGCTGGGATGCATGGCGGCCAGGATGCTTGGCGGTCGGGATGCATGGCAGCAAGGACGCATGGCAGCCAGGATGCATGGCAGCAAGGATGCATGGCAGCCAGGATGCATGGCAGCCAGGATGCATGGCAGCCAGGATGCATGGCAGCCAGGATGCATGGCAGCAAGGATGCATGGCAGCAAGGATGCATGGCAGCAAGGATGCAAGGCAGCCAGGATGCATGGCAGCCAGGATGCATGGCAGCCAGGATGCATGGCAGCCAGGATGCAAGGCAGCCAGGATGCATGGCGGTCTGGATTAATGGCAGCGAGGACGCATGGCGGCCGGATGCATGGCAGCCAGGATGCATGGCGGCCAGGATGCATGGCAGCCAGGATGCATGGCAGCCAGGATGCATGGCAGCCAGGATGCATGGCAGCCAGGATGCATGGCGGTCTGGATGCATGGCAGCCAGGATGCATGGCAGTCTGGATGTATGGCAGCCAGGATGCATTGCGGTCCGGATGCATGGCAGCCAGGATGCATGGCGTTTAGATCCATGGCAGCCATGATGCATGGTGGTCCGGGTGCATGGCAGCCAGGATGTATGGCGGTCCGGGTGCATGACAGCCAGGATGCATTCCGGTCTGAATGCTTGGCAGCCAGGATGCATGGCAGCCAGATGCATGGCAGCGAGGATGCATGGTAGCCAGGATGCATGGCAGCCAGGATGCATGGCAGCCAGGATTCAAGGCAGCCAGGATGCATGGCGGTCTGGATTAATGGCAGCGAGGAGGCATGGCGGCCGGATGCATGGCAGCCAGGATGCATGGCATCCAGGATGCATGGCAGCCAGGATGCATGGCGGTCTGGATTCATGGCAGCCAGGATGCATGGCGGTCTGGATGTATGGCAGCCATGATGCATGGCGGTCCGGATGCTTGGCGGTCGGGATGCATGGCAGCAAGGACGCATGGCGGCCGGATGCAAGGCAGCCAGGATGCACGGCAGCCAGGATGCATGGCAGCCAGGTAAGCCAGGATGCATGGCAGCCAGGATGCATGGCAGCGAGGATGCATGGCAGCAAGGATGCATGGCAGCCAGGATGCATGGCGGCCAGATGCATGGCAGCGAGGATGCATGGCGGCCACATGCATGGCAGCCAGGATGTATGGCGGCCGGATGCGTGGCAGCCAGGATGCATGGCGGTTCGGATACATGGCAGGAAGAGTCTTATACACGAAACGGTGGCCCTCGAGCTGCAGGGATCGCGCCACACGTGTCAACCCCAAACATGTGAAACTGGGGGAGGGCACATGGGACTGTGAGTTGGGTTTCTAAAAATCGCAAATAATCTGGGCGATACGCAGCTGAATAGGGGAGCAAACAGCTTATCGGTGTTGCCGAATCTTGTCTGTGCCACTCTTGGCCAGTGAAGTTCACACATATTCCACAGTTAACATCCATGCCAGGCAAGCAGGAAAGCAAACCGATGGCAGCAATGGCAGGCTTGTGCAGGCAACATTCGTGGATATTCAACATCCAGAAAGCGGGCGTACAAAGCCATTCAATATTGCCCACTTTGTCCACTTATCATGCAGCTGCAATGCAGGATTGTCTAGCAAGGTAGCCGGGAGACACAAAGGACACTCGGGCCCTCTTTTTTTTGCTTGTTTTTCCAGCCAGACAGTCGGGCGTCCAAGCAGCCGAGCCTTTTCAGCAGCGCTATGGAGGATAGAGCAACTGGCATGCACGCAAGTGCACGGAGAGGAAGCAAAAAGAAAGAGTGCCAGAGTGTAGCCCCCAACAAATTGATGGGCTACATCAGGGGAGGTGTGTGTCACTAGGAGGATCTCCCCCAGGGTTCATAATATCCTTTATACCCACCCCCAAAAAGTTACTGTGTAGCCCTGGGGAGGGTGCACCCGTCCCATAGGCTACGTAGTTCAGTTGCTAGTTGAGGTGTGACACACTACCTCTTTTGGGCGTGACGCTCGGCGTCACGCTCTACTGTGAGGCGTGTGCTGCGTTTTGAGAGCTGTCTTCCGGAATCCGGACAGTGCGTGTGCGTGTCCATGTGAGGACATGACACCGCAGGACAGCGAAGCCAAGTGATGGATCGGGCGAAATGCAAGCGTGAGAAATGTGAAAAAGCGTGACGCGTCACGCACACAGTTTCGTGTCTGTGCATCATAAACGAGGAGTATAATTTGTTTGCGCATGCGCATTGACTTAAAAGAAATAAAGAAAGAAAACGCCTGAGCGTGGCTTGAGGAATACGGGATTTCAAATGCCGTAAATGCAGATGAAAACGAGAATTGCGCGAGCTGACGTCAGATATTTGCGTCGGGATTTCGGAGCCGTGCCTATCCACTGAAAGCCTGTGAATATCGGCCAATTACAGAAGAAAGTGCCCTGACATGGAAAAGGAAGCCAACGCAGCTCGGCCAGCAGCTTTTCGCGCTCGTAAGAAGCAGACAGCAACACCACCCAGCCAAGAAGAAACTTTAATTGAAGCAGCACACGAGGAAGCTGGTATCCAAGTACAGCTGACGTACCGTCGGTACCGTCGGGGGAGGCGAACAATACGTGTGCAGACAAGCAGAGCAAAAACCTCGTACCAGCCAACAGAAAAAACGTGCATGTCCTGACAATTAAAGGATTGAGGACGACATACATGCATGTGGTCAGCCATTTGTACATTGCATTCCTCAGGGGGAAAACTCACTAACCTCACCGCACCATCCCTAAGCACCAGTTGCAGCTTCACACGTAGCAAATTTTCTTTCTTATCAACCCAACTCGTTGGAACTCTTTCAGGAAAGGAGGAAAGGAAACTCTTTCATTGCTGGCAATGGTATCAACAGTTTTAGTGCGCCATACGTGACGCTAAAAAAATCTACGACTTCAGAGAAATCAGGTACTTTCAGGTACTTTCGGTTACTGTTGTTCCGCAGTTACAATTTTAATTTGACAGGTACAACAGTTCTGTTCCTCCCACCTCATACTGTTGTGACACTTGAAGTGGTGGAAATGGTTGTGGCAGTAAAGTGGTTGAAGTGGTTATTAAGGTGGTTAGGATGTACACCCCACCATTGCCAACCAAACCAGTCATGGATGGATTCATATACCACCTCAGCAATATCATGTCAAGAAGTATTGACAAGAAGCTCATGGGAAGGTGCGCGATGCATGTGGCGTGACTATGCTCCTACAGCTAGGGTTTCCTCCTGACGTACAAAAGTAGCCTGCCTGCTCGCCCTACCCCTTGCCAGCGTCCGAAACGTTCATTACCATCATTTACTGTCGGAAACGGGGCGAATACTTCAATGCCTTGCTGTTTGTAGTTGCTTATGTGCAGAAACAACGCCGGAGGCGCTCGGAATTGTCGATTTCAGCGAGCGGACCTTGCGCACTGTATGCTGTTAGAGTAAAATGGTAGGCCGTAGCCCGACCGTCGCTGACCGCAAAAAATCAAAAAATCCGATTCCGAATGGAGCAATGCTAACAGCAACGTTTTGCGAATGTAGATCGTCCTCGAAAGGGGCTGTGCTGGAGCAGCATCAAGGGCATTGGGGGCAGCGGCAAATGGAACAGCACTGACTAATGCAGCACTCACTCACAGCAGCCGGTGCAGCCGTGCAGCCACTATCAGACAGCTCCTCTGCGCTAAGGGAGCCCTGCTCAGGAAACGTCTTCCACACACAGCTCAAGAACTGCTACTAAGATAGACAGCAGCAGGAGCAGAGGCAGCAAGTATCCATGCGGAGGAGCAGGCTCGCAGTCGGATCTCTTCCGTCAAAGGTGGATCTATCAGACTCCAAAACTGCATGCACTGCTCAGCGAGGCTGTCAATAAGGCTTCTGGCAAGAGGGATGGGCCATGCTTCCTCGGGGACGCGCACGCTGCGCCACGGCCCTTCCCCGAGGACACACTCGCAGCCTCACAACCCCTGCACGAAAACCCGCACGCATACTCAGGGCCCCAGCAAGATAAACCTGCCAACCTGCTGCCCTGAGCCGTCTCCCGCTTACGTCCCTCTGGCCGGGCCAGCAGCCCTTGACAGCTTGGTTGGACCAGCATCTCTTGACACCCTGGCTGGGCCAGCAGCAGCAGACACTGATGCCTCAGGACCTGACGTGCTGCTGGGCAGGATAACGTTTTTACAGAGTCAGGTCCAGGAGCTGGGCATAGAGAATGCGTGGCTCAAGCGGCAGCTGCACGCCCAGAGGGAACTCATGGTGGAAATGCAAGCGGCACTGACGGCAATGTTCGATGCTGAGAGGTGACAGGAGGCGGCACGGGGAGGTGCCGCAGCAGCAGGAGCACGGGGTCAGGATGCAGCAGCAGTAGCAGCAGGGGGGGGACATGGTGCAGGAGGAGGCCCAGCAGCAGCAGCAGCAGCAGGAGGGAAAGAAGGACGGGTGGGAATGAGCAGTGAGTGTGACGGGCAAAACAAGGCGCTTGCAACTACAGCAGCGGCTGCACAAACCGATTCAGAACCGGCGGTACTGATCAGTACAGGCCTCCATCGACTAGGGACACCCCCTGCCTCGTCCTTTCCACTTTCTTCAAATGCCAAAGTTCTGTCGGGGCAGCAGGCGGACGCCATGGACCGCACCCCTCAGCATTCTGCGGCGCCCCGTTATAGTGCAGCACCCAATGCTGCGGCGGCGCGCCGCATTTTCGAAACCTTCAATTCTGCGGTGCCGGATGATGCAGGTGTGGCTGCGCTTGGTGTTCATTTTAGCCTTTTAGGGCGCTTCAGCTACACTTGAGGTATAGCCTTTGGACGGCAGGGGTTGGTGTAGTTGGTGCAGCGAGTCCTGCTGCCTGGGCCAGTGGCCTCACGCCTGTCTATGTTTGGTTTTGAGCGGCTTCTCGGTGGCAGTCGTCTAGTCAGGATAACCCTGTATTGACGGTCCCCTAGTGACAGTCCTCTAGTGACGGTCCTCTAGTCGGGTAGCCCTCTAATGACAGCCCTCCAGTCGGGGTTATCCTCTAGTGACGGACCTCTAGTCGGGTAGCCCTCTAATGACAGCCCTCCAGTCGGGGTCATCCTCTAGCGACGGTTCTCTAGTCGGGTAGCCCTCTAATGACAGCCCTCCAGTCGGGGTTATCCTCTCGTGACGGTCCTCTAGTCGGGTAGCCCTCTAATGACAGCCCTCCAGTCGGGGTTATCCTCTAGTGACGGTTCTCTAGTCGGGTAGCCCTCTAATGACAGCCCTCCAGTCGGGGTTATCCTCTAGTGTATGTCCTCAAGTGGGCGGAAGTGGTGGCGCCCCTATAGCGGCGGCCCTCAGGAAAAAAATTCCGACTGATACTGCGGCAGTGGTTGTCCCATGCGGACTGAGTTGAACACTGGTTTGCTAAGCGTACATTGGAGATGCCTTCCGTCCGGGTTAATTAATCCTCCTAATGCTCTGACTTCAGTTAGGGCAAACATCTGCAGAAGCTGTAATTTTGGGGCTATAACTTGTGTCGGATATCGATGAAGAGTATTTTAATGTATCCCTCAACCCTAAGCAATGTAAATTATCAAGGAAGGCAAAGCACATCTACACTCTATAGTGTCCTACCTGCTGTGCTGTGCTGTATCCATATCCTGTTATGTCCAAATCCTGCTGTACCCAAATCCTGCTGTATCCAAATCCTGCTGTATCCAAATCCTGCTGTATCCAAATCCTGCTGTATCCAAATTCTGCTGTGTCCAAATCCTGCTGTATCCGAATCCTGCTGTATCAAAATCCTGCTGGATCCAAATCCTGCTGTATCCAAATCCTGCTGTATCCAAATTCTGCTGTGTCCAAATCCTGCTGTATCCAAATTCTGCTGTGTCCAAATCCTGCTGTATCCAAATCCTGCTGTATCCAAATCCTGCTGTATTCAAATCCTGCTGTATCCAAATCCTGCTGTATCCAAATCCTGCTGTATCCAAATCCTGCTGTATCCAAATCCTGCTGTATCCAAATCCTGCTGTATCCAAATCCTGCTGTATCCAAATCCTGCTGTATCCAAATCCTGCTGTATCCAAATCCTGCTGTATCCAAATCCTGCTGTATCCAAATCCTGCTGTATCCAAATCCTGCTGTGTCCAAATCCTGCTGTATCCAAATCCTGCTGTATCCAAATCCTGCTGTATTCAAATCCTGCAGTGTCCAAATCCTGCTGTGTCCAAATCCTGCTGTATCCAAAATCTGCTGTATACAAATCCTGCTGTATCAATATCCTGTTGTATCAAAATCCTGCTGTATCCAAGTCCTGCAGTATCCAAATCCTGCTGTGTCCAAATACTGCTGTGTCCAAATCCTGCTGTGTCCTAATCTTGCTGTATCTAAATGCTGCTGTATCCAAATCATGCTGTATTCAAATCCTGCTGTATCCAAGTCCTGCAGTATCCAAATACTGCTGTATCCAAATCCTGCTGTATCCAAATCCTGCTGTATCCTGATCTTGCTGTATCGAAATCCTGTTGTGTTCAAATCCTGTTGTATCCAAATCCTGCTGAATCCTAAGTTTGCTGTGAACAAATCCTACTGTATCCAAATCCTGCTGTATCCAAATCCTGCTGTATCCAAATCCTGCTGTATCCAAATCCTGCTGTATCTAAATCCTGCTGTTTTTAAATCCTGCTGTATCCAAATCCTGTTGTATCCAAATCCTCCTGTATCTAAATCCTGCGGTATCCAAATCCTGCAGTATACAAATCCTGCTGTATACAAATCCAGCTGTGTCCAAATCCTGCTATATCCTTATCCTGCTGTATACAAATCCTGCAGTATACAAATCCTGCTGTATACAAATCCTGCAGTGTCCAAATACTGCTGTATTCAAATCCAGCTGTGTCCAAATCTTGCTGTATCCAAATCTTGCTGTATCCAAATCCTGCTGTGTCCAAATCCTGCTATATCCAAATCCTGCTATATCCAAATCTTGCTGTGTCCAAATCTTGCTGTATCCAAATCCTGCTGTATCCAAATCCTGCTATATCCAAATCCTGCTATATCCAAATCTTGCTGTGTCCAAATCTTGCTGTATCCAAATCCTGCTGTATCCAAATCCTGCTGTATACAAATCCTGTTGTGTCCAAGTCCTGCAGTGTCAAAATCCTGCTGTATCCAAATCTTGCTGTACTTAAATCCTGCTGTGTCCAAATCCTGCTATATCCAAATCCTGCTACATCCAAATCCTGCTGTATCCAAATCTTGCTGTATCCAAATCCTGCTGTATACAAATCCAGCTGTGTCCAAATCCTGCTATATCCTTTTCCTGCTGTATACAAATCCTGATGTATACAAATCCTGCTGTATACAAATCCTGCAGTGTCCAAATACTGCTGTATTCAAATCCAGCAGTGTCCAAATCCTGCTGTATCCAAATCCTGATATATCCAAATCCTGCTGTATTCAAATCCTGCTGTATCCAAATCCTGCTGTATCCAAATCCTGCTATGTCCAAATCCTGCTGTATTGAAATCCTGCTGTATACAAATCCTGCTGTATACAAATCCTGCAGTGTCCAAATACTGCTGTATTCAAATCCTGCTGTGTCCAAATCTTGCTGCATCCAAATCTTGCTGTATCCAAATGCTGCTGTGTCCAAATCCTGCTATATCCAAATCCTGCTGTATCCAAATCTTGCTGTATCCAAATCCTGCTGTGTCCAAATCCTGTTATATTCAAATCCTGCTATATCCAAATCTTGCTGTGTCCAAATCTTGCTGTATCCAAATCCTGCTGTGTCCAAATCCTGCTGCATCCTGATCTTGCTGTATCCAAATCCTGCTATATCCAAATCATGCTGTGTCCAAATCTTGCTGTATCCAAATCCTGCTGTATACAAATCCTGTTGTGTCCAAGTCCTGCAGTGTCAAAATCCTGCTGTATCCAAATCTTGCTGTATTTAAATCCTGCTGTGTCCAAAACCTGCTATATCCAAATCCTGCTATATCCAAATCCTGCTGTGTCCAAATCTTGCTGTATCCAAATCCTGCTGTGTCCAAATCCTACTATATCCAAATCCTGTTGTATCCAAATCCTGCTGTATCCAAATCTTGCTGTGTCCAAATCCTGCTGTATACAAATCCTGCTGTATACAAATCCTGCTGTATCCAAATCCTGTTGTGTCCAAGTCCTGCAGTGTCAAAATCCTGCTGTATCCAAATCTTGCTGTATTTAAATCCTGCTGTGTCCAAATCCTGCTACATCCTTATCCTGCTGTATCCAAATTTAGCTGTGTTTAAATTCTGCTGTATCCAAATCCTGCTGTATCCAAATTTTGCTGTGTCCAAATCCTGCTGTATCCAAATCCTGCTGTATACAAATCTTGCTGTATCCAAATCCTGCTATATCCAAATCTTGCTGTATCCAAATCCTGCTGTGTCCAAATCCTGCTGCATCCAAATCTTGCTGTATCCAAATCCTGCTATATCCAAATCATGCTGTGTCCAAATCTTGCTGTATCCAAATCCTGCTGTATCCAAATCCTGCTGTATACAAATCCTGTTGTGTCCAAGTCCTGCAGTGTCAAAATCCTGCTGTATCCAAATCTTGCTGTATTTAAATCCTGCTGTGTCCAAATCCTGCTATATCCAAATCCTGCTTTATCCAAATCCTGCTGTGTCCAAATCTTGTTGTATCCAAATCCTGCTGTGTCCAAATCCTGCTATATCCAAATCCTGCTATATCCAAATCCTGTTGTATCCAAATCCTGCTGTATCCAAATCTTGCTGTGTCCAAATCCTGCTGTATACAAATCCTGCTGTATACAATTCCTGCTGAATCCAAATCCTGTTGTGTCCTAATCCTGCAGTGTCAAAATCCTGCTGTATCCAAATGTTGCTGTATTTAAATCCTGCTGTGTCCAAATCCTGCTACATCCTTTTCCTGCTGTATCCAAATTCAGCTGTGTTTAAATTCTGCTGTATCCAAATCCTGCTGTATCCAAATACTGCTGTGTCCAAATCCTGCTGTATCCAAATATTGCTATATCCAAATCCTGCTGTATCCAAATCCTGCTGTATCCAAATCCTGCTGAATCCAAATCCTGCTGAATCCAAATCCTGATGTATCCAAATCCTGATGTATTCAAATCCTGCTGTGTCCAAATCCTGCTGTATACAAATCCTGCTGTAAACAAATCCTGCTGTATTGAAATCCTGCTGTATCAAAATCCTGCTGTATCCAAATCCTGCTGTGTCCAAACCCTGCTATATCCAAATCCTGCTGTATAAAAATCCTTTTGTATACAAATCCTGTAGTATACAAATCCTGCTGTGTACAAATCCTGTTGTATACAAATCCTGCTGTATACAAATCCTGCTGTATACAAATCCTGCTGTATACAAATCTTGCTGTGTCCAAATCTTGCTGTATCCATATCCTGCTGTATCCAAATCCTGCTGTGTCCAAATCTTGCTGTATCCAAATCCTGTTGTGTTTAAATCCTGTTGTGTTCAAATCCTGCTGTATCCAAATTCTGCTGTATCCAAATCCTGCTGTGTCTAAATCCTGCTGTATACAAATCCTGCTGTTTACAAATCCTGCTGTGTCCAAATCCTGTTGTGTTTAAATCCTGTTGTTTTCAAATCCTGCTATATCCTTATCCTGCTGTATCCAAATCCTGTTGTGTTCAAATCATGCTGTATCAAAATCCTGCTGTATCCAAATCCTGTTGTGTCCAAGTCCTGCAGTGTCCAAATCCTGCTGTATCCAAATCCTGTTGTGTTCAAATCGTGCTGTATCCAAATCCTGCTGTATCCAAATTTTGCTGTGTCCAAATCCTGCTGTATCCAAATCCTGCTGTATCCAAATCCTGCTGTATCCAAATCCTGCTGAATCCAAATCCTGCTGAATCCAAATCCTGATGTATCCAAATCCTGCTGTATTCAAATCCTGCTGTGTCCAAATCCTGCTGTATACAAATCCTGCTGTAAACAAATCCTGCTGTATTGAAATCCTGCTGTATCAAAATCCTGCTGTATCCAAATCCTTCTGTGTCCAAACCCTGCTGTATCCAAATCCTGCTGTATAAAAATCCTTTTGTATACAAATCCTGTTGTATACAAATCCTGCTGTATACAAATCCTGTTGTATACAAATCCTGCTGTATACAAATCTTGCTGTATACAAGTCCTGCTGTATACAAATCCTGCTGTGTCCAAATCTTGCTGTATCCATATCCTGCTGTATCCAAATCCTGCTGTGTCCAAATCTTGCTGTATCCAAATCCTGTTGTGTTTAAATCCTGTTGTGTTCAAATCCTGCTGTATCCAAATTCTGCTGTATCCAAATTTTGCTGTGTCCAAATCCTGCTGTATACAAATCCTGCTGTTTACAAATCCTGCTGTGTCCAAATCCTGTTGTGTTTAAATCCTGTTGTGTTCAAATCCTGCTATATCCTTATCCTGCTGTATCCAAATCCTGTTGTGTTCAAATCGTGCTGTATCAAAATCCTGCTGTATCCAAATCCTGTTGTGTCCAAGTCCTGCAGTGTCCAAATCCTGCTGTATCCAAATCCTGTTGTGTTCAAATCGTGCTGTATCCAAATCCTGCTGTATCCAAATCCTGTTGTGTCCAAGTCCTGCAGTGTCCAAATCCTGCTGTATCCAAATTCTGCTGTTTCAGGTGATGCAGGTGTGGTGGAACTGGCTGAGTGGCTCATGTCTGCCGAGTGGCTCCCCGACTGGTCGCTTGAGCCGGCAGTCGGTGGAGTCCCAGACCTGCCACCCTCGGTTAAGAGCCCCGAGATTGAGATGCAGCGGTGGGTCACCCGACGGAAGCAGCAGGAGAAGCAGCAGCAGCAGGAGGAACAACAGCAACAGCAACACCAGGAGCGACAGCGGCAGCAACAGCAGCAACAACAGCAGCAGCTGCAACAACAACAGCAGCAACAACAACAGAGGCAACAAAGGCTGCTGCAGCAGCAGGCGCAGCCTTCACCTGTACTGCCGAAGCTGAAAAGGAAGGAGCAACAGCAGGTGCAGCAACAGCAGCAGCAGCAACAAGAGCTGAAGCAACAAAAGCAGCAACATAAACAACAGCAGAAGCAGCAGACGCAGACGCAGTAGAAGCTGGAGCAGCCCTCTCCTCCGCACACAACCCCGTGCCTCTTAACACCCAGCTGACGAGGTTTCCCAGTGGACAAGCTACGAACAGCTGACGAGGTTTCCCAGCGGACAAGTTGCGACCAGCTGACGAGGTTTCCCAGTGGACAAGCTGTGACCAGCTGAAGCCATCCAGCGGGATTTCTTCAGGGACCTGCCTGGTTAAGGTTCAGGGGTTAAGGTTCAGGGTTTTCCGGCCCGCCTCGTCTGCATCTGGGACCCGCCTAGTTTGGTTTTGGGTTCTGGAGCGTCACTGGATCGTACAGAGTCCGAGGCTGTACAGATGTACAGTGATGTACATGGATGTAATGGACAATGCATCATATCTTGAGGGTATATTTGAGGAAATGAGAAGTCCTGAGGACACTGACAGTATTGAGCGAGGCGGGGCTCTTTGCACTGCATCGGTCCATTGGGGCTTATTGCGCTGCAATACTTAAATCCGTATTCAGTAAGTTCAAGGGCAGAGTGCTGCCAGTTCAGGGCTTATCGGCTCGCTTCGCCTTGGCTGTTGATCCCCCACGTTTCTTGGCCGGCCAGGAAGAGCCAGTGCTCCCTGTGTAGCCTGTTGCAACATAAGTAGATGCTGGCCATGATGCAGCAACAGGGTCGACACCATAGCGCAGACGCTATTTCTGAAACTGAAAATGAAAATGAAAATGAAATAAACTGAAACTGACTACAACTGCTACCGTAGTATACGGACTATACGTACAGCTGCCTCCTACGACTGCCTACTACAACTGGTAAATTTGCCTACTTCAGCTGCCTACTGCAACTAATACAGCCTGTCACTCAGCAGCCGAGGTGGATGGGGACCCATGTCGTCTTCCATCAGTCTCATCAGCTGTGGTTTATGATGATTCATCATGAACCCCAGCTTACAGAACTTATTTTACTGGGTAAGGGACGGCCGTTGCTGGGCCGCCACGCGGCCACCCCTGGGCTGATTCACACTTAACCTGGACAGGCCTCCGGCCGGTGGCCCAAGCAGCAGGGCTGGCCGCGCCATGGGCTTGTGGCCGGGGACCACAGTGTAGCTGAACTGTAGCTGATAGTGGTAAACCACTCACTGAAAGGAACACTGGGTTCATCAGCTGGATTGTTTTGGCAGCATTGTTGTTCTGTTGACTTTTGCTGCCTGGACATGCTAGGCTTACATTTATATTTCTCAGTGTCCATTACAGATCATCATACGTGCTGTGCTGGCTTCAGTTCCTTTTCACTGGTTTTGGTTTCTTTTAACCGGTTTTAGTAATTTGTTTGGCTTTTTATTTAGAGGTTTCAGTAGTTTTGTTTTGGTTTCATCTGGTTTCAGTACGTCACCAGTACATCACCAGGTTTTGCGCCATTGGCCTGCCTGTCTTACATGTACTTTTTCTCTCTTCTGTCATCAGACGGTATGGGTCTTGACGTCGTGTTTCCCCTACAGTTCTTTAATTCCCTGCTCAAGCATCCTGGACTTGCAAGCAATTGGCGGTTGAGTATACCCCGAGGTTTTACCAGAGGGACTGGGAGGGTCATGGCGTCTGGCGGTTATTTTGTTATGTTTGAGTTTGTCGTTTGTAAGTTCAGCAGAACGCACCAGTTTCAATGCATAGAACGGGTGCCGGCAAACTGATTCGAGCACCAAATAAGTAGACACATGGACACCAAACAGTTGGACGCGGCCGAGCCTTTTTCAGCAGGGCCAAGAGATTTAACATTGTTGTTATCGGGAATTGAAATACAGTGGGGAAACGACATATCAAGACTTAGCAGGGCCCTCCCTGGGCTTCCTGCCTGCAAAAAAACATGCTGTGGTAAGGTTCAATGACATAACACCTCTGGGCCATGCTGAAAAGGTTCGGCTGCATGGGCGCCCCACTGTCAGGTCGGGCGGCGGTATTGGTTCAGAACGGTGCACACCTGTTTTGCCCTGCTGAAAGCTCGGCCGCGTGGGGCTGGTAGGGAAAGCTAAGCTCAATTCAAGCTGCTATGCACAGCCAGGACCATGGTGCAGCCATGCCACCCTCCTATGTGAAGGAGCAGAAACATGGAACCCGGAGATCTAGGCAGGAAGGAAGAGAAGATCGTGTGGCGAGTTCGATCCCTCAACCTTTGGAGGCGGTATAGGTCAATGACGTTACACCTCTGGTCCCTACTTAAAAAGGCTTGGCCGCGTGGCTGGCTAACTAGAGGGTGGAAAGGACGAAACAAACACAAGGGGGCAGGAAAGAAATGAGGGAAAGTGGGAAATAAAGTGAAGGTACAGACAAAAGGCTGGCAACGAAAGACAAAGGAAGTCCCAACCTCTGAAATTGTCTGTGCCTTAACGATATCTACCACGTCTTGCAAAAAGCCCAGGGCATCTCTCCCAAGTCTGCCCCAGTACAACTCGAAAAAGTCTCTAGCACCGTTCAGAGGACCTGCCCAATTGCCCATGCATCCCCGCTCTCTAAGTTGATCCTGCAGGCTGGGGCATTGAAAGCAAGCATGCAATGCGTCCTCCACATGCTCCTCATCTCCTCTAGCCCAACATCGCTGGCAGCACCGTCTGTCACGCTGCTGACCGCTGCGCCGTCCTCTGGTGTCAGCCGCGCTGATAGACCTGAGCCGCAGCCTTAAGTTCGTGCATACGCAAGCACACTCCCTTCGGCTGGTGCGGCCCCTGGCCTAAAGCCAGGTGCGGTAGGCGGCCGCCGTAGACTGAAATCAGGCGCCCGCAGTAGACTGAAGCCAGACGCGGTCGGCGGCCACAGACATGTGTTCAGTGGCAGGATCTCTGGGGTCCCCTCTGCCAGCTGCATCCGTCAAGCTGCGCCCGCTCGTACCGAATGCATGCTGCATTGACGAGCGCTACCACCTCTGTGACAGGTAGTGGCTGTAAGTCAGTCGCTGTCTGAAGCAGTTTGGGGACGGCTGATCCCAGCTCCAGCTCCAGCAAGGCACCTTGCAAACCACTGCACCAATTGCGCCCTCCGGTGCCCTGCCTGACAGCAAGCTGCGTGGCAGCTGCCATGGCTGCCGCCATGAGTGGGCTGTCTTGCTGTGCTGCTGGTTCGACCTCTGCGTTGTAGAAGCGTAGTACATGATGCTGCCACAAACATCGCTGTAACGGCGGGATCTGCAGCTCCCTCATGACCCCCCAGGAGGCGGTATAGATATGGGGACCTGATGCAAGCAGTCCCGCAGCGCAAGTTGTTGGCCGGTTCAAGTTTTTAGCAGCCCAAACAGCATGACAGACGGAGTACAGACCATGTATAAAGTAGCTGAACTGTCGCTGAAAAGTAGCTGATCCGTGGATACACGGTGGGGTTTTGACCTCCAACCAAACGCATTCCGATTGCAATGCTGTAAGTCCTGAGTGCCAAACACTCACCGGTACACAGGTGAAGGATGTGTTATAATGCCTGAAAAGCCTGTATCATGCATAAAATGTGATGCCCCGTTGGACTGTAAAAACTTCACAATGCCTGAAGAGCCTGTATCACTGAAAAAAGCTCCTTCATTCTATGTAGTGCAGTATGCAGAATCCCACCACCTTCAGATGCTGGGCACCATCCGACCAGTGATGGCTGATCAGTGACCGCTCTGGAGATGGTATGTATGGTGTGCAACAATACCCCTGCACGAAAAGCTTGGTTGGACCAGCATCTCTTGACACCCTGGCTGGGCCAGCAGCAGCAGACACTGATGGTATGTTTGGTGTGCAACAATCATAATCTGCCTGGTGCATACCATCAGGCATGATTGCAGGCCCCATACGTGCAGGGTGTTTTGCTCCTGATTGTTGTGTCCAATTTTAATTCATCTTTGGCCGATTTGCAACAAAATAAGAATCGCCGCGCAACAGCCTGCCGGGGGTGGGTGTGGCCGAAGGGGGGTCGAATTACGATAGCATCAATAGATACTTGCATAACCGGTGCTTTCAGATTTTTGCCCCAAGCATCCAAATTCCATTGTAGTGCCAAAATAACGCTTACAATGTCGAATGGCCGATAATCGGTACACGAATAAATACCGTAAGTATTTCCAGTATCAGGATTCTGGCAGGGAAAAGGTGCAAATAACCAAGGCCTATGGTTACATACATCAGAAAGAATGTCTCAGGATGCTCCACTCTATTTGGCTACATTACGCTCCACCTCTTCAAGACCCCCATCAATTTGTTTCATCTTGTCCAAACATCACTCATCAACCTATTAACAACTCGCGAAATACATCTAGCGATTTATCTACATTTGATTTGGATAGCTTTACACAAAAACTGCAACACTTATTCTGCTATTATTCCCGAGATAATTTCTTGAATTTAAGCTGGCAGTCTCACAGGGGGAAGGCCACAATGTTCCTGTCCAAGCCCACCGCCTCATTCATCGCAAACAAGCGCCCTGTGACTTGGCAACCCTCCTTCACCGTGATGGCTGAGTAAGCCATCACATTGCCGACCACCACGGAGTCAACCTCAAAGGTGGCAGCGCTGCCCAACTGCCAGAACACATTCTTGGCCAAGGCACCGTTCGTCAGGATGATATTCAGGTCCCGGCCCACCTGTGAGGCAGTAAGGGAGGACAAAAGGTTTGGGTTCAGGTTGAGGGTTCGGGTTAAGGTTGGTTTCGGTAGAATTGGGTTTGGGTAGCATTGAGTTACGTAAGCTATTGGGTTGATGATAGTAATTTGGGGTAGGATTAGGTTACGTAAGGTAAGATTGGGAGGCTGATTGCATAATACGCTACATGGTTTCGGATTCACCACGGAATGAGAGCAATTCACATGTCAAGATTTGGTGGTGGCTGTCACAGCTATCTCTAAGAAAGAGGATGGCATCATGACGCGTAAAATGCAGAAGTGAGTTACTTGACCAGAAGCTGAAAACTGTTCACCCCTAAACCTGATGAACCCTGCACCTGATAAACCCTTAAACTGACCAACCCTTAACCCTAAACCAGATTAACCATTTAAAACTGTTTATCTGAAAAACCCCAGCCCTGTTAAACCCATCACCTCCCTGCATCCGCCCCAGTACTGACCAGCAGTGTCTCTTCGATCTGGAAGATGTACACGCCGTTGCCGCTAAGGGTCAGGTTGCCTGAAGACACCTCCAGCGCGCCCGTGGTCTTGTACAGCCCGGGAATAAAGGTGTTGCCGCCGATGTTGACAACGTTGAGGACGACGACGCTCTGGGTGCGTCCCTTGGCGTCGAGGTATGCGGTCGTGACATCAGCCTTTGCGTTGGCAGCGTCCTCAGTGCTGGCACGGCCCTTGGGCGTCGGCTGAGGGTAGTAAGATACGGCGTCCCCAGCAACTTCTGAGCCGGGGCTGACGCCCAGGAGCCCTCCCACAGTGGTGTCACCCTGCAGGTGGAAGGGAATAGACAATCAGCGCACTGCGAAAGTGGATTGAGGAATGAAGCTTTAAAACCATGGAGAAAAGTCTCGGACGGGGCAAAGTTGTTTCCTCCTTTTTTCTGGGCATTATTAGAGCTGGAGTGCACAGACATGCAATATAGCAATATTTAGGCCCATGAATAAGGAACCAAACATTACTGGCCAACGGGGGCGGATAGGCCCAATCCATGTAGATTGTGGACCATATGGGGGCACGACTGAATCAGGCTATCATCTAATTAGTTCCTCTGGCCGTGGCCCTGGATTTTGCTGACCCACCAGACTGGCAAGAAAAGAACGAATGCTCATCCTTGCAGGAGTGTGTCATGTGAGGGAGAAGAAAACTGGAGTGCTGCATGTATGGGCCGAGGGCTTATCTAGCTGTACCGTTCGTTCCGTTACGATTTTCTGTCCTGGTGGCAGACTGGAAGTCCCTTGTCTCCTGCCCGGCTGCCCGCTGCTGGGAGTGTTCCTACTTCCTAGCAAGCATCTACATTATTAGAGTACAGATCCTACAAGACAGTGGGGGCTGGGGTCTCCCCTGTCTCCCTTCCTGTGGGGGCTGGGATATCCCCTGCTATCTCCTTCCCTTATTAATTCCTGTGAGGGCTGGGGTACTCCCCGAGTCCCCGTCCCTTTCATTCCTGTTGATTGCCCTGTTGGGGCTGGGGTCTCGCCTGCCTATGTACCTCCAGTCCTTCTTTCTTTAGTTCCTGTTGGGGCTGGGGTCTCGCCTGCCTGAGTGTCTACCTCCTTCTTTCCTCACCTTGTTTGTCACGGTGGCGTAGGCCAGCACTGTGAAGTTGTACGCTGTGCCTAGGTTGACGCTCTCGGGGGAGTTCTGTTGCAGGCCTCGGGCGGCATCAGTGAGGACAAGGCCGCTGGTGGCCATGAGGAAGAGCGCGAGCGAGTGCGCATTGCAGCCCGGAGGTGGTTGGCGTCGGAGACATCTTGCTTTCTGATGGCAGCCTGGACAGGGCAGAGTAGACAGCCGCAAGGGGCGGGGGGCTTCTTTCAGTCGGTCAGCAGTAAGACATTTGCTGGCTGTGTATTAATGAAGGGGCTGAGGACTGGCTGGACTGACTCTGCCAGCCGACCTCAAGACTTCGATCGAGGCACTGGCTGGGGGACTGAGCCCGACAACGGTCGTCGTCTATACACCTAAAAGCTAAAAATCTACAATGGCCATCTTCTATTATGCTGCATGCGGTCGAGCGATCTACGTCGTAAGTACTACCCAAGATTACTAATATTCGTGCTGTCAAGGCGAACAGTCAATTCGTTCGAGCATAAACCTCCTACTTCGATGAAAGAGGACATGATGTATTATCATCGCATCGCGCATGCATCTACATCCACGTCGCTCACCTGGTTTGGTTGAGGGTTGTTGTGCGTGGATGACCGACCGACCGGAAGATCGTGTGCGGATGGCGGTGGTTGATAAGCAAAGGTCTTTCCTGACAACTTGGGCGGGCAGGTGGGGCGAGGAGTGGAAACAATAGAAAATGGAGGCAGGCGATGTCGTTGCTACCTAAGTCAATTCGATGAAGGCTTTATAGGTCTTCTTTCGACTCGCCCCTACGACGTGGTCGAAGTCCGGACATGAAAGGACGCCCGCCCGCCAACCACAGGACACCTTGGAACCTTTCGCAGACGACCCGAAGGTGACGACGCCCGAGATCAAGCATCACGCATCCCCAGCCACGTATGAGGTGACATTCGGGTGACATTGTCGTACTTTCCTGACGCAAATGCGTTCGCCAGCTCATTCAAAGCAGCACGCTCGAAGCCCCGTGGTCTGACGGGATGGATAAATCTCATATGTCGGCCAGCTTCTATATCATATATACGGTTCATATGATCGAATTACCGGTACTGAAAGTAGTCTGAAACGTGTAACAAAAATCTAAAACAGTGCCACTGAAACCCCGCACTGAAACCCTACTGTGACTCAATATTGAAGTATGAAACACTACTACTTTCAGAAACAATACCCTACTATGACTGGCACCACGTTCGAGGCATGGGCGCCACGCACTTTCAAACGGAGCATCAGACTTCAGATCAGACTTCTACGATACATGATTCCGCCTTCGAGGAAGGATTTCCCGCTGTTGCCGGTAAATACGACAAGATGATGGCAAACTGACGTGTCGGGGTGGTCATCAGAGAGTCGTCATCGTCATGCCTAATATCGGCATGATCTTGACAGCATGCTGAAACATATAAGGAGAAAATAAAAGAGAACGCCGATGCGGCGCGAATTTAAGGAAGTACAGGTTGACGAGACGCCCAAGCCCCGGTATGTACACCCTTGAAGGGGGAACGGGGCTTTGGTGGGTCAGTGCGAACATGGGGGGATGCAGGCCGGCAGTCGGATGGACTGTTTTCAAGGACACGTCGGAGACGATGGATGGAAAAGGCAGACAGGACAGTGCGAACTGATAGTTGTTCAAGGAATTAAGGAGTGGGTGGACGTGGCGGGGTGGGATGCCAAGGACTGGAAAGAGGCGCATGCTATCTTTATAGAAGATGCCAGAGCAACAAATGATGACGAGGTGAACGTGGGGGAGCAGGAAGTGGATTTCTGTAGCAGGAGGTGGTAACGGACTTGGAAGAGGGTGGGGGACAGAAGTAGGGAGAGGGTCCATGGTAGGTGTAGAGAGGGTTCATCCAGCGGCGCGAAGCAAATGTACTAATCCTGCACGTTGTGTGGATTTGTAGGAAGGCAAAATTGAAGATTGGAGGTAAACCCCAACTGAATATTGTGTATAGTACAACGGTGTTGGAGGTCAAGGAGGAAGGCAGGGTTGGCAAGCCGGGCGGGAGGATCACGGTGGAGATCGGCAATTGTAAGGCCTTCAACTATGAGGAGATCAGAACGAGATCCTGAATATTTTGGGTATCCAGTGGACCTAAATAAGTTAATTCTTGATCCACCGTCTCGTACCTTTGAACCACCTACCGGTACTTGACACCTGTCGATTGATACCAGACGATGCGCACTGCCGAGCTGATTGCGACATACCCCTCAACCCCCTCATACTGCTGTTTTTTACTGAGAGTATGAGGTTTGACTGAGGAACGTTTGTGCAGACCGGGTTCATTTTAGGTGTCAATCTTGTGCATCAGTCCATGATGACGTGGTTGCAGCCTGCAGGAGCACGACAACAGCCTTCGGGGGGATCTTGGATCAGCATACCAGTATCAGCGCTCTGGGATCTGAGATCAGCGTTATGGGATCGCCTTTTTGGGATGAGTGCTCTGGGATCTGAGATCAGCTGTCTGGGATCAGCGTTCCAGGATCTGAGATCAGCTGTCTGGGATCTGGGATCAGCGTTCCAGGATCTGGGTCTCTGGGAGCAGCGAGCCAAAGTTGCATCGTTGACCAGAAAGCTGACAGCAAGCATAGCAGCCAACTAGCCAAGCGCCCTGATGGTTTCCGCATGCTGCATTCCAAACATTACACCTCATAGCTCGCCACCACAAACCCGACAATTACAACAAATCCACAACAACATCAGCTACCGTACTAAAATGTGGAGCACGAAAAAACCAAAAGCATCATCATACCACAGTACCACACCAAGCACACAAACGTACGGCAAGACGAATGGTTCTGAAGCCAATCAAATAAATACATAAAAAGGTGTGGCCCACTGGCAGTTGACAGATGGCAAGGCCGTATGCATCACAGTGCGTCCTGCTGGCAGCTACCACGTCCATACTTGTGTGGAGCATCCGGAACTGCCTCACTCCGTTGTGGAAAATAGATCCGGCCCATAATATCTAAACATGCATCCCACCCCAGATGTACCACCTCTAAAAATGCATCCCACGCCAAATGTACCACCTCTAAAAAGGCATTCCACCAGATATGCTGATCCGATCACGGCGGTCAGATCAGGCCGCTTCAATCCTTTGCCATTTCGATAATCTGCCGCTTCAATTGAGCCGATTCAATCATGGCGTATGTGACTCCATCGGCCACAGACGTGCAAGGAAACGCTTTGCACACAAAACTTACTGGGCCCCTGCCGAACATCCTCCAGCTGGACACGGTACATCGGCGTAACTCCCCCAGTCGGACTCCGTACATCGGCGTTACCTCCTCCAGGTGGACACCGTACATTGGCTCAACCTCGTCCAGGTGGACACCGTACATCGGCGTAACCTCCTCCAGGTAAAAGCGGTACAGCGTTGCAACCTCATTTTCAGGTGGAGGCAGTACAGTGGTCCTAGACCCAGAACTATCTGCTCCCCTATGCCCTTTTTGACGGCATTGGTGAGGGTGGATGCTGTACAGTAGTAGAGCTGCCAAAACTCGTTCAGGTGGACGCGGTACAGCAGTACGGCGGCTAAACCTCGTTCGGGTGGACGCGGTACAGCGGTAAGGTGGCTTAACCTCGTTCAGATGGACGCGGTACAGCGGTAAGGTGGCTAAACCTCGTTCAGATGGACGCGGTACAGCGGTAAGGTGGCTAAACCTCGTTCAGGTGGACGCAGTACAGCGGTAAGGTGGCTAAACCTCGTTCAGATGGACGCGGTACAGCGGTAAGGTGGCTAAACCTCGTTCAGATGGACGCGGTACAGTGGGCCCAGACCGGGCACTACCCGCTCTCCCTTGCCCCTCTTGATGACGTTGGTGAACGTGCGGAGCTTCGTGTTGTTAGTGGTGATGCTGCATATGGAGTGCAGACCTGAGACGCCCTTGAACCTGCAGGCAGGGAGAAAGTGTGGAGTGTAGAGTGTAAAGTGTGGAATAGAAGGGAATGCTGCATAAGGCACCGTGCCTAATCATTGTGGGCAGCAGCTTCCTTTCTTCCTTCCTGAACTTCCGCGGCCAACGCTAGGACTGTCGCATATATTTGTCAGTATGGATTGTGAAGTGTGAAATGTGGAATATATCGTAATGCTGCATATTGCAGCCCGCTGCCTTTATTCCTTCAAACCCGTACTCACTAAACCCTTCACCCTAAGACCTTAGACACTGTATCTAGGCAATGAAACCCTCATATATTTAAACGAGGTTATGCCCGACCTTGTTTAACTCTATAAGGTTGGGCATAACCTTATACCGTACTGTCAGTCTCATTTGATTTTTTTTGCTTTTGGTGTCATTTCTAAAACGTAGTTTGAGGTATTGATTGTCGCAAGTTGGTTTGCCCAGAATTTATTGTTAACTAAGTTTGGTTTCTCACTGAAAATTACTCAAACATTTGGTTTAAGCTAAAAAGGGCCGGAAGGAAGCACATGCCCTTCCCCTAGCAAACATAAACAAATATTGTATTATCTGAGCATCTGAAGCAGAAAATAACACAATAAAAACATCAGATCTACTGCTGCTTTTGCTCCTGCTGAGCCCTGGCCTGGCGCCTCTGGCCTGCTGGTCCACGCTGCCATGCCAGATCCCGGCAACTGCTGCAGCCTCGGCTTTCCCATCGGCATTTGGGGCAGCCTAGCACCCAAGTGGCTAGGCTGCCCCAAATCCTCATCCACTGCTGCTGTCAGTCCCCTTTTCCTTTGCGCTTGCTAGTCGGTGAGAAAAGGGACGATATCTTCTTATGCTTGCCTACCGAGCAACCATGCTGCCCCGAGGGAAACGTGTACAATATCGCCCATAGCAATGTTAATACGCGATTTGCAAAGCCAAGCAAAGACAGGCTGTAAATGGCACGAAACGCCTATTTCCACACTTTGTCCTGCACTTTTCCGTACAAATACGATTTTTGCGATTATCACGAGTTGGTTCGGCCGATGAACGCATAAATACGATTGTCGACAGTGGTTTCAATTTGTGTTACCATAAATGACACCAAATGAGACTGACAGTACGGTATAGTTAAACCCAACCTTACCGGTATATTGGGCATAATAAAAACAAGCCTATGCAAGAAAGAAGGAAAACTACGCCCCGCAGGGGCGTGAGGGTTAAGGAAAGAGCGCGGCATGGGCCTGGGCCGCGTCCGCGCCGTTACCATCATAACAAGAGAAAATCCATTCAAGCTACGGTGGCTTGCGCTTCCGGCTGTGTCTGGCTGGCTGACTGGTGGATCCTGATGTCGGGAAGTATTCTAACCTACGTCTGGTTTGCACAATACTGTGTAAGAGTTTTGTAGCGTGCACATGCATTTTTTGAGCGCACTTCCGGGCGTAATATATGCTGATGCCAAGGGAGAGCATGCCTTGCATAGTGTGCGCTTTATAGATGGTGCCAGAGGTTCCTAACAGGATGGGGATGATTTTAATATTATTTTTGCAGTGTCCTGTGCTCTGGAGTTTTTGCACGAGTTCAGTGTGTTGGCTGTAGCAAACTGAGAGTTGGTCCCTCGGATCTGTGTCTCTGCAATACTTAAATTCCACTATAAGGATGTTGGTGTCCTTGGGTTGCTCTGCCTTTTGCATTAACCTGCCTATGCAAACTAATTGCAAATCTCACGCTTCTTTACTTCAGCTCACAGACCTCAGCTGCATCAGGGTGAATCAGCAACCCTAAAAGAAGGACGGCCTGCGCCAGGCGCCCATCGACCGCATCGGCCACACACAGATGACGGTATCTCATCTGCATCTGATTTGTATCTCAACTGTAGCTGAAGCTGTAGCTGAAATGTAGCTGAAGCTGTAGCTGAAGCACACAGCTTAAACACGCATTGGGCGGGGGAGCAGCGGGAGGGCATGCATCCTCAAGAGGGACTGAAAAAAATCTACGCCCCGCAGCCGTCATTCCTTCCAACCCGTACTCACTAAAACTACGCCCCGCAAGGGCGCGAGGGTTCAGGAAACAGTACGGCATAGGCCGAGGCCGCGTCTTCGCCCTTACCATTTCACATGCATCCGCACCTGAAGCTTTAGCTTACACGAGCATTGGGCGGGAGGGCATGTATCCTCACCCGAAGCCCAGCTTACACGAGCATTGGGCGGGAGGGCATGTATCCTCACCTGAAGGGCGCCGTACGCAAGCATTGGGCGGGAGGGCATGTATCCTCACCTGAAGGGCGCCGTACGCAAGCATTGGGCGGGAGGGCACGTATCCTCACCTGAAGGGCGCCTTACACAAGCATTGGGCGGGAGGGCACGTATCCTCACCTGAAGGGCGCCTTACGCAAGCATTGGGCGGGAGGGCACGTATCCTCACCCGAAGGGCGCCTTACGCAAGCATTGGGCGGGAGGGCACGTATCCTCACCCGAAGGGCGCCTTACGCAAGCATTGGGCGGGAGGGCACGTATCCTCACCCGAAGGGCGCCTTGCGCAAGCATTGGGCGGGAGGGCACGTATCCTCACCCGAAGGGCGCCTTACGCAAGCATTGGGCGGGAGGGCATGTATCCTCACCTGAAGGGCGCCGTACGCAAGCATTGGGCGGGAGGGCATGTATCCTCACCTGAAGGGCGCCTTACACAAGCATTGGGCGGGAGGGCACGTATCCTCACCTGAAGGGCGCCTTACGCAAGCATTGGGCGGGAGGGCATGTATCCTCACCTGAAGGGCGCCTTACGCAAGCATTGGGCGGGAGGGCATGTATCCTCACCCGAAGGGCGCCTTACGCAAGCATTGGGCGGGAGGGCATGTATCCTCACCCGAAGGGCGCCTTACGCAAGCATTGGGCGGGAGGGCACGTATCCTCACCTGAAGGGCGCCTTACGCAAGCATTGGGCGGGAGGGCACGTATCCTCACCTGAAGGGCGCCTTACGCAAGCATTGGGCGGGAGGGCACGTATCCTCACCTGAAGGGCGCCGTACGCAAGCATTGGGCGGGAGGGCATGTATCCTCACCTGAAGGGCGCCGTACGCAAGCATTGGGCGGGAGGGCACGTATCCTCACCCGAAGCCCAGCTTACACGAGCATTGGGCGGGAGGGCACGTATCCTCACCCGAAGCCCAGCTTACACGAGCATTGGGCGGGAGGGCACATTCCTCACCTGAAGGGCGCCTTACGCAAGCATTGGGCGGGAGGGCATGTATCCTCACCTGAAGGGCGCCTTACGCAAGCAATGGGCGGGAGGGCATGTATCCTCACCTGAAGGACGCCGTACGCAAGCATTGGGCGGGAGGGCATGTATCCTCACCTGAAGGGCGCCTTACGCAAGCATTGGGCGGGAGGGCACGTATCCTCACCTGAAGGGCGCCTTATGCAAGCATTGGGCGGGAGGGCACGTATCCTCACCCGAAGCCCAGCTTACACGAGCATTGGGCGGGAGGGCACGTATCCTCACCTGAAGGGCGCCTTACGCAAGCATTGGGCGGGAGGGCATGTATCCTCACCTGAAGGGCGCCTTACGCAAGCATTGGGCGGGAGGGCATGTATCCTCACCTGAAGGGCGCCGGACGCAAGCATTGGGCGGGTGGGCATGTATCCTCACCCGAAGCCCAGCTTACACGAGCATTGGGCGGGAGGGCATGTATCCTCACCCGAAGCCCAGCTTACACGAGCATTGGGCGGGAGGGCACGTATCCTCACCTGAAGGGCGCCTTGCGCAAGCATTGGGCGGGAGGGCATGTATCCTCACCTGAAGGGCGCCTTACGCAAGCATTGGGCGGGAGGGCTCGTATCCTCACCTGAAGGGCGCCTTACGCAAGCATTGGGCGGGAGGGCATGTATCCTCACCTGAAGGGCGCCTTACGCAAGCATTGGGCGGGAGGGCATGTATCCTCACCTGAAGGGCGCCGTACGCAAGCATTGGGCGGGAGGGCACGTATCCTCACCCGAAGCCCAGCTTACACGAGCATTGGGCGGGAGGGCATGTATCCTCACCCGAAGCCCAGCTTACACGAGCATTGGGCGGGAGGGCACGTATCCTCACCTGAAGGGCGCCTTACGCAAGCATTGGGCGGGAGGTTATGTATCCTCACCTGAAGGGCGCCTTTCGCAAGCATTGGGCGGGAGGGCATGTATCCTCACCTGAAGGGCGCCGTACGCAAGCATTGGGCGGGAGGGCATGTATCCTCACCTGAAGGGCGCCTTACGCAAGCATTGGGCGGGAGGGCACGTATCCTCACCTGAAGGGCGCCTTACGCAAGCATTGGGCGGGAGGGCACGTATCCTCACCCGAAGCCCAGCTTACACGAGCATTGGGCGGGAGGGCACGTATCCTCACCCGAAGGGCGCCTTACGCAAGCATTGGGCGGGAGGGCATGTATCCTCACCTGAAGGGCGCCTTACGCAAGCATTGGGCGGGAGGGCATGTATCCTCACCTGAAGGGCGCCTTACGCAAGCATTGGGCGGGAGGGCATGTATCCTCACCTGAAGGGCGCCGTACGCAAGCATTGGGCGGGAGGGCACGTATCCTCACCTGAAGGGCGCCTTACGCAAGCATTGGGCGGGAGGGCACGTATCCTCACCTGAAGGGCGCCTTACGCAAGCATTGGGCGGGAGGGCACGTATCCTCACCTGAAGGGCGCCGTACGCAAGCATTGGGCGGGAGGGCATGTATCCTCACCTGAAGGGCGCCTTACGCAAGCAATGGGCGGGAGGGCATGTATCCTCACCTGAAGGACGCCGTACGCAAGCATTGGGCGGGAGGGCATGTATCCTCACCTGAAGGGCGCCTTACGCAAGCATTGGGCGGGAGGGCACGTATCCTCACCTGAAGGGCGCCTTACGCAAGCATTGGGCGGGAGGGCACGTATCCTCACCCGAAGCCCAGCTTACACGAGCATTGGGCGGGAGGGCACGTATCCTCACCTGAAGGGCGCCTTACGCAAGCATTGGGCGGGAGGGCATGTATCCTCACCTGAAGGGCGCCTTACGCAAGCATTGGGCGGGAGGGCATGTATCCTCACCTGAAGGGCGCCTTACGCAAGCATTGGGCGGGAGGGCATGTATCCTCACCCGAAGCCCAGCTTACACGAGCATTGGGCGGGAGGGCATGTATCCTCACCCGAAGCCCAGCTTACACGAGCATTGGGCGGGAGGGCATGTATCCTCACCCGAAGCCCAGCTTACACGAGCATTGGGCGGGAGGGCACGTATCCTCACCCGAAGGGCGCCTTACGCAAGCATTGGGCGGGAGGGCATGTATCCTCACCCGAAGGGCGCCTTACGCAAGCATTGGGCGGGAGGGCACGTATCCTCACCTGAAGGGCGCCTTGCGCAAGCATTGGGCGGGAGGGCATGTATCCTCACCTGAAGGGCGCCGTACGCAAGCATTGGGCGGGAGGGCACGTATCCTCACCTGAAGCCCAGCTTACACGAGCATTGGGCGGGAGGGCACGTATCCTCACCCGAAGCCCAGCTTACACGAGCATTGGGCGGGAGGGCACGTATCCTCACCTGAAGGGCGCCTTACGCAAGCATTGGGCGGGAGGGCATGTATCCTCACCTGAAGGGCGCCTTTCGCAAGCATTTGGCGGGAGGGCATGTATCCTCACCTGAAGGGCGCCGTACGCAAGCTTTGGGCGGGAGGGCATGTATCCTCACCTGAAGGGCGCCTTACGCAAGCATTGGGCGGGAGGGCACGTATCCTCACCTGAAGGGCGCCTTACGCAAGCATTGGGCGGGAGGGCACGTATCCTCACCCGAAGCCCAGCTTACACGAGCATTGGGCGGGAGGGCACGTATCCTCACCCGAAGGGCGCCTTTCGCAAGCATTGGGCGGGAGGGCATGTATCCTCACCTGAAGGGCGCCTTACGCAAGCATTGGGCGGGAGGGCATGTATCCTCACCTGAAGGGCGCCTTACGCAAGCATTGGGCGGGAGGGCATGTATCCTCACCTGAAGGGCGCCGTACGCAAGCATTGGGCGGGAGGGCACGTATCCTCACCTGAAGGGCGCCTTACGCAAGCATTGGGCGGGAGGGCACGTATCCTCACCTGAAGGGCGCCTTACGCAAGCATTGGGCGGGAGGGCACGTATCCTCACCTGAAGGGCGCCGTACGCAAGCATTGGGTGGGAGGGCACGTATCCTCACCTGAAGGGCGCCTTAAGCAAGCATTGGGCGGGAGGGCACGTATCCTCACCCGAAGCCCAGCTTACACGAGCATTGGGCGGGAGGGCACGTATCCTCACCTGAAGGGCGCCTTACGCAAGCATTGGCCGGGAGGGCATGTATCCTCACCTGAAGTGCGCCTTACGCAAGCATTGGGCGGGAGGGCATGTATCCTCACCTGAAGGGCGCCTTACGCAAGCATTGGGCGGGAGGGCATGTATACTCACCTGAAGGGCGCCGTACGCAAGCATTGGGCGGGAGGGCACGTATCCTCACCTGAAGGGCGCCTTACGCAAGCATTGGGCGGGAGGGCACGTATCCTCACCTGAAGGGCGCCTTACGCAAGCATTGGGCGGGAGGGCACGTATCCTCACCTGAAGGGCGCCGTACGCAAGCATTGGGTGGGAGGGCATGTATCCTCACCTGAAGGGCGCCTTAAGCAAGCATTGGGCGGGAGGGCACGTATCCTCACCCGAAGCCCAGCTAACACGAGCATTGGGCGGGAGGGCACGTATCCTCACCCGAAGGGCGCCTTACGCAAGCATTGGGTGGGAGGGCATGTATCCTCACCCGAAGCCCAGCTTACACGAGCATTGGGCGGGAGGGCACGTATCCTCACCTGAAGGGCGCCTTACGCAAGCATTGGGCGGGAGGGCATGTATCCTCACCTGAAGGGCGCCTTACGCAAGCATTGGGCGGGAGGGCATGTATCCTCACCTGAAGGGCGCCTTACGCAAGCATTGGGCGGGAGGGCATGTATCCTCACCTGAAGGGCGCCTTACGCAAGCATTGGGCGGGAGGGCACGTATCCTCACCTGAAGGGCGCCTTACGCAAGCATTGGGCGGGAGGGCACGTATCCTCACCTGAAGGGCGCCGTACGCAAGCATTGGGCGGGAGGGCACGTATCCTCACCTGAAGGGCGCCGTACGCAAGCATTGGGCGGGAGGGCATGTATCCTCACCTGAACTTCCCGAGCTCGTGCACCTCCAGCTGCTTCGCCCAGAGCCAGCGGCCGCCCTCTAGACGACGCGTGATGCTGGCCATGGGCAGGAACGGTAGCCTGGAGGACAAACCAAACTCGTCAGAGCACCTGCGAGAATGCCACGGAAAGGTTCAGGGATCAGGGTCTAGGATATAAGATTTGGGAATATTTGGATAAAGGATTTAGGATTCAGGTTTTAGAGGTTAGGGGGTGAGGATTTAGGGTATGGGGTTGAAGATTTAGACAAGTTGAAAGGGTTACCATGTCAGGGAAACTAGGCCTTCAAGTTTACAGGCTTTAAATACGTATGCTCTCAGAGACGAGTCCTGAATCAAATCCAAGGGAGCCGTTAAGCTCACGCAACCCAGCATCCCCCAACGTGTGAAATGAGTGGGTTGGAAATATATAGGGTTGGCGAATTTAGGAATTTACGAATTACGTATATATGATTACAGCTCGTATATACGTAAATTATCTGGGTGCCATATACGGTATATGGATTATACCGTAAATACGGAATTTTGCGAAGTTGCGGGTTTTCCGACTGCAAACGGACGAAACAGTACAATTGCAACAGCCTGATGCGACGTGTCCCTCCAAGACAGGCGACGCGTGACGCATGCCAGACGACGATAAAGAAGTGGTGGATACGGGGGGCGAAATAGCCAACGATTCGGGGGTCGAAAAACAGACAATTCTATCCGATAAATACCTTCCCGCTGATGCCCGTAAGCAAGAAGCTCATTGACATGAAACAAAGGGGGGAGGCAGCGTGATGGGAAAATATCAGGTGGTTGAGAAGGCTGGCGGACAATCAGCATATGAGGATCGCAGCGGAGCTTGCCCTGTATGATATCCGCCGCATCCTGGGCGTGATCATGGACAGCACGTTCGCCAACCATGCAGCCATGCGGCTGCTTCAAGAGGAGTTTTCCTGGGCCATCATCATGGGCAGTTTGACCCACTGCCTTGCCCTCCTTACGAGGGGATGAGGAAGTGGTGCTGACGGTCATCTAATTGGCCTACCTGATGTGGATTAGTAGTCTAAGACCTTGTGGCGGAGCCGGGTGGCTGCTGGATGTAGGATGCATGGTGACAAGAGGTGCCTCAGGCTGCCTCATAAATTTTATTTTATGACCTCCAGGATTGTTAATTCATAGGGAACTGCCAGGCTTACTGGTTTCTTAATTGTAAAGCAAAGCATTGGCTTGGAGGCCAGAGTTCTAACCCCTCTGAAAAAAACATGAAATTACGGTTACGATCTACGTATGTAAGGAATATACCGGATATACCTATCTTCTGGCTCAGGAATTACGGTATATGCCAACTTAAGAAATATTGAAGAAACTCGTGAAATGCCTGGCGATCATGAAATGCATGGCGGAAAATGCGCGCTGGTCACATGTACCTTGCTCTTGTGCCTCCATACAGGCTGCCCGCATCGTCATCCCGGTTCGTCGAGTCTGCGGACGGAAACATGCTGAGTTGAATGGAGGCCCTCCGCAACCGCCCCGGTGGCGGAGCCATTGACTGACGCTGCCACGGAGACACCTCATCAACCGGCCCGCCTGCCAGATGCGGCGGCGCGCGGCCGGTGGCGCCGCCGGCCGCCACCGGCGCCTCGTGCTGCCGCGGCGGCGCGGCGGCGGCGGCCGCTGCCGCGCCGCTGTCGCTCTTCATCAGCCGCATCATAGCTGGCGCAATGGACATCGCTGACAGCTGCTCCCGAGACACCTCGGTGAACTCAAAGCCGCTGTAGCTCTTGCCGCTGCTGCTGCTGACATCGTTGTTGTTGTTGCGGGCTATCACGGGTTGTTGCAGGTTGTTGCGGGCTGTTACGGATTGCTGCAAGTTGCTGCACGTGGACACCAGCTGTTGCAGCTCGATGTACGCCGGTTCGTCTACAGGCTCCAGGCTGCGGCCACCTAGATGCGGCGTGCTGGCGGCTACACCCTCCCACCTGTTGCTGCTGCTGAATGTGAGCGGGTCGCCGACCTCGCTGAGGATGAGCGGTTCAACTCTCTCGCTCAGTGTGACGAGCAGGTGGCTACCGTTCTGTGACGAGATGGTGAGAACTGGGCTCAAGTCCCCCAGCCGGGGCTGTACGAGCCTGGGCTGCGAGGCTGGGGAGGCTGTAGGCACGGGCACAAAACCAATCGCGAACGGCGCGGACAAGCTCGGGTCTCTGTCCGCGCCTTGGAGCGCGGCGGCTGCCACGGCCGGAAGCTTCTTATCCAGCCTATCCTCCTCCTCCTTCCCCTGCTCTGCACCTGCTCGCGCTCCAGCTCCGGATCCTCGATCAGACCTGAGCAGCGTAGGCGTGTCGCCTCCCGTCCCGCTGCTGCTTGGCTCGGCTTTCTTTGCAGAGCATTCCACTTTCAAGTATGCTGCGTGCCGCGTCATGCCCCCGGCGACAATGGCGCTGCCGTTCTCCTCTGTCGGAACAGAGCTGCTCGTGTGCTGGGAGCTCACATCCATCGGCATACTAACGCTTGCCGCCGATCCTACCGCAGAGAACGGGCGGGGCAGCAGCCGGGCGGCCTCCCCCGCCGCACCTCGCCGACCCTCCGGAGTCGCCCCGCTCCCCCCGCCGGCGCCCCCCCCCCTGTGCCTGTGGCTCGCGCGGACGCCGTGCAACGCGGCGGTCTGGCGAACCTTCCGCGAGATGCTGCCTGCCGAAGAGCGGGGCAGCGGCGCGCGCCGCGCCGCCGCCGAGACGCGCGGCGGGCCGCCACCGCCGCGCTCGCTGCGGGCGGGGGCCCCGCCCTCGGGCGACGGGATCCCGCCGCCGTCCCCACTGCTCGGGGCGGGCGAAGACGAGGCGCCCAGCAACCTCGCTGTCCTGGCATGCTTCTTCCTGCCGACGTGCCAGGACAGCATGTCTCCCTCCGCAGTGACCCGACTATCAAGCCGGCCGCCCACCAAGCTCGACAGGCCGGCGTCGTTCGTTGTTCTGCCGCTGCCGTCACCAACGCCTCCGTTGTCTAACCCCGTGGAAAGCAAGCGGTTGAGCTCGTCTTGCACACGTCTGTGCCAGCGGGATAAGGGTTTCAGGCTTCCGGTTCCATACTAAGGGCTAAGGATTCAGGGTTCCAAGCTTGGGGCTTACAGTTCCAGAATCAAGGCTCACAAATGTGGGGTTTAGCAGGCCTGCTGGACAGATAAGTTGGAAGAAAGAGACGGAGGAAGCAGCAGCAGTAGCAGTAGCAGTAGCAACAGCAGTAGCAGCAGTGGCAGTAGTAGCAGCAGCAACAGTGGCAGTAGCTGCAGTAGCAGCAGTGGCAGTAGCAGCAGTGGCAGTAGCAGCAGTTGCAGTAGCAGCAATAGCAGTAGCAGTAGCAGTAGCAGCAGCAGTTGCAGAGCAACAGCAGCAGCAACAAAAAACATTCCAGGATCCCATTTACACACCCGATGCTTGTCAGAGTCAGAGGAGGAGCATGCCTGACCCATGCCACTCTAGGTGGCCCGACCGCACGCTGCCCTTACCTCGAATAAGGCGAGGCAGCCTTGGCCGCATTCCTCCGCGATGATCCGTTGAGACTGACCGAACGCCGCCACCGCCGCTGCTGCGCCTGCTGCTGCTGCTGTGTCGCGTCGTCCGCCGCCATTGCAAGCGCCAGCGCCGTGTCGCCGTCCACGCTATCCTCCGCCAACTCCCCGTCGACGGCCAGCGGGCGGTCGTACGAGGCCTGGTCAGAGCGGCGCCCGTTGCTCCACTCGGTCATTGCTCTCGATGCGCTGCGCGCAATCGCCGACCGCGTGACAGAACCCATCGCGGCCGACGTCAGCGCACACGCGAATGCGCTGTTCATGCAGCCGCTTTGGCTCCCCGTGCGCTGCTGGTGCGCAGCGCTCGCCTTGCGCGCCGCGGCCAGCATCGCCAAGGAGGTCCCGCTGCCGTGCGACGTCTGCGGCGAAGCCGCCGCGGCCGCCGCCGCCACCGGCGCGCCCGGCTGCTGCTGATGCAGCGCCGAGAGGTGCCGCCCGCCCCACGCGCCGGCGCCGTTGCCGCTGCTGTTGTGGTTCTCGGCCGCCGCAGGCGCCGCCGCCGTGGAAGTCCGAGACAGCGCCGCGGGCTGGTGGCTGAGGCGGAAGAACTTGGGCAGCGGGGCAAGGATGCTGGGGGAGGTGACGTGGGGTGTGGCTCCGAACGCACTGGGACCGCTGTTGTTAGTGGTCCCTGGCTCGGCATATGCGGTGGACAGAGAGCCGGCGGGTCCAGCGCTCCGCAGGAAGGCCTCTCGGTCTTTGGGCATCAGCCAGATCGGGGAGAGCTCGCCCTGCGGTCACGAGGAGTGCAAGTTTTGCGGGATTTCGTTGCATAAACAATTCTCCACGATTTGGTTCAAAAATAGGGCGATTTCGTTAAAACAACCCAGGCCGAAATTTCGACGTAAACTCTCGATTCCTGACTAAAACCTGGCATAGAAAACCAATGCATAGTACCGGAAACTGTCTTGTTCTGTATTCCTCATCCCCCCAACAAAGATACTGAGGAGTGAATGCAAAGATACTCAAGAGGGGAGTTGGAGATATCTAGGAGCCTCTGTCTAGGAGGGAGGGCGAAGCACATCTTCAGTTTCAACCTTTGACCGTATGACCAGAGAGGGGGGGGGAGTCACGAGGTGTGGATCTGGCAAAATCTCAGTGCTTGGCCTCATCTATATAATAATGAGGGGAGTTGTCTCGGTGGTAGTGGTGGTGGTTACCGTCGTCGTCGTTAGCGTGGTTTTTTCGCCTCAGAATCGCTTCATATTACAGCGTTAGAAGGAGAAAATTCCAAAACAAAAGGGCTATTGTGTCGCAAAATGCAGAGTGCAGAAACGCGTCTAATTGGGGGGCAGCGACAGGCAGTGCCACCCTGTGGTCCAGGGACACAGGATACGGCCCGTTTGGGCCAAAAATCCCGTCACGTAACGTATCGTAACGTAACGTATCGTGACGGTCCACTACGGTTCCAATACTGAAAATCCGCACTTTTGTATGTGGAATGACCGCGCTGAGATTCCACATAGCGACACGACCATCGCTAGTGATAAGCTCAGTAACTGGTGCTTTGCACTTTTGCAGCGATGCATCACGCAAAAATATGCCTCTTGAAGAGACTTTACAATGGCATTGTTTGTGAGCACATACAGATAGTAGGAAACAGACGCAAGTCAGGTTCGGACAGCCCGTTCGAAATTTCGTGGATAATGCACCCGTTTAACGCTGAGGGGTCCTTCATTCGTCTCTTATGTTCACCTTCCGATGAACTAGCACTTCAGGAGCTCACGGAACTAGCACTACAGCTCAACTGCTCAGCTAGTCAGATGGTAACAGATCAGGTGGGAGAGTGAGACGAAAGAGGAACTGACTCCAGTACTCAGAGAGAGGATGTGCTAGTGCTTATACGGACTGGGTGAAATTAGGAGTTAAATATCCATCATTGCCCCGATTATGATTGTCAGCTTAAACTGGCATTCCGCATGGTCAATCTGCATGCATACATGGTGACCCTTAGGGGTTACTTGGGGCCATGCAAGATTGCATGGAGGCTGGCATGCAGCCATGCATGCCGGTTTGGGCCATGGCACCTCCACCTCAAATATGGGATGTGGGGGTGGAAGTCGTATTGAATCCCGTATCGGGCCAAAGGCCCGTATCGTAACGTAACGTATCGTAACGTAACGTGATACCGTAACCCGTTCCCTGTGTCCCTGCTGTGGTCAGAAACCCTTGAACTATACAACTCGGCTGTTGCCAGTGAAGATGACAGCCTGTCAGCGATTTGAATCTGGCAGTCATTGCTCCGCAAGCGCATGTAGCCTCTACCTCTTATGGCAACGTCTCCATTAGAGGGCACACGTCTCGCAACGCAAATCGAGGAGGTGAAGCCTGTCCGGCACTTTCAACATCGCTGCGCCTAAAAACGTGAAGGGTGGTGCGTTGTTGGAATCGACAGACGCCATCGACGGGCATGCGCCCCAACCCATCTGTCAGTCTCGATCCCTGCTGCAGCCTCGACACACGTGCCGTCCTTTGGCAGAGTCTCGGCCCAAGGTCATGCGATAGCCAAGGTCACGGCTTGCACCATAGCCCAGACCAGAGCCCAGACCAAAGCAATACGCCTGTCTCTGATTCTTTTCTTCCAACATCAGCTTCTCCAGTTAATAGAAACGTGCCGAAGGCGACCCGAGGAGGTGAAGACCCTCGGTCACTGCCAAGTGCCAACGTCACTGCGCCCATGGGCGCGCCCATAGAGGAGCGCACCCTTCCCTCGACAGACTGCGACGGGCAGGCGCCCCAGCCCCTCCGTCAGCATCGATCCTTGCCACAGCCTCGACCCCTTCCTCTGTCACAACTTCGGCCTATGCATGCACATGCAAGAGCCTCAGCCAGAGACAGCACCCGATCCTGTTGTGTTTATTCAGCCATGCCATGGGATATGGCGTGGGCTTCGGGCTTAGGCAACTGCTTACATGCGCATGCCTGGGCACACCTGCATGATAGGACACATGCTCACGTACATAGGGTTGGGCACGGGCTTATCAATGTGTCCCAAGGCTCCCCATGCATGCTGGACATGGCGTTCTCATGCTTAGGCATGGCTATGGTCATGGACACCCATCCACAACATCCGCCATGCCCTTGCTGGCTACACCTCGGCCCAGGTACAGACGAGAGCCTCAGCCAATGCTTGCACCATGCCGGCTAATTTTTTTCAGTGTTGCCACGGAATTCAGTGCCACCATGGGGTTCAGTGCAACCACGGGATTCAGTGCCACCATGGGATTCAGTGCTACCACGGGATTCAATGCCACCATGGGATTCGGTGCTACCACGGGATTCAGTGTTGCCACGGGATTCAGTGATGCCACAGGATTCAGGGATACCACGGGATTTTCAGTGATGCCACGGGATTCAGTGCTGCCAAGGGATTCTGAGCTGCCACAGGATTTTCAGTGCTACCACGGGATTCAGTGATGCCAGATAATTTTTCAGTGCTACCACGGGATTCGGTACCTGGAATTGAGCTCGCTCATCCAATACCAGCCCCATGCGGCCGAGAGTTCAGCAATGCCCAGCGGGCATGCACCATTCTGAACATGCTCTTTGAGGGGGCGAAGCCCCTCGGGCACTGTCCTAGTATGGATCAAGGTGAAACCTAGATTCAGGTTTAACCTGGTTGAAACCCGGTTTAGATAATCTTTTAATTTGAATCTGGATTCAGGTGACCTGGAAAACAGGGATTGAGTGTAACCCAAACCCTTAACCTGATTTTAACCTGATACAATCTGATTAAAACCTGACTAAAACCCGGATGATAGAATCTGGATTCAGGTAAAAGCCGGGCCAAGGCCAAACCCCTTACCACGTCAGCGCTCAGGTGCGCCACCACCTCGGACAGGAAGCCGGGCGTCAACTGGCCCTGGCTCAGCCTGACGTTCGGCGGCAGGCCCGCCTTGCACAGCACCGGAGAATCCATCTGGAACTGGTTTGGGTGGTGCGGGTGGTGCGGGTGCGGGTGCAGGGAGGCGGCGCTGGCGGCCGCAGCTGCTGCTGCGGCGGTGGAGACGAAGTCTCGGTTGCCCACCCAGTCCTGGATGACGTCTTCAATCACATCCCGCGACACAACCACCTGGGTATAGGGTTCAGGGTTAGGGTTCAGTTAGGGTTTGAGGGTTTAGGTACCAGGGGTAAGTGTTAGGGCTGGGTTAGGGGTTGTGTGTCTAGGTGTCAGGGTTAGGGTTGTGTTATGTTTGTCGACCGGAGGCCCAAGAAGCAGGGTTTGTTGAACCAAGGCCCATGAGTTGTCCGCTACTCCGCTGTTATAAAGCTGAAGCGCAGGACCATGGGCGCTAATTAAATTTGTCAGGCAACACTTTGTTACGAGCGAGTGACAAGCAAGGCACCGTTTAGAGATGATCATACCTTTCATAATGTTTAGGCAGAGAAAAGGATCCATGTGCCTCCAGAACGCACACATCTCAGAGATTTGCTTCAGCCACTTTTTAGTCCTCAATCATATATTCAATACAGTGCTCCATGGTATTCCTCTTCATCCTTGAGGGAGTTTTGCGAATCTTAATTAATGAAGATCATAGACATGATTGTAAAACAGGCCTAGCTTCATGGACATCATATTATGGTTTGTGTGTCTAGGTGTCAGGGTTAGGGTTGGGTTATGGTTTGTGTGTCTAGGTGTCAGGGTTAGGGTTGGGTTATGGTTTGTGAGTCTAGGTGTCAGGGTTAGGGTTGGGTTATGGTTTGTGTGTCTAGGTGTCAGGGTTAGGGTTGGGTTATGGTTTGTGTGTTTAGGTGTCAGGGTTAGGGTTGGGTTATGGTTTGTGTGTCTAGGTGGCAGGGTTAGGGTTGGGTTATGGTTTGTGTGTCTAGGTGTCAGGGTTAGGGTTTGATTATGGTTTGTGTGTCTAGGTGTCAGGGTTAGGGTTTGATTATGGTTTGTGTGTCTAGGTGTCAGGGTTAGGGTTTGATTATGGTTTGTGTGTCTAGGTGTCAGGGTAAGGGTTTGATTATAGTTTGTGTGTCTAGGTGTCAGGGTTAGGGTTTGATTATGGTTTGTGTGTCTATGTGTCAGGGTTAGGGTTTGATTATGGTTTGTGTGTCTAGGTGTCAGGGTTAGGGTTTGATTATGGTTTGTGTGTCTAGGTTTCAGGGTAAGTGTTGGTTAAGGTTTGTGTGTTTAGGTGTCAGGGTTCGGGTTGGGTTATGGTTTGTGTGTCTAGGTGTCAGGGTTAGGGTTTGATTATGGTTTGTGTGTCTAGGTGTCAGGGTAAGGGTTTGATTATGGTTTGTGTGTCTAGGTGTCAGGGTTAGGGTTTGATTATGGTTCGTGTGTCTAGGTGTCAGGGTTAGGGTTAGATTATGGTTTGTGTGTCTATGTATCAGGGTTAGGGTTTGATTATGGTTTGTGTGTCTAGGTATCAGGGTAAGGGTTTGATTATGGTTTGTGTGTCTAGGTATCAGGTTTAGGGTTTGATTATGGTTTGTGTGTCTAGGTGTCAGGGTTAGGGTTTGATTATGGTTTGTGTGTCTAGGTATCAGGGTTAGGGTTTGATTATGGTTTGTGTGTCTAGGTGTCAGGGTTAGGGTTTGATTATGGTTTGTGTGTCTAGGTGTCAGGGCAAGTGTTGGTTAAGGTTTGTGTGTTTAGGTGTCAGGGTTCGGGTTGGGTTATGGTTTGTGTGTCTAGGTGTCAGGGTTAGGGTTTGATTATGGTTTGTGTGTCTAGGTATCAGGGTTAGGGTTTGTTTATGGTTTGAGTGTCTAGGTGTCAGGGTAAGGGTTTGATTATGGTTTGTGTGTCTAGGTGTCAGGGTTAGGGTTTGATTATGGTTTGTGTGTCTAGGTATCAGGGTTAGGGTTTGATTATGGTTTGTGTGTCTAGGTGTCAGGGTAAGGGTTTGATTATGGTTTGTGTGTCTAGGTGTCAGGGTTAGGGTTTGATTATGGTTTGTGTGTCTAGGTGTCAGGGTAAGGGTTTGATTCTGGTTTGTGTGTCTAGGTGTCAGGGTTAGGGTTTGATTATGGTTTGTGTGTCTAGGTGTCAGGGTAAGGGTTTGATTATGGTTTGTATGTCTAGGTATCAGGGTTAGGGTTTGATGATGGTTTGTGTGTCTAGGTGTCAGGGTTAGGGTTTGATTATGGTTTGTGTGTCTAGGTATCAGGGTTAGGGTTTGATTATGGTTTGTGTGTCTAGGTGTCAGGGTTAGGGTTTGATTATGGTTTGTGTGTCTAGGTGTCAGGGTTAGGGTTTGATTATGGTTTGTGTGTCTATGTATCAGGGTTAGGGTTGGGTTATGGTTTGTGTGTCTAGGTGTCAGGGTTAGGGTTGGGTTATGGTTTGTGTGTCTAGGTGTCAGGGTTAGGGTTTGATTATGGTTTGTGAGTCTAGGTGTCAGGGTTAGGGTTTGAATATGGTTTGTGTGTCTAGGTGTCAGGGTTAGGGTTTGATTATGGTTTGTGTGTCTAGGTATCAGGGTTAGGGTTTGATTATGGTTTGTGTGTCTAGGTATCAGGGTTAGGGTTTGATTATGGTTTGTGTGTCTAGGTGTCAGGGTTAGGGTTTGATTATGGTTTGTGTGTCTAGGTGTCAGGGTTAGGGTTTGATTATGGTTTGTGTGTCTATGTATCAGGGTTAGGGTTTGATTATGGTTTGTGTGTCTAGGAGTCAGGGTTAGGGTTTGATTATGGTTTGTGTGTCTAGGTATCAGGGTTAGGGTTTGATTATGGTTTGTGTGTCTAGGTGTCAGGGTAAGGATTTGATTATGGTTTGTGTGTCTATGTGTCAGGGTTAGGGTTGGGTAATGGTTTGTGTGTCTAGGTGTCAGGGTTAGGGTTGGGTTATGGTTTGTGTGTCTAGGTGTCAGGGTAAGGGTTTGAATATGGTTTGTGTGTCTAGGTGTCAGGGTTAGGGTTGGGTTATGGTTTGTGTGTCTAGGTGTCAGGGTTAGGGTTGGGTTATGGTTTGTGTGTCTAGGTGTCAGGGTTAGGGTTTGATTATGGTTTGTGTGTCTAGGTGTCAGGGTTAGGGTTTGATTATGGTTTGTGTGTCTAGGTGTCAGGGTTAGGGTTTGATTATGGTTTGTGTGTCTATGTATCAGGGTTAGGGTTTGATTATGGTTTGTGTGTCTAGGTGTCAGGGTTAGGGTTTGATTATGGTTTGTGTGTCTAGGTATCAGGGTTAGGGTTTGATTATGGTTTGTGTGTCTAGGTGTCAGGGTAAGGATTTGATTATGGTTTGTGTGTCTAGGTGTCAGGGTTAGGGTTGGGTTATGGTTTGTGTGTCTAGGTGTCAGGGTTAGGGTTGGGTTATGGTTTGTGTGTCTAGGTGTCAGGGTTAGGGTTTGAATATGGTTTGTGTGTCTAGGTGTCAGGGTTAGGGTTGGGTTATGGTTTGTGTGTCTAGGTATCAGGGTTAGGGTTTGATTATGGTTTGTGTGTCTAGGTGTCAGGGTTAGGGTTTGATTATGGTTTGTGTGTCTAGGTGTCAGGGTTAGGGTTGGGTTATGGTTTGTGTGTCTAGGTGTCAGGGTAAGGGTTTGATTATGGTTTGTGTGTCTAGGTATCAGGGTTAGGGTTTGATTATGGTTTGTGTGTCTAGGTGTCAGGGTTAGGGTTTGATGATGGTTTGTGTGTCTAGGTGTCAGGGTTAGGGTTTGATAATGGTTTGTGTGTCTAGGTGTCAGGGTTAGGGTTTGATAATGGTTTGTGTGTCTAGGTGTCAGGGTGAGGGTTGGGTTATGGTTTGAGTGTCTAGGTGTCAGGGTTAGGGTTTGATTATGGTTTGTGTGGCTAGGTGTCAGGGTTAGGGTTTGATTATGGTTTGTGTGTCTAGGTGTCAGGCTTAGGGTTGGGTTATTGTGTGTGTGTTTAGGTGTCAGGGTTTGGGTTGTGTAATGGTTTGTGTGTTTAGGTGTTAGGGTCAGGGTTGTGTTATGGTTTGTGTGTTTAGGTGTCAGGTTTAGGGTTGTGTTATGGTTTGTGTGTTTAGGTGTCAGGGTTAGGGTTGTGTAATGGTTTGTGTGTTTAGGTGTCAGGGTTAGGGTTAGGGTTGATGGTTTAGGTGTCAGGGTTAGGGTTGGGTTATGGTTTGTGTGTCTAGGTGTCCGGGTTAGGGTTGTGTAATGGTTTGTGTGTCTAGGTGGCAGGGTTAGGGTTGTGTAATGGTTTGTGTGTTTAGGTGTCAGGGTTAGGGTTGTGTAATGGTTTGTGTGTTTATGTGGCAGGGTTAGGGTTGTGTAATGGTTTGTGTGATTAGGTGTCCGGGTTAGGGTTGTGTAATGGTTTGTGTGTCTAGGTGTCAGGGTTAGGGTTGTGTAATGGTTCGTGTGTTTAGGTGTCCGGGTTAGGGTTGTGTAATGGTTTGTGTGTTTAGGTGTCAGGGTTAGGGTTGTGTAATGGTTTGTGTGTTTAGGTGTCAGGCTTAGGGTTAGGGTTGATGGTTTAGGTGTCAGGGTTAGGGTTGGGTTATGGTTTGGGTGTCTAGGTGTCAGGGTTAGGGTTGTGTAATGGTTTGTGTGTTTAGGTGGCAGGGTTAGGGTTTGGGTTGATGGTTTAGGTGTGAGGGTTAGGGTTAGGGTTGAGGGTTTGTGTGTTTAGGTGTCAGGGTTAGGGTTGTGTAATGGTTTGTGTGTTTATGTGGCAGGGTTAGGGTTAGGGTTGATGGTTTAGGTGTCAGGGTTAGGGTTATGGTTGAGGGTTTGTGTGTTTAGGTGTCAGGGTTAGGGTTGTGTAATGGTTTGTGTGTTTAGGTGGCAGGGTTAGGGTTAGGGTTGATGGTTTAGGTGTCAGGGTTAGGGTTGGGTTATGGTTTGTGTGTCTAGGTGTCCGGGTTAGGGTTGTGTAATGGTTTGTGTGTTTAGGTGGCAGGGTTCGGGTTAGGGTTGATGGTTTAGGTGTCAGGGTTAGGGTTAGGGTTGAGGGTTTGTGTGTCTAGGTGTCAGGGTTAGGGTTGTGTAATGGTTTGCGTGTTTAGGTGTCCGGGTTAGGGTTGTGTAATGGTTTGTGTGTTTATGTGTCAGGGTTAGGGTTGTGTAATGGTTTGTGTGTTTAGGTGTCAGGGTTAGGGTTGTGTAATGGTTTGTGTGTTTAGGTGTCAGGGTTAGGGTTGTGTTATGGTTTGTGTGTTTAGGTGTCAGGGTTAGGGTTGTGTAATGGTTTGTGTGTTTATGTGTCAGGGTTAGGGTTGTGTAATGGTTTGTGTGTTTAGGTGTCAGGGTTAGGGTTAGGGTTGATGGTTTAGGTGTCAGGGTTAGGGTTGGGTTATGGTTTGTGTGTCTAGGTGTCCGGGTTAGGGTTGGGTTATGGTTTGTGTGTCTAGGTGTCAGGGTTAGGGTTGTGTTATGGTTTGTGTGTTTAGGTGTCAGGGTTAGGGTTAGGGTTGATGGTTTAGGTGGCAGGGTTAGGGTTAGGGTTGAGGGTTTGTGTGTTTAGGTGTCCGGGTTAGGGTTGTGTTATGGTTTGTGTGTTTAGGTGTCAGGGTTAGGGTTGTGTAATGGTTTGTGTGTTTAGGTGCCAGGGTTAGGGTTGTGTAATGGTTTGTGTGTTTAGGTGTCCGGGTTAGGGTTGTGTAATGGTTTGTGTGTCTAGGTGTCAGGGTTAGGGTTGTGTAATGGTTTGTGTGTTTAGGTGTCCGGGTTTGGGTTGTGTAATGGTTTGTGTGTTTAGGTGTCAGGGTTAGGGTTAGGGTTGAGGGTTTTTGTGTTTAGGTGTCAGGGTTAGGGTTGGGCCTTGAGGGTTAGGGTACAGGGTTGGGGTTATAGGTCAGGGTTGTGGTTTAGGACACAGGGTGTATGGTTATGTTCAGATTTGTGAAAAGGGCTGTAACTCAGGGTAAGGGGTAATGTTCTATGCTGTTAGGGTCGAAGTTGAGTGTTAAGGGTTCAGGTTTCAACGTCACAGTCTAGGGTTATGGCCCTTCATCCTAATTCCTTAAACCGAATTCCTAAACCCTTGACCCCAAATCCTTCACCCTAACTCCTGGACCCGTCACCCTGCGCTGCTGTCTTGCACCCTTAGCCCTTAACATAAAACCCATCATCGTCAGCTGTGAACCCTATATCCTGAGCTCTGGACCCTAAACCCTAAAGCTGCACCGTGCACCTGCCCACCCGCGCTGCTGACTTGCACCCTCAACCCTGAACACATCATCCACAGCCTTGAACCCTTAATCCTGATCCCTGGACCCCAAAGCTGCACCGTGCACCTGTCCACACTGCGCAGCTGCGATGTACCCTTAACCCGAAATCCTCAAACCTGTGTCCTTAGCCGTAACCCTTTGCCCTTAACCCTCAGTCTATCACCCTGAATCCTCAACCTTAAACCCTGCAATGCGCACCTGTCCATCCTGCACAGCTGCGTTGCAACCAGAACCCTGAACCCTCAGCCCTTCAAACTCAGCCCTTATATCCAAAGCCTGAAACCCTCAGCCTTAATCTCTGAACCCTCAGCATTTATCCCTTAATCAAGCTGCAGCACACACCTGTCCACCCTGCGCAGCCGCGTGGCAGAAGCGCGCCGCTCGATTTACCATCTGCCCAAAGTAGTCCGCCCGTCCGGTCGTTGTGTGGGGGTTCACCTGTAGGGTATAGGGTGAGGGGATCAGGGTTTAGGGTTCTGAGTCAAGGGCTTCAGGCTTGTGGGATAGGCCAGTCTGCCTGTCCGGTTGTTGTGTGAGGGTTCACCGGCAAGGCATAGGGTGAGGGGATCAGAGATTTAAGTCAAGGTTCATGGGTTTAGGGTTTCAGATGTTGAGGACAGCTTTTAGGGTTTAGGGTACTTGGGTAGCAGTTGCCTTGACCAGTTCTTGTGAGGGGGGTGGCCTGCAGGGTTTAGGGTCAATTGATCAGAGTGAGGGGTAGGGGTTAAGAGATTAGGGTAAATCAAGGGCTGGTGGTTTGAAAGTCAAGGGTTGGTCGGTCGCTCGTATGTACAATTCACACACAATTTCACACATAGTTTCATGACCCATCTTTGAGAGTTCGCTTTGGCAAACGATCATCATGTCGCGCGGGCTGTACCAGAAACAAGTATTCGTAAATATTAACCCTCTCTCAAGATCCTCCTCCAACATTTTTTAGAATATGACCCACCTTCGTGAGACTAAGCCTTGGTGTATACCCAATTTAATCGCTCAGGCTGTGCCAGAGGTTACACTTTTTATGTGCTGACCTACACTCTTTACCGAGCGGTGCTCCACACTCTTTGGAAGGCATGACCCACCTTTGTTGGTACGCCTTGGTACACGCATATCTTGTTGTTCAGGCCGTACCAGGGTAACATTTGTTTATATGCATTCCTACACTCTTTACGATGCGGTACTCCACACTCTTTGGAGGGCTTGACCCACCTTTGTCGGTACGCCTTGGTAAACGCCCATCTTCACGCTTGGGCCGTGCCAGAGGTTACATATTTTTTGCATGCATCCCTACACTCTTTACGATGAGGTATTCACACTTTTCGGTAAATATTACCCACCTTTGTCGGCACGCCTTGGTAAACGCCCATCTTCACGCGTGGGCCGTGCCAAAGGGTTACTGCGGGCACCACGCCCTCCGCCAGGGCGTAGCCAAGTCCAGGCAGCTTCAGCATCTCCCGCGACCATGGCACCTGCCAAGGTTTCAAATTTGAATTCAATTATAAACAGATACACTCCGCCAGATCGTAGCTGAGCCCAGGCAGCGCCAGCATCTCCTGCAACCACGGCACCTGCCAAGATTTCAAATTCGAATTCGAAACATTAACCTCCGCCAGGTCAGACCCGGGTCCAAACAGCGCCAGCTTCTCAGAATACCACTACATCTGCCAATATTTCAAATTCAAATTCATATTATGAACAGCCCCCCCCCCCCCCCTTCTGCTACTCACTCCCCCCCTTGTCCACTCCTCCCCCCCCATAATCCATTCACACTCCCTTGAAGCATTAGGCACAAGACCCCCCCTCACTTCACCAATACCCTTTCTCCCCGCATCTCACCCCCCCCCCCCACCTCCATAACGACCTCTTGAAGCAGCAGGCACCACTCCACCGCATCCTCTTGCCCCCACCCCTGCCCCGTGCACCTCATCTCTCTCTCTTTTGTGTCCTCCCTCACCCTAATACTCTGCGTTATCCCCCCCACCTCCCTCCCCCTCACCTCAATCATGACCTCTTCAAGCAGCAGGCACCACTCCACCGCATCCTTATGTCCCCCCCTCACCCCACCACCACCGTTACTCCTTGTATCTCCCCCTACGTCCCCCCGAGCTCCATCATGACCTCTTGAATCAGGAGGTACTACTCCACCGCATCCTCTGCCCCGTGCGCCTCATCTCTCTCCCCTTTGTGTCCCCCCCCTCACCCCAACCCTCTGCCTTATCCCTCCCCCTCCCTCCCCCTCACCTCCATCATGACCTCTTGAAGCAGCAGGCACCACTCCACCGCATCCTCATGTCCCCCCCTCACCCCACCACCACCGTTTCTCCTCGCTTCTCCCCTTACGTCCCCTACTACTCCCCCCCACCTCCATCCGTCCACCCTACCTCCATCATAACCTCTTGTAGCAGGAGGCACCACTCCACCGCATCCCGGGCTCTCTCAAAAGCGATCATGAAGGCGCCCTCCAACTCCTGGAGGGGGTCCGGGGGGATGGGAGGAGGAGGGGGACGGTAGATGGTCGGGGGGATGGGAGGAGGCAGGGGGATGGGAGGTGATCGGGGAATGGGAGGGGAACGGGGGGATGGAGGGGGGCGGCTGTGATTTATTGCATTGCCTTCCACATGCATTCATCTGCTTCCCTTAAACAAGTGCGATGTTGCCACACCTAAAAGTCTTTGGGGGGAGGGAGCGGTGACTTTTGGTTGGTGCACTCCAAAAGTCAACATATCCACTCCTGTTTACCTTATACCAGTTCATTGATATCATTGTATTGATATCATTGTATTGATATCATTGTATTGATATCATTGTATTGATATCATTGTATTGATATCATTGTATTGATATCATTGTATTGATATCATTGTATTGATATCATTGTATTGATATCATTGTATTGATATCATTGTATTGATATCATTGTATTGATATCATTGTATTGATATCATTGTATTGATATCATTGTATTGATATGGATGTTTAGTTGTTTGACCCATATTCGTTGCTTGACCCCCACCTGACAATCATATCCCCCCCCTCTATCGCCAGCAGCAATCACGCTGTTTAATGGTGTCATGGCAAACCACCCGCACATCTCGACCGACATTCATTCACCGCTAGTTGCCACAACTTGTACATACCGTATCCTCCGTTTATAATTGAGTCCGGTATACAATATTAGTATATACAGTGCTCCGGTTATAATTGTCCATACATAATTATGTTATATACCAGTGCTGTGTTAATAATTGTCTGGTATCGGGTAAATAAATCATAAATAAATAGTCCGGTTCTGGTGTTGTCTGACCCCCACCTGACACTCATATCCCCCCATGGCAAGCAGCGACCGTCGGATGGTGTCATTGTGAACCTCCAGCACGTCCCGGGCCAGCTCACGGTTGGAGGCACACATGTCAGGGTACCTTTGGAAGGGTTTAGGGATAAGGGTTTAGGATGAAGGTCACGGTTGGAGGCACACATGTCGGGGTACCTTTTGAAGGGTTAAGGGTTTAGGATGAAGGTCACGGTTGGAGGCACACATGTCGGGGTACCTTTTGAAGAGTTAAGGGTTTAGGATGAAGGTCACGGTTGGAGGCACACATGTCAGGGTACCTTTTGAAGGGTTTAGGGTTTAGGATGAAGGTCACGGTTGGATGCACACATGTCAGGGTACCTTTTGAAGGGTTAAGGGTTTAGGATGAAGGTCATGGTTGGAGGCACACATGTCGGGGTACCTTTTGAAGGGTTTAGGGTTTAGGCTGAAGGTCACGGTTGGAGGCACACATGTCAGGGTACCTTTTGAAGGGTTTAGGGTTTAGGATGAAGGTCACGGTTGGAGGCACACATGTTGGGTACCTTTTGAAGGGTTTAGGGTTTAGGCTGAAGGTCACGGTTGGAGGCACACATGTCAGGGTACCTTTTGAAGGGTTAAGGGTTTAGGATGAAGGTCACGCTTGGAGGCACACATGTCGGGGTACCTTTTGAAGAGTTAAGGGTTTAGGATGAAGGTCACGGTTGGAGGCACACATGTCAGGGTACCTTTTGAAGGGTTTAGGGTTTAGGATGAAGGTCACGGTTGGATGCACACATGTCAGGGTACCTTTTGAAGGGTTAAGGGTTTAGGATGAAGGTCATGGTTGGAGGCACACATGTCGGGGTACCTTTTGAAGGGTTTAGGGTTTAGGCTGAAGGTCACGGTTGGAGGCACACATATCAGGGTACCTTTTGAAGGGTTTAGGGTTTAGGATGAAGGTCATGGTTGGAGGCACACATGTCGGGGTACCTTTTGAAGGGTTTAGGGTTTAGGCTGAAGGTCACGGTTGGAGGCACACATGTCAGGGTACCTTTTGAAGGGTTTAGGGTTTAGGCTGAAGGTCACGTTTGGATGCACACATGTCGGGGTACCTTTTGAAGGGTTTAGGGTTTAGGATGAAGGTCACGGTTAGAGGCACACATGTCGGGGTACCTTTTGAAGGGTTTAGGGTTTAGGATGAAGGTCACGGTTGGAGGCACACATGTCGGGGTACCTTTTGAAGGGTTTGGGGTTTAGGCTGAAGGTCACGGTTGGATGCACACATGTCGGGGTACCTTTTGAAGGGTTTAGGGTTTAGGATGAAGGTCACAGTTGGAGGCACACATGTCGGGGTACCTTTTGAAGGGTTTAGGGTTTAGGCTGAAGGTCACGGTTGGATGCACACATGTCGGGGTACCTTTTGAAGGGTTTAGGGTTTAGGCTGAAGGTCACAGTTGGAGGCACACATGTCGGGGTACCTTTTGAAGGGTTTAGGGTTTAGGATGAAGGTCACGGTTGGAGGCACACATGTCAGGGTACCTTTTGAAGGGTTTAGGGTTTAGGATGAAGGTCACGGTTGGAGGCACACATGTCAGGGTACCTTTTGAAGGGTTTAGGGTTTAGGATGAAGATCACGTTTGGAGGCACACATGTCAGGGTACCTTTTGAAGGGTTTAGGGTTTATGATGAAGGTCATGGTTGGAGGCACACATGTTGGGGTACCTTTTGAAGGGTTTAGGGTTTAGGCTGAAGGTCACGGTTGGATGCACACATGTCGGGGTACCTTTTGAAGGGTTTAGGGTTTAGGCTGAAGGTCACAGTTGGAGGCACACATGTTGGGGTACCTTTTGAAGGGTTTAGGGTTTAGGCTGAAGGTCACGTTTGGAGGCACACATGTCGGGGTACCTTTTGAAGGGTTTAGGGTTTAGGCTGAAGGTCACAGTTGGAGGCACACATGTCGGGGTACCTTTTGAAGGGTTTAGGGTTTAGGATGAAGGTCACGGTTGGAGGCACACATGTCAGGGTACCTTTTGAAGGGTTTAGGGTTTAGGATGAAGGTCACGTTTGGAGGCACACATGTCAGGGTACCTTTTGAAGGGTTTAGGGTTTATGATGAAGGTCATGGTTGGAGGCACACATGTCGGGGTACCTTTTGAAGGGTTTAGGGTTTAGGATGAAGGTCACGTTTGGAGGCACACATGTCGGGGTACCTTTTGAAGGGTTTAGGGTTTAGGATGAAGGTCACAGTTGGAGGCACACATGTCGGGGTACCTTTTGAAGGGTTTAGGGTTTAGGCTGAAGGTCACGGTTGGATGCACACATGTCGGGGTACCTTTTGAAGGGTTTAGGGTTTAGGCTGAAGGTCACGGTTGGAGGCACACATGTCGGGGTACCTTTTGAAGGGTTAAGGGTTTAGGATGAAGGTCACGTTTGGATGCACACATGTCGGGGTACCTTTTGAAGGGTTTAGGGTTTAGGCTGAAGGTCACGTTTGGATGCACACATGTTGGGGTACCTTTTGAAGGGTTTAGGGTTTAGGCTGAAGGTCACGGTTGGATGCACACATGTCGGGGTACCTTTTGAAGGGTTTAGGGTTTAGGATGAAGGTCACGTTTGGATGCACACATGTCGGGGTACCTTTTGAAGGGTTTAGGGTTTAGGCTGAAGGTCACGTTTGGATGCACACATGTCGGGGTACCTTTTGAAGGGTTTAGGGTTTAGGATGAAGGTCACGTTTGGATGCACACATGTCGGGGTACCTTTTGAAGGGTTTAGGGTTTAGGCTGAAGGTCACGTTTGGATGCACACATGTCGGGGTACCTTTTGAAGGGTTAAGGGTTTAGGCTGAAGGTCACGTTTGGAGGCACACATGTCGGGGTACCTTTTGAAGGGTTTAGGGTTTAGGATGAAGGTCACGGTTGGATGCACACATGTCGGGGTACCTTTTGAAGGATTTAGGGTTTATGCTGAAGGTCACGGTTCGATGCACACATGTCGGGGTACCTTTTGAAGGGTTTAGGGTTTAGGATGAAGGTCACAGTTGGAGGCACACATGTCGGGGTACCTTTTGAAGGGTTTAGGGTTTAGGCTGAAGGTCACGTTTGGAGGCACACATGTCGGGGTACCTTTTGAAGGGTTTAGGGTTTAGGATGAAGGTCACAGTTGGAGGCACACATGTCGGGGTACCTTTTGAAGGGTTTAGGGTTTAGGATGAAGGTCACGGTTGGAGGCACACATGTCGGGGTACCTTTTGAAGGGTTTAGGGTTTAGGATGAAGGTCACGTTTGGAGGCACACATGTCGGGGTACCTTTTGAAGGGTTTAGGGTTTAGGATGAAGGTCACGTTTGGATGCACACATGTCGGGGTACCTTTTGAAGGGTTTAGGGTTTAGGATGAAGGTCACGTTTGGATGCACACATGTCGGGGTACCTTTTGAAGGGTTTAGGGTTTAGGATGAAGGTCAAGTTTGGATGCACACATGTCGGGGTACCTTTTGAAGAGTTTAGGGTTTAGGATGAAGGTCACGTTTGGAGGCACACATGTCGGGGTACCTTTTGAAGGGTTTAGGGTTTAGGCTGAAGGTCACGTTTGGAGGCACACATGTCGGGGTACCTTTTGAAGGGTTTAGGGTTTAGGCTGAAGGTCACGGTTGGAGGCACACATGTCGGGGTACCTTTTGAAGGGTTTAGGGTTTAGGCTGAAGGTCACGTTTGGAGGCACACATGTCGGGGTACCTTTTGAAGGGTTTAGGGTTTAGGCTGAAGGTCACGTTTGGATGCACACATGTCGGGGTACCTTTTGAAGGGTTTAGGGTTTAGGATGAAGGTCACGTTTGGATGCACACATGTCGGGGTACCTTTTGAAGAGTTTAGGGTTTAGGATGAAGGTCACGTTTGGATGCACACATGTCGGGGTACCTTTTGAAGGGTTTAGGGTTTAGGATGAAGGTCACGGTTGGAGGCACACATGTCGGGGTACCTTTTGAAGGGTTTAGGGTTTAGGATGAAGGTCACGGTTGGAGGCACACATGTCGGGGTACCTTTTGAAGGGTTTAGGGTTTAGGCTGAAGGTCACGGTTGGAGGCACACATGTCGGGGTACCTTTTGAAGGGTTTAGGGTTTAGGCTGAAGGTCACGGTTGGATGCACACATGTCGGGGTACCTTTTGAAGGGTTTCGGGTTTAGGCTGAAGGTCACGTTTGGAGGCACACATGTCGGGGTACCTTTTGAAGGGTTTAGGGTTTAGGCTGAAGGTCACGTTTGGATGCACACATGTCGGGGTACCTTTTGAAGAGTTTAGGGTTTAGGCTGAAGGTCACGTTTGGATGCACACATGTCGGGGTACCTTTTGAAGGGTTTAGGGTTTAGGATGAAGGTCACGTTTGGATGCACACATGTCGGGGTACCTTTTGAAGAGTTTAGGGTTTAGGATGAAGGTCACGTTTGGATGCACACATGTCGGGGTACCTTTTGAAGGGTTTAGGGTTTAGGATGAAGGTCACGGTTGGAGGCACACATGTCGGGGTACCTTTTAAAGGGTTTAGGGTTTAGGATGAAGGTCACGTTTGGAGGCACACATGTCGGGGTACCTTTTGAAGGGTTAAGGGTTTAGGATGAAGGTCACGTTTGGATGCACACATGTCGGGGTACCTTTTGAAGGGTTTAGGGTTTAGGATGAAGGTCACGTTTGGATGCACACATGTCGGGGTACCTTTTGAAGGGTTTAGGGTTTAGGCTGAAGGTCACGGTTGGATGCACACATGTCGGGGTACCTTTTGAAGGGTTTAGGGTTTAGGCTGAAGGTCACGGTTGGAGGCACACATGTCGGGGTACCTTTTGAAGGGTTTAGGGTTTAGGCTGAAGGTCACGGTTGGATGCACACATGTCGGGGTACCTTTTGAAGGGTTTCGGGTTTAGGCTGAAGGTCACGGTTGGAGGCACACATGTCGGGGTACCTTTTGAAGGGTTTAGGGTTTAGGCTGAAGGTCACGGTTGGATGCACACATGTCGGGGTACCTTTTGAAGGGTTTAGGGTTTAGGCTGAAGGTCACGTTTGGAGGCACACATGTCGGGGTACCTTTTGAAGGGTTTAGGGTTTAGGCTGAAGGTCACGGTTGGATGCACACATGTCGGGGTACCTTTTGAAGGGTTTAGGGTTTAGGCTGAAGGTCACGTTTGGAGGCACACATGTCGGGGTACCTTTTGAAGGGTTTAGGGTTTAGGATGAAGGTCACGGTTGGAGGCACACATGTCGGGGTACCTTTTGAAGGGTTTAGGGTTTAGGCTGAAGGTCACGGTTGGATGCACACATGTCGGGGTACCTTTTGAAGGGTTAAGGGTTTAGGATGAAGGTCACAGTTGGAGGCACACATGTCAGGGTACCTTTTGAAGGGTTTAGGGTTTAGGATGAAGGTCACGTTTGGATGCACACATGTCGGGGTACCTTTTGAAGGGTTTAGGGTTTAGGCTGAAGGTCACGGTTGGATGCACACATGTCGGGGTACCTTTTGAAGGGTTTAGGGTTTAGGCTGAAGGTCACGTTTGGATGCACACATGTCGGGGTACCTTTTGAAGGGTTTAGGGTTTAGGCTGAAGGTCACGGTTGGATGCACACATGTCGGGGTACCTTTTGAAGGGTTTAGGGTTTAGGCTGAAGGTCACGGTTGGAGGCACACATGTCGGGGTACCTTTTGAAGGGTTTAGGGTTTAGGCTGAAGGTCACGGTTGGATGCACACATGTCGGGGTACCTTTTGAAGGGTTTAGGGTTTAGGCTGAAGGTCACGTTTGGAGGCACACATGTCGGGGTACCTTTTGAAGGGTTTAGGGTTTAGGATGAAGGTCACGGTTGGATGCACACATGTCAGGGTACCTTTTGAAGGGTTTAGGGTTTAGGCTGAAGGTCACGTTTGGAGGCACACATGTCGGGGTACCTTTTCAAGGGTTTAGGGTTTAGGCTGAAGGTCACGGTTGGATGCACACATGTCGGGGTACCTTTTGAAGGGTTTAGGGTTTAGGATGAAGGTCACGGTTGGAGGCACACATGTCGGGGTACCTTTTGAAGGGTTTAGGGTTTAGGCTGAAGGTCACGGTTGGATGCACACATGTCGGGGTACCTTTTGAAGGGTTAAGGGTTTAGGATGAAGGTCACGGTTGGAGGCACACATGTCAGGGTACCTTTTGAAGGGTTTAGGATGAAGGTCACGGTTGGATGCACACATGTCAGGGTACCTTTTGAAGGGTTTAGGGTTTAGGCTGAAGGTCACGGTTGGATGCACACATGTCCGGGTACCTTTTGAAGGGTTTAGGGTTTAGGATGAAGGTCACAGTTGGAGGCACACATGTCGGGGTACCTTTTGAAGGGTTTAGGGTTTAGGCTGAAGGTCACGTTTGGATGCACACATGTCGGGGTACCTTTTGAAGGGTTTAGGGTTTAGGCTGAAGGTCACGTTTGGAGGCACACATGTCGGGGTACCTTTTGAAGGGTTTAGGGTTTAGGCTGAAGGTCACAGTTGGAGGCACACATGTCGGGGTACCTTTTGAAGGGTTTAGGGTTTAGGCTGAAGGTCACGTTTGGAGGCACACATGTCGGGGTACCTTTTGAAGGGTTTAGGGTTTAGGCTGAAGGTCACAGTTGGAGGCACACATGTCGGGGTACCTTTTGAAGGGTTTAGGGTTTAGGCTGAAGGTCACGTTTGGAGGCACACATGTCGGGGTACCTTTTGAAGGGTTTAGGGTTTAGGCTGAAGGTCACGTTTGGATGCACACATGTCGGGGTACCTTTTGAAGGGTTTAGGGTTTAGGCTGAAGGTCACAGTTGGATGCACACATGTCGGGGTACCTTTTGAAGGGTTTAGGGTTTAGGCTGAAGGTCACGTTTGGAGGCACACATGTCGGGGTACCTTTTGAAGGGTTTAGGGTTTAGGCTGAAGGTCACAGTTGGATGCACACATGTCGGGGTACCTTTTGAAGGGTTTAGGGTTTAGGATGAAGGTCACGGTTGGATGCACACATGTCGGGGTACCTTTTGAAGGGTTTAGGGTTTAGGCTGAAGGTCACGTTTGGATGCACACATGTCGGGGTACCTTTTGAAGGGTTTAGGGTTTAGGCTGAAGGTCACGTTTGGAGGCACACATGTCGGGGTACCTTTTGAAGGGTTTAGGGTTTAGGCTGAAGGTCATGGTTGGAGGCACACATGTCGGGGTACCTTTTGAAGGGTTAAGGGTTTAGGATGAAGGTCACGGTTGGAGGCACACATGTCGGGGTACCTTTTGAAGGGTTTAGGGTTTAGGCTGAAGGTCACGGTTGGATGCACACATGTCGGGGTACCTTTTGAAGGGTTTAGGGTTTAGGATGAAGGTCACAGTTGGAGGCACACATGTCGGGGTACCTTTTGAAGGGTTTAGGGTTTAGGCTGAAGGTCACAGTTGGAGGCACACATGTCGGGGTACCTTTTGAAGGGTTTAGGGTTTAGGCTGAAGGTCACGTTTGGAGGCACACATGTCGGGGTACCTTTTGAAGGGTTTAGGGTTTAGGCTGAAGGTCACGTTTGGATGCACACATGTCGGGGTACCTTTTGAAGGGTTTAGGGTTTAGGCTGAAGGTCACAGTTGGATGCACACATGTCGGGGTACCTTTTGAAGGGTTTAGGGTTTAGGCTGAAGGTCACGTTTGGAGGCACACATGTCGGGGTACCTTTTGAAGGGTTTAGGGTTTAGGCTGAAGGTCACAGTTGGATGCACACATGTCGGGGTACCTTTTGAAGGGTTTAGGGTTTAGGATGAAGGTCACGGTTGGATGCACACATGTCGGGTTACCTTTTGAAGGGTTTAGGGTTTAGGCTGAAGGTCACGTTTGGATGCACACATGTCGGGGTACCTTTTGAAGGGTTTAGGGTTTAGGCTGAAGGTCACGTTTGGAGGCACACATGTCGGGGTACCTTTTGAAGGGTTTAGGGTTTAGGCTGAAGGTCATGGTTGGAGGCACACATGTCGGGGTACCTTTTGAAGGGTTAAGGGTTTAGGATGAAGGTCACGGTTGGAGGCACACATGTCGGGGTACCTTTTGAAGGGTTTAGGGTTTAGGCTGAAGGTCACGGTTGGATGCACACATGTCGGGGTACCTTTTGAAGGGTTTAGGGTTTAGGCTGAAGGTCACAGTTGGAGGCACACATGTTGGGGTACCTTTTGAAGGGTTTAGGGTTTAGGCTGAAGGTCACGTTTGGAGGCACACATGTCGGGGTACCTTTTGAAGGGTTTAGGGTTTAGGCTGAAGGTCACAGTTGGAGGCACACATGTCGGGGTACCTTTTGAAGGGTTTAGGGTTTAGGCTGAAGGTCACGTTTGGAGGCACACATGTCGGGGTACCTTTTGAAGGGTTTAGGGTTTAGGATGAAGGTCACGGTTGGATGCACACATGTCGGGGTACCTTTTGAAGGGTTTAGGGTTTAGGATGAAGGTCACGTTTGGAGGAACACATGTCGAGGTACCTTTTGAAGGGTTTAGGGTTTAGGATGAAGGTCACGGTTGGAGGCACACATGTCGGGGTACCTTTTGAAGGGTTTAGGGTTTAGGCTGAAGGTCACGGTTGGAGGCACACATGTCGGGGTACCTTTTGAAGGGTTTAGGGTTTAGGCTGAAGGTCACGATTGGAGGCACACATGTCGGGGTACCTTTTGAAGGGTTAAGGGTTTAGGATGAAGGTCGCGGTTTGAGGCATACATGTCAGGGTACCTTTTGAAGGGTTAAGGGTTTAGGATGAAGGTCACGGTTGGATGCACACATATCAGGGTACCTTTTGAAGGGTTTAGGGTTTAGGATGAAGGTCACGGTTGGAGGCACACATGTCGGGGTACCTTTTGAAGGGTTTAGGGTTTAGGCTGAAGGTCACAGTTGGAGGCACACATGTCGGGGTACCTTTTGAAGGGTTTAGGGTTTAGGCTGAAGGTCACGTTTGGAGGCACACATGTCGGGGTACCTTTTGAAGGGTTTAGGGTTTAGGATGAAGGTCACGGTTGGATGCACACATGTCGGGGTACCTTTTGAAGGGTTTAGGGTTTAGGATGAAGGTCACGTTTGGAGGAACACATGTCGAGGTACCTTTTGAAGGGTTTAGGGTTTAGGATGAAGGTCACGGTTGGAGGCACACATGTCGGGGTACCTTTTGAAGGGTTTAGGGTTTAGGCTGAAGGTCACGGTTGGATGCACACATGTCGGGGTACCTTTTGAAGGGTTTAGGGTTTAGGCTGAAGGTCACGTTTGGATGCACACATGTCGGGGTACCTTTTGAAGGGTTTAGGGTTTAGGCTGAAGGTCACGTTTGGAGGCACACATGTCGGGGTACCTTTTGAAGGGTTTAGGGTTTAGGCTGAAGGTCACGTTTGGAGGCACACATGTCGGGGTACCTTTTGAAGGGTTTAGGGTTTAGGCTGAAGGTCATGGTTGGAGGCACACATGTCGGGGTACCTTTTGAAGGGTTAAGGGTTTAGGATGAAGGTCACGGTTGGAGGCACACATGTCGGGGTACCTTTTGAAGGGTTTAGGGTTTAGGCTGAAGGTCACGGTTGGATGCACACATGTCGGGGTACCTTTTGAAGGGTTTAGGGTTTAGGCTGAAGGTCACAGTTGGAGGCACACATGTTGGGGTACCTTTTGAAGGGTTTAGGGTTTAGGCTGAAGGTCACGTTTGGAGGCACACATGTCGGGGTACCTTTTGAAGGGTTTAGGGTTTAGGCTGAAGGTCACAGTTGGAGGCACACATGTCGGGGTACCTTTTGAAGGGTTTAGGGTTTAGGCTGAAGGTCACGTTTGGAGGCACACATGTCGGGGTACCTTTTGAAGGGTTTAGGGTTTAGGATGAAGGTCACGGTTGGATGCACACATGTCGGGGTACCTTTTGAAGGGTTTAGGGTTTAGGATGAAGGTCACGTTTGGAGGAACACATGTCGAGGTACCTTTTGAAGGGTTTAGGGTTTAGGATGAAGGTCACGGTTGGAGGCACACATGTCGGGGTACCTTTTGAAGGGTTTAGGGTTTAGGCTGAAGGTCACGGTTGGAGGCACACATGTCGGGGTACCTTTTGAAGGGTTTAGGGTTTAGGCTGAAGGTCACGATTGGAGGCACACATGTCGGGGTACCTTTTGAAGGGTTAAGGGTTTAGGATGAAGGTCGCGGTTTGAGGCATACATGTCAGGGTACCTTTTGAAGGGTTAAGGGTTTAGGATGAAGGTCACGGTTGGATGCACACATATCAGGGTACCTTTTGAAGGGTTTAGGGTTTAGGATGAAGGTCACGGTTGGAGGCACACATGTCGGGGTACCTTTTGAAGGGTTTAGGGTTTAGGCTGAAGGTCACGGTTGGAGGCACACATGTCGGGGTACCTTTTGAAGGGTTTAGGGTTTAGGCTGAAGGTCACGTTTGGAGGCACACATGTCGGGGTACCTTTTGAAGGGTTTAGGGTTTAGGATGAAGGTCACGGTTGGATGCACACATGTCGGGGTACCTTTTGAAGGGTTTAGGGTTTAGGATGAAGGTCACGTTTGGAGGAACACATGTCGAGGTACCTTTTGAAGGGTTTAGGGTTTAGGATGAAGGTCACGGTTGGAGGCACACATGTCGGGGTACCTTTTGAAGGGTTTAGGGTTTAGGCTGAAGGTCACGGTTGGAGGCACACATGTCGGGGTACCTTTTGAAGGGTTTAGGGTTTAGGCTGAAGGTCACGATTGGAGGCACACATGTCGGGGTACCTTTTGAAGGGTTAAGGGTTTAGGATGAAGGTCGCGGTTTGAGGCATACATGTCAGGGTACCTTTTGAAGGGTTAAGGGTTTAGGATGAAGGTCACGGTTGGATGCACACATGTCAGGGTACCTTTTGAAGGGTTTAGGGTTTAGGATGAAGGTCACGGTTGGATGCACACATGTCCGGGTACCTTTTGAAGGGTTTAGGGTTTAGGATGAAGGTCACAGTTGGAGGCACACATGTCGGGGTACCTTTTGAAGGGTTTAGGGTTTAGGCTGAAAGTCACGGTTGGATGCACACATGTCGGGGTACCCTTTGAAGGGTTTAGGGTTTAGGCTGAAGGTCACGTTTGGATGCACACATGTCGGGGTACCTTTTGAAGGGTTTAGGGTTTAGGCTGAAGGTCACAGTTGGAGGCACACATGTCGGGGTACCTTTTGAAGGGTTTAGGGTTTAGGCTGAAGGTCACGTTTGGATGCACACATGTCGGGGTACCTTTTGAAGGGTTTAGGGTTTAGGATGAAGGTCACGGTTAGAGGCACACATGTCAGGGTACCTTTTGAAGGGTTAAGGGTTTAGGATAAAGGTCACGGTTGGATGCACACATGTCAGGGTACCTTTTGAAGGGTTTAGGGTTTAGGCTGAAGGTCACGTTTGGATGCACACATGTCGGGGTACCTTTTGAAGGGTTTAGGGTTTAGGATGAAGGTCACGTTTGGAGGCACACATGTCGGGGTACCTTTTGAAGGGTTTAGGGTTAAGGCTGAAGGTCACAGTTGGATGCACACATGTCGGGGTACCTTTTGAAGGGTTTAGGGTTTAGGATGAAGGTCACGGTTGGATGCACACATGTCGGGGTACCTTTTGAAGGGTTTAGGGTTTAGGCTGAAGGTCACGTTTGGAGGCACACATGTCGGGGTACATTTTGAAGGGTTTAGGGTTTAGGATGAAGGTCACGGTTGGATGCACACATGTCGGGGTACCTTTTGAAGGGTTTAGGGTTTAGGATGAAGGTCACGTTTGGATGCACACATGTCGGGGTACCTTTTGAAGGGTTTAGGGTTTAGGATGAAGGTCACGGTTGGAGGCACACATGTCGGGGTACCTTTTGAAGGGTTTAGGGTTTAGGCTGAAGGTCACGTTTGGAGGCACACATGTCGGGGTACCCTTTGAAGGGTTTAGGGTTTAGGCTGAAGGTCACGGTTGGATGCACACATGTCGGGGTACCTTTTGAAGGGTTTAGGGTTTAGGATGAAGGTCACGTTTGGATGCACACATGTCGGGGTACCTTTTGAAGGGTTAAGGGTTTAGGATGAAGGTCACGGTTGGAGGCACACATGTCTGGGTACCTTTTGAAGGGTTTAGGGTTTAGGATGAAGGTCACGGTTGGAGGCACACATGTCGGGGTACCTTTTGAAGGGTTTAGGGTTTAGGCTGAAGGTCACGTTTGGAGGCACACATGTCGGGGTACCTTTTGAAGGGTTTAGGGTTTAGGCTGAAGGTCACGGTTGGATGCACACATGTCGGGGTACCTTTTGAAGGGTTTAGGGTTTAGGCTGAAGGTCACGTTTGGAGGCACACATGTCGGGGTACCTTTTGAAGGGTTTAGGGTTTAGGCTGAAGGTCACGTTTGGATGCACACATGTCGGGGTACCTTTTGAAGGGTTTAGGGTTTAGGCTGAAGGTCACGGTTGGATGCACACATGTCGGGGTACCTTTTGAAGGGTTTAGGGTTTAGGATGAAGGTCACGTTTGGATGCACACATGTCGGGGTACCTTTTGAAGGGTTTAGGGTTTAGGCTGAAGGTCACGGTTGGAGGCACACATGTCGGGGTACCTTTTGAAGGGTTTAGGGTTTAGGCTGAAGGTCACGTTTGGAGGCACACATGTCGGGGTACCCTTTGAAGGGTTTAGGGTTTAGGCTGAAGGTCACGGTTGGATGCACACATGTCGGGGTACCTTTTGAAGGGTTTAGGGTTTAGGATGAAGGTCACGTTTGGATGCACACATGTCGGGGTACCTTTTGAAGGGTTAAGGGTTTAGGATGAAGGTCACGGTTGGAGGCACACATGTCTGGGTACCTTTTGAAGGGTTTAGGGTTTAGGATGAAGGTCACGGTTGGAGGCACACATGTCGGGGTACCTTTTGAAGGGTTTAGGGTTTAGGCTGAAGGTCACGTTTGGAGGCACACATGTCGGGGTACCTTTTGAAGGGTTTAGGGTTTAGGCTGAAGGTCACGGTTGGATGCACACATGTCGGGGTACCTTTTGAAGGGTTTAGGGTTTAGGCTGAAGGTCACGTTTGGAGGCACACATGTCGGGGTACCTTTTGAAGGGTTTAGGGTTTAGGCTGAAGGTCACGTTTGGATGCACACATGTCGGGGTACCTTTTGAAGGGTTTAGGGTTTAGGCTGAAGGTCACGGTTGGATGCACACATGTCGGGGTACCTTTTGAAGGGTTTAGGGTTTAGGCTGAAGGTCACGGTTGGAGGCACACATGTCGGGGTACCTTTTGAAGGGTTTAGGGTTTAGGCTGAAGGTCACGGTTGGATGCACACATGTCGGGGTACCTTTTGAAGGGTTAAGGGTTTAGGATGAAGGTCACGGTTGGAGGCACACATGTCGGGGTACCTTTTGAAGGGTTTAGGGTTTAGGATGAAGGTCACGGTTGGATGCACACATGTCGGGGTACCTTTTGAAGGGTTTAGGGTTTAGGATGAAGGTCACGATTGGAGGCACACATGTCGGGGTACCTTTTGAAGGGTTTAGGGTTTAGGATGAAGGTCACGGTTGGAGGCACACATGTCGGGGTACCTTTTGAAGGGTTTAGGGTTTAGGCTGAAGGTCACGTTTGGAGGCACACATGTCGGGGTACCTTTTGAAGGGTTTAGGGTTTAGGCTGAAGGTCACGGTTGGATGCACACATGTCGGGGTACCTTTTGAAGGGTTTAGGGTTTAGGCTGAAGGTCACGTTTGGAGGCACACATGTTGGGGTACCTTTTGAAGGGTTTAGGGTTTAGGCTGAAGGTCACGGTTGGAGGCACACATGTCGGGGTACCTTTTGAAGGGTTTAGGGTTTAGGCTGAAGGTCACGGTTGGATGCACACATGTCGGGGTACCTTTTGAAGGGTTTAGGGTTTAGGATGAAGGTCACGTTTGGAGGCACACATGTCGGGGTACCTTTTGAAGGGTTTAGGGTTTAGGCTGAAGGTCACGGTTGGATGCACACATGTCGGGGTACCTTTTGAAGGGTTTAGGGTTTAGGCTGAAGGTCACGTTTGGAGGCACACATGTTGGGGTACCTTTTGAAGGGTTTAGGGTTTAGGCTGAAGGTCACGGTTGGAGGCACACATGTCGGGGTACCTTTTGAAGGGTTTAGGGTTTAGGCTGAAGGTCACGGTTGGATGCACACATGTCGGGGTACCTTTTGAAGGGTTTAGGGTTTAGGATGAAGGTCACGGTTGGAGGCACACATGTCGGGGTACCTTTTGAAGGGTTTAGGGTTTAGGCTGAAGGTCACGGTTGGATGCACACATGTCGGGGTACCTTTTGAAGGGTTTAGGGTTTAGGCTGAAGGTCACGTTTGGAGGCACACAGGTCGGGGTACCTTTTGAAGGGTTTAGGGTTAAGGCTGAAGGTCACGGTTGGAGGCACACATGTCGGGGTACATTTTGAAGGGTTTAGGGTTTAGGCTGAAGGTCACGTTTGGAGGCACACATGTCGGGGTACCTTTTGAAGGGTTTAGGGTTTAGGATGAAGGTCACGGTTGGATGCACACATGTCGGGGTACCTTTTGAAGGGTTTAGGGTTAAGGCTGAAGGTCACGGTTGGAGGCACACATGTCGGGGTACCTTTTGAAGGGTTTAGGGTTTAGGCTGAAGGTCACGGTTGGAGGCACACATGTCGGGGTACCTTTTGAAGGGTTTAGGGTTTAGGCTGAAGGTCACAGTTGGAGGCACACATGTCGGGGTACCTTTTGAAGGGTTTAGGGTTAAGGCTGAAGGTCAAGGTTGGAGGCACACATGTCGGGGTACCTTTTGAAGGGTTTAGGGTTTAGGCTGAAGGTCACGTTTGGAGGCACACATGTCGGGGTACCTTTTGAAGGGTTTAGGGTTTAGGCTGAAGGTCACAGTTGGAGGCACACATGTCGGGGTACCTTTTGAAGGGTTTAGGGTTTAGGCTGAAGGTCACAGTTGGAGGCACACATGTCGGGGTACCTTTTGAAGGGTTTAGGGTTTAGGATGAAGGTCACGTTTGGATGCACACATGTCGGGGTACCTTTTGAAGGGTTTAGGGTTTAGGATGAAGGTCACGGTTGGAGGCACACATGTCGGGGTACCTTTTGAAGGGTTTAGGGTTTAGGCTGAAGGTCACGTTTGGAGGCACACATGTCGGGGTACCTTTTGAAGGGTTTAGGGTTTAGGCTGAAGGTCACGGTTGGATGCACACATGTCGGGGTACCTTTTGAAGGGTTAAGGGTTTAGGATGAAGGTCACGGTTGGAGGCACACATGTCGGGGTACCTTTTGAAGGGTTTAGGGTTTAGGATGAAGGTCACGGTTGGATGCACACATGTCAGGGTACCTTTTGAAGGGTTTAGGGTTTAGGATGAAGGTCACGGTTGGATGCACACATGTCAGGGTACCTTTTGAAGGGTTTAGGGTTTAGGATGAAGGTCACGGTTGGAGGCACACATGTCGGGGTACCTTTTGAAGGGTTTAGGGTTTAGGCTGAAGGTCACGGTTGGATGCACACATGTCGGGGTACCTTTTGAAGGGTTAAGGGTTTAGGATGAAGGTCACGGTTGGATGCACACATGTCGGGGTACCTTTTAGAAGGTTTAGGGTTTAGGATGAAGGTCACGGTTGGAGGCACACATGTCGGGGTACCTTTTGAAGGGTTTAGGGTTTAGGCTGAAGGTCACGGTTGGATGCACACATGTCGGGGTACCTTTTGAAGGGTTTAGGGTTTAGGCTGAAGGTCACGGTTGGAGGCACACATGTCGGGGTACCTTTTGAAGGGTTTAGGGTTAAGGCTGAAGGTCACGGTTGGATGCACACATGTCGGGGTACCTTTTGAAGGGTTTAGGGTTTAGGCTGAAGGTCACGTTTGGAGGCACACATGTCGGGGTACCTTTTGAAGGGTTTAGGGTTTAGGCTGAAGGTCACAGTTGGATGCACACATGTCAGGGTACCTTTTGAAGGGTTTAGGGTTTAGGATGAAGGTCACGTTTGGAGGCACACATGTTGGGGTACCTTTTGAAGGGTTTAGGGTTTAGGCTGAAGGTCACGGTTGGAGGCACACATGTCGGGGTACCTTTTGAAGGGTTTAGGGTTTAGGCTGAAGGTCACGGTTGGATGCACACATGTCGGGGTACCTTTTGAAGGGTTTAGGGTTTAGGCTGAAGGTCACGTTTGGAGGCACACATGTCGGGGTACCTTTTGAAGGGTTTAGGGTTTAGGCTGAAGGTCACGGTTGGATGCACACATGTCGGGGTACCTTTTGAAGGGTTTAGGGTTTAGGCTGAAGGTCACGTTTGGAGGCACACATGTTGGGGTACCTTTTGAAGGGTTTAGGGTTTAGGCTGAAGGTCACGGTTGGAGGCACACATGTCGGGGTACCTTTTGAAGGGTTTAGGGTTTAGGCTGAAGGTCACGGTTGGATGCACACATGTCGGGGTACCTTTTGAAGGGTTTAGGGTTTAGGCTGAAGGTCACGTTTGGATGCACACATGTCGGGGTACCTTTTGAAGGGTTTAGGGTTTAGGCTGAAGGTCACGGTTGGATGCACACATGTCGGGGTACCTTTTGAAGGGTTTAGGGTTTAGGCTGAAGGTCACGTTTGGAGGCACACATGTCGGGGTACCTTTTGAAGGGTTTAGGGTTAAGGCTGAAGGTCACGGTTGGAGGCACACATGTCGGGGTACATTTTGAAGGGTTTAGGGTTTAGGCTGAAGGTCACGTTTGGAGGCACACATGTCGGGGTACCTTTTGAAGGGTTTAGGGTTTAGGCTGAAGGTCACGTTTGGAGGCACACATGTCGGGGTACCTTTTGAAGGGTTAAGGGTTTAGGCTGAAGGTCACGTTTGGAGGCACACATGTCGGGGTACCTTTTGAAGGGTTTAGGGTTTAGGCTGAAGGTCATGGTTGGAGGCACACATGTCGGGGTACCTTTTGAAGGGTTTAGGGTTTAGGATGAAGGTCACGGTTGGATGCACACATGTCGGGGTACCTTTTGAAGGGTTTAGGGTTTAGCATGAAGGTCACGTTTGGAGGCACACATGTCGGGGTACCTTTTGAAGGGTTTAGGGTTTAGGATGAAGGTCACGGTTGGATGCACACATGTCGGGGTACCTTTTGAAGGGTTTAGGGTTTAGGATGAAGGTCACGTTTGGAGGCACACATGTCGAGGTACCTTTTGAAGGGTTTAGGGTTTAGGCTGAAGGTCACGTTTGGAGGCACACATGTCGGGGTACCTTTTGAAGGGTTTAGGGTTTAGGCTGAAGGTCACGGTTGGAGGCACACATGTCGGGGTACCTTTTGAAGGGTTTAGGGTTTAGGCTGAAGGTCACGGTTGGATGCACACATGTCGGGGTACCTTTTGAAGGGTTAAGGGTTTAGGATGAAGGTCACGGTTGGAGGCACACATGTCAGGGTACCTTTTGAAGGGTTAAGGGTTTAGGATGAAGGTCACGGTTGGATGCACACATGTCAGGGTACCTTTTGAAGGGTTTAGGGTTTAGGATGAAGGTCACGGTTGGATGCACACATGTCCGGGTACCTTTTGAAGGGTTTAGGGTTTAGGATGAAGGTCACAGTTGGAGGCACACATGTCGGGGTACCTTTTGAAGGGTTTAGGGTTTAGGCTGAAAGTCACGGTTGGATGCACACATGTCGGGGTACCTTTTGAAGGGTTTAGGGTTAAGGCTGAAGGTCACAGTTGGAGGCACACATGTCGGGGTACCTTTTGAAGGGTTTAGGGTTTAGGCTGAAGGTCACGGTTGGATGCACACATGTCGGGGTACCTTTTGAAGGGTTTAGGGTTTAGGATGAAGGTCACGTTTGGAGGCACACATGTCGGGGTACCTTTTGAAGGGTTTAGGGTTTAGGCTGAAGGTCACGGTTGGATGCACACATGTCGGGGTACCTTTTGAAGGGTTTAGGGTTTAGGCTGAAGGTCACGTTTGGAGGCACACATGTTGGGGTACCTTTTGAAGGGTTTAGGGTTTAGGATGAAGGTCACGGTTGGAGGCACACATGTCGGGGTACCTTTTGAAGGGTTTAGGGTTTAGGCTGAAGGTCACGGTTGGATGCACACATGTCGGGGTACCTTTTGAAGGGTTTAGGGTTTAGGCTGAAGGTCACGGTTGGATGCACACATGTCGGGGTACCTTTTGAAGGGTTAAGGGTTTAGGATGAAGGTCACGGTTGGAGGCACACATGTCAGGGTACCTTTTGAAGGGTTAAGGGTTTAGGATGAAGGTCACGGTTGGATGCACACATGTCAGGGTACCTTTTGAAGGGTTTAGGGTTTAGGATGAAGGTCACGGTTGGATGCACACATGTCCGGGTACCTTTTGAAGGGTTTAGGGTTTAGGATGAAGGTCACAGTTGGAGGCACACATGTCGGGGTACCTTTTGAAGGGTTTAGGGTTTAGGCTGAAAGTCACGGTTGGATGCACACATGTCGGGGTACCTTTTGAAGGGTTTAGGGTTAAGGCTGAAGGTCACAGTTGGAGGCACACATGTCGGGGTACCTTTTGAAGGGTTTAGGGTTTAGGCTGAAGGTCACGGTTGGAGGCACACATGTCGGGGTACCTTTTGAAGGGTTTAGGGTTTAGGATGAAGGTCACGTTTGGAGGCACACATGTCGGGGTACCTTTTGAAGGGTTTAGGGTTTAGGCTGAAGGTCACGGTTGGATGCACACATGTCGGGGTACCTTTTGAAGGGTTTAGGGTTTAGGCTGAAGGTCACGTTTGGAGGCACACATGTTGGGGTACCTTTTGAAGGGTTTAGGGTTTAGGCTGAAGGTCACGGTTGGAGGCACACATGTCGGGGTACCTTTTGAAGGGTTTAGGGTTTAGGCTGAAGGTCACAGTTGGATGCACACATGTCGGGGTACCTTTTGAAGGGTTTAGGGTTAAGGCTGGAGGTCACGGTTGGAGGCACACATGTCGGGGTACCTTTTGAAGGGTTTAGGGTTTAGGCTGAAGGTCACGTTTGGAGGCACACATGTCGGGGTACCTTTTGAAGGGTTTAGGGTTTAGGCTGAAGGTCACAGTTGGAGGCACACATGTCGGGGTACCTTTTGAAGGGTTTAGGGTTAAGGATGAAGGTCACGGTTCGAGGCACACATGTCGGGGTACCTTTTGAAGGGTTTAGGGTTTAGGCTGAAGGTCACGTTTGGAGGCACACATGTTGGGGTACCTTTTGAAGGGTTTAGGGTTTAGGCTGAAGGTCACGGTTGGAGGCACACATGTCGGGGTACCTTTTGAAGGGTTTAGGGTTTAGGCTGAAGGTCACAGTTGGATGCACACATGTCGGGGTACCTTTTGAAGGGTTTAGGGTTTAGGATGAAGGTCACGGTTGGATGCACACATGTCCGGGTACCTTTTGAAGGGTTTAGGGTTTAGGATGAAGGTCACAGTTGGAGGCACACATGTCGGGGTACCTTTTGAAGGGTTTAGGGTTTAGGCTGAAAGTCACGGTTGGATGCACACATGTCGGGGTACCTTTTGAAGGGTTTAGGGTTTAGGCTGAAGGTCACAGTTGGAGGCACACATGTCGGGGTACCTTTTGAAGGGTTTAGGGTTTAGGCTGAAGGTCACGGTTGGAGGCACACATGTCGGGGTACCTTTTGAAGGGTTTAGGGTTTAGGATGAAGGTCACGTTTGGAGGCACACATGTCGGGGTACCTTTTGAAGGGTTTAGGGTTTAGGCTGAAGGTCACGGTTGGATGCACACATGTCGGGGTACCTTTTGAAGGGTTTAGGGTTTAGGCTGAAGGTCACGTTTGGAGGCACACATGTTGGGGTACCTTTTGAAGGGTTTAGGGTTTAGGCTGAAGGTCACGGTTGGAGGCACACATGTCGGGGTACCTTTTGAAGGGTTTAGGGTTTAGGCTGAAGGTCACAGTTGGATGCACACATGTCGGGGTACCTTTTGAAGGGTTTAGGGTTTAGGCTGAAGGTCACGGTTGGAGGCACACATGTCGGGGTACCTTTTGAAGGGTTTAGGGTTTAGGCTGAAGGTCACGTTTGGAGGCACACATGTCGGGGTACCTTTTGAAGGGTTTAGGGTTAAGGCTGAAGGTCACGGTTGGAGGCACACATGTCGGGGTACATTTTGAAGGGTTTAGGGTTTAGGCTGAAGGTCACGTTTGGAGGCACACATGTCGGGGTACCTTTTGAAGGGTTTAGGGTTTAGGATGAAGGTCACGGTTGGATGCACACATGTCGGGGTACCTTTTGAAGGGTTTAGGGTTTAGGATGAAGGTCACGTTTGGAGGCACACATGTCGGGGTACCTTTTGAAGGGTTTAGGGTTAAGGCTGGAGGTCACGGTTGGAGGCACACATGTCGGGGTACCTTTTGAAGGGTTTAGGGTTTAGGCTGAAGGTCACGTTTGGAGGCACACATGTCGGGGTACCTTTTGAAGGGTTTAGGGTTTAGGCTGAAGGTCACAGTTGGAGGCACACATGTCGGGGTACCTTTTGAAGGGTTTAGGGTTAAGGCTGAAGGTCACGGTTCGAGGCACACATGTCGGGGTACCTTTTGAAGGGTTTAGGGTTTAGGCTGAAGGTCACGTTTGGAGGCACACATGTCGGGGTACCTTTTGAAGGGTTTAGGGTTTAGGCTGAAGGTCACAGTTGGAGGCACACATGTCGGGGTACCTTTTGAAGGGTTTAGGGTTTAGGCTGAAGGTCACAGTTGGAGGCACACATGTCGGGGTACCTTTTGAAGGGTTTAGGGTTTAGGATGAAGGTCACGTTTGGATGCACACATGTCGGGGTACCTTTTGAAGGGTTTAGGGTTTAGGATGAAGGTCACGGTTGGAGGCACACATGTCGGGGTACCTTTTGAAGGGTTTAGGGTTTAGGCTGAAGGTCACGTTTGGAGGCACACATGTCGGGGTACCTTTTGAAGGGTTTAGGGTTTAGGCTGAAGGTCACGGTTGGATGCACACATGTCGGGGTACCTTTTGAAGGGTTAAGGGTTTAGGATGAAGGTCACGGTTGGATGCACACATGTCGGGGTACCTTTTGAAGGGTTTAGGGTTTAGGATGAAGGTCACGGTTGGATGCACACATGTCAGGGTAACTTTTGAAGGGTTTAGGGTTTAGGATGAAGGTCACGGTTGGAGGCACACATGTCGGGGTACCTTTTGAAGGGTTTAGGGTTTAGGCTGAAGGTCACGGTTGGATGCACACATGTCGGGGTACCTTTTGAAGGGTTAAGGGTTTAGGATGAAGGTCACGGTTGGATGCACACATGTCGGGGTACCTTTTAAAAGGTTTAGGGTTTAGGCTGAAGGTCACGGTTGGAGGCACACATGTCGGGGTACCTTTTGAAGGGTTTAGGGTTTAGGCTGAAGGTCACGGTTGGATGCACACATGTCGGGGTACCTTTTGAAGGGTTTAGGGTTTAGGCTGAAGGTCACGGTTGGAGGCACACATGTCGGGGTACCTTTTGAAGGGTTTAGGGTTAAGGCTGAAGGTCACGGTTGGATGCACACATGTCGGGGTACCTTTTGAAGGGTTTAGGGTTTAGGCTGAAGGTCACGTTTGGAGGCACACATGTCGGGGTACCTTTTGAAGGGTTTAGGGTTTAGGCTGAAGGTCACGGTTGGATGCACACATGTCGGGGTACCTTTTGAAGGGTTTAGGGTTTAGGCTGAAGGTCACGTTTGGAGGCACACATGTTGGGGTACCTTTTGAAGGGTTTAGGGTTTAGGCTGAAGGTCACGGTTGGAGGCACACATGTCGGGGTACCTTTTGAAGGGTTTAGGGTTTAGGCTGAAGGTCACGGTTGGATGCACACATGTCGGGGTACCTTTTGAAGGGTTTAGGGTTTAGGCTGAAGGTCACGTTTGGAGGCACACATGTCGGGGTACCTTTTGAAGGGTTTAGGGTTTAGGCTGAAGGTCACGGTTGGATGCACACATGTCGGGGTACCTTTTGAAGGGTTTAGGGTTTAGGCTGAAGGTCACGTTTGGAGGCACACATGTTGGGGTACCTTTTGAAGGGTTTAGGGTTTAGGCTGAAGGTCACGGTTGGAGGCACACATGTCGGGGTACCTTTTGAAGGGTTTAGGGTTTAGGCTGAAGGTCACGGTTGGATGCACACATGTCGGGGTACCTTTTGAAGGGTTTAGGGTTTAGGCTGAAGGTCACGGTTGGAGGCACACATGTCGGGGTACCTTTTGAAGGGTTTAGGGTTTAGGCTGAAGGTCACGGTTGGATGCACACATGTCGGGGTACCTTTTGAAGGGTTTAGGGTTTAGGCTGAAGGTCACGTTTGGAGGCACACATGTCGGGGTACCTTTTGAAGGGTTTAGGGTTAAGGCTGAAGGTCACGGTTGGATGCACACATGTCGGGGTACCTTTTGAAGGGTTTAGGGTTTAGGCTGAAGGTCATGGTTGGATGCACACATGTCGGGGTACCTTTTGAAGGGTTTAGGGTTTAGGATGAAGGTCACGTTTGGAGGCACACATGTCGGGGTACCTTTTGAAGGGTTTAGGGTTTAGGCTGAAGGTCATGGTTGGAGGCACACATGTCGGGGTACCTTTTGAAGGGTTTAGGGTTTAGGATGAAGGTCACGGTTGGATGCACACATGTCGGGGTACCTTTTGAAGGGTTTAGGGTTTAGCATGAAGGTCACGTTTGGAGGCACACATGTCGGGGTACCTTTTGAAGGGTTTAGGGTTTAGGATGAAGGTCACGGTTGGATGCACACATGTCGGGGTACCTTTTGAAGGGTTTAGGGTTTAGGATGAAGGTCACGTTTGGAGGCACACATGTCGGGGTACCTTTTGAAGGGTTTAGGGTTTAGGCTGAAGGTCATGGTTGGAGGCACACATGTCGGGGTACCTTTTGAAGGGTTTAGGGTTTAGGATGAAGGTCACGGTTGGATGCACACATGTCGGGGTACCTTTTGAAGGGTTTAGGGTTTAGCATGAAGGTCACGTTTGGAGGCACACATGTCGGGGTACCTTTTGAAGGGTTTAGGGTTTAGGATGAAGGTCACGGTTGGATGCACACATGTCGGGGTACCTTTTGAAGGGTTTAGGGTTTAGGATGAAGGTCACGTTTGGAGGCACACATGTCGAGGTACCTTTTGAAGGGTTTAGGGTTTAGGATGAAGGTCACGGTTGGAGGCACACATGTCGGGGTACCTTTTGAAGGGTTTAGGGTTTAGGCTGAAGGTCACGGTTGGAGGCACACATGTCGGGGTACCTTTTGAAGGGTTTAGGGTTTAGGCTGAAGGTCACGGTTGGATGCACACATGTCGGGGTACCTTTTGAAGGGTTAAGGGTTTAGGATGAAGGTCACGGTTGGAGGCACACATGTCAGGGTACCTTTTGAAGGGTTAAGGGTTTAGGATGAAGGTCACGGTTGGATGCACACATGTCAGGGTACCTTTTGAAGGGTTTAGGGTTTAGGATGAAGGTCACGGTTGGATGCACACATGTCGGGGTACCTTTTGAAGGGTTTAGGGTTTAGGCTGAAAGTCACGGTTGGATGCACACATGTCGGGGTACCTTTTGAAGGGTTTAGGGTTTAGGCTGAAGGTCACAGTTGGAGGCACACATGTCGGGGTACCTTTTGAAGGGTTTAGGGTCTAGGCTGAAGGTCACGGTTGGATGCACACATGTCGGGGTACCTTTTGAAGGGTTTAGGGTTTAGGCTGAAGGTCACAGTTGGAGGCACACATGTCGGGGTACCTTTTGAAGGGTTTAGGGTTTAGGCTGAAGGTCACGTTTGGAGGCACACATGTCGGGGTACCTTTTGAAGGGTTTAGGGTTTAGGATGAAGGTCACGTTTGGAGGCACACATGTCAGGGTACCTTTTGAAGGGTTTAGGGTTTAGGCTGAAAGTCACGGTTGGATGCACACATGTCGGGGTACCTTTTGAAGGGTTTAGGGTTTAGGCTGAAGGTCACAGTTGGAGGCACACATGTCGGGGTACCTTTTGAAGGGTTTAGGGTTTAGGATGAAGGTCACGTTTGGAGGCACACATGTCGGGGTACCTTTTGAAGGGTTTAGGGTTTAGGCTGAAGGTCACGGTTGGATGCACACATGTCGGGGTACCTTTTGAAGGGTTTAGGGTTTAGGCTGAAGGTCACGGTTGGATGCACACATGTCGGGGTACCTTTTGAAGGGTTTAGGGTTTAGGATGAAGGTCACGTTTGGAGGCACACATGTCGGGGTACCTTTTGAAGGGTTTAGGGTTTAGGATGAAGGTCACGGTTGGATGCACACATGTCGGGGTACCTTTTGAAGGGTTTAGGGTTTAGGATGAAGGTCACGGTTGGATGCACACATATCGGGGTACCTTTTGAAGGGTTTAGGGTTTAGGCTGAAGGTCACGTTTGGATGCACACATGTCGGGGTACCTTTTGAAGGGTTTAGGGTTTAGGCTGAAGGTCACGGTTGGATGCACACATGTCGGGGTACCTTTTGAAGGGTTTAGGGTTTAGGCTGAAGGTCACAGTTGGAGGCACACATGTCGGGGTACCTTTTGAAGGGTTTAGGGTTTAGGATGAAGGTCACGTTTGGAGGCACACATGTCGGGATACCTTTTGAAGGGTTTAGGGTTTAGGCTGAAGGTCACGGTTGGATGCACACATGTCGGGGTACCTTTTGAAGGGTTTAGGGTTTAGGATGAAGGTCACGGTTGGATGCACACATGTCGGGGTACCTTTTGAAGGGTTTAGGGTTTAGGCTGAAGGTCACGTTTGGATGCACACATGTCGGGGTACCTTTTGAAGGGTTTAGGGTTTAGGCTGAAGGTCACGTTTGGATGCACACATGTCGGGGTACCTTTTGAAGGGTTTAGGGTTTAGGATGAAGGTCACGTTTGGAGGCACACATGTCGGGGTACCTTTTGAAGGGTTTAGGGTTTAGGCTGAAGGTCACGTTTGGATGCACACATGTCGGGGTACCTTTTGAAGGGTTTAGGGTTTAGGATGAAGGTCACGGTTGGATGCACACATGTCGGGGTACCTTTTGAAGGGTTTAGGGTTTAGGCTGAAGGTCACGTTTGGATGCACACATGTCGGGGTACCTTTTGAAGGGTTTAGGGTTTAGGCTGAAGGTCACGTTTGGATGCACACATGTCGGGGTACCTTTTGAAGGGTTTAGGGTTTAGGCTGAAGGTCATGGTTGGAGGCACACATGTCGGGGTACCTTTTGAAGGGTTTAGGGTTTAGGATGAAGGTCACGGTTGGATGCACACATGTCGGGGTACCTTTTGAAGGGTTTAGGGTTTAGGCTGAAGGTCACGTTTGGAGGCACACATGTCGGGGTACCTTTTGAAGGGTTTAGGGTTTAGGATGAAGGTCACGGTTGGATGCACACATGTCGGGGTACCTTTTGAAGGGTTTAGGGTTTAGGATGTAGGTCACGTTTGGAGGCACACATGTCGAGGTACCTTTTGAAGGGTTTAGGGTTTAGGATGAAGGTCACGGTTGGAGGCACACATGTCGGGGTACCTTTTGAAGGGTTTAGGGTTTAGGCTGAAGGTCACGGTTGGAGGCACACATGTCGGGGTACCTTTTGAAGGGTTTAGGGTTTAGGCTGAAGGTCACGGTTGGATGCACACATGTCGGGGTACCTTTTGAAGGGTTAAGGGTTTAGGATGAAGGTCACGGTTGGAGGCACACATGTCAGGGTACCTTTTGAAGGGTTAAGGGTTTAGGATGAAGGTCACGGTTGGATGCACACATGTCAGGGTACCTTTTGAAGGGTTTAGGGTTTAGGATGAAGGTCACGGTTGGATGCACACATGTCGGGGTACCTTTTGAAGGGTTTAGGGTTTAGGATGAAGGTCACAGTTGGAGGCACACATGTCGGGGTACCTTTTGAAGGGTTTAGGGTTTAGGCTGAAAGTCACGGTTGGATGCACACATGTCGGGGTACCTTTTGAAGGGTTTAGGGTTTAGGCTGAAGGTCACAGTTGGAGGCACACATGTCGGGGTACCTTTTGAAGGGTTTAGGGTTTAGGCTGAAGGTCACGTTTGGATGCACACATGTCGGGGTACCTTTTGAAGGGTTTAGGGTTTAGGCTGAAGGTCACAGTTGGAGGCACACATGTCGGGGTACCTTTTGAAGGGTTTAGGGTTTAGGCTGAAGGTCACGTTTGGAGGAACACATGTCGGGGTACCTTTTGAAGGGTTAAGGGTTTAGGATGAAGGTCACGTTTGGAGGCACACATGTCAGGGTACCTTTTGAAGGGTTTAGGGTTTAGGCTGAAAGTCACGGTTGGATGCACACATGTCGGGGTACCTTTTGAAGGGTTTAGGGTTAAGGCTGAAGGCCACAGTTGGAGGCACACATGTCGGGGTACCTTTTGAAGGGTTTAGGGTTTAGGATGAAGGTCACGTTTGGAGGCACACATGTCGGGGTACCTTTTGAAGGGTTTAGGGTTTAGGCTGAAGGTCACGGTTGGATGCACACATGTCGGGGTACCTTTTGAAGGGTTTAGGGTTTAGGATGAAGGTCACGGTTGGAGGCACACATGTCGGGGTACCTTTTGAAGGGTTTAGGGTTTAGGATGAAGGTCACGTTTGGAGGCACACATGTCGGGGTACCTTTTGAAGGGTTTAGGGTTTAGGCTGAAGGTCACGTTTGGAGGCACACATGTCGGGGTACCTTTTGAAGGGTTTAGGGTTTAGGATGAAGGTCACGTTTGGAGGCACACATGTCGGGGTACCTTTTGAAGGGTTTAGGGTTTAGGCTGAAGGTCACGGTTGGATGCACACATGTCGGGGTACCTTTTGAAGGGTTTAGGGTTTAGGATGAAGGTCACGGTTGGATGCACACATGTCGGGGTACCTTTTGAAGGGTTTAGGGTTTAGGATGAAGGTCACGTTTGGATGCACACATGTCGGGGTACCTTTTGAAGGGTTTAGGGTTTAGGCTGAAGGTCACGGTTGGATGCACACATGTCGGGGTACCTTTTGAAGGGTTTAGGGTTTAGGCTGAAGGTCACGGTTGGATGCACACATGTCGGGGTACCTTTTGAAGGGTTTAGGGTTTAGGATGAAGGTCACGTTTGGAGGCACACATGTCGGGGTACCTTTTGAAGGGTTTAGGATTTAGGCTGAAGGTCACGGTTGGATGCACACATGTCGGGGTACCTTTTGAAGGGTTTAGGGTTTAGGCTGAAGGTCACGTTTGGATGCACACATGTCGGGGTACCTTTTGAAGGGTTTAGGGTTTAGGCTGAAGGTCATGGTTGGAGGCACACATGTCGGGGTACCTTTTGAAGGGTTTAGGGTTTAGGATGAAGGTCACGGTTGGATGCACACATGTCGGGGTACCTTTTGAAGGGTTTAGGGTTTAGGCTGAAGGTCACGTTTGGATGCACACATGTCAGGGTACCTTTTGAAGGGTTTAGGGTTTAGGCTGAAGGTCACGTTTGGAGGCACACATGTCGGGGTACCTTTTGAAGGGTTTAGGGTTTAGGCTGAAGGTCACGTTTGGATGCACACATGTCGGGGTACCTTTTGAAGGGTTTAGGGTTTAGGATGAAGGTCACGGTTGGATGCACACATGTCGGGGTACCTTTTGAAGGGTTTAGGGTTTAGGCTGAAGGTCACGGTTGGATGCACACATGTCTGGGTACCTTTTGAAGGGTTTAGGGTTTAGGCTGAAGGTCACGGTTGGATGCACACATGTCGGGGTACCTTTTGAAGGGTTTAGGGTTTAGGCTGAAGGTCACGTTTGGATGCACACATGTCGGGGTACCTTTTGAAGGGTTTAGGGTTTAGGCTGAAGGTCACGTTTGGATGCACACATGTCGGGGTACCTTTTGAAGGGTTTAGGGTTTAGGCTGAAGGTCACGTTTGGATGCACACATGTCGGGGTACCTTTTGAAGGGTTTAGGGTTTAGGCTGAAGGTCACGGTTGGATGCACACATGTCGGGGTACCTTTTGAAGGGTTTAGGGTTTAGGCTGAAGGTCACGGTTGGATGCACACATGTCTGGGTACCTTTTGAAGGGTTTAGGGTTTAGGATGAAGGTCACGGTTGGATGCACACATGTCGGGGTACCTTTTGAAGGGTTTAGGGTTTAGGCTGAAGGTCACGTTTGGATGCACACATGTCGGGGTACCTTTTGAAGGGTTTAGGGTTTAGGATGAAGGTCACGTTTGGAGGCACACATGTCGGGGTACCTTTTGAAGGGTTTAGGGTTTAGGCTGAAGGTCACGGTTGGATGCACACATGTCAAGGTACCTTTTGAAGGGTTTAGGGTTTAGGCTGAAGGTCACGTTTGGAGGCACACATGTCGGGGTACCTTTTGAAGGGTTTAGGGTTTAGGCTGAAGGTCACGTTTGGATGCACACATGTCGGGGTACCTTTTGAAGGGTTTAGGGTTTAGGCTGAAGGTCACGGTTGGATGCACACATGTCGGGGTACCTTTTGAAGGGTTTAGGGTTTAGGCTGAAGGTCACGGTTGGATGCACACATGTCGGGGTACCTTTTGAAGGGTTTAGGGTTTAGGATGAAGGTCACGTTTGGAGGCACACATGTCAGGGTACCTTTTGAAGGGTTTAGGGTTTAGGCTGAAGGTCACGGTTGGATGCACACATGTCGGGGTACCTTTTGAAGGGTTTAGGGTTTAGGATGTAGGTCACGTTTGGAGGCACACATGTCGAGGTACCTTTTGAAGGGTTTAGGGTTTAGGATGAAGGTCACGGTTGGAGGCACACATGTCGGGGTACCTTTTGAAGGGTTTAGGGTTTAGGCTGAAGGTCACGGTTGGAGGCACACATGTCGGGGTACCTTTTGAAGGGTTTAGGGTTTAGGCTGAAGGTCACGGTTGGATGCACACATGTCGGGGTACCTTTTGAAGGGTTAAGGGTTTAGGATGAAGGTCACGGTTGGAGGCACACATGTCAGGGTACATTTTGAAGGGTTAAGGGTTTAGGATGAAGGTCACGGTTGGATGCACACATGTCAGGGTACCTTTTGAAGGGTTTAGGGTTTAGGATGAAGGTCACGGTTGGATGCACACATGTCCGGGTACCTTTTGAAGAGTTTAGGGTTTAGGATGAAGGTCACAGTTGGAGGCACACATGTCGGGGTACCTTTTGAAGGGTTTAGGGTTTAGGCTGAAAGTCACGGTTGGATGCACACATGTCGGGGTACCTTTTGAAGGGTTTAGGGTTTAGGCTGAAGGTCACAGTTGGAGGCACACATGTCGGGGTACCTTTTGAAGGGTTTAGGGTTTAGGCTGAAGGTCACAGTTGGATGCACACATGTCGGGGTACCTTTTGAAGGGTTTAGGGTTTAGGCTGAAGGTCACAGTTGGAGGCACACATGTCGGGGTACCTTTTGAAGGGTTTAGGGTTTAGGCTGAAGGTCACGTTTGGAGGCACACATGTCGGGGTACCTTTTGAAGGGTTTAGGGTTTAGGATGAAGGTCACGTTTGGATGCACACATGTCGGGGTACCTTTTGAAGGGTTTAGGGTTTAGGCTGAAAGTCACGGTTGGATGCACACATGTCGGGGTACCTTTTGAAGGGTTTAGGGTTAAGGCTGAAGGCCACAGTTGGAGGCACACATGTCGGGGTACCTTTTGAAGGGTTTAGGGTTTAGGATGAAGGTCACGTTTGGAGGCACACATGTCGGGGTACCTTTTGAAGGGTTTAGGGTTTAGGCTGAAGGTCACGGTTGGATGCACACATGTCGGGGTACCTTTTGAAGGGTTTAGGGTTTAGGATGAAGGTCACGGTTGGAGGCACACATGTCGGGGTACCTTTTGAAGGGTTTAGGGTTTAGGATGAAGGTCACGTTTGGAGGCACACATGTCGGGGTACCTTTTGAAGGGTTTAGGGTTTAGGCTGAAGGTCACGTTTGGATGCACACATGTCGGGGTACCTTTTGAAGGGTTTAGGGTTTAGGATGAAGGTCACGGTTGGATGCACACATGTCGGGGTACCTTTTGAAGGGTTTAGGGTTTAGGCTGAAGGTCACGTTTGGATGCACACATGTCGGGGTACCTTTTGAAGGGTTTAGGGTTTAGGCTGAAGGTCACGGTTGGATGCACACATGTCGGGGTACCTTTTGAAGGGTTTAGGGTTTAGGCTGAAGGTCACGGTTGGATGCACACATGTCGGGGTACCTTTTGAAGGGTTTAGGGTTTAGGATGAAGGTCACGTTTGGAGGCACACATGTCGGGGTACCTTTTGAAGGGTTTAGGGTTTAGGCTGAAGGTCACGGTTGGATGCACACATGTCGGGGTACCTTTTGAAGGGTTTAGGGTTTAGGCTGAAGGTCACGTTTGGATGCACACATGTCGGGGTACCTTTTGAAGGGTTTAGGGTTTAGGCTGAAGGTCACGTTTGGAGGCACACATGTCGGGGTACCTTTTGAAGGGTTTAGGGTTTAGGCTGAAGGTCACGTTTGGATGCACACATGTCGGGGTACCTTTTGAAGGGTTTAGGGTTTAGGATGAAGGTCACGGTTGGATGCACACATGTCGGGGTACCTTTTGAAGGGTTTAGGGTTTAGGCTGAAGGTCACGGTTGGATGCACACATGTCTGGGTACCTTTTGAAGGGTTTAGGGTTTAGGCTGAAGGTCACGGTTGGATGCACACATGTCGGGGTACCTTTTGAAGGGTTTAGGGTTTAGGCTGAAGGTCACGTTTGGATGCACACATGTCGGGGTACCTTTTGAAGGGTTTAGGGTTTAGGCTGAAGGTCACGTTTGGATGCACACATGTCGGGGTACCTTTTGAAGGGTTTAGGGTTTAGGCTGAAGGTCACGTTTGGATGCACACATGTCGGGGTACCTTTTGAAGGGTTTAGGGTTTAGGCTGAAGGTCACGTTTGGAGGCACACATGTCGGGGTACCTTTTGAAGGGTTTAGGGTTTAGGCTGAAGGTCACGGTTGGATGCACACATGTCTGGGTACCTTTTGAAGGGTTTAGGGTTTAGGATGAAGGTCACGGTTGGATGCACACATGTCGGGGTACCTTTTGAAGGGTTTAGGGTTTAGGCTGAAGGTCACGGTTGGATGCACACATGTCGGGGTACCTTTTGAAGGGTTTAGGGTTTAGGCTGAAGGTCACGGTTGGATGCACACATGTCGGGGTACCTTTTGAAGGGTTTAGGGTTTAGGATGAAGGTCACGTTTGGAGGCACACATGTCGGGGTACCTTTTGAAGGGTTTAGGGTTTAGGCTGAAGGTCACGGTTGGATGCACACATGTCAAGGTACCTTTTGAAGGGTTTAGGGTTTAGGCTGAAGGTCACGTTTGGAGGCACACATGTCGGGGTACCTTTTGAAGGGTTTAGGGTTTAGGCTGAAGGTCACGTTTGGATGCACACATGTCGGGGTACCTTTTGAAGGGTTTAGGGTTTAGGCTGAAGGTCACGGTTGGATGCACACATGTCGGGGTACCTTTTGAAGGGTTTAGGGTTTAGGCTGAAGGTCACGTTTGGAGGCACACATGTCGGGGTACCTTTTGAAGGGTTTAGGGTTTAGGCTGAAGGTCACGGTTGGATGCACACATGTCGGGGTACCTTTTGAAGGGTTTAGGGTTTAGGATGAAGGTCACGTTTGGAGGCACACATGTCGGGGTACCTTTTGAAGGGTTTAGGGTTTAGGCTGAAGGTCACGGTTGGAGGCACACATGTCGGGGTACCTTTTGAAGGGTTTAGGGTTTAGGCTGAAGGTCACGGTTGGATGCACACATGTCGGGGTACCTTTTGAAGGGTTTAGGGTTTAGGATGAAGGTCACGTTTGGAGGCACACATGTCAGGGTACCTTTTGAAGGGTTTAGGGTTTAGGCTGAAGGTCACGGTTGGATGCACACATGTCGGGGTACCTTTTGAAGGGTTTAGGGTTTAGGCTGAAGGTCACGGTTGGATGCACACATGTCGGGGTACCTTTTGAAGGGTTTAGGGTTTAGGCTGAAGGTCACGGTTGGATGCACACATGTCGGGGTACCTTTTGAAGGGTTTAGGGTTTAGGCTGAAGGTCACGGTTGGATGCACACATGTCGGGGTACCTTTTGAAGGGTTTAGGGTTTAGGCTGAAGGTCACGGTTGGATGCACACATGTCGGGGTACCTTTTGAAGGGTTTAGGGTTTAGGCTGAAGGTCACGTTTGGATGCACACATGTCGGGGTACCTTTTGAAGGGTTTAGGGTTTAGGCTGAAGGTCACTGTTGGATGCACACATGTCGGGGTACCTTTTGAAGAGTTTAGGGTTTAGGATGAAGGTCACGGTTGGATGCACACATGTCGGGTACCTTTTGAAGGGTTTAGGGTTTAGGATGAAGGTCACGTTTGGAGGCACACATGCCGGGGTACCTTTTGAAGGGTTTAGGGTTTAGGCTGAAGGTCACGTTTGGAGGCACACATGTCGGGGTACCTTTTGGAGGGTTTAGGGTTTAGGCTGAAGGTCACGGTTGGATGCACACATGTCGGGGTACCTTTTGAAGGGTTTAGGGTTAAGGCTGAAGGTCACGGTTGGAGGCACACATGTCGGGGTACCTTTTGAAGGGTTTAGGGTTTAGGCTGAAGGTCACGGTTGGAGGCACACATGTCGGGGTACCTTTTAAAGGGTTTAGGGTTTAGGCTGAAGGTCACGTTTGGATGCACACATGTCGGGGTACCTTTTGAAGGGTTTAGGGTTTAGGCTGAAGGTCACGGTTGGAGGCACACATGTCGGGGTACCTTTTGAAGGGTTTAGGGTTTAGGATGAAGGTCACGGTTGGATGCACACATGTCGGGGTACCTTTTGAAGGGTTTAGGGTTTAGGATGAAGGTCACGGTTGGAGGCACACATGTCGGGGTACCTTTTGAAGGGTTTAGGGTTTAGGCTGAAGGTCACGTTTGGATGCACACATGTCGGGGTACCTTTTGAAGGGTTTAGGGTTTAGGCTGAAGGTCACGTTTGGAGGCACACATGTCGGGGTACCTTTTGAAGGGTTTAGGGTTTAGGCTGAAGGTCACGTTTGGATGCACACATGTCGGGGTACCTTTTGAAGGGTTTAGGGTTTAGGATGAAGGTCACGGTTGGATGCACACATGTCGGGGTACCTTTTGAAGGGTTTAGGGTTTAGGCTGAAGGTCACGGTTGGATGCACACATGTCTGGGTACCTTTTGAAGGGTTTAGGGTTTAGGCTGAAGGTCACGGTTGGATGCACACATGTCGGGGTACCTTTTGAAGGGTTTAGGGTTTAGGCTGAAGGTCACGTTTGGATGCACACATGTCGGGGTACCTTTTGAAGGGTTTAGGGTTTAGGCTGAAGGTCACGTTTGGATGCACACATGTCGGGGTACCTTTTGAAGGGTTTAGGGTTTAGGCTGAAGGTCACGTTTGGATGCACACATGTCGGGGTACCTTTTGAAGGGTTTAGGGTTTAGGCTGAAGGTCACGGTTGGATGCACACATGTCGGGGTACCTTTTGAAGGGTTTAGGGTTTAGGCTGAAGGTCACGGTTGGATGCACACATGTCTGGGTACCTTTTGAAGGGTTTAGGGTTTAGGATGAAGGTCACGGTTGGATGCACACATGTCGGGGTACCTTTTGAAGGGTTTAGGGTTTAGGCTGAAGGTCACGTTTGGATGCACACATGTCGGGGTACCTTTTGAAGGGTTTAGGGTTTAGGATGAAGGTCACGTTTGGAGGCACACATGTCGGGGTACCTTTTGAAGGGTTTAGGGTTTAGGCTGAAGGTCACGGTTGGATGCACACATGTCAAGGTACCTTTTGAAGGGTTTAGGGTTTAGGCTGAAGGTCACGTTTGGAGGCACACATGTCGGGGTACCTTTTGAAGGGTTTAGGGTTTAGGCTGAAGGTCACGTTTGGAGGCACACATGTCGGGGTACCTTTTGAAGGGTTTAGGGTTTAGGCTGAAGGTCACGGTTGGATGCACACATGTCGGGGTACCTTTTGAAGGGTTTAGGGTTTAGGCTGAAGGTCACGTTTGGAGGCACACATGCCGGGGTACCTTTTGAAGGGTTTAGGGTTTAGGCTGAAGGTCACGGTTGGATGCACACATGTCAAGGTACCTTTTGAAGGGTTTAGGGTTTAGGATGAAGGTCACGTTTGGAGGCACACATGTCAGGGTACCTTTTGAAGGGTTTAGGGTTTAGGCTGAAGGTCACGTTTGGATGCACACATGTCGGGGTACCTTTTGAAGGGTTTAGGGTTTAGGCTGAAGGTCACGGTTGGATGCACACATGTCGGGGTACCTTTTGAAGGGTTTAGGGTTTAGGCTGAAGGTCACGTTTGGAGGCACACATGTCGGGGTACCTTTTGAAGGGTTTAGGGTTTAGGCTGAAGGTCACGTTTGGATGCACACATGTCGGGGTACCTTTTGAAGGGTTTAGGGTTTAGGATGAAGGTCACGTTTGGAGGCACACATGTCGGGGTACCTTTTGAAGGGTTTAGGGTTTAGGCTGAAGGTCACGGTTGGAGGCACACATGTCGGGGTACCTTTTGAAGGGTTTAGGGTTTAGGCTGAAGGTCACGGTTGGATGCACACATGTCGGGGTACCTTTTGAAGGGTTTAGGGTTTAGGATGAAGGTCACGTTTGGAGGCACACATGTCGGGGTACCTTTTGAAGGGTTTAGGGTTTAGGCTGAAGGTCACGGTTGGATGCACACATGTCGGGGTACCTTTTGAAGGGTTAAGGGTTTAGGATGAAGGTCACGTTTGGAGGCACACATGTCGGGGTACCTTTTGAAGGGTTTAGGGTTTAGGCTGAAGGTCACGGTTGGATGCACACATGTCGGGGTACCTTTTGAAGGGTTTAGGGTTTAGGCTGAAGGTCACGGTTGGATGCACACATGTCGGGGTACCTTTTGAAGGGTTTAGGGTTAAGGCTGAAGGTCACAGTTGGAGGCACACATGTTGGGGTACCTTTTGAAGGGTTTAGGGTTTAGGCTGAAGGTCACGTTTGGATGCACACATGTCGGGGTACCTTTTGAAGGGTTTAGGGTTTAGGCTGAAGGTCACGGTTGGATGCACACATGTCAGGGTACCTTTTGAAGGGTTTAGGGTTTAGGCTGAAGGTCACGGTTGGATGCACACATGTCGGGGTACCTTTTGAAGGGTTTAGGGTTTAGGCTGAAGGTCACGGTTGGATGCACACATGTCGGGGTACCTTTTGAAGGGTTTAGGGTTTAGGCTGAAGGTCACGGTTGGATGCACACATGTCGGGGTACCTTTTGAAGGGTTTAGGGTTTAGGCTGAAGGTCACGTTTGGATGCACACATGTCGGGGTACCTTTTGAAGGGTTTAGGGTTTAGGCTGAAGGTCACGGTTGGATGCACACATGTCGGGGTACCTTTTGAAGGGTTTAGGGTTTAGGCTGAAGGTCACGTTTGGATGCACACATGTCGGGGTACCTTTTGAAGGGTTTAGGGTTTAGGCTGAAGGTCACTGTTGGATGCACACATGTCGGGGTACCTTTTGAAGAGTTTAGGGTTTAGGATGAAGGTCACGGTTGGATGCACACATGTCGGGTACCTTTTGAAGGGTTTAGGGTTTAGGATGAAGGTCACGTTTGGAGGCACACATGCCGGGGTACCTTTTGAAGGGTTTAGGGTTTAGGCTGAAGGTCACGTTTGGAGGCACACATGTCGGGGTACCTTTTGGAGGGTTTAGGGTTTAGGCTGAAGGTCACGGTTGGATGCACACATGTCGGGGTACCTTTTGAAGGGTTTAGGGTTAAGGCTGAAGGTCACGGTTGGAGGCACACATGTCGGGGTACCTTTTGAAGGGTTTAGGGTTTAGGCTGAAGGTCACGGTTGGAGGCACACATGTCGGGGTACCTTTTGAAGGGTTTAGGGTTTAGGCTGAAGGTCACGTTTGGATGCACACATGTCGGGGTACCTTTTGAAGGGTTTAGGGTTTAGGCTGAAGGTCACGGTTGGAGGCACACATGTCGGGGTACCTTTTGAAGGGTTTAGGGTTTAGGATGAAGGTCACGGTTGGATGCACACATGTCGGGGTACCTTTTGAAGGGTTTAGGGTTTAGGCTGAAGGTCACGGTTGGAGGCACACATGTCGGGGTACCTTTTGAAGGGTTTAGGGTTTAGGCTGAAGGTCACGGTTGGAGGCACACATGTCGGGGTACCTTTTGAAGGGTTTAGGGTTTAGGATGAAGGTCACGGTTGGATGCACACATGTCGGGGTACCTTTTGAAGGGTTTAGGGTTTAGGCTGAAGGTCACGGTTGGAGGCACACATGTCGGGGTACCTTTTGAAGGGTTTAGGGTTTAGGCTGAAGGTCACGGTTGGAGGCACACATGTCGGGGTACCTTTTGAAGGGTTTAGGGTTTAGGCTGAAGGTCACGGTTGGATGCACACATGTCGGGGTACCTTTTGAAGGGTTTAGGGTTTAGGCTGAAGGTCACGTTTGGATGCACACATGTCGGGGTACCTTTTGAAGGGTTTAGGGTTTAGGATGAAGGTCACGGTTGGATGCACACATGTCGGGGTACCTTTTGAAGGGTTTAGGGTTTAGGCTGAAGGTCACGGTTGGATGCACACATGTCGGGGTACCTTTTGAAGGGTTTAGGGTTTAGGATGAAGGTCACGGTTGGATGCACACATGTCGGGGTACCTTTTGAAGGGTTTAGGGTTTAGGCTGAAGGTCACGGTTGGATGCACACATGTCGGGGTACCTTTTGAAGGGTTTAGGGTTTAGGATGAAGGTCACGGTTGGATGCACACATGTCGGGGTACCTTTTGAAGGGTTTAGGGTTTAGGCTGAAGGTCACAGTTGGAGGCACACATGTCGGGGTACCTTTTGAAGGGTTTAGGGTTTAGGCTGAAGGTCACAGTTGGAGGCACACATGTCGGGGTACCTTTTGAAGGGTTTAGGGTTTAGGCTGAAGGTCACAGTTGGAGGCACACATGTCGGGGTACCTTTTGAAGGGTTTAGGGTTTAGGATGAAGGTCACGTTTGGAGGCACACATGTCGGGGTGCCTTTGGATATCAGGATTTGAGGTAGGTAGGGTTTTGAGGGTTCGATGGTGAGTTGTTATTTCAGGGTTTCAGGTTTCGACGTTTGAAGAGTCACATATAAAGCCTTTGATCGTTTTTGGTTTTATCAGGGGTTTTATGCAAACATAGTTTAGGGTTCATGGTTGAAGGTGCTAGGTTCTAAGGGTAAAAGGTTTGAGACATACAGAGTTTGTAGGTTAATTGGTTTGGTGAAAGCCGGGTTGAGGTAGACAGGGTTCAAGGTTAAAACAAGACTGACCGCTTGACCCTAAACACTTAACCCCTAGCCCTAAATCATTAACCCCAGCCTTAAATCATAAAATCCAGCCCTATACACTAACTCCAGCCCTTAATCTTTCCACCCAGCCCTAAATCCTGAGCCCCAGCCCTTATTCATTAATCCGACCCCCAAAACCCCAGCCTTCACTTCTAACCCTACCTCTTAATCCCAGCCCTCAGCCCTCAACCTCAGCCCCAGATACTCTTATCCAGCCCTTGGCCCTCAAGCCGGCACCTACTTCTCCATGGCGCAGAATATGAGAGTCATTTCTGAGTAGCTCCGCTTGCCGATGTGGCAGATGTGGCCCAGGGAGGCCAGGGCCGTGGCGGGGGCATCCAGGTAGCCGGGCGTCAGCTGCTGGCTACGGTCCAGACGGGGAAGGAAGCGCGCCCGCTCCTCCAGACCCGGAACAAGCAGCTGGGAGGGGGAGGGGGAAAGATACAGGGTGGGAGGTTGGGAGGTTGAAAGGTGGGTACTGCGCCCACTCCTCCAGGCCAGGAGTAAACTGCTTTAATTAATTCAAAATTGGGGGAAAAAATGGGGTGTGTGGGCAGTCCCTCCGGCAGGCCAGAAATAAAATGCTGACAGTGTGAAGATGGGAGGGGGAGCAGAGGGGGTCAGGAACCTAGGTAGCTAAACTGTAGCTGAACTGATGTGGCGGAACTAAACTGTAGCTGAAATGATGTAGCTGAAATGATGTAGTTAAAATAATGTAGCTGAACTGATGTAGCTGAACTAACCTAGCTGAACTAACGTAGCTGAAATGATGTAGTTAAATGATTGTAGCTGAACTGATGTAGCTGAACTGATGTAGCTGAACTGATGTAGCTGAACATATGTAGCTTAAGTGCTAAACTGATGTGGCTGAACTGGTGTAGATGATCTAGTATAGCTGATCTGGTGTAGCTGATCTGGTGTAGCTGAAACATTCACACTGACTCATACCTGCATGATGCTGCTGTAGCTGATCTGCTGTAGCTGATCTGGTGTAGCTGAAACATTCACACTGACTCTTACCTGCATGATGCTGTTGTACTCGACCTGACCACCGCTCTTGATTGCAAATATGCCGCAGTCAAGAACCTGCGCACGGGGGGCATGTCACACTTGTTCACACTAGTAGCATTGTTGCACGTGGGGGGGGGGGGGGGAAGTCACACTTGCACACTACTGCCATTGTTGCACGCGTGGGGGGGTGTCACAATACTAGTGCACTTGTTGCACGTGGGGCATGTCACACTTGTTCACACTAGTGTCATTGTCACACGGGGGGCAGGCCACACTTGTTCACATTATTTTCATTGGTGCACGGGGGACATGTCACACTTGTTCACACTAGTGCCCTTGTTGCACGAGGGACAGGTCAGACTTGTTCCAACAAGTGTCATTGTCGCACGGGGGGCAGGTCACACTTGTTCACACTAGTGACCTTGTTGCACACTCTGCCTGTCTCATTGCAGTCAACCTCGATTGGAAGAGCGAGAGCGTTGTTTTTCTTGCGGGGATGGCCATGCGGCAGAATGAAGGTTTAAATCAAGACAGGAGGTACGAATCATGACAGGGGGTACGAATCAGGGCTGAAGGTATGAATTGGGACTGGAAGTATGAATCGGGACTGGAAGTATGAATCGGGACTGGTAGTATGAATCAGGACTCCAGGAGTAAACCAGGACTGCGGCTTGATACATGGGGTTTACGATTTAAATCCTGAAGGACATGGCTAAGGTTTATAAGCCCCGAACCCCTAAACTAGGACTAGGGTTCAGGTAACCCCACAAGTTAGATGAAACCTCCACTCTAAGGTTAAACCCGGCCAACCTGTACAGCGGGCATAGTTGTCGACGCGCTGCTCCGAAACCCGTACACGGACGGCCGTGTATCGTATTCGTACTGCGTAGTGGAGCACGATACGGGGGCAAGATTGAGAGCTGCAGTCTGTGGGTTTTGGGGGACGAGGGTCTGGGGGGTTTAAGGCTTTAGAGTCTCCGTTTAGGATTGAGGGTTTTGGGGTTTGGGGACTATGGTATAGGGTTCAGGTTCTAAAATGTGCCTGAAAGGTAGCTGACATGCAGCTGGCAGGTAACTGACAGGTAGGTGATATGTAGCTGAATAGTGTCCAAGTCGCGGCAAAGCTCTGCCTCTCTCACCGTTGGCTCTGTCCCCGTGTCATGCTCCGAGAGCAGAGTGAGAGGCGTGCCGCCGCCTGCCCCATCCCCTTCGGAACCGCCGCCGCCAGACACTGGGCCGCTCGAAAACAGCCCAGCCGCGCCCCACAACTGGCTGTTGATCTCGGAATTCGACACCTGCAGCTGCTGCACCTGCTGCTGCAGCGGGTTGGGTCCCAAGGGGCTCCGGCCGGCAAAGGGGCGCAGTCCGGGAGGCGTCGGCGTCTTGCGGAGCGGAGGCCGCGATCCCAGCAGCAGCGGCGGCGAGGCCTCGCGGCCCGGCGCGGCCGCGGCCGCGGCCAGTCCGCTGACGAGGAATGATGCCGGCGGCAGCTGTAGCGAGGGGTGTGAGGGGGATCCGCACGACACCGGCCGCGTCGGATGCTGCGGGACTGGCTGGAACGGATGGGGGGGAGGGGAGGGGGAGCTGCCGGGCCGGATCGCCTCGGCTGTGAGCTCGCGGCTCGTGGCCAGCAAGGCCGGGGAGGGCAACGGGACAGAGACATCCAAGCCAGGGTGGGGGAGCGGGGAGGGGGCGCGGGTCGTGTCGGTCAAGGAGCCGTTGGAGCGGCGTGAGGCGACCTTGAGGAGCATCTCAGAGTATTGGCCAAGGTTGGACAGGTTGGGCCAGCGGGCCAACTGCAGGGAAAGGTGTCGTATTGGTTTAGGAGACCAGGAGGGAGGTACATGTTTAGATTTATGACTGGAGGGAATATATATATATATATATATATATATATATTTGAATGGACTTTATCGGGCTGGAAATCATTGTTTCCGTCTGCGACCGAAAATTGACAAGACCTCAGGGCCAGTGTGAAGGAGGGGGGGGGGGTATTTGAATGAAACCCTTCGGGGAGGAATGGGGATGTCTGAATGAATCCCTCACCCCTTCCGGGCAGGCAAACGCAGGGCTAAAGGGAATCGCCCTCCCTCAAAACCCTTAACCCTCAAAAGGGAAGGCAACTCGAATATACTACATGTGCTGGGAAGGGGGGGTGCAAGGGCTCATAAAGAGTAACCGTGAGAAAAGGCAGGTGGAGGCAGGGTGGGTCGCACTCAGCCGGCAGCTGCCGGAGGAATATGAACGCACTGCCTGATTAAGTATGAACACACCCACACTGACATCAGATATCAGACTACACGTCTACAGACGAGTCAGAAATCAGATTCCAAACGAATCGGAACAGATTTCCGGGGCAGTTCTTAACCCTACACCCTACACCCTAGGGGTTTTCTGACCCTGAGCAGTTCGAATTACAGCAACAGGGAAACAATGGGGTAGATAAAATGTAGCTGAATCAACCTGTAATACAGAGCACGTCTCACCCCTACCCCAAACCCGTAACCCTGATATACACAAAACGTCTAACCCCTACCCCAAACCCTAAACCCTGATATACACAGCAGGTCTCACCCCTACCCCAAACCCTAAACCCTAAAACACACAGCACGGCTCACCCCTACCCCAAACCCTGAACCCTAATATACAGAGCACGTCTCACCCCTACCCCAAACCCCAAACCCTGATATACACAGCACGTCTCACCCCTACCCCAAAACCTAAACCCTAAAAATATAGAGCACGTCTCACCCCTACCCCAAACCCTAAACCCTGATATACACAGCACGTCTCAACCCTACCTCAAACCTAAACCCTGACATACACAGCACGTCTCACCCCTACCACAAACCCTAAACCCTAAAATACACAGCACGTCTCACCCCTACCCCAAACCCTAAACCCTGATATACACAGTACGTCTCACCCCTACCCCAAACCCCAAACCCTGATATACCACAGCACGTCTCACCCCTACCCCAAACCCTTAACCCTGATATACACAGCACGTCTCACCCCTACCCCAAACCCTTAACCCTGAAATACAGAGCACGTCTCACCCCTATCCCAAACCATAAATCCTGATATACACAGCATGTCTCACCCCTTCCCCAAACCCTAAACCCTAAAATACACAGCACGTCTCACCCCTCCCCCAAACCCTAAAATACACAGCACGTCTCACCCCTACCCCAAACCCCAAACCCTGATATACACAGCACGTCCCACCCCTACCTCAAACCCTAAACCCTGATATACCACAGCACGTCTCACCCCTACCCCAAACCATAAACCCTGATATACACAGCACGTCTCACCCCTACCCCAAACCCTTAACCCTGATATACACAGCACGACTCACCCCTACCCCAAACCCGTAACCCTGAAATACAGAGCACGTCTCACCCCTATCCCAAACCATAAATCCTGATATACACAGCATGTCTCACCCCTACCCAAAACCCTAAACCCTAAAATACACAGCACGTCTCACCCCTACCCCAAACCCTAAAATACACAGCACGTCTCACCCCTACCCCAAACCCTTAACCCTAAAATACACAGCACGTCTCACCCCTACCCCAAACCCTAAACCCTGATATACACAGCACGTCTCACCCCTACCCCAAACACTAATCCCTGATACGCACAGCACGTCTCACCCCTACTCCAAACCCTAAACCCTGATATACACAGAACGTCTCACCCCTACCCCAAAGCCTAAACCCTGATATACATAGCACGTCTCACCCCTACCCCAAACATTAACCCTAAAATACACAGCACGTCTCACCCCTACCCCAAAACCCTAAACCCTGATATACAGAGCATGTCTCACCCCTACCCCAAACCCTAATCCCTGATATACACAGCACGTCTCACCCCTACCCCAAACCCTAAACCCTGATATACACAGGACGTCTCACCCATACCCCAAACCCTAAACCCTGATATACACAGCACATCTCACCCCTACCCCAAACCCTGAAGTACAGAGCACGTCTCACCCCTACCCCAAACCCCAAACCCTGATATACACAGCACATCCCACCCCTACCTCAAACCCTAAACCCTAAAATACATAGCACGTCTCACCCCTACCCCAAACCATTAACCCTGATATACACAGCATGTCTCACCCCTACCCCAAACACTAAACCCTGACATACACAGCACATATCACCCCTACCCCAAACCCTTAACCCTGATATACACAGCACGTCTCACCCCTACCCCAAACCCTAAACCCTGATATACACAGCACGACTCACCCCTACCCCAAACCCTTAACATTGATATACACAGCACGTCTCACCCATACCCCAAACCCTCAACCCCAAAATACACAGCACGTCTCACCCCTACCCCAAACCCTAAAATACAGAGCACGTCTCACCCCTACCCCAAACCCCAAACCCTGATATACACAGCACGTCCCACCCCTACCTCAAACCCTTAACCCTGATATACCACAGCACGTCTCACCCCTACCCCAAACCCTAAACCCTGATATACACAGCACGTCTCACCCCTACCCCAATACCTAAACCCTGATATACACAGCATGTCTCACCCCTACCCCAAACCCTAAACCCTAAAATACACAGCACATCTCACCCCTGCCCCAAACCCTAAATCATAAAATACACGGCACGTCTCACCCCTACCCCAAACCCTAAACCCTGATATATACAGCACGTCTGACCCCTACCCCAAACCCTGATTTACACAGAACGTCTCACCCCTACCCCAAACCCTAAACCCTGATATACACAGCAAATCTCACCCCTACCCCAAACCCTAAAATACAGAGCACGTCTCACCCCTACCCCAAACCCTAAACCCTGATATACACAGCACGTCTCACCCCTACCCCAAACACTAAACCCTGATACGCACAGCACAACTCACCCCTACTCCAAACCCTTAACCCTGATATACACAGCACGTCTCACCTCTACCTCAAACCCTAAACCCTAACATACACAGCACGTCTCACCCTTACCCCAAACCCTAAACCCTGAAATACAGAGCACGTCTCACCCCTACCCCAAACCCTAAACCCTGACATACACAGCACGTCTCACCCCTACCCCAAAACCTTAACCCTGAAGTACACAGCACGTCTCACCCCTACCTCAAACCTTAACCCTGACATACACAGCACGTCTCACCCCTACCTCTGACTGATCAGTTGGCACCACCGTAGGGCAGAAGGGCGTAGCACCCTGATCATAGCACGCAAGTCAAGGGCGGGGGGGTATGGGTTAGGAATCAGGACAAATACCTTTCAGTGTTTCAATTTGAGTGCTTCCGATGAAGTACCTTGGCCAGAGCATGCAAAGTCGTGGTTGGGTTCAGGGTTTAGGGTTCAGGTATATGAGGTCTAAGGTTTCACTCCGCGTGCATCAGGTGCAGCCTCCAGATCAGTGGATGCAAGGCAGTGGTTGGGTTACGGGTTACGGGTTTAGGGTTCAGCTACATGAGGTCTAAGGTTTGATAAAGCTTGCATTAGGCGCAGCCTCCAGATCAGTGGATGCAAGGCAGTGGTTGGGTTACGGGTTTAGGTACAGGTTTTAGCTATATGAGGTCTAAGGTTTGATTAAGCCTGCATCAGGCGCAGCCTCCAGATCAGTGGATGCAAGGCAGTGGTTGGGTTACGGGTTTAGGGTCTAGGTTTTAGCTATATGAGGTCTTAAGTTTGGTTAAGCCTGCATCAGGCACAGCCTCCAGATCAGTGGATGCAAGGCAGTGGTTGGGTTACGGGTTTAGGGTCTAGGGTCTAGGTTTTAGCTATATGAGGTCTAAGGTTTGATTAAGCCTGCATCAGGCGCAGCCTCCAGATCAGTGGATGCAAGGCAGTGGTTGGGTTACGGGTTACGGGTTTAGGGTTCAGCTACATGAGGTCTAAGGTTTGATTAAGCTTGCATCAGGCGCAGCCTCCAGATCAGTGGATGCAAGGCAGTGGTTGGGTTATGGGTGTAGGGTTTAGGGTTCAGCTTTAGGTCTAAGGTTTGATTAAGCCTGCATCAGGCACAGCCTCCAGATCAGTGGATGCACGGCAGTGGTTGGGTTATGGGTTTAGGGTCTAGGTTTTAGCTATATGAGGTCTAAGGTTTGATTAAGCCTGCATCAGGCGCAGCCTCCAGATCAGTGGATGCACGGCAGTGGTTGGGTTATGGGTTTAGGGTCTAGGTTTTAGCTATATGAGGTCTAAGGTTTGATTAAGCCTGCATCAGGCGCAGCCTCCAGATCAGTGGATGCACGGCAGTGGTTAGGTTAGGGTTCAGGATCTAGGGTTCAGGATCTAGGGTTCAGCATCTAGGGTTCAGGATCTCGGGTGTAGAATCCAGGATGCATCCAGGATGGTCTAGGTTTCAGGGTTTTGGGTCCAGAATCCAGGGTCGATTTGAGGTGCATCAGGTGAGATATATAAGTCAAGGCAGAGGCCCCCACCTCTCCACTTGCCCTTGCCTCTCCCCCCCCCCCCCCTACCGCTGCCCCTACCACTGCCCCCCCACACCCACCTGCTGCTGTCCCCATCTCCTGCCCCCTACCGCTGCCCCCTATTGCTACCCCTGCCCCCTCCCCCACCCACCCACCTGTTGCTGTCCCCATCTCTTGCCCGTAGGTGTCTCCGTGACCTGGTGACCCAGTTGGTTGAGCAGTGCATGGACACCCTTCATGGTGTCTGAGTCAGCAAGAACCTGAGCAGGGTTAAGGGTACAGGGCTCATGCTTTTATGGTTCAGACTTGCGGAGCGGTTTAGGGTTCAGGTCTCAGTGACCTGCTGACCCAGTCGGTTGGGAAATGCATGGACGCCCGCCATGGAGTCTGAATCAGCATAAGTCTGAGACAGCAAGAACCTGACCATGGCTCAAGGATTCAGGATTTCAAGGTTCAGGCTTCTGGTTTCAGGGTTCAGGATTCATACCTTTCGGCTGGATGTCAGGTGTATGATCCAGAATTAAGGGCCGATGGATTGTTGAGGATCCAAGTGTCCGGCTGTCAAACAATTTCGCAGGTTCGAGCCCTAAAACCTGAACCCCCAGGACTACCCATCGAACCACCCACCTGGGCACCACTGGGCAGATCCGAAACCGCTTGCGCCCGCCTCGTCACCTGGCCAAAGTACTCGACACGCTGAGTCACCTGCAGAGGATCAGGCAGACAGATGGACAGAAACCCTAATATCCAGCGCCTGACTGAACCCTAATAGCCAGAACCTCGCAAAACCATAAGAGCCAGCAGCTCACTAATACCTAATAGCCAGCACATTACTAAACCCTAATAGCCAGCGCCTCACTAAAACCTATAGCCAGCACATTACTAAACCCTAATAGCCAGCGCCTCACTGAAACCTATAGCCAGCACATTACTAAACCCTAATAGTCAGCGCCTCACTAAAACCTATAGCCAGCGCCTCAATAAACCCTAATAGCCAGCGCCTCACTAAAACCTATAGCCAGCGCCTCAATAAACCCTAATAGCCAGCGCCTTACTGAAACCTATAGCCAGCACCTCACGTAACCCTAATAGCCAGCGCCTCACTAAAACCTATAGCCAGCGCCTCACTAAAACCTAATAGCCAGCACCTCACTTAACCCTTACAACGAGCAAATCAAGAAACCCTAACAGCCAGCACCGCACTTTAACCCATACAGTACCTTGTGGAGTTGTACCATGTCGGTGCCTCCAGTTGCTACAGCCATGCGCACCCTCAGGCCTGAGAAGAGGATGAAATGGCTCAGGGGGGTCAGGGTTTAGTGTTTAGGGTTAAATCTTTTTTTAGTCAAGGGCATACGGTTTTAGGGTCAAGGGTTAGTGGTAAAGTTTTGAAGCTTTTTAGTTTAGGACTATGAGGTTACTGGTTCATGGTTTATAGCATAGCGTTCAAGGTTTATGGTTTTGGGTATAGGTCTCAGACGTTACAGGCTAATGGTTTATGGGCTTAGGTTGGAAAGGCCAGGTTTCAGCATCTTGCGTGCACCCTCATGTGTCGGAAGATGTTCAGGGTCCAGGTTTAGGTGTTGAGGGTTTAGTTTCCAGGGTCTAGGGTTTCGGGGTTGTACGTGTAAGGGTAACGTGTTCATGGTTTATGGTAAATGGTGTGTTGAGTGTGAATAACTAAGCGTCTTGTATGAACCCTCGGATGCTGGTCTGTCAGACTTGTGTTACCGATAAGGTTGTATGCGGAAGGTTTGAGCGCTTCGCTGTTGTTGCGCACATGCACATGTTAGCCTGGTTCCGCCCACGCACCCACGCACGTCCATCCACTTACACACATCCACTCCACCTCTTCCTTCCAAACAGAACCCCACCGTACGCGCCGGCCCCAAAATATGCAATCAAAATCCTGGATGTAACGCCCTCATGCTCTCCCTCAAAACAACGCCGAGGCAATGCTTGGTGAAATCTTACGGAGGTCTTACGCACCTCTGAATATGATGCCCTGCCTTGTGTAGTGGTCCCACGCCACAGGCCCCTCGGGGTGATCCACACGCGAGACATTACGAGAGGAGCTGCATCAGCAGAAGGGGCAGAGGCAGGAGTGTAGGATTGACATGACCAGGAGGGACAGAGGCAGGAGTGTAGGATTGACATGACCAGGAGGGGCAGAGGCAGGAATGTAGGATTGACATGACCAGGAGGGGCAGAGGCAGGAATGTAGGATTGACATGACCAGGAGGGGCAGAGGCAGGAGTGTAGGATTGACATGACCAGGAGGGGCAGAGGCAGGAGTGTAGGATTGACATGACCAGGAGGGGCAGAGGCAGGTGTGTAGGATTGACATGACCAGGAGGGGCAGAGGCAGGAGTGTAGGATTGACATGACCAGGAGGGGCAGAGGCAGGAGTGTAGAATTGACATGACCAGGAGGGGCAGAGGCAGGAGTGTAGGATTGACATGACCAGGAGGGGCAGAGGCAGGAGTGTATAATTGACATGACCAGGAGGGGCAGAGGCAGGAGTGTAGAATTGACACGACCAGGAGGGGCAGAGGCAGGAGTGTAGGATAGACATGACCAGGAGGGGCAGAGGCAGGAGTGTAGGATTGACATGACCAGGAGGGGCAGAGGCAGGTGTGTAGGATTGACATGACCAGGAGAGGCAGAGGCAGGAGTGTAGGATTGACATGACCAGGAGGGGCAGAGGCAGGTGTGTAGGATTGACATGACCAGGAGGGGCAGAGGCAGGAGTGTAGGATTGACATGACCAGGCGGGGCAGAGGCAGGAGTGTAGGATTGACATGACCAGGAGGGGCAGAGGCAGGAGTATAGGATTGACATGACCAGGAGGGGCAGAGGCAGGTGTGTAGGATTGACATGACCAGGAGGGGCAGAGGCAGGAGTGTAGGATTGACATGACCAGGAGGGGCAGATGCAGGAGTGTAGGATTAACATGACCAGGAGGGGTAGAGGCAGGAGTGTAGGATTGACATGACCAGGAGGGGCAGAGGCAGGTGTGTAGGATTGACATGACCAGGAGGGACAGAGGCAGGAGTGTAGGATTGACATGACCAGGAGGGGCAGAGGCAGGAGTGTAGGATTGACATGACCAGGAGGGGCAGAGGCAGGAGTGTAGGATTGACATGACCAGGAGGGGCAGAGGCAGGTGTGTAGGATTGACATGACCAGTAGGGGCAGAGGCAGGAGTGTAGGATTGACATGACCAGGAGGGGCAGAGGCAGGAGTGTAGGATTGACATGACCAGGCGGGGCAGAGGCAGGAGTGTAGGATTGACATGACCAGGAGGGGCAGAGGCAGGAGTGTAGGATTGACATGACCAGGAGGGACAGAGGCAGGAGTGTAGGATTGACATGACCAGGAGGGGCAGAGGCAGGAGTGTAGGATTGACATGACCAGGAGGGGCAGAGGCAGGAGTGTAGGATTGACATGACCAGGAGGGGCAGAGGCAGGAGTGTAGGATTGACATGACCAGGAGGGGCAGATGCAGGAGTGTAGGAGTAACATGACCAGGAGGGGTAGAGGCAGGAGTGTAGGATGGACATGACCAGGAGGGGCAGAGGCAGGAGTGTAGAATTGACATGACCAGGAGGGACAGAGGCAGGAGTGTAGGATTGACATGACCAGGAGGGGCAGAGGCAGGAGTGTAGGATTGACATGACCAGGAGGGGCAGAGGCAGGAGTGTAGGATTGACATGACCAGGAGGGGCAGAGGCAGGTGTGTAGGATTGACATGACCAGGAGGGGCAGAGGCAGGAGTGTAGGATTGACATGACCAGGAGGGACAGAGGCAGGAGTGTAGGATTGACATGACCAGGAGGGGCAGAGGCAGGAGTGTAGGATTGACATGACCAGGAGGGGCAGAGGCAGGAGTGTAGGATTGACATGACCAGGAGGGACAGAGGCAGGAATGTAGGATTGACATGACCAGGAGGGGCAGAGGCAGGAGTGTAGGATTGACATGACCAGGAGGGGCAGAGGCAGGAGTGCAGGATTGACATGACCAGGAGGGGCAGAGGCAGGAGTGTAGGATTGACATGACCAGGAGGGGCAGAGGCAGGAGTGTAGGATTGACATGACCAGGAGGGGCAGAGGCAGGAGCCTAGGATTGACATGACCAGGAGGGGCAGAGGCAGGTGTGAGGTGTTCAGGACAAAAGAAAAAGCCGTGCACGCCCCATGCCCTACCCTTGCAGGCCCCATGCCCTACCCATGCAGGCCCCATGCACACCTTACATACGCTCCATGTATGCCCTATATACGTCCCATGAACACCCCAAACACAGCCCATGTACGCCCCATGCACTTCCCAAGCATATCCCACATGCATACCCCATGCACACATTCATGCAAACCCCATGCTCGCCCCCATGCACAGCCCATGCACGCCCCATGCACACCCCATGTACGCCCCATGCACTTCCCATGCATGTCTCCTATGCACTACCATGCATACCCCATGCACGCCCTCGTGCACACCTGATGCACAATCCCATGCTCGCCCCATAAACACCTAATGCATGCCCGATGCACATCCCATGCATACCCCATGCACGCCTCATGCACACCCCAAACACGCCCCCATGCACACCCCAAACACAATCCATGCACACCTTCTGCCCGACCCCATGCACATCCCATGCACCACCCCATGCACACCTTATGCACGCCCACATGCACGCCCACATGCACACCCACTTGCGGTTGCCATAGAGGACGCGAGCGAACGGCGCGATCATGGCCGGCCCAAAGGTGGGTCTCGGTATCGCCCCAAAGGAGGGTCCACTGTTGCCCGTCGTCACCCCCACGGACGGCCTCTCCCCGTAGTCGCCCCACAGGACTGTGGTGGCAGTCTCCTCCTCCTCCTCGCGCACACCGGCCATCGGCGCAACGGACAGCAGGTCCTGGCCAGTGCCCAACAGCGCCTGGACCTGCGCTCAAGGGGTTCAGGGTTGAGGGTTTAGGGTTAAGAGTTTAGGTTTTACATTAGAGTCTTGAGGCTGAAGGGTTTTAGGTTTGGGCACCAACCAAGTTACGCCTGTACCTGCATTCAAGTTGGTTTCGCCCGTTCAGGTCACCAAGCCAAACCAACTGGTTAGGGTTGACGGGCCAAACCCTCAAACCTCAAACTTGAAAGTCTCCCCATCAGGCTCTGGTGGGGGGGGGGGGCTGCACCCTAGATCCTTAACCTGGGTAATCTCGCCTGTAAACCCTCACCTCCAAACGGATTAACTGATGACCCCCCATTGCGGCATACCTAGGCCAGATCCGTTCCCTCCATCTGATACTTTAACCCTTACTCGCAACCACCCAACCCTAACCAATTAACCGAGTAACTTCCCCCCCACTGCGGCATACCTGGGCCATCTCCATGCCCCGCACGCTGTGGATCCCCGCCTTATGATGGTGGAGCAGCTCATCTGGCCAGTTGCAGTCTGTGGGCAGAAGAGAGAGAGGAGGGAGCATGGGTGGGTGGGTGGGGAGGCATGCCTTGAAAGTAGTCTGTAGGCAGGGGGGAGGGGGGCTGGGTGGGTGGGGAGGCAGGCATGGGAGGTAGTCTGTGGGCATAGAGGAGGATGGGGTTGGTGGGTGGGCAGGCTTGCATGGGAGGTAGTCACTGGGCAGGAGAGAGGGGGGGGGGGGCTGGGGAGCCGTCATAGGAGACAGGGGTGTCAACTCCTCTGGCCAGTTGCAGTCTGTGGGCAGAAGAGAGGGGGGGGGGAGGGGCGTGGGTGGGTGGGTGAGTGGGGAGGCGCGCATGGGAGGTAGTCTATGGGCGGGAGGGAGGGGGGGGGAAGGGGTTGAGGGGCAGGAGGAAGCAGGCAGTCTCTGGGCAGGGGGGGGAAGGAGGGAGGGGGGGGGGGGGCAGTTCATCTGGCCAGTTGCAATCTAGAGATTCAGGAGACAGACTCAGGGTCACATAAGGGTTTAGGGATAAGGTGTACGGGTCACCCACTGCGCGGCGCAGCGCTAGGGATTAGGGATTGGGGTTTAGGGTTCAGGGCTGGAGGCCACCTTACGGTTTATAGTTCAGGGCTCAGACCCAACTTTGGTTCAGCGTTTAGGACCCAGATTAGGGTTCAGGTTTAAAAGTACAAGTCCACTTGCTGCGTAGCACTGCACTGAGTTTTGGGGTTCAGAGCCACGTTAGGGTCCAGGCTTTATGGCTTAGGGCCATGTCAGGGTCTAGGCTGGATGGCTAAAGGCCCCATCAGGGTTTAGGGCTGAGAGTAAAGGGTCACTCACTGTGTAGCGCCAGTTGCATGGACAGGCACCAGGAAACGGCGTCAAAGGGATCATGGAAGCTGGGCAGACACAAGGGGTTCAGGGTTAATAGAGAAGGGTACAAAGGGATCATGGAAGCTGGGCAGACACAAGGGGTTCAGGGTTAATAGAGAAGGGTACAAAGGGATCATGGAAGCTGGGCAGACACAAGGGGTTCAGGGTTAATAGAAAAGGGCACAAAGGGGTCATGGAAGCTGGGTAGGCAAAAAAGGTTCAGGGTAAGGGAAACGGCGTCAAAGGGGTCATGGAAGCTGGGCAGGCACAAGGGGTTCAGGGTTAAGAGAAAAGGGTATCAAACGGATCATGGAAGCTGGCTAGGCACAAGGGGTTCAGGGTTAAGAGAAAAGGGTATAGAGACAGGCAGGAGGGGGAACAGGGTGCAAGTACTGCTTCGTGTACCGCCCCGCCTGCCGGTGCAACACCCTCTTTTTTTTTTAGCTTTTTTTAGCTCTAGCACTGGAGTTGTCTAGCACCAACTGTCGTACGTACTGCTGCAACGCGCAGCAACACCTAGTGCGATGCAACACCACACCGCTTGCGGCAAAACTTGCGCCCTTCCAGTTGCAAACACCACTTGATGTACCGCCCCGTCTGCCGCAACACCTAGTATGCGGCAACACCTGGTGCGCTGCAACACCGTATCGCTTGCGGCACCCTCTGGACCGGTGTTGCAAGTACTGCTCTCCGCAATTGGTGGCTAGGAATCCTCCGCAGCCAACAGCAGCAGGTCAACACCTTGACGCCACAGAAGTAGCAGCTAGCCGTCGGCAGCTGGCTGTAAGGTGCGTTCTTTGATGTAGCTGTCACCAAAGGCCACTTCCAAAGCCACGTTTATGGCCAAATTCTAAGCCACAGGTTCTAAGCCACAGGATCTAAGCCGCAGGTTCTAAGCCACAGGATCTAAGCCACAGGATCTAAGCCACAGGTTCTAAGCCACAGGATATAAGCCACAGGATCTAAGCCACTGAATCTAAGCCACAGGATCTAAGCCACAGGATCTAAGACAAAGGTTCTAAGCCACAGGATCTAAGCCACAGGATCTAAGCCGCAGATTCTTAACCACAGGATCTAAGCCGCAGGTTCTAAGCCACAGGATCAAAGCCACAGGTTCTAAGCGACAGGTTCTAAGCCACAGGATCTAAGCCGCAGGTTCTAAGCCACAGGTTATAAGCCACAGGATTTAAGCCACATGATCTAAGCCGCAGGTTCTAAGCGACAGGTTCTTACAGAAGTGCTGATAAGAAGGCGGCTTCCCAACCAGCAATGTTAAAATCTGACAGAAACTGTGACCATGGCGCACGTCCACCCCCTTCAGGCACTAAAAATCCATAACACAATGCATCACCGCTGCCCCCACCGCTCCAAAACACCCTATTTCACCACAGCCTCTTTCAGCTCTAAAACATCATCTTCCACTGGAAATTGAAATATATATAGACCTGCACCCGACATTGCCACAGACCGCACCTGACCAAGAAAGCATCTCCCTGTACATGAAGGGATCAGCAGGACACATGGGGAGGATCAGCAGGAAAGATAATGGATGTGAATGAAACATGGGAGAATTAGCAGGACACATGGGGGAAGTCATTGAAACATGGAAGGATCAGCAGAACACATGGAGGGATAAGCAGGAACTAGGGGAGGATCAGCAGGAAAGATAATGGATGTGAATGAAAGATGGGAGGATCAGCAGGACACATAAGGGGATCCATTGAAACATGGAAGGATCAGCAGAACACATGGGGGGAAAAGCAGGAACTAGGGGAGGATCAGCAGGAAAGATAATGGATGTGAATGAAAGATGGGAGGATCAGCAGGACACATGGGGGGGTAAGCAGGAACTAGGGGAGGATCAGCAGGAAAGATAATGGATGTGAATGAAAGATGGGAGGATCAGCAGGACACATAAGGGGATCCATTGAAACATGGAAGGATCAGCAGAACACATGGGGGGGTAAGCAGGAACTAGGGGAGGATCAGCAGAAAATATAATGGATGTGAATGAAACATAAGAGGATCAGCAGGACCCAGGGGAGGATCAGCAGGACACATGGGCAGCAAGCATTGAGCCACTTGGATTGAAAAGCTTGACCAAAGTATCGCCGGTGCCCAAGCAGCAAGGCACGCTGCGCCCATCGCTTCAGGCCACAGCCCCTGATGTAGCTGGAGTGTAGCTGAATCACCCTCTAATAGACAGCGCCCCTCGGCTACTTCATGAGTTGGCCCCTCGAACCAGTAGCCAGCCTCACCTCCGTCATGACCTGCAAGCAAGGAGGCGAGGCGCGAACAAGAGAGGTAACATATGCGCTGCAACAACCGGATTGAGGCACAGCAACAGCAGCAACAAAAGGGTCTACACAGCAACAGCAGCAGCAACGGAGCATACACAGTAACAATAAAAGTAGCAACACCAGAAGCAGGGCAGATGTCGCAGGCGCACATGGGCAACAGCGTCAACAACAGCTGCAAATGCAAATACCCACCCATGCTTGCGATTTCCATACATTTCATGTCCTTGGGCTGTTCCAGATTTCCATCACAACATTCGAAATCCTAATTTCAAACCCAGTGCTCACATCTCAAACAGTATTTAACTCGCTACACAAACAAAGATGTCACCATGATGAACAAAATATCTGCAAGATATCAACACAATGATCCAAACTGCATACCTCGTAGCCAAAGTGCTTGCTCATGCCTTCCCTCATGACCCTGTATACAGAAAGACCAAGGTATAGGTTTGGGTTCAGGATTTAGGGTTCTGTGTTTGAAGCAAGGCAATCTGAACCCTGACGAGAGGAACTAGGGTTGCAGGTCAGGATCAATACGCATTGTTAACCCTCGTTAGAGACAACAGGGTTCAGGATCCAGATCTATATCTAGATCTGATCGGTAATGAACCCCGCTTCTTCCCTCTCCTCCCCTCCCCGCCCATCCTGCGCTCCGCCCTTCCCTGCTCCTTCCTTCACATCCCCTCCCTGTTCTTCCCTGCTCCTACTTGCTCCCTGCCCTGCCCTCTCCGTCCCTAGCTCCCCATCCCCTAATCCCCTCATCATTCCTTCCCTGCTGCCCTGCTTTGCATCCCCACTCCTTCCCCCTGCTTCCCCTCCCCATTCCTTCCCTTCCTTCCCCTCCCCATTCCTGACCTCCCTTCCCATCTCCATCCCCCCCCCCCCCCGAACCCTGCTTCCCCTTCCCTCTCATCCCCTCCTCATTCCTTCCCCTAATCGCTCTCCCCTAATCCCTCTCATCCCCTCCTCATTCCTTCCCCCCTAATCGCTCTCTGCCTCCCCTCCCATCCCCTTTTCCCAACCTGTCGTGAATGTCGATGGCCAGAGACATGACCTCAGTATCCCACTCCCTGTAGACACGAGGGGGACAAGAGGGGGCATGTGGTCAACGGGGGACAACAGGGGGCAAAAGTTCAAAGGGGCAGAAGGGGGGGCATGTGGTCAAAGGGGCAGAAGGGAGAGCAGGGCCAAGAGAGGGGCATGTGGTCAAAGGAGCAGAAGGGGGAGCAGGGCATAGAGAGGGGAATGTGGTCAAAGGGGCAGTGGTCACAGGTCGGTGGACAGTCATAGGGGACAGCGGAGGGGACAGAGGAGGGGACACAAACAATCCCAGGGGAGAGAAGGGTAGAGATGAGGTGCCATGCAGTCAAAGGGGGAAAGGAGGCGCAATGAAATCCTTTATTTAGGGTTTTCATGTTTAGGGTCTAGAGTACGGGGTGGAGGGGGAGCAATCAAATCCCCAGTTTGGGGTTCAGGCATGAGGGCTTTGAGGTTGAGGGGGAAAGTAGGAGCAACAAAAACTAGTTTAGGGTTCTTGTTTAGGTTTAACAGTTCAAGGAGGGGAGGGGGGGCAATCAAATCCCCAGTTGGGGGTTCAGGGTTGAGGGTTGTGAGGTTCAGGGGGAAAGGAGGAGCAATCCCTATTTTAGGGTTGATATTTAGGGTTTGAAGTTCAAGGGGGGGGGGGGGCTATGGCAACCCAAGGGACAGAGGAAGGGTGCAACCCCCCTATCCGTCGATCCCAGCCTGTAACGGCTTTCCCTGGCTGTGACGCCCTGATCCCCAACACCTATGCCCTGACCTCCAAACCCTAAGTCCTGACCCCCCAATCCTTAACTAATACTAAGCCCTGACCCACACAACCCAAACCCTAAGCCCTGACCCCCAATCCCTAAGCCCTGACCCTTCAACCCTCCTGACCCGTAAACCCTACAAAACCTACCAAATCCCCGTGCTGCCCTCCACATCAGTCAGCACCAGCATGACCGCCTTGCCTGGCCGAGACATTCCCTGGAATCAAAACCTACGCCCCCCCCCCCCCCAACCCTGAGCCTGAAACCCTAAAGCGCACCAGAGCTCCGTGCTGCCCTCTACATCAGTCAGCACCAGCGTGACCGCCTTGCCCGGCCGTGACTTCCCAGGAGGCAACCGCTTGGCGGCACTTGCTCGGTAGGCGGTCAGCTGCAAACGGGGAAGGGCAAAGGGCGGGGTAGGGAGCTCAGGGGGAAAACGTTTGTGTGTCGCAGCTGAAAGAAAGGTAAACTGGCTACAACAAAACTATACCCTAAAGCGAATACGACAGCCCTTTACCCTAAACTGGCTACAACAACCTTACACCCTAAACTGAATTCAACAGCACTAAACCCTTTCCTGACCACAACAACCCCATACCCTAAACTGGCTACAACAACCCCAGGGGTTGCCTATAGGGAGGGAGGGAGGGAGGGAGGGGGGTCTTGTGAGGACTTGCAGACGTAGCAATCACATGCCCTCACCCGCCGTCTCATGCGGTGCCACACTTGGTCGCCACACATGGTCGACACAATGTAGCAGAAGTCTAGTTGTAGTGTAGCTGCAGTGTAGCTGAAGCATGCCGAATCAATTGGTGAGGCAAGCCCTTACCTGCTGCAAGCCCATCCTATGCAGGACCAGGGAAGGCCTCTTCGGCCACTGGCCAAGATTTGGCGAATTGTAGCTGACGTGTAGCTGACGTGTAGCTGACTTGTAGCCCTGAAGCACACACCCTTCCTTGCAGCCCTATGCTGTATCACAGAAGGCCCCCACGGCCGTAGGCCGTGGTGTAGCTGAAGTGTAGCGAAAGCAAGCTCTAAAGTGTAGCCCAAGTGTAGCGGAAGCAAGCCCTGAAGGGTAGCGTAAGTGTAGCTGAAGTGCGCCCCAAAATGTGAATCGCTCCCTCACCTGCAGTCCCATGCCATACCAAAGTAGCCTCGAGGTGATCAGCAACAGCAGCGCAACACCCAGCAACATCGAACAACACCCAGGCTAGAGGTCATGGCACTGTACCACAGCAGGCGCCCTCAGCCATAGGCTGTCACGTGGCTAAATTGTAGCTGAATAGTAGCTGGACAAAAAGGTAATCAAAACCCTCACCTGCGGGCCCATACGATACCAAAGCAGCCCCAATGTCATCAGGAGCAGTAGTGTGACACCCAGGGCGATGGCCACGGCGCCATACCAGGGCAGGCCCCCGGACGAGGATGGGTCGGAGGGCTCCTGGATACATTCGTTGGGTCCGGGGTTCAGGGTTCAGGGGAAGCAGCATTCAAGGTGTCGGGTAAGCAGGGCTCAGGGTTCGGAGTAAGCAGGGGCCAGGGGTCAGGGTCCAAGGTCCAGGGTAACTGGGGTTGAGGGTTCAGGATAAGTGAGGTTCAGGGTTCAGGGTAAGTGGGGTCCAGGATTGAGGGTCCAGGGTTCAGGGTAAGTGGGGCCCAGGGGTCAAGGTCAAGGATTCAGGGTTCACGGTAAGTGGGGCCAAAGGTTCAGGGTTCAGGGTGGTCAGGCAGTAGCAGGAAGCTATCGGTCAGTAAACAGAAAGTAGCAGGAAGTTACCGGGAAGGTGCAGGGGGTGCGCATGGAAGCGGCAAGGAAGCCAGCAGATCCAACTCACAGATTTACAGCTGAACGCGGTAATGGCCCCGTCTGGGCCATAAATGTAGATAGGTGTTGCGTCTGGTGGGCAGGAACAGCCCTGAAGCAGAGGGAGCAGCCAAAGCAGAAGCAGTCAGAGGGAGCATAACTAGAAGTAGAAGTAGAAGCAGAAGTAGAAGCATAACTTAATCATTATAAGTGGAAGCCGAAGTAAAGCAGAAGCAGAATTAGAAGCAGAAGTAGTCAGAGGGAGCAGAAGTAGAAGCAGCAGCAGCAGCAGGGTCTAGGGCCTGCCCCTTGCGCTGGAGCCCCGACCCTAAATGGCACACCTGGAAATGGTAGTAGTACGGATCCATGGCGATGGTCGCCTTGGGCTGTGATGGATACACAATCGGAGGGCAGTTGCGCTTGGAGGTGGCGCTGTGAAAAGGCAGGCAGGGAGGCTCAGGGTTCAGGAGGTGGCGCTGTAGGCAGACAGGGAGGCTCAGGGTTCAGGAGGTGGCGCTGTGGGCAGACAGGGAGGCTCAGGGTTCAGGAGGTGGCGCTGTGGGCAGACAGGGAGGCTCAGGGTTCAGGAGGTGGCGCTGTGGGCAGACAGGGAGGCTCAGGTTCAGGAGGTGGCGCTGTGGGCAGACAGGGAGGCTCAGGGTTCGGGCGGTGGCGCTGTGGGCAGACAGGGAGGCTCAGGGTTCAGGAGGTGGCGCTGTGGGCAGACAGGGAGGCTCAGGTTCAGGAGGTGGCGCTGTGGGCAGACAGGGAGGCTCAGGGTTCGGGAGTGGCGCTGTGGGCAGACAGGGAGGCTCAGGGTTCAGGAGGTGGCGTTGTGGGCAGACAGGGAGGCTCAGGTTCAGGGTTCAGGTTGTAGGTTCAGAGTTCAGAGTATAGACTTCAGGAGGTGGCGCTGTGGGCAGGCAAGGAGTTTCATGTTTAGGGTTCAGGTGTAAGGGTTCAGAGTATAGGCTTCATGAGGTGGCGCTGTGGGCAGGCAGGCAGGGTAGGGGGAGCCCCCCCCCCCCCCACTAGAAGATTGTTTTTAAGGTGCAGGGAGCCTGATTCGAAGGACCCTGTATTTATTTACGAATGCCGTCAGTAGAGGCTGTGCACAAACTTGGATTCCTTCTTTGCGCATACTGAAAGATTGACCACACAGAACGCGTGGTCACACTTGAGGGCAGATCACACTGAAGGAGTGATCACACCTTAGGGCTCAGCACACTGAATGCGTGGTCACACTAAAGGGATGATCACACTGAAGGAGGTGTCAAATAATTTCTTCTTATGTGTCCGCACGTGTGATTCTGAGCGCCGTCCCTGGGCACAACACCTCGTACAGAGCAACACTTAACCCTAAACCCTGAACCCCACACACTTAACCCCGAGCCCTAAACCCCAAACCAGGATTTGTGTGTCAATCTCGTCTTCGTCACCATACCCCAACATGATGCGGGTTTGACGCCATACCTTGGGTCACCCTGGCACAGCGTTTGTGTGCTTTGCCTCCTCGTACAGAGCAACACTTAACCATAACCCTGAACCCTACCTCCCTGCATAATGATCTGTAACGAGGGCAGATGCGAGCCCATGGCACAGCAAAGGACAGCAATCGACCGTGGCGCAAGCAAAGGACAGCGATCGACCGTGGCGCAAGCAAAGGACAGCGATCGACCGTGGACACCCGTTTTCACCCATCATTCAAAAGTTCGGGCCTAAAAGTTTTTAGAAGGCAGAGACACTGCCTATCTAACCAATAAAACAGAAACAGAGTCAGGAGTTACGCTGTTAACAAAAAAGGAGGGAGGGCTATTCAAATAAAAGTATTAGTATGGCTGCTGAATTTATTTCTGCGCGAGGGCTGATCAACTCAGCGACATTTAGACATGCATCAACCAACAAGGATTGACCTTTAGCAAGCTGCTGTCAACCTACTACTGGCAAACAACCTCCAGGAGGGAAGAGCATCAAAAGCATTTCTCCGATACATCGACGTGCATCAACTTAACAGGATCAAGTGTTCTTAGGCGGCTTTGAAGCTACTTGGCAAATGACATGCACGGAATTTTCAGGCTGAACTGTGCGCATGGTGCTTTGAACCTACTTGGCAAACGACAGCCAAGATGGCAGCCAGCTACCGCCAGCGGCCTGCGCCTTCTCCTGCATTGAAGTGTTGACGATGCGGAGCGAACGCAGGTTGACCACTTTGCTCATACCGTCTGGAAGGGTGCCCCTGGGTAGAGCGGAGAGGGGGGCTACGTATCAGCTCACTGGTCTAGGGGGGCAGAGCGGCTAGAGGGGGGGCGGGGGGGCGGGGGGAGGAGGGGGGAGCGAACGCAGGTTGACCACTTGGTTCATACCGCCTGGAAGGGTGCCCCTGGGTAGAGCGGAGCGGCAGAGAGGGGGGCGGGGGGCTACGTATCAGCTTACTGATCTAAGGGGGCAGAGCGGGTAGAAGGGGGGCAGGGGGGAGGGGGGAGGAGGGGGGAGCGAACGCAGGTTGACCACTTGGTTCATACCGCCTGGCAGGGTACCCCTGGGAAGAGCGGAGCGGCAAGAAGGGGGGCGGGGGGCTACGCGGGTAGAAGGAGGGCGGGGAATTTACGGTTGCTCCCTCCCCTCTGCTCTGCCAACTGCCCCACCAGATGCCCATCCAAGTATCCAACCACCCAGTCTCGATATGCCCCGACACTCACTAGAGATTGCAGTTGCCCCCTCCTCTCTGCTCCGCCAACTGACCCACCAACCGCTTATCCAACCGCCCAGCCCTGAAACTCATTACAAGTTGCGGTTGCCCCCTCCTCTCTGCTCCGCCCACTGCCCCACAAACCGCCCAGGCCCAAAACTCAAAATGAGTTGCGGTTGCCCCCTCCTCTCTGCTCCGCCAACTGCCCCACCAACCGCCCAGCCAACCGCCCTGTCCCAAGACTCACGAGAGTTGCGGTTGCTCCTCCTCTGCTCCGCCAACCACCCGGCCAACCACCCAGCCAACCGCCCAGCCAACTGCTCCATTAACCGCCCAGCCAGCCGCCCAGCCCCGTAACTAACGAGAAAATGCGGTTGCCCTCTCTCTGCTCCGCCAACTGCTCCACCAACCACCCAGCCAACTGCTCCACCAACCGCCCAGCCAACCGCTCAGCCCCGTAACTCACGAGAAGTTGCGGTTGCCTGTTAAGTCCAGCACCTGCAGCCCTCTGGCCAGGGTGATGGCAAACGGTAGAGTTCCGCTCAACTGGTTGTTACCCAGCAGCAGCTCCTGGGGTGGGACAAACACATGGACAACAGGGTTTAGGGTTTAGGGTTTAAGGTCGAGGGGTTAAGGGTGCTGGGGAACGGTGGGGTGCCGTTCATCTGCTTCCCCAAAGCAGCAGCTCCTGGAGGGGAACAAACACATGGACAGTAGGGTTTAGGGTTAAGGGTTTTGGGGATTAAGGGGTCAGGGCTCCAGGGTTTCAGATGGTGGCGAGCGTCATTTTGCCACCCACGGATGGTGGCGAACGGCAGTTTGCCGATCACGGATGGTGGCGAACGGCAGTTTGCCAATCAGCTGGCTATTATCTAGCAGGAGCTCCCAGGACGAGCCTAACTCGGCGGCGGCGGTTGGAGACAAGAAAAGGAGCAGTACCTCCACCCATCCATCATTTTTTTGATGTCGCCTGATGCTCCACTCACCGTCATGCGCCCGGGAGGAAACCCGAAATCCTTAACCCTAAACCTGGGAGGAAACAGCCGAGAGAGTTTTCCCCGAGGGACACACACACCTTCACCTGTAAATCCCCAACAGCCGATTGTCGAGAAGCAAGCAGAAGAAAAGGGCGTACTCTGCTCCGCTCCACCTATCACAAAAGGGCGTACTATGCTCCGCTCCACCTATCACAAAAGGGCGTACTCTGCTCCGCTCCACCTATCACAAAAGGGCGTACTCTGCTTCGCTCCACCTATCACAAAAGGGCGTACTCTGCTCCGCTCCACCTATCACAAAAGGGCGTACTCTGCTCCGCTCCACCTATCACAAAAGGGCGTACTCTGCTCCGCTCCACCTATCACAAAAGGGCGTACTCTGCTCCGCTCCACCTATCACAAAAGGGCGTACTCTGCTCCGCTCCACCTATCACAACCCCAGCTGCTCCGCTCACCGTCATAAGCCCGGGAGGGAACCCAGGGGGGAGTGTCCCCGTCAGTCGATTGTTGTGTAGCAAGCAGTAGAAGAGCGCATGCTGTTGGGCCATGCCAGCTGGGAGGGTGCCTGCAGGCAGGATAGGTGTCAACATGTCAATAAATGGTGGGGCAGCGCCTGCAAGCAGTAGAAGAGCACATGCTGTTGGGCCATGCCAGCTCGGAGGGTGCCTGCGGGCAGGACAGGTGTGAACGTGTCATTATAAGGTGGGGCAGTGTCTGCAAACAGGACAGGTGTTAAAGTGTGAATACTGGCCTCCACCCCCGTCCCCGCCGGAGAGTTGGTCTCCACTGACTTCCAGCACCCCTTGTGGCAGCATCCCGATTGGGGCCGGGATCACTCCAGCCAGTGCGTGTGGTCCTTAACCCTTACCTCCCCCCTCCCCCCTCCCGTCAACACATCCACACCTGTGAGTTCGTTTCCACTGAGATCCAGCGCCCCCAGTGGCAGCATTCCGATGAGGGCCGGGATCACTCCTGTCAGTCGATTGCGTGCAAGCGCCAGACGACTCAGCCCCAAGCCACCTGCATCAAGAGGTTCGGGTTTTGGGGGGAGAGAGCCATGTTAGGGTTTGGGGGTAAGACATGTTAGGGTCCAGGGGATTACTCCTGTCAGTCGATTGCGTGCCAGCGCCAGGCGATTCAGCACCAAGCCGCCTGCAACAAGAGGTTCAGGGTTTAGGCAGGGTGGATGGGTGTTAGGGTTCAGAGTTTAGGGGAAGGGGGGAGCGTTGTAAGGGTTCAGAGGATTCGAGTATTAAGTGCTGTAAGGGTGGAGGGGAAGAAGTGTGTGTAGGGATGTTAGGGTTTAGGCGGCTAGTGCATGAAGCAATGTTAGGGTTAACGTGGCTAGTGCACGAACCGATGTTAGGGTTTAGGTGGCTGGTGCGCGAAGCAATTTTAGGGTTTAGGTGGCTAGTGCGCGAAGCAATGTTAGGGTTTAGGTGGCTAGTGCATGAAGCAATGTTAGGGTTCAGGTGGCTAGTGCGCGAAGCAATGTTAGGGTTTAGGTGGCTAGTGCCCGAACCGATGTTAGGGTTTAGGTGGCTAGTGCGCAAAGCAATGTTAGGTTTTAGGTGGCTAGTGCGCGAAGCGATGTTAGGGTTTAGGTGGCAAGTGCGCGAAGCGATGTTAGGGTTTAGGTGGCTAGTGCCCGAACCAATGTTAGGGTTTAGGTGGTCAGTGTGCGAAGCAATGTTAGGGTTGGGTCCACACCAGAGATGTCCCAGATCAGAGGAAACATACGATGTGGACCCTGGTGCACCCCTTCCTACCTAAGTGCTTCCAGTTTAGCCTTGCCACACGTGCCTCTCCCCTGGCCTTGGCAACGGTGTAGCTGAATTGTAGCTGAAGCACTCTTAACCCTTTTAACCTTAACAACAAATCCTAAATTCTTAGAGCCCCCCCCCCCCCGGGTCTCACCTCCAGCTAGGTCGGTGTTGGCGATCTCCACAATGCTCCCCGTAAATCCTTGCAACATCCGCCCCCCCAGGTGTAAGCCACAATGTAGCTTAATCGTAGCTGAATTGTAGCTGAATTGTAGCTGAATTGTAGCTGGCCCAGCCCAGCCCCATGCACCTGTAACAAATCCTGTGTTCCTTGCTGCCGCCCCCATGGGTCTCACCGCTGGCCAAGTCAGCGTCCACGATATCCGCAACGCTTCTCGTAAAGCCTTGCAGCATCTGCTCCTCTGGCCCTGGCCGCGGTGAAGCTTATAGCAGCTGATGCATCGTACACCTATATACTGAATCAACACCTCATGCGTTCCCAGACGCCCCCCAAGGTATCAAGTTTGGCCACGTCAGCGTCGGCGATCTCTGCGACACTTCCAGCAAAGCTTTGCAGCATCCCCCCCTCAGGTAAAAGCCGCAATGTAGCGGAATTGCAGCTGAATTGTAGCAGGCGCACGCCAACCCCGTGCACCTGCAACAAAACCTGCATTCCTTGATGCCGCCCCACCCGGGCTCACCTCTGGCCAGGACAGCGACAGCCATGTAAACAGTGCTTCCTGTTCAGCCTTGCTATGCCTGCCCCCCCCTGGCCCTGGCCGCGGTGTAGCTGAATCAAATGTGATACCCTTTAAACCCTTTACCCTAAACAACAAATCCTACAGTCCCAGCGCCTCCCCCCGGGTCTCACCTCTGGCCAGATTGGCGTCAGCGATCTCCGCGATGCTCCCCGTAAAGCCGTTCCACTCCGCCACCAGGACCAGCAGCTGGGGCAGCGTCAACAGTTGGGCAGGGAAGGAACCTACACCAACACACAGTCAGTCTCACAGTCACAAACAGGCAGGCAGGCAAGCTGAGCCCAGAGCAATTTACAAAATAAGGGGTTTGGCTGAACCCGGAGCAATTTAAATAGGACCCCAGGATCCTGGCTGAACCGCAACTGAACTGCGCCCTTTATAAAAAAACAGCCACGCATAGATTCCTTCATGCACGCGCACTGGAGTGGAAACCTGGAGCGCGGCTGAGGCAACCCTCATGAGAACTACTATGCAGGTAATCTTTTATTAACGGTAGTTAATGCAGAAACGCACGCGCCTTGGGAATGGTAAAAAGTCACCTCACTATTTGTCCAACAATCATGAAGGGGTAACATCAGGGTTCAGCCGATTCCTTTGGAAAACAAATCCTGGACACACACCTGACAGCTGGTTGAGGCCCAGGTTCAGCAGCTGCAGCGACGTTAGATTTGAGAAGCTGGCCGGAAGCTGCCCGGTCAGCGCATTGCCCGAGAGGCTCAAGTGTACCAGCGGGGGCCCGGCGCTGAGCCCCGGCGCCAGGCCGCCGGTCAGCTTGTTGTTGTCGAGGTCGAGGTGCCGCAGCGCAACGAGCAGCGAGGCGGTGGCGGGGATAGGGCCGCTGAGGTGGTTGGAGGACAGATCCAGGGCCTGCCGAGGGAGGGGGGATGATGGCCATGATGAGATTTAAGGAGGGACAGGCATGGGATGTCGGATTCAGCGCAACAAGGAATGAGGCGGTGGCGGGGATAGGGCCGCTGAGGTGGTTGGAAGACAGATCCAGGGCCTGCCGAGGGAGAAGGGATGATGGCCATGATGAGAATTAAGGAGGGACAGGCATGGGATGTCGGATTCAGCGCAACGAGGAATGAGGCGGTGGCGGGGATAGGGCCGCTGAGGTGGTTGGAGGACAGATCGAGGGCCTGCCGAGGGAGGGGGGATGATGGCCATGATGAGAATAAAGGAGGGACAGGCATGGGATGTCGGATTCAGCACAACAAGGAATGAGGCGGTGGCGGGGACAGGGCCGCTGAGGTGGTTGGAGGACAGATCCAGGGCCTGCCGAGGGAGAAGGGATGATGGCCATGATGAGAATTAAGGAGGGACAGGCATGGGATGTCGCATTCAGCGCAACGAGGAATGAGGCGGTGGCGGGGATAGGGCCGCTGAGGTGGTTGGAAGACAGATCCAGGGCCTGCCGAGGGAGGGGGGATGATGGCCATGATGAGAATTAAGGAGGGACAGGCATGGGATGTCGGATTCAGCGCAACAAGGAATGAGGCGGTGGCGGGGACAGGGCCGCTGAGGTGGTTGGAGGACAGATCCAGGGCCTGCCGAGGGAGGGGGGATGATGGCCATGATGAGATTTAAGGAGGGACAGGCATGGGATGTCGGATTCAGCGCAACGAGGAATGAGGCGGTGGCGGTGATAGGGCCGCTGAGGTGGTTGGAGGACAGATCCAGGGCCTGCCGAGGGAGAAGGGATGATGGCCATGATGAGAATTAAGGAGGGACAGGCATGGGATGTCGGATTCAGCGCAACGAGGAATGAGGCGGTGGCGGGGATAGGGCCGCTGAGGTGGTTGGAGGACAGATCCAGGGCCTGCCGAGGGAGGGGGGATGATGGCCATGATGAGATTTAAGGAGGGAAAGGCATGGGATGTCGGATTCAGCGCAACGAGGAATGAGGCGGTGGCGGGGATAGGGCCGCTGAGGTGGTTGGAGGACAGATCCAGGGCCTGCCGAGGGAGGGGGGATGATGGCCATGATGAGATTTAAGGAGGGACAGGCATGGGATGTCGGATTCAGCGCAACGAGGAATGAGGCGGTGGCGGGGATAGGGCCGCTGAGGTGGTTGGAAGACAGATCCAGGGCCTGCCGAGGGAGGGGGGATGATGGCCATGATGAGAATTAAGGAGGGAAAGGCATGGGATGTCGGATTCAGCGCAGGGAATAGGATTTTAGATATTTATATTCTTAATAGAGGGGCGTACAAGGACAAATGGGTCCTGCGGTGTAACGATGGCCACCATGGCCTCATGGATTACATAGGGACATACAGAAATTCATGGATTCCACGGTGGAAGAGGATAAAAAATACCCTTGTTCCTGATGAAGAGGGTCATGCATGGACTCAGAGGGTCATGCATGGACTCAGAGGGTCATATGCATGGACTAAGAGGGTCATATGCATGGAACAAGAGGGTCATATGCATGGACTAAGAGGGTCATATGCATGGACTAAGAGGGTCATATGCATGGACTAAGAGGGTCATATGCATGGACTAAGAGGGTCATATGCATGGACTAAGAGGGTCATATGCATGGACTAAGAGGGTCATATGCATGGACTAAGAGGGTCATATGCATGGACTAAGAGGGTCATATGCATGGACTAAGAGGGTCATATGCATGGACTAAGAGGGTCATATGCATGGACTAAGAGGGTCATATGCATGGACAAATGGATTCTGCGGTGGAAATAGGGTTACACAAGCCCCATGCTCCCGATGGAAGGACAGGCATGGACAAATAGATTATGCGATTGAGAAGACAGCCGTGATGGCCACTTGTATTGAGGAGGGGCATGCATGGACGTACGAATCCTGCGGTTGTGGATAGGATGACAACAAACGTTTTGTTCCAGATAGAGGGTCATGCATGGACATATGGATCCTGCGGTTGGGCTAGGTTGACAAAACCTTTATTTCTTCCAATGGAGGGACATGCATGGACATATGGATTCTGCGGTGGGGATCGGATTTGGAAATCATGATGTTCTCAATGGAGGGGCATGCATGGACAAATAGATTCTGCGGTCGGGATAGGATGACAACAGCCCCTTGTTCCTCATGTAAGGACACACAAGGATGAATAGATTAATGCAATGGAGACGACAGCGGTGGTATTGAGGAGGGTCATTCATGGACAAATGGATCCTGCGGTTGGGGTAGGATGACAAAAACTTTGTTTTTCCTGATTGAGGGACATGCATGGACAAATGTATTCTGCGAGGGAAATTTGGTTACACAAGCTCATTGTCTTCCTGATGGAGGGACATGCACAGAAACAGGAATTCTGCGGTCGGGATGAGGGAGGGGATACATGGAGTGCTGGACGCTCGGCCTGTCCTATCAGGCCTGCAGCTGCACAGAGGCCATCATGGAAAATCAGTAAGGAACAAATGCATGATACCGGGATTTAGGCTGGAGGGTTTAGGCTTCAGGGCCAAGGGTTTAAGGAGATAAGGAGGGAACAAAGGCATGGAATCGTGATATATGCAAAAGGGGAAATGCATGGCCTGGGGGGGCCTGCTCTCCCTAAACTTGCAACAAGTGCGATTTCACGACATGGGCATGCCCATGCAACCAGGAGGCGATATCACGCGAGTGACATCTGGATCTGTCAACGAACACCAGATCTCAGGCCATGGCATCCAACGTTAGGCCGGCTATGGCACGCCATACTTGCCATGCAGCATCAGGCATGCTGATGGGCTGCATAGTAACGCCATGCTTGCCATGTAGCATACAACATGCTGATGCCATGCAGGACAATGCCATGCTTGCCATGTAGCATCAAGCATGCTGATGCTATGCATGGTAACGCCATGCTTGCCATGCAGTATCAAGCATGCTGATGTCATGCATAGTGATGCCGATGCCATGCATAGTAATGCCATGTTTGCCATGCAGTATCAGACCTGCTGATACTATGCAAGAAAAATCCATTCGAGTAAATGCCATGCCTGCCGCATTAGGCCCAACCCAAGGCTTGCCTGCAGCACATGCCATGCCATGTCATGGAAAGAGCATGCCATGTGTTCGTGGTGAAGGGTCATGTAAGGCCATGCCATTTCAATCAAGGACCATGGCATGCCATGTAAGGATCATGGCCTGCCATTCAACGACTCAAGGGGCTTGCCATGTCATTCAACTATTCAAGGGGCTTGCCATGCCATTCAACTATTCAAGGGGCTTGTTATGCCATTCAACTAATCAAGGGGCTTGCCATGCCATTCAACTACTCAAGTGGCATGCCATGCCTTTCAACTATTCAAGGGGCTTGCCATGCCATTCAACTTTTTAAGGGGCTTGCCATGCCATTCAACTATTCGAGGGGCATGCCATGCCATTTAACTATTCGAGGGGCATGCCATGCCATTCAACTATCTAAGTGGCTTAGCACGCAATGATCAGCCATGCCATGCCTATCATGCCGTTCAAGACCAATGCCATGCCGTTCAAGACCCATGTCATACCACGCAACGATCAGCCATGCCATGCCATTCAATGAGCATGCCACATCAGGCCATACCATGCCGTTCAAGACCCATGACATACCACGCAAAGATTAGCCATGCCATGCCTTTCAATGAGCATGCCACATCAGGCCATGCCATGCAATACCCTTGACGGTCAACGCCGAGTGAGCGAAGGAGCACGCCATGCCACAGGACTTTAGGAACATGAGATACCAAACAAAGATAATGCAACGCCATGCCCTCGAAGGACGATGCCATGCCATGCCATGTCATGTCATGTCATGTCATGACATGCCATGCAATATCCTTGACATGCCATGCCACATGAGTGAAGGAACATGCCATGCCATGCCATGCCAATCAAGGTGAATGCAGCGCCATGCCATGCAAGGGCCATGTTGTCGAAGGGCAATGCCATATTATACCATGCCATGCGAGGAGCATACCTTGTCATGCCATGCCATGCCATTCAGTGCCATGCGATGCCTTTTAAGCAGCTTATCCTGCCATGCCCTGCCGAGCCAGTCAGGGACCATGCCATGCCATGCAATAAACTAGCTAGTCAAGGGCAATGATATTTAATGCAAATGCCTTACCCTGCCATGCTTTCCAAAGATCATGCCAGGCCGTTCTGGGATCACGCCATGCCATGCCATTGAGGGACTATCCCATGCAAAGAACGCCCATGCTATGTCTCATAAGGCTCGTGTTCCTGACCTGCAGGTTTGGCCCGAGGGCTCTCAGTGTCTGCGGCGGGATCGTGCCCATCAAGTAGTTCTCCACCAGATGTATCGCCACCACAGCTGCATGCTCAAAATCCTGGGTGATCTCACAACTCAGGTGCAGGTTGGAGCCTAGTGCGGCTGTCATGGGTGCTGTTGTACTGCTGCTGTTGCTGCTGTTGCTGCAGCAGTAAACGCCGTGCCAGGAGCAGGGGCTGGCAGTGGAACCCCAAGCGGAGGTATTGCGCCATTCTGGGCCACCGGTCGCTTCGAAGAGCTGCATGAGCGCTTCGCGCTGCTGCTGCTGGCAGGCGGTGTCGCAAGGCGCGACGGGTTCCAGCGCTGCTGCTGCTGGCGAGGTGCTGCCTAGCAACGCTGCGGCCAGCGCGATGAGGAGGCGTAACAAATATCGCCGCATTTGCCCCCCTGGCGACGTCAGCACCCCGGCCTACAGGCGGACTGTGTCTCCATCAGAGAAAATTGTTAGTAATCGGAGGCGTGGTACGAAAAAAGGCGTCGCGCTCGCAGGTTGCACACGTTGGCTTTGTGGCGCGATGACTTGAGGGAGGGATGAGAAATAGGGGAATGCCGATGACTCAAGCGACGGACTGGGTAGCAGGGCCTGCCCGCTGTATATTTATCCAGCCTGCGTTTAAAGTGGTGGCCGGAAGCATAATCCCGTCATAATCCTCCTACACGATCACAATGCAAGCCAGTCATTTCTTTACAAAGCTTACAATTATGTATGCCTTGCATGAATGACGCTTCAAGTTCAACATTCGTTTCCTACTTGGTGGGACGACCAGAGAGAGGCCACGTGCCCGAAGCAACCGACGTGGCCCACGCGTATTTCCTAGCCAGAAAAAGTGTCAAAGCTGCGTCGTACGGGGATGACTGCTTCAGTTACTTGAGGCATAATCGACGCGCCTCACCACGTCACCCCAGTGTTTGAAACCTCACTGTCGGCAAACGTTTATTATGGTGCAGTGCGGCACCACTGCTGTCAGTCCAGTTGCCGAGCAATGCTGATATCGGTGCCGACTGTCAATCTTGCTTTGTTCAATAATTGTTCAGCATGCATGCCACCGCATTTTAGGGTTTGCAGTTTGACAGTCGCCTACGTGGCTCATACACAGTTTGATAGCTGACTGCGTGGTTCCGGAATCTCCGTCGGTGACAAGCGCTGGCTCGGCTTGCGAAAGGAATTACGTATACTCTCTCAAATGCAAAGGAAAATTTACGATGCTGCTGGCGGCACAGTAGGTAGTTTTGTGAATCGCCGTGTCAGGGAGGAAAATGAGCGAGGAGGGATAGCATTCAGGGCATGGAGGGAGTGGCCCTACCCCAACGATCCGGAGTTCATTACTCCGCAGGCAAGTAAAAAATAGCATAGAAAGTGGTTCAATTAAGTCACTGGCTCTTGCTGTTGTGAGAATAGATCAACCATATGAGGTATAATGCAGAGGCTGAACAAGCAACAGAGAATTGCTAACGTGAGATCATGTGCCGAGGAGGCAAAGGGAATACTAGATCTTGAGGTTAGTGTCTTGTTACGGTAGTTTAAGGTGAAGCCCAGGGGGTGCATCCCAGCAGAATACTGGCAATAATTGGACATAATTTTGAATGTAATGCCTACACCCCTATGATGTGATATAAATACCATTGCACTGACGTGAATACATGCATGTGACGCCTACTAGCTTCAGGCAGAGGTTGATGGACTTACATGCTGACCTGGATGACGAGAATGTCCAACATCAGCCAGCCACTGTAGCTGCTGCCGTCGAAGCTGCTGCCGCCGAAGCTGACGTTGTTGAAGCTACCGCCGCCAAAAAAGCCCAATGAACCTGACTAAATTAAAAACCGACAGCCCGACATACCACCGACTGCACAGACCTGCGGCGACCTACCGCGCCTGGTGATTTTTGGCCCATACGGGCCGTATCCTCACTGTGTCCCCGAGCACAGATCTGCGGCGACCTACCGCGCATGGTTCCAATCCACGGCGGTTGCCGTGCTGGTGCAAGCGAGGAGCCGCACTAGCCAGAGGGAGTGTGCTTAGTTGTGTGTGCATACATTTGCGACTGCAGCTGGGCGCGATCAGCACGGCTGATACCAGAGGACGGCGCAACGGTCAGCGGTGAGAGACACGCTGCTGCCAGCGGTGTTGGGCACGGGGGGGTAGCGAGCAGGTGGAGGATGCGCTACATGTATGCTTCCAGTGCCCTAGTGTCAAGGAGGAGTTACAGGACCGGGGGTGGGCAGGTCCTCCGGGTGCTGCCACTAACTTCCACCAGCTGTACCAGGCTGAGCAGGGGTGGGATGCACTTGCTTTTATGGACTGTGTTGAGGGCATTGTTGAGGGTAAGTCTCTAGGGATTCTGAGGCGCCGGTGTCGTTTGCCTTTCCGGCCTTCCCTTTAGTTATTTTTTGTTGTTGTTTGCCCCGTTTTTAGTTTCCTCTCTTCTCCTTTCTGATCGGGCCCTCGCGGCCAAGCAGGGGTGGGATACGCTTGCTTGTGTGGACTTTTCTTTTTTATAGGCTTTGTTGGGGGCTAGTCTTTAATGAAACTCAGGTGTCGGACTTGGTCTTCTTTGCCTTCCCGGCCTCTCCTTTTGTTCCTTTCCCCCCTCTTCCTTTTAGTTTCTTCTTTTCTCCCTTCTGAAGAGTTACGCGCCCACGCGGCCGTGCTTTGAGCGGGCCCATAGGTGTAACGTTATTGACATATTTCATCATGGGAATATCTCATATGCTAGCCGCTCAGCCAGAGAAATTGACTTACAGCCGGGAGGAATGCCGCACAACCTGAAGGAATGCCGCACAGCCTGAGAAAATGCCTCACAGCCGGGAGGAATGCCGCACAACCTGAAGGAATGCCGCATAGCCTGAGAAAATGCCTCACAGCCGGGAGGAATGCCGCACAACCTGAAGGAATGCCTCACAGCCTGAGAAAATGCCTCACAGCCGGGAGGAATGCCGCACAACCTGAAGAAAAGCCGCATAGCCTGAGAAATGCCTCACAGCCGGGAGGAATGCCGCACAATCTGAAGGAATGCCGCACAGCCTGAGAAAATGCCTCACAGCCGGGAGGAATGCCGCACAACCTAAAGGAATGCCGCACAGCCTGAGAAAATGTATCACAGCCGGGAAGAATGCCGCACAACCTGAAGTGAAGGAATGCTACACAGCCAGAGAAAATGCCTAACAGCCGGGAGGAATGCCGCACAACCTGAAGGAATGCCGTACAGCTAGAGAAAATGCCTAACAGCCGGGAGGAATGCCACACAACCTGAAGGAATGCCGCACACCTTGAGAAAATGCCTCACGGCCGGGAGGAATGCCGCACAACCTGAAGGAATGCCGCACAGCTTGAGAAAATGCCTCACAGCCGGGAGGAATGCCGCACAACCTGAAGAATGCCGCACAGCCTGAGAAAATGCCTCACAGACGGGAGGAATGCCGCACAACCTGAAGGAATGCCGCACAGCCTGAGAAAATGCCTCACAGCCGGGAGGAATGCCGCAGAACCTGAAGGAATGCCTCACAGCCTGAGAAAATGTCTCACAGCCGGGAGGAATGCCGCACAACCTAAAGAAATGCCTCACAGACTTAAAAAATGCCTCATAGACGGGAGGAATGCCGCACAACCTGAAGGAATGCCGCACAGCCTGAGAAAATGCCTCACAGCCGGGAGGAATGCCACACAACCTTAAGGAATGCCTCACAGCCTGAGAAAATGCCTTACAGCCGGGAGGAATGCCGCACAACCTGAAGGAATGCCGCACAGCCTGAGAAAATGCCTCACAGCCAGGAGGAATGCCGCACAACCTGAAGGAATGCCGCATAGCCTGGGAAAATGCCTCACAGCCGGGAGGAATGCCGCACAACCTGAAGAAATGCCTCACAGCCTGAGAAAATGCCTCACAGCCGGGAGGAATGCTGCACAACCTGAAGAAATGCTGCACAGCCTGAGAAAATGCCTCACAGCCGGGAAGAATGCCGCACAACCTGAAGGAATGCTGCACAGCCTGAGAAAATGCCTCACAGCCGGGAGGAATGCCGCACAACCTGAAGGAATGCCTCACAGCCTGAGAAAATGCCTCACAGCCGGGAGGAATGCCGCAGAACCTGAAGGAATGCCGCATAGCCTGGGAAAATGCTTCACAGCCGGGAGGAATGCCGCACAACCTAAAGGAATGCCTCACGCAAGCAGGCAGGCCAGCATCTCCAGGCTGGTGCGCAAGCTGCGTAGTAGCTCCATGTTGGCGTCGGAGCTTAGTTGGCAGCATGTCCAGGCTCCATACTGGTGCGCAAGTAATCTTGCCAGCAGTACTAGTCTGGCGTACAAGCAAGCAGACATGCAGCTCCAGGCTGTGGCATAACCTGGGCAGAAGGTCTATGCTGGCGTGGAAGGTTGGCAGCACGTCCAGGCTGAAGCGGAAGCAAGCTGTCCAGCAACTTCATTCTGGTGCGCAAGCTGGGCAGCAAGTCCATGCTGGGGCGGAAGCTCGGCAACAAGTCTAGGCTGGTGCGCAAGCAAGCTGGCCAGCAGTACTAGGCTGGTGCGCAAGCAAGCTGGCCAGCAGTACTAGGATGGTGCGCAAGTTATGCAGCAGGTCCATGTGGTCGCGAAAGCTTGGCATCAGGTCCAGATTGACGCGAAAGCAATTTAGCCAGCAGCTCAAGTAATCCAACTGTAGTGAAGGCATATGACATCCGCCATCGTTGAATACCCTGAAATATGTATAAATCACGACGTTATACTTCGAAACAAGGCAAAGCCAGCGAACGCGCAAACTGTAGGGGCGAAGACGGAAAGATTGGGCATTCCGCCACTCGGCTACTCGGCTGTTGTTTTTTCGCTGTTGAAAGAGCGCTCTAAGGTACAGCACAGTTATCGACAGCGAACGCAATTTTCAACAGTGGAAATCAGTAATTGACAGCGCGCTGTAGATTTCAACAGTTCGCGAAAGTAGGATAGGGACACAGCGGTTTTATGAGTCGGACCCCTCTATATACCGGTATACCCTTCACACGGGACTTGCGACAAAGGAGCCCACTTATTGCGGTGCGTAACCAGGGTTTCGTCTGTGGTTACGCCGAAAGCAACTTGCAGTAATTGCGGTGCAATCTGGGCGGTCCTGGTAAATTGCGCGCAAATTGCACCGTCACCGCAAACCGTAATTTCACAAACCGTAAGGAAGCACAGCACTGATGACGGGAAACCGTCCCGACACGGTTGATGCTTCGGTCCTATGTTCCTGCACACCTGCAGCAATTTAGATCGGGGCCAGAGATGACATGCACGGAAATTCATCGTACGATTTGTGTTGCAGTATGGTCTCGTGGTCAGGCTATCCTAGGATTCTGCCGGGATTCTGCATGACGGAACACCGTCCCGAACTCCCGATACAGTTGACGCCTCGGTTGTGCGTTACAGCTGGGCTTGTCACATATCAAAAGACGCCTCTCGACGACTTATTCACATACACCCTTCGAAACCTAAAGGTTCCTACAAGGATAGCAAACAACGGCTTGCATGGTCCAATTCGCATCTATGCGAACGCGCGTTGGGAATGTACACTCTTCTTATTCGTTTACCGATTCCATGTCGCATCCGTATACTCTGCCTTAGGGCCCGTTCACACTTGATGTCGAATCGCGTCATGGGGTAACTCGAATCGGGGACGAGGTAACTCGAGTCGCAGGACCCAGGGGTGTTCCAAAGGGGTTTATACATGTCAATTCAGACATAAATGAAATGGGAAGCATGTGCTGTGTCGGGTCGATTCGAGTTACCTCGACCCCGACTAGAGTCACCCCGCAACCCAACTCAGTAGGAATTTGAATTTGGGTAGGGGGGGGGTGAGTCGGGTGGATCGCACAAATGAAATCGGCCTTGCAAGCGTGATTTTCTAGAGCGATCAAGTGATTTGCTGCACCTATGTTGTCTTATACGCCTATTCGGATATGATTGCATCTCAAGAAACGCTGCAGAGGCCATGGGGGCGAACCCAACCGGACCCCTGGGGCGACGTAGGCATCGCGACTCAGAACGACTCTCAGCCCAGACTGGTCGTTCTTATCTCTGATCTTATACCCTCTAAAACTTTCCGAGACAGAGCCAAGCAAATTACTCTACCCTCGATAATGCATGGGGCCGTGTTCATGGCTGCGTCCTTAGAGAAGAGTAGAAGACATGTACTGGGCAGCATCCAGGCTAGCCATGCAGCATGCAGGAGCTGCAAACTCAGCAACAATGGCGAGTATTTGCAAGGGATTGTCGCGGGGGCTGCTGTCCCTTGGGGGCATGCTCCTGGCTTTTTAGGAGATGCTCATGAATGAGTGCATGGCCGGTCCTTATTTTCATGGGAGTGGCCTATTGGTCATGCCATGGTCTGTGGAACAAGTGCACATGGGCGCTGCATGCTGCTTGAGTAGAAGGATTTGTAGAATAGGTGCGCACCAACGTCGAGGTTTGCGTGCATGAGAACAGGGATTTCTGGCATAGATAGGTGCAAACACATGATGCGCGCGCATCAATTATGCGTAATGCTGTATGAGTGTGAGGATTTGTGTTACGGTGCATGTGACCCCTCTCAAGCCTAGTATAAACGTCGCGTGTTGCATGCAATATTGCAATTAGCCATGTGCCAACTGCCAAAGCAGGTTTCGCACTCTTTTACTCCTTGGGCAATGGCGGCTGCGTCCAGTACGAGGTGCTGCAAAAAGCAAGATGTTTTTGTATCTGGCTCAATCTATCAGCAAGGTCAACGAACACTGCCCTTGCATTGGTCCCTAGCTAGCCTGGACTCCTGGAGGGCTCTGGGCCTCTGAGCCAGAGGGCGGAACAGACTAGAGGACATCGCAGCGAGACTTCAGAAGTCGAATACAATGATCAAATTAGTGCTTGAAGCACTTGAAAAGAAGATTCGACATGTTGGATTGCGGAATCAGTGTGAACGCAAAAGTGAGTGCGATTCGAATCGAGCCCTAAGAGGCGATTCACACCGGCCAACTGAAAGTCACTTTCGCACGAACTGAACCCCTGCCACTTCGCGATCCCAACCCCGACGTTTGGACGGCCGATTCACACCAGATAAATTCCCAAAGGCGACGAAAGTCGAATCGTGTTTCCTTCAACATGCTCGTCCGCTTGATTGACCGCTGCCATTGATGTTTCTTACCCTTATGAATCTACATCGAACAACGGTGATTGCTGTCATAGCCTGGGCAGTAATTTCCGAAGTGCTTGACATCACAGATGTGCCAGGCAGGGTAGCATGGGCTTTCAAGCTTCAAGCTGCCTCTTCTCATTCGATTTCGCCTTTTTGGACTTAAGCCGAAGGCGTTTTTCAGGGGGCGAAGAACCCATACAATTGGCTGCACGCGATAGCAGGCGGCGGACGGGGCGAAGGAACATAGAAGCAATTAAAGGTGCCCGTCGGAAATGGCCAGCACGAACTGAAAGTTGCGAAAGTGATTGACGCGAACTGAAAGTGGGGTCTAGACCCCACTTTCAGTTCGTGCGCGAAAGGTGCCCAACCCCCGGTTGGCCGACCTGAACTGAACTGAAATTCGCGCGAAAGGTGACGAAAGTGGCGAAAGTGCCCCGGTGTGAATCGCCTCTAAGGCTGTGTTTCCATTGGAGTTTGGGGTGAGCAGTCGGGCAGGTCGGTTTTGTTCGGTCCGCGCCAAGGTTTTAGCCCGAGGTGGAGACCACCACAGGATAATCCGGCCTTCGTTTCCATTGCATGTCCGGGGTGGCTGATTCGCGTTCAAGAACCTTCGCAGGCTAAGAACTTCGAAATGTCGCAGCATTCCTTGGTAGTTGTTGGGTCGCGTTTGTTGCGCCGCTGCAAAACGAATCGCGCTATCGGCTTGTCCATGCATAGCAGCATTGGGCGCAGCTGGCAACGCTCTTTTGAAATTTCTGCACCTGTGTAATTTGACCACGTAGATCAAAGCAACCAGTGGTGCTTACATATAATATTGCTTTATTTTGATTCGGTCGCGCATGCTGCAACGCAACGACGGGGTAGAAAATCGTCATCACGTGGCCTTCCGTGGGCCGGGACAGCCAGTCGACTTCTACTGAAACAACACAGACTTTATCAGCTGTTTAAATGAAGGAGAATGAGCACAGGGCTCGAAAAACAAGACAGTGAAGTATTGTCCATCTGGCGTTTGGGGTGGATGTCACCCAAACTCACTTCAGGTCTCGAACCCGAAGTGGATTTGGGTAAGTTTGGGCAGAAGCGTCTGGGAAACCAACCGTCGACTGTATTAAATCCGGTCGTGTTTCGACGTCCAATGGAAACGTTTTCGTCGGGGTGGCACAGCTGGCGCCTAGCTGGCAGCCCACCCCGACGTCAAAACAGCCAATGGAAACACAGCTTAACTCGGTTCGACCCCAACCCAGATTTCGCTCCGTAGTGTGAACGGGCCCTTAGGTGGCCTCTGGGCGACCACCAGTCCACCACAGTCCACAGGGCCGCTGAGAAACCTCCATCAGTCCGCCAACGGGCCGATGGGGGCGACCACTCCACCACTGGGCCAAGGAACACTACTTGTTCACCGCTAAGTTATGATGACCAATCCTTACATGCTTAAACCGACCTACGTCCAAGCAGCTAGGCTCGCTGTGTCCGGGCTAAGCGTTGCGCTAGCATATTCGCTGCGGAAGTTCAGAAAACAAATTTATTAAGGTGCTATGACTTCAGGAATATGACTTATTCGGTCATTCCTGATCGCTGCTGTTGCGACTCGAATTCCCAGCTATACACCTGGGAATCGGTCGATAAATAAAGACAAGTACCCCCTGGGCTACTTATTACCTAACTAGTATTCAATACTGTTGACAAGAGTGCCTTATGGATCGACCCTTCCGAAGGTGACTGTAGCAGTAGTTGGGAGATGTGGTACTCTGGACGACACGGTACATACGATGATCTCTGGTGAGAAGTCGCTGGTGGCGATCTTCAGATGGGGAGGTGGCCTTAACTATCAGGGAGCCGACTTGTAGCCTCAGGACTGGCTGTAGATGAAGTGGTTTATGGATTTGGTGGTGGTAAACCAGCTATAAGGCTGGAGAATGCCTGATAAGCGCCGAAATATCCGGTGACTGGTGCTTATTAGTGCACTTGAGATGAGTCGATCTATGTCGCCCTCAGAGAAGATGTAACGTTTATGGGCGAGCGGTTAGAAGTGCAATAATCGAGTAGTGATATGCTATCTCGATTAGGGTGAGCAGTGTATGTGTTGGCTCAAATTATAGTGAGCAGTTAGAAGTGCTGGACTCAAAAGTAGTGTTCTCGGAAAGCTAAAGAGTGTATTCAGGAGTTCAAGTAAGAAAGAAATAGAGGCTGCAGAAAGTAAGAAAGAAAACGCCTGAGCGTGGCTTGATGAGGAATAAGGGATTTTAAATGCCGCACGCAGAAACTAATGCAGCCACAAAGTAGATGGCAAAAGTGTGAATTCACACGTCTCTGGCATTCAGAGAATACACACAAGTGTATCTGCAACAGCAATTCCGTACACAGAGTTCAACTGCAGGAAATCTTCATCAAGGAAATGATCTTTCAGTAATACGCGCGGTGCGCTACCTCAGCATGACAGCTGCAGACGCCTCCCCCCCAACAGCACTCAGCAAGAATTCAAGAAAGGCAGTGTCCTTGTTGGAAGCAATAAACTTCAACGGAACAGAGGGTGACGTGTAAGCCCCCTGCCTCGGCTTGCTTAGGGGAGGGGGCCATTGTGGGGCCCAACATGCAACAAACAGCATAGCATGTTGGCGGCATGCAACAAACAGCATGGCATGTTGGCGACATGCAGTGTGCTCTACCTCTTTAAACTGACCGCTTGCATGCACAACACATGACTTAACACGTGGCCCAACAAAAAACCAGTGGGTGGGAAGCCATGGGGGCCGGACCATAAAACCAGGGGTGGGAAGCCCTGGGGGCCGGACCATAAAACTCACACACAATATCCAGTCTACAGCCTGCAGCTTAACAGCTGAAAGTGAGACAAAGCCTACAACACGACTATGACACTATGGTTGCGTGCCTGCGTGAAGTTTTTGTTAAGTTTTTACAGTCCAGCGGAGCATCACATTTGATGCATGGTACAGGTGCCCGCAGACCGGTACGAGCACAAAATAAACTAGGACAGTGAGCGAAAAAACAGAGACACCCCTGGGCAAGCAACCAACACACAGCCGCAAACAAGTGGCGTGGGAATGAACCGCATGGTGCAGACGATACGCCCCAATTATGGGAAATGACGTGGGTGCAAAAGAGTTTAGTTAAGCACTGCCTCTCGCACCGCCAACGAAATTAGAAAGGAGACTACATGCTTGGCAACGTTTTGAGATGATTCTCTCTTTTTCATCATGCGCTGAAAGAAAAAGCACCCCAATTTCCTCCAAATGTATAAGCACAGAACCCAGCATTAAGCTTTTTCCCCTCTCCATTCATTGACCGATGCATCGCACCATCCTCATCCGAAAAGAAATCTGGGAATCAAGGTTAACTCGAGGCGAATGTCTGCATAAAACGGGCAGCCATTCATGTGAAACCCATGCTCCCTAGATTCAAGATCGCAGCATTTGAAAAACTGTAACTGCAAGGCATGAAAGGCTTGTCAAAACGCCCTGTCTCAACATTCAGCCAATGAGAGCCAATCCGATAATAGGCTACAGCAAAAATGCTTTCGGGAAGGTCGTCTTTGAATCTCCTATGCCTAGAGATTCGTTAGACATCACGTATTTCTTACTTCTTACTTTTGGGCCAATTGAAACTGAACCAGAACGTCTCTTTCATATCACGCTGGACCTGGAACCATGTCGAGAAAGTAAAAAAAAATAGACGGCACAGGCTAGCCAGGACCGCTCCAGAGTTGCTCCAGGCCAACAGCAAAGAGCAGGCGTCCAAAGACTAAGCATGCTGAAATTAGGCATCACAGGCCAGCCAGGACCGCTCCTGACTTGCTCCAGGCCAACAGCAAAGAGCAGGCGTCCAAAGACTAAGCATGCTGTAATTAGGCATCACAGGCCAGCCAGAACCGCTACTGAGGCCACCACTGCGTCCGGACCCTCTCCTACTAAGCTCGCCGCCTCCGCATCCTGCAAACAGAAAGGGGGGACGGGAAGTCGGTGTGTTCTGCACGAGAGGGTAAGAAGGGGCAGCAGGAGGCACGCCGCCTCCACCTCCTGCACACAACAAAGAGGGGTCGAGAACACAGGGGTCTCAATTCAGCAACAGAGTCAAAACCCGAAACAGGGGGGTCGGAAAGGATGTTGCACAAGAGTGGGCAAAAATTGTGCAAGAGTAAGCAAGAGTGGTTAAGAGTGGGCAAGAGGGAGCAGGACAAAGAGGGCTCGCCACCTCGGCATCACACAAACATACACAGGGGATGGGGGTCTCGGCAAGCGGGGGTAACAGGAGGCAGGAGGCTGGCCATCTCCACATCCTCCAAACAGGTACAGGGGAAAAAAGTTCCGGCAAGAACCTGGAGTGGAATGAGAGCTAGGCAGCATAAGGGAGAGAGAGACCGCATCCTTCAAGTGAAAGAGGGGTTGAGGGCATGCGGGGCCTTACTCAGCAACCTCGCTCAACCCCCTCACCCCCCCCCCTCCTCAAACAACCTCACTCACCCCCTCACCCCCCCCACCCCACCCCTCATCCCCCCCCACCCTCACTCCACCCTCCCCTGACCCCCCCCCCCGCCCCCTCACCCGTACCCCGCAACCCCACCCCCACATAACCTCAACCCAGAAACCCACCCCCCCTCCCTCCCCCCTCGTCATCCAATCTCGACCCCCTCAGCCCTACCCACCCTCAACCCCCTCTCATCAGCCCCCCTCGACCCCCCACCCTCCCCCTTCGTCAGGCCCCCTCAGCCCCCCTATGCCCTACCCGCAAGGACGCGACCCCAGTGAGTGTGAGCACCGTGTACAGGCCGCCCGCTCGCCCCATGGCCACATCCGTGTCAAGCCTGCACAGCGAAACAGCCCCACAGGTTGAGATTTTACTGTCGAAATACAAACTCGCAGGATGGTAATGATTGTACATGACATTTCTGCATTCAGGAGAGGGACAAGAGGAAACGTGACCTATTGCCACTCACCTATCCTTGATCATGCATGCCCGGCCCGGACGCAGTCCAAACTGCTGCTCGAGGTGCTCCAGCAGTTACACCCTGGCCTACCTATCATTTAACCCTCAAACCTAGCAGTTACACCCTGGCACCTAGCAGTTACAGTCTGTTACACCCTGGTACCTAGCAGTTACACCCTGGTACCTTGAACCCTGAACCCAGCCCCCACCTCGCACCTGTCACCGATCATGCATGCCCGGCCCGGACGCAGTCCGAACTGCTGCTCGAGGTGCTCCAGCAGTTACACCCTGGCCTACCTATCATTTAACCCTCAAACCTAGCAGTTACACCCTGGCACCTAGCAGTTACAGTCTGTTACACCCTGGTACCTAGCAGTTACACCCTGGTACCTAGCAGTTACACCCTGGTACCTAGCAGTTACAGTCTGTTACACCCTGGTACCTAGCAGTTACACCCTGGTACCTAGCAGTTACAGTCTGTTACACCCTGGTACCTAGCAGTTACACCCTGGTACCTAGCAGTTACAGTCTGTTACACCCTTGTACCTAGCAGTTACACCCTTGGACATAGCAGTTACACCCTGGTACCTAGCAGTTACAGTCTGTTACACCCTGGTACCTAGCAGTTACAGTCTGTTACACCCTGGTACCTAGCAGTTACACCCTGGTACCTAGCAGTTACACCCTGGTACCTTGAACCCTGAACCCAGCCCCCACCTCGCACCTGTCACCGATCATGCATGCTCGGTCAGGACGCAGTCCGAACTGATGCTCGAGGTGCCCCAGCAGCCATGGCCCCTCCTTGCCGGCGACCATCGGCGGTACGCCCGAGGCGACCTGCACGGCCGCCACCAGGCCTCCGGTGCCAGGCATCATGCGGGCAGCGCCGCTGCCGGAGGTAGGCGGGCCCAGGCTGTCCGCGTTGTCTGTGTTGGTGGCCACAAAGAGGCAACCAGGGATCTCCCTGGAATAAATCAAGTGAACGAATTAATGGATATTAGCTGAAGCGAATTCATGAACATGAAGTGAAACGGATTAATGGACATTAGCTGAAACGAATTAATGAACATAAGATATATGCACAAGGGGCTCGGATCAAGGAAGCCGCACAATATTGGCCGGAGCATGGGTCACGGCTATAGTGGGGTGTCCGTGTTGGTGGGCACAAAGAGGCAGCAAGGGGTCTCCCTGAAATAAAAGATATTAATAAATAGGTAAATAAATAAATACCGATAATACCGGTAGGAATGAATGGAAATCTTTGGTCCTGAATCTTATGACCGCGCCACACACCCCCATGCCACGCCCTTACATCTCGCCAGTCGCCACACCATGCCCTCTCTCCATCACGCCTGTCCACACCTCCCCACATCCCCCCACACCTTAGGCAAACCGAGGCATAGACGAGACGGGAGTAGTTGAACAGTGGATCCCACCCCACCACCACGGCCCCAATGTCTGGGTCAACCTGCGTGAGGCGAAGGTGAGGCGAAGGCAAGGCGAAGGTGATCAGCTACAATTCAGCTACAGTTCAGCACATCCCAGGTACCACCCCACCACCACAGCCCCAATGTCTGGGTCAACCTGCGTGAGGCCAAGGTGAGGCCAAGGTGATCAGCTACAATTCAGCTCCAGTTCAGCTCCAGTTCAGCTACAATTTAGCTCCATTTCAGCCACCTCCTAAATCCCACCCCGCCACCACGGCCCCGATTTCACCCATCCGTCGTACCCGCAGAGCCAGCATGGCGTCGGTGTCCCCCAGGTGGGGCAAGCCCTCGCTCGACTCTCCGCCCACAAAGGGGATGCCGAAGTGTCGCAGCTCCTCCTCGACCCCGCGATTACCGATCAGGAAAACCTGCAGGGTTAAGGGTTAAGGGTTTTAGGTTCCACCCTAAACCCTAATCATGCACAGGGATCATGATTTTAGGAGGGGGCGTAAGGATAAGGATTCAGGGTTTAAGGCTAATGATGAAGGGTTCAGGATTCAGGGCTAAGGGTTACAGATTTGTGGTTTAGGATGCAGGGTTGATGATTTTAGGTTAAGGAGGGTTCACAAGGCATTCCAGTGTAATAGGGTTCATCTTTTGAAGGTTGATATCAGCGTTCTACCAGTCCAGCTGACGTGCCCCGCGCACCCTCTTTTAGAAGCCGATGGATGCCAGGTAGAGGGTTGAGGGTTATGCTCAGCGTGTTATGAGTCCTGTTGCAGTGCACCTACTTGTACCTACGTGTACCTACTTAAAAAAGCCGATGGATGCGAGGTTGAGGGTTTAAAGTTTAGGGTTACGGTAACCTATGCATTCTAAGAGTCCTGTCGCTGTGCCACGCGCACCTTCTTTGAGAAGCTGATGGATGCCAGGTCGAGGGTTTTGGGTATAGGGTTTAGCAAAGCGACCTATGAGTCATGTTGCTGTGCCATGCGTACCTTCTTTGTGAAGCCGATGGATGCGAGGTACGCTGCCGCAGCATAGGATGATGACACGACATCATCAGCAGATACGCCTGTGGTCAGAGTGTGAGGTTCGGGTATAAGGATACAAAATTAAGGGCTGTCGGCTCAGGCCATTTCCCGTGGCAAAAACTCTTTGCCCAGGTCAGACCCTGCCAACACAGCGGTCCTCCTGATTTGTGATTCCTTCCCTCTCACACATGTTCACACCCCTGAATATACCCCCAGACATACCCCGGTCACACCCCTGGTCACACACACAGTCACACCACCCCGCTCCACTCATACAGTCACACCACCCCGCGCCACACCCTGGTCACACACACAGTCACACCCCTGGTCACACATACAGTCATACCCTGGTCACACACACAGTAACACCCCTGGTCACACACACAGTCTCACCCCTGGTCACACACAGTCACACCCTGGTCACACACACAGTAACACCCCTGGTCACACACACAGTCACACCCCTGGTCACACATAGTCACACCCTGCGGCACACCCTGGTCCCACCCCACCTTCAATGCCAAGGGCTGCAAAGCGCTTTACGTAGGCGGCACGTGACTTGGATGCGTTGTTGGTCACAAAGAGGAGGCGCTTGCCGCGGCTTCGTAGCTCGCCGAGAGCCTGGATGAGGGAGTTAGTGGGGTGGAGGGAATGGGGTAAATGAGAGGGGGGATGGGGAGGGAATGGGGAGGAAGTGGGGAGGAAATGGGGAGGAAATGAGGGAGGGAATGGGAGGACAGAAAATTGGTCGGAGGTCAAATCAAGGATTACAATATCTTTGAGCATGCCCCGTGGCTTTGGAGGTCTTTGAGGGCATTTTGACGGAGACAGAAGTGTGGAGAAGAGTTAGGGACACTGTTGGTGAGGAGGGAATGGATTCAAAATGAAAAGGGGGGAATATGGCGGAATCATGTAATAGCGCATGGCTTGGGCAGCAAGCATGCAGGGGGAAAGTCGTGCAGAATTGCTAATAAGTAAGCGTGCATGCTTTGCTTTTTCGCACCTCGGCCACGGCTGGGATGAGGTGGCTGCCCTCCATGGCACACAAGCATGCAGCCATGCAGCGGGCGTGCATGGGCAGGATGCATGGCTATACGTGCCCCACCTCGGCCGCGCCTGGGATGAGTTGGCTACCCTTCCACAGCACCCCGTCGCAGTCGAAGAGCAGCGTGTCCACCTGGTCCAGGAAGGCGCGCGAGTTGGATCGGTCGAGCGTCTGCATTGCCCGCAACGTCTGATGGCTTCCTGACGAGAGGGCGACAGAAGCTGATGTGGCACTTCGAATTCGAACCCAACCGATTTTGTTCGGAAATGCTGTCCTGCTCAGCATTTGCACTGTCCGCGACGCCTGATGGATTCCTGATGGAGAGGTGACAGGCGCAGATGTTCGCAATGTATGTCCCCTTCGACCAGAGAGCCTTCGACACAGGCTATCGTATATCACTTTTCTTTTGACTTTACAAGGTGTGAGGCCGGCCGCCAACCCTAGAAAACCTGAGACGCGGACATACACAAAAAACAGTCCGGGTGCGCATAGGGCCCTCGTCGGCAGCTGAGAGAAGGCGAGCAGGAACAGGAAAGGCACACGACCAACAAGCACTCACACGGCCGCAATAACTCATGCGTAGAAAGTAAGATTAAGGCCTTTAAAAAACTGGAACCCCGCCAAGACACCCCTCTATCTAGCTAAAGCACGCCACCCACCAGAATTCCACCCGAAAGCGGCTGCACACGTCACCACCAAACCCGAAAAGGGGATCCAACCTACAGAAGGAGACAAGAGCTGACAGGAAACCAGGAAAGGAGAAGCCTGGACACTAAGAGGGCAAAGGGCTGAGGAGTCCCTAAGGCATAACCCCCCACCCTCAAAGACACAACTCACATACCAGCAGCCAGCCATAAGGCCCAAACTACCCCAAGGCCCGCACAACACGAAAAAAGAATCGCGAACAGGACAAGCATAACCGAAACCCGGGACTATGTCACAGAGGGGGCAAGAGGGGGCACAGTCACCCAAATCACCCCTCGTACATGGCACATCTTGGTCGGTCTCGCCGTTCAGTCCAGCTCCCACCTATCGCGCTCCAGAACTCAGGTCTTCAGTGCAATGACTTCATGACTTGCAAGCCTATGTAAATCCAACGCTCGCCCACATGGGCCAATCATTCGACGAGGTATTCTGCCAGAGGGGCATCGACCAGGGCCATCAGACCACCATGTCTGGACATGCATGGCGAGACAGACGCAAACACAGCTGATGGGGTGAAGTTCTGGACCCCATAACCTATTTTGAAGTTTTGAGAGACCATGTTCAGTTGCTCACTGATTTCTCTTGAGGTTGCATACACACAGCCATGCTCACCAGCCACCAGCCCTAAACCCCACAGCCAATGAAGTTCTGGTCCCCGTACCGGTATTGCACATTCGATTCTTTTTGAGAATATGCGTACCATGTATGATTGCCACGCTTTATTTTTCTGATTTCTGATTATTCTGAATTTTGATTTCTATTGTGGTATACAGCCATGCTCATTGGAAGACCTCGTCTGGTCAAGTTCTGGATGGACATCTGGTCCACATCATCACTGTGGTGGTGATCTTGTTGATCAAACAAAGTTCAAGAAAAAGTGCTACAACTGTGAACCAACCAGGTTTGTACAAACCGGCCGCTCGCGCTCGCGTTCGCGCTATGGGGTTTGCGTAGAGTTCGGCTGCTGTCAGAGGGTTTGCGTAGAGTTCCGCATTCAATAAATAACGTGCTGTTACTGTGTCACACGAACGCACCGGAAGGGCACGTGCATGCGGGCGAATGCCTTCGACCATAGCATCCAATGAGTCCAGTAATGCAAGGTTCAATGCTCCAAAATCGGGATCTTTGGAGTTTCCCCAAGTTTACGAAATTGTACGGCACACGCACGCGCGGCTGAGAAGTGCAGCAGGCGGGTCCGATATGACCCTCATTTCTACAGTCACTGCGACAGTAGCGAACTAGCCGCGTTTTTCACTTTGCCAGCACCTGCAAAAGCTGCATTAGCCTTATCTCACGCCGCGCCCTCATTCTCAGCCGCGTCATTCTCCTCCGACTGAGTGCCTCGTCAATTTAAGGCAAGCAGCCCCAGAGCAGCACAACACTCACCATGCCTTCCAAGGCGAAGGCGAAGAAGGATGGCCCCGCTAAGTTTGCGGATGAGGAGAATCTCGCCCGGGCTGAAACCGAGGTGCTGTCCCTACAACGCCTGCTAGAGCTGCGCAGTTTTGAGGTGAGGGGATGGGAGCATGCAATTATGCAGCGGGCTGGTAGCATGACTGGCATGGGTACCGTAGTTGTGCGGCCAGACCAGCAACTTCAGTGGCTGCAGGAACCAAGGTGTTCGAATTTCGGTACCAGCTGCAGTGCCACTAAGTAGGCCATGCTATTGGCATGCATCTTGTACAAGATGTCCTGGTGGCAGTGCAACATGTAGCAATAATTCGGTATTCACACCTGGTGCTGCCCCTGCAACATCTGCCGGAGTGACGGAGCTCAGGAATTTGGAGGTGAGAGGATGGAGGCAACAGGTCAATGGCATCAATAATGACAGGTAGTAGTAGAAGTAGTAGAAGCTGGAACGAAGGTACTGCCTCAGTATCTCCCACCGGAATTCCAAAGTTACCAGGTGAGAGCAGCGCGCCGGCAGCCGTGTGCTGGTTGGACTTCTGACTGGCTGTCATGGGCTTGGAAGGCTCTGACACTAGTGCGAGATGCAACAAGGCAGCAACAGCGGGCAGCCAGAATCTCTTGTGGAGCAGCAGCAGGCCGGTAGAAGTATGCACCGCGCTCACGCAGCATGGCCCTGAATGACATATGTAGTAAGCGCCTAAGCGGATGTGGCCCGCAACCAGATCGGCACGTGACCAGCAGCATGGCAGCTGGCAAGCAGCTGGCTGTTGTGCAGCAGTCATTGAGTAGAAGCAGAAGCTCATCAGTCAGAGCAGCAGAAGCAGCAGCGGTAGTGAGCAAAACATTAGTGGCAGCAGAGGCATTAGTGGCAGAAGCGGCAACAGAGGCCACGGCTCGGGTTACTAGAGCGGCTGGAGGTCCTGGGGCGACTGCTGGGGCAACCAGGGGTAGAGGAGAGAGGGGCGGTGCCGAGGTCCATGGGCGATTATCATGGGAGGGTTATAACATGGGTTGTATGGTGTGAGACGAAGAAGGGAGACAGTTGCTCATGACAGCATCGTCGAATGAAGTGGTAGGCAAAGTGCCTAACGGCCTACCAGGTCATTAGCCACCACTGGGCCAATGTGGACCCAACCTGGACTGACCTGTGGCTGCTGGCCCATTCAGTAGGGCTTCCTGCTCCAAGAGGCCCTTATGGCTGTAGAACACGATGTGGCTGGTTCTTGCCGTATAATGCTACCTTGGCTTCGGGCTGAGGCGCCCTAAAAACCAAGATATCACGACATGGGATGGGTTAAGCCAGATTGTGCTCACATGATTTAAACGACGCTGATGTGGTTTTCGGAACTCTTGTGCAGGCGCTCGAGGCGCGACGGTCTGAGCGGCTGTGGCGCAATCGCAGCGAAGCCTTCTCATCAGCGCTGGGGCAGCAGAGGGAGGACACGCTGGACATAACCAGTGACATGGTGAGAGCGGTGGAAAGAGCTGAATCGCAGCTGGATTGTAGCTGAAGAGTAGCTGAATTGTGGCTGGATTTTAGCTGAAGGACCTACTCTTCAGTGCTGTGGTGGCAGCAGAGGACGCGCTGGACATCACCTGTGACATGGTGAGAGCAGGGGGCAGAAGCTAAATCACAGCTGGATTGTAGCTGAACTGTAGCTGATCTATAGCTGAATCACAGATGAATGGAAGCTGAATTGCCTGAATCGTGGCTGAATCGTAGCTTAGGGACCAGCTCTTCAGTGCTGTGGTGGAAAGTGTTTTCAGGGTTTTTTTCGGCTTTTGATTTTAGCGGCCTAAGATGAGGCAGTACAAGAGCATGCAACAGCTGTGCCCAGATGAGGCAGTACAAGGGCGTGCAACAGCTGTGCCCAGATGAGGCAGTACAAGGGCGTGCAACAGCTGTGCCCAAACTGTCCATGCAAAAGCCGCTGTCCGAGCGATTGGCCAACCACGCCTAAACTAATTCGGATCATTTTACAGTTTCTGGATTATATTTTAACTGTGTTCCACTTTATGTGTCTCAAGTGCGGCAGTACAACAACAGGCAGAAACAACTGTCCCAAGCGAGTGGCCGACCACGCCCAAATTTGAAATGTTCTACAGCATTTTCCAACTGTCTTCGAATCGTGTTTGAATTCGTGTGTTGCAGGTGCGGCAGTACAAGGCCAAGCAGGAACAGCTTTCAAAGCGGTTGGCCGACCTCCAATCACAGAACAAGGCGCTGAAGGAGACTCTGAGCACAAAAGACGAGGAGATCTCAAAGCTGCAGGTACGTGTGGGGCTGGTGGCGGTTGGTCGGTTGGAGTTGGTTGGGGTACAAGGGGGTCTCAAAGCTGCAGGTATGTGTGGTGGCACTTGGGCGGTTGGAGGCGGTAGGGGGCCGAGTAAATCTCAAAGCTGCAGGTATGTGTGGTGGCACTTGGGCGGTTGGAGGCGGTAGGGGGCCGAGTAAATCTCAAAGCTGCAGGTAAGTGTGGGGCTGGTGCAGTTGGGCGGTTGGACGCGGTTGGGGGGCCGAGGATATCTTAAAGCTGCAGGTATGTGGGGGGCTGGTGGCTGTTGGGCAGTTGGAGGTGGATGGGTGGACGAGGAGATCTCAAACCTTCAGGTGTGTGGGGGGCTGGTGGCATGTGAGCGATTGGCGGCGGTTGGGGGGTGAGGAGATCTCAAAGCTGCAGGTAAGTGTGGGGCTGGTGGCTGTTGGGCGGTTTGAGGCGGTTGGGGGCCGAGAAAATCTCAAAGCTACAGGTCTGTGTGGGGCTGGTGCAGTTGGGCGGTTGGAGGCGGTTGGGGGGCGAGGAGATCTCAAAGCTGCAGGTAAGTGTGGGGCTGGTGGCAGTTCAGCGATTGGCGGCGGTTGGGGGATGAGGAAATCTCAAAGCTGCAAGTATGTGTGGGGGTGGGGGTGGTTGGGCGGTTGGAGGTGGTTGGGGGACGAGGGGGTCTCAAAGCTGCAGGTGTGTGGGGGGCTGGTGGCGGTTGGGCGGTTGGAGGCGGTTGGGGGGCCAGGAGATCTTAAAGCTGCAGGTATGTGTGGGGATGGTGGCAGTTGGACGGTAGAAGGTGTGTGGGGAACGAGGGGATCTTAAAGGTGCAGGTGTGTGGGGGACTGGTGGCCGTTTTGGGCATTTGGAGGTGGATTGGGGGACGAGGAGATCTCAACTTAGCTGCAAGTGTGGAGGGGGCTGGTAGCAATTGGGCGGTTGGAGGTGGTTGGGGGACGAGGAGATCTCAAATCTGCAGGTATGTGCGGGAATGGTGGTGGTTGGGCGGTTTGTGGCTCTTGGGGGGCAAGGAGACCTCAAACTCGACAAGCTGCAGATAGGAGTGAGGCTGGTGGTGGGGGTCCCCTGACCCCTGGGTTTAGGGTCGAGGTTTAGGACTTTGGACAGTGCGGAAGAATCAATGTATTATACATACATGCGACAAGGTTCATATCCTTAAAGGCTTAAAGGCACCATTTGCGCACCCGGTTAGGGTGGAAAGCTTAATTCAACTCCGCGCACCGCTGATTTTTTTATTAATTATTAGCGCGCAGCATGTCCGCGCACCCCAATAATTATGTAAGTACGAGCGGAGTCAAAGTGGTTCTACGGTATGTTACCTTTATCACAATTTCGGAAATGGTGGCCTATTTTGTGCAATATTGAGCCCCAAGAATTAAATTTGGGTCCCCAGGCGGTAAGTGCGCATTTCTTCAGCTCAGGCAGAGCACTGAACTGGCCTGCACTCTGTGGTGAAGTGACGCGTGACCCTGGGTGTGACTGTGTGACCAGGTGTGAACATATGTCACCCTGGTGTGACTGTGCGTGTGACCAGGTGTGAACATATGTGCCCCTGGCATGACTGTGTGGCCAGGTGTGAACATATGCAGCCCTGAGTGTGACTATGTGACCAGGTGTGAACATTTGTGACCATGGTCACAACTGTGTGAATGTACGATCGTTGGTGTGAATGCGTTTGGTGACATTGACATGTGTGACATGCACGTGCACAGTAGTGTGACCATGTGGGATATGTGGGACCAGGTGAATAGTAATGTAATAGATTGTGACCATCTTTTGCTGGTGCAGGATGAGCAGGAGGCTACTCGCAAGGCACGTGAGTCGGAGGCAGCAAATTTCCATCGCAGGGTTGAGGACATGCAGCTTGAGTTCCAGCAGATGCTCCGGGACGCCCTGGGCAAGGTAAGCGTGGCGAGGTAGCGAGGGACATCTTTGCTTGGCATGGGATATGGAGAGCGAGGCTCTGCCACCTCTGCCGCAGGGTAGAGGACATGCAGCTTGAGTTCAGCAGATGCTCCGGGACGCCCTGGGCAAGGTGAGGCCAAAAGTGCAGGATTGGTAGAGGACATGCAGCTTTAGTTCCAGCAGATGCTCCGGGACGCCCTGGGCAAGGTAAGGTGGAAAGTGCAAGGTACGTGCGGCCCGCCCGGACAATCAGCGTAGGTAGCGAGGGAGTTCTCTGCTTGGCATGGGATACAGAGAGTGAGGCTCTGCCACCTCTGCCGCACCTCCTTGTTATACTTATTCAGCGCAAGGTAGAGGGCATGCAGCTTGAGTTTCAGCAGATCCTCCGGGACGCCCTGGGCAAGGTGATTTTTACGCCATCCCATAAATCCTGTCACTGGGTCAACAAAGCACACCCATAAGAGGAAACCACCGTGAGGAAGTTGCTTCTTTCTTTTTGCCTCATGGTAACGGCGCGGATGTGGCAAGGGCCCCAAGCTGCGTTGTTTCCTGAACCTCCATGCCCTAATAGGTCGTAGCATTCTTCCTTTCTTTCCGGGACGCCTTGGGCAAGGTGAGGCCAACAGTGCAAGATCGGTAGCGAGGGGTTTCTTTGCTTGGCATGTATAGGATATGGAGATCGAGGCTCTGCCATCTCTGCCGCACCTCCTTGTTATCCTCCGTCAGCAGAAGCAGTTATTACGGTTGTTGCTCATGTTGTTGCTTCTATTGCTGCTGTTTATGCCGTTGCTGCCGTTGTTGTTGTTGTTGCCGCTGTTGTTGCTGCCACAGCTGCTGCCGCTGCCGCCGCCTATGTTGCTTTTGTTGCCGCCAGTGCTATCCTTTATCCCTTTTTGCTCTGCCCTGTCCTTTCTGTTGCTTCGTAGATGCATGAGAGGCTAGCTCACAAGATGACGGACTAGCTTTCTCTCCGACGCACATACAACCGACGGTCACAATGGAACTTCTGGCGGCGCCTCATGCACGCTAGCTCAAAAGACGGCAGACTAGATCTCTCTCCGGTGCACAACATTGGCAACATTTGGCAACAATGAAACTTCTGGCGCCCCATGCACGCTAGCTCTTAAGACGTCAGACCAGCTTTCTCTCTGACGCACAATGGTAACAAGGGAAACCTTGGCGCCCCATGCACGCTAGCTCAAAAGACGTCAGCTTTTTCTCCGATGCACATACAGTGGCAACAACGGAAGCCCTGGCGCCCCATGTACGATAGCTCAAAAGACGGAAGACCGGCTTTCATGTTTGTGGCCAAAAATGGTAAGGAAGGTAGCCATGGCGCCCCATGCACGCTAGCTCTTAAGACGGAAGACCAACTTTCAAGTTGAATGCCAATGGTCACTGTCCGCGCACGTCTTTTGGCACAGAATGGCAACAATGGCCCTTTGGTCACGCCATGCTCGTGAGCTTTACAAAGACAGCAGGCAGGCTCACATGTTCACATATTTGGTGTTTGTGGTCATGTCTCTCTCTCACCTTATGCAAGGCGGACAATGGTAGCTATGCACAGCGTGAAAGCATATGGACGGCTCGTTTCTGTTGGTATGGTACTTGTCGAGTTGTCGGCGCTGTTTCCTTAACTCTCACTTCCCCCACGGGGCGTAGTTTTCTTCTTTTCTTCTTCTGGTACTTGTCGGGTATCCATGGATGGCAAACCACACACAACGACTGAAAAAAAACGTGGAGACCTGTACTGTATAGTTTAAGTGATGTGATAGCAGGGGCATGTCAGGCCCATGTCGTTGTTTTCTTTGGGCTTCTCTGCTGCACCAAGGGGTTTGTTCATGTGCCACTGGCTGGCTGGCCAGTGGCTGCATGCAGGCGTCCGTGTTGACCGAGGGGAGCACTGCGTTTTTGCATGCTGTCTCAGCTTACCTAGTGCCCGAGTTTCCATGTGCCTTCACATGGCTTCGGCCTAGGCTGCGCTGTTTCCTTAACTTTCACGTCTGTCTCCCATGGGGTGTAGCTCTTTTCCATCTTGGAGCAAGCTTGATGTGAATTTTTTATAAAATGTGATGCTCGGTTGGACTGTAAAAACTTCACAAGCTTAGTGTAATGTTGTACTGTTGTGTGCACCTTCTTTTTGGATGAATGGTGCCATCCTTCATCTTTGTGTGATGAAAAGGGTGATCATCTCGCAACTTCGCTTCACACACTGTATTTTCCCTATTTTTGTAGGCCGTGTTCGTCTCAAATCCCTTTGCACCCACCTCACTTTTCTGATTGGGTACAGTGGGGCTTATCGTCCGTATTAAAAACAAATTTGTTTGGGAGTTCCTTCCTTCTCCGGCCCGGCGGGCCTGCAGCTACACTTGGTAGGACACATCGGTTATACCGTTTGTCAACAGGTGCCTTAGCCATGCATTCTTTGGGCTACGTCCTGGATGGGTGCGTCAGTCATGCGCAACAGAGTTCCCTGACTTTTGAGTTTTTTGAAGGCTACTGTACTCTCTTTAGGGGCAAGGGTACGGTTTGCCTGTCCTTTTCGTGTTGTTCTTGGTGAACTTGCTTTCCTTTCTTTCCTCGTGTGCCTTCTCCCTTGACTTTCCTGGCTGACTTATGTTTGCCGACATGGCCGAGCTTTATCTAAGCAGGGCCCAGATAGAGGCGTAACGTCATGAACGGAGCAACCTCACTTCGTACAATTGTAGGTGGGCTAGTGGTTGGCCTGGGTGTCATGGGGGCGCTGTTTCCCCCCTGACATCTTCCGTGCCTCGACGGGGTGCAAGTTTTTCTCTTTCAAGGTTGGGGATATCACCTCATGCAACCCCTGAATATCCCTCCCCCCAAAACACAACTGTTTAGAACAGTGCATACCCGCTGGGCCCTGCTGAACGCTCGGCCACGTGTGGCTGGTAGGGAACGACTAAGCTCAATTCCAGGATTTCCAGCTACGATGCACAGCCTGGGCCATGGTGCAGCCATACCATCCTCCTAGGTGAGGGGGCAGTAACATGGGACCCGGCGCTCTAGTCGGGGGGGGAGAGAAGATTGTGTGGCGGGTTCGATCCCTCAACCTCTGGGTATGGATGCACAACACAACTGTGTGGGTCATTACCATGCGACTGGTGTGTGGTTGTTTGCCATAGGGGCGCTGTTTGCTGCTGGCTGTCCTAGTTCCTTTTGTGCATGAATCGGTTTATGGGCACATGTATGGCCCTTGCATCAAATGTGATGCTCTGCTGGTCTGGAAACATGAGCACAAACGTAACATTGGGTGCCAACTGCCCAGAAGAAGCATGGCATTCTCGTCCATGTCAAAATTTAAAGCATTGCGCATTAGTTTAGAGTCCACGCGGGCGAGCCTTTTGAGCTGGGCCCATGGGTGCAACGTTATCGATCGTCGACTGGAATACCGAACCAATCAACCAAATAAAGCCTAACAAAACATTAGACAACGAGAGTATGATACCATGGTGTCTATTTTATGGGTGCAATTCTTGTACAGTACTGGAAGCGGGCGTAAGGAAAAAAAAGCGATTATTAAGCCCAATTAATAAGACATCCATGGGCCCCCGTGGAGGCGTGGACCCTCACGAAGCTCTCCGGTTATCCAGAGTAAGGATGCCTACTTTTTGTTGCCCGAAGTACGGAAATGCAGTAAAGAGAACATTGCCATTGGCCTCTGCCATCAAATTTGAAACAATTGCACAATGGACTCATATTTGGGATATAGAAAGGAACAGAACTGTGCATTTTCCTGCATGCCGCGATGAGTTTCATAACTGCAAATCTGCCGGTTTGGGGGCACCTGACTGAGTGCCCCATCACAGCAAGCATTATTTGCGATTTTTGGTACTTCACACGGTACACTTCTTTCTCCTCTCTTACGCTGATTATATTTCCATTTCCAGGGCACGTACGGGGGATGCGCGTCATCGGCAGGTGGCCCAGAATGGGGGGGAAGTTCCCCACCATAGGTCCCTGGGGAACCCCATGGAGGTAAAAATTCAAAAATGCAGGTTGGGGCCTGTTCTTGGCGCCATTACATAACCGATACAGTACTTCAGTACCCAGTACATCATAAATTACAGCAGAATGGCCAATTTCAAGGACCAGCACCAATACCGGTACATTTACGGAATACTGACATTTTACTGCTTTGAGACGCAGTGTGACTAGTGTGACACATTGCATTCTTCTATAACTGGACCGTCTTATACGGCGTGGTTGTTGGTCCAACTCTAGTCATGCATGCGCCTCGACTGAACATACCGCAAGAAAGCATATCCTGACCCCCCCCTCTCCTATGTCTCCCACCTCCCTTTTCCCCTCTCAAAACAGATTGCGTTACTAATTTCCCTCCCCACCCGTATCGCCAGCAAACCATTACACACAATGGGCTTCCGGGCGGAAGCGTCTAAGCTGCAACAACAACAACAAAAACAGCAACAACAGCAGCAACAACAGATCCCAACAACTACAGAATCACCAAGATCTCCTCCTCACACGCAATCTCACACAAGCCTCCCTCCTTGCAACCCCTTCAAGGCTTTGCACGATTGCACCTAAGAAACAAATCTTTTGCATGGTTACAAGCAGCTAAACATGGATGCTCATACAGCATACAGCATACAGCATACAGCATACAGCATACAGCATACAGCATACAGCATACAGCATACAGCATAACCGGTATGCGGCATCTCATACCTAAGGTAAGAAAGAAAGAAAACTACGCCCCCCTGGGGCGTGCGGGTTAAGGGAACAGCGCAGCTCGGGGCCGAAGCCACGTACGCACCATTACCATCAAACAAGAGGTAAGTGACAGTGCAGCATGATCTTTCCGAGCGTAAGACTTCCTGTGTTGCAACGTTGCAAGGTTGCAATGTTGCAAGGTGACAACCCTCCTAGTACCGGTAGGGGCCCAATTTAGGGTAATGGAGCGGATGTGGCTACGGCCCCAAGCTCCGCCGTCTCTTCAACCTCCCCGCCTGCCTTCGCCTCACGCAACCGTAGCCACTTCACAGACAAGCAGACCTGCCCGTGTCCATCCCTGGCCGCCATCGCCTCGCACTCCTTGCTGCAGTACAGAACCTTACCGCAGCCTCGACAGGGGCGCAGCGGTACACTGCCCACACCCAGCCGTTCGTCGGAAGGTGGCGCAGGGGTCACGCATGAAATGTACCCGCAACAGCCCCACGCAACGCCCACGTCAACAGGCAAACGCCCCGCCCGCCCCACGCATGTCTCGGCTTCCCCAGCCTCATATCTGGGCACCGCCTCATATCCAGTCACCGCCTCATATCCGGGCACCGCCTCAGAGCCGGACACCGCGTCGCGCGCTGATACAACTTCCTCGTCCGCCACCGCAAGGACCAGGCAGCCCCAATCCAGCTCCTCACACAGCACCCGCTCCCGGAGATCCATCCGCAAACGCAGGGCTGCTTTGGCGCCCAGCCCGGGAGCCACGGGCAGGCAGGCGCCCTCAGGCGCTGCAGCGCTGACAGCGGCAGGCAGCCTGCCCCCGCCCCACCTATGCCTCCCAGCCGCCTCCCTTGCGGCATACTCGGCCTCGACCAGATCAACGCACATCACTGCAACGCCCGCCAGGCGCTCCGAGACCACCTGCAGGCCCAGGACGAGCTCTGGAACCAGCAGAGCCGCCCTGCGCATCCGGGCGGCGGCGGTGGCGGCGGCGGGGCCCGGCCACACCGCCGTGGCCGCACCGCTCCGCTTTTCTGCAACAACGGCTTCTGGCTCCCCGTCCCACGTCACGGACAATGCAGCTGCCCGCGCAAGCAACACCGTCATGGACTCCAACTCGCCGGCGATGTCAGAGAGCCCATGCTCAAGACCCTCTCCCGCAGATCCACACCCCGACAGCCCCGCCGCAGCGGCTCCGGAGCCGGGCGTCCCAGTCACCGCAGCTCTGACACCCGCCGTTCCCTCGGCCGCCTTGTCTCTTCCGCTGCCTTCTGCCCACCCATCCACCCCACCGTGCATGCCCCACGAGGCGGCAGGCGACGCCTCCTGCCTCCCTGTTCTGCCCCCTCCGCACTGTTGCTCGCGCCGTCCGCCTCCCGCTGCCGCCGCCAGCTCAGCCATGGCCCGGGCGACATAGGTCACGTGCCGCAGCAGGCGCCCAAACAGGAGGTGCCCCATCTGCCACCCAGGCAGGGTAGCAATCTCGTGCGCGGGCAGCCCGTCGCCGGCTCCGGACACGTCGTGGAGGAGCAGCTCGCAGGGAGTCTCGAGCGCCACGGGATCCGACAACATGGCCATCAAGGTTGGCGCTGCCAGGATCTTGTGCAGCATCCGAGCGGCCTGATCCATGCGCAAAACCTCCAGCAAAGCCGGATAGCGCTCCGGGTCACCTGGGTCACCACAAGCGCCACGGGCGCAGCGGTTGCCGCCGGGGCACCCCGCCGTGGCAGCTGCTGCCGCGCAGCTGCCGCTGCTGCGGCGCCGCCGCCGCAGCTCCGCTGCCGCCGCGGACGCAGCACCGCATGCCGCACATGCCGCAAGCCCCACTAGCGCCTCCAGGCACGCCCATGCCGATTGGTGCACCATGGCTAACCTGGCCGCTATACTAGAAACCCCCAGCCCGAGCGCTTCCAATTTCTTCTTCCGACCCTCGGCATCTCTGCGGGCCCTCGCGGCGCCCAGCTCCTCTGCGATGTGCGCCTTCCGCTGGCCACTGTCCCCCCGGCCGCGCAGCCCTCCCCGCAGCGGACCGTCTTTGTCCTCGTCCTCGTCGTCTTCCGTAATGGCCCACCGTCCCCTTTCAGCCACGCAGGCCTGACGATGCTCCTCGTCAATGACATTCAGCGCCTCACGGGCGCCGCTCAGAACCGCTCCCAGGTGCTTCTGTTGCGCCGCAGCCAGCGACAGCAGCCCCGGGGCACCAATGTGCATCAGCGCGAGGAGGGTAGCCGTGCTGAGTGAAATAGAGTGCACCGCGGGCGCCGAGTGGGCCTTCATTGCGGGATCGGCACGCCCAGCGAGCACAGCAGGCGTGCTGCGCGGAATCGAGGACGGTGCAGTTTCTTGCTGCGCCTGCCCCGCCGCTTCCGCTGCTGTTGAGTGGGCCGCTGCGAGAGGGGCCTGCCCCGCGAGCCGCACCTGAAGATCAGCGGGACAGCACAGCCTCATACATTCCCGAAGTTCATACATTTCCATTCATACATGTAATGTTCATACAAATGTCAATTCAAAACATGTTGTTGATAGAAGTGCCCTTTTTTCATACATTCCCTGATCATGTACTGCTATTTGCTGCCCAGGCAAGTGACCATTTGTGCATTTCTTGCCACAGAGTCAAGGAAGGCTAGGGCAAAGCTTCTTGAGGAAGGTTTTTGAGGAAGGTCCTTGAGGCAGGTTCTTGAGGCAGGTTCTTGAGGCAGGTTCTTCAGGAAGCTTCTTGAGGCAGGTTCTTGAGGAAGGTTCTTGAGGAAGCTTCTTAAGGAAGGTTCTTGAGGAAGAAATAAATACCCACCTCATTGCCCTTTGTCGATCATATTTTTATGTTCATACCGTACCTACGTATGTTCATATTTTTCTCATACTGGTACTCATGTTCATACTTGTGTTGTCATTAAGGGCGCATTCTGTCCGATTGACATGAGCAAGTCAGCTACATCCCAGCCACACCATATACAATTCAGCTACATCCCAGCCACACCATATTCAATTCAGCTACATCACAGCCACACCAGATACAATTCAGCTTCATCAATTCCACACCAGATATAATTCAGCTACATCACAGCCACGCCAGAATGCCAGATATGATTCAGCTACATCCTAGCCTCAATAACAGAACCAGATGCACTTATATTTCCTCACAGCGGGGGGGCATGGCTCAATTAGGTGTCCGCTGTTGCCCTTAGCCCATAACCCTAAACATAGAAAGCTTGAAGCCTTAACCCAAACCTTAAACCCTAACCTTAAACCCTAACCCCTTGACCCTAACCCTCAAACCCTAAACACCAAAAAACCTGGTGCCTTACCTCTAACCCCATAACCCCAACCCCTAATTCAGCCAAAGGGACATGCCTGCTGCTTCCCTAATCCCTCAACCCTTAACCCTTAACACCGGAAAACCTGGAAAACGAATGGGCCATACCTGGTGGTGGGCCGCGGCGGTCACCGCTACAAGCGGCGAGAGTAGAATATCCACTAGGCCCTCCGCCATCTGCATGTCGATCTCCACTTTCGCGAGCGGGCCGAAATCCTGCTCATCGCAGCCCTCAGGGCCGCTGCCCACACCGCCCATCATCTGGATGCGTTGCACGGTGTGCAGCCGATGGAGGTCCTGCAGGAGTATCCGTAATTTCCGTTTCAGGCATAAAATAGGATAAAAAGGATTTGGGTGGGGGCATATGAGGCAGACAGCCCTCAGGGCCGCGGCCCACGCTGCTTGTCAGGCGTTTCAAAATAACAGGATCGGACTGGTTGGATCAAGGGAAAGACAGCTCCGGAGGCCGCTGTCCATACCGCTCATCATCTGGATGCGCTGCACGGTGTGCAGCCGATGGAGGTCCTGCAGGTATATCCGTAATTCCCGATTCAGGCACATGGTAACATGAAATAAAAAGGATCCGGCAATTGGAGCACGGGCGAGAGGTAGACAGTTCCGGAGGCAGCTACGCATGTTGCTCATCATCTGAATGCGATGGAGACCGTCCGGGGTCAAAAAAGATCCCGCAGAATACGATGTTCTGTTTTCAGGGGTGTTAAATTAAAGGATCGGACGGGGCTACCCATGCCCTGCTCACCATTCTCCTACCCCCACCTACCATTTGGTGGACACGGTGCAGCGCTTGGATCGCCGGCACGGCGAACACGATCAGCGGATGCATGACATGGATCCCGACGACGGCGACGGCAAGAGAAAATTGCGGACGGTCTGCTGCCGCCACCGATGCTGGCGCCAATTCTGAGCTGGCCCAGAACCCAGCGGATCCGGATCTGGATCTAGATCTGTTGGGGTTGCGGTTGATCCCGGGTGCAAGGGATCCCGCCACCGCCGGCGGCGCGGCCTCCGCCGGAGCCCTCACCGCCAGATCTAGATCCAGATCCCAAGCTTTGACCACCAGATCGCTGCACGGTTGCCACTGCGGTGCGGCCACGGCCAACGTGTGCCGCCACATGGACATGAAAACGCGCTGCATGCGCTGTACCGAGCCGCCGCCGACGTCCCCCTTCAGCTGCGGAACGGCGCCAATCGCGGCAACAAGCAGCTCTGTCAGGGTCTTCCGCAACGCGCCCAGAAGCCCAAGCGTGCTAGATCTAGATCCGGATCTAGATATAGATCCGGGCTGGATCCCCGGCTGGACAGCATCACGCCGCTGCCGAATCATGAACAGAACATCCGAGGCCGCCTCTATCAGAGGAGCGGCCATGCCCGCCAGCATCTGCCTGTGACGTCGCGCGGAAGCGGAGGAGTGGGGAGTGGCGCCAGTGCGGAACGTCAGGCCAATGTCCGCTGCCGTCCCGAGGGCCGTGATCCACGAACATACGGCCCTCGGGCTGAGCAGTACATTCTCCAAGATGTACGCGGCTGCAACAAGGTCGTATTCACACTTATTTATAAGAGGTTCAAATTCACACTAATTGACAAGAGGGTCGTATTCACATTGGTTGTTTCAAGACGTTCAGTAGATACCGTATGGAGCCGAAAGTATGTGCTACAGGATGTACGGAGCTGCTGTACGATAATTGAAGGTCACACTTCACACATTACATCTGATACTGCAATGTCACACTTCATGTTTCAGGCGGCAAGGCGGCGGTACGGCAATTCGACAATTAAATGAAAGATCTTAATGACAGATCTAACACTTCAGGCTGGAAGGTGACACCTCACACCACACACCTTAGACTAAAAGGTCACTCCTTTTATCTCACACCCCAGACTGGTATGCCACACGTCACATTTCAAGCTGCAATTTCACACTGCACAGTACACACACCACACCCCAGACTGGAAGGTCACTCCTTACACCTCACACCCAATGATGGAATGTCACCCATCACACTTCTGACCGCAATGTCACACCACACACCACACACCTCAGACTGGAAGGTCACTCCTTACATCTCAAGCCTCACACAAATCAAGATTGCAGCTCACATCCCACACTTCATGCCCCCCACACTCGCCTGCTGCCTTCATCTCCTGCCGGCGGTCCATCTTCACACCCGCTAAGTCTCGGAGCATCTCCCTGCCCTCCTGGTTCCGGAGCGCCTCCTCGCCCGCTTGGTCCCGGAGCATCTCCTGCAGCATATCCAGCTGGACCCTCGCGGCGTCAGCCAGCGCACGGGCGAGCTCCCTCACCGCCCCCTTGTCCTCAGCTAGCGCCGACGACGGCAGTATGCACTGCAACATGTCCTTGCAACGCATCGCGAGGTGGTAGAGCAAAGAACGGGAGAAGCGGGCAGCGAGTTGCTGTTGTTGCTGCTGTCGCTGTTGCAGCTGTTGTTGCGGCTGTTGCCGTTGTTGCAGCTGTTGTTGCGACTGTTGCAGCTGTTGCAGCTGTTGTTGCTCCTCTTCTTTCTGCTCCTGCACCGTGAACCCTCGACCCTGATCCTCACCGGCCCTCAAAAGCTCCCCACACTCCTCCTCATCCTCTTCCGCCGCCTCCTCCTCCTCCTCTGCCCGGCTCGAACCCCTGCGTACCACCAAATCGAACTGAAGGCTCCCCATCCACATGCAATGCAACAACGCCATGGACTCACTCCCGGCACGCAAGCTCACACGACCCTCAAACGCAACGGCGGCCGCCACCGACGCCGCCGCGGCGGCGTCAGACGCCGCCGCGGCCAACTCGAGGTTCTCTTCATCGTCCATCCCCTGTGCTAGTACCAGGATCTTGAGCAGATCAAGCACCGCCCACGCAAGCTCGCGGTTGAACCGCTTTGCGCTTGTGACTGGGAGGGCCTGGGCCACGCGCTCATGTAACTCATTCAGCAAGAGATATCCAAGTTCCCTCGAGTGCATCAAGCATTTCTGCGGGGGCAAAGGAGAGGAAGGGAGAGGCGGGCTTGTACTGGGAAGGCAGGGAAGGTGAGAGCAACAGAGCTCGGCGGGGCCGGGCAGGGGATCAAGTGAGTAACCAGCGTTTATTTTCTTGTGACTCGGCTACATATCAGCTACACTTCCGCCGCCGCTGGTGCCAGACCTGAACCAACGCACGTGCACCGCTGTCGCCCCGCCTTAAGAAGAGCAAACCAGAAAATTGCATTAGAAAATAGCCGGGACAAATTGAAACAACCTAGACAAATTGAAACAACCTGGACAACCTGGACAAATTGAAACAACCTGGGGATACAACAGTGCTTTGAGGGAAGTGTACAATCTAAACCCCGGGCCCACCTCCACATTCAGGTTTTCCAACCTCCATCCCCTAAACCAGGGTTTCCAATCTCCACTACCTAAACCAGGGTTTCAATCACCGCCCCCATAAACCCTCAACCCCCTACCCCCCCCCCCCCCCCGACCTCCACAATCTGGCGGACCCGCTGATGGCTCCAGCCCCCCAGCCGTCGGGAAAGGTCCGCGTCGTCCTGGCGGCTTGCCGCGGCCAGCAGCTCCGGAACCGACATGTCCAGCTGGCAGCCGTTGATGGAAGCGTCAAGGCAGTCCCAGAGGTTTTGAAGGGAACTGCTCAGGGGACAGGGTCAAGGGTTTACGGCTTGAAAATATGACTGTTTTAACTGTTTAAGCTGTTTACCGTAGAACCACTTCGACTCCGCTCGTAATTAAATAATTATTGGGGTGCGCGGACATGGCTGCGCGCTAATATTAATTCAAAAATTGCCGCTGCTCGGAGCGTCAGGCAGGTGCCCAATATAATTATTTGGGGGGTGCGCGGTACGAATTAAAAATAGCTAATATAAAAACCGCGCGCTGGCGCGCGACTATTTGATTTGACATCCGTCGAGTGATCCTTACGCCAGTGCCCGTCGTAAAGCTCGATCCTGGAGGCAGAGATGGGTGCTGACGTTTCAGGGCCCCAGAAAGAAGAAAGAAAGACCACTCCTCCGCCGAAGCAGGAGGCGTGAGCTCGACCCAGAGCAACTCTATCCAAGTTGGTAGGGTAGCCTGCTCACGACATTCTGCAGGGGCACATTTAACGAAGCGCCGGCCGATTTCCCCACTTACACCTGGCACACGGTAAATGAACATTGACTCTGTTGAAACTGTCGGAGGAGGAGGAGGAGGACAACTACGGAATGCTGGTCGCTTTTACGGGACCGTGTGCTATCCTTGCTAGCATCAAACGAAGTTTTAACTGAGTTTAAATGTACAAGCCGAAAGTGCTGCGCGTACGGAAATCTAAATTATTCTCAGTCATGCGCGTTGTCAAATTAAATTTCCGTCGCTGCGCGGCCGTTTATAAAATTCTTTTTAGCTGCGCGATGGAAAAGTTGAGTCCATTTGGTCAAGGTAGCACGATATGGATATGATATGATATGATATGGTGTTTTGACCATATCATATTTTCCAGTCTATATTTTTCATTCAAGATTTTTTAGTCTAAAATCTGCAGAATTGACAAAGGACGTGCCCATGCATTTCGCGGGTGCATGACCCTACCCCATCCACATACCTACTGACATGGCAGCATGCAGCATGCAAGCGCTCCCACTGACTCCTACGGCCCAAGGGTCACCATGCGTCCATGCATCCAAATTTCCCATGATAAATGCCCTATCTGTCGCAAAATCTTGCAACAACTAGGCCCATTCTGGTGTAGCATGGTCGGCATGGCAGAAGAGCCCTATTCCCAACTCATTACCAATTCCCCATACCCATGCCCATGCATGGAGAAGTTAATACCATATCATATCATATTGCTGATATGATATGATATGATGCTTCCAAAGACTATATCGTGCTACCTTGCAAGTGGCTCAAAGGTATACTGCTTAAACTCTAGTAACAGCTAAAATATGATCATTTAAACTGTTTAAAATTACAGGGGCCATGCCGAACCCTGGCGTCCTAAATGCGTTAATAAAAACCAATTGTAAATTAATGACGCTAGGTAACTGTATTGTCACGGTACTCTGAATTCGTGTTTAAGTCTGTTGAAATTCGTCAGCCCTTACACCGGTGAACGGCGCGTTTGTAAAAGAATTTCGATTTAAATTCACGGTTTTTTAACCCTTACCGCAAATTGCTTTTCTTCATTCAAGCCCTAACGTGGTACAAAATCATTACAAAATATTACAACAGTCCCGGAAAGGGCCTAGCAACAAGGGGCCTGTCACTTAGGGGGGCGGACGAGTCCCCCGAAACGAGGGATTAGATCTGATCAACTTTTCAAGCCCCCCCCCCCCCCACGCCCCACACACCCAGCCACTGCCCTCCCTTCCCCCCCTTTAGCCCCCCCCGCCCCCCCCCCCACACACACCCTCAGCCCCCTTCTGTCTCCCTCCCCTCACCCCCCCCCCATAAGCCCAAACCCACCGGACAGTTGCCGGCAGCGTGGCCAGGGAGTCTTCCAGATCAGCAAATAATGCGGCCTTGTAGACTCTCGTGCTTTCCAATGCCGAGGACCCTGCTGCATGCGCGCCGTGTAGCTTCCAGCAATTCACGGAGGCCTCGGCAGCAAATCTGAAAGTGATGCATGAGGGGGGGGGGTCAGGGTATGAGGATCTAATGTCTCAGGGGTATACCTAATGCTCTATGGGTGGATCTGATGGCCTACAGGTGGATCTCATGCCCAAGGAGTAGATCTCATACCCTGGGGTTAGATCTAATACATTAAGGGTGGCTTTCACAACCAAGAGGGGGATCTTATGTCCTAGGGGTGGATCTCATACCCTAAGGGGTGGATCTCACACCCTAAGGGGTGGTTCTTATACCCTAGGGGTGGATCTAATGCCCAAGACGTGGATCTCCTACCTAAAGGGTGGATCTAAACTCTAGGGGGCTTATAATGCCCAAGGGATGGAACTAATAACCAATGTGTGGAGCTTATGCCTAAGGGGTGGATCTAGTACTCAAGGGATGGATCTTATAACCAATGTGTGGAGCTAATAAGGGGTGGATCTAGTACTCAAGGGTGGATCTAATACCCTAGGAGTGGATCTGATACCCAAGGGATGGATCTAATGCCCCTCTGCCCCGCATGTTTTGTATAGTTGTATGGCTGAATCCGAAGCCTAAACCTTGAACCCTGAAATAAAATTGCCGCGTACCCCGCCAGTGCAGCTGCTTGGATGGAGATGCAGGCGAATATTGTTCCAGCCCATGCCTCAGCTGCCGATGCCAAGTCCCCCGCTGGTCCCTCTCCGCCTCCCTCCGCCTCGTCGCCTCCGCGCCCGTCCCCAGGTTGCGCCCCGCTCGCTCCCATGATACGGGGAGATCCCGGCAGACCCAGGGGGTCTGGTGGTGAGAGAGGGAGTGGGAGGTGGGGATGGGGACAGCAGAGGCTGTTTAAGGGTTGAGGGTTAAGAGATCCCGGCAGACCCGGGGGGCCTGGTGGTGAGAGAGGGAGTGGGGTGGTGGGGATATGGACACCAGAGGTTGTTTAAGGGTTGAGGGTTAAGAGATCCCGGCAGACCCGGGGAATCTGGTGGACAGTAGAGGGAGTGGGGGGTGGGGATGGGGACAGCAGAGGTTGTTTAAGGGTTGAGGGTTTAGGGTTCGGAGATCCCGGCAGACCCAGGGGGGTCTGGTGGACAGTAGAGGGAGTGGGTGGTGGGGATGGGGACAGCAGAGGTTGTTTAAGGGTTTAGGGTTCAGAGATCCCGGCAGACCCAGGGGGGTCTGGTGGACAGTAGAGGGAGTGGGTGGTGGGGATGGGGACAGCAGAGGTTGTTTAAGGGTTGAGGGTTAAGGGTTAAGGGTTTGGGAATAGGTTTAAGGGTTAAGGGCAAAGGGTGTAGGGTTTGGGACTAACGGTTTGGGGTCATGGATAAGGTTTTGAGGTTTAGGTTTCAGGGCTGATGGTTGGGGTTTATGGCTAAGGGTTTGGAGGTCAGGGTTCAGGGCTGCCGGTTTGGTTATCTTAAAGGGTTTGGGGTAATGGCTAAGGGTTTGGGGTTAAGGGTTAAGGGTTGAGGGCTGATGGTACGGGCTTAGGTGATGGTAAGGGATAAGGTGAAAGGATTTGGATCTAAGTGCTAAGGGACCGGCTAGGGTGAGCGGGGACGGGGAGCAGGGGTGAGGTCCAGTATTCTTCTAAACCCTTTTCAGCTACATTCCTGCTGCACATCAGCTACACATCAGCTACACATCAGCTACATTCCAGCTATATTTTAGCTACATTCCAGCTACATTTTAGTACATCCCAGCTAAATTTTAGCTACATTCCAGCTACACATCAGCTGCGACCAGGGATGCAGCCAGGGGGGGTCCTGCTTGCGCAACATGATCGGCTGCCTGGGCCACTGGCCGGTCACACAGTGTGGACTCGCAAATCGCAATCAGCCCTGGTGGTGGCCGTCCGGTAAACCCTCAAAGATGGTCTGTCCTGGTGCGCACAACCAATACCAGTGATATACAGTAGATTTGCTCTGCCTTCCCTCATAATGAACTTTGTTTGGGGTTGAGGGATCCATTCATTTACTAATGACCCATTGTCGACGCCAGTTTTCATTGGGAACTTATGGCTTTTTGTCGACAGTTTGCCCTGAGGGCAGAGCCTTCAAAGAAATATGTTCTGGATGCTCGAGGGAAGGCAAATCTAATCTGCGGCAACAAAGGCAAGAAAAGCGATAGAAGCGCCTAGCATTTTAAGCCCAGTACCTGAACGTATCAGGTGCAGGTGCTGAGCTCTGACGTAGCTGATGAACAGCAGGAATGTAGCTAATATATAGCTGATGTGTAGCTGGAATGTAGCTAATATGTAGCTGATGTGTAGCTAGAATGAAGCTGATAAGTAGCTGGAGTGTAGCTAATATGTAGCTGATGTGTAGCTAGAATGTAGCTGATGTGTAGCTGGAATGTAGCTAAATGTAGCTGATGTGTAGCTGGAATGTAGCTAATATGTAGCTGATGTGTAGCTAGAATGAAGCTGATAAGTAGCTGGAGTGTAGCTAATATGTAGCTGATGTGTAGCTATAATGTAGCTGATGTGTAGCTGGAATGTAGCTAAATGTAGCTGATGTGCAGCACCTGCACGTATTAGGTGCAGGTGCTGAGTGCAAAACACCTTTTTGTTTTGAGCTCAGCACCGAGCTCAGCACGTCAAAACAAAATTGGCCGGGCCGTGCCCTTATGAGCACGGCCTATAGAGGTGTCACTTCTGACCTGCTAACTGTACTTGTTGTGTTCTCCAGAGGACAGAGCATCAATATGTGCCGACGTGCTGCCATGCGAATGCAGATCAAGTGCAGATCAAGTGTAGATCAAGTGCAGATCAAGTGCAGGTCAAGTGCAGATCAAGTGCAGATGAGGTGCAGATCAAGTGCAGATCAAGTGCAGATCAAGTGCAGATCAAGTGCAGATCAAGTGACCGCCATGCTCATTGCTCACCAACTAATGCTGCCTCAACTTCTCCAGTCGCTGCTGCTGCTGCTGCTGCTGCTTCAGCTCGCTCCTGGTCCAGCTGGTGCAGCACCTGTCCTTTCAACAACAGGCACATCACCGAACCTTGGACGTGACCCCCGCCTCCGTACATGGCCGTCAGCCCCAATTCAACCCGCTTCATTAAGCGGGGGACGAGCAGGCCTGACTCTGAAGGAACAGCAGCGTCTCCGGATCCCATGGGATCTGGATTCCTACATCCCGTGAGATCCGGATCCCTGGGTCCTGCGTGATCTGGATCCCTTGATCCCGCGAGATCTAGATCTCTAGGTCCCGCGTGATACAAGACGAGCTGGGCCGTGCCTTGCACAGCCCTCAAGAGCGTCGTGGCGGCCTGGTTGACCAGTAGGGTCTGGAGCAGGTGCTCGGCCACAGCGACAGCTTGTGATGAGGCTTTCAAGCCCCGCAGCCGGAGGAGAAGCTTACGGGGGACCAGGCCTAGGCCCAGCGGGCCGAGGCAACCGGAGGCAACACTGCCGCCGCCGCCCCCATCGCTGCCGCCGCCGCCGCCGCCGCTGCTGCTGCCCGGACTCGCGTGCTGCTGCTCCTCAAGGTCTGCGGTGTTTTCGAAAAGCGCCCAAGCCAGGGCTCGGTTGAGCGCCGTGAAGATCTGCGCCAGAGGGGAAAGGTCAGGCATGTTAACAAACATGTTCAGTTCTTTGGGCTTTTCCCGCCTAAGCCAGCTATTAGTTGAGCGCCTCAAGACGAGGTCCAGAGGGAGGAGGACATCCATGTCAAAAATCATGCTTTGGTATTTTTGCGACCAAGCCAGCGCGCCAGTTGCAGCACCCCAAAGACCTGCTCCGGCCGGGCGTAGGCTTCATCCATAACCCTAAATGAGGGATTTAGAGGAGCCCCCACCACAAGTAGCCTCTTGATGCCAAGCACTTACTTCATACCAAGCAGTTACTTAATACCAAGCAGTTACTTAATACCAAGCAGTTACTTAATACCAAGCAGTTACTTAATACCAAGCAATCCCCTCCCCTCTCCACGTTAGACTGAATGCCATGGTAGGAGATCTCAGCTCGGCTCAGATCCAATCCTGGTCAATATCTGATATCGGTTTGGATCCGAGATTTGTTCAGATCAATCTTGGTCAAGATCCGATAGTGGCAGTGGTTCAGATGCGATATCGGTTCAGATCTGGGTCCTCAGGACGCAGGGTGCGCCGTGTAATTTACATAAGAAATCAGGGTAAAGGGTTCAGGACTTTAAATTTAGGGTTCAGGATCATGGGCCTGGAATGTAGGGTTTCAGGACACCGATGAAGAGGTCAAGGTTCTCATATATTGTACGGATAGCGGTACCAGGGGCGGTACACTTGGCGGCATACACAATTCCATGATGGGTAGTACCGTTAAAAAAAAATTAACTTGTGAGACATTTTGGCCACTCTTCTGAGAGCCGCTGACCTCTGTGGACACAGCCATGCATTGGAACATTGCATGGGCAATCTGCGCCGACCGCATGCTGGGTTCTCGACCCGCTGGACGCCCCCGACGCCGGCCATGCTGCGCCGGCGCCGGCAACGTCGCATGGCCCCCTTCCGGCCTGCCCCATGCCACCATCAGTCCCGGTTCCAGAAAGCCCTGCACTGCAGACACCCAGTCGATGAGCAGAGCCCAGATCGATGTCAGGGCCCTTGCCAGCTTGCCAGCGAAGGCGCTCAGCAGCAGCTCGGTGGCGGCATAGCGGCCGCCTTGGTGGTGCTTGGCCGACGCGTAGGCGGTCCAAAATAGGCTGAGCTGGCCTTGCAGTCTCTGTAGGGTGTGCAGCATCTTGCTCCCCACATCGCCATTCAGGAGGTCCTCCTCTTGGCGACCAGCATCTGAGGGCGGTGGTGTGTCCAGTGTGGAGGTGAAGTGTGAAGGTTAGGTGTGAGGGTATGGCAGTACCATTGGCCTGGTGATTCCCTTTGGCTGCGGAACCACCTTCAGCGAGCCATTTACAGGCCGCACAAGAATGGATTCGGGCCGGACGTTTACCAACCGACCAAGGCCCAAGCAGCATGGCTGGCCACACGAAGAAGACCCCCGGCTAGAGTCCAGGAGGCGGCTGAAATGTAGCTGAAATGTAGCTGAAATGTGGCCGAGCCTCACCGAAAAATGTACTTACCAGTATGGTGTGAGGAGGGCATGATGGACAGGAGAAACAGGATAGCGGCAGGGGGTAGGCCAGGTACGGTGTGTGGGTGGGTGTGTGGGTGGTGGGGGTGGGGGCTGAGGCGGGCGTCTCATGCAAGCGGGGGGGAGGACGTGGGGAGAGATCTCATGGGTGGGGAGTACATACCAATATATCATGCAGGTGGGGTGGGGGACGGAGGGGGGAGGGAGAGTGTATGGGGGTGAAGGGAACTGTGCAAGAGACTGTCAGGCTGGGTTGGTGTACGGCTGCGAGGAGGGTATATCATGAAAGGGGGGAGGACGGGAGGGATATCGTATTGGTTTGAGGAGTTAATCATGCTTGAGGCTGGCGGGCTTGGTTGGTATATGGGTGTGAGGAGGGAAACATGCATGGGGTCCTCAGTCATGGGGAGGGGAGAGCACCATGCAGGTTATATCCCACCTGATGCTGACCCTGAATCAGCTGGAGGTCTTGTCTCTAGTCATGCTGATGCTGACTCAGCTGGAGGCTACATCCCACCTGATGCTATTGCTGACTCAGCTGAATTCCGCCTCTCATCCATGCATGGCAGCAGCTTGGTCGCAGCTTCCAAGGTAGCGTTCAGGTCGACCAGGTGCACTGTAAGGCTGTTGCGATTAACATGCATTATATCCATTTATTTGTTTGATCGAAGCGAAATTCTGGCCGTCGGCATGCGGGCGATTGGATATGATCAGTCACTGAGTGCACCGCGGCTGGGGACTGGAAATTGGTGGCTGGCGGTTGTAAGCTAGCGCTCAGCCCCGTCCTGGATGCAACCTGGGCAATTGACTACAAGCGCGTATGTGGCTGCATCTCGCTATGTCCTGACATGATGGTGTGAAAGAAAGAAAGAAAGAAAACGCCTGAGCGTGGCTTGAGGAATACGGGATTTTAAATGCCGTACACCGGTGTGTTGGCCCCTGTTGACACTACCAGGTTTGCCACGTCATCACTCGTACGAAGCGTGTTCCGGAGCGATATAGGTACTGAATGTCTTCACTCCCGCTCATTATGTTCTATGAAACCAGCCAACAAGAGGGCAATTTAGGTTGCGGGTGCACAGGCCCTCTCTCGAGAGGCGATCGCTTAAGTGCGGCTAGTCTGTGAGCACACTTTGCCATCCTCAAATCCACGCCTTAAAACGGAGTTCCTTCCTTTCCTTTCCAATTCCCGAGTCCAGACCTCAAACTCACACCAGTGGAGAATCCAATAGGCCCCAGGTGAGATGGTTTATTGAGAGATTAGATATCATTTACTTCGGGGCGGAGTTCGGCAGGTCGCACAGTTTAGCTGCCTGTTCTTTCGTTGCTTGTTTTCCTTTCTTGGGTTCGTCAAACACGCAGCGTTGAAAACTCGCAATTGTGCCTGGCCTCTCCAAGGTCTAACCTTTGCATGGTCCTCACAAAAAATCGAAGCCCTGGTCCCACTGAGGACACAGATCAGAAACCGTCACTGCAGAGGAGGCAGGTGCTCATTCCCATCATGCAGTCTGCAGGACGCTCGGTCTGCGGTGCTCTCCAAATGGCTGCCTACGATGACTCAACGTGGGTCCATCAGTTTGAGAGCCTTGGTCTGCAGCCTGCAGAGGAGGAGGAGGCACACCTGCTCATGTTAAAGAAGAACAGCGTCTTCAGGCAAGGCCTGCTGGGGAGCATCAGAGAAGAGAAGAACATCAGACTGATCCAGAAGGCGTTAAGAGAAGGTGCGAGGCTAGGGACTTGTAGCGTTCTTACTGAGTTAGACCAAAGGATCTAGATGTAGTGAACATCTTCTTGTAAGTAATCAGGATCGTTACAATAGGGGTGTAAGGGAGGGTGATAGGGACAAAGGCATCTCCCTCAGGGTGCTCAGGGTGCTGCATGTTGCATTTCCGATGCATCACCTCGAAGGATGGCTTGGAATGCTGCATGGCCAGGTCATCCAAGTGAAGAGCCTCTTTCCGAGTGGGCAAGAATGACATAAAATGCGCCTCCATGCGCCCATACATGGACTGCCACTCGCATCTCTTCTTTCCTGTTTTTTTTTGCACCCTACCTGCCTGCCGCTTGAGGAGTTGAGGCCGGTTCTGTTTGGCGGCCAATCAGGCTCGGATAACAGCCAGGCGAATGTCAAGCCCAGTGTCGGAGAAGTCCGAGCAAAGTGTCAGGCTGTTTGGTGGCCGATCAGGCTCGGACGGTTGTTGCTCGTCTGGATTAAGGTCTGCATGCATGGGATCTTGGCGACCTCTGTTTTGGGGCCAACCAGGCCGATCCCCCTGAAGGGCCTTAATGGCCAGCAACCAGAGTGTAGCAGAGTGTAGCAGAGAGATGTACCTGGGGCACAGGTCATGCATGCAGTCATATGTGAACTTGAATGCTGCATATGTTGCCTTACCGGCATACAGTGTTTATTTTTTGATGACTCAGCTACATGTCAGCTACACTCTACTCTGGGCTCTTGAGAGAGGCCCCATTTTCGGCCAGCAGAAGTGCCTTGGGCACCAGTTGCAGGCCGGTCCAGGTTTTGTCTCAATTGGGCCTTTGGCGGCCGCGGGGCAGCCGTCTGAAGGGGAACTCGTAGCCGGAAATAAAAAACTGCCAGAATAGGATGCCATGCATTTAGAAATTAAGAGTTTTAGTCCATAATTTTACCTGAGGGCAGCATTAAAAGAAATTTTGTTTTCATACCTGAGGGAAGGCAAATGCTTGATGCACACATCCAGCATTTATATTCGATCTGCTGCCCTGCCACAGACCTACCCTGAGCCTTATGCCCTGACCTGCCAGAGCTCTGTGACCTGACCTGCCTGAATCCTGTGCCCTTACATGCTCGAGCCATGATCAATGACCTGCCAGAGCCCTGTGCCCTGACCAACCTGTACCCTGACCTGCCTGGACCATGTGCCGTGACCTGCATGTACCCTGACCTGCCTGTACCCTGTGCCCTGACCTGCCTGTACCCTGTGCCCTGACCTGCCTGGACCCTGTGCCCTGACGTGAGCCCTGGCCTGCATGAGCCCTGAACACTGATCTGCATGAGGCCTGAACCCTGACCTGCATGAGACATGAACCCTGACCTGTATAAGCCCTGAACCCTGACCGACATAAGCCCTGTACCCTGACCTGCATGAGCCCTGAACCCTGACCTGCATGAGACATGAACCCTGACCTGCATGAGACATGAACCCTGACATGTATGAGCCCTGAACGCTGACCTGCATGAGCCCTGAGCCCTGACCTGCATGAGCCCTGAACCCTGACATGCATGTGCCCTGAAGCCCGACCTGTATGAGCCCTGAACCCTGTCCTGCATGAGCTCTGAGCCCTGACCTGCATGAGCCCTGAACCCTGACCTGCATGAGCCCTGAGCCCTGACCTGTATGAGGCATGAGCCCTGGACCCTGACCTGTATGAGCCCTGAACCCTGACCTGCATGAGCCCTGAGAACCCTGACCTGCATGAGCCCTGAACCCTGACCTGCATGAGCCCTGAACCCTGACCTGCACGAGCCCTGAGACCTGACCTGTATGAGCCCTGAAACCTGACCTGCATGAGCCCTGAGCCCTGAAATGTATGAGCCCTGAGCCCTGACCTGCATGAGGCCTGAACCCCGACCTGCATGAGCCCTGAACCCTGACCTGCATGAGCCCTGAACCCTGACATGCATGAGCCCTGGACCCTGACCTGCATGAGCCCTGAACCCTGACCTGTGTGAGCCCTGAACCCTGGCATGTATGAGCCCTGAGACCTGACCTGTATGAGCCCTGAAACCTGACCTGTATGAGCCATGAACCCTGACCTGTATGAGCCCTGAACCCTGACCTGCATGAGCCCTGAACCCTGACCTGCAGGAGCCATGAACCCTGACCTGCATGAGCCCTGAACCCTGACCTGTATGAGCCCTGAACCCTGACCTGCATGAGCCATGAACCCTGACCTGCATGAGCCCTGAACCCTGACCTGCATGAGCCCTGAACCCTGACCTGCATGAGCCATGAACCCTGACCTGTATGAGCCCTGAACCCTGACCTGCATGAGCCCTGAACCCTGACCTGCATGAGCCCTGAACCCTGACCTGTATGAGCCCTGAACCCTGACATGCATGAGCCATGAAACCTGACCTGCATGAGCCATGAACCCTGACCTGCATGAGCCCTGAACCCTGACCTGTATGAGCCCTGAACCCTGACCTGTATGAGCCCTGAACCCTGACCTGTATGAGCCCTGAACCCTGACCTGCATGAGCCCTGAACCCTGACCTGCACGAGCCCTGAACCCTGACCTGCATGAGCCATAAACCTTGACCTGCACGAGCCATGAGCCCTGAACTGCATGAGCCATGAACCCTGACCTGCATGACCCATGAACCCTGACCTGCATGAGCCCTGAACCCTGACCTGCATGAGCCCTGAATCTTACACCGTATAGACCTTGGACGGATGGACCTGCCCCATGCTGATCCGAAAGGGAGCGCCCTGATGTGAACGTTGAAATGAGGGCCTGCTCGTGCTCATCCAAGTGTATCTGCCCAATCCGGTTTGTAAAGCCCTGACCGGTTTGTTAAGCCCTGCCCTTTGGCAATGGATGATGCCTCTATATTTCGTGTTTCTGCTACATTAATTGCATGGCCAATTTGCAGGGTCTCACCACACCGGGTTTATATGGCCTGAGGCTGCACAGCTACAAGCTACAGCTACAAGCTACAAGCTTGCCGCGGGACCTGCAAATTGGCCATGCAAGTTGGCCATGCTAACTGGCCATGCATATTGGCCATGCAACGCCCTTCAGGTGCGCACACCCTCCCGCACTAGTGCTGGGTACAGGTTTTAGAACTTGCCATTTTAGGGTACGAGGGTTGTGTCCAGGTTGAGGAGCCCAGCATTCTGCACGTATGAGGAGTGTCTAGGGTTTAGGTCTGAGGGTCTTAGAATTCCCTTTCCTTGGGCTCTCCAGGCCTTTCCCTGTGTGTGTTCAAGGGTTGCGTCAAAATTTCGAAGTAACACCAACACCATTCCGCTTTACCTTGAGGTGTCTTGCCCCTATTTCTAGGTGGTCTTCGTTGACCTCGGGTGGTGTCGCCAGAGCTCGTCGGAGGAGGACCATAAGGACGAGGAGCGGCAGTTGAGGGCCGCGTTTCGGAGGAGGAGAGAGGCGACGTGAAAGGCTTTCTGACCCTCCTGCCAAGTCTGAGGGCACTTGCAGGGCATTCAAGGCATATGTTTGTTTTGAGAGGCCTCTCGCTACGGTGTTGGAGGTCGTATGATAAAGCCCCCTCAGAGGCCCCCAGAGGCCCCTCAGAGGCCCCCCTCACTAATTCAGACATGCAGCTCGCGCTTTGACAGAACACCGGAGGGCGCACCTTGTACGGTGAGCTGATGGAGGCGTTGAAGGAGTTGGAGCGTGGAGCAACTGCCCCAAGCTGTGTGAGGCAGTCTCTGACATGCAGCCGCTTCCCGTCCCAGAGGTGCTACACCTAGTTAACGCAGCCTACCAGCATGTACAGCTTCAGGCCACTGGCAGAGGAGACCCCAGGGACCCCGCGACCGAGCACAGGTCTGCGGCCTCCTGCCGCGCTTGGTTTCAGTCTACAGCGGGCGCCGTGTTGGCGCATGCTAGAAGCCCCACCAGGAACAGGTGGCGCGCTTGTGTGTACACGAACTTAAGGATGTGGCTCGGTGCATTTAGCACGGCTGACACGAGAGGACGGTCAACAATGTGAGACACGATGTTGCCAGCGGTGTTGGGCAAGGGGAGATGGCGAGCATGTGGAGGCTGCGGTGCATGTCTGCTTCCAGTGCCCTAGCGTGAAGGAGAGGCCTCGGGAGAGAGGTTGGACAGGCCCCCCGAAGGGCGCCACAAACTTTTGTTTTCAACAGTTGGGTTGGCGGCTTTGACTTTGTTGAGGATGTAGTCGGCATTGTTGATGCCTTGTTTGTTGCTTTTCTTTGCCTTCTTGGGGAATAGGCTTGCAAGGGGCTGGGCTGCCTTTCCTTTGGGGGTATTTCTCCTTTGTGTTCTCCTTTATTTTCCACTCTTTCTTTATCGCCATCATTTGCCATTCATTCTTTATTTACCACTTCTCTTTTTTTGTCGGCCCCTTTTAATTAGGCGCCCACACGGCCGAGCCTTTTTCAGCGGGGCCCAGAGGTGTAACGTCATCTATCTGTCATTTTAAGAGTAAGAGCTATGCTGACGGGAGGTACCAGGCATTACCCCACACCTTATCGGCGTGGACAGTTTGCAGATGGAACACTGGTGGAATTTGTAGATGGAAGTGATATATCTGCCACGCGAAGTCTAAAACACCAGCCTTAGCCACGTTAATTGTTTCAGACATAGCATCTCCAGTCACAGCACTAAAACGTCTCAGGGCTTCAGGAAGAATCGCCTGCAAGAGAAGGGGGGAAGGGTTCAGATGTTGGTAGAGCAAACAAATAGTCGAGGTTTGGGCGCGTGAGCACCCAACTGAAACTGAAAGGAAGAGGGGGGGAAAGGAACAAAAGGAGAGGCCGGTAAGGCAAAGAAGACCAAGTCGGACACCTGAGTGCCACTAGAGAGTAGCCCTCAATAAAGCCTCTCAAAAAAAAGTCCACAAAAGCAAGCGTATCCCACCCCTGCTTGGCTGCGAGGGCGCCCCACTGATCAGAAGGTAGAGGAGAAGAAACTAAAAAGGGGGCAAACAACAAAAAGGACCAAAAGAGAAGGCCGGAAAGGCAAACAACACCGGCGCCTCAGAAACCCTAGAGACTAACCCTCAACAATGCCCACGGCACAGTCCACAAAAGCAAGTGCATGCCATACCTGCTCAGCCTGGTAGAGCTGGTGGAAGTTAGTGGCAGCGCCCGGAGGACCTGCCCACCCCGCTCCCATAACTGCTCCCTGACACTCGGGCATTGGAAGCACACATGTAGCGCATCGTCCACCTGCTCCATATCCCCCCGCGCCCAACACCGCTGGCAGCAGCGTGCCTCTCGCCGCTAACTGTTGCGCCGTCCTCTGGTAACAGCCGTGCTGATCGCGCCGAGCCGCAGTCGCAAATTTGTGCGCACACAAGCACACTTCCTCTGGCTAGTGCGGCTCTTGGCTTGAGCCAGCACGGCACCCGCCGTTGACTAGAACCAGGCGCGGTAGGTCGCCGCAGATCGGGGCGGGGTGAAGCGGCCCGAGCTGAAGACCCGGTGTGCAGATATAACCTCCAACAGTGACCCCCAAAACCCCTAAACGAGTCAGTCAGACTATTTTTTCCCGACAGTTTAGCACCCAATCCCAATTGTTGGCCTCGGGACCCAGAAATCTGGTAGCTCGACTCCTTGTTGTGAATTGTGATGCAGCTTGTGATCCATCTGCAAGGGAGCATATTGAAGCGGCATCAGTTGAGTAAGGGCAGTCAATCAGTCAATGACAAAGCACATCTGGGCCCAGCTAAAAAATGCTCGGCGCATGCTCTCATGCCATGCATGATGCCACACTCTCTGATGTAACCCTCATCAAGGGGCGAGTTGGATGCAACACGCTCCGTCGCCATTCTCTAAGACGCAATGATGCCACATGGTGCCGCATGGTCATGCCTGTGCATTCTGATTCCATCCGCCTAGGTCGCGCATGCCTGTGCACTCATTCTCACTCCGCCCATGTAGGTCGCACGTGTTCTGTTGACTCGTCATGTGAGCAGGTCCACCCAGGGGCCGCTTGCGACCATGGCAATCGTCGTGATGCAACATGTAATACATTATCCGGCGTCCTGACTTGATGGAATAAAGCCAAAATGGAGTCTGAGGGTATCGATCCCCCTGCCTCCCGCATGCTAAGCGGGCGCTCTGCCATGTGAGCTAAGACCCCAGTTGTGGCACTGGGCGCTTCAAGCATCTGATGTTGATCAATGGGTCATTGACCGTTATACTGGGCATTAACTTGCAACACTCCTAAGTGCTCCACAGATCATATGATGCTCCTGGTTTTAGGGTTCTGGGAGGGTAAATGAGGGACCGGCAACTCACTCTTCAGGTCCCAGGCAGTGCTGCCCCTGAGACTAGTGCCAACACTACGCACGTACAGCCCACCCTTCAAGGCGCTTGCAATCATCTTATCAATCCTAGATCGTTGATACCGCTGTAGGTGCAATGTGGAGGATGTGGATGGCCTGAGTGCGAGACTATGCGAGCATGTCACATGTGAGGTCGAGGTATTGGTTGCAATAGTAAACTGACATACCGTACCACATAGGAAGAATGATGATGTGAATGTACCGGTATGACTAAATACAATCCTGTTCATATTTTAGGCTTCTTCAGCTACACTTTTGCTTCATCACCACCTTCCCCCCAAAGAGGCCGGCCAGCCCTGGTAGTGCTTGGACCACTGGGCGGCCCAATGGGCCGGTTTAAGTCTATTCCTGGCGTGCCCTATGCAATGGCACCTGCCAAGCACCATGCCCGGCCTGGATGCGTCCACATTAATAAAAACCGTACCTGACAATCGGTGTACCGAGGATTACTAGGCATGTAGTAGTAGATGGCATGTAGTAGTAGATGGCATGTAGTAGTAGATGGCATGGTATTTTGAGCCAGCCCAAGAATTGCTTGGATGGAAGCCCAGATCACCAAATGAATGCTATATTTGTAGCCCACGAATTAGCCCACGTTAACGTGACCCCATTTACTGCTCACCGCGATATACTGGGGGGGAATCTCGGGAGGGACAACCTGCCGCGTCGGTGAGGCCGTGCATTATGTGTGAGCGTGCGTGCTGTCCGTGTGTGGTTGCCCACTCCATACGACTGCAACTTGCCGACATCTACGTCCATAATGTTCATTCGACAGCACCCGAAAGGTACAAAATGCTTTGATATTCGTGCAAGCTGCTGTATAGCGACAGAGCACCACACACTCCGGAAGCGATTCCGGTGGTCCAGATTGGTCGAGCGAGCCTCGACACGGACGGATCCGGCCATCCGCGAATCAGTTTGTAATCTGCCCACGGGCGGCACGTTTGCGTTCTCCAGAAAACGACAGAAGGTTGCGCAAGCAAAGAAATATCTTAAACGCCAGCCTACGTCCGGACCTTGCTTGTTCCAGCCGGACTTGATGTTTGATATGTCGGCGGCCTCGGGGCACGTCAGCCAGCGCATCCCCCAAACGAACTACCCACCACCGACGTTATGAACATCCCAGAACCGAAACCTCTGGAGGGTGGAGAATACCCTCTTGTGGCCAGTTCCTGGCCACAGGCAACTTGTGGCTGTTGGGGCCCTGAAACCTCAGGATTCAGGCATCTGGGGGTGGGGTCATGCAGCCCGCCCACGCAGCACTCTCCCATGTTGAGTGCTGGTGGTAGGGCCATGAAACAAGTCTTGCATCAGGGTTCTGGGGGTGGGGCCATGCAGCCCGCCCATGCTGCAATCTCCACAGCCGGGAGTTGGGGCCCTGGGCAGGGGGGGTACTTCCCTTCAATCCTCATGTTCCATTCCCCCATGAGCAGGGGGCATCGCTGCATTTGCAGGGTGGATCAGTCCCCACTGCCTTTGCCCACAACTTTTGAGATATAATACTTTGAATGTCTTGATTTAGCTGTCTCTGCCCCCCTTAAGACAAACGTTGTCAGGGTGACATGGCTAGAGGGGTCTTACGAGGTGTGCTTATGCTTGCTAGATATTGTTCAACAAATGTTAAGAACAGTGCATACCCGCTGGGCCCTGCTGAACGCTCGGCCACGTGGGGCTGGTAGAGAATGACTGAGCTCAATTCCAGCCACCATGCACAGCCTGGGCCATGGTGCAGCCATGCCATCCTCCTATATGAGAGGGCAGGAACATGGAACACGGCGCTCTAGTCGGGTTCAACAAATGTGATGATGCTCTGTTGGACTGAAATTTGTTTACTTCAAAACAGCAAGGATACCTTGGGAAAGCGGTGGCTGACCAGTCAGAAGGCATCGATCTGCGCGTTCAGCCCATGCAACAGTCACAGGCATGCGGCGCCATGCAGCCACCTGTACCAGTTGCATTGCTGGGTCTGCAAGTCATGGCATGATTGAGACAGCCCCCCCCTGCTGCACAGTCATGATCGACGCTCAAGAGGGCAATGGGGACCCTTCAAAATGGAGGATGACTGGCAGGAAATGACTTGTAGACGCCAAGCAATACCACGAGCGAAACAGGGGGTCAATCCAAAGCTGTACGTCCAACGGGTTTCAATCAGAATTGTCCAACTTGTTAGACATGTGCACCCCTTATTTAGGCAGTGTCGTGGCCACGGTCCCCGTATGTCTTGCGCTCCCCTCTAGGAATGTCAATGACGTTACAACTCTGGGCAATGCTCAGAAGGCTTGGCCGCGTGGGCCTCTAGGAATGTGTACATCCTATTTAGGCAACGTCAGGGCTGAGTACCGCCCCTGGAGAGCACCCGTGGCCTTGGCTTTGAGCTGCTCCATGTTGCGGACGGTGCATGCCCATTGCCTGCGGTCGGGGGGGGGCAGTACACCTCAGTACAGTAGTTAACCTCTCATTGCCAGGTTTCAAAGTCCTTTTAGACTCCCTCTTAGACATCAGCACGTCATACTACACCAGGTGTACTACATGATGTATTCAGCACAACAAACACCACGATGTAACAGATTCCCCGCTTATGTCCTCATGTACTACATAAAAAAATGTACTACATGTCGTACGACAATACAATCAACACAAGATTTCGAAGTACCCGCTGGCCTCAGCATGATGATGTCCTACAGATTGCATGCGGCACACTCACCGCGAGATTTCAGACTCCCTGCTGACATTTCCGCTGACCTCGGTCTGTATCAGGTCGATGATGGGCTGCACAGCCATCAAACACAAGGTCGGGGGACGAGATGAGAAAGCAGTCAACATTTGATGGGGGCCCAAGAAAAAGGGCCTCAACAGGGGTAAGGGGCCTCCAATAGGGGGGAATTTGAACAGGACTAGCCAATGGAACAACTTCGGGGGAACGCTTAAGGAGTGGACTAATATATCCCCACACATTGCACTTTTCTCCCACTTTCCCCCTCCAAGCCTCTCCCCCCCATCCCTCTCCCACACTCCTCCCCCCGCCCTGCCCCCTACACACCTTCCCACTTTTCTTGCCCCCCCCCTGCCTTTCTCCCCTCCACACCTGCACCCTTCCACACCCTCCCTCACCTGCAACACTGAAGGTGTGAAGTTTTCAACGCTACGATCAAAGTAGTAGACGTAGTGCTCCAGGATCTCGATGTACAGGACCACATAGCTGCAGTCCCCCATACGGGCTGTAGCAGCAACCTGACAACATGACACAATGATTCAGGGTTAGGGGTCTGGGATCAAACATACATGGGATTGCACAAAGTTGCAGTCCCCCACGCGGGCAGTGGCAGCAACCTGACAGCCGCATTATACAGTAAATGTTTCAGGGTGCAAGGGCTGGAACGTAGATGGGCTTGCACAAAGCTGCAGTCCCCCACACGGGCAGTCTGACAACCATTCGGACACAGCAGCAACCATTCGAACACAGCAGCAACCTAACGACCATCTGAACAGTATGAGGGGACAGCGGGAGGGGGGGGGGGAGGGGGAACACAGCTGCAGTCCTCCACACGGGCAGTTGAAGCAGCCTGTAACGTATTTATGTCCCAGGAGGGAACGGCAGGTGGACAATTAAACAAGGGGAGCACGCACTCACACACACGGGCACATCACGCATCGAACAACACACACAGACTTCTCTCCTGCCCCGCCACAGCCGCACCTGCTGCTTGGCCTGGTTGGCGATCTTGAGCGCCCGCTTGAGCGAAGCCATGACCCGGGAGGAGTCGCGCACCGCCGTCAGGCCGGGGGCTGCATCCTGCGGGAGCAAAACAGGAAAGGCACAACACATACTTGAGCATACCAGCGTTCAAACATAAGGTCGCGCACCGCAGTCTGGCCGGGGGCTGCATCCTGGGGGACAAAGGAGCTCAAGGGGGATATAGGCTTTGGGAGATCGGCCTTCAGCAGGCATTGAGAGTGCCAGCCGCCTCAAGCACCAGACAGGGCTTTCTCTCTAGTACAGTTCACCTAACACATCACATTCCAGCTACACTTCAGCTACACCTCAGCTACATCGCGGCCTAGAGCCAAGGGGGCCCCGGTGTAGCAGATCCTGCAACTTGGGCCCAGGACCGTTGGCCAGCTTAGATCTCACCAACTATGCAAAGTGTAAGCTCTCACACTTTCAGATCAAGCATGCCCACTAACCTGCCAAGTGTGAACCCACCGGATAATTTAGCTGTGACCTCTCACCTACCAGGTGCAGTGTGACCTCTCACCTGCCAAGCCAAGTGTGAACATGCACACACCGCCCTGCACTGGTCACCCCTTTTCAGCAGCCGCGCTGAGTAGGACGAAGCATTCTGAACCAGAGTGTCCCTGCACACAAGTGACACGTCATCAGGTAGATAAGGCCGCGAAAACAGCGCAGCCTGGATCCAACCTATATCCAAACCATGTGACCTAGATCCAAGCTAGATCTAACCTCTGTGACTAGGACCTCACCCCTTGCAATCAGGAAAACAAGGCCGTGAAAGCAGCCGAAACGTGCACAACGCTCTGTAAACGGCAAAAGATCAACAGGAAAACAAGGCCATGCAAGCAACATAATATTCATTTGTTTGATGTAGCGTCAGGGACCCATGAGCAACATTGTGAAAACAGCAAACTTGTCTTGTCCCAGGCTTTAGGGAGCCCTGCAAGGTCCTGCAACCAACATACCCCTTTCTTGTCATGGTTCAGGGACCAATTAAGAAGGGGCCGCAACCAGCAGGGGGCCGCAACCAGCAGGGGGCCGCAACCAGCAGGGGGGCGCAACCAGCAGGGGGCCGCAACCAGCAGGGGGGCGCAACCAGCAGACACGAATGATAGCTCACACTGCATGCACTTACCTGTCGCCATCCCACCTGTTCCACCAGTCCGCCACCGCGAACAGCCTGCTCGACTATCCGCCCCGCCCCGCCCTCCGGCCCACTTTCCAGCCCTCACACCTCGTCCGCCCCGCCCTACCCTCTTAACCTGCCCTGCCCACTTGCCTGCCCGCCCTCCTGCCCCGCCTCGTCCTACCCTCCTAACTCGCCCTCCTGCCCCGCCTAGTCCTACCCTCCTACCCCGCCCTCCTGCCCCGCCTAGTCCTGCTCTCCTACCCCGCCCTCCTGCCTACTTTCTTACCCTCCCCTCCTGTCCCACCCTCCCGCCTGCCCAGTGCACCTGCATACCTGTTGCCACCCTCCTTCCCTACCTTCACCTCCCCACTAGCCTGTCCTGCCCTCCCCCTCGTCCCCTCCCTACTAGCCTGCCCTGATCTCCCCCTCGTCCCCTCCCTACTAGCCTGCCCAACCCTCCCCCTGCTTCCCTCCCCGCCCTGCCCTCCCCCTCCCCCCCTCCCCGCCCTCCCCTCCCCCAGCTGCCCTCCCCTTGGTCCCCTCCCCACTAGCCTGCCCTGCCCTCCCCCTCATCCCCTCCCCTCCCTGCCCACTAGCCTGCCCAACCCTCCCCCTGTTTCCCTCCCCGCCCTGCCCTCCCCCTTACCCCCTCCACGGCCTCCCTTTCCCAGCTGCCCTCCCCTTGGTCCCCTCCCTACTAGCCTGCCCTGCCCTGTCCCTCGCCCTCTCCCCTCCCTGCCCTCCCCTCCCCTCCCCTTGGTCCCCTCCCCACCCTACCTGTTGTCGGCTCCAAACACATGACAGCGGTGCAGCGTGCCCACAATGGACTGCAGGGCGGTGATGCGGTGTCGCTGGTCGGAGATCCCTTCCTCGTACAGCGTGAAGGCCTGAGGGGGAAGCGGGACAGGTAGGGGTGTTCAGAGCAGGGGGGGGTAGAGTAAAGGGTTCAGGGCAGGGAGGGGCCGGGACAGGTAGGGGTGTTCAGAGCAGGGGGGGGTAGAGTAAAGGGTTCAGGGCAGGGAGGGGCCGGGACAGGTAGGGGTGTTCAGAGCAGGGGGGGGTAGAGTAAAGGGTTCAGGGCAGGGAGGGGCCGGGACAGGTAGGGGTGTTCAGAGCAGGGGGGGGTAGAGTAAAGGGTTCAGGGCAGGGAGGGGCCGGGACAGGTAGGGGTGTTCAGAGCAGGGGGGGGTAGAGTAAAGGGTTCAGGGCAGGGAGGGGCCGGGACATGTAGGGGTGTTCAGAGCAGGGGGGGGGTAGAGTAAAGGGTTCAGGGCAGGGAAGGGCCGGGACATGTAGGGGTGTTCAGAGCAGGGGGGGGTAGAGTAAAGGGTTCAGGGCAGGGAGGGGCCGGGACATGTAGGGGTGTTCAGAGCAGGGGGGGGTAGAGTAAAGGGTTCAGGGCAGGGAGGGGCCGGGACAGGTAGGGGTGTTCAGAGCAGGGGGGGGTAGAGTAAAGGGTTCAGGGCAGGGAGGGGCCGGGACATGTAGGGGTGTTCAGAGCAGGGGGGGGTAGAGTAAAGGGTTCAGGGCAGGGAGGGGCCGGGACAGGTAGGGGTGTTCAGAGCAGGGGGGGGTAGAGTAAAGGGTTCAGGGCAGGGAGGGGCCGGGACAGGTAGGGGTGTTCAGAGCAGGGGGGGGTAGAGTAAAGGGTTCAGGGCAGGGAGGGGCCGGGACATGTAGGGGTGTTCAGAGCAGGGGGGGGTAGAGTAAAGAGTTCAGGGCAGGGAGGGGCCGGGACATGTAGGGGTGTTCAGAGCAGGGGGGGGTAGAGTAAAGGGTTCAGGGCAGGGAGGGGCCGGGACATGTAGGGGTGTTCAGAGCAGGGGGGGGTAGAGTAAAGGGTTCAGGGCAGGGAGGGGCCGGGACAGGTAGGGGTGTTCAGAGCAGGGGGGGGTAGAGTAAAGGGTTCAGGGCAGGGAGGGGCCGGGACAGGTAGGGGTGTTCAGAGCAGGGGGGGGTAGAGTAAAGGGTTCAGGGCAGGGAGGGGCCGGGACATGTAGGGGTGTTCAGAGCAGGGGGGGGTAGAGTAAAGGGTTCAGGGCAGGGAGGGGCCGGGACAGGTAGGGGTGTTCAGAGCAGGGGGGGGTAGAGTAAAGGGTTCAGGGCAGGGAGGGGCCGGGACAGGTAGGGGTGTTCAGAGCAGGGGGGGGTAGAGTAAAGGGTTCAGGGCAGGGAGGGGCCGGGACATGTAGGGGTGTTCAGAGCAGGGGGGGGGGTAGAGTAAAGGGTTCAGGGCAGGGAGGGGCCGGGACATGTAGGGTTGTTCAGAGCAGGGGGGGGTAGAGTAAAGGGTTCAGGGCAGGGAGGGGCCGGGACAGGTAGGGGTGTTCAGAGCAGGGGGGGGGGTAGAGTAAAGGGTTCAGGGCAGGGAGGGGCCGGGACATGTAGGGGTGTTCAGAGCAGGGGGGGTAGAGTAAAGGGTTCAGGGCAGGGAGGGGCCGGGACATGTAGGGTTGTTCAGAGCAGGGGGGGGTAGAGTAGAGGGTTCAGGGCAGGGAGGGGCCGGGACAGGTAGGGGTGTTCAGAGCAGGGGGGGGGGTAGAGTAAAGGGTTCAGGGCAGGGAGGGGCCGGGACATGTAGGGGTGTTCAGAGCAGGGGGGGGTAGAGTAAAGGGTTCAGGGCAGGGAGGGGCCGGGACATGTAGGGGTGTTCAGAGCAGGGGGGGGGTAGAGTAAAGGGTTCAGGGCAGGGAGGGGCCGGGACATGTAGGGGTGTTCAGAGCAGGGGGGGGTAGAGTAAAGGGTCCAGGGCAGGGAGGGGCCGGGACATGTAGGGGTGTTCAGAGCAGGGGGGGGTAGAGTAAAGGGTCCAGGGCAGGGAGGGGCCGGGACATGTAGGGGTGTTCAGAGCAGGGGGGGGTAGAGTAAAGGGTCCAGGGCAGGGAGGGGCCGGGACAGGTAGGGGTGTTCAGAGCAGGGGGGGGTAGAGTAAAGGGTTCAGGGCAGGGAGGGGCCGGGACATGTAGGGGTGTTCAGAGCAGGGGGGGGTAGAGTAAAGGGTCCAGGGCAGGGAGGGGCCGGGACATGTAGGGGTGTTCAGAGCAGGGGGGGGTAGAGTAAAGGGTTCAGGGCAGGGAGGGGCCGGGACATGTAGGGGTGTTCAGAGCAGGGGGGGGGGGGGGTAGAGTAAAGGGTCCAGGGCAGGGAGGGGCCGGGACATGTAGGGGTGTTCAGAGCAGGGGGGGGTAGAGTAAAGGGTCCAGGGCAGGGAGGGGCCGGGACATGTAGGGGTGTTCAGAGCAGGGGGGGGTAGAGTAAAGGGTTCAGGGCAGGGAGGGGCCGGGACATGTAGGGTTGTTCAGAGCAGGGGGGGGTAGAGTAAAGGGTTCAGGGCAGGGAGGGGCCGGGACATGTAGGGGTGTTCAGAGCAGGGGGGGGTAGAGTAAAGGGTCCAGGGCAGGGAGGGGCCGGGACATGTAGGGGTGTTCAGAGCAGGGGGGGGTAGAGTAAAGGGTTCAGGGCAGGGAGGGGCCGGGACATGTAGGGGTGTTCAGAGCAGGGGGGGGTAGAGTAAAGGGTTCAGGGCAGGGAGGGGCCGGGACATGTAGGGGTGTTCAGAGCAGGGGGGGGTAGAGTAAAGGGTTCAGGGCAGGGAGGGGCCGGGACATGTAGGGGTGTTCAGAGCAGGGGGGGGTAGAGTAAAGGGTTCAGGGCAGGGAGGGGCCGGGACATGTAGGGGTGTTCAGAGCAGGGGGGGGTAGAGTAAAGGGTTCAGGGCAGGGAGGGGCCGGGACATGTAGGGGTGTTCAGAGCAGGGGGGGGGGTAGAGTAAAGGGTCCAGGGCAGGGAGGGGCCGGGACATGTAGGGGTGTTCAGAGCAGGGGGGGGGGTAGAGTAAAGGGTCCAGGGCAGGGAGGGGCCGGGACAGGTAGGGGTGTTCAGAGCAGGGGGGGGGGTAGAGTAAAGGGTCCAGGGCAGGGAGGGGCCGGGACAGGTAGGGGTGTTCAGAGCAGGGGGGGGTAGAGTAAAGGGTTCAGGGCAGGGAGGGGCCGGGACATGTAGGGGTGTTCAGAGCAGGGGGGGGGGTAGAGTAAAGGGTTCAGGGCAGGGAGGGGCCGGGACATGTAGGGTTGTTCAGAGCAGGGGGGGGTAGAGTAAAGGGTTCAGGGCAGGGAGGGGCCGGGACAGGTAGGGGTGTTCAGAGCAGGGGGGGGGTAGAGTAAAGGGTTCAGGGCAGGGAGGGGCCGGGACATGTAGGGGTGTTCAGAGCAGGGGGGGGTAGAGTAAAGGGTTCAGGGCAGGGAGGGGCCGGGACATGTAGGGTTGTTCAGAGCAGGGGGGGGTAGAGTAGAGGGTTCAGGGCAGGGAGGGGCCGGGACAGGTAGGGGTGTTCAGAGCAGGGGGGGGGGTAGAGTAAAGGGTTCAGGGCAGGGAGGGGCCGGGACATGTAGGGGTGTTCAGAGCAGGGGGGGGTAGAGTAAAGGGTTCAGGGCAGGGAGGGGCCGGGACATGTAGGGGTGTTCAGAGCAGGGGGGGGGTAGAGTAAAGGGTTCAGGGCAGGGAGGGGCCGGGACATGTAGGGGTGTTCAGAGCAGGGGGGGGTAGAGTAAAGGGTCCAGGGCAGGGAGGGGCCGGGACATGTAGGGGTGTTCAGAGCAGGGGGGGGTAGAGTAAAGGGTCCAGGGCAGGGAGGGGCCGGGACATGTAGGGGTGTTCAGAGCAGGGGGGGGTAGAGTAAAGGGTCCAGGGCAGGGAGGGGCCGGGACAGGTAGGGGTGTTCAGAGCAGGGGGGGGTAGAGTAAAGGGTTCAGGGCAGGGAGGGGCCGGGACATGTAGGGGTGTTCAGAGCAGGGGGGGGTAGAGTAAAGGGTCCAGGGCAGGGAGGGGCCGGGACATGTAGGGGTGTTCAGAGCAGGGGGGGGTAGAGTAAAGGGTTCAGGGCAGGGAGGGGCCGGGACATGTAGGGGTGTTCAGAGCAGGGGGGGGGGGGGTAGAGTAAAGGGTCCAGGGCAGGGAGGGGCCGGGACATGTAGGGGTGTTCAGAGCAGGGGGGGGTAGAGTAAAGGGTCCAGGGCAGGGAGGGGCCGGGACATGTAGGGGTGTTCAGAGCAGGGGGGGGTAGAGTAAAGGGTTCAGGGCAGGGAGGGGCCGGGACATGTAGGGGTTGTTCAGAGCAGGGGGGGGGTAGAGTAAAGGGTTCAGGGCAGGGAGGGGCCGGGACATGTAGGGGTGTTCAGAGCAGGGGGGGGGTAGAGTAAAGGGTCCAGGGCAGGGAGGGGCCGGGACATGTAGGGGTGTTCAGAGCAGGGGGGGGGTAGAGTAAAGGGTCCAGGGCAGGGAGGGGCCGGGACATGTAGGGGTGTTCAGAGCAGGGGGGGGGGTAGAGTAAAGGGTCCAGGGCAGGGAGGGGCCGGGACATGTAGGGGTGTTCAGAGCAGGGGGGGGGTAGAGTAAAGGGTTCAGGGCAGGGAGGGGCCGGGACATGTAGGGGTGTTCAGAGCAGGGGGGGGGTAGAGTAAAGGGTTCAGGGCAGGGAGGGGCCGGGACATGTAGGGGTGTTCAGAGCAGGGGGGGGTAGAGTAAAGGGTTCAGGGCAGGGAGGGGCCGGGACATGTAGGGGTGTTCAGAGCAGGGGGGGGGGTAGAGTAAAGGGTCCAGGGCAGGGAGGGGCCGGGACATGTAGGGGTGTTCAGAGCAGGGGGGGGGGGTAGAGTAAAGGGTCCAGGGCAGGGAGGGGCCGGGACATGTAGGGTTGTTCAGAGCAGGGGGGGGGGTAGAGTAAAGGGTCCAGGGCAGGGAGGGGCCGGGACATGTAGGGTTGTTCAGAGCAGGGGGGGGGGTAGAGTAAAGGGTCCAGGGCAGGGAGGGGCCGGGACATGTAGGGTTGTTCAGAGCAGGGGGGAGGGGGTAGAGTAAAGGGTCCAGGGCAGGGAGGGGCCAGGGACATGTAGGGGTGTTCAGAGCAGGGGGGGGGTAGAGTAAAGGGTTCAGGGCAGGGAGGGGCCGGGACATGTAGGGTTGTTCAGAGCAGGGGGGGGGTAGAGTAAAGGGTCCAGGGCAGGGAGGGGCCGGGACATGTAGGGGTGTTCAGAGCAGGGGGGGGGTAGAGTAAAGGGTTCAGGGCAGGGAGGGGCCGGGACATGTAGGGTTGTTCAGAGCAGGGGGGGGGGTAGAGTAAAGGGTCCAGGGCAGGGAGGGGCCGGGACATGTAGGGGTGTTCAGAGCAGGGGGGGGGGTAGAGTAAAGGGTCCAGGGCAGGGAGGGGCCGGGACATGTAGGGTTGTTCAGAGCAGGGGGGGGGGTAGAGTAAAGGGTCCAGGGCAGGGAGGGGCCGGGACATGTAGGGGTGTTCAGAGCAGGGGGGGGGGTAGAGTAAAGGGTCCAGGGCAGGGAGGGGCCGGGACATGTAGGGTTGTTCAGAGCAGGGGGGAGGGGGTAGAGTAAAGGGTTCAGGGCAGGGAGGGGCCGGGACATGTAGGGTTGTTCAGAGCAGGGGGGGGGGGTAGAGTAAAGGGTCCAGGGCAGGGAGGGGCCGGGACATGTAGGGTTGTTCAGAGCAGGGGGGGGGGTAGAGTAAAGGGTCCAGGGCAGGGAGGGGCCGGGACATGTAGGGTTGTTCAGAGCAGGGGGGGGGGTAGAGTAAAGGGTTCAGGGCAGGGAGGGGCCGGGACATGTAGGGTTGTTCAGAGCAGGGGGGGGGTAGAGTAAAGGGTCCAGGGCAGGGAGGGGCCGGGACATGTAGGGTTGTTCAGAGCAGGGGGGGGGGGTAGAGTAAAGGGTCCAGGGCAGGGAGGGGCCGGGACATGTAGGGGTGTTCAGAGCAGGGGGGGGGGGTAGAGTAAAGGGTCCAGGGCAGGGAGGGGCCGGGACATGTAGGGTTGTTCAGAGCAGGGGGGGGGGTAGAGTAAAGGGTCCAGGGCAGGGAGGGGCCGGGACATGTAGGGGTGTTCAGAGCAGGGGGGGGGGGTAGAGTAAAGGGTCCAGGGCAGGGAGGGGCCGGGACATGTAGGGTTGTTCAGAGCAGGGGGGAGGGGGTAGAGTAAAGGGTTCAGGGCAGGGAGGGGCCGGGACATGTAGGGTTGTTCAGAGCAGGGGGGGGGGTAGAGTAAAGGGTCCAGGGCAGGGAGGGGCCGGGACATGTAGGGTTGTTCAGAGCAGGGGGGGGGGTAGAGTAAACGGTCCAGGGCAGGGAGGGGCCGGGACATGTAGGGGTGTTCAGAGCAGGGGGGGGGGGTAGAGTAAAGGGTCCAGGGCAGGGAGGGGCCGGGACATGTAGGGTTGTTCAGAGCAGGGGGGTGGGGGTAGAGTAAAGGGTCCAGGGCAGGGAGGGGCCGGGACATGTAGGGGTGTTCAGAGCAGGGGGGGGGGTAGAGTAAAGGGTCCAGGGCAGGGAGGGGCCGGGACATGTAGGGTTGTTCAGAGCAGGGGGGGGGGTAGAGTAAAGGGTCCAGGGCAGGGAGGGGCCGGGACATGTAGGGTTGTTCAGAGCAGGGGGGGGGGTAGAGTAAAGGGTCCAGGGCAGGGAGGGGCCGGGACATGTAGGGTTGTTCAGAGCAAGGGGGGGGGTAGAGTAAAGGGTCCAGGGCAGGGAGGGGCCGGGACATGTAGGGGTGTTCAGAGCAGGGGGGGGGGTAGAGTAAAGGGTCCAGGGCAGGGAGGGGCCGGGACATGTAGGGTTGTTCAGAGCAGGGGGGGGGGTAGAGTAAAGGGTCCAGGGCAGGGAGGGGCCGGGACATGTAGGGTTGTTCAGAGCAAGGGGGGGGGTAGAGTAAAGGGTCCAGGGCAGGGAGGGGCCGGGACATGTAGGGGTGTTCAGAGCAGGGGGGGGGGGTAGAGTAAAGGGTCCAGGGCAGGGAGGGGCCGGGACATGTAGGGGTGTTCAGAGCAGGGGGGGGTAGAGTAAAGGGTCCAGGGCAGGGAGGGGCCGGGACATGTAGGGTTGTTCAGAGCAAGGGGGGGGGTAGAGTAAAGGGTTCAGGGCAGGGAGGGGCCGGGACATGTAGGGGTGTTCAGAGCAGGGGGGGGGGGGTAGAGTAAAGGGTCCAGGGCAGGGAGGGGCCGGGACATGTAGGGGTGTTCAGAGCAGGGGGGGGGGGTAGAGTAAAGGGTCCAGGGCAGGGAGGGGCCGGGACATGTAGGGGTGTTCAGAGCAGGGGGGGGTAGAGTAAAGGGTTCAGGGCAGGGAGGGGCCGGGACAGGTAGGAGGGTTCAGAGCATGGGGGAGGGGGTAGAGGAAAGGGTCCAGGGCAGGGAGGGGGGGGGGGTAGAGTAAAGAGTTCAGAGCAGGGGTAGGGGGTAGAGTAAAGGATTCAGAAGGCTTAATGGGGGTTGGGGCAAAGAGGGGTGTTTCAGCGTGAATAATTTCAGGGTTAGGGTTGGGGTCTAAGGGGGTACTGTGTAGGGTTCAGGGGTTAGTTGACCTCAACCCTATCTCCCTCCCTCCCTCCCTGCCACCCACCGCCCTGTGCCTCCTCCTCCTCCCCCCCGTCCCCCACATAGAACCCTATCTCTCCCTCCCTCCCTCCCTGCCACCCAATGCCCTGTGCCTCCTCCTCCTCCCCCCCGTCCCCCACATAGAACCCTATCTCTCCCTCCCTCCCTCCCTGCCACCCACTGCCCTGTGCCTCCTCCTCCTCCTCCCCCCGTCCCCCACATAGAACCCTATCTCTCCCTCCCTCCCTCCCTGCCACCCACCGCCCTGTGCCTCCTCCTCCTCCCCCCGTCCCCCACATAGAACCCTATCTCTCCCTCCCTCCCTCCCTGCCACCCAATGCCCTGTGCCTCCTCCTCCTCCCCCCGTCCCCCACATAGAACCCTATCTCTCCCTCCCTCCCTCCCTGCCACCCACTGCCCTGTGCCTCCTCCTCCTCCCCCGTCCCCCACATAGAACCCTATCTCTCCCTCCCTCCCTCCCTGCCACCCATCGCCCTGTGCCTCCTCCTCCTCCCCCCATCCCCAACATAGAACCCTATCTCTCCCTCCCTCCCTTCCTGCCAGCCACCCACAACCGTCAACCCTTTCTTCTCCTCCCCCTCCCTAGACCCTGTCCCCCCCTCTTCTTCCCCGTCACCCACCTCCTCGAAGAATTGATAAGCCAGCATCTCTAGCTTGGCCTCTTCTGAGGCGGAGCAGCCGGCGGCCAGCAGCAGCCGCAGCGCCATCATAGGCTCGCGGGGCACCTCGGCCAACAGGTCGCACAGGTCCAGCACCCACTGCGTGGGAAGGCGAAGGCAAGTTAGTGAGAGACGTAGATAAGTCAGATTTTGATCACATAGAGAGAGATGGTAGATGAGTCGTAGATAAGTCGTACATTCGTTGTTATGAAGTCATAGGCAGCAGCGAGTCAGCGGTCATCTTTGCGCCGCTGGCTACCGTCTAGTCTAAGGTTAAGGGCATGGGTTACAGGGGGTACAGGTACAGGTTAGGAAATTAGGGCATGGGTTACAGGGGGTACAGGTACAGGTTAGGAAATTAGGGCATGGGTTACAGGGGGTACAGGTACAGGTTAGGAAATTAGGGCATGGGTTACAGGGGGTACAGGTACAGGTTAGGAAATTAGGGCATGGGTTACAGGGGGTACAGGTACAGGTTAGGAAATTAGGGCATGGGTTACAGGGGGTACAGGTACAGGTTAGGAAATTAGGGCATGGGTTACAGGGGGTACAGGTACAGGTTAGGAAATTAGGGCATGGGTTACAGGGGGTACAGGTAAAGGTTAGAAAATTAGGGCATGGGTTACAGGGGGTACAGGTAAAGGTTTCTGGTCTGTGAAATAGGGCCCATGCCGCGCACCTGCAAAAGAGACTCCGCGGTCAGCTTTGCGCCGCTGGCTACCGCCGCCTCTGCCTCTACCCCTGCTGCCGCGGGAGACGGCGCATCCGGCGTTGCTGCAGCAGCAGCAGCTGAGGCCTCGGCCGGTAGATCCGTCGTCTCAGTCGGGTCCGACGCGACGTCCTCTGGATCGGCGATTAAAGCTTGGTTGGCGTCCGTGTTCAGGGGGGGTGTTGCGGCAGTGGCTGCTGCAGCCGCTGTGCCTGCGGGTGCGGCAGGTCCACTTCCACCGACCATCCTTCGCACAATCTGTTGTGAGCAGGGTTCAGGTTTTCGTGAGTTCAGGGTTAAGTGAGTTCAGGGTAAAATGAGTTCAGGGTTAAGTGAGCTAAGTGGCACACTCCCCCAACCATCTGCTGCACAATCTGTTGTTAGAGAGCAAGAGGAAGAATGGGGTGATGTCCTAGGCACCTAAACCCTCTATGCCCAGAAGCCGAGCACATGCATCACGTGCCCTTAACCCGACCGACCTCTCTGTTTACCGCAAACGTGCAACAGCTGAGATTGGACCTGAACCCTGAAACCTCACCTCCAGTGTCATACATCACACAACCCTGGACGTCAAACCTGCCGAAGCTGAGCTTGAACCTGAACCCTGAATCAAAAACCCCAGCCCGCAGAAGCCTAACGCCAGCAGCGTGTGCCATACAGCCCAAAACCCTCAACCTCAAATTTCAAATGTGCAGACCCTGAGCTTGAACATGGACCCCGAAACCTCACCTCGAGCGCGCAGAATCCTAGCGCCGGCAGCGTGTGCCGCACCCGTCGAGGCCCTCCCAGCAGCAGCTCCGCCTTGGCCGTTGCCAGCATGGCGTGATGCACACCCGGGTCGTCATGGTGGAAGCTGTGTAGAAGACGCGCCACAAGCACCTGCTCCTCCTCCACGTCCTGCGTACACAATATAGAGGGTTGAGGGTTAAGAGGCAGGGTAGAAAGAGTGCCACAAGCACCTGCTCCACCTCCACGTCCTGCGTACGCAATATAGAGGGTTGAGGGTTTAGAGGCAGGGTAGAAAGAGTGCCACAAGCACCTGCTCCTCCTCCACGTCCTGCGCATGAATAGAGGGTTGAGGGTTTAGAGGCAGGGTAGAAACAAATAACAAACATAATAAGCATCATAATAAAAGGTCACCACTTGCTTGTTCTTTTTAGGGTTCCCTGATCTAGATCTGTCCACACACCCTTCCCTGCCCCCCCCCCCCCCCTACCCAGTTCCCTGCCCCCCCACACCCCTCCCCCACCTTTATCCCTCCCCCCCTACCCACACACACCGCTCCCCCCCCCCCCCACACCCCGGTACCCCCCCCCCCACACACACCACCCCGTTCCTTGCCCCTCCCCCCCCCCACCCACGCCCCGTTCCCTGCCCCCCCCCCCTCCAACACCCCGCTCCCCTGTGCACACCTCGTCATCCAGCTCAGCTACCCCGGGCCCTTCCGCATTGTCCTTCACCAGCGGGCTGATGAACCTGGGGGAGAGGGGGTCACATGGGTTGAGGGTTTAGGGGGCTGATGAACCTGGGGCAGGGGGGGTCACATGGGTTTAGGGTTTAGGGTTTAGGGGACTGATGAACCTGGGGCAGAGGGGGTCACATGGGTTTCGGGTTTCGGGTTTAGGGGACTGATGAATCTGGGGCAGAGGGGTTCACATGGGTTTCGGGTTTAGGGGACTGATGAACCTGGGGCAGAGGGGGTCACATGGGTTGAGGGTTTAGGGTTTAGGGGACTGATGAACCTGGGGCAGAGGGGGTCACATGGGTTTAGGGTTTAGGGTTAAGGGGACTGATGAACCTGGGGCAGAGGGGGTCACATGGGTTGAGGGTTTAGGGTTTAGGCGACTGATGAATCTGGGGTGGGTCTGATGCAAATTGATAGGAGTGAAGCAAGAATGCATTCAAATCAAAAAGAATAATGTAAGGAGGGCACAGATAAATAATGCTTCATGTACAACTGCAAATAAAAACGCATTCGGGGCAAAGAATGCGGTTTAGTTCAAACATGGAATGTACTGGAGACAAGCGAAAATGCATTCCAGTTGGAAAAAAAGAATACAAGGATTGCAACTTCACAAATAGACAAACCATGCATTCGAGTTGAAAAGTGATCACAAATGTGCTGCAGGTAGCCAGCACCCGCTCCAGCAGAGAGGAAGGCGCTCAGAGGGCAGGTTACCAGCTACATGCCTCCCTCCATGACCGCCTGTAAGACTTACGTGTTCCCAGTCCACCCACCCTCACCTAAACAGCACAGCCGCCTCCCCCACGCCGCCCAGGCGCGTACCACCCTCCATGACAGTTTGTACAACTCTTGTCCTCCCAGTCCACCCTCGCTGTCCTAAACAGCATGGCCCTTTCCTCCCCCACGCCGCCCAGGCGCGTACCACCCTTAGCAAAAATCTGCAAGACCTTTGTGTTCCCCGTCCACTCCAGGGAATACGAAGGTCTTACCTGAACAGCATGGCCACGTCCCCTTTGCCAAATAACTGCATGCCTCCCTCCACGATGGTCAGGGTAGACCCTGCCCCCCCCGCAGATCTATATAGCCTTTCCTCCCCCACTCGGCCCACTTAAAATGAATGGCCCTTTCCTTCACCACTCCGCCCACTTAAATGAATGGTCCTTTCCTCCCCTACTCGGCCCACTTAAATGAATGGCCCTTTCCTCCCCCACTCCGCCCACTTAAATGAATGGCCGTTTCCTGCCCCACTCTGCTCACCTAAACAGCATGGCCACCTCCCCCACGCTGCCCAGGCGCGTGCCTCCCTCAACGATGGTCTGGATGATCTTGGTGGCGAGCTCCTTGTGTGTGCGGTGACGCAGAAGGCCCATCAGCAACGGGTACTCGGCTGCGGGGCAGAAGGGGAGGCACGCAGTTTACATGATGAACACATTGCACATGTGTGTGGATGTGTACATGTGCAAGTTGTAAATGTGCGTGGATGTGTGATTGTGTGTGGATGTGTGCATGTGTGTACATGTGTGATTGTGTGTGGATGTGTGCATGTGTGTACATGTGTGTGGATGTGTGCATGTGTGTGGATGTGTGTGGATGTGTGCATGTGTGTACATGTGTGTGGATGTGTGCATGTGTGTACATGTGTGTGGAAGTGTGCATGTGTGTACATGTGTGTACATGTGTGTGGATGTGTGTGCATGTGTGTACATGTGTGTGGATGTGTGTACATGTGTGTGGATGTGTGCATGTGTGTACATGTGTGTGGATGTGTGCATGTGTGTACATGTGTGTGGATGTGTGCATGTGTGTACATGTGTGTGGATGTGTGCATGTGTGTACATGTGTGTGGATGTGTGCATGTGTGTACATGTGTGTGGATGTGTGCATGTGTGTACATGTGTGTGGATGTGTGCATGTGTGTACATGTGTGTGGATGTGTGCATGTGTGTACATGTGTGTGGATGTGTGCATGTGTGTACATGTGTGTGGATGTGTGCATGTGTGTACATGTGTGTGGATGTGTGCATGTGTGTACATGTGTGTGGATGTGTGCATGTGTGTACATGTGTGTGGATGTGTGCATGTGTGTACATGTGTGTGGATGTGTGCATGTGTGTACATGTGTGTGGATGTGTGCATGTGTGTACATGTGTGTGGATGTGTGCATGTGTTTATAACGGTGGGTACCTGCTGGGCCCTGCAGAACGCTTGGCCACGTGGGGCTGGTAGAGAATGAGTAGGCTCAACTACCATGCACAGCCTGGGCCATGGTGCAGCCATGCCATCCTCCTATGTGAGGGGGCAGTTCTAGGCGGGGGTAGAGAGAAGATCGTGTGTGCGGTTTTGATCCCTCAACCTCTGAGTATGGGTGCCACCAGCGTTTTACCACTGGACCATTTCCCCCGTGTATATGTGTGTGCATGTGTACCAGTCGTACATGTGTGTACATTTGTGTGGATGTGTACCAGTCGTACATGTGTGTGGATGTGTACTAGTCGTACATGTGTGTAAATGTGTGTGCATGTGTACCAGTCGTACATGTGTGTACATTTGTGTGGATGTGTACCAGTCGTACATGTGTGTACATTTGTGTGGATGTGTACCAGTCGTATATGTGTGTACATGTGTGTGCATGTGTACCAGTCGTACATGTGTGCACATTTGTGTGGATGTGTACCAGTCGTACATGTGTATACTTTTGTGTGCATGTGTACCAGTCGTACATGTGTGTACATTTGAGTGGATGTGTACCAGTCGTACATGTGTGTACATTTGTGTGGATGTGTACTAGTCGTACATGTGTGTACATTTGTGTGGATGTGCACCAGTCGTATATGTGTGTACATGTGTGTGCATGTGTACCAGTCGTACATGTGTGTACATTTGTGTGGATATGTACCAGTCGTACATGTGTGTACATGTGTGGATGTGTACCAGTCGTACATGTGTGTACTTTTGTGTGCATGTGTACCAGTCGTACATGTGTGTACATGTGTGTGGATGTGTACTAGTCGAACATGTGTGTACATGTGTGTGGATGTGTTTAAGTTGCCCACGCACTTAGTTGCAGGCTGGTCACCACATCATACTTGTGTGGATGCGTGTGGATGTGTATCAGTTGTCCACTCACTCAGTTGCAGGCTGGTCACCACATCATACTTGGTCAGCGGTATGGTCAGCAGAGCCACCAGCTGCTTCTCCGCCTTGTTGTCTCCCACCAGGCCAGAGGGGGCCAGGGCGGCATAAGCAGCAGCCAACACCTGAGGGGAGGGGTACAGGGTTTAGGGTTCCATTCTGCCAGGCAGGATGGGGCGAGGGCGGCATAAGCGGCAGCCAAGACCTAAGGGGAGGAGTTCAGGGTTTAAGGCTCCGTCCTGCCAGGCCAGCAGCTAGTGAAAGAGGGAGAAGGGTCGAGGGTCCAGGGCCTGGGCCTGATATGAGGTAGGTAATGGACCAAGTGTCTTCCCACCCAGTAGGTAATGGACCAAGTGTCTTCCCACCCAGTAGGTAATGGACCAAGTGTCTTCCCACCCAGTAGGTAATGGACCAAGTGTCTTCCCACCCAGTAGGTAATGGACCAAGTGTCTTCCCACCCAGTAGGTAATGGACCAAGTGTCTTCCCACCCAGTAGGTAATGGACCAAGTGTCTTCCCACCCAGTAGGTAATGGACCAAGTGTCTTCCCACCCAGTAGGTAATGGACCAAGTGTCTTCCACCCAGTGGGTAATGGACCAAGTGTCTTCCACCCAGTAGGTAATGGACCAAGTGTCTCCCACCCAGTAGGTAATGGACCAAGTGTCTTCCCACCCAGTAGGTAATGGACCAAGTGTCTTCCCACCCAGTAGGTAATGGACCAAGTGTCTTCCCACCCAGTAGGTAATGGACCAAGTGTCTTCCCACCCAGTAGGTAATGGACCAAGTGTCTTCCCACCCAGTAGGTAATGGACCAAGTGTCTTCCCACCCAGTAGGTAATGGACCAAGTGTCTTCCCACCCAGTAGGTAATGGACCAAGTGTCTTCCCACCCAGTAGGTAATGGACCAAGTGTCTTCCCACCCAGTAGGTAATGGACCAAGTGTCTTCCCACCCAGTAGGTAATGGACCAAGTGTCTTCCCACCCAGTAGGTAATGGACCAAGTGTCTTCCCACCCAGTAGGTAATGGACCAAGTGTCTTCCCACCCAGTAGGTAATGGACCAAGTGTCTTCCCACCCAGTAGGTAATGGACCAAGTGTCTTCCCACCCAGTAGGTAATGGACCAAGTGTCTTCCCACCCAGTAGGTAATGGACCAAGTGTCTTCCCACCCAGTAGGTAATGGACCAAGTGTCTTCCCACCCAGTAGGTAATGGACCAAGTGTCTTCCCACCCAGTAGGTAATGGACCAAGTGTCTTCCCACCCAGTAGGTAATGGACCAAGTGTCTTCCCACCCAGTAGGTAATGGACCAAGTGTCTTCCCACCCAGTAGGTAATGGACCAAGTGTCTTCCCACCCAGTAGGTAATGGACCAAGTGTCTTCCCACCCAGTAGGTAATGGACCAAGTGTCTTCCCACCCAGTAGGTTATGGACCAAGTGTCTTCCCACCCAGTAGGTAATGGACCAAGTGTCTTCCCACCCAGTAGGTAATGGACCAAGTGTCTTCCCACCCAGTAGGTAATGGACCAAGTGTCTTCCCACCCAGTAGGTAATGGACCAAGTGTCTTCCCACCCAGTAGGTAATGGACCAAGTGTCTTCCCACCCAGTAGGTAATGGACCAAGTGTCTTCCCACCCAGTAGGTAATGGACCAAGTGTCTTCCCACCCAGTAGGTAATGGACCAAGTGTCTTCCCACCCAGTAGGTAATGGACCAAGTGTCTTCCCACCCAGTAGGTAATGGACCAAGTGTCTTCCCACCCAGTAGGTAATGGACCAAGTGTCTTCCCACCCAGTAGGTAATGGACCAAGTGTCTTCCCACCCAGTAGGTAATGGACCAAGTGTCTTCCCACCCAGTAGGTAATGGACCAAGTGTCTTCCCACCCAGGTTTACAGCCTATCCAGTAACTCTAAACCCTACACCTGGACCACAAGACCCCTGGCAGGACAGCGCTCTCCCCAACAAGGCCAAACCCTGAACGTCAACCCTAAGCCACCTGATTGATGGTAAATACCAAGTCAAAAAGCAGCACGCTTCCGTTGATAATCACAAAAAATGACATCAACACACAAATAATCAAATTACGACCCTGCACTAGGCTTCACATGATCCAATGTCGCTCCAGCCCACCTGCTTGACATTGCCTACGATGTTGGGCAGCACACTCCTATCCCTTGAGTCCACCTGCTTGACATTGCCTACGATGTTGGGCAGCACACTCCTATCCCTTAAGTCCACCTGCTTGACATTGCCTACGATGTTGGGCAGCACACTCATATCCCTTAAGTCCACCTGCTTGACATTGCCTACGATGTTGGGCGGCACACTCCTATCCCTTGAGTCCACCTGCTTGACATTGCCTACGATGTTGGGCGGCACACTCCTATCCCTTGAGTCCACCTGCTTGACATTGCCTACGATGTTGGGCAGCACACTCCTATCCCTTGAGTCCACCTGCTTGACATTGCCTACGATGTTGGGCAGCACACTCCTATCCCTTGAGTCCACCTGCTTGACATTGCCTACGATGTTGGGCAGCACACTCCTATCCCTTAAGTCCACCTGCTTGACATTGCCTACGGTGTTGGGCAGCACACTCCTATCCCTTGAGTTCACCTGGTTGACATTGCCTACGATGTTGGGCGGCACACTCCTATCCCTTGAGTCCACCTGGTTGACATTGCCCACCTGGTTGACATGATCCTATCCCTTGAGTCCACCTGGTTGACATTGCCTACGATGTTGGGCAGCACACTCCTATCCCTTGAGTCCACCTGGTTGACATTGCCCACCTGGTTGACATGATCCTATCCCTTGAGTCCACCTGGTTGACATTGCCCACGATTCAAATCACGACCCTGAACTAGGCTTCTCACGATCATATATCCCTCCAGCCCACCTGGTTGACATTGCCCACGATGTCGGGTAGCACGCTGCCGGTGAAGTTCATGAGCGCGACAAACATCTCAACCTTGTCTGCGACCGCCATGTCCGGCTGGGCGGAGAGCACGCGGCTGATAGCGCTCCGGAACTTCTCGAAAGCCTGGCGGCAGGCAGCAGGCAGCAGGGGTACATTGGGCTTCAGGGTTCAGAAACATGAGTATAATGGAATAGGGATCAGAAAACAAGGTGATCAGGAGATAACGGAAGGGGCCTGTCACCTGGGGGTTCGGACCCATCCCCCAAAACAGGGGGTTTCGGTGGCCGGGAGCCTTTCCGCTCTAAAAGTTTGGTTACGGTTCAAAAAGTCTGAGAGCCGAGAGCAGGATCCCCAAACCCAGCGCGAATGACGCAGCACGAAGACATGGAACCCTAATCGAAAACCGTTTCCTCTCGATATTAACATACCCCTGCCTCATCCAGGCGAGGCGCGCGTCATGAGCGTCCTGAGTAGCTTTTCAGACACTTTTCAGGGACCCAAGCATATCTGTCAAAAGGCAGTTCGTCAACTGTGCAACTCCTGTTCACAAACATGCCCCCTCCTCCCCCACAGCCCGCTCTCAACCAAGCCACTCTCCAGTCTCCACCCGAACGACCATGTCTCGCTCCTCCCTGTTCCCACCGACCCCCCCCCCCCCCCCTTCCATGAACCGCTCCTCTTCCCCCCCCCTGCCCACTTCTCCTTCCCCCTCTGCCCCCCCCTAACTGCCATACACCTCCCTTCCCCCTCCCCCTCCATGACCCCTCCTCCTCCCTCCCCTATCCGCCCCGCCCCCCCCCACTCCCACCCACCTGCATGTCCAGCAGCCGCTGCATGACCGCCATATCGCTCTGAGCATACTTGGCCAACCTATCCATGAGACTGGACATGATAGTGTGCACCTGCTCATGTCAGGGACACAGCCAGAAACAGGATCCAAGGGTCAGGGGCACTTGCATGATCCAAGGGTCAGGTGAGAAAATTGGAACATGGTCCAAGGGTCAGGAGGACATGCAGAAATACAGGATCCAAGGGTTTAGGGGCCCTCACCAACAACAGATCCAGAATCCAGTGAGGGTGCAGAGTTCAGGGTCCCTCACCAACCACATATCCCGTTTCCATCAAGGACGTAGGGTGTCGTAGGAAGTTGTGGATGTCCCGAAGTCTCATGCTCGGCAAAACAGCGAAATATAACAAAATAGTATTGTCTTGACTTTTGATGCTTGGTGAGGCTGCAAAGTCCCTGTTCAACTAAACTTTACATTTATGATATTGATGTTTGCATTGCCTTCTTTTTGGCATCGCTGCAAGAGAATGTGGTTTTTAAGGAGAGGACATGTTCATGTCGCTTTGGAATTTATTGACACTTGATCCATTCAGGGTCTAGGATCGCTCCCCAACATCCTATCCTGTCTTCAATGGGGGTTGAGAAGTTCAGGGTCTCTCACCAACCACGCTTCCCGGATCCCATGCATGTTGAGGGTGCAGAGTTTCGCGTCCCTCACCAACAACACCATTTCCCATATCCATCGAGGGCGTGGGGTTTCAAATTCCATCTCCAGCAACATTTACCGCTAAGCAGGGTATGTGAGCCAAAGCTGCCATGCAAACCTCACCTTGACCTCAGGCATGAGCTCAGGCAGCGCGCTGAGCAGCGCGTCCAAAGTCCCCAGGTGGAAGGCATCCGGAAAGCCCTACAGCCGTGAGACGTTGCCGGAGGGGGAGAGTCAGGGCCCATGGCCATGTGTATTAGAATGGCGCATGGTCGCTGGACGGGTGGTGTCAGATCAGATGGACTATGCACAAGGTCCCGGAAGTGGAAGGCGTCCGGAAAGCAATACAGCCAAGGTTTCCAAGGTGTTCAAATTGCTTCAGGTTTCTTCCAATTATGGCGCATGTTTGTAGTGAGCGTCGGGGGGGGGGGGGGGGGGGCAGGAGGTGTCGGAGCACATGGTCGTGTGTACAAGAGAGGCACAGGTACTCCAAGTTGCTCCAAATTATGCTGATGCAACTCTTACTGCTGCTGATACTCCTACTACTGTTGCATCTACTGCTCTTACTGCTGCCATTGCCTCTACAAATTATGTTGCTTCTGCTAGTCCTGCTGTTGTTGCTTCTTCTGCTCTATCTGTTGCTGCTACAACTGCACTTGTTGCTTCTACTGCTACTAACACAGCTTATAATCCTTCTACTGCTGCTTATATCGCTTTTACTGCCAATCCTGCTCTTTTTCTCTTCTTGCTTTGACTGCCCCTCATTTCACCTGAATGATGCACTGCATAAGGTACTGCTGGGCAATGCCATCCTTGCAGCTCACCACCTGCTCCATCACACGCGGCAGCACCTGCGGGCAGATGGGCAGGTAGGCAGGCAGATGGGCAGGTAGGCAGACAGATGGGCAGGTAGGCAGACAGATGGGCAGGTAGGCAGACAGATGGGCAGGTAGGCAGACAGATGGGCAGGTAGGCAGACAGATGGGCAGGTAGGCAGACAGATGGGCAGGTAGGCAGGCAGATGGGCAGGTAGGCAGACAGATGGGCAGGTAGGCAGACAGGTGGGCAGGTAGGCAGACAGATGGGCGGGTAGGCAGACAGATGGGCAGGTAGGCAGACAGATGGGCAGGTAGGCAGACAGATGGGCAGGTAGGCGGACAGATGGGCAGGTAGGCGGACAGATGGGCAGGTAGGCAGACAGATGGGCAGGTAGGCAGACAGATGGGCAGGTAGGCAGATAGATGGGCAGGTAGGCGGACAGATGGGCAGGTAGGCAGACAGATGGGCAAGTAGGCGGACAGATGGGCAGGTAGGCAAACAGATGGGCAGGTAGGCAGACAGATGGGCAGGTAGGCAGACAGATGGGCAGGTAGGCAGACAGATGGGCAGGTAGGCAGACAGATGGGCAGGTAGGCAGACAGATGGGCAGGTAGGCAGACAGATGGGCAGGTAGGCAGACAGATGGGCAGGTAGGCAGACAGATGGGCAGGTAGGCGGACAGATGGGCAGGTAGGCAGACAGATGGGCAGGTAGGCAGACAGATGGACAGGTAGGCAAACAGATGGGCAGATAGGCAGACAGATGGGCAGGTAGGCAGACAGATGGGCAGGTAGGCAGACAGATGGGCAGGTAGGCAGACAGATGGGCAGGTAGGCAGACAGATAGGTACGCATGCAGAAAGGATTCCAGACACATGTACAATGATAGACAGATGCTCAGACCGGCAGAATCACAGACAGACACGCTGACAGGCAGGCAGACAAATAAGTAGGCTTGCTGGCGCACAGGCAGACGCGCTGGCAGGCAGCCAGACAAACATGTAGGCAAGCAGGTTCGCAGACAGGCGGCCTGGCAGGTGATGAAGCAGATAGACTGGTGGGTAGGTGGGTGTTGTGTCAGTCAGCCAGCACGCAAGCCAGCAAGCAAGCAAGGCAGATAGACTGGTGGGTAGGTGGTTGTTGTGTCAGTCAGCCAGCAAGCAAGCAAGCAAGGCAGATAGACTGGTGGGAAGTTGGGTGTTGTGTCAGTCAGCCAGCCAGCAAGCAAGCCAGCAAGCAAGGCAGATAAACTGGTGGGTGGGTAGGTGATGTGTCAATCAGTGAGTCAGTCGGCCAGCCAGCCAGTCAACAAGCAAGGCAGATAAAGAGGCAGCATAGTGGCAGGTGATGAGGCAGGTAGATGAGCACATGACTAGATAGGGAGGCAGATGTTTACAGGCAACAAGCTTTGAAAAATAGCCGAGGTCCCACAACATTCAATAAATCAGTAAATGCAATCATTTCCAAAATATTGAAATGGAAATATTTAAATAAATCCCCTAAACACTGACCATGCCAGATAAGAGGTTAAAGCCAAAACCGTATAGCCGGCTGAGGCATGCCTTCCCCTCTGCCCCAGCCCAGACCCCAGCCTTTCCCTCCACCCCAACCCGGGTCTGGCCTCAGCCTCAGCCTCCGCCTCAGCCCTGGCCTGGCCTCAGCCTTCACCTCTGCCCCAGCTCTGGCCCATAAGACCCCAAGCACTGACCATGCCAGAGTATAGGTCGAAGCCCAGCCCGTCCAGCTGGCTGAGGTAAGTCAGGTTCCTCCCCACCAGGTCCTGCAGCTGCTGACGCTCGTGCTCGCGCTTCTCACGATCACGCGCGCTGCCCTGGGGACACAAGTTAGGGATGCAGAGTGTGAACATGTGTGGAGCGTGAGACGAGTGTGAACATGTGTGGAGGGTGATGTAAATGTGGGAGCAGGTACGGAGGCGCCCTCCGTGCATGGCATGCCTTGCTTAAGCATCCTCTTCCTGCCCTCACCTGATGCTGTATCAGCCACCTTCCCTGATAGAAGGAAAGAAAGACATACGCCTTGGGGCGTGGATCAAGGAAGGCACCCATTCGGCCGTAGGGTTACTTTGATACTAAACCCGCACTAGCGGTCAGGATCTGCCCCCCTTCCCTCCCTCTCCCCAGCTGAATCTCCTCACCTGATGCTGCATCAGCCCCCACTCCTGATCCTATACCCGCACTAGCGGTCAGGATCTGCCCCCCTTCCCTCTCTTTCCCCAGCTGAATCTCCTCACCTGATGCTGCATCAGCCCCCTCTCCTGATCCTATACCCGCACTAGCGGTCAGGATCTGCCCCCTTTCCCCCCGCTCTCCAGCTTAGTCTCCTCACCTGATGCTGCATCAGCCCCCACTCCTGATCCTATACCCGCACTAGCGGTCAGGATCTGCCCCCCTTCCCTCCCTCTCCCCAGCTGGGTGTCCTCACCTGATGCTGCATCAGCCCCCACTCCTGATCCTATACCCGCACTAGCGGTCAGGATCTGCCCCCCTTCCCTCCCTCTCCCCAGCTGAATCTCCTCACCTGATGCTGCATCAGCCCCCACTCCTGATCCAATACCCGCACTAGCGGTCAGGATCTGCCCCCCTTCCCTCTCTTTCCCCAGCTGAATCTCCTCACCTGATGCTGCATCAGCCCCCTCTCCTGATCCTATACCCGCACTAGCGGTCAGGATCTGCCCCCCTTCCCCCCGCTCTCCAGCTTAGTCTCCTCACCTGATGCTGCATCAGCCCCCACTCCTGATCGAATACCCGCACTAGCGGTCAGGATCTGCCCCCCTTCCCCCCGCTCTCCAGCTTAGTCTCCTCACCTGATGCTGCATCAGCCCCCACTCCTGATCGAATACCCGCACTAGCGGTCAGGATCTGCCCCCCTTCCCCCCGCTCTCCAGCTTAGTCTCCTCACCTGATGCTGCATCAGCCCCCACTCCTGATCCTATACCTGCACTAGCGGTCAGGATCTGCCCCCCTTCCCTCCCCCTCTCCAGCTTAGTGTCCTCACCTGATGCTGCATCAGCCACCTCTCCTGATCCTATACCCGCACTAGCGGTCAGGATCTGCCCCCCTTCCCTCTCTTTCCCCAGCTGAATCTCCTCACCTGATGCTGCATCAGCCCCCTCTCCTGATCCTATACCTGCACTAGCGGTCAGGATCTGCCCCCCTTCCCTCCCTCTCCCCAGCTGAATCTCCTCACCTGATGCTGCATCAGCCCCCACTCCTGATCCTATACCCGCACTAGCGGTCAGGATCTGCCCCCCTTCCCTCCCTCTCCCCAGCTGAATCTCCTCACCTGATGCTGCATCAGCCCCCACTCCTGATCCAATACCCGCACTAGCGGTCAGGATCTGCCCCCCTTCCCTCTCTTTCCCCGGCTGAATCTCCTCACCTGATGCTGCATCAGCCCACTCTCCTGATCCTATACCCGCACTAGCGGTCAGGATCTGCCCCCCTTCCCCCCGCTCTCCAGCTTAGTCTCCTCACCTGATGCTGCATCAGCCCCCACTCCTGATCGAATACCCGCACTAGCGGTCAGGATCTGCCCCCCTTCCCCCCGCTCTCCAGCTTAGTCTCCTCACCTGATGCTGCATCAGCCCCCACTCCTGATCGAATACCCGCACTAGCGGTCAGGATCTGCCCCCCTTCCCCCCGCTCTCCAGCTTAGTCTCCTCACCTGATGCTGCATCAGCCCCCACTCCTGATCCTATACCTGCACTAGCGGTCAGGATCTGCCCCCCTTCCCTCCCCCTCTCCAGCTTAGTGTCCTCACCTGATGCTGCATCAGCCACCTCTCCTGATCCTATACCCGCACTAGCGGTCAGGATCTGCCCCCCTTCCCTCTCTTTCCCCAGCTGAATCTCCTCACCTGATGCTGCATCAGCCCCCTCTCCTGATCCTATACCTGCACTAGCGGTCAGGATCTGCCCCCCTTCCCTCCCTCTCCCCAGCTGAATCTCCTCACCTGATGCTGCATCAGCCCCCACTCCTGATCTAATACCCGCACTAGCGGTCAGGATCTGCCCCCCTTCCCTCTCTTTCCTCAGCTGAATCTCCTCACCTGATGCTGCATCAGCCCCCTCTCCTGATCCTATACCCGCACTAGCGGTCAGGATCTGCCCCCCTTCCCCCCGCTCTCCAGCTTAGTCTCCTCACCTGATGCTGCATCAGCCCCCTCTCCTGATCCTATACCCGCACTAGCGGTCAGGATCTGCCCCCCTTCCCCCCGCTCTCCAGCTTAGTCTCCTCACCTGATGCTGCATCAGCCCCCACTCCTGATCGAATACCCGCACTAGCGGTCAGGATCTGCCCCCCTTCCCCCCGCTCTCCAGCTTAGTCTCCTCACCTGATGCTGCATCAGCCCCCTCTCCTGATCCTATACCCGCACTAGCGGTCAGGATCTGCCCCCCTTCCCCCCGCTCTCCAGCTTAGTCTCCTCACCTGATGCTGCATCAGCCCCCACTCCTGATCGAATACCCGCACTAGCGGTCAGGATCTGCCCCCCTTCCCTCCCTCTTCCCAGCTGGGTGTCCTCACCTGATGCTGCAACAGCCCCCACTCCTGATCCTATACCCGCACTAGCGGTCAGGATCTGCCCCCCTTCCCTCCCCCTCTCCAGCTTAGTGTCCTCACCTGATGCTGCATCAGCCCCCACTCCTGATCGAATACCCGCACTAGCGGTCAGGATCTGCCCCCCTTCCCTCCCTCTTCCCAGCTGGGTGTCCTCACCTGATGCTGCAACAGCCCCCACTCCTGATCCTATACCTGCACTAGCGGTCAGGATCTGCCCCCCTTCCCTCCCCCTCTCCAGCTTAGTGTCCTCACCTGATGCTGCATCAGCCACCTCTCCTGATCCTTTACCCGCACTAGCGGTCAGGATCTGCCCCCCTTCCCTCTCTTTCCCCAGCTGAATCTCCTCACCTGATGCTGCTTCAGCCCCCTCTCCTGATCCTATACCCGCACTAGCGGTCAGGATCTGCCCCCCTTCCCTCCCTCTCCCCAGCTGGGTGTCCTCACCTGATGCTGCATCAGCCCCCACTCCTGATCCTATACCCGCATTAGCGGTCAGGATCTGCCCCCCTTCCCTCCCTCTCCCCAGCTGAATCTCCTCACCTGATGCTGCATCAGCCCCCACTCCTGATCCAATACCCGCACTAGCGGTCAGGATCTGCCCCCCTTCCCTCCCTCTCCCCAGCTGGGTGTCCTCGCCTGATGCTGCATCAGCCCCCACTCCTGATCCAATACCCGCACTAGCGATCAGGATCTACCTTCCTTCCCTCCCCCTCTCCAGCTGATTCTCCTCACCTGATGCTGCATCCGAACCCAGAGCTTGTTCATCTCAATGAAGTTTGAAAGCAGGAAGTCCACAGCATCGTGAATGTCACCGCCACCATTGCCTTCGTAAGAGCTGCCCGTATCTGGCAGCAGGCCCTTGGAGCGTTGACACAGGTAACTGAAGGGGAGAATAGGGTGGATCAATAAGGTTTCCAAATTTAAGGTCAAGGGTCCTCTTTGCAGGAGCTGCCCGTATCTGGCAGCAGGTCCTTGGAGGGTTGACATCAGTACCTATGAGAGAAGGATCAGCAGGGTTCAGGATTTAGGGTTGAGGGTTTATGAAGGGTCCTCCATGTAGGAGCTACATGTGGCTGGCAGCAGACCCTTGGAGCTCTGGCACAGGTAACTGAGGGGAAGGGAGGGTGGAACAGTAAGGTTCAGGTTTCAGGATTTAAGGTTTAGGGTTTAGGAAGGATCCCCTTCGTATGAGCTGCATATGTCGGGCAGCAAGCACTTGTAGCGCTGACACGAGCAATTGCGGGGGAAGGAGGGTGGATCAACAGGAACGGTGACAGGTGAGGGGTCAGGAAGGGCCAGGGTGGATTACTATGCGGGTGAGGGTTAAAGTGGTTTTAGGGTTGAGGAAGGACCATTGCGAAGGAGCTGCCAGTGTCTGAAGCAGGACCCAGGAGCACGGACAAAGGTAACTGAAGGGGCAGGGAGAATGGGTCGATAGGAAAGGCGAGGTTTAGGATTAAGGAGGGACTCCCCTCGTAGCAGCTGCAGGGGTCCCACCATGTTCTTGGAGCGTCGACACGGGTATTGCGTGAAAGGAATGTGTGAAAGGGATGTGTGAAGGGGAGTGACACGGGTATTATGTGGAAGAATGTGTGAAAGGGATGTGTGCAGGGGTGTGACACGGGTAATGTGTGGAAGGGATGTTTGAAGGGGTGTGACACGGATATCGTGTGGAAAGAATGTGTGAAAGGGATGTGTGAAGGGGTGTGACGCGGATAATGTGTGGAAGGGATGTTTGAGGGGGAGTGACAAGGATAATGTGTGGAAGAGACATGTGAAGGGGTGTGACACAGGTATTGTGTGAAAGGGATGGTGGACCAAAGGCAGGGCGAGGGGTGAGGAGATACCTCCGTGTTGGGAGCTTCCCATACCAGGATCGGACACATGGAGCGATGAAACTGGTGGCTGAGGGGAAAAGGTTGTGTGCATGATGATGATTAGTCAGGATGAGGGGTTAAGGGGAGTTGCAGCGGCGAGCCCTTACGTCACCTTCCCCCTATTTCCACTGTGCCCCCTTCCACTGATCCCTCTCCTCAGCCCCACCTGCGCAGGAACAGCCCTCAAGTGGGGTGCTGCACTAGTGCACTCCCTTGCACTGCTCTACCGCGTCCCCCTTGGCCTCCATATTCCCATCACCCTCATCCACCTGCGCAGGAATAGGCCTCGAGTGGGGTGCTGCACGCCCTTGCACAGCTCCACCAGGTCCTTGAGAATCTCCTTGGCTTTGGCCTCCTTGCTGCGAATATACAAGCAACCCACTGCCACCATGAGGTACCTGTGCGGCGCATGGGAGGGTGGAGGCACATGGGAAGGAGCCTCCAGTGGGATTCAAGTGCATGCATGGGAGGGGGCGCATGGGAGGGGCACATGGCAGTATGCCAACATGCCACCATGAGGTGCCTTGGCGGCAGGAGGACGGGCCACGCTCACTGAGGCACTGAGCACAGGGAGCTCTGCGGCGCACAAGGTGTTCAGGGGGAAGGAAGGTGCATGGCAAAACAATTGAAGGTAAACATAGCACGCACGCCGAATTCCTTGAACATCCAAGATAATTGATATGCCAAAATATTTAAGGTTTGAATGAAAAAGAGTGGCCGACATGCAAGAGTGAGCCTTCCCCAAGTATAACGAATATGGTGGCGTGGGTTATGGATTGAAGGCACCCAGCCTGGAGACATGCATAGCGAGCAGATTGATGGATGCATGGCGCATGGGGCAACATGGGCTGCGCATGGCATGCACATGGAGAGGGGGTGCATGGCGTGCATGGGCTGCATGGAGTCAGGGCCAGCATGGGTTCTTGTCTACAGCATTTGGCTTACAGGCGAGGCAGAACGTTGCCTGCGTGCTGGACTAGCTCATAGAGCTCGCTGAAGGTGCGGCCCTTGCCCCTCTCGTCTCCGAAGAATCCCTGCAGCGCGGCGGGTCAGGCAGTGGGCGCAGAGGGTTCAGGGCTGTGAAGTGCGTGTCAGGCAGAAGCGCTTTCGTCGAGGCAACGAGCTACAGGTTTGGGGCACGGTTGTTTCGGGAGTCTGGGGGCATCGATGACAAACTCCTTTGGCATGGTATGTGCACACCTCGAGGTTAACGAGCTGATCGAACACTAGCATGTAGAGCTCGTAATATTTTTGAGGCGACAGCAGCGAGGTGCGAAGCTCCCCCAACATCGCAGCGGAATAGCGCAGGGCCTCTCGCATGTTGTCCTCTTCCTCGATGGACTTTCGCATCTGGAACGCATGGCGCTTGATCGCAGTCCTGCTCTCCGTCAAGATCCGCTCCTGCTCATCGGACCCAGGTAGAGATGCCTCCTGCGCACCAGGGCACGGTTCGTGTCAGAAGACACTTTTTAATTGAATTCCAGAGCGTGATAATTGCTGCGTCGTCAAATAGGCTGGAAGGTGAAGTGCAACCAGTGAGCGACGTTTCTTGGGACACGCACTGACCATCGCAGATGAGTGCTAGGTATTTCAACCCGATGGCACTGCTGCTGAGTGCCTCAATTGGCTATGATGCGATGTTGCAAATAACTTCCTCGCAATTATTATGCTCTTACCAGATGCATTCCGGGTTTTTTCTAGGATAGACACGGATGTATGAACCAGAGGTATGAACGGAGTGACCTCCTAACTTTTCGAACGTTCGTTACGACTTCTGATTTCTGACAATCGGGCCGTTTTCCGCGCGCCACGTCGAGGCGCTTTCATAACTACCCTGAGAAGCTCTGTAACCTGCTAAATCTTCCGTAGGTTGCATCCATCGTACCGGTCCGGGATATAGCTGCTTCAGATTGGCGTTATTCAGATTTTCCAACTGGGAAATGACCCATGCATGTGCCTGTCCAGTCATGCATATTCCTTACGGTATTTACTATCTGAAATAATTGCTGGCAAAAATTTATGATAACACGGCTTCTTTGAATTCTGAGTAGGTAACCTTCATGCACCTACTGAAGAAAGTGTGGAAACGGGTTTTGAAGACCAGCATTTCTTTAACCGCGTGAACAAATCCAGACAGGAAGCCAAGGAAGGAGCTGTCTGGTCACTAAGCGAGAAAATGGTACATAATAAGGCATGGCTCCCCACACCCAACAGCACACTGAACAGTTGGGCGCCCTCGCGGCCGAGCCTTTTTGAGCATGGCCCAGAACTCCAGAAGTAATTGACACCTCGCACGCTACCAGGGATAAGGCAGAAGCTACTGTAGCAATAAGACTTTAACTAAAGTCGAGAAATGCTTTACCGGTTGCCCTCATCATCAACAAAATGTTTAATGACCCCTTGCTGACCCCCCCACACACCTCCGGAACCTCCTCAAACCTCAATTTATCAGCAACAAATGACATTTGGAGGGAAAGAGAGGGCCATTCCAATCAGCTCAGCCGTGCATTTCTGATGGTGTCGCTCAATGTAGCTGGTTCACAAATGAATGCCAAATGACATTCCTCGTCACATCTTCCTCCGTCAGCTCCTGACCCGGGTGGGCAAGGCAAGACCGGCTAGCACGGTCAGAGTAACTCCTCATGTGGAAGGCCAACACGGCAAGCAAGACAGGACCGGCTAGCACGGTCAGAGGAACTCCTCATGAGAAAATTTTAGTCTGCACGGAAAGCATGACTAGCATGCATGGTGAGCATGGTTAGCAAGGTCAGAGTAACTCCTATTGTGGAAATTTTGGCCAGCACGGCAAGGATGACTGGCAAGCGGCTAAGCGAGCATGGCTAGCACGGTCAGAGCATGTCCTCTTGTGGACATTTTGGGCAGCACGGCAATTATGGCAGGACCGACTAACATGGTCAGAGTACTGGTAACTCCTCTTGTGGGAAATTTCGGCCAGCACGGTAAGAGCGGCGAGCACGCACGGTCAGGGTACCTCCTCTTGTGGAGATTTCGGCGAGCACGTCAAGCACGGCTGGCACGGTCAGAGTGGCACCTTAGCACGTCAGTCTTGGGGTTCTCAAGCACGACGGAAATAGGGGCTTTCTCAAAAGCCTGACGGACGACGTTCGGAATTACCTTTGCGGCTATTCCGATCCCTGGGGGCGGGGGTAGCAGGGTATTGGATCCAGCCTGCATTCATATAACATTCCTAGTTTGCCTGATTCACATAGTTTAGCAGAAATAATGAGCTCTTGGACCACGCAAAAGTGTCGAAAGACTGGGAAAACGTACTCCCACAACAGCCGCACCAAGGCGAGCACCTGGGACAAGCCAGCTGGCTATTCTGAGGATGTGGAAAACCTTGTCAAAGGATTAGCATCCATGCAACTGCTTTCAACATCGGATATTTCGCTGGTGTCCCATGCGCATGGCCGACAGCGTCGTGATGAACACAGCATCAGCCGCCGCGAGCTGCAGGAGGTGGTCAAGCACGGCCTCAAGGAGCGCGCCAATCCTGGGCGTCTCGGCGAAACGCGATGGCGCTACACGCACAGGGGCATTGTTTACATCACGGATGAAAGCAGCCGACATGAGGTCACCTGCTGGAGGGAAGCAGGCGGCATGGAGTATCAGGGCAGCCCCATGCGGCAGCCGCCAGCCATGCAGGGTGCTGCAGCTGGGGCAGCGGCCATGCTGAACTCCCACATGGTGGTGTTGGTCGACGGGAGCGGCTCGATGAAAAAACATGACGTGCCCGGCTCGTGTGCGACCTGCAGGGCGTGTGGAACGGCACGGACGGTTACACCCTCACCGACCCTGTCGTCCACCACAGCCAGAGCAGCTCACGGACCCGGCACAACGGGGCCACGGACAAGGGCATGGATGGAAGCAACTCGTTCTTTGCCACGCATGTGTGCGATGCCTTGTGCAGGAAGTTGGGCATCGACCAGATGTAGATAGCATTAACAGGGCTCGTGGCCATGGGTATTCACTTGGATTGGGTTGTGCTCATGGTCTCCATCTTTACTTCGTCAGATGGCAATTTCTAGTCTTATATAGCGATGTCCAGGCTTCACCTTTGTGCGGTGATAAGTCGATATTTCCCATTGTGTGCTGACGATGCATTCTCCAGCCCATAGGGAGCATAGTCGCCATAAGCTGTTTTCCACCCCCAAAACCTTAGTGACCAGCGCTTGTTTACATGACATCCCTCTTGCGTATTTTAGATACAAGTTTACCTCTTAAATATATCAGAGCAGTTTCCCCTATCAGAAACTCCACTTCTTCAGACCTCCAACCCAGCTCGGCTTCAAGATGGCCCCAATAATCCTTAGAGGCATAGATGCCAGATGACCTTGTCTATTATTTTATTCAGGGAGAGACCATGCCACTCCATCGGCTGCTAGGAGAGTTGGATCCGTTTATTTAGCTGATTGGCTAGCTGGAATTGAATTCATTTGAAAAATGAATGAGCCCACGTATGCGCTTACCATCATGCTTGCAATGCTGAGCCAGTAGAGCCAGATGGTGCTCACCCTGTTTTTTCGCTCGCTACTTCAGGGCTGTCCCCATTACCAGACCTACACTAGGCCCACCCTATTCATTTCAAAATCGGTGGTGGTGCGACCGCGACCGGGCCCAGGAAATTTTGAATATTCATAATTGCCGAACATGTCGATTCGTCTATGTGAATAGCCACGATTTCGTTCCAGAGGTTATCTACTCTGAATGGTACTGGAACCTTTCAAATTCTGCCCGAGAGTCAGCACAAGGATTGCACAAGCAAGGTCGCCTTCCTCCAATTTTACGTCTCCTGAAAAAGAAAATCTGCGCTGCTGGCGTCGATGGCCAGACTTGCACAAAAGAAAAGAAAAGGGAAAGCCTATGCGGCGTGGCTTTTGGGAACAGGTTGACGAGGCGCCCAATCCCCTTGAAGAGGGAAAGGGGCTATGGCGGGACTGTTAGACAGGGGGAGATGCAGGCCAATTGAAGGAAACGTCGGAGGCGATGGATGGAAACGGCATATATACTGAATGGACAATGTGAATTGCTAGTTTTAAGGAGTGGACGGACGCGGACGTGGAGGGTTGGGATACCAAGGACTGGAGAGGGGCGCATGATGTCTTGACAGACAATGCCAGAGCAACCAATGATGGCGAGGTAAATGCAGCACATGATTTATTTGTTTGTACACAAGACAAGACAGGTGGCATGGGACATGATGCGAGATATTGGGAAGTGGATCGAGAAGGTGAGAGGGGGGGGGGCATTGGTGTTGAGGGATCTGATTCAGTAAGAGGGGGGCACGTGTGTGCTGTGAGAGGAAATGGTAATTGTGCTTATTGTAAAACCGGTAGTGACACAAGAAGTGGTTTCGGATTTGATGCGCGACCCTGGGAAGTGGATAGAGAGGTTAAGATATCCGAGCCGGGAGAAACGCCAGCATCAGGAAGTGGATGGATAAAGTGAGAGATTGGAGACAGGATCAAAGTTTGAACAGCTCGCACAGTTGCATAGGTTCCTCTGTCTGCCATTCTGTCATGCCGTTTGTACCGCATCCGCTGGTACGGGCGGGAAAAGCGACCAAACACGGCTCTCCGTTCCCCGATCAATTGATAGCACCAACCGATTGAAATGCCCAGTTGATTGCTTGGAAATGGAGCAGGAGCTTGTCAGTGCCATTGCATTGTACGGCGATCAAATCAGTTCGCTGGGCGAGGTGATTGTTGCTGACTCTGACAACCAGAAGGAGGCAACGGAGGTGGGTTTGATTAACAAGACATCCGGGTGGTAAAGTGTCCACTGAGTTTGAGGGGACAGGACACGAATATTTTGTTTTCAATCGCGTGATGTAGCTTCGGGACCAGCTTCAAGAGGCTTTGGATGAGGCGCGAGTAGCGCTGCGAGCATGCCATCGTCAAGGCATCGACTCAGCTGGGAACTATGCAACGACTGCCTCGGCCGCCGCTTGCATGGACATCGGGGACGAAGAGGAGGGACAGGAGGCGGAGTCAAAACAATCGGGTCTGAACGTGCGTCTCTATACACGTTGATGCACAAAGGTCTGGCCATGCGTCCACCCATGTTGACTCCAGCCATGCCCAGCCATGCATGGTTGACTGGTGGAAATAAATGGCACAGCAGCTCATCCGGCCAACGGAACTCTAATATATTTGTATCTTCATACAGCTCGGGTATAATATCAATTTTATCTATGTTGGAGGGCCTGGCATGCAACTTGGGACAGTTCTTGAAGGCCACTCAAGCACTGGCTTCAAACGGACATTCGGCGCCGCAGGGCAGCCAAAGGTGGTCAAATAGCCAGAGAATGACAAACACTGAGGGTATAACCTGGCTCTCCACTTCAGGAAGATGAGGAGCCCACAGTTGAGATTGGCCCTGAAGCCCAGTCAAGTGGCCGGGAGCGCCGGAATAATCCTCGTATGCACCCAAGCAATAAGTGAGTGATCTTACAACTGCAGCCTGTTGTGGCGGCAAGAGCATCAGGTCCGTGCACCTGTCATGGTTCATATCGCATAGGGTGTGTTGCATGGGTCATATGACTCATTTGGTCATATGCCATGAGTCATATACTCATATCACATTGGTCATATAGCATGGATCCTATCGCATGGGCGAAATTGCATGGGTCTCAAGACTCATCTCGCATTGGTCATATACTCATATAGCTTGGGCTATATGGCATGGATCATATTGCATAGGCCATATCTCATGGGCTATATCGCATGGGCCACATGGCATGGGTGATGGGCCACATCGTATGGGCCACATGGCATAATTGACATGGTTCACATTGTTTGGGTCATATGGCATTCTGTAAGGCATCAGCTGTTGCATTCAAGACTGTTCATCAAAGTGTGCACCAGAATACCTCAGGGTGGCAGACAAGGGGTCACCTCTGGGTCAATGATGACGAATATTGACCGGCCTGTGGCTGATGGCCCATGCAGATTGGCTTGTTGCATCAGGCCAACCTGACCATGGGCCACGACTCAGCTGAATTGTAGCTGACCCCCCCCCAAAAAATTGGCTTTGAAAAAGCAGCGCGCCGCCTGCCCGCCCCCCCAGCGGTATTGTCGTATCCCGAGCAACATTGAAGGGATGCTGAGGCCTGGTGGCAACCACTTCACCCCTTAGATACCCCCACCCCCTGCCCCCTCCTGGCTGCAGTCCGTTTAGCTAGTGAGTGAGTCCCCCTCCCCCTCCTGCCTGCAGGTACTACCGAGAGGAGCCCGACTTTGCTGCCCTGGCCAGGCAGTACCCTGAGATCAAGCAGTACGTGACAGGCGGGCAAGGTGTGTCGCTGTCTATCTTCCGTTGCCTCAGCTACGGGTCAGCCACAGGTCAGCTGCAGTTCAGCTACAGCTCAGCTACAGTTCAGCTGCAGTTCAGCTACTGTGCAGCTGACATGCAGCTACTGTGCAGCTACAGTTGAGCTGCACCTCAGCTACAGTTCAGCTGCAGTTCAGCTGCAGTTCAGCTGCAGTTTGCTATGACTTAAGATATCTCTTGACTCCCCATTACACATTGACTCCCCAGTCGCAAATTGACTCCCCAGTCGTGGCACAGAGGGTCGAACAAACTATTATTTCACACATCTCTTGACTGCATGTTCACACTTATTGACCCCCCCTTTGTGGTACAGAGGGCCGTGCACACTACGATTTTACCAGCTGGGAGGCCACCCGCCAGCTGACAGCCACCTTGCTCAGGTAGGGCGCGTGCACGAAGATGTGGCGGTGGGGATGGGGAGCGGGAAGGGGGGACGTTGGAGGAGGGGGCAGTAAATGGGCAGTAAATGGGGAATCTGGAAGAGAGAAGGGGCGCTGGAGTGGGGAGGGAGGGGAACGTGAGAGGGAGGGGAGGGGCAGCAAACGGGGGCGTTGGAGGGGGGGGCAGTGAATGGGGATGCTGGAAGCGAGAGGGGTGCTGTAAGGGGTGGGAGGTTACAGCTGGTCAGACGTTTAAGCTGCTACCCCCCCCCTGCTTATTTCGAAAGGACTTATGCTGCCTCCCCGCTCCTCACCCTCCCTCCCCGCTCCTCACCCTCCCTCCCCGCTCCTCACCCTCCCTCCCCGCTCCTCACCCTCCCTCCCCTCTCCTCACCCTCCCTCCCCGCTCCTCACCCTCCCTCCCCGCTCCTCACCCTCCCTCCCCGCTCCTCACCCTCCCTCCCCTCTCCTCACCCTCCCTCCCCTCTCCTCACCCTCCCTCCCCTCTCCTCACCCTCCCTCCCCGCTCCTCACCCTCCCTCCCCTCTCCTCACCCTCCCTCCCCGCTCCTCACCCTCCCTCCCCGCTCCTCACCCTCCCTCCCCTCTCCTCACCCTCCCTCCCCTCTCCTCACCCTCCCTCCCCGCTCCTCACCCTCCCTCCCCTCTCCTCACCCTCCCTCCCTGCTCCTCACCCTCCCTCCCTGCTCCTCACCCTCCCTCCCCGCTCCTCACCCTCCCTCCCCTCTCCTCACCCTCCCTCCCCGCTCCTCACCCTCCCTCCCCTCTCCTCACCCTCCCTCCCCGCTCCTCACCCTCCCTCCCCTCTCCTCACCCTCCCTCCCCGCTCCCCCCAGGCATGACTTTGGCATCTCCTGGTGGCTGCCTGAGGGTCAACTTGTGCCAACGCTCACCAACCGAGCCAACTACATCCATTGGGTGCACGACCTGCTACAGCTGTCAAGGCCAGAGGGTGGGTCGCAAGTTACACTTTTCACACATTCGTGACGCTCACCAACAGAGCCAACTACATGCATTGGGTGCACGACCTGCTACAGTTGTCAAGGCCAGAGGGTGGGTCGCAAGTTACACTTTTCACACATTCGTGACGCTCACCAACAGAGCCAACTACATGCATTGGGTGCACGACCTGCTACAGTTGTCAAGGCCAGAGGGTGGGTCGCAAGTTACACTTTTCACACATTCGTGACGCTCACCAACCGAGCCAACTACATCCATTGGGTGCACGACCTGCTACAGCTGTCAAGGCCAGAGGGTGGGTCGCAAGTTACACTTTTCACACATTCGTGACGCTCACCAACAGAGCCAACCTCATGCATTGGGTGCACGACCTGCTTCAGTTGTCAAGGCCAGAGGGTGGGTCGCAAGTTACACTTTTCACACATTCGTGACGCTCACCAACAGAGCCAACTACATGCATTGGGTGCACGACCTGCTACAGTTGTCAAGGCCAGAGGGTGGGTCGCAAGTTACACTTTTCACACATTCGTGACGCTCACCAACAGAGCCAACTACATCCATTGGGTGCACGACCTGCTACAGCTGTCAAGGCCAGAGGGTGGGTCGCAAGTTACACTTTTCACACATTCGTGACGCTCACCAACAGAGCCAACTACATGCATTGGGTGCACGACCTGCTACAGTTGTCAAGGCCAGAGGGGGGGTATACAGGCCGCACTTTCACGCATTCACACTTATAAAGCTAAAACCGCTGGCAGCTGGTTACAAGAAAGTTCAGTTCCGAATATGTGAAGTGTGAACGCTGGGTCAGAGCTCTGCCCCTGGCACATGCCTTTTTGTGCCCCAATGCCCTTAGCGCTCGCTTCCCTACAAATCTATATCTCGGGTATCGGTAGTTCAATTCGCCAATGAAACAGTTTAAAAAAAAAACAATTTATTCCTTTGCACCGAAAGGTTTGACATGATACGCCGTCCCTCCTGCCCTTGCATGATACGCCGTCCCTCCTGCCCTTACATGATACGCCGTCCCTCCTGCCCTTGCATGATACGCCGTCCCTCCTGCCCTTACATGATACGCCGTCCCTCCTGCCCTTACATGATACGCCGTCCCTCCTGCCCTTGCATGATACGCCGTCCCTCCTGCCCTTACATGATACGCCGTCCCTCCTGCCCTTACATGATACGCCGTCCCTCCTGCCCTTGCATGATACGCTGTCCCTCCTGCCCTTACATGATACGCCGTCCCTCCTGCCCTTACATGATACGCCGTCCCTCCTGCCCTTGCATGATACGCCGTCCCTCCTGCCCTTACATGATACGCCGTCCCTCCTGCCCTTACATGATACGCCTTCCCTCCTGCCCTTACATGATACGCCGTCCCTCCTGCCCTTACATGATACGCCGTCCCTCCTGCCCTTACATGATACGCCGTCCCTCCTGCCCTTACATGATACGCCGTCCCTCCTGCCCTTACATGATACGCCGTCCCTCCTGCCCTTACATGATACGCCGTCCCTCCTGCCCTTACATGATACGCCGTCCCTCCTGCCCTTACATGATACGCCGTCCCTCCTGCCCTTACATGATACGCCGTCCCTCCTGCCCTTACATGATACGCCGTCCCTCCTGCCCTTACATGATACGCCGTCCCTCCTGCCCTTACATGATACGCCGTCCCTCCTGCCCTTACATGATACGCCGTCCCTCCTGCCCTTACATGATACGCCGTCCCTCCTGCCCTTACATGATACGCCGTCCCTCCTGCCCTTACATGATACGCCGTCCCTCCTGCCCTTACATGATACGCCGTCCCTCCTGCCCTTACATGATACGCCGTCCCTCCTGCCCTTACATGATACGCCGTCCCTCCTGCCCTTACATGATACGCCGTCCCTCCTGCCCTTACATGATACGCCGTCCCTCCTGCCCTTACATGATACGCCGTCCCTCCTGCCCTTACATGATACGCCGTCCCTCCTGCCCTTACATGATACGCCGTCCCTCCTGCCCTTACATGATACGCCGTCCCTCCTGCCCTTACATGATACGCCGTCCCTCCTGCCCTGGCATGTTTTGAAACGAGCCCGTGTCCCGTCTTCCCGACCCTCTCATCCCCCTAGGACTCTCCTAAGGTTGGGCATCTGGGCGTGTGCCACAGCGCCACGTTAAGGGTTCAGGGCCGGAGGCCTGAACTTTGGCTGTGGAGCCAAACGGACCTACAATTGACCTTAATGATGCTGTCGACCACATATACCTCTTCATCTCCCCGAGCCTTAAAAATCCCACGCCTTATACCTTAAACCCTGGACTCTAGACACTAGGACACAAGGACTCTAGACACTAGGACACTAGGACTCTATACACCAGGACATTAGGACTCTAGACACTAGGACACTAGGACTCTAGACACTAGGTCACTAGGACTCTAGACACTAGGACACTAGGATTCTAGACACTAGGACACTAGGACTCTAGACACTAGGACACTAGGACTCTAGACACTAGGACTCTAGACATTAGGACACTAGGACTCTAGACACTAGGACTCTAGACACTAGGACACTAGGACTCTAGACACTAGGACACTAGGACTCTATACACTAGGACTCTAGACATTAGGACTCTAGACACTAGGACTCTAGACACTAGGACACTAGGACTATAGACACTAGGACTCTAGACACTAGGACTCTAGACACTGACCCGCCCCCCCCTGCAGGCGCCTCCAAGGTGCGTGGTCTCGACATTGGTTGCGGAGCCAACCTGATCTACCCGCTTCTGGGGGCGGCCATCTACGGGTGGACCATGGTGGGCTGTGACGTGACAGACGTGGCACTGCAGTGGTCCCGCAGACACATCAAGTCAAATCCCAAGCTTGCGCCGCTGCTAGAGGTAAGGACAGCCCCATGTGTGTGTTAGGGAGGGGACAGAGCGCTGCAGTGGTCCCGCAGACACATCAAGTCAAATCCCAAGCTGGCCCCGCTGCTGGAGGTTAGGATAGAGGGTCTGATCCAATCTTGCATTCAACCAGGGGAGGTTGCAATGCAGTGGAGGGGAGGTGGGGAGGTGAGAGGTTGGAGGGCAGTGGGAGAAGGGGAGAGGGAGGGAGGGTGTGTGTGTGGGGGGGGGGGCAGTGGGAGAGGGAGGGAGGGGGGAAGGGCAGTGGGGGGATGGGGATGGGAGGGAGGGGGGAGGGGGTACAGTGGTCTGCAGACACATCAAGTATAATCCAAGCTGGCGCCACTGCTGGAGGTGAGGGTTAAGGTAAGGGCATTGTTTGTGTGTGTGTTGGGGGGGGGGGGGGGGGGGAGGGGCGCGATGGCTCAGTGCCGCACGTCAAAATTCATGATGTACTTCTGTTCAAAGCCCAGAAGAGTCTGCTGGCGGACTGGCTGATATCTCTTGGGACGGATGCGCCCGACAGATGTATGGGCCGGGTAAGGGGGTGTTTCACTCTTCAGTGTTCGGCATTTCAAACGTCAAAGATGTATCGATCATCCATGCCGCGAACGTTCCTCAAGAATAAACTCGAGCATTTTCATTATTTCTTGCCGCTGCACAGGTGCGGGACTCGCGCAGGGGCGGCTGCAGACGCAGCGCCGCGGCAGCTGCCCGACAGCTGCCGCATACACATGAGGCGCCTGAGGCAGAGGCAGCAGGCAGCGTTGAGGCGGGCGAGGACGAAGACGATGGCGGGGCGGAGGAGCGGCGCCCGGCCGTCCGCAGGACGTTGGACGGCGTCCCTAGGGGTGTCATCGGGTGCGGCGTGTCGGCTGCGGCGCCAGCCGCCGCCGCCGCCGCCGCGGCTGCGGCGGCTTCCAGCTTGCCGGCAAAAAACACGGCGGCAGGTGCGGCGGCTTCGTCCGGGATTGACCCGAGCACTGTGACTGTCGTGGCTGAGTCGGTAGCGGAACGAGCCTCCGCTGCAGCTGCTTGTGTGCAGCCAGCCGAGGGTGGGGTTGTACAGGACGCGGCGGCTGCGGCTGCTGGAGGGCTTGTGTCCGCCCAGCAGGGCCAGTCAGGCCCAGCAGAGAGCGCGGGGCCGGGGACCGGGACAGCGGCCATGTCTGGCATGTCAGGGCTGGCTGATGTGGCTGAGGAAGGGGATGAGGCGCAGGGCGGGCATGGGACGAGCCCCGATGGGGAGGTAGCCGCCAGCATCTCAGCCTCAGCGGCGGCGGCTGGCCGGGTGCTGGCCGCAGCGCTGCCTAGCATGGCGATCCGCGACTTGGTCGCGTCAGGCGGCGGCGCAGAGCCCTCGGGGGATGGCGGCGGCGGGGCGCCGCCTGCCGCCGCCGCTGGCGGGCTCAAGCGCGACGGCCGCGGGTGCCAGGAGGGCGGGGAGCCTTCCCCGGAGGAGAACCGCAAGGCGCAGCGGGGGGGCTTGTCTGCTGACGCGGAGGAAGCGGAGGCTGCAGAGGCGGGCGGCGCGTATGCGTTCGGCAGCCCCGCGTTTGCTTTCAGGGCCCTGCCAACTGCAGGTTGGCGTCATTGTCGGTGGCGGGGTGGGGCGTTCGTGTAATATTACAGTCCCTGTTGCCCTGCTCACCGTCCCCCCCATCTCCCTCGCTTCCCCTCCCCCCTGCTTCCCTTGGCCAACCCTATATATGGCCACTAGAGGATCGGAACCATTATTGTCGTTGGTGCTGACCCCGCTTCTTGCCGAGGGTGTGTCGCCCATTGAAGGCCTCCCTCCCCCCACCAGGGTTTGTTTCGATTGTATGCGGTACGTCTACTGCCGTAAAACGACTACTGCCGTAAAACCGCACCGTGAACATAACATTTTCTGATCATACTCACAGTGAAACGGTAGTGTAAGAACATTCATGACATAGCGTGAAATCCGGCGCTGCGCAAACATTGCGCCGGCAACCCGCATTTACAGGATAACATAACCAAGAAACAATCTAATATGCTGACCCAGAAACAATCTAATATGCTGACCAAGAAACAATCTAATATGCTGACCAAGAAACAATCTAATATGCTGACCAAGAAACAATCTAATATGCTGACCCAGAAACAATCTAATATGCTGACCAAGAAACAATCTAATATGCTCACCAAGAAACAATCTAATATGCTGACCAAGAAACAATCTAATATGCTGACCCAGAAACAATCTAATATGCTAACCAAGAAACAATCTAATATGCTAACCAAGAAACAATCTAATATGCTAACCAAGAAACAATCGAATATGCTGACCCAGAAACAATCTAATATGCTGACCAAGAAACAATCTAATATGCTAACCAAGAAACAATCTAATATGCTGACCAAGAAACAATCTAATATGCTCACCAAGAAACAATCTAATATGCTAACCAAGAAACAATCTAATATGCTGACCAAGAAACAATCTAATATGCTGACCAAGAAACAATCTAATATGCTGACCCAGAAACAATCTAATATGCTAACCAAGAAACAATCTAATATGCTAACCAAGAAACAATCTAATATGCTGACCAAGAAACAATCTAATATGCTCACCAAGAAACAATCTAATATGCTAACCAAGAAACAATCTAATATGCTAACCAAGAAACAATCTAATATGCTGACCAAGAAACAATCTAATATGCTCACCAAGAAACAATCTAATATGCTAACCAAGAAACAATCTAATATGCTGACCAAGAAACAATCTAATATGCTGACCAAGAAACAATCTAATATGCTGACCCAGAAACAATCTAATATGCTAACCAAGAAACAATCTAATATGCTAACCAAGAAACAATCTAATATGCTAACCAAGAAACAATCTAATATGCTGACCCAGAAACAATCTAATATGCTGACCAAGAAACAATCTAATATGCTAACCAAGAAACAATCTAATATGCTGACCAAGAAACAATCTAATATGCTCACCAAGAAACAATCTAATATGCTAACCAAGAAACAATCTAATATGCTAACCAAGAAACAATCTAATATGCTGACCAAGAAACAATCTAATATGCTCACCAAGAAACAATCTAATATGCTGACCAAGAAACAATCTAATATGCTGACCAAGAAACAATCTAATATGCTAACCAAGAAACAATCTAATATGCTGACCAAGAAACAATCTAATATGCTGACCAAGAAACAATCTAATATGCTCACCAAGAAACAATCTAATATGCTGACCAAGAAACAATCTAATATGCTCACCAAGAAACAATCTAATATGCTGACCAAGAAACAATCTAATATGCTGACCAAGAAACAATCTAATATGCTCACCAAGAAACAATCTAATATGCTGACCAAGAAACAATCTAATATGCTCACCAAGAAACAATCTAATATGCTCACCAAGAAACAATCTAATATGCTCACCAAGAAACAATCTAATATGCTCACCAAGAAACAATCTAATATGCTCACCAAGAAACAATCTAATATGCTCACCAAGAAACAATCTAATATGCTCACCAAGAAACAATCTAATATGCTGACCAAGAAACAATCTAATATGCTCACCAAGAAACAATCTAATATGCTCACCAAGAAACAATCTAATATGCTCACCAAGAAACAATCTAATATGCTCACCAAGAAACAATCTAATATGCTCACCAAGAAACAATCTAATATGCTCACCAAGAAACAATCTAATATGCTAACCAAGAAACAATCTAATATGCTGACCAAGAAACAATCTAATATGCTGACCAAGAAACAATCTAATATGCTCACCAAGAAACAATCTAATATGCTAACCAAGAAACAATCTAATATGCTCACCAAGAAACAATCTAATATGCTGACCAAGAAACAATCTAATATGCTAACCAAGAAACAATCTAATATGCTAACCAAGAAACAATCTAATATGCTGACCAAGAAACAATCTAATATGCTCACCAAGAAACAATCTAATATGCTAACCAAGAAACAATCTAATATGCTGACCAAGAAACAATCTAATATGCTAACCAAGAAACAATCTAATATGCTGACCAAGAAACAATCTAATATGCTCACCAAGAAACAATCTAATATGCTAACCAAGAAACAATCTAATATGCTCACCAAGAAACAATCTAATATGCTCACCAAGAAACAATCTAATATGCTCACCAAGAAACAATCTAATATGCTCACCAAGAAACAATCTAATATGCTAACCAAGAAACAATCTAATATGCTGACCAAGAAACAATCTAATATGCTAACCAAGAAACAATCTAATATGCTGACCAAGAAACAATCTAATATGCTGACCAACAAACAATCTAATATGCTAACCAAGAAACAATCTAATATGCTGACCAAGAAACAATCTAATATGCTAACCAAGAAACAATCTAATATGCTGACCAAGAAACAATCGAATATGCTGACCCAGAAACAATCTAATATGCTGACCAAGAAACAATCGAATATGTTCACCAAGAAACAATCTAATATGCTAACCAAGAAACAATCTAATATGCTGACCAAGAAACAATCGAATATGTTCACCAAGAAACAATCTAATATGCTAACCAAGAAACAATCTAATATGCTGACCAAGAAACAATCTAATATGCTAACCAAGAAACAATCTAATATGCTAACCAAGAAACAATCTAATATGCTAACCAAGAAACAATCTAATATGCTGACCAAGAAACAATCTAATATGCTGACCAAGAAACAATCTAATATGCTCACCAAGAAACAATCTAATATGCTGACCAAGAAACAATCTAATATGCTAACCAAGAAACAATCTAATATGCTAACCAAGAAACAATCTAATATGCTGACCCAGAAACAATCTAATATGCTCACCAAGAAACAATCTAATATGCTCACCAAGAAACAATCTAATATGCTGACCAAGAAACAATCTAATATGCTAACCAAGAAACAATCTAATATGCTGACCAAGAAACAATCTAATATGCTAACCAAGAAACAATCTAATATGCTGACCAAGAAACAATCTAATATGCTAACCAAGAAACAATCTAATATGCTCACCAAGAAACAATCTAATATGCTCACCAAGAAACAATCTAATATGCTAACCAAGAAACAATCTAATATGCTAACCAAGAAACAATCTAATATGCTGACCAAGAAACAATCTAATATGCTAACCAAGAAACAATCTAATATGCTGACCAAGAAACAATCTAATATGCTAACCAAGAAACAATCTAATATGTTCACCAAGAAACAATCTAATATGCTCACCAAGAAACAATCTAATATGCTAACCAAGAAACAATCTAATATGCTAACCAAGAAACAATCTAATATGCTGACCAAGAAACAATCTAATATGCTAACCAAGAAACAATCTAATATGCTGACCAAGAAACAATCTAATATGCTAACCAAGAAACAATCTAATATGCTGACCAAGAAACAATCTAATATGTTCACCAAGAAACAATCTAATATGCTGACCAAGAAACAATCTAATATGCTGACCAAGAAACAATCTAATATGCTCACCAAGAAACAATCTAATATGCTCACCAAGAAACAATCTAATATGCTGACCAAGAAACAATCTAATATGCTAACCAAGAAACAATCTAATATGCTAACCAAGAAACAATCTAATATGCTGACCAAGAAACAATCTAATATGCTGACCAAGAAACAATCTAATATGCTAACCAAGAAACAATCTAATATGCTGACCAAGAAACAATCTAATATGCTAACCAAGAAACAATCTAATATGCTGACCAAGAAACAATCTAATATGCTAACCAAGAAACAATCTAATATGCTGACCAAGAAACAATCTAATATGCTGACCAAGAAACAATCTAATATGCTAACCAAGAAACAATCTAATATGCTGACCATAGATTCCCACACATTGACCATGATGACCTTCCCGGCCCATCTGCTCTGCAACCTGTCCCTCCGCACCCTTTCCCAATCCCCGCCAGGCAAGCTTAGCCCGTCCGGCGTAGCCAGCGCCGGCAGCCCGCCCGGGCCCGTGGGCGACGTGGCGGGCGGCGACGAGCTGCTCAAATCATACCACGAGGACGCGGCAGGGTACGGTGACGGGGGCATCCTGATTGCGGCGCTTCGGGGCGCATCCGAGCGCTTTGCGTTCTGCATGTGAGTCATGACCCTGCCACCCTGGTAGCCCACCTAATGCTACGGTCGAACGGCTGGCTTCCTTAAATTAATTCTCAAGGCGAATTCTTTATTTGTTTAGAAGCAGAAACCCTAAACGAATTGTGTAAACAGGGGCGTCCTAATTGTGGCGCATCTGAGCGCTCTTCTTTCTGCATGTGAGTCTGAACCCTAATACCTGAACGAGGTGCGGTGATGGAAACATCCTGATCGTGGCACTGCGGGGCGCATCCGAGCGATTTGCCTGCCGCATGTCAGGCCGCTGGCCCGCATACGAGGCAACTGGGGCCAGGGGGCCGAGATGGGGTAATGAATCTGGGTTTTTTCTAGCTCAGGAAGCTGCTGAGAAGCAGTTGGTAGGCTAGTGGAGTGAGGGGGGCGGCATGTATTGTTGTTGTTTTGGTAGTGTCAAGGTGTTTAACCGACAGCCTTTTTTGAAAGGGTCAGGCAAATGTGAATTGAAGTCTTCAGAGAAAAGATAACGAAGTGATGAACGTGATATATTTGTTTCTCCTCACCCTTTATCTTCTACCTATGAAGAACCATTTACCCCTGTATGTGCAACCCCACCCCATCCCATCCACCCCACCCCATCCACCCATGCAGGTGCATCCCCACCCACCCCACCCCCCTCCTCCCCTACAGGTGCAACTCCAACCACCCACCCCACCCCACCCCACCCCACCCCATCCACCCCTGCAGGTGCAGCCCCACCCACCCCACCCTCTTCTTCCCCTGCAGGTGCAACCCCACCCACCCCACCCCACCCCACCTCTTCCCCTGCAGGTGCAACCCCACCCATCCTTTCCCCTGTATGTGCAACTCCACCCACCCCACCCACCTCTTCCCCTGCAGGTGCAACCCCACCCACCCCACCCCACCATACCTCCCCTGCAGGTGCAACCCCCCTTTCTTCTCCTCCATGTCAGAAGCTGCCTCCAATCCCAACACGGCGTGCGGCGGCACGGCAGATGAGATGGTCTACCCTGGGGGCGAGCTTGCCTTTGTGATGCGCATGGTGGAGGACAGCGTCAGGCTGGGAGCGAGGGTGCACTGGTGAGGGCAGGGTTTGGGGCTTAGGATTAAGGTTTGAGTGAGGAGCTTAGGGTGCACTGCTGAGGGCAGGGCTAAGGGTTAAGGTTGAGTGAGGGTCTTATGGTGCACTGCTGAGGGCGGGGTTTAGGGCTAAGGGTTTAGGTCAAGTGGGGGGCTTAGGTTTTAGGGAACACTGATGAGGGCGGGTTTAGGGCTAAGGGTTAAGGATAAGTGGGTTTTAGGGTTTAGGGTGCACTGGTGAGGGCGGGTTCTGGGGCTAAGGGTTTAGGTTGAGTGGGGTCAAGGGTTTAGGGTGCACTGGTGAGGGCGGGATTTATGGCAAAGGGTTAAGGGTGGCACTGGTTAACTGGTTTATCAAGGGTTTAGGATGCAATTGTGGGAGAAGGGCTTACGTTTGGGGTGCACTGGCGAAAAAGGTTTAGGACTTGGGGTTTAGGGTGCACTGGTGAATGAGGGGTTTGGGGCTTCCAGTTTACTGGCGAGACAGGGGGGGGGGGGGTAGGTTAAGGATGCACTGGGGTGAGGGGGTTACGGGTATGGTTTAGGGTGCACTGGTGAGTGTGGGATTTAGGGTTAACGTTGGAGGGGGAACTGGTGACAGAGGAGTTGAGAGCTTAGGGTGTGCTGATGAGAGAGGGGGGGGGGATAGGGCTTTTGTTTTACTTTCCACTGGGGAGATTTGTGTTTGTGTGTGTGGAGGGGGGGAGGGATAGGGCTTTTGTTTTAGTTTCCACTGGGGAGATTTGTGTGTGTGTGTGGAGGGGGGGTTTAGGGGACTGAGGGGGCACACAGCTTGTTTCCACTGGGGAGATTTGTGTGTGTGTGTGGAGGGGGGGTTTAGGGGGCTGAGGGGGCACACAGCTTGTTTCCACGCTACGGTCTTATTTGCACCTTGGCTACTATAATACCCTATGCCCTAAACACTAAACCCTCGCTAACTTGCAAAATGGCCGATAGACCCTCAACTTGGATCGCGTCATGTGCATGCACGCTGACTGGTTGACCCGGCTCCCTCATAGTTACTCCTCTTTTACTACGACGAAAGAAAATATCAAAGATTACGGCCAGCGGGTGCTCCGAGCTGATACACTGGTTCGGGACCATGCCTGGCAAAACAGGATGGGAGGTCAATTGTTGACTCAAGGGCTCAGTGACCCTAAACATAAACTTTAATCCCTAAGCGTAAACCCTCAACCCTAGGCCAGATGAATGGGAGAATTGAAGGGTCGTAGGGTTAAGGGTTATGGACTGCAACAGTGACCCTAAATCCTTAACCCTAAACTCTCAACCCTAGGCCAGATCAATTGGAGAATACGAGGATCTTTGCACCGCCCCGCAGGTACACGACCATGGTTGGCAAGAAGGGCACGCTCAAGGCGCTGCGCAAGGAGCTGCATGCGCGCCATGTGACGGCCATACGCACCACCGAATTCGCTCAGGTGGGGGGAGGGGAGGGGGGGGGAAGGGAGGGGGGGAGGGGCGATCTGGAATGGGATGGGGAGGGAGAGGAGAAGGGAGGGGGGAGGGGAGTCTTAATTTGAATATGCTTCAGCATTTCAGCTATTCCCTGGGCTTCCGCCGGGCTGACCTGGTGCCGCCAGCACCTCTGCTTTTACCACAGGACGCAGGCCCAGAATTTTGTTCCCAGATGCCACTGACAAACGGTCGTGTACACACTCCGAACAAGGGCCTGCCTGCATGTTTCCTGATGTAACGACGCTAAGCTACTGAGACATCTGGCGCCAGACGTCTCAGTAGCTTAGCGTCGTGACATCAACATCATCCACTGCTGTGTGCCGATTACGGTCCTCATGGTGGCTGAATTACGTAGCTGAGTTTCAGCAACTGGCTGATGTAACTTGACTGCACCAAAGGGTTAGTCTGATGTGCCCACCTGCCTGCCTGCCCTCAGGGCAAGACCTCACGCTGACCCATGGCATGCCTGTCTGCCTACTTCCTTGACCTACCTGTCTACCTACCTCTCTAATTGACCTGCCTCCTTGCCTGTCTGCCTGCATTTGTACCCACCTGTCTGCCTGACCTGCCTGCCCCTGTGCCTGCCTGCCTGCCTGCCTGCCTGCCCCTTTCCCTGCCTCCTTGCCTGCCTGCCTGCCTGCCTCCGCTTCTGATCTGCCCCTCTTCCTGCCTCCTTGCTTGCTTGCCTCTGCTTCGGATGTGCCCACCTGCCTGCCTGCCTTCTTGCCTCTGCTTCTGATCTGCCCACCTGCCTGCCTGCCTCCTTGCCTCTGCTTCTGATGTGCCCACCTGCCCCTCTTCCTGCCTTCTTGCCTGCTTGCTTCTGATCTACCCACCTGCCTGCCTCCAGGGCAAAACCTCGCGCTGGGCCATTGCCTGGTCCTTTGAAGTGGACCCCAACCTGGCCAACCAGCCGCTGCCGCGTGCAGTCAACCCGGCCCTGGCGCCCCCCGCCCGCCCGCAGCGGATCGTCTCCTTCACAATTCAGGTGAAGTTCACACTTCACCCAGAACTTCACACTTTACTTAAACTCTAAATTTTAGACCCTCTCGACCCCGCACACCCGCAGAGAATAGTCTCCTTCACGATTGAGGTCAGACTGACCTTCACACTAAACTGAAGACCCTGAACCCTGACTTTCAGAACCTGGTGCCACCCGCTCACCCGCAGAGAATAGTCTCCTTCACAACTCAGGTCAGACTAAGCATCAGAACCTGAACTTAAAACTTCCGACCCTGAGCCCTAAACTTTAGACCCTGAACACTTTATGTTAGACCCTGAACCCTGAACTTCTGAACCTGAACCCAAGTGTTTTGACCCTGAACCCTCAACTCCTGACCCTGAACGCTAAATGTTAGACCCTGAACACTAAATGTTAGACCCCGAACCCCAGCAGAGAGTCATATACTCCGCGCTGCAGGTAGTTTAGTAGCCCTAACCTCAGACCCTGAACCCTAGGCCATGCGCACGCCCCCAGAGGATCGCCTACTCCACAATTTAGGCCAGGCAAGGCCGGTGGCCGCAACCCTTTACCCCAAATTTCACAAGCGCTGAACCCTGAACCCTGCCGTAACCTGCACGCCCCCAGGGGATCGCCTACTTCACACTTCAGGTCAGACAGGCTCGGTAGCCTAAACCCTTGACCCTAAACTTCACAAGCGCTGAACCCTGAACCCTGGCGCAACCTGCACGCCCCCAGATGATGGTGAACCTAGTAGCCTTGACCGTTAACCCTAAACCCTGAACCCTGAACCCTGAACCCTGGCGCGACACAGACGCCCCCCAGAGGATCGCTTCCTCCACACTGCAGGTCAGGCTGGGCCTGTCACACTGCAGGCCAGACTGGGCCTGCCAGGGAAGGGAGTAGGTGACAGGTTCCCTCCTTTCCCACCCACACCTATATCCACACCCACCCACTCCCAGGTAGGCAGCACCCACCCACTATTTTCCCACCCACACTCACACTCACACCTACACCCAGGTAGGCGGAAGGATCCCTCCTTTCCCATTCACACCTTGGTGGACTGTGCCTAGTTTAGGGTTTAGGGTTCGGTTAAGGGTTTAGGGTCCCTGGTGAATGGGGGGTCTCCCGTGAAATGTGGGATATGAATCATATGACGCTGCGAGCCCTCTCTCCCCCCCATTCTCTGGTCCTCCCCGTAGATGCTACAGAGGGCCTCTTGCAAAACCCTGAACCCACACCCCCCCTGGCCTATTGAATCCGCGGAGGGACTCTTGCAACCCTGAATCCGTCATGTAAAACTGCCCTGAACCCTTCCTGAAGCCGCTTGCAAAACCCTGGACCCTTCCATTAAAACGGTACCGGTATGCTTTAAACCCTCCCGTCTGCCTCTTGCAAAACCCTGAACCCTTCATTTAAAACAGTTTGCCCTAAAGGCCAAGACCCTCCCGTTTGCCTCTCGCAAGACCCTGCCCCCCCCCCCCATGTTAAAACAACCTGATGCCCTTCACCTTCCCATTGATGCCACGTAGGGCCCCTTTTAGCAACGCCCTGAACTGTCAACCCCCTGTTGATGCCACGTAGGGGCCCTTGCAATAAACCTTCACATTGATGCCACGCAGGACCCCTCCCAATACCCTTACTCCAAACTGTTGAACCTGCATTTCCTCCTCGATGCGGCAAGGAGACCCTTGCAGCGCCATTATTAACCCTATGCTTAGATCTAGGTCTCCACCTTGATGCCATGCCTTTTTCTTTTTTCTGCCTTCAAGAGGTCCATAGGGCACCAGACGGTAAGGGGGCGCTGTGGAGACAACAAGGCCCCTTTTAACCAATCCTCGCGTTGATGCCACGCAGGACCCCTTCCGATACCCTGGACCCATTATTTCAGACCTTCAATTCGAGCTGGATCTCCGTGCTGATGCCATGCAGGGTTCTTGAAATTAGAAGCACTTGATTGATTTGTTTTAGTTGCCATTGTTTTAACTGTTTACTTTCTTTTGCAGGGCCCCTTGCAGGATGGGCGGAAACTTCTTAAGGCCATGGAGGCAGCCCTCTCAGCGCATGGCTCAACCAACCTGGCTGTGGACATGGGCATGTGGACCCTGACTGCCGGTGAGGGGAGCGCAGGAGGTGGAGACGAGTGACAGGGAGGAGGGGATGGAGGGAGGAGGGAGGAGCAAGGGGGGAGGTATCAGGGGTGTGAGCGGAAGTGTGAATCACGAACCACCCAAAGCACGTATGACATCAGCTTGCGATGTTGAATGTATAGCGGTGTGTGGTGTGTTCGTGCCTTTTAATAGGTTCAAGGTGGGAGGAGGAGGGAGAGGGGAGGGATGGGGAAAGAGGGCAAGGGAGGGGGGAGGAGAGGGGAGGGAGGGGGGGATGGGTGGGCCCGGAGGGGGGAGGGGAGAGAGGGGGGGGAAGGGAACAGGGTTGTTGCAGTATCAGCCAAATGGCCGGTTCTCTCCAGGAAGGGAGAGGGAAGTTGCTGTTACCCCCCTGTCTTTGACCCTCAAAATCCTCCTTAACCCTGTGTGAGCAATGTGTGAGCTTAACATTTGAAATCGCTTGCCTGCTTCTGCCCTGAGCGCAGTCCTGCCTGGGTCGGATGACGGCGCAACAGATGCAGCTGGTGCGGCGGCTCAGAAGCGGCAGAGGCACCCCGTAGCACCAGCGGCGGCAGGGCCTGGGGCACCCGGTGCCGGCACCCGGGGCGACGGCATCAGCGGGGCTGTGATAAGGGTGAACGTGTACCAGCAGCAGCGGGGCAGGTACGAGGCGGGGCAGGGAATGGGCGGGAAATGGGTGGGAGGGAGCGAGGAAATGGGTGAGTGGGAGCAGGGAATGGGCGGAAGGGAGCTGGAAATGGGCTGGAAATGGGTGGGAGGGAGCGATGAAATGGGCGGAGATGGGCGGGGAGTAGCAGGGGATGGTTGAGTAGGGGCGGGAATTGGGCGAGCGTGATTAGGACATGGGTGGTTGGAGCTGGTATTGAGCAGGGGAAGGACAGGGGATGGTCGGGGAGGAGCGGTGAAGCAATCAGTATGGTTTAGGGTTTGGTCCTATCATCCTATGGCTTAGCGTTTCACCATGTTGCTTTGGTGCTTGTGTCCACACACTTCACTGCTTCGGACCTGCCTAGCGCCCCTCGAGACCTGTCCTCCGCCCTTCAAAACCTTCAGCGTCTGATCGCTGAACCCTTGAGGCCCCTGCCCCCTCACCAGCTCAGGTTTTACGTTATGGCGTCCATTCCTAAACCCCTAAACCCTCCTCACCCACACAGGTTTGATGTTATGGCGTCCATTCCAAAGGCAACAAGTGACAGCGATGCCCTACTGTTTGCTGGAATCATGCGCAAAGTGCAAGACGACATGATGGCCATGTGGGCGTAGAAAGGGTGAATGGGGGATACATGTTGAGCTCTCTGGTGCCGACGCTGATTCACCTATGGAGATAATCAGCAACATACTTTCTTTCCCGGCCCTCTTTTCGTTTCCCCAAAATCGATGAATGTTTTGAGCAGGGCCCAGAGGTGTGGCTTCGTTGACTCATTGAGTGGATCAGCAACGCGAGTTTCATGGCCAGACTGCTGAGTTTTGTTTTTTTTTGGAGTTGCAAGATGAGGGCCATAGCTCGGAAATTATGATACCCGAGGATAAGGTCCATGTCTGACATCCAGAAACATCATGAAATTACACACTTGGTTCATTCCGTACAAAATTTACCTGGGGCTCAATTTTGGAAGTCTAGGCTGCATCATATTCGATGCTCGCAACATGTGTCAGTAAATCGATACAGGCACTATATACAGTAGGACAGCGAGCAAAAAGAAGACGGGTTGGGGGAGGGGGGCGAATATACTGAGGTCACTACTCCAGAATCCATGGAAATCCTGCGATCTGCCATCGTGCCCTCCCTGCCATCATACAAGCGCCTACCGTGTTATCCCCCTTTCCCGTGCCTCCCCGCCGCCACCGTGTTACCTCCAGGCCATCATACAACCATCTACCGTGTAACCCCACCTCCCGTACCTCCCCTCCACCATCGTGCCTCAGTCCCTGCCATCATACAACCACCTACCCCGCCACGTGCCACCACCTTTTTACGTCCCGCCCCCCGCCGCCATAACAAAACCACCTCCCATACCTCCCGGCCACCATCTTCTTACCTCCCATGCCTACCCGCCATCACACAACCACATCCCTTACCTACCTGCAACCACCAGAATACCTCGGCTCTCCACGATGCCTGCCACTAGCAACATCAGCATGCCCCACAATATGTCAATGACGTTACACCTCTGGGCCCTGCTCAAAAAGGCTTGGCCACGTGGGCGCCTAAGTAATAAAGGGTTGGGAGGAAAGAACGAAACAAACACAATGGGTCAGGGGGAAAAGGGAGGAAAGTGCAATATGTGCCTCTTGCTGAGGGACGCATGCTGTTGGGATCTTGATTATTGATCCAGCTGCCACTAGATCAGAATCAGGGCTGCCCCATATATGTACCCTATCACTCATATGAAAAGCAGGTCACTTGGAGATACACTGGCCAGCCAGCCCTGGACTAGGTCGTCATTCAGCACCCTAGCATGTATAAGGATGCGACTAGCTTTCACCACCGATATCATGTTAGCAGTAATTCTGTGATGTTACTCGTTGTTGACGTTCAGGACCACGCTTTCGTCAGCAGATGGGTTAAAGCTGCTGTACGGTGCCATGTTGTGAAGTTTTTACAGTCCAACAGAGCATCATAATTGATGCATGGGACATGTGCCCGTAAACCGGTACATGCACTTGATACACTAGGACAGAAAGCGAAAACCAGTGACCCCCATGGGCAAGCAACTAGCACACAACCACGACAGTGGCGTGGGAATGAAACCCATAGTGCAGAAGATAAGCCCCAGCCATAAAACATTACGTGGGTGCAAAATAGTTCGATTGAGCACCGCCTAGAGACAAGAAATTTGGCAAAGTTTTGAGATAATTCTCTCTTTTGATCAAACACTGAAAGATAAAAGAACCAAATTTCTTCCAGAACACAGCTGCAGAATCATGTGCATTTAGTTGCCCCACACTCCATCTGCGTACCGTTTCATGGCCTCATCCTCGTCCTCTAGGAAATTATGGAAAGTAAGGTTCTATTGAAAACGAAGGTCCATGTAGAACGGGCAGTAAATCATGTGAGGCTCATCCTCCCGACATTTACGATTGCAACATCTACAAATCCTCTCGCTACAAGGCACACAAGGTTTCTCAAAGCGCCCCGTCTTAACATTCAGCCAATGCGACCCCATCCGATACCGGGCTACAACGTAAGTAATATTAGGCATACTCAAATTATACCAGAAAGTCTCCTTCACATCACGCTGAATTTGGAACCACTTAGAGAACTTAAACAACTTGAACCCCGAGCGTTTTGAATCAGGAGTAGCACGTAGTACTGACATGGGCACAGGGCCGTACGTGGCCTATCCCAAGAAATTTTGGAAAGCCACTGATCCCTAGCTGAATTCAGAATGAACTCAATATCCAACGAGGTATTGGCTGAAGCAGTCAATACATCAATACCCAGAGTCATCGATATCGTAGACAGAAAACCAGCCCAACAAAGTGAAGTGCCAGCCTTCGCCAAATCACAACTTTCCTGCATAGCCATTTTCACAAGGTCATCGTCAGACTTCAGATTAATTCTATTCCAGAACTCAGGGTATGCTGAAAAAGACTTAAGATAAGGGGTTCACGGTGCAGTTCACTCATGAGAAGATACTCGGCCACAGACTTGCGAAGACCCAGACACTGCCAAAGGAAACCCTTGTGAATTACCTCCAAATATCTGGAGAACCGGTATCTGTCAAGCCGACTCCTTGCGAAAGGAGACCTGGTCCCCAAATTTCACACCCATAAAACCAAGGTATCACGATATAGTAAGTCAGCATATCATATTCATATCGCTGGAGCGTTAACTATGCTTGTGTTGTTGCATTCTCGCTTTCTGATTCCGTATCTGAAAAGTCCACAATCTGATACGAGGGGATTTCGAGCTCCCAAGCCAAACCTCCCATGTTAACCCCTTGATACGGTCTGTCAAAAATACTATATCAGACGATATGATATGATATGATATGATGGCCCAAAAGACTATATCGTGCTACCTTGCATTATACAGAATAGGCTTCACCAAAGAGTAAAACATATGACATTTCATGTGAACATTGTGTGTGTCAAGCTCATGACATCTCCGGACCATGGCATACAAAGCTGCCCTCCCCTTGTTGACACAACGTCTACCTGCTCCCTTCATACCCTCTGCCTCATCAAATAACATACCCAAGTAGATGAACAAGGGGCTTAATATCAAGAACGCTTCCGTCAGCATACAGAGATGCCAAATGGCGGCAATATTTCTGGTTAAAACAACTGCTTCAGTTTTTTGACATTGACTGTCAAGACATTGTTGCGACAATGAATATGGACAGCATCAATACATTTTTGCAGATTATCCGGCGATTCAACGAATAACACCAGATCATCAGCATAAAGTAAACTCTGGCCAAAGCATGTGAAAGACGGGCGCCAATATCAGGGCACTCAATAGCGACAAACTTCTCGAAACGGTCGAAAAAACAGGCCAAACAATAGAGGGGACAGCGGGTCTCCTTGTTTAACACCCATAAAGCAGGAGAAACTATCTCCCAGTTTACCACCAACCCGTACACGGATTTTTACATCCTGATACATCTCCTTCAAACTTTATAAAATCCGGCCTTGCTAGCTAGCCGTGCACGCCCATGCTTTGTAAGCTCCGCCACAGTAAATCTCTGTCAATGCAAGCATATGCCTTCCTAAAATCAATGAAAGCAGCAAAAATCGTTATTACGCCAGTCACTGTAGATAGCGATAGCGAGCCAACAGTACGGCGATTACTATTACCGTACTTCTTGTGCAAGGCACTGTTTGCTGCCAAAATGGGCGCACGAGAAAGAGCAAAATCTCGCGAGCCTATAGAAACTTTTAGGGCCCGTTGCGTGCAGTGGGCGAGACGTATGACCTACGGGTATGGTTTCCGGCACTGAAACGGCTTTTCGAAGACGGGGCCGTTCGCTGCCAAAATAGGCTTGCCAGAAAGCGCGCATTTTTGCAGATTTTTCGGTGACAGTTATGCCAGTCCCTTGGCCGGAGCGCGAACCTCGATTCTGAGGGGCGGGACAGGGAAGGGCGCCTGATGCCGAATGCTGACGGTTCAGCCCCAACGGCCTCGCCATTTCCTGTGGCCAGGAACCGGCCAGAGTGATCTTCTCCAGACCCCAGATGGTTCGGATCTAGATGCTTCACCTAGCGCTAGCTAAAGGAACCATTTCAATAAATAATACGTCGCTGTGTTTGCACATTGCAACGCTCATGTTCCTTGCGTCGGAGGTCGGTCGTTCGGGGAAGATGCTTGCTGACGTGTCGAACGCTAAATCACAATCGAAGCTGTCGATCGACCTGTCGAACACTCAATCACGCGACCCCTGCCCAAGTCCGGCGGGAACAAGCAAGGCTCATACGAAGCTGGAGATGTTTATTTGCTCCGAATGGTATTTTCAATAATGTGGTTACGAATGAAAGCATTATCAGGTGTTCCCCGTCCATGCCGAAAACCTGCCTGACGAACGGCTCTGGAACCCTGACTTTCTGCCCAAGAATCAAGACGCTGCAATAACACGAGGGGATATAATTTGGATAACGGTAATAACCCTAGAATCGTCTTTGATTGCAGGACTGCTCTTTGGCTTGGGCACCGGAACGAGTGCACCGATGCCCCACTCCTTAGGGTAACCGTCCACAAAAACTCTATTAAAAACAAAAGCGTGATTTGATTCGCCAAACGTACTGCCGCTTCTCTTGAGAAAAAGCTCCCCTAGGAGTTACAATAACCGCATGTTTCAAAAACTCCATAGGGACACCATCAACATCCGCAGACTTTCCATTCACAGTCTTTTCCAAAGCTTACACAATCTCGGCTTCCGTAATTAAACACAATGTAGGTGCTCTGCTTGAGAAAGATGAACTTCTGAAGGAAGAGGAAACAAACACGCTGCCATTGGCAGGCAATGGCTTCAATGTCCGCCTCTTTGCTTCAGAGTTCATGAAGACTCCAGCTTAAGTGAGGACATAGCCCATGATACCTGGTGTATCGAGCTTTGAGCGGGCCCAGAGGTGTAACGTTATTAACCTGCTGTATCGTAGTGTGACGGGGTTCTATCTCAAAGACCAGGACGGAGATGAAGGCTGCCAAGACTCCCTTGGCATTCCCCAGGACTTCAAGCGTGAGAGGGCCGGTACATTTTGTCACGAGGAAGATGGGATCAGTCAAGCCTCTCGGCAAGATCAGGCACAACCATGGACAGAGCCACACGCGTAAGCACACGTCCTGTTGTTGCCATGAGAGCAACACATGAACCCAAGCAGACGGAACAAGGGCTCACCGCCCACAATAATATCACTACTACTCAAACCCCCTGTTTTGGTAGGCAGAAAACCTACCAGTTTCAAGGCAAATGCATCATTTGGACAAAGCCCCTAAATGATTATGGTAGGTGAATTGGTAGGTTAAAATCGGCCGAAAACGCGACATCTACCGATTTGCATTCTGGTAGGTTTAAATTTCGGTAGGCCCAGAACCTACCGAAATAGATACTCCTTGGCTACAATTTTTGCCCTGGTTGGCCTACCGATTGCCCTACTGTCGCTACCATATTTTCCGACCAGTTATCATCACTTGGTCGACCATTTGTTGCTCAGATTGGCTACCGATTCCTCTAATGTCGCTACCATATTTACCTGCCAATTAGCATGATTTGGTCCACCAGGCGTTGCCCAGACTAGGCCGATTCATTGCGCTTCTTTTGGTATTAATTGGGATCGGCTTGCTGTACCCCCCTATGTAGGTGGGGCTGACTAATGATGTGCTGGCTATTTCAATAAACTGGTTTGCTCATCGCTTGCTGGAGGAATCAATTTGCAATGAAACAATTGCCAGGAGATCTATACCGGTAGAAAATTAAATCAATATTTGACAGCAGTGGAATCTATACCGGTTGAAAAATTAAATCAATATTTGACGGCCAGGAGATCTATACCGGTAGAATAATTAGATCAATATCAACGGCCACGAAATATATGCTGGTAGAATAATTAAACCAGTATTTGACATTCGGTCTTTGAGGTCCTCAGGTGTTCAATCCTCCAGTCATCAACTACTCATTCAAGAAAGTGCTCCATAATAATGTCAGAATATAAGACAGAATGCTTGCTAGCAAGCAAGGAAATGCATGGCAAAGGAAACGAATAAATCATAAATAAGCGACCATTGTCAGACCATATCAAGCATTCACTTGTCATACGTGTATTGATCAAATTCAAGAACAATCTGCCTAAGACAAAACTGCCATTGGCGCAACACCCCTTGCAGCTCCCTTGACACTTCATCAATGTCCTTCTGGGCCAGCCCCTGAAGGGGCTGGATCTCGTCATAGCCCAAGGTGACCAAGCTGCTCCAGGTTTTGGGGGTGCACCACGCCTGCGATTGGGAAATTAACACTTGATTTAAAGCATGGCTGCCGAGCAATGCATGGAATACGGGCTCATGAAATACGGGTAGGCGGGAAGGGCACCCAGAAACCATCTTCAAACAACGGAAGGGGTCAGCAAGTCAGGCACTGGGGTAGTGGACATCAGTAGGCAGGGCAGGAGGCAGTTCACGGGTAAGGCAGGATGGCAGTTCATGGGCAGGGCAGGATGGCAGTTCATGGGTAGGGGTCAGCAAGGCAGTGCAGGTCATGAGGAAAACTTACCACAAGTGTTGCAACCTGGCCGATGCCAATGAACACCAGCTGTCCCGGCAGGTCGTAGCTCTCTTCCACCGGGAAAACAACCACTCCAGGCTGTAGCAGTCCCTTGACACATGATGCTTGCCCCAGCCAGCCAGCTGGAGCTGCGGGCAGGCCAGGGGGGGGTCACCGAGGGGAGCACCGGTGAGGAAAGACATGCTTTTAGGCGGGCCCTTGTTGAGGCGGCCGTTGTTAGCAATGAGGTCTTCAACCGTAAGCATAAAATGTCGGCACGTCGGTATAGCAGGCAGGCAAGTTGAAGGGCAGGTACATTTAAACAGGCACCCTACATGGTAGACAAGCACGCCACATGACACGTTTGTTGTCATGGTCAGATAATATAAGATATATCTTACTCGACAAGCCAAAGGTACCGAAGGCCATGAGGTTAAACATGAGGGGCCTAAATGGTTAGCAGGGTGAATGGAATTTGTGTGCGTCGGTGCTCGAAGGGGAAAACTGTGGTGATCCAAGAGAAAAGTGATTGTGGTGTCATGATCCATGAAGTCTTGAAGTTGCGAATCGAAATGGTTTACGTCAGTGGACGCCATGAGGATGACGAAGGTTCTGTCCGATCGTATGTTGCTTGTCGGCCGCCATGGTTGTTGCCTTAAGGTCGATGTGTTGTTGTGTTGCTGGTGCCGCAAGCTCGCTATAACGGCTGGACATGCAGCTCTTTGACAACCTCCCCGGCTGGCGGCGGACGTGGGTAGCACAAAAATTAGGCTTCGATGTTGAAGCGGGTTGGAATCCATCCTACCATTGAGGCAGTGCGGCGGCCACAGGTGGCCAGTAGCCTGCACAACATCTCGCCATGTGCCGCCAACCACGTCTTATGCGGTTTGCAGGCCGGGGGGGGGGATGGCGGTGGGGTTTTATGGTGAAGGATTCATGGTTAGGGTAATAGGGGTTCGTCTGCCAGCTCCATGCCCACATCCTCAATTGAAGGTGCTTTATTACCCAGCTGCTTGGCAGGGGGAGGGCAAGGGTTGAGGGGTACGGGTCAAGGGCTGCCTCCCAACTGTTAGGGTGGAGCTTGGTCAGCCCCGCTGCAGTCCGCCCTGCCCCGCCCCGTCCCCAACTCTGCACTCGCAAGGGGGGGGCGGTGCTGTATCATGCAGGCAGCACATGCCAGGGAGGGGCTGTGTTGCACGCAGGGAGTGGGAAAGGGGGGAGGTGTTGCATGTCACTTCAGATATTTGCCGTGCTGATCCATTGCCATGGTGGCCATCGCTCTCGCAGCCCATGCATAACTTCCATCTCGCGTGAACCAGCGTCGCCCTGCAATCGATGTCGTACAGCGGCCCGATCAGGACCTTAGTGCTATTTTCAGTGCAGCGAAAACTTGTTTACTGCCTGGGGTCGCGATCTTTGATGTAAGACAGGCGAAAGGAAGGCGCTACGAAAGCGTGGATTCGAGGATGTACGGCGCGGGATGGCTACGGGTCAGGCGGTAGTAGAAGTCCTCCTACTTCGACAGATATCTACGACCGGACAACACTAAGACGTCTGGTCCTTCGTGCATTGGCAAATTTTGGTGAAGCCCATCATCTTCACTTCGAAACCACCATGAACGTCACAAGAAGCATTATGTGCCTTCAGCGCCGATCTAGAACAATGGAGATCTGGAATCCAGCCACTTCGTCGATAACGTGTAGAAACCTTGCCACAGCAACCAAGGTGGGACATGCCAGAGCCCATGCCCTTGCTCATGGCCATGCCCATACTCAATTACTCATGTTCATGCCCATAACCAAGCTCACGCCCATGCTCATGCCTGTACTGATGTGGCATGGTTATGAACATGGATGTTCACCTAAACGGCAGAAACTCAGAAGAGGCACCATCAGCAGGCCGCCTACTTGGTCCTGGCCACCGAATCCGTCCAGCCATTGAAGCGGCACCTCAAGCATACCACTTAAACGGTCCATCTGATTGGTCCAGGCTCCGAAGCATCACCTCAAATAGGCAAAAACTATTACACTGGTATTGGCTGACACCACAGAGGCACAACAGGGGGACAAATTGTTAACAGCTTGCGTGTCTCGACTCAAAGAGAATACTAGTGACTGCCTCCATACTGGTGGGATCTCTGAGAGGTTCCCGGAGCTGGGAGGGGTCGGCAGCCGTGCATAGCAACACACCACAGGCTCCATGCGCTAAACCGGACAGCTCTGCGCGATACACTATGCTGCGGACTGTTGTATGTGCAGCATCGCGCCATGGCAGTGGCCTTGCCCCCCGCAGCCTCGGATGGAGCGATTCATCCATGCCGCAGCGCCAAAACATGAGAATCATCGCAGGGAGAGAGAGAGAGTGAGAGAGAAGGGGGGTGGGGGTGGGACAATATGGACACGGATTCGCGTCGGGTCTGCATCGTGCATGGGGGGTTGGGGTCAGCCGGCACAGCGTTGGTTGCCCACTTGACTGTGCCGGCGTCATATGCCCCCATGCAAGGCAGCCCGGCCGCGGGCGTGTCCTGACCCAAGGGGGGGGGGGCCAGCGTGAGCCAGCTGCACCCAACTGCTTAGAGCTCGGAGTGCTGGCCTTCGCCCTCTGGCGCAGGCTTGCTGGGGGGCTCCTCGGCAGCGGGCTCGGCGACAGGGACCTTGAAGCCCTTAGACGCGACGAGCGCCTCAAGTTGCGAGAAGGTGAACGCGTCGACGGGCATCTTGCCAACCTCCTGGTTCTGGGCGTCGTACATGAAGAGCTCTGGGGCCCGGCCTCCGACGTACTCAACGGTCACTCCTGGGATGAGGCCCGGCTGGACCACCTGCAGCGGCAAGAGTGAGGGGCAGGGCGTATGCGTGAATAGTGCGTGGGCGAGGGGGAGCCAGGCATGACATGGCGAAAGTTGGTCTGTCTGTGCTGGGTATGGGGGCAGGGCATGAGATGAGACCCATCTGGACCGCTTCGCATGACTTGGAAAGAGCAAGGGACGAAGCAGAAGTATCTTCTTTTGGGACAAGGGCACTTTTGTCAGCTGCAGCTGGTCTGTCACGAGACCGGTTGGGACCATGAACTCATGAACTTGGCTGGCTGCAGGTACCTGTACTACGGCTGAAAAAATCCGGGATACAAAAAACAAACACCGTCGGGGCGCGTTTCAGGATCAAGGGGCCAGGTTGAGTTGGGGCGATGGGTAAAGTCCCCCTTTCACGAAGATAAGGGCTGATAGGTGGGGGAGATCTGTCATGTCTCATGGGCGGGGGAAGCGAGGCCCAGATGGTGGGTTCGAAGTAGATAAGCTGTGCCCGCAGGCTGAAAGGGATACGAAAGAGGACAAATAGATAAATGCACGATCTGCTTCGATATGAAGGCAGGAAGACACGAGCAGGAAACTCGAGTTCGGAATGTTCAGGGCGCAGCGCCAGGATCGAGAAATGAACGAAGCTGATTCTTGGCAAAGCAGGGTTAGCATATAAGGAGGGTGCGGCAAGAAAGAGGGCGAGCAACGTGTCTTGCTCAATATGCTAACTTAGCAATGGTGTCCTTGAACGGATCAGCGGTTATCGGCTCCCTGACTGATGCAGTCTCGGGGCAAATTTGAATCGTAAACGTAGTGGAGGCCATGTGCATACCTCCTTCAGGAACCGCTTGAGCTCGGGGAGGTGATTCAGACGTCATCCGGGGCAAGTCACGAAGTTCAGGCGCGCCACGTCGGGGTTGGTGGACTCATCGGCGAGCGAAAAAACACTGATAGACAGCAGCACGAACACAACAAAGCCGGACTTCATTTTGGAGAACAATTGCCACCCGTGGATCCTGCATATGAATCCTGAAAAATAAACCCTTCGACCCTCGGGGCCTGTACCGTCCTGTCCTGCTTAAGGGCTCTTGGAATTCGCACTTTTGGAGGTAACGAAACGCTTTTCTTTAGGGTGATGCCAGTAAGCGTCTTCTTTCTTCGTGCACTCAGCGAGCGAGAGTAAGCAGTTCATTGCTGCTATGACCTGCGGTCCACTGCATGCAATCCAAGCATGAAGGCTTACCTCACCAAGTCACCAGCCTGCAACGGCCACAAGCCATGCAATGTGGATAGATAATTTGTATAAAAATTGTGAAGAGCTGAATCGCATCTAAGAATATGGTGAGAGGCACCGTTTGGGATGGTCTTGTTCCTTTTCTATTCCTTTCCTTTCTCCTCTAGCCTTAAGTTTCTTTACCTCCCTGCCAGACAGTCGGGCACCCATGCGGACGAGACTTTTCAGCATGGCCCAGCAATGTCATGTCATTGACATAGTAAAGAACGCCATGCAGAATACCAGTACCCATCATGGACCGAACCGGCAAACAAATCTTAACACTGGAAACCAATCCGCAGACCGCAATCATTCTGCCTGTGAGGCTCCACGAGGGTGAGCGATTAAGATCCGGTTAACGGGCGTGATGAGCTCGGGTATGGCTGCCCAGTCCACCAGGAAGCCGGCAGCAGCCAGCCGGTAGCTGCGGTCCACATCCGCTGCCAGAGCCACCCCTAGCGCCCGGCGCATTCCCAGTGGCGCTCCCCGAGCGGTGCCTGAGTAGCAGCATGGCTGAGTGCGGGAAGAGGAGGGAGGGTGAGGGGGGGAACATGATTGTGTAGCAACATGGCTGGGTGCGGGAAGAGGAGGGAGCCATAATGTTGAGGGGGGGGGGGGACATGAAGGGGGGAGGGGCGCCTGGCAAGAAGCATGGCTGGGTGCGGCATGAGTGTGACGCACATTTAAAAAAAACTAAAAATGCGCAGCGGAATAGAAAAGGAAGGAGGAGAAGGGGGTATGACAGCGAGGGGAGCGTTGCCTGAGGAGCAGCATGCCTGGGCGTGGCTGGAGCAGCAGGAGGGAGGAGGTAAGGGAGCAACAGAACAGGGAGGGTACCCGGGCAGCTGCAGGTCTGCGTGTGGCAGGAGGGGGGATGAGGGAGGAGGAGGGGTAACGAACTTCAGCGAGGGGAGTAACAGCCACAGGAAGCCGAAGAGATGATGTGGGAGGCTTAAGCGCCACCCGGCTAGGGTTTAGGGTTTAGGGTTTTAGGCTCATGTATGCTAAGTTTTTACGGTCCAGCAGAGCATCACATTTGACGCATGGGACATGTGCCCGTAAACCGGTACAGGCAATTACACTAGGACAGTAAGCGAAAACCAGTGACCCCCCTGGGCAAGCAACCATGTATGCATCTTCTGCCTTGTGATGTATATTAGCCGGAGAATGCCCGACCCCTATTTTCTAACGTGTAGGTGTCTGACGCACATCATCTGCAAAGTGCCAGAGAGGCAGGTGTGAAGGGGAGGGGAAGCGGACCTTATAGAAGCCGAAGGACGTCACGTATTTTAGGACGGAGAATGAATAATTACGGGTCCGTTCCGATAACGCCATTGCTTTAATTCCAATGGTCGGGCTCTGCAACCTGCCAGCTCACCATGACTGCGATAGGTGCCTCCACTGCGATGGCCAAGTCCAATAATTACGGGTCCGTTCCGGTAACGCCTTTTCTTTATTTCCGCCAGCTCACCATGACTGCGATAGGTGCCTCCATTGCGATGGCCATGTCCAGGGCGATGTCTGTGAGGTTTCCGCAAGCGTGGAGCGACACAAAGCTGCAGGAGGCGTCCAAAGTGGGAGGAGGGGGAGGAAGGGCGGAGGAAGGGCGGAGGCTGGAGGAGGAGGAGGAGGAGGGGGAGGAGGAGGTGGGGGAGGAGGAGGAGCGTCTGGACAGGGCCAGCAACAGATCCACTGCAGCACTGCACACTGTCCCAGAGTCACTCTCAGGACTCAACTCTGCCATGGATCCTCCAGTTGCAGCCGCTGTGGTTCCTGTTGCAGCTGGGATGTTGCTGGTTGCAACTGGGGTAGTTCCTGTTGCAGCCGGGGCGCTGCCGGTTACAACTGGGATGGTTCCGATTTCAACTGGGCTGATTCCTGTTGAAGCTGGGATGGTTCCTGTTGCAGCCGGGGCGCTGCCGGGGCTTTGCTCTGTCACTGGGATGGTGCCGGGTGCAGCCGGGGTGGTTCCTGTTGAAGCCGGGATAGTTCCTGTTGCAGCCGGGGCGCTGCCGGGGCTGTGCTCTGCGACTGATCCTCTGAGCGCAGCAGGGGCGGCCAAGGAGCCCGAGCAGGGCGATGAGGAAGAGGGCGAAGCAGAGGGAAAAGAGGAGGAGGGACGGGCAGCATGAGGAACCGCACCCTCCATTCTTTCAGAGACATGTCCAGAGGCAGCTTCCCCCCCTCCTCTACCACTCCTGTCTTCTCCTCCCCCTCCTCTTTCTGCCCCCCCTCCTTTTCCGGGCCTTCTGTCTCCATCTCCTCCTCCCGACACCCGCTTGCTTGTACCGCTTGCCTGTACCGCCCCCCTTGCCGTACCCCTAAGAGGTGTGTGGCCTGAAAGCCTCACAAGCAGCAGGTCAGCCGCCTCGCCCAAGTCCGCCTCCAGGTACACAATCTGCACATTTACAACACAGCTCCTTTCATCAATTTAGATCCTTTCATCAATTTACCCCAAAAAACAGTTTTCGTCCACTCCTCAAATTGTACCAGTCAAACCGTACCAGTCAAGCCCGGTGTGATTCGAGGGGGGGATGTCTACAAGTACACAATCTGCACATTTCAAAACCCGGAATTTGAATTCGAAATATGTACAGCACTACAGCCCATAGGGCGCCAGCATGCACATGGAACATCTGTCCGCAAACCAATTTGAGAACTAACAAACACCCAAAGGATTAGGGTTAAGGTAACTAACAAACACACAAGGGTGTAGGGTTTAGGGTTTATGCAACTAACAAACACATAAGGGTTTAGGGTTTAGACAACTAATAAACACCCAAGAGTTTAGGGTTTAGGTAACTAACAAACACATAAGGGTTCAGGGTTTAGGTCAGTAACAAACACACAAGGCAGCACCAGACAGTTGCTTTCACCCTTTGGGCTGCTAAGAAGCCTATTCAAAATGTAATGGATGGAGATACAGCCTACTCTTGCAAGCCATCGCATTATTGCAAGCTACAACGACATACAGAGCCCAAGTACGATACGATGCCCAGCCATCATGTTGCCCAGTCGATTGAGGCCAGTTTCAGTCCCCCGACCAGCCTTGAATGACCCCAAACATGCCCGAATCCGGATAAACGGCTACTTGGTCGACCCTGTGACCTCCCGGCATGTTGCCCAATAGGTTGGGGCCAATTGCCCAGTTCAGACCCCCGACCCCCTGCCCCGACCAGCCTTGAATGCCCCAAACATGCCTGAAAACAGGGCTACTTGGTCGACCTTGTCACTTCCCGCCATGATGCTGCCGGCATTAGATTGGTGCCAATTGCCCAGTTTCATACCCAGGGCCTTGGCCGGCCCAAAACGTACCCCAGGCCGAAAAAACGGAAAGATAATTCCCACTCATGGCCCATCATGTATGAACAGACATCAAGGAATAAGTGGCATACAATAAGTTGTAAGGACCCATTATGATCAAAATAGTTCGCTAAACTATTAGAAAAACACGGCTCCTTGGTTGACCCCTAGGTGACTTCCTGGCATGTCGCCCAGTACATTGGGCTCTCAAAGGATGCAAAGGACTAGTCACGCAGGCAGACACGTCATCCCATTAGATCATTAAGGATGGAGGGTTTAGAGTCGGCCTTCATGTCACTCAAGCACCCTTTGCTCATTTGTTCACCTTCCGCTCCGCCCAGGGCGCCACTGCAGCCACCGCCTTCATGAGGGCCTCATAGGACGCGGGTCGCCTCTGGTCCAGCAGGACCACCTTGGAGACGTCCCGCTCCAGAACCGCAAACAAAATGCCAGCCAGGCCGTGGCCGCACGCCAGGTCGAACATGGTTTGTCTGAGAGGGGGAGGGAGGGAGGGGGGACGCAAGGCAATTGTGCTGCGAGGAATGTGTGGCCGTGCAAGAGAGGGAGCTGGGGAGCAGGGCAGCGGATCAGCAGGTTAATGCACAGCTACCAGTATCTTTGCCCGGCAGCCAGTGTAGCTGCACACCGTGCGACCCACCCCACTCCATCCCATTACCAGCCCCACCCTAACCCACCCCATCCCACACCACACCACCCCATCCCATTACCATCCCCACCCCACCCCACCCCATTACCAGTCCCACCCCCGCGTCATGCCTTCCACCCGCGTCCGCGCCCACCACGTTCGCACCTCCGGATGCGTTTGCGCGTCCGCTCATAGAACTCTGCAGCCTCCATGACCTCTTTGACATCCACAGCCCCTGCGCACCAGTTAAGGAGAGGGTTGGACATTCCTTATGTGATAGCATGATAATATGATATGAGTGCAACACCGGTACCAGAATATCAGATATTGTTTTTCATGCATAGGCACGCCCAGGGCAGGCCCAAGGCAGGCCTAACGCAGCACCTACCAGTTAAGAAGAGGGGTGGACATTCCATACCGTACATTTGCTTTGCCTTCCCTCATAATGGACGTTGTTTGGGGTGGGGGGGTCCATGGATTTAATAAGAACCGGTTGTCAGTACCAGTTTTCAGTCGGAAATTAAGAGTTCTTGATGACAGTTAGCCCTGAGGGTAGCATTAGAATAATTCGTTTTGTAACACCCGAGGGAAGGCAAATCAAATCTACGGTATGCGGATTGCCCACCCTAAGCCTGGCAGCACTTCCTTACTTTCGCTCGCTGTCCTAGCGTATGTTGACTGCTGAGCCTGTACCGTTTTACGGGCACATGTCCCATGCATCAAATGTAGCGCTCTGCTGGATTGTGAAGCTTTTGTGAAGTTTTAAAAGTCCAGCAGAGCATCACATTAAAAACCTCAAAATAACTTGAAACAAATGTCACTTGACTGACTGCTCCCTGAGGGGGCCGAAGAGGAACGCAGGGCAAATTCCTGCCGCTCATATGAACTGGACAGAAGATTCCCCAATTGAGATCTGGTGAGATCACAACGAGATCCGTCAAGATCCAGCGAGATCCTGTCGGATCTGCAAGATCCTGTCAGAGCCGACCGTTCAGATCACAACATCGAGAATTCGAGATAAGATCCGTTGAGATCCCATCAGGAAAAAATATGAGACCGTCTCACACCTTGGAAGGCAGTGGCAGCGCACAGCCTATTCAGCAGCACCAAGCAGCTATTGAGGCCCTCAAATCTAAACCCTGAGATGCAGAGGTCCTAACCCTAAACCCTCAACCTGGATCCCTACCCCTCAACCGTCTCAGCCAAGAAGTCAGCTGCGGGGCACAGCCTATACAGCAGCACCAAGCAGCTATTGCGGCCCTCAACCCACAACCCTGGACGCTTTAATCATCTCATCTCAAGAGGCAGTGGGCGGCACACAGCAAGTGCAGCACCACCAAGCAGCTATTGCGGCCCAAACCTTTGACCCTAAACCCTCAACCCTGAACCATCCTCACCCAGGGAAAGAATTGCAGCACACAGCCCATGCAGCGGCACCAAGCAGCTATTGCGGCCCAAACCTTTGACCCTAAACCCTCAACCCTGAACCATTCTCACCCAGGGAAAGAATTGCAGCACACAGCCTATGCAGCAGCACCAAGCAGCTATTGCGGTCCAAACCATCGACCCTAAACCCTCAACCCTGAACTATCCTCACCCAGGGAAAGAATTGCAGCACACAGCCTATGCAGCAGCACCAAGCAGCTATTGCGGTCCAAACCATCGACCCTAAACCCTCAACCCTGAACCAACCTCACCCAGGGAAACAATTGCAGCACAGCCTATACAGCAGCACCAAGCGGCTATTGAGGCCCAAGCCCCAAACCTTAAACCCTAAATAATTAAACCCCAACTACCGGTATCTCACCTAAGGAGGCGATTGCGGCACACAGCCTATGCAGCAACACTAAGCGGCTGCTCGCGCCGCCCCCACTGCTCGCGCTGCCCCCACTGCTCGCGCCGCCCCCACTGCTCGCGCCGCCCTCGCTGCGAGCAGGCGCCTCCGCCCGCCCATCTGCGCCTCCAACAAGCGGACGCCCAGCTGTCGAGCCTCCTAGCCTGCATGCTTCCGCTTCCGGGCCGCCGGAGGGATCGTTGCTGCTGCTGATCCCCTGCCCCGCCACCAAAGGCTGGCCGGCCGACCCCGCCACCGCACTTCTCCCGCCCGCCTGCACAGGCATGCCCGGTTGCGCAGCAGGCATGCCAGCCTGCGCAGCAGGCTGTCCTTCTGTTGCCGTGGCAGACTCTTTAGCAGCCGGCCGCGGCGGCTGTGAGCCAGCAGAGAGGCCCCTACTGTCGCTACTGCTGCTGCTGCCACCACTGCTGCTGCCGCTCCTGTTGCTGCCACCACTGCTACTGCCGCTACTGCTGATGCTGCTACTGCCGGCCCCGCCAGACAGCGTTGTCGGGAGTGGTTGCGCAGCCAGAGGGAACAGGAGGGGCACCATGTGGGTGTTAGCCCTCTGACGGCTGCCCAGTAGCACCCCAAGGTCTGCCCCATCTTGAACCATACGGTGTGAGGATCCGCCTTGAAGGGAAATCAGAGCTACGGTGAGGGGGGGGGGGTGATGAGGAGGGAGTTCAATCAGAGCTGCGTTGTGTGGGTGTGTGTGTTGTGTAAGAAGGCCTGCTGCCGGCTACCTAGTTTTAAGGGCCCCGAGATCTGCCCCGTCCTGGACCATACGGTGTGATGACCCGCCTTCGAGGGAAATCAGAGCTACGGTGAGGGGGGGGGGGTGATGAGGAGGGAGTTCAATCAGAGCTGCGTTGTGTGGGTATATGTGTGTGTGTGTGTGTGGTGTAAGAAGGCCTGCTGCTGCCGGAGGGAAGACCTTTCAGTCCACTCGCTCTGAAAAGGGAGATGAGAGCTGTGGGGGTTTGACCCCTACATCCGCTTTGTACACCTCTAAAGATGTGTTAAATGTGCCTACGGTATATTATTTCCCAGACAACTTATCAAAAGTCTGGGAACTCATATAGGCAGAGGGGGGGAGGGGGTGTGTGTCCAGCAGCTGAGTGTGCGAATGGATGTGTGGCAGAGGAAGGGGGGAGGGGTTTTCCAGTGGCCGAGTGTGCCCATGGATGTGTGGTAGAAGAGGGGAGGGGGTGTCCACTTTCCAGTGGCTGAGTGTGCGCATGGATGTGTGGCGTGATACGTTAGGGTGTCCATTCCCCCACAATGGCATTGCCATACGCGGTAAACACCATGTGGGATATGCGGTGACGTTAGATGTGTGTGGCACTAGATCTGCATGGCACTAGATTTGTAAGGCACTAGATCAGCATAATACTAGATACAAAGCACCTTTCCCATCCAGCGCTGCCTCTTTTATTCCTGACTACCAGGAGTCAGCTCCACATACCACCAGTCCTTCGCGGGCATGCCTTTCGCATGCCTTTCGGGCATGCCTTTTAATTCGGACATGCCGTTCGAAATATCACCTGTCCTCCCATCAGACTTCGTTTTGAGCAGCGCGTTCAGGTGCTTGAAGGCGGCAAACGGAGGGTCCTCCTGGTAGGTGGAGGGATGATTGGATTTGGGCCCAAAAGGACGCAACCCTGGCCTTGAGCTGCTCGTCTTGGGGGCAGCTTTCACTCCGGATTTAGCAGGGCCCTGGCCTTGCGGTTTCATGCTTGACGCTGAGGATGCCTTAGTGGCAGCGCAAGGGCGGTGTGCGCGGCGGCGGGACACCATGCCATGCAACATGCCGCATGCGGTGCCATGCAAGGCGGGCATTAGGCGGCCGACGGACGGATAGGACGGGATGGAGACAGAGACACGTGACGCCATTTGAAATCGCAGGGAGGGCGCCATGTGCACTGTCCGTCGATTGATATGCTGAGCGGGGGCGCTACTATAGGCAGCTGAAGTTGTCGTCCTAGTGGTTCTGGCGCCAGGTCGCAACAAATTAAACGGAAGCTTCCTCTACGTGAGAACAGATGAGGCCAAAGAGCCCATGCATTTTGCGGGTTTGTTCCCCGTTGCGCTTCGTGGTTGCGCTTCTTAAGGCGTCATTTTCACATGAAAAACGTATACACGATGTCACAACATCCTTGCGGTATGATGGAAGGCTTCGTTCGCAGACGGCAGCTCACAGCGCAAGCGCGCAGACAGCAGCGAAGACACCACCTCAGGCCCTTGCCCTTGATTAGCCCACCACTGTTCATACTTCAGATCCCCGTTCATACACCTCAGGCCCAGTTCGAATCTCAAAATCGCGTTTTGACAAAGCGCAGAGCTACTGCACCCACCGCGCTTCGACATCCCGTGCCAAGGCGTTATATTTGGATGAAAGCACATCACGAATCGTAGTGTCTCTGCTGTCGACTCCGATACGGCAATACATACAGATGAGCTCCCATCACGGACACGGAGGAGCAGGAGCAGCAGCTGCGGCTCCAATGCTCTCCGATGATCAGCTTGTGGATTGGTCCGAGCTGCAGGTAGAGCTCGATGAGGCATTCCATTCGAAGTATGACGCGTACGCAGCTGGATCACCGGAGCATTCGGAAATGCTGCAGTTCGTGCACCGGCTACATCGGCTGCGACAGCAGAGGTGCGAGCCGGCATAAGTAACCGTATTTACAATAAGCCATGTCGATAATTATGTACCGGTAATGAAGGAGTGCCGAGGGGAGGGGAGGAAGGGTGCGCGATCATGACGAAGGTTTAAAGACGGAGACGATGGGTGGCACGGGGAGAGGGGGCTGAGCGGGGAGAGTGACAGTACAGCAGCTCATGAATGAACTCTGGACTTGAAAGCTTGCATATTCGGGGCCGCATGGCAACGGGCGAGATGCGACGCGTGCCATGCATCCCATGGCACACTCCTTTCCTCCGAACGCATGGCATCCATGGCCCTCTTTTGTAAGCATGCATGAGCAGCAGGGTGGAGAAACCATTCATACTTCACTTGCCCATGCATGCATGTGTGGGCACTGACTGGGAAGTAAGCATTGCACCATTTTCGAGGACGACATGGTTGCATGGAGTACGGTTGGCCCGCTTGTGATAACTTAATAATGTCCACCTTCTGTTTTACATGTATAAGCACCGCACTAAGAGGCTCCCCCCAATCCCCATACTCACTGCTGCACTTGTGAAATAGTGTTGCCTGGTGTTGCACGATGGTGCATGGTGGTGCATGGCTGTATGTGGTGGTGCATGGTCGTGCATGGCGGTACATGAAGGTACTTAGTCCTGCATGGCAGTGCATGGCAATGCATGGCGGTGCATGGCAATGCATGGCAGTGCATTGCGATGCATGACAGTGCATGGCAGTGCATGACAGCACATGGAGATGCATGGCGGTGCATGCCGGAACATGGGGAACGGCTTCCTTATATCACAATGAAGAGGCTGCACAAACAAATTTGATACCCGGCACCATGTGCTCGCCTGCTCGGTGACACCCAAAACATCGATACATGTTGGTTTTACATCCAATTTCACTGTTACATTGGTTTTACATACTTTACAATTTGTATGAATCTATGGGGCGTCTCCCATCTCATATGGACTGAACTTTCAAGTGGTATTGTAAGGGGTTGAAGGCAAGGGTTTAGGCCTGTGCTCTCTGGCAAGGGTTTAAAGGTTTCTCCTGTACCTGTTGAGTCGCAAGTCTCCTCTTAATTCCCTTTGCCTCAATATATGACATCGTATGGACCCAAACGACTGTGTGAACACTGCCACATACTCCCCCCCTCCCCCCCCTTCTCCAAGAAGAGTGGCAGCGCTCAGGGCTGTGGAGGTGCTACCTGAAGCGCATCAGAGGCAGCAGTCACACTCCTTGAGCAATTGTGTGAACACTGCCACCTACTCTTCCCCCCTTCTCCAGAAAGAGTGGCAGCGCTCAGGCTGCGGAGCCGCTACCTGAGGCGCATCAAAGGCAGCTTGCGGAGAGGCTGGGCATCCCCTCGACCTACGATGCAAGGTGTGAAGCATTGTTCAATTCAAGCGCTTGAACCAAAACAGTTGTACTTGGGTTACACTTGAGGTACACCCCAGATAAACTTAGGCTACACTTCAGCAACACTTCAGCAATACTCCAGTTACACTGCAATTACACTTCCGCTACACTTCAGCAGTACTTATGTTACAATGAAGGTGCACTTCAGCAGCAATTCAGCTACACTTCAGCTGCAATTCAGCTAGACTGAAGCTGCACATCAGCCACACTTAAGCTACATTTTAGCTACTCTTCAGCTTAAATTATGTTCAATTTGAGCTACACTTGAGCCCAAGGCGCAGCTGAGGCAGCAGGCGGAGCAGCTGGGCATCTCCTCAACTAGTTGTGTGTGCTTGTTCATGTGTTCTCCCGCTTGCTTCTCCGTAAATGTGCACCTTCGGTTCGCCCAGACTGCGTTGTTTCCTTAACTTCTACGCCCCACACGGGGCGTAGCTTTCTTTCTACCCTTCGGTTCGTCACTACTCTCCTTGTTGCGATTTTTGTGTTATGTTTTTCTTGTTGCTGGTTTGCCCCCCCCTGGTTCGTTCTGCCTGGCCCTTTCTAAGAAGGCTGTGGGTGGTTGCGTTAACTTGATAAAGGCAAATTATGATGCAAGCATCTATCAGGAAGGCATTGTTATTCATTGCTCTGAAGGTAATAAATCAGCTACATGTCAGCTACACGCCAGCCACACTTTCACTACACTTCTGATACCGCCCACCTTTGTGCACTCGAACTGCTATTTTGCTACTTTTCTGCTACACTTCTGCTACACTTCTGCTACACATCTGCTACGCTTCTGCTAGAATAGCCTTAATTTAGCAACAACGTAGATAAGTTAAATGCACTTCAGCCACACTTCAGCTGCAACGCGGCATTGGGGCCCATGCCGGGTCATGGCCTCATGCAGCAAACCTTCTTGTCCGGGCCACCCGCCATCAGAAGTTCAAGGTTGGAGATCAGTGCTGTGCCGATTACGGTCCTTACGGTGGCTGAATTGCGTAGCTGAATTGCGTAGCTGAATTGCGTAGCTGAAGCCAGCCACTAACTCAGCTGCTTTTACCAGGAACCGTAATTACTGAATTAAGCGATTTCTGAATTACGACGCAATTGCAAAACACTGTTTGGAATCCCTGAAGGCCCAGTGGCAGCTCTCCAGCCGCCCTTCACCCAAACCCCACTCCCCACGCCCAAAACCCTAGAAAGAGAATGACTATGCACTCCGACGAAGCACGAGGCTTCAGGACCGCTCGACCCACAGCAGTCCCCGAAGTAGGATAGCCCGCTCACGACATTCTGCAGGTCTCTTTCAATTAAGTGCCAGACATTTCCCCGCTTACACCTGGAACACGGTAGTACATGAACATTGGCAGAATTCGAACCGCAAACCTCAGGGTGGGCTGCCTAAACCCTAGACCCTAGCGCTTGTATCCCCAATGATGGTCTGGTGAGCACCAAGTAAACCATTCATAGTAAACCTATTAACCATTAATAATAAACCAGGAAACCATTACCGGTAATAAGAGTAAACCATTACTAGGGGCATATGGTGGGGAGAGGCTCTCTCCAGGGATGAGGGGAACTGCTCATTTTGGGGAGCCTCGGCTACGCTTCAGCTACACTTCAGCCGCACATCTGCCAAACTTCAGCTACTATCCGGCCTAGGCCAGCAGGGCTAGGTGAAGCTAACCCTGCAGCCTGCGCCACAGGCCATAGGTTGACCGCCGTAGGTTGACCGCCGTAGGTTGACCGCCGTAGTATGCCCAAGGTTTGGTTACCATTGGCACAGTGGTGACCGCCAAATTTTGACCTGTACCCTACACCCTGCGCCCTGATCCCTCCATGCAAAACCTAATCACCAAACCCTACAACCTGAACCCCTGCAGTTTCCGTGGGACCTTCTCCTTGGCTCTAACCCCCAACTCTTAACCCTGAACCCTGATCCTGGAATCCATAACCTGAAACATGAACGCCCCCCCCCCCTTCGTGCAGGTACCGCGTCAGCTGCTCCCTAGCTCTCGATCCGTCCCGCCTCAAGGCTGCAGTACGAGCGGTACAGCGGCGACTAGACAGGATGCAGCGCCCACCCAAGGGCTGGGAGGCAGCGGAGGTAGGCTGACAGGGTACTGCCCTTTATCGTACTGCCGGGTGAAGTACTGTGTGATAGTGTACTGCACACAAAGCAGTGCCCACCCAAGGGCTGTGGGCGGCGGAGATAAATTGACAATGTACTGCATTATGTACTGCTGGAGAATGTACGGCTTTCATGTATACTACACATGATGCAGTGCCCCACCAAGGGCTGGGAGGCGACTGCTGACCTGTTACGAGGAAGGAAGCAGCTCATATGTATGGTTTCTCTCCTGCGTCTGCCTCTCCCATATGTTGATCCTCTCCTCCTGTCCCTCTCTTCCAGATTGTGGATGAGTATCGGGCCATGCTGCCCTGGTACGAGGATTTCTTGCAGAGGAGGCAGGTGAGACCTGCAGGCTAGTTTCACCTGGGGTTGAATACCAGGGGGGTTAGGCCTGGTGTTCGTATCCAAGGGGGGATGAGACTTGCAGGCTAGTACCACCTAGGGGTGGAAACTAAGGAGTTAGGACCTGGAGGCAGGTGAGACTTGGGATTGGAAAGCAAGGGGGTGAGACCTGGAGTTGGGGAGGCGCCCTATCATGGGACCTGTTGGCCATTAGTCAAGTAATAAATACTATTTTTCAGGATAGTATCAAACCCTAAACCCTGAACCCTTATACTGATTAGTCATCTTTGCCGTCATAGTATCAAACCCTAAACCCTGAGCCCTTTACCCTCGCTGATAAATAATGATTGCCGTCATAGTAGCAAAACCAGCTGTGCCACAGCTGGGCAGATGGCTTCCTAGATGCATGCGCCAGTGCGTATAAAATATTTATAAATGACAAGTTGATAATGGATTGTCTACCGTAGATATGATTTGATTTGATTTGATTTGATATGATTTGATTTGATTTGATATGATTTGATTTGATTTGATATGATTTGATTTGATTTGATTCGCCTTCCCTAGTGCATCACACAATGCTTTCTTCTAATACTGCCCTCAGGGCGAACTGTCGACAATAACTCTTAATCTCCGACCAGAGTCTAGCGTTGACAGTCGATAATGAGAACATCCATGGACACCAAACAACATCAATTGTGAGGGAAGGCAAAGCAAATCTACGGTATAATTACCCATATAATCATATGAGGCGGTTTGGTCAAAATACTCCATTTGGGTAAAAAAGCGCCTCTTCTCTCCACTCTCTTGCACCCTAAACCCTAAACCCTAACCTACTCCCCTGCTCCCCGTCCTCTGTTCAGGTCGCCAAAGTCAAGAAGCTTCTGGCGGATAAGAAGCTGCTCCCCATGGCTCCGTACGAGGAGGCGATTGTGGCGGCTGTGAGGGCCAACCCCTGTGTGGTCATCGCAGGAGACACCGGTGGGTGGGGAGATGTACGGGTGGGTGGGGAAGCAGCGAGTGGGTGGGAAGATGTACGGGAGGGTGGGGAGGCAGCGAGTGGGTGGGGAGATGTACGGGTGGGTGGGGAGGCAGCGAGTGGGTGGGGCGATGTACGGGTGGGTGGGGAGGCAGCGAGTGGGTGGGGAGATGTACGGGTGGGTGGGGAGGCAGCGAGTGGGGGAGGGACATGAGTGCAGATAGGATGGGGAGAAAAGTTTGGATAGGGCGGAGGGGGAGGGAGGGAATCACGTGTGGGTGGGCACGGTAGGAGATGGAGGAAAACATGGGTGGGTGGGGATATGTATGGAAGTGTGGGGAGATGTAGGGTTAGGGCAATGTACGGGTGGGTGGCGAGATGTACGAGTGGATAGGTAGTTGTACGGGTGGGTGGGGAGATGTGTGGGTGGGCGGGGCAATGTGTGTGTGGGTGGGAAGAATTGCAGATGGGTCTGGTAATGTACTGTTGGGTGGGGAGTTGTACAGGTGGGTGGAGAGATGTACGGGTTGGTGGAGAGATGCATGGGCGGATGAGGAGATGTATGGACAGTCAGAGAAATGTACGGGTGGGTGGGGAGATGTACGGGTGGGTGGGGAGATGTACGGAGATATGGGGAGATGTACGGGTGGATGGAGAGATGTACGGACAGTCAGAGAGATGTACGGGTGGGTGGGGTGATGTATGGGTGGGTGCAGAGATGTATGGGTGGGTGGGGAGATGTGTGGGTGGGGGGGGAGATGTTCCGGTGGGTGGGGACATGTACAGGCCGTCGGAGAGATGTGCATGTGGGTGGGGAGATGTACGGGTGGATGGAGAGATGTACGGGTGGGTGGAGAGACGTGCAGGCAGATGGGGGGATGTACGGGCAGACAGCCCCAATGCCCCGATACCCAACTGTAAAGATGCACCGGTGAGGAGGGTGGCCATACCGGCACCTATCTTAATCATCACACTTTTCTTTATCGGTCCCAACCCCTGGTATGGGCCACAGACATGCCCCGCCGCTGACAGTGCTGTGGACGGGTGGCTGCCGGAATCCACGCCCCATGGCGCATTCTTTGTTCACACCGTGAAACCGGTTTGAATCTGCGTTTAATTAATTATTTTGGCGTTTCTTGGCGGAGTGCTGCGCGACAGAATAATAATTAACAACTTTTTGTGTGGGGGGGCGCGGGCACCAAATATTAGAACAATCGCAACATTTTCAGCTGTGCGTACGCCGAGTAGGGCACTTTTTGCCTGCGCGACAAATTTGGTTCATTTATTCTCAACAGGTAAGTGCGGACCCTATCCCATTTTACTGTATGATAATTGTGTGTGTGTGTGTGTCCAGGCTGCGGGAAGAGCACCCAAGTCCCGCAGTTCCTGGTCAAGGCGGGGTTTAAGCGCATTGTGTGCACGCAACCCCGAAGAATATCCGCCATGTCGCTGTGCAGGTGAGGCAGTGGGTTTAGGGTCAGGGTTTATGTTAAATAGGTGGTGGGCTTAGATTGTAGGATAAGGGTTTAAGCGCATCATGTGCACGCAGCCCTGACGGATTCCCGCCATGTCGCTCTGCAGGTGAGGCAGTATTGTGGGTTTTGGGTTTCCCTGAGGGCGAGGTTCAGGATTTATGTTGGCTAGGCGGTGGGCTTAGGTGATAGGATAAGGGTTCATTAAAAGGGTTAATTAATTACATGTTGTTTCCTGAGGCAGGTGAGGCAGTGGGTCTGGAATTTAGTCTTTCTGACATTTTAACTCTTAACCCTAAATCATATGCCCAAAACCCTTAACCCTCAACCCTTAACCCTTAACCCTTAACCCTTAACCCTTAACCCTTAACCCTTAACCCTTAACCCTTAACCCATAACCCTTAACCCTTAACCCTTAACCCTTAACCCTTAACCCTTAACCCTAAATTTGTTTCTGCTGTGTCTCTCTCCATGTGAGGCGATGGGTTTAGGGTTAGAGCCAGGCTTTATACAATTTCCGCAACCCTGGACCCCAGACCCATAACCCTTGACCCCCAAACCCTTGATCACTTATTTCTTCACACTGTGCTACACCCTTTGTTCACACCACGCTGCACGATGTGTCCAATTCACGCTCTAACCGTTGTCCCCTTTGTCCCATCAGGCGTGTGGCTCATGACTTACATGAGACCATCGAGCCACCCGATTTTACGAGTCGCTCAACATCCAATGCTCATGAGTCGCTCAATGCTTTTTGAATCATGGCGGCGATGTTGCAAACCCATGTTTCCTTTTTCATCATTGCAAAAAAACCTGAACCCTGTCCACGAAGGCGTATGGCGCACTTGTCCCCCGATGTGCATGGCAGCGATGTGGCATACCTTTGCAAACCTGGGTTTCCCTCGATGCCAAACGGAATCCCCCTTTTCCCTCACCAGACGCATGGTGCACAAGACGCTCAATGTGCATGGCAGCGTTGTTCATGGCAGAGACGTGGCATTCCCTTTGCAAACCAGTGTGTATCGCTCGGTGCCAAGCTGAATCCCCCTTTTCCCCACCAGGCGTGTGGCGCACGAGACGCTCAATGTGCATGGCAGTGATGTGGCCTACAAGATCAGGTTCACGAGTACCATGACAGGTGTGTTTGAGCAGGGTGAAGGGGTCAGGGTAATGTCAGGGTTAAGAGGTCAGGGTAATGTAGGGTTTAGAGGTCAGGGATGAGTGTTGAGATTCGTGTAGTATTCATGACGGAGGGCATCATGCCATGCATCATTGTCTCACAACTAATCTTTTACTCCTTAACACTAAACATTAAACCCTGAACCCTAAAGATCAGACCATAGACCCTAAACCATGAGCATGAAACCCTAAATCCTGAACATCAAACCCTAAGAGATAAATCATAAACATCAAGCCCTAAACCCTAAACCCCCCCACCCCTAAACATCAAACCCCAAACCCTTAGCTCGAGACCCTCAACTTCTCTTAGTTGGCAGTCATGTGGTGTTCATGACTGAGGGCATCCTGTTGCCCTCAGTCATGTGCGAACATTGTCACCCTACACCATAAATCCCTAAATCGTTAACGTCAAACTCTAAACCCTAACCCATAAAACCCAAAACTCCTAACCCCCCCCACTCTAAATCTAGAACCTTAATCTAAGGTGGCAGTCGTGTGGTATTGATGACGAAGGGCATCTTGTTGCGCATGATTCATTCACCTTGTAACAAACTAATATTTTCATGGAGGGCATCCTGTTGAGCATGAACTAACCTTTTCCCCTTACACCATAAAATCCCCAAACCCTAAGCATCAAACCATAAACCCTAATCCCTACCCCTTGCCCCCAAACGCGAATCCCTCAACCCTTCTCTTAGGTGGTAGTCGTGTGGTCTTCATGACCGAGGGCATCTTGTTGCGCATGATGTCAAACGACCCGCAGCTCATGGACTTTGATGTGGTCATCATTGATGAGGTGAGCAGCTGGGTGGGGGCAGGGGAGGGATGGAGTGGGTGCAGGGGTAGGGGCTGAAGTGGGTGGAGTGGGGTGGGGTAGGGGTGGGGGCAGGGAAGAAATGGAGCGGGGGCAGGGGTAAGGGCGGGAGTGGGTGGGGTGGGGTAGGGTGGGGTAGGGGTGAGCAGCTGGCTGGGGCGGGGAGGAATGGAGCGGGGAGGAATGTAGCGGAGGCGGGGGTGGGTGGGGTGGGGTAGGGGTGGGGATGAGTGGGGTTGGGTGTGTCACGGAGTGGGACCGGGAGTGGGGGTTGGGGATGGGGGTGGGTTGGAGGCAGGGGGGGGGGGGGGAGTAAGAGCGGGGATAAGTGGGGGTAGGGGGGCCGTTGGAGACATGGAGTGGAATCGGAGTGGGGTTGGGGGGACTAATGGGCCCGGGGGTGGGGGTGGGGGGATTAATGGGCCCGGGCGGGGAGGGGATATGAATTAGGCGGGGACGGGGGCAGGAGCGAGGGTGGGGGATTGTTGAAGCAGGGGCAGGGGTCAGGGGGCAGGTTTGGAAATAGAAGCTAAATGAAACGGGGTTCATGGATTTTGTAATCGGTGTCACACTCTGCGCCTGATAAGGCAGGGCAGTTATGGTTATTTTCAACGGTTGAGTTATGGTAACGGCGCGGACGCGGACGCGGTCCATTGCCACACTATTGCCTTCAAATTTACGCCCCCACCGGTCGTATTGTTTTATTTCTATCTTTGAAGGCAGGGCAGCAGCAGCAGGAAGGACGGTAGGCTGGACGCCGCTGGGGTTGGAAGGGGGGGGAGGGTCCAAGGCTGGGCGGACTGCAGCAACAGCAGCGTCCAGCGACCATCGGTAGGAATTTCCCCCGATCTGAATGGACTTAAACGTTTCTCGTTGTTGCGCGACTGACTGAACCCCGGCTTTGCCGAATACATTGTTTAGGGTTTAGGGTATTTCTCGTTGTTGCGCGACTGACTGAACCCCGGCTTCGCCGAATACACATTGTTTAGGGTTTAGGGTATTTCCCGTTGTTGCGCGACTGACTGAACCCCGGCTTCGCCGAATACACATTGTTTAGGGTTTAGGGTATTTCTCGTTGTTGCGCGACTGACTGAACCCCGGCTTTGCCGAATACACATTGTTTAGGATTTAGGGTATTTCTCGTTGTTGCGCGACTGACTGAACCCCGGCTTCGCCGAATACATTGTTTAGGGTTTAGGGTATTTCTCGTTGTTGCGCGACTGACTGAACCCCGGCTCCGAATACACATTGTTTGGTTTCCACTTTGTTTACGACTCGTACCCAGCAGCCACTGCATAAATTCCTGTAGGACACCATCTATCCGGGGCGGAGGGGGGGTGGGCAGGTTCGGGGACGAGGTGGACAGTAGCAGCAGGAGGGACTGTCCTCCTGTCTCTGCTGCCTGTCTGACTGCCTATTTCACTCCCCACTCACTTGTCCACCCACTGCCCTGCCTGCGTGCCTGTTAGGTCCACGAGCGGCACCTGAACACGGATTTCCTCCTGGCCCTGCTGCGTGCCTGCCTGCTTGCCTGCCTGTCTGACTGCCTATTTCACTCCCCACTCACCTGTCCACCCACTGCCCTGCCTGCGTGCCTGTTAGGTCCACGAGCGGCATCTCAACACGGATTTCCTCCTGGCCCTGCTGCCTGCCTGCCTGCTTGCCTGCCTGTCTGACTGCCTATTTCACTCCCCACTCACCTGTCCACCCACTGCCCTGCCTGCGTGCCTGTTAGGTCCACGAGCGGCACCTCAACACGGATTTCCTCCTGGCCCTGCTGCGTGCCTGCCTGCTTGCCTGCCTGTCTGACTGCCTATTTCACTCCCCACTCACCTGTCCACCCACTGCCCTGCCTGCGTGCCTGTTAGGTCCACGAGCGGCACCTCAACACGGATTTCCTCCTGGCCCTGCTGCGTGCCTGCCTGCTTGCCTGCCTGTCTGACTGCCTATTTCACTCCCCACTCACCTGTCCACCCACTGCCCTGCCTGCGTGCCTGTTAGGTCCACGAGCGGCACCTCAACACGGATTTCCTCCTGGCCCTGCTGCGTGCCTGCCTGCTTGCCTGCCTGTCTGACTGCCTATTTCACTCCCCACTCACCTGTCCACCCACTGCCCTGCCTGCATGCCTGTTAGGTCCACGAGCGGCACCTCAACACGGATTTCCTCCTGGCCCTGCTGCCTGCCTGCCTGCTTGCCTGCCTGTCTGACTGCCTATTTCACTCCCCACTCACCTGTCCACCCACTGCCCTGCCTGCGTGCCTGTTAGGTCCACGAGCGGCACCTCAACACGGATTTCCTCCCGGCCCTGCTGCGTGCCTGCCTGCTTGCCTGCCTGTCTGACTGCCTATTTCACTCCCCACTCACCTGTCCACCCACTGCCCTGCCTGCGTGCCTGTTAGGTCCACGAGCGGCACCTCAACACGGATTTCCTCCTGGCCCTGCTGCGTGCCTGCCTGCTTGCCTGCCTGTCTGACTGCCTATTTCACTCCCCACTCACCTGTCCACCCACTGCCCTGCCTGCGTGCCTGTTAGGTCCACGAGCGGCACCTCAACACGGATTTCCTCCTGGCCCTGCTGCGTGCCTGCCTGCTTGCCTGCCTGTCTGACTGCCTATTTCACTCCCCACTCACCTGTCCACCCACTGCCCTGCCTGCGTGCCTGTTAGGTCCACGAGCGGCACCTCAACACGGATTTCCTCCTGGCCCTGCTGCATGCCTGCCTGCTTGCCTGCCTGTCTGACTGCCTATTTCACTCCCCACTCACCTGTCCACCCACTGCCCTGCCTGCATGCCTGTTAGGTCCACGAGCGGCACCTCAACACGGATTTCCTCCTGGCCCTGCTGCGTGCGGTGCTGCTGCAGCGCCCTGACCTGAGGGTGGTGCTCATGAGTGCAACAATCAGTTTTCAGGTGAGGAATACCTTAACCCTTAACCTTGAAGCCAGAAACCTAAAACCCTAAACCTTTTTAAGCGCCAATTCCTCAGACTTTTGTATAATTCATATTTCTTGTATTAGGTATTTGTTTTTATTGAGCCCCACATTTTTTCCAAATGCCCGCTTCTTTATTATTTCAATTCAAGAAAATAAAAAGGAGGTGCCACGGTCATTCAGCTGCCCTCTATCCTCCACCCTCCCCTTGTCCCACCTCCCCCCCCCCCTTGTCCCCCCTCCCCTCCCCTTGTCCCCTCTCCTAAATATGTTTTGTCCTAGCCCTCCCCTTTCTCCCTCTTCTCTTTCCAAACAGGCCTACTCGGATTACTTCGGAGGTGCTCCAGTTATCCAGGTGCCCGGCCGCCTGTACCCCATACAGCTAGAGTACGTGGCTCCGGAACCCGACAAGGAAAAGCCAATTGGGCCCGGGCAGCCAGGCGCCGGCGCTGGCGCGGGCGGCGGGCGGCAGGTCAGCGGCGGGCGGGGGCGAGGTGGCCGGCAGCAACAGCAGCAGCAGGGCAGTGGCAAGGACCGCAGTCAAGACGCCATCGACCCCAAGCCTTACCTGAAGCTGCTGCAGGTGCTTGTCTACACTAAGGGTGCAGGAGTTCCAGGGTGCAGGATCCAGGGTGCAGGATCTAGGGTGCAGAATCTAGGGTGCAGGATCTAGTGTGCTGGATTTAGGGTGCAGGATCTAGGGTGCAGGGTCCAGGGTGCAGGATCTGGGGTACAGGATCTAGGGTGCAGGATCAAGGGTGCAGGATCTAGGGTACAGGATCGAGGGTGTAGGATCTAGGGTGCAGGATCGAGGATGCAAGATTGAGGGTGCAGGATCTAGGGTGCAGGATCGAGGGTGCAGGATCGAGGGTGCAGGATGCCAGGTGCAGGATCGAGGGTGCAGGATCTAGGGTGCAGGATGTAGGGTGCAGGATCTGGGAAGCAGGAGCTAGGGTGCAGGAGCTAGGGTGCAGGATCTAGGGTGCAGGATCTAGGGTGCAGGATCTAGGGTGCAGGATCTAGGGTGCAGGATCTAGGGTGCAGGATCTAGGGTGCAGGATCTAGGGTATATGATCGAGTTTGTAGGATCTAGGGTGCAGGATCGAGTATGCAGGATCGCGGGTGCAGGATCTAGGGTGCAGGATCTAGGGTGCAGGATCTAGGGTGCAGGATCTAGGGTGCAGGATCTAGGGTGCAGGATCTAGGGTACAGGATCGAGTTTGTAGGATCTAGGGTGCAGGATCAAGTATGCAGGATCGAGGGTGCAGGATCTAGGGTGCAGGATCTAGGGTGTAGGATCTAGGGTGTAGGATCTAGGGTGCAGGATCTGGGGAGCAGGAGCTAGGGTGTGGGATCTAGGGGCAGGATCTAGGGTGCAGGATCCAGGGTGCAGGATCCAGGGTGCAGGATCTGGGGTGTAGGGTCATGGGTGCAGGATCTAGGGTGTGGGATCTAGGGTGCAGGATCCAGGGTGCAGGATCCAGGGTGTAAGATCTTGGGTGCAGGGTCCAGGGTGCAAAATCCAGGGTGCGGGATCTTGGGCGCAGGATCCAGGGTGTAGGGTCCAGGGTGAAGGATCTGGGGTGTAGGGTCCAGGGTGCAGGATCTAGGGTGTAGGATCCAGGGTGCAGGATCTAGGGTGTAGGATCTGGGGTGTAGCGTCCAGGGAGCAGATGGGTTTCATGAATGGGGTTTAAGGGTTTCATGAAAGGGGTTTAAGGGTTTCATGAAAGGGGTGTAGGCTGTAGGCTGTAGGGTTTAGGGTTTCATTGATAGGGTTTAGGATCAAAGGTCTCGGATTCAGGTTTCAGGACCGTTGCCACAATGCGCCATTGCAACCGAGCCCCTCCAAAAGCTGCTACAGGCGCGCTGATTCAGATCAGGCCTCGCCATTATGTTTTAGGGTTAACAATTTAGGGTTGGGCTGAAAACTATCTATTAGTTAAATCCAGGCTGCTTTTGTAAGCAGGTATGTCCCACTGTCTAACACGCCTGGTCTACCTGCTGCATGTACCGCTTGTACCGCATGTGTGTCACAGGTACCGCATTAACCGCATGTATCGCTTGTACTGCTTGCAGCGGCTGGACAGCGAGGTACCGTCTAGTCAGCGGGGGGACATGCTGGTCTTCGTAGCGGGCATGGCAGACATCGTAGCACTGGCCGAGGCGATCCGCCCATATGCCATGGAGGGCAGGCGTTGGCTAGTTCTGCCGCTGCACAGGTGTGAATATGTGTGAATGTGTGGAATATTTTTTGTGTGAATATATGTGGTGGGCATGGCAGATATCGTGGCGCTGGCCGAGGCGATCCGCCCATATGCCATGGAGGGCAGACGTTGGCTAGTCCTGCCACTGCACAGGTGTGATATGTGTGGAGGGGTTGTTTGTGTGAATGTGCAGAAGTTTTTTTGTATGAATATGTGTCGCGGGCATGCGGGACGCCGTGGCACTGGCCGAGGCGATATGCCCATAAGATGAGCAAGATGATACGAGTAATTTAATTAATCAATTTGAGTACCGTAATTTAATGAATAAATTCAAGTAATTTAATGAATCAACTTTTGGAATTTAATGAATCAAATTAAGTGATTTAATGAATCAAATTAAGGGCTACCTTGCAGCCCTCTGAAGGGAGCAAGATACCGGAATTATAATTCAAACGAAAGACATTTAAATCTGCCGTGCAGCTCTCTGAAGAGAGCGGATATACAAATTAAATTGATTTAAGGTCAAGCGAATTGAACTGCAGCCCTCGTCAGGCAGTAAGATTATGCAAATGTATTTACTTTGAACGCACATTTCATATTGCCGTGCAACCCTCTGAAGGGAAAGATACTTCACATACAGTATAAATAATACGGTATTAACAATTATAAATAATATTAACAATTATAAATAATATTAACAATTTAATCATTATTATGCCGCTCCCTGCCGGTTGAGAAAAAGGACAAATGTATGACTCCGTCCCCGAGGGTGTGCGCAAGTGCATCTTCTCAACACAACTAAAATGTGAATTAAACGAACTAAATTAAAACCCACACTGCCGTACAGCTCCCGAGCGGTTGAAGAGCAGGATAAAGTGTTTGACTCCGCCCCGGAAGGCGTGCGCAAGTGCATCATCTCGACACTGCATAAATATAAAATAAATCAAACGGAATTAAAATCCTCCCTGCCGTGCAGCTCCCTGGCTGTCGAGGAGCAAGATAAGGTGTTTGACTCCGCCCCGGAAGGCGTGCGCAAGTGCATCATCTCAACCAACATTGCAGAGACCTCCATCACGATTGATGGCGTCCGTTTCGTTGTGGACAGCGGCAGGGCCAAGGAGATGATCCATGACGTTGCCAGTGGGGCAGGGAGCTTGCAGGTGTGGAAATGTGTGAACATATATGTGAATGTGATGGATTGCGGCATAGCCAAGGAGTTGATACACGACGTGGCCAGTGGGGCAGGGCGTCTGCAGGTGTGGAAATGTGTGAACGTGGTGTGGACGCAGTGGACAGCGGCAGGGCTATAGAGATGATCCATGACGTGGCCAGTGGGGCAGGGAGCCTGCAAGTGTGGAAGTGTGTGAACATATGTGTGAATGTGGTGGATAGCGGGAGAGCCAAGGAGAAGAGCCACGATGTGGCCAGTAGGTCGGGGAGTCTGCAGGTGTGGAAATGTGTGAACGGTGCGGATATGGTGGACAGCGGACGGGCCAAGGAGATGATCCATGACGTGGCCAGTGGGGCAGGGAGCTTGCAGGTGTGGGAATGTGTGAGTATGTGTGAGTGTAGTGTGGATGCGGTGGACAGCGGCAGAGGCAAGGAGTATATCCACACCTTGTCCAACAGGGCATGGAACCCACAGGTGTGGATGCATGGTGGTGTGAACGTGGTGTGGATATGGTGGGCAGTGACAGAGCCAAGTAGATGATCCATGGCGTGGCCAGAGGGGCGGGGAGCCTGGAGTGTCTGGCTGTGGATGTATGTGTGTGAATGTGGGGTGAAGGGATGTGGATGTATGCGTTTGAATTTGGTATGGATATGTATGGATGCATGAGTGTGAAGTGGTGTGAATGCAGTGGATGTATCCTAGGTGGTACCAGTGGGTGTGGATGTATGTGCACGAGCGTGGTATGAATGTGTGTGGATGCATGCATGCGAGCATGGAATGAATGGGTGTAGTTCACTGTGTGTGGACATAGTGTGAATGTATCTGGACTGTGGATGTAAATGTGGGAAATTTGTGTGGATGCAGCTCATAGCGGTTGGGCCTAAGGGACCTCCACCTCTGATGTTGGTGCCTCCTTTGCTTTGTTCTCTGTTATGTTTGCTGCAGCTTTCAACTGAAGGTTAAGTGTGCAGTTCAGCGGGGCAGATCGCATTTTCTTCAAGGGACAAGGGCCTGAAAACTGGTTCTCAGTTCACTGCTGCCTGCTGCTATGTTCACTGTTATATTCACTGTTATGTTCACTGCTATGTTCACTGCTATTTGTACTGCTATGTGTACTGCTATGTTCACTGTTGAGTACACTGCTATGTGCACTGCTGCCTCCTCGGTTCATGGTTGCGTTCGTCGTTGTGTTCAATGTTGCCTGCTGCTATGCTCACTGCTGCTTGCAGGAGGGGTGGATCAGCCGGGCTTCGGCGGATCAGCGGAAAGGGCGTGCAGGAAGGACGGGGCCAGGTGCGTGGTTTACAATAATTTTAATTATGATGCAAATAATATTAATTATGAACCTCCTGCCCCCCCCCTTCAACCACCTCCTGCCCCCCCCTGCAACTACCTCCTCCCCCCCTCACCTGTTCCCTCCACACACTCTTTGCAGGCAAGTGCTTCCGGATGTACAGCCAGGCAGAGTTTGACGGTTTCCGCCCCTTCTCGCTGCCAGAGGTGCAGCGGATACGGCTGGAAAGTGTGGTGCTACAGGTATGGAGGGTGTGAATATGTGTGTCATAGTATGGCACGGGTGTCAGAGCGTGAAATGGGTGTTGACAGTGTCTGTCCCCTCTTAAGGTGTAGTCAGTACGGCTTGAAAGTGTGGTGCTACAGGTATGGAAGGTGTGGATATGAGTGACAGTGTGTGGAAATGAGTGTCAGCATGTGTTGACTGCTTCCGTACCTTCTTGCTGCCAGAGGAGCATTTGTGCTGCGGAGACAGCCTGGAAGTGTGGGAAGCGTGGTGCTACAGGTACTACGTGTGTGAATAAGAGTGTCAGAGTGTATGACCTGGGAATGTGGGGTGGTGGTGGACAAAGTGGTGCTACAAGTATGGACAGTGTGAAAAGGAATGGGGAGGGCATGGAAGGGGGTCAGGGGTTTGTTGTATCTTCGCACACAGCCAAGCAGCCCACCCCCCTCCCCCTCCCCATTCTGCCACCCCCTGCCAGCTCCTTTATCTACATCCCCCTCCACCCTTCCATCAGATCAAGGCCATGGCAGGGAACTCCATGAACCCGCGTCTGTTTGGCTTCATTGACCCGCCGCCGGAGGATGGCCTGGAGGCTGCCATCATTGGACTGAAACAGGTGCTACAAGAAATGGGGTTATTTAACAGGGTTTAGGGAGTTATGGGGGAGGTAAAGAGTGGGAGGGGGGGTAAAGAGTGGGGGAGGTACAGAGTGGGACGAGTGATAGGGTTGGGGTAGGGAAGGGGTTATATCTATATTATATTTATCCCAGGGTAAATGGAGGGAGGTAGGAGGGAGGGTGGGTGGGTGGGGGGGGGGGGGGGGGGGGGGGGGTCAGCGTGTAAAAAAAGTGATGGAGTGATAGCGGGAGGAGGAGAGAAAAGGGAGGGTAGGTGGAGGGAATGGGGATGGAAGGGCGACAATGCCTAACAGGAGGTATGTGAGATGGCCATCTTTAGACTGAACAGGTTTTAGGGGCTTGAACCAAGCATGTTGGGTTCAGGGTGTAGGGTTCATGGTTCAGGGTTTAGGGGCTTGAACCAAGCACATAGTGTTCAGGGTTATAACTTGTGGGTTCTGTTTTAGGGGATTCGTTTCATCATTTAGAGTGTGGAATCCTGGCTTGCAAATGTTTGAAATGTGTGAACATGTGTAAACTATATGCAGAGCGGTGCGCTGACTCAGCGAGAGGAGCTCACCCCGCTAGGCGCCGTTCTGTGTCTGCTCCCGGTTGATGTCCACGTGGGGAAGCTGCTGGTGCTGGCCTGCCTGCTGCAGGTACGTCCACACTAAACGCACCGTTCACACCTGCGACAGATACCTGCGCTTCGCAGCCACCCAAAGGCTGAACGCTGCGCCCGGCCCCCACGGCTGTGGGGCGCAATGAAGATGTATTGTAGATGTCCTGTAGCCGAGCTGTAGCTGCAAAATCTTTGGCACATTTGTGGGTGACATCTCGAATTAAATTTGGGTCCCAGACGGTAAGTGCGCCAAGCCGCCCAGCGGGATCCGCCATCCACGCTGATTGTCCGGACGGGCCGCCTCCACCGTCAAGGGACCAAATTTAATTTGCGGGGTTGCCGCAAGGCGGGATCCGCCACGGTTCTAGTGGCTACCTACCACAAGCAGTCGCTGCAAGGTACATCCTGGGATGAAAAAAATGAAAGGAAAAAGGGCGCTTTCCATGGCGGCAACATGCTCTATTTACTTATCTTCAAAATAAGGTCAAAAAGGACAACAGGGTAAACATAATGGGAAAGTTAAGGAAAGAGTAACGCCAATGCGGCGTGGGTTTTGGGAGGTACAGGTTGAGGAGACTGGGATTCATGTCAGGAACACCAAACCAGTGTTTACACTTCTGTACAGCTGACTGCCTTGTACTGCCGTGTACATCCTGCCATCCTTGTACTGCCTGTCACGTGCCATGTTCGCGCTATTAACCGCTTTGAGATCAAATTGTACCTTCCGCACATGTACTACCGGTCATATAATGCCGCTCTCCTGCTTGCATCGTACCGCCTGAATGTACGGTATCGTCTGACTTGTACTGCCTGTCATGTACAGCTGGTGGAGCCTGTCCTTACCATCGCCGCCGCCCTCAGCGTCCAGTCGCCCTTCTCACGCCTTGCGGACGACGACGAGCAAGCCAGGTGCGCATAAACCCTATATCCTAACACCTTTAAACCCGAAAACCTTTAAACGTAGAACTCGAATCGTTTTCCATCAACCCTCAACCCTCAACACAAACCCCCTAAAACTCTTAACCCATGACTTGTAACCCTATCCCCTAAACCCCCACCCTAAACCCTAAACCCTGGATATAAAAACCCTTTACCCTCGAAGTTCTGCACACGACATGCTGCATGCTTCAGTATTTAGGAGGGTTTATAGAGGAAGCTGTTGCTGTGCAAACCCCCCATGGGGCAAGCTGTTTTACCGTGATGCATTTTGAAGGTGTGAAGGTGTGAAGCATGTGAGACACTCCTTCTAGACGACGATGAGCCAGCAATGTGTCATTTAATCCTGAACCCTGCATTGTTTACCCTAGACTCACACACTAAACATTACACATAATCCCCTTTGGCACCAGACATGAACCCTAAACCATAAACCCTACTCCCTCTAAACCCTCAACCCTAGTCATTAGTCCCTCTGAACCCTAAGCCCTTGTCCCTCTAAAACCCCAAAGCCAAATCACAACCCTTAACCCTAGACCACCGTATGACCCAACCCTAAACCCTGACCCCACAATTATGAACCTGCAAACCTTCACCATAAACCCGCAACCTGCCTCCTGTGTCCAACTTGTAACCGTAACTTAATTTGAAACATGAACACAACCTTAAATTATCAACCCTAAACCCTCAACCCTTCCTCCCTAAGTGTTAGCGCTATAAGCGGATGTCAGCTGACAGACGCGCGTTCACACTTATTCGAGTGTGGTACTGCTTCCTCCGCAGGACGCACCGCTACCAGCTGATGTCTGCTGACGGGGACGCGTTCACACTTATGCGAGTGTTTGAGGAGTGGTTGCGGGTCAAGGCCACGGGGCGCGCTCCGGGCCTGCCTGACACACACGCGCAGGACGGGCGTGGGGACGGGCGGGGTGACAGGCGAGACGGGCGGGGAGACAGGCGGGACGGGCGGGACAGACGGGACGGGCACGACGGACGCGACGGACGGGACGGACGCGACGGTCGGGACGAACGTGGCAGACGGGACGGACGCGACGGACGCGACAGACGGGATGAACGCGGCGGACGTGGCGGCAGCGGCGGCGGTGGTTTCATCAGCAGCGCCAAATGGTGTCGGTGAGAACCTGGGCGGGGGGCGGGGGGGAGCAGTACCCACACAATCTACATCGCTGGATTCGCTGCACAGCTGGTTCCTAGTGATCCGCCAGCCCTTCATCCAATGATTGGATGTATAGGTTGCAAAACCTTTCTCCTATTCCCCTCCATTTCTTCCCTTCCTCTCCTCACCGTCCTCCTATTTCCAGTCGCGGCTGCCTTGACTCATCCCTGTACGTGTCAGGCATTGCCAGGCTGAGCCGCTGAGTAAACGCCCTTAATCAATGAAGACAAACTGGGGCCTAAGAATTTCAACTTTGCGCACGGGTTTAGGATTTGGGGTTTGAGAGCATGTACGGGTTAAGGGTTTGGAGTTTGAGCATGTCTACGGGTTTAGGGTTTGGAGTTTGAGAACATGTACAGGTTTAGGGTTTAGAGTTTGAGAACATGTACGGGTTTAGGGTTTGGAGTGTGAGCACGTGTACGGGTGTAAGGTTTAGAGTTTGAGAACATGTACGGGTTTAGGGTTTAGAGTTTGAGAATATGTATCGGTTAACGGCTTTGAGTTTGAGCAGATGTACGGGTTTAGGGTTTGGAGTTTGAGAACATGTACGGGTTTACGGATTTTGAGTTTGAGCACGTGTACGGGTTCCCCTGTACCCTGCTTAACTCTGCCGGCCTGGAAAAGCGATGCCTTGATGACTTGGCGAATCTTAGGGTTTGTGTCCTAGCCCTTACATGTTCCTCACATTAGCACTCTTGCCCCCTGTCCACACTCTTGCCCCCTGTCCACACTCTTGCCCCCCGTCCACACTCTTGCCCCCTGTCCACACTCTTGCCCCCTGTCCACACTCTTGCCCCCCGTCCACACTCTTGCCCCCTGTCCACACTCTTGCCCCCTGTTCACACTCTTGCCCCCTGTCCACACTCTTGCCCCCTGTCCACACTCTTGCCCCCTGTCCACACTCAGCCGCACTGGCCTGGAAGAGCAACACCTGAATGATTCAGCAGGGGGCGAGGGGGCAAGAGGGCTCATGAGAGGAATATGTGAAGGCTAGGAACCAGTGCCTCACATTAGCCACATGTTCCTCACATTTGCCTTCCCCTTGCCCCTCATCCTCCATCCTTGCTCAGCCGTGCCGGCCTGGAGGAGCAACGCCTTTATGAGATGGCAAAGCTGCGGGGTCAGTTTCAGGAGCTGCTATCCGACGTTGGGCTGATGCGCATGGTGGGAGGGTGAGTGTGAGCAGTTGGGAAAGGTGTAAATAGTTGGGACAGGTGTGACCAGTTGGGGCAGGCGTGGACAGTGACTAGTGTGGCCAAGCTTCAGAGGCAGTTTCAGGAGCTGCTATCTGATGTAGGCTGATGCGCATGGTGGGAGGGTGAGTGTGAATAGTTGGGACAGGTGTGAACAATGACTAGTGTGGCCAAGCTTCAGAGGCAATTTCAGGAGCTGCTATGTGATGTAGGGCTGATGCGCATGGTGGGAGGGTGAGTGTGAATAGTTGGGACAGGTGTGAACAATGGCTAGTGTGGCCAGGCTGCGGGGGCAGTTTCAGGAGCTGCTATGTGATGTAGGGCTGATGCACATGGTGGGAGGGTGAGTGTGAATAGTTGGGAACAATGGCTTGTGTGGCCAGACTGCGGGGGCAGTTGCAGGAGCTGTTGTCTGACGAAGTTCTCCGCTGAATCCTCCCACACCTCTCATACCATTTACACTGTTTTTACCTCTCATGGACCTTTCTATCTGCGGTTGTCCGAGTCAACCGGCGCCAGCAGCACACTCAGATTAGAGCGTCCCACTCCCACAAACCTCCCAAAAACCTCACCCCCCCCCCCTCACACCTCCCACACCCTTCACACCAGAGAGCTTCACACCTATCACTTCCCTCACACATCTCACTCCTCTGAGTCCCCTCACATATCGCTCACCCACAATGTCCAGCACTTCTTTCACACTGATTCCTGCCCTCACGCCTCCCACACCTCTCATACCTCCCACACCCCTCATACCTCCCATACCCCTCACGCCTCCCACACCCCTCATACCGCCCATACCCCTCATACCTCCCACACCCCTCATAACTCCCATACCCCTCACGCCTCCCACACCCCTCATACCGCCCATACCCCTCACACCTCCCACACCCCTCATAACTCCCATACCCCTCACGCCTCCCACACCCCTCATACCTCCCACACCCCTCACACCTCTCACACCTCTCCAACTCCTTGTAGGCAAGGTACCCTGGCTTTTGCTGCCCCCCGAGGCAAGCGTCGTCCGCACCACCTTGGCCATGGAGCCCTCATCTCACACTGTTCACATTGTTCACAGCTGTCACACCATCCACACTGTCCACACTCCTCGTAGGCAAGGCACACTTGCAGCTGCTGCCTCCCGAGGCAAGCGGCGCCCACACCACCTCAGATCCGGAGCTCTCCACGCTGCCAAGCGACGGCTGCGGGAGATGCAGCAGGACAGAGACCGACAGCGAGGAAGGAAGGTGTGTAGGTGGAGGGAGGGAGGGTACATAGTGAGGGTGAAGCAAGTGGTCGGGGGGGGGGGGGGGGGAGGGCGTGGGGGGGGGGGGGGGGGGGGATGCAGCAGGACAGAGACTGACAGCGAGGGAGGAAGGCGTGCAGGTGGATGGGGGGAGCGGAGGGGGGAGCGGAGGGGGGAGCGGAGGGGGGAGGAAGGTAGTGGGGTAGTGAGGGTGAAGCAAGGGGGGGGACAGTGTGTGTAGGTGGGGGGGGGGGGGTACAGGAGGAGGAGGAGGAGCAGAGGAGGGGAGCAGGGGGGAGGGGAGATGCAGCAGGACTGAGACCGGCAGCAAGGGAGGAAGGTATACAGATATCACAGTGGGCGGAAGTAGAGGGGGGAGGAGGAGGTGCAAGGGGGCAGGCAGTGTGTGTAGGTAGGGGGGGGGGGGGGGGGGGCGTACGCCCTGAACCTCAAACCCTATACCCTTGACCTTGAACCCTAACCCTCATCCCGAAACCCTTAATCCAAAAACCTGAACCCTAAACCATATACCCTAAACCTTGAACCCTGCGAAAGCAGAAGACCTCGGACTGTAACCACAAACCCGGTGCCATATACTGAATCCCTAAACCATGCACATTGCACTCTACACCCTATATGCATTTGCCTTCTGTGTCAGGTGCGGATCTTGGAGAGGGCGGAAGGTGCCTGCCCTCCCACCCACCCCCAGGCACAGTGAGACTTGGCTCCCCACGTGTTTTCCTTTAACCTAAACCCTAAACCCTAAACCCTAAACCCACGTGTTTCCCTGATCACTGCCAAGCCAGTGGAACATCCCTGCCTCAAACCCTACACCCTACACCCTACACCCTACACCCTACACCCTACACCCTTCACCCTGAACCTCCCTAAACCCTGGACCCTTCGCCATAAACCCTATACCCTGGCCTGCTGCGCCAGGTGCTCACTCTGGAGGGTGCGGAGGGAGGGGGTTCAGACGGCAGCGGTAGCAGCAGCAGCGGCGACAGTGGCGGCAATGACGGTGGCGGCGGCGGCGGTGATGATGACGTGGAGGGTATTCATGACCTGGACATGCGGATTAGTGTGGACGTTCAGGTGTGTAAAGTTTGATATTCAGGTGTGTGAAGTGTGATACAGGGGTCTCCCCCCTGTAGCGCTCTGACGGTGTGGAGAAAGGTTTGCGAGGAGCTGCAGGTTATGGAGCAATTGACCGCACCGGTAACGGGCATTGGCCTTTGCCCACCCCAATCGAAACTAGCTGGCCGTTTAGGGGGCGTTGGATTTATGCTCGCGAGGGCCAAGAGCCTGATGGGTGGACCGGACGGGTGGACCGGTCTTTGGATGGAGTGTAGGGTTTAGTGTTGCGGATGGGGTTGGGGTTTCGGGTTTTGGATGGGGGGTTTGGGGCTACGACATTTATCTGTCTCCTGTACTGCCCGCAGACCACCTACCATGTAAGAACTGTACCGCTCACGTGGTGAAACTATGACCTACTGTCTTGTACTGCCTCACAGTCCATGTACCGCGCAAGTACCCTACCGCTTACGCGGTGCGACGGGCTGTTGCTCAAGTTTGTACTCGCAACTTCCTTGTACCCCAGGTGGGAGAAAACATGTACTGCATTTGTGTACTGCCTCGGTACTGTCTCTAAGAGTTGACCGCCTGTACGCACGTACTGCATGCAATGTGCGCCTTGCCTGCAACATATGCACCACTTCTAATGTACAGCTGGCATCCCAGACATTGTTCACTCCACATGTACTGCTGTTCAGTACCTGCTCACATATGTACTGTTTTTGCATCCAACATGTACAGCCTGTACTGCATATGCATCCAACATGTTCAGTCTGTACTGTATTTGCATCCAACATGTACAGCCTGTACTGTGATATCTATCTTGGGAGAAGGCGCAGTACATGCACTTGCTTGTAGCTCAAGGGTTAGGGTTTGGCTTGCCGCTCATGGCTAGGATTCGGCATGCCCGTAGATCTATTACTTCTGCATCAGATCTATTAATTCTGCGTCAGATCTATTACTTCTGCGCCAGATCTATGACTTCCGCGTCAGATCTATTACTTCTGCGTCAGATCTATTACTGCTGCATCAGATCTATTACTTTTGCGTCAGATCTATTACTTCTGCATCAGATCTATTACTGCTGCGTCAGATCTTTACTTCTGCGTCAGATCTATTACTTCTGCGTCAGATCTGCACCCCACAGCCCTGGACCAATCAGAAAGATTTTCCCTTCTCTTGGTTTTTTTCTTTGGACTTCCCTCCGTTTTGCTTTGGCATTTTCATTGGCCTGATGTTCTTGTTCAGGTGCAACAAAGCAGCCACCCGTGACCCGTCCACAATCCACAGTGAGCCACAGGGTTTCCACCACTGGGCCGAGTGGACCAAACATTGACCCGCCTAGGACTGGAGGCGCAATTTGGTCATCTTGACTGGAGATTACAATTGCTTTCCCTTGGGCTAAAATTTATTTTTTTATTTCATGCTGCCTTCAGGGCAAGCAATCGACCAAAACTCTTGATTTTCGACTGCAAATTTGTGAGGACGACCCACAATTATTGTATTTATTTGATTCTCCCTCTCTCGGGTGTGAAAACGTTTTCATTCAATGCTGCCCTCGGGGCAAATTATCGACCAAAAATCATAATTATGACTGGAAATGGCGTTAACAATCGATAATGAGTATATTCATGGATCCTTCAACCCCAAGCAACGTCAATGATGAGAGGGAGGGCAAAGCAAATGTATGGTAACCATGAACCATAACAACATCGTTAATTGTGCGCCAGTCGAAGTGCATGTACGCGGTACAGTATCATGAGCAGTGACAAAAAAAAAAAAAAAAAAAAAATAGGGGATGAGACCTTTGATTTTTTACTGGATAGGGTTTCTGTGCAACCTGGAATAAAACTTATTTATTCATAAAATTTTACATGTGGTGGACCAAACATACCGGCACGTCATGCTCATTCCCGTTCATTCCCCTTGTACTTGAAACATGTATGAGACAAGTATGAGACAACTCAGACAAGTATGAGACTAGTATGAGACAAGTGTGTCGCCCATATGCGGGACGCCAGCTTGTTGATCCTGCCTGATGCTCGATCCCCGTACCCCCCCCCCCCTTCTTCTCTGAGCCCCCATGTCCCTGGCCCCTAGCAGGGTGGCCATCGCGGATCCCAACAACAAGCAGCGGCGCAGCCAGGACTGCAAGTGGGTGCCCCGTCTGCCTCTACAAGAGATAGGGTTTCAGGTTTCGGGTTTCGGTCATTTTTAGTAAGAGATTGGTCATCCAAAGGCGCAGCCAGGACTGCAAGTGAGTGCCTTGTCTGGCGCTAGGAGACATAGGGTTTAGGGTTTACAGGGTTTAGGGTTTAGGGTTTATAGGGAGAGGGGCCCCCCTCCAAAGGTGGGGTCTGATGTGAAAAAAGGGGGAAAGAGTGTCGCCACAGCATCCTCAAACTGGCTTGAGCACCAAAGCCCGGGCAGAGAGGGTGCAGAATAAAATAAAGTACCGGGTTGTGGGCAATGAGGGTGAAGGGGAAGAAACCCATGGGCTGGCTGCTTTATTACTACTCGCTCTAAATTGTGTGAAAGCTACAATGCATCATTTATGTAAATTTATATTGCCGGTATGTCGTACGGTAATTGACAGTAATTATAAATAATGCTTGTTACAGTGCCATTCCCAAGTGCTTTATTGCCGTGCATGCCTGCATGGGCTTCGGCCGGTTACCAGGAAATGGCTGACAGGGGGCCGAGCCGGGCAAACTTAGGCACTGCTCACTACAGCCGGGTACGACACATCTGTCCACTCGCACATCCACACCTTAGCTCCACAGGTCCCACACTTCCCCGGTTCCGGAGCTGGTCGCACATCTCATTCACACCATTGCCCCACATGTTCCACAGCTCCATGGTTCTGGAGCTAGGCATGCATCCCGTTTACACAGGTTCCACACCGTCATGGTTCCGGAGCTAACTGTGCACCTCGGTCTCACCATCCAATTCACACATGCGCCACACAGGTTCCACACCGCGGTAGTTCCGGAGCTGGTGGTGCACCCTGGCAGCAGCCTGGCAGGTGCCGTGTCAGAGCTGTCTTCACAGGTGTGACCACGGGTGTGACCATGGGTGTGGCCTTAGATGTGGCCATTCATTGCATTTGTAAACATGTAATTTTTTTTTGCTTCCTGAGCTGTGTTGCATATCAGAAGCAGTCTGAGCTGTCTTCACATGTGTGCCTCCCCCCCACACATACACGCACTTTGTACTGTGTACTGCCCAGGAGGTACTGCTGTACACAGAGCTCCTCGAGACGCGTCGGCAGTACTTGTGCGGTGTGACGCCCGCCTGGGCGCTACCGTCGCTGCTGCTATCGGCCTCCGCCCTAGACACGGACGAGAGCGGCTCGCGGTGGATTGTCGACGGGTGGCTGCTGCTGCGTTTATACGACAACAACGGGCCAAAGGTGGGAACAACGGGCTGATTTGGCCTACTTTCATACACGTGCAGATCGTGGTCCCTATCTTCCCAGTAGTGGCTGTCTGCGGGGCATTTCAGCTACATCACGGCAGATGACAGAGGGCCTTGGGCCTTGCTGCTTGGTCCCCCGGCAGAAGGCTGGTCCATGTTGGGTCCCAGTCGACCCAGTGGTAGCCACCCAACTTAATTCTTAGGGCTCCTTTGCCTCTCCAATTCTCTAAACACGCGAAGGCGGCCCGCCCAGACAATCAGCGTAGCTAATTGTCCGTGGCGGATCCCCAATTGAGTACCCAGACGGTAGAGGCTTCGCCCTTACCGTCTGGGGCTCAAATTGAGCTCGAGGAGTTACGCCGCGGCTGCTCCACCTACGGTGGAGGGCCGCAGGCGGGCCTCTTTAAAGACGCAGAAGCGGGATCCGCTACTGTTCTGTTGTTTCTGTGGCTGGTGTTTTGGATTGGTCTCTGGTGCCTGTATCGTGCCATGTTCTCTGGTTTCCCCCCGGTTTGCCCTGTCTGGCACTTTTGCAAAAGGCTGTGGGTGGTTGTGTCAACTATGTAATAACAACAACCTAACGGCTCACTGTGGAGTGTGATTGGGTGGCTGCAGTGCTGCACCTGTACACTGATGGCGCCCCCCCCCCCAAAAAAGGCTAAGGACAGAGCCAAGGAAGACAAAAAATACAAAAAAAATCAAAAGGGGGTAAAGAGAGAAATAAGTCAGACATCAGCCAGACATAAACCAGACATAAGCCAGGCATAAGCCAGACATAAGCCAGGCATAAGCCAGACATAAGCCAGACATAAGCCAGACATAAGCCAGACATAAGCCAGGCATAAGCCAGGCATAAGCCAGACATAAGCCAGACATAAGCCAGACATAAGCCAGACATAAGCCAGACATAAGCCAGACATAAGCCAGACATAAGCCAGACATAAGCCAGGCATAAGCCAGGCATAAGCCAGACATAAGCCAGGCATAAGCCAGACATAAGCCAGGCATAAGCCAGGCATAAGCCAGACATAAGCCAGACATAAGCCAGACATAAGCCAGACATAAGCCAGGCATAAGCCAGACATAAGCCAGACATAAGCCAGGCATAAGCCAGACATAAGCCAGGCATAAGCCAGACATAAGCCAGGCATAAGCCAGGCATAAGCCAGGCATAAGCCAGACATAAGCCAGACATAAGCCAGACATAAGCCAGACATAAGCCAGGCATAAGCCAGACATAAGCCAGACATAAGCCAGACATAAGCCAGACATAAGCCAGGCATAAGCCAGGCATAAGCAGCCAGACATAAGCCAGACATAAGCCAGGCATAAGCCAGACATAAGCCAGACAAAAGCCAGACATAAGCCAGACATAAGCCAGACATAAGCCAGACATAAGCCAGACATAAGCCAGGCATAAGCCAGACATAAGCCAGGCATAAGCCAGGCATAAGCCAGACATAAGCCAGACATAAGCCAGACAAAAGCCAGACATAAGCCAGACATAAGCCAGACATAAGCCAGGCATAAGCCAGGCATAAGCCAGACATAAGCCAGACATAAGCCAGACATAAGCCAGGCATAAGCCAGACATAAGCCAGACATAAGCCAGACATAAGCCAGGCATAAGCCAGACATAAGCCAGACAAAAGCCAGACATAAGCCAGACATAAGCCAGACATAAGCCAGACATAAGCCAGGCATAAACCAGACATAAGCCAGGCATAAGCCAGACATAAGCCAGACATAAGCCAGGCATAAGCCAGGCATAAGCCAGGCATAAGCCAGACAAAAGCCAGACATAAGCCAGACAAAAGCCAGACATAAGCCAGACATAAGCCAGACATAAGCCAGACATAAGCCAGGCATAAGCCAGACATAAGCCAGGCATAAGCCAGACATAAGCCAGACATAAGCCAGACATAAACCAGGCATAAGCCAGGCATAAGCCAGATAAAAGCCAGACATAAGCCAGACATAAGCCAGACATAAGCCAGACATAAGCCAGGCATAAGCCAGACATAAGCCAGACATAAGCCAGGCATAAGCCAGGCATAAGCCAGGCATAAGCCAGACATAAGCCAGACATAAGCCAGACATAAGCCAGACATAAGCCAGGCATAAGCCAGGCATAAGCCAGACATAAGCCAGGCATAAGCCAGGCATAAGCCAGACAAAAGCCAGACATAAGCCAGACATAAGCCAGACATTAGCCAGACATCAGCCAGACAAAAAGCCAATGTATCAGGGTGTTCATGCCTGTCTGAATCATATGGGTTGCAGACATGTTGCTGCACCTGCGCAGATCTGTTCCAGATATGTTGCAGATCTGTTGCTGCACCTGCGCAGATCTGTTCCAGATATGTTGCAGATCTGTTGCTGCACCTGCGCAGATCTGTTGCAGATCTGTTGCTGCACCTGCGCAGATCTGTTCCAGATTTGTTGCTGCACCTGCGCAGATCTGTTGCTGCACCTGTGCAGATCTGTTGCTGCACCTGCGCAGATATGTTGCTGATCTGCTGCTGCACCTGCGCAGATTTGTTGCAGATATGTTGCTGCACCAGTGCAGATCTGTCGCAGATCTGTTGCTGCACCTGCGCAGACCTGTTGCAGATCTGTGGCTGTATTTGCGCAGATCTGTTGCAGATCTGTTGCTGCACGTGCGCAGATCTGTTGCAGATCTGTTGCTGCACCTGCGCAGATCTGTTGCAGATTTGTTGCTGCACCTGCGCAGATCTGTTGCAGATGTGTTGCTGCACCTGTGCAGATCTGTTCCAGTTCTGTTGCAGATCTGTTGCTGCACCTGCGCAGATCTGTTGCAGATGTGTTGCTGCACCTGCGCAGATCTGTTGCAGATCTGTTGGAGATCTGTTGCTGCACCTGCGCAGATCTGTTGCAGATCTGTTGGAGATTTGTTGCTGCACCTGCGCAGATCTGTTGCAGATCTGTGGCTGTATTTGCGCAGATCTGTTGCAGATGTGTTGCTGCACCTGCGCAGATCTGTTGCAGATCTGTTGCTGCACCTGCGCAGATCTGTTGCAGATGTGTTGCTGCACCTGCGCAGATCTGTTGCAGATCTGTTGCAGATGTGTTGCTGCACCTGCGCAGATCTGTTGCAGATCTGTTGGAGATCTGTTGCTGCACCTGCGCAGATCTGTTGCAGATCTGTTGCTGCACCTGCGCAAGAGTGCAACGGGCTTTATTGTATTGCACTCCAGATACAATTTACATAAATTTAGCTACAGTTCATACGGTATACAATGCAGTTGTAATTCAGCTTCATCAGGGCCTGTGCAATTCAGCTACAGTTCATATATAATCAAGTTATAAATCAGCTACATCACAGCCTGTGGCACATTTCCTCTCCCCTTGCTTGTGCCTTAAGTCTATAAGCAGCGGTTGGAGTTGGTGGCCATTCAGAGTTGACCGCTTGATTTCTGCTGTGCCTCCTTGCTTTCCCTTTTCGTCCGAGCAGCTGTTGGAGTTGGTGGCCACTCTAAGGAGTCGCACCTCACAGCTACTTCACCAGGTGAGGGCGGGAAGGTGCGGGCGATAAATGCAATTGTAATTATCACTGTGATCACAATTTTCCTGGAAATATTTCAGGACTGCTTTGCGTTCGTTTGTCAGTTTTTCACTGCTGTTTTTAACACCCATATTCGTCTGTTATTTTCTGCTGTTTTTTTTACATTGGTTTTCGTACGTTATCCTCTGCTGTTTTTTTTATACGGTGACGGTTTTCTTCTGTTACTGTACGTTCGCGCACAGATATTAAGTGCAATGGGTGCGCGATAGGCAGCGCGGACCATGCCATAATATCTGTAGTGCACAATACTGACGCTGGGCAAAGTCAGTTATGATCGGTTGAAATTAGACGGAATGGGTTGGAATCTAATAGTGCGTGGAACACCGGTAATATACAATTAAATGTCCCTCTGCGGGACGTAATCAACAATTAGAAGCTACCTGCGGTGCGTCATAAACAAATAATAATAAACGTGCTTTCCTAGGGGTGCGAGAAGACTATTCAAATGTAAAGTATTCTCTGCAGATTTTTTAGTACCCGTGTGTCTGTTATTTTCTGCTCTTTTTTAATACCGTTATGTACCTCTTATTCTCTGCTGTTAATTATAGTACTGGTACCGTATGTTACTCTTTGCTGTTTTTTTAAAATGTTTTCCGTCAGTTATTTTCTGCTGTTTTTCTGAAACCCTATTTAATGCCTTGCTCTGGCCATCCCTGTTCTTTTATAACTCCTTCCCACTGCCCACATCGTTACTGAGTCTGCTAGTGGCGCGCACTCGCAGTCTGGCCGTTGTAGCTGAATCGTAGCTGAAACATTCTGAAGCATGCACTGCTGGTAACGTTACAGAGGCAGCTGGTGGTGCCTCTTTACAGCAAGCCTGACCGCGTTAATGTAGCTGGATTGTAGCTGACACATCATGAATTGTTGCTGACACGTCCTGAATTGTAGCTGAAACATCCTGAATTCTAGCTGAAACGTCCTGAAGTATGAACTGCTGGTTATGTTACAGAGGTTGCTGGTGGCGCGTCCTCACAGCCTGGATGCTGTAGCTGAATTGTTGCTGAATTGTAGCTAAATTGTAGCTGAAGCATGCACTGCTGATTACAGAGATTGCTGGTGGCGCGTCCTCGCAGCCTGGATGCGGTGTCTGTGGTAGACGACGGCCTGCTACTATATCCTTGGCAGGTGAAACGGTGAAATGGTGATATGAAGTGAATGGTGATATGAATGGTGATAAGAAGTACAAGGGACAATGATAAGATGTACACACGGCTACTTTTATGTATCACAATGGTGTACGTTAGTCAGAGTAATGATGGATGGTATGATGTGCTACGTATGCACAGCATAGAGCCTCGTGTTCCACGGGTCCTGAAGCCCGAACTTTCTGCATGGCCTAAACCCTAACATCCTGCACATCTTAAACCCTAAACATGCACACCAGTACTGCTCAAAGTTGAAAGTTGAAATTTCAAATTCAAAATTCAAAACCCTTGTCCGTCTCCCCTGCCCCCAGGCCGCTGCCGCTGGAGATGAACGCATGCACCGACAGCTGATGGGCATGCCAGACGGCGCTCGCATGGCGCTGGCACGTCTGGCCGTGCGCGGCGCCGTCGCGGCGGCACGCATGGAGTTGCTGGCTACCGCGTCGGGTAGATCCGCCGCCAGGGATCCGGATCCGGACATCCACCGCGACGTGCGCGGTGGATCCGCGGAGGATCCGCGGAGGCGGCGGGCTGAGGAGCAACTGTCCGCGGTGCTCGCGACCGGGGCGTGGTGGGGCGTCGGCTCCGGAACCGCGAGAAGGGGCGGCTCCGGAACCGCTGCGGGAAACGGCCAGGCCCGTGGCTCCGAAGCCGGCAGTTACCATGATGATGATGATGATGATGATGATGACGGTGATGATGAGGTGGATGAGAACCGCCTGGCTGGCGACCTGGCGCTCATGATGGAAGCGCCTGTCAGGTGCGGGAACAGGCCACTGCTAACGGTAAATGTACCTTTGGGGAGGCAGGCAGCTTCGTAACGTGTTTCACATTAAAAGAATCAATACAGGGGGCAGGAGGCAGCTTGGTAACGTGTTTTGCATTTTTTTTAAAGGATACAGGAGGCAGGCAGGCTGGGTAATGCGTTAAGCACTGAAATGAACGTGGGGGCAGTAGACAGCTTGGTGGGGTCCACGATGCCCTAAACTCTTTCAGTTGGAAACCCTTTAAGTTGAAACCCTGGAAGTTGGAAACCCTGTTCCTAAACCCTCAACAGTCTACCCTTCATCTGGGATTACAACAAAGCATCAAATCCTCATCACCAGATGCTAGACGGGACAGACGGCTTGGTGGGCGGGACATCTGAACCCTAAAGCAGAAATTCTGAACGCTAAAGCATAAACTCTTAACCCTGAAGTATCAGCCCTCAACCCTTCTGCATTAGCCCTAAAACCCCAAGCCCTGCACCCCGCAGGTACAGCGTGGAACGTCTCCTGGGTGGCCACAAGACCACTTCACTCTTTAAGCCTCCGGAGCCTACCGACGAACGGGACGGCGGCATGCAACGGGCGGAAGTGTCAGAGGAGACGCAGCAGGCGGCGGCGGCGGCGGCTCCCGGTGCTGCTGCGGAAGCGGCGGCAGCGGCGGCAGCGGCGGCGGCTACCCCCGGTGTTGCTACTACTGCTGGAGCTGCTGCTGCTGATATTTCTGGTGCAGCTGCCGCTGCTGCCCCCGATTCTGCAGCAGCAGCCGACGTGCGAGGTGTTCCCCGCTGGCGGGCAGGCGTTCAGATGTCCGCGTGGTTGCGGTGGGGTAGCCTGCTCTCCTTCGACTCGCCCCTCGCGGCACACTCGTTGCAGGTGAGCGGAACGGAGCAAGCGGATGTAACTTCTGTATCGAAGCTGGCCGGAAGCCACCCGGTAGCTGGCCGGAAGTCGGGGAAAACTTGCTCTCGATAGAACGGCTCTTTGTTTATTGTAGCTGGTTGACAAGTGGGGGGGGGCAGGGGGAGCTGGCTAGAAACCAGTTTCCGGAAGTGCATCTCAACCTATCCCCCCTGCCCCCTCCCCCTCTTCCCCTTTCCTTACCTCCTCACTCCTCCTCCCCCCTCATGCCACCTCTACCCCCCCCCCTTTCCTTCACCCCTCACATTACCTCTACCCCCCCCCTTGCCTCCGACCCTTCCACCTCCTCTACCCCCCCCCCCCATGCCTCCACCCCTCATGCTCCCTCACCCCTTGCACAGCCGACTCTCCGCAAGCACTGGACATGCCCTGGCTGTGGAGGAAAGACCATCGGTGAGCAAGGGCGACTGGGCTCAAAACCTGGATGGTTGGAAACCTGGATAATCGTATAGGAACGCAAAGCTGGATGATTGGAAAGCTGTATTATTGCAAAGCTGGATAATTGGAAACTAGCGTACCAGCAACCTGACACCTGAAACATGAGAGCTTCTGATGCTCCTAGTTGCTCGGGCAGATTCATCGCATGCGCCGCCGCCGCCACACCACCACCGTGTCTGCAACCGTACCGCCACCCCTGCACCGCTGTACCGCAGGCACATATGACGAGATCCGATCACACCTGGACTCCTGCGGGCCTGCCCAAAGTATGAACCAGCAGCAGAGGGAGGCAGGAGGCTACCTGGCCGGGCCGGGGAGCGCGGCGCCGGGCTCCTCCGCAGACGATGCCGCCGCGGCAGACCCCGGGGGCCTAAGGACAGCCGAGAGGAAGGGGGGTGGACGGGCAGCGTCGGTAGTGGAGGCCGGGGCGGCGGATGGGGCGGTAGGGGGGTCCGCTGGCGGGGACGGTGAGATGCCGGCGGCGGGCGTCAGCCGCAGGGCGCCTGCTGCTGCTACGGGGGAGCCTTCTCGGCAGCCGTCTGGATCTGGGAGGGTGGATCTAGGTGCAGGGGAGCCTGGATCTGGCGGGGTGGATCTAGCTGGATCCGGCGGGAATCGCGACGAGTCCGTGCCTGAGGACAGTCTGCTGGACGACTACTTTCACAAAAAGGTGTGTATCTACTGGATAGCTCTTGTAGCCTTAACCTTAACCCCAAGCCTAAGCCCTGTACCTTATAGCCTTAAACTTAACCCCACCCCTGTGTACCTTTTGAATTTAAACTTAATCCCAAGCCTTAGCCCTAAGCCTGAGAACCTCAACCAAGACACCAGCCCTAAGCCCTTAACCCTATAACCTGATTTGTGTGTTACGTGTCCTTCCCCCCCAGGTGAAATGGGGACGCCGGCTGCCTATGACCAGGGCACACCCTGGCCCTGCGGACAACAGCGCCCGCGCTGCACCACTGTCCGCTCCATCCCGCAGAACCCCTGCCGAGATAGCGAGGGGCGCCCCCGCAGGGCCGAGGGATGGCAGTGGGGCCTTGGACTGGGCTACCCAGGGGGCAGGAATGGAGCCAGAGGCAGATGAGGCGATGGCGGTGGCACCCCGAGCTCCGCCCCCCGCTAACGCCAAGCGCTTTGAGTGCCCCGTGTGTGGTGTGGTTGCCTCATGGACTCCTGTGCAAGTCCTACAACACCGACGTACACACTCGGCAGAGGCGAAGGCATAGAGAAGCTGAAAGGGGTGTAATTGCTGTACTGAGCCGGGGGCAGTGGTTTTATTTATGGTAGCTGTGCGTATGTGGCTACGGCCCCAAGCTGCGCTGTTTCCTCAACTCCCACGCCCTGATTGGGAGTTGCTTTCTTTCTTTCTTTGCTGGACTGAGGGAGGTTACTGTTTGAACTGTTTAAGGGATTCCAATGTGGATACGGTTGCTGGAAGGTATCGGCTGTAAAGGTTTGATAAGACGTGAAGCTTGCAAATGCTGAATGAAGGCAGCTGCTGTATTTGCTGGAGGGAGGCACCTGATGTGATCGCTTGATGAAACTTCGAGTAATTCTGACTCCATCATCGATATTTTTCGTCATTACCTGTGCTGGTACCGGTATCATAATGTATCCAGCTTTTAAATGATTCTTCGTTATCGCCTGTGCTAGTACCGGTAGGTTATCCACAAAGCATGGTACATCCCAAGATTCGATGGTTGATCCAGGGTCAGGTGTGCAATCCGGGATTCACGGTTGGTCCATGCCTGATCTCATGTCTCATCCGGGATCCGATGGTAAATCCATGATTCGAAGGTTGATCCAGGATCGGATATGTTATCCGTTACAAGTAGTTAATACATGATCAAACAGTTGATTCAAGATTTGAGTCGGCGTTCAAGGACTCATGCATGGTGTGTTTAGGAACCGGCGGTCTATTCTTGATCTGATGGTTGTTCCCGGATGGATTCACGGGTGAAACCTCCACCGCTGTCTGATCCCATATAAGAATTATGATCCCAAGACCTGATCCCTGGTCTAATGTCCAACGATCTGCGACCTGCTATCTGATTCATCATCGAATGTCATATCCAGGACACGATCTAGGATCCTATGGGTGATCCAGGATCTGATGTCTGACCTAGGACCTGATGTCTGATCCAGGATCTGAATAATTGATGACACACTGGTATCGAAACCACACCTCCACGCATGCACACTTTTTCTGTGGGGCATGCACACTTTCTGTGTGGGGCATGCACAATTTTTCTGTGGGGCATAAATCACAGAATAGCATGTGCTGTAAAGCTGTTTTAAGTACTGCATGCATGTAAAGTTTTGTGAAGTTTTGTATAGTTTTTTACATTCCAACGGGGTATCACATGTGCCCATTAACCGGTACAGGCACTAAATACGCTAAGGCGGCGAGCGAAAACGAGTATCCCCCCTGGGCAAGCGACCAACACACAACCACCGAGCAGTAGCTTGGGAATGAACCCCATAGTGCAGAAGATTAGCCCCAGTCATAAAACATGACGTGGGTGCAATATAGTTCGGTTGAACGCCTCCTAGGAAAATCGAGAAGGAGACAAGAAAGTTTGAGTGACATTTATAAGTATGTGTAAAAACCGTGTGATGCGTGAGTGAAGCTACAGTGAGTTCAAGTGTTTCAAAATATGTGAACTAGGTGTGAAACTGTGTGACGCGTAACTTGAGTAAAGTGTTTAAAAGTTTGAACTGTATGTAAAAATCATTGAGATGAGGATGAGCAATTTCTGTAAATGAGCCATTTCAATGTTACATTACTGAACCCTCCCATACACTTTGCTTTTGGCCTCGCTGCGATTTTCCACGCGGAACTTGATCTTCTGCATTAACTTGTCGTTGGGATCCGGCTTCCGCATCCAACATGTGCTACTGACATTGATAGTGATACCCATGAGCTTGCACGCTGTTTTACACACCAGAGCCGCACAGTCTTCAGGAGTCCAGACCACTGTGCATGTCGGGACGTCTCGGCTGTACGCCAGTTTCGACCTGGCCTGCGGCCAGCAGGGCTAAGGGCGGCAAGCCCCGTTATTGGGGCCACTGGTCTAGTGGTCTTACGCTGGGCCATGTTGCAAGGCCTGAAGGTGAAGCACAAGTGTTGATTCAGCAGTGTTTCAGCTACCCACATAATCCTGTTGCCGGGGGGGACCGATGCTGCAAGCCATGTTGCCGGGGGGGCCCCGATGCTGCAAGCCATGTTGCCGGGGGGGCCCCGATGCTGCAAGCCATGTTGCCGGGGGGACCCGATGCTGCAAGCCATGTTGCTGGGGGGGACCCGATGCTGCAAGCCATGTTGCTGGGGCCACTGGGCAGTAAGCACATGTCCCATGCATCAAATGTGATGCTCTGCTGGGTTGTAAACACTTCACTGGCCGTACTGGTCAAGGACAGGAACATCCGTCTGTCGAAGGTGGTCTGCTCTGATTTAAAATAAGCTGCGGTCAAGGCAGCCCTCTTTGTGAAAAAACACATCCAGATCCACATTTTATTTTTGCCGCCCTGGTGCCAACCCTCCATAAGATGTGGTACCGGAGCCCACGGCATTCAAAATGTTCCAACCGTTTCGGTCCTTTGTAAGCACTTGCCTGTCCCAAACAGTCCCTTTCTTGTCCCATTCTTGTCACATAAAGGATGCTCGGCTGGACTTCGAAATGCCAGAAGGCCCAAAGGGCTGGTATCCACAATCAGCATGCGGACATACACTACAAGGACAAGGAGGCAAGGATACCACACACTTCCATAAAATCACCTTTTTTATATGAGGTCACCCTTTTAAAAAAAATTGTCACATTTTTGATGCGAGATAATCCTTTTGATACGAGGTCACACTGTTTTATGAGAGGTGTTTGATGCTAGGTCACAGGATTTCAAGCTATTCTGACTAAGTCCAGCTAGCTGGACGGCGGATGAATGCACTGTACGATAAATTGGAAGACAGTCCGAGGGGAGACATAAAACGCTGACACCGAAGTGACCCCGGGGCCTGTCCTTCAAAATTTATGGGCAAATGTTGCGTCAAGTGCTTGGCCAGGACACGCCACCCCACAAAAAGCATCAGTCCTGAACATGCGTCCGAGTTACGTATCAACCTTCTCAGCAGCTGGCTCAGGGGCGGACTCGGTAGCGGCTTGTCACCCTAAACCCAGAGGGAACAGAGGCTCGAGACATAAAGCAGAAAATACCAGAAACTAACGCACGACAGCCTGGTGGGGGGCACGGCGCACGACGGCCTGGTGGGGGGCACGGCGCACAACATTGGCGTGCTCATCCACCGTTGTCAAGGTTCACGAGAGAGGGGCCGAGGGAAGGCTGTGATAAGAGACTGGGACTAGTAAAGCGTGTCCTCCTCCTCCTTGATAGCAGAAATCAGCGACCAGAGGTACCGACACCTCCACTCCATGTTCCCCACAGCTGCCGCGCACACCACTGACCAAATTAATCTCTGGATGACTATTGGCCTTGACTCATGGCGTATCAATTTAAACCGGGTGAATTTAACCTAAACCGCTCGCAACCCAGCACCGAGTCCATCGCGTCCATCACCTCCTCAAAGACCAGGCCCGGGTGCGGGACCGCGCTGATGACGTGGCACTTGCCCAGCGACAAGTAGTGTTCCTTAACGGGCAGCGAGGACGTCACAAACGTGTTAAAGCGCTTACGGATGGTCTCGGCATTGTCGTCGGCCCGCCCGCTGGTCTCTCCGCGCTTGAGCAGCCGCTTCTCCATCTCGTCCTCGGGGCAGTCGAAGAAGAGCACCGAGCGGCAGGGCATGATGGAGCTCTCAAACTCGGCGCCTTGGTCCAGGGCACGGGGGAAGCCATCGATGAGGAAGAGCTTGCCTCCGCTCTTGATCATTGCATTTTTAAGCAATGTGATGGTCACCTGGGGAGAGGGAGGATGTTTCAACCTGTCACTAGCTGTTCCAAGCTAGCACTAGCTGTTACACGAGGTTGCAAGGCAGGAAAGAGGACATTTCAAAATTTGTTACAAGCTGTTACAAGGCAGGAAAGAGGACATTTCAAGAGCTTCATGGAGATTGCAAAGACGGCACTGTGCGAGCCTCATCTGTCACTGCGTGCCATCATGCCTTCACAGCAACCATGAGCAAGGAGCCAGAGTGCCTGAGTTGCCTAGGCATGCCCCCCCCATCTCTCTAGGTTCCCTACCAGCTACCTCTGCACGAACGTTGTGAAAAGGCTGCGGGCTGCTGCGTTTAACTTGTGAGAGTAACATACCGTGACCGCAAAATCAGCTACCAAAAACCTGAACCCTGGGAGGAGGGAACCAAGAACCCCGGAAACCCTTTACCTGGAATTCCTTAACCCTAAATAACCAGCAAGCCATACACCTTAACCTGTAAACCCAACCCTAAGCCTGGAAAGCCCGTCATGATTGTCTGCCTGTCGACCACGTTTATGGGTACTAGCTTCCATTCCTTCCTGCCCTCCACTCACGTGCATGGACACTAGCTTGCCCTTCCTCCCTGCCCTCCATTCACATGCATTGGCACTAGCTTCCCCTCCTCCCTGTCCTCCATTCACATGCATTGGCACTAGCTGTCCCTCCTCACTGTCCTCTGCTCACGTGCATGGGCACTCACTTCCCCTCCTCACTGCCCTCCACTCACATGCATGGACACTAGCTTCCTGTCCTCCCTGTCCTCCACTCACATGCATGTACACTAGCTTCCATTCCTCCCCGCCCTACACTCACGTGCATGGGCATTATCTTCCATTCCTCCCTGTCCTCCACTCACATGCATGGACACTAGCTTCCATTCCTCACTGCCCTCTACTCACATGCATGTACACTAGCTTCCATTCCTCACTGCCCTCCACTCACGTCCATGGACACTAGCTTCCATTCCTCACAACCCTCCGCTCACGTGCATGGGCACTCGCTTGCCCTTCCTCCCTGTGATCCACTCACATGCAATGGTGCTCGCTTCCCCTCCTCCCTGCCTCCACTCACATGTATGGGCACTGGCTTTCTCATCTCTCTGCCCTCCACTCACATGCATGGGCACAAGCTTGCCCTCCTTCATGAGGATGCCGCACTTGGTCCCCGCAACGCTGTTGCTGGCGACCTCATCTCTGAGCAGGTCCCCGGCCGAGAGGTGCACCACACCCGAGTACTTGGCCTTGATGCGGTCACATTGGGTGCCCTTGCCCGACCCAGGCCCACCCAGCACAAACACAATGGTGGTGTCGGCAGGCAGGTCACCCGCCACTGCGGGGACCACAAGGGGCGCCTCTTCCGCCTGGGAGGTATGGAAGTGTGAAGTAGGCAAACAAGTGTTAACCATTGAGTTTGAAGCATTCGAGTCTCCAGGCACAGCGGGTTTCACAGGGGGCATGCCTCCTATGTCCGAGTAGCACACATGTCTGATAAGTGTGCGGCAAACAAGTGTGAATCTTGACAGTGTGAAGCACACCATTTTAAAGCATGAATCCGGGCTATTTTTATGTGTATTTGCCTCAGGTTTTCAAGGGTTGGGCGGCCTCACTCTGTAAAGCCCAAGCAAAGGAAAGTGAGACAAGTTGCAAGCCCCCTGGCGTTGGCAGTAAACATATGCAGGTGGTATGCATGTAAACAAGCTTTTGAGAAAAACAATAAGAGGGAGTTGCTGTCAAAGACAGGAACCGACACACAAATCGACAACTCAAGACCTGATGCAAGAGCACCTTGAGGAGAAGGCGGGCAAGCGTTCCCCAAGCGCCTAGAAGAGGGAGGTCCTGTCAAAGACCAGGACTGACACACACATCGACAAAACCTCTTGCAAGGGCACCAGGAGGAGAAGGCGGGCAAGCGCTCCTTGAGCGCCTGTAAGAGGCGGCGATGAAGGGCCCTCATTTTACTTCTAATGAAAATCTGTTAATTGGAGATTAGAACAAGGAGAGGGGCCGAATCCAAGGGCCAAAGGGATGCATTGAACACAGTCATAAAAATTAAATGTAGATCCAGCACTAGCCGTGGGGCAGGAGAAGTGGAGAACAGTCCAATCAACAACAAAGGCCAGAGACCATCCATGATGGCGTTCTTGGGTTCTGCCCAACTTGTGCTGGTAAGTTGTGGTATGATAAAGGCTATCGGCAGGGGTTTTGAAATTGATGGACCAATTTGTTATCATCGAGGTGATTTTTTTGATTTTGATTTCCTTACAACTTTTTAAGTGGGCTTGATTGATTGGCATTGACTCGTGGCGTATAATATAATATTAACCTCAACAGTGGGGGCATCGAGGGGTTGTAGTCTAGTGGCATGACGCCGATATCTCCGCCGTCTTCGGATGGTCTATCTTTGGCGCTACCCGCGCTTCAAATCGGAGAACCCCCGTTCAACTCGGGGCAACCCCATTTTTTGTTGCTTCTTTCGCGTCTTCAACGAACACCATATTTTGACGTGTCGCAAGAAAGCCCAGCCCTTCAAAACGCAGCCAGTCAATCCCACCTACGCCTCAAGCACCAGCACCCAGTCCATGGCTTTGGACATTTCCTCAAACCACAGCCAGTCAATCCCACCCACGCCTCGAGCCCCAGCATCGAGTCCATCCCCTCCGACGCTTCCTCAAACCACAGCCAGTCAATCCCACCTACGCTTTGAGCCCCAGCACTTCGTCCATGGCCTTCAAGTCTTGGACACGTCTGCAAAGCGTGGCCAGACAATCCCAACTCTGCCTCAAACCCCAGCATCGAGTCCATAGCCTTATAGACCCCTTAAATCGGCAGGCCTTGAAACCCACCTCTGCCTTGAGCCCCAGCACCGCGTCCATGGCCTTGGACACCTCCTCGAAGACCAGGCCCGGGTGCGGGACCGCGCTGATGACGTGGCACTTGCCCAGCGACAGGTAGTGGTCCTTGACAGGCAGCGAGGACGTCACAAACGTGTTAAAGCGCTTGCGGATGGTCTCGGCATTGTCGTCGGCCCGCCCGCTGGTCTCCCCGCGCTTGAGCAGCCGCTTCTCCATCTCGTCCTCGGGGCAGTCGAAGAAAAGCACCGAGCGGCAGGGCATGATGGAGCTCTCAAACTCAGCGCCTTGGTCTAATGCACGGGGGAAGCCATCGATGAGAAAGAGCTTGCCTCCGCTCTTGATCATTGCATTCTTAAGCAACGTGATGGTCACCTGGAGTCAGGGGGGAAGCAAAAAAAACGTTACAAGCTGTAACGTGCTGTTTCAAGGTGTTACGAGCTGTTACATCTGTTCCAAGCTGTTATTAGCTGTTGCAAGGTGTTGCAAGGCAGGAGAGAGGTCAACAGCTGTTACATGCCGTGTTTGAATTGTGGTAAGAGCTGTTGCAAGCTGTTACTAGCTGTCACAAGATATTGCGAGGCAGGAGGGAGAACATTTCAGAAACTTCCAGGAGGCTGCCAGGACTACACTGTACAAGCCACGTCCAAGTTGTCACAAGCTGTTACTAGCTGTTATAAGACGTTGCAAGGCAAGGAGGTAGAAAATTCTGCACTGTATAAGCCAAGTCCGTTACTGATGGCCACAAGGGGAGCGAAGCTGGCAAGCGCAGCCCTTCGACAGCTTAAATGTCAAACGATACGCGGGCAGGGGCTGCGTGCCTTCATGCCTTCCTGGCAATCATGAGCAAGGAGCCAGAGTGCCTGAGTTGCCCAGACATGCCCCCATCTCTCTAGGTTCCCTACCAGGTACCTCTGCATGACCGTCTTGAAAAAGGCTGTGGGCTGCTGCATTCATCTTGTGAGAGTAACGCAAAGTGACCGCAAAATCAGCTACCCAACCCTAGGCCTGGAAAGCCCGTCATGCTTGCTTTCCCACCCTGCCCTCCACTCACATGCATGGGCACTAGCTTGCCCTCCTTCATGAGGATGCCGCACTTGGTCCCCGCAACGCTGTTGCTGGCGACCTCATCTCTGAGCAAGTCCCCGGCCGAGAGGTGCACCACACCCGAGTACTTGGCCTTGATGCGGTCACATTGGGTGCCCTTGCCTGACCCAGGCCCGCCCAGCACAAACACAATAGTAGTGTCGGCAGGCAGGTCACCGGCCACTGCGGGGACCACAAGGGGCGCCTCTTCCGCCTGGGAGGTATGGAAGTGTGAAACAAGTCACAGATAGCGTGAAAATACGCAGTTTGCAGAATCCATTACATCATGATCCTCATCCATGGCTCTAAGACAACATTCCCAATTGCACTGTGGTGTCCACATTTTAATTTTGCAGCCTGTCGCTGCTGTTGCTTGTGAATTGTATGCACGAGTATTCAGTGCTGCATTGTATGCACGAGTGGCCAGTGCTGCATTGAAACTGGTAAACTGCGCAGATCTGTTGCAGATGTGTTGCTGCACCTGCGCAGATCTGTTGCAGATCTGTTGCTGCACCTGCGCAGATCTGTTGCAGACGTGTTGCTGCACCTGCGCAGATCTGTTGCAGATCTGTTGCAGATGTGTTGCTGCACCTGCGCAGATCTGTTGCAGATCTGTTGGAGATCTGTTGCTGCACCTGCGCAGATCTGTTGCAGATCTGTTGCTGCACCTGCGCAAGAGTGCAACGGGCTTTATTGTATTGCACTCCAGATACAATTTACATAAATTTAGCTACAGTTCATACGGTATACAATGCAGTTGTAATTCAGCTTCATCAGGGCCTGTGCAATTCAGCTACAGTTCATATATAATCAAGTTATAAATCAGCTACATCACAGCCTGTGGCACATTTCCTCTCCCCTTGCTTGTGCCTTAAGTCTATAAGCAGCGGTTGGAGTTGGTGGCCATTCAGAGTTGACCGCTTGATTTCTGCTGTGCCTCCTTGCTTTCCCTTTTCGTCCGAGCAGCTGTTGGAGTTGGTGGCCACTCTAAGGAGTCGCACCTCACAGCTACTTCACCAGGTGAGGGCGGGAAGGTGCGGGCGATAAATGCAATTGTAATTATCACTGTGATCACAATTTTCCTGGAAATATTTCAGGACTGCTTTGCGTTCGTTTGTCAGTTTTTCACTGCTGTTTTTAACACCCATATTCGTATGTTATTTTCTGCTGTTTTTTTTACATTGGTTTTCGTACGTTATCCTCTGCTGTTTTTTTTATACGGTGACGGTTTTCTTCTGTTACTGTACGTTCGCGCACAGATATTAAGTGCAATGGGTGCGCGATAGGCAGCGCGGACCATGCCATAATATCTGTAGTGCACAATACTGACGCTGGGCAAAGTCAGTTATGATCGGTTGAAATTAGACGGAATGGGTTGGAATCTAATAGTGCGTGGAACACCGGTAATATACAATTAAATGTCCCTCTGCGGGACGTAATCAACAATTAGAAGCTACCTGCGGTGCGTCATAAACAAATAATAATAAACGTGCTTTCCTAGGGGTGCGAGAAGACTATTCAAATGTAAAGTATTCTCTGCAGATTTTTTAGTACCCGTGTGTCTGTTATTTTCTGCTCTTTTTTAATACCGTTATGTACCTCTTATTCTCTGCTGTTAATTATAGTACTGGTACCGTATGTTACTCTTTGCTGTTTTTTTAAAATGTTTTCCGTCAGTTATTTTCTGCTGTTTTTCTGAAACCCTATTTAATGCCTTGCTCTGGCCATCCCTGTTCTTTTATAACTCCTTCCCACTGCCCACATCGTTACTGAGTCTGCTAGTGGCGCGCACTCGCAGTCTGGCCGTTGTAGCTGAATCGTAGCTGAAACATTCTGAAGCATGCACTGCTGGTAACGTTACAGAGGCAGCTGGTGGTGCCTCTTTACAGCAAGCCTGACCGCGTTAATGTAGCTGGATTGTAGCTGACACATCATGAATTGTTGCTGACACGTCCTGAATTGTAGCTGAAACATCCTGAATTCTAGCTGAAACGTCCTGAAGTATGAACTGCTGGTTATGTTACAGAGGTTGCTGGTGGCGCGTCCTCACAGCCTGGATGCTGTAGCTGAATTGTTGCTGAATTGTAGCTAAATTGTAGCTGAAGCATGCACTGCTGATTACAGAGATTGCTGGTGGCGCGTCCTCGCAGCCTGGATGCGGTGTCTGTGGTAGACGACGGCCTGCTACTATATCCTTGGCAGGTGAAACGGTGAAATGGTGATATGAAGTGAATGGTGATATGAATGGTGATAAGAAGTACAAGGGACAATGATAAGATGTACACACGGCTACTTTTATGTATCACAATGGTGTACGTTAGTCAGAGTAATGATGGATGGTATGATGTGCTACGTATGCACAGCATAGAGCCTCGTGTTCCACGGGTCCTGAAGCCCGAACTTTCTGCATGGCCTAAACCCTAACATCCTGCACATCTTAAACCCTAAACATGCACACCAGTACTGCTCAAAGTTGAAAGTTGAAATTTCAAATTCAAAATTCAAAACCCTTGTCCGTCTCCCCTGCCCCCAGGCCGCTGCCGCTGGAGATGAACGCATGCACCGACAGCTGATGGGCATGCCAGACGGCGCTCGCATGGCGCTGGCACGTCTGGCCGTGCGCGGCGCCGTCGCGGCGGCACGCATGGAGTTGCTGGCTACCGCGTCGGGTAGATCCGCCGCCAGGGATCCGGATCCGGACATCCACCGCGACGTGCGCGGTGGATCCGCGGAGGATCCGCGGAGGCGGCGGGCTGAGGAGCAACTGTCCGCGGTGCTCGCGACCGGGGCGTGGTGGGGCGTCGGCTCCGGAACCGCGAGAAGGGGCGGCTCCGGAACCGCTGCGGGAAACGGCCAGGCCCGTGGCTCCGAAGCCGGCAGTTACCATGATGATGATGATGATGATGATGATGACGGTGATGATGAGGTGGATGAGAACCGCCTGGCTGGCGACCTGGCGCTCATGATGGAAGCGCCTGTCAGGTGCGGGAACAGGCCACTGCTAACGGTAAATGTACCTTTGGGGAGGCAGGCAGCTTCGTAACGTGATTCACATTAAAAGAATCAATACAGGGGGCAGGAGGCAGCTTGGTAACGTGTTTTGCATTTTTTTTAAAGGATACAGGAGGCAGGCAGGCTGGGTAATGCGTTAAGCACTGAAATGAACGTGGGGGCAGTAGACAGCTTGGTGGGGTCCACGATGCCCTAAACTCTTTCAGTTGGAAACCCTTTAAGTTGAAACCCTGGAAGTTGGAAACCTCTTAACCCTGAAGTATCAGCCCTCAACCCTTCTGCATTAGCCCTAAAACCCCAAGCCCTGCACCCCGCAGGTACAGCGTGGAACGTCTCCTGGGTGGCCACAAGACCACTTCACTCTTTAAGCCTCCGGAGCCTACCGACGAACGGGACGGCGGCATGCAACGGGCGGAAGTGTCAGAGGAGACGCAGCAGGCGGCGGCGGCGGCGGCTCCCGGTGCTGCTGCGGAAGCGGCGGCAGCGGCGGCAGCGGCGGCAGCGGCGGCGGCTACCCCCGGTGTTGCTACTACTGCTGGAGCTGCTGCTGCTGATATTTCTGGTGCAGCTGCCGCTGCTGCCCCCGATTCTGCAGCAGCAGCCGACGTGCGAGGTGTTCCCCGCTGGCGGGCAGGCGTTCAGATGTCCGCGTGGTTGCGGTGGGGTAGCCTGCTCTCCTTCGACTCGCCCCTCGCGGCACACTCGTTGCAGGTGAGCGGAACGGAGCAAGCGGATGTAACTTCTGTATCGAAGCTGGCCGGAAGCCACCCGGTAGCTGGCCGGAAGTCGGGGAAAACTTGCTCTCGACAGAACGGCTCTTTGTTTATTGTAGCTGGTTGACAAGTGGGGGGGGGCAGGGGGAGCTGGCTAGAAACCAGTTTCCGGAAGTGCATCTCAACCTATCCCCCCTGCCCCCTCCCCCTCTTCCCCTTTCCTTACCTCCTCACTCCTCCTCCCCCCTCATGCCACCTCTACCCCCCCCCCTTTCCTTCACCCCTCACATTACCTCTACCCCCCCCCCTTGCCTCCGACCCTTCCACCTCCTCTACCCCCCCCCCATGCCTCCACCCCTCATGCTCCCTCACCCCTTGCACAGCCGACTCTCCGCAAGCACTGGACATGCCCTGGCTGTGGAGGAAAGACCATCGGTGAGCAAGGGCGACTGGGCTCAAAACCTGGATGGTTGGAAACCTGGATAATCGTATAGGAACGCAAAGCTGGATGATTGGAAAGCTGTATTATTGCAAAGCTGGATAATTGGAAACTAGCGTACCAGCAACCTGACACCTGAAACATGAGAGCTTCTGATGCTCCTAGTTGCTCGGGCAGATTCATCGCATGCGCCGCCGCCGCCACACCACCACCGTGTCTGCAACCGTACCGCCACCCCTGCACCGCTGTACCGCAGGCACATATGACGAGATCCGATCACACCTGGACTCCTGCGGGCCTGCCCAAAGTATGAACCAGCAGCAGAGGGAGGCAGGAGGCTACCTGGCCGGGCCGGGGAGCGCGGCGCCGGGCTCCTCCGCAGACGATGCCGCCGCGGCAGACCCCGGGGGCCTAAGGACAGCCGAGAGGAAGGGGGGTGGACGGGCAGCGTCGGTAGTGGAGGCCGGGGCGGCGGATGGGGCGGTAGGGGGGTCCGCTGGCGGGGACGGTGAGATGCCGGCGGCGGGCGTCAGCCGCAGGGCGCCTGCTGCTGCTACGGGGGAGCCTTCTCGGCAGCCGTCTGGATCTGGGAGGGTGGATCTAGGTGCAGGGGAGCCTGGATCTGGCGGGGTGGATCTAGCTGGATCCGGCGGGAATCGCGACGAGTCCGTGCCTGAGGACAGTCTGCTGGACGACTACTTTCACAAAAAGGTGTGTATCTACTGGATAGCTCTTGTAGCCTTAACCTTAACCCCAAGCCTAAGCCCTGTACCTTATAGCCTTAAACTTAACCCCACCCCTGTGTACCTTTTGAATTTAAACTTAATCCCAAGCCTTAGCCCTAAGCCTGAGAACCTCAACCAAGACACCAGCCCTAAGCCCTTAACCCTATAACCTGATTTGTGTGTTACGTGTCCTTCCCCCCCAGGTGAAATGGGGACGCCGGCTGCCTATGACCAGGGCACACCCTGGCCCTGCGGACAACAGCGCCCGCGCTGCACCACTGTCCGCTCCATCCCGCAGAACCCCTGCCGAGATAGCGAGGGGCGCCCCCGCAGGGCCGAGGGATGGCAGTGGGGCCTTGGACTGGGCTACCCAGGGGGCAGGAATGGAGCCAGAGGCAGATGAGGCGATGGCGGTGGCACCCCGAGCTCCGCCCCCCGCTAACGCCAAGCGCTTTGAGTGCCCCGTGTGTGGTGTGGTTGCCTCATGGACTCCTGTGCAAGTCCTACAACACCGACTTACACACTCGGCAGAGGCGAAGGCATAGAGAAGCTGAAAGGGGTGTAATTGCTGTACTGAGCCGGGGGCAGTGGTTTTATTTATGGTAGCTGTGCGTATGTGGCTACGGCCCCAAGCTGCGCTGTTTCCTCAACTCCCACGCCCTGATTGGGAGTTGCTTTCTTTCTTTCTTTGCTGGACTGAGGGAGGTTACTGTTTGAACTGTTAAAGGGATTCCAATGTGGATACGGTTGCTGGAAGGTATCGGCTGTAAAGGTTTGATAAGACGTGAAGCTTGCAAATGCTGAATGAAGGCAGCTGCTGTATTTGCTGGAGGGAGGCACCTGATGTGATCGCTTGATGAAACTTCGAGTAATTCTGACTCCATCATCGATATTTTTCGTCATTACCTGTGCTGGTACCGGTATCATAATGTATCCAGCTTTTAAATGATTCTTCGTTATCGCCTGTGCTAGTACCGGTAGGTTATCCACAAAGCATGGTACATCCCAAGATTCGATGGTTGATCCAGGGTCAGGTGTGCAATCCGGGATTCACGGTTGGTCCATGCCTGATCTCATGTCTCATCCGGGATCCGATGGTAAATCCATGATTCGAAGGTTGATCCAGGATCGGATATGTTATCCGTTACAAGTAGTTAATACATGATCAAACAGTTGATTCAAGATTTGAGTCGGCGTTCAAGGACTCATGCATGGTGTGTTTAGGAACCGGCGGTCTATTCTTGATCTGATGGTTGTTCCCGGATGGATTCACGGGTGAAACCTCCACCGCTGTCTGATCCCATATAAGAATTATGATCCCAAGACCTGATCCCTGGTCTAATGTCCAACGATCTGCGACCTGCTATCTGATTCATCATCGAATGTCATATCCAGGACACGATCTAGGATCCTATGGGTGATCCAGGATCTGATGTCTGACCTAGGACCTGATGTCTGATCCAGGATCTGAATAATTGATGACACACTGGTATCGAAACCACACCTCCACGCATGCACACTTTTTCTGTGGGGCATGCACACTTTCTGTGTGGGGCATGCACAATTTTTCTGTGGGGCATAAATCACAGAATAGCATGTGCTGTAAAGCTGTTTTAAGTACTGCATGCATGTAAAGTTTTGTGAAGTTTTGTATAGTTTTTTACATTCCAACGGGGTATCACATGTGCCCATTAACCGGTACAGGCACTAAATACGCTAAGGCGGCGAGCGAAAACGAGTATCCCCCCTGGGCAAGCGACCAACACACAACCACCGAGCAGTAGCTTGGGAATGAACCCCATAGTGCAGAAGATTAGCCCCAGTCATAAAACATGACGTGGGTGCAATATAGTTCGGTTGAACGCCTCCTAGGAAAATCGAGAAGGAGACAAGAAAGTTTGAGTGACATTTATAAGTATGTGTAAAAACCGTGTGATGCGTGAGTGAAGCTACAGTGAGTTCAAGTGTTTCAAAATATGTGAACTAGGTGTGAAACTGTGTGACGCGTAACTTGAGTAAAGTGTTTAAAAGTTTGAACTGTATGTAAAAATCATTGAGATGAGGATGAGCAATTTCTGTAAATGAGCCATTTCAATGTTACATTACTGAACCCTCCCATACACTTTGCTTTTGGCCTCGCTGCGATTTTCCACGCGGAACTTGATCTTCTGCATTAACTTGTCGTTGGGATCCGGCTTCCGCATCCAACATGTGCTACTGACATTGATAGTGATACCCATGAGCTTGCACGCTGTTTTACACACCAGAGCCGCACAGTCCTCAGGAGTCCAGACCACTGTGCATGTCGGGACGTCTCGGCTGTACGCCAGTTTCGACCTGGCCTGCGGCCAGCAGGGCTAAGGGCGGCAAGCCCCGTTATTGGGGCCACTGGTCTAGTGGTCTTACGCTGGGCCATGTTGCAAGGCCTGAAGGTGAAGCACAAGTGTTGATTCAGCAGTGTTTCAGCTACCCACATAATCCTGTTGCCGGGGGGGACCGATGCTGCAAGCCATGTTGCCGGGGGGGCCCCGATGCTGCAAGCCATGTTGCCGGGGGGGCCCCGATGCTGCAAGCCATGTTGCCGGGGGGGGCCCGATGCTGCAAGCCATGTTGCTGGGGGGGACCCGATGCTGCAAGCCATGTTGCTGGGGCCACTGGGCAGTAAGCACATGTCCCATGCATCAAATGTGATGCTCTGCTGGGTTGTAAACACTTCACTCCCGTACTGGTCAAGGACAGGAACATCCGTCTGTCGAAGGTGGTCTGCTCTGATTTAAAATAAGCTGCGGTCAAGGCAGCCCTCTTTGTGAAAAAACACATCCAGATCCACATTTTATTTTTGCCGCCCTGGTGCCAACCCTCCATAAGATGTGGTACCGGAGCCCACGGCATTCAAAATGTTCCAACCGTTTCGGTCCTTTGTAAGCACTTGCCTGTCCCAAACAGTCCCTTTCTTGTCCCATTCTTGTCACATAAAGGATGCTCGGCTGGACTTCGAAATGCCAGAAGGCCCAAAGGGCTGGTATCCACAATCAGCATGCGGACATACACTACAAGGACAAGGAGGCAAGGATACCACACACTTCCATAAAATCACCTTTTTTATATGAGGTCACCCTCTTAAAAAAAATGTCACATTTTTGATGCGAGATAATCCTTTTGATACGAGGTCACACTGTTTTATGAGAGGTGTTTGATGCTAGGTCACAGGATTTCAAGCTATTCTGACTAAGTCCAGCTAGCTGGACGGCGGATGAATGCACTGTACGATAAATTGGAAGACAGTCCGAGGGGAGACATAAAACGCTGACACCGAAGTGACCCCGGGGCCTGTCCTTCAAAATTTATGGGCAAATGTTGCGTCAAGTGCTTGGCCAGGACACGCCACCCCACAAAAAGCATCAGTCCTGAACATGCGTCCGAGTTACGTATCAACCTTCTCAGCAGCTGGCTCAGGGGCGGACTCGGTAGCGGCTTGTCACCCTAAACCCAGAGGGAACAGAGGCTCGAGACATAAAGCAGAAAATACCAGAAACTAACGCACGACAGCCTGGTGGGGGGCACGGCGCACGACGGCCTGGTGGGGGGCACGGCGCACAACATTGGCGTGCTCATCCACCGTTGTCAAGGTTCACGAGAGAGGGGCCGAGGGAAGGCTGTGATAAGAGACTGGGACTAGTAAAGCGTGTCCTCCTCCTCCTTGATAGCAGAAATCAGCGACCAGAGGTACCGACACCTCCACTCCATGTTCCCCACAGCTGCCGCGCACACCACTGACCAAATTAATCTCTGGATGACTATTGGCCTTGACTCATGGCGTATCAATTTAAACCGGGTGAATTTAACCTAAACCGCTCGCAACCCAGCACCGAGTCCATCGCGTCCATCACCTCCTCAAAGACCAGGCCCGGGTGCGGGACCGCGCTGATGACGTGGCACTTGCCCAGCGACAAGTAGTGTTCCTTAACGGGCAGCGAGGACGTCACAAACGTGTTAAAGCGCTTACGGATGGTCTCGGCATTGTCGTCGGCCCGCCCGCTGGTCTCTCCGCGCTTGAGCAGCCGCTTCTCCATCTCGTCCTCGGGGCAGTCGAAGAAGAGCACCGAGCGGCAGGGCATGATGGAGCTCTCAAACTCGGCGCCTTGGTCCAGGGCACGGGGGAAGCCATCGATGAGGAAGAGCTTGCCTCCGCTCTTGATCATTGCATTTTTAAGCAATGTGATGGTCACCTGGGGAGAGGGAGGATGTTTCAACCTGTCACTAGCTGTTCCAAGCTAGCACTAGCTGTTACACGAGGTTGCAAGGCAGGAAAGAGGACATTTCAAAATTTGTTACAAGCTGTTACAAGGCAGGAAAGAGGACATTTCAAGAGCTTCATGGAGATTGCAAAGACGGCACTGTGCGAGCCTCATCTGTCACTGCGTGCCATCATGCCTTCACAGCAACCATGAGCAAGGAGCCAGAGTGCCTGAGTTGCCTAGGCATGCCCCCCCCATCTCTCTAGGTTCCCTACCAGCTACCTCTGCACGAACGTTGTGAAAAGGCTGCGGGCTGCTGCGTTTAACTTGTGAGAGTAACATACCGTGACCGCAAAATCAGCTACCAAAAACCTGAACCCTGGGAGGAGGGAACCAAGAACCCCGGAAACCCTTTACCTGGAATTCCTTAACCCTAAATAACCAGCAAGCCATACACCTTAACCTGTAAACCCAACCCTAAGCCTGGAAAGCCCGTCATGATTGTCTGCCTGTCGACCACGTTTATGGGTACTAGCTTCCATTCCTTCCTGCCCTCCACTCACGTGCATGGACACTAGCTTGCCCTTCCTCCCTGCCCTCCATTCACATGCATTGGCACTAGCTTCCCCTCCTCCCTGTCCTCCATTCACATGCATTGGCACTAGCTGTCCCTCCTCACTGTCCTCTGCTCACGTGCATGGGCACTCACTTCCCCTCCTCACTGCCCTCCACTCACATGCATGGACACTAGCTTCCTGTCCTCCCTGTCCTCCACTCACATGCATGTACACTAGCTTCCATTCCTCCCCGCCCTACACTCACGTGCATGGGCATTATCTTCCATTCCTCCCTGTCCTCCACTCACATGCATGGACACTAGCTTCCATTCCTCACTGCCCTCTACTCACATGCATGTACACTAGCTTCCATTCCTCACTGCCCTCCACTCACGTCCATGGACACTAGCTTCCATTCCTCACAACCCTCCGCTCACGTGCATGGGCACTCGCTTGCCCTTCCTCCCTGTGATCCACTCACATGCAATGGTGCTCGCTTCCCCTCCTCCCTGCCTCCACTCACATGTATGGGCACTGGCTTTCTCATCTCTCTGCCCTCCACTCACATGCATGGGCACAAGCTTGCCCTCCTTCATGAGGATGCCGCACTTGGTCCCCGCAACGCTGTTGCTGGCGACCTCATCTCTGAGCAGGTCCCCGGCCGAGAGGTGCACCACACCCGAGTACTTGGCCTTGATGCGGTCACATTGGGTGCCCTTGCCCGACCCAGGCCCACCCAGCACAAACACAATGGTGGTGTCGGCAGGCAGGTCACCCGCCACTGCGGGGACCACAAGGGGCGCCTCTTCCGCCTGGGAGGTATGGAAGTGTGAAGTAGGCAAACAAGTGTTAACCATTGAGTTTGAAGCATTCGAGTCTCCAGGCACAGCGGGTTTCACAGGGGGCATGCCTCCTATGTCCGAGTAGCACACATGTCTGATAAGTGTGCGGCAAACAAGTGTGAATCTTGACAGTGTGAAGCACACCATTTTAAAGCATGAATCCGGGCTATTTTTATGTGTATTTGCCTCAGGTTTTCAAGGGTTGGGCGGCCTCACTCTGTAAAGCCCAAGCAAAGGAAAGTGAGACAAGTTGCAAGCCCCCTGGCGTTGGCAGTAAACATATGCAGGTGGTATGCATGTAAACAAGCTTTTGAGAAAAACAATAAGAGGGAGTTGCTGTCAAAGACAGGAACCGACACACAAATCGACAACTCAAGACCTGATGCAAGAGCACCTTGAGGAGAAGGCGGGCAAGCGTTCCCCAAGCGCCTAGAAGAGGGAGGTCCTGTCAAAGACCAGGACTGACACACACATCGACAAAACCTCTTGCAAGGGCACCAGGAGGAGAAGGCGGGCAAGCGCTCCTTGAGCGCCTGTAAGAGGCGGCGATGAAGGGCCCTCATTTTACTTCTAATGAAAATCTGTTAATTGGAGATTAGAACAAGGAGAGGGGCCGAATCCAAGGGCCAAAGGGATGCATTGAACACAGTCATAAAAATTAAATGTAGATCCAGCACTAGCCGTGGGGCAGGAGAAGTGGAGAACAGTCCAATCAACAACAAAGGCCAGAGACCATCCATGATGGCGTTCTTGGGTTCTGCCCAACTTGTGCTGGTAAGTTGTGGTATGATAAAGGCTATCGGCAGGGGTTTTGAAATTGATGGACCAATTTGTTATCATCGAGGTGATTTTTTTTGATTTTGATTTCCTTACAACTTTTTAAGTGGGCTTGATTGATTGGCATTGACTCGTGGCGTATAATATAATATTAACCTCAACAGTGGGGGCATCGAGGGGTTGTAGTCTAGTGGCATGACGCCGATATCTCCGCCGTCTTCGGATGGTCTATCTTTGGCGCTACCCGCGCTTCAAATCGGAGAACCCCCGTTCAACTCGGGGCAACCCCATTTTTTGTTGCTTCTTTCGCGTCTTCAACGAACACCATATTTTGACGTGTCGCAAGAAAGCCCAGCCCTTCAAAACGCAGCCAGTCAATCCCACCTACGCCTCAAGCACCAGCACCCAGTCCATGGCTTTGGACATTTCCTCAAACCACAGCCAGTCAATCCCACCCACGCCTCGAGCCCCAGCATCGAGTCCATCCCCTCCGACGCTTCCTCAAACCACAGCCAGTCAATCCCACCTACGCTTTGAGCCCCAGCACTTCGTCCATGGCCTTCAAGTCTTGGACACGTCTGCAAAGCGTGGCCAGACAATCCCAACTCTGCCTCAAACCCCAGCATCGAGTCCATAGCCTTATAGACCCCTTAAATCGGCAGGCCTTGAAACCCACCTCTGCCTTGAGCCCCAGCACCGCGTCCATGGCCTTGGACACCTCCTCGAAGACCAGGCCCGGGTGCGGGACCGCGCTGATGACGTGGCACTTGCCCAGCGACAGGTAGTGGTCCTTGACAGGCAGCGAGGACGTCACAAACGTGTTAAAGCGCTTGCGGATGGTCTCGGCATTGTCGTCGGCCCGCCCGCTGGTCTCCCCGCGCTTGAGCAGCCGCTTCTCCATCTCGTCCTCGGGGCAGTCGAAGAAAAGCACCGAGCGGCAGGGCATGATGGAGCTCTCAAACTCAGCGCCTTGGTCTAATGCACGGGGGAAGCCATCGATGAGAAAGAGCTTGCCTCCGCTCTTGATCATTGCATTCTTAAGCAACGTGATGGTCACCTGGAGTCAGGGGGGAAGCAAAAAAAACGTTACAAGCTGTAACGTGCTGTTTCAAGGTGTTACGAGCTGTTACATCTGTTCCAAGCTGTTATTAGCTGTTGCAAGGTGTTGCAAGGCAGGAGAGAGGTCAACAGCTGTTACATGCCGTGTTTGAATTGTGGTAAGAGCTGTTGCAAGCTGTTACTAGCTGTCACAAGATATTGCGAGGCAGGAGGGAGAACATTTCAGAAACTTCCAGGAGGCTGCCAGGACTACACTGTACAAGCCACGTCCAAGTTGTCACAAGCTGTTACTAGCTGTTATAAGACGTTGCAAGGCAAGGAGGTAGAAAATTCTGCACTGTATAAGCCAAGTCCGTTACTGATGGCCACAAGGGGAGCGAAGCTGGCAAGCGCAGCCCTTCGACAGCTTAAATGTCAAACGATACGCGGGCAGGGGCTGCGTGCCTTCATGCCTTCCTGGCAATCATGAGCAAGGAGCCAGAGTGCCTGAGTTGCCCAGACATGCCCCCATCTCTCTAGGTTCCCTACCAGGTACCTCTGCATGACCGTCTTGAAAAAGGCTGTGGGCTGCTGCATTCATCTTGTGAGAGTAACGCAAAGTGACCGCAAAATCAGCTACCCAACCCTAGGCCTGGAAAGCCCGTCATGCTTGCTTTCCCACCCTGCCCTCCACTCACATGCATGGGCACTAGCTTGCCCTCCTTCATGAGGATGCCGCACTTGGTCCCCGCAACGCTGTTGCTGGCGACCTCATCTCTGAGCAAGTCCCCGGCCGAGAGGTGCACCACACCCGAGTACTTGGCCTTGATGCGGTCACATTGGGTGCCCTTGCCTGACCCAGGCCCGCCCAGCACAAACACAATAGTAGTGTCGGCAGGCAGGTCACCGGCCACTGCGGGGACCACAAGGGGCGCCTCTTCCGCCTGGGAGGTATGGAAGTGTGAAACAAGTCACAGATAGCGTGAAAATACGCAGTTTGCAGAATCCATTACATCATGATCCTCATCCATGGCTCTAAGACAACATTCCCAATTGCACTGTGGTGTCCACATTTTAATTTTGCAGCCTGTCGCTGCTGTTGCTTGTGAATTGTATGCACGAGTATTCAGTGCTGCATTGTATGCACGAGTGGCCAGTGCTGCATTGAAACTGGTAAACTGCGCAGATCTGTTGCAGATGTGTTGCTGCACCTGCGCAGATCTGTTGCAGATCTGTTGCTGCACCTGCGCAGATCTGTTGCAGACGTGTTGCTGCACCTGCGCAGATCTGTTGCAGATCTGTTGCAGATGTGTTGCTGCACCTGCGCAGATCTGTTGCAGATCTGTTGGAGATCTGTTGCTGCACCTGCGCAGATCTGTTGCAGATCTGTTGCTGCACCTGCGCAAGAGTGCAACGGGCTTTATTGTATTGCACTCCAGATACAATTTACATAAATTTAGCTACAGTTCATACGGTATACAATGCAGTTGTAATTCAGCTTCATCAGGGCCTGTGCAATTCAGCTACAGTTCATATATAATCAAGTTATAAATCAGCTACATCACAGCCTGTGGCACATTTCCTCTCCCCTTGCTTGTGCCTTAAGTCTATAAGCAGCGGTTGGAGTTGGTGGCCATTCAGAGTTGACCGCTTGATTTCTGCTGTGCCTCCTTGCTTTCCCTTTTCGTCCGAGCAGCTGTTGGAGTTGGTGGCCACTCTAAGGAGTCGCACCTCACAGCTACTTCACCAGGTGAGGGCGGGAAGGTGCGGGCGATAAATGCAATTGTAATTATCACTGTGATCACAATTTTCCTGGAAATATTTCAGGACTGCTTTGCGTTCGTTTGTCAGTTTTTCACTGCTGTTTTTAACACCCATATTCGTCTGTTATTTTCTGCTGTTTTTTTTACATTGGTTTTCGTACGTTATCCTCTGCTGTTTTTTTTATACGGTGACGGTTTTCTTCTGTTACTGTACGTTCGCGCACAGATATTAAGTGCAATGGGTGCGCGATAGGCAGCGCGGACCATGCCATAATATCTGTAGTGCACAATACTGACGCTGGGCAAAGTCAGTTATGATCGGTTGAAATTAGACGGAATGGGTTGGAATCTAATAGTGCGTGGAACACCGGTAATATACAATTAAATGTCCCTCTGCGGGACGTAATCAACAATTAGAAGCTACCTGCGGTGCGTCATAAACAAATAATAATAAACGTGCTTTCCTAGGGGTGCGAGAAGACTATTCAAATGTAAAGTATTCTCTGCAGATTTTTTAGTACCCGTGTGTCTGTTATTTTCTGCTCTTTTTTAATACCGTTATGTACCTCTTATTCTCTGCTGTTAATTATAGTACTGGTACCGTATGTTACTCTTTGCTGTTTTTTTAAAATGTTTTCCGTCAGTTATTTTCTGCTGTTTTTCTGAAACCCTATTTAATGCCTTGCTCTGGCCATCCCTGTTCTTTTATAACTCCTTCCCACTGCCCACATCGTTACTGAGTCTGCTAGTGGCGCGCACTCGCAGTCTGGCCGTTGTAGCTGAATCGTAGCTGAAACATTCTGAAGCATGCACTGCTGGTAACGTTACAGAGGCAGCTGGTGGTGCCTCTTTACAGCAAGCCTGACCGCGTTAATGTAGCTGGATTGTAGCTGACACATCATGAATTGTTGCTGACACGTCCTGAATTGTAGCTGAAACATCCTGAATTCTAGCTGAAACGTCCTGAAGTATGAACTGCTGGTTATGTTACAGAGGTTGCTGGTGGCGCGTCCTCACAGCCTGGATGCTGTAGCTGAATTGTTGCTGAATTGTAGCTAAATTGTAGCTGAAGCATGCACTGCTGATTACAGAGATTGCTGGTGGCGCGTCCTCGCAGCCTGGATGCGGTGTCTGTGGTAGACGACGGCCTGCTACTATATCCTTGGCAGGTGAAACGGTGAAATGGTGATATGAAGTGAATGGTGATATGAATGGTGATAAGAAGTACAAGGGACAATGATAAGATGTACACACGGCTACTTTTATGTATCACAATGGTGTACGTTAGTCAGAGTAATGATGGATGGTATGATGTGCTACGTATGCACAGCATAGAGCCTCGTGTTCCACGGGTCCTGAAGCCCGAACTTTCTGCATGGCCTAAACCCTAACATCCTGCACATCTTAAACCCTAAACATGCACACCAGTACTGCTCAAAGTTGAAAGTTGAAATTTCAAATTCAAAATTCAAAACCCTTGTCCGTCTCCCCTGCCCCCAGGCCGCTGCCGCTGGAGATGAACGCATGCACCGACAGCTGATGGGCATGCCAGACGGCGCTCGCATGGCGCTGGCACGTCTGGCCGTGCGCGGCGCCGTCGCGGCGGCACGCATGGAGTTGCTGGCTACCGCGTCGGGTAGATCCGCCGCCAGGGATCCGGATCCGGACATCCACCGCGACGTGCGCGGTGGATCCGCGGAGGATCCGCGGAGGCGGCGGGCTGAGGAGCAACTGTCCGCGGTGCTCGCGACCGGGGCGTGGTGGGGCGTCGGCTCCGGAACCGCGAGAAGGGGCGGCTCCGGAACCGCTGCGGGAAACGGCCAGGCCCGTGGCTCCGAAGCCGGCAGTTACCATGATGATGATGATGATGATGATGATGACGGTGATGATGAGGTGGATGAGAACCGCCTGGCTGGCGACCTGGCGCTCATGATGGAAGCGCCTGTCAGGTGCGGGAACAGGCCACTGCTAACGGTAAATGTACCTTTGGGGAGGCAGGCAGCTTCGTAACGTGATTCACATTAAAAGAATCAATACAGGGGGCAGGAGGCAGCTTGGTAACGTGTTTTGCATTTTTTTTAAAGGATACAGGAGGCAGGCAGGCTGGGTAATGCGTTAAGCACTGAAATGAACGTGGGGGCAGTAGACAGCTTGGTGGGGTCCACGATGCCCTAAACTCTTTCAGTTGGAAACCCTTTAAGTTGAAACCCTGGAAGTTGGAAACCTCTTAACCCTGAAGTATCAGCCCTCAACCCTTCTGCATTAGCCCTAAAACCCCAAGCCCTGCACCCCGCAGGTACAGCGTGGAACGTCTCCTGGGTGGCCACAAGACCACTTCACTCTTTAAGCCTCCGGAGCCTACCGACGAACGGGACGGCGGCATGCAACGGGCGGAAGTGTCAGAGGAGACGCAGCAGGCGGCGGCGGCGGCGGCTCCCGGTGCTGCTGCGGAAGCGGCGGCAGCGGCGGCAGCGGCGGCAGCGGCGGCGGCTACCCCCGGTGTTGCTACTACTGCTGGAGCTGCTGCTGCTGATATTTCTGGTGCAGCTGCCGCTGCTGCCCCCGATTCTGCAGCAGCAGCCGACGTGCGAGGTGTTCCCCGCTGGCGGGCAGGCGTTCAGATGTCCGCGTGGTTGCGGTGGGGTAGCCTGCTCTCCTTCGACTCGCCCCTCGCGGCACACTCGTTGCAGGTGAGCGGAACGGAGCAAGCGGATGTAACTTCTGTATCGAAGCTGGCCGGAAGCCACCCGGTAGCTGGCCGGAAGTCGGGGAAAACTTGCTCTCGACAGAACGGCTCTTTGTTTATTGTAGCTGGTTGACAAGTGGGGGGGGGCAGGGGGAGCTGGCTAGAAACCAGTTTCCGGAAGTGCATCTCAACCTATCCCCCCTGCCCCCTCCCCCTCTTCCCCTTTCCTTACCTCCTCACTCCTCCTCCCCCCTCATGCCACCTCTACCCCCCCCCCTTTCCTTCACCCCTCACATTACCTCTACCCCCCCCCTTGCCTCCGACCCTTCCACCTCCTCTACCCCCCCCCCATGCCTCCACCCCTCATGCTCCCTCACCCCTTGCACAGCCGACTCTCCGCAAGCACTGGACATGCCCTGGCTGTGGAGGAAAGACCATCGGTGAGCAAGGGCGACTGGGCTCAAAACCTGGATGGTTGGAAACCTGGATAATCGTATAGGAACGCAAAGCTGGATGATTGGAAAGCTGTATTATTGCAAAGCTGGATAATTGGAAACTAGCGTACCAGCAACCTGACACCTGAAACATGAGAGCTTCTGATGCTCCTAGTTGCTCGGGCAGATTCATCGCATGCGCCGCCGCCGCCACACCACCACCGTGTCTGCAACCGTACCGCCACCCCTGCACCGCTGTACCGCAGGCACATATGACGAGATCCGATCACACCTGGACTCCTGCGGGCCTGCCCAAAGTATGAACCAGCAGCAGAGGGAGGCAGGAGGCTACCTGGCCGGGCCGGGGAGCGCGGCGCCGGGCTCCTCCGCAGACGATGCCGCCGCGGCAGACCCCGGGGGCCTAAGGACAGCCGAGAGGAAGGGGGGTGGACGGGCAGCGTCGGTAGTGGAGGCCGGGGCGGCGGATGGGGCGGTAGGGGGGTCCGCTGGCGGGGACGGTGAGATGCCGGCGGCGGGCGTCAGCCGCAGGGCGCCTGCTGCTGCTACGGGGGAGCCTTCTCGGCAGCCGTCTGGATCTGGGAGGGTGGATCTAGGTGCAGGGGAGCCTGGATCTGGCGGGGTGGATCTAGCTGGATCCGGCGGGAATCGCGACGAGTCCGTGCCTGAGGACAGTCTGCTGGACGACTACTTTCACAAAAAGGTGTGTATCTACTGGATAGCTCTTGTAGCCTTAACCTTAACCCCAAGCCTAAGCCCTGTACCTTATAGCCTTAAACTTAACCCCACCCCTGTGTACCTTTTGAATTTAAACTTAATCCCAAGCCTTAGCCCTAAGCCTGAGAACCTCAACCAAGACACCAGCCCTAAGCCCTTAACCCTATAACCTGATTTGTGTGTTACGTGTCCTTCCCCCCCAGGTGAAATGGGGACGCCGGCTGCCTATGACCAGGGCACACCCTGGCCCTGCGGACAACAGCGCCCGCGCTGCACCACTGTCCGCTCCATCCCGCAGAACCCCTGCCGAGATAGCGAGGGGCGCCCCCGCAGGGCCGAGGGATGGCAGTGGGGCCTTGGACTGGGCTACCCAGGGGGCAGGAATGGAGCCAGAGGCAGATGAGGCGATGGCGGTGGCACCCCGAGCTCCGCCCCCCGCTAACGCCAAGCGCTTTGAGTGCCCCGTGTGTGGTGTGGTTGCCTCATGGACTCCTGTGCAAGTCCTACAACACCGACTTACACACTCGGCAGAGGCGAAGGCATAGAGAAGCTGAAAGGGGTGTAATTGCTGTACTGAGCCGGGGGCAGTGGTTTTATTTATGGTAGCTGTGCGTATGTGGCTACGGCCCCAAGCTGCGCTGTTTCCTCAACTCCCACGCCCTGATTGGGAGTTGCTTTCTTTCTTTCTTTGCTGGACTGAGGGAGGTTACTGTTTGAACTGTTAAAGGGATTCCAATGTGGATACGGTTGCTGGAAGGTATCGGCTGTAAAGGTTTGATAAGACGTGAAGCTTGCAAATGCTGAATGAAGGCAGCTGCTGTATTTGCTGGAGGGAGGCACCTGATGTGATCGCTTGATGAAACTTCGAGTAATTCTGACTCCATCATCGATATTTTTCGTCATTACCTGTGCTGGTACCGGTATCATAATGTATCCAGCTTTTAAATGATTCTTCGTTATCGCCTGTGCTAGTACCGGTAGGTTATCCACAAAGCATGGTACATCCCAAGATTCGATGGTTGATCCAGGGTCAGGTGTGCAATCCGGGATTCACGGTTGGTCCATGCCTGATCTCATGTCTCATCCGGGATCCGATGGTAAATCCATGATTCGAAGGTTGATCCAGGATCGGATATGTTATCCGTTACAAGTAGTTAATACATGATCAAACAGTTGATTCAAGATTTGAGTCGGCGTTCAAGGACTCATGCATGGTGTGTTTAGGAACCGGCGGTCTATTCTTGATCTGATGGTTGTTCCCGGATGGATTCACGGGTGAAACCTCCACCGCTGTCTGATCCCATATAAGAATTATGATCCCAAGACCTGATCCCTGGTCTAATGTCCAACGATCTGCGACCTGCTATCTGATTCATCATCGAATGTCATATCCAGGACACGATCTAGGATCCTATGGGTGATCCAGGATCTGATGTCTGACCTAGGACCTGATGTCTGATCCAGGATCTGAATAATTGATGACACACTGGTATCGAAACCACACCTCCACGCATGCACACTTTTTCTGTGGGGCATGCACACTTTCTGTGTGGGGCATGCACAATTTTTCTGTGGGGCATAAATCACAGAATAGCATGTGCTGTAAAGCTGTTTTAAGTACTGCATGCATGTAAAGTTTTGTGAAGTTTTGTATAGTTTTTTACATTCCAACGGGGTATCACATGTGCCCATTAACCGGTACAGGCACTAAATACGCTAAGGCGGCGAGCGAAAACGAGTATCCCCCCTGGGCAAGCGACCAACACACAACCACCGAGCAGTAGCTTGGGAATGAACCCCATAGTGCAGAAGATTAGCCCCAGTCATAAAACATGACGTGGGTGCAATATAGTTCGGTTGAACGCCTCCTAGGAAAATCGAGAAGGAGACAAGAAAGTTTGAGTGACATTTATAAGTATGTGTAAAAACCGTGTGATGCGTGAGTGAAGCTACAGTGAGTTCAAGTGTTTCAAAATATGTGAACTAGGTGTGAAACTGTGTGACGCGTAACTTGAGTAAAGTGTTTAAAAGTTTGAACTGTATGTAAAAATCATTGAGATGAGGATGAGCAATTTCTGTAAATGAGCCATTTCAATGTTACATTACTGAACCCTCCCATACACTTTGCTTTTGGCCTCGCTGCGATTTTCCACGCGGAACTTGATCTTCTGCATTAACTTGTCGTTGGGATCCGGCTTCCGCATCCAACATGTGCTACTGACATTGATAGTGATACCCATGAGCTTGCACGCTGTTTTACACACCAGAGCCGCACAGTCCTCAGGAGTCCAGACCACTGTGCATGTCGGGACGTCTCGGCTGTACGCCAGTTTCGACCTGGCCTGCGGCCAGCAGGGCTAAGGGCGGCAAGCCCCGTTATTGGGGCCACTGGTCTAGTGGTCTTACGCTGGGCCATGTTGCAAGGCCTGAAGGTGAAGCACAAGTGTTGATTCAGCAGTGTTTCAGCTACCCACATAATCCTGTTGCCGGGGGGGACCGATGCTGCAAGCCATGTTGCCGGGGGGGCCCCGATGCTGCAAGCCATGTTGCCGGGGGGGCCCCGATGCTGCAAGCCATGTTGCCGGGGGGGGGCCCGATGCTGCAAGCCATGTTGCTGGGGGGGACCCGATGCTGCAAGCCATGTTGCTGGGGCCACTGGGCAGTAAGCACATGTCCCATGCATCAAATGTGATGCTCTGCTGGGTTGTAAACACTTCACTCCCGTACTGGTCAAGGACAGGAACATCCGTCTGTCGAAGGTGGTCTGCTCTGATTTAAAATAAGCTGCGGTCAAGGCAGCCCTCTTTGTGAAAAAACACATCCAGATCCACATTTTATTTTTGCCGCCCTGGTGCCAACCCTCCATAAGATGTGGTACCGGAGCCCACGGCATTCAAAATGTTCCAACCGTTTCGGTCCTTTGTAAGCACTTGCCTGTCCCAAACAGTCCCTTTCTTGTCCCATTCTTGTCACATAAAGGATGCTCGGCTGGACTTCGAAATGCCAGAAGGCCCAAAGGGCTGGTATCCACAATCAGCATGCGGACATACACTACAAGGACAAGGAGGCAAGGATACCACACACTTCCATAAAATCACCTTTTTTATATGAGGTCACCCTCTTAAAAAAAATGTCACATTTTTGATGCGAGATAATCCTTTTGATACGAGGTCACACTGTTTTATGAGAGGTGTTTGATGCTAGGTCACAGGATTTCAAGCTATTCTGACTAAGTCCAGCTAGCTGGACGGCGGATGAATGCACTGTACGATAAATTGGAAGACAGTCCGAGGGGAGACATAAAACGCTGACACCGAAGTGACCCCGGGGCCTGTCCTTCAAAATTTATGGGCAAATGTTGCGTCAAGTGCTTGGCCAGGACACGCCACCCCACAAAAAGCATCAGTCCTGAACATGCGTCCGAGTTACGTATCAACCTTCTCAGCAGCTGGCTCAGGGGCGGACTCGGTAGCGGCTTGTCACCCTAAACCCAGAGGGAACAGAGGCTCGAGACATAAAGCAGAAAATACCAGAAACTAACGCACGACAGCCTGGTGGGGGGCACGGCGCACGACGGCCTGGTGGGGGGCACGGCGCACAACATTGGCGTGCTCATCCACCGTTGTCAAGGTTCACGAGAGAGGGGCCGAGGGAAGGCTGTGATAAGAGACTGGGACTAGTAAAGCGTGTCCTCCTCCTCCTTGATAGCAGAAATCAGCGACCAGAGGTACCGACACCTCCACTCCATGTTCCCCACAGCTGCCGCGCACACCACTGACCAAATTAATCTCTGGATGACTATTGGCCTTGACTCATGGCGTATCAATTTAAACCGGGTGAATTTAACCTAAACCGCTCGCAACCCAGCACCGAGTCCATCGCGTCCATCACCTCCTCAAAGACCAGGCCCGGGTGCGGGACCGCGCTGATGACGTGGCACTTGCCCAGCGACAAGTAGTGCTCCTTAACGGGCAGCGAGGACGTCACAAACGTGTTAAAGCGCTTACGGATGGTCTCGGCATTGTCGTCGGCCCGCCCGCTGGTCTCTCCGCGCTTGAGCAGCCGCTTCTCCATCTCGTCCTCGGGGCAGTCGAAGAAGAGCACCGAGCGGCAGGGCATGATGGAGCTCTCAAACTCGGCGCCTTGGTCCAGGGCACGGGGGAAGCCATCGATGAGGAAGAGCTTGCCTCCGCTCTTGATCATTGCATTTTTAAGCAATGTGATGGTCACCTGGGGAGAGGGAGGATGTTTCAACCTGTCACTAGCTGTTCCAAGCTAGCACTAGCTGTTACACGAGGTTGCACGGCAGGAAAGAGGACATTTCAAAATTTGTTACAAGCTGTTACAAGGCAGGAAAGAGGACATTTCAAGAGCTTCATGGAGATTGCAAAGACGGCACTGTGCGAGCCTCATCTGTCACTGCGTGCCATCATGCCTTCACAGCAACCATGAGCAAGGAGCCAGAGTGCCTGAGTTGCCTAGGCATGCCCCCCCATCTCTCTAGGTTCCCTACCAGCTACCTCTGCACGAACGTTGTGAAAAGGCTGCGGGCTGCTGCGTTTAACTTGTGAGAGTAACATACCGTGACCGCAAAATCAGCTACCAAAAACCTGAACCCTGGGAGGAGGGAACCAAGAACCCCGGAAACCCTTTACCTGGAATTCCTTAACCCTAAATAACCAGCAAGCCATACACCTTAACCTGTAAACCCAACCCTAAGCCTGGAAAGCCCGTCATGATTGTCTGCCTGTCGACCACGTTTATGGGTACTAGCTTCCATTCCTTCCTGCCCTCCACTCACGTGCATGGACACTAGCTTGCCCTTCCTCCCTGCCCTCCATTCACATGCATTGGCACTAGCTTCCCCTCCTCCCTGTCCTCCATTCACATGCATTGGCACTAGCTGTCCCTCCTCACTGTCCTCTGCTCACGTGCATGGGCACTCACTTCCCCTCCTCACTGCCCTCCACTCACATGCATGGACACTAGCTTCCTGTCCTCCCTGTCCTCCACTCACATGCATGTACACTAGCTTCCATTCCTCCCCGCCCTACACTCACGTGCATGGGCATTATCTTCCATTCCTCCCTGTCCTCCACTCACATGCATGGACACTAGCTTCCATTCCTCACTGCCCTCTACTCACATGCATGTACACTAGCTTCCATTCCTCACTGCCCTCCACTCACGTCCATGGACACTAGCTTCCATTCCTCACAACCCTCCGCTCACGTGCATGGGCACTCGCTTGCCCTTCCTCCCTGTCATCCACTCACATGCAATGGTGCTCGCTTCCCCTCCTCCCTGCCTCCACTCACATGTATGGGCACTGGCTTTCTCATCTCTCTGCCCTCCACTCACATGCATGGGCACAAGCTTGCCCTCCTTCATGAGGATGCCGCACTTGGTCCCCGCAACGCTGTTGCTGGCGACCTCATCTCTGAGCAGGTCCCCGGCCGAGAGGTGCACCACACCCGAGTACTTGGCCTTGATGCGGTCACATTGGGTGCCCTTGCCCGACCCAGGCCCACCCAGCACAAACACAATGGTGGTGTCGGCAGGCAGGTCACCCGCCACTGCGGGGACCACAAGGGGCGCCTCTTCCGCCTGGGAGGTATGGAAGTGTGAAGTAGGCAAACAAGTGTTAACCATTGAGTTTGAAGCATTCGAGTCTCCAGGCACAGCGGGTTTCACAGGGGGCATGCCTCCTATGTCCGAGTAGCACACATGTCTGATAAGTGTGCGGCAAACAAGTGTGAATCTTGACAGTGTGAAGCACACCATTTTAAAGCATGAATCCGGGCTATTTTTATGTGTATTTGCCTCAGGTTTTCAAGGGTTGGGCGGCCTCACTCTGTAAAGCCCAAGCAAAGGAAAGTGAGACAAGTTGCAAGCCCCCTGGCGTTGGCAGTAAACATATGCAGGTGGTATGCATGTAAACAAGCTTTTGAGAAAAACAATAAGAGGGAGTTGCTGTCAAAGACAGGAACCGACACACAAATCGACAACTCAAGACCTGATGCAAGAGCACCTTGAGGAGAAGGCGGGCAAGCGTTCCCCAAGCGCCTAGAAGAGGGAGGTCCTGTCAAAGACCAGGACTGACACACACATCGACAAAACCTCTTGCAAGGGCACCAGGAGGAGAAGGCGGGCAAGCGCTCCTTGAGCGCCTGTAAGAGGCGGCGATGAAGGGCCCTCATTTTACTTCTAATGAAAATCTGTTAATTGGAGATTAGAACAAGGAGAGGGGCCGAATCCAAGGGCCAAAGGGATGCATTGAACACAGTCATAAAAATTAAATGTAGATCCAGCACTAGCCGTGGGGCAGGAGAAGTGGAGAACAGTCCAATCAACAACAAAGGCCAGAGACCATCCATGATGGCGTTCTTGGGTTCTGCCCAACTTGTGCTGGTAAGTTGTGGTATGATAAAGGCTATCGGCAGGGGTTTTGAAATTGATGGACCAATTTGTTATCATCGAGGTGATTTTTTTGATTTTGATTTCCTTACAACTTTTTAAGTGGGCTTGATTGATTGGCATTGACTCGTGGCGTATAATATAATATTAACCTCAACAGTGGTGGGCATCGAGGGGTTGTAGTTTAGTGGCATGACGCCGATATCTCCGCCGTCTTCGGATGGTCTATCTTTGGCGCTACCCGCGCTTCACATCGGAGAACCCCCGTTCAACTCGGGGCAACCCCATTTTTTGTTGCTTCTTTCGCGTCTTCAACGAACACCATATTTTGACGTGTCGCAAGAAAGCCCAGCCCTTCAAAACGCAGCCAGTCAATCCCACCTACGCCTCAAGCACCAGCACCCAGTCCATGGCTTTGGACATTTCCTCAAACCACAGCCAGTCAATCCCACCCACGCCTCGAGCCCCAGCATCGAGTCCATCCCCTCCGACGCTTCCTCAAACCACAGCCAGTCAATCCCACCTACGCTTTGAGCCCCAGCACTTCGTCCATGGCCTTCAAGTCTTGGACACGTCTGCAAAGCGTGGCCAGACAATCCCAACTCTGCCTCAAGCCCCAGCACCGAGTCCATAGCCTTATAGACCCCTTAAATCGGCAGGCCTTGAAACCCACCTCTGCCTTGAGCCCCAGCACCGCGTCCATGGCCTTGGACACCTCCTCGAAGACCAGGCCCGGGTGCGGGACCGCGCTGATGACGTGGCACTTGCCCAGCGACAGGTAGTGGTCCTTGACAGGCAGCGAGGACGTCACAAACGTGTTAAAGCGCTTGCGGATGGTCTCGGCATTGTCGTCGGCCCGCCCGCTGGTCTCCCCGCGCTTGAGCAGCCGCTTCTCCATCTCGTCCTCGGGGCAGTCGAAGAAAAGCACCGAGCGGCAGGGCATGATGGAGCTCTCAAACTCAGCGCCTTGGTCTAATGCACGGGGGAAGCCATCGATGAGAAAGAGCTTGCCTCCGCTCTTGATCATTGCATTCTTAAGCAACGTGATGGTCACCTGGAGTCAGGGGGGAAGCAAAAAAGACGTTACAAGCTGTAACGTGCTGTTTCAAGGTGTTACGAGCTGTTACATCTGTTCCAAGCTGTTATTAGCTGTTGCAAGGTGTTGCAAGGCAGGAGAGAGGTCAACAGCTGTTACATGCCGTGTTTGAATTGTGGTAAGAGCTGTTGCAAGCTGTTACTAGCTGTCACAAGATATTGCGAGGCAGGAGGGAGAACATTTCAGAAACTTCCAGGAGGCTGCCAGGACTACACTGTACAAGCCACGTCCAAGTTGTCACAAGCTGTTACTAGCTGTTATAAGACGTTGCAAGGCAAGGAGGTAGAAAATTCTGCACTGTATAAGCCAAGTCCGTTACTGATGGCCACAAGGGAAGCGAAGCTGGCAAGCGCAGCCCTTCGACAGCTTAAATGTCAAACGATACGCGGGCAGGGGCTGCGTGCCTTCATGCCTTCCTGGCAATCATGAGCAAGGAGCCAGAGTGCCTGAGTTGCCCAGACATGCCCCCATCTCTCTAGGTTCCCTACCAGGTACCTCTGCATGACCGTCTTGAAAAAGGCTGTGGGCTGCTGCATTCATCTTGTGAGAGTAACGCAAAGTGACCGCAAAATCAGCTACCCAACCCTAGGCCTGGAAAGCCCGTCATGCTTGCTTTCCCACCCTGCCCTCCACTCACATGCATGGGCACTAGCTTGCCCTCCTTCATGAGGATGCCGCACTTGGTCCCCGCAACGCTGTTGCTGGCGACCTCATCTCTGAGCAAGTCCCCGGCCGAGAGGTGCACCACACCCGAGTACTTGGCCTTGATGCGGTCACATTGGGTGCCCTTGCCTGACCCAGGCCCGCCCAGCACAAACACAATAGTAGTGTCGGCAGGCAGGTCACCGGCCACTGCGGGGACCACAAGGGGCGCCTCTTCCGCCTGGGAGGTATGGAAGTGTGAAACAAGTCACAGATAGCGTGAAAATACGCAGTTTGCAGAATCCATTACATCATGATCCTCATCCATGGCTCTAAGACAACATTCCCAATTGCACTGTGGTGTCCACATTTTAATTTTGCAGCCTGTCGCTGCTGTTGCTTGTGAATTGTATGCACGAGTATTCAGTGCTGCATTGTATGCACGAGTGGCCAGTGCTGCATTGAAACTGGTAATCTTTCCCAGTACCGTAATCTTTGAGCTTAGTTGAACACCCTTTCATCACAGCCCATGCGATGTGCAGTGTGCGATAAAGCGGGCTGTCCGGGTACTCGGCTGTCAAGCAATGAATATACCCTTCTGTCTTGTATCAAGAGAGAGCATGCATGGGCAGGGTATGTGAATGGGTGTGAGAGCAAGAAGAAGTGCACTCTGCTTGCAAGGGTGGGCCAGTGCACTATCGTACCTGGGAGGGAGCGGCAACTGCGACAACTGCGGTCGCAGCTGGCTTTGAAGGAGCGGGAGCCGTAGAGGCCGCAGGTTGATGCGTCACCGTCTCGCCAGCTGCCCCCTATCACAAGAAGGGATCACACAGGGGTGGGTCGTACACGGCGGAACATGGAATTGCTGGTGGGACGTGAGTGCAAGGCTCGCGCATGGCACATGGCCAGACATCGACGCATTAGCTTTGGTTCTTGCTGGTATCAAGGGGGACGTTTGATGGGGCAGGGCTTCTAGTGGACTCTGGCGCACGCAGAATACGGTACTATGCGCATGCATGAAAGACGCTGCATGCACTTATGGCGCATCAAGTGTGAAGTAGTCCACGATTAACAACACCATCAATGTGTCAAGAAATCGTTGTCATGGTTGGGCTCTTCCAATCACAAGCAGGGACCGAAGATGTTCAGCACGATGTCGACAGCTCCACGAGCGACTGCACACCCATCGACACATCACTCCTTATTTTCTTACCTCAGAGGATGCACCACAACCCATGTTCGCGATGAGGTGGTGTATCAACGACGCTCGGAGCGGAGGCTGTGTGTACTGCTAGCCAGCCAATCAGTATCTACAACGCAAGCCTTGTCAATTCAACAGATACCACAGTTGATTATTTCTCGAAGGAGCGTGTATCTAAGTTAATCAGTTTCAGGGCTTGAGCGTAGGCGTAGGGTTCACCCTTGTGAGACCATGTGAGAGGTAGGAAGTCATTCGAAGTACACACTCGTGATACATCTGGTTTCTCTACCGTTATTGGTCGCATACCTTCACGTCATGAATTTCAAAGAAAAGCAAAAGGTGTCTGTGCTTCCAGGCCGCATAACGGGCGCTGACATCATGGCCCGAACTACCGAGGTCGGTCCCCGCGGTGCGCGCCCAGATACCCGCATTCTGATTTGAACAAGCTACCTTCCCTCTCGGTATCCAGGTCGATGACACTCAAAGTGTCATGGGGAGCGTCCGTGCCGAGGAGGTACAGGACCTCGGCTCGCGGCGGACGAAGCAGCAGACCGCGATGAAGTTATGGCGAGAGTGAGCAGAATGGTCAAACTAGGCATGCATAACAGAGAACTCGTGCTGATGCCAGCGCAGTCGAACATAGTGTCATGGGCACTGACGACTCCCAGTGGTGCATGGCTGCATGCATGCTGAAGGCTTGCATTGGGGTTTGGGAGAAAAACAGCTTGTGAGGACTCTATCTTCTTTGGGCTTCAATGGCAGGGTTTAAAACAAAAGTATCAAAGTCAGATGCCACTACCGGTTCATCAACTTCAGTAAGCACTGAGTACATGCATGCTATGGAATGATCAGTGAAGGCTCAGAGGGCCAGAGAGGTTGGCTACATTTAAGCTTTTATGCAACGTCTCCTTTCTCGCCATGCAACCATGCATACGGTCCTGCAATGATTACTCCGATCCCATGGCATGCCTGTGGTCCTTCATAACCATTTGGATTGTATTCATGCAGCTAAGCAATGATTGTTCCAATCACTTGCATGGGGTCATACATGTTTGCGATCTTGCAACAATCAATTCAATTGCATGCATGCAGCTCGGTAATGATCATCTTGCTCACCTCCATGGGGTTCTACGACAAAATATGAAAATATCCAATTGCATGGATCTTCTTCCGCAATTTGTAACATGATGGCGGTTCTGCATGGCGGTTCTGCAAACATCCTTCTGATCGCATGCATCAGGTTCGATGCAATTCAACGCAACTGCATGCATGCATCCGTTCCTGCAATAATTAATCGGATCGCATGCTGGAGGTTCTGCGCTTATGACTGCGATGGCATGCAGGCATCAGTTTTGGCATCAATTTGATTAGCTGATCACATGCATGCAGCTTTGTGATGATAATCTGATCGCATGCATGGGAATCAAATGCGATGACTCCGACTGCATGCGTCAAGTTGTACCACAATCATCACGGCCACATGCATGGGGTGCTCCGCACTCGACACTGCCATGGCATACGTGTATGTGGGCCATTCAAGCACTTCACAATAACCCCTCCGATCGCGTGCATCAGGTTCTGATTAAATCGATTTCCTGCATGTGGGCCATGCAAGCACTAAATAATAATCCCTCCACTCGCATGCATGAGGTTCTGAACAAATAAATGCCATGTTATGCAGGTGGGCAGTGGAGGCACTCGGCCCTATGAGCTCTGAGCCCACGGATGCGGACTTGAAATCGGTGAGTCAGCTCTGGATAGAGGTTAAGGTTTAAGGGTTGAAGGGCACCCACCGGTGGATGCGGACTTGAAATCGGTGAGTCAGCTCTGGATGGGCACCCACCGGTGGACGCTTATGGGTGAGTAGTGCTGTGCTCACCTAGTCACCTGGCAGGGGGAGGTCACCTGTCAGGACTCATACACGCAGTACCTCAGACAACAGCATGAGTTATGTCACCATGCATCACGTGCGACAGAGCGCACCTCTTGAAGACAATGGCTGTCATGAGGACCATGGGTACCACCATGACGCGCACACACACAGGCATGCACGCAGGCACGCATGCAGCTTGGGTACGACCATGACGTGACATCCGGACCACAGCCAGCTTCCCCCGCGAGCCTGTGCCACCCCACCCACCCCTATTTCTGCCTGCACGTTTGCAACACTTTCATACAAGTGACATGCTACGCCAACTCACCAATTGCTGCACCCTCAGCCTGCAGTAGTACTCCTGCTGCTGTCATGACTGTCACAGAACCTCATGAATCGCCATAAAACGTCGTACATTGTTACGGAACTTCATAAATTGTCATACAACTTAATAAAAGGCATCTGTCGTAACAAAACGCAGCGTGGCAAGAAGACCAAGGCGCTTGAGCGCAAGTGCGCGGAGCTGGCGGCCCGCGCGCAACAGCGGCTGGCAGCCAGCGCTACGCTGCGCTCCTCCTCGGCAGCGTGGGCGGGCGCTTCCGCTCGCCGAGGGTCCTCGCCTTACGGGCGCAGCCCAGGCAGCGAGCGCCCCGGCTCCGCTCCCTCCAACAGCATTAAGGAGATCACATGGGGGGCGAGGGAGGCGCGCAAACAGAACGTGAGTCGCGTGTGTACCTGGGGGGTAAGGGTTTAACCCCAAACCCGAAGCAGAACGTGAGGCGCCTGTGCAACTAGGGGTGTAGGGTTTAATCCTCAGCCCTAAGCCCTAGGGTTTAACCTTAAACCCTCAACAGATGATGAGTCGCGTGCACCCAGGGGTGTCCACCCGAGAGGCGTGTCCATACAGGGGCGGCTCTGGGTAGCCATGTGGGCGGGGGGGGGCTGACATTTTTACAAAGAATGCCTTTCTTTCTCTAAAATTGAAAAACGCTGTTTGACTTGTTTAATAAATAGTTTGCCTTGGTATTAGGGCTACGGGTTTAGGGTTTACCAATGGATTTAAAAATATGTTGAGAGGTCTTTACGGTGCCGGTATTTTTTTTAACTACGGGGGGGGGGGGGGGGAATATGGGTCAAGGGGAAAGCATATAGGGGGCCTGAGAGATTGGCCTGAGAGGCATTCCGTAGCCACAACGTGTTTTTCGCATGGCTCTAAATCACACGATGGAAACATCGCTGCAAGTTTTTTTGCGTTATATACCGTATCAGTTCTCTGTGCCGCTGCCTTTTCGATTTTGAGTCACAAACAAATTTGGTGTGGCCACCACGGGGCACGGCACTGGGCAGGGAACATGATACAGGGCAAAGGGTGGCAGGGAACATGAGATAGGGTTTAGGGTTAAAACCCTGAAAGGGCGTGCAGGGAACATGAGATAGGATTAAGGGTTAAAACCCTCAAAGGGCGTGCAGGGAACATGATATAGGGTTAAGGGTTAAAACCCTCAAAGGGCGTGCAGGGAACATGAGATAGGGTTAAGGGTTAAAACCCTCAAAGGGCGTGCAGGGAACATGAGATAGGGTTAAGGGTTAAAACCCTGAAAGGGCGTGCAGGGGACACTGGGTATTGGCTAGGGAATGAAGGAGGTCGGGGACTAGGGTTAAGCTTCACCCTGTACCAGAAATCTTAGTTATGTTGGAGGTCAGGGTTTAGGATTGAGCTCCACCCTGAACCCTAAACCAGAAATATTAGTAATGTTGGAGGTCAGGGTTTAGGGTTAAGCTCCACCCTGAACCCTAAACCAGAAATCTTAGTAATGTTTGAGGTCAGGGTTTAGGGTTTAGCTTCACCCTGAACCCTAAACCGGAAATATTAGTTATGTTGGAGGTCAGGGTTTAGGGTTAAGCTTCACCCTGAACCCTAAACCAGAAATCTTAGTAATGTTGGAGGTCAGGGTTTAGGGTTAAGCTTCACCCTGAACCCTAAACCAGAAATCTTAGTAATGTTGGAGGTCAGGGTTTAGGGTTAAGCTTTACCTGCAACCTAAACCAGAAATATTAGAATGTTGGAGGTCATGGTTAAGCTTTACCTGCAACCCTCAACCCTAAATCCTAGGAATGTTGGAGGTCCGGGTTTAGCTTTACCTGAAACCCTAAACCCTAAAGCCCAGGAATGCTTGACGTCAGGGTCTGAGAGCAAGGGCAGGCACGTTAAACAGGCACGTTAAAGCAAGTCAGCCTGGCCACAACGAGAAGGACGCTTCCTAGCTAAACCCAGACCCTAAACCCTTAATCCTCAACCCATGGCCACGACAACAATGACACTTCCTAGCTGAACCCTAACTTCTATGAACCTCCTGTTGACGCTGCCTGGCCCATTCGAATCAAGCTGTATTGGATAGCGAATTGAAACGATGGTTTGTTGATCAAGAATGTGCACGTGCAAGCCTTGCGTGGTGAGTTGAGGGAGGACGAAGGCATAGGCGCAGACAACCCTTAACCCTAAACCTTAAACCCTAAACCCTGGAGCAAGGACCTCCGACCTCACGGGCCGGTGTCTCACGGGGGACGTGACATGAAGGTGGACAGGGTTCGAACAAAGTCTGAATGCTGTATGGTTGCGTGACGTTGTGGGTGTGAATCTGGTGTGACTGTCCACACCACTGCTGATTTGCCGCGCAGCTTTACCGGACAGCAAAGGAGGTTGGGCGTGCGGAGCGGGGCGCCTCCCAGCCCGGCAGCCCGCAGCAGCTGGGAGCAGGGGGCAGCCGGAGGCCGCCAGAGCTGGGGTCGCGGACAATGCTGAAAGCAGTGCTGGAAGGCCAGTCCCCGTTGCTTCAATCCCCGTTAGGCGGCGGCGGCGGCAGCGGCAGCGGCGGCCTGGTCAGGAAAGAGTCCATGCGTGCGTACAGCATGAGTGGCGATTCCGTCGGCGGAGGCCAGCCGCGGAGACCCTTAATGGCATCCGGCGGGAGCGCATCGTTCGGGCCCCGGCGCGGCACGTCGCCGGATGATCTAATCATTGGTGTTGGCGGCGGGGAGGGGTGGCAGCCGGCTGCGCCGCGCAGCGGCCGTATCAGCTTTGCCGGCGCCCCGATGGACAGCGAGGCTGCCTGGGGCGGCGGCGGTGGCAGCGGGGGGAGCAGGGCGGGCGCAAGGTTCGACTCGTCGCCGTCGATCAACGTGCGAGGGTCTTTGGCTAGCGGCGCTGTGTTGAGTTCGCGGACGGGAGCGGGGAGTGGCGGGAGTGGTGGCGGCTCGGCGGTGGTGAAGCTTCAGTATGAGGCGGAGGCATTGCGGCTACAGCTGGACGAGGCGCATGCCGCTGTGGAGGTGAGAGGAGAGTGGAGGAAAGAGATGGGAGAAGGTTTGGTTTATAGCCAAAGCGCATGCTGCTGTGGAAGTGAGAGGAGAGTGAAGGAGAGTGATGGAGAGAGGGTTTGGTTTAAGTTTTTGTTAAGGGACGAGGTGCATGCTGCTATTGAGGTTAAAAGAGAGTGGAGGAGAGCATTTTATTTTCGTACTTTTGGTTTTTATATTGGTTGATAGTGTGGTTGATGTTTTAGAGATGACTCACATGCTGTTGGTGAGCTATGGGGAGAGAGAAGGGCGTAGAGAAAAGAGGGGTGGTTTTGTTTTCAGTTTGGATGATAGTTCAGGGACGAGGCGCAACCCCGCTTGCTGTTGTGGAGATGAGAGGGGGGGGAAGAGAGGGAGAGAAAGGGAAGGGGGCGAGAGGGAGAGAGTGTTTAGTGCATTGTTAGGGTTGAGTCACATGCTGCTGTGAAGGGGAGAGGGCAGGAGGAGTTACGGGGAGAGTCTCCTTGTACCTCTGCCCCCCCTCTCTTTTGCGCTTCCTCCTTCGTTCTCTCCATACCTTCCTCCTTGCCTTTCTCTCTTTTGATAAAGAGAAAGGCAAGGAGGGAGGTCTGGAGGGAACGAAGGAGGAAGAGGGAAAGAGAGGGGGGGCAGAGGTACAATTTGGGTGGACGCGTATCCATCTCCTGCGGTGCGGGGGGAAAGAGGCAGGGCGGGGGGAAAGAGGCAGGGCGGGGGGAAAGAGGCAGGGCGGGGGGAAAGAGGCAGGGCGGGGGGAAAGAGGCAGGGCGGGGGGAAAGAGGCAGGGCGGGGGGAAAGAGGCAGGGCGGGGGAAAGAGGCAGGGCGGGGGGAAAGAGGCAGGTTTCTCGTCTGAGGGAGCTGGCTCAGACGCAAAAAGGGGAAGAGGGAGATTGCCTGATCGGAGAGCATATCGAGAGGGACAGAGCAGACCATCACCCGCAGGTTTCTAGTCTCAGGGCGTTGGCCGAGATGCAGCACGGGGAAGAGGGAGTGTGCCTGATTGGATAGCATATCGAGAGGGACAGAGCAGACCATCACCCGCAGGTTTCTAGTCTCAGGGCCTTGGCCGAGATGCAGCACGGGGAAGAGGGAGTGTGCCTGATCGGATAGCATATCAAGAGGGACAGAGCAGACCATAACCCGCAAGTGTTCTGACCCAAGGTTCTGCCTCAGTACAAAGAAAGTGGCCTCTCCACATTGCTATGCCTTGAAATCATGCCCCCCTGCCCTCTGCCCCTTGCCCTCTGCCCTCTGGCGGCCCACACGTCCTCCCATTCCCTTCGATCGCCCCTTCCTCCCCTCCCACCCCTTCTGCCCCCTCCTCTCCAGGTGCGGGACACCATGGACCTCCTGTCCCTCTCCTGCCTAACCTCCCCCTCTCCTATTGCTCAACTTACTCCCCGTCTCCTGTCCCCTCATGCCACAGTCACGCTCTGAGACCGAGGCACAGCTGCGGGACACAATCGACCTCCTGCGAGCTCGGCTGCATGGTCAGACGCAACGCGAGCTGGAGAACCAGCGTCGACTGCAGCTCCACACGCGTCTGGAGCCCATCTTTGACAAGCTGGCAGAATCATTCACGTTCCAGGTGGGATTGTGATGTAGGTGGGATGGGAGTGTGATGCAGGTGTGATGGGTGTGTGATGGTTGTTTCTTCTCTCAGTCTTTTTGTTTGCCCGACCTACCTGCGTTGGGTTGCATCACCTGTTTGCATTTTCTTCCCGGCTTTTCAGAGACACACCTTACCTTAATAATCCGTCACTCCTCCTCGGCTGGCGCCCCTCCGAACCCTGAAACCCTCTAACGCGTTCAACGTCTAACGCTGTCCCCTCACCCAGCTCACTTGTATTCTAGCTTACTTCCGCTTACCTGAGCTCTCAGCTTTTAATGCCCAGCCCCGGGTCCCTAAGGCAGCAGTCGTTTTCTCTTTACGGAAACGTCGGATCAACCCTATACCCTATACCCTCAACCCTATACCCTTGTAACCTCAACCTTATACCCTTTTACCCTAAACCCTACACCCTAAACCCTACACCCTCAACCCTCAACCCTCAACCCTTAATCGTATAATTGTGGGCCAATCGTACACTTGTGGTCCATCAGTAGGCTAGTGGTCTAATCGCTGAATCAAGAACGGTCTTTATAATGATCTTCCGGTTATTTCGGACGTTAAATAAACATGCCTAGAAATATATAGCGTCTTAAGAACCACCCTGGAGTGTAGCTGAAGTGTAGCTGAATCCACCCTGTTGTGTATGCAGAGTCCACAAGAGGTGATGGACAGGCTGGAGCTGCTGGAAGATGACAAACTTGGCACCTTCGACCAGCTACTGCAGGTATGTGTGTGAGGGAGACAGACAGACAGACAGGGAGGGAGGGAAGGACATGGACATGGACTAGGACAAGGGTAAGGGGGAAGGGTAAGGGGGGCAGGCTAATGATAATGCTATTACAAATGCTCCTACTTCTGCTTATACTTATGGTGATGCTTAAGCTTGAGGTAATGAGAATACGGATGTGATTGCTGATGCCCATGCCCATGCTCATACCCATGCTCGTGCTCATGTTGCTGCTGCCTCCCTTGAGCTCAGACCCAGGAGGAGGTGACGGGTCTGCAGGCCCAGGTCCAGGCAGCTAATGCGCGCGTGGAGGGGGTGAGGAGCCAGCTGGACTCAGAGCACATAAAGAGCACGGCCAAGCTGCAGCAACGCAATGAGGAGCTGCTGGATGAGCTGGGAAAGATGGAGGTGAGAGGAGAGAAGGGGGAAGGGCGGTGAGGGTCTAGGGCGGTGAGGGAATGGGGGGGGCTAGGGAGGGGCTAGAGGGGGGAAGGTAGGTGAGGGGCTAGAGATGGGCTAGGGGGGAGAGGGGGGCCTAGGGGGTTGAGGGGGCAGTGGGGGATGAGGGTCAAAGGACGGGGGGGGGGGCAGGGGGGCAGGGGGGCTAGATGTGTGAGGTGCTAGGGGGGGATGGGGGGTGGGGGGTGAAAGGGGCAGGAGGATGCATATTCCCGCCCCTGCCAGGCCTAGATATTGGGCCCAGCGTTGCTTGCTACTATGCACCATCGGCACCATCGGAACAACCAGCTCATACCGTCCCCACCTGCTCCCACTATGTGACCTGTCCTGCAAGTGGTGATAGTTGTAGGAGGTTGAAGATGAGGACGAGGATACATCTTTCCGCCCTTGCCTGCTCTACGTCTGAGGCCATGCGCTGCTCGCTCCCCATGCAGCATCAAGGGAAACTGCTCATCTTACTCCCATGACAAGCTCCCCCTTCCCCCCCCGGCCCCAAAGCTTGATCCTCCCTCCTGCTTCCAATGTGGACTCATTCTTGAGGTTCTTGTACTACTTGCTCCCCCGCAGCACCTGAACAGTCGGCTGGCCCTGCTGCTTGTATCTTGAGACATCTGCTCCTTTTCTGAGAAGTATGTTCTTTTTCTCATTCTTGAGGGTCTTGCACTGCTTGCTCCCCTGCAGCACCTCAACAATCGGCTGACTGAGAGGCAGCACATGCTGGTCAGCCTGCAGACTGCCATTCTTGACCTGTGGGGGCGCTGCCAGGTGTGTAGATGTGTGGAGGTGTGTGATGAAGTGTGAAATTGTGTACCAAAGGGTTTGAATGTGTGGAATCATTGAGGACTGATGGGGTGTGGGTGTTTGGAGTTTTGCAATGAGGGAATATTTTGATGTGTGGAAACTATTGGACGGAGGGGTGTGGATGTGTGGAAATGAGTACCAAAGGTGTGTACGTGCAGGACTGTGCACCAAGGGGTGTGGATGTGTGGATTATCTTGCACCAAGGGGTGTGGATGTGTGGAAATCAGCACCATGGGTGCATGCGGGCGGGATTGTGCATGAGGGTGTGGAATGTGGAAGTGTGGAATAGTGCAACGAGGGGTATTAATGTTAATGATGTTTGCATGTTACATATGCTTGTATGATGCTGATGTAATTATGTTGCTGATGTTTTTATGTCACCATGCGATAGGGTTTACTAGGGTTTACTAGGGTTTACTAGGGTCCGCACGTGCACCAAGAGTCGGGGCTTGCGGTCTGGGATTTTCAGTTCTCAGGCTTGTCAAGCTTTATTTGTCACGCTTTCATTTCGCTGGCTTGTCAGACTTTCGTTCGTCTGCGCAGTTGCTTCAAGGGTGCAGAAGCATAAGTTATGTGTCATCTGAGCCAAAACCTAAACCCTAAACCCTTAACCCTATGTTGTTCAGGCTGATCCGTAAACCCTGAACCCTCGTCCATGCATATGTCGTACAGGCTGATCTCTCAACCCTAAACCCTAAACCATACATCTGTCGTTCATGCTAATCTCTCAACCCTCAACCCTAAACCCTGTTTCTGGTCCCTGTACCCTTTATCCTAAACCATGTTTATGTTATGCAAGCTGATACCTAAACCCTAAACCCTAACATCTTCTTGTTCTGCAGGCTGATACCTGAACCCTAAACCCTAACATCTTCCTGTCCTGCAGGCTGATACCTGAACCCTAACCCTAAACCCTAACATCTTTCTGTTCTGCAGGCTGATACCTGAACCCTAAACCCTAAACCTTAACATCTTCCTGTTCTGCAGGCTGATACCTTAACCCTAAACCCTAACATCTTCCTGTTCTGCAGGCTGATCCCCACTTCACCGCAGCGAACAACGGAGAAGCACCTGCCAAGGCCCATGCCCGTCAAGACCTCGAGGCATCGGGCAGCATGGGCGGCGGCGCGGACGCGTCGGACGGCACCAACCTGATGAGAGACATGGAACCGCTGACCGTGCTGTCGCTGGTGCAGGAGTACGTCATTGCAAGGTGAGAATACTTTTTTTATTTTTAATGCTTGTGTTATCTTTGCTGGCCGCAATTTGTGAGGTGCGATCGTTGGTGCAGGAGGAAGTCCTCGTCATCGCTCGGTGAGAATATATGATTCCTATGGCTGGTCTTGTCAATGCTTTTATTTCTTCTATTTATTTATTCCTGACATTGTTGGCGTCAATTTTGGCGGTATTGGAACACGCAACCGCACGGTGAGCATACGTGATTCCTGTTTTGCTTTTATTATTGTTGGCGTCAATTCTGGCGTTGCAGGAGTACGTCATTGCACGGTGCGAAAACGTTTGTATTTCAATACTGGTCTTCTTGCTGGCTGCAATTTGTGAGGTGTGATCGTTGGGGCAGGAGTATGTCATCGTGAAGGGGGGGCATTTTGATTCTTTTTGCGTCAAATCAGCAAAGTGCTCTTGTAATTATTGGTTCAAGACTCTGGTACCCCCATCCAATGCCATTGTAGTTTTTGTTGTCGTTGTTGCTGTTCTCCTTGTTGTTGTTGTTGTCATGTCTGTCATGGTAGCCTTTACTGTTCTACTATTGTTGCTGTTGTTATTTCCGTGCTGTTGCTGGTGTTGCCGCTGGCATCCCCATTGACATTTGTGTTGCTGCCTAGGTGCCATCCTCATCATTGCTGCTGCCTTTAATTTCGTTGTGGCAGGTTTTGCTGCCATTCTATACTTCTTGCTATCGTTGCCGCCTCTGACATTGTTGTTCTTGCTGCTCTTCCTCTCCAGGAGCCCCCAGCTAGCTAAACCTTGAACCATCACCAGAAGCCCCCAGCTGTCTAACCCCTAAACCCTCTCCAGGAGCCCCCAGCTGGCTAAACCCAAAACCCTGAACCCTCTCCAGGAACCCTCAGCTGGCTAAACCTTAAACCCTGAACCCTCTCCAGGAGCCCCCAGCTGGCGAGTCGGCACTACTTAGATGCTCAACGGGTGGCCAACAGGGTCTGGTCACACCATTTCAGACACAAGGCGGGCATGCGTGGCAAGGTGGGGGCTGGGGTGTAGGGGCTAGGGTTTCTATTGCTGCTGCTGCTGCTGCTGCTGCTGCTGCTGATGCTGATGCTGATGCTGATGCTACTGCTACTGCTACTGCTGGTCGCTCCATTTCAGCCACAAGGCGGGCATGCGCGGTAATGTGAGGGTTAGGGGTTATGGTTTGTATTGCTGCTACTGCTACTTACTGCAACTGCTACTGCTACTGCTGCTACTGCTACTGCTACTGCTGGTTGCTCCATTTCAGACACAAGGCGGGCATGCACGGTAAGGTGGGGGTTTAGGGTTTGTATTGCTGCTACTGCTACTTACTGCTACTGCTACTATTACTGCTGCTACTGCTACTGCTGGTCGCTCCATTTCAGACACAAGGCAGGCATGCGCGGCAAGGTGGGGACTGGGATGTAGGGGCTAGGCTGCTCCTGCTGGTCATGCCATTTCAGTCACAAGGCAGGCATGATCCCTGAACCTCCAAACCCTTTTCTTAACTCTGAAACTCGACACCCTTTTTGTATGCCTTGAGCCTCCATACCTTTTTCCTGAACCCTTGCTCAGGTGATTGAGACGTTTGAGCAGCTGAGCGGCCTGGCGGACATCATGGCCAGCAAGGTCAAGCTGGTCACCAGCCAACTGGAGGACTCCAAGGTGAGCTACTTGTTGTGCCATGCGGCACACGCCATGCGCCATGCGGCACGTGTGATGGGACTAATGGGCCATGCGGCACAAGTAATGGGCCATGAAGCACGTGCCCTGCGCCATGGGCTAGATCTGGCAGACACATGGCCAGCAAGGTCAAGCTGGTCACCAGCCAACTGGAGGACTCCAAGGTGAGCTACTTGTTGTGCCATGCGGTACACGCCATGCGCCATGGGCCCATGGCCCATGCAACACGTGCCATGCGGCAAGCGCCATGCGTCCTGCGCCTAGATCTTCCCGGCCTCATGTCAAAATGATAAAGCTTGTTACCAGCCAGCTGGAGGAATCAAAGGTGAGCTGTTCAACCCTGACCCCCGGTCTAGTCTTGCCACCAGCCAGCTGGATGACTCCCAAGGCTAGCTGTCTGTTTTGGTTAAAGCAATTTGAAAGGCAAGGACTAGAGGCGGTTTATTTCTCAGTCGAAGGTGAACCAGTCAACTAGAGGACAGTCAGGACACCCAAGGTAGGGGTTAAGGGTTTCGCTTAACCCTAAACCCTAAACACTCAGGACACCCAAGGTAAGCTTCATGTTATGCCATGCGGCAAGTGCCATGCGCCCTGTAGAATGTGCCATGCGCCATATGGCACGCGCCATGCGGCATATGTCATGCGCCCTGCAGCATGTGCCATGCGCCATATGGCACGCGCCATGCGCCAAATGGCACGCGCCATGCCCCATGCGGCACGGGCTATGCGCTATGTGCTAGATCTGGCAGACATCATGACCAGCTGGGTCAAGCCTGTAACCTGTCAGCAGTAGGACTCTCGAGGTGAGCTACTTTGTGTGGTTGCCGCATCTGTCCACTGGCCTTTGGCGTAGGGGCCTGGCGGTGTGAACCGGGAGACGGGGGAAGCTGGTGAGTGAAGCCCTTGGAGCGGCTTCTGCTTGCGGTTGCAGCGTTGCAGCAGCGGTCCATCAGTTTTCTGCAAAAGTGTCGGGCAGTTGGAGCAGGGAGAACAACCTTAACCCTCAACCCTAACACCTAAACCCTCAACCCTACAAACTTGTTTAAAGAACCTTCTCAACCTCTTGTTCTCCCTTTACCTCCTCCAACCTCCTCCCATCCTCCTTCAACCTCATTAACCGCCTCCAACCACCTTCACCGCCTCCAACCTCCTTAACTTCCACCTCCTGCATAACCTCAACAGGATAACCAGCGCTACCTGAACACGTCACTCAAACGGGTGGAGGTGCAGAAGCGCCAGCTGGCCAACCAACTTGAACAAAGCAATCAGATGGTCCGAGAGATGTCGGGCGTGCCTCGCAAACAGGTGCGAAGTTTGCCAGTCGGAATGTAATTCGTTTGACTGAACAAATATCAGTGCTTTGTCTGCCAACATGACTAGTTTGACATGCTTGTATGCTAATGACGTTTGGCAGGCTAAATAAATTAGTTTGACAGGACAATTTGTGAGTATTTGTTGGGGAAACAACTGTGCGGTAAGACGCACTCCCGCCCCCTCGAAATTCAGGTTTCCGGGTAGTACACAGTTGCTGCACGACGTTTATATAATCATTGTATTGAAGGTGTGCGATAAGGAGGCGGTGATGGGGGTGGGGCGGTGACACGCAAACAGGTGCGTAGGGCATGAGCGCAAAGCGCTTGTGGTTCACCAGGCAGAAGTCTAGTTAAGGTTGTAGGGTTTAGTGCATCATTCCAAACTTGTGTCGTTCACCAGGCAAAGCCTAGTTTAGGGTTTAGGTTTTAGGGCATGATCCCAAAACCTGTGTGGTTCACCAGGCAAAGCCTAGTTTAGGGTTAAGGGCATGAGCGCAAAACGCTCGTGGTTCACCAGGCAAAGCCTAGCTTAGGGTTTAGGGTTAAGGGCATGATCCCAAAACCTGTGTGGTTCACCAGGCAAAACAATTGTGTTGCATTCCCTCGGAGCACCTAACCCGAAGAATCCTAAAGAAAACCATCCTAAAGCAGCTTGATCAGAGCAACCACTGACGGTCAGGCAGGTGTGGGAAAAGGGTGTTAGAAAAAATAGTGTTTCATATAGGAAAAAGTGGGGAGCCTGGCAAGGAAAGTTTGGACACGAAAGAATGTGCATGGGGGCTAGATCATAAAACAAATCTTGCGTTTTTTTCTTTCTGCTGCTAATTTCTGCCTGATTTGCACCTCCCCCCTCGCAGCGGCCCCAGAGCGCGGCACCAAAGGCGTCCTACACATCGTACGTCCCCGAGGCGATGGGCCGGCAACAGAAGCCGCAGCGGCCACAATCCGCCCGCCCGCTGACACAAGGCGACAGGAGCAGCTTCCAAGCAGCTTCCTCCTCGTCCCTCTCTAGCTCGCAGCGGCATCATTCGACGTTGGACGCCGACTCCTCGGTCCCTGGGGGAGCGGCGGCGGGGCCGCCGCCGCGCCCCGCGCGGCCGCAGTCCGCCGCCGCCGCGTCGGGTTGCGGCGGCGCTGCGGCAGGCCGGGGAGAAAACGACGTTGACGGGACCTGGTCGGGCGCGGGACCGCGCAAGCCGAGGCCGAGCTCGGGGAAGCCATCGGAGCGCCTCGAGGTTCACCACACAGTCGCACGGCGCCCAGCAGGGGAGCACTGGGGGAGTTACGCTGCGGCCACAGCGCCGCCGCCGCCGGCGGCTGTGGCCGGTGGGGCTCTGTACCATGCAACGATGGAGGCTGGCGCTGGGGTCAGGCCGGCGGGCGGTACAGCGCCCGCGGCCTCGAGATGGATACCGCCGCACAGAGCGGACATGGAGGCTAGCTTTCTCTCGCGGCTGGAGCGGGCGGCAGGAGCCGCCTCGTGATGAGTTGATGGACCTAGTTTAGGGTTGGGGTTGAGGGACCCGCAACACATAAATATCTCAACTAGCTTGAGCCGCCTCGTGGCGGGCTGGCGGGCTTCCGCGATGTGCCCTCAAAAGCAGAGCCTCATGGGATGGAGTTGGAAGTTCTGCACATGGTATGCTCAAATGCGTGCTTGGAACTTGAACGTCGAACTTTCCCTGTCATAGACTCTCTTGGTGTGTAGCCTCACTCTGTAAATTAAATTTCGTAATTTGTGAGACAGTGGGTCACAATTGTATCATTTGGTGTGACTTTGGTGCCGCAGTTTGACCCAATTTACGTTGGTGACTCGGGAGCCGCATGCATGTACGTGCTTGTTTTCAGTGCGCACTTCAGACACATGGCTGTGACGTTACGCATCTGGGCCCTGCTGGAAGGCTCGGCCTTTGAGGGCGCCCAACAGTGAAGTTGGGAGAAGAAAGGAAAGTTACAGCGGAAATTATTTCACAGCCCCGTGGAGCATCGCCTTTGATGCACGTGATAGGTGCCTGCAAATTATTCGGAGCACTAATTGATCTAGGATAGCGAGCGAAACAAAAGATACCGCTCCCCAAGCCAGAGCCAGGAGCCAGAGTCATATAACTGCAACCCTCAGGCATTCCGGTATACTTCCATGGCCAGCCTGTTCTCAGCCTATTTGGGTCTTGCGCTCGCTGATGCTCTGGGCAACAGTTGTCCCCCGAGACCCCCAGCCCCATCAATACTGCCGTCACGCTGCCTAATCGACGATGATGGTCCCAACATGCCCCTGCGCAATAAAGGAGGCATCAATTAGCAAGAAGTGTGGCTTTAACCCCCCGGAGTTGCTGTCATAAGATCAGTGCAGCCACCCACAAGTATTTATTTTTTAATAGGGCTAGGCAGAGCGAGAACTGGTCGGAAGCCGATGAAATGTTAAGTCCAGCAAAGCATTAGACTTGATTATATACGCCTGCAAACCACTCCTAGCACTGATGACGTGTAAAACCGGCGTATTAAGAAAAGGTTAACCACCTCAAACACTAAATAAACTTGGACATGCAAAGATGTGACAAGTATTTTCCCCCCTCGAAAAACTGCTTTCCTTTTTCAAACCGATTCCTATGCATCATCCACTTGTATCACACGAAAAACACAGGACATGCGGCTAACAAAGTAAAGTGCCCCTCGCCCAAGTCTTCATATCCTAACACACAATCAGTTGTGGCAAGCTCACACGGTGCCAGTGCCACGCACAAGCTGTATGCCTGGTTCATAATTTATTATGCCTAGTTCATGATTTATTAAGCCTAGTTCATACTTAATTATGCCTAGGTCATACTTGATTATGCCTAGTTCATACTTGATTATGCCTAGGTCATACTTGATTATGCCTAGGTCATACTTGATTATGCCCAGTTCATACTTGATTATGCCTAGTTCATAATTATGATACCTGTTTCATAATTATGATACCTGGTTAATAATTTATGATGCCTGGTTCATAATTTATGATGCCTGATTGGCAGGATCAGCTGTTGTTGAGGATGGGGTGCCCACAGAACGAAAAGGCGCGCTAAATGCTAAAATGCAAGCATTGTGAATGCGGAAGCAATATGAATGAAAGGCTGACGTTCCATACCGTGCTACCTTGCATTTCTGATATGGTTTAGGGTTTAGGAGAGTTCCCAACGAAAAGGCGAGTGAGAACGCCACAATGCGAGCATAACTAATTTGAATACCATATATGATTGGTTTGCGGACTTCCCTGATCGTTAACATTTCAAAACCATTTACCCCCCCCTCAGAAATTAAAACCCTAAACCCTAAACCCTCAGAAATTTCAAACCACTTAAAAGCCTTTTTCCGAAATCCTTTCAAAAAATCACGCTGGGAAAAACATGCTGGGAATGCCGATGGGAAAGGCCCCTGCTGACCTGATCATGGACCCCATGGACACCAGCTCTCGCCTCCCGCCGCCGGTCGCCGTGCCCGTCGGGTCAGTCTCCCCAGTGCCGCTCGTTCTGGCGCTCGGTCGCATGCTTGCCAAGGGGGTGCCCGAGGAGGGTGCCTCAAACGCGGTGTCCTGGGCCCGAAGGTAGTTCTGTATGTAGTCGATCTGCCGCGAGATCTGTAAATAAATAGATACGCAAGAGAGTGTGTGGATTAAGGACGTGAAATCTGTGAACACGGGCAGGCATGGGCACATAACAATTTGCAACAACGCAAATTGTAGACATGGGCATTTCGGCTTGCATGGGCGCATGGCAATTTGCAGCAGCACGATCTCTTGAGGCGAGCATGTTCGCATGGCAATGTGCAGCAAGAAAATCTGTGGACACAAGCATGCATGGGCACATGGCAATTTGCAGCAAGAAAATCTGTAGACACAGGCAAGCATGGGCGCATGGCAATTTGCTGCAGCGAAATATGTGAACATGGGCATGCATGGGCGCATGGCAATTTGCAGCAGCGAAACATGTGAACATGGGCATGCATGGGCGCATGGCAATTTGCAGCAGCGAAACATGTGAACATGGGCATGCATGGGCGCATGGCAATTTGCAGCAGCGAGATCTGTAGACACAGGTGAGCAAGGGCGTGCATAACAACCATTGTGGTTTTGAGACGGTACCCAGTGCTCTACATCAGGACCATGGAAACAATTTCTTTCGATTTCAAACGCGGTGAAACAGAACATGAAAATCCCGAGTGTCTGTGTATGCGTGCGAGGGCGTATATTGCGACTCAGCCATCTCGAAAACAGCAAGCTGCTGATGAAAAGCTGTCAAAAAACCCTATTTCATTGACGGCGATGACCATCTCCCTTCAAAAACAGGACACACATGCAATTCAATCTCAAGAAGGATATACCTCTCAAGAGGCACTTTCAGGGTTCAGGGTTTAGGGTTAATGGTTTAGGTTTGAGGGTGTCATTTGCACATCAGGACTATCCGCATTCTCGGTGGAACAAAGCACCGCCTATTGCAGTCGCACAGATGAGACCTCCTAGCCTCGCACCCTGAGTAGGATCTCGTCCCTCGTGGCATTGCTCGCATGGTTCCGTTTTTCGAGCTCCTTGAGCGCCATGAGGATGGCTTCATCATTACCACGTGCCTTGTCTTGGGTTTGGATAAGGGCCTCGTTGGTGACCCACCTAGGGGATGAGGGTTAAGGGTTTCGGGTTAGGGTTTCGGGTCCCTGAACCCTAAATCCTTGGGGCTGGATGAGTGCCTTGTAGGTGGGCCACATGGGGAGAGTGAGGGTGAAGGGTCTATGGTTTAGGCTCCCTCAACCCTAAATCATTGGGTTTGAATGAGGGCCTCATTGGTGGCCCACCTGGGGGGAGTGAGGGTTAAGGGTTGAGGGGGTAGGGTCCCTAAACCCTAAACCCTTGGGTCTGGATGAAGGGTTCATCGGTGGCCCACCTGGGGACAATGTGTGTTTAGGGTTTAGGGCCCATTAACCCTAAATCCTTGGGTCTGGATTAGGGCCTCGTTGGTGGCCTACCTGTGGAGAATGTGGGTTTATGGTTTATGGTCCCAACCCTACATCATTGGGTCTGGATGAGGGCTTCATTGGTGGCCCAACTGGGGTGAGTGAGGGTTAAGGGTTGAGGGGGTAGGGTCCCTTAACCCTAAACAACTGGGTCTGGATGAGGGCTTCATTGGTGGCCCACCTTGGAAGAATGTGGGGTTAGGGTTAAGGGTTAAGGGTTTATGGTTTTGGTTTTACAGTTTAGGGTTAAGGGCCCCTTGACCCTAATCCTTGGGTCTGGATGAGGGCTTCATTGCTGGCCCACCTGGGCAGAAAATCTGGAAGGGTAGAGGGAGGGAATTCCAGGAGGATCAATAGTGTGTGTGTATGAGAGAACATGCAGACGTGTGTGCACTCACTTGGTTTTCAGCTGGTTCATGATGTCGATGTACATGGCGTCCAGGTGCTCCCGGAGCTGGACCTGAATGTTCTTCACCATTTCCCCATCCACACCACCACCTGCCCCCTGAGAGGAGCAAGGGTCATGGGGTCAGAGTAGGGGCACAGACTTGTAAAACAAATGGACCTTCTAGAAGACAGCTTCATTTGTTTCAGAACCCACGCTCAACTGCCTTGGACCTAGCTGTCCTTGACCATTTCCCCATCCACGCCGCCACCTGACCCCTGAGAGCCATGGAGTCAGAGTAGGTGCACAAACTTGAAAAACAAGTGGATCTTCTGTCAGCGTGCACAAAGCCCGGTCCAAGGTAGTTGAGCGTGGGTTCTGCAAGATAGGGTAGGATGGTCTAAGTAGGCGAGGAGGGCAAATGGAAACAGGCAAGAAGGGTAAAAGGGGAGGAGGGCAGAATGTACCCTGCTGGCAGGGTTTAAATGGAGAGCTGAGTGGCCACCCTTACCCCTAACACCAAGATGTACCCCACTGGCAGGGTTGCAAAGGAGACCAGAACAAAAAACAACTGCATTTGTAAAGCAAAAACTTTCATCAGCCAGGCAGCTATATAATATAAGGTTATATCCCGTAAATGGAGCTTCAAACATCTAACATCTGATGCTTAGAGCCATATAAGACAACCACCGGCCCGCGCTGGCACGACCCGGCGAGCGCCGTATATGGTTATATCATATAGCTGCAGTATACCCTAGATGAAAGATAGAGAGGTCATCTATCACCAATTAACCATGGTAGCATGATACGGCTCGATACGGCACAGGTTCAGCCGGATTGTACTACCATGCAGTATACCCTAGATGAAAGATAGAGAGGTCATATATATTAACTACAGTTAACTACAAACCCCGGATCAAACACTAGTGTCCCTTGGATGAGAGGATAGACAGGTCATTCCTTAAAGAGTGTACATGTTATCCCTTCAATTGTGTACAAATCACCCTTTGTGCACCTTGGATGAAAGAGTAAACAGGTCATCTAGCAACAATTAACCACATGGCATGCCCTGGATAAAACCCTAGTGTCATTTGGGTGAAAGAGTAAACAGTTCATACCTTGCAGATATAAAGAGTGTACAAGTTATCCCTTTACATACCTTGGATGAAAGACTAGCCAGGTCTTCTATCACAGCATTTACTGCTTTCCGCTGGTCCTCGATGTCATCGGTCTGGGATGCAATATCAAGGGGCGGATCCGGGTGAAACAATTGCAACGTCAATAGGAAGTCCGGGTAGCAAATTCAACATGAAAGGCCAAGCCTGGGTAGTAAATAGGTCAAAATATACACGCCCCAGCAGACAGCACCCATCAACTCCAGCCAGAAGCCTGGTCCAGGTGTGATCCAGGTGTGATCCTGATGTGATCCAGGTGTGATCCAGGTGTGATCCAAGTGTGATCCAGGTGTGATCCAGGTGTGTTCCAGGTGTGTTCCAGGTGTGATCCAAGTGTGATACAGGTGTGATACAGGTGTGATACAGGTGTGCTATCAGGTGTGATCCAAGTGTGATCCAGGTGTGATACAGGTGTGATCCCGGTGTAACCCAGGTGTAATCCAGGTGCGAAGTCAGGTGGTGTTCCAGCAGCACCTGCCAGCACCCAGCACCCCCTTATCATCAGCCATCAGCCAGCAACATGAGCCATCATGACCCAACAACGGCCTGATCCAGGACATCAGCATCTGCCAGGATCTCCTGCCCCAGCAACAGCCAGCATCGCCTGTCAGCATCAGCCAGCATCACCTGCCAGCACCCCTAAGGATCTGCCAGCACCACCAGCCTTCAGCCCTCAGTATTAGTCCGCACTGTCCAGCAGAACCTACCAGCAACCAGCACCCCCCCCCCCCCTATGATCAGCCAGGGGCACCTCTCTGCAACCAGCAACACCCACCAGCAATACCCACCAGCAACACCCACCAGCAACACCCACCATCTGCACATACCAGCAGCCAACACACCCCTAGGAGCAGCCAGCAGCTATCGCTTCATCAGCCAGCACCCTCATCAACCCCCACCAGCAACCTGATCAGGGACATCATGCAGCACACCCCTAGGATCAGCCAGGACCCTCATCATCCCCCACCAGGATCAGCCAGCACCCCTCATCATCCCCCACTAGGATCAGCCAGCACCCCTCATCATCCCCCACCAGGATCAGCCAGCACCCTCATCATCCCCCACCAGGATCAGCCAGCACCCCTCATCATCCCCCACCAGGATCAGCCAGCACCCCTCATCATCCCCCACTAGGATCAGCCAGCACCCTGCCAGCAACCTGCTGCACACACCAACAACCGTCAACACCCACCAGCTGCACCTATCATCAGCCTGCACACCCCTAGGATCAGCCAGCACTTCATCAGCCAGCACTTCATCAGCCAGCACCCATCATCATCCACCACCAGGATCAGCCAGCGGCCCTTATCACCCACCAGCAACCTGATCCAGGATATCAGGTGGTTTTCCAGCTCCTTAACCTCTACCCAGTACACACACCCCAGGATCAGACAGCACCCCTCATCACCCACCAGCTGCACCCACCAGCAGCCAGCAACCCCCCTAGGATCAGCCAGCACCCTCACCACCACCCACCAACTGCACATACCAGCAGCCAGAAGCCAGCACCCCCCCCCCCCCCCCCTAGGATCAGCCAGGCAGCACTGGCCAGCAACCATCAACACCCAGCAGCTGCACATACCAGCAGCTATCACCTCATCACCCACCAGCAAGCTGATTCGGGATATCAAGTGGTTTTCCAGCTCCTTGACCTCCACCCAGGGTGCGTATGAGCTCAGGTGTGCCCCCTGTCCCGACTCGAGGGCGTCCATACGCCCTTGCATGTGCTCAAAATCGCCCTTAAGTCCAGAGAAAGGCCAGAGGGGGTGGCAGGGCAGCCCCGGTTTCAGAGTTTAGAGTTCAGGGTTTAGGGTTTAGGGTTTCAATGATTCCAGATTTTGTAGAAAGCTGTATTGAATGGGTACAGAGGAGTGTGCAGGAAACAGAGTATGAAAGGATACCACGGCAGGGTCCGCAAGGTCGCTCTGGGTTAAGGGCAAAGCGCTAATCGGGTTTCACACATTGAAGAAATTGAATCGATTGGCAAACGGGAGTGTGTGGTCAACAGTGTGTCAGAGTCCGCAGGGTAGCATCCGGGTTAAGGGCGAAGGGCTAATCGGGTTCCACACTTTGAAGAAATTGTATCGATTGGCAAACAGGAGAATGCGGTCAACAGAGTGCCAGAGTATGAAAGGATCCCAGGATTGCCAGGGCGGGGTTGGGGGGACAGAGTCACATCAGCCAGGGTTGGGGGGACAGAGTCACATAAGCCAGGATTGCCAGGGCGGGGTTGGGGGGACAGAGTCACATCAGCCAGGGTTGGGGGGACAGAGTCACATCAGCCAGGGTTGGGGGGACAGAGTCACATCAGCCAGGATTGCCAGGGCGGGGTTGGGGGGACAGAGTCACATCAGCCAGGGTTGGGGGGACAGAGTCACATCAGCCAGGGTTGGGGGGACAGAGTCACATCAGCCAGGGTTGGGGGGACAGAGTCACATCAGCCAGGGTTGGGGGGACAGAGTCACATCAGCCAGGATTGCCAGGGCGGGGTTGGGGGGACAGAGTCATATAAGCCAGGATTGCCAGGGCGGGGTTGGGGGGACAGAGTCACATCAGCCAGGGTTGGGGGGACAGAGTCACACAAGCCAGGATTGCCAGGACGGGGTTGGGGGGACAGAGTCACATCAGCCAGGGTTGGGGGGACAGAGTCACATACCCCACACTGGGTGCGTGCAGGCAAGGTAGCAGCATACGGCAGAGGTTAAGCCAGATTATGCTACCAAGGTAGCACGATACGGCACAGGTTAAGCCAGATTATGCTACCAAGGTAGCACGATACGGCACAGGTTAAGCCAGATTATGCTACCAAGGTAGCACGATACGGCACAGGTTAGGCCAGATTATACAAGGAAGGTAGCAGCATACGGCGCAACACGGGACAGGTTTATCTGGATTGTGCCATCAAGGTAGCAGCATACGGTTAATACGGCACAGGTTTAGCTGGGTGCTTGCAGGCAAGGTAGCAGCATACGGCGCAACACGGCACACGTTTAGCGGGATTGTGCTACCAAGTAGGGCAGTGCACCTCCTGCGGTCCCATGCATCAAATATCCCATGCTGCCATGCATGAAATGTCCCATGCATTAAATGCAATGGCCCGTTGGACTGTGAAACTTGACAGTGTACCTCCTCCTGTCCCATGTGCTCCTCATGACCTGGAATGAAGGATTACAGCTGACGAGAGGGTTTGATTTCCAGCCTCTCCACCCCGTTGCCTGGTCTCATGCTGCATGCCTGCAACTAAACCCTACATCCCACACCCTTAACTAGGTCGGACTCGTGCTTCATGCCGCCTACTAAACCCTAACCCTAAACCCGGCACCCCAAACTCTGCTCAATGTGCATGATGACAGTGTTGTATCCTTTGGAATTAGAGTGCAGGTTTAAACCCTACACCGTTCACCCTTCACACTAAAGTCTAAACCCTGAAACCTCCATCCTAAACTCACGTAAATGTGCATGATGGCAGTGTTGTAGTCTTTCTGGAAGCCTAGTTTGGGGTTTAACTCTGAACCCTAAACCCTAAGCCCATAGCCCCTAACTCACCTTGATGTACATGATGGCAGTGTTGCAGTCCTTCTGGAGGTTGACAACATCACCTTCCAGAGACTGCGCAACACCAGCGACAGGGCTTGGTGTGAGCGTACTTACCGGCGACATCTGGCAAAACCTGTGCTATTTTGTTTGTCATGTTAACTGCGCTGGTGGCACAATCCTGTGCCGTATTGTGCTATGTTGGTAGTTAAATCCAGCTGAACATGTGCCGTACCGTGCTATGTTGGCAGCACAATCGGGCACAGGTCCTCAGTGCACCAACGCATATGGAAGGCAGGACAGTTGCATGACAGTTGCAGCGCAGGGCAGGGCAGGGCAGGGCAGGGCAGTTGCATGGCATGGCAGGGCAGCACAGTTGCATGTCAGGGCAGGGCAGTTGCCCTGATCCCACAGTAAATAATAAATGCGCCCTACCTGATCCCACAGTAAATGAATACATAAATATATAGATAGATACAAGTGTGTAGATTAAGGAAGCCGCCCACAGTACCTGTATCAGCACCAACAGCCTTGCCTCCTCAGCAGTTGGGCCCTGAGACATGCCGGAGTTGGACAGGGAGCCACAGGAACGCACCGCATCCTCCAGCTCCTGCATGGCATGCCACATCCATTTTTGAAACATGCACGGCACAAGTTGCATGGTGCATCACAGCAGTTGATGAAACATGCATGGCACTACAAACCCATGTGCGACCCAGCATGCAGGGCACAACGTGCAAATACATGACACTGCATGCATGGCACAACACACCGATGCATGGTACGACACACCCATGTATGATATAACACACCCATGTATGATATAACATACCCATGCATGGTACGACATACCAAGATACGACACGCCCATGCATGGTACGACACACCCATGTATGGCAGAACACACCCATGTATGGTATAACATACCCATGCATGGTACGACATACCAAGATACGACACGCCCATGCATGGTACGACACACCCATGTATGATATGACACACCCATGTATGGCAGAACACACCCATGCATGGTACGACATACCAAGATACGACACGCCCATGCATGGTACGACACACCCATGTATGGCAGAACACACCCATGTATGGTATAACACACCCATGCATGGTACGACATACCAAGATACGACACGCCCATGCATGGTACGACACACCCATGTATGGCAGAACACACCAATGTATGGTATAACATACCCATGCATGGTACGACATACCAAGATACGACACGCCCATGCATGGTACGACACACCCATGTATGATATAACACACCCATGTCTGATATAACATACCCATGCATGGTACGACATACCAAGATACGACACGCCCATGCATGGTATGACACACCCATGTATGGCAGAACACACCCATTGGTGAAAAACAGGAAACGAAAGTGACTCAAGGGTCAGGGTTTCAGATTGATAGCTTGGGATAATTTGTACAACGCGCTACACCGGCTTACCACCCCTGCATTCACACTTTCACACTTTCATACTTTTACGATAGCAGCAATGGCTCATCAGGAATACACCAGTTGAAACGCCGCACCTTCTGTGCCTTGTCGACGCCACCCAGACGGCGCAGGATGTCATCGAGTGCGGCGTCAGGTACCCCGTTGCTTCCGCCCTGTTGAGGCACAAACAGCATGCCGAGATATCGGATCCTCTAGACACGCAACAAATAATTACACTGAAGAAAATGAAAATAATTTGCCACACACAAATACATAGGCAGTGCGTGAATAACATGCACAAGGATAGGGCGCAGACTTATTTAGTAATTTATTTGTCCAAGAGACTCTGCCCATTGTTTTGTTTGTTTGCCACGAGGCCACCACTGACAGGCCGCCCCACAGCCTACCAATCAGGCCCATGTCGGCCGCCCCATTATTACTTTATTAGCACTGGACAAGTTGGGATTAAACCTGCACCGGCCTCTGTCCCGCGGCCCATGCAAGCAGCGTGGGGGTTCAATTCTGGCCCGGCTGGAGGCTGAAAGACAGCTGACACACAGCCGAGTCGCAAAGACAAAACACCAACCCCCTGCCCTAAGAGAAACGATGGAAGACTGATAGATCCGGCCTTGCATGGTTGCTCTGGCTAGGCAACAAATTGCAGCAAAGTACGGCAAGACACAAAACAGCTCGAAACGGCACGATACAGCACAATTATCCACATAGTGCTGCCATGGCTTCATGCTCACTTTCTGAGTCAGCTCGATTTTCAGGAGCTGGACCTGTTTCTCCAACGCCTCGTCACGGTTGGATGTGATCCTCAGCTCGAAGGCCTGCCCATAATAAAACAGGACAATTTTCAGAGTATGCGTGTGTAAATGTAAAATGACAGGAGCTGGGCCTGTCGCTGAAGCGCCTCATCACGTTTGCCGAGATCCTCAGCTCGAATGCCTGCCCGTAATAAAACAGAACCACCGTCAGAATAAGTGTGAGGATGTGAACTTGACTAGCTTCTGGCTAGGGTTGGGTTACAAGTAAAAGGTTCATGGTTTAGGATTGGGTTTGGGATTAAGGGTTCACACCTCTGCCTTGCCACCCACCTTGCTGGAGGCCTAGTTTAGGGTTAAAGGTCCAGGGTTAGAAAGCCACGAGCATGCGCGTTGAGCAAGCACATCATGACAGCACTGGTTTTCAAAATTCAAATCTAAAAAAACAACCAACATTCAAACTCCCATCCGTAAAAATAGGGCTCCGGCTCTCAGCTTTGCACTTTAGAGAATCAGCGTACCGTGGCGGATCCCGCTTTGCGTTTTAGAGAATCATCGGGATTACTCCGCTTCTTCTCTGCTGCAACTCTCTAAAGCGTGGAGGCGGGTCTCAGGGTACCTAGCAATCCCGATGATTCTCTAAAGCGTGTAACCGTCCTGGGACCCAAATTTAATTATTGGTGGAGGGCCGAGGCGGGCCTCCCCGCTTTTTTTATAATATTTAGTATATAATACTAAATATTTATAACAAAATCGGCCATTAAATTTAAAACTTATAAGTATAGAGTTTATTAATTAAATAAAAAGCGACCTATAAACCCCCCCCCCCACAATTTTTCTTGGAACATCTTGCATCCTAATTTTGACGCGTTGCGGCGGATATCGCTTCTGCGTCTTTAACACGTCTTTAGAGAATAATCGGGATTCTCTCTTAAGGTTAAGGGTCGATGGTTTGGGCTCCAGGGCTCAAACATCTTCCTTACCACCCACCTTGCCGGCGGCCTCCAGATCAGCCAACCTGTCTTTCAACTGCCCCTCTGCTACTGCGGCGGCTGCGGCAGCGGAGCCCATCTTCTGTTCAACGAGGTCTTGCCTGTGTGGGTTGTGGGTTCAGGGTTGAGTCTGGAGGTAAGAGTCTAGGTTGAAGGTATAGGGTCTAGGGTTATAGGTATAGGGTTATAGGTCAAGGGTTTAATGTCTAGGGTTTAAGGTCCAGGGATTTAAAATCTATAGGTAAGGGTCTAGGTTAAGGTCTAGGGTCTAGGGTTATAGGTATAGGGTTTAATGTCTAGGGTTAATGTCTAGGGTTTCATGTACAGGGTTTAATTTCTGGGGTTTAATGCCTAGGGTTTAATGTCTAGGGTTAAATGTCTAGGGTTCAAAGTCTAGAGTTTTATGTCTAGGTTTTAAGGCCTAGGTTTTAAGGCCTAGGGTTTGATGTATAGGCTTTAAGACCTAGGGTTAAAGATCTAGGGGGGGCAAGAATATAGGCTAAAGCAGTAACAGCAGGTCATCTGTGCTAAGGCTGTGAGTAACATCTGGTATGGCCTCAAGAGGTCCTGAACATGAGTCGCTCGAGCTTTTAGCCCCTTATTTATATGGAGACATCCCATGCCAAGCTGATGCTTCAACCCGAACTGTTTTGTTCTCAAATTGTCGTTGGCATACAAAATCCACGAAATGGTCGTGCACAAATTGAAAGTTCTGCACCCTTCACAATTGCTTATGAGCCCCACAGGGTTTTTTCGTTGCTCATGAAGCGCCGCAGGGAAAATTTCAATCGTTTCCTTGCACACCTACAGCTGGATTCCCCACATTACGTCCGATATTGAACGAGTAACCGCCCAGCGTAGTAACCGCCCAGCGTAGTAACCGCCCAGCGTAGTAACCGCCCAGCGTAATAATCTCTGCACCCAGATGTTGCCATTGTTTTCTCAATTCGTGCGTCTGTCTGACAAGTTGATTTAGCAGGAAACCACTCAAAATCTACAATCAAATATAAATTTACAATCAAACATAAATCTACAGTCTAACAGAAATCGCCTCTGGGGAGTTTCACTTTTTTGTTTCTAGGAGTTCCCTTCTACTCACCTCATGACCATCTAACTCTAAACACAATCCCCTAATCACCTCATGACCAGTTAAATGAACTCAAAATATGAACAATAAACACATTCCTGATGACCAGCTAAAATTATACCTTTCACACAAAACTCTGAACACTCACCTCATTAACAGCTGAATTTCCTTTTAACCCCAAACCCTAATTCTCACCTCATGACCAGCTATATCTACCTTAAACCAAAAAACCCTAAACCCTCACCTCATTAACAGCTAAATCTACCCAGAACCCAAAACCCTCACCTCATGACCAGCTGAACCAGCGTGGCGCCCAAGGAGGCTGTGTTGGAGCCCTGCTGGTGCTCCGGGGATGACCAGGTAAATCTCCCCTTCACACTTACCCTTAAACCCTCACCTTATGACCAGCTGAACCAGCGTGGCGCCCAAGGAGGCTGTGTTGGAGCCCTGCTGGTGCTCCGGGGATGACCAGGTAAATCTCCCCTTCACACTTACCCTTAAACCCTCACCTCATGACCAGCTGAACCAGCGTGGCGCCCAAGGAGGCTGTGTTGGAGCCCTGCTGGTGCTCCGGGGATGACCAGGTAAATCTCCCCTTCACACTTACCCTTAAACCCTCACCTTATGACCAGCTGAACCAGCGTGGCGCCCAAGGAGGCTGTGTTGGAGCCCTGCTGGTGCTCCGGGGATGACCAGGTAAATCTCCCCTTCACACTTACCCTTAAACCCTCACCTTATGACCAGCTGAACCAGCGTGGCGCCCAAGGAGGCTGTGTTGGAGCCCTGCTGGTGCTCCGGGGATGACCAGGTAAATCTCCCCTTCACACTTACCCTTAAACCCTCACCTTATGACCAGCTGAACCAGCGTGGCGCCCAAGGAGGCTGTGTTGGAGCCCTGCTGGTGCTCCGGGGATGACCAGGTAAATCTCCCCTTCACACTTACCCTTAAACCCTCACCTCATGACCAGCTGAACCAGTGTGGCGCCCAAGGAGGCTGTGTTGGAGCCCTGCTGGTGCTCCGGGGAGTCTACCTTGCCAGAACCGGAAGCTGAGCCCCTCGGCAGCGACGAGGAGCCGCCGAGGTTAGAAACGCTTGTTTGATCGCCGCCTGTACCCTGCTTCAAGCCACCGCAATCCGCCTGAGCAAGATCGTTGGCAAGCAGTCATGGGGGGTGCGTAGCAGGGCAAGAATTCATTGAGCAGCACTTCAGCACTTGAGCACTTAAGCATTTGAGCATTTTTCAGCACTTGATTTAGCACTCAATGGGCACTTTATTTAGCAGCAATTCATTCAGCAGGAACTGACTTGACGGTTTCCGGTAATTGGCAATTGATTTACAATTGATTAAACATTTTATTTCCCCTTTTTAAGCCATTCAGAGGTCTGTGGACATTCGCGAGCAGACGTGGGCTCACAGGAGCTCCCATTTGTACCGCATCTGAGCCTGGGGAAGCATGTGGCAGTCTGAAACATCCACCGCAAGGTGCAGACAGAACTAAGTGATCAAACTCCAGGTATGGTAGCTCACCTAGTGCTACAGCCGAACGGGGGGCTTCCTTAATCCACCTATCAGGGCGTATCGTTTGTTTATTAATTAATTTATTTATCTAAAATCTTCCAGCTACTCAGCTCCATATACAGCCCCAATGCATTCCTCTGAACCTTGAGCATGTTTGATGGTAACAGTGCGGATGTGGCTACTGCCCCAAGCTGCGTTGTTTCCTTAACCTCCACGCCCTAATAGGGCTTAGCTTTCTTTCTTACAATCTTGAGCATGTAGGCAGGTTGGGGACTGGGGACCTCCGCTGAATCCTGGAGCATGGCAAGGGGCCTGTCACTTAGGGGGTTGGACGAGTCCCCCGATAACCGCAGTCCGCCGTTGGGATGGGGACTTTCCCTGCGAAAAGCTGTACTGTCGTCCAGGACTAAAAAGCTTTTTAAAACAGAAGAAAACTTCGTTTTTTTATGTCGAACTTTCGGCGGGGAAGGCTCCGTCCCGGGCGAAAACCCTTGTTTGGGGGGATTCGGCCGCCCCCCTAAGTGACAAGACCCTTGTCCTGGCAGCAGCTTGTCCCGCTCCCATGCAGCGGCATGCCCCACCCACCATGCAGCGGCATGTCCCACCCACCATGCTGTGGCAGGCCCCACCCCCATGCAGCGACATGCCCCACCCCCATGGAGCGGCAAGCCCCATCCACCATGCAGCAGCATGCCCCACACCCATGCAGTGACATGCCCCATCCACCATGCAGTGGCATGCCCCACCCCCATGGAGCGGCAAGCCCCATCCACCATGCAGCTGCATGCCCCATCCACCATGCAGCGGTATGCCCCACCCACCATGCAGCGGCATGCCCCACCCACCATTCAGTGGCATGCCCCACCCACCATGCAGTGGTATGCCCCACCCACCATGCAGCAGCATGCCCCACCCACCATGCAGGGGCATGCCCCACCCCCATGCAGCGACAAGCCCCACACCCATAGAGCGGCAAGCCCAATCCACCATGTAGCGGCATGCCCCACCCACCATGCAGCAGCAAGCCCCACCCACCATGCAGGGGCATGCCCCACCCCCATGCAGCGACAAGCCCCACACCCATAGAGCGGCAAGCCCAATCCACCATGTAGCCGCATGCCCCACCCACCATGCAGCAGCAAGCCCCACACCCATGCAGCGGCATGCCCCAACCCTATGGAGCAGAAGGCCCATCCACCATGCAGCGGCATGCCCCACCCACCATGCAGCGGCATGCCCCACCCACCATGCAGCGGCATGCCTCACCCACCATGCAGGGGCATGCCCCAAACCTCATCGCTTACCTTGAGCAGGAGTATCAGCGCCTCCAGCCTGAGGATCCTGGCGTCATGATCTGTCGGGTCAAGCTCATCATCCCAGCCCGTCTGCTGATGAACGCAATAGGTGTAAAATATGAGGAATGGGTGTGAACTCTATGAGGAATGGGTGTGAACTATATGAGGAATGGGTGTGAACTCTATGAGGAATGGGTGTAAACTCTATGAGGAATGGGTGTGAACTCTATGAGGAATGGGTGTGAACTATATGAGGAATGGGTGTGAACTATATGAGGAATGGGTGTGAACTATATGAGGAATGGGTGTGAACTATATGAGGAATGGGTGTGAACTATATGAGGAATGGGTGTGAACTATATGAGGAGTGGGTGTGAACTATATGAGGAATGGGTGTGAACCATATGAGGAATGGGTGTGAACTATATGAGGAATGGGTGTGAACTATATGAGGAATTTTGCGCAGATGCAGCCTCGGGCAATGGCGCACTGTGACGGTTTTTGTGATTTTTTTACTCTCCATCAGAGTATCACATTTGGTGCATGGGACAGGTGCCTGTAAACCGGTGCGACCACGAAATGAACTAGGGCAGCGAGCGAAAAGCCGGTGACCCCCCTGCCTGGGCAAGCAACCAACACACAACCAAAAAAAGAGTGGCTTGGGAATGAACCCCCTAGTGAGGAAGATAAGCCCTAATCATAAAACATGACGTGGGTGTAAAACAGTACACTGTTTTCTCTACTTGAATGGTTGGTGGTGAAAACGTACCGGTAGTGGCTAGTGGTGAAAATATACTGGTTGATGGTGAAAATATTTTGGATATATAAGGTGATACAGTATGGCATGCGCACATTGGATGACGATGCCTTGTCCTCGGGGAAAAGACCATGAAGACGTAGACCTTTGGACTCCTTCGTCGCGGCCGCGGATGCACCTCCATTATGTCCCGAGCTACAAACGAGATGGAAAAAGAGGCACAGGCCAAGGGGGATTTAAGGCGGGTGCGGGGGATACTGGTTTGATGATAAACACCTCATGTTTAAATGTGTCCCGCGCTCCCAACATGGTCAAATTGTAAATTATGAGGGAAGGCATATGTGCAGTGTATTTTTATTATTTTTACTATTTGTAGTTGTAATTAGGAGAAAAACATCAGAGGCCACATCATAAACAGATTGCACCCAGCACCCCTGAAGGAGAGCTAATAGAAGAAAAAAACAGGGGGAAAAACTTATGCACACCCACTCGCTTCCACACCTTTGCCACAGAAGCAGATGGCACTGATCCCCCCCTGCTGACCATCCGCAGCTCTGACATAAAATCAGATAGCACCCAGCGCCCTGGGCGCACCCACTCTATTTCCACAGCTTCACACATAAGCGGATGCCACTCAGTGCCACCTGCCCGCCTTCCTGTGACCCAGGGGGGGGTGGACCCAGGGGGGGGTGGACCCAGGGGGGGGAGGGGGACCCAGGGGAGGAGGGGGACCCAGGGGGGGAGGGGGACCCAGGGGGAGGAGGGGGACCCAGGGGGGGGAGGGGGACCCAGGGGGGGAGGGGGACCCAGGGGGGGAGGGGGACCCAGGGGGGGGAGGGGGACCCAGGGGGAGGAGGGGGACCCAGGGGGAGGAGGGAGACCGAGGGGGGGGGAGGGGGACCCAGGGGGAGGAGGGGGACCCAGGGGGGGGGAGGGGGACCCAGGGGGGTAGGGGGACCCAGGGGGGGGAGGGGGACCCAGGGGGAGGAGGGGGACCCAGGGGGAGGAGGGGGACTCAGGGGGGGAGGGGGGCCCAGGGGGGGGGAGGGGGACCCAGGGGGAGGAGGGGGACCCAGGAAGGGGGCGGGCACTGCAAATTTGACATCTGACATACAAACAGATAGCCGCCAGCGCTTTGATCCCAGCGCGCACCTGCCCGCCAGCTGCAGGCCATCCTGTCGCTTGCCTTCACATTATACATTTGCATACAAACAGATGGCCCCCAGCGCTTTCCCCCCGGTGACGCACCTGCCCTCTTGCTGCATGCCATCATGCCGCTTGTCCGCCGCACCTCGCGTCGCCTCCAGCGCAGTTAAGCGCACCGACATGGCCTTTTCACGGGCATTGGCTGCCTTGGCCTCCTTTTCTGCTGTTTGGCTCCGGGCCTCCAGGGCAACCACCCTCTGTGCACACAAACGGTAGGGTTTAGTAAAAGTAGGGTAAAGTAAAAGTAGGGTTTAGAAAAAGTAGGGTTTAGTAAAGGTAGGTTTGGGGAGAGTAGGGTTTAGTAAAATTAGGGTTTAGTAAAAGTAGGTTTGGTAAAAGTAGGATTCTGGATCACGAGGTTAGAAGTTGCAGACTTGTTTATTCTGCCGAGCTTCTTTTTTAACCACCTCGAGCCCTCTTTGGGGGTTTTCTAGTTTTTAATAATCTCAGGGTCCCTATGGAGCTCGAACCCAAAACCCAAAACCCTCAACCCCTTTGGAGCTCTTAACCCTGAAGGGCTCTCTGAACCCTAGGAAACTCATACTCAAGAGGTTACAACATTGGTTCTTTTGCACTCAGATTCTGAGAGGCAAGAGGCCTGGCTGACTCGAGAGTTGCTTGGTAGCCTGGTGCTGAGGCCAAATGGACAGCTTCCTGGTAACTTAAGAACATCCAAACCCTGCTACGATCCTAGGGGGGGGGGGCGCATGACTGGTAGGATCACGCTGAATCTATGCCTCAGGCCATCATAGTTGTTCGTTTATTTACTCATTCACCAGCAGCGCCATGCGCATTGAGCATACACAGTGCACTGGCTCAGCTTATGGAGCAAATATTATACAAGCAGCTTCCATCTAAAATTGTTTAATTTACCGGTTTTTAATTCCGAAATTTAAAATACGAGTCAAATAGCTGTAAATGTATTTCATTCCGTGTATGAAACAAAGATGCATGTAGCCAATCCCCAATTACAAAATGAAAGGCAGTCAGTTGTCAATCTATTTATCCTTGTATTTTAAAATGGAAGCCAATCAGCAGTAAACATATATAATTCCGTATTGTAAATAAAAGCCAACCAGCTTAAAATTTCGGATATCACAAATTAAACATGGAAGCCAATCTGCTAATACATTATTTTAATTTGTTATCTCAAAAATGGAAGCCGATCAGCTGCTATTGTATATAATTATGTATTTAAAAATGGAAGCCAATCAACTAAAAATGTATTTAATTCCGTATACGAAAATGGATACGAATCAGCGATGCGCCCATGCCATGCCCCAGCCAAAAGTTCAATTTATGGCTGCGGCGTTATAAAGCAAATGCTCCAAACCCTTTTGTCCCCCCCCCCCCTCTAGTTGTAAACCATCTCGAGGTCCTTTTGGAGACCTAAACCCCAAACCTCAAACAATTAATGGCCAGGGCGTTGTTAAGCAAATGCTCCAAACCCTTTGGTCCCCCTCCCCCTCTAGTTGTTAACCATCTCGGGGTCCTTTTAGAGACCTAAACCCCGAACCCTAAACAATTAATAGCTAAGGCGTTCTTCAGCACAAGCTCCAAACCCGAGTGCTACCCAGTGCTACAGCAAAACGGGTGGCTTCCTTTATCCGAAGTTCAGGGGGTATTGTATATCGTTGGTACAAAGTTCAGGTAGCAATGCGTCGAAATAAAATTGTATTGCACAAAGGGACCACAATAAGACAGTTGATTTTGCTGGGATCTACATGCCGCGCAGTGGGCTGGTGCCTGGGCAGCGGATGCGGACTTTGCTTTATTTTAGTATTATTTCATCATGAGCTCCAGGCACATGCACGGGTATGAACCCGAAAGAGTTGGATCCATACCCATAGCGCATACCTTCAGCAAGGCGCTGCTGCCCTGTCCTTTCTTCCTTTCAGATTCCACGACCACGAGCCGCTCCGTCAAGTCCTGAACCACAGACCCCAAGCAAATCACGCCATGAAAACACAATGCTTCAAATCATTGGATACGCGTCCTAGCGGATCAATGCAACACACAGCAGGGGAATGGTGAGAGCCGCACTGCCAATAAGAGATGAAACCCTTAACCCTCTGCCAGCTGCACTAAACCCTTGACCCACTGCCAAAAACACTAAACCCTCATCCCAAACCCACTGCCTGCTGTACTAAACCCTAATCCCAACCCCGCTGCCAGCTGTACTAAACCCTCATCCCAAACCCCCTGCCAGCCGCACTAAACCCTCATCCCAAACTCACTGCCGGCTGCACTAAACCCTCATCCCAATCCCCCTGCCAGCTGCACTAAACCCTCATCCCAAACCCACAGCCAGCCGCACTAAACCCTCATCCCAATCCCCCTGCCAGCTGCACTAAACCCTCATCCCAAACCCACAGCCAGCCGCACTAAACCCTCATCTCAAACCCACTGCCAGCTGCACTAAACCCTCATCCCAAACCCACTGCCAGCTGCACTACTTTAACCTCAGACCTGCAGCAGCTGGTCAGCATCCTCACAGGCCTTCGCCCGGGCCTGCAGGGCCTGAAAGGACTCCCCGCCCCGACCCGACCCGACCATGTCTTCCTCCTGCACTCAACCACAAGCAATAGCAGCTTTAAACGGGGGGGGGTCACAGGGGGGGGCGTGCGAGTTTCGAGTTAAGGTTAATAACAAAGCTGGCCGCACAGCCAAGGTGGCTTTCGAGGTGTCTTGCTGTTGCAGGTGGAGGATTATGCCGGGGTGCAACCACCAGGTCCCCCTCGACAAAGTGTGCCCTGTTGCTGCCCTCACAGCGTACTTGCAACCACCCAACCAACACACAGACACACGTTCCTGAAAGGCCAGACAGAGCGGACAAGGAGGGAAATTTGACAGAAAAGGTGACAAGAGCAAATGTAAGAAAAACAGGAGTTTAAGATATTGGAAGTCCCAAGGCCGGATTATAAGGTCCAGGGTACCGGGTACCGGGTTGAGGGTTTATTTAGGGTGTAGGATGTATGGTTAAGGGCTTAGGGTTTATGATTTAGGGTTTAGGTGTACTCGTGGTTTATGTTTAAGCGTTACTGCTCCCATCCAAAGGTATTTAAAGAAAGTGGCAAGGCAATGCAAACCAAAGAGGCCAAAATTAAAAAGAGGCGACAAAAGGAAATCTACTCATTCAACGTTGTGTCCACTGCCAGCCGCACTTCACCCCAACCCTGAACCCTACAGCTTCACCCCAATCCCCCAACCCTGAACCTGGGGAACCTGTTTGACTCACAACCGCTCCTCTACCCTTGGTCGGCACCTCGACAGCCTCCAGCTGCTGCTCCAGGTCTCTCACGCGCTCAAACAATGTTGACACCCACAATGGCTGATCCTGGGGACTCTGAGTAGGAGCGCGCACAAAGGGGGCAGATGCGACGTCATTGTGACGTTTTAAGAGGTTTTGTGACGTGTTGAGAGGTTATGGTCTCGTTTATGGTGACGTTTCGGTGAAGCGTTGGTGAAGTTCTGGTGAAGTTCGTGTGAAGGTTTGGTGGAGTTTTGAAAAGTTTTGAAGTCCAGTGGAACATCATATTTGAATATTTGATGCATTAGAATGGTGCCCACAAGCGCAAGCAATAAATAGACTCTAGGACAGCGAGCAGGAAAGCAGCCCCCCTGCCCAAATAAATTAAGAAAGCTACGCCTTGTAGGGGGCGTGACAGTTAAGGAAACAACGCAGCCCGCGCCGTTACCATTAGAGAAAAGACACATACAAAATATCCGCCCATCCCTAGGCAAGTAACCGCAACTCGTAACTGCAAACCAGTGGCGTAGGAATGAATCCCAGATGCAAAAATCGGCCCCTAGGATGTGGATCAGTGTAAGGGTTGATCGGCGGGGTGTAGCCATTCAGGTAAGCGTTCGCCTGAATATTGGGATCCTGCAAATGAACGGAAATCACAATCAAAATGAACATGAGACTCTGCCACAGAGCCAGCTGGGTGCAGCCACAAGTGCTTCTTGACATCATGTCCATGATTCATTTCTTGGCACAGCGAAAAGCGTGCAAGCGATTTGCCAATGCTTGTAATATCATGATCTTCATGATACTGTTTTTTACTCAAGGGTTTCATGCTGCGAACGAGCAGAAAGTTTTTTGCTTTCTTGTAAGGAAACCCATTGAGAGCGTGCCACAGAGGCCAACACAGCTCAAGGAAGTGAGGAATTCCCAAGTGAGCCGTACCTCGCACCATCTCAGGGCATCAGTGGCCACAGCCGAGAGGGTGTGCCATTGCTACTCTTACTGTATGGCCACCGGCAAGCGTGTGAGGCCATCCGCCCCTTGCCCATTTTGCTTTGACTTAACAAGGTGTTTTCAAAGAGGCTGGCAGTTCATCCTTGAAAGCCGTAGGAGCAGACACGATGATTTACAATCAGGGGTCTCAAAGAAAGGAAGAAAGCTACACCCCACGAGGGGCGTGAGTGTTAAGGAAACAGCGCATTATTTGAAGTCGATTTAGATTTTGGTCCATTTACTTGTACCGGTGGGCCAATTATCATTTGAAGTTGATTTATATTTTTGCCAATTTAGATTCGATTCAATTTAGATGAACCTCACCGTAACATAGATTTGTATTGCCTGCCCTCGTGCAAGTATTAGTTGTTCATTAAATGCTTCCCACGGGCTTAACGACAGACACATAAATTAAATAATAATTAAAACAAAACGATACGCCCTGAGGTGTGGATTAAGGAAGCCACCTGTTCGGCCGTAGCATTAGGTGATCTACCATGCAACAATTACAGGTTTACCCGAGCTTCCCTCAGGCTTAAGGAAGGACATGACCCTGCATTTCCGACTGAAACTGGCGTGAACAATCAGAAACAATGTCTTTTAATGAATCCCCCACCCTGAAACAATGCTAATTCTGAGAGAAGGAAAATCGAATCTACAGTTCTGGTAGGTCCATTCAGATACATATCACCCTCTGATATCCCTTTCGATTTTAGCCAAGCTAGGTTAGCCAACTAACCCTAGACCCTAAACCCTAAACCCTAAAACACCTTTATGCCTCACCTCCATGCTATCATCTCCCAGCCCCCACAGCTGTGATTTGACAGGCATTTGCGAGGGAGACCGCCTGGGCCCCGGCGAGGGAGACCGCCTGGCCTCCTGCGCCGCATGTTTGGCCCCCGGCGGCGCAGGGCCCCGGCTCAGGAACGCCTCCTTCGCCCCGGGCGGCACCGGGCCGGGGAACAACGAGGGGGGGAGCTTGTACGCCGGGCGCGTCTCATGCCGGAAGACAATGGGCTGCAGCGGAGCAGAGGGCGCATTAGGTTTTAGGGTCGAGGGTCAAAACTTAAGGGTCATCGGTAACGGGGTATGGTTAAGGGTCAAAGGTCAAGGGTTTAGGGTAGGGGTCGAGGTTTTAGGGGGCAGAGGGCAGGCGTCAGCCTGAAGCCGTCATCACAACCAGCTTTTTTATATTATAGTGCATTCCAGCAGACCTTTGGAAGCCTAGACCCTTAATCCTTCACCCGGGTAGCCACCACAGGGCTTATCCTGCGTCTGGGTTCCTTAACAGCAAGGCTGACTCATGCCTGAAGAAAACAAGCAATGTGAGTTTTTTCAAAAGGGATCTCATGCATGAGGCTAATGTAGCTTAAGGCCGCCAAGTAGCTGAAGTGTGGCTGAAGCACGCTGAAAGAAATGGCAGCAGCAACCCACGGCTGAACAGAGCCATGCTATCCACCAAAAAAATTGCTGCACGATGCTGCGGGCACCTGACCTGGCACCTGCACTGGCACCTGAGCTGGCACCTGCGCTGGCAATTGCGCTGGTACCTGAGCTGGTACCTGAGCTGGCACCTGAGCTGGCACCTGAGCAGGCACCTGAGCTGGCACCTGAGCTGGCAACTGAGCTGGCACCTGAGCTGGCACCTACGCTAGCACCTGCGCTGGCACCTGCGTTGGCACCTGCGCTGGCACCTGAGCTGGCACCTGAGCTAGCACTTGAGCTTGCACCTGCACTGGCACCTGAGCTGGTACCTGCGCTAGCACCTGAGCTGGCACCTGAGCTGGCACCTGAGCTGGCACCTGAGCTGGCACCTGAGCTGGCACCTGAGCTGGCACCTGAGCTGGCACCTGAGCTGGCACCTGAGCTGGCACCTGAGCAGGTACCTGAACTGGCACCTGAGCTGGCACCTGAGCTGGCACCTGAGCTGAAACCTGCACTGGCACCTGAACTGGCACCTGAGCTGGCACCTGCGCTGGCACCTGCACTGGCACCTGAGCTGGCACCTGCGCAGGCACCTGCGCATGCACCTGAGCTGGTACATGCACTGGCACCGGAGCTGGTACCTGAGCTGGCACCTGAGCTGGCAACTGAGCTGGCAACTGAGCTTGCACCTGCGCTAGCACCTGCGCTGGCACCTGCGCTGGCACCTGCGCTGGCACCTGAGCTGGCACCTGAGCTGGCACCTGAGCTGGCACCTGAGCTGGCACCTGCGCTGGCACCTGAGCTGGCACCTGCGCTGGCACCTGAGCTGGCACCTGAGCTGGCACCTGAGCTGGCACCTGAGCTGGAACCTGACCTGGCACCTGAGCTGGTACATACGCTAGCACCTGAGCTGGCACCTGAGGTGGCACCTGAGCAGGTACCTGATCTGGCACCTGAGCTGGCACCTGAGCTGGCACCTGAGCTGACACCTGCACTGGCACCTGAACTGGCACCTGAGCTGGCACCTGCGCTGGCACCTGCACTGGCACCTGAGCTGGCACCTGAGCTGGCACATGCGCAGGCACCTGCGCATGCACCTGAGCTGGTACATGCACTGGCACCGGAGCTGGTACCTGAACTGGCACCTGAGCTTGCACCTGAGCTGGCACCTGAGCTGGCACCTGAGTTGACACCTGCGCTGGCACATGTGCTGGCACATGCGCTGGCACCTGAGCCAGCACCTGAGCTGGTACCTAAACTGGCACCTGAGCTGGCACCTGAGCCGGCACCTGAGCTGACACCTACACTGGAACCTGAGCTGGCACCTGAGCTGGCACATGCAGTGGAACCTGCACTGGCACCTGAGCTGGCACCTGAGCTGGCACCTGCACTGGCACCTGCACTTGCACCTGAGCTGGTACATGCGTTAGCACCTGAGCTGGAACCTGAGCTGGCACCTGAGCTGGTACCTGAGCTGGCACATGAGCTGGCACCAGAGCTGGCAACTGAGCTGGCACCTGAGCTGGCACCTGAGCTGGTACCTGAACTGGCACCTGAGCTGGCACCTGAGCTGGCACCTGAGCTGGCACCTGCACATGCACCTGAGCTGGCACCTGAGCTGGCACCTGCGCTGGCACCTGCATTGGCACCTGAGCTGGCACCTGAGCTGGCACCTGCGCAGGCACCTGCATTGGCACCTGAGCTGATACATGCAATGGCACCGGAGCTTGTACCTGAACTGGCACCTGAGCTGGCACCTGAACTGGCACCTGAGCTGGCACCTGCGCTGGCACCTGCGCTGGCACCTGAGCTGGCACCTGAGCTGGCACCTGAACTGGCACCTGAGCTGGCACCTGAGCTGGCACCTGAGCTGGTACCTGAACTGGCACCTGAGCTGGAACCTGAACTGGCACCTGAGCTGACACTTGCACTGGCACCTGAGCTGGCACCTGAGCTGGCACCTGCGCTGGCACCTGCGCTGGCACCTGAGATGGCACCTGAGCTGGCACCTGAACTGGCACCTGAGCTGGCACCTGAGCTGGCACCTGAGCTGACACATGCGCTGGCACCTGCACTGGCACCTGAGCTGGCACCTGAGCTGGCACCTGCGCAGGCACCTGCGCATGCACCTGAGCTGGTACATGCACTGGCACCGGAGCTGGTACCTGAACTGGCACCTGAGCTGGCACCTGAGCTGGCACCTGAGCTGGCACCTGAGCTGGCACCTGAGCTGGCACCTGAGCTGGCACCTGAGCTGGCACCTGAGCTGGCACCTGAGCTGGCACCTGAGCTGGCACCTGAGCTGGCACCTGAGCTGGCACCTGCACTGGCACCTGAGCTGGCACCTGAGCTGGCACCTGCGCTGGCACCTGCACTGGCACCTGAGCTGGCACCTGCGCATGCACCTGAGCTGGTACATGCACTGGCACCGGAGCTGGTACCTGAGCTGGCACCTGAGCTGGCAACTGAGCTGGCAACTGAGCTTGCACCTGCGCTAGCACCTGCGCTGGCACCTGCGCTGGCACCTGCGCTGGCACCTGAGCTGGCACCTGAGCTGGCACCTGAGCTGGAACCTGAGCTGGCACCTGCACTGGCACCTGAGCTGGTACTTGCGCTAGCACCTGAGCTGGCACCTGAGCTGGCACCTGAGCTGGCACCTGAGCTGGAACCTGACCTGGCACCTGAGCTGGTACATGCGCTAGCACCTGAGCTGGCACCTGAGGTGGCACCTGAGCAGGTACCTGATCTGGCACCTGAGCTGGCACCTGAGCTGGCACCTGAGCTGGCACCTGCACTGGCACCTGAACTGGCACCTGAGCTGGCACCTGCGCTGGCACCTGCACTGGCACCTGAGCTGGCACCTGAGCTGGCACCTGCGCAGGCACCTGCGCATGCACCTGAGCTGGTACATGCACTGGCACCGGAGCTGGTACCTGAACTGGCACCTGAGCTTGCACCTGAGCTGGCACCTGAGCTGGCACCTGAGTTGACACCTGCGCTGGCACATGCGCTGGCACATGCGCTGGCACCTGAGCCGGCACCTGAGCTGGTACCTGAACTGGCACCTGAGCTGGCACCTGAGCCGGCACCTGAGCTGACACCTACACTGGAACCTGAGCTGGCACCTGAGCTGGCACATGCAGTGGAACCTGCACTGGCACCTGAGCTGGCACCTGAGCTGGCACCTGCACTGGCACCTGCACTTGCACCTGAGCTGGTACATGCGTTAGCACCTGAGCTGGAACCTGAGCTGGCACCTGAGCTGGTACCTGAGCTGGCACATGAGCTGGCACCAGAGCTGGCAACTGAGCTGGCACCTGAGCTGGCACCTGAGCTGGCACCTGAACTGGCACCTGAGCTGGCACCTGAGCTGGCACCTGAGCTGACACCTGCACATGCACCTGAGCTGGCACCTGAGCTGGCACCTGCGCTGGCACCTGCATTGGCACCTGAGCTGGCACCTGAGCTGGCACCTGCGCAGGCACCTGCATTGGCACCTGAGCTGATACATGCAATGGCACCGGAGCTTGTACCTGAACTGGCACCTGAGCTGGCACCTGAGCTGGCACCTGAGCTGACACCTGCGCTGGCACCTGCGCTGGCACCTGAGCTGGCACCTGAGCTGGCACCTGAACTGGCACCTGAGCTGGCACCTGAGCTGGCACCTGAGCTGGCACCTGAACTGGCACCTGAGCTGGCACCTGAGCTGGCACCTGAGCTGGCACCTGCACTGGCACCTGAGCTGGCACCTGAGCTGGCACCTGCGCTGGCACCTGCGCTGGCACCTGAGCTGGCACCTGAGCTGGCACCTGAGCTGGCACCTGAGCTGGCACCTGAGCTGGCACCTGAGCTGGCACCTGAGCTGGCACCTGCGCTGGCACCTGCGCTGGCACCTGAGCTGGCACCTGAGCTGGCACCTGAACTGGCACCTGAGCTGGCACCTGAGCCGGCACCTGAGCTGGTACCTGAACTGGCACCTGAGCTGGTACCTGAACTGGCACCTGAGCTGACACCTGCACTGGCACCTGAGCTGGCACCTGAGCTGGCAACTGAGCTGGCACCTGAGGTGGCACCTGAGCTGGTACCTGAACTGGCACCTGAGCTGGCACCTGAGCTGGCACCTGAGCTGACACCTGCACATGCACCTGAGCTGACACCTGAGCTAGCACCTGCGCTGGCACCTGCATTGGCACCTGAGCTGGCACCTGAGCTGGCACCTGCATTGGCACCTGAGCTGATACATGCAATGGCACCGGAGCTGGTACCTGAACTGGCACCTGAGCTGGCACCTGAGCTGGCACCTGAGCTGACACCTGCGCTGGCACCTACGCTGGCACCTGAGATGGCACCTGAGCTGGTACCTGAACTGGCACCTGAGCTGGTACCTGAACAGGCACCTGAGCTGACACTTGCACTGGCACCTGAGCTGGCACCTGAGCTGGCACCTGCAATGGCACCTGCACTGGCACCTGAGCTGGCACCTGAGCTGGCACCTGAGCTGGCACCTGAGCTGACACCTGCGCTGGCACCTGAGCTGGCACCTGCGCTGGCACATGCACTGGCACCTGTGCTAGCACCTGAGCTGTTACCTGCAGTGGCACATGCATTGGCACCTGCGTTGGCACCTGCACTGGCACCTGCACTGGCACCTGAACTGGCACCTGAGCTGGCACATGCACTGGCACCTGAGCTGGCACATGCACTGGCACCTGCACTGGCACCTGCACTGGCACATGCACAGGCACCTGAGCTGGCACCTGCACTGGCACCTGCACTGGCACCTGAGCTGGCACGTGCACTGGTACCTGAGCTGGCACCTGCACTGGCACCTGAACTGGTACCTGAGCTGGCACATGCACAGGCACCTGCACTGGCACCTGCACTGACACCTGAGCTGGCACATGCACTGGCACCTGCACTGGCACCTGCACTGGCACATGTGCTCGCACCTGCACTAGCACCTGCACTGGTACCTGCACTGGCACCTGAGCTGGCACCTGCACTAGCACATGCACTGGCACCTGTACTGGCACCTGCACTGGCACCTGAGCTGGCACCTGCACTAGCACCTGCACTGGCACCTGCACATGCACCTGCACCTGCACCTGCACCTGCACTGACACCTGAGCTGGCACCTGCACTGGCACCTGCAATGGCACCTGGACTGGCACCTGAGCTGGCACCTGCACTAGCACCTGCACTGGCACCTGGACTGGCACCTGAGCTGGCACACAGTTACGTTTGTATTTCCAGCGCGGGCAGTGGGCGCCTCTCACCTCGGGCGCCACAAATAATTGTGACAGATCCTCATTTTGCTTCTTCATTCCTGCCTGCCCTCTGGAAATATGTGTCCTTTTCTTAGGCTGTTTTGCTGTTGTATTGCCGTAGTTATGCACAGGCTGCCCATGCTCACCTCTGGCGTCTCTAACTCACAGGGCAGATCCTGTCCTCGCCTCGTTGTTTTTGTGTCCTAGCTTGAACATCCATTTTCTCTCGTTCTTAGGCCATGACATGACCATATTTCTGCAGAAGCTGGTACCACTTACCCCTGGCGCCAAAGACACGTGCGACACCTGGATCTTGGCCCCCAGCTCTCTACGCGCTCGAGGACCTCGATGCCAGGTTCGTCAATGACCATAGTTATGCACAAGCCTCCACCACTCACCTCCGGCGCCACTGACACGTGAGGCAGCTCGCTCTTGGCCCCCTGCCCTCTACGCGCTCGAGGACCTCAATGCCAGGTTCGTCAATGACCATAGTTATGCACAAGCCTCCACCACTCACCTCCGGCGCCACAAACACGTGTGACAGCTGGATCTTGGCCCCCAGCTCCCCTACACGTTCAAACACATCGATGCCAGAGTTGTTCATGGTCGCAGCCAAGGCCTTTATGTAATCCAAGAGCGCGAAGCGGCGCCCGCCGATGGGCTTGCACTTGTGAAAAATGATGTCGATCGTGACGACGTTGAGGGGGCCTGCAGAGGGCAGCCCAAAGGGAGGGAGGGAGTGAGCACCGGGAACTCACACAAGCATGTTGGGGAAATTAACCTAATTAGCCTCGCCAAGCATTTAATTTGAAATCTGGATCTTGAAATTTCGGAATTTGGATATTCTGACTTTCCCAGAGGGGCGCTTTTATTTCAAGAGTGATCCTTATCCTGCCCTATTCAAGCTCCACCTAATCATGGCTCAAGGCTCACACAAGGATAGAGAGCTCCACACCCTTTGGAACGAACTGGCGGGAGGGTGAAAAAATGTGCCACTGTGGGCCCAGGCTGCGCTGATTCCTTATCTCTCACGCCTCTCATGGGGCGTAGCTTTCTTTCTTTCTTTCTGCCATTGTGGGCAGTGTTCGCACCACTCCTTGGTGACAATCGGCCAAAGGATCTAGATGTGTGCGAGTCACGCGTGTGGGTACATATCCCCAAGCACGTACGCTACAACGGGTGAACGGAACAGTACAGCCCACCGGTGGCCTCATCATGGCTCTGGGCGCTCCAGCATGCCTGCTCAGCGCTTACCTGCCCCCCCCCAAGCGGCCATGGGCGAGTAGAATTGTAGCTGAATTGTAGCTGAAGCATGCTGAAAGGGGCTGGCGGGTGACCAGAAGAGCACAGTCTTCAGGGGCGATAATGCAGCTGAATTGTAGCTGAAAGGGCCTGGCGGGTGACCAGAAGAGAGCAGCTTTACAAGGGCCCCATCGTGGCTGTAGGAGCGCTCAAGCGTACATGCTCACCGTTTGGTTGCACCAGGCCTAGGTCCTGGCAGAGCTTCACAAACTGCGTCGAGCTCATCTTGGGGTTGTTCTCGTCGAAGTTGAGCCGGCCCTGGCCCACGGTGTACTTGCAGTAATTGACGAAGGTGCGCTTGATGACCTCGTTCTTCTCAGCCCCCTCGGGCGGCCCAGGCATCTGAACCCGGTTCTTGATGCGCTCCGCGCGAGCAGCCTTGTTCTGATGTGGGGGATGGGACAGAGGGGTCACCAGCGGCAGCGGCAACGGCGGCGGCAACGGCGGCGGCGGTGGCAGCGGCGGCAACCCTGGCATTTAGCTGGATCCTCTCCCCCCCCAGTATAATTCACACAGAAAAATAAAAGACCAAAATTGCAGCCCACCTATTGCAGCCCACCCATGGCGGCCCACCCATCGCAGCCCACCCATTGCGGCTCACCGATTGCGGCCTACCCATTGCGGCCCACCCATTGCGGCCCACCCATTGCCGCCCACCCATTGCGGCCCACCCATTGCGGCCCACCCATTGTGGCCCACCCATTGCGGCCCACCCATTGCGGCCCACCCATTGCCGCCCACCCATTGCTGCCCACCCATTGCGGCCCACCCATTGTGGCCCACCCATTGCGGCCCACCCATTGCGGCCCACCCATTGTGGCCCACCCATTGCGGCCCACCTATGCATGGCAGCCAGTCCGTGAGGATCACCTGGTAGCTAGACAGCCTCTCGTAGCAGTCGCTGTATTCATGGAAGTTGAAGGTCCGGTGCTTGGCGGATGAATCGCAGCCAAACGCCATGATTTCACCTGCTTGCATTGGGGGAGGTGCATGGGGGTGCATGAGGGGAGGTGCTTGGGGGAAGGTGCATGGGGGAAGGTGCATGGGGGGAGGCGCATCTCGGGAGGTACATGGGGGGAGGTGTGTATAGGGAGGTGCTTGGAGGGATATACATGGGGGGAGGTGCATGAAGGGAGGTGCTTGGAGGGAGGAACATGGAGGTGCATGGGGGAAGTGAATTGAGGGAGGTGTAAGGTATGTATACATGAGGGGAGGCGCATGGGGGGAGGTGCATGGGGGGGGGGGTGCAAGGAGGGGGGTGCATAGTTGTAGGTGCATGGGGGTGGTGAATGGAGGGAGGTGCATCGGAAAGGTGCATGGGGAGCAGTACAGGGGAGAAGGCACGGCGGAAGACACAGATGCCGATGCTGCATACGATATTGGGCGTGCGGCTGCCGTCAGGGGCATGCAAATTGTGCCATGAATTGCTGAGTCACCGTTAGTACTGCCTGCAAGAGAATATAGGGGGTGCGGCTGCCGTCAGGGGCATACAAATTGCGCCATGAACTGAAGGAGTCGCCGACATGAGGCACCGCCAGCCTGCGACATGGCTGACGACATGGGGGGTGCGGCTTCCCTTGCAGCCCGCAAATTTCATCAATAGATGCCATCAGCAACCAGCGTGCGGTACTGCTTCAAAAAAATTGGGCGGGGAGGCTGCCCTCTGGGACACACAAACTGCGCCATGAACTGCCAGAGGCACTGGCATGCGGCATTGCGCCATGCTGCCATGCACTCACCGGCAGTACAGCCCTCAGGTCCTGCACTCACCCAGCTTCTTCGAGGTCAGCCCATGGAGCACACCCATCTCTGCCAAGGCCGCCATCAAGGACTCGTAGTCCAGGTGGTTCCTGTTTTCTTTGTCATGTGCGCGAAAAACGATAGTGGCCCTCTCTTGCACGCCCCCTAAGGCCAGATTAGATACGCTAGGGTAAATCTCGCCACCAAGGAATCCCTGGCTTGGCTGTGGGCCCAGGCCAGCGTGGAAATTGGAAGTGACACCCTCGCGAGCCTGTGAAACGGATTCGACATCTGTTGGTTATCAAACCGGCACACCATGCCATTGCTTAAGACTGCCATACGAAATCGTTGTTTTCAATTAACTACCTCGTAGGCGCCTGAGGAGGAATGCCTCTTCATAAGTCGTTCCCCTCTGCTGATGCCATTCAGGACAACGTTCGGTGGCTCCGACATGGTATGCGGTAGTTAATGTTGCAGGACCCAGCAATACGAATTAAGTCGACGACGGTCCTAGTATCCCTCGTATAGTCGTATTGCTGTTCCGAATGCTCGATGTTCCTTGATGGTCCTCGAAGCCCGGCCTCAAAAATCGGCATGAAAAACTTCCACCGTAATTACGTCAGAATCGCCGCATTCGTACAGACGATCAGTTACGACTGCAAAGGGGCGTGCCGGGCTGATGGCGTGGACAGAGGCCTCTGCAGAGGGTGTCGAGAGTTCAGGCTTGGGAAGTTGGTCGTTGGTGTAAAGGCTAATTGCCGGTGGGCCAAGTCGTCACACTTTTAGATTTCGGCGGTTTCGGACACGTGGCCGTTCTACATGAAGCGGCCAACTGCCACTTGCCCGACCGGCTGCCCGCAATACCATGGGCCCAATTCTGCTCCGAAAGCGTGGGCACCTTCATCTCCTTTTCAAATGTCCATCGCCTGGGTGCCGTTTTTCGGCAGAGCCCCCCCGGGCGGTCGAAGGTCGTGGGGGCGAAGCCCCCAGAGTCACCCCGTATGGCCGTATCTGTCCGTCAGTCAACCCGATGTTTCTGAAACGCCCCGGAAACTTTACGCGCTACAGCGCAAATCAACCGGCTATATTTATTATATAGGCACTCTCGTTGGTTGCATCCCTGCCCGCCGCCTTCACTGGCTTCGTGCATGCTATGCTCATACGAAACTTATCCTCCATCCCAGCCCTTCACCTCGCCCACTCTGAGGGTTCCTTCTAGCAAGATCTTGCTTCCCTCCTTGTCCGATACCCCATTCATACCAAGCACAAAACAGGAACCGCGCCTACCACGAATTGGTGTCTCCCGGAACCCATGATGCAAGTGCTCTCAGATCACATGTCCACCCATATCCACCGTTTTGCATCTCCTCTCGACGTTTCCTACCATGCACGCACATACCATCACGATTGCCTCTTTGGGGCTCTCCATAACGCGTACTCCACACCTTGGACTGGCAACTCGTTCGTTCATCCAGACTTCAACATAAAAACAATCACAATCCGCCAGCGTGACTACGGTACGACACTGACCCACATGCACGATTATCCTTGCCCCAGTTTGGAAGAACTCAACTTTAATGAATTGGGCCTCCCACGTCAATGTGGTTCAAGGTCTTACTCTTCACACCGACCCCACCTTTCGCTTTTCTGCCCCGGACCACATGGCACATCTACACAGCCACACAACCAACATACGGCACTCCCAAGTGGCCACTCCAACTTCTCGTCATTGGGAACGCAGAGGGCCTCGCTCGCTTCTAGCCTGTCCCCCCTCCCACTGCTCCAGCCGATACAATTGTACAACTGTGCTCTCACTATCTGTCCATGGACACCCACTGGGCACCACGCCTGTCGCCTGCTCACCGTCCACATCCACCCACTCGACACCAATCCCAACTTCGCATGCCAGATGGCAACACCCCCTGGCTTCTCTATCGCCTCCCAATTACACACACACACTCTCCCGCCAACTCCTATCCCACTTGCGTCACTCACTTTTCCCCTTCTCCTTTTCGATGAACTCAGATCACTCTGGCTACCCCCCTAACTATCCACTTGCTTGGCCGTTGCTTCCTGCATACTACACAGACGGGGCTTGTGTGCACGATGATACCGGCGCCAACATGATAGGGGCTGCCTTTTACTTCACAGTCGATGGTTCCACCCATACAGTCAACCCTACTGGTAAAAGTGAAACGAATACTATCACCATGGCTGAACTTGGAGGCATCCATGTAGTCCTTGACCATGCCAACACACCTTCCGAACAACCAATACATGGCCTCCCTCCCGCCTGGCCCTGCCTACCCCAAGTCCCAAGACGAAACTCAAACGGATGCAAACAACACCCCTTGGTTCACTTCTGACCTCACCTCCTCTAGTATCAAGCAAAGGCACACCTTCACTCTTCTTGCCCTCACGTCACGGATGGTGATCCTACCTTATCTTGTGCTACATATACCCGCATCATCGAAGAAAATGCCACCTCTTTACCCATGTATAACAATCACATGTGGCAGTCTTCAGCTTGCCATTTTTCTCTGAAGCGCTGCATCCTCCGCATGCGCGCCAACCTTTTATGGGCACCTAAACGGGCCCTTCTCTTCCGAATTCCCTACAAAATATCAGTCCGCTCGTTTACCGATGGCCTCTGCCCCATGTGTACACCACCTCCTAATGGACCATATGACGCTACTTCTGACACTCAGGGACACATGTTTGGAAGATGACAGCATCCCCGTAGGCAGGCCTCTTATATCTCCCGACACAACAAGGCCTCTGCCTCATCCAACGATCTCTCCACAGGGGCACAAAGAGTGGTATGTTCTCAATTATGGATGCAACACCAGCTACATCTCTCCCACCATGCGTCTATGACACCCGTATCCCGCAATGGATGCTTCCCGCTGTCCCCCCTGCCACACTCTACCGCCTTCGTCCTGATCTCCTCTTAGTTGAAGGCCTCACTATTGGCCATTGCCGATCTCCACAGTTATCCTCATGCCCGGCCTGCCAACCCTGCCTTCCTTCTTGACATCCAACGACGTTGTTCTATCCATATTATTGAGCTCGGGTTTACCTCCAATCGTCAATTTTTGCCTTTCCCACAAATCCACACAACATGCAAAATTGGTACATTTGCTTCGCGATGCCGGATGGACCCTGGCTCTCAACACTTATCATGGACCCGCTCTATACTTCTGCCCCCCACCCTCTTCCAAATCCGCCCCCACCCCTTGTTACAGAAATCACATACCCCTATATATGTTCACTTCGTCATCATTGGTTGCTCTGGCATTTTCTATAAAGATATCATGGGCCTCTTCCCAGTCCTTGGTATCCCACCCCTCCACGTCCCCCCACTTCTGAAACAACTAGCAGTTCACACTTCCCAGTCTGCCTTTTCCATCCATTGTCTCCGACGTTTCCTTGAAAACAGTCCACCCGGCTGCCGGCTGCATCTCCCCCTCTTCTAACTGACCCGCCATAGCCCCTTTCCCCCTTAAGGTTTTATTCAGACCGGGGCTTGGGCGTCTCGTCAACCTGTACTTCCCAAATCCACGCCGCATCGGCGTTCTCTTTTAATTTCTTGTATTAAGGTTATTCCTGTCAGGCATCAAAGGCCGAGGTGCAGAAATGAGAACAAAGCTACATACCAAGGATGGATGCCTGGATCTCATAGCGGATGACGTAAGATGTCGCGCGACAGCTGCAACTTCGGTTCTCTGTGCGCAATTCGATACGCAGCATTAACAACACGCACTTCGCCAGCGATAGATATGTGACAAATATTTTGAGATCCTGCAACATGGCGAGGGGGGTTGCATGGGGTCCATGTGACCCCGTCCGCACCTGCACCTGCCCTCTGACAAGTCACACACCCGACTGCTCTGCCGTTTTTATGCTGCGCAGTCTCAGCACCTCTGATTACCGGTACTTGATTGTCGGTTGGGGTGGTGACGTCAGAAATTGCTTTAAGTATTCTACCGGTGTAGATTTCCTGGCAATTGTTTCATTGCAAATTGTTTCCTCCAGCAAGCTATGAGCAAACCAGTTTATTGGAATAGCCAGTTCTTTTTTCAAACCTTCATCTAACTTTTTACGCATGCGTTATTGCGGCCGTGTGAGTGCTTGTTGGTCATGTGCATGTCATGTTTCCTGCTCGCCTTTTTCTCGGCTAAAGACGAGGGTTACACGCACAGGCACGCATCCGGGATGATTTTTGTGTTCGCGTCCCAGTTTTTAGGGTTGGGCGGCCGATCTCACACCTTGTAAAGTCCTCGCAAACGATCGCCGTCGTCTTCCTTTCTTTTTTTCTATCTACTCCGTTTTGTTGCAATGGCTGGCAAACCTCTAGTTGCCTCTTTCTTTTTGCTCATGGTAACGGTGCGGATGTGGCTACGGCCCCAACTCCCCAAGCTGCGGTGTTTCATCAACATAAGTTCAACCAGACTGACATGTCTGGCAATTCAGTTAATATCGGTTCTGAAGTTGCAATTTGCAGTTGATAGTTACTGAATGTCGTTCATTCTCAACCGAAGTCATATTGCCACTTCAATTGGTTTAGATGGATGTGTAATCTTTTAAGTTTCCTGGTTTCGAAAAAGGAATGGTTTTTTATTTGAAATTCCTGATTTTGAAGAGGAATACTTTTTAAGAACCATTTATAATAAGGTGGTTGAAACGGTTATGATGTACACACCACCATCGCAAAACAACTAAGCCATTCAACTAAGTCAGGGTTCATATACCACCTCATCACCAACATGTTGAGTTACCACAAGTTACTGACAGCAAGGTCATGACAGGTGTGATGGGCGATACGTATGGCGTGCCAGTGCTTCTCTATACAGTATGTTGAGACGTGGTTTGGAGCAAGGTCGCCTCCTTAGTAGCAACCATTATCTTTCCAGTCTCGCCCATCTAGCGTCCAGAAGCCAGCTCTTCTATGCCCCTCAACTCCCGGGGTGCCTTCTCTATCACTTATGGGGAGCTTACAGATTGGGTGACCAGATGCTGTGGCAAGGGGGGCAGCTTGGGTGAAGGCCCACGCAGCATTCCTAGCCACCAGGCAGCATTCCAGGCCACGACCGCGACCTACCGCAATGCCAGAGTGTATATGAAGTGTAGCTGACGCGTAGTGAACCTACTATCTGACCACATCTGCTGCTATTGTGATGGGGTATTATTCGAAGGGCCCCCCCGTGGCTAGTTCCATGCATGGGTTCCCCCCGGACGAGCCCAGCTGCACCTGCTCGTAGGCCTTGTCCATTAGCGCCAACATCTCGATGGCAGCAGCACGGGTCAATAACATTACACATCTACATCATGCTGAAAAGAGGCTCAGCCGTGTCGCTCGGTGTCCAACTGTCTCATTGAAAATTGAAAAGGAGGAGAACGGAAACAAACAGAAAAAATATGAGGTGAAGACAGCCGGAATGTCCACTCAATAACACAAATTGACCCTCTCAAACCTAGGCCTCCACGAGTCCATGACATTACGCCGCTGGGCCATGCTGAAAAGGCTCGCCCACGTGGGTGCCCGACTGTCTGGTGAAAGCTAGAGGAGAAAGGAAAGGAACAGACAGACAACGGAGACCGGCCTCAAAAGGAATCCCCAGCCCATGCATGCAGATCCTAGCCTTTAACAAAGGGGGGAGAATAAAGGAACCTGCCGCCCCCAGGTCCTGTCAGCCATTCACTGGAAGAACCAAGGAGGAAAATGTGGACAAAGTGGGAGGGGTCAGAGAGGACAGGTGGGAGTGGCAAGACAGGCGGAGACATGATGTGGGTTTGTACCTACGAGAGGTTACATAGCCCAGATTTCAATGACATATCTTAAAATATAGCATCTCCAGGCTCTGATAGGGGGCAAACTCTCATGCACCTCTGGGCCCTGCTGAAAAGGCTCGGCCGCATGGGCGGTTGGGCGCCCAATCCTGCGCCCAACAGTCGAGTGAAAGTCAATGGCACGGCCGGAGGCCCTGTCCATTCCCGCTCTCTTTGCTTCACCTTGACGGTGGGGCGTTGGAAACAAGTATGTAGCATCTCCTCCACATGCTCACTGTCTCCTACTCTTGCCCAACATTGTTGAAAGTAGCACGTCTGCTGTCTGCTGACCGCAGCGCCTTCCTCTAGTGTCGGCTGTGCTGACCACACCGTGCCGCAGGTTAACGTTCTTGGTCAGGATGTATGACTGATCCTGCCAGGGCGCATTTGTAAGAGCTGCGGGTAAGCTCATGATCTTGAGTTTCAGCTGCCTGATTGCACAGCAGTACATCACTACCCTAAGTCACACAAAATTACCGGTGCCCTACGGTAAGTGATGACTATGTGTGCCCTGAATAGTTCACCTCCTCACCTGAGTCAGCCTCCTCCCCACCTGTCTGGAAATTTGAGGCGCACGCCCATATCAGGTGCCAGTTGGTGGTCGCAGCCATGCAAGCAAAAGCCCGGTCGCACATGGCAACGTGGTCACGGCTACCTGTTCGCAACACCAGAAATGAGCAGCGCTTACATTTAAGTCGAACATTCGAGGAGGAGTAAGACAAGGGCTTGCAGCGGCCTTGGGAAGATTCACCGTTGCTTCTGCTTTTTGCGCCAGTGTTGTGCCGCATCCGTGGCCTCAGATACCGGGAATGGCGTGCACGTGTCGTTGTGAGGCGAGGCGCTCAATGCTGGATCATACACCCAAATTAAATCCCCAAATTCCTCGACGGTGACGCAATAGCAGCATGGTGGAAAATAGGGTGGTTGGACGGAACGTGGGCGGAGTGCAAAGCCATGATGAGACGGAAAGCTGCTGGGTGTCTGATGGGTATCAGTTCGTTTGAAGATGAGTTGATACCGACGCTGCATTTACCAATGGCGATTGCAGTGGGTCATGAGATCTGCGAGCAGATCCACGTTCGTATTTCAAAAAGCTGTCATCATGATGGTTGCGCTATGGGCGTTCCCCCCTCTGCTTCCCTATCTGATTCGATACAGCTATGTTTCCATTCGAAAATACTCAGCTGCTTGCGTCACAGCTGTAGTTTGCCTCAATCCAAGTCCCCACATTGCTCTGACCCCCTGGCTCTGACCTTGGCTCCTCCTTTTCCTACCGATTTTCTCCTACCTGTCCCATCGAGAAGCCATTTTCTGCCTGCGTATACGCTGATACAACAATCTTGGCGGTGGCATCCCGAAGCAGGCTGGCATGGGGCATGATCGCCCTATGTCTAGCGGCCCTGGTCCTCTATCTGGGTCGATCCTGCCCCTCATCCTGAAGCCCTCGGACCTGAACGTTCACCACCTGACCATCCCAGGCAACATCCCTTCAGGCAAGGGCACAGTCACGGTGCAGCTACATAAGTTCCTCACGGTTTCGACCAGCCGTGACACGACCATGATGAAGGGCCTCTTCTTTGGAGAGCCTGTAAGTCTGCCTCGTCACCGCAAGCATATATCCAGGCAAGCAGCATACGAAGCATGGGTCACATGCCACAGGACATACTGACACACATGCCATGCCTATCAGAGCCTTTCGCTACCCCATGTGTCCCGCCATGTGGCCATGCGCTCACCATGCTTCCGTCAAGAGGCAATATGGTGCAGTGCCAATGGAACGTTGGGTGCACCAGATGAAACGATCCATAACAACCTCAACCAACATAAATGCAGTATTAGCTTTACCCCCCTCACCGTGCAAGACCATCGCTATAGTGTGGTCCACCTGCGCTGCATTTACAGGTACAACTTAACTTGTTCACGGCCTTGAATCCGGTGCCCTAGATCCCACTCCTGAATCTGCCCCATAGATCGATTGGATCGAGCATCTTGGATCAGATGCCCTGGATTCAGCCACACCCTGCTCCCCGCTGCAGATCTCAGAATATATCATGACGCCCTCTGGCCTGGCCAGCCAGCCCCAGGCCGTCAGGGCATAGGATTTCCGGTCATCCTGCGGGATGTGTGGCATGAGGGAGCAAAGGCCATACGCGCCGTTGTGGACCCGGCGCTGTAGACGCAGCCGTTTCAGAACACGGGCCGGCCTGTGGACAACGTAATGGACTACCCAGTGCCCTACAGCGCCGAGTTTGAACAACGAGGCGTGACTAGGTGCATGCAGGTGTGGTGCTGGGTGCGTGGCTTGATATCTCGAGTTAAGCTTAACCCTAAAACCACAGCTATTCAGCCATGTGCCCTTAATGTCGAACCGCACTTGAGGTGTTTGCAGGTGCGCTGCTGGATACATGGGGGCCTGTCCTGGGATGCAATGATCGAACGCAGGTGCTCCAGAACGAGCGGCTGCGAGGGGCTGCGATAATGCCTTCTATGTGACAGCTTGCTGACCCCACAGCCCGGCTATACCCTGGCTAGGTGAGCAGCTGGGTATCACTCCCAGGGTCACAGCCAGACAGTTGAAGTGTTGCAGGGATGGCTTGACCTCAAAAGTCCGGCTACACCCTGGCCAGGTGAGCAGCTGGGTATCACAGCCTGGCAGGGTGAAGGTAGAATCCCTCTAGATCCCCCAGCGACAATAAATGAAAGGACTGGGCGGCTCAGCATTCTGGGCGTCACAAACCCTCATCGCCCTGAGACATTGACATTACACCTCTTGGCCCTGCTCAACAGGATGGGCCTCGTGGGCACCCAACTGTTCAGTTGGGAGAGGGGACAAGGAAATGGAAAAAGGGGGGCAGAAAAAAGGGAAATAGCTCTGAGTATGTGCTCAGCTGCCAAGTAGTTGATTGTGAGCAAGATTGCTACATCTTCGTCCATTTGCTGAATCGATGCTTCATCCATTTCCCCCTTTTTAAGCTTGATTGGTCCATTTCTACCATTTCGGTTCCTGAATCAACTACACGTCCATTTGCTGCAACTGTGTTGTTGGCTGATTGCTGCATTGGCTGTTCATGCTCATGCAGGTACAACGACCCCTTGACGCCACGCACCTCTGGTGAGGAAGCAAGAACGAGGTGCTGATAGAGCTGCTAGACTACCACTGGCCGCCCGGACAGTACCGAGGAGCTGAAGGTGTGGATTTCATACCGATTGCCGCCCGGATAGCAGGAGTACTCACCCCATGTTATACCGGTCGCTGCCTGCTAAGCGATGAGTGCTCACGCCATGGACTGCCGTACTGGTGTCCAACTGCTAAGTTAATGACGTTACACCTCTGGGCCCTGCTGAAAAGAAGCTCCGCCACCTCGGCAAACAAAAAGTCAGCTAGGGCAGTCAAGGGAGAAGGCACAAGAAGAAAGAAAGGATAGCAATGACAAAAATAAAGCTTGGCCACGTTGGCCAACACAAAGTCTGCTAGGAAACTCAAGAAAGAAGGCACGAGAGAAATGAAACTGCTCAGTGAGGAGGAATTCTTGTCCTTTCATATTTCAAATATTTGGCATCCAGATCCCCCGCTGGGTCTTGAGGGCCCAGGAGCTCCTAGCTCTGCTTTTGTTAGTCTAGTATGTTAGCCTGCTATCTTTCCTAATCTTGCTTGTATGTGTTTTAGGGTCTAGGTTGTAGGTTTGCCCTGCCTAGCCCTTTGAGGAAGGGCGGTTGGCCGACTGCTGATCACTATTTAAGGGTTGTGCACCCATTACCTGTTGTTTCATGACAGCATTGAAAGCACCGTGGGAGCGAGAATATGTGGGAGGAGGGGGAGGAGGAGGAGGAGAACTTGAAAATAATCGAACATGAGGAAAAGGGCTTCTGAAGGAGGTGGCCAACAAAGGAGGAGGAGAAGATGCGGGACAGAGTGAGAGAGCTGTGAAAGGAGGAAGAAGCAACAGAGGTGTGGGATATGGCATGATAATGCTGGGAGGGGGGGCGTGACCTGGGAGGCATTCCTATATTCTTTTAATTTTAATTTGAACCTTTGGGTCTATGTGCCCCTACCTTCTTGCACCCTTCGTGATTTTCCCTATTTTAGCCTGTGCTTGCCCTGTCCTGCTTGCGGTATTGCTCCGTATTGTGAGGTCCTTAGTCTGCCTGGGTATTTGGGGCCTTATGGCTGCTAGAGTGCAAGCTGTTTCTTTGCGGGTGGAGGGGCCAAGTTTATGGTAACATCAAAATTATTTGGCTGGGAACCTTCGGTCTGCCTCTTGCGTTTTCTGGACGGTGTTTTTCTTTGCCCTTCGTTCTCCGCCCTCTCTGTCTTTCCTATAGCCTTTGCTTCCTCTCCTTATTCCTCCCAACCAGACAGAACACCGGAGAGCCCGCAGACAGGGGTCATAGGCCCTAGTAGTTTTTTTGAGTTTTTTTGAAGACTAGTCTCTTCAGGGGCAGGGGATAGGGTTTGCCAGAACTTTGTGTTATTGTGTTATTGCTATCCTTTCTTTCCTCTTATGCCTTCTCCCTTGACTGCCCTAGCTGACTTTTTGTTTGCCGAGGTGGCGGAGCTTTTTTCAGCATGGCCCAAATAGAGGTGTAACCAGGGGTGTAACACCATTTACAAAAAAACATTCGACCTCTAGTTCCCCCCGTTTTTTGTTTCTTTCCTCCCAACTGACAATTTGAGCGCCCACGCCGCCAAGCTTGTTAAGCAGGGCCCGGAGGTGTTATGTCATTGACCTCTGCCTAGTGTCCAGGCAGCTCCCTGCCTGGCTTCCTGTCTGGTGTTCGTCTCCTTCTACATGTTGTTTGCTGCTTTTCCGGATTTGGTGTAGGCGTTTGCAGCCGCTTCTGGGCTGGCTTCTGATGGTCTAGCACTTCCGCCAAAACGCCACTTCCGCCAAAAGCGCATTTTACGGTATCGAATTTCCGACTTGGCTACCGTGAGTGGGGTGCCGATGCGGGGTAGCAGTTTAATTTTAAGATGTAATAAAACCATTGTGTGCGCATGCGTTACTGCGGCCGGGTAAGTGCTGGTTGTCGTCAACATGTGCGCCAATCAATCATCGATCAATCACAATCGTTAACAAGGGCTTATTTATCGTTAGTTTATGTCTTGTCACATTTCCTCCGCAATCAATTCTCCTGGCCCGAGCGACTTCTGCGTCGTTGTTATCATCCTCTCGCATTGCATGCAGTCGCCTAGAAAAGCATTTTTGAACTGAGAATATTGGTACCCACGTTTTGGAAAAACCAGGTGAGCCCAATCCCGTATGTAAAATCCGGCAATGTATGCGTTGCAGGCAGCTGCTTGCGTTTACGCCTACAGCCTGGGGAAGACAGAGGTTTCTTTATTTGATCCATCATTATGTTTGAATGATATTGATCTGTTTATATTGCCAAGGCTAGTTATCCACACGGATGCCACTTGCGTTTGCAGTTTTGCACACCAGTATATGCACGCACATTCGAGATGGACGGTTAAATCGACTCCAAAATAAATGTCATGGCAGCATCTACATAGCATAAATCAACAATATGTGACTTGCTCACTCTGTATCTGCATGTCTGAGTGCTCCTGGCTCTTGTAGTAGGCTACCCAACTGGGTGTTGTCGGGTAGTGTGTTGGCTGCAGTGCGGAGGCTCCTCTGTAACTAAGATAAACCCTCACAAGCGGACTCCGCTGATGCATCTAAAAATGTGTTATGCCACTGGCTGTCCTACCCGGCGGAGCGCTATGCTAGCTGACAGACCTCATCTCACTTGCAATACAAAGAAATTAGTAGCCAACAAACGCAACCGCTTCTGGCGTTATTGAGCAGAGTACGTGGCAGGTTCATGAACTAAGTAATACCTGCTGGTTAGCCTCAATTCATTTTCAGAAGCCACTTACTAGCCGGGGACAAATATGGCTACCCTCACCCTGTTATTTGCGTACTGTAGTATGGCCCCCATCCAGACCCGGCCTGCAACCCTCTAACGCGTTAGACGTCTAACTAGTCTAACGCTGTCCCCACACCCAACTCACCTGTATTGTATTGTATTGTGTTCATTGATGAAGTACCAGTACTGGCTTGGATACAAAATCTCTATTTAGTGCTGATTTATTGTTGCAAACAGCGTTGATCTTAAACTGAGTGTTCATGAGTGCATTTACTCGTACTTATGCAGATTCAAATGTCTCCGGCTACTTGTTCAAAGTGGGAGGATTTGCCAAAAGATGTCACGCCATCCGCAAGAGCTGTGCTCCATGCTGGCGGTATCGTGCCCGAGACAGCCTTCATTATGTGGCAGCAGCTGGGGTTCACGCAGGCAGATGATTTCCAGGTGTGAACGCTTTGATGGACTAACGGTACCTAGTTGACTTGAAAATTAATCTGTGATGACTGTTTCGGCTCTGCATGTACGTGCTAAATCATGAATGAACATGCCTGTGAAATCTGCAGCAGGCGGCATATTTTTAGTTACTGGCCGCTTGCCAACTGCTAGTAACTGTGGCTGCAACATTGATTACTGCCGTCTGAGAGCCTTAATGAAAGCTGAGGCGGTGTTTGTATGTAGGTTTTTGAGTTGTTCTTCATGTGCAAGTAGTTGTCTACACATTAAGGAAAACATGTACACCAATTTCTGCCGTGCATGCCATGCAATGTACTGCATGTTTAGTTTCATTTTCAACTTTTTATGGGATGGATGCGTTCGATGGATTTGCGTGGAATTGGTCTTTGAGCAAACAGCGATACCGGTTTCGCAGTTGGTTGATTTTTAATGTGCTGCTTTGAAAGGGAGGTAAATCAACAAGCAGTTCCATACTAAGCATGCTTCCACCCCACCCAAATCTACCGCGTCTATAAACCATCCCACTGGCTGGTAGGGTTCAAACTAACGAACGCACAACACACGTAACATTGCGGTATTATTAGTGGTGGCTGATGCTTATTCTTTACTTGCCCCCCATTCATTTTGTTCATTTGATCATTTTTGTTCATTTTTGTTCTGTCGACCTGATGTTATCTAATTGTCTTTTTGTATTTGTGTCGCTTACGCTTTCCCGTATGAATCCAGACTGCTAATATTTAAATAAGTAGATAGGTAGCTGACGCTTAGCATAAGAAGCGCAGTCAATCAAGCAGTGCTTAACCTCCACGTCTTACATGCCACTGGTCAACTTCTAAGTGAAGCGCTTGACACATTCCACCTGGCAAGGGAATGGTGAGACTGTAGACTGCCCCCCATGCACGCAGTATATAGGAAGCGACGTGCCGTCCTGCGCCTCCCAATTGATGAAGCCAATGCAACTTGCCCGTCTGGAGAAACTTATCCGTCTGCATGCATCCAAGGACAGCACAGCGTTCCTGACAAAGTGGTGGCTCCGAAAAAAATTCTACACGACAACTCCAGCGTACTACTCTGGGGTAGGTGGGAGAGAGTGGGCTTGTGTAGGCGTAGGTATCATGCATGATCCATGGACAGTAACAGTTGGACAGGACGAGAACTGCATCCCGGTAGGCCTGCAACTGAGGATATATTGTGGGGGGGGGGCAGGAAGCAGCGAAGCATGGCATGGGACGGATGGGTCTAGTGGCATACACCATATTGCTTGTTTGTATGTCGGGACTCTTCGTGTATGCTAGGTTTCTTGCAGGCACTGACATGCCTGCACACAGCGCACAGTGACAGTAGTATAGTAAACAGCTAGCCCAACTCTCTACTTGATGAACTAGGCAAATATAGGTGTGGCTGACCTTGCACCTGCCGCCGGCTTATTAGTATGCTATTCAATGGCCCAGAACGAGTAGTTAGGCCCCTTCTGCTGCCTGATGAAGACCTTTCGCCAGTGCAGAAATTGCTGAAATATACAGCCTAATTTGAAAACGAACTTGAAATGAATGTGTTGGTACAGATTGATGCTGCGGGGAAGACATCACCGAGGTTTACATGGGAGGATGTGGATGCTATGGTTACGCGATCCGCACGAATTGAACTCATTGAAGGCGGCATCGTCCCCGACACTGCCATGCACCTGTGGCCGAAGCTGGGGTTCACGCAGGTGGACGACATCCAGGTAAAAAAAATCGTTTGTTTTGTACCTGAGCATGTCTGGCGTTGATGGTAAGGCAGGATACTAATTAATTATTGGTCCCACCAATGTGAAACATAAGCATGAACATGCCACTTCACGAAGACAGCGTTGCCTTATCATCAAGCTAACTAGTAGCCAAGCGACTTCCATGTATTCCATCTAGGCAGTAATGCAGTGCTGCAGTACCTGCTCTGGAATGTCGTATTTAGCTGCTGAGATAATTTAGGCTGGTTTGTTCAGTAACAATTGATGTGCACGTTGTTTTTTGTACTTTTTGTAGCCTGAGAAAGACATAAATCGGCTGCTGTCTTCAACAATGTACTACCGTACTGCGGTTTTGCCTTCGTTGAAATAAATCATTCGAAAAGGGTGCGCGGACTCCTTGGGCGCTGTGAGATAGTTCCAAGACTCTCGCTGCGTGGTATTTGGTTTGGCGGTAGGTCTAGGATAACAAGAAGGTTTAATATGGCTTTGTTACACATCTCTGCCAAACACCAAAATCACTGAACAAAGAGTGACACAAATAAATAGTTACAGCCTTACCGTACCTCTTGCCATATCTGTACTTGAAACAAATCGAGACTTTCAACTACCGGTTATCCCCTCCCCCCTCCTTGCATGTGTGCAGTTCATGGATGACACCATGTTGCTCCGCTTACTCGACTTGGTGCCAGCACTGCAGATTTTGCGACTGAGGAAAATGTATTGCAAGTACAAACTGGTTCTGTACAAATTTGAACAGTATGCTCACAAGGGAATCAAGATGCTGCCAGGTTCAGAGGTTGTCCATTGAAAGATCCTGGCTATGCTAATAATACATTAGCTTGTATTTCCAGATCCTGACTTTGAGTCAATAACGTTACACCTCTGGGCCCACTCAAAGCTCGGCCGCGTGGGCGCCCAACTGTTCAGAAGGGAGAACAGATCCCGTCTTGAGTGTGACTGCTTGAGATCCTGACTCCAGCCACCAGAGTTGCGAGTCCTGTGTTGGAGCCAGAGTGTCCCCACCCATGCACTGCTCTCTTATACCCCTTAATCATGCTGACATGCATGCACACATGGAAGAAAATTTCGTTGGGACAGACAAAGTTGGCAAGGTCACTGATCTTTTGATTAATGGTGATAGTAGGACCAGGCCTGGGCCCATGCCGCACTGTTCCCACACCCCTGCGGAGCGTGGTTTTGTCTCTTTCTGTGATGATTAGATTTCTGGGTATGTCTGTTATACTCTTGCACTTGGTCGGGCATGAGTACCAAGATCATGTCGAATTCTATCCTCACCGAGTACCGGTAGTGCTTCGCCCTGATATCTCTGAATGAGTTCAACTCATAGGTTCGTGTCCAGGTGGTATACCAAGTTGGTGGCCAGGCGGTATGATCTATCTGCGTAGTGTTTAGACAGGGATGTAAGTGCATGATATGTAAGTGACGCCGTTGCCATGGGCACTGCAGCTCCAGGACAAAATAGTTCACTAAGCTCACTCAGTACCACATGACACGTTGCACCTCTGGGTCCTTCTCGGAAGACTTGGCCGCATGGACGTTGAACGTTCGTGCCGGAAGCGAGGAGGACAGACGAGAAAGAAAACGTGGGAGAATAAGAAAAAGGCGTAGACTGCCACAGACCAGCACAGGGCCGGTGCTCGGTGGCTAGTTCCATCAGTCCCCCTCGACAAGAGGTGTCCAGCTGCACCTGCTTCTAGGCTTTGTCCACTAGCACCAACACCTCGGCGCCAGCACAGGTCAATAACATCAAATCTGGGTCCAGGTAACCCGGGCGGTGCCATAAACTTCCACCAGCTGTACCAGGATGAGTAGGGGTGGCACAGCTGGCGCCCACCTTGCAGTCCACCCAGACGTAAGGATAGCCAATGGAAATACAGCCAAAGCCTTATTACATAATCAAATCTCGCGTGGTTGCTCAGCGTAGCAGACAGCCATGAGCCATCCCAACTCTTGCCTACAAATACTACCTACCTCGCACAATGCCCTTCTTTACTCCCTTTTGAACAGTTGGGCGCCCACGCGGCCGAGCTTTGAGCGGGCCCAGAGGTGTAACGTTATTGACCCAATGCCCTACATACATCAACAAAGGAAAAGGCCTGCCGGGTTAAAGAAAAGCCGGAAAACACGCACACCTACATCATTTCTTACTACGGTACCATCAGGAGCGCGCGCGTGTCACCGACGAAATTCTTGTTTATGCATGTTGTTGTTTGCTGCCCGCACCACTCCCTGCTCTCCCTAATAATGACTGCATAATACCGGTGCGTGTTCAATCAACACAATTCAGTCAGTAGTCAGTGGCCCAAGAGCAGCTCTCCTGCCAAGCATGCCCCAAGCCCAACGGGGCGTGTGTGAGAGCATGGCTTGGCAGCTCACTCACACGACCGGCCCCAAGCGCTGCGCCTCTCCTCTTTGTGTCCCCCACGCATCTCGCTCCCCCCCTCACGCCCTCTTCCCCGCCCAAGCTCAACAAAAGCCGCCCTCCCGCATCTTCCACATAAACCTCAGCCAAGGCATATGGTACGCCGGGAGCAAGATCTCAGGCCCCAGCCGCAGAAACGTAAAGGATCGCATCGACGGCAACGGTGCGGAAATATCCACGTAGCTGTCCGCCCGCAGGCCGGTCGCTGCTATGGCCGGGTCCGAGCGGGCAGACCAAAGAGACCCCTGCCGGCCCCCGCCCCCGCCCCAACTGCCGTCTTGCACCGCCGCAACCGCTGCCGCCGCCGCATCGTTTCCCTCAGTCCCGTTCATGGACGACTGCCCGCTGTATATCACGAGGCTGCCCACCGAGGGGTGCGCCGAGTTGCGCAGGTTCGACCCGCCGCTGCCGCCACCCACACTGTTCGTCCCCCCGCCCAGCCCGCGCCCCGAGCTTCCCCCCAGGCCGCCGCCTCTGAACCCTGTCCCCAGGGTATTCCCGCCAACGGGCGTCGATTCGTAGCTGCGAGTTGTCAGCTGAGACACCGAGGCCGAGTGCCCCTGCATTCCCCAGTATGCTGACATGGTCGCAAAGCCGTGCCAGGCGCGCGTGTTGAACACGATGCGGTCCAACGCGGTGGAGTCCACTCCGCCAGTCTGGGGGTTCAAGGGGGGTAGTTTTAGGGTTAAGGGTTTAGGGTTCAGGGGGGTCGGGTCAGGTTGGCTGCAGGAACAAGTCAGGCACGCAGAAAGGAGGGGAAATAGATAATACAATACGATACAGGTGAGATGAATGAGACGACATAATAAGATGTCTAATGCGTCAGAAGGTTTTGGGGTCCGGAGGACTGCGCCAGGGGTACAGGCAGCGGCATGGGGGAATAGCTGGAGGGGGGGGGGGGCAGCGGCATGGGGGAATAGCTGGAGGGGTGGGGGGGCAGCGGCATGGGGGAATAGCTGGAGGGGGGGGGGGACAGCGGCATGGGGGAATAGCTGGAGGGGGGGGGGGGCAGCGGCATGGGGGAATAGCTGGAGGGGGGGGGGGGCAGCGGCATGGGGGAATAGCTGGAGGGGGGGTGGGGGGGCAGCGGCATGGGGGAATAGCTGGAGGGGGGGGGGGGGCAGCGGCATGGGGGAATAGCTGGAGGGGGGGTGGGGGGGCAGCGGCATGGGGGAATAGCTGGAGGGGGGGGGGGGGCAGCGGCATGGGGGAATAGCTGGAGGGGGGGGGGGGCAGCGGCATGGGGGAATAGCTGGAGGGGGGGGGGGGGGGCAGCGGCATGGGGGAATAGCTGGAGGGGGGGGGGGGGCAGCGGCATGGGGGAATAGCTGGAGGGGGGTAGGGGGGCAGAGAAAAAGGGCAGGCGATGGCAAGGAGGCCTAAAGGAGGGGGGAGGGGAAGCTCAATGGTCAACTCCATATTCCGCGACCTCCTGACCCTACACAGCTCTCGTGCATGCATGCTTGCATGGCTCAAGCTCACATCGACTGTATGAAACAACCTTGACACGCGAACCAACTTGGTCACTTGATTGGTTTGTCAGGCTCCTTGACTCTCCCCCTTACCTTCTCCATCCGGCACTGATCGGTCACCTAGAAGATGGAAAAACCCTGAACCCGGAACCATCCGGCATAACGGTGATGTAAAAGATGGGCAAACCCAGAACCCAGAACCATCCGGCATAACGGTACTTGGTGACCTGAAATAAGATATGAAAAAACCCTAAAGCACCCAGCATCTATCGGTCACCTGGATCATGTGCAAACCCTAAACCCTAAACCATCCAGCATCTATCGGTCACCTGGATCATGTGCAAACCCTGAACCCTAAACCACCCAGCATCTCTGTCACCTGGATCATGTGCAAACCCTGAACCCTAAACCACCCAGCATCTCTGTCACCTGGATCATGTGCAAACCCTGAACCCTAAACCACCCAGCATCTTTGTCACCTGGATCATGTGCAAACCCTGAACCCTAAACCATCCAGCATCTCTGTCACCTGGATCATGTGCAAACCCTAAACCCTAAATCACCCAGCATCTCTGTCACCTGGATCATGTGCAAACCCTGAACCCTAAACCACCCAGCATCTCTGTCACCTGGATCATGTGCAAACCCTAAACCCTGAACCACCCATCCAGCGCAAATTGGTCACCTGGAAGATGGGCAACGCGTTCTCTCCGCTGAGTGGGACGCCGCGCGCCGCGCAAAGGTTGCGCATCTGCTTGAGCAGGCCTTCGGGTCCGCACAGAGCGGGGGGCGGGTGCTGCGTGTCACACATCTCCACACACTGCACATTGTACGCCACCAGGTGGTTGTTTTATTCAGGGGGGGGGGGTGGGGGGGGCAGAAACCAGGGCTTGAAGTTTCAGTAAACGAAACCCTAATCTCTCAGGGAACTAAGCCTAAGCCCTAACTCCTTAGGCAAACCAAACCCTGAGTGAACCAAGCTATAACTCCAACCCCTCGAGTGAACTCCAAACCTGGAGTTCACCAAGCCTTACCCTGAACTCACAAGTATATTTAACCCTTAACCCTGAGTACACCAATCCTTACCCTAAGCCCCACGAGTGAACTCAGCCCTAAACCCTCAGTCCCTCAGTGAACTAAGCCTTAGCCTTAGCCTCAGTGAACCAAGCCTAAGCCTCAGTGAACCGAGCCTTGGCCCACAAGCAAGGACTAGGCGCTGACGCACCGTGAGGGTGAGGCCAAACCTGTGCTTTGCGCACAGATCTACAACGGTCGCGTAGCCGTCCCGCGTTGCTGTATTATAGTACCCAGCCGTCAGCTCCGCCGCGTGCGATCTGCTCCGGAACCACCAGCTGGGCAGGGGGGAATGTGCAGCATGGACGGACGTATATTTAGCACACACACACACAAGCTAGTAATCTGATCCGGAGCCACAATAGCAGGGCAAGACTAGTACAGCGGGCAGGCACATGGGATCAAGGCGGTTGGTGGGCGGGCAGTTGTGCAGCCGCGTACGAGATGCTCCAGTACCACCAATGGGCAGGCCAAATTGATCAAGGCGGTTGATAAGCGGGCAGATGGGCAGCTGCGTGCAAGATGCTCCAGAACCGCCAGCTGGGCAGAGGACACGCACAGCGGGCATACGGATCATACGGAAAACACAAACAAGCGAGGGATCTGTACGTGCACCAACAGCAGGGCAATACAGGTGTACAGGGTAGGCAAAGATAATCCAGATGGGTGGTTGGGTGGGCGGTTGGGTGGCCACGTGCCAAATAGATTTCGGAACCATCAAGTAAAAAGAAGTAAAACGGTCTAGGGGTCAGTGTAACACTCACTGGATGCCCGCGATCTTCAGCGTCAGCGCGATTGGGTTGGTTGTACTGGCTTGCTGCGCACATGCCCGCGATCTCAGGTCCGGTTCGCTCGCCCTCGAGAACGACAGCCCCCCCGGAATCAAGCCGCCGCTATTCTCATGCCGGCCGTCTCCGCTGCGTCCCGCCGGGGTCATCGCACTCCCGCAGGCCCGCCGCGTCGTTGTCGTCATTGTGCACGGTGTCAGCAGCGGCGGCCGCGACGCATCGTCCTCAGTGGCAGCGGATGGTAGGGAGCAGTCGTCGTCGTCTTCGCCGTAGCTGGCGCCGCCGCCACCACCATCGCCGCCGGTTCGCGGCGGCGCCTTGGCCGTCACCGTCGCCGCTTCGGTGGCCCTGAAAGAGATGCTGCCAGGTATTTCGCCAGCCATGTGGGGCTCCGAAACCAGCATGAACAGGGGCTGAGGCCCCGCGCCAGTGCTGGATTCCAAGAGTGCCTGCAAGGCAACAGCAAATCGGGCAAACAGTCAACTGACACCCGTGGACATCCCCTCGTAGGGCTGGTTCCTTGAGCTGCAGCGGCCACCGCCCAGCCCTATTGCCCGGATCCCACTCTCAAAGGCGAACACGCACACTCACACTCACCATCCCTTCACCTAATCACCTTTCCCGCCAATAAAAGGCAAAATCATCCACGCATAAACTACACCCTACGTCGCAACACATGCTCACCTGAACCTCCGTGGAAACCCGCCCACTGGACAGGTTGCGCGAGCTGCTGCGCCCGCTGCCCAGCCCCAGGATTTCCCCCTCCACCGCCATGAGCGACAGCCTGCTCGAGTCGGTCCCCAGAAGCATCTGGTTATTGAGCCGCTCCCCCAGCAACGGACTGCTGTGGTCCCCATCCCCGTCGTCCATGCCCATCCCTCCTCGCCCGGGCGCTCCCGCGCTGCCGCCGCCTCTTCCGTCTCCCCCTCGATCCGCGACGCCCTCATTGAGCGTGAAGCACGACGAGTTGTGCGCCCCGACCGACCCGAGCAGCCGCTGCCCGGCCTCGCCAAGCTGCAGCGCCTGCAGAAGCGGCGGCGCGCTCTGCTGGTACGACATCCCGTCCCCGCCGCCGCCGCCACCGGGCAGCAAGAAGCCAGGGGCAAGCAGCAGCAGGCCCTGCGGCGTCGTGAGCATCACCGTGTCTCCACTCGCCTCGCTGCCAGGTGCGCTGGCCTTGCCGATTTCGAGGCTGCCGCGGTTGTAGCCGCCTGGCGAGGCCGCCGCCGTTGCCGCGGAGGAGGCGCCCTGCTCCTCTACCAGCATGACCTGCATGTTCTGCTCGGATTCCGACTCGGCGGGCAGGGGGAAGACGCGCCTTGCAGCGGCCATCAGGCGGTCACCGTGCTGCATCAAGTTACTTGAGTACCAGTCCAGGAAGAACCTGGGGGCCGGGGGATGCGTAGGGTTAAGGATCTAGGGTCCTGGGTTGGATCCAAACCTGAAAAGGGGTCCAGAACTTCAGGGTTTTAGCTGAGTTTGGACTTGGGGGATACCGTACTCAGGGTTAAGGATTAAGGTTTAAAAATATAGAGCTGAGTCTGATCCTGAAGGGTGGAGGCTCAGTTTTAAGCTGAATTTGGAGGGGTCAAAGAATTCAAGATCTGAGCTAAGCATCCAGGGGCTTCAGGTTCCGCGCATATTTTTTTTTAAACACCTGAGGGGGGCATCAGGGTTTGGGCTGCATTTCAACCTGAGGGCAGGGAATGTTCAGGGTCGGTGACCTGAGCCCACCATAAAAAACAGCCCTGCCTCCCCACTCACCGACCGTCCGGCGAGTCCCACCACCCCTCATGATAGAAGCCACATTCAAGGGTTGAGGGTTCAGGCTGAATCTGAACACACCACTCACTGTCCGTCCGGCGAGTCCCACGACCCCTCGTGGTTGTAGAAACCCTTTACAGGGTTCAGACTTCAGGGTTTACAGTTTTTGGGATTCAAGCGGAATCTGAACACCCTGCTCACCGCCCGTACGGTGAGTCCCACGACCCCTCGTGGTTGTAGAAGCCCGTTTCTTCTGGGTTGCTGTTGTAGTCGCCCACGTCGTGAGGGCCCCCATAGCCCCACTCGGTGTGACCCGCCTGTCGGGCGGCCTCGGCCAAGGAAGCCAAGGCTCGGCGGTCGTAGCACTGCAGGGACCAAAATTCATGTCTCATCATGATTAATTTATGGGCACTTGTTAATTAATTAATTATTACAAGGATTTCTTCATTGATTGAATACTGGTACAAGCACTGGCATGTTAAACGCATACAAGGGATGGAGCAGTTTCTTTGCCTTGGACCACACGCCGGTTTTGGGCCACATATCAGTTTAAGAAGCTTTTCTGGTTTTAGACCCCATACACAGATTCATCAGAACATCCGGGATATCGTGAAAGCACGGCCAAAACCTCAACCCTGAACCCCATACTGTCATGACCACAACCCACAACCTACAACAGCCGTGACCCCTCAACCCTCACCCCTAAATGGCCGTGACCCCTCAACCTCCTGACCACACACTCTGCTTGCCCCTCAACCGGAACTCACCCACCCCCTTGAACTTAAACCCTCAACCCTACACCCTACATTTAACCCCACACCTCATCCCTCAACCTTGAACCCTCACCTGGAACTCGCCCACCCCTGGGAACCTCAACCCTCAACCTTGAACCCTCACCTGGTACTCGCCCACCCCTGGGAACCTCAACCCGCAACCTTGAACCCTCACCTGGAACCCGCCCACCCCTGGGAACCTCAACCCTCAACCTTGAACCCTCACCTGGAACTCGCCCACCCCTGGGAACCTCAACCCTCAACCTTAAACCCTCACCTGGTACTCGCCTGCCCCTGGGAACCTCAACCCTCAACCTTGAACCCTCACCTGGAACTCGCCCACCCCTGGGAACCTCAACCCTCAACCTTGAACCCTCACCTGGAACTCGCCCACCCCTGGGAACCTCAACCCTCAACCTTAAAGCCTCACCTCGTACTCGCCCATCCCGGGGAACCTCAACCCTCAACCTTGAACCCTCACCTGATACTCGCCCACCCCTGGGAATCTCAACCCTCAACCTTGAACCCTCACCTGGTACTCGCCTACCCCTGGGAACCTCAACCCTCAACCTTGAACCCTCACCTGGTACTCGCCTGCCCCTGGGAACCTCAACCCTCAACCTTGAACCCTCACCTGGTACTCGCCCACCCCTGGGAACCTCAACCCTCAACCTTAAACCCTCACCTGGTACTCGCCTACCCCTGGGAACCTCAAGTCCTCAACCTTAAACCCTCACCTGGTACTCGCCTGCCCCTGGGAACCTCAACCCTCAACCTTGAACCCTCACCTGGTACTCGCCCACCCCTGGGAATCTCAACCCTCAACCTTGAACCCTCACCTGGTACTCGTCTACCCATGGGAACCTCAACCCGCAACCTTGAACCCTCACCTGGAACCCGCCCACCCCTGGGAACCTCAACCCTCAACCTTGAACCCTCACCTGGAACTCGCCCACCCCTGGGAACCTCAACCCTCAATCTTAAACCCTCACCTGGTACTCGCCTGCCCCTGGGAACCTCAACCCTCAACCTTGAACCCTCACCTGGAACTCGCCCACCCCTGGGAACCTCAACCCTCAACCTTGAACCCTCACCTGGAACTCGCCCACCCCTGGGAACCTCAACCCTCAACCTTAAAGCCTCACCTCGTACTCGCCCATCCCGGGGAACCTCAACCCTCAACCTTGAACCCTCACCTGATACTCGCCCACCCCTGGGAATCTCAACCCTCAACCTTGAACCCTCACCTGGTACTCGCCTACCCCTGGGAACCTCAACCCTCAACCTTGAACCCTCACCTGGTACTCGCCTGCCCCTGGGAACCTCAACCCTCAACCTTGAACCCTCACCTGGTACTCGCCCACCCCTGGGAACCTCAACCCTCAACCTTAAACCCTCACCTGGTACTCGCCTACCCCTGGGAACCTCAAGTCCTCAACCTTAAACCCTCACCTGGTACTCGCCTGCCCCTGGGAACCTCAACCCTCAACCTTGAACCCTCACCTGGTACTCGCCCACCCCTGGGAATCTCAACCCTCAACCTTGAACCCTCACCTGGTACTCGTCTACCCATGGGAACCTCAACCCTCAACCTTGAACCCTCACCTGGAACTCGCCCACCCCTGGGAACCTCAACCCTCAACCTTGAACCCTCACCTGGAACTCGCCCACCCCTGGGAACCTCAACCCTCAACCTTGAACCCTCACCTGGAACTCGCCCACCCCTGGGAACCGCCACCCATTGGCCTCAACATAGCTCGGGAAGCGAAGCTCTCCACACGGCCCGGCCCCAACCACCACCTCCTCGACAATTGACCCAAGGTCCTGCAGGCAGCAGCACATGGGAGAGGGGTCATGGGACATATTTTGTACGAGCACTGGTCTCCTCAACCTTCGTCAGTCCAGTCTGCCACACCTGGCTAACGCTGACCAGGGGTGGGGGGCGAGCGAGGGGGGGCGAGGGAGGGGGGTGAGGGGGAGCGATGGGGGGGGGGGCGAGGGGAGGGGGGAGCAGCCAAGTCAACACTGGTCTCTTCATCTTCATTCATTCCACTCCGCCATACCTGCAGATTCTTTCCGTTTGACTAACTAATTGTCTGTAGCCCAAAGTGTGAAAAAATGTGTGACACTGCTCACCTGGCTGAAGCTGTCCCGGAACGAGGCCATGAAGTCCTGGTAGCATTGCATGGGGCAGCGCCCGCTGAGCACCGCCGGCGCCTCGTCGGCCCAGACAGAGAGGTATTCGCGGTTGCGTTGGCCGTGGCCGCCGCCCCGCGGGCGATCGGTGAAGAACAGGTCCGGGTCGCTCTCCCCGCATTTCAAAACCCACGCGGGCAGAGGCACGTACGCGGTGTCACCAACGTTGTCCCCGCATGCATGGAAGCTGAACACAACCTGCGGCGACAGGGGCAGGGCGGGGTTGGATTTAAATGGACTAGGATTGTGCAGGGTTTAAGGTTTCAGGCGAGACAGGGTTTAGGGCTTATGGTAGGGCAGGGTTATGGGCGGGGATTAGTTTAAGGGTGGGGCAGGGTTGAGGGTGGTGCAGGGTTGAGAGTGGTGTTGGGTTGGGGGTTCAGGGCAAGTTTTAGAATTATGATGGTGTGGGGTTGAGGTTAATATGTTTCTTGGGCGGGGCGGGGTTGAGGGTTGAGGGTGGGGTTGAGGGCTGAGGGTGGGGTGGAAATTTAGGGTTTAGCATGAGGGGGACGGGACGGGACAGGACGGTGAAATAAGGGGGGACATCAGCTTTGGGGACAGGGCAGGAGAGGCGGGACAGGACGTTGGCGTTGGCGTTGGCAGCATTTTGAGACCGATGCCCTCCTTAGAGATGTCTGTGGGGCAGTTTGATTCAAAAGGTCTCCAACTGTCTATTGAGGCCAGTTTATAGCAGGGAGGGGTTAAGGACAGGGTCGGGGTCAGGGACGGGGCTTTGTAGGGGTGAAATATAGTTCAGCGCGCGCCAGACAACCCTTGAGCAGGCCAATTGGCAGGCCCTGGTCTACCACGGATGGGCCGATAAGGAGGAATTCTTGACCGTCCTACAGCCGGTTGCCCAAGCAGCTGGTCTTGCTGCACCATCTCCCTCAGCTACAGGCCTTCAATCCTATGATGTAGCAGAATTGTAGCTGAAGCACCCTGAAATAAACAGTGCCTGGCAGTGGTAGGATGGCCATACCTGCAACTTCAGGCCGGTGCCCCGTAGGATTTCCACCAGCTGCTTATAGCCCGTCCATACGTACTGCCCCGGCCCTCGCTCCACAGCGCCCCACTATAAGCGGGCGCAACATCAGCCGGTTAGTGGTTAGTACACGGAATGGCCATGATTCGAAAGCCGAGCGGAGGCAAGCCCACGATAGCGCGCTCACCCAGACATCGACAGCGACGCCGTACGTCCCTGAGCTGCCGAGCAGACTGAGCGCCTGTGCGAACCAACTGCAAAACGCGTACTTGAACACGCCCTCGCCATTGACCTGCTCCGAGTGATTGGGGTTAGCGACGGTCCTCGGTGAGGAGAGCCGAACATTTTCAAAGGGATAGGTATTATCATGTCTTTGGACCACGCACCGTATCCAAAGGCAGCATTACGAAGACGGGAATGCCTGAGGATTTGGGCAGCATGCCACGCTGGAGGCCTCCTCCCCGGACATGGTCGAAAGAATGGCGCATGGCCTAACGCAGGAGTTGAATGGAGCAGCGAAGGAACTCCTTGACGCCAGTCAGACACGCAGCACGTGAAACCTGAAAACTGCGCAGCGTGTGTAAGCCCAGCAGTTGATATCTGAATCGCGGACGATATTTGTTCCGCTCGTCAGCAGTCACGGGCAGTGCAGCGCGTGCTGCAGGGCTGGACAACGTCGTCGTCTTGGCCGGCCAGCAGTCCCATGCGCTGCTGCTGGGCACGAGTGGGGAGTCCACAGCCAATGGCTGGAAAGTTTAGACCTTTAAGAGAAGGGCTGGCAAATGAAGGAGGCGGTTAGGCGTCGCGCTGGGAGCAGGAAGCGACTGTGGCTGTCCGGTGAGCGAGCTCCAGGATGCTCGCGGATTTCTGACAGCGCTAGTAAGATTGGTAATGGTTGAGAGCCCTGATTCAGCCACCAGGCTCCATGTTGCGGCGACGATTGCTTGACAACCCAGTTCCGCTCGGATTACGACAGCGAGGGAATGGGCGCGGTCACAATGAGAAATAGAAGGTGACAAGCCATGTAGCGTGCGAAGGAGTAGCACAGATTTACAAATAGACCGGCTCCGACCGCACCTCCAAAACCCTGGACTTGGTCTCTTTTTATTTTGTCCAACTCAAAAGTCGAGCTCAGCTATTATTGGCCTTTGACAGGACTCACGAACATGGGTTTCTGGATAGGAACACTGGTGAGTGACCTGTTCTTCGTTGCGGACCTGATCAAAGTCTGAGGCCTACCATTGTCCTCCAGGTTTTCTTCCTTATTCAATTAGTAGTGACGGCTGGCATTAATCTCTTGAGCACAAAGGGAAACAAAGGGTGAGAAAATTTGGTGCAGCGATCAATCTTGTGTCGAGAACTTATGTAGCAGCTAAAGTCTTGCTTCCTCTAAAAGACTTCGCATTCTCTGTTTTTTAACGCATTGCCCTCCTGCAGTCTAAACCACATCCTCGGCCTTACCTGCGTCTTTCAGCTGTGGCTCATGTGAGGACCCACATTAGCCTGCTCTGTCTACCCTCTTTGAATCCTGTATTCCTTGTTTCTCTCATGTCGTGGATGTTGAACCATTCGAAGTGTGTCACCTTCATGCAAACGATGCTTTCGAATCTCATGCATGGCCTGCATGTTCCCCTCTTGCAGATGGGCAATTGTGTATATCGCTCAGATGAACCCATTGATCATGCCAGCTTTCAATGAGGGCTAAGCGGGAACCCTGCAGGGTAGCTCCCTGCATTTTTCAATCGGCGCACACTTGGTGGAAGAAGACCATCGGAGCTTGGTCATCCATGATCATGGCTCAGGACCTCTTATTTGACCCAGCATTGGGTTGGGCATGCCTGCCAGTTCAGCATGGGCCTGCGCAGTAGTTTAACTCACCATGGGGTATATGACGTACTCTCAGCTGCATGCTGATGCTACAGTGGTGACTGGTTACCTTGACCTAACTTCGGACGGCATGGCGTGGTTTACTCAACCAATATCTTGGCTCGGCATGTTCATGACTGCAGTGGTATGTGTGGCTCTCAATCTTCCATGCAGCAAGTGTGGTCATTCCTGTCATATTTTCCATTTGATTTGCCTGAGGCCCTGGACACCCTCATCTACGATACCGGCATTCCAGCTGACCCTTTTAGAGGTCAGGCTGAAGAACCCCGAGGCATTTTAACGACCCAATGGTTTCGATCACTTTTGCCTGACTGAGACCTTAATGATTTAAGAGGGCACAGCTCTCTTTGCGCTTCACATGACATCTCTTATGTAGATTGATGGAAGAGAGGTACGTATGTTGCATTGTTACTGTGAAGTGGTCCTCCTGAGCTGCTTAAAGCAACCGTGAATGAATTATTTTTAGTCCAGCGGGGGATCAGACAAGATTCAAGACAGGTGCCCGAACCTGGTATAGGCACTAAATGAAGTGCAGCAAGAGAAAATGCAGTTCCCTCCTGAGCAAGCACATGAACACTGAACAGACAAGCGCCCTCATCAGAGCCATCTGAAATGGATGACCTCTGGATGGGTGCCCTCTTAGGAATGCCCCAACATGGATATCAGGGCCGGGAGCTGGACGAGGATGATGAGTAAGCTGCCTTAGGTCAATGACAACTCTGGGCCCTGCTCAAAAAGGCTCGGCCGCGTGGGCGATCAACTGTCTCGGTGGAAGAAAAGAAACTTAAGGTGTGCAAGAGCCCTGCTCACAAGGCAAGTAAACACATGACATCATAAGTGTGCCAGGCTGGACCCCTCCAGGCGGCTATAAACACTGGCGGTATGTTACGACCAGAGGGGTCATGGGCTCATTCCGCGTTTCTTTATTTATGATGTTAAGTGGACTTGGCTGGGGAGTCAACTTGAGACACCGGATTTTGATGACTTGCGCCAATCTAGTCCAGCAGTCTCTTATCACCGTTCATGTACTGATAAACATGCTTACATCATGGATGGGCTAAACGGTACATTTGAGGCAGTAGGGGTTTCGACACTACTGGGCAGTCTTCCCAGCGGTCTCTAATCAACAATCGCATGGCCAGGAAAGCACCTCATAAAAAGGATGGAAACTAGAGAGTAGACAAGAGAACAACTCATGAAAAATAGACTAGAGAGTAGACAGGAAAGCAACTCATGAAAAGGATGGAGACTAGAGTGTAAACTTGAGGCAACGGGTCTCGACATGCGTCCCGTAGCACTTCCGACAGCAGAAACGTGACCGACACCGGCTGCATGTGTACCTGCGCAAACGATGGTGGAACATGCATATTGTGAGCAAGCATGGCTGCATGTGTATGAACAAGCATCTTGCATGCATCTTGTATGAACTGCTGCATGTGTATGAACAAGCATCTTGCATGCATCTTGTATGAACTGCTGCATGTGTATGAACAAGCATCTTGCATGCATCTTGTATGAACTGCTGCATGTGTATGAACAAGCATCTTGCATGCATCTTGAATAAACGGCTGCATGTGTATTGGCAATTATCTTGTATGCATCTTGTATGAACGGCTTCATTTGAACAAGCATCTTGTATGAGCGACTGCATGTGTACCTGTGCAAACAATGGTGAAACATTCATCTTGTGTGGGCCCCGCTCAGAGGTGTTATGTCATTGAGCATCTTGAATGAACAAGCATATTGTATGGACAGGCATATTTTTAAACAAGCATCTTAAAATGAGCAAGCATCTTGTACAAACAAGTATCTTGTACAAACAAGCATCTTGTATGAACAAACAACTCGTATGAAAAAATATATTGCATTCCCACTTCACGCATGGGACAGGAGACCACGGAACCGCAACGGGCACGGACTACATGTGCAGCCTGACATAGGGTAGCAGGAGTGCAAGATCCAGCACGATATGGCACAGGTTTAGCCGGATTGTACCACCTAGGTGGCACGATATGGCACAGGTTTAGCCGGATCGACCTCCCTTCTAGGCAAGGCACACGCTCACAGTTTTTTTAATCTCGGTAAGGGCTGAAATTTTGTGGCTTGCTGGTTCTGGGCTCAAATTACTATTCGAACTGGCATGTCAGAAAATCGCACGGCCTCTTGTTTTTTTGTTACGGGACGATATTTGATATACACCCACATGCCCTGAACCCTAAGCCCTCACCAAGCAAGACAGTGCCTCGTTTTGGAGTTAAGGGTCAAGAGTCTGGAGTTCAGGGTTTAATACCAAGCTCAACCCTAAAACTAAGCCAGGCCAGGCTCGCACACTCACGGCGACTCGTTACCGCATACTGAGCAGAATTTCCGCGGAGCTGATGACATGGGCGGGCCTGCCGCTGCCCCGAGGTAGCCTGATGACTGGCCGAATGAAGAGCTGCCAGCCTGCTGCCCTCGATCCAAGATGGACTGCGCAGCAGAATGGTGGAGTCTTAGCATCCAGGGATCAGGCCTGATAAATAGATAAATAATACATCCTAAGGCCCTGATTGAGGAAGCCACCCGTTCGGTCCCGGGATCAGGCCTGATAAAAAAAATATATATATATATATATTTATATATATATAAATATATATATATGCCCGTTCGGCTGTAGCACTATGGAGGGCTACCATGCAACACACCAAGTTTGGTGTCAAGGTCCCGGGATCTGAGCTGAGCGACTGAGAATAACCCTCAACCTCTGGGGGTGCTTAGACCTGAACCCTGCTGCCCTCGATCCAAGATGGACTGCGCAGCAGATTGGTGGGGTCTTAGCATCCCGGGATCAGGGTCGATAAGTAAATGAAGAATACGCTAGGACGCCCTGATTGAGGAAGCCACCCGTTTGGTCCCGGGATCAAGCCTTAACAAAAAAATACGCCCGTTCAGGGTTACCCCCCCAGCCCGCCCACCCGCCCACCCCTGCACACCGCACCCCACTCACATCCTCCAACAGCCGGCTGAAGCTTTTGGCCCCGCGCGCCCCTACCGTCACGCCCCTAAGCTTCCGCTTTCCGCCGCTGCCCGCGCCCGCCTTCTTGCCCTTCTTCCCCTTCTTTGAAGACCCGAGACCCTCGTCATCTGCACAGCACAGACATATGGGCCGCTTGCATTGAAGGGGTGATTCAGCTACCATTTGTGTATCATTCCGCTACCACTCAGCTACCATTCAGTTGTCACTCTGCTACCATACAGCTACCATTCAGTTGTCCCTCAGCTACCATACTGTTCCCATTTAGCTACCATGCAGAGAGTGCCGTACACAATCCATGGGTTTCGAGCGCTCTGACCATTAGAGAGAAACAAAACTACGCACCGCAGGGACGTGAAGGTTAAGGAAACAGTGTGGCACGGGCCGATGCCGCGTCTCATTACTATCCGCATTGTCATGGATGATCACCTCCTCGTCCGCACTGTCAACCTGTACCTCTCAGCTACAATTCAGCTACACAAAGTCATCATTCAGCTACCATGCGACAATTGCTGTACACTGCGTGTGTGTGTCGATTGCTCTCACCATCACCCTCATCATCATGGATAGCCACCTCCTCGTCCACGCTGTCAGCAGCCACCATTCAGCTACCATTCGGCTACCGTACAGGCATCACACAGCTACCCTTCAGCTACCATGCGGCGGGTGATGAACACCATGTGCGTGTATCCGTCGCTCTCACCATCATCCTCATCATCGTGGATGATCACCTCCTCGTCCGCGCTGTCAGCAGCCAGGGCATCCCCGTCATCGTTGTCGTTCTCCAGCGCGTCTAACCGCGCTTGCGTTGCCTGTGTGTAGGTTTCAGGTTTTATGGTGGTTTAAATGTTCAGGGTCTGGGATTAAGGGTTTAGTGGACAAGGTTACCAGGCAGGCTGGCAATCAGTACAAGGGGTCTCATGCCCCTTCACACAGGAGGGTGGCATGGCTGCACCATGGTCCAGGCCGTGCATGGTACCTGGAATTGAGGTTACTCATCCCCTACCAGCCCCACGCGGCCGAGCGTTGTGCAGGGCCCAGCGGGTACACGTTGTTATCAACTCATGGATGCTTCATTCAGGCAATCAGAGCGCCCGCAGGATGGGGAGGGAGGAGGGCCGTTCGGTGCTCGCCAAGTGCGTGGGGCTGCATGGAGGTGCATGGGCCAGCACCGTGCTGTATGCGGATGCCCGTAACTTGTGCTATCCATGATGTGCTCCCCCGCTGAATCTGGGTGTGTGTCACTGCCTGTAGAGGCCATGAGTTTGTTGAAATTTAGCTGTTTTATGATTGAGCTGAACGAGGTAGACAGCATGATTATTCACGGCCTGTATTGTCCTTGCCTCTCTTTCTACACCTGTGAATAAGACTTTGAGCATAGCGACATGAGGTTGCATGGGTGTGCATGGTCGTCAGTGGTATGCACGGGGCTCCTTAAGGTGACATGGGGTTGCATGGGTGTGCATGGTCGTCAGTGGTATGCACGGGGCTCCTTAAGGTGACATGGGGTTGCATGGGTGTGCATGGTCGTCAGTGGTATGCACGGGGCTCCTTAAGGTGACATGGGGTTGCATGGGTGTGCATGGTCGTCAGTGGTATGCACGGGGCTCCTTAAGGTGACATGGGGTTGCATGGGTGTGCATGGTCGTCAGTGGTATGCACGGGGCTCCTTAAGGTGACATGGGGTTGCATGGGTGCATGGTCGTCAGTGGTATGCACGGGGCTCCTTAAGGTGACATGGGGTTGCATGGTCGCGAGTCTTGAGCCTACGGTCCCTTGGCGTTGCATGGGGTCGAATGAAGCTGCCCTGCACCGCCACAACATGGGGCTGCCCCAAAACGTGCTATAGCCATCCCTCTGTCTATCAATGCCTTAATGCTCTACATGTGAGCGAAGATCATCTTCATAGGACCAGTCCAGCTGCCTGCTGGACTCATTCAGAACACCCATCTGCTTGGGGGTGCATGGGATGCATGGGGCTGCCCCAGACGTGCCTCAGCCGTCCTTATTCCTATTGAAGTTAAAAGTGTTCAATAATTACCTGATGCCTGCTGGACTCGTCCACAACCGCCATCTGCTGTGATACCTTGCGGGCTCGCAGCGTCCTCCTCCCATCTGCGCCGAGCGGGGGGAGAACAGTCGTTGCACACGGACTCAATGGAGCAGTTTCAATGTTTACGAAAATATGGATTGGTTGTTTCTTATCCTGACCTGACATTGTCGAAATTGAGTGATCCGAGCGAGAACAAAATGAGTTTAGGTATCGGGCGCGGGCAAGCTTATGGGATTCAGTAATATTCGAATGTATGATAAATTTGCCACTGCCAACTAATTAAAGGCCGCGATTGTTCATGCGGGCCAGCACATTTGTTGTGTGTGTTTAGTGTGGAGGTCCACATACAGGGCGGGTCATATGTATCGACACGTTTTAGGGGTACTGAGGTTGGACCCGCCGTCCCAGCCTGGTTCACACTAGCAGTACCAACTGCAATTTGAAGTAATCTCTCTAGGAACTGCCCCGATCGACCTGGTGTGTTGTCACATCGTCAAGTGCTGTAATCAGCTTGCCATACACGGTTTATTGAGGCCTGTTGGGGTATCATTTGAATCCGAATGGCAGTTGGATGCCAAAAACTGCGCCATTGGGTACCAAACTTGCGGCGGCTGAGCCTGAAAAGTGGCCAAAACTCGGTTAAAGTGGGGCCTTAAGTGGGTGTAGGTGGGCCATAGAAGGAGGCATTGCCACCTTCCCTGGTTCATTTGGCCAATCCATCATGCAGAGATGGCCTTCCATGTGGCCCACATCAGGGCTGTCTTTGATGGATTGGAATTCACTCCATACCTGTCTGATTGCTATGATGTATGGTGATTCAGAGAGCCTGAGAGTAGCTCATTAAGACTGCCCACCCAATTTTGCACCATTCCCCACTCCAGAGGCTGCAAATTTGGGGCAAAGGTGGCTTGTCAGGAAGCCATGCCCCTTGCCCCATGCAGCCCCTCAGCCATGCAAGCTCCCATATCACTGCCACTGAGTTCCAGAATGCCTGAAGTCAGGTGTCCACTCTTTATTCACACATCTTGATCTTCATGTCCTTTATTCCAGGCCCCCCTTCTTATCTGAGCCAGCCAGATCTGCCAAGGACTGGTTTTGCGAGAGGATGGAAAAAACAGCACTGGTGATTTCAGAGCCGCAACCCTAGGCTTTACATTAGGTAATACTTCAGCTATGGAGGCCAGCATGGGAAAATATTATCTCAAAACATTAATTTATTGGAGCTGGTGATTCTGTCAAGTGGACTCCCAAAGCCCATTGTGTTTGCGTGTCATTATCTCAAGGGACAGTTGGTGCCTACCAGAATTAGTGCACTGCTAGCAATCAGGTTGGAGCACAGTCAATGTGTAACTGATATCAAGTCATGACCTAACCTCCTTGCACTGCTGGGCCTGTCCACGTTTTTACGATACATATGACCCGCCCTGTACGTCGATAGATACCGCAAATTTCACGAAGGCAGCCGGAAAGGTTACGGCTCAAGCGTCAGGCTACGCTCGAACCATTTACTTCTCTACTGGCCTCTCGCCTTAATCCCTACGCCTCATGGCTGCACGCCTGGTATTCATAATCACAATTACGGTAATGTGACCGAAGCATTGGAGAAGCTGAACGGCAGGCATGACATGCTGGACTCAAACCAAATCTCTTAAATCCACTTTGAAAACATCCATCGCTGACGCCGGAGCTTTTTACGAACACGAGGGCACCAGCGTCGAGGCCAGCGAGATTACTCCTTTCTCAGACCTTGCAGCCAGCCCGCAAGGTCCATCTATCACGATATTTTTGGAGATGGAAAAGCCAGTATCGAATAGACCTCCCCTTGATGGCATCAGTGCTACGGATGTCACTGGCGGGCAGGGCGCCCAGCAGGGCCCCAATCTTACCAGCCCCGCCACCCCCCACAGCCCTAGTAAAGAAGCTCCCCCATCCGCCCCCAGCCCCAGCCCCATCACCACGCCTACCCCTGGGCATGACAAGCAGGCACCACGCGACACGCCATCACACCAGGTCCCGATGGAAGAAGACCATAAGATCCCCATGACTGCCATGTTCGAAGAGCTGGCCGAAGGCCAGGTAGACGACTCTGATGATGAGGCGCTCGACACCGCCTCGGAAACCAGCAAGCACACAGACGCAGGGGAAACAGCCCGTGCAGATGGGGCAGCAGGCACCGCAACTGCCCATGCAGCGGCAGGGAGGGCACCCGTCCATGCAGATGGGACGCCCCCGTCCACCTACGGCCCCAAAACCAACAGCAAACCGCCGCCGCCGCCGCCGCCGCCGCAGCCGAAATCGGAAATAAAAAAGAAGTCTCTCATCGACTCGGCGCTGCTGCAGGACGCCACAGCGAACGTTTACACAAACACTCCCATCAACGTGACGCTGCCGCAGGCCGCCACGGCGCTGTTCCTCGCCGGCCTGCTCGTTGACCTGCTGCTGCTGCGCCTTATCTCACCCTCCTCCTGGTTCTTGTCCACCTTCTTTGTCATTGGGGCAGGAGCTGGCATGGCATTCAGCTTCCTGTTCTATCGGAACATGCAGATGAAGCACGAAGCCTGCCAAGTGGTGAGAGAAGGTTAGACCTATACACTTCCCCATGCGCCGCCATGCACCGGGCTGTCTCATGCACCGTCTAGCGCCAAGGCTGACCCATGCGCCGCCATGTACCGGGCTGCCCCCCATACCGCCAGTGTTTGTTTTTACGTGACTCAGCTGTATGTCAGCTTCACTCTGGCATCTGGCTGGAGGTCCCAGTTGTGCCCAGCCATGCTGCCTTGGCAACTAGTTCTGGGCCGGTCCTGGTTTGGTCCCAATCGGGCCTTCAGCGGCCGCGGGGTGGCCTGGGGGGACTCGTAGCTGTAGAAAGAAGTATATACTTCCATGCACCAATTTTTCCATGCACCACCATGCCGAAGACACCCCAATGCGCTGCCACACACTGTTTACTCCATTCGCCAGCCATGCGTGGGGCTACTTGCGCCGCTGTGCACCATGCTGACCCATGCGCCGCCATGCGCCAGGCGACCTCTTAGAGTCGCCATGCACTGAACACATCACATCACACATCACACGATTTCACATATCTTGCCCCCCCCTCCCCCCGTTGCACAGCGCGGCTGGGCACTGATCTAAGTCTTTAGGGCCTGCAGCACTTGGTGGGCACCCTGCTGCCCCGAACAACATATCACACTTTCCTCACACTCCTGCCCCCTCCCTTGCACGGTGCAGTTGGGCACTGATCTAGGTCTCAAAGGCCTGCAGCACCTGGTGGGCAACCTGCCCTCCTGGCTCAGCTACACAGAGAAGGAGCGGATCGAGGTGAGGGCCTAAACCCTCAACCTTAAATGGAGGGCTGAAGTACCAGTCTTAACCCTCAGTTGCGCCCTAGTCTCCTGTTCTGTCTTCTGTTGTGCTTGTTTAAGTGTCGACCCGTTTCTCTCTGTGTTTGTGCTGATTTGGTTGGCCCCCGTGTTGCGTGTTTTAGGTTATGTTTTAGGTCCTTGTAGCTTGTTCCCCCCCGTTTCGCTCTGCCTGGCCCTCTTGCAAAAGGCTCTTGGTGGTTTCGTTAACTTTGTAACTACAACAATCCTCAACCTTAGAAGGTGGCTTGGGGTATCAGCCTGAACCTGAGACCTTAGAAGGAGCAGATGGAGGTGGGCGCCTAAACCTTCAACCTCATAAGTAGGGCTGAGGTATCAGCCCCAACCTTGAGCCTTAAAATGAGCGGATCGAGACAGGGGTATTTTCCCTGAATCTCAAAACCGTATCTGCTGGATCTGCTGGATCCGATATATTTCGATGGATCTGCTGGATCCGATATATTTTGATGGATCTGCTGGATCCGATACATTTTGATGGATGTGCTGGATCCAATACATTCAATGGATCTGCTGGATCCAATACATTTTGATGGATCTGCTGGATCCGATACATTTTGATGGATCTGCTGGATCCAATGCATTTGAATGGATCTGCTGGATCCAATACATTTTGATGGATCCACGGAGATGCTGCAGTGGGGAGGGGGGCAAGGGGCATCACGCCTGGGATTTTGGGGCTGCTGGGGAGAGATGACCTGGCAGTTCTGAGGATTTTGATTTGTGTGACCATGTACTAAATACTTGTGCTGCTCCTGTGATACGGGTGACTGGGGAGTATATGCATGCAGTGCTCCTTAATTATGTATGACCTTGCATAATATGAATGTACTGCTCCAGTGGTATGTGTGGCCATGCAGAACATGAATGTACTGCTCCTGTGATATGTGTGACCTTACATGGATGAACATACTGCTCCTACTGTGTGTGTGTCCTCGCAGTGGTTGAACACAGTCTTGATGGAGGTTTGGCCCTTTGTAGATCGAGGCATTTGCAAGATGATCAAGGTGAGAGGGGAGGAGGTTTAGGGTTACGGTCTCCTCACATTCATCCATACGGGCGTGTCCCCACATAATATGCAGGGATTTGCATGGATGCATGGATGCATGGATGTCTAGGGGCATGGATGCATGGGTGCATGGATGCATGGATGTCTAGGCGCATGGATGCATGGGTGCATGGGATGCATGGACACATGGATGCCTAGGTGCATGAGCGGATGGATGCATGGACGCATGGATGCATGAGCGCATGGATGCATGGGATGCATGGTGGGCACACGGGGACGCATGGATGCATGGAAGCATGGAAGCATGGACTTCCGGCTGTATGAGACTGTGAACATATGCATGCTCCCCGTGTCCTTCTATTTGCAGCCGTGCAGAGTCCCTATCCTTTTCATGCTGTTCCCCATGCTGCGCCCCCCCCACTGTGTCCGCGCCCTTGCCGCACTACCACTGACCACTACTATGCTCCCACGAATGCTCCAAATAACAACACCACTCATAGCAACCCCTCGAACTGGTTATGAGTGCCAGTGCACCTCTACTGCATTTCCACACAGCCACCACAATCTCCACGCACAAGGACCACTACGTACCAACACTCAAGACCACCACTTACCACTACCACTCACCACTCACTAACACGACTCACTAACACCACTCACTTACACCACTCACCACTCACTTACACCACTCACCACTCACTTACACCACTCACCACCACCAATCACTAACGCCACTCACCACTGCCTAACACCACCACCACTTACCACTCATCACATCACCATCCACCACCACCACTCATTACTCGCTCACACCACTCACTACTACCACTCACCACCACCACTCACTACTACCACTCACCCCCCCCCCCCCAGGATGTTGTGGGTCCCATCATCAACGAACAGCTCCGCGCTAACAAGGTTCCTATCAAGAGCATCAGCTTCAAGCAGCTCACGTTTGGGGACGCACCGTTCAGAGTGGAAAGTGAGTGGTGGCACGCTACCGGTGCTGGCTAGGTAGAGGGTTCACAATGTTACGGGTTGAATATACCCTCCTTGAAGCAGCTTGCGTTTTGGGGGATGCACCGTTCAGAGTGGAAAGTGTGTGCCGGTAGTGACATGTTTCCGGTGTGCCATAGGTTGGGGGTGTGAGGTTGAATGATCATTTCTTGAAGCAGCTCACGTATGGGAATGCACCGGTTAAAGTGGAAAGTGAGTGGTGGCATGTGCATCGGTCCGCCATATGTTGAGGGTCTAGGGTTGCAGGTGTAGGGTTCAACGCTCCCTCATGAAAGAGAGCGAGTTTGGGGATGCTTTGTTCAGAGTGAATTGTGTGACACAATGCTCTGGGTACATTTGTTCACACTTCACCTCTCTCTCTCCCTCCGGCAGGCATCTGCGTGAATGAGGAGGGTAGCTAGGATCTGGAGCATTAGAGTTCAGAGCTCAGGCCTGTTTACCCTTAACCTCTCTCTCTCTGCCTCCGACAGGCATCTGATTGAATGAGGAGCGCAGCCAGAATCTGGAGTCTTTAAGCAAAGGCCCTTTTGCCCCCCAAATTGCAACCGTGACCCGTCTGCCCTCCCGGGTCTCTCAGCCTCCCTCCAGGCATCTGGGTGAACGAGGAGGGTAGCCAGGGCCTGAAGCCTCAGGGTCCAGGTTTAAGGCCTGTTCACCCTGAACCTCCCTCCCTCCAGGCATGTGGGTGAACGAGGAGGGTAGCCAGGGCCTGAAGCCTCAGGGTCCAGGTTTAAGGCCTGTTCACCCTGAACCTCCCTCCCTCCAGGCATCTGGGTGAACGAGGAGGGGAGCCAGGGCCTGAAGCCTCAGGGTCCAGGTTTAAGGCCTGCTCACCCTGGACCTCCCTCCCTCCAGGCATCTGGGTGAACGAGGAGGGTAGCCAGGGCCTGAAGCCTCAGGGTCCAGGTTGAAGGCCTGCTCACCCTGAACCTCCCTCCCTCCAGGCATCTGGGTGAACGAGGAGGGTAGCCAGGGCCTGAAGCCTCAGGGTCCAGGTTTAAGGCCTGCTCACCCTGGACCTCCCTCCCTCCAGGCATCTGGGTGAACGAGGAGGGTAGCCAGGGCCTGAAGCCTCGGGGTCCAGGTTGAAGGCCTGCTCACCCTGAACCTCCCTCCCTCCAGGCATCTGGGTGAACGAGGAGGGTAGCCAGGGCCTGAAGCCTCAGGGTCCAGGTTGAAGGCCTGCTCACCCTGAACCTCCCTCCCTCCAGGCATGTGGGTAAATGAGGAGGGGAGCCAGGGCCTGAAGCCTCAGGGTCCAGGTTTAAGGCCTGCTCACCCTGAACCTCCCTCCCTCCAGGCATCTGGGTGAACGAGGAGGGGAGCCAGGGCCTGGAGATGGAGTTTGGTATCCGCTGGTGTGGGGACGCCAACATCACGCTGGCCATCGAGCTGTCTGCTGCGTGAGTAATATGTATGAACCAAATTAGCTAGATTAATAGCGAGTAATATCACTAATAAATATGAACACAAAAAAGCCACATTTAGCCAGGTTTAACCAGACCTGTCAAAGTATAACCAGGTGCATGTTCAGGTATGGCGAGATACATCCAGATTTAACCTGATGTTATCAGATTTAACCAGACGTGTCCAGATCAGATCAGCCTATCTGATGGTTAGGGGACGCAAGCATCACACTGGCCATGGAGCTGCCCGCCGCTTGAAGGGTGAAGAGAATGCGAGAGAAGTACCCTAAGCCCTACACCCCTAAACCCTAAGCCCTACACCCCTAAACCCTAAGCCATACACCCCTAAGCCCTAAGCCCTACACCCCTAAGCCCCAAACAAGTCCAACTGAATTATGTCCTGTCTAATCTGATCGAATCATAAACTGCTGGTGCAGGAAAGCACGCATCATAGTAGATTCCTCTAGATCTCTCTCGAGTGAGAGATCTAGTGATATTATGTAGGATCTAACCAGATCTTACTAGATTTGACCAGATCTGATCACAGCATGTGCTGGCTCAGGGATGCAAGTAGCATTGCCTGCCCCGTGAGTGACGTAGAGACCAGATCCAACTAGATCTGACCAGATCTGACTAGATCTGACCACAGCATCCGCTGGTATGTGTTGTACAGAAGCAGGGTCTGTAGAGAAGCTCCGCAGACCTTTTGAACTCTAATTTCTCCAAGCCCCCCCCCCCTCTGCGGAACTTCCACATTCTGCGGGAAGTTTGAAGCCTTTCAGCTGTTTTCTGGCTGCATGATGTGTTCCTGCCCATAGCCATATCGGGGGGTAGTCGTGGGGGCGACCCTGGACATCGAAAACGGCAGGCCGCGCTTTTCATGCAACACCGCAAGAGGATCTTCAGGTGCAGCAGCGCGTTTTGAATGGGCATGGTGACGAGCAGGACTTCGCCGGCCGAAAAGAAATAGGAAATCGTCACCAAAACGATTTAAAATCGGCAGCTCTGTAGTACGCCCTAAACCCTGAATAGTCGCGTTCCGCAGGGATAAGCATGAAACGACCTCTGCGGAGCTTTTCTGCAGAGGATATCACCGTGGTACTGTTACCGGCCCCGCAGCCGATCAGAACATGCTGCCACGTGTGCCCACACACAACCTGCTCACTTGTACCGCTTGTACTGCAGAGGTGTTGCCGAAACCAAGGTGTGTCCTCGGATAACTGACATCAGCTTTGCAGCGGCGGTCAACGTACGGTTGGCGCCTCTTATCGATCAAGCCCCGGGGTTTGGTGAGTTTGTCCTTTAGGGGGGTGAGGAGGGGAGAGAGGGGAAGGGGAGAGGGGTGGAAGGGAGAGGGGAGAGGAGGGGAAGGGAGAGGGGAGAGGGGTGGAAGGGAGAGGGGAGAGGAGGGGAAGGGAAGGGAGAGGGGAGAGGGGTGGACGGGCGAGGGGAGGGGAGGGAAAGGAGCGGGGAGAGGGGAGAGGGGTGGTGGAGGGGAGCTTGCAAGTTAAAAGGAAGGCTCTGTTGACGCAACTTTGTCTCGTTTACCATCAGAGATTAATGACTGCATGTATGCATGCCTCAGCTTTGTCGGTGCTGCGTTAATCTGCCATTTTCCCTTCAGCCGAAAGGTGGTTTGGGTGACGTTCGCTGTTTCATTTAGGGAGTACGAAGGCAGGATAACTGGGCTCCAGTGCTCCTCATTTTTGTAAACTTTGGGGGCTTGGGTGCTGAAGCTACAATTCGGTTTAGGAATGGCCTGCGACGAAGGGGCCTGGTGCTGCATGTGGCATGCTGCTTGGGCCATCGGCCGAAGGCCTTAAGTATCTCTTGCATCCACGTCCAATCTTGAACCCTAGATCCGCCCCCCGGTTGGCCTACTCTCGACGCACAATCTAGTGGTGACCTCCTACCCCCTTAATATTACCCCCTTAATATTACCCCCTTAATATTACCCCCTTAATATTACCCCTTAATATTACCCCCTTAATATTACCCCCTTAATATTACCCCCTAAATATTACCCCCTTAATATTACCCCTTCATATTACCCCCTTCATATTACCCCCTTAATATTACCCCTTAATATTACCCCCTTAATATTACCCCCTTAATATTACCCCTCAATATTACCCCCTTAATATTACCCCCTTCATATTACCCCCTTAATATTACCCCTTCATATTACCCCATTCATATCACCCCCTTAATATTACCCCTTAATATTACCCCCTTCATATTACCCCTTAATGTTACCCCCTTAATACTACCCTCTTAATATTACCCCCTTAATATTACCCCCTTAATATTACCCCTTCATATTACCCCCTTCATATTACCCCCTTAATATTACCCCCTTAATATTACCCCCTTAATATTACCCCTTAATATTACCCCCTTAATATTACCCCTTAATATTACCTCCTTAATATTACCCCTTCATATTACCCCCTTCATATCACCCCCTTCATATTACCCCCTTAATATTACCCCTTCATATCACCCCCTTCATATTACCCCCTTAATATTACCCCTTAATATTACCCCCTTAATATTACCCCTTCATATTACCCCCTTCATATTACCCCCTTAATATTACCCCCTTCATATTACCCCCTTAATATTCCCCCTTAATATTACCCCCTTAATATTACCCCCTTAATATTACCCCCTTAATATTACCCTCTTAATATTACCCCCTTAATATTACCCTCTTAATATTACCCTCTTAATATTACCCCCTTAATATTACCCTTTTAATATTACCCCCTTAATATTACCCCCTTAATATCACCCCCTTCATATTACCCTCTAAATATTACCCCCTTCATATTACCCCCTTAATATTACCCCCTTCATATTACCCCCTTCATATTACCCCCTTAATATTACCCCCTTAATATTACCCCCTTCATATTACCCCCTTAATATTACCCCCTTAATATTACCCCTTAATATTACCCCCTTAATATTACCCCTTAATATTACCCCCTTAATATTACCCCCTTAATATTACCCCTTCATATTACCCCCTTCATATCACCCCCTTCATATTACCCCCTTAATATTACCCCTTCATATTACCCCCTTCATATTACCCCCTTAATATTACCCCTTAATATTACCCCCTTAATATTACCCCCTTAATATTACCCCTTAATATTACCCCCTTAATATTACCCCTTCATATTACCCCCTTCATATTACCCCCTTAATATTACCCCCTTCATATTAACCCCTTAATATTACCCCCTTAATATTACCCCCTTTATATTACCCCCTTAATATTACCCCCTTAATATTACCCTCTTAATATTACCCCCTTAATATTACCCTCTTAATATTACATTCTTAATATTACCCCCTTAATATTACCCTCTTAATATTACCCCCTTAATATTACCCCCTTAATATTAACCTCTTAATATTACCCCCTTCATATTACCCCCTCGACTTTCCATGAAATACGGACCCTAAATCTGCCCCCCCCCCCTTTCCCCCCTCCAGACGCCCTGGTGGTGGCCTTATTTCCGCCCTTCATCATATTTTTACTTCCCGGAATTCCATGGAATATAGACCCTGAATTTGCCCCCCTCCCCCCTTCCCCCCTCCAGGCGCCCTAGTGGTGACCTTCTTTCCGCCCCTCATCATCTTTCCACCTCCCGACTTACCATAAAACACAGACCTTAAGTCTGCCCCCTCCCCCGCTTTCCCCCCCTTCAGGCGCCCTAGTGGTGACCTTCCCCAAGCCTCCACACTACAAGTACACGCTGGACTGTGGGAAGGTGGGCGGAACCTACTCGGCCGCGATCATCAAGCCCTTCATCGCCAGAGTGGTGTCCGTTGTCATGAACAATATGCTGGTGAGCAGGGTATCGGGGTTTAGGGCTGAAGGGATGGGGGGGATGAAGTGCATATCTGCATGGCTTGAGGAACGTGTCCTGGTTTAGGGAAGGACGTCAGGGTTAAGGGAAGGTGGTTCATAGGTGGTTAGGGTGTAGGTAAGGTGGTTTGGGTTTAAGGAAGTTGGTTAGGGTTTGATAAGGGTAATTCTGGTTCAGGAAATGTGGTAAGGGCTTAGGGAAGGTGTTTAAGATAAAGGGATAAGGGGAGGTGCTAGGGTTTAGGAAAGGGGTTGGCAAGTTAGGGAAGGTGGCAAGTTCAGGATTAAGTGCTCAGGGTTTAGTGTTCAGGGTTATGTGCTCAGGGTTCAGTCCTTAGGGTTAATTGCGCAGGGCTATGTGCCCAGGTTTTAGTGCCCAGGGTTAAGTGTCCAGGGTTAAGTGTCCAGGGTTTAGTGTCCAGGGTTTAGTGCCCAGGGTTTAGTGTCCAGGGTTTAGTGCCCAGGTGTTAGTGCCCAGGGTTAAGAAAATGTGTTTGGGGTTGATGGGGAGGTGGTTAGGGTTAATAACGTTTATGTAGGGTTTAGAGAGTTGGCTAGGCTTAAAGGAGGGTAGTTTGCCCATGAGCCCTTAATCTGGATCCCTTGCCCCTGAGCCCTTGATATGGATCCCTTGCCCCTGAGCCCTTAATCTGGATCCCTTGCCCCTGAGCCCTTAATATGGATCCCTTGCCCCTGAGCCCTTGATATGGATCCCTTGCCCCTGAGCCCTTAATCTGGATCCCTTGCCCCTGAGCCCTTAATCTGGATCCCTTGCCCCTGAGCCCTTAATATGGATCCCTTGCCCCTGAGCCCTTAATCTGGATCCCTTGCCCCTGAGCCCTTAATCTGGATCCCTTGCCCCTGAGCCCTTAATCTGGATCCCTTGCCCCTGAGCCCTTAATCTGGATCCCTTGCCCCTGAGCCCTTGATATGGATCCCTTGCCCCTGAGCCCTTAATCTGGATCCCTTGCCCCTGAGCCCTTAATCTGGATCCCTTGCCCCTGAGCCCTTAATATGGATCCCTTGCCCCTGAGCCCTTAATCTGGATCCCTTGCCCCTGAGCCCTTAATCTGGATCCCTTGCCCCTGAGCCCTTAATCTGGATCCCTTGCCCCTGAGCCCTTGATATGGATCCCTTGCCCCTGAGCCCTTAATCTGGATCCCTTGCCCCTGAGCCTTTAATCTGGATCCCTTGCCCCTGAGCCCTTAATATGGATCCCTTGCCCCTGAGCCCTTAATCTGGATCCCTTGCCCCTGAGCCCTTGATATGGATCCCTTGCCCCTGAGCCCTTAATCTGGATCCCTTGCCCCTGAGCCCTTAATCTGGATCCCTTGCCCCTGAGCCCTTGATATGGATCCCTTGCCCCTGAGCCCTTAATCTGGATCCCTTGCCCCTGAGCCCTTAATCTGGATCCCTTGCAGGGAAGGTGGCAAGGGTTAAAGGAAGAAAGTTTGGGTGAAGGGTAGGGGGGTAGGGTTTAGAGAATGTATGTAGGGTTTCGGGAAGGTGGTAAGGGTGTAATGAAAAAAGTTTGGGTCAAGGACTTTAAGGGAGGTGGTTAGGTTCAAGGGAAGGTGTTCCTTCAACTGCCGGCCATATCTGTAAAGGGATCCAGGACACCTTTATCCTGCCATTACTCCCACCGTGCCCAGCCCAGGTTTTTACACCCTCTTGAATTTCGCCCTCCTCCCCACCAGGTGCAGGTGTGAACGCAGCAGCTGGTGACACCTGTTGTCTTGACGGATCATGTGGTATCTATTTTTTGCAATATCCCCCTTAACCCTCAGCCTTACCCACCCTCCTGTGTTTCCGCTTGCATGCCTGGCCGTGGCGGCTGGAGACCTGCAGGATCTAGAAGGAGATCTAGACAGAGATTTTGACGGAGATCTGAGCATGATCTACACGGATCCTCTGGGATAGGAGTTGAGAGTGTAGGGTTAAGGGTTTGCTATTTACTCGACCCTCGCTCCCCCCCCCACCATGCTTAGGTGTGGCCTCAGCGATTGGTGGTGCCCATTGTGTGGACGGATCCCGTAATTATCGCCCGCATGGCCAAGCTGTTCTACAGGCACCAGGGCGTACTCAGGGTGAGGTTTCATTGCCCAGGGATGACTGCCCAGGGTTAAGTCACCAGGGTTGAGTGCCCAGGGTCAAGTCACCAGGGTTAAGTCACCAGGGTTGAGTGCTCAAGGTTAAGTCACCAGGGTTGAGTGCCCAGGGTTAAGTCACCAGGGTTGAGTGCTCAGGGTTAAGTCACCAGGGTTGAGTGCCCAGGGTTAAGTCACCAGGGTTGAGTGCTCAGGGTTAAGTCACCAGGGTTGAGTGCCCAGGGTTGAGTGCCCAGGGTTAAGTCACCAGGGTTGAGTGCCCAGGGTTAGGTCACCAGGGTTGAGTGCTCAGGGTTAAGTCACCAGGGTTGAGTGCCCAGGTTTAAGTCACCAGGGTTGAGTGCTCAGGGTCAAGTCACCAGGGTTGAGTGCCCAGGTTTAAGTCACCAGGGTTGAGTGCTCAGGGTTAAGTCACCAGGGTTGAATGCTCAGGGTTAAGTCACCAGGGTTGAGTGCTCAGGGTTAAGTCACCAGGGTTGAGTGCCCAGGGTTTAGTGTTCAAGGTTATGTTGTCAAGGTTGAGTGCCCAGGGTTAAGTGTTCAAGGTTATGTTGTCAAGGTTGAGTGCCCAGGGTTTAGTGTTCAAGGTTATGTTGTCAAGGTTGAGTGCCCAGGGTTTAGTGTTCAAGGTTATGTTCTCAGGGTTGAGTGCCCAGGGTTTAGTGTTCAAGGTTATGTTGTCAAGGTTGAGTGCCCAGGGTTTAGTGTTCAAGGTTATGTTGTCGAGGTTGAGTGCCCAGGGTTTAGTGTTCAAGGTTATGTTGTCGAGGTTGAGTGCCCAGGGTTTAGTGTTGAAGGTTATGCTGTCAAGGTTGAGTGCCCAGGGTTTAGTGTTCAGGGTTTAGTGGTCAGGGTTTAGTATCCAGGGTTGAGGTCTCAGGGTTGAGTGCACAGGGTTAAGTGCCCAGGGTTTAGGTGCTTTCATGCCCAGGTTTGATTATAATATATTTAGCGTCCACTGTGGGGCGTGAGGGCTTTGGAAACAGTGCGGCATGGGCCGAGGACGCGTCTGCACTGTGACCGTCAGATAATAAAGAAAACATGATCCCTTAACCGCCCCCCCCCCCTTCACGCTCCTGCCAGGTGGATGTGCAGCGTGCGGAGGATCTGGTGGCGGCGGATTTGAATGGAACCAGCGATCCGTTCGTCAGGATCACCACCGACGGTAAGTGGAGGGCAAGAATGGGATTTTTCTTTTGTCTTGGATCAAGACATTAACTTGAGTACTTGCTACTGCAGGGCTGGATATAAAACAAACCTTCAAGGAAAGCATCATCACCTGACAGAATTAAGCAGGCAAAGCACTACGCAAAAGCTGGACCTCCTCATAAGATTCGTGAAATAATGAATTATTCATGGCATCATGTGCATAAGATGTACCGTTTCGGTAATAAATGGATATAATGTTGTGGAAAGGGGTCATCTCGACAACGCTGGCATTTAATTAATCGATCAATACTTCTGCCCCCACTCCTCCCACCCCTCTTCCTGTCGTCCTGACTGGTGTTCTTTCGGGCAAGGGTTAGGGATATGTGCACATCAAGTCCCTAAACCCTAATCTCGAACTCCGTTTTCTCTTTCAGGGAAGGGTTAGGGTTTCTGCACATTAAGTCCCTGAACCCTAATTTCGAACTCATGTCGTCCCTATTTTTATAAAGGGAAGTTCAAACCTGCAACGAAAGTGATCAAGAACACTCTGAAACCCGAGTGGAACGAGACATTCTGGCTGCTGGTGCAGGTGAGATGGGTTGGGTTAGGGTCTAGGGGTTTAGAAAGCCTAAACCATAAACCCGAGTGGAACGAGACCTTCTGGCTCCTGGTGCAGGTGAGATGAAAGGGGGGGGGTAAGGATCAGGGGTAAGGGTCCCTGTATTTTGCACCCTCGGCCCCCGGGTTGAGGGTGAAGTGTCCCTATACCCTGAACCCTGGACCCCAGACCTCCTGGCTGCTGGCGCCAGCGCATCTGCATTGGGTGTGTGTTAGGCATCACCTAGTTAAGGGTTAAGGGACTCGCCACTCGCCAAAAGAAATCGGCGTGCCGATGGCGAATGCCCACATCCTCACATTTTCACACCTTTGGCTCCCGGAGAAGCTAGTTTGAATTTCGAATTCTGAAAAGTTGGAAGTTTGGAGTTTTAAACCAGGAACACTGGCTGTAGCACCCTGACTATCCCTGATCTGCTTCTGCTGTCGTGCAGGAGCCGTTGTCTCCGTCCGGAGATGGTGCAGACAGGACAGGAAACTCTAGAAACATATTTGCACGGTTGCCTCTTTCCACTCAAAGAGCTGGTCTCAACCAGGCTAATTGTATTGCCCCTCCGGATGCCCCCCCTCCTTTTCAGGAGCCGTTGTCTCAGGACATAAAGCAGGCAGTGTGGGAAACTCTAAATGCAGAATTGCATCGTTAGATATGGGCCTCTTTTACATGAGGAGCTGGTCCACCAGGCTAAATGTATTATTCTTCCTCCTTATGTGCCCATTTAAAAGCCCTTGTCTCAGGAGATGAAGCTGACGGTGTATGATCGGAATATTGAAAACAACATCTGAATCGTTAGTTTCGGACCTCTCCCTCAATGAGCTGGTCAACCCGGCTTGCCGTATTTCCCCTCCTGACATAGGGGCCATATTGCTCCTACGGAGAGCAACCCCACCCCAAGAGGAGCGGGTTTATATGCCCCTGTTGATGTGAAGGATGTGCCCTTGTCCCAGGAGATGAAGGTGACAACATGAATCTCGTGAATGCAAGTATGATCTTAATTGTTTAACCTGTGGGCCTCCTCTTCCTTTAAGAGCTGGTCCACCAGGCGGACCTTATTATTGCCCCTGATGCACCCCCTCCCATTCAGGAGCCCTTGTCCCAGGAGATGAAGCTGACGGTGTATGATAAGGACCTCTTCTCCCTCAAGGAGCTGGTCAAGGGTAACTTCAGGGAGACCATCGGGAGCAAGGAGGTCATCGGCAGGTCACTGGTGAGGGGAGGGGGAGGGGAGGTAGGGTGAGAGGAGGGGTGAGAAGTCATTGGCAGTAGGTCGCTGGTGAGAGGAGGGGGAGGGAGGCAGGGTCAACAAGGAGGGTGACAGGGCGGGCGGCAAGGAGGGGAAGTGGAGGGGGGGAGAAGTCGATGGCAGTAAGTCGCTGGTGAGAGGGAGGGGGCAATGTCGACAAGGAGGGTAAGAGGGGTGGGGGGGGGGGGCAAGGAGGTCATTGACAGGTCGCTGGTGATAGAGGGAGGGGGGTCAAGAAGGAGGGTGAGATGGAGGGACGGGTTGCTGGTGCGAGGCTGTATAGGAGAGGGGAGTTGGTGATTCCATGCAAGAAACTGCAATCTTGATTCATAACTGTCCACCTGTCATAGTCTGGGGCCATCTAAAAATGGCCTGAAGGGCTTTCAACATAAAGCTGGGACAGAGTAGTCGATGTGTGTGTGTGGGGGGGGGGGGGGCAACCCCTTTCCCGTGCTGACTCATCTCTCCCCCCGCTGCTATCCTATACACAGATCAACCTGAAGCCAGTCACCCAGATGGAGCCCCAGCCGCTGTACTGCTGGTACCATCTTGGGGCTGGGACTTGGGGAGATCCGGGAGGCTGCGTGAGTAATTAGGTTAAGGGTTCATGGGAGGTGGGGAGATCTGGGAGGCTGCGTGAGTAATTAGGTTTAGGGTTCATGGGAGGTGGGGAGATCTGGGAGGCTGTGTGAGTGGCGGTAACAATGTTTATTTTGTTGCTGTTGCTGAAGCGGATGCTGTTCTTGTTGCTGTTGTTATAGCTTGAACTAAGTGGGGTGATCCTGGAGGCTGCCTAAGTGGGGTGATCCTGGAGGCTGCCTAAGTGGCGGCACCTTTGTGGTTGAGGGATCAGGGTTGAGGGTTGAATAGGACTGTATGGTTAAGGGTTGAAATACATATTTGCTGAACAGAAAAATTCAAAATCGTGTACGCCCTTCCTTCAAGCCTGCTTGAGATCATCCCACATGCCTTGATTGCCTTCGTAGTCAAGCTTGAACCATGACGGCCCTCTGAGTCACACAGCCGCCCCCCTCCCCCTTCCCCCCTACCACCCCCCCATCCCCCCCTCTTCATCCTACAGGGTAAGGGGTGCGGCCGGATTCAGTTGCGCATGACCTACAGGTCGTTTGAGAACATTGCACCATCAGAGCCCGAGGCAGCTCACCGGGGCATCCTCGTTGTGAAGGTGACTGGGGGCCTTGGTTGATGGGAACATATTCCCTTGATAACGGCGTTTGAAACTGCATTCGTAACTGCATTTATAACTGCCTTGGTAACTGCGCTTGGAACTGCCCTGATGACTGTTTTGGTGACTGTCTTGATACCTTGTCATGGCCTTAATAGCTGTGTTTGTAACTGCCTGGGTCCATGCGTTCGTACCTAACTGCCATGGTAACTGCATTTGCCATAGCATTGGGACCTGGGTACGGTATGTTACTGCTTTGTAAGCTGTGTTGGTTTACTGCCTTAGTGACTGCCGGGTACGCACACTTAGTTATCCCCGTTGTTATGGTCAGCAGCCTGGTTGATGGGTTGATAACTTCCAATATCTTCATTCATGTACCATGTAACAGCTGAGAACGCACACCCGTACATGTAGTAAAATCTTTACACGGTACGTGATAAAACCCTGATACAGGGAGGCAACAAAACCCTTCATGAGTTATCATACCCTGTATACGGTATGCAATAAAACCATTTACTTGCACGCAGATTATGAAGTGCGGCAAGCTGAGCAACAGCCGGGCGCCGATGTCCGTGTACTGCGATGTCAAGTGCACCGGGCAAGACACGTTCAGCTCCGGAACCGTTACGGCAAAGGACCGGAAGGACCATGTCTTCGTGGTAAGAGAGGGGCAGATTAAGGACTCTATTCACGTGTCTCATGTACTTACTGGTCTATAATAAACATATTTCATGCTGTGACGTGAATCACAAGGGACGAGACGCGTTCACCTCTGGCAGTGTCACCTAACCCTAAACCCTTAACCCTGAAGTCCTTAACCCTAAACCTCGGGTAGTGTCCTGGTGGTGACCCGAAGGGAACCTTAAGAAAGTAAGAAAGCTACGCCCTATTGGGGTGTAGAGGTTATGGAAACAGCGCAGTTTGGGGCCGTAGCCACATCCGCGCCGTTACCATGAAGGGGGGACCAAGGAGGACGAAGGGGGTGCGTCTGGCCCGCTGGCAGGGCTTTCGGCAGCAGGGCTAAATACACCCAAAGTAGCAGCATCAACATAAACACAGGCGGAGTATCCTGGATCCTATATCGACCAGTAAGTACGAGACACGTAAACACTAAATGGGTTATTATTACATCAATATAAAACTCCCATGCTTTGTAGGGGTTTTATATTGATGCCATAATTAGATTGTTATCATGCTGCGATGGTGAACGCACCGGACAAGGCACGTGCTCACTGGGATTTGTTACAGCAAGGGAAAGGATGGACCCTGCCAGCGCAGTGAGAGGGGCTTACCTTGAAATGAACAAAAACGCCACAGGGGGGTGTGAACGGGAGGAAGCCTTCCTATTTGCCACAGCAAGGGACGTGTCTGCTACTGAGACGAGATGGCATCTGGCCGTCAAATCGCAGCGAGATCGGGTCCATTGCCACTTATTCGAGGCGAGCTACCAAATTGCTGTCAAAATATTCAAGGAACTATTTAACCTCCCGCCCTCCCCTTTGAGACTCTTAAGCAGCCTGACCCTGAAACCCTGAACCCTGAACCCTGAACCCTGAACCCTGAACCCTGAACCCTGAACCACCCTTGTTGCTCCAGAGCAATAAGGATACCCCAATATCCTGAACTCTGAAACCTGATCCCAGATCTTTGACCTCTACCCCTAAATCCCCAACTTTAACCCCTAACCTCAAACCTTGAACTCTTACCACTAAACCCTGAATCCTCGCCCCTAACTTCGGTGCTCCAGAGCAACAACGGGATCGAGTTCCACAATGTGCACCACGACGCTGTAGTCAAGTTCAAGGTGGGTGCACGAAGAAAACGCTGAAAATACATAAAATGATGCAGTCGTGCTATATGATATAGCTAGGATATATGCTACACGTTTTTAAAAAGTGTCCGGAAATGTGTACGCGTAGGTGGCATGACCACACATTATTGTGCTTTGCCCTAACTGTGGCCACACTTTGTTATGTTGTCCTTGTTGGTTGATGCGGGTCCTGCTTGTGTGAACGTCGCATGTGGCCGCACGAGGTGCATCCGTCATAGTGTCATGATTGTGTGATTTCGTTTCAGATTGTGTGACGCATGTGCTAGTTGTGTGAAATACGGTAGTTGCAATTTCTGTGACCCAGGCGTTGACTGTGTGATTCAGTTGCCAAAAATGAATCAAGTGCAAAATGTGCAAAATGTTCAGATACCAAGTGTGTGACTCGTGTGACACTTGTGTGACACATGCATGGCATGCGTTGTCATTGTGTGATGCGGGCCCTAATTGTGCAACTCTGGTTATAATTGTGTGACTCTGGTTATAATTGTGTGACACAGGTCCTAATTGTGTGACTCCATCCTGATCCCCTGTGCACAGCGGGGATCTCAGGTGCAAGACAGTCCTCCATCCATACGCAAAAGCAAACTGAATTCCGGAAGACTGAATCTGCACGGCCACCTTCCTACCAGCCCCCTCGGTGCCATATCCCCTCCCCTTACACCATTGTCATAATTGCCGTGCCATCATTTTGGCTCTCAGGTGTAAGAAATTCCTCCACCCATACGCAAACAGAGCAAACTGAATCCCGGAAGACTGCATCCGTACAGCCACCTTCCTACCAGATCCCTCCTCTGGTACCTGATCCCCCTCCCACACACATGCCATACCAATATCCCTCGTTAGGTGTACGAAAAGTCGTCGTTCAGCGACGATTGCATTGGCGTGCATGAGCTGTGCATCAACGAGATTGCAAAGAGCCACGAGGTCAACACAGTGTCCGGTGAGAAACCCTCAACCCTAAATGCCACGGGTTCAACACGGTGCCCGGTGAGAAACCCTAAACCCTTCACCCTAAAAGCCACGAGGTCAACACGGTGTCCTGTAAGAAACCTTTAACCCTTAACCCTAAATGCCACGAGGTCAACACGGTGTCCGGTGAGAAACCCTAAACCCTAAATGCCACGAGGTCAACACAGTGTCCGGTGAGAAACCCTAAACCCTAAGCCCTAAAAGCCACGAGGTCAACACGGTGTCCGGTGAGAAACCCTAAACCATAAACCCTAAATGCTACGAGGTCAACACGGTGTCCGGTGAGAAACCCTAAACCATAAACCCTAAATGCTACGAGGTCAACACGGTGTCCGGTGAGAAACCCTAAACCATAAACCCTAAATGCTACGAGGTCAACACGGTGTCCGGTGAGAAACCCTTAACCCTTAATCCTGGGCCCTTCACCATTAATCCTAAGAGCCACGAGGTCAACACAGTGTCCGGAAAGAAACCCTGACACAGGTGCAGGTACATACAGTGTAGCTGCAATTCAGCCACAATTCAGCTATTCAGCTTATGGCCGAGAGTTCAGCTCAAACCTTCATTTGCCCGCGAGCCAGGAATACGTGCTTTGCAGAAGCCTGGGTCCCGTGCAACTAGTGCAACGCGCCTTCTTAGGCCTCTCTTGCCCATTTTGACGGAGCACGAAGCTCATGCCCTATATTCCCACTCTGAAACCCTCTTGATAATTAACTCAAAACCCTTTACCTGATTATCCTGAATCCTTGACCTGAATCCTAGGACCCTGGACCCTCAACCTTGATGATCCTGAGTCCTGGTCATGTGTTGGAATCCTAAATCCTGAACCCTGATTTTGAATCCTGAACCATGAGCCCTGATCTAGAGTTTACAAGTATGGACATTTGATCCTAGTCCTGAAGTTTGAATCCTGAAGTTTAAATCCTGAAGTTTGAATCCTGAGGCATGAACCTTACTCTTGGGTTTGGAATCTTCAATTATCGACCCTGATAATGAGATTTAACCCTCAATTCTGAACCGTAAATCTTGACTTTTGAATCTTGATCCTGGACCCTGATCCTGAGCATTGCACCCTTGTCCATGAATCCTGATATTGAGTTTCAAGTCCTGATTTTGAGTTTGAACCCTGAACGCTGAACCCTGAACGCTGAACCCTGCAGAGCACAAGGAGGCAGGCCTCTACGTGAGGACGCTGAAGCTTGAGGAGTCAGAGCATGGAGACATCTCTGTGATCCTCCGTTTCGTGCCGTACTTTGAGCTGGATTGAGAGCCCTTGACGGCCTGGAACGCTATGAGCTGCACATTGGATGTGGCTAATGGCGGTATTATGTTGAAAGGAGGAGACGGGGCATGGCGTCATCTCTATAAGCCTGCGCTCTGTGCCGTACTTTGAGCTGGATGGAGAGCCGCTGGTGGCCTATGGCACCCTGAGTGTGCAGCACATTGACAACGGCTGGTGAGGCAGTGTGGGGCCCCCTGGGCGGCCTGTGCCCGGGTCAGGTGCCCAGGCCCCCTGGGCGGCCCGTGCAGCATGTTGACAACGGCTGGTGAGGCAGTGTGGGGCCCCCTGGGCGGCCTGTGCCCGGGCCAGGTGCCCAGGCTCCCTGGGCGGCCCGTGCAGCACGTTGAAAACGGCTGGTGAGGCATGCAGTGTGGGGCCCCCTGGGCCGCCTACAAGTACTTTGAGCCGAATTAAAAGCAGTTGGCGGCCTGGAGCGCCTTCTATTTTGCACGCTGAATGTGGCTGGTAAGGCAGTTGTGTTGGCTGGAGGAGCACAGTGACAACTTGGTGATCCTCCGTTCCTGTGCCGTACATCAAGCTGGATGGAGAGCTGTAAGCGGCCGGGAAGGGTATGAGCTGTCATTGGGTTATTATGTTAGATCGAGGAGGCGGAGCATGGAGACATCTTGGCGATCCCCCGTTCTGTGCCGTACGTCAAGCTGGATGGAAAGCCGCTGACAGCATAGGGCAACCTGTGCAGCACATTAAATACGGCGGGGACAATCCTGCAGAGTGGAGGAGTCGGGGCATGGAGGCATCTCAGGATCAAGGCGACATCTCATAGGCGATCCTCCATTTGGTGCCGCCCGCCCTTCCAGTGGGGTTGGAAGCCGCCGGCAGCATAGGGCAGCCTGTGCAACACATTGAATCCGGTTGAGGTGTTGACTGTTGAGGAGTTGGAACACGGCGACAGCTGGGTGACCTTGCACGTTGAGCAAGGCTGAGGCCGCGAAGGGCCATGTGGCTCATTGGCGGCCTGGCATGTTCTGTAGGGACCTAGCTCATTGAGCAAGGCTGAGGCCATGAGGGGCAGGCACGTTCTTGAGGGGCCTTGGCACGTTATTTATAGGCATTGGCACGTTATTTTGGGTCCTGGCAGGCTGAGCAAGGCCGAGGCCGCGAAGGGCCGTGTGGCTCATTGGCGGCCTGGGTTGATTCAGTTTTGTACGCAAACCTGTGACCTTTTCGAGGCGCCACGACTCTGTGATCTATATTTTGTTGGCGTCCTTTAACCTGGGATATTTCCATGTCTCTCGCTCTGCTGGTCCCCGTGAGATGCCAACCGCTACGCCTATCAGTTTGTGTTTGAATCCTGGCATGGCACTCCGTGTTTGAATTTCGGCCGCTGGCCCGTGGCTTTTAGCACGTTCGGTGTGGCCCGTGGCTTCCAGCGTGCTCAGCGTGTGCTGGCCCGTGGCTTTTGGAGTGCTGCTGGCTTTTCAAGGCGGGCGAGATGTTTGAGGAGCCGAGCCTTGGCTGATGAGGCTCCTCAGGCTTTGATCAATGGTCGGACATGGATGCTTCTTTGCCAAAAAGATAGATTCATATCATCTCATTATCTGATTTGATGATCCGGCGAACCTTTTGCTTTGCTTGGATTTTGAAAAGCGTGCCATCATTTAGGTAGCGCGATCCTTTCCACACACTGGGTTATAAGCTATCTTTGATATGGTACCTGAGGTGCGCGGCGGCCGAGCCTCTATTAGCAGGGCCCAGAGGTGTAACGTCATAAACATGAGTTGAGTAGCAGTACCACTGCTTCATTTGCCGGTATGACTCGTTCAGTGATTTGTATGCACGATCGAACACTAGTAGCATCTGAGCGATGTTTTGTTGCTGGATCATCATTCCCACATGCGTCCGAATTTAAACTTATGAGGTACTAAGGTACATAGGGTGCCAGCTTTAAAGCATAACTGTAAAATATGTATTCTCTTGTATGGTGGACGAGGCCACCACGGGCCTCAATGCCATGATCTTGGTGAACTGATATTAGCAAGCCTCTGGCATGAAGCTGTATGTCGCTGTGCCATATTCAGATTCAGAGTAGTGGACAGGAGTCCGGAGTAGAGTCCAGATTCAGAGCACTGGACCGGAGGAGCAGGGGTGGGGGCGGCAGGGGTGAGGAGCTGCTACTTTGCCATCCTTTGATCCTCTATCCACGCCTCAAACCGCGTTCCTTCCTTTCCTTTCCTATGGCTGCTACGAGCACATGCATTGCCGCCAGCATGTCCACCTGCTCATGCATGTCCAATTTTTTCACATGCCCGTGTATCTCCATCTCGTGCTTTTCTTTGAAGTTGTGCATTCGTTCCCGGGTCTGCAGTGCGCCAGTGCCTGGACCAGAGGCGTAACGTCGTTACCTTGTTCCAATCTCACTGTAGCGGCATGGGCAATTGAGGTGAGGCCTAGAGCACATCCTAACAAGACATGCACTTGGTCGAGGGCATGACACATACTAGGTATGGACAACGCGTCATGCCTTATAGAGGCAACGGGGTTGTGGGTTAAGATAGTGAATGTACGCACGGGAAGTTACTGTGAAGTTTTTACACTCCACCTGAGCAACACATTTGATGCATGGGACATGTGCCCATAAACCAGTATGTGCACTTGATACTTTAGGACAGTTAGTGAAAACAAGTAACCCCTGGGAACCAGTAACCCCTGGAAACAAGTAAGCCCTAGAAACAAGTAAGCCCTGGAAACAAGTAACCCCTGAAAACAAGTAACCCCTGAAAACAAGTAAGTCCTGGAAACAAGTAACCCCTGGAAACAAGTAAGCCCTGGAAACAAGTAACCCCTGGAAACAAGTAAGCCCTGGAAACAAGTAAGCCCTGGAAACAAGTAACCCCTGAAAACAAGTAAGCCCTGGAAACAAGTAACCCCTGGAAACAAGTTACCCCTGGAAACAAGTAACCCCTGGAAACAAGTAAGCCCTGGAAACAAGTAAGCCCTGGAAACACGTAAGCCCTGGAAACAAGTAACCCCTGGAAACAAGTAACCCCTGGAAACAAGTAACCCCTGGAAACAGAAGGCTCACCTCCTCGAAGCAGTTCATTTTCTACAGTCCAACAGAGCATATCACATTTGATGCAAGGGGCAGATGCTCACAAACCGGCATGGTCGCGGAGTACAGTAGGACAGTGCAGTGAGGGCAGTGGGCGAAAAAACAATGGCCCCCGGGACAAATATGCCATAGGTAAAGGAGCACTGCCTCTACAATAGTAGGAAGGAAAGTGTCCTTAAAATACTGGACATTTAACCACTGCTTAAGATGGCTCCCCTTTTTATCACATATTGACAGTTAAAGAAACCCATATCCCTCCATAAGCTCAATGACGTTACACCTCTGGGCCCTGCTCAAAAAGGCTTGGCCGCGTGGGCGCCTACCTTATGGGTTGGGAGGAAAGAACGAAACGAACACAAAAGGCAGGGGGGGCGATGAGGAAAAGTGGGAAACCCAAATGGCCATATCCCTCCGTAAGGTATGTGTACCTGGTATATAATAAGTGTACGGTACACAAATCTGCATTCAGCTTGCGCCACTCTGTATTTAAGTCCTGTCTCATGGCCGCAGGCAATCCTCGTCCATTAGGAAACCATGGAGAGAAAGATCAAATAAGAACAGCTAAACCCTGCCACTGCTACCCTCCCTGCCACAGACCCCCTCAATGCGTACACCCTGCTTCAACCTCTGTTCCACTGAGGAATCACTCACCTAGCAGACCTGACAGAACAGGGAGGCAAGCACTTGATGGATGGGAAAGAAAATCGTGGAGAAAAAGAAAAAAATTCAAAGCAAAGGTCTGCGTAACACGATTAGTAAACCATGGGGATTTCATCTTACGTTTACAGCAGATACTGGTGGCATCCATACCCAAGGGATGAGGGATCAAACCCACCATACAATACTTCCTCTCCCCCTGTCTCAAGTAGATCGCCGGGCTCCATGTTCCTGCCCTCTCACATATGAGGGTGGACAAGCTGCACCATGGTCCTGGCTGTACATGGTACGTGGAATTGAGCTTGCTCATCCCCTACCAGCCCCGCGCGACTGAGCGTTCAGCAGGGCGCAGCGGGTATGCACCGTTCTAAACTTATACAGCAGAAACAGCCAGCAGGTCCTGGCATGAAAAAAACCATAAGCAATAAAACAAAGACGTCACCCCACCCGTTGGCGTGTCATGTTGAACAACATCCCCTGGGCTGCCTCGGGAAAGCAGCGGCCGACATAGTCCTTGTAGCTACCATTGCTGCTGTTGCTGCCACTGCCACTGCTGCTGCTGCTGCTGTCACTGTTGCCGCCGCCCCTGACCCCACTGCTGCTGCTGCTGCTTCCACTGTCGCCGCCGCTGCTTCTGCTTCTGCTGCTGCTGCTGCCGCCGCTGCTGCTTCCCCTGTTCCCCCCACTGCCGCTGCCGCTGCCCCTCCCCACATCGTCCGCCGCCCCCGGCAGCACCCATCCCCAGTCCACACCCCACTCCTGGTCAAAGGCCCGCCCCGGAGCCCGCTCTTCCCACATGTTGACCACGTGCATGACGAACGCGCAGCCCTCGAGCACCTTGTGCAGCCCGTGGCGCCGCTCAGGCAAGCCCAAGTGCACGTGCCACGCAACCAGTCCACCGCTCGGGCGCAGGAGGGCCTTGCCGCCGGTCGGCCGCTGCTTGGCTGAGAGGCGGTACGTATGGAGAGGGCTGCAACTGAGGGTGTGCGCAGCAGCCTAGAGACAGCAGGGTTCAGTAGATAGGGTGAAAAATTAGGGTTTAGGAGTAATTTTATGAAGAGGGCTGCAGCTGAGGGTGTGCGCAGCTGCCTGTAAGCCGCAAGGTTAACTGCAGGGTTAGCTTCAGTAGGATTCGGTAAAGGCTTCAGGCTTTTAGGGTTGAGGGGTCATTTCATGGGTTTATGGGTTTAGGGGTAGGTGCCAGGGTCAAGGATTTTGGGTTGGTGCAGGGGTTTTAAGGTTTTAGGAGCAGGGGTTTCGGGGTTAAGAGGCACTTAGTCTCACACAAAGTATCAAATTTGACATGATCCCCTTAGATGCTCCCTGCCATGCCCGTGCCAGTTTGTGTTTGAATTCTGGCAAAGCACTCCGTGTTTGGATTTTGGCCCCGGCATTTTCACGTGCTCGCTTTTTAGTGCTTGGACTAGCATCTGTCGGCACCTGTCACCAGGCATCAGATTTGAAATCATTCGCTGGACCTGGAAATCACAATTCCACACCTGCCAAAGCGACGACTCGCCGGCGGCAGCCACGACGGCGCTGGAGCGGAAGTTGATCCTTTCCAGCCTCAGCGCACCCCACGGCCGCTCCGAAGTCATGTTGATACACCGAGGGCTGTGGAGCAGTTGCTGCACCGTCCTTATGGGGCTCTGCAAATGTATATGGGAGCATTGTAAACATCAATGCATGAATCAATAAATGAAATCCAAGTCATGTTGACGCATTGTGGGCTCATGAGCAGCTGCTGCACCGTCTTGACGGGGCCCTACACATATGTACCAGTGTGGGGATATTGAAAACAATGATGTTGTACTGGTAGTAGTTAATGAATGAAAGCCGCTCCGAAGTCGTGTAGACGCGCCGTGGGCAGCTGCTGGACCGTCTTCACTGGTCCTACGAATATGTACCGGTTTGTTAACATGGGAAACAATTGATACCCCTGATGAATAATGTATGCAACTCATTAAACGAATGGAAATCTCTCCGAAGTCTTGCTGACGCACCGAGGCCCAAGGGCTCTGAGGCAGCTGCGGGACCACCAGCCGCCCACCCCCCTGACAGATCACTTGAGAACAATCTCCGATATCGATGTCCTCCCTTTGCCCTCATGGAACGAAAGCCGATTCACAGTCCTGTTGACACACCGAGGGTTCTGGAGCAGTTTCCAGGCCGTCTTGACCCGGCGTCCCGGCCTGGACCCTTACCCCCCCTCATCTGAACCCATGGGCATCACAAGAAACTAGTCCACATCAGCAACAAAGTGGGAGGAGTGTTTAAATTTAACGTCACCCTGACCCCGTTCACCTTGACCCACCTTCACTCTGACACCCCTTTACCCTTACCCCCCTTCAACCTGACCCCACCTGCATGACCAGGAACTCGTCCACATCAGCGACAAAGAGGGCAGTGCGTTTGAATCCGCTGAATGTGAGCACCGCATGATTGTTCACCAGGATCTGATCGGGTGCGTCATAGTAGGTCTGAAGGGGGGGGCACATGAGTGGTAGGGGGGCGTGTGTGATGGGAGGAGGGGAGCAGCAGATACTTGTTCACCAGGATCTGTTATAAAATGTCGGAATAGGTCTGAAGGGTGTGTGTGTGTGTGTGAGAGGGGTGGGTGGGTGGGTGGGGGGTGGGGGCAGATAACTGTCCACCAGGATCTGATCTGGAACGTCATGATAGGCTTGATAGGGGGGCATGTGAATGTAGGTGGGTGGGTGGGCGGGTGGGCGGGGGCAGACAATTGTTGACCAGGATCTGATCTGGAGCGTCGTAGCAGGTCTGGAGGGGTGGAGACCCCGCCCCAGAGACCAACATCGCACCAAGTCGGTATGTATTCAAGCACGTGCCACGCCAGCTTTTAAAGGACGCTAGTCCAGTATGGACCAATCCAGCCCCGGAGAATAGCCAGTGGCCCTAGCGACAGAGGTTGTTGCACCAAGCGTCATGTAGCTGAATTGTGTAGGCCTTGTCATGTAGCTGAGGTGTGTAGCTGAACTGTGTAGCTGGAACACCCTGAAATAGGAAAGAGTAACCCACCTGGCTCTCCAACACAAACCCGTGCCCTTTACAGGGGGTCCACTGGATCAGCAACAGCCGCCCCTCGCAAACGGAACTTGATATAGCTGAACTGTAGCCGAAATAAAGCTGAAACACCCTGAAATAACAGTACCACCTACCTGTCTCTCCACCACCGGCTGGTAATGCCCAAAGTGGTCCCGCCAGATCAGCAACAGCCGCCCCTCGCAAATGAAACTTGATGTAGCTGAACTGTAGCTGAACTATAGCTGAAACACCCTGAAAATAACAGGACGACCTACCTGGCTCTCCACCACTGGCTGGTAAAGCCCAAAGTGGTCCCACTGGATTAGCAGCAGCCGCCCCTCGCGAATAAAACGTTGAAGCTCCGCATTGAGCAGCAGCTGAGTGGCGAGGAAGGGTGACGCGTAGAGCACCGAGCCACTGAAACCCACCTGCTGGATTTAGGGTTAAGGGTTAAGGGTTAAATAAAACCTCTATGAACTAGAGTGATGCAGTGCTAAGGGTTAAGAATGTAGAGCACCGAGCCGCTGAAACACACCTGCTAAATTTAGGGTTTAGGGCAGTAAAAGGCGTAGATTTAAGGGTAAAGGGCATAGGGTTTAAGGTCCAATTATATACGAACTAGTGTGATGCAGGGTTAGGGGTTAAGGGTGTAGAGCACCGAGCCGCTCAAACCCAACTGGTGGGTTTAGGGTGTAATGGTTGATGACCTGAGGTGTAGGGTTTAGGGTTCAGGGCGTAGAGCTCTCCTCGTAGATTGTCCCTGGAAAATTTCCCCTTCAAAGCCTTTCAGACTGCATTTCGTCAATTCTTATTTTTGATACTAACCTGTGTGTGGTTTGGGTGATGTAGTGGATGAGGATGGAGATGTGAGATACAGTCTGTAAGACATTTATAAGATTAAAACAAACCATTTGCAAGATTGCTGTGGGTAAATGCTCTTCACTTAACAAACAGGTATTAAAATTGTACATAGTGCAGCTATAGTAAGATATTTATTAGATACTTGCTTGCGTGTGGTAGGTGATGTAGTGGATGAGGATGGAGATGTAGGCCGGGACTCTGTCATGAGCTCTGAAGGGAGTCAGTATCGTCCAAGCGGCCCAGCCACCTGCCGGGGGAATGTTGGGGTTCAGGATTCAAGACCTAGGGTTTCAGGCACATAACACAGGGTTTAGGGCACACAGGATAGGGTTCAATACTTCAATGCACCTAACTTTGTGTATTGCGCACATCACTGAAGGTCTAGGGCACATCATGAATAGTTGAATGTGATGCTCTGCTGGAATAAACCAACTTCACAGTTTAGGGCACATAACTGATTGTTCAGGGCACTCCCTCCATGTGCACCATATATGGCATACGGTGTAGGGCCCGGGGCATATGTTTGGGAGAATGGCAGTCTGGTCCCTCACCTGCCTCTTTGCCGTGCAGGAAGCGGCGGAGCGGGGTCGCTGCCGGATCAGGGTCGATGCATACCTCTGCAGTGTGCAGCCAGCCCTCCACTGAGATCTAGGGGGAGGCGGGATTGGAGGGCAAGGAAGGGTAATGGCAGAGTAGGGGAGTGACAACTATGTAATAGTTTGGAAAAGGGTCGGTACATTTTTCTGCAATGTGCAACCAGCCCTCCACTGATATTTTTTTTATTTTCGCTGTTTTCTCCCCGGTTCGCTCTGCCTGGCCCTTTTGCAAAAGGCTGTGGATGGATGTGTTGGCTTTGCAACAACAACTGATATCTAGGGGTAAAAGGAATTTGAGGGCAAGGCAGCGAGGTGATCCACACTGGAAATATGAGCCAGTTTGGGTAAGGTTTGGTGCATTCCTCTGCGGTGTGCTGCCAGCCAGCCACAGAGATCTGCGAGGACTTGGATGTGTGGGGAGGCAGGGGAGTGAACTGTGTGAACATGGGGTAAGCAGGTTGCCACACTAAAATAGATGTGCCAGATTGGATCAGGGCCGCAGCACTCCTCTGGCTTGCAGCCAACTGCTGAAGTCTGAGGAGAAAGCGGATAAGGGGGGAGGGCACCTGGTGAGGCCATATCGCCCCTTTATGCAACGGCAAGCATACCATCCTCAATTGCAGCGTACCAGGAGGCAGCTGATGCTTGATGATGCTTGCGCCATGTGCCCATGCATCTACGCATGAATGGAAGATAGCTTCCGAGGGCTGGAGCTGCCATGCACCCTATGCATGAACTAGGAGCATGCACTCCATGCACAAACCAACAGCAAACAACCCATGCATGAACCAACGCCATGCACCCCATGCACAAACCAACAGCGTGCAACCCCTGCATGCACCAGCGTTATGCACCCCGTACAGGAACCAGGAGCATGCGCCTAATGCACGGATCGACAGGCATGCGGCGCTGCCATTTCCAGGACAGGCCCCACGTGCCTTGCCGCGCACTTGCAAGCACCTCAAGTGTTGTTCAAGGTTAAGGGATAAGGCCTGAAGGGTTGTGGGTTCAGGATTAAGCTTTATCCTAAACCTTACACCCACGCGCCCAGCACCACACCTGCATGCACCTTACACCTCGTTGTTCAAACTCGGCTCTGAAGGGCACTGGGTAATCCATTACGTTATCCACCGGCCGGCCCGTGTTCTGAAACGGCTGCGTCCACAGCGCCGGGTCCACGACGGCGCGTGTGGCCTTCGCTCCCTCGTGCCACACATCCTGCAGGTTGACCGGAAAGCCCCATGCCCTGACGGCCTGGGGCTGGCTGGCCAGGCCGGAGGGCGTCATGATATATTCTGAGATCTGCAGCGGGGAGCAGGGTGTGGCTGAATCCAGGGTATCTGATCCAAGATACCTGACTCAATCAACCAGATCGATGGGGCAGATTAAGGTGTGGGATCTAGGGCATCGGATTTAAGGCCGTGTACAGGTTGTGACGTACCTGTAAATGCAGCTCAGGTGCACCACACAACATGGTACAATTCGGCTGAACCTGTGCCGTTTTGCGCTGTGTCATGCTACCATGCCACACAGTAGCAATGACCTTGGATGTTGGGGGTGGGAAAGCTAGAGCTGCATTTCTGTTGGTTGAGGTTGTTATGGATAGTTTCATCTGACACACCAGACGTCCCACTGGCACTGCACCGTATTGCTTCTTGACGGAAGTATGGTACGCGCATGGCCGCATGGCGGGACACACGGGGTAGCGATGGGCTCTGACAGGCATGGCATGCGTGTCAGCATGTCCTGTGGCATGTAACCCATGCTGCATGCCTGGATACACGCACGAGGTGATGAGGCCGACTTACAGGCTCTGCAAAGAAGAGGCCCTTGACGATGGTTGTGTCACGGCTGGGCGAGACCGTGAGGAACACATGTAGCTGCACCGCAACTGTGCTCTTGTCTGAGGGGATATTGCCTGGGATGGTCAGGTGGTGGACGTTCAGGTCCGAGGGCGTCAGGATGAGGGGCAGGACACTGTCTGCTGTGCTGGATTGACCCAGGTAGAGGACCAGGATTGCTAGGCACAGGGCGATCATGCCCTATGCCTGTCTGCTGAGAGTTGCCACCACCAAGGGTTGTTGTATCAGCGTTAATGCAAGCAGGGAATATCTTCTTCGATGGGACGTATAAGAGAAACCGATGGGGACGGTAGAAAGACAAGCCAGGGACACGAGGAATGTGGGGGACTTGGATGGAGGCAAAGCAGGAAGGCAAACGATTGCTGTGATGCAAAATACTGAATTGTTCGTAAATAATCACGGAATCTGTTGTTTCGATTCGAATCAAAAGTGAACGCCCATATTGCCTCAATTCATCGCCTCCCTGAGGACAGCTTTTTGAAATACGAACGTGGATCTGCTGGCCGGATCTCACGACTTGTCCCACCGCGGTTGCCACTGGTAAGTTCATCGTCGGTATCAAATTATCGATCTTCATGGGTAAAACGAACTGACTCCCATCACACACCCAGCAGCTTTCCGTCTCATCATGGCTTTGAACTCCGCCCACGTTCCGTTCAAACCCTAGTCCAACCACCCCATTTCCACCATGCTGCAATCGAGTCATCGTCGAGGCATTTGGGTATTTGATTTGGGTGTATGATCCAGCATGCTTTAACGCCTCGCCTCACAATGACAGGTGCACGTCATCCCCGGTACCTGAGGCCCCGCAAGGACGGATGCAGAACAACACTGGCGCAAAAAGCTAAAGCAACGGTGAATCTTTTCAAGGCCGTTGCAAGCCCTATTCTTACTCCTCCTCGAATGCTCGTCTTCTATGGTAGCGCTGCTCACTTCTGGTGTTGCAAACAGGCCGTGACCACGCTGCCATGCGCGACCGGGCTTGCATGCATGGCAGCGACCATTACCTGGCACCTGACATGGGCGTGCACCTCAAGTTTGCAGACAGGTGGGGAGGAGGCTGACTCAGAGGTGAACTATTCAGGGCACAAATAGTCATCACTTAGGGTACAGGTAATGTTTTGTGACTCAGCGCTGTGCCAGTGTAGTGCTGTGCAGTCAGGCACCTGAAACACAAGATCATGAACTTAGCCTCTGCCCTTACAGATGCGCACAGGCAGGATCAGTCATACATCCTGACAAAGAACGTCAACCTGCCGCACGGTGCGGCCAGCACAGCCGACTCTAGAGGAAGGCGCTGCGCTCAGCAGACAGCAGCTAGGCAGCTAGCTAGAGACATGCTGCTTCCAGCGATGTTGGGCAAGAGTAGCAGACGGCGAGCATGTGGATGACGTGCTACATGCTTGCTTCCAATGCTCTACCTTCATGGGTAAGCAAAGAGAGCGGGAGTGGAAAGGCCCTCCGGCCGTGCCATGGACTTTCACTTGACCATTAGTTGGGCGCCCACACGGCCAAGCCTTTTCAGCAGGGCCCAGAGGTGTAACATCATTGAATAGTTGTGCCGGGGCAGGCATGGCTGGGAGAGACGCCTTAGCTTTTGAGGTTTATGTGCTCGAACATGTTGACGGCTACACTGCAAAGGGACTGGGATAAGGTTCCCTGTCCTTTCTCTGTGAGGGGGAGGATTGATTTCCTTTGATGTTTCTTTCTTTGCACACTTCTTCTCTTGAGTTTCCATACCATCAGTTTGACGCACGCTGAGGCATGAGAGTTTTCCCCCATTAGAGCCCGGAGATGCTTCGTTTTACGTAACGTCATTGAATTCTGGGCCATGTTATATCCTCTCGTAGGCACATCTGCCTTGCCACTCCCACCTTTCCTCTCTGACTCTCCCATTTTGTCCACATTTTCCTCCTTGGTTCCTCCATGCAGTGACCTCTTTTCCATTTCTGGTCCCATCTGCTACTGGCGTCTTCAACTTTACTCTACATTGCAGAGGCTGGTGAGATTTTTTGCAGTACCTTCACAGCCTTGAAACTTGCATACCGGGGGCATACCTACCCTTGCCAACAACCCTTAGCATGTGTCTCAATAAAATATGATATTAAAACATACGGATAACTTTATATGGTGACGGTGCGGATGTGGCTACGGCCCCAAGCTGCACCGTTTCCTTAACCTCCACGCCCAAATAGGGCGTAGCTTTCTTTCTTTCTTTCTAGGCTGTTCTGTAATTTCTCGTGCAGCTAGCGGCCCTTGGCCACCACGCTACATATTTAAATCTACATTGAAGAGGCTGGTAAGAATGTTTTAGGGTTGTATCGCAGCTGAAAGATGCACTGATCAAGCACTATCACGCCGGACCGGAGGTCAAAAGGGATGTTTACAACACTGCTAGATAGACATCTATCGGGCTGAGAAAGCTCATAGCTAACCAGACTAACCTCTCCAACCAATATGTGTAGAGAGGACTACAAGGCCGCAACCTGGGAGACAAATGTGGGCATATTATGTGGTGGGCACAGCCTCCGACAAGTTATCAGAGGCGTAATGTACAACATCCATACCTTGGACAAATGACAGCACAAGCAGAATCTTGAGCAAGAGGCCGTATCCCATCGTCCATTGCCTTCCCACTGCAATTGCATTCATTCCCATCAGGTGCATGGCTGATTTTTCTTCCTCCACATTTGTGTCATGTCCCTATGCTCAGCGCTTGAACAACAAAAATGTAGATTTGCCGGGGACATCTATTATGACAGCGAGGATGAATGGGACTATTTGGACAGCCCTCCCACTCGACTGGGTTGGATGCAAACGGAGCGGCTGCGGCAGCTCGTCAGACGACATAAAATGCTGCAGCTGGTGAAAACGCATGGGCGATCCAGCCAAATGACTGATAGGACCTGGGGGGGCAGGTTTGTTTCCTTTTCCCCCTTCGTTAACGGCTGGGATGTGCACGGGCTGGGGGTGCGGGCTGGGGATTCCTTGTGAGGCCGGTCATTTCCTTCACCGTTTCCCGTCTATTCCTTTCCTTTCTTCTCTTGTCTATTGACTCGACAGTCGCGCACCCACGCGACCGAGCCTTTTCAGCATGGCCCAACGATGTTATGTCATTGACTTGTGGGGGCCTAGGTTTGAGAGGGTCAATTTGTGTTCTTGAGTGGACATTCCGACTGTCTTCACTTATCATTATGTATTCTTTTTGTTTTTTCTTTCTCCTCCTTTTTAGTTTCCAATGAGACAGTTGGACACCGAGCGATACTGCTGAGCCTCTTTTCGCATGATGCAGATGTGTAACTTAATTGACCCGTGCTGCTGGCACCGAGTTGTTGGTGCTAGTGGACAAAGCCTAGCAGCAGGTGCAGCTGGACACGGCTGGCCGGGGGGGGAACCCATCCATGGAACTAGCCACCGAGCATGGGCCCTGAGCTGGTCTGTGTCAGTCTACCGTGCCTGTTTTTAGCCTTTGAATGCCAAGAGTCACACCAACAAATGGAGTGTGCTTACCTTGCGAACACTACTGTTGGTTATGTTTGTTATGTTGTTTTTCTTTGTTGAGGGCTACGATCTGGACGGGCTGGGGCTTCCCTCTCTTTTGGGGATGGTCTTTTTTCTGCTCCTTTTTTCGTCTGTGCCTTTTCCTCTCATTTAGCCTAAAGAGATGGGTCTTTTTCCTCCCGAGCAGATTTTTGAGCCTTTTTAGCATGGCCCAGAGATGTTATGTCATTTACTTTGTCAACACTCAGGTTACGGCGGTAACACGACGCCATCAAGACGGCTGACGCCAGGAATCGGCTCAAAGCTCAGCGGCTTGACGAGACACGTTGTTGCCAACGCTGCTTAGCAAGGAAAGGGGGATGATGAGCATGTGGAGTACGTGCTACATGGTACGCTTGCTTCTAATGGTCTACCACCCCAGGAGAAACCATGTATGGGAGCGGAGCTGGGCAGGGCCCCCAGAGGGCGCCATGCAGACTTTCACCAGCTCACCGGGACAGGCACAAGTGGGAGGCTCTGGCTTATGTGGAGAACGTGGTAAACATCCCTGTGGGCTAGTTTATGAAGGGACTTAGATATATTTTCCGTTTTGTGGACGGTGGAGGGGTCTTTTCCTTTTTGTTCCTCTCTTGCTTTAGTCGTCTACTCTCTTTCATTTCAACTAGGTCAAACTCTACATGGGCGGGGCACCCTTGCACTGCCTTTGCTTTCCGGGGGGATGGGGGGGGGGCGAAGTTTCTTTCTCCTTTGTGTTTCCCTCTTTCTCCTCTTACCCTCGGTTTCTCATTTCCCAATTTCACTGACGGGAGGCCGCGTGGCTGAGCCATTCTGTACTCGAAGTTGTGGAGGGCAGCTAGGCTTTAGAGGGCTAATTGCCAGGGCGTCCGGCCTCAGTCCTCTTATTTCCCGCCATTTTCTTCTTCTCCCCATTTTGTTTCTCGTCTGTTTAGTACGGTACACACCATCAGGGCCCTGCTGAACGCTCGACCGCGTTGGACTGGTAGTAAATGATGAAGCTCAATTACATCTACCATGCACAGCCAGCATTATGGTGCAACCATGCCACCCTTCCATGTGAGGGGGCAGGAACATTGAACCCGATGATCTAGGAAGACCGGTAGAGGAGATCGTGTGACCGGTTCGACCCCGCAACCTTTGGATCTGGACGCCACCAGCGTTATACCACTGGACAATTTCCCCCGTCCGTCCTTCTCGTTTCCAGCATGTAATTTCAACGTCCATGCGGCCAAGTCTTCTGAGCAGATGCTCAAGGTGCAACATCATTTAGTACTGAGTGAGCTTTATGAGCTCCTTTGTCTAGAGTCGGCTTGACAGGTACTGGTTTCTCTAGAGATTTGGAGGTAATTCACAAGGGTCTCCTCAGGCAGTGTCTGGGTCTTCGCAAGACTGTGGCCGAGTATGCTCTCATGAGTGAACTGCACCGTGAACCCCTTATCTTAAGTATTTTCCAGCAGACCCTGAGTTTCTGGAATATAATTTTAATCTGAGGCCAGACGATGACCTTGTGAAAATGGCTATGCAGAAAATTTGTGATTTGGCAAAGGCTGGCACTTCACTTTCTTGGGCTGGTTTTCTGTCTACGATATTGATGACTCTGGGTATTGATTTATTGACTGCTTCAGCAAATACCTCTTTGGATATTGAGGTCATTCTGAATTCAGCTAGGGATCAGTGGCGTTCCAAAATTTCCAGGGATATGCCACGTACGGCCCTGTCAGTACGTGCTACTCCTGACTCAGAACGCTCGGGTTTCAAGTTGTTTACGTTCTGTAAGTGGTTCAAAATCAAGCGTGGTGCGAAGGAGAATTTCTGGTACAATTTGAGTAAGCCTAATATTTTTCCGCTGTAGCCCGGTATCGGTAGTATCAGGTGGGGTCGCATTGGCATAATGTTAAGGGGCGCTTAGTTTGAGAAACCCTGTGTGCCTCGTAGCAAGAGGATTTGAAGATGTTGCAATCTTACATGTCGGGAGGATGAGCTTCACATGATTTACTGCCCGTTTTACACAGACCTTCGTTTTCAATTCAACCTGACTTTCCATACTTTCCTAGAGGACGAGGATGAGGCCATGAAACGGTACGCAAATGAAGTGTGGGGCAAACTAAATGCAGCGGATTCTGCATCTGTGTTCTGGAAGAATTTTTTTTCTTCTATCTTTCAGTGTATGACGAAAAGAGAGAATCATCTCAAAACTTTGCCAAATTTCCTGCCCCCCCCCTAATTCTCTAGGCGGTGCTAAATCGAATTATTGCACCCACGTCATGTTTCATGGCTGGGGCTTCTCTTCTATCTGCACTATGGGGTTCATTCCCACGCCACTGTCGTGGTTGTGTGCTAGTTGATTGCCCAAGGGGGTCACTGGTTTTCGCTTTCTGTCCTAGTGTATCAAGTGCCTGTACCGGTTTACGGGCACACGTCCCATGCATCAAATGTGATGCTCTGGTGGACTGTAAAAACTTCACGTTGTCCACGGAGCTACAGTGCCTCTGGCAATAGCCTCACTTCACTATCATGCACTAACATCCCTGTCCAATCACTAAGCAAATCCGCCCAATCGGCCCAGCCTTTTTGAGGAGGGCCCCGAGGTGTAGCGTCATTGACTTACACCCATGTCTAAGTACACACTACATGCTATAGATCATTTTCATCCTGGCACCGGCTATGAAACGAACACCGCCCTGGGTTTTTTATGCCCGCCTGCACAACATTTCATTCAGAGACATAAAGGCAAAGCACTTGCGGTATTCTGTCTGTTCTGTCAGGCTATAATTCGACATAATCTTGATAATCGTGCCTGACCAAGAGGAGAAAGAGAAACTTCCCTCCGCAGGGGCGTGAGATATAATCATTGTATAAGGGACAACTGGGCATGGGCCGATGCCTCTTCCTACCGTTACAATTACTACGGTAATCAAACATCAGTTACTGGTAAGTTGTCAACATAGTATGTCTGTCCCAACGACATTCTCTTCCATGCATGCGCTTATGCATGTCAGCTTGATAAAGAGAGCAATGCACGGGTAGGGACGCCGCTCTGGCACCAACAGAATACATGCACCAGCAACTCTGGTGGCTGGAGAGACACTCCAGTAAGACTCCGCAAGGACCTGGATGTACAAGTCAATGTATAAGAGTAGCCAGAATCTTCCAGTGGACAAATAACCTCAGTCAACCCCAGAATCTGGCAGCATCTTGATCCCCTTGCGAGCCTGGTCATTCAGATTATACTTGCAAAATATTTGCTTGAGTCGACAAATCTGCAGTGCTGGTACCACCTTGACCAAGCGGAGCAACATGGTGTCATCCAGTAACTACACGCATGCAAGGGGGGGATCACCGGTAGTTGAAAGCCTCAATTTTCGTAGGTACAGAGATAGCCATCCATGGGTAAGGCATGTATAAGTTTCTAGTTGTCACTAATTGGTTTTGATACTAGTTCAGTGGTTTGAGTGTTAGGCAGAGATGTCTAACAAAGCCATCATTCACTACCCTCTTGTAATCCTTGACCGCCAACCAAATTACCACCTACGTAGTGAGAGTGTTGTCAGAATTATTTCACAGCGCCCAAGCAGTCCTTGCTCCCTTTATCACGAAGGCAAACCGCAATACGGTACCATTGCTTGCTGAAGACGCTATTTGTATGATGAGGCAACGTTGTTTTCGTGTGACAGTGGCATGTTCATAATTACCGGTATGTTTCACATTGGTGGGCCCAAGAATTAAATAGTTCACATACCTCACCATCAAAGCCAGACATCCTTAGGTACAAACACACGCTTTCATACCTGGATGTCCTCCACCTGCGTGAACCCCAGCGTCGTCAACAGGTGCATGACTGTGTTGGGGACGATGCCGTCTTCAATGAGAGCAGCTTGTGCAGATGGCTGAACCATTGCATCCACTTTGTCCCAGGTGTACTTCGGTGATGTCTTCCCCGCACCATCGATCTGTACCAAGATGATCATTTTAACAGTTAGGTTTAATTGAGTCTATCAACTTAGGTTTGAGCAACTAAGGTTTGAGCAACTAAGGTTTGAGCAACTAAGGTTTGAGCAACTAAGGTTTGAGCAACTGGGGTTTGAGCAACTAAGGTTTGAGCAACTGGGGTTTGAGCAACTTAGGTTTGAGCAACTAAGGTTTGAGCAACTAAGGTTTGAGCAACTAAGGTTTGAGCAACTTAGGTTTGAGCAACTTATGTTTGAGCAACTAAGGTTTGAGCAACTAAGGTTTGAGCAACTGGGGTTTGAGCAACTGGGGTTTGAGCAACTGGGGTTTGAGCAACTGGGGTTTGAGCAACTTAGGTTTGAGCAACTAAGGTTTGAGCAACTTAGGTTTGAGCAACTGGGGTTTGAGCAACTTAGGTTTGAGCAACTAAGGTTTGAGCAACTAAGGTTTGAGCAACTGGGGTTTGAGCAAATGGGGTTTGAGCAACTGGGGTTTGAGCAACTTAGGTTTGAGCAACTGGGGTTTGAGCAACTTAGGTTTGAGCAACTTAGGTTTGAGCAACTGGGGTTTGAGCAACTTAGGTTTGAGCAACTGGGGTTTGAGCAACTTAGGTTTGAGCAACTGGGGTTTGAGCAACTTAGGTTTGAGCAACTAAGGTTTGAGCAACTAAGGTTTGAGCAACTAAGGTTTGAGCAACTGGGGTTTGAGCAACTTAGGTTTGAGCAACTAAGGTTTGAGCAACTAAGGTTTGAGCAACTGGGGTTTGAGCAACTGGGGCTTGAGCAACTGGGGTTTGAGCAACTTAGGTTTGAGCAACTTAGTTTTGAGCAACTAAGGTTTGAGCAACTAAGGTTTGAGCAACTGGGGTTTGAGCAACTTAGGTTTGAGCAACTAAGGTTTGAGCAACTAAGGTTTGAGCAACTGGGGTTTGAGCAACTGGGGTTTGAGCAACTGGGGTTTGAGCAACTGGGGTTTGAGCAACTGGGGTTTGAGCAACTGGGGTTTGAGCAACTGGGGTTTGAGCAACTTAGGTTTGAGCAACTAAGGTTTGAGCAACTAAGGTTTGAGCAACTGGGGTTTGAGCAACTTAGGTTTGAGCAACTGGGGTTTGAGCAACTGGGGTTTGAGCAACTGGGGTTTGAGCAACTGGGGTTTGAGCAACTGGGGTTTGAGCAACTGGGGTTTGAGCAACTGGGGTTTGAGCAACTGGGGTTTGAGCAACTTAGGTTTGAGCAACTGGGGTTTGAGCAACTTAGGTTTGAGCAACTGGGGTTTGAGCAACTTAAGTTTAAGCAACTAAGGTTTGAGCAACTAAGGTTTGAGCAACTGGGGTTTGAGCAACTGGGGTTTGAGCAACTGGGGTTTGAGCAACTGGGGTTTGAGCAACTTAGGTTTGAGCAACTAAGGTTTGAGCAACTAAGGTTTGAGCAACTGGGGTTTGAGCAACTTAGGTTTGAGCAACTGGGGTTTGAGCAACTTAGGTTTGAGCAACTGGGGTTTGAGCAACTGGGGTTTGAGCAACTGGGGTTTGAGCAACTGGGGTTTGAGCAAATGGGGTTTGAGCAACTAAGGTTTGAGCAACTAAGGTTTGAGCAACTTAGGTTTGAGCAACTTAGGTTTGAACAAACAAGTTAGGCTGTATATTGCAGCAGTTTATGCAATGGTGAAAGGTCTTCATCAGGCAGATGAAGGTGCCTAACTACTCGTCCTGAGACACTGAATAGTAAACTAGCTGGAGGCAGCAGGTGTGAGGTCAGGCACGCGTATCTTAACCTAATACAGATAGTTATCTAATACAGATAAATACGTAATAAAGATAATTACCTAATAAAGATAATTACCTAATACAGATAATTACCTAATACAGATAATTATTACCTAATACAGATTTACCAAGTACAGTTTTGGGCTAGCTGTCTCTACTACTGCCACTACATAATGTGCCCTGTGCGCAGGCATGTCAGTGCCAGCAAGATACCTAGCATACGTGAAGTCCAGGTGCGAGCGGGGAAAACGTCTGGTGCTTCGTCAAATGCACCCCACAGAATGTCGTGAGCGGGCGACCTGGATAGAGCTGCTGTGGGTCGAGCGGTTCTCACGCCTCATGCTTCGGCGGAGGAGAAGTCTTTCTTCCAGTCTTTCTTAGCATACGTGAAGTCCTGACATACAAGCAATCAAGATGGTGTATGCCACCCACTCGACCCATCCGTCCCATGCCATGCTTGGCTGCTTCCTGCCCCCCCCCCCACCATATCTCCCCAGCTGCAGGCCTGCCGGGCGGGGTGCAGTTTTTGTCCTTTCCAACTGTTACTGTCTATCATGGTTCCTCCACCTACACATGCTCACTCTCTCCCACCTACCCCGGAGTAGTACGCTGCAGTCTTCTCGCGCGACGAGACCCCGCCGTAGAGGAATTCTGTGCTTTCTGAGTTGCATCCATGCTGACGGATAAGATTCTCGATACGGACAACGTGTATCGGCTTCATGCATGCGGAGACGCAGGATGGCACGGTGCGTTCCATAAACTGCGTGCATGGGGGGCAGTCTGATACAGTCTCAACATTCCCTTGCCAGGTGGACTGCGCCAAGCCCTTCACTTATGAAGTTGACATGTGGCATGTATGACGTAGAAGTTAAGTAAGCACTACTTAATTGGCTGCGCTTCTTATGTTAAGCGTCAGCTAGGTGCCTACCTATTTATCCATTAGCAGTCTGGATTTATTCAGGAAAGCTGAAGCAACACACGTAAAGACAATTAACATTATCAGGTCAGCAGTACAAGAATAAATGGGGGGCCTACAAACAATAAGCATCAGCCACCACCACTACTACGTACTGCAATGTTACGTGTGTTGTGTATGTGGGTTTGAACCCTACCAGCCAGCCAGTGGGGTTTATTGTTCATAGACGCAGTATATTTTGTGGGTCGAAAGGAGGCATATATAGTATTGGGTTGCTTAGTTGGTGATTTGTCTTCCCTTTCAAAGCAGCACAATTAAATCAACCAACTACGATATCAATATTGCAGTAAGCTCAAAGACCCATTCCATGTAAATTCATCAAACACATGGATCCATCCCTTCAAGGGTTTTAATTAAAAATGCTGTGAGTGAAACAGTACATGTAGTACATGCAGTGCATAGCATTTCATGCATGGCAGCAACGTTTTTATTATGTAGTGGCATGTACAGAGCACTACTTGGTAATGCACATGGAGCATAAAGTTAACTCAATATCATACATACCAAACCAGCAAACACTGCCTTAGCTTTCATCAAGGGCTCTGAAACAGCAGTTATAAATGATGCAGCCACGGTAAGCAGTTAGCAGGCGGCATGTTATTATGAAGATGCCGTCTGCTACAGTTTTCACAGCGTATCAATGCCCATGCATGATTTAATACATACAGGGGACAGTGCCGGGACGGCCATCAATGATTGATTTTATTTATAAGTAAACTAGATACTGTTAGTCATCAAAGCGTCCATACCTGAAAATCATCTGCCTGTGTGAATCCCAGCATCTGCCACATAACGAATGCTGTCTCGGGTAGGATACCGCCAGCACGGAGCACAGCTCTTGCGGGTTGCGTGACCTCTATAGGCAGCTTCGCCCACTGTGACTCCAAAGACATTTAAATCTGCATAGATACCAGTAAATACACTCGTGAACACTACCAGTAATTTAGAGAAGATCAACGCTGTTTGCAACACAATACATATCAGCATAAAATAGGGATTTCTCATCCATACCATTACCGGTACTTCATCAATGAACACAATACAGGTGAGTTGGATGAGGGGACTGCGTTAGACGTGTATCGCGTTCGAGGGTTTCAGGGTCCGGAGGGGCACCATAATTAAGCAGGCAAACAACAGGGTGAGGATAGCTATGTCTGCCCCCGGCTAGTGAGTGAATTGTGAGAACGAAGTGAGGCTAACAGAATAATACTTGGTTCTTGAACCTGCCACGCATGTACAGCCATACTGGCAGTAGCGGTTGCATTTGTTGGCTACGTTCCATGTATAGCAAGTGAGATGAGGTCTGTCAGCTAGCACAGCGCCCCGCCCAATATGGCCAGTGGCATGAGTGACACATTTTTAGATGCATCAGCGAAGTAGGTTTGTGAGGCTTTATTTTACAGAGAAAACTCCGCACTGCAACCAACACACCGAATACGTGACTATACCCAGTTGGGTAGTTTACTACATCATGAGCAGACAGGACAGTAGCAGACATGCAAATGTAGAATGAGCAAGCCACTGCACACATTGTTACTTATGATTTTTGAGTGTGCCTGCAAATAGTACTCGTGTTCAAACCCAAGTCGCATCCGTGTAGATAGCTAACCTTGGCAATATAGACTGATCAATATAACTCAAACAGCATGATGCAACAAATAAACAAACCTCCGTTTTGTTTTCAGGCTGCCTTGGGGGATTTGGCTCACCTTGTTTTTTTCAAAACGTGGGTACCAGTATTCTCAGTTCAAAATTGCTTTTCGGGGCGGCTGCATGCAATGCGAGAGGATGATAGCAACGTCGCAGAAGTTGCTCGGGCCAGAGGAATGAATTGAGATTGCAGAGGAAATGGAAATGCGAGAAGACACGGTCTAAATAAGCCCTTGCTAACGACGATTGTGATTGATTGCTTGACGATTGATTGGCGCACATGTTGACAACAACCAGCACTCAACCGGCCACAGTTACTCTAGCGAAAAATGGATTTCCATCTGAAATTTAACTGATGCCCCGCATCGGCCCCCCACTGACGGCAGCTAAAGCTCGCTAGACTGTCACCAGGCAGAAGCCAGCCCAGAATCGGCTGCAAACGTCTCCACAAAATTCGTGAAAAAGGCAAACAACGTGCTTGTTGTTTTATCTCCTTCTTTATAGGAGACAAGTAAACTGGTACAAGCACTATATAGGCTAGGGCAGAATGAACCCCAAAGTGCAGAAGATTAGCCCCAACCATACAACATGACGTGGGTGCAAAATAGTTCTTAATAAAATTAGAAAGGAAACAAACAAATTTGTGTGAAATTTGAAGTCTGTGCAAAACTGTGTCATTTGTGAGCGAAACTTCAGTGAGTTAAAGTGTTTTACAGCAATGTGTGAACCAGGTGAGAAACTGTATGTGTGACGCGTAACTTACGTAAGTAAAGTATTTAAAAAGTGTGAACTGTGTGCACAAATCATTGAGATTAATACCGAATGTGAAACTTCTGTAAGTAAGCGATTTCAATGTGATTTAGAAACGATGATACACACACTTCAATTATGAAGACCAGATATAGAAATTGTGCTAATCAAGGGGATAGTCGTCTTATCACGGACATTTAGTCAAAGCTCCCCCTTCACCTGACAAATGCAAGGGAAAACTCATGCGGGCACCTCCACCCCACCGACAAAAAGCCGAGCACATGTGAGAAACGCCCTGAACTTCATCTTCTTAGCAAACTGGAACTTGACCTTGGCCAGCGCTCATGCCGTGCTGACAACTCTGCATGGGGCATATCATCCTAGATGGTGACACCCTTGCCTGCCAACTGAATCCTCCCATACACTATCCTTTCGGCCTCGCTGCGTTTGTCCACGCTGAACTTTATCTTCCTCATTAACTTGCCGTTGGGATCCGGCTTGTCCATCCGGAGGGCGCTACTGACATTGATAGTGATACCCATGGGCTTGCTCTAGTGGAACTCATGTGTTTGGACTTGGTCTTTGTTGCCTTCCCGGCCTCTCCTTTCGTTCCTTTCCCCCTCTCTTCCTTTTAGTTCCTTCTTTACTCCATTCTGGACAGTTGGGCGCCCACGCGGCCGAGCTTTGAGCGGGCCCAGAGGTGTAACGTTATTGACCCATGAGCTTGTACCCGGTCTCACAGACCAAAGCTGCACAGTCCTCCCCCAAACCACCCTCTGGTAGGCCGGATATGACGAAACTGGAATCCCTGCTGTCCAGCTAAGGGTGTCTGCATAAGGGTGTTGGCTGAAAAAGCTCGACAGCGTGGGCGCCCCAATAGTCAGTTGGGAGGAGTGAACAAATAGTGTGTGGGGGGGGGGGGGGTTACCATAATAAGCGTGGCTCCTCCACCCTCAAAGACACAGCTCGCACTCTGGCAGCCACAAGGCCCCAAGTACCAAGAGGCCCTCGCAATACAGAGCAATACAGCAAACAAGACAGGACTGGCTGGCCAAACCAATAATACATCACGAAGGGTGCGAGAAGTTAGGGGCACATCGACCCAAAGGTTCAAATCAAAATCCAAAGAGTATAGGAAAGCCTCCCAGTTCCGTCAACCAACCCTCCCAGCATTACCATGCCATATCCCACACCTCCTTCTCTGCCGCCTCTTCCTCCTTTCATGGCCTTTTCACTCCGTCCCGAACCTTCTCCTCCTTTGGTGGCCACCTCCTTCAGAAGCACTTTTCCTCATGTTCTATTATTTGAAGTTCTCCTCCTCCTTTCCCCCCCCTCCTCCATCCTGGCTCTCACATATTCTCACTACCACAGTGCTTTCAATGCTTTCATAAAACAACAGCTCATGGGTGCACAACTAACCCTTAAACAGTGATCAGCTAGCAGTTGGCCAATCCCTTACTCGAATGGGCTAGGCAGAGCAAACCTACAACCTATAAAATAACAAATAAATAGAAGGCCAGGAAATATATGTGTAACGTCATTGACATGCTGATGCATGGGTTTGGGCCGTGTCTGCAGCTAGGGTTTATTTGATCAGTTGATGATGGAGCGAGCTGCTTGTCCCGCCAACATCGTTCATTCATCGAATGCAATCGGAGGCAAATGATTGGTTACCACGAAGCTACCCTTCAACATCAGCAGGCATAAATAGCATGGCAATCGACCCCTTAGACAAAACAACCCTAGCTAGAGGGTGAGCTGGACGGAACCGCGGAACTCGGAGCTGTCCATCCGACGATCCATCCCGTACATTCCGTCACATGCCCATGTCAGTTGCGACGATGCACGAAACACACTGGCGCAACTGCTTGCTTCAGCCTTGCTCTTTCGTAATCAGCAATCAGCACGCTTGCTCTTGCTGCAATCAGCAGGACGAAGTGACGACAGCACTTACAACTCACTCACTCACTGCCGATTATTATTCGCATATGCAGCCGAGGACTGACATCCACGTTGAGCGGACGACCCATCAAATATCCCTACGTTAAATAACCTACTACAGCTACCAACGACACAACCAGCTGCTAACCCAAGTCTGGCAGGAGTCCCAGCTACTCAGCGCTCCTCTCCACTTAGCCCCCAGGACTCCCAGGCCTCATACCCCCTTCGTCCGCCATGGCCTCCCTCGCCCTCAAGCCCTCCACAACTCTCCCCTGTTCCTCCATCACCCCCTCCACGCTGGCATCACTGCAGCCCATTAAGGTCATCAAGCCCTGCGGGGTGCTGCTGGTACGCTTAAGCAGGGTGCGTGCGTGTCTTTCCTTCCTTTCCTTTTGAATGCTAAGGACCAGAAACTGTGAGCCAGAGCCCTTCATTAAAATTGTCAGAACACACACTTTATTTGTTCAGTACAATTCAGTACTCTTCAGCTACATCTATCTTGCCTGTGGATGTTCCGGGGGGCCTGGTGCGGCAAACCCTATCTGTTGCCCTGGTTATGTTTCTCAGCTTAAGTCCCCATCAGCCCAATGATGGCCGCCTGGTGGCCTGCCCAGGGGGGCCTGGTGAACACTCACGTGAACGTTGTTGTATGCTCAATGGGTCGGGAGTTAATGCACTCTTTCTTTATTCGGCAACAAGGCCAACATCAGCAAGCCGCCCCGCGGCCGTCAGATAGAGGCCCAATTGGGACCAAACCCGGACCAACCTACAGCCGGCAGCCCAAGCAGCATGGCTGCCCACACCTGGGGCCTCAGGCAGGGAGCCTGTTTGTAGCTGAGTTGTAGCTGAATCACGAAAAAAAGAAACACCGAGTTAATTCCCAGCACGTTTACTTTGGGATGCAAAATGCAATTCACTAGCTTGTCCTGCAACAACGCTTTCATCATACAAGAATGCTGAGCCATCTTAGGACCCATTTCAGGACCTATATCATCGTTTCCATGGGACCCACTGTAACAGTGCGGATGCGGCTTCAGCAGCCCAGGCTGCATTATTTCTTCAACTGTCGCGTTCCCTCGTAGCTTTCCTTCTCTCTCTCTCTATTGGACTCATAGATAGTCTGTAGGTCTGACGCCCCCTGGCTGCCTGGAGTTACTGCGTCAATGCCCGTTGTCACAGCAGGGTTTGACCCGATCCTTCTTCGGCCACATATATCTTACGGTCCATGATTTATGGCCCATAAGCATTCAGCAAACCAGCAGACTAATCAGCAGGCAGTCAGGACGATTTGGGCTACATTCCTTCTGCTCGGTCAATGTACCATCTGAAGTTCTAAATGCCCAGACTAAACGAAGCATCTGGAACCTTTATCCTAAAATCCTAGAATTACACCCAAACATATGACAAATCCGACTGAATGCTTCTGCCCCACCCCTACACATGAACACTGCCGTTTCCCTTGCTGTACTACCACTGGCACCACCACCTCATTCCGACCATGGACCTAATCAAATATCACCTCCTCCTCATCCCCCTCCTCATTCCTGGACACCCCCTCTTCATCAACACATCATCGCCACGTCATCGCCACATCATCACCGCCACATCATCACCGCCACATCATCACCGCCACATCAATACCGGCTCGTCATCATTGCCGCCACCTCATCAACATCCTCAGCGTCAGCGTGCCCCGTCCTCCTCGATGCACACCAGCAACCTCCTGCCGCTACCCCCGGCCACTACGGCCTCCCTGGCCATGCAGCTACCCACCACGTTGACGCCCTCCATCTACGCCTCGTGCAACCCGGATGGAAAGAGGGGCAATCCCGCAAGACGAGGGCCTATGGCTGTTTGCTCTTCCTCTTCTACTGCCCTTGCGGCAGCAGCAGCTGGTTCTGATGTCGTGCCCTCGGCGGCGTCAGCAGCAGGCTCGTCTGGATTCCGCATCCTGCATACAACTGCCCCCCCACCTAGCCGTCTGGTCCTCGCTGTCACTCCCTACGGCAAAAGGTTGTGCCGGTCCACAGGTGTGCGATCGGCAGCAGCTGAGACAGGTAAGCCATGGATATTGACAAAAACACGGCACTTGACATTTCGATGGGAACTTGACAATGCGGCCAAGACAGGTGGCTTCCGTAATCCACGCACTTGTTTGCGTATCTATTTATTTATTTACAACAAGTGCCTCCATTGGATGAGCAAGGACAGCTGGGCAGGCCCTCAGGGCATGGATTAGAGGCCCAGTTGGGGCAAAACCTTGCCCAGCCTACGGACACAAGGGCGGGCATAAGCAGCATGGCTGGCAGCACGTAGGACCTCCTGTTGGAGGCTAGAAGTAGCTGCACGGTAGCTGAACTTCAGCATACTGCAGACCAGCCGTGGAAAAAGGAAGCAATAGCACTCCATAGTTTGTCCCGGAGATGGAGAGGATGTCTTCAGTTCTGATGAAACATACAAATGCAAAACATGCTCGAATTGTCTTTAAGAACCAAAAATAAAATCAGCTTGTGCACGCTGAAACGAATTTTTTATTTACTTGTAGTAGTTTCACTTCCTTACTAAACTCGAACTCATAAAAATAAATATGTTGCGCATGCTGTTTCATGCTCTACTAACATCCTTCAGTAACGTTTTTTTTCTATTGGCTGGCAAGCAGATGCAAATTTACACCACAGTGTCAGCAATTGCGAGCAATTTATCCATGTTTTTTTCTTCGCTCCTGTGTTCAACATGGCTCAGCCTAAATATCCTTGCTTTGACAGCAGGCATAGCCAGGCTCAGCTTGAGGTCCACACTCACCGCTGCCCATGTCCCTGGAGCCACATCAGCCAACGGCGAAACCAGCGATACAAAGGTGGGCGTGCATTTCCTTACTGCCGGGCAATTGATTTCTGGTTTGCGGTCACAAGGGTAAAGGGCTTAGGGTGTAGAGTTTGATTTGCCAGCAGTAGTAGCCAGGGACTTGGGCAGCAGCCCTTGGGTCGCAAGGGCTGCTGCCCAAGTCCCTGGAGCCACAGCGGCGAACGGCGAGACCTCTGATACAAAGGTCAGTGTGCATTTCTCTATTTCCTGATCAATAGTTAGGGCTTGCGGTCACAAGCCTTGAAGGGTGCAGGGTTTTGGGTGTAGCGTAGTGTAGAGTAGAGTGGTAGTGTTTATATCCTGATCAATGGTTTGTGGTAACAAGGCATAAGGGTGCAGGGGGTATATGTTATTCATTTATTAGCCAGCAGAAGAAGCAGTGAGAGGGCTGCAAGGGCCGCTGCCCAACTCATCCAGCTGCGAGACCACTGGGTGAAAGGTTAAGAGGTCAGGGTTAAAGCTTAAGGGTCAGGGACTAGGTTTTGGGTTTAAGGGGTCAGGGGTTAAAGCTTAGGGGTCAGGGGCTAGGTTTAAGGTTTAAGGGGTCAGGGGTTAAAGCTTAGGGGTCAGGGGCTAGGTTTTAGGGGTCAGGGGCTAGGTTTTAGGGGTCAGGGGTTAAAGCTTAGGGGTCAGGGGCTAGGTTTTAGGGGTCAGGGGTTAAAGCTTAGGGGTCAGGGGCTAGGTTTTAGGGGTCAGGGGTTAAAGCTTAAGGGTCAGGGGCTAGGTTTTAGGGGTCGGAGGTTATGGTCTAGGGGTCAGGGGTCATGTTTAAGGGGTCAGAGGCTAGGGGTTAGAGTTTAGGGGTCAGGGGTTATGGTTTATGGGTCAGGGGTAATGGTTTAAGGGTCGGGGATTATGGTTCAGAGGTCAGGGGTTAGAGTTTAGGGGGCGGGGGCTAGGGGTCAGGGGTTAGAGTTTAGGGGTCAGGGGCTAGGGTTGAGGGGACAGGTGTTATGGTTAAGGGGTCAGGGGTTGTGGTTTAGGGGTCGTGGGTTATGGCTTAGGGGTCAGTGGTTATGGTTTAGGGTTCGGGGGGTAGGGTTTATGGGACATGGGTTAACGTTTAGGGGTCATGGGCTAGGGTTCAGGGTTCAGGGGTTAGAGTTTAGGGGTCAGGGGTTAGAGTTTAGGGGTCGGGACTAGGGTTTAGGGGTCAGGGTTTAGAGTTTAGGGGTCGGGGGTTAGAGTTTAGGGGCCGGGGGTTAGAGTTTAGGGGTCAGGACTAGGGTTTAGGGGGTCAGGGTTTTGGCGTAGGGGTCAGGGGCTAGGGGCTAGGGATCAGGGGTTATGGTTTAGGGGTCGGGGGTTGTGGTGTATGGGTCAGTGGTCAGAGTTTAGGGGTCAGAGGCTAGGGTTTAGGGGTTAGGGGTTTTGGTTTAGGGGGCGGGGGATAGGTTTAGGGGGCAGGGGCTAGGGTTCTGTTGCCTCATGTGCCACCGGCAAGACCTCCAGAAGACAGGTGAGTGTGCGTTCCTAAACTTCCAGGCACAGGGTGTCGAATTTATGGGTGCTAGGATATAGGCGTTAGCGTTACGAGCATTTAGGGTTTAGGGTTTAGGGTTTAGGGTTTGTGGGCGCAAAGGTTAAGAGTTTAGGGTTAGGAGCAGAGGATTCTTTATTTTCCTGTAGCAGCAGCAGCAGCAGCAGCAGCATGAGGCCTGTGAGGGTCGCTACTCGCTTGATGGTGCTCAAAGCAGTAAATGGGCGAGGCCTCAGAGTTTCAAAGGGTTAGGGTTAAGGGGGGAATCGGGTGAGCAACGGGCTGGTGACTTATGTGTTTCACTGGCACATAGACCGGCATACGGGCACTGATACTCTGTTGCTGTTGAGTATCATCAGACAACACGTGTATTGAGCTGTCATCACCACTGCTGTGGGGCAAGCCCTGGGTGGGCTGCATAGCTCACAAGTCGCCGGATCGCAAAGGTCTTCCCTTCACGTCTTCCCTTCAGTTCAAGAGCTGACACTAAAACGTGGTGTACAGGGATTTAGGGTTAAGGGTTGACACTAAAACGTGGTGTACAGGGATTTAGGGTTAAGGGTTGACACTAAAACGTGGTGTACAGGGATTAAGGGTTGAGGGTTGACACTAAAACGTGGTGTACAGGGATTTAGGGTTGAGGGTTGACACTAAAACGTGGTGTACAGGGATTTAGGGTTAAGGGTTGACACTAAAACGTGGTGTACAGGGATTTAGGGTTAAGGGTTGACACTAAAACGTGGTGTACAGGGATTAAGGGTTAAGGGTTGACACTAAAACGTGGTGTACAGGGATTAAGGGTTGAGGGTTGACACTAAAACGTGATGTACAGGGATTTAGGGTTAAGGGTTGACACTAAAACGTGGTGTACAGGGATTTAGGGTTAAGGGTTGACACTAAAACGTGGTGTACAGGGATTAAGGGTTGAGGGTTGACACTAAAACGTGGTGTACAGGGATTTAGGGTTAAGGGTTGACACTAAAACGTGGTGTACAGGGATTTAGGGTTAAGGGTTGACACTAAAACGTGGTGTACAGGGATTAAGGGTTAAGGGTTGACACTAAAACGTGGTGTACAGGGATTAAGGGTTGAGGGTTGACACTAAAACGTGATGTACAGGGATTAAGGGTTAAGGGTTGACACTAAAACGTGGTGTACAGGGATTAAGGGTTAAGGGTTGACACTAAAACGTGATGTACAGGGACTAAGGGTTAAGGGTTGACACTAAAACGTGGTGTACAGGGATTAAGGGTTAAGGGTTGACACTAAAACGTGGTGTACAGGGATTAAGGGTTGAGGGTTGACACTAAAACGTGGTGTACAGGGATTTAGGGTTAAGGGTTGACACTAAAACGTGGTGTACAGGGATTTAGGGTTAAGGGTTGACACTAAAACGTGGTGTACAGGGATTTAGGGTTAAGGGTTGACACTAAAACGTGGTGTACAGGGATTAAGGGTTAAGGGTTGACACTAAAACGTGGTGTACAGGGATTTAGGATTAAGGGTTGACACTAAAACGTGATGTACAGGGATTAAGGGTTAAGGGTTGACACTAAAACGTGGTGTACAGGGATTAAGGGTTAAGGGTTGACACTAAAACGTGGTGTACAGAGATTTAGGGTTAAGGGTTGACACTGAAGTGTATAGAGATGTCACCAAAATGCAGGGATGGCCGGTCCCCATTCCCTGCCCCCTATGTTCCAGGATGAGACACGTTGTCATCATGTTTGCAAGTTTACATACCGTTTTTGCATTTGAGCAAGGGCGGCAGGATGCTGTGGGGCGAGCCCTGGGTGGCTTGCACAGCTCACAAGTCGCCGGATCGCAATGGCATCAGCCGTGGCCAAAAGGCGTGTCGCCCTTGCATTTAATTGACGTGGTCGAAGTCGTTGAGGGCTAGGCTCTAGAGGGCTGTTGTATCTGACTTCCTTCATTCCCGGCCTTTTCCTTGTCCCTCTTGTTCTTCCACATCTTCTCTTTAATTATTATCCAGAAGGGTAAACCAAAGTCCTCACCGAGCATCCAAAATTGATACACATCTTGCTAGCAGAAAACCTCGAAATTTTATTTTGGCCCAGTACGCCAAAATATCACCCTTTTCGCTTCTTGACACAGCGTAGCTAGAACCGTTTTTTTGCCCTTGGCCGAGCCCTGGGCCTACTGAGCCGGGTCCCCGGCCGGATTTCCGGTCATCTGATGCCTCCTCTTTTCGCTGCGTAGCCTCGGGAATGTTGCTAATAAGGCTTGGCCCCTTACACGTCGCCTTGTCACCTGATCAACCATGATGTGTGGCTGCTGAGTCGATCGCAAGCCTTACGTTCACACGGGAGGGGCTCCACACTTTTCAGGAAACCGTAAGAGTTTCACGGTGGTTTTCGGTTTACGGTGTAAACGCACCGTATCCTTACACACAAGTCCCTTCTACGGGGTAATCGCCCAACAAAGGGTATGTATCATATTTGACTACCGGTACATGAGCATCCCTGGAAATACTAAGAGAAATCCCTCACATAAAATCTTGTACTGCCGGTTCCGGAGCTCCCCTTGAAACATCCGTTGAAATGGAATACTGTGTAAAATTCATCAAAACCAATGCCCTGTGCAAAAACCCTGGAAACTACAAACATGCCTCACAAGGGGTACATGCAACCCTTGAAATTGCGTCTTACCAAGGCTGGCCAGCTTGCAACTGAATTGCAACTGAATTGCAACTGAATTGCAACTGAATTGCAACTGAATTGCAACTGAATTGCAACTGAATTGCAATGTGAACAAGAAAATATGCAGCTGTACAAAGGGAACCCTATACTTTTCAAGCCGCTAACTGAATACCCGGGGTGCCCCTTCCTGGCTTTATTTCTCCCCCTGAGCCCAACTATGTCTCCCCCTCCTTCCCCCACTGATTGCTGCTTGCAGATTAGCTCGGAGGCAACGAGCGCGAAGGATGCCATGAGCTACCTCAAGCAGCTGGCACTGGAGTTCTCCGTCACGGCACAGAAGGACACTGAGGCAGCAGCACAGGCGCAGGAGGCGGCGGCAAAGGAGCTGCAGAACGTGACTGATGAGCTCCAGCAAGCAAAGGGAGAGGTAGGCAAGGGGGGGATATTTGGGAGGGCAAGGGGATGTAAGGAGGGACAAGGGGGGGGGGGGGGGGGATAAGGGGGTAGGCGCGGTGATGTAGGCCTAGGGGGTGGGGAGGCAAAGTGCGTGGAGGTGTGCTGCATGGTTAAGGAAGTACGACAAATCCGTGGGGTGATGCATAAAGACACCCTGGTGCCCCCGTGTCCCGCCCAGCCCCTCTGACACATCCCAGGATGTTTATCGACAATTGCTTGCTCAGCTTTTTCCAGTCATCCAGGTGTATCCTTCTGCCTTTGTACCCCCCTCCCCTCCCCCCCGTCCCCCCGGTTCCTGATTTCTTCCCTGCTTGCCTGCGGGTGGCCGATGCTCGCTTTCAGGTGGCACAGCTGCAGGCTTCCTTGGCCAAGCAAGAGAGCGAGGTGGCCGCACTCCAGTCCGAGCTCAAGCAGCAGAGGGGAAGCAGCAAGGAGCTAAAAGAGAAGGTACGCATGTGGGGACAGGCGGGGAGAGGCGTGTGGAGGGTGGGTGGTGGGTGAGAGGAGAGACGGGGAGATGCAGGTGTGGGGGACATGGATGGTGTGGGGCACATGTGGGGGGTGGGGGGGTAGTTGGGGAGATGCGTGTGTTTGTGTGGGGGGGGGAGGTGCTTGCTTGGCAAGGTGACATAGAGGCAGGGATGCCCGTTTGGATGCGGCGATGGCCTGTTGCTTTGAGCGTTTGAGTGGGGGTGTTCTGTCAGGGATGCCTACTTAGTGCTGCGGCTGGACGGATGGCTTCGTAAATCCACGCCTCAAGAACAAGGTATTATTTAAAGATTTGCAAGTCTTTTTTAAACTGAGGGAGGCTTTGCAGTTAATGGATAAGGTGCTATGCTAAATGTTGATTTTGTCAGCCAGTAATTTTCACCGCTTCGCGGGTGACTTGTTCAATCCACGCCTCAGGGAGCATCGCTAGTTTGTTGATGGACGACCAGAGACTTTCTTTAAAATGACCTTTGGCTTGTGAAGTGCGTTAATTGTATGAGCGGGCAATCAGACAAGACATTCCGCCCGGCAAAGTGACAGCCAAACTGAATTATGGATGCCTCCTTGGGTGCCTTGTAAGGGGTGGGGGGGGGGGGGGGGCTTAGCCACTGGTGTATGAAGTTGCACCTTTGTTGTATGACCTTGCTGGTGTATGAACTTAGACCTTTGTTGTATGAAGACACATCTGGTGTGTGAAGTTACGCCTCTGGGCCTAGGGCTCAAAAGGCTACTCATCAGTGCGGGTGTCCAGCTGTGTGGTTGGAAGAGTGAAGGAATTATAAAGGAAAGAGAGGAAGAAGAGATGGGAAGAGAGAAAAAGGCGTGAGAAACAGAGGAGGGAGAGAAAAGCCTCAGGCAAGCTGCCTGGTTCCCCTATTGGCGCTTGCGTCCAACAGGGGAGTGGGCCTTGGGCTCCTTTCAGCAGCCTGCACTCATCCCTTAACGACACCAACAACACCATAGTCACTCCCATAACGTAGGGCACTTCAAGGGCAGGTCCAGCCTCTTGGTGATTTATGCCGTCGCCTGTCAATGAGCTTATGAGGGATAGGCAAGGTCCCACTGAGCATCTTTAAGCCCAGACGTGATGAAAGGGGGGGAGTTGGGGTTGTCAATTGCGTCCATAGATATATTGAGTTTACTGAAACCAATCACGACCTTGGGGAAACTTCGTAGGCCTTCCCTCTTTTCCCCCACTTTTTTCTCGTGCCTGAATCTGTCCCAGCCGACTCTTCATAACCTTCCTCCCTCGTTTGCCGCAGCCTGCACCACTCGCACCCATCCCCAGTCTGTTCCTTTTCTTCGTAAAGGAACCTTGCCTAGATATTTCCTAACAATATTTTTTCCGCAGCCGTCTGTACCCATCCCGGCAGTCATTGCTGCTCGTGGAGCGAATGTATGTATGTAGCCAGGGGAGGACCTGTCTTCAGAGATTCAGAGCCTCGTGAGACCATTGGGAAGCATCATAATCCTTCTCTCTATATCCCCCTCCGATTCATTGTGCATGAGTGCATTTGACCTGGCCTTTCCTTCATTGCCTGCGTCCCGCGTTTGTAGCAGCCTTGTCCTGGGAGAATACCACCCACCCCCATCCCCGCTGTCGCTGCTGTTCGTAAAATAGCCATTCCTGGGAGAATAGAAATCCCCTCGTAATGACCGAGGGGCGCCAACCGGCCGAGGTTTTACCCATTAAGGCGAAAAGAAGCTCCCTCGTAACAACTGGGGGGGGCGCCAACCGGCCAAGGTTTTACCCATTTTAGGAGAACAGAAACTCCCTCGTAACAACTGGGGGGTCGCCAGCCGGCCGTAATTTTTACCCATTTGGGGAGAATAGAAACTCCCATGCAAAGAAGGGCCGGGGTAGACCACCTGGCCGTTGTTTTACTCATTTCCCCCAGTCACGGCCTCGGAATCCCTTCCCCTACTCCCACGCTTGCGTGTCTGCACTCACCGGGGCCTTCCTCCTCGACATTTCCCAACTCCCGTTTTTGCTGCCTACCGCACCCATCCCCAGTCTGTTGCTGTTGTTCGTTAAGGAGCCTTCCCCCTCGACATTTCCCAACTCCCGTTTTTGCAGCAGCCCGCACCCATCCCGGCAGTCGCTGCTGCTCGTAAAGCGGATGAGTCTTGGGAGGACCTGCCGGCAGAGATCACCGATGCTGGCTGCTCGATTCTGAGGGCCAGCGGCATAACAGCGAGGACTGCGAGGATTATGTGGCAGGAGATGGGGTACACGCGCCCGGATGACCTGCTGGTGAGAGGCACCAAATATTTAAATTCGTAATTTAACAAAATATTTAAATTCGCAATTTTGCATTAATATTCCGATTCTTAATTTTACCATGTTTCGGAATTGATGACAAAAGGTGGGGAGCACTAGCCCAGACGACCTGGTGAGAGGCGTAAATGTGGAAATTGCGAATTGTGCGATGTTTGGGTTTCGAGTGTTTCGGAATCGATGGCAGGGCATGGGAACATGCGCTCAGATGACCTGCTGGTGAGAGGAATCCCGGTACAAGCATACATACATTCATAAAATTAAATAATTAATACATTTGCAATGTTTGGGGTATGCAGAGGTGTTTCATAATTAATGGCAGGAGAAGGGGTAAACGCACCCGGATGACCTGCTGGAGAGAAGAGGCAATTCAATGACCTTATTCAACTGCTTCAATAAGGTTACTGGTATGCAGGGTCCTGGGCGCCGGTCGGCCACCGACGCCAGAAAAAAAACATGAAAAAAAACCCGACCACTCCGGAACCCTGGCATCGGCGCCAGCCGATGCCAGAATGCGATTTTAAGGCCACGTGTCGGCGTTTTTACCCGCTCGTCGGCTAAATCGTCAAGTCGAACACCGAGACATGCTTGGTGAATCTTTAGATGAGGATGGTATTGATGTTGAGGCTGGCGACCTGCCTCTGGCTGCTCTTGGCAGGTAGTTTTTTTGCCATTGGCAGGTAGTCAGGTATTTTTCTCCTAGACAGTTGGGCCCCAGGTGTAACGTTCTCGAATTGAAAGAATGAAATCCGGCTTCACACTTTTTCACACGTTTCTCACCTTTTCACACAAACTGAGAAACAAAACAAAGATATCAGCCGACCGAAAAAAAGGCCTGGTCGGCGTCAGCCGACCGAAAAAAGTGGGTGGTCGGCGTCAGCCAACCACCCTGACAAGGCCCCCCAGGACCCTGCTGGTATGACGGTGAATGGAGTCATTTCGGATTCTATGACAGGGGATGCTGGTTAGTGGTTAATAAAATACTTGCGCCCAGACAACCTGCTGGTAAGGAGACATGTTAATAAATAAATAAAAGGCATGTTAATAACACATAATTAATTATTTCATTAGTTCATTAACCAATACCGGTATACCGTAGATTCGGTTAGCCTTCCCTCATAATTAATATTGTTTGGGGGTGAGGTTATGCCCGAGGGATACATCAAATATTCATTATTTGGGGTGAGGGGCGCGAATATTCAAATATTAATAATATCGAAAATCGCTGTCCTCGAGGCCCCGGTCGCCACCACCTGTCGCCGTTCCTTCATTCGACGTCTAGTTCAACGGGTACCGCATTTTTTAACGTGCAAGACCTGAGCTTTCAAGTGCTGTTCGTAAGGAGGCTGCACGTTCGAGGTCTAGCGTAATGGCTTAAGAATTAAGATGTTACAGGGTCTGCTCTCTTATTTTGATATCTCTCCAGACCTGGGTTCTTATTTCGATCTTATGTGATGGCTTTCTGGTTTCGATCTCTCATCTGGTCAGCCCTCTTATTTCGATCTCTCTTCTGACACGTGTTCTTATTTCGATCTCATGTGATGACCTTCTGGTTTCGATATCTCATCTGGTCAGCCCTCTTATTTCGATCTCTCTTCTGACACGTGTTCTTATTTCGATCTCATGTGATGGCCTTCTGGTTTCGATCTCTCATTTGATATGCTCCCTTAAGGATCGTGCCCCCCTTGAAATGACAGCTTGACATGGACCCAGCCTTCATGATGGCTGAGGAGCATGGGCTGGGGCCAGCACTCACTGCATACGAATGGGCATGCGCAATGGAGGGTTGGCTGCTGAAACAGGGGCTCAAAGCAGTGTCTGAGGGGGGCGTGAGAAAGGGCAAGGGGTGCTCTAAGTGTGTCCTCAAGGGCTACTTTGTTAAGTGCAACCGTTGAACTCATTTGTCTTGGTAGTGCCGGTACTATATCTACATAGACATCGATGGGAGGCCTGCATGTTGTACCGGCACCATGTTGAGGGTCATCAGTGTTGTCGAGTGTCCCTCGATGATTGTTCATTGTTGACGTTGGTTGTTGAAATGAATCTTATACACGGCAGCTGTGAGGCTTTTAACACTGCTCTTAAGCGAATTTCGGTGCCGAGGGAATGGATTAAACAAAACAATCTGCCCAGAGGGCAGCATTAATCAACTAATTTTGCCCCGAGGGCAGCATGAAATGAAATAACTAATTGATACCCGAGGGAAGGCAAATCAAATCTACGGTAAGGTATGGTAGTAAATAAATGAACAAAAACCGGTAATCAACAAAATAATGTTTGTTACTGGTACGGTATACTGTCCGGTGTATTGAGGCGCCTCGAATCACTGTGCTTTCATCCCCATGCTGCCTTACCTGTCCCATCCACTACCCCCTGCCGCCTCACCTGTCCCAGCCACTACCCCCTGCCGCCTCACCTGTCCCAGCCACTACCCCATGCCGCCTCATCAGTCCCAGCCACTACCCCATGCCGCCCCACCAGTCCCGGCCACTACCCCTTCCGCCCCACCTGTCCCGGCCACTACCCCCCTGCCGCCACACCCGTCCCAGCCACTACCCCCTGCCGCCTCACCTGTCCCAGCCACTACCCCCTGCCGCCTCACCTGTCCCAGCCGCTACCCCCTGCCGCCTCACCTGTCCCAGCCGCTACCCCCTCCCGCCTCACCTGTCCCAGCCACTACCCCCTGCCACCTCACCTGTCCCAGCCACTACCCCCTGCCGCCTCACCTGTCGCAGCCACTACCTCTGCCGTCTCACCTGTCCCAGCCACTGCCCCCTGCCGCCTCACCTGTCCCAGCCACTGCCCCCTGCCGCCTCACCTGTCCCAGCCACTGCCCCCTGCCGCCTCACCTGTCCCAGCCACTGTCCCCTGCTGCCCTCCACTTTCTTCGCACTTGACCCACCTGCGGTCCCTGCTACCTCCTCGCCAGTTCCAGCCATCCCAGTGGCCGGGTCCCTTCCCCTTCCCCCCTCAGCCCCTCCTGCCTGCTCGCCTGCCTCCCTCCCTGCTCGGGTTTTAGCGAAAGGGTTCAAGATTTTCTGTGTCAAGGGTACTGGGGTCTCTCCATGGAAAGTCAGTCTCCAGGGATGTGTGTTCAGAGAGCTGTTGGAGGGAAGCGCAAACTGCACTAACTGCAGGGGTACTTTCGTAGAAAATTTTGACTCTGTGTGCCACAACAAGAAAGAATAGCGTACATTGTTGGGGGGACCGGCAGCTACCGGTATGCCTACGGTCCTTGTTCATTTCTCAAGCCATGCAGACATGCCCCACAAGGCATGTATATTTATTTATGTAATTTATGATGGTTGCCTCCCCACAGCTATTGCATTCATGCCCACTCATCACGTTCATGGCTGAATTTTATTCCTCCACATTGATGCCATGGTCGCGTATGCTCAGCGCTTGAATGGCAGACCTGACAACTTCTTCCAGGACAACCGTTATGACAGTGAGGATGAATTTGACAACGCTTCCACTGGACTGGGTTGGATGCAAATGGAGCGACTGCGGCAGCTCGTCAGGCGACAGAAAATGCAGCAGCAGGTGAAAAAGCCTTTGAGCGGATTTATTTTGAAGTCAACAAGCAAGCGCTGTAATAGCTCTCAAGTTGTTTATGGTAACAGAACGGATGTGGCTTTGGCCCAGGCTGCGCTGTTTCCTAAATTCCCGCGCCCCCCACGGGGCGATGCTTTCTTTCTTTCTTCTCTAGCTGTTACTCTTGTGTGCAACTCCCTCCAAAGCTGAAAGACGGTGCTCTCCACACAGTATAACGGGATGCAGATTTGCTTCATGGACTGATCGTTTGATTCCTGGCTCTCTTTTACCTTCCCGTCTTTCAACATCTCGTCTTTCAACATTTATCTTGCAACTTCCCATCTTTCTACCTCTCTCCTTCCCTCCTTCATCTGCCAGCCCCTCATCTTTCACCCCCACATCTTATTTGCCCCCCCCTCATCTGTCACCCCCTCATCTGTCACCCCCTCATCTGTCACCCCCTCATCTGTCACCCCCTCATCTGTCAACCCCTCATCTGTCACCCCCTCATCTGTCACCCCCTCATCTGTCACCCCCTCATCTGTCACCCCCACAATCTTCCACCTCTCATTTGCCACACCCTCATCTGTCGACCCCTCATCTGGCACCCCCACATCCTTCCACCTCTCATTTGCCACACCCTCATCTGTCGACCCCTCATCTGTCCCCCCCACATCCCTCCACCTCTCATCTTTCACCCTGTCATTTTTCACTCATTCATCGGTGTAGGCCACTACAGTGGACGTAAGCATGCTAGTGGAATGCCTGTATGCCCAATCGCCCGCTGGACAGTTGAACTGCACCATAGATCAGCAACTGGCAGCAGAGGCCATTATTCGGCGCATTCAGATCTGCGACCAAGCCAGCGCAGCCTCTGCTGAGGCCATCGGTCCTCTCGCCAGCCTCCTCCACTCAAGCTCAGCCAAGGTGCAGAAGGGCGCGGCCGAGGCGCTAGTGGGACTCGCGGGCCTTGACAGCGTCAGAGACGACATCGTCGCCACCGGCGCTCTTACCCCCCTGACACAGCTGCTTGGGTCAAGATCAGCTGCGGTGCGGGAGCAGGCAGCGGCGGCGCTTGCGAGCCTGACGCAAGGACTAGCTGATTTCCAGGGGTCTGGTCAAGCTGCAGCAGGGGAGCAGCGTTTTGCGAGCCTGACGCAAGCAGCAGAGTCAGACCGCGGTTGTCTCGTTAGTCATGGGACGATCGATGCCCTAGAGAAGCTGAAGGGTTCGGTCTCAGCTGCAGTGCGGGAGCAGGCGACAGCGGCTCTGAATAGCCTGGGCGTGCAAAACTCTGCCGGTTCAAATCCAAGCGGGGGGCCACAGCGCGACAGCACCGATCAGGTCGGAGGGGGGAGGGATACTGCAGCAGGCCAGACGAGTTTGGCTGAAACGGCTTTTGCGCCCAGCTCCCAGGCTGGCGCAAAGTCACAAGGGAGCCTGGGACAAGAGCCTGTTGTGCCCAACTCCCAGGTTGATGCGAATTTATCCGGCAGCCAGGAAGAGGAGCCTGCTGCGCGAGAGGTCATCCTGATGTTTGCACAGATGGACAAGAATCGCCGGCTACTGCTCCCGGTGTCGCCGTCGTTGCTGTCGCTCGTGAACCAGCTCGAAGCGGCGGAGACGAGGATAGAGGCTGCACGCCAGCTGCGTGTTCTGGCCGACGAGTCCTTTGACGCAAAGGCAAGCATCGTGGCTGCAGGCGCCATCCCGCGCCTGATCGGGCTGCTGGCCCCAACGAGCCCGCCGGCGCTGCAGGAGCAAGCGGCTCGGACGCTCGGGACGCTCGCAAAGCACCATGGCTTAAAGGCCCCGGTCGCGGACGCGGGCGCACTCAAGCCGCTGGTTCGCCTGATCGGCCCGTCCAACTCCCTGGCGGTGAAGGAGGCCGCGGCGTGGGCGCTCGGCATCTTGGGGGCGAACAACAGCAACAAGGACAAGATAGCGGATGCTGGCGGCATCGAGCCGCTCGTCGCGTTACTGCTGGATCCGAGCACGGATGCCGTCCGCAGGCAGGTGCTGTGGGCCTTGAGGGGTCTCTCAAAGAACGAAGTCAACTGGCAGAGGATGCATGCTGCCGGCGTAATTCCTCTGTTGATGGGGATAATGTGGGAGTCAGAGGCTGATACCAACAAGGAATTGGCACGCCAGATTTTTGCCAGAGCGCATTCTTAAATTGTGCCACAAGTGGGGATTGATTGTTTACTTATGGGTAGCTGTTGCCTTCAGAGAGAGGCAGTCAGCTAGCGGAAGGGAAGCAGCCAGACATGTAGCTTAGGGGAGGCAGCCAGGCAGATAGCTGAGGCGAGTCAGCCAGACAGGTAGCTGAGGCTACCCTTTAAGGTGCGCAGCCTACCACCTTGTTGATGGCTAGACTATAAGAGGGGCCCCGGAATCATCGGCCTTCTATCTTCCCCTTGATTCTTGAGAGGGCTACTGATACCTAGGACGTCCCCTCCTTTCTAGCCTTTGCCTCGGGGGCCCTCTTTCGAGTTTTGTTTTGTATTTGCAGCCTACCAGGCAGTTGAGCGCCCAGTTGGCCGAGCCTCTTGAGCTGGGCCCAGAGGTGCAACGTTTTTTCATGAGTTTCTAGCAGCGCTTCTGGATTTTACAGTACCAGCTGTGCTGGGACAGGCATGGGTGGGAGGCCTTGGATTTTGTTGAAGAAGTGTTCGAGCTTGTCGAAAGCATTGCCTCATTTTTTCCTGCCCCCTTTTGTATGTTTCGTTCTTTCCTCCCAACCCTTAAGTTAGGCGCCCACGCTGGTGAGCCTTTATCAGCAGGGCCCAGAGGTGTAATCGACGTCACTGAATCTTTGAGGGCTACGCTCAAGAGGGATTGGAGAATCAGACTTACTTTCCTCTCTCACGGAGGGACTTTGTTTGTCTCTAGTTCGTTCTTGATTTTCTCTCTTTAGTCAATCACATTATACCTCTGCCAGAGGTATAATGTCATTGGGCCCTGCTCAAAAAGGCTTGGCCGCGTGGGCGCCCAATGAACTGTCCTGTTGGAAGAAAAATAAACGCAAGGTAAGAGAGAATGAAGGGGAGGAACACAATGGCGAAAGAAATACCCGCCCCCTTCCCCCCAATGAAAAGGAAAAGGCAGCCCGAAGTATCTTTGCCCATCTCAAGCCTATTCCCCAATTTTATATTTAGTATCTAACCAACAAGACACCAGTCGAGCCCCCTCTAACGCGTTAGAATCTAACACTGCCCCTTACGACACTCACCATTCTTCTTTGTATTGTATTGAGCAAGACCCAGAGATGTACTGCTCTTTGCCTCAGTAGTGTTAATGACGTCACACCTCACTCTGGGCCATGCTGAAATAAAGCTCGGCGCCTCGTCGACGCCGGCAAACAAAAAGCCAGATAGGAAAGTCAGGGCAGAGGGCACAACAGGAAAGACAGGAAAACGAGGTCACCCTCCAAACAACAAGAACAACAACACAAAGGGCAGGCAAACCGTCAGCTGCTGTAGTGTCAAAAACGTTTCACCTCTGGTCCCGCTCAAAGCTGGGCAGCGTGGGCTCCCAACTGTTCGGCTCCCAACTGTTTAGAAGGGAGAAAAGAAGAAACTGAAAGGAAGAGGGGGGGGGGGAGGAAGGAACAACAGGAGAAGTCAGCTGTAGTGTAGACCTGTCTGAAGGTGACTCCTGATGCGCCTTATCCCCCACGATGCTCGTGGGCATGCCTGTCGGGTAGGACAGACATGCCCCCCAGGGAACTAACGTGCTCCCCTGATGCCCTGATGCCCTCCGGCGGGCCCGGTCGTAGCTAGCCACAGTGCCGCTTTGAGGTCTCCGGAGGATGAAACCCTGAAAGACCGGCGTCAGATGGGTAAATACGGTAGTGACGGCATTCCGTGGACGGCATTGACTTTTCAGAAGGGTGGGGTAGCTAGGGGAAGCCACGGATCTGCTTCTACCTGCTTCAGATACCGTAGATGGTGACAGAGGCGGGCCACCATCGCCATACCGGTCACACTGATGAAGGAATATTTCTTCGATTCCTCGCTGTCCTTGACACTACCAAACTCCTCCGCTAAAGCACCAATACTCGTGTGAGCTACTCGCCGCACGTACTACCATGGAGAGGAAACCTCGTGTCTCACAGGAATTGGACGCCGATGGCCCTGGCACATCAGACAGTGAAAGTAAAAGCAAGATGTGCGCTAGTTCTGACATGACCGCTCGACTCTGGTACCCTTGGGATCATGACGCCGATGAGGGCAACTCGACAGATGAACTGCAACAACTTTTCAAAAAGGCCCAGATAAGGTGATGCCCGCGGGCCCGGCATGCCCGGGGGCCCTGTTGCAGTAAATAAATGTGCCGTTTGAGTACATGTCTTCCGTACACTGACAATACACGATATGCGGTATTGTTATTGCGCAGCGCTCGCGAGGCGTGCAAGACGTGGAGCCTTGCTGACTGGGCCACCTTCTTTCTTCCATGCGTCGGATGGCTGCGCACTTACAGAGTGTCCTTGTTTGTGGTGCGCGCTGCAAACGCTCAGTCGACTTCTTGCTTTGACCCGGGTTAGACCTTCGAAGTCCATGAAAAACCTTGGCATGCTTTTCGCATACCCCAGGGTCAGGAGCCATGCCAGACTGCACTGGATGCCATTATCTTCCAGTTTCCAACTTTCCACCACCGAGCATGCGTTGACGTGCACATACACTGGATACCCTCAAGTTTGAACACACAGGCACCCACGCTCCCAAGCATGACGACGACGCTGACATGCATGTGCCCATGCATGCCCACCTTTCAGTACGACCTGATCGCCGGCCTATCAGTGGGCTTCATGGTTGTTCCCCAGGGCCTTTCCTACGCCACATCAGCAGGCTTGCCGAGTGTCTTTGGCCTGTACGGCGCCTTCCTGCCATGCCTCGTCTACTCCCTGTTCGGAACCTCCGGGCAGCTGGCCGTGGGACCTGTGGCCGTAACATCGCTTCTGATCTACTCCAGCCTCCAGCAGCTGTTCCCGTGCGCCAGCGCCATCACAAACCCCAACACCGTTACAGATCCCGCCCAGGTGGCCTGCCAAGCCGCCTACAACCAGGCTGCCATCCAGGTCGCGTTCATTGTGGCGTGCATGTACACCGGTGTGGGGATCCTGCGCCTGGGTTGGCTGATGAAGTTCCTGTCCCACTCTGTCATCGGGGGCTTCATGTCAGGTGCAGCCATCACCATCGGGATCGGTCAGGTGAGCATAGGATCGGAAAAACTTCTTTATGACGGAAGCTCGCCCTGGCTGCAGACATGATTCAGACAAGTCTCACAGCATTCCTGATGGCATGAAGCCTTTTCTCTCCCTTACGACAGTCCACCCTGCTTCAAATTATCTCATTTAACCCTTAACTTTCGATGCTTTAAAGCAGTTCACTCATTGACATACAGGCCAAGTACCTCTTTGGCTTCAAGATTGATATGGGCTCGTCCACCAGGCTCCAGGATTACATCATCCAGTACTCGTCTCACATGCGGGAGCTCCGGTGGCAGGAGTATGTCATGGGAGTGACGTGCATGCTTATTCTCATCGGCTTCAAGGTAATGCAAGGGGGGCCATGCTGTGTTGTGGTTGGGTCTCTTGGAAATTTAGTCTGCACATGTGACAACCTGTACACTCAGTGCAGATGTACATCTAGTACATTCACTTTTTCAAGAATACCGCCTCCATCTATACTGGCTGTGGCTCCTTAGGATGCTGTGTATCATCAATTGCACGGTCCAGATGTACATCGCATGTAAGGCACTATGACAGTATACAATATATGCATATATCATCTCAGGTAAAATAGCTTTCGGAATGCTGCAGCATAAGAGCACCTCCTCTTCCCACTTGAATTTGGAATTTACCTAACATCGTGCGGGCAACATCACCTGACCTGCAATCTACCCAAGCACTCAGTAGGCACACCGCAGCATCGTCGAAGGCCGTATCTGCCTCTTCCAGACGTGCCTTTGCAAGCTGACCTCACCCACCCATACTGGTCCGCCTCTTCAGTATATGGACCGCCTCTGGAAGCCCTTGACCTACGTCCGCGCCTTTGGGGCCTTCTTCGTCTGCATCATCGGCATCTGCTCCGTATACATAGGCAACATCGACAGTCCCCAGAACGGGAATGTTCAGACCATTGGACTGATCCCCTCAGGTAGAGCCCTAAGGATAGATCTCTACAGGTAGGGACCTAGGGGTGGATCTCTTCAGGTAGATCTTTGGGGTGGTTCCGTACAAGTAAATCCATTTGGACAGATCCATCTCAGGATTTCAGGTTCCTTCCTTAAGACAGACCCCCATCAGGCAGATCTGTTCTGATCGACCTGTCGAGGTAGATCCCACTGTGGCTGGGTGCCATCTTCCCACAATCCATATGTGCAGCCCATGCATTCGTCCCCCCATGCGTGCCACCCAATTCTAGTCCCTGCCCCCGCTGTAAGCCAGGCAAGGAACACACTTGCCCACACCACAAGCCTTCCATCCACCTCAGCTTTTCTCTCTCCACCACCATACCTGTCAACTGGGACTTGTTCTGTCTCACTCACTAGTCACTACAGGCAGGGTTACCCAGTACGACCGTTTGGGTCCAAATCCCGTACCGTTTACCATATCGTACCGCACCGATCAGCAACATGTCACCGTTTTGAAACAATGAGTCGGGCCTTTTTATTACCTATCCGGCTATTTTGGCCATACCGAGTCGTATCCGTGGCCGTACCGTGTCACCGCACCGTATTTCCGTACAGGGTAACCCTGACTACAGGTAAGCAGGGTGGTGAACATGTTTTCCTTCTGTCACTCCATGTGCAGGCCTCCCCCCTTGGACAGCGGGCCTGTGGTTCACAACGGCCCCGGGCGGCCTCACCCTCGTGTCGCTTCTGCCCACAGCAGTGGTTGTGATGTTTGTGGATCTTCTGGAATCGACCAGTATTGCCAGGTGAGTGCCTGCCAGTTTTGTTTCCCCCGGCCACAAATCCCCCTTCAGCAGGCCTCTGAAGGCCCGATTGGGACCAAACCTGGACCAGCCGAGAATTGGTGGCCAAGGCTGGCCAAAACAGGGGCCTCCGGCCAGAGACTGGATTGTAGCTGACATGTAGCCAAATCGTGGAAAACAAATAACACTGGAGCCTGGCACCAAGCAGGTGACACATAGCCAGGCGGGCAGGTTTGCTGTACGGGGCCTGAAAGCCCACCTCACCAAGTCCCCCTGCATTCCTACCGCGGCTGTTTGTCGAAAGAGATGAACCCTTGCGCTGGATTGCCAGAGATTTTTTACTGCACTCAATTAACACAAAGTAGATTGTAAACTGAAAAAGCATCCAAGGTAAAAGAAAAATCTTCTGACAAGACCATGACGAACTAATGGCATAGAAAGCAACCCATCAGTGCTCCGCATGGATGCTTCCCTTTATGGTAACAGTGCGGATGTGGCTTCGGCCCCGAGCTGCGCTGTTCCTTTAACCCGCACGCCCCTAGGGGGGCGTAGCTTTCTTTCTTTCTTTCTTTGCTTTCCTGAAGTCCCCTGGCGTTGGCATTACAAGAAAGGAAGAAAGCTACGCCCCGTGGGGGGCGTGAGTTAACGAAACAGCGCAGCCTGGGCCGAAGCCACATCCGCGCCGTTATCGTTTGGCATTACAAAACATGGCTGGGGAATGCTCCATGGTCAGCAGGGCCAACAAAGCGTTATTTGCTTTAGCAAGTCCCCCGAGCTTTGCATATTTGAGCCCTTGAGCCATGTTTGAGCCTTGCATATTTGAACCCTAACCTTGGACCATAATGCAATGCTTCATGGCCCTTGCTGGCTGGAATGGGTATGTTTGCTGCATTGAACCGGGACACAAGTGTCTCCCTCTACTTTTTCCTTACTTTTATTATAAATGAAAATTCCCTCATCCTCGTAAGTCCTCTGAAGTCCCCTTAAGTAAGTAGGTAATTTCTCACCGCTTTGGCGTGTCCCCCTGCCCGATGTCTCTGAGTCCTGCGATTCATCATTGTGCAGGGCCCTTGCGCGTAAGAACGGGTATGAGCTGGACTACAACCGGGAGATTGTTGGCCTGGGCCTGGCGAACTTTGCAGGCGCTATGTCCAACTGCTACTCCACGACCGGCTCCTTCTCACGCTCGGCTGTCGCAAATAACGCAGGTGCGTATCAGCGGTGGTTGTTCCAGGGGATTCAGGGGATCCAGGGGATCCAGGGGATTCAGGGCATTCAGGGGATCCAGGGGATCCAGGGGATTCAGGGGATCCAGGGGATTCAGGGGATTCAGGGGATTCAGGGGATTCAGGGGATCCAGGGGATTCAGGGGATTCAGGGGATCCAGGGGATTCAGGGGATCCAGGGGATCCAGGGGATTCAGGGGAACAGGGGATCCAGGGGATTCAGGGGATCCCCTGTTTTATTGAAGGGCTTCAAGGGAGAGCCTGTTCTCGCATCACTCTGCAGCTGTGTTTGCAATGGCTGATGGCGTTGATAGTTGTGTAGCAAGAGTTGTTTTATGGGGACAATGGCCAGCAGGAGCAGATGGTGCTCCGGGCATTTTAGGTCGGGCTGATTGATCACTATCCCATTCGGCTAGCTAATCTCCTTTTCATACGAATTGCTGATGCAAGAAAGTCACAGATTCTCTGCTGCTGATGATGATGATCATGATGATGCGTACGATGCCGATGCAGCAGCTGCTGCTGCTGCTGCTGCTGCTGGTGATGATGATGATGATGCCGATGATGATGATGATGAAGATGATGATGATGTCGATGCCGATGCCGATGCCGATGCCGATGCCGATGCATCAGCTACTGATGATGATGATGATGATGCGGACGATGCCGATGCAGCAGCTACTGCTGCTGCTGCTGCTGCTGATGATGATGATGTGAACGATGCTGATGCAGCTGCTGCTGCTGCTGCTGCTGCTGCTGATGATGATGATGATCCTGATGTGAACAGTGCTGATGCAGCTGGTGTTGCTGCTGCCCTTCCCGCAGGTGCCAAGACGCCCATGACACAGTTTCTGTGCGGCTGGGTGGTCGGGTTCGTTCTCATCTTCCTCACCACCTTCTTCGCCCGGCTGCCGAAGAATATCCTGGGCTCCATCATCATTGTGTCGGTGGCCTCCTTGGTGGAGTACGAGAATGCGGTGTACTTGTGGAAGGTGCGCACGAGGATGCAGTGTAGGTTATTGTGTTGAAATATGTGTCTTGTTTTGCCAGGCTGCCCAACAATGGCCCACAATCCTTCGTCATTGCCTTGGTGGCCTCCTTGGTGGAGTACGAGAATGCGGTGTACTTGTGGAAGGTGCGCACGAGGATGCAGTGTAGGTTATTGTGTTGAAATATGTGTCTTGTTTTGCCAGGCTGCCCAACAATGGCCCACAATCCTTCGTCATTGCCTCGGTGGCCTCCTTGGTGGAGTACGAGAATGCGGTGTACTTGTGGAAGGTGCGCACGAGGATGCAGTGTAGGTTATTGTGTTGAAATATGTGTCTTGTTTTGCCAGGCTGCCCAACAATGGCCCACAATCCTTCGTCATTGCCTCGGTGGCCTCCTTGGTGGAGTACGAGAATGCGGTGTACTTGTGGAAGGTGCGCACGTGGATGCAGTGTAGGTTATTGTGTTGAAATATGTGTCTTGTTTTGCCAGGCTGCCCAACAATGGCCCACAATCCTTCGTCATTGCCTCGGTGGCCTCCTTGGTGGAGTACGAGAATGCGGTGTACTTGTGGAAGGTGCGCACGTGGATGCAGTGTAGGTTATTGTGTTGAAATATGTGTCTTGTTTTGCCAGGCTGCCCAACAATGGCCCACAATCCTTCGTCATTATCTCGGTGGCCTCCTTGGTGGAGTACGAGAATGACATGTACTTGTGGAAGGTGTGCACGTGGTGCAGTGTGGAAATCCTTGTTTCGATTAGCCCGGCTGCCCCCAAATATCCTTCATTAATGTCTCGGTGGCACTCTTGGTGGAGTACGTGCACGCCGTATGCCTGTGGATGGTGGGCAGATGCATGGGGGGAGTGTCGCAATATGTGGTGATGAGCTGCAGCTCCAAAAAATATAGCATTTATTTGTTTTTGCCCGGCTGCCCAGGAATACCCTAGGATCTATCATCACTGTTTCGGTGGCCACCTTGTTGCAGTATGAGAAAGTGGACATGCCGTGAACTGACTTGCGGAAGGTGTGCGCAGAAGGGGGCAGGGTCACGGTCTGAGCTGTCGCAACCTTAATACCAAGGCCATCGCAACCCTTAACCCTAAACCCTAAACCCTAAATACTGAGGCCATCGCAACCCTAAACCGTTAACCCTAGATACTGAGGCTGTCTCAAAGCAGCATGCTGGGAGTCATCTTTGCTTGCACTTGCTTCATGTCTTTGCTTTGTTATGCACAGCTAGAAGCTATCAAAACTTTGTACCATATGAAGACTAACGGTACTCTTCTGTTGACCCCCAATGTCCACGTTTGTGTGGAAATGCCTGATAAACCAGTGGGCTTTCACCATGTCTTGACACCAGTTGTAAAAACTGGACCGGATGGCCTGGCTGGTGGCGGCCTGCGCCTAAATCAAATGCTGTGTACCATCTTTTGCCGACCAGGTGAACAAGCTCGACATGCTGGTGTGGCTGGCAGCGGCCTGCGGAGTTCTGTTCTACAGCGTTGCAGTTGGCCTGGCCATCTCCATCGGCCTGGCGATCATTCTGGTGCTGTTCCAAGTGGCCTTCCCTCATACGGCTGTGCTGGGCAAACTGTCAAACACGTCCAGTGTATACCGGTGAGGGTTCAGGGTTAGGGTTTAGGGTCGGAGAATGCTAGGCGCTCAAGTGTGTGGTGGCACAAGGGTTACTTTCCAGTGTTTGTAGTCATTGATGGAGAGGGGTTGTTGCTGGAGGGAGGATTATAGACTGGGGAAACAAGGATGGGCGGATGAGCGAGATCTGCAGGTTTGTTTGTATAAGAATATATTGATCATGCTGTGGTCAAGAAGCAAATGTGCTGTCATGATAGAGACAGCCCAGTGAACATCTTCAGTGTGCTCAAACATCTGCTGAAAGGCAGCAGTTCTGATAGTTGAAAGGGCATGCTACACGATGAAGACTTGATGGAGGGGCATGCCGCATGTTGAAGTATGAAAGGGCACGCCACATTTCCAAAAGCTGGAAGGGCATACCACGAGCTTGCAAGGACATGTTGAAGAGTGGACATGGCAAGCATTACGTCTGCTAGCCTTTGTGACCTGTCCGTGTCACTATGAAGGCAGGGACCATTAAGGTAAACTGCCTAGTCGATCGCAACCCCTGAACTACCTAGCAGAGTGTACCCCCTCAACTACCTAGCAGAGTGCAACCCCTCAACTACCTAGCAGAGTGCAACCCCTCAACTACCTAGCAGAGTGCAAACCCTCAACTACCTAGCAGAGTGCAACCCCTCAACTACCTGGCAGAGTGCAAACCCTCAACTACCTAGCAGAGTGCAACCCCTCAACTACCTAGCAGAGTGCAACCCCTCAACTACCTAACAGAGTGCAAACCCTCAACTACCTAGCAGAGTGCAACCCCTCAACTACCTAGCAGAGTGCAACCCCTCAACTACCTAGCAGAGTGCAACCCCTCAACTACCTAGCAGAGTGCAACCCCTCAACTACCTAGCAGAGTGCAACCCCTCAACTACCTAGCAGAGTGCAACCCCTCAACTACCTAGCAGAGTGCAACCCCTCAACTACCTAGCAGAGTGCAACACCTCAACTACCTAGCAGAGTGCAACACCTCAACTACCTAGCAGAGTGCAACCCCTCAACTACCTAGCAGAGTGCAACACCTCAACTACCTAGCAGAGTGCAACACCTCAACTACCTAGCAGAGTGCAACCCCTGAATATTCATCCCTCCACCTCCTCACATGTGGCGACTTAATCCAAGCTGAATCTGTTACCCCTTGGCTTTCATTCAGGAACATCAAGCAATACCCGGACGCCCAAATGTGCCCAGGGATCCTCGCTTTCCGCATAGGTGCGAACTCTAGATAGCAGCTATTATCTGCCCAGGGATCCTCTTCCCGCATAGGTGCAAGCTCTAGGCAGCAGCTATGATGTGCCCAGGGATCCTCTTCCCGCTTAGGTGCAAGCTCTAGGCAGCAGCTATTATCTGCCCAGGGATCCTCTTCCCGCATAGGTGCAAGCTCTAGGCAGCAGCTATGATGTGCCCAGGGATCCTCTTCCTGCATGGGTGCAAGCTCTAGGCAGCAGCTATGATGTGCCCAGGGATCCTCTTCCCGCATAGGTGCAAGCTCTGGGCAGCAGCTATGATGTGCCCAGGGATCCTCTTCCCGCATAGGTGCAAGCTCTGGGCAGCAGCTATGATGTGCCCAGGGATCCTCTTCCCGCATAGGTGCAAGCTCTGGTCAGCAGCTATTATCTGCCCAGGGATCCTCTTCCCGCATAGGTGCAAGCTCTAGGCAGCAGCTATTATCTGCCCAGGGATCCTCTTCCTGCATAGGTGCAAGCTCTAGGCAGCAGCTATTATCTGCCCAGGGATCCTCTTCCCGCATAGGTGCCAGCTCTAGGCAGCAGCTATTATCTGCCCAGGGATCCTCTTCCCGCATAGGTGCAAGCTCTGGTCAGCAGCTATTATCTGCCCAGGGATCCTCTTCCCGCATAGGTGCAAGCTCTGGGCAGCAGCTATTATCTGCCCAGGGATCCTCTTCCCGCATAGGTGCAAGCTCTAGGCAGCAGCTATGATGTGCCCAGGGATCCTCTTCCCGCATAGGTGCAAGCTCTAGGCAGCAGCTATGATGTGCCCAGGGATCCTCTTCCCGCATAGGTACAAGCTGTGGTCAGCAGCTATTATCTGCCCAGGGATCCTCTTCCCGCATAGGTGCAAGCTCTGGGCAGCAGCTATTATCTGCCCAGGGATCCTCTTCCCGCATAGGTGCAAGCTCTAGGCAGCAGCTATGATGTGCCCAGGGATCCTCTTCCTGCATAGGTGCAAGCTCTAGTAAGCAGCTATTATCTGCCCAGGGATCCTCTTCCCGCATAGGTGCAAGCTCTGGTCAGCAGCTATTATCTGCCCAGGGATCCTCTTCCTGCATAGGTGCAAGCTCTAGGCAGCAGCTATTATCTGCCCAGGGATCCTCATCCTGCATAGGTGCAAGCTCTAGGCAGCAGCTATTATCTGCCCAGGGATCCTCTTCCCGCATAGGTGCAAGCTCTAGGCAGCAGCTATTATCTGCCCAGGGATCCTCTTCCTGCATAGGTGCAAGCTCTAGTAAGCAGCTATTATCTGCCCAGGGATCCTCTTCCCGCATAGGTGCAAGCTCTGGTCAGCAGCTATTATCTGCCCAGGGATCCTCTTCCTGCATAGGTGCAAGCTCTAGGCAGCAGCTATTATCTGCCCAGGGATCCTCTTCCTGCATAGGTGCAAGCTCTAGGCAGCAGCTATTATCTGCCCAGGGATCCTCTTCCCGCATAGGTGCAAGCTCTAGGCAGCAGCTATTATCTGCCCAGGGATCCTCTTCCCGCATAGGTGCAAGCTCTAGGCAGCAGCTATTATCTGCCCAGGGATCCTCTTCCCGCATAGGTGCAAGCTCTGGGCAGCAGCTATTATCTGCCCAGGGATCCTCTTCCCGCATAGGTGCAAGCTCTGGGCAGCAGCTATTATCTGCCAAGGGATCCTCTTCCCGCATAATTGCAAGCTCTAGGCAGCAGCTATTATCTGCCCAGGGATCCTCTTCCCGCATAGGTGCAAGCTCTGGTCAGCAGCTATTATCTGCCCAGGGATCCTCTTCCCGCATAGGTGCAAGCTCTAGGCAGCAGCTATGATGTGCCCAGGGATCCTCTTCCCGCATAGGTGCAAGCTCTGGTCAGCAGCTATTATCTGCCCAGGGATCCTCTTCCTGCATAGGTGCAAGCTCTAGGCAGCAGCTATTATCTGCCCAGGGATCCTCTTCCCGCATAGGTACAAGCTCTGGTCAGCAGCTATTATCTGCCCAGGCATCCTCTTCCCGCATAGGTGCAAGCTCTGGGCAGCAGCTATTATCTGCCCAGGGATCCTCTTCCCGCATAGGTGCAAGCTCTAGGCAGCAGCTATGATGTGCCCAGGGATCCTCTTCCCGCATAGGTGCAAGCTCTAGGCAGCAGCTATGATGTGCCCAGGGATCCTCTTCCCGCATAGGTACAAGCTCTAGGCAGCAGCTATTATCTGCCCAGGGATCCTCTTCCCGCATAGGTGCAAGCTCTAGGCAGCAGCTATGATGTGCCCAGGGATCCTCTTCCTGCATAGGTGCAAGCTCTAGTAAGCAGCTATTATCTGCCCAGGGATCCTCTTCCCGCATAGGTGCAAGCTCTGGTCAGCAGCTATTATCTGCCCAGGGATCCTCTTCCTGCATAGGTGCAAGGTCTAGGCAGCAGCTATTATCTGCCCAGGGATCCTCTTCCTGCATAGGTGCAAGCTCTAGGCAGCAGCTATTATCTGCCCAGGGATCCTCTTCCCGCATAGGTGCAAGCTCTAGGCAGCAGCTATTATCTGCCCAGGGATCCTCTTCCCGCATAGGTGCAAGCTCTAGGCAGCAGCTATTATCTGCCCAGGGATCCTCTTCCCGCATAGGTGCAAGCTCTGGGCAGCAGCTATTATCTGCCCAGGGATCCTCTTCCCGCATAGGTGCAAGCTCTGGGCAGCAGCTATTATCTGCCCAGGGATCCTCTTCCCGCATAGTTGCAAGCTCTAGGCAGCAGCTATTATCTGCCCAGGGATCCTCTTCCCGCATAGGTGCAAGCTCTGGTCAGCAGCTATTATCTGCCCAGGGATCCTCTTCCTGCATAGGTGCAAGCTCTAGGCAGCAGCTATTATCTGCCCAGGGATCCTCTTCCTGCATAGTTGCAAGCTCTGGGCAGCAGCTATGATGTGCCCAGGGATCCTCTTCCCGCATAGGTGCAAGCTCTGGGCAGCAGCTATTATCTGCCCAGGGATCCTCTTCCCGCATAGGTGCAAGCTCTAGGCAGCAGCTATGATGTGCCCAGGGATCCTCTTCCCGCATAGGTGCAAGCTCTAGGCCGCAGCTATTATCTGCCCAGGGATCCTCTTCCTGCATAGTTGCCAGCTCTAGGCAGCAGCTATTATCTGCCCAGGGATCCTCTTCCCGCATAGGTGCAAGCTCTGGGCAGCAGCTATTATCTGCCCAGGGATCCTCTTCCTGCATAGTTGCCAGCTCTAGGCAGCAGCTATGATGTGCCCAGGGATCCTCTTCCTGCATAGGTGCCAGCTCTGGGCAGCAGCTATTATCTGCCCAGGGATCCTCTTCCTGCATAGTTGCCAGCTCTAGGCAGCAGCTATTATCTGCCCAGGGATCCTCTTCCCGCATAGGTGCAAGCTCTAGGCAGCAGCTATGATGTGCCCAGGGATCCTCTTCCCGCATAGGTGCAAGCTCTAGGCAGCAGCTATGATGTGCCCAGGGATCCTCTTCCTGCATAGTTGCCAGCTCTGGGCAGCAGCTATTATCTGCCCAGGGATCCTCTTCCTGCATAGTTGCCAGCTCTAGGCAGCAGCTATTATCTGCCCAGGGATCCTCTTCCCGCATAGGTGCAAGCTCTGGGCAGCAGCTATTATCTGCCCAGGGATCCTCTTCCTGCATAGTTGCCAGCTCTAGGCAGCAGCTATTATCTGCCCAGGGATCCTCTTCCTGCATAGGTGCAAGCTCTAGGCAGCAGCTATTATCTGCCCAGGGATCCTCTTCCTGCATAGGTGCCAGCTCTAGGCAGCAGCTATTATCTGCCCAGGGATCCTCTTCCTGCATAGTTGCCAGCTCTAGGCAGCAGGTATTATCTGCCCAGGGATCCTCTTCCCGCATAGGTGCAAGCTCTAGGCAGCAGCTATTATCTGCCCAGGGATCCTCTTCCTGCATAGTTGCCAGCTCTGGGCAGCAGCTATTATCTGCCCAGGGATCCTCTTCCCGCATAGGTGCAAGCTCTGGGCAGCAGCTATTATCTGCCCAGGGATCCTCTTCCCGCATAGGTGCAAGCTCTGGGCAGCAGCTATTATCTGCCCAGGGATCCTCTTCCTGCATAGTTGCCAGCTCTAGGCAGCAGCTATTATCTGCCCAGGGATCCTCTTCCTGCATAGTTGCCAGCTCTAGGCAGCAGCTATTATCTGCCCAGGGATCCTCTTCCCGCATAGGTGCAAGCTCTGGGCAGCAGCTATTATCTGCCCAGGGATCCTCTTCCTGCATAGTTGCCAGCTCTAGGCAGCAGCTATTATCTGCCCAGGGATCCTCTTCCTGCATAGGTGCAAGCTCTAGGCAGCAGCTATTATCTGCCCAAGGATCCTCTTCCTGCATAGGTGCCAGCTCTAGGCAGCAGCTATTATCTGCCCAGGGATCCTCTTCCTGCATAGTTGCCAGCTCTAGGCAGCAGCTATTATCTGCCCAGGGATCCTCTTCCCGCATAGGTGCAAGCTCTAGGCAGCAGCTATTATCTGCCCAGGGATCCTCTTCCTGCATAGTTGCCAGCTCTGGGCAGCAGCTATTATCTGCCCAGGGATCCTCTTCCCGCATAGGTGCAAGCTCTGGGCAGCAGCTATTATCTGCCCAGGGATCCTCTTCCCGCATAGGTGCAAGCTCTGGGCAGCAGCTATTATCTGCCCAGGGATCCTCTTCCTGCATAGTTGCCAGCTCTAGGCAGCAGCTATTATCTGCCCAGGGATCCTCTTCCTGCATAGTTGCCAGCTCTAGGCAGCAGCTATTATCTGCCCAGGGATCCTCTTCCTGCATAGGTGCAAGCTCTAGGCAGCAGCTATTATCTGCCCAGGGATCCTCTTCCTGCATAGGTGCCAGCTCTAGGCAGCAGCTATTATCTGCCCAGGGATCCTCTTCCCGCATAGGTGCCAGCTCTAGGCAGCAGCTATTATCTGCCCAGGGATCCTCTTCCTGCATAGTTGCCAGCTCTAGGCAGCAGCTATTATCTGCCCAGGGATCCTCTTCCCGCATAGGTACAAGCTCTAGGCAGCAGCTATTATCTGCCCAGGGATCCTCTTCCTGCATAGTTGCCAGCTCTAGGCAGCAGCTATTATCTGCCCAGGGATCCTCTTCCCGCATAGGTGCCAGCTCTAGGCAGCAGCTATTATCTGCCCAGGGATCCTCTTCCTGCATAGTTGCCAGCTCTAGGCAGCAGCTATTATCTGCCCAGGGATCCTCTTCCCGCATAGTTGCCAGCTCTAGGCAGCAGCTATTATCTGCCCAGGGATCCTCTTCCTGCATAGTTGCCAGCTCTAGGCAGCAGCTATTATCTGCCCAGGGATCCTCTTCCCGCATAGGTGCAAGCTCTAGGCAGCAGCTATTATCTGCCCAGGGATCCTCTTCCTGCATAGGTGCAAGCTCTAGGCAGCAGCTATTATCTGCCCAGGGATCCTCTTCCCGCATAGTTGCCAGCTCTAGGCAGCAGCTATTATCTGCCCAGGGATCCTCTTCCCGCATAGGTACAAGCTCTGGTCAGCAGCTATTATCTGCCCAGGGATCCTCTTCCCGCATAGGTGCCAGCTCTAGGCAGCAGCTATTATCTGCCCAGGGATCCTCTTCCCGCATAGGTGCAAGCTCTAGGCAGCAGCTATGATGTGCCCAGGGATCCTCTTCCCGCATAGGTGCAAGCTCTAGGCAGCAGCTATGATGTGCCCAGGGATCCTCTTCCCGCATAGGTACAAGCTCTAGGCAGCAGCTATTATCTGCCCAGGGATCCTTTTCTCGCATAGGTGCAAGCTCTAGGCAGCAGCTATGATGTGCCCAGGGATCCTCTTCCTGCATAGGTGCAAGCTCTAGTAAGCAGCTATTATCTGCCCAGGGATCCTCTTCCCGCATAGGTGCAAGCTCTGGTCAGCAGCTATTATCTGCCCAGGGATCCTCTTCCTGCATAGGTGCAAGCTCTAGGCAGCAGCTATTATCTGCCCAGGGATCCTCTTCCTGCATAGGTGCAAGCTCTAGGCAGCAGCTATTATCTGCCCAGGGATCCTCTTCCCGCATAGGTGCAAGCTCTAGGCAGCAGCTATTATCTGCCCAGGGATCCTCTTCCCGCATAGGTGCAAGCTCTAGGCAGCAGCTATTATCTGCCCAGGGATCCTCTTCCCGCATAGGTGCAAGCTCTGGGCAGCAGCTATTATCTGCCCAGGGATCCTCTTCCCGCATAGGTGCAAGCTCTGGGCAGCAGCTATTATCTGCCCAGGGATCCTCTTCCCGCATAGTTGCAAGCTCTAGGCAGCAGCTATTATCTGCCCAGGGATCCTCTTCCCGCATAGGTGCAAGCTCTGGTCAGCAGCTATTATCTGCCCAGGGATCCTCTTCCTGCATAGGTGCAAGCTCTAGGCAGCAGCTATTATCTGCCCAGGGATCCTCTTCCTGCATAGGTGCAAGCTCTGGGCAGCAGCTATTATCTGCCCATGGATCCTCTTCCCGCATAGGTGCAAGCTCTGGGCAGCAGCTATTATCTGCCCAGGGATCCTCTTCCCGCATAGGTGCAAGCTCTAGGCAGCAGCTATTATCTGCCCAGGGATCCTCTTTCTGCATAGTTGCCAGCTCTAGGCAGCAGCTATTATCTGCCCAGAGATCCTCTTCCTACATAGGTGCAAGCTCTGGTCAGCAGCTATTATCTGCCCAGGGATCCTCTTCCTGCATAGGTGCAAGCTCTAGGCAGCAGCTATTATCTGCCCAGGGATCCTCTTCCTGCATAGTTGCAAGCTCTGGGCAGCAGGTATGATGTGCCCAGGGATCCTCTTCCCGCATAGGTGCAAGCTCTGGGCAGCAGCTATTATCTGCCCAGGGATCCTCTTCCCGCATAGGTGCAAGCTCTAGGCAGCAGCTATGATGTGCCCAGGGATCCTCTTCCCGCATAGGTGCAAGCTCTGGGCAGCAGCTATTATCTGCCCAGGGATCCTCTTCCCGCATAGGTGCAAGCTCTGGGCAGCAGCTATTATCTGCCCAGGGATCCTCTTCCTGCATAGTTGCCAGCTCTAGGCAGCAGCTATTATCTGCCCAGGGATCCTCTTCCTGCATAGTTGCCAGCTCTAGGCAGCAGCTATTATCTGCCCAGGGATCCTCTTCCTGCATAGGTGCAAGCTCTAGGCAGCAGCTATTATCTGCCCAGGGATCCTCTTCCTGCATAGGTGCAAGCTCTAGGCAGCAGCTATTATCTGCCCAGGGATCCTCTTCCCGCATAGGTGCCAGCTCTAGGCAGCAGCTATTATCTGCCCAGGGATCCTCTTCCTGCATAGTTGCCAGCTCTAGGCAGCAGCTATTATCTGCCCAGGGATCCTCTTCCCGCATAGGTACAAGCTCTAGGCAGCAGCTATTATCTGCCCAGGGATCCTCTTCCTGCATAGTTGCCAGCTCTAGGCAGCAGCTATTATCTGCCCAGGGATCCTCTTCCCGCATAGGTGCCAGCTCTAGGCAGCAGCTATTATCTGCCCAGGGATCCTCTTCCTGCATAGTTGCCAGCTCTAGGCAGCAGCTATTATCTGCCCAGGGATCCTCTTCCCGCATAGTTGCCAGCTCTAGGCAGCAGCTATTATCTGCCCAGGGATCCTCTTCCTGCATAGTTGCCAGCTCTAGGCAGCAGCTATTATCTGCCCAGGGATCCTCTTCCCGCATAGGTGCAAGCTCTAGGCAGCAGCTATTATCTGCCCAGGGATCCTCTTCCTGCATAGGTGCAAGCTCTAGGCAGCAGCTATTATCTGCCCAGGGATCCTCTTCCCGCATAGTTGCCAGCTCTAGGCAGCAGCTATTATCTGCCCAGGGATCCTCTTCCCGCATAGGTACAAGCTCTGGTCAGCAGCTATTATCTGCCCAGGGATCCTCTTCCCGCATAGGTGCAAGCTCTGGGCAGCAGCTATTATCTGCCCAGGGATCCTCTTCCCGCATAGGTGCAAGCTCTAGGCAGCAGCTATTATCTGCCCAGGGATCCTCTTCCCGCATAGGTGCAAGCTCTAGGCAGCAGCTATGATGTGCCCAGGGATCCTCTTCCCGCATAGGTACAAGCTCTAGGCAGCAGCTATTATCTGCCCAGGGATCCTCTTCTCGCATAGGTGCAAGCTCTAGGCAGCAGCTATGATGTGCCCAGGGATCCTCTTCCTGCATAGGTGCAAGCTCTAGTAAGCAGCTATTATCTGCCCAGGGATCCTCTTCCCGCATAGGTGCAAGCTCTGGTCAGCAGCTATTATCTGCCCAGGGATCCTCTTCCTGCATAGGTGCAAGCTCTAGGCAGCAGCTATTATCTGCCCAGGGATCCTCTTCCTGCATAGGTGCAAGCTCTAGGCAGCAGCTATTATCTGCCCAGGGATCCTCTTCCCGCATAGGTGCAAGCTCTAGGCAGCAGCTATTATCTGCCCAGGGATCCTCTTCCCGCATAGGTGCAAGCTCTAGGCAGCAGCTATTATCTGCCCAGGGATCCTCTTCCCGCATAGGTGCAAGCTCTGGGCAGCAGCTATTATCTGCCCAGGGATCCTCTTCCTGCATAGTTGCCAGCTCTAGGCAGCAGCTATTATCTGCCCAGGGATCCTCTTCCTGCATAGTTGCCAGCTCTAGGCAGCAGCTATTATCTGCCCAGGGATCCTCTTCCCGCATAGGTGCAAGCTCTGGGCAGCAGCTATTATCTGCCCAGGGATCCTCTTCCTGCATAGTTGCCAGCTCTAGGCAGCAGCTATTATCTGCCCAGGGATCCTCTTCCTGCATAGGTGCAAGCTCTAGGCAGCAGCTATTATCTGCCCAAGGATCCTCTTCCTGCATAGGTGCCAGCTCTAGGCAGCAGCTATTATCTGCCCAGGGATCCTCTTCCTGCATAGTTGCCAGCTCTAGGCAGCAGCTATTATCTGCCCAGGGATCCTCTTCCCGCATAGGTGCAAGCTCTAGGCAGCAGCTATTATCTGCCCAGGGATCCTCTTCCTGCATAGTTGCCAGCTCTGGGCAGCAGCTATTATCTGCCCAGGGATCCTCTTCCCGCATAGGTGCAAGCTCTGGGCAGCAGCTATTATCTGCCCAGGGATCCTCTTCCCGCATAGGTGCAAGCTCTGGGCAGCAGCTATTATCTGCCCAGGGATCCTCTTCCTGCATAGTTGCCAGCTCTAGGCAGCAGCTATTATCTGCCCAGGGATCCTCTTCCTGCATAGTTGCCAGCTCTAGGCAGCAGCTATTATCTGCCCAGGGATCCTCTTCCTGCATAGGTGCAAGCTCTAGGCAGCAGCTATTATCTGCCCAGGGATCCTCTTCCTGCATAGGTGCCAGCTCTAGGCAGCAGCTATTATCTGCCCAGGGATCCTCTTCCCGCATAGGTGCCAGCTCTAGGCAGCAGCTATTATCTGCCCAGGGATCCTCTTCCTGCATAGTTGCCAGCTCTAGGCAGCAGCTATTATCTGCCCAGGGATCCTCTTCCCGCATAGGTACAAGCTCTAGGCAGCAGCTATTATCTGCCCAGGGATCCTCTTCCTGCATAGTTGCCAGCTCTAGGCAGCAGCTATTATCTGCCCAGGGATCCTCTTCCCGCATAGGTGCCAGCTCTAGGCAGCAGCTATTATCTGCCCAGGGATCCTCTTCCTGCATAGTTGCCAGCTCTAGGCAGCAGCTATTATCTGCCCAGGGATCCTCTTCCCGCATAGTTGCCAGCTCTAGGCAGCAGCTATTATCTGCCCAGGGATCCTCTTCCTGCATAGTTGCCAGCTCTAGGCAGCAGCTATTATCTGCCCAGGGATCCTCTTCCCGCATAGGTGCAAGCTCTAGGCAGCAGCTATTATCTGCCCAGGGATCCTCTTCCTGCATAGGTGCAAGCTCTAGGCAGCAGCTATTATCTGCCCAGGGATCCTCTTCCCGCATAGTTGCCAGCTCTAGGCAGCAGCTATTATCTGCCCAGGAATCCTCTTCCCGCATAGGTACAAGCTCTGGTCAGCAGCTATTATCTGCCCAGGGATCCTCTTCCCGCATAGGTGCAAGCTCTGGGCAGCAGCTATTATCTGCCCAGGGATCCTCTTCCCGCATAGGTGCAAGCTCTAGGCAGCAGCTATTATCTGCCCAGGGATCCTCTTCCCGCATAGGTGCAAGCTCTAGGCAGCAGCTATGATGTGCCCAGGGATCCTCTTCCCGCATAGGTACAAGCTCTAGGCAGCAGCTATTATCTGCCCAGGGATCCTCTTCTCGCATAGGTGCAAGCTCTAGGCAGCAGCTATGATGTGCCCAGGGATCCTCTTCCTGCATAGGTGCAAGCTCTAGTAAGCAGCTATTATCTGCCCAGGGATCCTCTTCCCGCATAGGTGCAAGCTCTGGTCAGCAGCTATTATCTGCCCAGGGATCCTCTTCCTGCATAGGTGCAAGCTCTAGGCAGCAGCTATTATCTGCCCAGGGATCCTCTTCCTGCATAGGTGCAAGCTCTAGGCAGCAGCTATTATCTGCCCAGGGATCCTCTTCCCGCATAGGTGCAAGCTCTAGGCAGCAGCTATTATCTGCCCAGGGATCCTCTTCCCGCATAGGTGCAAGCTCTAGGCAGCAGCTATTATCTGCCCAGGGATCCTCTTCCCGCATAGGTGCAAGCTCTGGGCAGCAGCTATTATCTGCCCAGGGATCCTCTTCCTGCATAGTTGCCAGCTCTAGGCAGCAGCTATTATCTGCCCAGGGATCCTCTTCCTGCATAGTTGCCAGCTCTAGGCAGCAGCTATTATCTGCCCAGGGATCCTCTTCCCGCATAGGTGCAAGCTCTGGGCAGCAGCTATTATCTGCCCAGGGATCCTCTTCCTGCATAGTTGCCAGCTCTAGGCAGCAGCTATTATCTGCCCAGGGATCCTCTTCCTGCATAGGTGCAAGCTCTAGGCAGCAGCTATTATCTGCCCAAGGATCCTCTTCCTGCATAGGTGCCAGCTCTAGGCAGCAGCTATTATCTGCCCAGGGATCCTCTTCCTGCATAGTTGCCAGCTCTAGGCAGCAGCTATTATCTGCCCAGGGATCCTCTTCCCGCATAGGTGCAAGCTCTAGGCAGCAGCTATTATCTGCCCAGGGATCCTCTTCCTGCATAGTTGCCAGCTCTGGGCAGCAGCTATTATCTGCCCAGGGATCCTCTTCCCGCATAGGTGCAAGCTCTGGGCAGCAGCTATTATCTGCCCAGGGATCCTCTTCCCGCATAGGTGCAAGCTCTGGGCAGCAGCTATTATCTGCCCAGGGATCCTCTTCCTGCATAGTTGCCAGCTCTAGGCAGCAGCTATTATCTGCCCAGGGATCCTCTTCCTGCATAGTTGCCAGCTCTAGGCAGCAGCTATTATCTGCCCAGGGATCCTCTTCCTGCATAGGTGCAAGCTCTAGGCAGCAGCTATTATCTGCCCAGGGATCCTCTTCCTGCATAGGTGCCAGCTCTAGGCAGCAGCTATTATCTGCCCAGGGATCCTCTTCCCGCATAGGTGCCAGCTCTAGGCAGCAGCTATTATCTGCCCAGGGATCCTCTTCCTGCATAGTTGCCAGCTCTAGGCAGCAGCTATTATCTGCCCAGGGATCCTCTTCCCGCATAGGTACAAGCTCTAGGCAGCAGCTATTATCTGCCCAGGGATCCTCTTCCTGCATAGTTGCCAGCTCTAGGCAGCAGCTATTATCTGCCCAGGGATCCTCTTCCCGCATAGGTGCCAGCTCTAGGCAGCAGCTATTATCTGCCCAGGGATCCTCTTCCTGCATAGTTGCCAGCTCTAGGCAGCAGCTATTATCTGCCCAGGGATCCTCTTCCCGCATAGTTGCCAGCTCTAGGCAGCAGCTATTATCTGCCCAGGGATCCTCTTCCTGCATAGTTGCCAGCTCTAGGCAGCAGCTATTATCTGCCCAGGGATCCTCTTCCCGCATAGGTGCAAGCTCTAGGCAGCAGCTATTATCTGCCCAGGGATCCTCTTCCTGCATAGGTGCAAGCTCTAGGCAGCAGCTATTATCTGCCCAGGGATCCTCTTCCCGCATAGGTGCAAGCTCTAGGCAGCAGCTATTATCTGCCCAGGGATCCTCTTCCTGCATAGGTGCAAGCTCTAGGCAGCAGCTATTATCTGCCCAGGGATCCTCTTCCCGCATAGTTGCCAGCTCTAGGCAGCAGCTATTATCTGCCCATGGATCCTCTTCCCGCATAGGTACAAGCTCTGGTCAGCAGCTATTATCTGCCCAGGGATCCTCTTCCCGCATAGGTGCCAGCTCTAGGCAGCAGCTATTATCTGCCCAGGGATCCTCTTCCCGCATAGGTGCAAGCTCTAGGCAGCAGCTATGATGTGCCCAGGGATCCTCTTCCCGCATAGGTGCAAGCTCTAGGCAGCAGCTATGATGTGCCCAGGGATCCTCTTCCCGCATAGGTACAAGCTCTAGGCAGCAGCTATTATCTGCCCAGGGATCCTTTTCTCGCATAGGTGCAAGCTCTAGGCAGCAGCTATGATGTGCCCAGGGATCCTCTTCCTGCATAGGTGCAAGCTCTAGTAAGCAGCTATTATCTGCCCAGGGATCCTCTTCCCGCATAGGTGCAAGCTCTGGTCAGCAGCTATTATCTGCCCAGGGATCCTCTTCCTGCATAGGTGCAAGCTCTAGGCAGCAGCTATTATCTGCCCAGGGATCCTCTTCCTGCATAGGTGCAAGCTCTAGGCAGCAGCTATTATCTGCCCAGGGATCCTCTTCCCGCATAGGTGCAAGCTCTAGGCAGCAGCTATTATCTGCCCAGGGATCCTCTTCCCGCATAGGTGCAAGCTCTAGGCAGCAGCTATTATCTGCCCAGGGATCCTCTTCCCGCATAGGTGCAAGCTCTGGGCAGCAGCTATTATCTGCCCAGGGATCCTCTTCCCGCATAGGTGCAAGCTCTGGGCAGCAGCTATTATCTGCCCAGGGATCCTCTTCCCGCATAGTTGCAAGCTCTAGGCAGCAGCTATTATCTGCCCAGGGATCCTCTTCCCGCATAGGTGCAAGCTCTGGTCAGCAGCTATTATCTGCCCAGGGATCCTCTTCCTGCATAGGTGCAAGCTCTAGGCAGCAGCTATTATCTGCCCAGGGATCCTCTTCCTGCATAGGTGCAAGCTCTGGGCAGCAGCTATTATCTGCCCATGGATCCTCTTCCCGCATAGGTGCAAGCTCTGGGCAGCAGCTATTATCTGCCCAGGGATCCTCTTCCCGCATAGGTGCAAGCTCTAGGCAGCAGCTATTATCTGCCCAGGGATCCTCTTCCTGCATAGTTGCCAGCTCTAGGCAGCAGCTATTATCTGCCCAGAGATCCTCTTCCTACATAGGTGCAAGCTCTGGTCAGCAGCTATTATCTGCCCAGGGATCCTCTTCCTGCATAGGTGCAAGCTCTAGGCAGCAGCTATTATCTGCCCAGGGATCCTCTTCCTGCATAGGTGCCAGCTCTGGGCAGCAGGTATGATGTGCCCAGGGATCCTCTTCCCGCATAGGTGCAAGCTCTGGGCAGCAGCTATTATCTGCCCAGGGATCCTCTTCCCGCATAGGTGCAAGCTCTAGGCAGCAGCTATGATGTGCCCAGGGATCCTCTTCCCGCATAGGTGCAAGCTCTGGGCAGCAGCTATTATCTGCCCAGGGATCCTCTTCCCGCATAGGTGCAAGCTCTGGGCAGCAGCTATTATCTGCCCAGGGATCCTCTTCCTGCATAGTTGCCAGCTCTAGGCAGCAGCTATTATCTGCCCAGGGATCCTCTTCCTGCATAGTTGCCAGCTCTAGGCAGCAGCTATTATCTGCCCAGGGATCCTCTTCCTGCATAGGTGCAAGCTCTAGGCAGCAGCTATTATCTGCCCAGGGATCCTCTTCCTGCATAGGTGCAAGCTCTAGGCAGCAGCTATTATCTGCCCAGGGATCCTCTTCCCGCATAGGTGCCAGCTCTAGGCAGCAGCTATTATCTGCCCAGGGATCCTCTTCCTGCATAGTTGCCAGCTCTAGGCAGCAGCTATTATCTGCCCAGGGATCCTCTTCCCGCATAGGTACAAGCTCTAGGCAGCAGCTATTATCTGCCCAGGGATCCTCTTCCTGCATAGGTGCCAGCTCTAGGCAGCAGCTATTATCTGCCCAGGGATCCTCTTCCCGCATAGTTGCCAGCTCTAGGCAGCAGCTATTATCTGCCCAGGGATCCTCTTCCTGCATAGTTGCCAGCTCTAGGCAGCAGCTATTATCTGCCCAGGGATCCTCTTCCCGCATAGTTGCCAGCTCTAGGCAGCAGCTATTATCTGCCCAGGGATCCTCTTCCTGCATAGTTGCCAGCTCTAGGCAGCAGCTATTATCTGCCCAGGGATCCTCTTCCCGCATAGGTGCAAGCTCTAGGCAGCAGCTATTATCTGCCCAGGGATCCTCTTCCTGCATAGGTGCAAGCTCTAGGCAGCAGCTATTATCTGCCCAGGGATCCTCTTCCCGCATAGTTGCCAGCTCTAGGCAGCAGCTATTATCTGCCCAGGGATCCTCTTCCCGCATAGTTACAAGCTCTGGTCAGCAGCTATTATCTGCCCAGGGATCCTCTTCCCGCATAGGTGCAAGCTCTGGGCAGCAGCTATTATCTGCCCAGGGATCCTCTTCCCGCATAGGTGCAAGCTCTAGGCAGCAGCTATTATCTGCCCAGGGATCCTCTTCCCGCATAGGTGCAAGCTCTAGGCAGCAGCTATTATCTGCCCAGGGATCCTCTTCCCGCATAGGTGCAAGCTCTAGGCAGCAGCTATGATGTGCCCAGGGATCCTCTTCCCGCATAGGTACAAGCTCTAGGCAGCAGCTATTATCTGCCCAGGGATCCTCTTCTCGCATAGGTGCAAGCTCTAGGCAGCAGCTATGATGTGCCCAGGGATCCTCTTCCTGCATAGGTGCAAGCTCTAGTAAGCAGCTATTATCTGCCCAGGGATCCTCTTCCCGCATAGGTGCAAGCTCTGGTCAGCAGCTATTATCTGCCCAGGGATCCTCTTCCTGCATAGGTGCAAGCTCTAGGCAGCAGCTATTATCTGCCCAGGGATCCTCTTCCTGCATAGGTGCAAGCTCTAGGCAGCAGCTATTATCTGCCCAGGGATCCTCTTCTCGCATAGGTGCAAGCTCTAGGCAGCAGCTATTATCTGCCCAGGGATCCTCTTCCTGCATAGGTGCAAGCTCTAGTAAGCAGCTATTATCTGCCCAGGGATCCTCTTCCCGCATAGGTGCAAGCTCTGGTCAGCAGCTATTATCTGCCCAGGGATCCTCTTCCTGCATAGGTGCAAGCTCTAGGCAGCAGCTATTATCTGCCCAGGGATCCTCTTCCTGCATAGGTGCAAGCTCTAGGCAGCAGCTATTATCTGCCCAGGGATCCTCTTCCCGCATAGGTGCAAGCTCTAGGCAGCAGCTATTATCTGCCCAGGGATCCTCTTCCCGCATAGGTGCAAGCTCTAGGCAGCAGCTATTATCTGCCCAGGGATCCTCTTCCCGCATAGGTGCAAGCTCTGGGCAGCAGCTATTATCTGCCCAGGGATCCTCTTCCCGCATAGGTGCAAGCTCTGGGCAGCAGCTATTATCTGCCCAGGGATCCTCTTCCCGCATAGTTGCAAGCTCTAGGCAGCAGCTATTATCTGCCCAGGGATCCTCTTCCCGCATAGGTGCAAGCTCTGGTCAGCAGCTATTATCTGCCCAGGGATCCTCTTCCTGCATAGGTGCAAGCTCTAGGCAGCAGCTATTATCTGCCCAGGGATCCTCTTCCTGCATAGGTGCAAGCTCTGGGCAGCAGCTATTATCTGCCCAGGGATCCTCTTCCCGCATAGGTGCAAGCTCTGGGCAGCAGCTATTATCTGCCCAGGGATCCTCTTCCCGCATAGGTGCAAGCTCTAGGCAGCAGCTATTATCTGCCCAGGGATCCTCTTCCTGCATAGTTGCCAGCTCTAGGCAGCAGCTATTATCTGCCCAGAGATCCTCTTCCTACATAGGTGCAAGCTCTGGTCAGCAGCTATTATCTGCCCAGGGATCCTCTTCCTGCATAGGTGCAAGCTCTAGGCAGCAGCTATTATCTGCCCAGGGATCCTCTTCCTGCATAGGTGCAAGCTCTGGGCAGCAGCTATGATGTGCCCAGGGATCCTCTTCCCGCATAGGTGCAAGCTCTGGGCAGCAGCTATTATCTGCCCAGGGATCCTCTTCCCGCATAGGTGCAAGCTCTAGGCAGCAGCTATGATGTGCCCAGGGATCCTCTTCCCGCATAGGTGCAAGCTCTAGGCCGCAGCTATTATCTGCCCAGGGATCCTCTTCCTGCATAGTTGCCAGCTCTAGGCAGCAGCTATTATCTGCCCAGGGATCCTCTTCCTGCATAGTTGCCAGCTCTAGGCAGCAGCTATTATCTGCCCAGGGATCCTCTTCCTGCATAGTTGCCAGCTCTAGGCAGCAGCTATTATCTGCCCAGGGATCCTCTTCCTGCATAGTTGCCAGCTCTAGGCAGCAGCTATTATCTGCCCAGGGATCCTCTTCCCGCATAGGTGCAAGCTCTGGGCAGCAGCTATTATCTGCCCAGGGATCCTCTTCCTGCATAGTTGCCAGCTCTAGGCAGCAGCTATTATCTGCCCAGGGATCCTCTTCCTGCATAGGTGCAAGCTCTAGGCAGCAGCTATTATCTGCCCAGGGATCCTCTTCCTGCATAGTTGCCAGCTCTAGGCAGCAGCTATTATCTGCCCAGGGATCCTCTTCCTGCATAGGTGCAAGCTCTAGGCAGCAGCTATTATCTGCCCAGGGATCCTCTTCCTGCATAGGTGCCAGCTCTAGGCAGCAGCTATTATCTGCCCAGGGATCCTCTTCCTGCATAGTTGCCAGCTCTAGGCAGCAGCTATTATCTGCCCAGGGATCCTCTTCCCGCATAGGTGCAAGCTCTAGGCAGCAGCTATTATCTGCCCAGGGATCCTCTTCCTGCATAGTTGCCAGCTCTGGGCAGCAGCTATTATCTGCCCAGGGATCCTCTTCCCGCATAGGTGCAAGCTCTGGGCAGCAGCTATTATCTGCCCAGGGATCCTCTTCCCGCATAGGTGCAAGCTCTGGGCAGCAGCTATTATCTGCCCAGGGATCCTCTTCCTGCATAGTTGCCAGCTCTAGGCAGCAGCTATTATCTGCCCAGGGATCCTCTTCCTGCATAGTTGCCAGCTCTAGGCAGCAGCTATTATCTGCCCAGGGATCCTCTTCCCGCATAGGTGCAAGCTCTGGGCAGCAGCTATTATCTGCCCAGGGATCCTCTTCCTGCATAGTTGCCAGCTCTAGGCAGCAGCTATTATCTGCCCAGGGATCCTCTTCCTGCATAGGTGCAAGCTCTAGGCAGCAGCTATTATCTGCCCAGGGATCCTCTTCCTGCATAGGTGCAAGCTCTAGGCAGCAGCTATTATCTGCCCAGGGATCCTCTTCCTGCATAGTTGCCAGCTCTAGGCAGCAGCTATTATCTGCCCAGGGATCCTCTTCCCGCATAGGTGCAAGCTCTAGGCAGCAGCTATTATCTGCCCAGGGATCCTCTTCCTGCATAGTTGCCAGCTCTGGGCAGCAGCTATTATCTGCCCAGGGATCCTCTTCCCGCATAGGTGCAAGCTCTGGGCAGCAGCTATTATCTGCCCAGGGATCCTCTTCCCGCATAGGTGCAAGCTCTGGGCAGCAGCTATTATCTGCCCAGGGATCCTCTTCCTGCATAGTTGCCAGCTCTAGGCAGCAGCTATTATCTGCCCAGGGATCCTCTTCCTGCATAGTTGCCAGCTCTAGGCAGCAGCTATTATCTGCCCAGGGATCCTCTTCCTGCATAGGTGCAAGCTCTAGGCAGCAGCTATTATCTGCCCAGGGATCCTCTTCCTGCATAGGTGCAAGCTCTAGGCAGCAGCTATTATCTGCCCAGGGATCCTCTTCCCGCATAGGTGCCAGCTCTAGGCAGCAGCTATTATCTGCCCAGGGATCCTCTTCTTGCATAGTTGCCAGCTCTGGGCAGCAGCTATTATCTGCCCAGGGATCCTCTTCCCGCATAGTTGCCAGCTCTAGGCAGCAGCTATTATCTGCCCAGGGATCCTCTTCCTGCATAGTTGCCAGCTCTAGGCAGCAGCTATAATCTGCCCAGGGATCCTCTTCCCGCATAGTTGCCAGCTCTAGGCAGCAGCTATTATCTGCCCAGGGATCCTCTTCCTGCATAGGTGCAAGCTCTAGGCAGCAGCTATTATCTGCCCAGGGATCCTCTTCCTGCATAGTTGCCAGCTCTAGGCAGCAGCTATTATCTGCCCAGGGATCCTCTTCCCGCATAGGTGCAAGCTCTAGGCAGCAGCTATTATCTGCCCAGGGATCCTCTTCCTGCATAGTTGCCAGCTCTAGGCAGCAGCTATTATCTGCCCAGGGATCCTCTTCCCGCATAGGTGCCAGCTCTAGGCAGCAGCTATTATCTGCCCAGGGATCCTCTTCCTGCATAGTTGCCAGCTCTAGGCAGCAGCTATTATCTGCCCAGGGATCCTCTTCCCGCATAGTTGCCAGCTCTAGGCAGCAGCTATTATCTGCCCAGGGATCCTCTTCCCGCATAGGTGCAAGCTCTGGGCAGCAGCTATTATTTGCCCAGGGATCCTCTTCCCGCATAGGTGCAAGCTCTAGGCAGCAGCTATTATCTGCCCAGGGATCCTCTTCCCGCATAGGTGCAAGCTCTGGGCAGCAGCTTTTATCTGCCCAGGGATCCTCTTCCTGCATAGTTGCCAGCTCTAGGCAGCAGCTATTATCTGCCCAGGGATCCTCTTCCTGCATAGTTGCCAGCTCTAGGCAGCAGCTATTATCTGCCCAGGGATCCTCTTCCCGCATAGGTGCCAGCTCTAGGCATCAGCTATTATCTGCCCAGGGATCCTCTTCCCGCATAGGTGCAAGCTCTAGGCAGCAGCTATTATCTGCCCAGGGATCCTCTTCCTGCATAGGTGCAAGCTCTAGGCAGCAGCTATTATCTGCCCAGGGATCCTCTTCCTGCATAGTTGCCAGCTCTAGGCAGCAGCTATTATCTGCCCAGGGATCCTCTTCCCGCATAGGTGCAAGCTCTAGGCAGCAGCTATTATCTGCCCAGGGATCCTCTTCCTGCATAGTTGCCAGCTCTAGGCAGCAGCTATTATCTGCCCAGGGATCCTCATCCTGCATAGTTGCCAGCTCTAGGCAGCAGCTATTATCTGCCCAGGGATCCTCTTCCCGCTTAGGTGCAAGCTCTAGTAAGCAGCTATTATCTGCCCAGGGATCCTCTTCCCGCATAGGTGCAAGCTCTAGGCAGCAGCTATTATCTGCCCAGGGATCCTCTTCCTGCATAGTTGCCAGCTCTAGGCAGCAGCTATTATCTGCCCAGGGATCCTCTTCCTGCATAGTTGCCAGCTCTAGGCAGCAGCTATTATCTGCCCATGGATCCTCTTCCCGCATAGTTGCCAGCTCTAGGCAGCAGCTATTATCTGCCCAGGGATCCTCTTCCCGCATAGGTGCAAGCTCTAGGCAGCAGCTATTATCTGCCCAGGGATCCTCTTCCCGCATAGGTGCCAGCTCTAGGCAGCAGCTATTATCTGCCCAGGGATCCTCTTCCTGCATAGGTGCAAGCTCTGGGCAGCAGCTATTATCTGCCCAGGGATCCTCTTCCTGCATAGGTGCCAGCTCTAGGCAGCAGCTATTATCTGCCCAGGGATCCTCTTCCCGCATAGTTGCCAGCTCTAGGCAGCAGCTATTATCTGCCCAGGGATCCTCTTCCTGCATAGTTGCCAGCTCTAGGCAGCAGCTATTATCTGCCCAGGGATCCTCTTCCTGCATAGTTGCCAGCTCTAGGCAGCAGCTATTATCTGCCCAGGGATCCTCTTCCTGCATAGTTGCCAGCTCTAGGCAGCAGCTATTATCTGCCCAGGGATCCTCTTCCTGCATAGTTGCAAGCTCTAGGCAGCAGCTATTATCTGCCCAGGGATCCTCTTCCTGCATAGGTGCCAGCTCTAGGCAGCAGCTATTATCTGCCCAGGGATCCTCTTCCTGCATAGTTGCCAGCTCTAGGCAGCAGCTATTATTTGCCCAGGGATCCTCTTCCCGCATAGGTGCAAGCTCTAGGCAGCAGCTATGATGTGCCCAGGGATCCTCTTCCCGCATAGGTACAAGCTCTGGTCAGCAGCTATTATCTGCCCAGGGATCCTCTTCCCGCATAGGTGCAAGCTCTGGGCAGCAGCTATTATCTGCCCAGGGATCCTCTTCCCGCATAGGTGCAAGCTCTGGGCAGCAGCTATTATCTGCCCAGGGATCCTCTTCCCGCATAGGTGCAAGCTCTGGGCAGCAGCTATTATCTGCCCAGGTATCCTCTTCCCGCATAGTTGCAAGCTCTAGGCAGCAGCTATTATCTGCCCAGGGATCCTCTTCCTGCATAGTTGCCAGCTCTAGGCAGCAGCTATTATCTGCCCAGGGATCCTCTTCCCGCATAGGTGCAAGCTCTGGGCAGCAGCTATTATCTGCCCAGGGATCCTCTTCCTGCATAGTTGCCAGCTCTAGGCAGCAGCTATTATCTGCCCAGGGATCCTCTTCCTGCATAGTTGCCAGCTCTAGGCAGCAGCTATTATCTGCCCAGGGATCCTCTTCCAGCATAGGTGCCAGCTCTAGGCAGCAGCTATTATCTGCCCAGGGATCCTCTTCCCGCATAGGTGCAAGCTCTAGGCAGCAGCTATTATCTGCCCAGGGATCCTCTTCCTGCATAGTTGCCAGCTCTAGGCAGCAGCTATTATCTGCCCAGGGATCCTCTTCCTGCATAGTTGCCAGCTCTAGGCAGCAGCTATTATCTGCCCAGGGATCCTCTTCCCGCATAGGTGCAAGCTCTAGGCAGCAGCTATTATCTGCCCAGGGATCCTCTTCCTGCATAGGTGCAAGCTCTAGGCAGCAGCTATTATCTGCCCAGGGATCCTCTTCCTGCATAGGTGCCAGCTCTAGGCAGCAGCTATTATCTGCCCAGGGATCCTCTTCCTGCATAGTTGCCAGCTCTAGGCAGCAGCTATTATCTGCCCAGGGATCCTCTTCCCGCATAGGTGCAAGCTCTAGGCAGCAGCTATTATCTGCCCAGGGATCCTCTTCCTGCATAGGTGCAAGCTCTGGGCAGCAGCTATTATCTGCCCAGGGATCCTCTTCCCGCATAGGTGCAAGCTCTGGGCAGCAGCTATTATCTGCCCAGGGATCCTCTTCCCGCATAGGTGCAAGCTCTGGGCAGCAGCTATTATCTGCCCGGGGATCCTCTTCCTGCATAGTTGCCAGCTCTAGGCAGCAGCTATTATCTGCCCAGGGATCCTCTTCCTGCATAGTTGCCAGCTCTAGGCAGCAGCTATTATCTGCCCAGGGATCCTCTTCCCGCATAGGTGCAAGCTCTGGGCAGCAGCTATTATCTGCCCAGGGATCCTCTTCCTGCATAGGTGCAAGCTCTGGGCAGCAGCTATTATCTGCCCAGGGATCCTCTTCATGCATAGGTGCCAGCTCTAGGCAGCAGCTATTATCTGCCCAGGTATCCTCTTCCCGCATAGTTGCCAGCTCTAGGCAGCAGCTATTATCTGCCCAGGGATCCTCTTCCTGCATAGTTGCCAGCTCTAGGCAGCAGCTATTATCTGCCCAGGGATCCTCTTCCTGCATAGTTGCCAGCTCTAGGCAGCAGCTATTATCTGCCCAGGGATCCTCTTCCTGCATAGTTGCAAGCTCTGGGCAGCAGCTATTATCTGCCCAGGTATCCTCTTCCCGCATAGTTGCCAGCTCTAGGCAGCAGCTATTATCTGCCCAGGGATCCTCTTCCTGCATAGTTGCCAGCTCTAGGCAGCAGCTATTATCTGCCCAGGGATCCTCTTCCCGCATAGGTGCAAGCTCTGGGCAGCAGCTATTATCTGCCCAGGGATCCTCTTCCTGCATAGTTGCCAGCTCTAGGCAGCAGCTATTATCTGCCCAGGGATCCTCTTCCTGCATAGTTGCCAGCTCTAGGCAGCAGCTATTATCTGCCCAAGGATCCTCTTCCCGCATAGTTGCCAGCTCTAGGCAGCAGCTATTATCTGCCCAGGGATCCTCTTCCTGCATAGGTGCAAGCTCTAGGCAGCAGCTATTATCTGCCCAGGGATCCTCTTCCTGCATAGTTGCCAGCTCTAGGCAACAGCTATTATCTGCCCAGGGATCCTCTTCCTGCATAGTTGCCAGCTCTAGGCAGCAGCTATTATCTGCCCAGGGATCCTCTTCCCGCATAGGTGCAAGCTCTAGGCAGCAGCTATTATCTGCCCAGGGATCCTCTTCCTGCATAGTTGCCAGCTCTAGGCAGCAGCTATTATCTGCCCAGGGATCCTCTTCCTGCATAGTTGCCAGCTCTAGGCAGCAGCTATTATCTGCCCAGGGATCCTCTTCCCGCTTAGGTGCAAGCTCTAGTAAGCAGCTATTATCTGCCCAGGGATCCTCTTCCCGCATAGGTGCAAGCTCTAGGCAGCAGCTATTATCTGCCCAGGGATCCTCTTCCTGCATAGTTGCCAGCTCTAGGCAGCAGCTATTATCTGCCCAGGGATCCTCTTCCTGCATAGTTGCCAGCTCTAGGCAGCAGCTATTATCTGCCCAGGGATCCTCTTCCCGCATAGGTACAAGCTCTAGGCAGCAGCTATTATCTGCCCAGGGATCCTCTTCCCGCATAGTTGCAAGCTCTAGGCAGCAGCTATTATCTGCCCAGGGATCCTCTTCCCGCATAGGTGCCAGCTCTAGGCAGCAGCTATTATCTGCCCAGGGATCCTCTTCCTGCATAGGTGCAAGCTCTGGGCAGCAGCTATTATCTGCCCAGGGATCCTCTTCCTGCATAGGTGCCAGCTCTAGGCAGCAGCTATTATCTGCCCAGGGATCCTCTTCCCGCATAGTTGCCAGCTCTAGGCAGCAGCTATTATCTGCCCAGGGATCCTCTTCCCGCATAGTTGCCAGCTCTAGGCAGCAGCTATTATCTGCCCAGGGATCCTCTTCCTGCATAGTTGCCAGCTCTAGGCAGCAGCTATTATCTGCCCAGGGATCCTCTTCCTGCATAGGTGCCAGCTCTAGGCAGCAGCTATTATCTGCCCAGGGATCCTCTTCCCGCATAGGTGCAAGCTCTAGGCAGCAGCTATTATCTGCCCAGGGATCCTCTTCCTGCATAGTTGCCAGCTCTAGGCAGCAGCTATTATCTGCCCAGGGATCCTCTTCCTGCATAGTTGCCAGCTCTAGGCAGCAGCTATTATCTGCCCAGGGATCCTCTTCCCGCTTAGGTGCAAGCTCTAGTAAGCAGCTATTATCTGCCCAGGGATCCTCTTCCCGCATAGGTGCAAGCTCTAGGCAGCAGCTATTATCTGCCCAGGGATCCTCTTCCTGCATAGTTGCCAGCTCTAGGCAGCAGCTATTATCTGCCCAGGGATCCTCTTCCTGCATAGTTGCCAGCTCTAGGCAGCAGCTATTATCTGCCCAGGGATCCTCTTCCCGCATAGTTGCCAGCTCTAGGCAGCAGCTATTATCTGCCCAGGGATCCTCTTCCCGCATAGGTGCAAGCTCTAGGCAGGAGCTATTATCTGCCCAGGGATCCTCTTCCCGCATAGGTGCCAGCTCTAGGCAGCAGCTATTATCTGCCCAGGGATCCTCTTCCTGCATAGGTGCAAGCTCTGGGCAGCAGCTATTATCTGCCCAGGGATCCTCTTCCTGCATAGGTGCCAGCTCTAGGCAGCAGCTATTATCTGCCCAGGGATCCTCTTCCCGCATAGTTGCCAGCTCTAGGCAGCAGCTATTATCTGCCCAGGGATCCTCTTCCTGCATAGTTGCCAGCTCTAGGCAGCAGCTATTATCTGCCCAGGGATCCTCTTCCTGCATAGTTGCCAGCTCTAGGCAGCAGCTATTATCTGCCCAGGGATCCTCTTCCTGCATAGTTGCCAGCTCTAGGCAGCAGCTATTATCTGCCCAGGGATCCTCTTCCTGCATAGTTGCCAGCTCTAGGCAGCAGCTATTATATGCCCAGGGATCCTCTTCCCGCATAGTTGCCAGCTCTAGGCAGCAGCTATTATCTGCCCAGGGATCCTCTTCCCGCTTAGGTGCAAGCTCTAGGCAGCAGCTATTATCTGCCCAGGGATCCTCTTCCCGCATAGGTGCAAGCTCTGGGCAGCAGCTATTATCTGCCCAGGGATCCTCTTCCTGCATAGGTGCAAGCTCTAGGCAGCAGCTATTATCTGCCCAGGGATCCTCTTCCCGCATAGGTGCAAGCTCTAGGCAGCAGCTATGATGTGCCCAGGGATCCTCTTCCCGCATAGGTACAAGCTCTGGTCAGCAGCTTTTATCTGCCCAGGGATCCTCATCCCGCATAGGTGCAAGCTCTGGGCAGCAGCTATTATCTGCCCAGGTATCCTCTTCCCGCATAGGTGCAAGCTCTAGGCAGCAGCTATGATGTGCCCAGGGATCCTCTTCCCGCATAGGTGCAAGCTCTAGGCAGCAGCTATGATGTGCCCAGGGATCCTCTTCCCGCATAGGTACAAGCTCTAGGCAGCAGCTATTATCTGCCCAGGGATCCTCTTCCCGCTTAGGTGCAAGCTCTAGGCAGCAGCTATTATCTGCCCAGGTATCCTCTTCCCGCATAGGTGCAAGCTCTGGTCAGCAGCTATTATCTGCCCAGGGATCCTCTTCCTGCATAGGTGCAAGCTCTAGGCAGCAGCTATTATCTGCCCAGGGATCCTCTTCCCGCATAGGTGCAAGCTCTGGTCAGCAGCTATTATCTGCCCAGGGATCCTCTTCCCGCATAGGTGCAAGCTCTGGTCAGCAGCTATTATCTGCCCAGGGATCCTCTTCCTGCATAGTTGCCAGCTCTAGGCAGCAGCTATTATCTGCCCAGGGATCCTCTTCCCGCATAGTTGCCAGCTCTAGGCAGCAGCTATTATCTGCCCAGGGATCCTCTTCCTGCATAGTTGCCAGCTCTAGGCAGCAGCTATTATCTGCCCAGGGATCCTCTTCCTGCATAGTTGCCAGCTCTAGGCAGCAGCTATGATGTGCCCAGGGATCCTCTTCCCGCATAGGTGCAAGCTCTAGGCAGCAGCTATTATCTGCCCAGGGATCCTCTTCCCGCATAGTTGCAAGCTCTAGGCAGCAGCTATTATCTGCCCAGGGATCCTCTTCCTGCATAGTTGCCAGCTCTAGGCAGCAGCTATTATCTGCCCAGGGATCCTCTTCCTGCATAGTTGCCAGCTCTAGGCAGCAGCTATTATCTGCCCAGGGATCCTCTTCCCGCATAGTTGCAAGCTCTAGGCAGCAGCTATTATCTGCCCAGGGATCCTCTTCCTGCATAGTTGCCAGCTCTAGGCAGCAGCTATTATCTGCCCAGGGATCCTCTTCCTGCATAGTTGCCAGCTCTAGGCAGCAGCTATTATCTGCCCAGGGATCCTCTTCCTGCATAGTTGCCAGCTCTAGGCAGCAGCTATTATCTGCCCAGGGATCCTCTTCCCGCATAGGTGCAAGCTCTAGGCAGCAGCTATTATCTGCCCAGGGATCCTCTTCCTGCATAGTTGCCAGCTCTAGGCAGCAGCTATTATCTGCCCAGGGATCCTCTTCCTGCATAGTTGCCAGCTCTAGGCAGCAGCTACTATCTGCCCAGGGATCCTCTTCCCGCATAGTTGCCAGCTCTAGGCAGCAGCTATTATCTGCCCAGGGATCCTCTTCCTGCATAGGTGCAAGCTCTAGGCAGCAGCTATTATCTGCCCAGGGATCCTCTTCCCGCATAGTTGCCAGCTCTAGGCAGCAGCTATTATCTGCCCAGGGATCCTCTTCCTGCATAGTTGCCAGCTCTAGGCAGCAGCTATTATCTGCCCAGGGATCCTCTTCCTGCATAGGTGCAAGCTCTGGGCAGCAGCTATTATCTGCCCAGGGATCCTCTTCCTGCATAGGTGCAAGCTCTAGGCAGCAGCTATTATCTGCCCAGGGATCCTCTTCCCGCATAGTTGCCAGCTCTAGGCAGCAGCTATTATCTGCCCAGGGATCCTCTTCCCGCATAGGTGCAAGCTCTAGGCAGCAGCTATTATCTGCCCAGGGATCCTCTTCCTGCATAGGTGCAAGCTCTAGGCAGCAGCAGTAATATATCCCAAGTATCGTCCCTTGTTGCACAGGTGTGAGTTATAGGCAGCAGCTATTGTGTGCCCTGGATCCCTGCTTTTCGCGTTGGTGCGCTTTTTCGAGGCACCAGTAACGCAGCCGCATGGCAGCCTGGTGTGACAGTACTGAATGGATGGCTCTGAGGCACCGCCTGCTTCCCTGTCTCATGATTTTGACCAAGTGCCTTGCACCTGCTTCATGCAGACGCCCCCCTGTTTTATGGCAACGTGAAAGGCTTGGAGGAAAAGATTGAGAAGCTGCTAGTCAAGTACTCTGCGTGGTCGGCTGTGCAGGTGTGGCTTTGCTGTTTGGGTCACTCTTCTAGCTGCGATGAAACAGTTTGCTGCTGCCTTTTCGTTTTGGTTTCTTGTATTTATATACAGGTAGTTGCTTAGGGAATGTGCTGCCAGGCCACATGACAGTATGACTTAACTTTTGTTGCACAGTAAATGAACCTGGAAGTGTCCGGTATTTTATGTGAAACAAGTGTGAACATGCCAGCTGGCTCCATCCCTTGATGCACCCTGGCACCCCTGCCCCCCTCACCAGGCCTGCTCAAGCTGATGCAGCAAGGATTGTTGCATCAGGTCCCCTCGTCCGTAGTCCAGGATGTCGCTGAAGTGTGTTCAACATGACTGTGCCCCCCCCCCCCCTTCTCTCCCCCCACTCATCAGGGTGTGCCCAAGCTGCATTTCCTGGTCCTGGACATGACCCCCATCCACCACGTGGACTCCATGGGCTTGCACTTCTTGGAGGACCTTGTCTTCTCCACCCGCACAAAGGGCATCGAGCTCATCTTGGCAAACCCTAACCACAAGGTATGCCTCTAGGATTAAGGGTTTAGGTCTGTGAAGCAGGGTTTAAACCCTTAACCCTAATCTGCTTCACGCTCTTGCCTCTCAATGACCAATTGGCTACCCTCTGTTTAAAGGAAGGGGCTGGAGGCTACATTCCGCAGGGGCGTTAGGGTTTGGTCTTTTGGGCACAGTGTAGCAGGGGCCAGGCTACGGCCGTGTCTATGGACCGTGCCAATTGAAGGGTTTATAGTAACCCTTAAGGCCTAAACTAGGTTGTGGCTGGGCCGAGACCATTGACCCTGCCATGTTAAGGGTCTAGGTTACCCTCAACCCTAAACGTTACAGACCTAAATTAGGTAGGCCGAACAGGGTCGTGACCATAAACCCTGCTGTGAAAACCATACGGAGATCTCTCGCTGCATCTCATCGCCGCTGGCTACCGAGCTCAGCCGCATTCATTTGTTATGAATAGGCGGACAAAGTGCATTATTTAGGACAAAGTGCATTATTTAGGACGAAGTACATTATTTAGGACAAAGTGCATTATTTAGGACAAAGTGCATTATTTAGGACAAAGTGCATTGTTTAGGACAAAGTGCATTATTTAGGACAAAGTGCATTATTTAGGACAAAGTGCATTATTTAGGACAAAGTGCATTGTTTAGGACAAAGTGCATTATATAGGACAAAGTGCATTATTTAGGACAAAGTGCATTATTTAGGACAAAGTGCATTGTTTAGGACAAAGTGCATTATTTAGGACGAAGTACATTATTTAGGACAAAGTGCATTATTTAGGACAAAGTGCATTATTTAGGACAAAGTGCATAATTTAGGACAAAGTGCATTATTTAGGACAAAGTGCATTATTTAGGACAAAGTGCATTGTTTAGGACAAAGTGCATTATTTAGGACAAAGTGCATTATTTAGGACAAAGTGCATTATTTAGGACAAAGTGCATTATTTAGGACAAAGTGCATTATTTAGGACAAAGTGCATTATTTAGGACAAAGTGCATTATTTAGGACAAAGTGCATTGTTTAGGACAAAGTGCATTATTTAGGACAAAGTGCATTATTTAGGACAAAGTACATTATTTAGGACAAAGTGCATTATTTAGGACAAAGTGCATTATTTAGGACAAAGTGCATTATTTAGGACAAAGTACATTATTTAGGACAAAGTACATTATTTAGGACAAAGTGCATTATTTAGGACAAAGTGCATTATTTAGGACAAAGTGCATTATTTAGGACAAAGTGCATTATTTAGGACAAAGTGCATTATTTAGGACAAAGTACATTATTTAGGACAAAGTGCATTATTTAGGACAAAGTACATTATTTAGGACAAAGTGCATTATTTAGGACAAAGTGCATTATTTAGGACAAAGTGCATTATTTAGGACAAAGTGCATTGTTTAGGACAAAGTACATTATTTAGGACAAAGTGCATTATTTAGGACAAAGTGCATTATTTAGGACAAAGTGCATTATTTAGGACAAAGTGCATTATTTAGGACAAAGTACATTATTTAGGACAAAGTGCATTATTTAGGACGAAGTGCATTATTTAGGACGAAGTGCATTATTTAGGACAAAGTGCATTATTTAGGACAAAGTGCATTATTTAGGACAAAGTGCATTATTTAGGACAAAGTGCATTATTTAGGACAAAGTGCATTGTTTAGGACAAAGTACATTATTTAGGACAAAGTGCATTATTTAGGACAAAGTGCATTATTTAGGACAAAGTGCATTATTTAGGACAAAGTGCATTATTTAGGACAAAGTACATTATTTAGGACAAAGTGCATTATTTAGGACAAAGTACATTATTTAGGACAAAGTGCATTATTTAGGACGAAGTGCATTATTTAGGACAAAGTGCATTATTTAGGACAAAGTGCATTATTTAGGACAAAGTGCATTATTTAGGACAAAGTGCATTATTTAGGACAAAGTGCATTATTTAGGACAAAGTGCATTATTTAGGACAAAGTGCATTATTTAGGACAAAGTACATTATTTAGGACAAAGTGCATTATTTAGGACAAAGTGCATTATTTAGGACAAAGTGCATTATTTAGGACAAAGTGCATTATTTAGGACAAAGTGCATTGTTTAGGACAAAGTACATTATTTAGGACAAAGTACATTATTTAGGACAAAGTACATTATTTAGGACAAAGTGCATTATTTAGGACAAAGTACATTATTTAGGACAAAGTGCATTATTTAGGACAAAGTACATTATTTAGGACAAAGTGCATTATTTAGGACAAAGTACATTATTTAGGACAAAGTGCATTATTTAGGACAAAGTACATTATTTAGGACAAAGTGCATTATTTAGGACAAGGTGCATTATTTAGGACAAAGTGCATTATTTAGGACAAAGTACATTATTTAGGACAAAGTGCATTATTTAGGACAAAGTGCATTATTTAGGACAAAGTACATTATTTAGGACAAAGTACATTATTTAGGACAAAGTACATTATTTAGGACAAAGTGCATTATTTAGGACATAACCGCTGGGCCTTGCTTAACGCTCCAAGGAGGAGGGTGGATGCCAGCTATTTTGCACAGCCAGGTAAATCGTGTACCCTGACCTTTATCTGAGAAGCCTTCCTGGTTGCAAAATTTACCTAAAAATAAGTTTTAAGGTGCATTCTCGCCTTGCATGGACCTGTATTGTTCCGCAGCATTTCCCTGAAATGTTCTGCCCCCTGCTGACCGCTGCAGGTGGTCAGGGCTTGGTCTCGCATTAAGCTGCCAGAGCTGCTCGGAAAGGACAAAGTGTTTGTGAGCATCCACGACGCTATGGTCTTTGCGCAGGTGAGCGGTGCTAGAGCAGAAGAAGAACGGCAGGGTCGGTTGGATGAAAAGCGTGGATGTCTGGATGTCTGAATTCCTTGTCATGTTTAGACCATATGCAAAATGAAGGCTCATGTATCATCAGTTATGTCGTATGTGTCGTACAGTCTTCTCTGGGCCTAAGACGAGAATCAATATATTTCATGTGTTCCCAGTCCTTGGGGCACCAGAAGGCGCTTGGGATCTGTGTCCAAGTAGCGTGTGAACGCTCGTATCAAGGGCTATAATACAGCACCCAGCCAGAATCCAAGGCAACATCACTGAAATGTTCAAAAGCATGCGGCGACCTGATGGGAAGAAAAGTACCCGAGCAGGATGCAGTGGAAAGTGGAGTTCTCAGATGCTGACGCCCCCTTACTGCCTGCTTTATTGCAGCAACGCCTCATCGAGCTGGGTTACAGCGCCAAGGCCATGTCGGTCATACCCAGTGCAGCGCGTGGCAGCTCAAGTGACAGCGAATAGAAAAGTTGATGGGAAGTTAGCCCATCTCAGGAAGTCGAGTATTGGTTTCGGCTCGGTGACATCGACACATTTTCACGAAGTATTTTCCTACTGTTGTGCCTTCCCAAAGCAAATTGTGTAATTTAGGGTGTGGTTTTTTGTTGTTCATTTGTACTCTGATAGGGGGTTATGGCGATCACTAGCGAAATTAATGTGTAGATATGAGATTCGAGGACGTGATATAGGTTGTGAGTTTTTGTTGCTTGTCCTCTGAATAGGGGGTTATGACGATCACTAGTGAAATTAGGGTGTATATATAGATACGAGGACATAAACTTTAGGCCTAGCGGTATGGTGCGCAACCATGCAATTTTTATATTTGTTGGTGAGAGGTATGCTACCTAGGCGCATTTGACTCGTTATCACATACCTTAGTTACCCGTGCAGTTTGGTTTTTTGACCAGGCATGGCATGGAGAGTTGACTGATTAAGATAATGATTGACGTAAATGTGAATGCCCTTCCCCTGGGTGTGGATTCGTTATTTCTGTAATGTTCGCCAAAGGACTAAGCATTGACGGGAACTCTCAATTTTCACGAGAACTGGCACTTAAAATCGAGAATAAGTATTTGTAATGAATCCCTCAACCCTACAAATCTTATATTTTGAAGGAGGGCAATCTTAAGATACTGTGCCTGTGCGAATGTAGGCTTAGACGTTCTATACCGGTACCATCATTTGCATCGCCTTCCCTAAAAATGATTTGTTTCTATCGATGCATCTTCAGGGCAGAATAAACGTCAAAGCTGAAAACTTCCAACTAATACTAGGGTTGGCATTTGATACTTAATCTTTCAATGTGCCATATTCCTAACAACGTAAATTATGAGGGAAGGCAAATCATATCCACACTACCGGAGCGGTGCTTCAGGAGCATACCGTAAATAAATCCGCTTGAACGGCTGGGTCTGCTTTTCCACGGCCAGACTGTGTGCGCAGGTATCGAAAACTCACTGAACATGCTAGAAAGCAGCTGACGGTGTAAGCCACAAGCCTGTTGGTGCCGGGATTGCTAACGAGATCCATCTTGGAAGCTGCATGACATCTTGTACAATAGGCGGCAGGAGGACTTGACTGCCAGCATGCCACTGTTGGGGGCTCTGCCTTGGGTTGTCATCGTAAAGTGGTCGGGTCGTGGCCTTATCGCACGCTGTACGGGGACAGCTGACAAACACCTTTTAAAATCTGTGCACCGATTTTACTGATCGAGTATATAAGTAGCGCAGTTTGAGCTAATTTGAACTGATCCCAGCCACCTCCAACAATTCTGTTTTTAAGAAATAAATGAAGGTTGTGCTAGGTACTAGAGGCAAGGGGCGGTAGGGGCATCATGTTGGTGACGAGTTTCATTTCGCTTTTCATGCCTTCCCTTCTCCTTTAAAAAAAATTAAAAACGGTGCAAGATATTTCAATCTGCAATGTCAGTATATGCAAATACACTGGATGTACATTTTCACACTTTTACATTGTTTCAATTTGAGTCAGCCTTGCGCCCAGCTGCTGGCAGGACCACGACAATCAGCGCCACAGAGCGTTGCTGCACCTTCATAAAGCCGCTCCGTTTTCAGGTTTCAGATGGTCATGGTCTATAACGCGTTTGTAACCCTGCTAATATTTTGTTTTCCCATTTCTTAAAATGTGTTCCATCTGCATCACAATTCTCAATCCTGGCAGACAGCCTTGCGCTCAGCGACGCGCACAACCACCGCCGTCAGTGCCACGTAGGCTGACAGTAGCTGGGCGGCCATGATGCCTGGACCTAGCCACTTGAGAGCACGCGCCCCAGCCATCTCCCTGCATTACAGGCACCAACAAAATGTCCAATTTAGTGACACGAAAAAAATGAATGAATCAATGAAGAATTGCATGACTAACATAATGACTGCATGACGGTCACTAAGAATTCAAATGGGTGCAAATTGCACCGTGCAATGATTTAGTCAGTCCCAATATCTTGCCTGGCAGACCCCAGTTACTGAGTGTCTTTTTAGTGCGTACCAGAGCACCTTCGGGGGACTGCCGGGCGGCGCTTACTGGGCTGATCGGTGCCAAACCTTGACAGGCCCATGACCAGTGGCCTGAGCAGTAGGGCTCTTGCGCCAGGCCTCCACGACCAAAGGCCGTGGGATAGCTGAATTGTTGCTAAAACACGCGAAAAGAATCACAGGCACACCCCATCCATCCCATGTCCCCACATCAGAGGCCGAAGCAGCAGCCACACGAGTTTTGATGATAGAGCAAAACATCTTATTATGCTTTATTTCTGCCTTTTGTTTGTTTTCAAGGCAGAAATTCTAGATCGCGGCCCTGGCTCGCTGGACGTAGGGCGATTCCTCATAAACCAAGAGGAAAAAACAAAGGAATTATAAATGGTGGCCCAAAACGTTGGATGCAGGGCTCCTGCTTGTTTTCCAAATTTTAGAAATCCTGCCCGTTTTCCAAATGATGAAGGCGTGTATCATCCTCGAGGGTGGCTTCCCTCTCCCAACCTGTATGTATGGGTTGGACTTCAGCCTCGACTCGGATTTGATCTTCGTACCATGTCCCATGCAGTGGTGCTCGCTCTGGCGTAGCGGTTGGGGATGCACTTTTACATTGCAAGGGATCGTACCCCGGTCTGTCTGCAGACCGAATGTCCGTCAGGCTCGACACAAATTCCGATATACCATTACGAGGGGCATTCACCGTGAAGTAAAAGGATGTAGGTGCACTGGGGCGACTCTTAGGGGTATATTTGCCCCAGATCGCTACAAGCGTGCTGAATTAATCCCTACACGGTCACTGCCCTGCTGGACGCATCTTTCACTTTTTAACCTCCGTCCGATCTTGATGACAGCCTTCACGAAATAAACCCACCTCATAACCTGCTGGACGCATTTCTATTTGCTTTTGACCCAAGGCCTGGTCTCAATGACCGCCTTGTAAACAATCCGCCTCGTTACCTGATGCAACGCTCCGGGAATTCCTGCAACACTTGCTTCCGTATCTGCACCAGTATTTCATACCAAACCACCTTCAGCTTAAATAGGGAATTTCAGGTCACCTGATGCAACGCTGTGGGAGGTCCTGCAACGCTTGCTTCACCGTAATCTTTAACGCTGCGGGTTGCGTTGAAGTGTGCTGCTCCATCACAGCTTGGAAGGTTTCCTGTGAGATCCAGGCGCAGTCAGAAAGAGGAAAAAATACTTCACTTCCGAAGTTACGGTGACTTCAAAAGCGTGAGTCATTAAAGGGAGAGAAAGACAGGGAAAAACACAGTTCCAATGTTAACCAGGCCACCGGCAGTATGCCGGTCTTGGTTAGGGCCAGCGATGGCCGCCAAGCAGCCTGCCTGAAGTGGTCAAGCAAGCACGACAACGAACCCTGGGATGCACCACTGCGCTGATGGGTATCAAATCTTAACCGGCCTCTGCTGCAAAGCGTGACACGCCTCTCCTTGCTGTGTGGAGAGCGTCAGGTCCGGCAAATGAAGCACCTTGGGGTGCTTTAAAAGAATTGGAATTACGTCCCTGGTCGACACCATCTTTGTCAATGCCAGGCGGCAACGTAGTGGCCATAATCACCTCTGAAAGCATTTCACCTGAGATTGGATCCTGCCCGCTGTGCCCGCTAATTTCCAAGCCCCTTGAGGGATGCGCATTCCCCCCACACACACACCCCTCCTCACTTCGAATGCATTCCTCTTCTTCAGCCTGAAGTCATGCGCAGCCTGCATTTGATCCGGGGCGGCCGCCACCAGCAGGTGCCCGTACCCGTCGGTCGTGTGGCGGTCAAAGGCCTCCTTGGTGAGGGGCAGGTCGGCCTGTCAAACAGTCATTCAAATGTAATGCAGTTGTCAACGACCTTTTTCAAAATCCCGGTTTCAAAGTTCGAAAACCCGTTTATTTCAATTCCAGATTCCGTCCCATGGGTGTGCCTGCAAGCACTAAGGTGCTGCCACCACCAGCATGTGCCTGCACCCATTAGTTGAGGGGCGGTCAGACGTCGCATTGGTGGGAAAAGGGACTTCCTGCACACTGAAAGCATGGGTATTTGAAATTTCAAATTTGAATTCAAATTAAATCTGCATATTTCCCATAAATCCCAAGTGTCGTGTGTTGGCGATTCTGGGTGAGAGCTGGCACCTGCTGGTAACAGGTAAGGGTTAGCTGCCAATGGCACATGTCTGTGCCTGCGATTTGAACGGCTGTTTGAACGCCGCCATGGTTGTAGATAGGTTTCCTGCGCACAAAGAGCTATGTGATCTTCCTGAATTTAAAAATGTAAATTGGACAAGGCTGCAGATTAGTAAGGGTGGCAGCTAGGAAAATTTTAGTAGTTATTGGTTAGGAGTCGTAACCAGAGTGGTAGCCAAAAAAATCAGCAAAGACGATGTCCATTCACGCGGTGACATGTGACGAAATCAATTACGATCGAAAAAGTGCCGGAGCCTTGCGGCGGGCTCTTCATTAATGACTTGCCACCGTAAATCCGCTTGACTCTGCGGTTAATTATTTTTGAGGGGCGCGGAGTGGTGGGCGGCAGAATAATAGCTAACAACTATTTTGGGGGGTGCGCGGGGTAGTGTTTCTGGCACCAAATATCAAAACATTTCAGCTGCACGTGCGTGGATTCGGGTACTTCTTTGCCTGCACGGCGAATTTGATATATTAGTTCTCAACAGGGGTGCGCGGATCCTAACCCGTTTTAGTGTACCTCTGGTAACCACAAATAATTCAAAATGCCACTAAAAACAAACCTTGCGCTAGGTACCAGCAGGTGCTGACAGTACATAATACATATCTGTTGACTGAAGATCTGCCAGGCTCTCAACATTCCACGTTTGTGCAATGTCCAAACTTATATTGACATGTTAAGGTTTGTGTTAACATGTGATTTGGGTTTTAGATCCCATAACTGTTCGTCCCTGAGCTTGTGCACATGGTAACACGATATGGCATGATACGTCGCCATACGGCACAGGTTCAGCTGGATTGTACTACTAAAGTGCCACGATACAGCTCGATACAAAACAGGTTCAGCCGGATTGTGCTACCATGCTTGTGCACGTTAATGTACCCAGAGCTGGCAGACTGGCTGCCACCACCCACTAGGGCTGCCATGATCATCTTCCAGTTTTCTTATTTAGTTATTTTTGTTTTCTTTCTGTCTGGCGGCCCCCTCACCTGTTCGTCCGTGAGCTTGTGCACGTTAATGTATTCCGAGCTGGCGGATTGGCTGCCTCCATCCACGAGGGCCGCCAGAATCATCTCATACTCGCCGTAGGTCAGGTCCTCATTCATATGCTGCGATCAGCCCAAGTGATTAAATCAAGAAATGGTGTTTATATATAAATACGCATGTCATGGGGAATGCATTTGCTGCCTCTGTCCGCTAGGGCCGCCAAAAGCATCTCATGCTCGGCGTAGGTCAGCTACTCATTCATATACAACCTACACCGTACGCTGTAGAGGTGCTTTGCACTCAAACAGAAAAAACAGCCTCATCGTTGAGTGGTGAGGGAGGAATACAAATGTAAGTTATCTATCGTTTTCAGTCGAAAATTGGGAGCTTAATTGCTTCACCTGAGAGCATAAATCTACAGTTCATAAGAAAGGGCTCATTGAAACCCAAGCAAAGGCAAATTTTCTTATTTTACTGTAGGTCATATACCGAAGCTAATTGTGTGGCTGTTGTATTGCCAGGAATTTGAGTTCCAGATTTTAATCGGGAGTTTGAAATAAGCATCCATAGATGAGAGATGGTCATGTTTACGAGCAAGTCATTCTTCCAGTGCTTGCTAGACCCATCTTAAGGGGGCCGCCGGGCGGCCAATGCTTTGCCAATGCGACCCTAGCATTGCCCCGTCTGCAGTTGCTAATCAGGGCAGCAGGGGTAACCCCTTAACCGCTAACCCTAATCTAGGCATACAGCTGCTGATCTGGGCAGAAGGGCTTGCTGTACCAGCCCCTCAAGGCCAAAGGCCGTCATGCACCTGAATTGCAGTTGACGCGCTGCACAAAACATAAGTGTGGGAATGTCCATACCTTTACTTGCAGGTACTGAATGACTCTGTTGACCGCTTGGATGCGCCCTATGCTGGACCTGCCTACGGCCAATAATCTGCTGCAGCAGAGATGGCGTCGGCCCCGAGCTGCGCTGTTCCCTTAACCCGCATGCCCCCAGGTGGGCTCAGTTTTCTTTCTTTCTTTCTGGGCAGCAGGGCTTGCTGCACCCGCCTCCCAAAGACAAAGGCCGTGGTGCAACTGAGTTGCACCTGAAGCACACTACCGGTAACAGATCCACTAGTATGCACATTTAACTTCCAGACACTGAATGATCTAGTTGACTGCCTGGATACGCTTTCTTTGGTTGGTCGATTCGGTCCCAGCTTTGACCGGCCCACAGCCGCTGATCTGGGCAGCTGGGCTTGCTGCACCACCCCTCCACAGCCGATGGCCGTGATGTAACCGCAGCTAAAGCGCGCTTAAACAATCTTGCATGTTCATACCTTACCACTTGCATGCACATACCTTAACGCTTGTGTGTTCGTACCTTTACTTCCAGGTACTGAATGACTCTGTTGACCGCCTGGATGCGCCTTTCGATTTGTAGCAGGACCATATCCTGCATGAATAAACAATAAATAATAAAATCAATAATACGTCAGGGTAGAAAAAGTGACGTGTTCGGCCATAGCCATGTGTAGAGCGCCAATTGTCTTGCAAGGCAGAGGCAGATAGGCCAGAGGGCAAATGCAATATGGCCAGTTGTTGCAATATGGCGAATTGCCAATTTGGCAAAAGCAATACGGCAGTAGCGCAATAAGGAAAAGGCAATATGGCCTAATGGCCGCCCATTTTGGCCGAAGCATAAGACATGGCTACCGTGCCTTACTATTGCACCACCCAGACTTGGGGCCTTTTATTACCATCCACCGTGCACCATCCACTATGCACCATCCACCATGCACCATCCACCATGCACCATCCACCACCCAGAAACATACCTCCTGGTGGTCGGTTTCATACTCCGAGGCATCTTGTGTGTCTTCCCAGCTCCTCTCATTCCTGTCCTTGCCGGCATTGGTCACCTGAGGGCCGCAATGCATTCAAAAGAAAACAAACCATGAGTTGGACACCCAGGAGGGCCATGTATTTGTGGTCGCCAATCACCTTTGCATCTGAGTCTTTCCAGCTCTTCGCATTCCTTCCCTTGACGGCATTAGACACCCGAGGGCCGCAGCACACATTCAAAACATGTTTTACATGATTTTGGAATTTAGGGGGACCAAGCATTCGTAATGATATTCGCAGTCCATTCAAAATGGGCGTCAGGTTGCGCCGCTTGCACAACAGGAGGTCAGGCCAATCAAGCTGATGTTTGAGCATGGCTGTTATTTCTTGTGTGTGTCATACCAGTATTCAAATTCATACTTTTCCTGTACCTAGGGCACACTTCATGAAACAACATTGCAAGATGTTTGCAGCACCCAGCCATTTCAACCGCATGCGTAAGGCAGTCACCATGTGCGCAGCTTGCGATTTGATTGGCATGCACACGTTTAAACCTTCACAACGTATCACGGTGCAAAACACTGAGCCGGCACTACACCATCCACCACTGGGGCCCCGGGGAAAAGCGGGGGGGGGGCGTAGCGCACACATGGCATGACATACCTTAACACACTTTTTGCAGCAGCCTGCCATTTACACATCTCTAAGTAACGGGGAAAAACCCAATTACAATTCATGGCACAGCTATTGTTTCAACCCCGGCCCTACTAGCCCCAGCGTCAAGGTGCAGACCTTGAGTGCTCCGGCCGTTGCCCTCAGCTCGTCCACTATGAAGGATGTTAAACACCCAAATATATCTCGTATTACAAGACAGCCTCACAAATCAGTACCTACCTTCAGAGAAGCTGCCTTTGCTTTCAGTTCATCCACCACTGACTGCGCATGGCGTTGGAGCCGCGACACTCGATGGCTCAAATACGCCTTGTCCTGCGGGAAACAGCGGATCCAGCGGATCTAGTGGATCTTGCGGATCTTTTGGGTCCACAACACCAACCAGATCAAACGGATCTATTGGGTCCACATCACCAATCAGATCTAGCGGATCTAGTGGATCCTGGGCTTCAACTTTCAGGTATGTCTTTAACGGCATTCACACAGTGATCGCGGGCTTGCTCATTCGCGGCAGACCATGGCAAGAAGAAGAAATATGATGCATGCTGTGTAGGGTTTATTTAGGGTTATTCCGCTACGATTCAGCGGCAATGCGGTGCATGGCTGGGTCGTCCTAGTGCAACAGGCTCAGTCACTCGGACCACCAACTGTAGGCCGGTCACTATCCATTCCTAGATGGCCGCAGGCCGGTCACTATCCATCCTTGATGGTTTGGGCCCCATTCCATCCCTGACAGCCCCCAAAGGTGGTATAGCGTGCACTTAGTCGGGCACTGATGCCATGCAAAGTCCGTACAGCCCAGCGGGCGGGGCATCGCATTCAAATAAGGAAATGATGCATGGAACAGGTGCCCCCAAACCAGATAAAGCACAGGTAACAGGCTAGACACACATCTCAAGACTTCCCGCTTGAGGAGTAGCCACTCATCAGCTAGCCAGAGACAATCGTAAACCCAACTTGTCTAAACGCAAGTTTCCTCAACCCTCGCGCCCCTGCGGGGCATAGCCTTGTCTATTTGTTCCGTTCGTTTTGCGTGAATCACTGAAATCAGCTCGGCAATGCATGCCCCCCCTGCAATTACTCAGATTCCCAGCCTCTCACACATCAGCACGGATCAATCTGCCTCTCGCCTCTCCCCCTCACCTGCATCTTGGCACTGTTTATGATGTCCCTCGCCTCTACTGCCCCCGCAGCACCTTGTTGGACCATGTTCAGCATGTCATCGACCTCATTGAGCCGCACATACACCTGAAAGGAAAGGGGATGCAGGACCACGAGGGGGCTTTTCAGGCAGTGCATGTGGGCACATGAGAAAAAATGGGAAACTTGATGGACCATGGTCAGCATGTCATCGACATCACTGAGCTGCAATAAGACCTGACAGGAGGGGCATGTGTAGCCGGAAGGAAAGTGATGAAGGGTGGAACTGTGGGCACATAACGAAATGTGTTGACTATATTCATCATGTCATCGACCTCATTGAGGAGCACAAAGACCTGATAGCAGGAATGACCATGAGGGGACTGAAGGGAGGGCATGCCGGCTCATAACGAAACTTGCCGGCCGGGACCATACGGGAACCAGTTGAGTGGGGTACATCATTCCAAGAATTGACAGAGCCTCATGGATGACTTCACGATTTGTGATGAAGCGGATACAAAATTAGCTCATAGGGCTATATTTGGCTTGGGGGCACCGGCTAAAGAAAGTCTATGGCGCTGGCCCGACCAACAGGCCATGCTGCACTAACCTACCACTCCACCAAACACCAGGATTCATCAAAAATTAGCATTAAGTTCTCTGAAATAAAACTGGACAGATCATTCACTACCTTAATTGCCCCACCTATCCGCATGCAATCACACTTCCCGCTTGATTCCAGCCAGCTCACAGTCAAATCACAGTCAGCAGCATAATGAGCAGAAGGAAGCCATCCGCAGCCCATGCTCTGATATTTTGTTAGCCTACGGACCCCCAAAGGAGCTAAGCTTAATTCATTTGTATTAATAATAAATTATGTCATTAATTTCCATCTCGCTCAATCCCAGCAAGACCTCCCAAACCACGGTCAACAGCAGAATTAAATAAATAAATAAATAAATAGACGATGCGCCCTGAGGCTTGGATTGAGGAAGCCACCCGTTTGGCCGTAGAACAAGGTGAGCCATCAACAGTATGATTAATTAATGGTTGGCATTCATGGCCATTTGATTATAGCCTTCACACCCCTGAGGGGCATCGTTATATTCATGTTTAATTTGCAACCCGCTCAATCCCGCTTGATCCCCGTTGGGAGCCTGCTTTCACGTTCCCAATATAGTCAGTTCTTGGCAGCCACACCTGACAGCTGCAAGGTTGGCTCCTCAAACCCTTAACCCTTAACCCTGCCCAGCAGTCCATCTTCCTGAATTGGAGTCATCCTACACTCATCTTTGTCCATTGCAGTAATTTTTATTTTGTCCTGGACTACGATAATATTTGTCAGTAGTCCGTAGATTCTTTTATTTATTTGCCCAGGACGCATGTCCACCATTATTTATTTTTAAGTCTTCTTATGGACTCACGTTTTTCAGCATATCGTCATGCTTCATGGCCATCATCTTTGCCTCCAGTTGCTCCACGCGCACTGTTGCCTCCGCCAGCCCACAATCAACATTCACGTCCCGCACGACCTGCAATTAATGAACATATTGAAGCCTCAGCAAAACCTCATTTCATATTCACGTCATACGGTGCCTGCACATGGCTGTGCTGCAAGCTGCACTGCTGACTCCCTTAACGTCCCCTCCTCTCAATACATTAAAAAAAAGTAAATAAACGCCCCACAGGGGAATGATGGTTAAGGAAACAGTGCGGAACGGGCCGAGGTCGCGTCCCTGCCGTTACCGTTACCATTACCTTCCACACATAATTTTATATTTATTTGCTCTTCCCTCTCGCAGGTTGAATTATACCGTAAGCAAGCCCTAAATTAAATCCTGCCTGAATCCTGCCTGAACCCTGCCTGAACCCTGCCTGAACCCTGCCTGAACCCTGCCTGAACCCTGCCTGAACCCTACCTGAACCCTGCCTGAACCATGCCTGAACCCTGCCTGAATCCTGCCTGAACCCTGCCTGAACCCTGCCTGAACCCTGCCTGAATCCTGCCTGAACCCTGCCCGAACCCTGCCTGAATCCTGCCTGAATCCTGCCTGAACCCTGCCTGAATCCTGCCCGAACCCTGCCTGAACCCTGCCTGAACCCTGCCTGAACCCTGCCTGAATCCTGCCCGAACCCTGCCTGAATCCTGCCTGAACCCTGCCTGAACCCTGCCTGAACCCTGCCTGAATCCTGCCTGAACCCTGCCTGAATCCTGCCTGAACCCTGCCTGAACCCTGCCTGAACCCTGCCTGAACCCTGCCTGAACCCTGCCTGAACCCTGCCTGAACCCTGCCTGAACCCTGCCTGAATCCTGCCTGAACCCTGCCTGAACCCTGCCTGAACCCTGCCTGAACCCTGCCTGAATCCTGCCTGAACCCTGCCTGAACCCTGCCTGAATCCTGCCTGAACCCTGCCTGAACCCTGCCTAAACCCTGCCTGAATCTTGCCTGAACCCTGCCTGAACCCTGCCTGAACCCTGCCTGAACCCTGCCTCAATCTTGCCTGAACCCTGCCTGAACCCTCCCTGAACCCTGCCTGAACCCTGCCGGAATCCTGCCTGAATCATGCCCGAATCCTGCCTGAACCCTGCCTGAACCCTGCCTGAACCCTGCCTGAAACCTGCCTGAATCCTGCCTGAACCCTGCCTGAAACCTGCCTGAACCCTGCTTGAATCCTGCCTGAATCCTGCCTGAATCCTGCCCGAACCCTGCCTGAATCCTGCCTGAACCCTGCCTGAACCCTGCCTGAACCCTGCCTGAATCCTGCCTGAACCCTGCCTGAAACCTGCCTGAACCCTGCCTGAACCCTGCCTGAATCCTGCCTGAACCCTGCCTGAACCCTGCCTGAATCCTGCCTGAACCCTGCCTGAACCCTGCCTAAACCCTGCCTGAATCTTGCCTGAACCCTGCCTGAACCCTGCCTGAACCTTGCCTGAACCCTGCCTCAATCTTGCCTGAACCCTGCCTGAACCCTCCCTGAACCCTGCCTGAACCCTGCCGGAATCCTGCCTGAATCATGCCCGAATCCTGCCTGAACCCTGCCTGAACCCTGCCTGAACCCTGCCTGAAACCTGCCTGAATCCTGCCTGAACCCTGCCTGAAACCTGCCTGAACCCTGCTTGAATCCTGCCTGAATCCTGCCTGAACCCTGCCTGAACCCTGCCTGAATCCTGCCTGAACCCTGCCTGAACCCTGCCTAACCCCTGCCTGAATCTTGCCTGAACCCTGCCTGAACCCTGCCTGAACCCTGCCTGAACCCTGCCTCAATCTTGCCTGAACCCTGCCTGAACCCTGCCTGAACCCTGCCTGAACCCTGCCTGAATCCTGCCTGAATCCTGCCTGAACCCTGCCTGAACCCTGCCTGAATCCTGCCTGAACCCTGCCTGAATCCTGCCTGAACCCTGCCTGAACCCTGCCTGAACCCTGCCTGAACCCTGCCTGAACCCTGCCTGAACCCTGCCTGAACCCTGCCTGAACCCTGCCTGAACCCTGCCTGAACCCTGCCGGAACCCTGTCTGAATCCTGCCGGAACCCTGCCTGAACCCTGCCTGAACCCTGCCTGAACCCTGCCTGAATCCTTCCTGAACCCTGCCTGAACCCTGCCTGAACCCTGCCGGAACCCTGTCTGAACCCTGCCGGAACCCTGCCTGAATCCTGCCGGAACCCTGCCTGAACCCTGCCTGAACCCTGCCTGAACCCTGCCTGAACCTTGCCTGAACCCCGCCTGAACCCTTTCGAACCCTGCCTGAACCCTGCCTGAACCCTGCCTGAATCCTGCCTGAACCCTGCCTGAAACCTGCCTGAACCCTGCCTGAATCCTGCCTGAATCCTGCCTGAACCCCGCCTGAACCCTGCCTGAACCCTACCTGAACCCTGCCTGAACCATGCCTCAATCTTGCCTGAACCTTGCCTGAACCCTCCCTGAACCCTGCCTGAACCCTGCCGGAATCCTGCCTGAATCATGCCCGAATCCTGCCTGAACCCTGCCTGAACCCTGCCTGAACCCTGCCTGAAACCTGCCTGAATCCTGCCTGAACCCTGCCTGAAACCTGCCTGAACCCTGCCTGAATCCTGCCTGAATCCTGCCTGAACCCTGCCTGAACCCTGCCTGAATCCTGCCTGAACCCTGCCTGAACCCTGCCTAACCCCTGCCTGAATCTTGCCTGAACCCTGCCTGAACCCTGCCTGAACCCTGCCTGAACCCTGCCTCAATCTTGCCTGAACACTGCCTGAACCCTGCCTGAACCCTGCCTGAACCCTGCCTGAATCCTGCCTGAATCCTGCCTGAACCCTGCCTGAACCCTGCCTGAATCCTGCCTGAACCCTGCCTGAATCCTGCCTGAACCCTGCCTGAACCCTGCCTGAACCCTGCCTGAACCCTGCCTGAACCCTGCCTGAACCCTGCCTGAACCCTGCCTGAACCCTGCCTGAACCCTGCCTGAACCCTGCCGGAACCCTGTCTGAATCCTGCCGGAACCCTGCCTGAACCCTGCCTGAACCCTGCCTGAACCCTGCCTGAATCCTTCCTGAACCCTGCCTGAACCCTGCCTGAACCCTGCCGGAACCCTGTCTGAACCCTGCCGGAACCCTGCCTGAACCCTGCCGGAACCCTGCCTGAACCCTGCCTGAACCCTGCCTGAACCCTGCCTGAACCTTGCCTGAACCCCGCCTGAACCCTTTCGAACCCTGCCTGAACCCTGCCTGAACCCTGCCTGAATCCTGCCTGAACCCTGCCTGAAACCTGCCTGAACCCTGCCTGAACCCTGCCTGAATCCTGCCTGAACCCTGCCTGAACCCTGCCTAAACCCTGCCTGAATCTTGCCTGAACCCTGCCTGAACCCTGCCTGAACCCTGCCTGAACCCTGCCTCAATCTTGCCTGAACCCTGCCTGAACCCTGCCTGAACCCTGCCTGAACCCTGCCGGAATCCTGCCTGAATCCTGCCCGAATCCTGCCTGAACCCTGCCTGAACCCTGACTGAACCTTGCCTGAAACCTGCCTGAATCCTGCCTGAACCCTGCCTGAAACCTGCCTGAAACCTGCCTGAATCCTGCCTGAATCCTGCCTGAACCCTGCCTGAACCCTGCCTGAATCCTGCCTGAACCCTGCCTGAACCCTGCCTAAACCCTGCCTGAATCCTGCCTGAACCCTGCCTGAACCCTGCCTGAACCCTGCCTGAACCCTGCCTCAATCTTGCCTGAACCCTGCCTGAACCCTGCCTGAACCCTGCCTGAACCCTGCCGGAATCCTGCCTGAATCCTGCCCGAATCCTGCATGAACCCTGCCTGAACCCTGCCTGAACCCTGCCTGAATCCTGCCTGAACCCTGCCTGAACCCTGCCTGAAACCTGCCTGAACCCTGCCTGAACCCTGCCTGAATCCTGCCTGAACCCTGCCTGAACCCTGCCTGAATCCTGCCTGAATCCTGCCTGAACCCTGCCTGAATCCTGCCTGAAACCTGCCTGAACCCTGCCTGAATCCTGCCTGAATCCCGCCTGAACCCTGCCTGAACCCTGCCTGAACCTTGCCTGAAACCTGCTTGAATCCTGCCTGAACCCTGCCTGAAACCTGCCTGAACCCTGCCTGAATCCTGCCTGAATCCTGCCTGAACCCTGCCTGAACCCTGCCTGAATCCTGCCTGAACCCTGCCTGAATCCTGCCTGAATCCTGCCTGAACCCTGCCTGAACCCTGCCTGAACCCTGCCTGAATCCTGCCTGAACCCTGCCTGAAACCTGCCTGAACCCTGCCTGAATCCTGCCTGAATCCTGCCTGAACCCTGCCTGAACCCTGCCTAAACCCTGCCTGAATCTTGCATGAACCCTGCCTGAACCCTGCCTGAACCCTGCCTGAACCCTGCCTGAATCCTTCCTGAACCCTGCCTGAACCCTGCCTGAACCCTGCCGGAACCCTGCCTGAACCCTGCCGGAACCCTGCCTGAATCCTGCCGGAACCCTGCCTGAACCCTGCCTGAACCCTGCCTGAACCCTGCCTGAACCTTGCCTGAACCCCGCCTGAACCCTTTCGAACCCTGCCTGAACCCTGCCTGAACCCTGCCTGAATCCTGCCTGAACCCTGCCTGAAACCTGCCTGAACCCTGCCTGAATCCTGCCTGAATCCTGCCTGAACCCCGCCTGAACCCTGCCTGAACCCTACCTGAACCCTGCCTGAACCATGCCTCAATCTTGCCTGAACCTTGCCTGAACCCTCCCTGAACCCTGCCTGAACCCTGCCGGAATCCTGCCTGAATCATGCCCGAATCCTGCCTGAACCCTGCCTGAACCCTGCCTGAACCCTGCCTGAACCCTGCCTGAATCCTGCCTGAACCCTGCCTGAAACCTGCCTGAACCCTGCCTGAATCCTGCCTGAATCCTGCCTGAACCCTGCCTGAACCCTGCCTGAATCCTGCCTGAACCCTGCCTGAACCCTGCCTAACCCCTGCCTGAATCTTGCCTGAACCCTGCCTGAACCCTGCCTGAACCCTGCCTGAACCCTGCCTCAATCTTGCCTGAACACTGCCTGAACCCTGCCTGAACCCTGCCTGAACCCTGCCTGAATCCTGCCTGAATCCTGCCTGAACCCTGCCTGAACCCTGCCTGAATCCTGCCTGAACCCTGCCTGAATCCTGCCCGAACCCTGCCTGAACCCTGCCTGAACCCTGCCTGAACCCTGCCTGAACCCTGCCTGAACCCTGCCTGAACCCTGCCTGAACCCTGCCTGAACCCTGCCTGAACCCTGCCGGAACCCTGTCTGAATCCTGCCGGAACCCTGCCTGAACCCTGCCTGAACCCTGCCTGAACCCTGCCTGAATCCTTCCTGAACCCTGCCTGAACCCTGCCTGAACCCTGCCGGAACCCTGTCTGAACCCTGCCGGAACCCTGCCTGAATCCTGCCGGAACCCTGCCTGAACCCTGCCTGAACCCTGCCTGAACCCTGCCTGAACCTTGCCTGAACCCCGCCTGAACCCTTTCGAACCCTGCCTGAACCCTGCCTGAACCCTGCCTGAATCCTGCCTGAACCCTGCCTGAAACCTGCCTGAACCCTGCCTGAACCCTGCCTGAATCCTGCCTGAACCCTGCCTGAACCCTGCCTAAACCCTGCCTGAATCTTGCATGAACCCTGCCTGAACCCTGCCTGAACCCTGCCTGAACCCTGCCTCAATCCTGCCTGAACCCTGCCTGAACCCTGCCTGAACCCTGCCTGAACCCTGCCGGAATCCTGCCTGAATCCTGCCCGAATCCTGCCTGAACCCTGCCTGAACCCTGACTGAACCTTGCCTGAAACCTGCCTGAATCCTGCCTGAACCCTGCCTGAAACCTGCCTGAAACCTGCCTGAATCCTGCCTGAATCCTGCCTGAACCCTGCCTGAACCCTGCCTGAATCCTGCCTGAACCCTGCCTGAACCCTGCCTGAACCCTGCCTGAATCCTGCCTGAACCCTGCCTGAACCCTGCCTGAACCCTGCCTGAACCCTGCCTCAATCTTGCCTGAACCCTGCCTGAACCCTGCCTGAACCCTGCCTGAACCCTGCCGGAATCCTGCCTGAATCCTGCCCGAATCCTGCATGAACCCTGCCTGAATCCTGCCTGAACCCTGCCTGAATCCTGCCCGAACCCTGCCTGAACCCTGCCTGAAACCTGCCTGAACCCTGCCTGAACCCTGCCTGAATCCTGCCTGAACCCTGCCTGAACCCTGCCTGAATCCTGCCTGAATCCTGCCTGAACCCTGCCTGAATCCTGCCTGAAACCTGCCTGAACCCTGCCTGAATCCTGCCTGAATCCCGCCTGAACCCTGCCTGAACCCTGCCTGAACCTTGCCTGAAACCTGCTTGAATCCTGCCTGAACCCTGCCTGAAACCTGCCTGAACCCTGCCTGAATCCTGCCTGAATCCTGCCTGAACCCTGCCTGAACCCTGCCTGAATCCTGCCTGAACCCTGCCTGAATCCTGCCCGAATCCTGCCTGAACCCTGCCTGAACCCTGCCTGAACCCTGCCTGAACCCTGCCTGAACCCTGCCTCAATCTTGCCTGAACCCTGCCTGAACCCTGCCTGAATCCTGCCTGAATCCTGCCTGAACCCTGCCTGAACCCTGCCTGAACCCTGCCTGAACCCTGCCTGAATCCTGCCCGAACCCTGCCTGAACCCTGCCTGAACCCTGCCTGAACCCTGCCTGAACCCTGCCTGAATCCTGCCTGAATCCCGCCTGAACCCTGCCTGAATCCTGCCTGAACCCTGCCTGAATCCTGCCTGAAACCTGCCTGAACCCTGCCTGAACCCTGCCTGAACCCTGCCTGAACCCTACCTGAACCCTGCCTGAATCATGCCTGAACCCTGCCTGAATCCTGCCTGAACCCTGCCTGAACCCTGCCTGAACCCTGCCTGAATCCTGCCTGAACCCTGCCTGAACCCTGCCTGAATCCTGCCTGAATCCTTCCTGAACCCTGCCTGAACCCTGCCTGAACCCTGCCGGAACCCTGTCTGAACCCTGCCGGAACCCTGCCTGAATCCTGCCGAAACCCTGCCTGAACCCTGCCTGAACCCTGCCTGAACCCTGCCTGAACCTTGCCTGAACCCCGCCTGAACCCTTTCGAACCCTGCCTGAACCCTGCCTGAACCCTGCCTGAATCCTGCCTGAACCCTGCCTGAAACCTGCCTGAACCCTGCCTGAATCCTGCCTGAATCCTGCCTGAACCCTGCCTGAACCCTGCCTAAACCCTGCCTGAATCTTGCATGAACCCTGCCTGAACCCTGCCTGAACCCTGCCTGAACCCTGCCTCAATCTTGCCTGAACCCTGCCTGAACCCTGCCTCAATCTTGCCTGAATCCTGCCTGAACCCTGCCTGAACCCTGCCTAAACCCTGCCTGAATCTTGCATGAACCCTGCCTGAACCCTGCCTGAACCCTGCCTGAACCCTGCCTCAATCTTGCCTGAACCCTGCCTGAACCCTGCCTGAACCCTGCCTGAACCCTGCCGGAATCCTGCCTGAATCCTGCCCGAATCCTGCCTGAACCCTGCCTGAACCCTGACTGAACCTTGCCTGAAACCTGCCTGAATCCTGCCTGAACCCTGCCTGAAACCTGCCTGAACCCTGCCTGAATCCTGCCTGAATCCTGCCTGAACCCTGCCTGAACCCTGCCTGAATCCTGCCTGAACCCTGCCTGAACCCTGCCTAAACCCTGCCTGAATCTTGCCTGAACCCTGCCTGAACCCTGCCTGAACCCTGCCTGAACCCTGCCTCAATCTTGCCTGAACCCTGCCTGAACCCTGCCTGAACCCTGCCTGAACCCTGCCGGAATCCTGCCTGAATCCTGCCCGAATCCTGCATGAACCCTGCCTGAACCCTGCCTGAACCCTGCCTGAATCCTGCCCGAACCCTGCCTGAACCCTGCCTGAAACCTGCCTGAACCCTGCCTGAACCCTGCCTGAATCCTGCCTGAACCCTGCCTGAACCCTGCCTGAATCCTGCCTGAATCCTGCCTGAACCCTGCCTGAATCCTGCCTGAAACCAGCCTGAACCCTGCCTGAATCCTGCCTGAATCCCGCCTGAACCCTGCCTGAACCCTGCCTGAACCTTGCCTGAACCTGCTTGAATCCTGCCTGAACCCTGCCTGAAACCTGCCTGAACCCTGCCTGAATCCTGCCTGAATCCTGCCTGAACCCTGCCTGAACCCTGCCTGAATCCTGCCTGAACCCTGCCTGAATCCTGCCCGAATCCTGCCTGAACCCTGCCTGAACCCTGCCTGAACCCTGCCTGAACCCTGCCTGAACCCTGCCTCAATCTTGCCTGAACCCTGCCTGAACCCTGCCTGAACCCTGCCTGAACCCTGCCTGAATCCTGCCTGAATCCTGCCTGAACCCTGCCTGAACCCTGCCTGAACCCTGCCTGAACCCTGCCTGAATCCTGCCCGAACCCTGCCTGAACCCTGCCTGAACCCTGCCTGAACCCTGCCTGAACCCTGCCTGAATCCTGCCTGAATCCCGCCTGAACCCTGCCTGAATCCTGCCTGAACCCTGCCTGAATCCTGCCTGAAACCTGCCTGAACCCTGCCTGAACCCTGCCTGAACCCTGCCTGAACCCTACCTGAACCATGCCTGAACCATGCCTGAACCCTGCCTGAATCCTGCCTGAACCCTGCCTGAACCCTGCCTGAACCCTGCCTGAATCCTGCCTGAACCCTGCCTGAACCCTGCCTGAATCCTGCCTGAATCCTGCCTGAACCCTGCCTGAATCCTGCCTGAACCCTGCCTGAACCCTGCCTGAACCCTGCCTGAACCCTGCCTGAATCCTGCCCGAACCCTGCCTGAATCCTGCCTGAACCCTGCCTGAACCCTGCCTGAACCCTGCCTGAACCCTGCCTGAACCCTGCCTGAATCCTGCCTGAACCCTGCCTGAACCCTGCCTGAACCCTGCCTGAACCCTGCCTGAACCCTGCCTGAACCCTGCCTGAACCCTGCCTGAACCCTGCCTGAACCCTGCCTGAACCCTGCCTGAACCCTGCCTGAACCCTGCCTGAATCCTGCCTGAATCCTGCCTGAACCCTGCCTGAACCCTGCCTGAATCCTGCCTGAACCCTGCCTGAACCCTGCCTAAACCCTGCCTGAATCTTGCCTGAACCCTGCCTGAACCCTGCCTGAACCCTGCCTGAACCCTGCCTCAATCTTGCCTGAACCCTGCCTGAACCCTCCCTGAACCCTGCCTGAACCCTGCCGGAATCCTGCCGGAATCCTGCCTGAATCCTGCCCGAATCCTGCCTGAACCCTGCCTGAACCCTGCCTGAACCCTGCCTGAAACCTGCCTGAATCCTGCCTGAACCCTGCCTGAAACCTGCCTGAACCCTGCCTGAATCCTGCCTGAATCCTGCCTGAACCCTGCCTGAACCCTGCCTGAATCCTGCCTGAACCCTGCCTGAACCCTGCCTAACCCCTGCCTGAATCTTGCCTGAACCCTGCCTGAACCCTGCCTGAACCCTGCCTGAACCCTGCCTCAATCTTGCCTGAACCCTGCCTGAACCCTGCCTGAACCCTGCCTGAACCCTGCCTGAATCCTGCCTGAATCCTGCCTGAACCCTGCCTGAACCCTGCCTGAATCCTGCCTGAACCCTGCCTGAATCCTGCCCGAACCCTGCCTGAACCCTGCCTGAACCCTGCCTGAACCCTGCCTGAACCCTGCCTGAACCCTGCCTGAACCCTGCCTGAACCCTGCCTGAACCCTGCCTGAACCCTGCCTGAAACCTGCCTGAATCCTGCCGGAACCCTGCCTGAACCCTGCCTGAACCCTGCCTGAACCCTGCCTGAATCCTTCCTGAACCCTGCCTGAACCCTGCCTGAACCCTGCCGGAACCCTGTCTGAACCCTGCCGGAACCCTGCCTGAATCCTGCCGGAACCCTGCCTGAACCCTGCCTGAACCCTGCCTGAACCCTGCCTGAACCTTGCCTGAACCCCGCCTGAACCCTTTCGAACCCTGCCTGAACCCTGCCTGAACCCTGCCTGAATCCTGCCTGAACCCTGCCTGAAACCTGCCTGAACCCTGCCTGAATCCTGCCTGAACCCTGCCTGAACCCTGCCTGAACCCTGCCTAAACCCTGCCTGAATCTTGCATGAACCCTGCCTGAACCCTGCCTGAACCCTGCCTGAACCCTGCCTGAACCCTGCCTCAATCTTGCCTGAACCCTGCCTGAACCCTGCCTGAACCCTGCCTGAACCCTGCCGGAATCCTGCCTGAATCCTGCCCGAATCCTGCCTGAACCCTGCCTGAACCCTGACTGAACCTTGCCTGAAACCTGCCTGAATCCTGCCTGAACCCTGCCTGAAACCTGCCTGAACCCTGCCTGAATCCTGCCTGAATCCTGCCTGAACCCTGCCTGAACCCTGCCTGAATCCTGCCTGAACCCTGCCTGAACCCTGCCTAAACCCTGCCTGAATCCTGCCTGAACCCTGCCTGAACCCTGCCTGAACCCTGCCTGAACCCTGCCTGAACCCTGCCTCAATCTTGCCTGAACCCTGCCTGAACCCTGCCTGAACCCTGCCTGAACCCTGCCGGAATCCTGCCTGAATCCTGCCCGAATCCTGCATGAACCCTGCCTGAACCCTGCCTGAACCCTGCCTGAATCCTGCCCGAACCCTGCCTAAACCCTGTCTGAAACCTGCCTGAACCCTGCCTGAACCCTGCCTGAACCCTGCCTGAACCCTGCCTGAACCCTGCCTGAATCCTGCCTGAATCCTGCCTGAACCCTGCCTGAATCCTGCCTGAAACCTGCCTGAACCCTGCCTGAATCCTGCCTGAATCCTGCCTGAACCCTGCCTGAACCCTGCCTGAACCCTGCCTGAATCCTGCCTGAATCCTGCCTGAACCCTGCCTGAACCCTGCCTGAACCCTGCCTGAACCCTGCCTGAATCCTGCCTGAACCCTGCCTGAACCCTGCCTGAACCCTGCCTGAACCCTGCCTGAACCCTGCCTGAACCCTGCCTGAACCCTGCCTGAACCCTGCCTGAACCCTGCCTGAACCCTGCCTGAACCCTGCCTGAACCCTGCCTGAACCCTGCCTGAACCCTGCCTGAACCCTGCCTGAACCCTGCCTGAATCCTTCCTGAACCCTGCCTGAACCCTGCCTGAACCCTGCCGGAACCCTGTCTGAACCCTGCCGGAACCCTGCCTGAATCCTGCCGGAACCCTGCCTGAACCCTGCCTGAACCCTGCCTGAACCCTGCCTGAACCTTGCCTGAACCCCGCCTGAACCCTTTCGAACCCTGCCTGAACCCTGCCTGAACCCTGCCTGAATCCTGCCTGAACCCTGCCTGAAACCTGCCTGAACCCTGCCTGAATCCTGCCTGAACCCTGCCTGAACCCTGCCTGAACCCTGCCTAAACCCTGCCTGAATCTTGCATGAACCCTGCCTGAACCCTGCCTGAACCCTGCCTGAACCCTGCCTCAATCTTGCCTGAACCCTGCCTGAACCCTGCCTGAACCCTGCCTGAACCCTGCCGGAATCCTGCCTGAATCCTGCCCGAATCCTGCCTGAACCCTGCCTGAACCCTGACTGAACCTTGCCTGAAACCTGCCTGAATCCTGCCTGAACCCTGCCTGAAACCTGCCTGAACCCTGCCTGAATCCTGCCTGAATCCTGCCTGAACCCTGCCTGAACCCTGCCTGAATCCTGCCTGAACCCTGCCTGAACCCTGCCTGAACCCTGCCTGAATCTTGCCTGAACCCTGCCTGAACCCTGCCTGAACCCTGCCTGAACCCTGCCTGAACCCTGCCTCAATCCTGCCTGAACCCTGCCTGAACCCTGCCTGAACCCTGCCTGAACCCTGCCGGAATCCTGCCTGAATCCTGCCCGAATCCTGCATGAACCCTGCCTGAACCCTGCCTGAACCCTGCCTGAATCCTGCCTGAACCCTGCCTGAACCCTGTCTGAAACCTGCCTGAACCCTGCCTGAACCCTGCCTGAACCTTGCCTGAAACCTGCTTGAATCCTGCCTGAACCCTGCCTGAAACCTGCCTGAACCCTGCCTGAATCCTGCCTGAATCCTGCCTGAACCCTGCCTGAACCCTGCTTGAATCCTGCCTGAACCCTGCCTGAACCCTGCCTAACCCCTGCCTGAATCTTGCCTGAACCCTGCCTGAACCCTGCCTGAACCCTGCCTGAACCCTGCCTCAATCTTGCCTGAACCCTGCCTGAACCCTGCCTGAACCCTGCCTGAACCCTGCCTGAATCCTGCCTGAATCCTGCCTGAACCCTGCCTGAACCCTGCCTGAATCCTGCCTGAACCCTGCCTGAATCCTGCCCGAACCCTGCCTGAACCCTGCCTGAATCCTGCCTGAACCCTGCCTGAACCCTGCCTGAATCCTGCCTGAATCCTGCCTGAACCCTGCCTGAACCCTGCCTGAACCCTGCCTGAATCCTGCCTGAAACCTGCCTGAACCCTGCCTGAATCCTGCCTGAATCCTGCCTGAACCCTGCCTGAACCCTGCCTGAACCCTGCCTGAACCCTGCCTGAACCCTGCCTGAACCCTGCCTGAACCCTGCCTGAAACCTGCCTGAACCCTGCCTGAACCCTGCCTGAACCCTGCCTGAACCCTGCCTGAACCCTGCCTAAACCCTGCCTGAATCCTGCCTGAACCCTGCCTGAACCCTGCCTGAAACCTGCCTGAAGCCTGCCTGAATCCTGCCTGAACCCTGCCTGAACCCTGCCTGAACCCTGCCTGAACCCTGCCTGAACCCTGCCTGAACCCCGCCTGAACCCTGCCTGAACCCTGCCGGAACCCTGTCTGAATCCTGCCGGAACCCTGCCGGAACCCTGCCTGAACCCTGCCTGAACCCTGCCTGAATCCTTCCTGAACCCTGCCTGAACCCTGCCTGAACCCTGCCGGAACCCTGTCTGAACCCTGCCTGAACCCTGCCTGAATCCTGCCGGAACCCTGCCTGAACCCTGCCTGAACCCTGCCTGAACCCTGCCTGAACCTTGCCTGAACCCCGCCTGAACCCTTTCGAACCCTGCCTGAACCCTGCCTGAACCCTGCCTGAATCCTGCCTGAACCCTGCCTGAAACCTGCCTGAACCCTGCCTGAATCCTGCCTGAATCCTGCCTGAACCCTGCCTGAACCCTGCCTAAACCCTGCCTGAATCTTGCCTGAACCCTGCCTGAACCCTGCCTGAACCCTGCCTGAACCCTGCCTCAATCCTGCCTGAACCCTGCCTGAACCCTGCCTGAACCCTGCCTGAACCCTGCCGGAATCCTGCCTGAATCCTGCCCGAATCCTGCCTGAACCCTGCCTGAACCCTGTCTGAACCTTGCCTGAAACCTGCCTGAATCCTGCCTGAACCCTGCCTGAAACCTGCCTGAACCCTGCCTGAATCCTGCCTGAATCCTGCCTGAACCCTGCCTGAACCCTGCCTGAATCCTGCCTGAACCCTGCCTGAACCCTGCCTAAACCCTGCCTGATTCTTGCCTGAACCCTGCCTGAACCCTGCCTGAACCCTGCCTGAACCCTGCCTCAATCTTGCCTGAACCCTGCCTGAACCCTGCCTGAACCCTGCCTGAACCCTGCCGGAATCCTGCCTGAATCCTGCCCGAATCCTGCCTGAACCCTGCCTGAACCCTGCCTGAACCCTGCCTGAATCCTGCCCGAACCCTGCCTGAACCCTGCCTGAAACCTGCCTGAACCCTGCCTGAACCCTGCCTGAACCCTGCCTGAACCCTGCCTGAACCCTGCCTGAATCCTGCCTGAATCCTGCCTGAACCCTGCCATGAATCCTGCCTGAAACCTGCCTGAACCCTGCCTGAATCCTGCCTGAATCCCGCCTGAACCCTGCCTGAACCCTTCCTGAACCTTGCCTGAACCCTGACTGAATCCTGCCTGAACCCTGCCTGAAACCTGCCTGAACCCTGCCTGAATCCTGCCTGAATCCTGCCTGAACCCTGCCTGAACCCTGCCTGAATCCTGCCTGAACCCTGCCTGAACCCTGCCTAAACCCTGCCTGAATCTTGCCTGAACCCTGCCTGAACCCTGCCTGAACCCTGCCTGAACCCTGCCTGAACCCTGCCTGAACCCTGCCTGAACCCTGCCTGAACCCTGCCTGAACCCTGCCTGAATCCTGCCGGAATCCTGCCTGAATCCTGCCCGAATCCTGCCTGAACCCTGCCTGAACCCTGCCTGAACCCTGCCTGAACCCTGCCTGAACCCTGCCTGAACCCTGCCTGAAACCTGCCTGAACCCTGCCTGAACCCTGCCTGAACCCTGCCTGAATCCTGCCTGAGAACTGCCTGAACCCTGCCTGAATCCTGCCTGAAACCTGCCTGAACCCTGCCTGAATCCTGCCTGAATCCTGCCTGAACCCTGCCTGAACCCTGCCTGAACCCTGCCTGAAACCTGCCTGAATCCTGCCTGAACCCTGCCTGAACCCTGCCTGAATCCTGCCTGAACCCTGCCTGAACCCTGCCTGAACCCTGCCTGAACCCTGCCTGAACCCTGCCTGAACCCTGCCTGAATCCTGCCTGAACCCTGCCTGAACCCTGCCTGAACCCTGCCTGAACCCTGCCTGAATCCTGCCTGAACCCTGCCTGAACCCTGCCTGAACCCTGCCTGAACCCTGCCTGAACCCTGCCTGAACCCTGCCTGAACCCTGCCTGAACCCTGCCTGAACCCTGCCTGAATCCTGCCTGAACCCTGCCTGAACCCTGCCTGAACCCTGCCTGAACCCTGCCTGAATCCTTCCTGAACCCTGCCTGAACCCTGCCTGAACCCTGCCGGAACCCTGTCTGAACCCTGCCGGAACCCTGCCTGAATCCTGCCGGAACCCTGCCTGAACCCTGCCTGAACCCTGCCTGAACCCTGCCTGAACCTTGCCTGAACCCCGCCTGAACCCTTTCGAACCCTGCCTGAACCCTGCCTGAACCCTGCCTGAATCCTGCCTGAACCCTGCCTGAACCCTGCCTGAATCCTGCCTGAATCTTGCCTGAACCCTGCCTGAACTTGACCCAAGGATCCCAAAACTGTTACCACATACCTTAAACACCGAACCCGGATCACGTAATGAACTCATAACCCTAACCCTAAGCCCTTGACTCCGTAAAAAGTCACGAAGCCCAACCATGGACCCTGATTACTTGATAAATCATGAACCCTCGACCCTAACCCCACATTGCATCCCACCTGCCCCATAAGGTTGTACGTTGACAGGGCCGTGCATGCCAGCCCCATCAGCATGGCAGTGCGAAGCGGCAGCCTGTCACCACCACCGCTGGCTCCGAAGCCGTCACCTCCCCAATATACTTTTCTGCTGCTGTGGCCTGGTAGTCGAAGCCCGGTGCATGAGGCCCAGCCGAGGGCGCACAGTGTGATGCAGCCGGTGGATAATACCTGCAGACAAGTGTTTGTTTAGGGTGTTTTAGTCAGACTTCTGATACACTTCATCCACACTTCATCCACACTTTAGATACACTTATTATGTCGCTGTGGCCTGGTAGTGGAAGACCAGTGCAGGAGGCCCTGCTCCACGGGCGCACAGAGCAACGCAGCCGGAGGCCAGCACCTGCAGACGAGCGTGGGCTTAGGGTGCTTCAGCCACACTTCAGCTACACTTCAGCAACACTCAGCTGCAAGTACTATGCTGCTGTAGCGGCCAGGCAATCGGAGGTGAGTGCAGGCAGCTCAGACAGAATGATGCAGGTTAAGGCGAGTCCCTAGTCCCTACTGTGGCAGCGCAGAAATCAAAATAGACAAACAGAACAAAACCGAATACCGGTCATCCTGTTGCTCAGGACACTGCAACCTGAATTGTTTATTTCATCCTCTCTAATATTGTCCCTTCAGCTCGGGGGCGTCGAGAGACTAAGACTCTCTCACTGCAAAGGGGTGCATCCAACTCTCTGATTTGTGGTCAGTTTTTCTGAATACTTTTGTTGAATAGCCGCACGGTTGTAATTCTTTCCACCTATGCGCACCTGGCACTGAGTTGCTGTGGGTCCAAAAAGGTCGCGGAAGGAAACCACCAGCAGGCACAGACCTAGCACCTGAAATAACCAATCAAACAAAGGCAACAGGGATTGAAGTGTGAAACGTGTGAGAAGTTTCAAAGTGGTGGTGGGAAGGTGGAGCTTGAGTACGGAAGACATGAAGGGGCTGGATGAGTTGCAAGCTGCCAGGAATATGCCCAGCACCTGGAATAAGCAAACAAGGAAAGACGACAGGGATGAAATGTGTAAGACGGTTTGACGCGGTCATAGAGAGGGGGGAATTGAGTACAGAAGAGATGGAGGGGTGGGGGGTTGGGGGAGTGACATGAAAGTTGCCAGGAATGTGCCCAGAATCTGGCACACCGAGAAGCCAAAGATGTGTTTTTGTGAGTAGGGGCTAGGCGGGCAGTTGAGTGAGTGGCTTAGAGCAGCCAGGGGTGTAGGGGTAAATGGGGGGCGTGGTGGGCTGGAGATGAAGCATAGGAAACATGAATACATAAAATATACATGAGTTGTGAGAGGATCTGGAGTGCAGAAGGGGTATACTTGTGAGTGGGGTAGAGGTGGGCAAGGGGGGAGTAATAGAAAAGTAACCCCTTACGACAGCGAGGAGTGTACTTGTGAGTGGGGGAGAGGTGGGCAGGGGGGGGGGGGGCAATGGAAATAGGAGCCCCTTAGAGATATCCCTTAGAGCAGCAAGGAGTGTACTTGCGAGTGGAGGAGAGGTGGACAGAGGGTGTGAAGCACCAGGACCAGGTACAGCACCTGGATCACCTTGATTCTGGTAGGAGTGTGTCTGTGGGTGGGTGAGAGGCGAGCGGGGCTGGGGTCATATGTAGGGAGAGTATGAATGAAAGGATGGATGACAGTGTATGTGTGAGAGTGCTTCAGCTACACTCTATCTTAAGTTCAGCTGTGATTCAGCTACACTTCAGCTACACTACAGCTACACGTCAGCCTACGACCAGCAGTGCGTGGTGCAGCAAGCTTTGTTGCATGTGCCATCTGCATTAGGCGTTTGACCGTAGACCGAAGGCCAGTCAAGTTTTGGTCCCCAACGCTAAAGAGGTGGCCACTGGCCAGCTGGTAGCCCCACCAGCGGGGTCTGGTATACACAGAAATTATCAAAGAGACAGAGCTGGAGCACGGGGGTAAAGGAAACAACGCAGCTGGGGGCCATAGCCATACCCGTGCCATTATTACCACCGCTAGAATAAACACAGCTGTAAAATACACTTATTCCTTTTAGGGTAGATTGTGTTGCTGTTGTGACTGAACACTTTGGATCGGGAGTCATAATAAAATTGTATTGAGGGCTTGATTTGGATGCAGCATTTGGAGATCCGTCTCTTGCTGTTGCAAAAACGCGAGCCTGTATGCTGAACTTTTACCCGCTGAGTCAGCTCCCTCTTGCTTTCTAGGGCGACTCGGCTACAATTCAGCTACATCACAGTCTACGCGGCCAAGGGGGTCTAATGCAGGGAGCCCTGCCGCTCGGATACCGATACTAACAAGCCAGAGGCCGGTAAGAATCTAGAGGCCGGTAATAAGCCAGAGGCCGGTCGAGGTTTGGTCCCTGACTGCCAAGACTGTGGCTGCTCAGCGGCTGGCCAGGTAGATAGATAGGCACACAAATATACACAGATCAGCACAGGTCTTAGCCGGCTGGAATCTTTTGAACCTTAGTTGAGTGCACACCAGATCACGTTTGGGGCCCACTGGGCGGCCACCATCGGGCTTTTGGGGACCTAGCCTTGACCAGCCTGTGGCCAGTGGCCAAAGCAGGAGGGCTTCCGGCATTGCGCCATGCTGGCTGTAGGCCGGGTCGACGCTGAGATTAAGCTGAGGCACCCTTACGCAAACAGAAGCCAGCTGAGGTCCAGGATGGCTTTAGGCTGCAAGATCACTTAAAGCTTAGCACAGCTACAGTTAGGTTGTGTTTTTTATGAATTCATATACCGGAAACGCAACTTAACGCAGGTCGTCACGTTCCAGATCCAGGGGTATGGTGCTGTCGGGTTTCGGCTTCAGTTAGTTTTCTGTTGACTTCAAGTTTTAATAACATCATCACATCAAGTTCTTGGATGACCCTTTTATCCCGTGTGTGCTGCAGACCTCGCTGATCTCGGTGAACTCGGGGGCAGCTGAGGAGGCATCATGCAGCCTAAGCAGCCTCTCCCTTCGTGTTGCTCGCTGGAGTATTTTGAAGCTGGGACACACCGGAAATCTGAAAGTATCTGAATAATCTGAAAGAATCTGGGAAACCTGAAAGAATCTGGGAAATCTGAAAGAATCTGGGAAATCTGAAACAGCACACGCTCTCACCCCCAGTGCGCTGCAGCTCGCAAGGTTCAGAAGGTCCCACTGCCTCAGCGGCTGCGAAGCAGATGGCCTGCCACGCTGCCGGTCCTGCTGCTGGTTGGCGCAGATGCCGCTGGTGCTTGTGCAGGAGGCAAAGACAGCTGCCCAGCTCCTACTGCCTGGGGCGGCCTCTGATAATGAAAGAGCAAGCAGGCACAGGATTCATCCTTAACAGTGGCGATGGTCAAGTGCTGGTATGCGGTGAATAAAGGACAAATTTGACCACAGGCATCAGGGTTGGGGCATCCTACAGAGGATAATGCAGGTGAAGAGCAACATTTTCATTTGCTGTGCCTGAGTGTTCGTCGCCATGCTATCATGGTAGCGGTGAGGAGGCAGCAGGCCGGAGCTGCATTAGCTGTACATTGGTTTGCATGAGCTGTACATTGGTTTGCATGAGCAGTACATTTTCATGCGCAGTACATTTGTTTGGCCGCACCGCCATGATGGTGAAGGTACGGATGTTGCTGGCATGAGCTGCGCTTTTCCTCCGACACGCACATTCCCAAGGGATAGCAGTCCTCTTTATTCATTCCTTTCACCACCATGAGTTGAGTTTACCCCTTCTAAGTCTACTTGAGTTACCCCTTTCTATGTAAGTTAGTAAGTTAATATAACCTTATTTACCTTCCGGACCCTGAAACCCTCTAAAGCCTCAGACGTCTAACGCTGTCCCCTCACCCAACTCACCTGTATAAGATTATCTGTGTTTACCTTTGTTGTTGATTTGTGGCAGCTGGTAGTCCATCCTGCCTGCTTATTTGGAGGAGCTGCTGCTGTCTGAAGTCCACGACAACCTGTTAATAATTTCCTCTCTGATTTCAACCAAAGGTAGAATCAAGCTGCAACCTGACTGCGCAGATTTATTATGTACGCACTGATTGAATGATCAACAACGCACTCGAGTGATCCAGTCGGCGACAAGTCGGCTTTGCTATTGGGGCGCCTGGTCCTGCGGGCCTGTGTGTAGCTGAGGATGGACGTACGACGGTAGAAGGAACAGAGCCCAGCGATGCTAGAAAATAAGGGTGGATAATGAACCTTGGATGCTGAGCGAAATGTAGGTCGTCGCTCTTTGCATGGAACTCGGCTGGCGATTCTGCGAGGGGCATGGCGCGCCGGACCGTGCGACGCGACTAGTGTCGGCGACGACGCGACGGACGGACGACGCGTGTAGATCCATGGTGGATCTTGTCGACCGCGTCGATGCCACGCAGGTCCGATCTCGCATGCAACGCACGACAGGCAGGCGTCGGTCGGCAAAGCCTGACGCTCGATCATGCATGCGATGCAACCTTTCTACCGCTGAACAACATTTGTCGACAGAAACGCACACTTTGTCCATCAGTGGGTTAGCTGGGATATATGGAGGATCTAGACGGGACCAGCTGATGAATGGTGTTTTACCTTTGGGCCTTGCTCAAAAAGGCTCGGCCGCGTGGGCGCCCAACAGAAGTTGGTAGAGGGAACTAACGTAAATTTAAGAGGAAAAATGAAACAACGTGAGGAATACAGAGGATGGAAAGAGGATGAAAATTACCTTGCCACGCCCCCTCCAAAAAGGAAGGCAGTGCCAAGGTTCTTTGTCCCTCATGAGTTGAGGCCAAAAACAAGAGGAAGAGACCCCTCCCCCCCCTCAAAGAAAGAGAAAGAAAATCAAGTGACCTGCAGGTCAATAACGTTACACCTCTGGGCCCGCTCAAAGCTCGGCCGCGTGGGCACCCAACTGTTCAGAACGGATTAAAGGAGGAACTAAAAGGATGTTGGAGTGTATCCTGACCAATTCGCTGTGATGCTGGTGACGCAGTACAAAAATGTCCAAAACGGCAAGACCGGAGCCATGTATTTCAACCAGCTCCTTTCGTTCATCTGCATGCGGCAAGCTCGAAGGCTTGACAAGATGAACCCAGTGCCTTTCCTCATGTGATTTTTTTTATGTTTTGTGAAGTCTTTACAGTCCAACAGGGCATCATATTTGATGCATGGGACTTGTGCCCGTAAACCGGTTCAGGCCCTGAATACTCTAGGACAGCGAATGAAAACCAGTGACCCCCTAGGCAAGCAACCAACACACAACCACCAAGCAGTAGCGTGGGAATGAACCCCATCGTGCAGAAGATTAGTCCCAGGCATAAAACATGACGTGGGTCGTGGGTGCAAAAATGAGTCCCCATCCCCACTCCAGACCTAAGGATTTGGTGTCTTGTGATCGAGACAGTGACAACAGATTATATGGCCTCCTACATGTTTCGCTGCAACAACCTGTGTTCTCAGTACTTTTCTGGATAATTCTTTGGTTCTTGAAATCCTGTTAAGGTACCACACTCACGCTGTGACCAGCCCGTTACCAACCGGGAAGGTCAATACACCTCTGGGCCCGCTCAAAGCTCGGCCGCGTGGGCGCCCAACTTTTCGGAAGGGAGAAAAGAATAAACCTGGAAGGTGTTGCAATGTGCTGGCAAAGCCCTCAAGGGGGAGACCGCAGCCCATGACGACGCATGACACTTTGATAATTTGACATGACGAGACGTTGCTGAAATCCCAGATGAAGGGCTGCACGTTTTTATCAGCATGCACCGCTCCAAGAAAACAATTTTTATAGCCATGCAGAAACCAGTGAGGCGTCAACCCACAGTGACTCTATGCATGCCATGTGTTGCATGGCACGATACCGTCCACATGCCCGTGTAGTCGATACAGACAGAGAATGCAGTCCCCGGGCAGCTCAGAAGGCCTCGCAACCGTGGCACTGTTTTGTGCAACTGCTTTCACGAGGGGAGTCTTCCTCTCTCTCAGCCAAGCAAGCATCATGAGTAATGAAGTCAGATATGGCACTACACACCACTTGCCCCAAGCGCAACGTGCAATGTTTGGGGGATCCCTTTGGAGCCGGAGGCTCCCCTCTCATAGTTTGAGCCCACAAGCAAATTATTCAAAAACATGACAATCTTAGTCAGTTTTGAGGAATAGGGCCTAGACTAGCAAGGCAAGGGGACAGGGAGGGGGAGGGCGTACATTTGTGTCATCTCTGGTGTTAAGTAAAACAACTAAATATTTCTTCCATGCAATGTGCGTAAGACTCACTAGACGGCAATCAAACGCCAACCGCATCTACCGCATCCGCAGTAGAGCAGTCGACGTTACATAAGCATTTGATAATTTATAACGGAACTTCATTTGTACACGAAATAAAAGTGCACACCACAAAGACGTGACCTTGTCAGCCACACCAATCCCTCGCGAGGAGAGAAGGGCTCCGTCCATACCTAATAGACAAATAAAATATGCAATATTCATTGTTGTAACAATTAATACTCCCTTCGATGTAGGAGGAGAGCATCAAACAGCAGCCGTTATTGTACGCCCCGACGAGTGACTTCCAATGGTCAAAGTGGCTAATTTCTCTCATTCAGATAGATTTACCATGGCCATGGCCCATCATGGCATCCTAGCAGTATCTATTTAGTTCCTCAGCTACAACTCAGCTACATTACGGCCTAGGTGTAGAGCTCTGCTATTACGTTGAATATGGATTATAATTTTTTAGAATAGTGAGCCCCGCCTCGCTCAGTGCTGTCAGTGTCTCCTCAAGGACACAGTTGCTTCAGGGTGAGAATGTGTAGCATAAAGCCCACTCATGCATTACGTTTCTGAATTGTGTCTCATGTGGGCCACAGCCGTTGCCCGTGACTGGGTCCAGCGCTGCCGCAACAGGGGAGTTACTGAGGAGGAGGGAACTAGCTCATACTCTTGCATGTCTACGCTGTTGGATCCCCAGCCACTTCCTCCGAAGCTGGATTCTTCGCAAGGGTTGCTGCGTCCATTGCTATCCTTGTGCTTGCTACCCCCAAGCAGCAGAAACGAAGACGTGGTCTCCGGCTCCGATGGCTCCTGACCCCTCATGCTCAATGCCAAAGAAGTGCAGCCATGTTCTCCTTCATCTCCGCAATCGCCGCCCCTCGCATGGGGCAACGATTCTCCATTGACATCCTCCAGCCCGCAGCTCGAGGTGGGTGCACGCGCTGTGGAGGACGCATCTTGGAAACCTGGGCAGAGGGGTGCAAAGGCATGCTCATGCGCCAGTGGCCTCTAAATTCAAGGGCAGGGAGGGAGGAAATGGTCTTTTGCCCGCCAAGTCATTCGCAATCTGCGATGCTAAATAGAGTCTGGCTCCCAAAGTGGCATCACCCCACCTGACTTCCTTGCCTCCTTTCTGGTTCCTCCATCCATCGTCATCGTGAGGTGATGTACATGACAGTTGGTTCTGGGTTCTGGAGGCAATACGATGTACTCCTTGCGCAAGGACACCTTGCCCAAGGACCCCATGCACAGAAAACCCATGCAAAGTAAACCCAGGCACAGCCACCCCATGCACAGTGACTTCATGCACAATGACCTCATGCACAGTGACCTCATGCAAATGTGACTGCAGACAAGGTCTTTAACTGGCTGGCTGACTGATCTGGAGGAGCTGTGGTTCAAGTCAAGGTCAATGAAGCCCAAGCGGAGGGACTCACCAACCAAAGCGATGAGGGGATTGAGGGACCCCACGCTGCCTCGCAGCTTGCAGAGGGCCTGCACGCATTGAAGCCCCAACCTGTGCCAAGACAGACCTGCATTCATCCAAGCCCCTGAGCAGTCAGCGCATCCCATTCCCTTTCTAGTGAGTGGCACAGTGGCTCACCTGTGTGGCACCCAGTACGCAGGCCGGATGACATCAGCTTAGTGATGAGACCGCTCACGAGGCTCCGCTCTTGCTCCAAAGCGCAATTTCGGCCATTCGGACCAAAGAAGCGGAAAAACTCGTCGCGGATCTTCTTTCCCTCCTGAGCTGAAGCACCTTGCTGCATCTTCATTTCAAGCGCCTCGGAAATCTCTCTGTTTATATCAGCGTATCTAGCCTTCAACGAGGCGAGTAGCACATCATATTCCGACTGATTCATTTTCTTGGCAGGCTGTTTACAGGTAATTATATCACAAGTACATGTGTTCTTCGTCCAGAATGAAAGAAAGAAAATACCTGAGCGTGGCTTGAGGAAGTCACAAGAGGCAAGGGTGTTGTTAGTTACAGTCGGAATGTCCCATATCGAACCCTCGGGGTATAGGCCGATAACTAAATTTGCTTGCAATGAACGCAGAGTTTGGTAACATAAGTATGATATCATAATTGATTGATCCTTATAAATGTCAATTAAGCGTCCAGAAACACAGGCCCGGAAGTCGCGTTGTTGACACTGGGCAACGTCGTCAGGAGGGCGACCTTGCTAAGGCATCCAGCCTTAATGAGCAGCAGTAGTTTGTCGAAGTTGGCCTGGTGGTCGCGGATGAGCTGTGGGAGCTCGTCCGCCTTTGTGTCTACAGTCGCTGGGTGTTCACGATCGCCAGCCACTGCAGCATTGTGTTCGCCCAGTCGTCATCACGCATCACCAGGTAGACTTAAGTGGTTTGCGGCAGGCGTGCTCGAGCACTGGTTGGTCTGCAGTGTCAGCTGGCACTGAGCGAAGTAGGGTGCTGGGATGGCTTCCCACCCAGCGAATTGAGGCTGGTATGACCAGATGCTCGCATTGGGGCCATTGTAGTGCTTGAAGGGGCAGGGTGCCTTGAACTCCACTGGCACCCGCAACTGCTGTCCTCCTGCTCCGCAGCATGCCCGCATGGCATCTAGTGAGGCACCCATGCGAGGCAGGGCCTCGAGCTGCGTGCCTTTGCTGACAGAGGGCTGCATGCTGGAGACGTCTAGCTGCTGAAAGCTGTACCCATGCACCTCTACACTAGAAAAAATTCTCGAACTGCGGGATGCGGTGGAATGACACTGAGGAAGACTGCCACTGACGAAGACTTCCAGCATGTTGCCCTCGTGCGCGATCCCCCATTGCATGGCGATGGAGCCAGGGGACTGCGCGGCAGGCAATGTGCTACAAGCTCCCTGATTGCTGCTGCACTTACTGTCCCTGCATATGTCTTGCATGTCAAGCCCATGACCTTGGCAGATGTTGGCTCTATGAAGCCAGCCACTGCCGCCAGCCTCGATGCTATCACAACATTGAGCCGCAGCTAGAACACCGTGGTGAGAGCTGCGGGGGGAGCTGGTGGAGCTTCCGGTAGCTGTTCTGCCTCTGCAGCAACTCCATGTCAAAGCTGACCATCTTGACATTGGGGTGTATGCCGACGAGGCGCGTTTTGTGACCGCGTCTGGAAGCTGGTGGAGAGGAGTTTGCCCCATTCCCAGAGCAAGCTATGGGTGGTTCGCGTGCGGGTGGCATGTTTTGACTGTCCGACTCCGCCTGGATCGCCATGAGCTTGGCATCAGGGACGGCCCTCCGGCCTCCTTAAATCCTTGGCCTGCCTGGTCCTTCTTGTTTGTTGAACTCGGCAGTTGGGCAGGGCTGGAGTGGGGGGTGGGCTGGGGCTGGGCTGAGGCTGGGCTGGGCTGGGCTGGGCTGGTCTGGGTTGGGGCTGGGCTGGGCTGGGCTGAGCTGGGGCCGGGCTGGTAGCCGCCACTACTGTTGGGGCTGCCCAGCCAACCACCTCCTGCACCTCCGGGACCATGGTGTCGAAGGCGGCACGGAGCTTTGAAGCTATCCGCTGCTGCAGCTATGGGCGGTCTGACGCCATGTGCCACATGCACTTCCCCAGGTGCATGGCATCCTCACAGTCACTCTTCCGTTGCCGCCGTGAGAATGTTTGCGGCAGAGCCACCCCATCGTCGCCCTCCTCACCCTCGACGTCCTCACCGCTACCTCCTCACCGTCGACATCCATCCTCATCACCATCTCTGCCACCGCCGCCTCCTCCATTGCCTCATCAGTGGAAGTGCTTACCACGGCTTTATCGATGATCAGTTGGGCCCTCTGGGTGAGGCTGGCGGGCAGTTTTTTTTTTGGCGATAAATGGCCTCAGGCGATAATTGGGCTTTTTATTAATTATATTATGAGGAAAAAAGCCTGACTGAAACATTGGCCCAGGGGCTTTTCGCAGCTGCGCAGCGGCTGTACGCCTGTAGCTCGCTCCGGAGTCGCTCACAATCGCTGTTCGGTACCGCCTTTATCTCCGCATCATCGAAACACTATCGACTCGCGTGAATCGCTTAATATGTCTACATCATCTACTGATTCTAGTCATTCTGGGCGGCCCGTGAAGCGTCGAAATGATGAAATCGATCTCTCGAGGGCCACTTCTCCTCGCCAAGCAGGCATTCTCAGCTTTCTTTCTTTCTGGCCATCAGTCACAACCCGTACTTCTTCATAGCCATGGGCATGGGGTGAAAAGGCCTGGGCGCCCTAAGGGGATTCCAAAGATTGCAGCAAGGTATGGGCCATCAGCAGTTGAGCCGGCGGGAAAGGCAGGGCCATCAGCGGTTGGGCCGGGAGAGGCAGGACCATCAGCGGTTGGGCCGGGAGAGGCAGGGCCACCAGCGGTTGGGCCCGGAGAGGCCGGGCCACCGGCGGTAGAGGCGTGGCCAGCAGCTCCTCGGACCGGTATCGGCGCTACCAGTCTAGGTAGTCAGTGATTATCTGCATACGGTATAGCTGCATATTGGGAACTCCCTGACTTGGCCAGAACTTGCCTCTCATGAATATTGGCTTTGCCGCCTTTACTGATATTGACTTCCGACTTAATTTTCAGTTTGTAGGTACCGTAGTCACGGACGTGTTTCGTTATTTTGATCGTTCTTTATCTGTCAACGAATCATAACGAAGTAAACTTTAAGGCGTGTTAAGGGGGGACGAATCATAAAAAATGAACAGCCTCCGAAACACCGTTCGGTCACTGGTACCGTATGGTACATTGGAGCGTGCCTTGCACTTTGGACAGGCGGCTTCACTATTATTTCCACATGTTAAAACCATGCACTGGTTGCGGTAAACACCAGTCATGATAAACTAGTACCGCTATGGCTGCCCGCCCCCCTACTAGGGGAGGCAAAGCTCAGCCACCACCACTCCCTCCCGATCAGAGGTCGATCACGTCCTTCTTCAACAAACGCCCTACAGACGTCTCCCTTCAGCCAGCCACAGCGATTGCCGATGCCGATGAGGCAGCAGATGTACCTTCTCAGGCTACGGACAGCGGTACCGGCACACCAGCAGCTCTCTCGACGCCCGACGTGGAACTGGTGACGCCTCCTGGCGTAGTGGTGGGAACTGGCGTGAAGAACGGTACGTTCGTGGCAAACAAGCTTCCGAGGACGCCCTCGGGGCCGAAGAAGAGAAAGAGGTCTGCCCCTAGGAAGGGGCGGCTTCTCGCTGACGACTCGACTCATCGAGGCTTGTTCGACCAGCTGAGGATGGCACAAGCTGCACGTCGGGCTCCCGTCAACCTGGCAAGGCCGCATGGCAAGCGGAAAAGGTACTGCGACTGGGAGCCTTTGCACAGGCAAATTGTGCTGGATGCATGGCACCATGGCCAGAAGATGAATCCACCCCATGGGAGGACAGCAGTACTTCACAAGCTCCAGGACATGCCATGCTTCAAGGAAACCCTCAAGATGTCCACCATGTGGAGCATGATCCAGCGCGGCGAGGCTGAGACTAAGGCGCGGCGTGGCCAGAAGGCCCTGTCTGAGGAGATGAGAGAGAAGGTGAGATGGCATTGGTGATGGAATGGTTTGTGACAAGAGCAAAGGCTTGTCAATGTCTCTGGAGTGGATGCTTAGATGGATGTTGAAACCGGATGCTGGGCTCAGAAGAGAGTTGTGCTGAGTTGACTTGAGATTCAGGCAAGGGCAGACTGCAGACATAGCTGTTGTGAGCCAGCCCCTTACTGGCCTGGCTTACGGCAGCTATGTCTGCCCTTGCCTGCAGTTGCCACTGCCTGACCTCCCTGATATCCTAAACTAAGCCCCCCTTAACCCTTAACCCTAAACTAAGCCCCCCTTAACCCTGTTCATTCTGCCCAGTTTATAATCTTTGTCTTCCTACTGCCATGCAGATCACAGCCATGATTCAGCAGAGAGTGGATCGCAAGGAGGAGGTTTCCCCAGGGACCTTGCAGGAGCCTATCCGGCTCATGATCGGCGCAACTGATGAGCGCAACGTGCTGCTGGTGCGACACATAGGCAGTGTTTTGTAGGGTGCTTCAGCTGCAATTCAGCTGTATTTTGGCATGCGGTCGTGGGGGCCTGGTGCAACATGCCATGTTGCTTTCTAAAAATGTACACTCTCCTGGCGCTGACTGATGAGAGCAACTGTATAAAACATGAACTAAATGTATATGATTTCATTGTTGGTTGCAGGAGAATGGCGGCACGTTCAAGTGCAGCCCCACGTGGGTCACGACGTTCCTCCATGACATGGGACTGACCTCGAGAACTGCAACTCAGGCTCCTCAGAAGGTGCCTGCTGATTGGGAAGCGAAGGTGGACCTGTTCGTCAAGCAGGTGGCGCATCTGATACACCTCCACAAGGTTCCGTCCAGCATGGTCATCAACTTCGACCAGTCAGGCATCAACATTGTTCCTGTTGGGAATAAGACGTGGGCGGAGAAGAACACACGCAATGTTGGCCTGAGCGGCCTGGATGACAAGCGCCAGGTAAGAGTGGATGCGTGTGAGAAGTAAGACATAGCGCGGGAAGGACTGAGAACTGAGGACTAAGATTGGGGAAGAGCATTGAGGACTGAGCGTGGGAATGAGAATTGGAGAGTGAACATGGGACTTACAACTGTTAACTGAGTACGAAATGAGGAGTAGGAAATGATGAGTATGAAATGAGGACTGAGCACGAGTATGAGATGTGAGAATTGAGGATTGAGGATTGAGCGCAAGTATAATAACTGAGGACTGAGACATGATTGCCTCCCACCTTGACCCATTCAGGTGACTGTGGTCCCGATCATCGCTGCTGATGGTACCCTGGCTGGTTTTCAGCTCATCGTCGAAGGCAAGACAGCCAGGTCCCTGCCCAACGGTGAAGGATTCAAGCAGCTGAAGGCGCTGGGCACCCACATCACGCACAGCGCCAACCACTGGTCCAACTTCGACACCATGAAGGAGCTGGTGGACAACTGCATCGTGCCCTATGCGAAGCGTGCTCGGGAGGCTACTGGGCAGTCGTCCACTCCGATCATCGTCTTGCTGGACTGCTGGAAGGTGCATCTGCGGAAGGACTTCATCGCTTACATCATCGAGCGCCTGTCCTCGCCTGCAGCAGGCTTCGTAGCCTCAGCTGGGCAGATGGCAGCGCCAGCGACACCAGCAGCGCCAGCGACACCAGCAGCTGCAGCGACGCCAGCAGTTGCAGCGACACCGGAGGTGATTGCCGCCATTGCTTCAGCTAAGGCTGATCTGGACGAGGCGCTGCGAGCGAGTGCAATGGTGTCAGGGACCTCATCTGGTGTAGCGGCAGATTCCACAGCTGTCGCTGCAGCCCGGCTGCGGTTGTCCGCGCTGGAGTCTCCCCAAGCGCCCCCAGCGTCGCCTGAGTCTGACATCAGCGCTTCTGATCTGCACGTCAGTCCCGGCGCAATCCTGAAGTTCATCCCGGCAGGCTGCACCGGGAAGTGCCAGCCCCTGGATGTCGGGGTTCAGAAGCCGCTGAAGACAGAGATCTGCTTGGCGTGGAACGGCTATGCATCTGAGATCACTCACATTCAGCTGGAGTTTCTTAATCCATTCAGCCAGAGTTTCTTAATGCATTCAATTACAACCTGTCTTCCAGCCAAAAAGGCTCGGCCGCGTGGGCGCCTAACTTAAGGGAGCGAGACAAACACAAGGGGCTGACCGCTGTGCCGTCCTCTAGGGTCAGCCGAGCCGCAGCCTGAAGTTTGAGCGTAGGCAAGCACACTCCCTTCGACAAGTGCAGCCCCAGGCGTGCTCCAGCACAACACCCGCCGCACCATAGGCTGAAACTATGCACGGTAGGCGGCCGCAAACCTGTGTTAAATAGCAGGATTTGAGAATGGAGCCGTGCCGCAGCAGCAGCTCAATGCTAATGATAATATAATGTGGGTATGATCTTGCATTCCCCTGGTTGGGCCCAAGGCTAGCAGTTGCACTGGTGTGACACCTGCACTGATTGGGACCACACCCAGACCAGCCTACGGCCGGATGCCCCCGCAACGCGCATTTGAGAATGGAGCCGTGCCGCAGCGACAGCACAATGCTAATGATAACATGATGTGGGTATCATGCATTCCCCTGGTTGGGCCCAAGGCTTGCAGTTGCACTGGTGTGACACCTGCACTGATTGGGACCACACCCAGACCAGCCTACGGCCGGATGCCCCCGCAGCGCGCATTTGGGAATGGAGCCGTGCCGCAGCGGCAGCTCAATGCTAATGATAATATAATGTGGGAATGATCTTGCATTCCCCTGGTTGGGCACAAGGCTAGCAGTTGCACTGGTGTGACACCTGCACTGATTGGGACCACACCCAGACCAGCCTACGGCCGGATGCCCCCGCAGCGCGCATTTGGGAATGGAGCCGTGCCGCAGCGACAGCTCAATGCTAATGGTAATATGATATGGGTATCATGCATTCCCCTGGTTGGGCCCAAGGCTTGCAGTTGCACTGGTGTGACTCTGCACTGATTGGGACCACACCCAGACCAGCCTACGGCCGGATGTCCCCGCAGCGCGCATTTGGGAATGGAGCCGTGCCGCAGCGGCAGCTCAATGCTAATAATAACATGATGTGGGTATCATGCATTCCCCTGGTTGGGCCCAAGGCTTGCTGTTGCACTGGTGTGACACCTGCACTGATTGGGACCACACCCAGACCAGCCTACGGCCGGATGCCCCTGCAGCGCGCATTTGGGAATGGAGCAGTGCCGCAGCAGCAGCTCAATGCTTATGATAATATAATGTGGGTATGATCTTGCATTCCCCTGGTTGGGCCCAAGGCTAGCAGTTGCACTGGTGTGACACCTGCACTGATTGGGACCACACCCAGACCAGCCTACGGCCGGATGCCCCCGCAGAGCGCATTTGATAATTGAGCCGTGCCGCAGCGACAGCTCAATGCTAATAATAACATGATGTGGGTATCATGCATTCCCCTGGTTGGGCCCAAGGCTAGCAGTAGCACTGGTGTGACACCTGCACTGATTAGGACGACGCATGGATCGGCCTACTACCTCCGGTTGCCCCCATTACGCGCATTTGAGTATGGATACGTGCTGCAGCGTCAGCTCAATGCTACTGACATCATTTGTGTGGGTATCATGCAATCTCCTGGTTGGGCATGCATGAGGCTACGGCGTTGATAACAACTGCACCGGTATTATTGCAATACACTGATTGGGATAACACCAGGCCAGTCTTCGGCATGCCCATGCAGAGCTCACCTGAGTATGGATCTGGACAGCAGCGGTAAATCCATGGTGCATGTACCGGTATCATGCTGCGGGCACCATGCATGCTCCAGGTTGGGCTGTAGCTGCCGGTAAAGCTGTACCGGTGATTCACCTGCAGCTTGCACCGGTTATGTATGGTACATGCAGGTAGCACCGGTACGATTCTAATTGTAACGACGTAAAACGAGGTTGCGCAGTGCCGTTGTTACTGTAGGTAAACTGGTCGCGGTGTAGATGTTGCGCGTGCATCAGTACGGTACCGGTGTGGCGATGTGTGGACGGTTTGGGTTGTTACCAGTCCCTCCTCGCTGCGTAGCAATACCCAAACGAGCTTGGAGTCCTAAGAACTGAACCAACACACTTACAGTCCATTCTACCACGGAATGAGGCGTTTTTAAGGGTACACGAACCAAAATTTGTGCATTTTTTAAGGGGCAACGAATCAAAAAAACGATAAGGTCAGCGATAAATCAATTTGCTTTCTTAAGCAACAACGAACTTCGAAAATAACGAAACACGTCCGTGACTACAGTATTGTAGGCTTGAGTGCCTTTGAGGCTAGTTACGGAGTTTTTGACTTGAATATCGGTACTCATAACATTGACTGAATGGACTAGCACAGTTAAATTACAACAGATTCGGGATAAGAATCTAGAGTTGAAACCTCACACTGTTTCTGAACTTTGGGGGCTGCGCCCCCAAACCCCCACCGGGGGCCGCTGGCCCCCGGACCCCCAGGCGGAGGGGGGGACCCCCCCGCACCCCCCCCGCGCGGCTTCGCCGCGCCGTCCACACTTTTTCACATTCCAGGCTTTTTTAATTAATTGCATATTTTGAAGAGAAAAAAAACTGCTGGCGGGCAGGTCCTCAAAGCTCCATCGCTCGCTGAAGTGGCTGTCGCTGCTGCTGTGGTGGAAGCTACCAAACATGTGCTTACACACCATGCGGTTGAGGCTGCAGTCGAGGCACGTGCATGTGCCCTCCTTGATGTTGACGTTGCAGTTGAGGCCGGCAGGGCTGAGCTGCTGTTGGTATGCCTGCAGGCTGGTGCCGATGGGGAGGTGGCGGTCCCGAACAGCATCTTTCAGCTGGACGGAGAGGGACTCACTGGACTTCTGCACCATGAACTGTGCCGCCGCCGCCTCCCCCACGGGCGTGTTGACCATGGCTGTCATGCCCCGCTACTGCCTCAACAGGAGCTTGGCCACCACGCGTGGCCGGCCCAACGTCCAGGTGGGAAGGGTTTTCTTGTGCACCATCAGGTGCCGCCGAGCTGACTCGACGTTATTCTTCATGTAGTTCTTGATGTAGTACGGCAGGATATCGTCCACCTACACCCTGGCAAGCATTTTTTCCTGGCTTCCTGCGGGCTTCGGGGACGCCCATCTCAGTCTTCACGATGTTCCGCCACCAGGCCTGCAGCCAAGTAGAAATACCGTAGTGATAAGATGATTTGGTAATACGATGATATTGGTGAAAGAAATTCGGTGAAAAATAAAAAATGGTGATAACAAATTGGTGAATGGATTTGGCCGCGTTTTCGACAGTGATTTAAATTGGTTACTGATTCTTTTCTTCTTCTTTTTACATCGCCAGCTTTGGTTCAATCAAACTCAGGGGCCCAGTGATATTTTCGTATCATGCAGTCTTCACGGGGTTGAGATGTTATTTGCAAAATTAGCTTTTGTAAAATCTACGAAATCCTCATTGTTTGGCTCCCTGTACATCATGCACCGCTGTGCCAAAAAGCATTTTGAGACCAGATATGGAAAGCTCTTGTCAAGTCCTATAACTTTTGAGGATGACTTGTTTCCAGATTTTCGTTGCCCCACCTCCCCCTCGCCCTGATATAAGCATTACATTATATAAAGTCAGGGAGTTTAAGGTATCCCTGATCAAGGAGGTGGCAGCAATACCCAAGGAGTACTTCTCTAAGCTGGTGGGCAGCATGCCCAAAAGGATCGTTGCACGCATCCGCAAGAAGGGCGACAAGACAAAATATTGAAAATTCTTGCCACCCGCCGCTGCAGCACAGGGCGGGTCATATGTATCGTAAAAACGTGGACAAGCCGAGCATTGCAAGGAGGTTAGGTCATGACTTGATATCAGTTACACATTGACTGTGCTCTAACCTGATTGCTAGCAGTGCACTAATACTGGTAGGCACCAACTGTCCCTTGAGATAATCAAACGCAAACACAATGGGCTTAAGAAGTCCACTTGACAGAATCACCAACTCCAATAAATTTATGTTTTGAGATAACTTGGCCATGCTGAGGGGCCTGCCTCTAATTTTTTGAGGATGTTATATTGCAGTGCTGGCCTCCATAGCTGAAGTATTACCTGATGTAAAGCCTAGGGTTGTGGCTCTGAAACCACCAGTGCTGTTTTTTTCCATCCTCTCGCAAAACCAGTCCTCGGCAGATCTGGCTGGCTCAGCTCAGATAAGAAGGGGGGCCTGGAATAAAGGACATGCAAATCAAGATGTGTGAATAAAGAGTGGATACCTGACTTAAGGCATTCTGGAACTCAGTGGCAGTGATATGGGAGCTTGCATGGCTGAGGGGCTGCATGGGGCAAGGGGCATGGCTTCCTGACAAGCCACCTTTGCCCCAAATTTGCAGCCTCTGGAGTGGGGAATGGTGCAAAAATTGGGTGAGCAGTCTTAATGAGCTACTCTCAGGCTCTCTGAATCACCAGACATCATAGCAATCAGACAGGTATGAAGTGAATTCCAATCCATCAAAGACAGCCCTGATGTGGGCCACATGGAAGGCCATATCTGTATGTTGGATTGGCCAAATGACCCAGGGAAGGTGGCAATGCCTCCGTCTATGGCTTACCTACACCCACTGAAGGGTTTACTGAAGGTTCTACCTTAACCGGGTTTTGGCCACTTTTCAGGCTCAGCCGCCGCAAGTTTGGTACCCAACGGGTCAGTTTTTGGCATCCAACTGCCATTCGGATTCAAATGATACCCCAACAGACCTCAATAAACCGTGTATGTCAAGCTGATTACAGCACTTGACGATGTAGCAACACACCAGGTCGATCGAGGCAGTTCCTAGAGAGATTACTTCAAATTGCAGTTGGTACTGCTAGTGTGAACCAGGTTGGGACGGCAGGTCAAACCTCAGTACCCCTAAAACGTGTCGATACATCTGACCCGCCCTGAACGCTGTCCCCTCGCCCAACTCACCTGTATTACATTATCTGTGTTTACCTTTGTTGTTGATTTGTGGCAGCTGGTAGTCCATCCTGCCTGCTTATTTGGAGGAGCTGCTGCTGTCTGAAGTCCACGACAACTTGTTCATCATTTCCTCTCTGATTTCAACCAAAGGTAGAATCAAGCTGCAACCTGACAGCGCAGATTTATTATGTACGCACTGAGTGGATGATCAACAACGCACTCGAGTGATCCAGTCGGCGACAAGTCGGCTTTGGGGCACCTGGTCCTGCGGGCCTGTGTGTAGCTGAGGATGGACGTACGACGGTAGAAGGAACAGAGCCCAGCGATGCTAGCAAAAAAGGGTGGATAATAAACCTTGGTTGCGAGCGAAATGTAGGTCGTCGCTCTTTGCATGGAACTCGGCTGGCGATTCTGCGAGGGGCATGGCGCGCCAGACCGTGCGACGCGACTAGTGTCGGCGACGACGCGCGCGACGGACGGACGACGCGTGTAGATCCATGGATCTTGCTTGCCGACCGCGTCGATGCCACGCAGGTCCGATCTCGCATGCAACGCACGACAGACAGGCGTCGGTCGGCAAAGCCTGACGCTCGATCATGCTTGCGATACAACCTCTTAACCGCTGAACAACATTTGTCGACATAAACGCACACTTTGTCCATCAGTGGGTTATCTGGGATCTATGGAGGATATAGACGGGACCAGCTGGTGAATGGTGTTTCACCTTTGGGCCCTGCTCAAAAAGGCTCGGCCGCGTGGGCGCCCAACAGAAGTTGGTAGAGGGAACTAACGTAAATTTAAGAGGAAAAATGAAACAACGTGAGGAACACAGAGGATGGAAAAGAGGATGGAAATTACCTTGCCACGCACCCCCAAAAAGGAAGACAGTGCTAAGGTTCCTTGTCCTTGATGAGTTGAGGCCAGAACAAGAGGAAAAGACCCCTCCTCCCCCTCAAAGAAAGAGAAAGGAAATCATGTGACCTGTATGTCTATAACGTTACACCTCTGGGCCCGCTCAAAGCTCGGCCGCGTGGGCGCCCAACTGTTCAGAAGGGAGGGGAAACAAGAGAAGAAACTAAACAATTAGGGGGGGGGAGGAACAAAAGAAAAGGCAGGGAAGGCAAAGAAGACCAAGTCCGACACCAAGTGACCTGCAGGTGAACTAACCCATGTGGCGCCAAGGTGTGAAAATGACGTTACCCATTTGGGCCCTGCTCAAAAAGGCTCGGCCGCGTGGGCGCCCAAAGAATTGTTTGGGGGGGAAATACGAATGAAGGTGGATCAGGACACAAAAGTGGGAAAGGGGGAATAAAGTCGAGGTGTGTGTGGGTGGATGGACCCTGAGCGCCCTACCTGCTTCATAGCAGATATGTAGCATGTTGGAGTGTATCCTGAGGACCAATCAACTGTGATGCCGCTGACGCAGTAAAAAATGTTCAAAACGGCAAGACCGGAACCATGTATTTAAATCAGCACCTTTCGTTCATCGGCATGCGGCAAGCTCGAAGGCCTGCCAAGATGAACCTAGTGCCTTTGCTCATGAGAGTTTTTTTTAATGTTTGTGTGAAGTTTTTACAGTCCAACAGGCAGGGCATCATATTTGATGCATGGGACTTGTGCCCATAAACCAGTTCAGGCACTAAATACTCTAGGACAGCGAATAAAAACCAGTGACCCCCCTAGGCAAGCAACCAACACACAACCACCACGCAGTAGCGTGGGAATGAACCCCATCGTGCAGAAGATAAGTCCCAGGCATAAGACATGACGTGGGTGCAAAAAATGGGACCCCATTCCCACTCTCGACCAAAGGATTTGGTGTCTTGTGATCGAGACAGTGACAGCAGATTATATCGCCTCCTACATGTTTCGCTGCTACAACTTGTGCTCTCTGTACTTTTCTGGATAATTCTTTCGTTCTTGAAATCCTGTAAAGCTACCACACTCACGCTGTGACCAGCCCGTTACCAACCGGGAAGGTCAATACACCTCTGGGCCCGCTTAAAGCTCAGCCGTGTGGGCGCCCACCTGTTCAGAAGGGAAAAAGAATAAACCTGGAAGGTGTGGCAACATGCTGGCAAAGCCCTCAAGGGGGAGACCGCAGCCCATGACGACGCATGACACTTTGATGATTTGACATGACGAGACGTTGCTGAAATCCCAGATGAAGCATTGCATTTTTTATCAGCATGCACTGCTCCAAGAAAACCATTTTCATAGCAATGCAGAAAGCATTGGGGCGTCAACCCACAGTGACTCTATGCATGCCATTAATGCCATGCGTTGCATGGCACGATTCCGTCCACCATGGAGGGCTGCAAGCCCGTGTAGCCGATACAGACAGAGAATGCAGTCCCTGAGCAGCTCGGAAGACCTCGCAACCATGGCACTGTTTTGTGCAAGTGCTTTCACGAGGGGAGTCTTCCTCTCTCTCAGCCAAGCAAGCACCACGAGTAAATAAGTCTGATATGACACCACACACCACTTGCCCCAAGCGCAACGTGCAATGTTTGGGGGATCCCTTGGGAGCCGGAGGCTCCCCTCTTATACTTTGAGCCCACAAATAATTAAAAAACATGCAAGGACAATCTTAGTCAGTACTGAGGAATAGGGCCTAAACTAGCAAGGCAAGGGGACAGGGAGGGGGAGGGCATACATTTATGTCATCTCTGGTTGTTAGGTAAAACAACTAATACTAATAATACAGGTGAGTGTCGTAAGCGACCGCGTTAGATTCTTCCGCGTTAGAGGGTTTGAGGGTCCGGAGGGGCGCGTTGGGCGAGGAAGAAAGATGGACTTCTAAGGAATACGCCCGTATATGTCCCTTAAAGCTAACAAATAACATGCCTTGAATACTTCTTCCATGCAATGTGCGTAAGACTCACTAGACGGCAATCAAACGCCAACCGCATCTACCGCATCCGCAGTAGAGCAGTCGACGTTACATAAGCATTTGGTAATTTCTAATGTAACTTCAATTGTACACGAAATAAAAGTGCACATCACAAAGACGTGACCTTGTCAGCCACACCAATCCCTCGCGAGGAGAGAAGGGCTCCGTCCATACCTAATAGACAAATAAAATATGCAATATTCATTGTTGTAACAATTAATACTCCTTTCGATGTAGGAGGAGAGCATCAAACAGCAGCCGTTATTGTACGCCCCGACGAGTGACTTCCAATGGTCAAAGTGGCTAATTCCTCTCATTCAGAGGGATTTACCATGGCCATGGCCCATCATGGCATCCTAGCAGTATCTATTTAGTTCCTCAGCTACAACTCAGCTACATTATGGCCTAGGTGTAGAGCTCTGCTATTACGTTGAATATGGATTATAATTTTTTAGAGTAGAGAGCCCCGCCTCGCTCAGTGCTGTCAGTGTCTCCTCAAGGACACAGTTGCTTCAGGGTGAGAATGTGTAGCATAAAGCCCACTCATGCATTACGTTTCTGAATTGTGTCTCATGTGGGCCACAGCCGTTGCCCGTGACTGGGTCCAGCGCTGCCGCAACAGGGGAGTTACTGAGGAGGAGGGAACTAGCTCATACTCTTGCATGTCTACGCTGTTGGATCCCCAGCCACTTCCTCCGAAGCTGGATTCTTCGCAAGGGTTGCTGCGTCCATTGCTATCCTTGTGCTTGCTACCCCCAAGCAGCAGAAACGAAGACGTGGTCTCCGGCTCCGATGGCTCCTGACCCCTCATGCTCAATGCCAAAGAAGTGCAGCCATGTTCTCCTTCATCTCCGCAATCGCCGCCCCTCGCATGGGGCAACGATTCTCCATTGACATCCTCCAGCCCGCAGCTCGAGGTGGGTGCACGCGCTGTGGAGGACGCATCTTGGAAACCTGGGCAGAGGGGTGCAAAGGCATGCTCATGCGCCAGTGGCCTCTAAATTCAAGGGCAGGGAGGGAGGAAATGGTCTTTTGCCCGCCAAGTCATTCGCAATCTGCGATGCTAAATAGAGTCTGGCTCCCAAAGTGGCATCACCCCACCTGACTTCCTTGCCTCCTTTCTGGTTCCTCCATCCATCGTCATCGTGAGGTGATGTACATGACAGTTGGTTCTGGGTTCTGGAGGCAATACGATGTACTCCTTGCGCAAGGACACCTTGCCCAAGGACCCCATGCACAGAAAACCCATGCAAAGTAAACCCAGGCACAGCCACCCCATGCACAGTGACTTCATGCACAATGACCTCATGCACAGTGACCTCATGCAAATGTGACTGCAGACAAGGTCTTTAACTGGCTGGCTGACTGATCTGGAGGAGCTGTGGTTCAAGTCAAGGTCAATGAAGCCCAAGCGGAGGGACTCACCAACCAAAGCGATGAGGGGATTGAGGGACCCCACGCTGCCTCGCAGCTTGCAGAGGGCCTGCACGCATTGAAGCCCCAACCTGTGCCAAGACAGACCTGCATTCATCCAAGCCCCTGAGCAGTCAGCGCATCCCATTCCCTTTCTAGTGAGTGGCACAGTGGCTCACCTGTGTGGCACCCAGTACGCAGGCCGGATGTCATGAGCTCAGTGATGAGACCGCTCACGAGGCGCTGCTCTTGCTGCAATGCGCAATTTCGGCCATTCGGACCAAAAAAGCGGAAAAACTCGTCGAGAAGCTTCTTTCCCTGCTGAGCTGAAGCACCTCGCCGCGTCCTCGTTTCAAGCGCCTCGTCAATCTCCCTGTTTATATCAGCGTATCTAGCCTTCAACGAGGCGAGTAGCACATCATAATCCGACTGATTCATTTTCTTGGCAGGCTGTATGCAGGGAATTATATCATAAGTATATGGTTTCTTCGTCCAGAAAGAAAGAAAGAATAAACACCAGAGCGTGGCTTGAGGAAGTCACGAGAAGCTAGGGTGTTGTTAGTTACGGTCGGAAAGTCCCATATCAAACCCTCGGGGTATAGGCCGATAAATAATTTGCTTGCAATGAACGCAGAGTTTGGTAATATAATTATGATAAAATAATTGATTGATCCTTATGCATGTCGACTAAGCGTCCAGAAACACAGGCCCGGGAGTCGCGTTGTTTACGCTGGGCAACGTCGTCAGGAGGGCGACCTTGCTAAGGCATCCAGCCTTAATGAGCAGCAGCAGCTTGTCAAAACCGGCCTGTTGGTCGCGGATGAGCTGTGGGAGCTCGTCCGCCTTTGTCACGTCTACGGTCGCTGGGTGTTCACGATCGCCAGCCGTTGCAGCCATGCCATGCCATGCCATGCCATGCCATGCGTCAGCCTCCCGCCGAAAAGGAACGCTGGGTCGTGGCGCTGGCTCAACTGCACATGGTTGTAGCTGAATTGAAGCTGATGCACACTGCACAGTTACAAAACACTACTTACACGCCGACCAAACCAATAGCAAATGGTTGATGTTTGTCTAGAGTGAACATAAAGCGCCGACAATCGCGTACTGACTATCCCGTTCAATATAATGAATGAGACATGTTGCATTGCATAGGGCGGTCGTAGCCTGCAATTTCATCTACGCTCCTGTGATGTACAATCAGTACCGGAGCGACCCCCACCGCCTTAACAGCACAGCGAGCGTGGACGCCACATAGGCGAACCTGCTTGCGATGTCATCGTTCAACATCCTCAAGGACTACGTAGCACTCTTCATCGGCCCGCTGGTGGCCAAGTTCCAGGGCACAGAGTGAATGTGAGTGAGACTGTCCTGGCCTAGGTTGTACCGTATGGATTCAGAATTGGACGATACCTGATATATTTCTAATGCTTCCCGCTTCCAACATTGAAGGTTCAGATGCTGATTTTTTGTGCTGGTCTACGTTCCTTATCTTAAAAACGGGGGCGCGTAGCCCCCAGCCCCCCTCCCTGGTGCCCGGAACATGGATTGGCTGTGCGGCCTTGAAACCCCGGGGGGCATCTTGGCTTGCACTATGTCTCATGAGGCCCATACGGATTGGCAGCGTTGTTGGCAGCCACTGAGTGCTTATGTCAAGATTTGATGCTAGGGCTTACGTACGGTGCCATGATGGAGCCTAATGAGGCCGGCGGTGGGCCTCTGTGACTTTCTTCTGGCCTCCGTTTGGAAGCCCATCCGAGGGTATGTCAGGTTTCCTGCGCAGGCAGACCTCATTTGTGCCGATGTTGAATTACTACATTGCATGGACAGCTTGGCACGGGCTGGTTATATAGCATGGTTGTTTCTTCTTGCTCAAACCGCAGCTGCCCCCCTGGCGCAAATTAAGAGATCTGTCAGGGAAGATGCAATTAGCCCCACCCTGGCTGCAGGTGCAAGGATGGACGCCCTCACACTCCAAACGTGAGCTTAGAAGGGGGGCCAATGTGGAAGACATGGATCCTTGTGTCATTTACCGCCGTGAAATAAATTTGTATAAACTGAAAAAATGTCCATTTAACAAGTGTCTCCTCGAACAAAGTGCTACATGCCCGATCAGCCGCAGGCCGGTGAAGAAGGGGGGTATCCATCGTTCCAGGGCTCTGCCAGCGTGCCAGGCGCCAGCTGGGCAGCAATTGGCTCAAGCGCTTCTAGTCAATGGCGGCGCGCTGAGCACCTGTCGAGATCCTCTCCTGGTTAGGACTATCTGGACGAGCCGTATGTCTACGCGCCGTTGACGCGGCCCAATTCAGCTTGGGTGGCTGCTTGGCAGGCGATGTTGGGCACTAGCAGCGCTGTAGCTCAGCTGATGCTCGTGGTGCAACTGCTATTGCGCTCTCTGTGGGCCCTTGCCTTGTTGGCGTCTGCGCTGGTCATCAAGAGTTAGTTCTGCAACTGTACAGCCCAGCAATACAGCAGATAGGACCAATCCTGAGCAAAGAGCGTTTCTGCCTTTTTTATTTCGTCTTGCGGTTTGAGAAGCATGTGATACATGTGACCTAGGCGTGCGTGCGTGGCCCGCTTGTATATATTTGGGCATACTATAGGCTCCTCCATGTCTAGCACTAAAGCTACGTATATAGTGTTTCTCAGAGTTCAATACAAAAATAGCAAGAAATGCACAAGAATCGCGTATTCAATATGTCAATCAATATGTCAGACAGTTTAGAATTGTGGTCAATTTTCCTGTGGCTCAGCTCCGGAGGGACACCATATGTGAGATGACCCCTCTTGTTTGTTCGTGTGTGTGTGAATGTGCAGTGGGGGTGCCTTTCCTTATATCCTTGCAACTCTTTGCCATTTTCTTTCTCTCTTTACTCATAGGGCAACAAGGTGATTTAGGCCCTTGCTGTTTTGTTTGGGCCCTTAATGATCTTGATTTGCTTGCAATGTCCATGCAAGGAATAATTGAGACCGCAACTGGTAATAGTGTATGCATATGATAGTATGTTTGGCTCATGTACTCTCGTACGTACACTGAAGTGCCCTGGCTTGGCTACATATTCCGAACTCAGAAAACGCTTTCATAGACGACGTATGATGCTCGGCCACCGCTTGATTCTTTGTGCTAAAGCAAGAGAGGCGAAAGCAAGAGAGTAACAAAAGGGAAAAGACCCCTCATCCCTCCCGAAGAAAGAGAAAGGAAACCAAGTGACATGCATGTGTACTTACCCATGCGGCCCTAAGGTGGGTCAATGATGTTACACATGTGTGCCCTGCTTCAAGAAGTCGTGTGAGCGCCCAACGAACTGGAATAAAAGTGGATCATGTCAAAAAAGTGAGAAGTGGGAATCAAGTCGAGGTGTGGGTGGGTGGATGGACCCTGAACGCCCTGCTTGCTACATGGCATAGCAGATATGTAACATGTTGGAGTGTATCCTGAGGACCAATCAGCTTTGATGCAGCTGTGGCATAAGAAAGAAGTTCAGAAAGGCAAGGCCGGAACCATGTATTTAAACCAGCTCCTTTCGTTCTTCAGCATGCGGCGAGCTCGAATGCTTGCCAAGATAAACCTGCCTTCGCCGTATGATGCTCAGCCACAGATTGAATCTCTCTGCTCCGTCCTTATCATTGGCTGACTCTGGCTGTGGTTATACCATTCATACCGAGCAAGTGGTGGATCGTGTTACTTTGCATTCTTATCGCTTTTATAGACGTCCAGATATCTATTAAATGTAGGAGCTGGCAATGTAATTTATATTCCCTCGGACGAGGGGTGGGCAGGAAAATCAGGGCCCCCATCCCCCCTAATTCTCCAAAACTCATCCGTTTGACCTGGGAGTTGCACATAAGGACTTTGGGGAGGGTATCTCGGCTTCAAGAAGAAGAAAAAAACGTTTTTAAGGGGCTTGGACCCTCCCTCTCCTAGTTTGACATGTGTTGACCGGGTACTTAACGATGACCATGCACAGGGGGGCGTTGGAAGGCCCTGACCCTACCCTATGCAGTAATATTTTCGTATCATGCAGTCTTCACGAGGTTGAGATGTTATTTGCAAAATAAAGTTTTGTAAAGTCTACGAAATCCTCATTGTTTGGCTCCCTGTACATCATGCACCGCTGTGCCAAAAAGCATTTTAAGACCAGATATGGAAAGCTCTTGTCAAGTCCTATAACATTTGAGGATGATTTGTTTCTAGATTTTGGTTGCCCCACCTCCCCCTCGCCCTTATATAAGCATTACATTATATAAAGTCAGGAAAAGGTGGCCCAAGTTTCACCACCGGAAGTTTGGGGTTTCAGTCTTGATGAGTACATGCAGCATATGCTGCTAACTCGTCCCATGTAAGAAAGCTTAATCCTCAAACCAATAAGAACCCGATATAGGCCGGTCGTGGGTTTGATGGCCTTAGGACATCGCAATTTTGTGCCCGAACTTTGCCATATGGGCCCCCTTGACGATGTGGCTTATGGTGCAGGTCTGCCCCTTGCTGCATTTGACCGGGGTATCATCCGGGGAAGACGGGCTTGCATGATCTGCAGGTCGTATTTAGGGCTGCGCAATGGCCTGAATGCGCCTTGGCAGAAGCAACTGGGTTGAACGGCGTCAAATTCTCGCACCCGCAGCCTCTGCACTTAAGGTAGCAACACGGCACGCCTAGAAACTCCTCCCTCATCACGAGTTGATTGCTGAGTTGATTATGTCTCCCAAGCGGGGAGAAGGGCAGTGTGAGCTTCAGACACCCAGCAATGCTCACACAAACACGCATGACAGGCCGTGCCCAGACCAGTTCCAATAAACAAGTTGCTGGACAACAAAGCCACGACTTGTCGACAGGTCAAAAGTGCCAAGGATGCAGTGTGACAGCCTATCACAACTCTGCATGCCTGATGCAGGGCGCTGTTCTACCCGGGAGCGTCCCGGCCTTGTTTAAACTGTGGCCTAGTCCTGTCCACTCCCGCCTGCAGCTCGCAACGCAGCAGCATACGTGGTAGCTCGGAGCCGCTGCGGGGAGTTCTCCCGGCTCTGCTGGGCTGATACAGGCCTCGAGGGCTGAGAGCGGGGGTTGCCTAAGATGCCCTCTTGCTGGTGCATCCTGCGGTACTCCTCGTTAGGCTCAATAGTATACCCGCCACCAACCCTGGTCGCGGATGTGGGTCGTCTGAACTCCGACCAGGCATAAGAAGACCCAGGCTCCATGGGATAAGGCGGATCCGACGGTTCGTCATAGACATAGTCTCCCGGGCGGTAAAACTGGAACAGCTTGACGATTGCATCCATTGTGGTCACGGGCTGAGGATCCTCGTCAAACACATCCTGGATCCGCGCGTCGATCCTGTGGTGGCAAGAAGAAACAAAACAACATGTTGCAAAGCGTGTGTGTTGCCATATTTGCCCCCCCACCTGCTAGCTGCACATTGAATGATACAGCACCCCTTGTATGACTGTTGTCACTCAAAGCATTAGTACTTGCCCCCGTCAGTACCCTAACCTAAACCATAGGGTTTAGGGTTCAGGATTTAGGGTCTGGACCCCCCCAACGTACAAGCATCCTCCAAATACAGGTATACGGAATGTGCCCGGGCCTTCGTCATTACCCTGTATCCATCCCTCCCCCCTAATTACGCACTTGACCGTCTTGTGGAATTCAAAGCTCTCCATGACCACTCTCTGTATGGCTGCTATGTCCATCTGCCTCATGAAAGCATCCATGCGCTCAAGGTACATGTACACGGACTGGACGTCGGATGGGTTGGTGGGCCGCAATGTGCCCTCGACCACCTGGGGGATGCGGCAGATGGTTGAGGGTCGGGGGAGTGCTGTGCCGATTATGGTCCTTACGGTGGCTAAATTACGAAGCTGAGTTTCAGTCACCGTAATTCCAAGGCAAATTCAGCTACTTTTACCAGTAAAGGACCGAAATTACTTGCACAGTTTCTGAATTACGGCGCAATTGCACAGTACTGGTTGGGGGTCATAGGGAAGGGGTTAAGGGGAAGCATTACATGTGAGTAAAACACCATTTAGGATGTGACTGAGTGTTAGGGGTTTCGGCTTACATGCTTAGGGTTGACAAGTCAAGGTTAATCTGTTGAAAGCTTCAGGGTTGAGGATTGTTCAGGTTAAATTGTTGAGGGAGACGTGCTAAGGATTCACATGTTAAGGTCCCAGGGGAGAGTCCTAAACCCACCTTGAGAATCTTGCGGAGGGGACGCAGCTGGAGCTCCAGAGTCTCTGAGAACCAGGGCTGGAGCAACGTTGCTGCTCGAAGGCACACGGGGGCAAGAGGGGCATGTGGGCACGGTAAACATCAAAGGGCCATGGGGGGCACATGGGGGGCACGAGGGGGCATGAGGGGTGCGGTAACCATTGAAGGGACAGGGAAGGGGTGCTTGGGGGCCAAGAGGGTAGGTGGGCGTGGTAAACATCAAAGGGGCATGGGGGGCACATGGGGGTGTACACTCATACATTCATTTCTTTTGCTGGTTCTTTAAAAGGTGTGAGCCCGGCCGCCCAACCCTAAACTGAGACGCTAACACGAAGAAAAGAGCCCGAGATACATGGGATGCATGGGATACATAAGATGCATGGGATGCATGGGATACATGGGATGCATGGGATACATGGGATGCATGGGATACATGGGATGCATAGGATACATGGGAGCATGGGATACATGGGATGCATGGGATACATGGGATGCATGGGATACATGGGATGCGGCATACGGTACATGGTGGTGTAATCCTATACATAGAAAGTGGCCGAAACTGCAACTGTATGCATTCATGCGCCTACCCTATGTTCTGTCAGCTTCGCCGGGCCGCGCTTCCTGCAAGTACCTGATTCCTAATTGAGTGCTTGAACATGCCTGGCCGGCATTCAAATGGCATTCAGACAAGTGTTTGAACATGTCTGGCCAGCATTCAAACTGGCATTCAGACAGGTGTGAACATGCCTGGCCGGCATTCAAACTGGCATTCAGACAGGTGTTTGAACTTTGAACATGCCTGGCCGGCATTCAAACTGGCATTCAGACAAGTGTTTGAACATGTCTGGCCAGCATTCAAACTGACATTCAGACAGGTGTGAACATGCCTGGCCGGCATTCAAACTGGCATTCAGACAGGTGTTTGAACATGCCTGGCCGGCATTCAAACTGGCATTCAGATAGGTGTTTGAAAATGTCTGGCCGGCATTCAAACTGGCATTCAGACAGGTGTTTGAACAGGCATGGTTGACATTCAAACTGCCATTCAAACCCGTGTTTGAACACGCCTGTCTGGTATTCAAAGTGACATTGAACGTAGTGTTTGAGCATGTCTGACTGGTAATCAAACTGACATTCAAAGTAGTGGTTGGGCATGCCTGTCTGATATTCAAACTGGCATTCAGATAGTGTCGGAACAGGCATGGCTGGCATTATAAATTGCCAGAAAGAAGGCTCATTGACTTACTGTAAAATGTGATGCTGACGTCCACCTTCCCCACGAGCTCGTTGACCACGCTTTCCACCTAAGGGTATCATTACACCATTGTAGTGTGAGGGTGACGGCAGGGAGGAAAGCTCGGCCTACGCTACAGTGTTTTAATTTAATCCACACACCCCTTTCACTTCCACCTCACATGCCACAAAACATGGGTTCTTTCTTTGTGTCCTACTAAACATCTTAACCTTCACCCAGAACACCTCAAAAAGCCTTATAATTGCAGCATGCACTCCTCCCACTTGCAGCCTGGGCCAAAGGTGAACGGTTGAAGGGTTAAACTTCCAACCAGGAGAAAAATACGTGGTCCATCTCCTGGAGCATGCCACTCATCCCGATCGCAGCCCAGGTGAACAGTTTTTATCTCATGCCTTAGGTTCCAAACCCTTTCTCCCGCGACACCTACGTGTGAGATCTTCTGTAGCACGCGTTCGTCCCACTCGCCGCCTGGCAGCTTATCCAGGATAGCCTGCAGTGACATGGTAGGTGACACAATCCGGCTGAACCTGTGCCGTACTGAGCAGTATCGTGCCGTATCGTGGCACTTTGGTAGCACAATCTGGCTGAACCTGAGCCGTACTGAGCCGTATCGTGCCGTATCGTGGCACTTTGGCAGTACAATTTGGCCGTATTGCACCGTATTGCCCTGTGATCATGCCGTATTGTGCTACCATGTGCAATGTGGGGTGCACAAAGTCTCATTGAGCCTTGGAAGACTGCACTGCTGAGGGTTAAGGACACATATATCATATATGGCTGAATGGTTCAGGCTTTAGGTCTGCAGCTTTGGATTTGGGGTATAGGGTTTGGGATTTGGTTAGCCCGCACCTGCAGCGAAGGATGCTCATAGTACCGTTGCGCCATAGAGCCATGCACCACAAAGGGCTAAGGGTCAAGGGGAAGGGGCTTAGGCTAACACACACATGCAGCGAGGGGTTCACAAAGTCCCGCTGCGTCATGGATCTCTGCTCCACATTGGGTTATAGCTTATGGTCGAGGGCCTTGGGTTTTGGTTAACGCACACCTGGATTGAGGGGTGCACTGAAACCCAGTGCACCATAAAGCCCCACACAACTGAGGGCGTATGGCTAAGGACTTAGACCTGGGATCAAGATAAACCCTCACCAGCAGCGTAGGACGCAACAAGTCCCGCTGCGCCATGGAGTTCTTCACCGACAAGGGCTTAGGGCTTAAGGCTTAGGGCTAAGATTATTAGAGAAAGTTTTAAGGTCCAGGTGACCCTACACCTTCAGGTCTAGGTGACCCTACACCTTCAGGTCGAGGTGACCCTACACCTTCAGGTCTAGGTGACCCTACACCTGCAGGTTTATGTGACCCTACATCTTCAGGTTTAGGTGACCCTACACCTTCAGGTTTAGGTGACCCTACACCTGCAGGTTTATGTGACCCTACACCTGCAGGTTAAAGCACACAAAGTCCCGTTGGATAGCACTGCAACACATGGCTTACGGACATCCAGCTTACCCTGTGGTTCAGGGATGGTGATCCAGGGGTGGCGGTCCAGGCAAACAACGCACCTGCAGCGAGGGGTGCACAAAGTCCCGCAGTGCCATGGAGCCCTGCACAACATCCAGCTTGGCCAGGATCTTCGTGATGTTGGTGTTGATAAGGAACAAGGCGGCTGCGTCTGCAACACTGCCGCTGATGCCATCCTTGCCTGGCTGCCCGTTCTCGCCTGGCTGCGCATCGCCTCCTCCACCGGGCAAGCCATTCTCGCCAGGCTGGTCCCTGCCGCCCTTGCAAACGATCGTCTGGCGCTCCTTCACCATCTGAAGGATGACGAGTACATTTTCGTAGATCTCGGTGATGCAGCGGTTGTCAGGAGCAGGGCCGGGCACCTTCTCGTTCACGATTTTTAAGAGCTGCAGGATATCCACGATGCCCCTGTCCACCAATCAATGAGTGAAAGAGTGAGCCAGGATGAAAGAGTGATTCCATGGATGAAAGAGTGAAGCAATGGGTGAAAGAGTGAATCGATGGATGCACGGATACATAGAGAAATCAATCATTCCATGAATAGAGTCATCCATCCATCCATCCATCCATCCATCCATCAATGGATAAATTAATCAATCAATCATTGGATCAAAGGATGAATGCAGTATGGTTTACGTAGAGGAAGGGGGGGGGAGCGGTCCAAAGGAAGGGTTTAGGGTAGACAACATGTTGCATAAATCGCATGGGTTTGAGGGGGACACCTGGGCAGGTGAGTGGAGGGGGCGGGTATGGGGGAGGTGCCCTGGACGAGATGTGGGGGGGTAGGATACGGGTTGAGCGCAAGCGGGAGAATGAAATGTAAGAAATGAGGATAGAGGGAAGGAGCAATGAAACAAGACATAACTAGGGTTACCTAGGCTAGGGTTCAGGGCATGGCTGTAGGCTAGGGTTAAGGGCACAGCTGTAGTCTAGGGTTTATGGCATGGTTGTAGGCCAGGGTTTAGGGCACGGCTGTAGGCTAGGGTTTAGGGCACAGCTGTAGTCTAGGGTTTAGGGCACAGCTGCTGGCTAGGGTTTGGGACATGGCTGTAGGCTAGGGTTCAGGGCATGGCTGTATGCTAGGGTCTAGGGCACGGCTGTAGGCTAGGGTTTAGGGCACAGCTGTAGTCTAGGGTTTAGGGCACAGCTGTAGGCTAGGGTTTTGGACATGGCTGTAGGCTAGGGTTCAGGGCATGGCTGTAGGCTAGGGTTCAGGGCATGGCTGTAGGCTAGGGTTCAGGGCATGGCTGTAGGCTAGGGTACATGGCATGGCTGTAGGCTAGGGTATAGTGCATGGCTGTAGTCTAGGGTTTAGGGCATGGCTGTAGGCTAGGGTTCAGGGCATGGCTGTAGGCTAGGGTTCAGGGCATGGCTGTAGGCTAGGGTTCAGGGCATGGCTGTAGGCTAGGGTTCAGGGCATGGCTGTAGGCTAGGGTTCAGGGCATGGCTGTAGGCTAGGGTTCAGGGCATGGCTGTAGGCTAGGGTTCAGGGCATGGCCAGGACTCACTCTTGAACTGGCGGCAGCTGCTCGTCCCGGATAGCCTCTACCACGAAGAGGATGCTGGCGATCCCTGCATTGTCTGGCTCAACGGGGGTGGGAAATACGAGCGCCCTGATCTCCACGAGGATGTCATCACAGGTCCCGGTTACGGTGTTGAGCGTGTCGTGCATCGGCTCCAGGCGGCCCAGCGGCAGCGCGACCTCTTGCCTGTGTTTGGATTGAGGCGGCAACGGAGATGCCTGATCAGGGTTCTTGGTCTCGGGTTCAAGGGGAGGAGTGCATCTGACTGGCTGAAAAGAAATTGGAGCGGTCCAGAAGCAGTAGCAGCGGCAGCAGCGGTGGCGGCGCTGGCAGAGGCAGCAGATGTAGAGGCGGCGGCAGTAGTAACAGAAGCAGCGGAGTCAGCAGCAGCAGCCAAAGCAGTAGCAGTGGTATGGCTGCGTGCTTGTGTCCATGGAGGGAGCAACTGGGATTTGCGGTCCGGGATTTAGGGTTTGGTTTAGGGTTCAGAGGGTTTGGTTTAGGGTTGGGAGGGTGCAGGGAGAACGATGCAGGTAAGATCTGACAGCAGAACACGCAGTAATGGCTCAATCAAAGCTGGCATCAATATATCCTAAACACTTAGCTAGAACTGGAAGCAATAGCCCTAAACTATAATCTCTAAACAGGAACTGGCAGCAAATAAAAGCCTGAAATGGCCCTTGCACAACCACTTGCCTGAAGCCTTTAATGGCTTGCAGGATTTCAGCAAAGTCAGGCCCGTGGTCAGGGTACGGGCCGTAGTCAGGGTAGTGGGGCTGAGGACCAGGCAGGTGCTCCTCCACATGCCGTAGGATCTTCCGGAGCAGCTCGGAGTCGTCAGTTGGGTCGGTTGGGACCACCTGGGGGGGCTGCAGGGAGGCGTCTGGCGGGTCGGTCTGAGTGGCTGCTGCCTGCAGCTCGACGAGTGAAGGCGGCGGCGTTGCCTCAGACGGGAGGAGGGGAGAGGGACCGCCGTTGTTGTTGACGGCATTGAATATCTGGATGAGGATGGAGGTCTCTGGCCAGCTTCCGGGGCCTTCCATCGGGTTAAGGAAGCCCCAGATGGTGTGGACCTGCGGTTGAATGGTGTGGATTTTTTTAGATTACGTATTTGGCATAGTTGCGGCCAGAGTTTCACAGCACGGTATGTGTGGCAGAAGATCTAGGCCTTCTGGTCGGTTCCCGTGGCCACCTAGGGGACTGAGAGTCCCAGATGGTGTGGACCCGAACGTCTAGGGTTTGGGGTTTAGGTTTGATATTTAGAACAGGTATTTCGGGTGATTTTTTTAGTATGAAGTGCTCCAGGCCTGTGGTTCAGGGTTCAGGGTTCAGGGTTCAGGGTTCAGAGCTCAGGGTGTTACTAGACTCAGGCAGCCCCAGATTGTGTGCGGTTGTGAGTTTTACGTTACGGGTCTTGACTTAAGGTAATGCTGTTGCAAAGTTTCAAACTTTTGATATCTTAAATTTCGTGGACTGGCAAATCCCCAGATTATGTAAACACTTCAACACTTCAACTGTAATTGATGTGTGAACCTTTTATCACGTTATTTAGTCTGTGATGATCCAGATTTGCTACCACCGGGATCTGTCAAACCGCAAAGTGTGAGAGGCTTAGAAAATGGGGCGGGTTGCAAAAAAATGTCTTCAACCGGCCCCTCCTGCGACGAGCACCCACCTCTATGTGCATCATCCCCAGTATCTCCATCACGGGCACCAGCCATTGGCCAGGGTCGAAAGAGGGCCCCGGATCCTTCTCAACAAGCTCACGGATCTCCAGTATTGTCGTGCTGCTGCTCTGCATCAGGACGAACGTGTTGTGTACGGCGGCCCCGATGGGCTGCATTTCAATCGGCAGGTGTTTCTCGATGCTGACCAGCGTGAGGCTCACGTTGCTGCTGATGATCTGAAGGGGGGGCGTGATTTAGTACACCAAAGTCAGCTACATTATTATCAGCCAAACACATCATAATCAGCTACACAATTGTCAGATGCGACATTATCAGCTACATAGTGATCATCTGCGTCATTCTCCACCCCATCCTTACCTGTAGGAAGCTCACAATCTCGTTGAGCATCACGGTGATGCTGTTGTCTCCAGGTGGGCCGGGCTGCTGACCTGGCTCCTCGCCCCTGCACAACCAGCCCCTAGTCTGCGGCTTGGGTGTCTTGCTCAGCTCCGTGAGAGCGCGCATGATCTGGACAAAGACCGAGGTCTCAGACCAGGAGATGGGGGGGCCTTTCAGGGGACCCAAGCAGATCTGAATAGCTTGAACGATGGTCAGGATGTTCGTCGTGTCACCTGCGGCAGCGAGTATGCGCCAAAGGGGTATGTGTGTCAGTATACATGCTATAATCTGATGTCATATATAAACCACACTTTTTTAAGCCCCGAGCTGCGCTGTTCTCCTACCCCGCATGCCCCCAATAGACTATTCTTTTCTAAAATTTATCTCTCTTTGTTTTTTATTTCTTTCTTTTAAGTTTATGGCCCGAAACCTTGAAATTAATCGACACCTTGAAATTAACCGACACCTTGAAAGAAACCGACACCTTGAAAGAAACCGACACCTTGAAAGAAACCGACACCTTCATAAAAACCGACCCCATGAAAGAAACCGGCACCTTGAAAGAAACCGACACCTTGAAATAAACCGACACCTTGAAAGAAACCGACACCTTGAAAGAAACCGACACCTTGAAAGAAACCGACACCTTGAAAGAAACCGACACCTTGAAAGAAATCGACACCTTGTGAGAAACCGACAGCTTGAGAGAAGCCTACACAATCTCACCTATTGAGCTGGACAGCTTCCTGACGAGGTCGATCAGCTCCTGCAGGTGTACGTGGCCGTCCAAGGCCTTGAGGGCCTGCCACTCCCTCGTGCTGAGCTCAAAGAAAGAGTGCACCTGCAGGTTTAAGGCATAATACTTGAGATCTCAGGGTAAATACTGTGGGGTTAGGGATATGTAAATGGCCGTCCAAGGCCTTGAGGGCCTGCCACTCCCTTGTTCTGAGCTTGACACTTGAGTGGATCTGCAGGTTGAGAGTTCATACTTTGGGTTTAGGGATTGTACGCGGCCGTCACAGGCCCTGAGGGCCTGCCACTCCCTCGTGCTGAGCTCAAAGCAGGAGTGAACCTGGGATAGAACAAGGGCGCAAACCCTGCGTTCATCAGCAGCAAGGCAGCACGATACAGCACGATATGCAGCATAGGATCAGCCGGATCCAGTTCCACTATTCTTCGGGCACCTGTCCTGTGCGTCAAATGTGATGCACTGATAGATTCGAAGTATGTTCACACTATCTCACACCAGGAGGTTCAGCAGCAGACACACAACCACCAGCAAACATATCATTTTTTGTGTTGGCGTCTCAGTTTTTTTTCTAGGGTTGGGCGGCTGGCCTCACACCTTGTGAAGTCCAAGCAAAAGAGAATTATCATGGACCTGGTGCAACACCTTACCTCGATTTGGATGAGTCCCAGCTGCTCCATTATGGGTCTGGGGTCGAACACCGGCGCATCCTTCCCAACCAGCTCGCGGATCTCAATCACCGTTGAGCTCGTGCTTTGCAGCAGAACAAGGGTGTTGTGCATGGCTGCGCCGACAGGAGGCATGCTGATCGGCAGGTGCGTCTCAATGCTGACCTGGGTCAGGCTCACGTTGCTGCTGATGGTCTGTGGGAGGGTTGTGATTTTGTCACACTCAGCTACACCATGTGCATTCTCAGTCACATGTAGAAACCTTCAGATGCAACATGTGCACACTCAGCTACACACATGTACACTCAGCTACACCATGGGAACACTCAGCTACACCATGAACACACTCAGCTACACACATGTACACTGAGGTACACCATGAGCACCCTCAGCTACACCATGGGAACACTCAGCTACACCAAGGGAACAGTCAGCTGCGCCATGAGCACTCTCAGCTACACCATAAGAACACTCAGCTACATCCCTATCAGGTGATGGCTTGTCACATTCAAATACATAAATATGAGCCCAATCATTACCTGTAGTAGGGTCATGATCTGGATGTTTTCCGTGTCACCTGTTGCAGCAGGAAAGGGGGGCATACGTGACACGTCAGAGCTCTTGTTGGTTCGACTTCACAAGTTGTGCAGCTGGCCGCCCAAGCCATGCTATACTGAGACGCAAACACAGGACTAGCCCTGGCGCGCATGTTCGCCTTGCCGACTGCTGAGAAAAGGCGAGCAGTATCAGATGATACTTTCCCTAAATTCAATCACCCTACCTTTAATAAGCAAATAAATTATAATGCAATATAATGCAATTCCCCCCCCCCCCCCCCCCCCCCCAAAAAAAGAAAGTTGAGGTTGACATGCAAACAATAAATGAATGTCCTATAACAAATGTCCAACGGTTCTTGTAATTGTGCATTTCCTTTTCGCAAAAACGACCAGAATTTAAAAGGAAACTCCAATGTGCAACTCGCATCATATAGTGTATAATCCACATTTTTCTTAGTTGATTGACAGCGGACATCCTCAGTCGTGCCGACGGGATCTCACCTCTTCCACCCAGCTTCCTGATGAGGTCAATCAGCTCCTGCAGGTGTACGTGGCCGTCAAAGACCTTGAGGGCCCGCCACTCCCTCGTGCTGAGCTCGACACTTGAGTGGATCTGCAGGTTGAGGGTTCATACTTTGGGGATTAGGGATTGTACGTGATCGTCAAATGCCCTGCTATCCCAGGCCTGCTATGACCTGCCACTACCCCATGCTGAACTCAACACTCGAATGCACCTGCAGGTTGAGGGTTTAGGCTTTAAGTCAGGGTTTTGTGCGTGGCCGTCAAAGACCTTGAGGGCTTGCCACTCCCTAGTACTGAGCTCAATGCTTGAGGGGAGCTACAGGTCAAGGTTAAAGGGAATCAGCAACGCTTTTGAAGTGTGAACATTTCCTCCACATTTCATATGAGTAACAGTATGCTTCCCTGCTTTCTCTTCTCAAACCAGGAAAGACAATATAGAGGTCCAGGATAGCATTTACAGATCGTTTCAGGCACTTATTTTTCACACTAAAAATCAGAAGCCTTGTTTTGATACCGTCAGATAAAGAGCAGGCGGACCAGTGACCAGCGCCCACCTCAATTCTAACCAGTCCCAGCGCCTACCTCAATCTGAACCTGTCCCAGCTTCTCCACGATGGGCTTCAGCCAGTCGTTGGGCAGGTGCTGGGTCACCGCCTCCTTGGTGATCGTCGTCGTTTCTCGTAGAGAGACCAGGTGCGCGTTAATGGAGATGAGATCCAAGCCCTTGATGTGCATGACTAGGGATTGGAGCACCTCCCACTCCCTGTGGTTGAGTGCAGAGTCGGTTTTCACCTGTGGGGCGGCATTTGAGGTTCACTGGAAAACAAAACTGAAATTGGAACTCTATACAAGGACCGCATTTGGCACTTGCTACGATGACAATCGCTTTGAAAACAAATCCGATGCAGTGCTCCTTTAAGTGTGCTTCAGCTACAATTCAGCTGCATCATGGTCCATGGCCGTGAGGGGCTGGCGCAGCAAGGTGCCTGCCGCTTGGACCACCGGCCATAGGCTGGTCAACATTTGGTCCCAATTGGCCCAGACCAGGGTCCTGGGTGACATTTTCATTTTGCTTGGGTTCAGCCGAACCAGTGTTATTTTGAGCTCGGCTTTTCCCCCCCGGGGCTGGCAAGTGTGAATCAAAGTGGCATTGACACATACTCCAGCATGCACCTGTCACCCCACGCATAGGCTGCGATTTATCTGAGGCACCAAACACAACCAGAGCCGGCAGCAAGAGAGATGGTGGCTCACACAGAGCCCACTCACCGCACACATGACCACTCACAGCCAATATACCAACACCACTCGCTGCACACACGACCACTCACACTGAACATGTCAACACCACTCACTGCACACACAACCACTCACAATGAACATGCCAACACCACTCACCGCCAGCACTAACTCCTTGAGAGCTCCTACAATGCCGATGGGGTCCAGCGACAGCATCACCCGATCCAATGTCTCCACCATTATATAGACTCTGTAGGCAAAGGGGGAGGAGCACCGTTAGAGTCTGTGTGTGAGTGAGTGTGTGTATGCGTATGCGTATGTGTGTGATTGTGTGCATGTGTGCATCTAGACAGGACATAAATGTGTGTATGTACCCGAAGTGTATCCACAGTCTCAACCATCATGTGGACACTGACCCTAAACCCAAGACCCTACATCTCTTATCCCTAGATCTCTTAACCCTACAACCAAGACCCTAAATCTCTTAACCCTACACTTGGGACTGGGTTCACAGTTGCAACCATCACTTGGACCATGCAGGAACAAGGTGAGTGCGCACTGGCCGTTGTGGTTGTTCTTGTCAAGTTCACCAGGGACAATGATCAGATTCCTTAAACCTAAACCCTGCCATCACACCGACCCTGTAGGAACAGGGTGAGTAGGCACCAGTTGCTGCGGTTGCTGAAATGTTAACATAATTACCCAACGGATTTTTCGAAAGGGCCAGGAAAAGGGAACTGGACGATCAGCCAGCGTGATGCGTGTGAGTAGGAGTGTACGTGTGTGTGAGTGTAAGTTTGTAAGTGTGTGTGTGTGTGTGTGTGTTTTGAGTTTGGGCGTGAGAGCGTGTTTGCTGTGTGCTCCAGTATACTTGTCAGCATGGGGCCTGAGCTGGGATGGAAGCAGGCCAATGCGCAGGTTCAGCGACTCGAGTCCAGGCTTTTTCAGGGCCCTAGACTTCAGCACTAAAAAGGAGTCCGGACCTGTCTATGCGCTTCATGAGCCGTTCGTCCAGTTTGGAGACAAGCAGGCGGATACGTAGGTCCAGCGTCGTCACGTCCAGCATCATGGCCTGGATCTTTGGGGCCATGGTCTCGATCCAGCCCTGTGAGACTGTCATCACCATTTGTAGCGCAGCAATGCAGCCTCCCTGAAGGGCATAGTGCGGGTATTGTTATGAAGTGAACACACACACCAGAAGCCTGTTGTTGTTTGCAGCGCGGCAATGCCGCCGACCTAATGGGCACAGTGTGGGTTATTGTTGGGAAATAGACACACGCACCCAAAGCCTTTTGCAGTTTGCCAGCAGGTCTCTGATGCAGAAAAGGGTGGATGCTCAATCCGGCTTTCGCAGACAGTTACTCATACTGCATGCTCAGAGCTTGCTGTTCATCAGCCAGCACCCACCTGCATGCTCCGCACCAGCTGCTCGACCTGCCTCCTCGCTAACTCCAGCGTCCGCTCCAACGCCGACGTGTCCACCGTCACCACTAGGCCCGAAGGCGCCTGGGGCTGCTGCTGCTGCGGCGGCGGCGGCAGGACGCCAGGCGGCACCCAAGAGGGCTGCGGGTAGGGTGAGTAGGGCGGGTACTTGTATCCGCCGGGCGGCGGCTGCGGCTTCTGTAAAAGTACGTCCAGCTTCATGAGGGCCAGGGTGACATCGTACTGTATGCGGGACACTGAGAAGGCCAGCTCTGTAGTGGTGATGATGAGCTGAGTGGGTGGGGCGAGCACAGGGGCGTATAGGGTTAGTGTTCGTGGCTGGGATTACTAATTGGCTAGATTTATACGAGTAATAGGGTGATGTTGTACTTCATGCGCGACACTGAGAAGGCAAGATCTGTTGTGGTGATGATGAGCTGAGTTGGTGTGGCAAGCACAGGGCCGTCAAGGGTTAGTGTTCGTGGCGGGGATTCCTAACTGGCTAGATTTATTTGAGTAATGGGGTGATGCTGTACTGTATGCGCAACACTGAGAAGGCCAGCTCTGTCGTGGTGATGACGAGCTGAGTTGGCAAGAAAGAAAGAAAGAAAGCTAAGCCCCGTGTGGGGTGTGAGAGTTAAGGAAACAGCGCAGAGTTGGTATAGCAAGGGCAGGGAGGGGGGGGGATATGGTATGGAGGGGACTTATAGAAGGCTGGCGTTAAGTGACAGGGTGATCCTGTAATGCGGCGAGTCCATGTGCCGCTCCTTCCATGCAACCCTCCCCTATGGATGATTGCTTAGAAGATGCAAGTCTAGCTTCATATGGAATCAGAAAGTGACGGCATGACGCCATACTGCATGCGCAGCACTAGGAGGCCAGCTGAGCTTATGCGATGAGGAGGAGGCCAACTCTGCTGTGGTGATGAAGAGCCGAGTGGGGGTGGGTGGGGTAGGGTGCAGGGTATTGGCTCATGCACGAGGATGACAAGTTTCACAAGTCACGGTGTGAAGCATACTGCTTGCGGTGCAATGAGAAGGCCGGATCTGTGGCAAGAGGTGTGTGGGTAGAGTTTAAGTTTCGGGTTACGAGTCAGGATGGACCCCCCCCCACGTTTCTTGTCACGTCTTGGGCCTCAGGCATGATGGAGCTATAATAACAGTATGCATTTTTGATCCTGAAAGTGACCCTGTGTTTTCATTTGATGGTAGACCTTGCATGTCAATAAAATATGCCGCTTTGGCACTGTCTCCCTGCAGACGCTCTGCGCTGAGATGTTTATGTCCTGTCAGGCCACAAGGGTTTAGGGTTTAGGGTCTATGGGATTGTCCTGGGAGGCCACAAGGGTTCAGGGTTCAGAGTTTAGGGTTAAGGGTTAAGGGCTTAGGGGGTTTGTCCTGAGAGGCCACAAGGGTTTATGGTTTAATGTTAAGGGTTTGGGGCTTAGGAGGTTTGTCCAGGGAGGCCACAAGGGTTCAGGGTCAAGACTTTAGGGTTTGGGGTTAAGGGCTTAGGGGGTTTGTCCTGGGAGGCCACAAGGGTTTATGGTTTAAGGTTTAGGGTTCAGGGTTAAGGGCTTAGGGGGTTTGTCCAGGGAGGCCACAAGGTAGGGTGGACACATGGTACTGAAACTGGTAGGCCCAACAATCCCTCAGCATGTAACTCTAAACCCTAAGACGCATAGTTCAAAACGTGTCGACCTCGGGTGACCCTGGCTATTTTCCGTTTCCTTTTTGTTAATTGACGCACCTTCTCCTCGCGAATTCTTTGCGTCAGGAAGTTGGTGTCCATGGTTGTCTCGATAATCTGGTCCAGGCGATCGATCACCGGCCGCAGGTCAGACGCGCCTCCGCCGCCGTCTGGTCCGGGGCCGCCTGGGCCCGGGTGGGTGCCATTGGAGCTGGGGTACATGAACCACATCTGCCTCAACAGGAGCAGTAGCCGCCGGAACTCCCTCTCCCAGCCGCCGCCCCAGCCGCCACCGCAGCAGCAGCAGCCGCTGTCTGCGTCATCCACGTCGCGCTGCTGGTTCATGGCCACATGGATGTTGATGACCTGGATGAGACCTTGAGCTTGCGGAAGCTTCCGGTGCGGGTCGTTGTGTGGGTCCATGCCGGCGGGGTGGGCGGGAGGTACGCCCGGGGGTGGCGGGTCGGCGGGGCCAAGCGGCATGCCCTCGAGGCCCAAGACCTGGTCGCCCGCGGATTTTATCTGTGGATGTTTCACGATTTGATTACTTTACAGTGAGACTACAACTCTCCAATTCAGACTGAAACTGGTGTCTACACTCGATAAATAATATTTGTACGGCTTGTTAAATAGATCCCTTCGCAATGTACATGTATGGAAATGCAATTCGCATCTAACTGCCAGTGTGTTGGTAAATACATAATTAAATGTCAGGTCAGCCTGCGGTGCAATAGAGGGCGGCCTCAAACAGCTGTACCTGCTGGTTGAGGGCGGCTGGTAGCTGCGCCGTTATGTCCTTGAAGTGGCGCTTGTTGGCCCGGGCACCTTGAAGGGAGGAAAGGATGCCTGCACATGCACAACGCAGGTAAGGATGTATGCGAATAAATAGATATGTGTAGGCGTACAATATCTATGTATCCCTCATATCACTGGGTTCACTTGAAGCGGGTGCACCGAGTAGAGTCTTACATTGACAGGCTCACTCCAAGAGAGTCAACTCAATATCAGTTTAGGGAAGGGGAGGGGAGGGGAGAGGAGGGGAGAGGGGCCTTGACCATTATGTGCATTTGAACAGGGTGCACTAAAGAGCTTCCTTCAGGGACATGCTCATTTTAAAATGAGCCTTCCACCCAGAAGAACCTATCTCACTTGATGTACCAGGGCGGACCAGCGCCTCCAAATAAGTCAGACCCTTATCAGGGTTGGGAGGCAAAGGGGATCGGGGCGAGAGTGGCCTATATCACTTGGTTCCCCGGAAGAGCGACACGCTCTCCCAAATAAGTCAGACCCTTATCAGGGTTGGGAGGCGGAGGGGATCGGGGGGAGAGTGGCCTATATCACTTGGTTCCCCGGAAGAGCGACACGCTCTCCCAAATAAGTCAGACCCATATCAGGGTTGGGAGGCGGCGGAGAGTGGCCTTGATCAGAGAACCCGATGGGCACGAGTGCACCAAGGACCATCTCCAGGGAGGAGCACCCTCACGCCATTCGCAGTCAGGCCCATGCCAGTATTGGGGGTAAAAAGGGGGGCAGGAGCCCCATATTAATAACTGGGTGAAAGGAGAAGGGGAGGGGGAGGGGCCTCATTCTAGTAAAAGGGTAAGAGGGCAAAGGGGAAGAGGAGAAGGGCCCATATCCAATCACACACCTGATATCGGTGCCCCCAGGAGCATTCCTAGAGTCGCGCTCACTCCAAATGCAGTCAGACCAAGGTACAAGAAGACTAGGATGAGGACAAAGAGCAGCAGGGGGCCCAGCAGCAGCATCACGATGAGCTCAGGAGGCACGGCACGGTGCACAAGCTGCAAGTGGGGGGGGGGGCATGTGGGGTGTACGAGGTGCATGGGGTGCATGGGGTGAAACAATGTTTAGGGGGATGACTAAGCATGGCTCGGTGCATGATTTACATGGAGTGGGGCCATGCTTGCAACTTCTTGTTTGTTTGACAGGGATAGGCACTGCATGGTGTGCATGGTGTGCATGATTTGCATGGAGTGGGGCAGTGCTTGCAACTTCTTTCTTGTTTGACAGGGATAGGCACTGCATGCGTTGCATGGGTTGCATGGGGTGCATGATTTGCATGGAGTGGGTCAGTGCTTGCAACTTCTTGTGTGTTTGACAAGGATAGGCACTGCATAGGGTGCATGGGGTGCATGAGTTGCATGGAGAGGGGCAGTGCTTGTATCTTCTTGTTTGTTTGACAGGGAAATGCACTGCATGGGCATGGGCTTAAGTGTGAAGGGTTTAAGGTTCAGGGCTTAGCCACCATGCAGGGTGTAGGTTGCACGTGGGCCCCATATGATGCTGGAGCATGGTTGTCGTGATGGTGGTTTACATTTAGTATCAGGGTTTACATTTAGTATCAGGGTTTACATTTAGTATCAGGGTTTACATTTAGTATCAGGGTTTACAAGGTGCATGCAGCGGACTCACGTGGTGCTTGATCAGCGCGGCGCTGTCCCGGACGTTGTCGACGAGGCAAGCCAGGTGGCTGGTGGCAAAGAAATCTGGCCCACCCACGAGGTCTGCGGGGTGAGTGGGCCGCACGTCGGGGTCGCTCGGTGGGGGCCTGCCGTCCATGCAGCCCTGGAAAGCCCGGAATGACCGCTGCACCTTGCTGGTACCCTCAGCCAGCACTCGGATGCAGGTGCCTTGCATGTCCTCTGTTTAAGGAGAAGGGAGGGAGAAGGGAGGCAGGTTTGTGGAGGAAGGAGGGAGGCAGGTTTGGGGAGGTTGTGGAGGTTCTGGAAGGGGGAGGAGGGTGGAGGAAGGAGGCACGCTAAGGCAGGCATCTCTGCAGCTTGCTGGAGCCCTCAGGATAAGGTCGTGTGGCAGCAGAAAGGTAGCCGAAATGCTGTCACCCTTCTGTACTTCCCATCCCTGCTGTTTGTGGTTGACCTGCGCAGAAGCCGTAAATTGCCGTAAAAAACAGGTGACAGGGGCAGCGGGTTTCGAATTTCCAATATTTCAATGCGGTCACCCACATGTCATTACCCTCTGCTCCTTCTGCTAGCTTTTAGCAGAATCGTGGCTGAATTTTAGCTGAAACGTAGCTGAATCTTAGCTGAATCATAGCTGAGTCATAGCTGAGTCATGGCAAAATTAAACTGTGATACCGGTTCTGCATTTGACATGGTACCATCCAGTTGAAGGAGTGATGTAGCAAGTCCAGGTACTTAGGGCAATGACGGAACTGTCCCTACCTCGTGTACAGAAGCCTGATAGGCTTCAGCTGAAACGTAGCTAATATGTAGCTGAAGGGTATATAATATGTAGCTGAATTGCCATGCGTACCAGATCCACACAGTGGGTTCAACCCCAACACTCACGTGCCATGCTTCTGCGTGCTGTTGGTAGCAAGTTTGTCAGTTCCATGTCAACGCAGGCACAAAACTCCCAGCCCGACCAACCGACTGTACGCCTGGGTTCGTAGCTGACATGTAGCTAAATCATTCGAAGTTCGTATACCGGACCTTGCGCTCACATGCCACACTGCTGACGTGCCTGCCTACCTGGTTATTTTATACCTTTCCAACAACGAGGCGCTATACAGCCCCAGCCCTTCTATCCATAGGCCAGGAAACAACTAACATGTAGCTGATATGTAACTGATGTGTATCTGACGTGTAGCTGACGTGTAGCTGACATGTAGCTGAAATGCAGCTGATATGCAGATGAAATGCAGATGAAATGCAGCCAATACACAACTAAAATGCAGCTAAGAAACAACTGAAGTTCAGCTGACATACAACTGCCATATAGCCAAAATGAGACGCACTCACCTGCCACACTGCTGACTGAGAGTGGCAGCAGGTCCTTTTCCACGTTGTCAATGACGTCGCGATACTGCCCCAACATGTTCATGACCTTAGCTCGAAGAGCGTCAAAGTGCTTGACCAGCAGGTTGACTTGGTACGCCACACAACCGATGGCACTGCCTACATCCGGGGCAAGGCCAAACAGTAAGACGGTGACTCAGCAGTGCCATGGGCTTAGGGTATAGGGTTTAGGGTTGTGAGATTAGGGTTCAGGGCGTGGCCATGAGAATATAAGAGCGTTGTAGTGCTTGACCGGCAGGTCACACAGGTACGCCACACAACCAATGGGACTGCCTACACACGGGGCAAGGCAACACACCCAAGATTCCTGCCTGCACACGGGACCAGGCTCATCAATGGCAAGACTCGGCAGTGGTATAGATGAAGGGTCTGATGGTTCATAGCGAGGCTGTAAATACTGCTCAGTGCTTGACCTTCATGGATTCCTGGAACCGCACGCAACACGGTACACGGCATATGCAGATGACGAGGAGGCCAATGGGAAGGTTCTTGACCATTGGCCTCCTCAGCTTGATTGATGAAGGTCTGACTTTATACAAAGGAAGGCCGTCTTTCACTTCAGGTCCAATGGGAAGGTCCTAAGTAACCTTGCACGTATCTGGGAGTCAAGTGGGCGGACGAGGGTTGAGGGCATGCCTCAATCCTCCACCCTAGGTAAGTGTGGTCTTTGACCAGCAAGTTGTCCTGGGACCAGTGCTTTGTTTTTCTGAACCCTTAAACCTTTGGGTTGCCAGTCCACCTTCAGTGGGCTGCCTCGCGGCCACCAATGGACTGATTGGGACCCAACCTGGGCAGGCCTACTACTGGTGGCCAGCGCGGCAGGGCTAGCCACACATGGGGCCTCTGTCCAGAGGCTGGAGTGTAGCTGACATGCAGCTGAGTCACGAAAAAAGAAACACCGCCTATAGGAAACAATACGAAGTAGGGCAATGCCAGCGTGCGGCCATCAGGCTTATCGGCAGCTACTTGGCAGTGCTGTGTGTGTGAGGGTTGAAAGTAGGTTCGGGGTTTAAACTTCAGGACATGGCCTGGAGACACTTACTTGCTGTTGCAAACCAGGAGATAGATTGGAAGTTTCCGAGCACAGCTGTGAGGCCAAGCCACAGCAGGACTAACAGCAGGAACCAGAGGCTACAGGCAGAGAGGATGACTGCCAGGGCAGCGGTGGCACTGCGCACAATCCTGAGCAGTGCACAAGAGGGGGGGGAGGGGGGGGGGGGAGGGGGGGGGGGATGGGGGGAGTGTTAGGAGGTTGGAGGCAGAGGTTAGGGGAGGAGGAGGTGGGTCGTGGATCGAGGGTAGGCTCATGGCGCCTCTTTGCTTTTGCTTCATTTTGCTATGCTTAAATAACCTTGCTAGCAATCATGAATACAAATGACCTACAGCGTTTGCTTCAGCTTTTGTATGGAACCAGACAGGCCACTGCCACAGGCCATCTGGTCTGGGGGAGGACACAGATTGGACCCGATTTCCATGATTTTCGCTCGTGCACCTGTGTTCAATTAATTATTCCTGTAAGGCTTGGCTCGGGACAACAGTTTTAGACATTCTCCCGACAGAGCCTGGCGATGAGGATCAAGAAATCGTATTTGCAATGCATGCCTCAACCCTAAACCATGCTGGCTTTGAGGGCAGGCAATCTGCATTCATCGTCATGGTATCAGCACTGGCATTAGTTCCGGCAACCCTGAACCTTGAACCCTCGGCCCTGAACCCCCCGGCCCCAGCTACGCATCTACTTGACTCTCATATGCCCACAGGAGCCTCGGTTAAATTCCATGTTCATTTGTGTTTCTTTACCAGACAGGCCCCCAACTAGCCAGCTGCGCTGAAAATATGATGACCCACCGAAGCTGGCCAGCCGCTCGTGGACCTTTGGCAGGCCCCAAACCCGCATTTGCCTTAGCTGCCTTCAACTTGTTTTAAACGCAGCTTCAAAAATTCCGATTGGAACTTAACACGGTGGCCGGTGGACCAAGCAGAGCATGGCAGGCCAGAAGCATGAGGCCTCCATCCAAAGTCCGAGAGTATTCAGCCAAACTGTCGCTGAAAAGAACCCCCCCCCCCCAACAGGAAATCTGTACCTCGCCAGCTGCGCTGACAGGCTGGACACCCTCCGTGGCCGCAGCGCCTTAAGGGTGCTTGGAGGCTTGTGGCAGACGGTTCCGGAGCCCAGCAGGCTCAGCAGCTCCTCTCCATCCCCCGCATCGCACTCCCTCTCGGCAGCAGCAGCATCCCCCATCAAGTCGTCCCTATTGCCGTCTCTTGCCTCAGCCCTAAGAATAGCATCTGGGTTAGCGCCTGCGCTGACGCCGACGCCGATGCAGGCGCCGAGGGGCGGGGCGGGGCTGACCTTGGACGAGGAGCGGCGGATGGGTCGGTTCCCGCTTGCCGCCGCAACCCCGCTGATGGCCTCATCAGCAATGACGATCTTGTCGATTGCCTCCTCCTCCTTTGTTTGTGTAGGTATGTCCACGCCCTGAGCAAGGCAGCAGTCCAGCGCAAGTAGAACCACAGCCAGGCTCCCAGGTATGAGCAGCAGCTGGTAGCGGCCGGGAGCATCCCAGCCAGAGCCCGGAGTCCACATGACAGCTGTGGAGATGGCGACCAGGCCTGTGGGGTGGGAGATGCTCAGGGTTTAGTACTCAGGGTTTATGCAGTACAGCAGGGGTACAACAGTAGCTGATAGCTGAGCAGCTGAGCTGAATTGCAGATGGCAACCAGGCCTGAGGGTTCAGGAGCGAGCAGGGAGTTAGGGCTTAGAACTGCAGCAGTGCAGTTACTGCTGTGACAGCAGCGCAACAAAAACACAACAGGAGGACAACATCAGAGGTGGGGCACTGCACCACGATAATAATGGTATCAACTAGGTACGAGGTATAAAGAGCAATAGAGAGGTGTTGAGAGTCAAGGTTATAAGCAGTACAAGCGGGGGGTACAGCAACAGTACAACTGCAGTGCAGCTACTCACAGGCAAAGAAGGGTATGATGGCTCCCAATGCCATGAGGGCCATACTCCTCAACCCCAAAAACTTGACGGAGGCGGTGATGGCCTTGTTCATGGATTCAGGGCTGACGATGCCGCTGTCCTTGCTTTGCTCTCCCTCTGTCACCATCTCGGCTTTCTTGAGCTGGCGCTGGAAATGCTTCCAAAGCGTGAGGTCCACCGGGCGTCCATCCGCCGCGGTCGTCACAGACAGCTGCAAAGACGGGCATCGGTAAGGAAAATGAACTAGTTATACTACATCTACATCCATGTGTATTCCCAAAGGTCAATTAGCCTTCAGCTACACTTCAGCTACACTTCAGCTACAGCGCGTCACCCCTTCTGCTTGACCGCATACCGTGTGTATCTCAGGGCTTGAAGCACATTTACTCTTCAGCTACACTTCAGCTACACTTGAGCTACGGTGCATTGCACCTTATGCTTGTCAGCAGGCTGTGTGTATCTCAGTTCCAAAAGCATGTTTAACCTTCAGCTACAGTTCAGCTACGCTTTAGCCACAGTGCGTCACACCTTCTGCTTGACCGCAGGCTGTGTATATCTCAATTCCCAAAGCACATTTACCCTTCAGCTACAGTTCAGCTACGCTTTAGCCACAGTGCGTCACACCTTCTGCTTGACCGCAGGCTGTGTATATCTCAATTCCCAAAGCACATTTACCCTTCAGCTACAGTTCAGCTACGCTTTAGCCACAGTGCGTCACACCTTCTGCTTGACCGCAGGCTGTGTATATCTCAATTCCCAAAGCACATTAACCCTTCAGCTACAGTTCAGCTACGCTTTAGCCACAGTGCGTCGCACCTTCTGCTTGACCGCAGACTGTGTATATCTCAGCGCCCGAAGCACGTCGGCTCCCTGCCCTGACTTTGCCAACAGGCCTGCGGCGGCGGATGATAGGCCCCCCTGCAAGCCGTGGCTAGGCTCCTTCCAAAGGGCGCGTCCAGCGTCCAACAGCCGCCGGAGCAGGCCGGGAGGGGCCGTGGGGTTGGGCCCGTCGCCTCTGCTGGCGTGCTGCTGGTCACCGGCGGCTGCGTGCAGGTCCTTGATGAATGTTGTCGCGATGGCATTGACCGCTTGCTTGGCAGCGGACATCACCTGATTGGAAGCATCCACCATCTGCGGCAAGGGGAGGAAGGGGAGGGGGGGGGAGGAAGGGGAGGGGGGAAGGGGAGGGAGGAAGGGGTGGGAGAGGGGGAGGGGGGAAGATGAGCCTGGATGTTTGGAGTGCATATGCCATTGACCCTTTCCTCACTATGTTCACATTGACAGGATGTACGGCATGATCCATCACAGGCATGCAGGAAGGACAAGGAGGGAGGGGGGGGGGGGGGGGAGGGGGGATAATCCATTTCAAACTCCCATACACGAATGGTCACGAGCAGTAATTTGTGAGTATTTGTTGTAACTAACCGTTATGTGATGAAATGTCCCAAAAGAGCGCCGCAGGCGCAAAATGATTCCCGATTTTTTCAGTCTGAGCTTGTGTTTGGTTCATGTATATACAGCAGTAATACGGCACTTTAGTGAAAGACCATACGTCGTACAAAGTTAAATTTATTTCGGAATTTCTAAGATTGTGCGGCCAGCCGCACACCTTGTTAAGTGCCAGCGAAAGAAAAGTTTCGGGTACGGGTGGTACGACTCAAGAAATCACAGACTGGTGTCTCCGTAAAAATTATGACCTAAAACCTGTGACCTGAACCCTATACCTCGAAAACATAAATAACATAAATAAATAATAAACCCTCCTGCACCTCTAACTCTCCAGTAACATGACATCAGAGGGTGGATAAGAAAAAAACTTACGCGGCAGAATGGTTAGGTCAACGGACACTGGGCCGGTAGATGCAGCCAGGGGATAACTATCAGCCATGGCCCGGACAAAATAGTATATAGAGACTACATGACTTGTCGACATAGGGGCCATACAACTCACATGCTGCTGCTGAACAAGGCAGGTACCTTGCCTCCATGGCACGGTGTGAGGTCATGATGTACCTGGCAGTCGGCCCGGGAAACACTTTGATAAACCAGCCCACTCTACAGCACACACACCTTTGCCTGGTCCTGGCTGGCTCTCGCCTCCTCGTCGAGCTGCTGCATGATCGCCATCACGTTGGTCATCAGATCCCGGTAAAGGATCTGGGGCTCGACCTGCGCATCCACACTTACAACGGTCACACATCTGCATCTGCGCATCCATACTGTTGATGTTCAGGTCTGGACACCTGCGCAACTGCACATTCACAATTTGGAGATGGTGTGCAACTAAATGCTGTGTCTTGAATCTGAAGTCCTGACGGTCCCCAGATCTAAAGCCCCTTAGTCATGTAAGTCCCAAAACCCCCTAAATTATATCCAGATTCTCCTGAGTCCTAAAAGCCCCTGAATCATATCCAGATTCGTGAGGTCTCTAGTCAGTGTTCATGCCAGACGTCTGCAAATCAAGTCCTTCAATCATGCAATATGTAAATAGTCCAAAAATCCCGCAATCATTCCAAACATCCCTGACGTCCCTAGATCATGCCCTAAGCCCCAACAGTCCCTACATCACACCCCCAAGGCCCCCACCGACCAGCTTCCCGCCAAGGGCTGCGTTGATCTGTCCCGACAGCTGGCTGGCCAACACGTTGATGCAGGAGGCAGCAATACTGGACAGGGCACCCAGGGCGGAGTCGCTGGCAAGCTCTAGGAGGCCGCCCACACCCAAAACCTGCACAGAGGATGAATCAATGTGTATGAATGTACGAAGGGGCGAAGGAAGCTGCCTGGCACCTGCATGAATGTACGAATGGGTGAAGGAAGCTGCCTGGCACCTGCATGAATGTACGAATGGGTGAAGGAAGCTGCCTGGCACCTGCATGAATGTACGAATGGGTGAAGGAAGCTGCCTGGCACCTGCATGCATGTACAAATGGGTGAAGGAAGCTGTCTGGCACCTGCATGGAGGGATGTGCGATTGTGCGTCACATTGTATCAGAGGCGAGAGGAAGAAAACCCTGACCCTTTAACTAGGCCCGCATGGGAGTAAGCGTTAAGGAAACAGTGTGGGACATGGGCCTAGACCGCGTCCGTGTCGTTAACATCAGAAGAAGAGGAGGGTGCACAAGTTCATCTCCTTGCAAAAGATACAGCAAGGGTGACATAGCAAAATGAACACCATCTGATGTCGTTATGTACCACATGCACCACATGCATCTTGTAGATCAAATGTTGCTACATACCTGTCACGATTTCACATATCAGACGATCGTCTCTCCCCCCCTGCCTAGATCGCCGGGGTTCCATGTTCCTGCCCCTTCACACAGGCGGATGCCATGGATACACCATGGTCCTGGCTGTGCATGGTAGCTGGAATTGAGCTCAGTCATTCCCTACCAGCCCGACGCGGACGGGCGTTCAGCAGGGCCCAGCGGGTATGCACTGTTATCAACCTGTCATGATTTCACACCTCTGTTTAGGTAAACCAGTCACGGTATTACTGTTACGGCATGTTCGAGCAGAGAACCTAATCGGGGGCAGGCGCATCAGAGGCATCTTTGAGGCACGCGCCGTGTTTGAATCGCCGGGCCGGGCGAGAAGGCAAGCCATGAAATAAAAAAGGAAGCCCCCGCTGCGTGTCAGAGATCCCTTTTTGGCACCCCGTCCGTAAACCCCAGCCCTACAACTTCCACGCACCTCCCAGCACCACGTGGGCAGCGGCTGGTTGTCCTCCGCATCCGCGCCGTTTTCGCCAACGGGCAGTCCCATGAGCCTCTCTCTGCTGCTTGCTATGAGGGTGTAAGGCAGCATGGCGGTGCTCTGTAGCGAGGCCTGATACTTCATCATCCAGCGGTTGCTGAAGGAGGCCTTGAGCTTGCTCCACATCTGACAGAGCAAAGGAATGCAATAGAGATGAAGGGAAGGAGTAAGGGGGGGGGGGGGGCTTGGGGGGAGGATGCAGCAGCAGGTGTCCAGGCGAGCCGCCTCTACTGTATGGTACCCATATTGACCTGTTCGAGGCAGATAAAAAAAGCAGACGCAACCGATGTCATAGAATGAGGCCTGGTCCTTAATCTTCTATTGATTGCTGATGGAGGCCTTGGGCGTGATCCACATTTGACAGAGGAGAGTAATAAGGGAGTGAGAAGAAGTTGTAGAAGGAAGGGGAGGGGGGGGGGGGGGGGGGGGGAGGAGGAGGAGGGGGAGGGAAGGAGGGGAAGGAGAGGAGGGGACGGGCAGGGGGGGGGGGGGGGGGGGGTAGAGTTTAGGGTTCAATTGCTCTGGGTTCAATGCTCAGGGTTTAGGGTCCAGGATTCATGCAATTCACACTTTTGCTGCTGATATGCAAGGAGAACCAGGGTGATTTCCAGCCTTCCCACCACATCAGAACAAGACAGCAAACAAAGGGGGGAAAGGCATAACTGATAGGCTCAAGTGTTAACGCACACACACCCCTCCACTCTCGCCCCCCTGTCTATAAGAATGGACGCACCATGACGCTGGCCTTCCTCCCCTCCACATCATCACGGAAAAGCTGCCAGGCTGCTGCCCCAAAGCCCATGTCCCACGAGGGTGCGGCAGTGGCAGCGGCCCCGCCGGCGGCTGCTGGGGCTGGAGATGACGCTGACGCTGCATTGGGCTGCTCCCGCCACAGCTTGGGGATGCTTCCCGTGGCGTAGGATGCCGTCACTTGACCACCGGGTAGGACGAGATAGTACCTGCCAAGTGTGGGGCAATTTGGGGGTAGCTATTGAAGGGGTTGTATGGGCAGTACGGGGGGGAGGTGGAAGGGTGGTGGGGATACTTCCCATGCCATAAAATGCCGTCACGGGACCGCCTGGTACGACGAGGTAGTTCCTGCCAGGTGTGGGATGTGTGGGTGGGTGGGTAAGTGGGTGGGATTCAGGGGGTCTCTTGGCACTGGGTGTGGTGGGAAGCATGGGGGCAGGCAGAAGGGAGGTAGAGTTTGGATCAAGAGCATATATTTGTACACCGGTTAACGTGTTCTGTTTTACTACTGCATTTCATGCCCGTCAGCATGCGTACCATGTTGGGTATCTGGGTCACATCACACCACATCTCTGATCCCACTAGCACAAATCAATGAATAGATAAACATAGATATATAAATGAACGCTACGCCCTGAGGCGTGGATTAAGGAGCCACCCGTTCGGCTGTAGCACTAGGTGAGCTACCATGCAACCCCCAGCATTAGTGCCTTCTGCACCCAGCAGCAGGGCGTACAGATTAGCATTATGCTGTATGAGATAACTCTGTATTAACAAAATAAAAAGGAAATACCTTAATGTGTTTCGTCCTAGCTCACCTCAGACCCAGCAGCGCTCGTGCCACGTTCTTTGACTGAAAGCTGGAGGGCACCCCGTCATCAAACGAGAGGCTGATGTACTCATTGAAACAAGTCTTGATGTAGAAGCGGGCACCAGCAGCAGCAGCAGCAGCAGGCACTGCCGCCAGCTGCTGGGTGACACCGGCCGCGAGCGCAGCCGCAGCGATCTCCCTGGCTACAGCGGCAGGCTGGTTTATATCAGAATGGAGCTCCGCAACACCATCACGATCCTCCATTGGTACCGCGCCTTGGAAGTACGGCTCAGGTTCGCCACGTGGCAAGATGCGACTATGCTTAGGCACAGGAGCACTGGGCAGCATCCCGATACTATTGATCCTGCCAACAGCTCCGCTTGGCCCCGGTGCATGCGCCAACCTGCTACTCCTGCCCGAAGACGGCTGCTCGATGCTGTTGCTCCTGCCCACAGACAGCTGCCCGCTGCTCCTGCCACCAGCTCCACTGGGCCCCAGCGCAGGCGCCGGCCCGCTGCTCCTGCCACCAGCTCCACTGGGCCCCAGCGCAGGCGCCGGCTCGCTGCTCCTGCCACCAGCTCCACTGGGCCCCAGCGCAGGCGCCGGCCCGCTGCTCCTGCCACCAGCTCCACTGGACCCCAGCGCAGGCGCCGGCCCGCTGCTCCTGCTCCCGCCCACAAAGGGCTGCTCGCTGCTGTTACTCCTGCCCAAAGCGTCGCCAGGCAACGACGGCTGCTGCTGCAGCAAGCTGTCGCTGTTTGCTGCTGGCCCTTGGACCACCGGTGACAGCCTGCGGCCCGCTGCAACGCCGCTGGGCTCCGACGGCCGCGGCTCGCTGCTGACACCAATCTCTTCGTTAGCCTCTGCTACGGGCCCGGGGACGATGGAGGGACCACCGCCTTGGCCCTCAGAGGGAAGAGCAGCTGTGAGGCTGCTGGGGGCTACCGAATGCGCAGGCCTGGTGACCGCAGCCTGGGGAACCCCTGCAGCTAAAGGAATGGATGCATCTTTGGGTGAGGCAGCAGCCACAGGTCCATATGGGCCATCCACAGCTGGAGAAGCAGATGGCTCGGAGGCCGCCGAGGCCATCCCTGCAGCCCTCACGCTAGCTGCAGGAGCACCAGCTGACAGTGAAGGCTGGAGCACGGCTGCTGCTGGGAGAACCAATGATGCTCTGATCCAGGCGGCAAGCTCGCCCCGCTCCCCAACCTGCTCGAGCCCTGGCACGGGCATAGCGCCCGCCTCGGCCGCGATCGCCGCGAGGTTGAATGCCGCGCCCACCGCATCTATTTGCGCCTCGAGCGCCAAAGTCGCCGCCAATGGCGCCTGCGGAACCACGCGCCCATTCGGCCCGACCAGTCTTGCCATCGAGGCCTGGAGCTCTGCAGCGTTGCTGGCCGTCATCATGGCTCCCGGAGCAAACGGCGCAGATCCCTCAGGGTTCAGTGCCCGCATGAGTTGCTCCGACATGGAGATATTGGTCTGGAACCCACCCTGATGGGAAGGTGCCTCTTGAACGGTGGAGCCCAGCATGCTGGATAAGGCGAGGAGCGGGGCCTGCAGCGGACCGCCGTCACCGTCCACACTGCTGCCCGCGTCGCCACAGCTTCCAACAGCTACAGCGCTGGCCAGGTTCCGCAGCACCCCAGACAGGGAAGCAGACTCATCGCCATCAGCGTAGCTCGATGCAACCTCCTCGTATCTTGTGGAGGGGCCGCCCGGGGAGAGAGCGGCAGCCGCGCGCGCACGTCCTCCTAGTGGCTGCGGGAGCGCTGGCGGTCGCGAACGTGCCGTTCCACTGGCGGTTTGCTGACCTCCTGGGACCGCCGTGCCATCGCCAGCCTTGGCTGGGGCAGTACCAGCGGCAGCAGAGCTGCCACAAGAAGGGTTCGTAGGTGGCAGGCCGTCAGCCAGAGTGAGGGGCATGGCGGCGAGCTGCCTGCCGAGGCATACGAGGAAGTTGCCGTCCGGGAGTTGAACGCAGCCGAGCATGTCTAGTTGGCGCAGCTGGTTCTGTGAGGGTACAGGGCAGTGAAGTACATACCAGTACACAAATGCAATATATTGCACCTATACATGCAACACATATACTTCCGGTATAACTGCATTTAAGTACATATATTGAATAGAAGATGGCGGGTGAGGGAAGGTGAGGCATGTCTTTCAAGCACTGCTGATTGTGTTGGTGGGGTACAGGGGCAAAGGAGAAGAAATGGACGTGACAGATAATCAGGGAGAAACCTTCTACCTTTAAACCCTCAACAAGGCTGAGTATGCCCAGCAGAAGCAGGTGGTTACTTGTGTGTGTGGGGGGGAGCAATACAGTGAAACATGCAGGAGTCAGCTGGCCTAGATAACCTAGACCGTGAAACTGCACGAAACGTTAACTAGGCAGCCAAACGTGGCGCTAGGTGGCGCGGCTGGTTATTTCAGCAAGGGAGCAGGTTCAGTGCAGTGCACGCATAAGTGCAGGCCAGACAGCTTGGGGGGGAGGCTGCTGGGTGGCTGTTACTGGGCTGACGGGAACCAAATTGTGACCCGCCTACGGCCCACGGCCCAAGCAGTAAGGCTCCTTGCACCAGGTCATCTCCACCATGGGCCATGGTGTGCCTAAATTGCAGCTGAAGCATCATAAAACAAGCAGTGCCTTGCTCCCTTGCGTGGCCTTCTTACTTGTTACTACATGTTAAACATATATGTTTACTACTTATTAAACGGGTACTTGGTACAATCGGTACTTGTTTAACGGGTACCACACTTCGCCCTGCACAAAAGTAGCCTTGAAGAACCCTGCAGTGGCCCAGTAGAGGCAAGTGGCCCAGTAGAGGCAAGTGGCCCAGTAGAGGCAAGTGGCCCAGTAGAGGCAAGTGGCCCAGTAGAGGCAAGTGGGCCAGTAGAGGCAAGTGGCCCAGGAGAGGCAAGTGGCCCAGTAGAGGCAAGTGGCCCAGTAGAGGGAAGTGGCCCAGTAGAGGCAAGTGGCCCAGTAGAGGCAAGTGGCCCAGTAGAGGCAAGTGGCCCAGTAGAGGCAAGTGGCCCAGTAGAGGGAAGTGGCCCAGTAGAGGCAAGTGGCCCAGTAGAGGCAAGTGGACCAGTAGAGGCAAGTGGCCCAGTAGAGGCAGGTGGCCCAGTAGAGGCAAGTGGGCCAGTAGAGGCAAGTGGGCCAGTAGAGGCAAGTGGGCCAGTAGAGGCAAGTGGCCCAATTGAGACCAAACAAAACGAAACAAGAAAGAATTTGCACTCCTCCAAAGCAGGGCGTGATTATTTCTAAACAATGCAGCTTGAACACAGGTTCCATCCGCATTCTTAACTGCTTCCAGTCTGACGGCCAGACCAAAGAAATAAGAAAGGAAGCTACGCCCTATGAGGGTGTGGAGGTTAGTGGAGCAGCGCAGCTTGGCGCCGTAGCCACATCCGCGCCGATACCATGAGGCAAAAAGAAAGAAGCAACTTCCTCACGCGGCCAAACCAGACACCACCACCACTGCACCTTGAGATGCCTCATCCGAGCAAAGACGGCCTTGGCGACGACGGCGACCAAGATGCCTGTGGCGGCCAGCGCAGCTAGCGCCGCAAAGCCGCAGCTGTACAGAAAGGTGGCCTCCAGCAGCGGCGAGCCGCCCTCACCGCCAGCCCCCGCCCCCCACCAGGGGCTGGTCAGCTGTGAGGCGCCGTCTGTACTGCCGCACACCTTGGGATAGTACTACAGAAGTAGGGCAGTACACATTAGGCTTGTATAGCTGTATTATTTAAGCCGCAATTCAGCTACTATCCTGGTAATCTTGGGTCCGTGCCTCTTGGGTCTCTGTCCTGTCTTCAGGCTCGTAGGGCCTCTGTCCCAGTCAGCGTCGAGAAAGCGCCCCCGCTGTTTGTGTAGCGTTCTTATAAATTAAAAGACTGAAGGATCCAGAAGTTGATTACGTCCTTCAAATGATCATTGGTCATTCTATTTTTTACAGTTGCAGGGGTGTGCATAGTGCCATATGAAAGACACATCGTGATCTCATGCTGTTTCCATGCACGGCCATGCGTGGCCCTCCTATCGCCTGGCCACTGCCCAGTCAGCGCCGGGCAGGCGCTCCCAGCGATGGTGTGGCGTTCATACCACTTGCACAAACTAAGATATATAGATGCTACAGTGCTCCACTATAATATCTACATGTCATGGTGCTCCACTAGAATTTATAGATGTTAAACGGTAGTGCTCCAATATAATATCTAAGTGTTACACGGTAGTGCTCCACTAGATTATATAGATGTTAGAAAGGAGCACTGGAGCCTATCGTACCCTGTGCATGACAAGATTCTTATTTCCCATGCATTTCCATGCATAGACGCCATCCTCACCCACCTGGCTGTCCTGCTGACTGGGCTTGAATGCCGCTGTGCCATTATATAATTCAGTGACGAGCAAGCACTCATAGCATTTTAGGAACAACACGATATGTGCATGGCAAATGCGCCATCCTGCTGAGCCCATGCCCATGTTTGGCTTCTGAGTGCCACTGGCCCAGTCAATATGGTGCAAGCCCTAGCAGCATTTAAAGGGACACAGTTTGTGTGTATGGCAAGGGCGCCATCCTGCCCTGCCCATGTTTGGCTTCCATCGTTTCTCACTTTGTCGTCCTGTTGACTGGCCTTAAGTGCCACTGGCCCATTCAATACCGTGCAAGCACTCGCAGCATTTGAAGGGACACAGTTTGTGTATATGGCAAGTGCGCCAATCTGCTATGCCCATGCATGCCCATGTTTGGCTGCCATCCCTTGTCACCTGTCCGTCCTGCTGACTGGGCTTCATGGCCACAGTGCCAGTCAACGTCGGGCAAGTGCTCGCAGCGCTCGACGGGTAGGGACCCGACGCCATGATCTGCAGCCCAGAGGAGGAGTTGCAGCTCCCTGAACTGAAAGTCAGTGACACACTGAGCTGCTTCGGGTTCAGAGCACCTGCCACGGGGTGGAGAGTTTCAAAGTGTAAGGGGTGTGGACTCGAGGCAATGATCTGCAACCCAGATGAGAGGAGATGAAAGGGCACACGCTACAGGGTATGGCGGGTGTGAGGGCCAAGAGGCTCGCGGGTCTGGAGGTGAGGGGGGTATCACTGATATGGAGTGATATCTCCTCAGCCTGCAGGGGAAGTGTGATATTGAGTGATATCTCCTCAGCATTCAGGGGAAGTGGATATTGAGTGATATCACATCTGTCTTCAGGGGAATTGTGATATGGAGTGATATCCCATCTGACTTCATTGGAAGTGTGATATGGAGTGACATCTCCTCTACCTTCATTGTAAATATGATATTGAGTGATATCTCCTCTACCTTCAGGGGGAGTGTGTTATGGAGTGATATCTCCTTTACCTTCAGGGGAAGTGTGATATGGAGTGATATCTCCTTTACCGTCAGGGGAAGTGTGATATGGAGTGATATCTCCTCTGCCCTCAGGGGAAGTGTGCGCTGGGCAGGAGAGCTCATCACCACTGATTATTGTGTGTGTTCAAATTATTGTGTGTTTTCAATTTCAGCTGCACTTTGGCTTCATCAGTATACAAATCAGCTGCACTTTGGCTTCATCAGTATACACATCAGCTGCACTTTGGCTTCATCAGTATACAAATTAGCTGCACTTTGGCTTCATCAGTATACACATCAGCTGAACTTTGACTTCATCAGTATACACATCAGCTGCACTTCAGATACATCAGAGAGGGTCTGGAACAGCGAACGCTGCTGCTTGGGCCTTGCGGGCCGCCCTTCAGCCGCCTGAAGGGGGGCCGCCCCGCATTCCCCAGCCCCCCCGGCTTTCGGGCAGACCCCCAAACGTGGCTTGGCTTGCAATAAAAAAGGAGGACTTTGGTAGCCCACCAAGAATATGATAGAGTACCAAGTGCAGCAGCCCAACGGGTGGTTTCCTCAATGCAGGATTCAGGGCGCATTCTTTTTTGTATAACGATTTTGCATCACCTAGTGTCAGGAGGCTGTAGAAGCCATCTTGGACCATGGCCCAGTGCCCGTTTCGCGCCCAGTACAGCTCAAACAGCTCTGTAGTGGAGGAGGAGGTCAGAGTCACGTCGTAGGCAGGCCCAAGGTAAAGCCGGTCGTACTGCTGCCCGTACGCAGACTCCAGTGCCTGATGGAGGGGCAAAGTAGGCAGCAGTCAGGATGAAATCAGAGGAGGAGGTCGGAGACACGTCGGAGGCTGGTCCGATGTACAATCAGCTGTACTGCTTCCCATACGCAGACTCGAGGGCCAGCCAAAAGGTTAGCAGCGGCAGCAGTTGAGCAGCTGTGGAACAATGGCGAGCGCGGCATTGATCCAGAGGGCACCCCACCACACACACAAAACACAGACACAGGCGGGCGTGGATCGAGTAGCCACAACTTAAAAGCTGAGGTTTGGGGTTTAGGGTGCAGGGTTAGGGGAAAGGCTATCGATCTTTCCTATACTAAACTCCCAAGAGCATTATTTGTGCCCCTAACTTTCTGGGGACCATAAGTGGGTTAATACCAACCTGCCCCTATGTAGCCTCCCACACTTGTGTTTCATCAGGGACAGGGTTGAGGTAAACCTCTCACCTTCAGCGTCCAAAACTCAGCATTGGAAAGATGCAGTGGGCTCGCGGGCCAGGCCGCGGCGGTGCCCACAGCGAGCGTTGTGGAGACTAGGCACAGCAGGCTGAGGGAGTTGTCCTGGATTACCGCAAGTTCAACCTGAGGGGCGCTGATGCCGGCGGCTGCACTGGTCGTCTTGAGGTAGCTGACCAGGGCCGGGGCGATGCCAACATGGACAATTGCGACCATAATTCTGTGATTTGGGCATGGGAGGGAGGGAGGAAGGGAAGGAGGCAAGAATTTAGAGGGGGGGTGGGTAGGAAGACAAATTTAGGGGGGGGGCCGTACGGGCAAGGACAAGTATGACCGTATTACTGCCTCGGAGACCGGGATAGGGATGGCATATTGAGAGGGTCGAATTGAGGGAGGAAATTTGAGTGTGGGAGCAATGCCAGCAAGGATTAGTCCATAGACCATAATGCCGCCAGAATGCTGCAAAGGGGGGCATGAAGGAGGGCTGATCGAGAGAGTGGATCAAAAGAGGCTGGCAACATTAGGGCGGGGGGGCGATGCGGACTCCAACCAGATTGCTGCACCAGGTGGGGGGGAGGGGGGGGGGAGGGAGGGAGGAAAGGTGGTCTTGTGAAGGGACCGAGGGGAGGTAGATGCTGCTCAGCAGCTACAGTGTTTTGTGAAATATCTCTCGTCATCGTAGTTTAACTTAACCCTGAAACCCTGAACTTAAGCTGGCTCACCTGGCCCATGCCAGCAGGTGCTTAAGCCTGCCTGGGATTTGAGGGGTTAGGATCAACTCACAGAGCCCAGCCCAGTAGTTGCAAGACCTTCAGGAGCTGGAGGACACGCGAAGATGGATGACCCTTAGAAGCCATAACTAATGCCCTTGATACACTAGCTATCTGCCTGCAAGCATAGAATTGGCAGACAGCACCGATGTCGCAATTTGCAGTCAGCATGCAGTTTTTGGATATGGGAATATGCATGGAGATGCATGCATAATTGTATAGAGTTGCATGGTGACACATGGAAATGTATGAAGATGAATTGGCATGCACGGAGAGGCACAGAGATGCAATGAGATCCATGGACACGCATGGAGTTGCATGGAGACGCATGGAGATGGATGGAGGTGCACAAACATGCATGGAGACCCATGGAGCATGGATATGAATGGCGGCCCCCAGAGATGCATGCAAATGCATGGAGATGGATGGAGTTGCATGGAGATGAGAGACACATGGAGATACATGGAGATCCTTAAACTATTAAACTCCACGTCCTCATAAGGCATAGCTTTCTTTCTTTCTTACATGGAGATGCATGCACATACTTATCTATACACGTCTTTAGAGAATTGGAGAGGCAAAGGATTGATGGATTCCAGCTTGTTTAGCCATATTTTAGCTATCTCACATTCAGCATTTACATGCGGTTAGAGACATGCACAAACCAAGCATGCGCATGCATCTCAGCCAGTTGCATGATGTGCATACACATCCAGGGCATATCAGCAGTGACCATGCAAGGTCCATAGATCTGACATGCAAGTATTCTCAACAGAAGCTAGAAGAGCAAGAATTGCCTTAACTAATAGAAGGCCAGGGAGATGATATCCCTTGCAGCTGATTTCTTTTCTGCACGCACACGCATGAGCAAGTTCCATTTTTGTCACTTCGTTGAGGCGCATGGGGCAAGCGCCGATGCCCATGTATGCAGCAGGCATGAGTGAGAATGTACCAGACATGGATGCACACGCAGCAGACATGGATGAATGAGAATGCAGCAGGCACGGTTGTGCATGAGACAATCAGTTTGTTGTATATCACTGCCTACCGATATATGGCATTATCTTCCTGAGCAGAAGCATGTCAGACTAGTTTTCGGCAAGGATGCGTATACCGGTATAGGAAGAATATAGGACAAGTAATAAGATGGGCATTGCATGAAGATGCATGAGCAACGTACAATATTTACGTCGAAATTCCCCGTCGCTGAGTGCTGGATGTTTTCATAAGCTACACCTTCTGGCGCTACCAACCACCTCCCGGTGACTGAATGCATCCGTCGCAATGTCAATCGGTAAAGGAGTCGGGACATGACCGTTCAAGCAAAGGGCCGGTGGAAAGCATGAAAATGACACGAAGACGATGCTAGCAAGGTGGCAACTTGCACAAATTTGGGATTGGCGATACTTATATGCAGTTGTGGGTGCCTGCATTCCTGTATTACGGCATGGTCGTACTTTAGACAGGAGCCATGGCTAGGGCCCCAAGCCGGCCAGCCCGCGTGCACCATTATTTGTTCCACTTCACAGCCGACTTCGGCATTGTATCGTGAGATTCGAGACCCCTGTGTGAACGCACCCATATAATATCGATCACCGTTCACGCACGTGCATGCGAGCAAGAATGGCGATGACTGATGCTGGCTAGGATGGCAACGTTGACTGTTTGAGCGCTCTTCAACTACATAACATTGATAATATTGTATGTGCGTGCCGCCTTGTCGAAAAATGTGCGGGGGCAATACAGATATGTAGCGATGAATACGACGGTCTGTGCCAACGTGCGAAAATTGAACGCTGCTGGTTCCATAAATGACAAGGCAGTCGGGTCATGGTGGTCGGACCGACTAGGCGAACATGACAACGTGGCAGAACCAGTTGACCGCATGGTTCCTCGACCCGACGGGGCTTCGAACAATCAATGGATGCTATCGTTTCAGCCCCGGCCCTCACCGTGAGACGTCCACAGCGAAGCGAACTTAAAGGTTGTCGAGATAAATCAGCCGGTATCATATGCCGCATGCAGCTGAATATGAGATTGTCGGTCGGGTTGGGTGCCGTGGGTTGGTGGAATGTGAAGTCGGCTTAGAGGGGTCCGACCCATAGAACCGCTGTGTCCCTATCCTACTTTCGCGAACTGTTGAAATCGACAGCGCGCTGTCAATAACTGATTTCCACTGTTGAAAATTGCGTTCGCTGTCGATAACTGTGCTGTACCTTTGACCTCTCTTTCAACAGCGAAACAACAACAGCCGAGTAGCCGAGTAGCGGAATGCCCACTCTTTCCGTCTTCGCTCCAACAGTTTGCGCGTTCGCTGGCTTTGCCTTGCTTCAAAGTATAACGTCGTGATTTATACATATATCAGTGTATTTAACGATGGAGAATGTCATATGCCCTCACTACAGTTGGATTACTTGAGCTGCTGGCTAAATTGCTTTCGCATCAGTCTGGACGTGCTGCCAAGCTTCCGCGACCACATGGACCTGCTGCCCAACTTGCGCACCATCGTAGTACTGCGCGCCAGCCTAGACCTGTTGCCGCGTCAGCCTGGACGTGCTGCCAAGCTTCCACGCCATCATAGACCATCTGCCCAGGTTATGCCCCAGCCTGGAGCTGCATGACTGCCAGACTAGACCTACTGTCAAGCTTCCGCGCCCGCATGGACCTGCTACCCAGATTGCGCACAGGCCTTGTACTGCTGGCTACATTACTTAGTTGCGCACCAGTGTGGAGCCTGGACATGCTGCCACGCTATGACGCCAGCATGGAGCTACTGCCCAGCTTGCGCACCTGCCTAGAGCTGCTGGCCGGCTTGCTTGCATGAGGCACTCCTCCAAGTTGTACGGCATTCCTCCTGGCTGTGAGGCATTTTCTCAGGCTGTGTGGCAATTCTTCAGGTTGTGCAGCATTCCATCCAGATGTGAGGCATTTTCTCAAGCTGTGCAGTATTTCTTCAGCTTGTGCGGAATTCTTCCCGGCTTTTAGGCATTTTCTCAGGCTTTGAGGCATTCCTTCAGGTTGTGCGGCATTTCTCCCCGCTATGAGGCATTTTCTCAGGCTGTGAGGCATTCCATCAGGTTGTGCGGTATTCCTCCCAGCTGAGAGACATTTTCTCAGGCTGTGCGGCATTTCTTCAGGTTGTGCAGCATTCCTCCCGGCTGTGAGGTTTTTTTCAGGCTGTGAGGCATTCCTTCAGGTTGTGCAGCATTCTTCCCAACCGTGAGGCATTTTCTCAAGTTGTGCGGCATTTCTTCATGTTGTGCGTTATTTATTCAGTATGTGCGGCATTTCTTCAGGTTGTGCGGCATTCCTTCTAGACCTTCCGGTATATATTTGTAAGTGGTCACCAGATCATCTCCGACCGCAAGGCAAACACCATTAAGCTAGTGACAACAGAGCCTTGTATAATGCAAATGAATACGGACCAGGCCAGCTGTGCACACTCTCTTCAACCAGAAAGGAATGCTGCAGCAAATGCCTTAAGAGATTGCGCAACTGAATACGGACCTGGCCAGCAGTGCACACTCTCTTCAACCAGGAAGACATGCTGCAGCAAATGCCTTAAGAGGTTGCGCAAATGAATACGGACCAGGCCAGCTGTGCACATTCTCTTCAACCAGGAAGGAATGCTGCAGCAAATGCCTGAAGAGGTTGCGCAAATGAATATGGACCAGGCCAGCTGTGCACACTCTCTTCAACCAGGAAGGCATGCTGCAGCAAATGCCTTAAGAGGTTGCGCAAATGAGTACGGACCGGACCAGCAGTGCACATTCTCTTCAACCAGGAAGACAGGCTGCAGCAAGTGCCTTAAGAGGTTGCGCAAATGAATACGGACCAGGCCAGCTGTGCACACTCTCTTCAACCAGAAAGGAATGCTGCAGCAAATGCCTGAAGAGGTTGCGCAAATGAATATGGACCAGGCCAGCAGTGCACACTCTCTTCAACCAGGAAGGCATGCTGCAGCAGATACCTTAAGAGGTTGCGCAAATGAATACGGACCAGGCATGCAGTGCACACTCTCTTCAACAAGGAAGGAATGCAGCAGCAAATGCCTTAAGAGAATGTGGAAATGAATACGGACCAGGCCAGCAGTGCACACTCTCTTCAACCAGGAAAGAATACTGCAGCAAATGCCTTAAGAGGTTGCGCAAATGAATACGGACCAGGCCAGCTGTGCACACTCTGTTCAACCAGGAAGGAATGCTGCAGCAAATGCCATAAAAGGTTGCGCAAATGAATACGGACCAGGCCAGCTGTGCACACTCTCTTCAACCAGGAAGGCATGATGCAGCAAATACCTTAAGAGGTTGCGCAAATGAATACGGACCAGGCCAGCTGTGCACACTCTCTTCAACCAGGAAGACATGCTGCAGCAGATGCCTTAAGAGGTTGCGCAAATGAATACGGACCAGGCCAGCTGTGCACACTCTCTTCAACCAGGAAGGCATGCTGCAGCAAATGCCTTAAGAGGTTGCGCAAATGAATACGGACCAGGCCAGCAGTGCACATTCTCTTCAACCAGGAAGACATGCTGCAGCAGATGCCTTAAGATGTTGCTCAAATGAATACGGACCAGGCCAGCTGTGCACACTCTCTTCAACCAGGAAGGCATGCTGCAGCAAATGCCTTAAGAGGTTGCGCAAATGAATACGGACCAAGCCAGCAGTGCACATTCTCTTCAACCAGGAAGACATGCTGCAGCAAATGCCTTAAGATGTTGCGCAAATGAATACGGACCAGGCCAGCTGTGCACACTCTCTTCAACCAGGAAGGCATGCTGCAGCAAATGCCTTAAGATGTTGCGCAAATGAATACGGACCAGGCCAGCTGTGCACACTCTCTTCAAACAGAAAGGAATGCTGCAGCAAATGCCTTAAGAGGTTGCGCAAATGAATACGGACCAGGCCAGCTGTGCACACTTTCTTCAACCAGGAAGACATGCTGCAGCAGATGCCTTAAGAGGTTGCGCAAATGAATACGGACCAGGCCAGCAGTGCACACTCTCTTCAACCAGGAAGACATGCTGCAGCAAATGCCTTAAGAGGTTGCGCAAATGAATACGGACCAGGCCAGCTGTGCACACTCTCTTCAACCAGAATATAATGCTGCAGCAAATGCCTTAAGAGGTTGCGCAAATGAATATGGACCAGGCCAGAAGTGCACACTCTCTTCAACCAGAAAGACATGCTGCAGCAAATGCCTTAAGAGGTTGCGCAAATGAATACGGTCCAGGCCAGCTGTGCACACTCTCTTCAACCAGTAAGACATGCTGCAGCAAATGCCTTAAGAGGTTGTGCAAATAAATACGGACCAGGCCAGCAGTGCACACTCTCTTGAACAAGGAAGGAATGCTGCAGCAAAAGCCTTAAGAGGATGCGGAAATGAATACGGACCGGGCCAGCAGTGCACACTCTCTTCAACCAGAAAGGAATGCTGCAGCAAATACCTTAAGAGGTTGCGCAAATGAATACGGACCAGGCCAGCAGTGCACACTCTCTTCAACCAGGAAGACATGCTGCAGCAAATGCCTTAAGATGTTGCGCAAATGAATACGGACCAGGCCAGCTGTGCACACTCTCTTCAACCAGGAAGACATGCTGCAGCAAATGCCTTAAGAGGTTGCGCAAATGAATACGGACCAGGCCAGCTGTGCACACTCTCTTCAACCAGGAAGGCATGCTGCAGCAAATGCCTTAAGAGGTTGCGCAAATGAATACGGACCAAGCCAGCAGTGCACATTCTCTTCAACCAGGAAGGCATGCTGCAGCAAATGCCTTAAGAGGTTGTGCAAATAAATACGGACCAGGCCAGCAGTGCACACTCTCTTCAACAAGGAAGGAATGCTGCAGCAAAAGCCTTAAGAGGATGCGCAAATGAATACGGACCGGGCCAGCAGTGCACACTCTCTTCAACCAGGAAAGAATACTGCAGCAAATGCCTTAAGAGGTTGCGCAAATGAATACGGACCAGGCCAGCTGTGCACAATCTCTTCAACCAGGAAGACATGCTGCAGCAAATGCCTGAAGAGGTCGCGCAAATGATTACGGACCAGGCATGCAGTGCACACTCTCTTTAACAAGGAAGGAATGCTGCAGCAAAAGCCTTAAGATGTTGCGCAAATGAATACGGACCGGGCCAGCTGTGCACACTCTCTTCAACCAGGAAGGAATGCTGCAGCAAATGCCTTAAGAGGTTGCGCAAATGAATACAGACCAGGCCTGCAGTGCACACTCTCTTCAACCAGGAAAGAATGCTGCAGCAAATACCTTAAGAGGTTGCGAAAATAAATACGGACCAGGCCAGCTGTGCACACTCTCTTCAACCAGAAAGGAATGCTGCAGCAAATACCTTAAGAGGTTGCGCAAATGAATACGGACCAGGCCAGCAGTGCACACTCTCTTCAACCAGGAAGACATGCTGCAGCAAATGCCTTAAGAGGTTGCGCAAATGAATACGGACCAGGCCAGCAGTGCACACTCTCTTCAACCAGGAAGGAATGCTGCAGCAAATGCCTTAAGAGGTTGCGCAAATGAATACGGACCAGGCCAGCTGTGCACACTCTCTTCAACCAGGAAGGAATGCTGCAGCAAATGCCTTAAGAGGTTGCGCAAATGAATACGGACCAGGCCAGCAGTGCACACTCTCTTCAACCAGGAAGACATGCTGCAGCAGATGCCTTAAGAGGTTGCGCAAATGAATACGGACCAGGCCAGCAGTGCACACTCTCTTCAACCAGGAAGGAATGCTGCAGCAAATGCCTTAAGAGGTTGCGCAAATGAATACGGACCAGGCCAGCTGTGCACACTCTCTTCAACCAGGAAGGAATGCTGCAGCAAATGCCTTAAGAGGTTGCGCAAATGAATACGGACCAGGCCAGCTGTGCACACTCTCTTCAACCAGAATAGAATGCTGCAGCAAATGCCTTAAGAGGTTGCGCAAATGAATATGGACCAGGCCAGCAGTGCACACTCTCTTCAACCAGAAAGACATGCTGCAGCAGATGCCTTAAGAGGTTGCGCAAATGAATACGGACCGGGCCAGCAGTGTACACTCTCTTCAACCAGGAAGTAATGCTGCAGCAAATGCCTTAAGAGGTTGCGCAAATGAATACGGACCAGGCCAGCTGTGCACACTCTCTTCAACCAGGAAGACATGCTGCAGCAAAAGCCTTAAGAGGATGCGGAAATGAATACGGACCGGGCCAGCAGTGCACACTCTCTTCAACCAGGAAAGAATACTGCAGCAAATGCCTTAAGAGGTTGCGCAAATGAATACGGACCAGGCCAGCTGTGCACAATCTCTTCAACCAGGAAGGAATGCTGCAGCAAATGCCTGAAGAGGTCGCGCAAATGATTACGGACCAGGCATGCAGTGCACACTCTCTTTAACAAGGAAGGAATGCTGCAGCAAAAGCCTTAAGATGTTGCGCAAATGAATACGGACCAGGCCAGCAGTGCACACTCTCTTCAACCAGGAAGGAATGCTGCAGCAAATGCCTTAAGAGGTTGCGCAAATGAATACGGACCAGGCCTGCAGTGCACACTCTCTTCAACCAGGAAAGAATGCTGCAGCAAATACCTTAAGAGGTTGCGAAAATAAATACGGACCAGGCCAGCTGTGCACACTCTCTTTAACCAGGAAGTAATACTGCAGCAAATGTCTTAAGAGGTTGCGCAAATAAATATGGACCAGGCCAGCAAGCCAGCAATACTTGAAGGCAGCAGGCCAGCAATACCTGAAGAGGTTGCGCAAATGAATACGAAGAGGGTTAATTTAGCACAAGTTAATGCTCTCATTTTTTTAATTTAGTCCCCAACTCCTTGCTACGTGCTTCATATATTGCTTCTTGCCTGCCTCTACTGCCTTCCCACCAGTAGCCCCCCTGCCACCATACACTCAGTGACCATATCCCTTGAGTATATTATACGTACCCTACATCAATCACTGTGACAGTATCTCACGTTTTGCAGCTGTTCCACATTTGCCTTTGAAGACATCTGGATGTGTCCCTTGGTGGTCAGTGACAGCATGCTTCGTTGGCCTTGGAATGTTTCAGTCTTAAGATCCCCATTCTTTAGCATCTTGAAGTCCTGAAAGATTGCCTCAAGATCTTTGGGATCAACCAAGCTTGAAATGCGTTCTGGTCCCCCGTATTGCTGCAACATGTCCAATGTCTTTTTATCCGGTTTTTGCACGCAGAATCCGAACTGTGAGTAAGACTCCTGCAGACCAAGCAAACTAGATGATGCGCTGCCTTGTACAGATGCCACAAACTCCTGCATTTAGAATGTAAGGCACACGTTTCATCCAAATGCCCAGCATGCAAGCATAATATGCTTTAAAAATGAGGTTTATTAAAACATGGCATGATATGTACAATATACTAACGTACCGTGTGGATCTTTGCTTGCATGATTGAGTCGGTTGTGCTGGGTGCACTTGTTCCATTTTCTGGTTCTAACTCCGACCGCTCACATAGGACTTGCATGACAAAATGAATGTGCATGCATGTGGGAGAGCAGGAGGGTAGTAGGGTAGGAGAGTAGGATGGCAGAAGGGTAGGAGGGCAGGCTTAGGTGACTGGCGCTTTCCTTGAATCTGAAGGGAACACTGTTTCCCATTGCAGTTGAATGTAGTCATGAGCCTATTTATCTTCACACTCACTCATGTATATTATCAACACGCATAGCATGGAGTGCTAGTACTTGAGAATTGTTATTGCCATGATATGCTACGAATTTAACGCACAATCGGCACCTGGTCGTGCAGTAGATGGCTATGAGTAGTCCAGCCCCCCCGGCTTTCGGGCAGACCCCCAAACGTGGCTTGGCTTGCAATAAAAAAGGAGGACTTTGGTAGCCCACCAAGAATATGATAGAGTACCAAGTGCAGCAGCCCAACGGGTGGTTTCCTCAATGCAGGATTCAGGGCGCATTCTTTTTTGTATAACGATTTTGCATCACCTAGTGTCAGGAGGCTGTAGAAGCCATCTTGGACCATGGCCCAGTGCCCGTTTCGCGCCCAGTACAGCTCAAACAGCTCTGTAGTGGAGGAGGAGGTCAGAGTCACGTCGTAGGCAGGCCCAAGGTAAAGCCGGTCGTACTGCTGCCCGTACGCAGACTCCAGTGCCTGATGGAGGGGCAAAGTAGGCAGCAGTCAGGATGAAATCAGAGGAGGAGGTCGGAGACACGTCGGAGGCTGGTCCGATGTACAATCAGCTGTACTGCTTCCCATACGCAGACTCGAGGGCCAGCCAAAAGGTTAGCAGCGGCAGCAGTTGAGCAGCTGTGGAACAATGGCGAGCGCGGCATTGATCCAGAGGGCACCCCACCACACACACAAAACACAGACACAGGCGGGCGTGGATCGAGTAGCCACAACTTAAAAGCTGAGGTTTGGGGTTTAGGGTGCAGGGTTAGGGGAAAGGCTATCGATCTTTCCTATACTAAACTCCCAAGAGCATTATTTGTGCCCCTAACTTTCTGGGGACCATAAGTGGGTTAATACCAACCTGCCCCTATGTAGCCTCCCACACTTGTGTTTCATCAGGGACAGGGTTGAGGTAAACCTCTCACCTTCAGCGTCCAAAACTCAGCATTGGAAAGATGCAGTGGGCTCGCGGGCCAGGCCGCGGCGGTGCCCACAGCGAGCGTTGTGGAGACTAGGCACAGCAGGCTGAGGGAGTTGTCCTGGATTACCGCAAGTTCAACCTGAGGGGCGCTGATGCCGGCGGCTGCACTGGTCGTCTTGAGGTAGCTGACCAGGGCCGGGGCGATGCCAACATGGACAATTGCGACCATAATTCTGTGATTTGGGCATGGGAGGGAGGGAGGAAGGGAAGGAGGCAAGAATTTAGAGGGGGGGTGGGTAGGAAGACAAATTTAGGGGGGGGGCCGTACGGGCAAGGACAAGTATGACCGTATTACTGCCTCGGAGACCGGGATAGGGATGGCATATTGAGAGGGTCGAATTGAGGGAGGAAATTTGAGTGTGGGAGCAATGCCAGCAAGGATTAGTCCATAGACCATAATGCCGCCAGAATGCTGCAAAGGGGGGCATGAAGGAGGGCTGATCGAGAGAGTGGATCAAAAGAGGCTGGCAACATTAGGGCGGGGGGGCGATGCGGACTCCAACCAGATTGCTGCACCAGGTGGGGGGGAGGGGGGGGGGAGGGAGGGAGGAAAGGTGGTCTTGTGAAGGGACCGAGGGGAGGTAGATGCTGCTCAGCAGCTACAGTGTTTTGTGAAATATCTCTCGTCATCGTAGTTTAACTTAACCCTGAAACCCTGAACTTAAGCTGGCTCACCTGGCCCATGCCAGCAGGTGCTTAAGCCTGCCTGGGATTTGAGGGGTTAGGATCAACTCACAGAGCCCAGCCCAGTAGTTGCAAGACCTTCAGGAGCTGGAGGACACGCGAAGATGGATGACCCTTAGAAGCCATAACTAATGCCCTTGATACACTAGCTATCTGCCTGCAAGCATAGAATTGGCAGACAGCACCGATGTCGCAATTTGCAGTCAGCATGCAGTTTTTGGATATGGGAATATGCATGGAGATGCATGCATAATTGTATAGAGTTGCATGGTGACACATGGAAATGTATGAAGATGAATTGGCATGCACGGAGAGGCACAGAGATGCAATGAGATCCATGGACACGCATGGAGTTGCATGGAGACGCATGGAGATGGATGGAGGTGCACAAACATGCATGGAGACCCATGGAGCATGGATATGAATGGCGGCCCCCAGAGATGCATGCAAATGCATGGAGATGGATGGAGTTGCATGGAGATGAGAGACACATGGAGATACATGGAGATCCTTAAACTATTAAACTCCACGTCCTCATAAGGCATAGCTTTCTTTCTTTCTTACATGGAGATGCATGCACATACTTATCTATACACGTCTTTAGAGAATTGGAGAGGCAAAGGATTGATGGATTCCAGCTTGTTTAGCCATATTTTAGCTATCTCACATTCAGCATTTACATGCGGTTAGAGACATGCACAAACCAAGCATGCGCATGCATCTCAGCCAGTTGCATGATGTGCATACACATCCAGGGCATATCAGCAGTGACCATGCAAGGTCCATAGATCTGACATGCAAGTATTCTCAACAGAAGCTAGAAGAGCAAGAATTGCCTTAACTAATAGAAGGCCAGGGAGATGATATCCCTTGCAGCTGATTTCTTTTCTGCACGCACACGCATGAGCAAGTTCCATTTTTGTCACTTCGTTGAGGCGCATGGGGCAAGCGCCGATGCCCATGTATGCAGCAGGCATGAGTGAGAATGTACCAGACATGGATGCACACGCAGCAGACATGGATGAATGAGAATGCAGCAGGCACGGTTGTGCATGAGACAATCAGTTTGTTGTATATCACTGCCTACCGATATATGGCATTATCTTCCTGAGCAGAAGCATGTCAGACTAGTTTTCGGCAAGGATGCGTATACCGGTATAGGAAGAATATAGGACAAGTAATAAGATGGGCATTGCATGAAGATGCATGAGCAACGTACAATATTTACGTCGAAATTCCCCGTCGCTGAGTGCTGGATGTTTTCATAAGCTACACCTTCTGGCGCTACCAACCACCTCCCGGTGACTGAATGCATCCGTCGCAATGTCAATCGGTAAAGGAGTCGGGACATGACCGTTCAAGCAAAGGGCCGGTGGAAAGCATGAAAATGACACGAAGACGATGCTAGCAAGGTGGCAACTTGCACAAATTTGGGATTGGCGATACTTATATGCAGTTGTGGGTGCCTGCATTCCTGTATTACGGCATGGTCGTACTTTAGACAGGAGCCATGGCTAGGGCCCCAAGCCGGCCAGCCCGCGTGCACCATTATTTGTTCCACTTCACAGCCGACTTCGGCATTGTATCGTGAGATTCGAGACCCCTGTGTGAACGCACCCATATAATATCGATCACCGTTCACGCACGTGCATGCGAGCAAGAATGGCGATGACTGATGCTGGCTAGGATGGCAACGTTGACTGTTTGAGCGCTCTTCAACTACATAACATTGATAATATTGTATGTGCGTGCCGCCTTGTCGAAAAATGTGCGGGGGCAATACAGATATGTAGCGATGAATACGACGGTCTGTGCCAACGTGCGAAAATTGAACGCTGCTGGTTCCATAAATGACAAGGCAGTCGGGTCATGGTGGTCGGACCGACTAGGCGAACATGACAACGTGGCAGAACCAGTTGACCGCATGGTTCCTCGACCCGACGGGGCTTCGAACAATCAATGGATGCTATCGTTTCAGCCCCGGCCCTCACCGTGAGACGTCCACAGCGAAGCGAACTTAAAGGTTGTCGAGATAAATCAGCCGGTATCATATGCCGCATGCAGCTGAATATGAGATTGTCGGTCGGGTTGGGTGCCGTGGGTTGGTGGAATGTGAAGTCGGCTTAGAGGGGTCCGACCCATAGAACCGCTGTGTCCCTATCCTACTTTCGCGAACTGTTGAAATCGACAGCGCGCTGTCAATAACTGATTTCCACTGTTGAAAATTGCGTTCGCTGTCGATAACTGTGCTGTACCTTTGACCTCTCTTTCAACAGCGAAACAACAACAGCCGAGTAGCCGAGTAGCGGAATGCCCACTCTTTCCGTCTTCGCTCCAACAGTTTGCGCGTTCGCTGGCTTTGCCTTGCTTCAAAGTATAACGTCGTGATTTATACATATATCAGTGTATTTAACGATGGAGAATGTCATATGCCCTCACTACAGTTGGATTACTTGAGCTGCTGGCTAAATTGCTTTCGCATCAGTCTGGACGTGCTGCCAAGCTTCCGCGACCACATGGACCTGCTGCCCAACTTGCGCACCATCGTAGTACTGCGCGCCAGCCTAGACCTGTTGCCGCGTCAGCCTGGACGTGCTGCCAAGCTTCCACGCCATCATAGACCATCTGCCCAGGTTATGCCCCAGCCTGGAGCTGCATGACTGCCAGACTAGACCTACTGTCAAGCTTCCGCGCCCGCATGGACCTGCTACCCAGATTGCGCACAGGCCTTGTACTGCTGGCTACATTACTTAGTTGCGCACCAGTGTGGAGCCTGGACATGCTGCCACGCTATGACGCCAGCATGGAGCTACTGCCCAGCTTGCGCACCTGCCTAGAGCTGCTGGCCGGCTTGCTTGCATGAGGCACTCCTCCAAGTTGTACGGCATTCCTCCTGGCTGTGAGGCATTTTCTCAGGCTGTGTGGCAATTCTTCAGGTTGTGCAGCATTCCATCCAGATGTGAGGCATTTTCTCAAGCTGTGCAGTATTTCTTCAGCTTGTGCGGAATTCTTCCCGGCTTTTAGGCATTTTCTCAGGCTTTGAGGCATTCCTTCAGGTTGTGCGGCATTTCTCCCCGCTATGAGGCATTTTCTCAGGCTGTGAGGCATTCCATCAGGTTGTGCGGTATTCCTCCCAGCTGAGAGACATTTTCTCAGGCTGTGCGGCATTTCTTCAGGTTGTGCAGCATTCCTCCCGGCTGTGAGGTTTTTTTCAGGCTGTGAGGCATTCCTTCAGGTTGTGCAGCATTCTTCCCAACCGTGAGGCATTTTCTCAAGTTGTGCGGCATTTCTTCATGTTGTGCGTTATTTATTCAGTATGTGCGGCATTTCTTCAGGTTGTGCGGCATTCCTTCTAGACCTTCCGGTATATATTTGTAAGTGGTCACCAGATCATCTCCGACCGCAAGGCAAACACCATTAAGCTAGTGACAACAGAGCCTTGTATAATGCAAATGAATACGGACCAGGCCAGCTGTGCACACTCTCTTCAACCAGAAAGGAATGCTGCAGCAAATGCCTTAAGAGATTGCGCAACTGAATACGGACCTGGCCAGCAGTGCACACTCTCTTCAACCAGGAAGACATGCTGCAGCAAATGCCTTAAGAGGTTGCGCAAATGAATACGGACCAGGCCAGCTGTGCACATTCTCTTCAACCAGGAAGGAATGCTGCAGCAAATGCCTGAAGAGGTTGCGCAAATGAATACGGACCAGGCCAGCTGTGCACACTCTCTTCAACCAGGAAGGCATGCTGCAGCAAATGCCTTAAGAGGTTGCGCAAATGAGTACGGACCGGACCAGCAGTGCACATTCTCTTCAACCAGGAAGACAGGCTGCAGCAAGTGCCTTAAGAGGTTGCGCAAATGAATACGGACCAGGCCAGCTGTGCACACTCTCTTCAACCAGAAAGGAATGCTGCAGCAAATGCCTGAAGAGGTCGCGCAAATGAATATGGACCAGGCCAGCAGTGCACACTCTCTTCAACCAGGAAGGCATGCTGCAGCAGATACCTTAAGAGGTTGCGCAAATGAATACGGACCAGGCATGCAGTGCACACTCTCTTCAACAAGGAAGGAATGCAGCAGCAAATGCCTTAAGAGAATGTGGAAATGAATACGGACCAGGCCAGCAGTGCACACTCTCTTCAACCAGGAAAGAATACTGCAGCAAATGCCTTAAGAGGTTGCGCAAATGAATACGGACCAGGCCAGCTGTGCACACTCTGTTCAACCAGGAAGGAATGCTGCAGCAAATGCCATAAAAGGTTGCGCAAATGAATACGGACCAGGCCAGCTGTGCACACTCTCTTCAACCAGGAAGGCATGATGCAGCAAATACCTTAAGAGGTTGCGCAAATGAATACGGACCAGGCCAGCTGTGCACACTCTCTTCAACCAGGAAGACATGCTGCAGCAGATGCCTTAAGAGGTTGCGCAAATGAATACGGACCAGGCCAGCTGTGCACACTCTCTTCAACCAGGAAGGCATGCTGCAGCAAATGCCTTAAGAGGTTGCGCAAATGAATACGGACCAGGCCAGCAGTGCACATTCTCTTCAACCAGGAAGACATGCTGCAGCAGATGCCTTAAGATGTTGCTCAAATGAATACGGACCAGGCCAGCTGTGCACACTCTCTTCAACCAGGAAGGCATGCTGCAGCAAATGCCTTAAGAGGTTGCGCAAATGAATACGGACCAAGCCAGCAGTGCACATTCTCTTCAACCAGGAAGACATGCTGCAGCAAATGCCTTAAGATGTTGCGCAAATGAATACGGACCAGGCCAGCTGTGCACACTCTCTTCAACCAGGAAGGCATGCTGCAGCAAATGCCTTAAGATGTTGCGCAAATGAATACGGACCAGGCCAGCTGTGCACACTCTCTTCAAACAGAAAGGAATGCTGCAGCAAATGCCTTAAGAGGTTGCGCAAATGAATACGGACCAGGCCAGCTGTGCACACTTTCTTCAACCAGGAAGACATGCTGCAGCAGATGCCTTAAGAGGTTGCGCAAATGAATACGGACCAGGCCAGCAGTGCACACTCTCTTCAACCAGGAAGACATGCTGCAGCAAATGCCTTAAGAGGTTGCGCAAATGAATACGGACCAGGCCAGCTGTGCACACTCTCTTCAACCAGAATATAATGCTGCAGCAAATGCCTTAAGAGGTTGCGCAAATGAATATGGACCAGGCCAGAAGTGCACACTCTCTTCAACCAGAAAGACATGCTGCAGCAAATGCCTTAAGAGGTTGCGCAAATGAATACGGTCCAGGCCAGCTGTGCACACTCTCTTCAACCAGTAAGACATGCTGCAGCAAATGCCTTAAGAGGTTGTGCAAATAAATACGGACCAGGCCAGCAGTGCACACTCTCTTGAACAAGGAAGGAATGCTGCAGCAAAAGCCTTAAGAGGATGCGGAAATGAATACGGACCGGGCCAGCAGTGCACACTCTCTTCAACCAGAAAGGAATGCTGTAGCAAATACCTTAAGAGGTTGCGCAAATGAATACAGACCAGGCCAGCAGTGCACACTCTCTTCAACCAGGAAGACATGCTGCAGCAAATGCCTTAAGATGTTGCGCAAATGAATACGGACCAGGCCAGCTGTGCACACTCTCTTCAACCAGGAAGACATGCTGCAGCAAATGCCTTAAGAGGTTGCGCAAATGAATACGGACCAGGCCAGCTGTGCACACTCTCTTCAACCAGGAAGGCATGCTGCAGCAAATGCCTTAAGAGGTTGCGCAAATGAATACGGACCAAGCCAGCAGTGCACATTCTCTTCAACCAGGAAGGCATGCTGCAGCAAATGCCTTAAGAGGTTGTGCAAATAAATACGGACCAGGCCAGCAGTGCACACTCTCTTCAACAAGGAAGGAATGCTGCAGCAAAAGCCTTAAGAGGATGCGCAAATGAATACGGACCGGGCCAGCAGTGCACACTCTCTTCAACCAGGAAAGAATACTGCAGCAAATGCCTTAAGAGGTTGCGCAAATGAATACGGACCAGGCCAGCTGTGCACAATCTCTTCAACCAGGAAGACATGCTGCAGCAAATGCCTGAAGAGGTCGCGCAAATGATTACGGACCAGGCATGCAGTGCACACTCTCTTTAACAAGGAAGGAATGCTGCAGCAAAAGCCTTAAGATGTTGCGCAAATGAATACGGACCGGGCCAGCTGTGCACACTCTCTTCAACCAGGAAGGAATGCTGCAGCAAATGCCTTAAGAGGTTGCGCAAATGAATACGGACCAGGCCTGCAGTGCACACTCTCTTCAACCAGGAAAGAATGCTGCAGCAAATACCTTAAGAGGTTGCGAAAATAAATACGGACCAGGCCAGCTGTGCACACTCTCTTCAACCAGAAAGGAATGCTGCAGCAAATACCTTAAGAGGTTGCGCAAATGAATACGGACCAGGCCAGCAGTGCACACTCTCTTCAACCAGGAAGACATGCTGCAGCAGATGCCTTAAGATGTTGCGCAAATGAATACGGACCAGGCCAGCAGTGCACACTCTCTTCAACCAGGAAGGAATGCTGCAGCAAATGCCTTAAGAGGTTGCGCAAATGAATACGGACCAGGCCAGCTGTGCACACTCTCTTCAACCAGGAAGGCATGCTGCAGCAAATGCCTTAAGAGGTTGCGCAAATGAATACGGACCAGGCCAGCTGTGCACACTCTCTTCAACCAGAATAGAATGCTGCAGCAAATGCCTTAAGAGGTTGCGCAAATGAATATGGACCAGGCCAGCAGTGCACACTCTCTTCAACCAGAAAGACATGCTGCAGCAGATGCCTTAAGAGGTTGCGCAAATGAATACGGACCGGGCCAGCAGTGTACACTCTCTTCAACCAGGAAGTAATGCTGCAGCAAATGCCTTAAGAGGTTGCGCAAATGAATACGGACCAGGCCAGCTGTGCACACTCTCTTCAACCAGGAAGACATGCTGCAGCAAATGCCTTAAGAGGTTGTGCAAATAAATACGGACCAGGCCAGCAGTGCACACTCTCTTCAACAAGGAAGGAATGCTGCAGCAAAAGCCTTAAGAGGATGCGGAAATGAATACGGACCGGGCCAGCAGTGCACACTCTCTTCAACCAGGAAAGAATACTGCAGCAAATGCCTTAAGAGGTTGCGCAAATAAATACGGACCAGGCCAGCTGTGCACAATCTCTTCAACCAGGAAGGAATGCTGCAGCAAATGCCTGAAGAGGTCGCGCAAATGATTACGGACCAGGCATGCAGTGCACACTCTCTTTAACAAGGAAGGAATGCTGCAGCAAAAGCCTTAAGATGTTGCGCAAATGAATACGGACCGGGCCAGCAGTGCACACTCTCTTCAACCAGGAAGGAATGCTGCAGCAAATGCCTTAAGAGGTTGCGCAAATGAATACGGACCAGGCCTGCTGTGCACACTCTCTTCAACCAGGAAAGAATGCTGCAGCAAATACCTTAAGAGGTTGCGAAAATAAATACGGACCAGGCCAGCTGTGCACACTCTCTTTAACCAGGAAGTAATACTGCAGCAAATGTCTTAAGAGGTTGCGCAAATAAATATGGACCAGGCCAGCAAGCCAGCAATACTTGAAGGCAGCAGGCCAGCAATACCTGAAGAGGTTGCGCAAATGAATACGAAGAGGGTTAATTTAGCACAAGTTAATGCTCTCATTTTTTTAATTTAGTCCCCAACTCCTTGCTACGTGCTTCATATATTGCTTCTTGCCTGCCTCTACTGCCTTCCCACCAGTAGCCCCCCTGCCACCATACACTCAGTGACCATATCCCTTGAGTATATTATACGTACCCTACATCAATCACTGTGACAGTATCTCACGTTTTGCAGCTGTTCCACATTTGCCTTTGAAGACATCTGGATGTGTCCCTTGGTGGTCAGTGACAGCATGCTTCGTTGGCCTTGGAATGTTTCAGTCTTAAGATCCCCATTCTTTAGCATCTTGAAGTCCTGAAAGATTGCCTCAAGATCTTTGGGATCAACCAAGCTTGAAATGCGTTCTGGTCCCCCGTATTGCTGCAACATGTCCAATGTCTTTTTATCCGGTTTTTGCACGCAGAATCCGAACTGTGAGTAAGACTCCTGCAGACCAAGCAAACTAGATGATGCGCTGCCTTGTACAGATGCCACAAACTCCTGCATTTAGAATGTAAGGCACACGTTTCATCCAAATGCCCAGCATGCAAGCATAATATGCTTTAAAAATGAGGTTTATTAAAACATGGCATGATATGTACAATATACTAACGTACCGTGTGGATCTTTGCTTGCATGATTGAGTCGGTTGTGCTGGGTGCACTTGTTCCATTTTCTGGTTCTAACTCCGACCGCTCACATAGGACTTGCATGACAAAATGAATGTGCATGCATGTGGGAGAGCAGGAGGGTAGTAGGGTAGGAGAGTAGGATGGCAGAAGGGTAGGAGGGCAGGCTTAGGTGACTGGCGCTTTCCTTGAATCTGAAGGGAACACTGTTTCCCATTGCAGTTGAATGTAGTCATGAGCCTATTTATCTTCACACTCACTCATGTATATTATCAACACGCATAGCATGGAGTGCTAGTACTTGAGAATTGTTATTGCCATGATATGCTACGAATTTAACGCACAATCGGCACCTGGTCGTGCAGTAGATGGCTATGAGTAGTAGTAGCAGGAGGGCATGAGGGTAGGAGGGTAGGACGGTAGGAGGGCAGGAGGGCATAAAAGGCGAGAGGGTAGGTGGGCAGGAGGCAGGGTAGGAGGACAGGAGGGCAAGATGACATTAAGAGCATCCAACAAACATTACAAACTGTTTGCGTCAGAAGATCGTAACGGTATTCATCCGCACACTCATGCGTGCAATCTCTGACGGAACCAGCATGGGTTGTGATGGTAGTATTCACATGCCATGCTTTGCTGGTACTTGAAGGCATTATTTGTACCTGGTTCTCTTAATTCATTTGTGCGCTGTAGATGTTGCGCTCCTCTCATTCCATCTGCCGTCCAGTTCAGTCGTGACGACACGATAATCGAGGGCTGGATCACCAATTGGAGTGTTGCGATTTCCGTCTGAGTCGAATCTACTAGTAAAAATCAAACGTCCAGCCTGAAGTGCAGGGAATGCAATAGCCTGTATGAGAATAAAATATGACGGATTCCGAGGAACACCTTAAACGAGGAAAAGTGGGGAGAGCAGACGTTCAGCTACAAGAAACGGCTGTTGAGAAAGCTGTACAGCGACAGCGAGTTTCACATTGTTCGCTGTTCGTTTTAGCCATGTAGGAAAACCACTTATAAACCACTTTGAGAGGGGTGTTATAAGGCTTGAGAAGTGCCAAGACGACTTTTGAATTGTCGACACTGCGTGAATCATTTCACCCCTTACGCGCTTCCTTTTCATACCTTTTAGCCACTTTTCTTTTGCTGTGACTTGATCCACGCTTATATAAAGTTGTTTATATTGTTCTTTATAAATGCCAGCGGAGGAGCTATTTGAAGACGCCTTAGAGCTCAGGGGAGGAGGAGGATATCGGACTGCGGCTGGCGCATCTGCGGCTAAGAAAGAAATCGACGCCACTGCGATGGAACAGTGCCGAGTAGTTAAAGGCAAAACATCACGGAAAAACACCAAGCAAAACCAACAGGAGCAAGAGCGAAGCCACCCACTGCGTATGCAGAAGCACTGCCTACCCCAAGCATGAGCTGCCTGCAGCCCTGCATGCTGCACCACCACACCCCTCTGACCCCTAGCAAGAACTGCCTGGATGCTGCACCACTGCACCCTTGCCCCCCTAATGCGCTGCTTGCGTCCGCACCCCTGCCCCCCTAAAGCACTGCTTGCACGCTGCACCACCCCCCCCTGATATGCTGCATGCATGCTATACCAGCCACCGCCCTCCTGCCCCCCCAATGCGCTGCTGGCGTGCTGCAACACCACCCATCTCTACCCCTTAATGGTCTGCTTACATGCTACACCACCGCCTCCCTGCCCCCCAAATGTGCTGCTTGCATGCTACACCACCGCCCTCCTGTCCCCCTAATACGCTGTTTGCGTGCTACGCCACCGCCCCCCTGCTCCCGTAATGCACTGCTTGCATGCTACACCACCGCCCCCTTGCCACCCTAATGCGCTGCTGGCATTCTGCACCACCGCCCCCCACCCTAAGGCGCTGCTTGCATGCTATACCACCGCCCCCTTGCCCCCCTAATGCGCTGCTTGGATTCTGCACCACCGCACCCCACGCCCCCACCCTAACGCGCTGCTTGCATGATGCACCACTGCGGCCCCCCCTTATGTGCTGCTTGCATGCTATACCACCGCCCCCTTGCCCCCCTAATGCGCTGCTTGGATTCTGCACCACTGCGCCACCCTAATGCGCTGCTTGCATGATGCACCACCGCGGCCCCCCCCTAATGTGCTGCTTGCACACTTCACCACCGCCCCCTTGCCCCCCTAGTACGCTGCTTGCATGCTACACCACCGCCCCCTTGCCCCCCTAATGCGCTGCTGGCATTCTGCACCACCGCGCGCCACCCTAATGCGCTTCTTACATGCTCCACCACCGCATCACTGCTTCCCTTATGCGCTTCCTGCATGCAGCACCACCGCATCCCCCCCCCTAAGTGCTTTATGCATAATGCACCACCGCAGCCCTCTTTTATGCGCTGCTTGCATGCTATACCACCTCCCCCCTACCCCCTTTAATGCGCTGCTTTCATGCTACACCACCGCCCTCCGGCCCCCCTAATGCGCTGTTTGCATGCTGCATCGCCGCCCCCTTGCCCCCCTAAAGCGCTGCTTGCATGCTGCACCAACGCCCCCTTGCCCCCCTATTGTGCTGCTTGCATGCTGCACCACCGCGCCCCACCCTAAGGCACTGCTCACATGCTACAGCACCGCCCCCCTGCCCTCCTAATGCGCTGCTTGCATGCTACACCACCGCCCCCTTGCCCCCCTAATGCGCTGTTTGGATTCTTCACCACCGCGCCCCACCCTAATGCGCTGTTTGCATGATGCACCACTGCGGCCCCCCCTTATGTGCTGCTTGCATGCTATACCACCGCCCCCTTGCCCCCCTAATGCGCTGCTTGGATTCTGCACCACTGCGCCACCCTAATGCGCTGCTTGCATGATGCACCACCGCGGCCCCCCCCCTAATGTGCTGCTTGCACACTTCACCACCGCCCCCTTGCCCCCCTAGTACGCTGCTTGCATGCTACACCACCGCCCCCTTGCCCCCCTAATGCGCTGCTGGCATTCTGCACCACCGCGCGCCACCCTAATGCGCTTCTTACATGCTCCACCACCGCATCACTGCCCCCCTTATGCGCTTCCTGCATGCAGCACCACCGCATCCCCCCCCCTAAGTGCTTTATGCATAATGCACCACCGCAGCCCTCTTTTATGCGCTGCTTGCATGCTATACCACCTCCCCCCTACCCCCTTTAATGCGCTGCTTTCATGCTACACCACCGCCCTCCGGCCCCCCTAATGCGCTGTTTGCATGCTGCATCGCCGCCCCCTTGCCCCCCTAAAGCGCTGCTTGCATGCTGCACCAACGCCCCCTTGCCCCCCTATTGTGCTGCTTGCATGCTGCACCACCGCGCCCCACCCTAAGGCACTGCTCACATGCTACAGCACCGCCCCCCTGCCCTCCTAATGCGCTGCTTGCATGCTACACCACCGCCCCCTTGCCCCCCTAATGCGCTGTTTGGATTCTTCACCACCGCGCCCCACCCTAATGCGCTGTTTGCATGATGCACCACCGCGGCCCCCCCTAATGTGCTGCTTGCATGCTATACCACCGTCCCCTTGCCCCCCTAATGCGCTGCTTGCATGCTACACCACCGCCCCCTTGCCCCCCTAATGTGCTGCTTGGATTCTGCACCACCGCACCCCACCTTAATGCGCTGCTTGCATGATGCATCACCGCAGACCCCCTAATGTGCTGCTTACATGCTACACCACTGCCCCCTTGCCCCCCTTATGCGCTGCTTGCATGCTACACCACCGCCCCCCTGCCCCCCTAATGTGCTGCTTGGATTCTGTACCACCGCGCCCCCCCCCTTATGTGCTGCTTGCATGATGCACCACCGCCCCCTTGCCCCCCTAAAGTGCTGCTTGCATGGTTCACACTCCTTGTATGCAGCCCTCCCCCCCGTATGCAGCGCTCCCCCCGTATGCAGCGCTCTTCCTTTATGCAGCCCTCCCCCCCTTTATGCAGCCCTCCCCCCCTTTATGCAGCGCTCTCCCCGTATGCAGCGCTCCCCCCATATGCAGCGCTCGCCCCGTATGCAGCCCTCCCCCTCGTATGCAGCGCTCCCCCCGCATGCAGCGCTCCCCCGTATGCAGCGCTCCCCCCGTATGCAGCGCTCCCCCTGTTTGTGAAGTTTTTACAGTCCAACAGAGCATCGCACTTGATGCACGGGAAATGTGCCCGTAAACCGGTACAGGTACTTGATACACTAGGACAGAAAGCGAAAACCAGTGACCCCCCTGGGCAAGCAACTAACACACAACCACGACAGTGGCGTGGGAATGAACCCCATAGTGCAGAAGATACTTAGATAAGTCCCAGCCATAAAACATGATGTATGCTGCGCTCTCCCCGTATGCAGCGTCCCCCCGTATGCAGCGCCCCCCCCCGTGTGCAGCGCTCCCCCCCCCGTACGTAGCGGTATTGGGCAGCGGCTAGGGATAATTAGTTTTTTAATTGCCCCTGGTTTCCCAGCCAAAGACCGCTGCCCATCCTGCAAATACCATCGGGCTATTAGGCACAAGGCCTGGACATCAAGTGAATTTCTGAGGAAAAGTATCCAGGCGACATGTTTTTGATGAGGAAAGCTGACATTCAAGACAGCAAGGGCCGTTACCTATTGATGCCATAAATCAGCCATGAGAACTTTATCACCCAAGTGGCTGAGCAGTGCAACTCTAAGCTGCAACTTATTTGCACTCAAGTGGCAGACATGAGGCATCATGGCGCATGTCAAGTACTTCCTAGTGATGTGCAAGGAAGTACTTGATGCCAACACAGCTGATATTAGAGGACGGCGCAGCGATCAGCAGCGTGACACATGTAACTGCCAACGGTGCTGGGCTGAGGGACACGGTCAACATGTGGAGGCTGTGCTGCATGTGTGCTTTCCGTGCCCTAGCGTGTAATACAGGCTGAGCCTTACCTTCATGTTCGTGTTGTTTGGTGGGTGAACTTGCTATCCATTCTTTCCTTGTATGCCTTATCTCTTAACTTTCCTAGCTTACTTTTGGTTTGCCGACGAGGCCAAGCTGCATTTCAGCATGGCCCAGAGGTGTACTGTCATTAACTACAAGTCCTCAGGGACAAGCACCTTGTCCGTGACTAGTTGTATTTGTTTTGCTGGGCGTTTCAATCATGACATGAACTGGGAACTATCCGTATGGTGTAATATGTCAATTGCTTCACAGCAATTAGCAATGATGCCTAGTACTGAACCAACAGCTTATACATGATTAATGCAATCCAGTTGTTGCAAGTTTAGCACGACCAAACATTTCTTGTTTGGGTGCCATTGTTTTGTTACACAGTCCGGACCTTGCTCAAAGCCCACCCAAGAGGCCTGGCCGAGGCAAATCAGGCCCAAGTTGGTCCACTAAATAGTACGAGACACAATCTATAGCACACGCAAGGCATCATGACTCAATTTCGAGCATCCGACTGTAAACACATATGTCACCATGCCAGGTTTTGGTGTCCGGACCCTGCTCACCCCCTCGCACAACGCCCCCCACCCGTGAGTCCACCAAATAATCTGAAACTAAATCTACAGCACAAACAAGGCATCATGACCCTTTTCAGCATCAATATGATCAAAAAAGTCACCAGGCCAGGTTTTGGTGTCCTGACCACGCTTGAAGCCCACCCGAGAGGCCTAGCCGAAGCACATGAAGCCCAAAGTAGGTCCACCAATTAGCCTGAAATTACTTGTCTAGCACAAACTAGGCATTATGGCCCATTTTCCAGCTTCGAAATGATTAAATAAGTCACCAGGCCAGATTTTGATGTCCGGACCACGCTCAAAGCCCACCAGAGAGGCCTAGGCCAGGCACATCAAGCCCAAAGTAGGTCCACCAAATACTCTGAAATTAAATCTACATCACACAAGGTATCATGACCCAATTTCCAGCATCAAAATAGTTAAAAAGAACAGGACAGGTTTCGGTGTCTGGACCACGCATGAAGCCCACCCGAGAGGCCTAGGCGAAGCACATCAGGCCAAAAGTAGGTCCACCCAGTTCTCTGAGCTTCAGCAGCTGTCTGCCTGGCCACCCCCTCCTGAGCAGTAGGTGCACGCTGCTCAGGTTGCCCAGTCCTCTGAGCTGCAGCAGCTGGCTGCCTGGCCACCCCCTCCTGGTCAGCAGGTGCAAGCTCCTGATAAGCACCTAGGGCAGGGGCTTCTTGATCAACTTGCAGCTCAAATGCTTCCTCCTCTAAGCCCTCCCCTTGTGCCTGCAGGAATAAGTCATGACTCATGACTTCATGTGAGAGATAAATGATGAATCCTTGGGATACGAGGAATATGATTCAATGACTTAGGGAAATGCTCTTCTGATCACGAAGAGAAACAACTTAAACGCTTGTGGAGTTTCAGCTTCAGCAGAGTTGCTGACAGAGGCCAAACAAACACATAGAAGTATGGCTTCCTTTCAGGGTTCAAGGCAGACAGGGATTCTCTCTTAAATGACAGTGGGATGATGTCCTTCCAGGATGAAGGGATAGGGTATTCCTCTGCATTTCCTTTATCAGCCTCTCGTGACGCTCTCGAGTAGAAGTAGCCAACAGTGGGCAACTTCTGCACACGCGTGGGAAATGGGCACTAGTTCAGGTTGAAGCTTTATCATCATGCATTGCTGTGATATGAGAATGACTGTGAACACTGTGAGTATGATTGTTGCTTGCATGGAGCATGACTGTTGCATGCATGGAGCATGATTGCCGCATGCATGGAGCAGCATGCAGCAATTTGCATGCTGAAGGCTTACCAGGCCATGTTAGGATACAGACGTCTTTGAGCATGTCTGCAACAAGCTTCAGGTCTTTGGTGTAGGCCCCTGTTTTCAGTGTCAGCACAGGCTGCGCCCCAAGTCGTTCTGAGAGCGTCTTGCTTCGCCGCTGGTGAAGAGCCTCGAAAACGTTGCCGAATTCATGTAGGATTATCGGGTGCGTGCTTCCTCTTGAACTCGTCTAAAACCCAGGGGACGCCAACTCGGTTGATATCGCTGGGCTTGAGAGTGTTGTTTCCATCCTTGTGGCTGATTCCCGCGAATATCAACAAATAACAGCATATGGCGGGGTTTTCAGCTCTCTCGTTCATGGCAGTAATCTGATCGATAGCTCTGTTGATGATACAAATTGATTTCTAAGCGAAACTCGTCGCTGACACGACAGCAGTGTTCCTACACATGCGCTTATCAGTAACTAGCTCGGGATCCGGCCCTATTTCATATTTAAAGGTTTGATCATCGTCGGACATGGTGGCATGAATACAGAACAATACTAACCACTTTAAGAGTGGCTCAAAGGTATGAAAGGAAGCGCGTGAGGGGTGAAATGATTCACGCAGTGTCGACTATTCAAAAGTCGTCTTGGCACTTCTCAAACCTTATAACACCCCTCTCAAAGTGGTTTATAAGTGGGTTTCCTAACTCGTTTTAGCACAATATCGACAGCCGATCGCCGAAAGCGACAGGCTGTCGCTTCCTGCTGTCGAAAACTGACAGCACGCCAAAAGTAGGATGGGGACACAGCGGAATCGACTTTCCCCCTAGCGTCGGACCCCTCTAGTCGGCTCGATCAGACTGATCAGTCATGAGCCATGTAGTTGCAGCTAGTAGGTACGCGGGTGATTTCGTTGATCGGTCACAGCATGTGCGCATTAGTTTGAACAGAAAACGAGAAGAGCACGCCGATGTTGCGTGCATTTTGGGAAGTACAGGTTGACGAGACGCCGCCCAAGCCCCGGTCTGTATACCCTGGGAAGGGAAAATGTGGAGTGGTGTGGTTCAGTATGAACAGGGAGAGAACGCCTAAGGGCCCAATTCCACCAGTGTCCGGAACTCGAAACATAGTACCAGCTAGACAATAGTCAATTCCACTAGTGTTCGGAATCGTGTTCGGGATCCTGCCCACCCATTATCCGTACCCGGCGAGGCATGATTTTTGCATCGTGCCCAGGGGGGTCGATGCAAATAATAATACAGGTGAGTGTCGTAAGCGTGGGCTACGATGCGCGTGGAGGCGACAGTGTCGAAATAAAAGAAGAGTTACGCTTTGCTCCAGGTTGCCACGTTGATTATGACAAGGTAGCACAATACGGCAAAACCTGTTTCGTTTCCGGAGCGGATCGCTGCTCCGCTCCGGATACGGCAATACTGCTCCGATCCGGCTCACCATGCAGGAGTTTTCTTGCAGCCCTTCCGGGCGACATGGTCATGCAGACCTTGCACACGTGCGGCTTAGACGCCTTAGGGGGTGGCTTCAACAACCACGCGATAGTACGCCTACATCACATGTCCGATATAACTGGGGACATCGCTGACGTTCTAGACATATTCGTTGATCAGCTCGGGAAAAAACTCTAACCCTCCGACCCCTCCATCCAAGTTGTCTTCCAATACGTGATGGCGTTGCAAGCGATGCAAGCTAGACTTTTCAGGCTCGGGTATGACTAATCCTTTTGAAATTTCTGCATCTTATCCACCCCACCTGTAATATGTCACTATCTTTTATAACCTTATATTGCTTCACTACGTAGATCGAAGTGACCAATGGTTTTTACGTATACTTTAGCCCAGCCATTGCGACATAGAGACAGGGAAAGATGTATGCGATCAATCAATTGGCTGTTTTAAGGAACAACGAACTCCGAAAACAACGAAACACGTCCGTGACAGCGGTATCCGAGCCATATTTGAGTCGTCCGATTGAGCAATTCAGCACTTCACAAGCTAAGAAAATCCAGCCTTCACCCGGGGAACCCTGAGCCAAAGTCGCAAAATTCTGCATACAGACGGTATCAGGCGAGGTTGCAGATTTGAAGGGCAAGGGGGGACTTTAGGGGATTTCAGTTGTGCATGGCAACTACCAACAGGGGTTGTTACTGTTTGGACAGTTCAGGAGTTGGGGACTGCATCAATCATTGACTGTTTTGCCACAGCAATTTGCATGGTCCTTAGTCCTAACTAATATGCGTGCATGATGCATGGATGCATGGCTACTTTGGGGCCAGTAGGGGGGGGCATCTGGGCATGCATGGAGGCTGTATGCTGGCAGGCAATGAGGCAACCATCTTCATGTCGTTGTATGTCAGTATGTATGCCAGTATGTGCCTAAAACAAGTTTTTGACTGCAAAATACTGATACTCCAAGCCCGCCGTATCGAAGCGGAGCGGAGCGGACCGGAGCAGAAGCGTATCCGGATCGTGCTACCTTGATTATGATGTGTTGTGTTACGCAGGAGTTGGGGAGGCGAGCGAGCCAGAACACGCGAGACTGAAGGGACAAGCAAGGAAGGAAGCAACAGCAATGTCGGCATGAGAGGTGAGTGAATTCCAATCGAATTTAACTGGATGGAATCCACTGTTGTGCGCGAGCGCCGAGGCACACGCCATGCTTTTGAATTACGTGCCATGGTTACAACTTCCCATGATTTCGTGCCCTGGTTACCTCCCATGATCAAGACCAAATGCCATTGTCATTGACGGCAGGAAACGTCAACAATTTGACACATGGTTACAGTTCATGGCCACGACCAAGCTCGGCAAGGACGTCCTGACGGTGAGTTCGACCAGGGGTTCGACCCAGGAATCCACATGAAGTCCATTCGGCATGTTGCCATCTCAGTGATTTCCAGAAATGCGACACGCACTGCCCCTGAATACTGGTAGCCTGATGCGTTAAAAGTTGACATGATGCTTAGCTATGTGATGATGCATAGGGAATACTGAAGTGTTGCGGGAGCGCGAACGTTTGCCATTGGCTTCCTGTTAAAAAATAGGCAGAACGAAATCACTTGACCTGAGCGATGTCGCAACACCTGTTACAGATGCTCGAGAAGATGGAGAGGGCGATTCGAGATCAAGGAGCTCAATCAAGACTGACATGACTGAGCTGGCTGCCGTGGAAAGAGCATGGCATAGTAGTAGCATTGTCTCGTCGCCCCTGTTTTTTGCTATGGCCGCATGGGCCTGAATACCGTATGGACGTTGCTATCACCAATTGATATTTTACAATTTTGCTGGCCATGGAATTGGCACGGATGAGTTTCGTGTTCGGTACTTCGGTTTTGTGTGTACTCTCTCCCTTGGTTGCTTCGTTGGCCCAAATTACCTCACGAGGGCGTTGGTATCGCAAAAAATGATGTAACTGGAGCAGAACTTAGAAAAATCTGGAATCTAACGTCTAACATCTAACATCTAACGCTCTGACCCAACTGGAGATGTCAGCGTATTCAGAAGGAGGTAAGACAATGTATATATATATAACCTTATATAACTCAAGCCTCGCCGGGTACGGATAAGCGTGACAGCGAGGCGTGGCTCCATTTCATCACTTAATTATCACTCTCAGTCGCGCGCGCAATTTGTTTCATTCATCTCGTTCAATCTATCTCTCTTTCTCTATTGGTCTCTTTCGTCATGGCTGACAATCCGTCTGACGGCGGCAAAGATCTTGATTGCAGGCGCCTTTGCAGAGATCAGCGCGCGCGCGCATGGAGTGGCGCAAAGAGCACCACAAAGAGCAAAGCGCACAGAGCAGCGCAAATACAAGAACAGCGCAAAGAGCAAAGAACAGCGCAAAGAACAGCACAAAGTGCTACGCAAAGACAAGAGCAGCACAAGGAACAGAGATCATCACAAAGATCAGCGCACAGAGTAGAGCAAAGAGCACCGCAAAGAGCAAAGATCAGTGCAAACGCGAAAATAAAACACAAGAGCAGCGCCTAGCAGCACAAAGAGCACAGAGGCTGGTTGACAGGCTGTAATGTAAAGAGATTTGGTTCGCCCGTACCCGAACATCTCGCGTGCTCAAGTGGAATTGCATTTGCTGTATTCCCCAGCACTCTGTTTCCAACCAGAAAAACTGACACCGGGGATTAATCCCGGCAAGGCGCAGGTGGAATTGGGCCCTAAATATGCCCTGGGGAAAGTGAGGATACGGCCCCTGAATACCCGGATTGGTTGACACACCTGTAAAAATGCGATATCCAGCTGGCGCCTAGCTGGCAGCTAGCTGTCCCAAACGTCAGCTGTCCCAAACATCGAATTGGCCAATGAAAACACAGCCATCGTACCCCTCTCTCATCGGTTGGCGTTGATTAGAGAGGATACCATGACAGTTCGAATGGAGGAATATGACTCAGGTCCCGGAGATTTCCGGGGTCCGGTGTTTCTACTGCTGCTCAAAACGACCCGGAAACACCCCGGAAAGTTTCCCAGGTCCAATCAGAAACGCGCTGTCAGGAGTCGGGACAGGTCGAAGTATTAAAGGTAGAAGAGTGAGATCATACTATCGTACACGGGTGACAGCAAATGAAATTTGCAAATAACAACGGAAATGCTGCAGCTTGCTGCTTTCCCTGATTCCTGTAATTTGATATGCGTGATTGCCACTTATTGCGTGGCCTGAGCATTGGATCCGTGGGATCCAGGCCAGTGCGGCAGCACTCTCAGAGCAAGGCACGTGTATTTGAATTGACACTAGAGGACGGCGCAGTGGTCAGCAGCGTGACAGGCGGTGCTGCATGCGATGTTGGGTTAGGGGAGACGGCGACCATGTGGAGGACGCCGCTGTATGCTTGTTTTCAATGCCCTAGCGTGCATGATCAACTTAAAGAGCGCCAGAGCGGGGATGGGCAGGTTCTCCGAACTGGCGAACGGTGCTAGAGACTTCTTATAGTTGTACCGGGGCAGGCTTGGGTGTGATGCCCTGGCTTTTGTGGCGTGGTAGATATCGTTGAGGCGTAGATATTTTCAGGGGTTGGAACTTCCTTTGTATTTCGTGTTTTCCAGCCTTTTGTTTTGTCCCTTCACTCTATTTCCCACTTCCCCCCCGTTCTCTTGTCTTGCCCTCTTCTGTGTTTCTTTCCATCTTTCCTCCCATGTGTTAAGATAATCGCCCACGCGGCTGAGCTTCATCTCAGCATTGCCCAAAGGATGTCATTAACAGGATTGGACACAAGAAGAAAGAGAACTACCCTGAGTCCGCGGTTTTTTTAAACTGGAAATAACGCAAATGCGCCATATTTGCCATACGGTATTTGGGGCAAGATGCTTGAGGCCGCGTAGTTACCATTGTGATCTCCTCGGAATCTGGCGCAAGTTAGCATTGCATGGGACAAGATGCATAAGGCCGCGCATTGTTTCATTGCAATTTTGCAGGGTGCTACTGTCATAAGCTGTAAAAGGGGCAAAATGCCTGAGACCAAGCATCTCCCCTGCTTCCCGTAGACCTTTTAACTGATGTGCACATACATGCCAGGGCTATTCTAGTACCGTAGTATCAGTCGAATGTGGTTTTATGATATTTTTTGCATTAAAAGCCGATTATGAACACCAACAGTTTCAGGTACCAAAGAGCAAAACCAATCAAACAAACCAAATATTTCGGGTACCACGAGAGTCCCCCCCTTTATCCTCCCCATTCTGCGCCACTGCGACCAATCTGTATCTAGAATGACGAAATAGAGGCAGTCCATAATGACGAGGCATGCCTTTTTGTCCCCATTCTGCGCCCACTGCGACTAATCTCGACCATGAATCTAAGATGAAGGAGTTTGAAAATCATTCGCTAGAGCAAAGGCAAAGAACGTAGAAAGGGCTGAAAACGTTGTTCGGTTAGTTGATGAGGTGTTTTCTGGGACCTGCACCAGGACAGGCAGACCCCCGCAGCTATAGTCCTATTGTCCGCGCATTGGAGGGGGATAGGGCAATAATTGGTGAAACATGCCCGATAGCCACTGACTGCTGGTACGGTGCCGTATTAACATTTCCCACGCCACTGTCGTGGTTGTGTGCTAGTTGCTTGCCCACGGGGGTCACTGGTTTTCGCTTTCTGTCCTAGTGCATTAAGTGCATGTACCAGTTTACGGGCACATGTCCCATGCATCAAGTGTGATGCTCTGTGGGACTGTAAAAACTTCATACAACCGACTTCACATTTCACTTTATTTACCCGGCAACAATTTCGGCTTCAGGTTCCTTTTTGACTGTACTCGCTGCATGGCTGAGATTCTGTGTAGGGATTTTTCTGGAAATAGCCAAATTTCCAGACGATGAAGTTCTAGATAGACAAGCCGAACCCAAGCTGTTAAGTTCCCCTCGCCCAACCAAAAGGATACCGCTGCTCGGAAAGAAACCCACTGTTCGGGAAGGACACTGCTACCCGGAAAGGAGACAGCTGCATGGAAAGGAAACAGCTGGCCGAAGCGGGAACAACTCACAAAAACAAGATCAAGACCTCCAGACGAGACAGAAGAACATGACAAGCGCAAGTTGGATGCCAAGTTGACAGTGGCACGGCCTTCCATCATCAAAATATTTGATACAATATTCGATACATTCCTAAAATGTGTGTTCGTTTTTCAAACATGGAACACAGTTGCAGTCAATGACAAAACACCTCTGGGCCCTGCTCAAAAATGCTCGGCCGCGCAGGCGCCCAACTGGCTAGTTGGGAAGAAAGAAAAGGAACTTAATGTAAGAGGGGAAAGAAAGAGAAGACGACAAAGGAGAAAGAAATAACCCCCCCCAGAGGAAAAGGCAGCCTAGGCAGCCCGAAGTATCCCTGCCCGCCCTCTCAAGCCAATTCCTCAACAATGCCTATTACGTCCTCACTAAAAGTCAGCGCCTCCTAAGGCAGCCAGGCAGCCATGCAGCGCTACAAGTCCACAGCACGACGGCGTCGCCGCTACTACACGCGCCATATGGCAGCGGCTATAGCTGACAAGCTACAGCATGGCGAGTGCAACGTCTACCGGGAGCAGCTGCAAGAGAGGCGGCAAACCTGCCCCACCACGGCTGTCTCCTCCCTGAAGTGGGAGGCACACCTGCGACAGCAATTCACTGCCACTGTGCCTCCCTCTCCTGCGGCGCCACAGGCAAACTTGCCCCCCACCACCGCTCAGCCGGAGGACCTAGTAGGCGTGCCAGCTGAGCAGCTTGCCTCTTGCTTCGCAAGGGCTTTCTCCCGCATGCGCGTACACACCGCGGCGGGCCTAGACGGTCTGGCGGCACCCTTTATCAAGTTGGCTATGGTAGAGAACGATTCAGAGAGGGAGCAACGACACGTGCTGAGGGATCTGCTGCAAGACTGGTTCACTGCCATGGCGGTGCGGGGGGGAATGCCTAGTGCCTGGCAGCCAGTCAGGATTCAGCCTGTGTACAAGAAGGTCGACCCCCTTGATCCCGGTAATTACCGGCCCATCGCCATCACTAGCGTGCTTTACCGGCTGTATGCCAGCATGCTCACTGCCATCACTGATGAGTGGGCACGATTGCACGGCCACGTCCCTCCTGAGCAGTTTGGTTTTCAACAACGCCGTAGCACGCTCAAGGCTGATTTTCTGCTCAGGCATGCAGTCCATGCTCAACGGGCAGCTGCAGGCCGTGTCAAGCTGCATGTGGCCTTTGTGGACATCACAAAGGCCTATGACAGCGTGCCCCATGAGCAGCTGTGGCGGCATTTATTCGAGCATCTTCGCATGCTTGCATGCCTGTTACGCGGTGCAAGCGCTTTATGCCGGGGCAGTTTACACGCTCACTGACGGCCACAAACGCACTGGTCCTGTGCCCTGCACCAGAGGCATCAAACAGGGCTGCCCCCTGAGCCCCATGCTCTTCAGCCTTCACCTCAGTGACCTGCCGGCCATGCTCGCAGCCAAGTGCCCGGCAGAGGGCATTGAGATGCATGCGGGGCGACAGCTACGCTGATGCGGATGACCTCTCCTTGCTAGCCCGCACCTCAGCAGGGCTGCAACGCATGCTTGATGCCCTGCATGAATATGCGGCACATAAACAGCTTCGGGTCAGTGTCAGTACGACAGAGACCATGGAGTTTGGCAGCCGCTTAGCAGCGCAGCGCCGACAGCTAGCCCATGTTTGCGTTTATGGCCCTGACCGTACCGTGTTTAAGCGTGTCCAAGAATTTAAGTTCTTGGGTATAACTCAGCACGAAAGCGGCGGCATGAAGAGGGCCATGGAGGGGAGACAGGCGCCTTTGGCTGCCGCGCTGCACCGTGTTCGCCGCATGGCAGCCAAGGTGGGCCTAAGGCGCCATCTTCCAAACCGCATCAGGCTGGCAGCAGTGTGCGCAGCGCCTGCGGCCAACTACGGCGACGGGGTGTGGGCCACCAGCCACCTTCAGCCGCGGCAATGTCTCTCTAGAAAAATGCAGTCCAGCTTGCTTCAGCACCTACGCCATGCTGCGGGGCTACCTGCATCAGCCGCCAGTTGGGGATTCTTGAGAGAGCTGCAGCTCCAACCACTACAGCGAGACTCGTGGGCCCATATCCTCCGCTTCTACAATGCAGCGGTGGCACCGGAGGCACAGCTTTACAGCCCTCTCATGACTGAAGCCATAGCAGCAGATATGCAGCTTGCAATAAGCCCGGGTACTGGCGGCCGCACGTGGTGCCCTGATCTGCTGGGTGCAGTAGAGGAGCTGGAGCGGGGGGCAGCCACCCCCACTGTGCGCGAGGCGGCAGCAGCTGCCCTACAGCGCCTACCCGTCACAGAGGTGCCTGTTGGCACTCATTGAAGCAGCCTACGAGCAAGCACGGCTGGACGCAAGCGGCGGTGGGGACCCCATGGACCCTACCACCGATCACAGATCTGCGGCGACCTACCGCGTCTGGTTCCAGTCCACGGCGGGTGCCGTGCTGGCGCAAGCCAAGAGCCGCACTAGTCAGAGGGAGTGTGCTTGTGTGCGCACCAATTTGCGACTGCGGCTTAGCCGATTAGCACTGCTGATACCAGAGGACGGCGCAACGGTCAGCGGCGACATACAAGCACGCTGCTGCCAGCGCTGTTGGGCACGGGGGGATAGCGAGCAGGTAGAGGATGCGCTGCAAGTGTGCTTCCAGTGCCCTAGTGTTTGGGAGCAGTTACGGGAGCGGGGGTGGGCAGGTCTTCCGGGCGCTGCCACTAACTTCCACCAGTTGTACCAGGCTGAGCATGGGTGGGACGCACTTGCTTTTTTGGACTGTGCTGTGGGCATTATTGAGGGTTAGTCTCCAGGGTTTCTGAGGCCAAAGTCGTTGGCCTATCCGGCTTTCTCTTTTGGCCTTTTTTTGTTTTTGTTGTTGTTTTTGTATGCCCCCTTTTTAGTTTCTTCTCTTCTCCCTTCTGATCAGTGGAGCGCCCTCGCAGCCAAGCAGGGGTGGGATACGCTTGCTTTCCTGGACTTTATTTTTCTTGGAAGCTTTGTTGAGGGCTAGTCTCTAGTGGAACTCAGTTGTAGGACTTGGTCTGCTTTGCCTTCCCGGCCTCTCCATTTGTTCCTTTCCCCCTCTCTTCCTTCATTTTCGTTCCTCCTTTACTCCTTTCTGAACAGTTGAGAGCCCACGCGGTCGCGTTTTGAGCGGGCCCAGAGGTGTAACGTTATTGACTTAAATAAGCATGCCCCGGTACATTTGTTGAAAGTCTGTGGCGCCCTCCGGGGGGGGCCTGTCCAACCTCTCTCCCCAACTAAGCCTCTCATTCATGCTAGAGCAGTGGAAGCAGACATGCAGCGCATCCTCCCCATGCTCGCCATCTCCCCTTGCCCAACACCACTGACAGCAGCATGTCTCACGTTGTTGACCGCTCCGCCGTCCTCTCGCGACAGCCGTGATAACCGCACCGAGACGCAGCCGTACGTTTGTGCGCACACAAGCGCACATACTATTGCTGGTGCGGCTCCTAGCTTGCATCAACACGGCACCCGCCGCAGACTGGAACCAAGCGCAGTATGCGGGGTCCTTGGTTACTCCTCTGCCAGTCGCCTGAAGCTGCACCTGCTGGTACTCAGGCTGCGTCCACTAGGTGTAGCACCTCTGGGACGGGGGGCGGCTGTAGGTCTGAGACTGCCTCACACAGTTTGGGGCAGCTACTCCACCGACGCTCCAACTCCTTAAACGCCCCCATCAGCTCACCGCACCATGGTGCCACTGCTGTGTTGTAGAAGCGGAGCACGTGCTGCCACCAGTCTCGGTGTAACGGCTGGATATGCTCCCTCATGACCCCCCAGTTGGCAGCGGAGCAGGCAGCCCCTTAGCCTGGCTAGCCTGGCTAGCCTGAAGTAGGCTGGGCTGCATCCTGCTCCGGGCCGGCCCAGAGGCAGTGTTGCGGCCGGAGGTGACCCGTGGCCAACACCATATCTCCGTAGTTGGACACAGGCGCTGTATAAACAGCCGCTAGCCGGATGCGCAGAGGCAGATGATGCCTCAAATGCACCCTGGCGGCCATGCGGCAAACACGATGCAACACGGCAGCCAAAGTTGCAATACAACCATATATTTAGACAGTATCGCTCTGATGAACTGGATCATTGCCTGGAAGCCCTTCGTTTGAATTCTGTGTATGGCTAATAATTGTTGACTGGGATACGGTACAAGATCTGAGAAGAACTAGAAGAACTGTACTCTGAGAAGAGAAGATATGGAGAAGAAGCCATCTGCCCAAGGAGTTAGACAGCTGAATGAAGGGAAAGGAGATGTTGCCTGGAGAAGACAACTGCTCAGTCAAGGGGAAGAAAGCTAACGAAGGAAATAAAGGAGCGCTGCCCGGAAGAACGAAAGCTAAAAGAAATGAAGCCGCTGTCCCCAAATGAAAGCTGAGACAGCCGGGAAAAAAGAGATCCTTCCGAAGAAAGAACGCCGAACAAAAAGAGATGCTGCCAATAAGAGACAGCCAAACAAAATCTACAATCAACACAAAGACAGCAAATCCCTTGACAATTTTGTATTTTGCCATCCAATCATTTCAAACTACAAAAACTGCAAAAAATCGAGCCGCTAATTTTAAGAGGACGTTGTCCCTCAGTATTGTTTTGTGACCGGATCTCCGAACATCGTGAATATAGGTGCACTGGTTGCGAGCGGCACCACTGTAGGGACCCTTTAGCTAGTAGGTGCGCGATCGACAGGTCATTTACCAGGACAAACGGCTTGGGACCAAGAGTGGCCAAAGTACCGTGCTAAGAAAGCGTGAGACACATTGGAGAGATACAACATGAATAATGGTGTGATCAAGGATGACGGGTCAATGACATAACCTCTCTGGGCCCTGCTCAAAACGGCTTGGCCGCATCATGGGCGCCTAACTAATAAGAGTTGGGACGAAATAATGACGGGTATGGCTGGGTAAGAACAACGGCGGTTAGCAGGTCAAGACTAAGTCTAGTGATGGCCACGGTAACGGCGCGGATGTGGCTTCGGCCCAGGCTGCGCTGTTTCCTTAACTCTCACGCCCCCCCACAGGGCGTAGCTTTCTTTCTTTCTGATGGCCGCTAAGTGGCCTGCCAGACGAGCCATGGCACGCACGGCAACACACCTTGGGATGCGTCACAATACAGTCACCACCTCATGAGATGTCAATGACGTTACACCTGTGGGCCCTGCTCAAAAAGACTCAGCCGCGTTGGTGTTTACCCCCCTGGTCTAACTAGGGTTGGGAGGAAAGAACGGCACAAACACAAGGCGGCAGGAAGAAATGAGGAAAAGTGGGAAATTAAGTTAAGGGACGAACAAAAGGCTGGAAAAGAAAGACAAAGGAAGAGATGTACGCGCCTTGAGCTAGACCCACTGGTAAAAATTCATTCACATCCAATTAACATGGTGGCCACTCCGGCAGCGAGTCCCTACATATGGTATCCATCCAGCCAGCTCCAACTGAGGGATCTTGGAACAAGGAGGCTCCAATCAGGCAACAAGACGTTGGATCGGGGATGAATTCAGTACCATATGCTGCTACTCATCCCATCCATACATATTATGCGGGAACATCGTACGCGCGTGTCCAGTCCTTGCCTACAAATTAACAACGCCCCAGTACTGTAACCTTCCCCGGGACACCATCGCCGACGGTATTCTTGACGACTTGGACAGGATTGGATCCACCCATTCCTGGACACTGGTGTCTCAATCATACATTTAATACATTGGATGCACTGAAAGCATCCAGGCATGAACCAAATATACGCTGGCCCTTTCCGATAAATGCTGTGAAGGCAAACAAAATGATCTCCCATTATTAAAGTGTACGCGCATAATAGCACGAACAAGAGATAACAAGGGAGCCAAAGGATGCCTGGGGCACATAACATAGCCAGCCATGGGCAGTTGATGGCTGGAGAGTCACCCATTAACGACCTAAATGTGCATTTTTTTCCTTCTTTTTTTCGAATGCGAACTTGGTATTGTAGATAGACAATGCTCACTACACCGCTTCCGTGTGCGTAAAATCGGATGGCAGCGGCCAATCTCAAGCAACCCAACAAACGGCTGCCAACTGGGTCACCAGCACCATCAGCCGGGGGACCTCCGGAAGCTCTCAGCCTCCGACCCCCCCCACCCCCCCGTCCATATTCGCCCCCCCTCTGGCCATGCCCACCCCCGGCAGGCCATTGCGCATCGATTATTATTAGCTCCATGACGGAGCTAGTTATGCCATCCAAGTTTACGCACGCGGAAGCGAGTCGGAAGCAGGTCCATTAGCATGACGTGATCTAGCTCAAGCATACGGGCGAATAGGTGCCACCATGATTCCTTGGATGTGTACTTGCAATGCAGATTCTTGAGACGGTAAATTTGCAGTGCCGGTACTTTGTTCACCAACGTGAACAACAAGTTGTCATCCAGGAACTGCAAGCAGGAAAATAGAGGGGCGGATGAAGGAGTTGTTGAAAGTATGTGCTCTCAGATTACATAAATGAACGGCGGGAGGCAGGGCCGATTTTACTTGCTTGTTCATCAATGCACGAGTTCGCTTGACTGTTTGGGTGTTAGACAGTAATGATGAATATTTGTTGTTACATTACCAAACTAAATTAAGAATTTCCAGCAACAAAATGTGGAAATTAAGCGTCATAAAGAAAGGTATGCCCTACTGCCAGGTCAAAGTGAACGTTATTGACACAGTGCTGCTTATGCAGCTTGATAGGCTGGGTCAGGAGCCACATCTGCAGCGATCATTACCATCAAGCGAGAAGTAAATTCATCACGTTGCTTTCCCTCCTTGTGTACACATCAGCAAGTGAATCAAGGCCTAGATACCCAAAGCAATCACTTACGAAGTCATACCGTAAAACGCCAGAGACTCCGCTCATAATTAATTATTAGGGTGCGCGAACATGGGTGCGTGCTAATAGTAATTCAAACATCGCCCTGTCAGTCAGGTGCCAAACCAACTACTCTACATGTGCGCGGTATGAATTAAAAACAATAACTGTCAAGGAAAGCCGCGCGCTAGCGCGCGACTGTTTTATTTGACACCCATAGAGTGATCCTTATGCCAGTCCCTGTAGCGAAGCTCCATCCTAGAAGCATAGACGGGTGCTGACGACTGCTGACGATTCGGTGCCCCAAGCAACAGCCACACATTTCCTGAGGCGAGGAACCAGCCAGGTGGTTTTACTGTACTGGCTGAAAGTGCTGCGCGGACGGTTCATACTATTTTAACTGATGCTCGATGTTAGATTAAGTTTCCTACTGCGCGGTGTTAAATTAAATTGAAATAAAAAATCGCCGCTGCTTGGCCGTTTTTTTACCTCTTTTTGGCTGTGCGACGGAAAAATAAATTGGTTTCTGGGGGGGGTGCGGACCCTAAGGCGTTTTACGGTACTGTTACAAAAATCAGCCTCGAAATCTGCTCCATCATTCCAAAGCATGCATGGTATTGGCATTTTACTAGTTAGCAGCAACAATATGTTTATATATGGAAGCTACAGGCGACTGGTACTTACGGTATCTAGATTAATTTCCACATTTGCACACCCAAAACGAAACATGTTTCGGAACCACCAATCCAATAGTACATTTATTCATCATCTCACTAAAATCCACGAGAGGCATGGGTACAATCGAAACAGCTTTTCATACCTTGATATCGTCTTCATACGCGAGCCCAAGCTGCGGCCACAGGTGCATGGCAGTGTCGGGGACGATGCCGCCTTCAATGAGAGCAGCTCTGGCGGATGGCGAGACCTCGGCATGCACGTTGTCCCAGGAATATTTTGGTGATGTCTTCCCCACAGCACCCTTCTGTAGGTGGGGGAGATAATAATAATCTGAATCTTTAAGGCTGTATTATTAATCAATGTACATCAGTGTCAATGTATCAGTCTCACAGATTCAGCAACACCGGTAGCCTTGAAAGGTACATCACTTTGATACAGGAGCAACAGGAGGTTGATTTGGCAGATCTAACAATGTTGCACAAATACGCGAGCCAACTAACTTGTGAGGGTTTCTAGGGTTTCACCCGCTGGCCGCCACTCATCAGGTAACTCGTTACACTATGAACAAAACAGACATAGCTAAAGACTGTTGAAATGCTTGAAACTTCAAGTGAGAACGTGAAGGGGTATAAGGATAACTGACGAGAGAGTGTAAACCGAGGACATTCACAGCGACGACTAAGTTTTATGCAATCGATTATAAACATATTTGCATACCTTTCTAGCTATGACTACTATAAATCTAGATGCTTCATCAGCAGGACTGCATTCATACAATATTTGCCTATCATATATGCATGGATTGCATTCATTCATAATGAGTGTTGTTGTCTCACTCGTATCATGTCATGAAACTGAAGTATGGACAAGGAATTCAAGGAATCAAATTCATTTCCAGGCTATCCATAAAGACGGACACTCAAAGCTGCTTATGCATTACCTTCAAAACATTTGTTTGGGCAATTTTCACTCGGCCAATCCCATGCCGTACTATAATGTTTCATACCTGACCCCGCACATACACCCTATCTAACTATCACGAATAGGGTATGTCTGTGGGGGAACAACTTCCTTCCTTATACTTACAGTCTTCGTCTCTATCTGCCTGTGCATCATCATGCTACCTCCGCCTATCCACAATTCCGCCCTCGCATACCTACCCCGGAGTGGTAGGTGCTCATCCTGCAGAAGTTGCTTCTGATATTGAGGCTGGACCACCACGACTCCATGAAAGCTTTGCTTTTGTTAGATGCATGCTGATTGATTAGGATGTTCAGACGGATGATTTGTATTGGCGGTACAACTCCGGATAATATGCTGGACGCTGCGTCGGTGTCCATATACTGTTTACATTGCAAGAGTGGGGGGGGGGGGGGGTTATTAAGAATGTAGTATTAACTTAAGAGTGCTGTATGGTATGGATGCAGTGCCTCAAGTTCATAAACTGGCTGTTGGCGCATGAATTAACAGAGAACTAACAAAGTTAACCATAACTGGAAGACGCATACGTCCAGGCATTGTCCACCAACTCATCAAGACCGGTCTAGATTCACAAAAAATAGAGGACACAGCCCATTTTCTTGACATCGGCAGACATGAACACAGGAACACAAAATCTCGGCCTTGGTGTTTCGACGCAGCCTCAGGATAGGGAAGAGCAAAACAATTAACGTTAGCCACCACTGACTACTATAATGCTGCCGTGTTGCGCTCTAGCTGGCCCGCGCCCGGCCTAAGGGTCTCAGTATATATGCTGTCTTACAGGCCTCTATCTCCCCACCCCTATGATTCCTCATACTTCATCCCCTCATCAGCCCCCTCCACACCAGCAGCCGCTTTTCATCAGTCTCAAGCTCACACATAAATTGATATTGGATAGCCTCTTCTACACCGGCATGCCCAACCATGCGCATGCCCACACCGGCATGCCCACACCGGCATGCCCAACCATGCGCATGCCCACACCGGCATGCCCACACCGGCATGCCCAACCATGCGCATGCCCACACCGGCATGCCCAACCATGCGCATGCCCAACCACTGTTTCGGCCCAGACAGTCATCATGTCAAATCCCCCCAATGGCTATGCCAGGCATGACCTCTTTGGCTGCGTGCATGGACTGCTATGCTGGCTGCCAGACCCGAGGTCCTACCATCTTGACCCCCCCAACACACAAACGTGCAGCCTACGTGCACCAGCAGCAGCCCCGCACTGTCCGCCCTTTCAAAGCCCTAAATGCAATGCCTCATAACCACCCTGTCCCTGGGAGGGGAGGGGAGAAGGAACACAAAACCACAATTTATGTATCAGGGCTATACCAGGGCCTCATCTCAAGGGATTAGATGGTGTCATCTTAAGATCTTTGGGTCTCACGAGGAAGCGGCTAGGTAGGACTGACATGGTTTCAAGAGCTTACTAATACATACACACAGCATTTGGGTGTTCGCTTTCTACATCTACAAATCTACAAATCAAACACGCACATTCATCCCTTGAAACTCCAGAAAGTGAAATACACTTCAGTACTAGTACTTTTAGTACTTTACGTGCGCAGGAAGGGGTGTGTGGCAGGGTAAGAATTGCATGATAATCTCGAGGACAATCGGTGTAGACATTACATATGCTGTGCATACGCATACTCATCTCACACATGGAAAACATACAGCAAGAACTCACTAGCCATAGAACATAGATAGGTTAGTTGCTCCAAATGAAGTCGCGCCCCAGCAGAAGGCCCAAACGGCCCTCAGCCCCCCCCACAAAATCGATTGTAGCACCGCTAGTCAGTCTTTGCGGGTCATATCTTATTCTTATTTCCTGAGGCATCAGTATTTGATACCGCTAGTTAATTTATGTACGGTAAGCAGCAGACATGATTATTAACTAGGACCACTGACAGGTGGCCGGCTGCTCAAGATTTCCCAAGCGTGTCCGTCCACGACTGATTGTAAACATGCATTTTTTGAAGCCATAACGGGCAGCTGACCAGATAATTGGTCATTATTGAAGGCCGGTACATCATAGCATCCATACCTGCAAATCATCTGGGCCCGTGAACCCGAACTGCTGCCACATATAGAAAGCTGTTCTGGGCATGATGCCGCCTTCCATGAGAACGGCTCTTGTGCTTGGAGAGAGGACCTCTGGAGACACATCTTCCCAGGTGTAAGTTTTTGTGGCTGCTGTCATTCCAATCTGAAGGTCAGTAAATACAGGACCATTGGGTACATTGGGTCATCATCAATGCTGAATGCTCCAGCAATTTCAGTATCCAGTAGTAGAGGGTTCCCATCCCAAGGAAATAAAGTTATACATGGTAGCTATGTGCCCTCGATAAGTCCCGGTAATCAATTGAATATAGCTACCAAAGTAGTACTTCGTTCACAAGCTTGCTGAACCAGTAGTGGCTCACTCCGCCGTTCATGGCAAGTGTCCATATGCTTCTAGCTAGGTCAGATCAGGTAGCTCAGGAAGCAAAATGCCCTTTTGAGGGAAAGGACAGCCACTGTCAAGATACAATCATCAGATGCATCAGCAAAACCTGGTAATTGTGAAGGTTACAACTGATTTCACAGATTAAATAGCCACCACGCAATGGCCAGCATATTACTACTCTGCTACTTCTAGTTAGCTAGTCAGGTAGTCTGCTACCTATTCAGTAACAAATATAATATATACGGTATACATTCAGTGAGACAGGCAGTGATCAGTCGGCAGGCAGTGACAAGAAGTGAGACCGGTAGGCAGTTGGTGATCGGCAGTGATGGACAGGCATTGACAGGCAGGCAGAGATGGACAGACATTGACAGGCATGCAGAGATGGACAAGGCTTGATAGGCAGTGATTTGACATATGCACAGTAACACGTAAGAACTACGTATGGGTTCCAATCCTTCGTGCTTATTAGGGAATCCCTAGGTATAGGCGATCCCTAAGGACAGACCTTCCTGTACAGGATTCCCCCCCCGTGTCATTGCAATTGTGGATCAATCACTCGGTGGTACCTCGCTCGGTAATCTTTTGCGATTTCCCTAACGACCAAGCCAGCTACGGCATTTCATGCCGCGAGGTTTTACCAATTGTTCAGTTGACTCCAAAGGAATCATCTGCACACAAATTGTACGGGATGCATGTATCGTAACCTACCCTGCTAAGTGGTTGTGTGTTGGTTGTTACCGTACTTGCTAGCCCACGGATTATACATGATGTTTACCCTACCGGCCTACAGGCTCAGTGCTTGTGAGTTGGTTGCAAGCCCACGACTTAACAGGATATGGCTTACCCTACGGAACCTAAAGGTTCCCCCGGGGATCCTAGCTACCGGCCTACTCACCCTGCTCAGTGGCTTTGTGTTGGTTGCTAGTGACACATGCAGGGAGGACACTAGTAGTTTTCGCTCGCTGCTATAGCGCATTAGTTGAGTGCATGTACCGGTTTATAGACACCGACATGTCCCAGTCCCATGCATGAAATGAGATGCTCTGCTGGCCTGTCAACCTTATCTTACCTTTGTTTCCCCTCAATGTGGGTATCTTCAGTTACGAAATTGTTTCCGACTTTCCGGGGCTGAGCCAGGCAAAATGAGATCCCTCGACGCAGCAGAGGTCGAACCTGGGTAATCGATTGCAGAGATAGTGCGAACAGGCTCTGGAACACCGGAACTTAAATAAAAAGCCCTAGTTCACGATCTGGATTGATTGGTTGATTGATTTATAATTTGAATGACGCACACGCTGACGTGTCACTCACAAACAAGTGCGTCCCGCCGCCGTGCGTCCTGTGCTTGCGTCCCGTGCGACCCGTGCGTAGCGTGCAGCCAACGGCTGGTATGCCATCATCGCTGAGGACTGAGTTCGAGTGGGAGCTTCCCCATGCAGAGGCAGATTGTCAAGTGGCCTCAGGGGCGCATGCATCATCAGCAAGATGAACATATATGTATATACATATATACAATCTGACACTCAATCGAGGACGGCGCAGCGGTCAGCAGGCAGCGTGATGGACGGTGATGCCAACGCCGTTGGGCAAGGGGAGTTGGCGAGCATGTGCAGGATGCGTTGCATGTCTGCTTCCAGTGCCCTAGCGTGAAGGAGAGGATTAGGGAGTGAGGTTGGGCAGACCCCGCTTAGCCTGTAACGGACAGCCAGGAACAGTTGTACATACGGTACGGAGGAAGATTGCAGCTTACCGGTATGTCGCTATTTTTATGGGGTTGCTGAACCAGGAAGGTGCACCATAGTTTAGATGGTGGCCGGTGTGTCACGTGTGCGCTGAGGGTGTTGTGGAGCGCAGGGGGGCGGCTGATGTAAGTAAAGTAAGGGCTTGCCGTCTTGACACAATACGGCAGGCCAATATGTGCTAGAATACCAGGCGTGCAGGCGTCTCTCAGAGAAGTCCAGTTTGTTTCATTGAAGCTCACCCTAATCAAGGCGCATGCATTCCGCCGCTTGCCTCGCTCTCTTCGCCAGCGGCAGTTACGGTCTTGAAGAAGCAGGCCCCGATGGTGTGACCTTTGCTTGCTGAGCCCCGGTCCGTTTGTCAGACAAACTTTGTCTCTTGTCTCTGGCTTTGCCCCCGGCATTGGGCTGGGCCCTGCCCTTGCCCTTGCCCTGACTTTGGCTTCGGCTTCTATCTTTGGTTTCTATCTTCTGACTTTTATCGTCGGCTTCTGACTTCTGCCTCTGACATTTGACTTGGGCTTTTGGCTTTGGGTTCGGCTTCTGGCTTCAGGTCCTGACTTTTGGCTTGGGCTTCCTTCATTAACCCTGTTCACAGCCATTTGTGTGCCCCTTAACTTTATTTCCTCTTTCCATGGCCAACTGCCTTGTTCAACTCGATTCGTTCGTTTCTTCTCTCCATGTCGAGGGCTAGTTTCATGATGGACTGGGAATTCTTCAAACATCCGTTATTTTGGGGTGGTCTTGCCCGTCTCCTTTCCTCATGTTTCTTTCCCTTCTCCACTTCCCTTCACGTTTATTTCCCCCCCGGCCAGACAGTCAAGGCCCCACCCCGCCGAGTCTTTGGAGCATGGACCAGAGGTGTTCCATCATTGTCCATATAGAGTGCGGCAGGTGGGGCTTGTCGTAACCGTACGTTCTTTCATGAGGTTCTCACAAAAGCATTATAGCCTGAGTGCGGTAGGGTTGGTGAGGCTTGCCGTATGGTGATGAGCTCGGTGAGGCTGGTAGTTTTCTTTAGAGTGATACCTAGCGACATGGTGCTTACGTGCGCGTAAACTTACGGCTGCAGCTTGGCGCAGTCAGCACGGCCGACACTAGAGGACGGTGCAACGGTCAGCAGCATGCGTCACGCTGCTGCCAACGTTGTTGGGTAAGGGGAGACGGTCCCCTTTTCGCTTCCCCCACTCTTGGACCACTTCTTTTGTTTTGCTTTTTCTCTCAGCCCACTAGTCGGACGCCCACGCGGCCGAGCCTTTATGAGCAGATCCCAGAGGTGTAACGTCATTGACCTAGCGACATGGCATCACCATGAGGCCATGGACGTCATAGGCCTCTGATTTGCACCGTATATGAGTTGGGTATCCACTCATAATGGCAGCTAGAAATGAGAGGTCAACTTCGCTGAGGTGTTTAATCGAGAAGGTCCACTCTAAATGAACATAACACATTGAGAGCCTTGGAATAATTTTGCCAACATGGGGTCATCAGTTTCATCACGCCATCCTCATGTGATGGAATCCATTCTTATCTGACGCCATTTTCGTGTTGCATTCCCTTGCAACGCACGCTCTTGTTGGCTCTGCTTGATTGTTAAACGGGATACTACTCATGGTGTTGCAACGTTTGTATAAACAATCATGAAGCTTATTTACCATGTATGAATAAGCCAATGACACATTAATGGCTAATCATAGTTAAGTCAATGACATTACACCTCTGGGCCATGTGAAGTTTTTACAGTCCAACAGAGCATCACACTTGATGCATTACACCTAGCTGGGCCCTGCTCAAAAAGGCTTGGCCGCATGGGCACCCAATTATCCGGTTGGGAGAAAATGAACTTAAGGTAAGAGGGAACACACATGAGAAAGAAAAACCCCCCCGAAAGGAAATGACAGCTCAAAGTAGTTGCCTTAGTATGTAGATGTCCCACCTAAAGACCTTGGGCTGCAGCTCGGCAGCAAGATCAGCGTACAGTACAGGCGAAAACTCATCAAAAGTGCACATAGAGTGATTGGACATAACTGCAACATTATTGCAGCCCTGTACCATAAGCTCTATACCCTAAGCCATGTACCCTAAACCCTAAGCCATGTAACTTAAGCCATGTACCTCAAGCATTGTGCCCTAAACCATAAGCCATGTACCTTAAGCCCTCAACCCTAAGCCCAAAACCCTAAGCCATGGCTTAGAGTATGTCACAAGTGGGTATGTCATAACAGTTGTTAACATAAAAAGATAGGAAACGTTTAAGCCTGCGAAAAGGTTCAGAAAATATCAAATTTGCACTTACCTTCGACAACTTTACTTCGACTCTAACATGTCACCTTGACCGGCTGCTAAGAAGGGCGTACATCCTAGGGGTTGGTAGAACAGAACGTTTTTTTGAACTACCTTCTCCAAGTGACACAGTCAGCACGGCAGCCCTCAGAGCAGCAGCGCATGCTCTGGCCATGCTCTGGCCACTGTGTTAAGAGCGCCACCACCTTCCTCGAGTATCCGTTGCTGCTCCCGAATCTGGCGTAAGACAGCAGCAACGATGCCAACGGATGCTACTTCGATGCATGGTCGGAGCTGTGGGCGCCGTTGCGCCCCCTCCAGCTAGGGGAGGAAAGCGGCCTCACAGGCTGTTGGAGAGGCAGGAGGCATGAGGCAGATCTGGGCAGCGGTAGGTGACGGGGGCTTGGCAGGTCAAGGAGACCTTTCTGAACTTTCTTAGTAACTCTAAGCCCTAGATTATAGAACCTAGATCTTAGTAACTCTAAGCCCTATATTATAAAACCTCTCCCTTCCTCCCTCCCTCTCTCGTGCATGTTCGACTTTCGCATCAGCGCAATCAAGGACCCTGCCTGCTCCTTCCTGGTATCAGCTTGTGAGGCGCTGATGGCAGCGCCTCAGCGTTGCATGCCGCTTTGACTAAGTCAGGCCTCAGCATGATGTTTGAGCACGATGTGCAGAGGGAGGAGATGCGGCGGCACACGCTCGGGACTCTCTTTGTCCCTAAGGAGCTGGCTCCTGAGGCTGACCCTGATGACTTCCCAGAGGTGGACGGCAAGGACGAGTTCCGAGCTTCTGCGAATAATCTCAACGACGGTCTGGCCCAGCTCAAGGAGTGGCATGATGCGGGCACCCTCGCTCCCTGCTGCTCTCCCAATTGAGATCGAGCTGGATATGGCGACAAGGGCAGGCATGGACGCTGCATGCAGCTCAGATGCATGCAGCTGGCGGCATGGATGGAGGGAGGGGGAGGGGCCGCGGTGCTGGTGGCCGTTATGATGCTGCGGTGGAGGCTGAGGAGGGTGCAAGCCACGGCCGTGGGCGCGGCCGTGGACGTGAGTGAAGTTTGTGAAGTTTTTACTCCAACGGAGCATCACATTTGATGCATGAGACCATTGCCCGTAAACCAGTTCAGGCACTAAATATGCTAGGTCGGCGAGCGAAAACCAGAGACCCCCCTGGGCAAGCAACCAACACACAGCCACCGAGCAGTAGCGTGGGAATGCACCCCATAGTGCAGAAGATTAGCCCCAGCCATAAACATGACGTGGGTGCAAAAGAGTTCGACTGGACGCCTCCTAGTAAAATTGAGAAGGAAACTAGAAAGTTGAAGACAAATTTTGAAGTATGTGTAAAAAAATGTGGGATGCCTGAGCGAAACATCAGTGAGTTAAAGTGTTTTGAAATGTGTGAACTAGGTGAGAAACTGTGTGACGCGTAACCTAAGTGAGTAAAGTGTTTAAAAAATGTGAACTGTGTGTACGGTATACAATATTGAAATGATGAGTACCGCATGTGAAACTTCTGGCTTGCTATTATCCAAGCAACCGCTATCGCCATAGTGGATGAGGAGGAGGAGCTCAGTAACCTCCTCAGTGACAGCAACGACATATTCCTTTCTGAGGATTATGACAGCGCTGAGGGCAGTGGCAGCGATGAGGACGGTGGGCAGGTTCTGCCAGCTCCTGTGAAGTTTTTACAGTCCAACAGAGCATCACACTTGATGCATGGGACATGTGCCCGTAAACCGGTACAGGCACTTGATACACTAGGACAGAAAGCGAAAACCAGTGACAACCCTGGGCAAGCAACTAGCACACAACCACGACAATGGCGTGGGAATGAACGCCATGGTGCAGAAGACAAGCCCCATTCATAAACATGACGTGGGTGCTAAATAGTTCAATTGAGCACCGCCTAGAGAATTAGGGGGGAGACGGAAGATTTGGCAAAGTTTTGAGATGACTCTCTCTTTTCATCGTACACTGAAAGATACAAGAACCAAATTTTTTCCAGAACACAATGCAGAAACCTCTACGTACCGTTTCATGGCCTCATCCTCATCCTCTGGGAAATTATGGAAAGGTTAAATTGAAAACGAAGGTCTGTGTAGAACGGGCAGTAAATCATGTGAAGCTCATCCTCCCGACATTGATATATTGTATATATTATATTTACAGAGCTTCGTCTGCGGATGCATGTCAACGACATAACACCTCTGGGCCCTGCTCAAAAGGGCTCGGCCGCGTGGGCGCCCAACTGTCTCGTTGGAAGAAAACAAACTTATGTTAAGATGGAAAGCAGCGGATGCATGTGACGGACCCCTCTCAAGAAAAACATACAGAGTCGGAACTTAAATACCGAATCATTGAATAGTCCTGGGGGCCGGGGCACTGGGTTTGTCGCTTGATTGAACTACCTATAAATGAAGAAAGTCCTCCTCGCAAGCCCCCTTGTTCCACTTACAAGTTCACCAGAATCCTTAGGCAGGAACACGAGCAGCCTGGGAACACCTACCGGACCGCACTACTCCGATAGTTCCACTCCACTTAACTTGGCATAAGATAGGCAGGGGCGGGCAGCACCCCCAGAGCAAAGTAAAGGGGAAGAAAAGGGTGGGGAGGGGGGCCCTCCTCAGTCATAAGCCTTCCCATCCCAGCGCCGCTATCAAGCATAGGGCAAGAGCCTTGCCCTGCTCACGGGCTCGTGCTGCACGGGCTTGATTAAGTCACGCAACAGCAGACTTTGGTAGGAAAACGTGACGCTGAATGCAGTCTCCTCAAAGCTGCCGGTGAAAAGGTTGTCTCGCCCGATAAACAGAGTGGAGTCCTCGACAGCGGGAATGTCGCTTAAGCCGACCAAAACGAGCCCTTTCAGCATCGAGCGCATGACGAGCACGGCAGGCTGCTGGTCGTAAAGCATGCCCACCTCCTCGGCCTTTCTGTCACAGGCAGCCGTGTCACAGCCAGTCAGCTTGTAAAGGTCGGACAACTTATTTTTAAATCCGCGGTGGTTTCCTGCAGCTGCAGCCTGAAGAGCATCCCAACAAGGAAGGTGTACATTTTAGGGAAGAGGAGCTAATTGTTGCAGCTGACATCTTCATGCATAATCAGCAAGCATGTGCATTAAAATGTATGCCTGGCGAGTATTGGAGGACAGGAAATAGATTCAGGGGAGACGGGGGCCAAGCAAATCAGCTCAACCAAACTTTGCCTCGGCCCCTACTGCGTTTCGAAATCAGTAACGAAATCAAGAGGCTGCTCTTAATGTAATTGGAGTGCATGCAAACAACCCATATGCCAGATGAATCCTGGAAAATTAAGGAAAACAGGACATGTCACACAAGTACACAACACATAACGGTGAGCCATAATACCTCAATCGACTTAAGGTGCGGAATGAAGGATAAATGCTCGTGCGTAGACTCTGCCCGCTTGCATGACACGAGGACGAGTGGGACAGCTTTGTAGACTAGCAGCAGGTCCACCTCAGCCTTGCCCAGGTTGCCCCAGAGGACGAGGGGCGACTCCATCTCTGAGAGAGGCAACAGAAGCCACATAGTAGGGAAAGCAGCCCATAGAGAGCAAAGGCAATTAAGTCAAGGGAGAGAAGTACAGACACGTCTGTAAACAGGCAAGTCCCCATGCATGTCATGCAATGCAATAGGGGCATGCTTGCCCTTACGCATGCAGCCCCCCCCCCTTCCTTAGCGCACCGCCCCCCCACCATGCCTCAACACAACGACCCCCTCCCCCCCTGCCTCAACGCACTGCCCCTCCCCCCTCCGCCTCAGCACACTGCCCCTCCCCCCTGCCTTAGCGCACTGCCCCTCCCTGCTGCCCCTCCCTCCTGCCTCAGTATACTGCCCCTCACCCCTGCCTCATCGCATCGCCCCTCCCCCTGCCCCAGCACACTTCTCTTCCCCCCTGCCTCAGCACACTGCCCCTCCCCCCTGCCTCAGCACACTGCCTCTTTCCCCTGCCTCAGCGCACCGCCCCTCCCCCCTGCCTCAGCACACTGCCCCTCCCCCCTGCCCCAGCGCACTTCTCTTCCCCCCTGCCTCAGCACACTGCCTCTTTCCCCTGCCCCAGCGCACTTCCCTTCCCCCTGCCTCAGCACACCGCCCCTCCCGCCCCTACCTCAGCACACTGCCTCTTTCCCCTGCCTCAGCGCACCGCCCCTCCCCCCAGCCTCAGCTCACATCCCTTCCCCCTGCCTCAGCACACTGCCCCCCCCACCCTGCCTCAGCGCACACTGACCCTCCCCCCCTTGACTCAGTACACTGCCCCTCCCTCCCTACCTCGGCACACTTCCGCTCCCCCGTCTGCCTCAGCACACCTGCCAGGCCCAGTTTGGCAATGACGTCTGGCACCAGGTCCCTGTGTGCCAGCAGCTCCAGCACCTTCCCCTCGGCAGTCTTCGCATGTTTCTCGGTTTCCTCTTCCGTCCATACCCATTCTGCCTTCTGCATCTCACACATGGTTACAAGCTTGGGTCCGCCAGGAACAGCCGCCTAGGCTCCAGCGGCGAGCGCTCCAGAAGGCCGAAGTCGCAGAGCTGTAGCATCTCTGCGCTGGCTTGATCGCTCTTCACCGTTCCGCCGATGCTTAGGACCGTGCGGAGCGCACACAGGTGCTTGTCCGCAAGCAGTGCGTGCACCTGCAGGCTCTCTATCCGCAGCGTGTCCAGCGGGATCTTGGGCATGGTGGCGATGGTGTGCAGAGTGCGGCCTGCCATGGCCATGATGCGCAGCAACATGTCCGGGTACAGGCTAGGGTGGGTCGCTAACACTATGCCAGCCACCAGATGCACGCTGGCTGGCGGCAGCAGCAACGCTCCCAGCACCCCCAGGTTGGAACGTCTGCATGCAAAATAAACAGGCAAGCATGAGTTATGCCGCAATAATGCAAGAGCCATGATGACGCTCTGGACCATACAGCATGGTGCGTGATGACGCTCTGGACCATACAGCATGGCGCGTGATGACGCTCTGGACCATACAGCATGGCGCGTGATGACGCTCTGGACCATACAGCATGGCGCGTGATGACGCTCTGGACCATACAGCATGGCGCGTGATGACGCTCTGGACCATACAGCATGGCGCGTGATGACGCTCTGGACCTTACAGCATGGCGCGTGATGACGCTCTGGACCATACAGCATGGCGCGTGATGACGCTCGGGCCCATACAGCATGGCGCGTGATGACGCTCTGGACCTTACAGCATGGCGCGTGATGACGCTCTGGACCATACAGCATGGCGCGTGATGACGCTCTGGACCTTACAGCATGGCGCGTGATGACGCTCTGGACCATACAGCATGGCGCGTGATGACGCTCTGGACCTTACAGCATGGCGCGTGATGACGCTCTGGACCATACAGCATGGCGCGTGATGACGCTCTGGACCTTACAGCATGGCGCGTGATGACGCTCTGGACCATACAGCATGGCGCGTGATGACGCTCTGGACCATACAGCATGGCGCGTGATGACGCTCTGGACCATACAGCATGGCGCGTGATGACGCTCTGGACCTTACAGCATGGCGCGTGATGACGCTCTGGACCTTACAGCATGGCGCGTGATGACGCTCTGGACCATACAGCATGGCGCGTGATGACGCTCTGGACCTTACAGCATGGCGCGTGATGACGCTCTGGACCTTACAGCATGGCGCGTGATGACGCTCTGGACCTTACAGCATGGCGCGTGATGACGCTCTGGACCTTACAGCTTGGCGCGTGATGACGCTCTGGACCATACAGCATGGCGCGTGATGACGCTCTGGACCTTACAGCATGGCGCGTGATCACGCTCTGGACCATACAGCATGGCGCGTGATGACGCTCTGGACCATACAGCATGGCGCGTTACTCTCGTATAATTCGTACCCTACTGGCCCATACGTTCTTCAGTGTTTTCCAGTGAAGAACTGGCTTGTAACGAAAAGCCAATTCGTCGGGGCTTGGACTTACCGGTATTACATGACGCAATATTTTAAAGTCAACTAGACAGGCTAGATTGGGAGCAGTCATGTTACGTAAGGTCATTGACTCTAGTGTACCGTGGTATAGACTTAAGTCCGTTCATTCAGTGAACACAAGAATCATACGACTATATTGTCCAGGAAGCATACACACAAGGCAGTCATGAGAGCGCTTCAGAACCAGGCTTGATTCACAGAGCTGTACCTACACAGCACATTCATCGGCACGCACACAGCCATCTATTCTTGAGCTGCATGAACAAGTAGACGCACGGTAAACATCATGACTCACCTGTACAAAACGCCCTTGATGGCAGTGACTCCTGTCACGTAACCCTGCTGTTTATCCTGCAGAATGAAGTGCAGCGGCAGCAGCTCCACTGCGTTCCGGTCAAGGAAGCCCTCCATTGCAGGAGTGAGGTGGGGCCATGACGAGAACTCGTCAAAGACTGTCCGGGCTTTCAGGTACGCCTGCCAGCAACGGATCCAAATGCCAATTAGCATGGCAGTTGCTGGGCAGCGTTTTACAGCTGCCTGAGCATGAACAATGAAGCAACAAGCACACAATTATGTGATGTACAACACACGTTCAAGCAGTGCTAGTAGGTATGATACACAACTATTTGGGGGGGGGGGTCTTCTTGCTTGCGCTCTTTACAGTAAGTGCAAGAAGTATACACTTTGCCATTGATACGTTGCATGCAAAGATCAGTATAACATTATGGTAACCATTACTTTACAAATACAATGCAGTGCGCTCCAGTGCCCGTGGACTCACTGCCACGATCAGCAGCAGCCGGATGTCCTCCAGACTGAGTGGTGTGACGGTATGGCAAGGGATATAAAGGATGAGGGGTCGCCTGCAGTCCACAGCATCCAGCAAGCAGCCAGCCATCGCCAGCGCCCAGGGCATGCTGAATGTCTTGCCGGTGCGCCGCTGGCCGTGCACCACGGCCGCAGTGGCCGGGTGCTGGCTCCTTCCCAGCTTGACCAGCAGCTCCACAAGGTCGTTCCGGGGGCATGCGCGTTTGAGGAGGGCCTCGTTGCCGTTGCACACGAACAAGCCCTTGGACGGCACCAAGAAAAGGTTGTCCATGACCACCTTCTTAACATGGCTGGGCAGCGGCAGATCCAGCACGAGCTGACTGAGAGCTGCAGTGCTGGACACTGTCATGGGGTGCTTGAGCATAAAGTTCCGCAGATGTCCTAGGCGACACTGCAAGCATCGCACACCAGCAACAGAAAACGCTCAGCAGATAAATCCAAAACCTTTACACCATTCAACCAGTCACAAAAATTGTAGGGGGAAGCGGGGAGGGACAGCTCTCCCCCAAACTTCAGATTTCTACTTGACTTGACCGATAAGCTTTAGTCCAGGTTTCTTTAGGCTTCCAGACAGAAGCTTAGGCCTTAGGGTTTAGGATTTAGGGGTGATTAACCTGTGCATGCAAGCCAACCCAGAAATGGCCCTAATCGGAGCTTGGTCGGCAGCGGGGCGGCTTGGCGAGTATGGACTCGTAGCTGTGATCTTAGAAAAACTGCTTTGGGCTATGAGACATGGACGTGCGGTACCACTCAAGCGCCATGCGCACTATAGGTGTGCAGTTTTTCATTCTTGTGGTTCAAGTACAATTCAGCTACAGTGCAGCTACAATTCAGCTACAATTCAGCTTCCGCTTTGGGTAGGGTAGCCTGCCGAGGGTAGAAGCACTACCCACATGCCCCACCCACTATCCGCATCCCACCTGTCACAAGCGAACACGTCACCGCCTGAGTTCCTGCATCAGAAAACACCACAATAGATGTCAGAAATTGACAGCCGTAGCAGGAACATAAATACCCAAGCGCATTGGCAGGACCGGTAAAACTCACTTACAACCTCACTCACGACATAGTTCCTCTTCCCACACGCTGAACCTTGATACGCCTGATATCCCCCCCTCACCATGAGCCCCCCCCCCCCCCTCCCCTCCCACCATGAGGGCCCCCCCCCCTCTCACCATGACCCCCCCAACCCTCACTAAGTCCCCCCCCATCTCAGCAGGAGGGCTGAAGGATCGAGTAGGAGGCAAGGTGTACGATAAGGCTGCAAACACAAGGAAGAAATCATATGTTGTGGGGTGAGGTGTTGAGATTTCTTGAACAACAGAGGGGCATCCCTCTCCCTAAACAGAGCAAGGGCTCGGGCAGCCAGGCATGCAGCGAATCGGTCGGAGCCCAAGACAAAACACGTCAGCAAACACAATCTTGGCTCCGCCCTCCGGCCGGAAACCCATATGTGGCCAGGCATGCTGCTTCGGCCTAAATGGGAGGTGACGGGTCAGGCGGGCAGGGTGGGGATCTCTTGAACAAAAGAGGGGCATCCCTCTTCCAAAATGATCAGGGCCTGGTGAGCACACGGGTCAGCATTGCGTAGCGCGGGGCGGAAAGTGGGGTAGCTGGAAGCGTGGGAGAGGCAGTGGGGCAAGTTTTTGTGAGGCGATATATGGCCTACAGCGACAAATGTGGGCGACAAATATACAACCTAACTTTCAATTTGTTAGCCCAGTCAATAAACGTCGCAAAGGGGCCGGAGAGAGAGAGAGAGGGAGAGAAGGGAGTGCTTCTAACATGTCTGACGATAACAGCATCATATCTGTGGGTTCTGATGATTCTGCCGAACAAGCCAAACGCCAACGCTTAGAATTAGACAGGAGGACGCAAACAAGAATCAGAATATTTTTAGGCGCAAGCGAGCTTTAAACGTTTGATCCTCTTGCCAGGAAAAAGAGAAGCCCAGGTCGACCCCCAAAAAGAAAATCGCCTAAGGCGGCTGAGGGGGCAGCAACAGAGGATTTGGAACTTGGAGGTTGGATTTTGAGATTGTAGGTTGTGGGTTGGAGGTTGAAGAAGTGGATCCGGATGCCCTGATGAATATGCTCGAGGAATTGCTACAAGGAGGTTGAGGTAAGGGTTGAAGGTTGGAGGTTTGCAATGGAGGTTGCGGTTAGAGGTTGGAGGTTGGGGTTGGAGGTTAGGGTTGGAGGTTGGAGGTCAGGGTCCAAGGTTGGAGGTTAGCATTTTTGTTTGGAGGTTGGGGTTGACATTATAGATGGATGCTGGATTAAGGATAGGGATTAGGGGTTAAGGGTCTAGTTTCGGGGTCCAGAATTGGGCCTCAGGTTTAGGGTCAAGATTTGAGGGGTAGGAGGGTAAATTGGGGCTTAAGGATTATAGGACAGAGGTCAGGGGTCAGGGGTCAGGGGTTGAGGATGGAGGGGGGTGAGAGAGTAAGGGGGTGAGTGGATGGAAGTTGTAAGTTCCGCTACTTTACAGCAGCACACCATGTACACTTGTTCACATTCGGTTCATTTTTACTGACACTCTTACCAGGTCTTCTCGTGCCTACCGGTACCAGGTTGAAGGGCGTGCCCAGCACGCTTTTCCTAACACTTTTTCCAGGTTTGAAGGTTTCCAAGGGCACATTCACTACATTTTCCCGACATTCTTATCGTACCCTCACGTGCACCAGGTTGACGGGCGAACGTCGTCATGTTCATGGCATCCACGGGCATGCTGAATGAAGTTGACAGGCAGCATGCATGGTGATGACATCGCACGCACCATGACTGACCACATAAAGTGCATCAACAGATGGTAAGCCATCAAGGTGATGGAGCCACAGCCATTATGGTGGATGAAATGTAGCCGACATGCGGCATGCATGTGACAACACTCAGCATGCATGCATGCACAGCCAAGAGTAACACAATGTGGCGTTGATGCATGGGCAGTCCCATGCACTTGCCTCTACCCAACAAAAACCGTTTTTGCCAAAAGAGAACTTCGCACTTTCAAAACGTTTCCAACCTCCCCGGTACTTTTCCCAACCCTGCCACTCCTGTTATTGATCTCTGAGCACGAGGGCCTACGCGGATCCCTCCTGCCAAACCAAAAGCTCACCTTCCATAGAAGGCGCCATCGCCGCGACCACCACCGGTGGAGAAACCACCACCGGAGCTACTGCAGGCAACAAGGATCAAACTATCTTCAGGAAATGATTCAATCAAGCTTAGTCTTTAGTAAGACTTGCGTCTGAGTATCTGCGAGTGATCGCCCAAATTAAGGAGGGAGGCCATGTACGGGCGGGCCCGGCAGCGAGTCGGGTCATGAACAACCTAGGGGCTGTAAGAATCCAAGGGCAGTACGACACCAGGCAGTACAATCCAAGGGCAGTACAACCCAGGGCACCCCATGCACAGTACGAACCAGGGGTGGTACAACCCAGTGGCAGTTGAAACAGAGGCAGTACACCACCATGCTGGAACACCACGAGGCTGTACAAACAGGAGCTGCACAAACCAAACAGTACAACCACAGTGCGTAGGGGTTGTACACCACAAGGCTGTACAACTCAGGGGCTTAACACCCCAGGCAACTTAGGGGCAGTAAAACCAAGGGGAGATAATCACATGAGCGGAACAATCTATGCACGGTGCAATACAAGGGAATACAAAGGAGTATGTAGGCAGCCATGTACGCAGCAATTCAGCTATGTTAGAAACATGTCAGAGGACGCTATTTTCACTCTACTCTCCAGCCGGAGAACCCAGATGTGTCCTAGCATGTTGCTAGGGCTACGCCTAGAGGTCGCTCAAAGTTTTGGGCCTACCGGGCCCCTGGCAGGCGCGAAGAGGCCTGCCAAAGATGGCCTTTCCATATTAAGGGAGGGGGGGTGACCACAGCCCGTGGTGGCACATTGCCCGATTCCCTAGTGACGAGCCCCAAGCGCATGTAGGAGGACAGAGGAGTGCACCACACAAAAATACAGACCAGGCGGTTAACGGGGATAAATGGCTAAAGAAAAGGGCAGATGGGCTATAGTTCAGCTACAGTTCAGCTCCCATCAGCTACAGTTCAGCGACCCTCAGCAAGTCCCGTGCACGGCCAGCCACACCGGATGGCGCATGGCAGCACATGTCCACATTGACACCACATAAAGGGCAGGGAAACCACATGCATGCGCGCATGGGGGTGCGCTACCCTCCCATGCATTTCCCCACCACCCTCAAGCAGCCCCAGCTCAGATCTGGATGACACAGCAAGGGGGTGGGGGACAGTTGCAGTGATGATACAAGAACGCGCTCCAAGGGACACTCACGATGCACTGCACCCATGAAGTGGTCAATGAACGCAGGAGGAAGCCCGCAGCTCTCCAGGCCAGGTCGCAATGCGCTCCTGATGAACCCTGCATCGGTGTAGCCGCCTTCGAACAGCTTGACCAGGAATGGCTGCATCCTGTTGATGGCGGCCTCGTGCATGCCAGCGTCGCGCATGGCTTTCTGGACTGCAGCAGCTTTCTCTAGGTCGTCCATCCTGCACATCACATTTCGAAGAAGGGATACAAGAAGTCAGCAATCAAACTGTGTCCCATGGTCCAGCTGCTCAAAATTGTGCATATGTCAAGACCATATTAAGCAGTGATGAAGAAAACAGACAGGTGGATGAAGGGAATCCGTTTCGATGAATAGGGCGATGCTACAGATTCGAGGAAGCAGTGCTTGCTCAATACGATCTGTTTTTAAGTGAACCAGGACAGCAAGGGCTGCAAAATTCTGTAAGAAATCCTTGCAAGGTGAGGCTGTGAAACAGAAACCCCTGCTGTGAAACTGTGCGTCATGCCGAACCCCGCCCCTTGCTTGACGTGACGTATGACGCACACGCATATAGCTCCGAGACCAAAGGGGGCTACGCAACGAGTCGAATAAGTCGGACCTGTCAGCCAAGGAAGGAACAATCATAAAATTTCCCCATCACCTGAGGGAACACCAAGAGACTGCAGAGATTGGGAACTTTGGAAAGGAAGGACCACGGGCCAGCGGCCAGGCGTTCGTGCGCTACAGGTTCGGCTCCAAAGAAAACATATGACAGGGTTCAAGAAAGAAAGAAAGAAAGAAAGAACGAAAACGCCTGAGCGTGGCCTGATGAATACGGGATTTTAAATGCCGTACACCGGGAGACAAAAACCTGGTGGTTAAGGAGGGTCGTCAAGGGGTACCGGACAATAATGGGCAGGGGAGTTTTCCAGATGGCGACGCTGGCGAAGGATGTTTATATGGCAGCGTATGGTATGTTTCGTGAGACGGCTGAGGACGGAGGAGATGTCGTGTTTGGAGACACCGAGCATGCTGAGGATTTTATCGGCAGGACGAAAGAGGAATATCACTATAATATCACTATAATATATGAGCCCATTTCAGGGCAATCCCACATTTTGGGGTTCCGAAGCAAGAGACGTACCGTACGCGTACGCAGCCAATCTCTGCGGCCAATATATAATATTTCTTTTTTGACCACAAGCAGGTGGAAGAGAAGAGGATTCATCTCATTGCAGGTTACGCAGCTACATGGGTCATACCCTTGCTGCTGAGAGGCGAAAGAGCAAGGGCACGGAACTGCATCACCATACCGTATATTTGATTTGCCTTCCTTCGGGTATCAATAAATTATTTCTTTTAATGCTGTCCTCGGGGCAAAATCAATTGTTTAATGCTGTCCTCTGGGCAGCCTTGTTTTTATAAACCGTTCCCTCAGCACCAAAATTTGCTTAAGAGCAGTGTTAAAAAGCCTCACAGCTGCCATGTATTACATTCAGTCCAACCCAAAACATCAGCAGAGAAACAATCATCGAAGGACCCTTGACAAAACTGATGACCCTCAACATGGTATCAGTACAACATGCAGGCCTCCCATAGATGTCTATGCAGATATAGGACCGGCACTACCAAAACAATTGAGTTCAACGCTTGCACTTAACAGAGTAGCAGCCCTTGAAGACACGCTTACTTAGAGCGCCCCTTGCCCTTTCTCACGCCCCCCTCAGACACTGCTTTGAGCCCCTGTGCATCGAGCTCTTTCAACAGCCGACCCGCCATGCGCATGCCCTTTCGTAAGCAGTGGGTGCCGGCCCCAGCCCAGGCTCCTCAGCCATCATGAAGGTTGGATCCATGCCAGGCTGGCCTTCCAAGGGGGGCACGATCCCCAAGGTAGCATATCAGACGAGAGATCCCCAAGGGAGCATATCAGATGGGAGATCGAAACCAGAAGACCATCACATGAGATCGAAATAATAACACATGTCAGAGAGAGATCGAAATAAGAGGACTGACCAGCTGAGAGATCGAAACCAGAACTAAGGCCATCACATGAGATCGAAATAAGAACCCAGGTCTGAAGAGAGATCGAAATAAGAGAGCAGACCCTGTGACCACCGCCCTGTGACATATTAAGCCATCACACTAGACCTCAAACGTGCAGCCTCTTTAACGACGCTTGAAAGCTCAGATCTTGTACCGGTACGTTCGAAAATGCGGTACCCGTCAGTTGGACCAGACGTCGAATGAACGAACGGCGACAGCGGCGACAGGGGCCTCGAGGACAGCGACTTTCGATCTTATCGATATGAAAATATTCACGCCCCTCACCCCAAATAATGAATATTTGATGTATCCCTCGGGCATAACCCTCACCCCCGAACAACATTAATTATGAGGGAAGGCTATTCGAATCTACGGTATGCTGAAAGTGAGAAAAGCTGTGCGGCAATTACCGGTACCAGAAGTGGCCTGGACGCATGGACCATACGGTCTTTGTCCTGGCGCACATGCCCCTTCCTGGTGTACAAGCTGTGTCATGACGCATGGTGTGTGTTAAGCTGCATCATGGTGCACATGATGCTCTTGCCATCACCGCCGTGGCTCGAGTGATGCCGTTCCTGGCTGTGAAAAAAGTCAAGGCAGCCTGCAGAGGCAGGCACAACAATGCTGGGCAGCAGGCGGGCTCATAGACTGTGCGGTGCGTGGGCCTTCATCTTTGCGCCAGTGGTGCTGACGGCGCTCACAGCCGCTGCCTCTGCGGCTTTTGGAACATTGGCCGCTCCGTCCCTCATGATGGTGGCTGGCGCTGGCCACCATCCCTGCGCTCGTCTTCTCGGACGTACACGCCGTGTTTGCTGGACCAGCTCGAGGCTGGCGTTGTGCAGCTTGAGGAACTTGGCGGCGACGTCGGACAGCCCTGCCACGGTACGGTGCGTCACAAGTGCGCCATGGCTCGGCGGTCGCCGCCAAGCTAGAGGCGCTGCATGAGCAACAAGCAGCTCTGCTGAGCGAGGGCGCCGTCGAATGCCGCCGCGGCTAGCAAGCGAGGCAGGTGGATCAGCCCTTTTCAAATGTGCAGGTGTGCCTGGGGTCAGTCAAGCAGTAGGCTCGTTCAGGCCTATCCTAGCCTGCTGCCTATGCCGGGGACAGAGCATGTCCAGTCAAGCATCAGGCCCGCTCAGGCCTATCCGAGCGTGTTGCCTATGCCGGGGACGGACCATGTCCAGTCAAGCAGCAGGCCCGCTCAGGCCTGTCCTAGCCTGTTGCCTATGCCGGGGACAGACCATGTCCAGTCAAGTAGCAGGCCCGCTCAGGCCTATCCTAGCCTGCTGCCTATGCCGGGGAGAGAGCATGTCCAGTTCCCACTCAGCGGGGCAGCGCTACGGTCTACGAAAGACCCAACTACCTCTCCCTCGCAGTGGGGCAGTGCCCTGAACGACCCCATCTACCTCTGCCTTTCCGTCTTAGACCACGTCGACTAGAGGGTTGCCGTAAACAAGAAGGTTATGATGCATTCAATAGCAGCAGCCAGCGGCTGATGATCTGGCAGACGAAACCCGGCCTCCAATAAATCGCGATCATCGCGGAATTGCAGTACTCTAATAGACCTGGGCATCCAAGCTTATACCGGCATGATGAGTCTTAAAGGATAGGTTCTTCGTCTGTCTTCTAGGAGGCAATAAACGAGGTCTGATGTAGGACCACTGCATGCAAGCCATGCGCATGGGCGAGGGCATGTCAGGCGAGGGGTGGGGGGGAGGAAGGGTGCGGCACTGCAGCACGACTGGAACGGAATTGGTGGGGAAATGCGTGATTCCCCAGGCTTTGCATGGCATTGAAAGGCATGGCGTGATGCTGAATATCCGTGCATGGAAACAAAGAAAGCTACGCCCCATAGGGGACGTGAGAGTTAAGCAAGCAGCGCAGCCTGGGCCGAAGCCACATCCGCGCCGGTGCCGTCAGTGCATGGAGTTTTATGGCCCGGAGTTTCATGACCTTATCAGGTACAAATGCACGCGGATCGGCATTTTCAATGCAAGAAAAGAAGGAAACCGGGACCGGTAATCAAGTTCAGGGTGTATCACTACAATATTTCAATGTTTGAGGCTGAACACTGGTACCCGTAGACAACAAAGAATGTACAGTCCTGGTACGGGAAAAAGTTGAGTCTTAGTTCATAAAAGTACGGTAAACAGATACAGGCTGAGGGTCAGTGGAACTGCATAGTTTTTAGATGTTAGATGCGCAAGGACAAAAGGTCGCATGGGGCCGGACCTAGCGGCTGCTCGATCGTTGTTCACACCTTTGTCTCTGGGTGCACGTCCACTGACACAATGGCGCCCTTGTGTGGCTCAGCCCAGGGGGGCAGGCGCTGCTCCTCGGATACTGGGTCGAGGATCTGCAGAAGGAGTGGAATGACATGTCTCAGTGTGCTGTGATTGTGTGTGTTTATGCTGGTGTGTGCATGTGCTGGGTCAGGCGCTGCGCCTCAGATGCTAGGTCCATCATCGGCGGGGAAGGAGTGGAATTACATGTCTCAGTGTGCTGTGAGTGTGTGTGTTTCTGCTGGTGTGTACATGTGCTGGGTCAGGCGCTGCGCCTCAGATGTTAGGTCCAGGATCTGCGGGGAAGGAGCGGAATTACATGTCTCAGTGTTGTGTTGTCTGTGTTGTCTCAGATGCTAGCCCCCCCTCCCTTCATGGGGGAGAGACACGGACCCCCTTTTAACCAAAGCTTCAGAACCTGATTTAATGACAGAGACAGACGGACCCCCCCCTTTTTCCCTCCCTCAGAAAACAGCAGACGGGGCACCGGGTAATTCCATGCATTCTGGCGCACACTCACTCACCCATGTTTGTGTCCCTGCCACCCATGCCCTCCACCTCCCTCCGCCGTGTGCTGCACTACGCTGCAGCTAAGTCCATGCTCCTGGCTAGCTTTTGCCCATGTAGATCTGGCTGGCCCTGGTCTTTCAGCCACCCTTCTCTCCTGCTGCTGTTTGGGCCTTTAACCTCGCGATTCCAGAGCGAATCATTGCTGGAGGCGCGCAATCTTTGCTTCGGCCTCGCCGATCCGAGGATCTTTAGCATGTTCGTTCGCTGCGGCTGGGTGACCAAGACCTTTGGATCCAACTGAGCTGTCAACTTGTGCAGTAAAGAGGGTACACATCCCTACCGTACTTATCGAAATCCACGCCGCTTCGTCGTTTTCAATTATATTCTCGACACTCGCCCTAGCCACCTTACACGTCTGCAAGTTATCTGTGAATTTGGTTATTGAGGTGAGCAACTGTTCAAAGCCAAGAAGCCCTTGACGTAGAACATGCGCTTCTTGCATCGGCCTCGCCTTCTCTGTCTCAGACGTGATGGACCCATGTTTATCTGCATCCTGAAGTCCCTAACCGGTATACCCTGCTTTTGATTCAGACACATCATCCCCACCTCTTGACTCGCGAGTTCGCAGCTTTAGGGTGTCCTCGGCCCGCGAATTCTGCCGCTCTCGAGGAGTCTTCCTGGTGAGGGTGCTGCTTGTGAGAAAAATTGGAGCAGTTGCTTTTCTTGCCCGAACCTGTCGCATTGCAATCTTCGCTGCATTGATCATGGCCGGTTTAAAGTAATATGATAGACTGGTGGATAGCGGCAATTTGCTTTCCCTGGCTTCTGCCTGTGCCTTGTGCTGCATCTCGAGAAGATTCGGGACGTTATATTTGAAGACAGGGTCGCATGTGGGAAATCTGGAGACTCTGTAAGGCTATGCTCCTCCGCTTTGGAGTCCAGCCGAGCTTATCGTTCTGTGTGTAACGACCTTGCCTGCCCGCTGCAGGGCAGAATGGCCATTACCATGAGCGTCAAGAATGGCAGCAAGGTGGAGCAGTTTCTGGTCACAACAGCAGCGGACCTGCTCCCAACAGTACACATGCTGTTTGGCGCGGGGGTGGTCAGATATCCGGATGGCATAATCATGACAGCCACGGCGGGCAACCTTGTAGAGGGCATGGTGTGCACCTGGACCGCTGGTGAGCAAATATAGACGGGACTAGGTTTGTCTGATCTGTCCCTGAAACTCGGGACAAGTGGTGCCCCTGGCTAAGCCTCCATGCATTGTGCATCCAACAGGCCTTGTGCCATGTGTACAGAGCTGCATTCCCACACATGGGGATGCATGGAGGGCCCTCCCCGTGCCTCCCTAGAGCACCCCCATGCAGGCCATGTGTCACGTGCTCCCTGCCAATAAGGCTCTGCGTGTGCCCCGCTCATGGGGCTCACGTTCCCTGCCCTTTATGTGGCTAAGCTTGTGTCTTGGGCTTCATGTCTGGTCACGCACGGGGGCCATGAGGCCGAAAATTAGCTGAAACTGTAGCTGAACTGAACTGAACTAATAAGCTGAGGTGAACTGAACACAGCCGGCCGTTGATTTGGGGATGCATTTCCCTTCCACTTGTGTCCCCACTGCATGTGTTGTCACGAGTCATGTCACTGCGAGCCTCTAGAGCACCACCTTCTGCTGCCACCCTCCATGCTGTCCCCCCTGCCCCCCGGCTCGAAATGCAACGCACTGTGCACCCAACAAGCCATGCGTACATAGCTGCATTTCCACACGTGGGACCTACGGTCAGAGGCCGGAGTTTAGCAGAGATGTACCTAAAGTGTAGTTGTTCCTCAATAAAATAAACTGATGAACATCGGCCTCTCTTGACCGGCCCAAGCAGCATGGCCGGCAAGAAGGATACAGGCAGTGAACCCCACTGCCACCCCGGTGAATGCGGTGGGGCGGCGCAATGGCGGATGGTGGGGAAGGCATGGTGGGGCTGCGCACTAGCGCGCTAGCCCTGTCCCTGGGGTGGGGCAGCGCACTTGTGGTTCCACCATTGCTGCCCTCACGCCTGTCACTCCCGTGCCGCAGCCCGGCCCGCACCACTTCGCTTCTACCCAACCCTGGCGCACCTCCCTGCAATGCTAAGAAGCCCCCCCCCTTCCCTGCACTGGATCACACCCCTGCCCATGGAGCGCTGCTGTGCTGTGTTCATAATGCATGTATGTCGGTATGCACCCCCCTGACCTGCCCGCCCGCCTAGCCTAGCATGGGGAAGCTTGAGGGTGAGGGTATGTGCATCTGCATGGCGCCCTTCCTGCCCCTTCTTGCCCGTCCCCTTGTACCGCCCCTGAGCCCTGCCCTCTGTACCGCCCCCGAAATGCATAGCGCCCCATGCCTCACTGGGGGCGCAGGGCTGAGCGTTGCACCTCACTGGGGTCGCAGGGCTGAGCGCTGCACCTCACTGGGGTCACAGGGCTGAGCGCTGCACCTCACTGGGTCGCAGGGCTTAGCGCTGCACCTCCCGGGGTTGTAGGGCTGAGCGCTGCACCTCCCGGGGTCGCAGGGCTGAGCGCTGCACCTCACGGGGGGCACAGGGCCGAGCGTTGCACCTCACGGGGGGCACAGGGCCGAGCGCTGCACCTCACGGGGGGCACATAGCCGAGCGCTGCACCCGAATGGGGTTGCAGGGTTGAGCGTTGCACCTCACTGTAGTCGCACCCCCCTACCCACCTGTCCCCCATGACCGCCCCCCTCCAGAGGCCCATGTCTTTCATGCAGAGGTCCATGCCTGGCTTCCATGGTGCCCCGTAGCACCTTGCAACCCATCGAGTCATCGGGTTGCATGGGGGTACCGCATGCATTGTGCATAACCTGGGGCTCAGGTGATGCACTATGCATGCGGTACCCCCATGCAGAGTCCGCGCCACCAGGTGCTCAAGTGTTGCCCGCTGCTTGCAGTGCGTGCCACCTGGGGCCCAGGGACTCACAAGAGCCTCAAACTCCATGCATGTGCTGCTGCCCCTCAACCTGCCCCATCCTCCCGCATTTGGGACCCCCGCGCCCTCGCGGATGCACACGAACCTCCCTGCATGGACCTGGGGTGCAGTGAGTGCACGCAGCTGAGGTGTGAGCTCATGCATGGGGTGCACTGGCATGGGCCATCCAGTGTGGCTGGCCTCGCGCGCACGGAACCTGTTGAAGGCTAGCTGAACTGTAGCTCAACTGTAGCCCCTCGGTCTGGGCACTATGCGCCTGCCAGGTAGTGGCCAAGAAAAGGTATGCAGGCAGGCGGCTGCATGCTGCCCTGGAGCTTGCCAGACTATGCAGTGTAGATCCCTCCCATCCCCTAGCAGTTCTCCAACCCTTCCTTGCAGAGGAGTGCGCGGTGGGGCTGCGCACAGACGCGTGGCCCAGTCCCTGTGGTGGGGCAGCGCACCTGTGGTTCCCCCATTGCTGCCCTCTCCCAAGCTGCGCCGCCATCGCTCCTCCCCTGTCGTGGCGCACCTTCCCTGCAATTCTGTGGAGCCTGCCCCTGCCCCTGGAGCGATTGCCTGCTGCCCATGATGTGTATGCTACCTATCTTTTCCAGATTTGATCATATCCTGACACATCGTTTGGTGCTTGTTGCCTGCAGCGGCGGCGGCGGCGGCAGCGGGGGCAGCAGGGCCAGGTGGGTTGGGCGGGAGGGACAAGTATGGAGGAAGGGGTAGATCCTCAACCGAGTGTGACCCATCAAGGTTGGGACAGGGACCTGGCGCACTGACCGTGTGCAAGCCAACGAAGGCAGCTTCCTTGCAGCTCCAGTCTACTGTCTAATGCTACTGAAGCTCAGCCTGAGTGCACTGAAGCTCAGCCTGAGTGCACTGAAGCTCAGCCTGAGTGCACTGAAGCTCAGCCTGAGTGCACTGAAGCTCAGCCTGAGTGCACTGAAGCTCAGCCTGAGTGCACTGAAGCTCAGCCTGAGTGCACTGAAGCTCAGCCTGAGTGCACTGAAGCTCAGCCTGAGTGCACTGGATCTCAGCCTGAGTGCACTGGATCTCAGCCTGAGTGCACTGAAGCTCAGCCTGAGTACACTGAAGCTCGGCCTGAGTACACTGAAGCTCGGCCTGAGTGCACTGAAGCTCAGCCTGAGTGCACTGAAGCTCAGCCTGAGTGCACTGAAGCTCAGCCTGAGTACACAGAAGCTCAGCCTGAGTGCACTGAAGCTCAGCCTGAGTGCACTGAAGCTCAGCCTGAGTGCACTGAAACTCAGCCTGAGTACACTGAAGCTCAGCCTGAGTGCACTGAAGCTCAGCCTGAGTGCACTGAAGCTCAGCCTGAGTGCACTGAAGCTCAGCCTGAGTACACTGAACCTCAGCCTGAGTGCACTGAAGCTCAGCCTGAGTGCACTGAAGCTCAGCCTGAGTGCACTGAAGCTCAGCCTGAGTACACTGAAGCTCAGCCTGAGTGCACTGAAGCTCAGCCTGAGTACACTGAAGCTCAGCCTGAGTGCACTGAAGCTCAGCCTGAGTGCACTGAAGCTCAGCCTGAGTGCACTGAAGCTCAGCCTGAGTGCACTGAAGCTCAGCCTGAGTGCACTGAAGCTCAGCCTGAGTGCACTGAAGCTCAGCCTGAGTGCACTGAAGCTCAGCCTGAGTGCACTGAAGCTCAGCCTGAGTGCACTGAAGCTCAGCCTGAGTGCACTGAAGCTCAGCCTGAGTGCACTGAAGCTCAGCCTGAGTGCACTGAAGCTCAGCCTGAGTGCACTGGATCTCAGCCTGAGTGCACTGAAGCTCAGCCTGAGTGCACTGAAGCTCAGCCTGAGTACACTGAAGCTCGGCCTGAGTACACTGAAGCTCGGCCTGAGTGCACTGAAGCTCAGCCTGAGTGCACTGAAGCTCAACCTGAGTACACTGAAGCTCAGCCTGAGTGCACTGAAGCTCAGCCTGAGTGCACTGAAGCTCAGCCTGAGTGCACTGAAACTCAGCCTGAGTACACTGAAGCTCAGCCTGAGTGCACTGAAGCTCAGCCTGAGTGCACTGAAGCTCAGCCTGAGTGCACTGAAGCTCAGCCTGAGTGCACTGAACCTCAGCCTGAGTACACTGAACCTCAGCCTGAGTGCACTGAAGCTCAGCCTGAGTGCACTGAAGCTCAGCCTGAGTGCACTGAAGCTCAGCCTGAGTACACTGAAGCTCAGCCTGAGTGCACTGAAGCTCAGCCTGAGTACACTGAAGCTCAGCCTGAGTGCACTGAAGCTCAGCCTGAGTGCACTGAAGCTCAGCCTGAGTACACTGAACCTCAGCCTGAGTGCACTGAAGCTCAGCCTGAGTGCACTGAAGCTCAGCCTGAGTGCACTGAAGCTCAGCCTGAGTACACTGAAGCTCAGCCTGAGTGCACTGGATCTCAGCCTGAGTGCACTGAAGCTCAGCCTGAGTACACTGAAGCTCGGCCTGAGTACACTGAAGCTCAGCCTCAGTGCACTGAAGCTCAACCTGAGTACACTGAAGCTCAGCCTGAGTGCACTGAAGCTCAGCCTGAGTGCTCTAAAGCTCAGCCTGAGTGCACTGAAGCTCAGCCTCAGTGCACTGAAGCTCAACCTGAGTACACTGAAGCTCGGCCTGAGTGCACTAAAGCTCAGCCTGAGTGCTCTAAAGCTCAGCCTGAGTACACTGAAGCTCAGCCCGAGTGCACTGAAGCTTAGCCTGAGTGCACTGAAGCTCGGCCTGAGTGCACTGAAGCTCGGCCTGAGTGCACTGAAGCTCAGCCTGAGTGCACTGAAGCTCAGCCTCAGTGCACTGAAGCTCAACCTGAGTACACTGAAGCTCAGCCTGAGTGCACTGAAGCTCAGCCTGAGTGCTCTAAAGCTCAGCCTGAGTACACTGAAGCTCAGCCCGAGTGCACTGAAGCTTAGCCTGAGTGCACTGAAGCTCAGCCTGAGAGCACTGAAGCTCAGCCTGAGTGCACTGAAGCTCAGCCTGAGTACACTGAAGCTCAGCCTGAGTGCACTACAGCTCAGCCTGAGTGCACTGAAGCTCAGCCCGAGTGCACTGAAGCTCAGCCTGAGTGCACTGAAGCTCAGCCTGAGTACACTGAAGCTCGGCCTGAGTACACTGAAGCTCGGCCTGAGTGCAATGAAGCTTAGCCTGAGTGCACTGAAGCTCAGCCTGAGTGCACTGAAGCTCAGCCTGAGTGCACTGAAGCTCGGCCTGAGTGCACTGAAGCTCAGCCTGAGTGCACTGAAGCTCAGCCTGAGTGCACTGAAGCTCGGCCTGAGTGCACTGAAGCTCGGCCTGAGTGCACTGAAGCTCAGCCTGAGTGCACTGAAGCCCAGCCTGAGTGCACTGAAGCCCAGCCTGAGTGCACTGAAGCTCAGCCTGAGTGCACTGAAGCTCAGCCTGAGTGCACTGAAGCTCAGCCTGAGTGCACTGAAGCTCAGCCTGAGTGCACAGAAGCTCAGCCTGAGTGCACAGAAGCTCGGCCTGAGTGCACTGAAGCTCGGCCTGAGTACACTGAAGCTTAGCCTGAGTGCACTGAAGCTCAGCCTGAGTGCACTGAAGCTCAGCATGAGTGCACTGAAGCTCAGCCTGAGTGCACATAAGCTTAGCCTGAGTGCACTGAAGCTCAGCCTGAGTGCACTGAAGCTCAGCCTGAGTGCACTGAAGCTCAGCCTGAGTGCACTGAAGCTCAGCCTGAGTGCACTGAAGCTCAGCCTGAGTGCACTGAAGCTCGGCCTGAGTGCACTGAAGCTCGGCCTGAGTGCACTGAAGCTCAGCCCGAGTACACTGAAGCTCAGCCTGAGTACACTGAAGCTCAGCCTGAGTGCACTACAGCTCAGCCTGAGTGCATTGAAGCTCAGCCTGAGTGCACTGAAGCTCGGCCTGAGTGCACTACAGCTCAGCCTGAGTGCATTGAAGCTCAGCCTGAGTGCACTGAAGCTCGGCCTGAGTGCACTGAAGCTCGGCCTGAGTGCACTGAAGCTCGGCCTGAGTGCACTGAAGCTCAGCCCGAGTACACTGAAGCTCAGCCTGAGTACACTGAAGCTCAGCCTGAGTGCACTACAGCTCAGCCTGAGTGCATTGAAGCTCAGCCTGAGTGCACTGAAGCTCAGCCTGAGTGCACTGAAGCTTAGCCTGAGTGCACAGAAGCTTAGCCTGAAGCTTAGCCTGAGTGCAGTGAAGCTCAGCCTGAGTGAACTGAAGCTCAGCCTGAGTGCACTGAGGCTCAGCCTGAGTGCACTGAGGCTAAGCCTGAGTGCACTGAAGCTCAGCCTGAGTGCACTGAAGCTCGGCCTGAGTGCACTGAGGCTCAGCCTGAGTGCACTGAAGGTCAGCATGAGTGCACTGAAGCTCGGCCTGAGTGCACTGAAGCTCGGCCTGAGTGCACTGAAGCTCAGCCAGAGTGCACTGAAAGTCAGCATGAGTGCACTGAAGCTCGGCCTGAGTGCACTGAAGCTCGGCCTGAGTGCACTGAAGCTCAGCCTGAGTGCACTGAAGCTCAGCCAGAGTGCACTGAAGCTCAGCCTGAGTGCAGTCAAGCTCAGCCTGAGTGCACTGAGGCTAAGCCTGAGTGCACTGAAGCTCAGCCTGAGTGCACCGAAGCTCGGCCTGAGTGCACTGAGGCTCAGCCTGAGTGCACTGAAGGTCAGCATGAGTGCACTGAAGTTGGCCTGAGTGCACTGAAGCTCGGCCTGAGTGAACTGAAGCTCAGCCAGAGTGCACTGAAGCTCAGCCTGAGTGCACTGAAGCTCAGCCTGAGTGCACTGAAGCTCAGCCTGAGTGCACTGAAGCTCAGCCTGAGTGCACTGAAACTCGGCCTGAGTGCGCTGACACTTAGCCTCAGTGCACTGAAGCTCAGCCTGAGTGCACTGAAGCTCAGCCTGAGTGCACTGAAACTCGGCCTGAGTGCGCTGACACTTAGCCTCAGTGCACTGAAGCTCAGCCTGAGTGCACTGAAGCTCAGCCTGAATGCACTGAAGCTCAGCCTGAGTTCACTGAAGCTCGGCCTGAGTACACGGAAGCTCGGCCTGAGTGCACTGAAGCTCAGCCTGAGTGCTCTGAAGCTCAGCCTGAGTACACTCAAGCTCAGCCTGAGTGCACTGAAGCTCAGCCTGAGTGCACTGAAGCTCAGCCTGAGTACACTGAAGCTCGGCCTGAGTACACTGAAGCTCGGCCTGAGTGCACTGAAGCTCGGCCTGAGTGCACTACAGCTCAGCCTGAGTGCACTGAAGCTCAGCCCGAGTGCACTGAAGCTCAGCCTGAGTGCACTGAAGCTCAGCCTGAGTACACTGAAGCTCGGCCTGAGTACACTGAAGCTCGGCCTGAGTGCACTGAAGCTCAGCCTGAGTACACTGAAGCTCAGCCTGAGTGCACTGAAGCTCAGCATGAGTGCACTGAAGCTCAGCCTGAGTGCACTGAGGCTAAGCCTGAGTGCACTGAAGCTTAGCCTGAGTGCACTGAAGCTCAGCCTGAGTGCACTGAAGCTCAGCCTGAGTGCACTGAGGCTAAGCCTGAGTGCACTGAAGCTTAGCCTGAGTGCACTGAAGCTCAGCCTGACTGCACTGAAGCTCAGCCTGAATGCACTGAAGCTCAGCCTGAGTGCACTGAGGCTAAGCCTGAGTGCACTGAAGCTCAGCCTGAGTGCACTGAAGCTCAGCCTGAGTGCACTGAAGCTCAGCCAGAGTGCAGCCTGAGTGCACTGAAGCTCAGCCTGAGTGCACTCAAGCTCAGCCTGAGTGCAGCCTGAGTGCACTGAAGCTCGGCCTGAGTGCACTGAGGCTAAGCCTGAGTGCACTGAAGCTAAGCCTGAGTGCACTGAAGCTCAGCCTGAGTGCACTGAAGCTCAGCCTGAGTGCACTGAGGCTAAACCTGAGTGCACTGAAGCTCAGCCTGAGTGCACTGAAGCTCAGCCTGCGTGCACTGAAGCTCAGCTTGAGTGCACTGAAGCTCAGCCTGAGTGCACTGAAGGTCAGCCTGAGTGCACTGAGGTTAAGCCTGAGTGCACTGAAGCTCAGCCTGAGTGCACTGAAGCTCAGCCTGAGTGCACTACAGCTCAGCCTGAGTGCATTGAAGCTCAGCCTGAGTGCACTGAAGCTCGGCCTGAGTGCACTGAAGCTCAGCCTGAGTGCACTGAAGCTCAGCCAGAGTGCACTGAAACTCGGCCTGAGTGCGCTGACACTTAGCCTCAGTGCACTGAAGCTCAGCCTGAGTGCACTGAAGCTCAGCCAGAGTGCACTGAAAGTCAGCATGAGTGCACTGAAGCTCGGCCTGAGTGCACTGAAGCTCGGCCTGAGTGCACTGAAGCTCAGCCTGAGTGCACTGAAGCTCAGCCAGAGTGCACTGAAGCTCAGCCTGAGTGCAGTCAAGCTCAGCCTGAGTGCACTGAGGCTAAGCCTGAGTGCACTGAAGCTCAGCCTGAGTGCACCGAAGCTCGGCCTGAGTGCACTGAGGCTCAGCCTGAGTGCACTGAAGGTCAGCATGAGTGCACTGAAGTTGGCCTGAGTGCACTGAAGCTCGGCCTGAGTGAACTGAAGCTCAGCCAGAGTGCACTGAAGCTCAGCCTGAGTGCACTGAAGCTCAGCCTGAGTGCACTGAAGCTCAGCCTGAGTGCACTGAAGCTCAGCCTGAGTGCACTGAAACTCGGCCTGAGTGCGCTGACACTTAGCCTCAGTGCACTGAAGCTCAGCCTGAGTGCACTGAAGCTCAGCCTGAGTGCACTGAAACTCGGCCTGAGTGCGCTGACACTTAGCCTCAGTGCACTGAAGCTCAGCCTGAGTGCACTGAAGCTCAGCCTGAATGCACTGAAGCTCAGCCTGAGTTCACTGAAGCTCGGCCTGAGTACACGGAAGCTCGGCCTGAGTGCACTGAAGCTCAGCCTGAGTGCTCTGAAGCTCAGCCTGAGTACACTCAAGCTCAGCCTGAGTGCACTGAAGCTCAGCCTGAGTGCACTGAAGCTCAGCCTGAGTACACTGAAGCTCGGCCTGAGTACACTGAAGCTCGGCCTGAGTGCACTGAAGCTCGGCCTGAGTGCACTACAGCTCAGCCTGAGTGCACTGAAGCTCAGCCCGAGTGCACTGAAGCTCAGCCTGAGTGCACTGAAGCTCAGCCTGAGTACACTGAAGCTCGGCCTGAGTACACTGAAGCTCGGCCTGAGTGCACTGAAGCTCAGCCTGAGTACACTGAAGCTCAGCCTGAGTGCACTGAAGCTCAGCATGAGTGCACTGAAGCTCAGCCTGAGTGCACTGAGGCTAAGCCTGAGTGCACTGAAGCTTAGCCTGAGTGCACTGAAGCTCAGCCTGAGTGCACTGAAGCTCAGCCTGAGTGCACTGAGGCTAAGCCTGAGTGCACTGAAGCTTAGCCTGAGTGCACTGAAGCTCAGCCTGACTGCACTGAAGCTCAGCCTGAATGCACTGAAGCTCAGCCTGAGTGCACTGAGGCTAAGCCTGAGTGCACTGAAGCTCAGCCTGAGTGCACTGAAGCTCAGCCTGAGTGCACTGAAGCTCAGCCAGAGTGCAGCCTGAGTGCACTGAAGCTCAGCCTGAGTGCACTCAAGCTCAGCCTGAGTGCAGCCTGAGTGCACTGAAGCTCGGCCTGAGTGCACTGAGGCTAAGCCTGAGTGCACTGAAGCTAAGCCTGAGTGCACTGAAGCTCAGCCTGAGTGCACTGAAGCTCAGCCTGAGTGCACTGAGGCTAAACCTGAGTGCACTGAAGCTCAGCCTGAGTGCACTGAAGCTCAGCCTGCGTGCACTGAAGCTCAGCTTGAGTGCACTGAAGCTCAGCCTGAGTGCACTGAAGGTCAGCCTGAGTGCACTGAGGTTAAGCCTGAGTGCACTGAAGCTCAGCCTGAGTGCACTGAAGCTCAGCCTGAGTGCACTACAGCTCAGCCTGAGTGCATTGAAGCTCAGCCTGAGTGCACTGAAGCTCGGCCTGAGTGCACTGAAGCTCAGCCTGAGTGCACTGAAGCTCGGCCTGAGTGCACTGAAGCTCGGCATCTGTGCACTGAAGCTCAGCCTGAGTGCACTGAAGCTCAGCCTGAGTGCACTGAAGCTCGGCCTGAGTGCACGCAAGCTCGGCCTGAGTGCACTGAAGCTCGGCCTGAGTGCATTGAAGCTCGGCCTGAGTGCACTGAAGCTCGGCCTGAGTGCACTGAAGCTCAGCCTGAGTGCACTGAAGCTCAGCCTGAATGCTCTGAAGCTCAGCCTGAGTGCACTGAGGCTAAGCCTGAGTGCACTGAAGCTCAGCCTGAGTGCACTGAAGCTCAGCCTGAGTGCACTGAAGCTCAGCCTGAGTGCACTGAAGCTCAGCCTGCGTGCACTGAGGCTAAGCCTGAGTGCACTGAAGCTCAGCCTGAGTGCACTGAAGCTCAGCCTGAGTGCACTGAAGCTCAGCCTGAGTGCACTGAAGCTCAGCCTGAGTGCACTGAAGCTCAGCCAGAGTGCAGCCTGAGTGCACTGAAGCTCAGCCTGAGTGCACTCAAGCTCAGCCTGAGTGCAGCCTGAGTGCACTGAAGCTCGGCCTGAGTGCACTGAGGCTAAGCCTGAGTGCACTGAAGCTAAGCCTGAGTGCACTGAAGCTCAGCCTGAGTGCACTGAAGCTCGGCCTGAGTGCACTGAAGCTCGGCCTGAGTGCACTGAAGCTCAGCCTGAGTGCACTGAAGCTCGGCCTGAGTGCACTGAAGCTCAGCCTGAGTGCACTGAAGGTCAGCCTGAGTGCACTGAGGTTAAGCCTGAGTGCACTGAAGCTCAGCCTGAGTGCACTGAAGCTCAGCCTGAGTGCACTACAGCTCAGCCTGAGTGCATTGAAGCTCAGCCTGAGTGCACTGAAGCTCGGCCTGAGTGCACTGAAGCTCAGCCTGAGTGCACAGAAGCTCAGCCTGAGTGCACTGAAGCTCGGCCTGAGTGCACTGAAGCTCGGCCTGAGTGCACTGAAGCTCAGCCTGAGTGCACTGAAGCTCAGCCTGAGTGCACTGAAGCTCAGCCTGAGTGCACTCAAGCTCGGCCTGAGTGCACTGAAGCTCGGCCAGAGTGCATTGAAGCTCGGCCTGAGTGCACTGAAGCTCGGCCTGAGTGCACTGAAGCTCAGCCTGAGTGCACTGAAGCTCAGCCTGAATGCACTGAAGCTCAGCCTGAGTGCACTGAGGCTAAGCCTGAGTGCACTGAAGCTCAGCCTGAGTGCACTGAAGCTCAGCCTGAGTGCACTGAAGCTCAGCCTGAGTGCACTGAAGCTCAGCCTGCGTGCACTGAGGCTAAGCCTGAGTGCACTGAAGCTCAGCCTGAGTGCACTGAAGCTCAGCCTGAGTGCACTGAAGCTCAGCCTGAGTGCAGTGAAGCTCAGCCTGAGTGCACTGAAGCTCAGCCAGAGTGCAGCCTGAGTGCACTGAAGCTCAGCCTGAGTGCACTCAAGCTCAGCCTGAGTGCAGCCTGAGTGCACTGAAGCTCGGCCTGAGTGCACTGAGGCTAAGCCTGAGTGCACTGAAGCTAAGCCTGAGTGCACTGAAGCTCGGCCTGAGTGCACTGAAGCTCAGCCTGAGTGCACTGAGGCTAAACCTGAGTGCACTGAAGCTCAGCCTGAGTGCACTGAAGCTCAGCCTGAGTGCACTGAAGCTCAGCTTGAGTGCACTGAAGCTCAGCCTGAGTGCACTGAAGGTCAGCCTGAGTGCACTGAGGTTAAGCCTGAGTGCCCTGAAGCTCAGCCTGAGTGCACTGAAGCTCAGCCTGAGTGCACTACAGCTCAGCCTGAGTGCATTGAAGCTCAGCCTGAGTGCACTGATGCTCGGCCTGAGTGCACTGAAGCTCAGCCTGAGTGCACAGAAGCTCAGCCTGAGTGCACTGAAGCTCGGCCTGAGTGCACTGAAGCTCGGCCTGTGTGCACTGAAGCTCAGCCTGAGTGCACTGAAGCTCAGCCTGAGTGCACTGAAGCTCGGCCTGAGTGCACTCAAGCTCGGCTTGAGTGCACTGAAGCTCGGCCTGAGTGCATTGAAGCTCGGCCTGAGTGCACTGAAGCTCGGCCTGAGTGCACTGAAGCTCAGCCTGAGTGCACTGAAGCTCAGCCTGAATGCACTGAAGCTCAGCCTGAGTGCACTGAGGCTAAGCCTGAGTGCACTGAAGCTCAGCCTGAGTGCACTGAAGCTCAGCCTGAGTGCACTGAAGCTCAGCCTGAGTGCACTGAAGCTCAGCCTGCGTGCACTGAGGCTAAGCCTGAGTGCACTGAAGCTCAGCCTGAGTGCACTGAAGCTCAGCCTGAGTGCACTGAAGCTCAGCCTGAGTGCACTGAAGCTCAGCCTGAGTGCACTGAAGCTCAGCCAGAGTGCAGCCTGAGTGCACTGAAGCTCAGCCTGAGTGCACTCAAGCTCAGCCTGAGTGCAGCCTGAGTGCACTGAAGCTCGGCCTGAGTGCACTGAGGCTAAGCCTGAGTGCACTGAAGCTAAGCCTGAGTGCACTGAAGCTCAGCCTGAGTGCACTGAAGCTCAGCCTGAGTGCACTGAAGCTCAGCCTGAGTGCACTGAAGCTCAGCCTGAGTGCACTGAGGCTAAACCTGAGTGCACTGAAGCTCAGCCTGAGTGCACTGAAGCTCAGCCTGAGTGCACTGAAGCTCAGCCTGAGTGCACTGAAGCTCAGCCTGAGTGCACTGAAGCTCAGCCTGAGTGCACTGAGGTTAAGCCTGAGTGCACTGAAGCTCAGCCTGAGTGCACTGAAGCTCAGCCTGAGTGCACTACCGCTCAGCCTGAGTGCATTGAAGCTCGGCCTGAGTGCACTGAAGCTCGGCCTGAGTGCACTGAAGCTCAGCCTGAGTGCACTGAAGCTCGGCCTGAGTGCACTGAAGCTCGGCCTGAGTGCATTGAAGCTCGGCCTGAGTGCACTGAAGCTCAGCCTGAGTGCACTGAAGCTCAGCCTGAGTGCACTGAAGCTCGGCCTGAGTGCACTGAAGCTCGGCCTGAGTGCACTGAAGCTCGGCCTGAGTGCACTGAAGCTCGGCCTGAGTGCACTGAAGCTCAGCCTGAGTGCACTGAAGCTCGGCCTGAGTGCACTGAAGCTCGGCCTGAGTGCACTGAAGCTCAGCCTGAGTGCACTGAAGCTCAGCCTGAGTGCACTGAAGCTCAGCCTGAGTACACTGAAGCTCAGCCTGAGTGCACTGAAGCTCAGCCTGAGTGCACAGAAGCTTAGCATGAGTGCACTGAAGCTCAGCCTGAGTGCAGTCAAGCTCAGCCTGAGTGCAGCCTGAGTGCACTGAAGCTCAGCCTGAGTGCACTACAGCTCAGCCTGAGTGCACTGAAGCTCGGCCTGAGTGCACTGAAGCTCAGCCTGAGTGCACTGAAGCTCAGCCTGAGTGCACTGAAGCTCAGCCTGAGTGCACTGAGGCTCAGCCTGAGTGCACTGAGGCTAAGCCTGAGTGCACTGAAGCTCAGCCTGCGTGCACTGAAGCTCGGCCTGAGTGCACTGAGGCTCAGCCTGAGTGCACTGAAAGTCAGCATGAGTGCACTGAAGCTCGGCCTGAGTGCACTGAAGCTCGGCCTGAGTGCACTGAAGCTCAGCCTGAGTGCACTGAAGCTCAGCCAGAGTGCACTGAAGCTCAGCCTGAGTGCAGTCAAGCTCAGCCTGAGTGCACTGAAGCTTAGCCTGAGTGCACTGAATCTCAGCCAGAGTGCAGCCTGAGTGCACTCAAGCTCAGCATGAGTGCAGCCTGGGTGCACTGAAGCTCGGCCTGAGTGCACTGGATCTCACCCTGAGTGCACTGAAGCTCAGCCTGAGTGCACTGAAGCTCAGCCTGAGTGCACTGAAACTCAGCCTAAGTGCACTGAAGCTCGGCCTGAGTGCACTGAAGCTCAGCCTGAGTGCACTGAAGCTCAGCCTGAGTGCACTGAAGCTCAGCCTGAGAGCACTGAAGCTCAGCCTAAGTGCACTGAAACTCGGCCTGAGTGCGCTGACACTTAGCCTCAGTGCACTAAAGCTCAGCCTGAGTGCACCGAAGCTCAGCCTGAGTGCACTACAGCTCAGCCTGAGTGCACTGAAGCTCAGCCTGAGTGCACTAAAGCTCAGCATGAGAGCACTGAAGCGCAGCCTAAGTGCACTGAAGCTCGGCCTGAGTGCGCTGAAAGTCAGCCTCAGTGCACTGAAGCTCAGCCTGAGTTCACTGAAGCTCAGCCTGAGTGCACTATAGCTCAGCCTGAGTGCACTGAAGCTCGGCCTGAGTGCACTGAAGCTCGGCCTGAGCGCACTGAAGCTCAGCCCGAGTACACTGAAGCTCAGCCTGAGTACACTGAAGCTCAGCCTGAGTGCACTACAGCTCAGCCTGAGTGCATTGAAGCTCAGCCTGAGTGCACTGAAGCTCGGCCTGAGTGCACTGAAGCTCAGCCTGAGTGCACAGAAGCTCAGCCTGAGTGCACTGAAGCTCGGCCTGAGTGCACTGAAGCTCAGCCTGAGTGCACTGAAGCTCGGCCTGAGTGCACTGAAGCTCAGCCTGAGTGCACTGAAGCTCAGCCTGAGTGCACTGAAGCTCAGCCTGAGTGCACTGAGGCTCAGCCTGAGTGCACTGAAACTCGGCCTGAGTGCGCTGACACTTAGCCTCAGTGCACTGAAGCTCAGCCTGAGTGCACTGAAGCTCAGCCTGAATGCACTGAACCTCAGCCTGAGTACACTGAAGCTCGGCCTGAGTACACGGAAGCTCGGCCTGAGTGCACTGAAGCTCAGCCTGAGTGCTCTGAAGCTCAGCCTGAGTACACTCAAGCTCAGCCTGAGTGCACTGAAGCTCAGCCTGAGTGCACTGAAGCTCAGCCTGAGTACACTGAAGCTCGGCCTGAGTACACTGAAGCTCGGCCTGAGTGCACTGAAGCTCAGCCTGAGTGCACTACAGCTCAGCCTGAGTGCACTGAAGCTCAGCCCGAGTGCACTGAAGCTCAGCCCGAGTGCACTGAAGCTCAGCCTGAGTACACTGAAGCTCGGCCTTAGTACACTGAAGCTCGGCCTGAGTGCACTGAAGCTCAGCCTGAGTACACTGAAGCTCAGCCTGAGTGCACTGAAGCTCAGCATGAGTGCACTGAAGCTCAGCCTGTGTACACTGAGGCTAAGCCTGAGTGCACTGAAGCTTAGCCTGAGTGCACTGAAGCTTAGCCTGAGTGCACTGAAGCTCAGCCTGAGTGCAGCCTGAGTGCACTGAAGCTCGGCCTGAGTGCACTGAGGCTAAACCTGAGTGCACTGAAGCTAAGCCTGAGTGCACTGAAGCTCAGCCTGAGTGCACTGAAGCTCAGCCTGAGTGCACTGAAGCTCAGCCTGAGTGCACTGAAGCTCAGCCTGAGTGCACTGAAGCTCAGCCTGAGTGCACTGAAGCTCAGCCTGAGTGCACTGAGGCTAAACCTGAGTGAACTGAAGCTCAGCCTGAGTGCACTGAAGCTCAGCCTGAGTGCACTGAAGCTCAGCTTGAGTGCACTGAAGCTCAGCCTGAGTGCACTGAAGCTCAGCCTGAGTGCACTGAGGTTAAGCCTGAGTGCACTGAAGCTCAGCCTGAGTGCACTGAAGCTCAGCCTGAGTGCACTACAGCTCAGCCTGAGTGCATTGAAGCTCAGCCTGAGTGCACTGAAGCTCGGCCTGAGTGCACTGAAGCTCAGCCTGAGTGCACAGAAGCTCAGCCTGAGTGCACTGAAGCTCGGCCTGAGTGCACTGAAGCTCCGCCTGAGTGCACTGAAGCTCAGCCTGAGTGCACTGAAGCTCAGCCTGAGTGCACTGAAGCTCAGCCTGAGTGCACTCAAGCTCGGCCTGAGTGCACTGAAGCTCGGCCAGAGTGCATTGAAGCTCGGCCTGAGTGCACTGAAGCTCGGCCTGAGTGCACTGAGGCTAAGCCTGAGTGCACTGAAGCTCAGCCTGAATGCACTGAAGCTTAGCCTGAGTGCACTGAAGCTCAGCCTGAGTGCACTGAGGCTAAGCCTGAGTGCACTGAAGCTCAGCCTGAGTGCACTGAAGCTCAGCCTGAGTGCACTGAAGCTCAGCCTGAATGCACTGAGGCTAAGCCTGAGTGCACTGAAGCTCAGCCAGAGTGCAGCCTGAGTGCACTGAAGCTCAGCCTGAGTGCACTCAAGCTCAGCCTGAGTGCAGCCTGAGTGCACTGAAGCTCGGCCTGAGTGCACTGAGGCTAAACCTGAGTGCACTGAAGCTAAGCCTGAGTGCACTGAAGCTCAGCCTGAGTGCACTGAAGCTCAGCCTGAGTGCACTGAAGCTCAGCCTGAGTGCACTGAAGCTCGGCCTGAGTGCACTGAGGCTAAGCCTGAGTGCACTGAAGCTAAGCCTGAGTGCACTGAAGCTCAGCCTGAGTGCACTGAAGCTCAGCCTGAGTGCACTGAGGCTAAACCTGAGTGCACTGAAGCTCAGCCTGAGTGCACTGAAGCTCAGCCTGAGTGCACTGAAGCTCAGCTTGAGTGCACTGAAGCTCAGCCTGAGTGCACTGAAGGTCAGCCTGAGTGCACTGAGGTTAAGCCTGAGTGCACTGAAGCTTAGCCTGAGTGCACTGAAGCTCAGCCTGAGTGCACTGAAGCTCAGCCTGAGTGCACTACAGCTCAGCCTGAGTGCATTGAAGCTCAGCCTGAGTGCACTGAAGCTCGTCCTGAGTGCACTGAAGCTCAGCCTGAGTGCACAGAAGCTCAGCCTGAGTGCACTGAAGCTCGGCCTGAGTGCACTGAAGCTCGGCCTGTGTGCACTGAAGCTCAGCCTGAGTGCACTGAAGCTCAGCCTGAGTGCACTGAAGCTCGGCCTGAGTGCACTCAAGCTCGGCCTGAGTGCACTGAAGCTCGGCCTGAGTGCATTGAAGCTCGGCCTGAGTGCACTGAAGCTCGGCCTGAGTGCACTGAAGCTCAGCCTGAGTGCACTGAAGCTCAGCCTGAATGCACTGAAGCTCAGCCTGAGTGCACTGAGGCTAAGCCTGAGTGCACTGAAGCTCAGCCTGAGTGCACTGAAGCTCAGCCTGAGTGCACTGAAGCTCAGCCTGAGTGCACTGAAGCTCAGCCTGCGTGCACTGAGGCTAAGCCTGAGTGCACTGAAGCTCAGCCTGAGTGCACTGAAGCTCAGCCTGAGTGCACTGAAGCTCAGCCTGAGTGCACTGAAGCTCAGCCAGAGTGCAGCCTGAGTGCACTGAAGCTCAGCCTGAGTGCACTCAAGCTCAGCCTGAGTGCAGCCTGAGTGCACTGAAGCTCGGCCTGAGTGCACTGAGGCTAAGCCTGAGTGCACTGAAGCTAAGCCTGAGTGCACTGAAGCTCAGCCTGAGTGCACTGAAGCTCAGCCTGAGTGCACTGAAGCTCAGCCTGAGTGCACTGAGGCTCAGCCTGAGTGCACTGAAGCTCAGCCTGAGTGCACTGAAGCTCAGCCTGAGTGCACTGAAGCTCAGCCTGAGTGCACTGAAGCTCAGCCTGAGTGCACTGAAGCTCAGCCTGAGTGCACTACAGCTCAGCCTGAGTGCATTGAAGCTCGGCCTGAGTGCACTGAAGTTCGGCCTGAGTGCACTGAAGCTCAGCCTGAGTGCAAAGAAGCTCGGCCTGAGTGCACTGAAGCTCGGCCTGAGTGCATTGAAGCTCGGCCTGAGTGCACTGAAGCTCAGCCTGAGTGCACTGAAGCTCAGCCTGAGTGCACTGAAGCTCGGCCTGAGTGCACTGAAGCTCGGCCTGAGTGCACTGAAGCTCAGCCTGAGTGCACTGAAGCTCGGCCTGAGTGCACTGAAGCTCAGCCTGAGTGCACTGAAGCTCAGCCTGAGTGCACTGAAGCTCAGCCTGAGTGCACTGAAGCTCAGCCTGAGTGCACTGAAGCTCAGCCTGAGTGCACTGAAGCTCGGCCTGAGTGCACTGAAGCTCGGCCTGAGTGCACTGAAGCTCGGCCTGAGTGCACTGAAGCTCGGCCTGAGTGCACTGAAGCTCAGCCTGAGTGCACTGAAGCTCAGCCTGAGTGCACTGAAGCTCAGCCTGAGTACACTGAAGCTCAGCCTGCGTGCACTGAAGCTCAGCCTGAGTACACTGAAGCTCAGCCTGAGTGCACAGAAGCTTATCATGAGTGCACTGAAGCTCGGCCTGAGTGCACTGAAGCTCGGCATGAGTGCACTGAGGCTCAGCCTGAGTGCACTGAAGCTTAGCCTGAGTGCACTGAAGCTCAGCCTGAGTACACTGAAGCTTAGCCTGAGTGCACTGAAGCTCAGCCTGAGTGCACTGAAGCTCAGCCTGAGTGCACTGAGGCTCAGCCTGAGTGCACTGAAGCTCAGCCTGAGTGCACTGAAGCTTGGCCTGAGTACACTGAAGCTTAGCCTGAGTGCACTGAAGCTCAGCCTGAGTACACTGAAGCTCAGCCTGAGTGCACTGAAGCTCAGCCTGAGTGCACTACAGCTCAGCCTGAGTACACTGAAGCTCAGCCTGAATGCACTGAAGCTCAGCCCGAGTACACTGAAGCTCGGCCTGAGTACACGGAAGCTCGGCCTGAGTGCACTGAAGCTCAGCCTGAGTGCACTGAAGCTCAGCCTGAGTACACTGAAGCTCAGCCTGAGTGCACTGAAGCTCAGCCTGAGTGCACTGAAGCTCAGCCTGAGTACACTGAAGCTCAGCCTGAGTGCACTGAAGCTCAGCCTGAGTGCACTGAAGCTTAGCCTGAGTGCACTGAAGCTCAGCCTGAGTGCACTGAAGCTCAGCCTGAGTGCACTGAAGCTCAGCCTGAGTGCACTGAGGCTCAGCCTGAGTGCACTGAAGCTCAGCCTGAGTGCACTGAAGCTTGGCCTGTGTACACTGAAGCTTAGCCTGAGTGCACTGAAGCTCAGCCTGAGTGCACTGAAGCTCAGCCTGAGTGCACTGAAGCTCAGCCTGAGTGCACTGAGGCTCAGCCTGAGTGCACTGAAGCACAGCCTGAGTGCACTGAAGCTTGGCCTGAGTACACTGAAGCTTAGCCTGAGTGCACTGAAGCTCAGCCTGAGTACACTGAAGCTCAGCCTGAGTGCACTGAAGCTCAGCCTGAGTGCATAACAGCTCAGCCTGAGTACACTGAAGCTCAGCCTGAATGCACTGAAGCTCAGCCCGAGTACACTGAAGCTCGGCCTGAGTACACGGAAGCTCGGCCTGAGTGCACTGAAGCTCAGCCTGAGTGCTCTGAAGCTCAGCCTGAGTACACTGAAGCTCAGCCTGAGTGCACTGAAGCTCAGCCTGAGTGCACTGAAGCTCGGCCTGAGTACACTAAAGCTCGGCCTGAGTGCACTGAAGCTCAGACTGAGTGCACTACAGCTCAGCCTGAGTGCACTACAGCTCAGCCTGAGTGCACTGAAGCTCAGCCCGAGTGCACTGAAGCTCAGCCTGAGTACACTGAAGCTCAGCCTGAGTACACTGAAGCTCGGCCTGAGTGCACTGAAGCTCGGCCTGAGTGCACTGAAGCTCAGCCTGAGTGCACTGAAGCTCAGCCTGAGTGCACTGAAGCTCAGCCTGAGTGCACTGAAGCTCAGCCTGAGTACACTGAAGCTCAGCCTGAGTGCACTGAAGCTCAGCCTGAGTGCACAGAAGCTTAGCCTGAGTGCACTGAAGCTCAGCCTGAGTGCAGTCAAGCTCAGCCTGAGTGCAGCCTGAGTGCACTGAAGCTCAGCCTGAGTGCACTGAAGCTCAGCCTGAGTGCACTGAAGCTCAGCCAGAGTGCACTGGAGCTCAGCCTGAGTGCACTGAAGCTCAGCCTGAGTGCACTGAAGCTCAGCCTGAGAGCACTGAAGCTCAGCCTAAGTGCACTGAAACTCGGCCTGAGTGCGCTGACACTTAGCCTCAGTGCACTAAAGCTCAGCCTGAGTGCACCGAAGCTCAGCCTGAGTGCACTACAGCTCAGCCTGAGTGCACTGAAGCTCAGCCTGAGTGCACTAAAGCTCAGCATGAGTGCACTGAAGCTCGGCCTGAGTGCACTGAGGCTCAGCCTGAGTGCACTGAAGGTCAGCCAAAGTGCAGCCTGAGTGCACTGAAGCTCAGCCTGAGTGCACTGAAGCTCAGCCTGAGTGCAGTCAAGCTCAGCCTGAGTGCACTGAAGCTTAGCCTGAGTGCACTGAATCTCAGCCAGAGTGCAGCCTGAGTGCACTCAAGCTCAGCCTGAGTGCAGCCTGGGTGCACTGAAGCTCGGCCTGAGTGCACTGGATCTCAGCCTGAGTGCACTGAAGCTCAGCCTGAGTGCACTGAAGCTCAGCTTGAGTGCACTGAAGCTCAGCCTGAGTACACTGAAGCTTAGCCTGAGTGCACTCAAGCTCAGCCTGAGTGCAGCCTGAGTGCACTGAAGCTCAGCCTGAGTACACTGAAGCTCAGCCTGAATGCACTGAAGCTCAGCCCGAGTACACTGAAGCTCGGCCTGAGTACACGGAAGCTCGGCCTGAGTGCACTGAAGCTCAGCCTGAGTGCTCTGAAGCTCAGCCTGAGTACACTGAAGCTCAGCCTGAGTGCACTGAAGCTCAGCCTGAGTGCACTGAAGCTCGGCCTGAGTACACTAAAGCTCGGCCTGAGTGCACTGAAGCTCAGACTGAGTGCACTACAGCTCAGCCTGAGTGCACTACAGCTCAGCCTGAGTGCACTGAAGCTCAGCCCGAGTGCACTGAAGCTCAGCCTGAGTACACTGAAGCTCAGCCTGAGTACACTGAAGCTCGGCCTGAGTGCACTGAAGCTCGGCCTGAGTGCACTGAAGCTCAGCCTGAGTGCACTGAAGCTCAGCCTGAGTGCACTGAAGCTCAGCCTGAGTGCACTGAAGCTCAGCCTGAGTACACTGAAGCTCAGCCTGAGTGCACTGAAGCTCAGCCTGAGTGCACAGAAGCTTAGCCTGAGTGCACTGAAGCTCAGCCTGAGTGCAGTCAAGCTCAGCCTGAGTGCAGCCTGAGTGCACTGAAGCTCAGCCTGAGTGCACTGAAGCTCAGCCTGAGTGCACTGAAGCTCAGCCAGAGTGCACTGGAGCTCAGCCTGAGTGCACTGAAGCTCAGCCTGAGTGCACTGAAGCTCAGCCTGAGAGCACTGAAGCTCAGCCTAAGTGCACTGAAACTCGGCCTGAGTGCGCTGACACTTAGCCTCAGTGCACTAAAGCTCAGCCTGAGTGCACTACAGCTCAGCCTGAGTGCACTGAAGCTCAGCCTGAGTGCACTAAAGCTCAGCATGAGTGCACTGAAGCTCGGCCTGAGTGCACTGAGGCTCAGCCTGAGTGCACTGAAGGTCAGCCAAAGTGCAGCCTGAGTGCACTGAAGCTCAGCCTGAGTGCACTGAAGCTCAGCCTGAGTGCAATCAAGCTCAGCCTGAGTGCACTGAAGCTTAGCCTGAGTGCACTGAATCTCAGCCAGAGTGCAGCCTGAGTGCACTCAAGCTCAGCCTGAGTGCAGCCTGGGTGCACTGAAGCTCGGCCTGAGTGCACTGGATCTCAGCCTGAGTGCACTGAAGCTCAGCCTGAGTGCACTGAAGCTCAGCCTGAGTGCACTGAAACTCAGCCTAAGTGCACTGAGGCTAAGCCTGAGTGCACTGAAGCTCAGCCTGAGTGCACTGAAGCTCAGCCTGAGTGCACTGAAGCTCAGCCAGAGTGCACTGGAGCTCAGCCTGAGTGCACTGAAGCTCAGCCTGAGTGCACTGAAGCTCAGCCTGAGAGCACTGAAGCTCAGCCTAAGTGCACTGAAACTCGGCCTGAGTGCGCTGACACTTAGCCTCAGTGCACTAAAGCTCAGCCTGAGTGCACCGAAGCTCAGCCTGAGTGCACTACAGCTCAGCCTGAGTGCACTGAAGCTCAGCCTGAGTGCACTAAAGCTCAGCATGAGTGCACTGAAGCTCGGCCTGAGTGCACTGAGGCTCAGCCTGAGTGCACTGAAGGTCAGCCAAAGTGCAGCCTGAGTGCACTGAAGCTCAGCCTGAGTGCACTGAAGCTCAGCCTGAGTGCAGTCAAGCTCAGCCTGAGTGCACTGAAGCTTAGCCTGAGTGCACTGAATCTCAGCCAGAGTGCAGCCTGAGTGCACTGAAGCTCAGCCTGAGTGCAGCCTGGGTGCACTGAAGCTCGGCCTGAGTGCACTGGATCTCAGCCTGAGTGCACTGAAGCTCAGCCTGAGTGCACTGAAGCTCAGCCTGAGTGCACTGAAACTCAGCCTAAGTGCACTGAGGCTAAGCCTGAGTGCACTGAAGCTCAGCCTGAGTGCACTGAAGCTCAGCCTGAGTGCACTACAGCTCAGCCTGAGTGCATTGAAGCTCAGCCTGAGTGCACTGAAGCTCGGCCTGAGTGCACTGAAGCTCAGCCTGAGTGCACTGAAGCTCAGCATGAGTGCACTGAAGCTCGGCCTGAGTGCACTGAAGCTCGGCCTGGGTGCACTGAAGCTCAGCATGAGTGCATTGAAGCTCAGTCTGAGTGCACTAAAGCTCAGCCTGAGTGCACTGAAGCTCAGCCTGAGAGCACTGAAGCGCAGCCTAAGTGCACCGAAGCTCGGCCTGAGTGCGCTGACACTCAGCCTCAGTGCACTGAAGCTCAGCCTGAGTGCACTGAAGCTCAGCCTGAGTGCACTATAGCTCAGCCTGAGTGCATTGAAGCTCAGCCTGAGTGCACTGAAGCTCAGCCTGAGTGCACTGAAGGCCAGCCTGAGTACACTGAAGCTCAGCCTGAGTGCACTGAAGCTCAGCCTGAGTGCACTGAAGCTCTCCGGCCAGAGGCCTCATGCAACATGACTGATCACATATGGAATCTCTGCCTGGAGGCCAAGGGGGGCAGGTGGGGCTTTAGGGAGGTTAGGCATGCTACTTTTGCATGTTGTGTTATGTAGTCTGCAGTGGCGGCGGGGGGTCCTTATGTGGTCAATCCAACCTCATCCTTTGTCAGCCTTTTTGGCCTGCCCTGTTGCATGCCGCCCTTGCTCTTGCCACAATGCCATCTTCGGCGCCCCGCGAGCTGAAGGGCCAAATCCGGCAGGAAGGGTGCGCACAGTGCATGTCCCTCGGCTCATGTAGTGGGCTTTGCGCTGGTCTAGCTTGTTTGGAGTGGCAAGGTGTGGGGGGAGCAGTGCCCCAGGCCAGGATCGAACATGGGTTGCTTGAGTGGGGAAACACATGGTGGGGCAACGCACTTGTCGCCAAGCTTGGCCGCATTCCTCATCCTTGTCCATCCCTTCAGGGCAGGCCATGCCCCAACACCTGATGTCTTCCCATTGTCTCTGCCTCCAAAAGCGTTATCACCCACTCAGTAGAATCTTTCATTTTCCTCCCTTGCCTCCCCCCCGTTGCCATATGTCACACCTTATACCATGCCATCTGGCATGTCACATCTTCTCATGGGCCTCGCAAATGCCCATGTTCACTCGCGCAGAGCATGGAGACCGGTTCCGGCAGAGCCTCGCCCAGTCAGGTGCAGTGCAAAGCCTCGACGAGCGTGTCATGGACATATGCTTTTGCGACTACGCGGTAAGTAGCTAGTAGCCGAGGGTCAAATTATGCATCATGTCTGGATCATGCTTCTTGCCGAAACCGGGAACGTGCATGCATTGACTTATGCAACTAATACCGATTGTATACATTTTCTGTATCTCTTATCTTATGTGGGGCAGAGCTTAGGTGGTTATCATAGCTGATATATATTGATGATGAAGGCATTCTTGTGGCAATTGTGTGCGCTTGGATTGCGCCCTCTAGCAAACACATAATGGGTATTACATCTATAGTTAGCACATCTTTTACATGCCGTATTAATTAAAATCTTCATGCTTTGCTTTGTGTATTGTAGGCGCGCGTCTTGATGCATGGCAGCCCAAAACAAGCGCTGCAAATCTACGAGGAGGCGCGAGCTCGACCGGCGACATCCACTCAGCTGTTCCTGAAGAATGAGGGCATTCTTGTCAACGGCATCTTTGGCGGGGCCCACAGTTCAAAGGCAGCGTTTGTGATGGCCTTCGCTGGTATCAATATCAATAGAGTGGCACCGCCTTGGTCAGCCATTTCAATGTCCATGTTCAAAATATGTGTCAATATTGCACCGCTACTCGCAAGTTGCATGCTGAAGATGTTGTTGGGGCATTGACACGAAGGACAGGTTTATTTGATACTGATATTTACACGCTTTCTATGCAACGTGTGGAACCACACCCGTTAGGACGCTGAAAGCACCATCATATCCAATGCCTTCACCTTGTATACAACTAGAACAATGTGATGCATGCTGCAGGTCCCAAGCCGCAGGTGCTGAAAATAGCATTCAAAGATTACGACAACGAGCACGAAGTGGCCGTTTGGGACTCCCTACAGGCAAAGGTTTGTCGTAGGTCGATTGCATACATAGTTGATAAACAGCAAAATCCATTCTCGTAATAATGTTGTGAACTCCACCTGATGTGTCCATGTCTTGTGGTTTACACTTTGATGTGTGACTGGCTCCGACTTGGTCATGTGAGTAGTATGTGTCAACAATTTATTGTTTGCCTTCAAACCTCGCTAACATGCAAGCATGAATTGGCTTCTGAAGTCGCTTCAAACTACTTGACAATCGTGTGCGCTATCCCACTTGTGCCACCGTGGTCATTTCCTTTCCAATCACTAGTGGATTGTCATGCATTCCACGTCCCCCCACACAAATGTTATTTACAAGTGCGTGCACAATTTTTTCAGTGTTGGTTGGACGTCAAAATATGAACCATGTGTAGGACTGTCCCATGTTCCCACTCTTTTTTCGTGTGCCCAGGCTGTACCAGGCGTCGGCAAGCCGCCCAACCTGGTGGGGCCGCTACAGCTCGTCCGCTTCTCTGCTCAAAGCTGCCTAGCCAGCGGCGCTTGCGCTGACCGCTGGCGTACATGCGGCGTCATGATGCCGGTCTATCCGGCTACCCTGTCCCATGTGCCGAGCTTGACGGAGGAATCGTCGTGCACCGTCTTCAACAACATCAAGGTGTGGCTGCACTTCAGTGTTATTGTTGCAAGTGCTATCAAGATGTGAAGGAGCAAGTGCATTACCCAGGCATTCAGTTTGATATGCCACTGGCGTGCTGATGATATAGGAACGGCGGATCGCGCCAATAATATTACATTCAGTTCGTGTGCCAGTGCTTGAAATGACATCTAGACACGGAGGGTGGGGGCAAGTAATCCAGCAGTTTGTGGGATGCGGTTGATTTTCGTGTACGGAAGCAACATCTTGCCAAATGTTAAGTATTTTTTATACTATTGTTGCTATGCACTTTTGCAAGTTGCAGCCTCTTGTGGCATGTGGCAATCTTATACACTAGCCATCTCGAGAGTGGGACCAAGGCGGTGAGTCCAAATGTATGGGGCTGGTGGACAAGGCATGTGCTTGCACATGAGCAACTCACTGGTCGACTTGTTGTTGCTTGTTATTTCGTGGTAGACATATTTTCTCCCATCCGCCTCGCATTCCACAATATCATGTACAGGCATATGCAATATTATATAATATTATATACCGTAGTATATAAAGTATATTATATAATATATATTCGAATTCGGCATATCATATATACTTTATATTAAGTCGCGAAAATCCCGAATGTCGCGACTGAAAACGCGGAAATACGGCATTTCAGCTACTGTAGGCTACTTGTGAGACAAGCGCATGCGTTCTCGTCCGATGCTATACTCCAATAATACTCGTGTTACCTGGAATGGCCCCTAAGAAAGTGAAACGATCTATCCTTCTCGACAATGGCAAGCAACTGCACTTAGGAACCAAGTGAGAGCCTGAGGCTGTGTGTGCCGAGCTGAATAAGATTAAGCGAGTTTGGAACAATCGGTCCAGCGGAACTGGTTAGCATGGGGGCGGACGTACACCAGTAGCCGCTCTCGCCTAGGTATCGCGCGGGCTGAGAAGCTGATTTATGTCAAGGCGAACCGTGACGACGGCGAGGTCAAGGAGGTTCAGCACGAGGAGGTTTCTCTGAATTATTACTCCGACTAACTTGATAACTTCGGAACAGTCATGCTATGAGACTCAAATGTATGCCTAGTGATCATGTAGAGGTACTTTAACTGAACTTCTGGACCAGACCTGCCCCATTTTGCGAACCCGTGATCCGCGTCAAACAAATACAATGTTTTAATGTTTTGAGGACATAGCTTTCTTAGATGGGACGAGTTAGCTGCAGATTCTGAATGCCCTGATTAAGCTGAATCCAGACCTTTATTTTTTTTAACTTTGGCCCACTTATTTCTGACTTAATATACTATATACCGTACTGTCGGTGTCAATTGGTATCCACTATGGACTCAAAACATGAAACCACTCTGGATAAAGGGGCCTTAAAAATTAAAACGGTCGAACCAAAGCTGGATAGTCGTAAAAGTCGTATTCTGTGCGGAAAGTGTGTTTTTGCCGCGCTTTCTCCTCTAATTCAGGATGCAAGCTATGTCGTGTATATATGTGATATGAATAGACTAGTTAAAGTCCCCCTCGGTGGCAGGGGCCGGCATGGATCAGCAACTGCTAGCCACAGAACGCTTGCCCACTTGTTTTCACCTGAGGTCCAGCTAGCACAGCAGGCAGCAGCTGCAGAATGAGCAGCATTGAGAGAAGCATCGGCAATAGAAGTAGCAGATGCAGCAGAAGCCGAAGAATGGCAGTACGGGGACGAGCAATCGTCAGATGCGGGCGACGATGTGTTTGGATGGGACGTTCCCGCTCAGGTTTCTTCCCGCAAATTTGCGAATGAGCTACTCGATCTAGCCCAGGAGGTGGCTGATGTTGCTGAGGCGCCCGCTGCTGCCACCGATCCGCATTCGACTGCTGCGAGGAAGTGTGGCATGTGTGGACTGACCTGGCTTGACTGAGATGGCTGTATTTCACTTGAGCCCCTTGACTGAGATGGCTGTATTTCACAAAAACCAATTTTAAAAGCATCTTCGATAAACCAAAAAATAAACCAAAAAATATCTCCATGCCAATGCTGGATAAAATTAGGCTTCATTCAAGCCCAAAACATGAAACCAAAGCTATTGGATACCATTTGACACTGACGGTACAGTATATGATATATATATTATATACTTTACATTGGCGGGGCATGTAAAGTATATTGCCGATGCCTAATCATGTGCCTTTCATATTGTTAAAGCATTGTGAACTAGCGATTCACGCAGCCCCAACATTTCGTTTTTCGACGCAGACCGCCCTGGACTTCATGCATGAAGCGAGTCTTTGCCACATGGACGTAAAGCCGTCCAACATCTTCGTGGACATGGAGGGAGACTTTTACCTGGGCGACTACGGAGCAACGGTGCGCGAAGGAGACACACTTCGAGAGCGCAGTCCTTCCTTCTGGCCAGAGGTACGACCTGGCTGATGGAAGATCATGTACGTTTGCAATCATTAAAATATTATTGTCTGAAATGCAGATATGATGGGTTATGTTGAAGGTGTGTCGCTTGCAGGTTTTCCTGGCTTTCTCTGTTGCCTCTCGATTGATAATCTAGTATCAATTGTGCTAATGCTTCTCTCCGTAAACTCCGGAATTATACCGGTTTCGACCCGTCACACCCTCGGCCCTTTCAGACTGCTCGGGCCACTCGAGTCTTCAGGTTCAAAACCTTCAAAGCTACAGTACTTAGGAAACTAAGGTCACCAAGGCCAATCATGTCACCAACGCCTCAAGGTCAATCATGCCACCACCAAGGGGCAAATGAACCACTCAAACAATTAGGCCATTCATGCAATAATGGCCACTAAAACCCGGTTCGCCATTCATGCGATTCAGGATGCACATGAACCCCTAAACCCTGAACCCTACACCCTACACCCTGCACCCTGACGGTATCCTGTACCGTCACTAGTGTATCTTTTAGTGAGGCTCAGCTAAACATCAGCTACATTTCAGCTATGCTCCGGCCTCCGGCCTGAGGCCCCAAGCATGGCCAGGCACGCGGTTTGGGCCTCGAGCCGGATGCCGGTCAAGGTTTGGGGTAAATCAGGCCTCTAGCAGCCGCAGGCCTCTGCATGCGGGCTGGCAAAGTCTGTCGTCCGGTCAGCCAAGAACCTTAGTTTTTCCCCATTTCCCCCCGGCTGCGCCATAGATCACCTGCCGCTTTCGACCCGCCTTTTGTTCCCAAATTTGACGGGGAGACGATCGATTTGTAAACCCATGCAACGTCTGTATGGAAATAGTTCATGTAAAATTGGATTCATTGTTGGCTTTTGATCTACATTTGCAGGGCCTCGGCTGCGACATTGCAAGCAGCTATGCTGACGACGTCCTCCTTGTGGTCGCCATCCTGAGTAAGATCTCTGGTGGCATCAAGATCGACGCAGGCGGGAGCCCTGTGCCCTCCATCACCGACCTTCGAAAGATCGTGGAGACCTTGGGGGACCCCTTGAAGGATATGCTCTCTCAAGCACTGAACCCGGACTGAGGCGATGAGGATGGTGGTTGTAACGCTGCATATAGGGATGGCTTCTCACATGCACCGTAGATGCGCCTTGCCTTCCTTGCCATATTGATGTTTCCGATGGGTGCGGGGAGTGTGTGCGGGAATTGTAAAATAAATATCGGTCGGTATGAGAACGTCGATTTTGACTCAAAAGCGTCGTTTCCCCCCAGAAATCGCGCTCTGCGGGCAGCATTGGATGATTGTTTTTACCATGCGGGTAGCTTGGGATTAAATATTTGTTGGGGGGTGCGGGAAGGCAACTCAAAATTACGGTATATCTCATTCAGGAGTCAGAGCGTATTGTTGGGAGATGTCAATGCAAGCCATGGGTTGTGCAGCTAGAATAATCTGTCGGCGGATACACATGCGCAAAGTAACAAAGTAAGAAAGTAACGCCGGGTGAAAGAGCCATAAACCTTGATCTGTCCTCAGCAACTCACCCTCGTGGACACTTCCAAAAGTAGGAGCCGTCCAATCATAACACCCATAACTATACTGTATCCTACATGGCTAACAACGGTCTCAAATGGTCAGTGGACATCAGCGCACAGCTTGGCCCATTCTTGCTTTCAAGAGGAGTTAAGCAGCAGCGGCTGATTTCAAAATTTACAATACAAAAGTGCGATTGCTACCAGTAGTCAAACGTGTTATAACATTTCAGAGGCTGATTTCGGAGCCACTTGCTCTCTCCTACACCGTGAAAACCCTGAAAACCTGAACCATTACCCCTACAACTCTGAAGCGCTTAACCCTAAGCCCCAAACCAAAAACACAAATTATCAGGTGCAGCACAAGGGCATTCAGTGGATTATATTCAGTGGACCACCCCCATCTTAAACCCTTCAAATCAGTAATCCACATGCTGCCCATGTGGTGGGCCTCATAATGAGCTTCCTGGACCTTAAATCGGTAGGCCAGAGGCTTCCCCAGCCTGATTTTTGACGTCTCATGAACGGCATGTACATATCAATGAGTGCACTCCAGAACTTGCCTTACTTTTTCTTCGGCCCACGGGGAAAGAAGTTGGATGGTCCAAATAATGGTTTTAGGGGGGGGGCGGCCATGATTGGTTTTCATGATTTGTATCTTTTTTCTTCCATCAAAATTACAACGGAACGGTATCGGTAGATTCCCCTTGATGCAAGCATGTCGCAGTGCAAAGCTGCGCAAGGCTTAGGACTACCGGGGAAGTTAAAAGGGTCTCCGGGATGACGTTTTCCGCTGGGAAGGTTTTTTGGGGGGATCCAATCCCGATCAGGGATCTGATTTCAGAGTTTTAGACGGCATTTGTTTTCAGACTTTTTAGATTTTTCTTCAAAAAAAAACACGCATTGTTTCTCAGTTTGGATCCTCAATAAAAGGCTCCTCCCCCTCCAGCTCTTCGACAGATACTACTGTAGTGGCCTTAAGAAAATGAAGGCGAGGCAAACGGTCCCCCTCGTCAGAAGCCACAAGGGGTACCTCGGGGGGACACCAAAGTTGCTTCTGGCAGCTCGGGCTCCTCATCCACCACGTCGATGCCACTGGCCAAATGAATGCCAAGCAACCGGGCACGGTCATACAATTTAATTTCTTTGTGCAAAGTTAAAAGCCTAGGGGCTGCTTGCCCAATCTGGCGAATCTGTAATATAGCTCTCTCTGTGGTAAGTCATAAAGCTGGTTGAGGAAGGAGGTCCCTCAGCTCCCAACTGCAAGAAGTATGTGCCTCTTCAACGGCCCTCGTCGTTTCCCTCCACGCAGAAGTTTCCGAGCTCAGACGTTGCATGGCTAGCCTCATGGAGTCACTTCAACAGCTGCAGCAGCAGCCCCCAGCAGCCGCGGCGCGGTCGCCGCCGCCGCCGCCCCCCGCCAAAGACTCATCCACGACGGCGACCAAAAGAGCCGTCGATGCCACTCCGGCCCAGCCCCTGGCAGGGCCTCCGTGGCTCCGTGGCGACGACCTGGCCTCATGCCTCTCGTCGTTGCTCAGCGAGCGCCTCGACACGGGCGTGAGTGTCCTGGACGCTTTCCCGCTTCACAAGACCTCCTAAGCCGGCGGGTGCCTCCGGTTCTCTGTCCGGGTGGAACGCCTGCCGATGGCGCAGGCCATCGTCCGCAGCCGTTACCGGCTGAAGGGCGCCCAGCTGGCGGTCTTTGACAGCCTGACTTCAGAGGAGCTCGCCGTTCGCCTTGGCCACCGGGCCCTGTTTCACCGTGCAAAGCTGACCATTACGACCCTGACGGCGGACGGCGCCCCCTGCCGTCGCTTCACCATCCACGGCGAGGCTTAACAGGCCTTGCTTGCGCCGGCGATCAAGGCCTATCGGAACTATTAGTGTTGGGTTGTTCTTGTTTGCTGCCTATTTAACTACTTAGGGCGCTCCAGTTCTTAACTGGCCTCCCCCTTGGGGCTTACCGTATGGCGGTTGTTTCTTCCCCTCCTGGCAGTTTTGACGCTTGTTCCGGCTCTTCTCTCGTTTGCTTTCCTAGAGCTATGGCTATGTTACGTTTTGCCTCCCTGTGTTGCCCTTGTTGCAGCTCCTTTGGTTAAACTGTCCAAACAGTAACAACGTCAGTCAGTAGTAGTTGCCATGCATAACTAATTTCCCCTCAAGTTTTCCCCCTTGCCCTTCAAATCTGCAACCTTGCTTGATACCGTCGGTATGCAGAATTTGGCGACTTAAGCTCAGGGTTCCCCGGGTGAAGGCTGGATTTCCTTAGCTCGTGCTGAATTGCTGATCGATCGGACGATTCGGAAACCGTAGTCACGGATGTGTTTCGTTGTTTTCGGAGTTCGTTGTTCCTTGAAACAGCCAATTGATTGATTGCATAAATATTTCCCTGTCACTTCGGTGCAATGGGCTTAAGGCTTCGTTAGTCCAAAAAAGTCTAGCTAGCATGCATTGCTTGCAATGCCATCGCCGCGAATTGGAAGACAACTTGGATGGGTCAGATGGTTTACGCGTTTCCTGAGGTTATAAACCAGTCAGGTCACCTGTAACTCTGTAAGTGACCATCCACACAAGGGGGGATGCCGATGGGTGGAAAAGGGGGGGACGACGGATATTCATAAATCATAATGACAGTTAATTAACTTCTTCAATTATGAACGCTGTCGTCGTTCCAGCTGACCATCAGACTAATACTGCCACTCCTTCAAATCGTAGCTTGTCGAACAGTCAAAGCCGGGCGCGACGTGCAGCTCACTGATGAAGTGGCTCCCGGATTCTTCCAGTACCTCGAGGAGAAGGGGGTCCTCCCTTTGACCGCTGAGATTCACCCAGCATGGGCTGCATACAAGAAACAGCTACACCACCAGGCAGGCAAGGGAAAAAACAAGGGGGAACAAGCCAGGGCAGCTGACAAGGAAAACGCCCCCCCTCCCCATGCAGCTACTAAGAAGGCAGCACCAGTTACAGTTCCCATGCAAGTGCAGGATGTAACAGCGGCAGCACCCATGCAGGATGCAGCAGCAGCAGCACCCATGCAGGATGCAACAGCAGCAGCACCCATGCATGATGCAACAGCAGCAACACCCATGCAGGATGCAGCAGCAGCAGCAGTAGCTCCCATGCAGGATGCAACAGCAACAGCAGCCCCCATGCAGGATGCTGCAGCAACAACAGCCCATATGCAGGATACAACAGCAACAACAGCAGCAGCCCCTATGCAGGATGCAACAGCAGCAGCCCACATGCATGATGCAACAACAGCAGCCCTAGCAGACCCCATGCAGGATCCTCCAGCAGCAGCAGCCCCCATGCAGGATACACCAGCAGCAGCAGCCCCCATGCAGGATGCAGAGGGAGAGAAAGAACTTCAGGATGGAGCAGCAGCCTTTGACGATGCAACTTTTCAAAAGACAGCTCAGATGCTCGAGGAGCTAGGTTTGGACTTGGGACCTCTGCTCCCCCCTCCCCCTCTCGGCGCATGTGTCACACATATGCCTGTCACACGCTGATTCGGCTACCTTTTAAGCCAGTCCTACTGTTGGCTGAGCTGTGAGTTTCAGATTTGAGCCAGATAAATTGGCATTTGGTCTGCTTGGTGCTGGCTTGAACCATCCTGAAAGTTGCAGGCCATTCTGAACATTTTATTTGTGTGACATGCTAGCTCCACTTTGCCTAGCGCGCACGTTGATTCGGCTACCTTTTGAGCCAGTCCTACTGTAGGCTGAGCTGTGAGTTTCGGATTCGAGCCAGATAAATTGGCATTTGGTCTGCTTAGTGCTGGCTTTAACCATCCTGAAAGTTGCAGGCCATTCTGAACATTTTATTTGTGTGACCTGCTAGCTCCACTTTGCCTAGCGCGCACCTTGATTCGGCTACCTTTTGAGCCAGTCCTACTGTAGGCTGAGCTGTGAGTTTCGGATTTGAGCCAGATAAATTGGCATTTGGTCTGCTTAGTGCTGGCTTAAACCATCCTGAAAGTTGCAGGCCATTCTGAACATTTTATTTGTGTGACCTGCTAGCTCCACTTTGCCTAGCGCGCACGTTGATTCGGCTACCTTTTGAGCCAGTCCTACTGAAGGCTGAGCTGTGAGTTTCGGATTTGAGCCAGATAAATTGGCATTTGGTCTGCTTAGTGCTGGCTTGAACCATCCTGAAAGTTGCAGGCCATTCTGAACATTTTATTGGCGGTTTCTACTTTAAAACAAACCTATAATTCAAAGAGCAGTTGGCTTTGAACTTGAAATGGAGTCTCATACCACTGCAGTTCTCTCAAGTTGAAAACTCGGAGGCTTGTACCATGTTTCAATTGGACCAGTCTTAAAAGTCTTAGCGCAGAGCTTTCCAGCTGGACATGAATGCAAGTATCTCCAAAAGGCAAGCTGAAACAGAATTCACTGAACAGCTGGCCTCGAACTTGAAATGGAGGCTCATAGTCATGCATTTCTCTGAATCTCGAAGCCATGTATCATGTTTCAGTTGGATCAGTCTTAAAAAGTCTTAGCGCAGAGTTTTCCGGCAGAACTTGCATGCGAGTACCTCAAGAAGGCAAGCTGAAACAGAATTCAAATAACACTTGGCCTCGAACTTGAAATGGAATCCAGGTCAAATAATATATTAGTGAATGCTTGCCACTTCACCAGCAGTATGGCCTTTGTTCAAAACCATTTCAACATAAACCAACTGATCTAATTCACCATTTCAGAGCCTCCAATTGCTGAATGAGGCATGAGAGAAGCTTCCTCCATCAGCGCAAGAGAATGCCATGCCCGCTGCTCTCCCCCACCACCTCCACTCTCGCATCGACCGCACATAGAGTGCGCTTCGCCCAGGACCCCAGCCTTGCCTTCTCAGCAGCCACCACCGGCATCTCCTCAGAGCACCTTGCCAGGTCAGATTGGCACCTGTGAGCAAGCTTGCCCCAGTAAATGGCAGCCCCGACCCCAGACTGCCATGGCCCCTCCCCTGTCTTCAACATCTCCTTAATAGCCGCCCCAGACAATCGCTGCTCGTTGACACTCTGGTCAGTCCCGACGGCCTTCCAGAGGTACATCTCGTCGAGCAGCTTGTGCATGGCAGCCTTCTTCCTGCCTAAGCTTTTCTTCAGTGCCCGGCCCTCCTTGCTTGAAGGCCCCACCATCTCCTTCTTGACCCTCTTGTCTTGGACCTCATGCACGGCCAGCATTATGCGCTCCTCTAGGCTGCAAATCAGCATTCGGCAAACAAATAATCAACATCAGAATTTACCACAAGTTGCGCATGGGAATGCCAGTATTGATAAACTGACCCCCTAGGCCCCAAGCAGCCATGCAAGTGTCACTGACACCATGACCTGATCACTCTGTTGTCACGAAGATGCATCTTGAAAGCTGGAGGCCGTGATGTGTTTGGAGGCGTCACACCAAGTCTCGTGTCCGTCGGGGAGCGAGCTCAGAAATGCTGCGATGGAAGTCAAACAGCAAGGAGTTAGTTAAATGTCAGGAGACAGAGGAAGAGCATCACAACCACTGTCTAAACCTCCTCACACCTGTGGATGACAAGCCCTCATGGCCGAGCCTCCTGTACAGTTGAAGGAGCTGCAACTCAAACCAGACTTGAGGCAGCGTTGTAGTGCTAGGGAGGCAACCAAAAGTTAGAGGAGAGGGAGCGATCTTCTTGTTGCAGCATGTGCACTGCCAATCATGGAGATTGAGCTTGAAGACACATGTCCGGCCATAGTAAGTGACCTCCCCAGCAGGCAAGCGGGTAAAGCCCCGCTGCGAGTCTTGCTCGCAATTGCTGCATGCAGGTGGCTGCCAGCTGTCCACCTCATCTTGCAGTCTCTCCCTCAGGCCTTCTGCTTCCCTCTTACTCCTAGTCAGATTGACTGGCAGGCTGTCACAGTACTTGCCTCTGCAATCTGCAATGCCACACCTCCATGCTTCATGCTGAGTCCCACAACGTGCCCCACGTGGAGGGCTCCTCCACATCATCCTCTGCTTCGTCATAGCGAGCTGTGTCTGCTGCCTCTGCTTCTGCTGCTTTCCTTGCTGCTGTTGCAGCTGCTGTACCCCGTTGTTGCGTCGATCGCGAGGGTCCTGCTGTGCCGCTTCCCTTAGGTCGGCCAATCCTCGGTGCAGCATACTGGGGAGAGTTTGTCGGTATGTATACTGATGATAAGTTTCTTTTAGATCCTTTCGGTTTGTCAGACATTCTATGTCTCGAGCACTGGACACCCAATGCCTTATGCGAGTTGCTATGAGAGTCCGACAGGGACCATAGTATTAATAAGAATGCTACTGATTGTAATAGCATTGGCGTTTAGAATGAAGCAGAATAATTAAAGGAGTTAATGAATATCCGTCGTCCCCCCCTTTTCCACCCATCGGCATCCCCCCTTGTGTGGATGGTCACTTACAGGTGACCTGACTGCCCGCCCCCTATGGCCTCGAAGCAACACTTGTGCAAGGGCTGCATGGCCTGCCATGTCGCCCGGAAGGTCTGCACACAAATTTCCTGCATGGTGAGCCGGATCGGAGCAGTATTGCCGTATCCGGAGCGGAGCAGCGATCCGCTCCGGATACGAAACAGGTTTTGCCGTATTGTGCTACCTTGAGCTAACTTGCACGCATGCACGTCAGCCCCAACCAATCGTCAGTACGGTAGAGTGGTACACATTTCACCAACTACACCAACATCTTGGGGTCCTCAAAGAATGGAGTTCGAAATGCCAAAAAACACTGGAGCGACAGGAGCGACCGCAGTTGGCCACAAGGGCCCCGTACTTGTTGTGTCTATGGCTGCCCACACTCAGCGGGGGATGGAGGCCACGTCAAGGTCGAAGGGTACCCTTGGACCTGGTTCATCGTGCCGACGTGTCTAACATGAAACATGTAGGTAGGATCCCCCGTCGGATCCTATTTTTGCAACAAGTGGGTTGGTGTCGAATACTGTCGATACATAAGTTTTTACAGGGTTTGTTTTTTTGATGGATTATTAGCGGGGTTTATTACCAGTGTATGAAACCAAAATAAAACCAACATGTACAGGTACAAAAGAAGGAAATAAACCATACAAAAACAATTAGTTGTTTGGGGTACGCCAGGGTTGTCAGCTATATCTTCGCGCGCCCCCGTTCTCCGTGACAGCGTGCCAATCTCCATTTAAAGTTAAGTGGCAGTAAAAATTGTTCGAGCCAATCGATGGGGCATAGGCAAAGGCTATAGAAAGGGCTGCAGTTCATGCTCAAGAGCTTTCCGGTACTGATGAAGCCGAAATGCGCACAGGCGGCCTTGCCCCTTCCCGTCATTTTCCTCTTTTCCCGATTCCTCTCCTGGCTTTCGATCAATGAATAGGCGAATGAAGCCAAGAGATGGTGAGAGGCTTGGGACAGCTCTACTCGATACTCGTCAAACACCCATGTGTGCGTTCATTGGGCGAGCGAGGCTGATGGTTGTTGCTAGGATGGAACAGCCCGCGTCCCTACCACTGCAAAGGTAGAAGCAGCGTGGGGCTAACAGATGTTAGACTCGACGTCATCGCAAGCTCGCTTGCGATGTGATGAGGACGCAACCGGGTTTATACATTTCATGGCTAGTGAATACATAACACTTTGGAAGTTAGATAGCACACAAAGCTGCAGGCCATAAAAACCGTAAAAATTGTTTATTTAAACAATTGTCTTTAATCTTCATTTTTGTGCATTAACTTATTTTTGAATATCTTGTAGCTGTATACGAGGGTGGGGCAGAAAAAGCCAGGGACTCCATCCCCCCCCCCAAAACGAGCACCCAACAAGCCTACCCCCGCCCCCCCCCCCCCCCCCCCACCCCGCCTCCGGAACCCATTGAAATTCAAATGTCGCAGTCAAAATTCAAAATTACAAGACAGTTAAGGGGTGTTTTTCATCAGCTCGTCAAGGCGCTTCCACTGGTATATTTCAACTTGTCAGGTGATGACATGCCAAAAGTCAACTAAGAATGACTCAGCTGGTTTCGGGGGGTGTCCAATAGGGACACAGGAGACGGCCCGTATGGGCCAAAAATCCCATAACGTAACGTATCGTAACGTAACGTATCGTTACGGTCCACTACGATGCACCGACTGAAAATCCGCACTTCTTGAGTATGAGTGGAATGACCGCGCTGAGATTCCACACAGCGACACGGCCATCGCTGGTAACAAGCCCAGCAACTCGTGCATTGCACATTTGCAGCGATGCATCGCGCAAAAATATGCTTCTACTTTACAATGGCATTGTGAGTTTGTGAGCACAGAGTGTAGGGAACAGACGCAAGTCATGTTCGGACAGCCCGTTCGAAATTTCGTGGATAATGCACCCGTTTAATGCTTGGGGATCCTTCATTCGCCTCTTATGTTTACCTTCCGCCGATGAACTAGCACTTAAGGAGCTCACGGTTTTTAAGCTTGCAGCTCAGCTGCTCAGCTAGTCAGATGTAACATATCATGAGGAGGGAGAGTGAGACGTGAGAGGAACTGACTCAATTACTCAACTGAGAGGGGATGTGCTAGTGCTTATATAGACAGGGTGAAATTAGGAGTTAAATACCCCCCCCCATGGACCAAAAACATTTACAAAACAGCTATACAACGCTCTCGTCAAAAAGGGGGATGGGGTCGATTTGTTTTGCCCCTCCCTCTTATATACTATTTTTTAGTTTATAGGGACTTTTCAGTGGGAAACCTAGTCTAAGCCCTCAAAACGTTTTTTAAAAAACGAAGCGTATACTGTACAATCGATTTGCAACAGCATTTAATTAAATATCTTTGGAGGTGTGTGGAGTGGTGTAAGGCAGAATAAGAATTGACAACTTTTTTCGGGGCGGAATAATGATTCGAGCATCAATTATCAAAAGATTCCAGGTGCGTATACGCGGAGTAGGGTTTTTGTTTTGCCTGCGCGACGAATTTGATACATGAGTTATAGAGTTCTCAACAGACCGTAGCTTATGTCGTGTATAGTCTCTTAAGCGTAATCTATGATTCTGTAGTGAGCTTATTGCTTGGCGCCAGGTTGTGGCGGCACAAACTGCACAAACCAGTGCGGGACAGTAAGAAGTAAGAACTACGTGTCGTTTCCAATCGTTCGTGAATTTGACGGATCCCTAAGTATGGCGACCCGTAGGTAAACCTGCCCGTTGGGGATACGCGCACCCTCCCTCGAGAAATAGTAAATGTGGATGAGTCACACGTCGGTACCTCTTTTACTTTGCGATTTCCCTCATGACTGGCTACGGCGCGTACGTAAACACACACATATCGCCGAGAGGTTTTACAAGACATTCAGGTAACTCCAATGGGATTCGAATTCACATCTATCCCCCTTCTTCGCAGAATGATGCTCGTAACAATTGAGCTCCGAAACAAAGTGCGGGTCATCTACTTTAAGGTTTCGCATGGGCTGGGTTTTAACATCATTGATCATGTAACCCGACGGTTGCACCCTCTCACCAGTCACCCAGAAATGGAGTACATGTACACTGAGCGGCACTACCACACGGGACGGATACTGCAAGGGCCATTTCAAATGGCAACATGGGGGGCGACATCGTAATGTGATGAGGCAGGCGCACATGCAATGCCGTGCAACAGGGTCCTGAAAGACATGTTACCGTAGTCACGGACGTGTTTCGTTATTTTCGAATTTCGTCGTTGCTTAAAAAGTCGCAGTTTTGGCTATTTTTTTAATTCGTTTCCCCTTAACATTAAAATTCCAGTCGAAAACATTTTCACGACTGATTTCGTTGCTCCTTGAAGAACGATCAAAATAACGAAATACGTCCGTGACTACGGTACTTGGGCTAAATAAAAAGCCCGGGGAGAAAAAGAAGTTGTAACCCGCCATCATGCGTGTCCAACTCAAAGCTAACAAAGCAGACACAATCATTTATATCAATGAGTTTAAATACCCCAGAGATACCCGACCAGAAACCAACTCTTAGCTTGCAAAAACAGCATGCCCTTCGCATTGAGAAACTCATGCAAAGCGGTTACAAGCAGTGCAACATCAATGAACATTGTCCCCGTCTTAATCAGGGACGCCTGGCACAGTCTATCTCGAGCACAGAAGCACACCCTTCAGAGCATGCAACAATTGGGCTCGTCCACCTACCATGCAAAAATATGTGCACCGATAATGCATGTGCAAGATATTGAACACTTAGATAGCATCGTGCAAACAAGGCAGAGAATTGAATACTGCCCCACTCGACCTGGTAAAACCGGTGAGAAGATAAATAAGAACCGCAAGCCGCCATCATCAAATATGATGTGTCTTCTTTCTTACGGTGCCGGTGCGAATGTGGCTTCAGCCCAGGCTGCGCTGTTTCCTTGACTCTTACGCCCCCCACGGTGCGTTCTTTCCTTCTAAGCACCGGTGCTTGTATGTCCATTGTCTCTCATCTAACCTATTTCGGTGGTCACGTAGATCAAGGCACATGAATGAGCTGGTGTGTGTTGGAAACACGATGGCAGTTGAAGATACCCAAGTGACCCCTATGGGACATGTGAGAAAATGGAGGGAGGACTTCAAAAGGCGGTTTCTTTGATGGCGCCGAGGGTTGCAATATTGGCAAGAATGCGTTTTGTTCTCCTGTAGCCACTAAGGCCTGAGTGACCAGTGCTAATGTTTGCCTGGTCTGGAGATACTGGAGAATTTGGAGATACTTCAGAATGTGTAGCATGGTGTTCGGGTGTGATAATATTCTTGGGTAGACAGAATGCACACCTTGGGAAAAAGGTGAAATGATATCTGATTTATTTGCTGTTTATGACCCCTCATCGAAGCTGTTGAAACCAACCGATTATGTACAGTACCGTTAGAACGCCTTAGACTCCGCGCACCCCCCAAAAAAAGAATTTATTTTTTGGTCGCGCACCCAAAAAGAATTTAAAAATGGTCGCGCAGCGATTTCTTTTTAATTTAATTTGACGCCGCACAGCAGGTAAATTAATTTCACATCGCGCATCTCTGAGAATAATTTAACTTTCCGTCCGCGCTGCACTTTCAGCCAGTAAGAAGTAAGAAGTAAGAACTACGTGTCGTTTCCAATCGTTCGTGAATTTAACGGATCCCTAGGTAAAGGCGACCCGTAGGTAAACCTGCCCGTACGGGACACGCGCACCCTCCCCCGAGTCATAGTAACTGTGGATCAGTCACTCGTCGGTACCTCTTTTACTTTGCGATTTCCCTCGACTGGCTACGGCGCGTACGTAAACGCACACGTATCGCCGAGAGGTTTTACCAGTCACTCAGGTAGCTCCAGTGGGATTCGAACCCACATCCCCATCCTTCGCAGAATGATGCTCTACCAATTGAGTTACGGAACCCACTTTCAGCCAGTTCAGTCAAACTCAGTAAAAACTTCGTTTGATGGTAGCAGGGATAGCACCAGTGCTGTGCGATTACGCCGTAATCCGATTTTTGTGTAAATAATTACGGTCAATTACGGCGTCACATGTAATTGCGCGCAAGTAAGGTTTTTTAGCTTGCACGCAATTAAGAGCGACCTGTAATCTAGACCGTAAGCACGTTCTAGTAGATTTATATCTTTTGGGGACATCAGTCATTCATTTTCGAAGGTGGGAAGTTGCGGATCGTTGTGCGTCAACTCATAGGAAGATCTCGTGAAATTCATAATAACTTGCACGTTTACGTGCCACGACTTTTCGTCAATTGGCGGGTAGGTTCCGAGCCGAAAACCCCATTTGTGGTGCGTAACCAGGGTTTCGTCTGTGGTTACGCCGAAAGCAACTTGCCGTAATTGCGGTGTAATCTGGGCGGTCCTGGTAAATTGCGCGCAAACCGTCACCGCAAACCGTAATTTCACAAACCGTAAGGAAGCACAGCACTGGATAGCACACGGTCAGCAATACTCCGCATACCGTAGTCGTCATCCTCCTCCTCCGCCGGTTCCTGGCCTCAGGAAACCTGTGGCTATTGGGGCCCGAGGGGCTCAGTGGTACTACGCTAATTGGCAGTCCACCCTGAGGTCTGCGGTTCGAATTCTGTCAATGCTAATTTACCGTGCTCCAGGTGTGAGCGGGGAAAACGTCTGGCACTTCGTTAAATGTGCCCCGCAGAACGTCGTGAGCGGGCTACCCTACCAACTTCGATGAACTGCTGTGGATCGAGTGGTTCTCACGCCTCCTGCTTCGGCGGAGGAGGAGTCTTTCTACTTTCTGATGCCCCGAAATGTCAGCAGTCGTCAGCACCCGTCTCTGCCTCCAGGATCGAGCTTCGCAACGGGGATTGGCGTAAGGATCACTCGACAAATGTCAAATCAAACAGTCGCGCGCTAGCGCGCGAAGTTTTGTAAAAAATGCTGTTATAAGTCATACCGCGCACCCCCAAAATAATTGTTTGGGCACCTGACTGACGCTCCGCGCTGCGGAGATTTAATTATTCAAGTTACCGCGCAGCATGTCCGCGCACCCCAATAATTATTTAATTACGAGCGGAGTCAAAGACGTTCTACGGTATGTAAGTAATATGATAAGCGCATACCGGACCACTTTAGTTTTGCTGGGACGTGCTGCGGCCACCAATGGGCCGCTGATATCAAATCTGGGCCGGCTTCCGGCAGGTGGCCCAGGGAGTTCCTAGGGCTGTACAAACCATGTTCCGACCCATCATCCTGGTGAAGAACACTAAACAACCCCTGCATCCGCCTGGAACGGGATTGACGTACGTACAGTTGTCGATGCGTCGGATGTCAGCATGCAGCAACTGACTGAGTAAATGCCAAAGTGCGGCGGTAGGGTTAACACATTCGTAAGCTAGATTCACTCAGATTGCTAGCAATGGCCTAGGCGAATGCCCATCACAGTGAACATCTTTGGTAAACCGATAATGTTTTAACAGTTCAACTCATATCATGCATGCACGGAATGCACGCATCTTACAACATGCAAGTGAGGCACTGCCGTACCGGTGTCCAAACCACTGTGAATTGTGACCCCCCTTGTAGTAGTACTATAGCAGTGCTACACGTCTCCTACAGCTTTAATTTGGCATGGGAACTCATTCTGTAGGAGAATATGTAGGAATTCCTACAAAATGTAGCAATGCTTGTAGCAGTGCGATTGCTTGCTACAAATGTCCTACATATCTCATGATATGTAGCAGTGCTACGAACCGGCTCCTACATATGGGCTGTAGGAGCGTTGGTAGCAGTGCTACAATGTGCACTGATAGGAATGCTACACTGTTGACTGGTATGAGTGCTACACTGTTGACTGGTAGGAGTGCTACGCTGTTGACTGGTAGCAGTGCTACACTGTTGACTGGTAGGTGTGCTACACTGTTGACTGGTAGCAGTGCTACACTGTGCACTGGTAGGAGTGCTACACTGTTGACTGGTAGGTGTGCTACAATGTGCACTGGTAGGTGTGCTACACTGTTGACTGGTAGCAGTGCTACAATGTGCACTGGTAGGAGTGCTACACTGTTGACTGGTAGGTGTGCTACATTGTGGACTGGTAAGAGTGCTACGTTTTTAATTGGTAGCAATGTTACGTTTCCTAGGAATGTCATGTCAGTGCATGGTCGTGATGTTGGCCAGTCGATTACATTTCATCTCTGGGAACTCTGGGCCTAGCCCCATCAGGCTCGGCCGTGTGGGCACTAAACTGTTAGGATGGTTGAAAATAAAACTGAGGGCATGAGGGAAAAGGAGAACATGTAGAACAAAGGAAACGGGAAAGACCTGCCCCCCACAAAAGGAAAGGAAGTCTGATGATTCCCCTACATGCCCCTCAGACGCACTAGAGTCTAGCTAGTCTAGCCATGCACAAGTCAGAAGTAAACAAAGGGGAGACAAATGTGAGAGGAACAAAATTGAAATATCACCCCAAAGGACTGCTAGGATGATACGAGTCGAAAATATTGTTTGGTTAATTCATATTAATTGGATGTGAACACAAAAATACCGGTAGCCAAACAATTCGATGCACCATGTCATCTCCGTACTAAAAAAAAATAGTTTGTACATCTCTTAGTACACATTGTGATGCTTGGCCATGATATTCATGCTGCTCTTCGAACTAAGCTTCCTCGTATGTGACCACCTGGAGATTTGGGGTCAAATCCAAAATTCAGCTCAAGCGGTGCACATTTGCTTTTCAGCGACAAATCGTGAATGGCCTGTTAACTCACCGACGCTTCAATGAACGGTAGCTACGCCAAAGTCAAGGTGACAACGACAATGGTGGAGGCAGGGTAATGAAGCGTACCGTTTCTCAGAGTGTGTGCCTGTAAAAGTAGATAGCCATGGTGTTAAGCTTTGGTCTGGATGCATGACTGGTCCCAAGCAAAGCAAACATACATGCATATCTCCAAGCTTACCTGAAAAGTGTGTTATTGAGTGGGGTGACGTTGAAGGTGACAACTAGAGGTCACCATGCCTGATCAACAGTGGCCAATGGTGAAGCAAGCATTAGAATAAACCACAACGCAACGCAATTGCTTTGGTACCTGCATTTGGGGTGGGGGGCAAAGCATTCAGTTGCGTCAAATGTGGTCATGGCTATCATGGCCAGAGTGCTAATGGCCATATGTGGTTGCTAGAGATTCAAGTGCACATTATGAGGCAGACCATCACGTACTGTTGTAAAATGATGAGCTTGACCACGTGCACCCGTCCTACTAGATGCTTGTGGCAGGCAAGCGCATGGCAGATAGGCACGTCCTGGCATGTCATCCAAGCCTTATGACCGGTACACTTCTGCATGTGGCAGGGCACATATGCTTGAAGCATGCACTGTGCATGGCAAATTGGCAGGTACGCTTGTGGCAGGCAAGCTGCTAGCAGACAGGCACGCCACCAATCAATCCTGCCATGGCAGCATGCATGCAAGAGTCAAGGCTGGATGGTGAGCTGCATGGCTGGCACACATGTGGCAGACGATTTGCATTATAATGTCAGGTAATATGTAATCCACTTACCAAAACGGAGGACAAGCATGCTTCCTGGCTGTCGGGTCAGATCGCTGGATGAAGGGCCGAAAGGCAAGCAAGCACGTTAGCGACCAAACGAGCAATCGAGCAGATGTTTGGCGTTAGCATGTTTTAGTTTAAATCTGTAAGCCCCGGTCCTGAAGTCCGAGTCAAAGTTGAGTCAGTAACCGATCCCCAAGAGTCCTCGACAGATTCAAGCTATGAACATGAGGCAATCAGGGACAAGACGCAATGATGACAGAGTACCAAAGCTCCTTATATTACAGAGCTGTCGACAAATCATAGAAAGAAAGAAAGAAACGCCTGAGCGTGGCTTGAGGAATACGGGATTTTAAATGCCGTACACCGGGAGACAAAAAGCTTTGTGGTTAAGGAGGGTCGTCAAGGGGTACCGGACAATAATGGGGGGAGTTTTCCACATACCCAACGTAGAGATTGCGTCTGCAAGAGGTTATCCGAGCTTTGTACGGCCTGGCTAGCTCCAGAACCATACAAAATCAAATACATTCGAGTCCCGTCACGTCAAATCATTGCCATCGCTCGGAACTGAATAAATCATCATCAAGCATGGATCAGTCGTCAGTAGCGCACTCACGTAAAGGTGAGTCCTGCCTCCCGGCGCTGGCCGATCATTTCAAGTGCGACATGTGTTAGCTTGCTTGCGCATCATCAGCTTTCATGTGCATATCTCAGCGTGCAAGCGCATATGCCACATCATCCATGGGCTTGTCACCCATTGGCCTAACTACGTTGTTTGTGCGTGTCGACTTGAAAATAATCCGCTAAACTGTGTACCAGTGACAATAAATGATTGACTATCCTGCCTTTCCTAACCTTGGCCAATATCCTTTCCCCAGAGAGGTAGGGACCGGTACCCACCAGTACCGTCCCAACACAACTACTGGTACTGGTTGACCTTCATCTGCTCACAAATGTCCACACTACACCTAAAATTCAAAGCGATTGAACACAAACCCGTAAACACTGTCAAATGCCAAGGTCCACGGTCTAGGGTCCACAATAACGGTCTAGGGTCCATGTCATGGTCCTGGTTGAGGGTGCCTCGTGGGGAGTGTACCAGCGTCGGCATGGTGAGGTTCATCATCTTCGGGGATTCTGCATCAAGTTCATGTATGGGGTCATAGCTTATGTGCAATTTATCAAGCCAGGGTTTAGCCCAATGTTTAGGTCCATGATTCATATCCAAACAATATTCATGTGTAATCTGGTGACAATCTTATCTTGACTAACCTCAACCTCATCCTGACTAAAACCTCTGACTGAAACCTTCACCAACTCTTGACCCCAACTCTCCTTTCAATTCAGATGTTGTACCATCGACTGCCGTGGTGCCTGCACCGGCAACAGCCTTGCCGCCGCTAGGGCCTGTGACTGACCTGGTGCCTGGGCTGGGACCATCGAAGTACTACCGGCTCGGCAAAAAAATACGGGATCGTGAGAAGATGAAGGCTGTGAAAAGTGTTCCCATTAATGGTGAGGTTAATCTTTCGGGATTCTGCCTCAAAGTTCATGTTTGGGGTCATAGGTACTGCGCAATCTGTCGGGTCAGGATCACGGTTAAGGTCTAGAAAACATGTACAAACAAGGATGTTATTTTGTGGCAAGTCGGCCCGTACCATGATCTCCAGTTCTCCATACCAGCCCCTCCTCCACATTCTCTTCACTGAACATCACCTTCTCTTGACTCTTTATCATCTACTACTTACTTCACCTCTCCTTTCAATTCAGATGTTGTACCATCAACTGCCGTAGTGCCCGGGCGTGCAGCGGCCTTGCTCCCGCTACGGCCTGAGACTGCCCTGGTGCCTGGGCCGCGCCCATTGAAGTACCACCACCTCGGCAAAGAAAGACGGGATCGCGAGAAGAAGAAGAAGGCAATGACAACTGTTCCATGAACGGTGAGGTTCATCTTCGGGGATTCTGCACTTCACGTTCATGTACGGGTCATAGGTATTGTGCCATATGTTGGGTCAGGTTGAAGCTTAGGTCCAGAAATAATGTGTACAGTGTCACTTTCCTCAGGCCAGGGTCTAGAGTCTACGGCTTGGGAAACTAGGGCTTGGGAAACTAGGGCAAACAGTTTAGGGTCCATGGTCTAGGGCCCAAGGTCTAGGGTCTCGGTCCTCGGGCCAGGATCCAGGGGTTAGGGTCCAGGGTCTAGGGCCAACAGTTTAGGGTCCATGGTCTAGGGCCCACGGTCTAGGGTCTCGGTCCTCGGGCCAGGATCCAGGGCTTAGGGTCCAGGGTCTAGGGCAAACAGTTTAGGGTCCATGGTCTAGGGCCTACGGTCTAGGGTCTCGGTCCTCGGGCCAGGATCCAGGGCTTAGGGTCCAGGGTCTAGGGCAAACAGTAAGGGTCCATGGTCTAGGGCCCACGGTCTAGGGTCTCGGTCCTCGGGCCAGGATCCAGGGCTTAGGGTCCAGGTTTAGGGGCCAACAGTTTAGGGTCCATGGTCTAGGGCCCACGGTCTAGGGTCTCGGTCCTCGGGCCAGGATCCAGGGCTTAGGGTCCAGGGTCTAGGGCCAACAGTTAGGGTCCATGGTCTAGGGCCCACGGTCTAGGGTCTCGGTCCTCGGGCCAGGATCCAGGGCTTAGGGTCCAGGGTCTAGGGCAAACAGTTAGGGTCCATGGTCTAGGGCCCACGGTCTAGGGTCTCGGTCTTCGGACCAGGATCCAGGGCTTAGGGTCCAGGGTTAGGGGCCAACAGTTTAGGGTCCATGGTCTAGGGCCCACGGTCTAGGGTCTCGGTCCTCGGGTCAGGATCCAGGGCTTAGGGTCCAGGGTCTAGGGCCAACAGTCTAGGGTCCATGGTCTAGGGCCCATGGTCTAGGGTCTCGGTCCTCGGGCCAGGATCCAGGGCTTAGGGTCGAGGGTCTAGGGCAAACAGTTTAGGGTCCATGGTCTAGGGCCCACGGTCTAGGGTCTCGGTCCTCGGGCCAGGATCCAGGGCTTAGGGTCCAGGGTCTAGGGCAAACAGTTTAGGGTCCATGGTCTAGGGCCCACGGTCTAGGGTCTCGGTCCTCGGGCCAGGATCCAGGGCTTAGGGTCCAGGGTCTAGGGCAAACAGTTAGGGTCCAGGGTCTAGGGCCCACGGTCTAGGGTCTCGGTCCTCGGGCCAGGATCCAGGGCTTAGGGTCCAGGGTTAGGGGCCAACAGTTTAGGGTCCATGGTCTAGGGCCCACGGTCTAGGGTCTCGGTCCTCGGGCCAGGATCCAGGGCTTAGGGTCCAGGGTCTAGGGCAAACAGTTTAGGGTCCATGGTCTAGGGCCCACGGTCTAGGGTCTCGGTCCTCGGGCCAGGATCCAGGGCTTAGGGTCCAGGGTCTAGGGCAAACAGTTTAGTGTCCATGGTCTAGGGCCCACGGTCTAGGGTCTCGGTCCTCGGGCCAGGATCCAGGGCTTAGGGTCCAGGGTCTAGGGCAAACAGTTAGGGTCCAGGGTCTAGGGCCCACAGTCTAGGGTCTCGGTCCTCGGGCCAGGATCCAGGGCTTAGGGTCCAGGGTTAGGGGCCAACAGTTTAGGGTCCATGGTCTAGGGCCCACGGTCTAGGGTCTTGGTCCTCGGGCCAGGATCCAGGGCTTAGGGTCCAGGGTCTTGGGGCAACAGTTTAGGGTCCATGGTCTAGGGCCCACGGTCTAGGGTCTCGGTCCTCGGGCCAGGATCCAGGGCTTAGGGTCCAGGGTCTAGGGCAAACAGTTAGGGTCCATGGTCTAGGGCCCACAGTCTAGGGTCTCGGTCCTCGGGCCAGGATCCAGGGCTTAGGGTCTAGGGCAAACAGTTTAGGGTCCATGGTCTAGGGCCCACGGTCTAGGGTCTCGGTCCTCGGGCCAGGATCCAGGGCTTAGGGTCCAGGTTTAGGGGCCAACAGTTTAGGGTCCATGGTCTAGGGCCCACGGTCTAGGGTCTCGGTCCTCGGGCCAGGATCCAGGGCTTAGGGTCCAGGGTCTAGGGCCAACAGTTAGGGTCCATGGTCTAGGGCCCACGGTCTAGGGTCTCGGTCCTCGGGCCAGGATCCAGGGCTTAGGGTCCAGGGTCTAGGGCAAACAGTTAGGGTCCATGGTCTAGGGCCCACGGTCTAGGGTCTCGGTCTTCGGACCAGGATCCAGGGCTTAGGGTCCAGGGTTAGGGGCCAACAGTTTAGGGTCCATGGTCTAGGGCCCACGGTCTAGGGTCTCGGTCCTCGGGTCAGGATCCAGGGCTTAGGGTCCAGGGTCTAGGGCCAACAGTTTAGGGTCCATGGTCTAGGGCCCATGGTCTAGGGTCTCGGTCCTCGGGCCAGGATCCAGGGCTTAGGGTCGAGGGTCTAGGGCAAACAGTTTAGGGTCCATGGTCTAGGGCCCACGGTCTAGGGTCTCGGTCCTCGGGCCAGGATCCAGGGCTTAGGGTCCAGGGTCTAGGGCAAACAGTTTAGGGTCCATGGTCTAGGGCCCACGGTCTAGGGTCTCGGTCCTCGGGCCAGGATCCAGGGCTTAGGGTCCAGGGTCTAGGGCAAACAGTTAGGGTCCAGGGTCTAGGGCCCACGGTCTAGGGTCTCGGTCCTCGGGCCAGGATCCAGGGCTTAGGGTCCAGGGTTAGGGGCCAACAGTTTAGGGTCCATGGTCTAGGGCCCACGGTCTAGGGTCTCGGTCCTCGGGCCAGGATCCAGGGCTTAGGGTCCAGGGTCTAGGGCAAACAGTTTAGGGTCCATGGTCTAGGGCCCACGGTCTAGGGTCTCGGTCCTCGGGCCAGGATCCAGGGCTTAGGGTCCAGGGTCTAGGGCAAACAGTTTAGGGTCCATGGTCTAGGGCCCACAGTCTAGGGTCTCGGTCCTCGGGCCAGGATCCAGGGCTTAGGGTCCAGGGTCTAGGGCAAACAGTTTAGGGTCCATGGTCTAGGGCCCACGGTCTAGGGTCTCGGTCCTCGGGCCAGGATCCAGGGCTTAGGGTCCAGGGTCTAGGGCAAACAGTTAGGGTCCAGGGTCTAGGGCCCACAGTCTAGGGTCTCGGTCCTCGGGCCAGGATCCAGGGCTTAGGGTCCAGGGTTAGGGGCCAACAGTTTAGGGTCCATGGTCTAGGGCCCACGGTCTAGGGTCTTGGTCCTCGGGCCAGGATCCAGGGCTTAGGGTCCAGGGTCTTGGGGCAACAGTTTAGGGTCCATGGTCTAGGGCCCACGGTCTAGGGTCTCGGTCCTCGGGCCAGGATCCAGGGCTTAGGGTCCAGGGTCTAGGGCAAACAGTTAGGGTCCACGGTCTAGGGCCCACAGTCTAGTGTCTCGGTCCTCGGGCCAGGATCCAGGGCTTAGGGTCTAGGGCAAACAGTTTAGGGTCCATGGTCTAGGGCCCACGGTCTAGGGTCTCGGTCCTCGGGCCAGGATCCAGGGCTTAGGGTCCAGGGTCTAGGGCAAACAGTTAGGGTCCATGGTCTAGGGCCCACGGTTTAGGGTCTCGGTCCTCGGGCCAGGATCCAGGGCTTAGGGTCCAGGGTCTAGGGCAAACAGTTTAGGGTCCATGGTCTAGGGCCCACGGTCTAGGGTCTCGGTCCTCGGGCCAGGATCCAGGGCTTAGGGTCCAGGGTCTAGGGCAAACAGTTAGGGTCCATGGTCTAGGGCCCACAGTCTAGGGTCTCGATCCTCGGGCCAGGATCCAGGGCTTAGGGTCTAGGGCAAACAGTTTAGGGTCCATGGTCTAGGGCCCACGGTCTAGGGTCTCGGTCCTCGGGCCAGGATCCAGGGCTTAGGGTCCAGGGTCTAGGGCAAACAGTTAGGGTCCATGGTCTAGGGCCCACGGTCTAGGGTCTCGGTCCTCGGGCCAGGATCCAGGGCTTAGGGTCCAGGGTCTAGGGCAAACAGTTAGGGTCCATGGTCTAGGGCCCACAGTCTAGGGTCTCGGTCCTCGGGCCAGGATCCAGGGCTTAGGGTCCAGGGTCTAGGGCAAACAGTTTAGGGTCCATGGTCTAGGGCCCACGGTCTAGGGTCTCGGTCCTCGGGCCAGGATCCAGGGCTTAGGGTCCAGGGTCTAGGGCAAACAGTTAGGGTCCAGGGTCTAGGGCCCACAGTCTAGGGTCTCGATCCTCGGGCCAGGATCCAGGGCTTAGGGTCCAGGGTCTAGGGCAAACAGTTTAGGGTCCATGGTCTAGGGCCCACGGTCTAGGGTCTCGGGCCTCGGGCCAGGATCCAGGGCTTAGGGTCCAGGTTTAGGGGCCAACAGTTTAGGGTCCATGGTCTAGGGCCCACGGTCTAGGGTCTCGGTCCTCGGGCCAGGATCCAGGGCTTAGGGTCCAGGGTCTAGGGCCAACAGTTAGGGTCCATGGTCTAGGGCCCACGGTCTAGGGTCTCGGTCCTCGGGCCAGGATCCAGGGCTTAGGGTCCAGGGTCTAGGGCCAACAGTTAGGGTCCATGGTCTAGGGCCCACGGTCTAGGGTCTCGGTCCTCGGGCCAGGATCCAGGGCTTAGGGTCCAGGGTCTAGGGCAAACAGTTAGGGTCCAGGGTCTAGGGCCCACAGTCTAGGGTCTCGGTCCTCGGGCCAGGATCCAGGGCTTAGGGTCCAGGGTCTAGGGAAAACAGTTAGGGTCCATGGTCTAGGGCCCACGGTCTAGGGTCTCGGTCCTCGGGCCAGGATCCAGGGCTTAGGGTCCAGGGTCTAGGGCAAACAGTTTAGGGTCCATGGTCTAGGGTCTCGGTCCTCGGGCCAGGATCCAGGGCTTAGGGTCCAGGGTCTAGGGCAAACAGTTTAGGGTCAATGGTCTAGGGCCCACGGTCTACGGTCTCGGTCCCCAAGCACACTGTGACCTCTTCTGCAACCCGTCCCCCCTCCACCCAGCGCACTCTGACCTCCTCCGCCACCAGTCCCCGTCCACCACCACAATCTGACCTCCTCTTGTGTCACCAGTCCCCCCTCCACCCAGCGCACTCTGACCTTCACGTCACCATCCCCCCCTTCCACCAGCGCACTTTACCTTCTTCGCCACTAGCCCCCCCTCCCCCCAGCGCACTCTGACCTCCTATACCACCATTCCCCCCTTTCCCTAGCTCACTCTGACCTCCTCTGCCACCAGTTCCCCCTTCCACCAGCGCACTTTGACCTCCGTCGCCACTAGCCCCCCCTCCCCCCAGCGCACTCTGACCTCCTCCGCCACCATTCCCCCCTTCCACCAGCGCAATCTGACCTCCTTCGCCACCAGTCCCCCTCCATCCAGCGCACTCTGACCTCCTCCGCCACCAGTTCCCTCTTCCACCCAGTGCACTCTGACCTCATCCGCCACCATTCCCCCCTTCCACCAGCGCAATCTGACCTCTTCCGCCATCAGACCCCCCTTTACCCAGCGCACTCTGACCTCCTCCGCCACTTTCCCCCCTTCCACCAGGGCAATCGGACCTCCTCCGCCACCAGTCCCCCTCCACCCAGCGCAATCTGACCTCCTCCGTCACCATTACCCCCTTCCACCAACGCACTCTGACCTCCTCCGCCACCAGTCCCCCTCCACCCAGCGCACTCTGACCTCCTCCGCCACCATTCCACCCTTCCACCAGCGCAATCTGACCTCCTCCGCCACCATTCCCCCCTTCCCCTAGCGCACTCTGACCTCCTCCGCCACCATTCCCCCCTTCCACCAGCGCAATCTGACCTCCTCCGCCATCAGACCCCCCTTTACCTAGCGCACTCTGACCTCCTCCGCCACTTTCCCCCCTCCCACCAGCGCACTTTGACCTCCTCCACCACCATTCCCCCCTTCCCCTAGCGCACTCTGACCTCCTCCGCCACCATTTCCCCCTTCCACCAGCGCAATCTGACCTCCTTCGCCACCAGTCCCCCTCCATCCAGCGCACTCTGACCTCCTCCGCCACCAGTTCCCCCATCCCCTAGCGCACTCTGACCTCCTCCGCCACCATCCCCCCTTCCCCTAGCGCACTCTGACCTCCTCCGCCACCATTTCCCCCTTCCACCAGCGCAATCTGACCTCCTCCGCCACCAGTCCCCCTCCACCCAGCACACTATGACCTCCTCCGCCACCAGTCCCCCTCCACCAGAGCAATCTGACCTCCTCTAGTGTCACCATTCCCCCCTCCACCCAGCGCACTCTGACCTCCTCCGTCACTATTCCCCCCTTCCACCAGCGCAATCTGACCTCCTCCGCCACCTGTCCCCCCTTCCCCTAGCGCAATCTGACCTCCTCCGCCACCAGTCCCCCTCCACCCAGCGCACTATGACCTCCTGCCACCAGTCCCCCTCCACCAGAGCAATCTGACCTCCTCTAGTGTCACCAGTCCCCCCTCCACCCAGCGCACTCTGACCTCCTCCGTCACCATCCCCCCCTTCCACCAGCGCAATCTGACCTCCTCCGCCACCAGTCCCCCCTACCCCTAGCGCACTCTGACCTCCTCCGCCACCAGTTCCTCCTTCCACCAGCGCACTTTGACTTCCTTTGCCACTAGCCCCCCCTCCCCCAGCGCACTCTGACCTCCTCCGCCACCAGAACCCCCTCCATCCAGCGCACTCTGACCTCCTCCCCCACCATTCCCCCCTTCCACCAGCGCAATCTGACCTCCTCCGCCACCAGTCCCCCTCCACCCAGCGCACTTTGACCTCCTCCACCACCAGTTCCCCCTTCCACCAGCGCAATCTGACCTCCTCTGCCATCAGTCCCCCCTTCCACCCAGTGCACTCTGACCTCCTCCGCCACCATTCCCCCCTTCCACCCAGTGCACTCTGACCTCCTCCGCCACCAGTCCTCCTCCACCCAGCGCACTTTGATTCCTCCGGCACCATTACCCGCTTCCACCAGTGAATCTTACCTCCTCCGCCACCCGTCCCTCGTCCCCCCAGCGCACTCTGACCTCCTTGACCACCAGTCCACCCTCCACCCAGGGCACTCTGTCCTCCACCGCGACCATTCCCCCCTTCCATCAGCGCAATCTGACCTCCTAGACATGACGTGAAGGACTAGAGAGTGAACGCTGGCTGTAATAAGCTGCGGTGATGCGGTCGGCCCATGGGTTGTTAATTCAGTACACCGGGTTGAACATGTAAGATCTTTGCAACATGGTGCACAGTAGCTTGGGCAAGTTGACAGCAAGCCTAAACCGGAAGTGAAGGAATAGAGTGAGCGCTATTTGAGGAGCTTGTTTTGGAACCTTCTTCTGCTGAATAATTGGCTCCTTGGCATGGGGCAGTGTTTTGGCTTGGGTGCGGCTCCTTTTTGCTTGTGTATGAAGCCTAGGCTGGCGATGTTATGTTTTGATACCGTGGCTTTTGCTAACATTTATATTACAATAGCATTGGGCTTTGTCTCATTTGCACGCGGCTTATACGAGGAACACATACTTATGAAACGGGCAGGGATACTTTGGGCTGCCTTTTCCTTTTTGGTAAGTATTTTCTTTCTCCTTCGTGCATTCACCTTTTACCTTCAATTCCCTTTTATTTTCTCCTAACGAGACAGCTGGGCGCCCACGCGGCCGAGCCTTCTTGAGCAGGGCCCAGAGGTGTTATGTCAGTTGTGTCATTGATTCATGCATTGCCGCTACCGGTAACTTACACATGCAAAGGCCCTCCGGTAAAATTTGCCTTTATGTCATCCTGCCCGGTTTAACATATTGTGTGACAATGTCTGGGAAAAAAGATATCTACCACGTTGTCCACAAATGCCAGGGGATCCCACCCAAGCCTGCCCCGGTACAACTAAAAAACGTCTCTAGCACCGTTCGGAGGACAGCTCCCACCTCTACAAGTTGATCATGTACGCTGGGGCATTGAAAACAAGCGTGCAACGTGTCCTCTACATGGCCGTCTCCCTAGCCCAACATCACAGGCAGCACCGTCTGTAACGCTGCTGGCCACTGCGCCGTTCTCTAGTGTCAGCCGTCTTGACGGCACCAATCCGCAACCTTTTGTTCGTGCACACGCAAGCACAATCCTTTCGGCTGGTGCGCCTGGCTTGCGCCAGCATAGCGCCCTCTGTAGACTGAAAACAGGTGCGGTAGGCAGCTTCAGAGCTGTGTTCAGTAGCAGGATCTTGGGGTCCTCTCTGCCAACTGCATCCAATTGTGCCCGCTCGTATGATGCATGAACTAGCGCTAGCACCACTCTGACAGGCAGTAGGCTAGTTGCTGTCTGACGCAATTTGGGATTGGCTGATCCCAGCTCTAGCCCCAGCAAGGCACCTAGCAAATCACTGCACCAATTGCGCCCTTCAGAGCCCTGTCTGACAGTGAGCTGCATGTCGGCCGCTATGAGTGTGCTGTGTTGCTGGTGCAACCGCCGCGATGTAGAAGCAAAGTACATTACTTCGCTGTATTGGCTAGATCTGCAGGTCCCTCCGGACCCCCCTACTGGCAGCGGACTAAGCGGACGGTGGTAGCCTTGCTGCCGGGCGCAGATGTTGGAGGAAGCTGGACTGCATCTTGCTCCTGAGGCAATGCCGCGGCCTAAGGTGATCGGTGGCCCTCACAACATCACCGTAGTTGGCCGCAGGCGCTGCATAGACAGACGCCAACCGGATGCGTGTAGGCTGATGATGCCTGAGGTGCACCTTGGCGGCCCTGCGGCGGACACAGTGCAATGCGGTGTCGAAAGGCACCTCTCCACCTTGCATGGCCTTCCTCATGCTGCCGCTCGCGTGCTGAATGATGCCCAAGAACTTGAAATCTTGGACACGCTTCAGCACGAGTGTATTCTATCTAGCAACATGTATAGCGTGGGTGAATTCTGATTGGCTACTTGTCACTCCCATGGTGTTACCAACAAATATCCAGTAAGTGTGGTAGCCGAGGCTTCTGATTGGCTGCCTCCCCAAATACGCACAAATCCGTACAAGACCCTCGACAATACCCGATGAGCATCGAACTGCTTTCAGTAAAACCCGCAGACTGCCCACCAGTAACCCATGCATACTGCCTACCGGCAGGTACGAACACATGTGCACAATTATTTGTGTGCTACGGTTTGTAGGATACCTACAAAGGGAAACTCCTACAAGCTGTAGGACTCCTACAGCCCATAGCAGTGCTACACTGCTCTCATCTTTGTAGCAATGCAATACTAAAATATGCTACAGTGTAGGAGTGCTACTAGCACTCCTACAAATCGGGACTAGTGCTACAAGGGGGGGTAGAATTCACAGTGAACTTGCATACCTTTGTCATAACACAAGCCAATAATCTTCATATCCCCTGACACGACCGGAAGAAATAGGTTTCATGTCCTTGTACAGCCTCAGCCTCGCCCTTTGGAGACCATCCGTGATCCATGGATTTCTGCAGTGGAGTCGTCAGGCCTACCAAAAAAGCATGAACCGAACACTGTTACCAGTACTTAATTTCCCAATCATTGATTTGGCAACATAAAACCATGCAAAGCTTGTTGTACGTGTATCAGTCGCCAGTACGGGTAATCTTGCACGGTATGCCTGTACTGGTATGTAGGTATGAGAGTGGGTCAATGACATCACACATCTGGGCCCTGCTCGATTGGTTAGGCCGCGTACACGCCCAAACATGTTGATACTAATGCAGGACAGCACTGCCACCAGCTTGTATTACCTGGGTGAGTCCTATTTGTCTTGGCCTTTACCGACGGTATCGCTTGGGACAGGTGCCTGCTTTTTGGTTGACGAATAATTTCCTGTTTTTCGTTTCTCCTTCTCCCCCCTTTCTGACAGTCGGACGCCCACGCAACCGAGTCTTTTGAGCATGGCCCAGAAGTCTTTAGCTTCCGGTAGTTGGATTGGGGATAAGGACTTTTTGTTTTGTTTTTGAGGGGGTCTCTTTCCTCTCTCTCCTTAGTTTCCAACCTTGCTGTTGGACGCCGACGCGGCCGAGCTTTGCAGCATGGCCCCGTGGTGTAACGTCATTGACCCGAGTGAGTCCGGCCCAACTACTGATCTGGAGATATGCCCCCTGCCACAGACGGACACTCGACATGCATTGCAAAGAATTCACAATCGTGGGCATCATTCAGCAGAAGCATGAGGACGTATGAGTGTGTCGAAGGATTTTGTTCTCCAAGCAGGAGTACAATAGTACAAGTCCCGAAGGCCCACATCAGCAGCACACGACCCTGGCATTGGGGCTGAGGACTTTGACAAAGGCATGAATCGTCGATATCCCTTTGCCGCAGTCAGGTTTGATGCTCATGCGGCACATGGTAGCCATGCACGGGGCTTGTCCACGAGCGCGTAAAAAAATGACGGCCAGGTTGGTAAGTGAAGTCGAGGCACTGATAAACCGGTATAAAATACCGAGAATCTCACAATTATTCAGCAGGACCAGAAACTCATGACAGTGCTTAAGCGATTGTATCAGTAACGCCAAAGGGTAGCACTGAAAGCTGTGGCCCAGACGTCTTTAGCTTCCGGCAGTTGGATTGGGGATTAGGACTTTTTGTCTTGTTTTTGAGGGGGGCTCTTTCCTCTCTCTCTTTAGTTTCCAACCTTGCTGTCGGACGCCGACACGGCCGAGCCTTTGCGGCATGGCCCCGTGGTGTAACGTCATTGACTGATAGATGTGGCTAATTTCAAGGACAGACGTTCCGGAAACATGTAATGCAGGCTTCAACTAACACAGGCATCAGCTAGGTTCAACATAACAGGAATCCGCAAACGGAATCCAGATTCAACACAGGCCGAGGGTGGAATTATCGATTTTGCGAGTTGTCTTTTGTGTTTGCCTTTCTTTTCCAGCCATTTGTCTGTCCCTTCATTTAATTTTCCCCTTTTCCGTCATTTTGCCCCTTTTAGTTAGGCGCCCACCCGGCCGAGCCTTTTAAACCGGGCCCAGAGGTGTAACGTCATTGACTTTTGTCTTTAGGAAAAAACAGTCAGGGTAACGGTGGTCAGATAGTGGCTGCCCTCAAGTCATCATAGCAACGATTGCAAGAAGGCCCCACGCAAGCCGGCAAGCGTAAGCAATCTTGCATAACGGTCCAATACACAATCTGCCCTCGTCCAGGTGACCCCCCTCTCCTTATTAGCAGACACAGTGGCAAGCCCACCAGGACAGCTGATCAGCTCTACTGGCCCATCTGCTTCTGGTTTGCCCGCAGCACTGCTCCTGGGCTAGGGTAGGGACACTGCTGGAACAACGGGCCGCCCGCTGTTGTGTCGGCCGCCCTCGGCTGCGCGCCCTCCAGCCCAGTTCCCCACCCGCCCTTGGGGGCGTCTGAGTAGGCAGCGGGGTCCTGGACAAGCAACAGCAGATAAGTGAGTCAGGGCACTTCGATCTGGGCAAAGCAGCATGGGCAAGGAATGACATATCATGATATCAATGTCCTAGTGGTTTGGGCAATGGAGTCTAGATAAGGAAGGGCAACGGAGCCTAGACAAGGTAGGACGTATGCCACTAGGGTGCAGCTCCTTTCTTGGACTGAGTTCAAGGGCTCGCAAACAAATATGTTTTTCTTTCTTTAAGAGTACAACATCGACTTTCGATGCGTGCCCTGTTTCCGACTTCTCAAAATCCACATGATTCCCCTCGCATTGTTTGGTTGAGGTTGCCTCAGTTACACTTCGCTACATCAGCCACAACACATAGTACACTCGTCAGCCTCCGGGAGGGGGTATGGTGCGCTCTAAAACAAACACACAGCGTGACCTGAGGCGCTCCAAAGGGGCGAGGGGCATCAGGTTCATCTGGTGAGGGGAAGGTCATGAGGGACCTGACGCACCATGGGATCCACTTCGTCCCTCTTCTTCTTGCTGACCCGGGCCGTGTTGCGCTGCAGCTGCTGCTCGCGGATGCGCTCCGCACGGTTCTTTCGCGCGGCGGGAGTGTCATCGTCGTCGCCGTCGCCGCCGCCAGCTGCAACGCCTACCGACGGAACTGGCCGATAGGCCTGTGGGCCCAGGGTTCATGGTTCATGGTTCATGGTTCATGGTTCATGGTTCATGGTTCATGGTTCATGGTTCATGGTTCATGGTTCATGGTTCATGGTTCATGGTTCATGGTTCATGGTTCATGGTTCATGGTTCAGGGTTCAGGGTTCAGGGTTCACACAGCGTTGATGCAGATGTTTTCCAATTTTGTTATTACTGTATTCTGATGGAAGCAAAAAATTCCGTGTAAACAAACAAATCTATAGAAAATGTGCCCACAAGGGGAACCAAATCACAACGATCGGTACACGCGGTAATTGAAGCAGAAATGAGCTCCATTTCCATTCGAATTTGTATGTAACAGCGGTGATGAAGTCAGGGTATAGGATATAGGTCTTCTTAAGCATCCTACGGCCAGGGTTTGAGGTTTATATACAAGGCTTAAGGGACAGGTCTTCCAAACCAGCCAGTTAGCCCAGGACCCTGCAGCCAGGGTTAGGGGTTTGGGGTGACCTGTCTTATCCCTGAACCAGCCAGTTAGCCCAGAGACCCTTCGACCTGTTTTCCCATTCATATGAGGGTCGGGGATTCAGCCTCGGCCCTACTGCAATTCAGTCTGGGGATTCTGCAATCAGGGATTTAGTGAGAGTGGCGGCTCTTGGATTCAGTCGCGTAAGGGTTGGGTCAGATTCGAATGCAAACATTTATATGAGGCCAAATCACACAAATGTGCATGGAGCCTGCCTGACCTGTAGTTGTAGGGGACTGTCTATGGAGTAGCCCAGCCCTGATACGCAGAGTTGGAATTGGAAGTCAAACATTGATGTGAGGCCACATCACGCATATGCGCCTTGAGCCTGTCTGACCTGTAGGTGAAGTGGACTATCCATGTAGTAGCCCAGCCCTGATGCACCCAGCTTGAAGACATAGCCGGGGCGGCCGCCAGCAAAGGCACTTGATCGGATGAACTCGGTCTGCAGAGCAGGTGCAGTGGTCGCAGCAGCAGGACCAGCCACCGTGCCTGGCTTCTCCCACTGACGCTGACCTACGAGGGCACATGGGGTCATCGTTCATACATGATGCATCTTGGGCGGATGCACTCGGTCTGCAGGGCTGGTGCAGTTGCCGCAGCAGCAGTATCAGCAGTCGTCCCTGGCTTTTCTCACTGATACTGATCAAGGGGGGCAAGTGGCTGTAGAAAGGCGCTTCAGTGGGTGCACTCCGTCTGCTGAGCCGCCCCCTTCAGAGGGTCTCGCACACAAAAGTAACTCCTGCTGAAAGAAGGCCCCATGTCCAGGCACATGAATGGGATGTTGCAGGGGGCTGACAGTGCAACTGTACCGCTCATGGTCACATTGAACTAGGCTGTACCGTCCTTGGAGGCACTACACATGGCGGTACAATTTCAGGGAGTTCAGCCACGAATGTAGCGATGACTGAGGATCAAAATAAGTAAGCAGTCAGCGTCGGTACCCCCTGGTGCAGTACATCAAAAACTGTTAGCCTGAAACCGAAGGTCATAAAGCCGAGACACTCAGTTGCTTAACGTTGTATGCTCAGTATCCAGGGTGCAAGGCTTGCTCTAGACCTCAAACTGTACATCGGCACCCCAGTTGCCAAGCCCTGTAAACAAGTGAATAACTAATACGCCGTAAGGCTTAAGGATTAACAAAGGGACATGCTCCTGAACTGGACACAAGGTGCCCCTTACCCGTGGCTGCGTTATAAAAGTACGTCACACCACTCTGCGGGTCCTTTGCTTCTGCCCAGCCCGCCGGCAGCGCCGAGGTAGCGGGCCGCTCCCAAGACCTCTCCCCGGTTGCTGTGTTGTAGAAGTACACGTGGTGGTACGTGGCATCGACAGCTGCCATCCAGCCGGGGGGCAGCGGCGGCTCGCTGACGCCGGCACTGCTACCCGGCGCAGCGGACGGAGCCGGCGTCGGCACCGCCGCTGCTGCAGCAGGAGCCGCAGAGCTGGTCACCTGCTGCAGCCGCAGAATCCCTCGAGCCATCAGCCTAGCTTTTAGTGCAGGCGGGAGCTCTTTCTTGCTGCCCTCGTCTGCTGCCGCTGCTGCTGCTGCACCTGCTTGGGCTTGCTGCCATTGGGCAGGGCCTGCCTGCGCTGCGGGGGCCTGTGTCTGCGGCTCATCCTCCTCGGCGACAGCCTCTGTCCCCGGAGCGACCTCCTCCGCGCTTGGCGCCTGGTAACGGAGTGGCGCGGCAGAGTAAGAGGCCCGCGGGCGTTTTGTCACAGTGACTGCAGCAGGCTGGGGCTCCGGGGCGGCCGCAGCAGGGGCTGGAGGTTGCAAAGCCTCATCGGGCTGCTGCTCATCTGGTGTTGAAAGCTGATGCGGCAGCTGATGCTCCTCAGGTAAGGGAGTCGAGGCAGGCACATCGGATTGGTATGCTTGGGCGCTCAAATCATCCGAGGGGGGTGGAGTGGGATGGCTCTGGAGGCCATAGGGCTGTTGCTGTTGTTGTTGCTGGTCTAGGAACTGGGGCTGTGCTGAAGCCACAGCACCTGGAGGATCCATGGCCCCTTGCTGCTGAGCAGGGTGCATGAATTGTTGCTGTTGTTGCATCTGCTGCTGCTGCTGCATCTGCTGCTGCTGCATCTGCTGCTGCTGCATTTGCTGCTGTTGCATCAGCTGTTGTTGCTTTTGCTGTTGCATCTGCTGCTGCATCTGCTCCTCTTGTTGCATCTGCTGCCGTTGCTGCATCTGTTGCTGTTGTTGCAACTGTTGCTGCATTGGGAGGCCCATGGGAGGAGGAGGAGGTAGCTGCTGCTGCTGCTGTTGCTGCTGGGGCCGAGGGGGTGGGCCAGGGGGGCGAGGTGGGCCAGGCGGACGCATGCCAGGGGGGCCTACAAAGTGCATGCATTGGACTCAAGAGGGGAGGCGGTGCATGGCTTGGTATCATGAGAGGACGGCAGCACATAGACAGGTTGGTGGGCCATGGGTGGGGCAGGAAAAGTGGACGCATGCCAGGGGGGCCTGCAAAGCACATGGATAAGTACCACAGGAGAAAGCAGTGCACGGCTTGGTACCGTGAGAGGATGGCAGGAATTAAATCCCAATTGGCAAATTCCGTCCATAAACCCATCCTGATACATACATTAGCCCAGATGCCGGGGATTCCGGCAGTTTACTTGCGACTACGTGAGCATTTCACTTCAAAGTCAGCATCAGACACGGAAGTCCAAGCTGGCTCAAATACCAGATAGGACGCCCACTACACCCTCAGCTAGCCCCCAGCACCCTAAACAAGCCCTCAAACCCTATACTAGCGGGGCTGGTACCACTTTTTATTTCAAAATGCTTCAGCTACCATTCAGCTACAGCATAGCCTACGGCCATGAAGGCCTGGCACTAAAAGTGCCTAGAAGCTCTGCTGCCGTGGCCACCGGAGCCCATTCATCATGCTCAAGTGTATTGCTATGGTTCCGGTATCGTCCTCTTCAGGCTCTACCGCTGTCCCTTCAGCTTTCCTCAGCTGGTATTGCAGGATATGCCTGGCAACCCGCAGTCCCTCCAGCTGGCTGTCCGCCTGCGCTCTGGCATCGTCCAAGCCTTCCCCTGCTGAAGAGTCTCCGTCACTCCACTCCTCAAGGCAAGTCCGCCAATGGGCGGTGACTGCCGGCGAATTCTCGTCTATGAGTGCAATCATACTGACGCCCAGTTTCCTCTCCAGGTCTTCCAACGCCTGGTTGTACTGCCACATCCTGGGATCTGGACTCTGCCCTGGCAACGCTCTGATTTTGAACCACTTGCTGGACCAGGCCACGGCTGCGCTGCTGTTGACCAGCTCCTGACCCGTCTCATACAGGCCCATCTCTTCCCTCCTCTGCTGATCAAGCCGCTCTAGACAATTCCCCAAGGCAGACTTCCAGCGCTGAGTGCTGTACAAGGCGGGGTCCCCCCAGGGGTCCCTTGCCACTGGCTGCACCGGCTCATTCATTTGTCTGTCCCTTGACCTGTTGCTGTCGAGCCTGCCCTCTGCTGTTACCAAGGGAGCCGCCATGGGCAGGACCGCAGCGCGCCGCCGGTTCTTCCTCAATGCCGGCAGGCGCTCCCCTAGCTCAACCTCCCACTCGCGGTTGCGCCTTGTTTCCTCAATGGCGGCTCTCTCCCAACTTCCATTGCTCATCCACTGTTGCTGCAGCTGCTCCATTGACTCCTCGAAGCTCTGCTCTGGACACTCTGGTCCTGGGTATGCTGAGGCTGACTCCCCTGGCATGTCTGCACTTCTGGCCACTGGCCAGCCGATGCTGATCACGCCCACAGGCAGCTGGGAGCTGCTTGCCCCATACCCCTCATCTGACTCTGAGTCAGCCACCAGCGGTGGCAACCCCTCCAAGGGGTCTTCTCTCTCCCCACCTGGTAGGCTCGTGCCCCACTGGCCTGGATCCTCTCCCTCGCAGAACCCCTGGTTCCTGTTGGCAGGGTGTCCTGCTATCAATCTGCGTTCGCTGTTGTCCCTCGGAACACTGGTTCCGCCGCAGCTACCCGAGGGCAACCGGGACTCTGCCCGGTCCCTGGTTTCCGCTGACGGTGCTGCCAGCTCCTGGTCAATTGTTTCTAGCCACTCCCACTCTGATGCTGTTGCACCTAGTGTAGTGACGAAAGCCGCCTGAAACGGCACAAACGGCCCTGGCTGCTCTGAAGACTCTTGGGACCCCTCACTACTGTCAGGGTTGGGGTCCCTTCTGCGGGCACCCCACCTGCCGATCCTCCACTGACCCAGCGCTGGCTGGTCCCTCAGCTCCATCAGCTCTTCCTCATAGGTTCCTGATCCCATTCCCCTGAACAAAGGGTGCAGCGTGCGCACCCCTGCTGGGTGCGCCTGCTTCCACAGCTGCACCGTCACGGCGTTAGCCTGCCAGTGGGGCGTCACGCTGCTGGCCCTGTCCTCCTGCCAGGCCTTCCTCTCCTTGCGCACCCACTGCTGCACGCAGTCCTCCAACTGTTCTAGCGCGAACGGTGAGCGCGCCAGCTCAAACTCCCCCTCCCACATGGATCCGCTGTCGGACGCTGGTCTCGCCCCGTATGGCCATGTGGGGCATTCAAACTCCGCAGGCGCCCACTGCGCTCCCACGCTCCATACCTCCTGCATGGCTGCTGACATTTGTCCAGGCAGCATGGTCCTTTGCAGCACCATCATCATGATGGTCCACACTATTGGATCTGCACCCCTGGCGTACTCGTGCGCGTGGAACTCTGCCTCCTCTACATTGGCACATCTGACAATGGCCACGTTCCCCTCGCTCCTTGCGAAGAAGAACACCGGCATGTCATTCCTGGAGGCGTGCATGTGGATCCACGCCTCTGACACCGGGATCTCTTCCTCCTGCACCTCCTCATAGTAGTATGACACGGCCCGCTGCACTGGGATGGCTGCCCTGGCGTCCCCCGGCGCCAATCCCCATGGCACAGCCTGGCCTGCTACCACCCTGGGTATGAGGATGGCTGCCTCGATGATGTCCTCAATCCTCCTGGGCTTGCCCCCATGGCAGAGCCCCGCGCCGTCGTAGGTTCCCTCGGCCGCCTCACTGCTCCTTCCATACGTCCCTGCAGCCACTGCCTGCACGGGCACGTAGAAGGCGCACTCCCTCAGGCTGGGGTGTCCCAGCAAGCTGTGGGCACAATGCTGCGCCCAAGGCACGCTCATGAATCCCAGCTGCGCCCCTTGCCAAACGCCATCGGTGCGCACGCTGTCGGGCACCTCCCATCGCGCCATGTCTGCAGCGCTCACCGCTGTTATTCCCTCTTGGCACACCAGGCGCACGGCTCTGTCTACGCATTGTGACCAGACAGGATGCCGCCACTCTCGCTGCATCAACTCAGCCATCACTGTGCTGGGCTTGATGTACCCCTTGAGAGCTACGATCAGCAGTACTGCCGTAACCGCATCCCATGGGAACACCAGCCTGGCTACTGCCTGCATGGCTGCCTGCCTATTGACGCACACTACCTCACGGCTAGGCAGCAGCCTGTGGTTTTGGATCCTGCAGATCCCATCCTGGCCATCCTCTGGCACTGTGAGCATCGCCTCAGTATCCGCTGATCCTGGCAGCTCGTCTCCCAAGCGATACCACTGCACAAAGCCCCTGCCCCCTGGCGGGCCCGGCGGTATAGGCCTGGGCTGGGCATGCTCCCTGTCGCTGGCTTGTTTGCGGTGGTCCTCACCGTCCTGGTCATAAGCTGTATCCTCGTCCCTTCCGGCGGACCACCTGTTGCTGACACCCCTGCTGGGCGGGCCACTGGCCGCCTCCCCCCATCCTCCAGGGCTGTACCTGGAGGTGGTGCAGCAGTGGTTTCTAGCGGGTTCTGCCGCATTGCCACCCGAGCTCCCCGTTGCGGCTCCCTGAGCCTCTCGGTGGCGACCAGTCCTGCTGACTGACGCCTGAGCCCTGGCGGCTGCCCCGTTTGCCGCGCTTCCGATGTGCAGCGGTACCTCCGGGGTGCCTGGGCATGGTAATACAGACCCTTGGTCAGGCATGGGAGTGTCCTCCCGTGAATCTGACCCCCTATCGGAATTGGCTGAGCCATCCTCACTGGGACTGGCCTCCCCCTCCTCATCAATGTGCTGGTGCATATCCGCCTGTGCTCCCCTGTTGGTGTCATTCATATTATCATAGTGATCTGACTGCTCCTTTAACAGAAACCTCTGCAACATGTTGGGCCAATCCTCACAAGGGGCTGGGCACCCCCTGCGCTGGAGGTCCCTCAGGACCCACCCTGCATGGTGGATGGACCTGGCTGATCCTGCGGGCATAGTGCCGTAATGGTTCATAGCCAATGACTCTATCACCACCCTCCAGTGGTGCTTCTGAAGGGGCACCTGCCCTTCTAGCACCCACTGGGTGTCCCCCGGTACCTCTGCCACCTGGTTGCTCTGAACCTGGGCTGTGCCGTTGGCCTGATCAACCCCCCCATGGATCGATACCAGGCACGTGTGCCTTGCGAGACCCTCCCACCTGGGCGCCTCTTGCATCACTGTGCCCTGTCGGCCTGGTGGTCCTGGCAGCTCACTCTGGCTTGCAGCAGCCTTCTGCGCTTTCCACTCCTCGAAGGAGGTACGCTGCTCGGCCTCGTAGGCCCTCCTTAACCTGTCCTCTGGACCCTCCAGGCTGTAGCCTGGTCCATCAGCCTTCATACCCCTCTCTGGGCCAGCTGGGACCCTAGGCCTGTCCATGCGGCCGCTGCTAGCTGCCATCACCGGCCTCCAGTCTGGGCATTCGCTGGCGTAGTGCCCTGGCTGATGGCACTTGAAACACAATCCCCCATCTCGGGGTCCCAGGTGGGCCGGCTTGGCTATCCGTCCCTGTCCAGCCGTGGCCCTGCCGGGCGGACTTCGGTCAGCTGCTCTCCTCCTGTCTTGTTCCTGGTCGCCCTTCTTGAATGATCTGGCCAGGTTCCCTGAACCTCGCTCTAGGGAGCGTCCTCGGGGCATGCTGCCCCTCTGATCTGGTCCTGGGCTCTCCTGCCTTGCATGGATGCGCCTGTCGCTGTCCCCCTCACTCGGGGATCTGCGCCACCTGCCATTGGCCTGTACATCGGACGGGCTGTTATCCCCTGGGTTGTGCTCCGTCAGCTGGCTCTTGACCTCTGGCGTGGGAGCCACCGCCTGGTGTTCCCTCACTTGCCCTCTCTGGGCGCTCCGGCTGCGCTCCCTGGGAGCCTTGTCCTCGGCCTCAGCTGCTGCCTCTGTCCCCCTCCGCTCCCTGCGGGCATCGGGACTAGCCATCTGAGCTCTGTTGGCGCCCCCTGGGTTGGTTGGCCCAGGGCTCCTCTGCTTTGCCTCCACTGGTACCACCGTGCTGGGTGGCTCGACTTCCCCTTCCGGGTCGCTATCCCACGGTGATGCGGGCACATACGCCTCCTGGATGCTGGCTGCCAGCTCCGGGTCCACCTGCACCCTGTTTTGCGGCCTCCCCGCTTGCAGGTCCCCGATGGCCTGATACAGGCCTGGCAGTTGGTCTGCCCGCAGAACATACTCCTTCTGCACGTCTGTCATGACGCTGTCCACTGACTTGATGTCATCCCACCGTGCCATCTGCAAGCGCAGGTACTGCACAAAAGCCGCGCTCTGCTTGTACAGCTGTACTTCCATGTCTTTCAACGCCTTCTGCGCGAACCGCTGCTGGGCTTGCAGCCTATCCAACTCTTTGGATGCCCTGCTGCGCAGCGCCCCCTGGGGCTCTGCCTCCCTTTCGCTGTCTTCCTCCTCCTCATCATCCTGACTGCCGGACTGGCCCTGGCTGATATCTGCTTCGCCACCCTGGGCTGCTGCGCCCTGCTCTGCAACTTCCACCTCCGGGGCGACAACCTTGTCAGCCTTCAGGGTACATGGGTCTGGCCTGCCCCTGCAGACCTCTGGCTGCATGGGTTTTGGCGCCTCTGTCCGCAGCCCTGACCTGCTGAGGTCCAGAACCCTGCTGTCACAGCACTCCGCTGTGTGCCACCCCTTGGCCCCGCACAAGGTACACGGGTTCTCCTTGCTGGGCGTATTGTTCCTCCTCAGGAACTCCTTCCTGGCTACCGGCATGGTTGCTGCCTGGTGCGCTCTGCGGATGTTTTCCGCCATCTCTGCCGCTGCCTCTGCCTGCGGCTCTGCATGGCTCTGAGGTTCCTCCGCCTGTCTGCGCTCACGCCTCTCCTGAGGCGGCGCTGTTGCGGGTCCTTTCGGCGCCTCTCTGTGCAGCCTCTGGGTGCCCCGCGCCTGCTGCGGCTTGCTGTCTTGCAGGGACGCTCCATGGGGCTCTCCATAGTTTGCTGAAGCCCTCATGGCTGCACCTGCACGGTGGGCCATGGCATGTTGTAAGAGGGGCTCATGCTCGTCCTCAACACTGGCCGCAGGCCATCCTTCCCTTTCGGCGAAACCGCACTGGATCCCTGCCCACGCCACGGCTGCTGCCTGATATCCCCCCACTGGGGATGCCAACTCCAGTGGCAGCGTAAGGTCCCTGGACCCGCGCGCCCCCTGGGCACCCTCTCTGGGGCGTAAGGTCAGCCTTCCTGCTGCCTCGAGGACTCCATCATATTTGAGAAACTCAGGGTTCCCCACCAGATGTTCGTATGCGTCAGGCGGCGTCTTCACCATCCACACGGACCACTGTGGGCTCCATGATGGCGTTAGGCCCACCGTAACCATACACCACATAAATAAACAGGATACCATACAGGTCTGCCCCTGCATTGTCTGTGGTACGGATCTTCTCATCCGTACGCACCAGCTCAGCGCCCATGGCCACTAGCTGTTCAGCAATGTTCACTGTGATAACATGGCAGGAGCAAGCAGAGTCCATCAGTGCTTTCTGAGCCACTAAGACCTTGCCCTTCACCATGAGACCCACGCACTGCTCCAGGTTGCTCCTGTCGTTTCGGAAGTACTGCAGTTTTGGCGCTGCTGGCACCACCCTGTTCTCTTGCTTGCCCCTACTGGCCTCACCACGCTGGTCGGTTCCCATGGGTAAGGTAGCGCAAGAGAGTGACGACAACCTCTCGTTCAGCTTGAACACCTGCAGGCGGATATCAATCATATCGTCAGCCAATCTGCTCAACACCAGCCTCTTTTCTCCCTTCCTGGAGGCAGGTTCCCTGAGGCTCTGCTCAGGTTCCTCCTCCCTGAAAGGTTCTGGCAAGAATGACTTAGGGCGGGCATTGTGAACTGCTTGTTTAAATTCCACAGGCTTGGGCATCAGCCCAACCTGCGTCATTAGAGCCACCGACTCGCTGAGCATCTCAGCCATCGTCTGGTGCCATCCCTCAGGCTCAGCCTGCCCTGTTGGGCTGGTCAGGTGCGACACATGCGCCGCCTGTTGCGCCTGACCACCCTGGCCTGGCCCTGGCCTTGGATACGGCCTGTTGCCCTGGTTCCGATCATACGGCCTGCCAGCCGCCTGTCCTTGCGGCGGCCTGGGCGGTAGAGGGTACTGCTGCGGCGGCGGTCTGGCCTGCCCAGTTGTTATGTCTGTAGCTAGCGGTACTGGCCTGCGTTCATCCCTGCGCTCATCTCTGCGTTCATCCCTGGCCCTGGGTACTCTGCAGTCCCTGGCCAGGTGCGCTGTGCTACCACACTGGTAACACGCCTTGGGTACCCCCATAGCGCTCACTGCGCTGTTGTTCTGCGCTGCGGGTTGGTCTGCCCAGGAAACTCCTCTGGGTTTACCCTCACTCCGCTGTGGCTGTGCTGTAACTGGGCCTGCGGGGATTACTGCCCCGTCTAGGCGAGCCCGCATCTCCCACTGTCCAGTCCGCTCTCTCCTTCCTTTGTTGTACTGCGCCTCGCCCTGGCCAAGTCCACTGCTGGCCACCTGCCTCAGGCTTGCTCCTCCTAGGTCCCCCATTTCCAGGGCGAACTTCTCCCACAGCACCACCTGCTGAGTCAGCACTGTGATCTGGTCTTCATCCGTCATACTCAGGTACCCTGGCACTGTGACGACGAACTCGCTGAGCTTTGCTTTTGTAGCTGCTGGCAGCCCGTCATGAAACATGTGCGAGACTGAGTGTCGCCTGCCAAAGTGGTCTACTGCATCCCGCGAGATCTGCAGCAACTGCGCTGTTGACAGTACTCTGTGAGCAACTCCACAGTCTCCTCTGACTTAACTTCCGGATCAAGAGTGGTCTTCACTCCCAACCTGAGGTTGGAGATAGCTGTCCTCTCCTCTGAGGTTGGCTTCCCCACCTCCGCCTGCACCACCCTGATCCACAGGGTGAGCAGCGACGTCTCTTGGCACTGCTCCCCCACTGGGGCAGTCCACAGGTCCCTGATCTTGTCCACCTCTCTGGCAGCCCTTTCTCCTGCGTGGGGCGCTGCCCTGATGGCCAACATCAGCGGCCCTACACACGCAGGCTTGCTGTCCCACAGCTTGACCAGTGACTTCACCAGCATAGCCATAGCTGATGGCGATTGGCACGATCCTGTAATCTCCCCTGCTACCACCGCCAGCGCTGGCGGTTCATCTGACAGTGCCAGTCTGTTGTGTGAACCCCAGTAGCCACAAGCTTGGCAATACGTCCTGGCTGCAACTGCGCCCGGGTGCGACATGTCCAGCACCGGCACATTGCCTTGGATAGTGGGGATCTTGGCAAATTTGGCGACGCCTACCAACTGCGAGATCATCTGCTGCTGCAGCTGCAGGTTGTTCCTTGCCTGCTCCCACTCGAGCCTTCTCATTTCCTGGTCACCTAACTCCCGCCTGGCCCCTGGCCCGCGCCTGTCTGCTCTAGCTGACCCTGAATCCTCCGATCCAGAGTGTGATCCAGATCCATCTCCGCCGCCCCCTGACGGGTTGCGATCCTGCTGGTATCCACCGTGTCTGATATCTGGCTCCTCCTGAGCATGGTTCTCTCCAGACGGTCGTCTGCCTGCCCTGCATGCTGAGTCTCTGCTACTTGCAGGTGGCGGCCAACCCGCCTCACTTCTACTATGCTGCTCCACAGGTCTGGATCCCTGAGGCTGTGCTCCTCTGTCTGATTCTGCCTGCCCCCTGGGCGGCCCCTGGTTTTGCCAACTTTGCTGCGCTGATTCGCTGTTTCCAGCCTGCCCCCTGGGCGGTCCCTGGCCCTGCCAGTTTCGCTGATCCGTGCCGTCTGCCTGCTCCCTGGGCGGCTCTCGGTTCTGCCGGTCGTGCTGCTCTCGGCTGCCTGCTTGCTCCCTGGGCAGCTCCTGGCTGTATCCGCCTGGCTGTTCCGTACTGCCTGCCTGCCCCCTGGGCGGCGCCTGGTACTGCCTGCCTGGCTGTGTTCCACCAGTATAGTCTCTGGCGTAGGAGTCTGATCGCGTCTCATCCCTGGCCTCCTGCCTTCTGGGTCCGCTGCTCCTGGTGCTGCCTGCAGGTTCCACTTCCTGCAGGATCCCCCTTGTTGGTCCCACTTGTCTGTTCCTCAAGAATTCCTCAATGTGGTCCACTTGCACCTCTTGGCAAATATTCTCCTTGCCCTCCACTATGCGCAGCAGCGCATATGACTCCTGTTTGCTGGCTCTGCGCGTGCTTACGCCTTGCTCTGCCATCCTGGCGAGCGATTGGCTAGTCAGCTCTGCCCTTTCACTGGCAGCTGGGCTGCTGGCCCTGGGCGCTTCCCCGCCTCTTGGCCGCCCCCTGAGGCTCGGCTCACTGCTGATCTCAAAAACTTCTGATCTGGGTATCGGTGTTGGCGCGGCCCTTGCCTGCTGCTGCCACCTTTGGACCTCTCTGAGTTCCTCAGGCCGCTGCGCCACTGTTTCAAATCCTTCCCAATCCTGATTCTCCTCGTCCTCAGGCTCATATGCAGGTTCCTCCTGATCTCCTGTCACGCCGTTACACCATTCGTCTGCGAAGGTCTTAACAGCCAGGGCCGCTTCGTGCTCCGCCCCTCCCTTGGACACCTGTCCAAGGGCGGCTAACAACGTCGCCCTGTCCTGGCCTGTATGGGGGATACCCATCATGGCCTTTGTCGCCCACTCCCTCAGGTGATGGGCTTTGAACTCCTCAATTGCTGTGACCTGGTCACTGAAATGAGCAAACGTCCTGGAGCAAATCTGCTTCCACATGTGCGTTGCCCACAGCAAGATTCTTGCCCAGCCAAACGGCTGCGGCTGTTCCTCTACTGCCTCTTCCACCTTCACCACAGTCCTGGCTCTGGATCTCTCTGGATCTCCTGAGCTTTCCTCCTGTGCCCAAGCTGGGTTGTGGAAGAATCCATACAGGCTGTCCTTCTTGCTGGTGCCTGTCCGGAACCTGCTGTCCGCTTCTGCCTTGGATCGCTGCGCCGGTTTACCCACGCTGGGTGGGAACCTAGACAGTGGTGTCCCGTAGGCCGTGGAACCTGCTCCTCTTCTCAACAGCATTCTGCGCTGTCGCAGCTGCTGCACAGGCCTCATTCCTGCCTTGGATCGCTGCACTCTTTCCTCCTGGGCTGGATCTGACATCTCCTCCTCGGATATCAGGTCAGCCCAAGGCTTTCCCACCGGTACAGCTGAATTTTTAAATGCTGCCAGCGGCTCTGCACTGTCCTGCCAAGTCTGCCTGGTCACCGCTGGCGGGCACTTGCCTGCTTCCCATTTCCTTTCCACCTGGCTGTAATTTGTCATGGCCTGCTAGCCCCTCTGGGCCTGCAGCGCTCTCTGAACTGTGTTCCGGCTGGCAGGGCTCTACCAATACTCGCTGCGCAACCCTCGTCCCCTTGGACGGGATCTGCTGCGGAGCGGCATCTGGTTCGCTGTCACGTCGTATGCCGCTGCTCTGGGACACCTCAGTTACCTGATCCAAGATCAGATCCGGGGTTCCCGCCTGCGTCGGACCCTGTTCAGATTCCAGGCTGCTCCTGAAATCAGCAGGCAGTGGGCCTCCTCGCCCAATGCCTGTCCTTATCACACACACAGCGCCACCTTCCAGCATTCCTGCCGCTCCGGGCAGGAAGTGGTCAGGTCCTGTCACCTTGCAGGCCCGTGCGGCCGGATCCGCTGGCCTTGCCAGTTTCTCCGCCATCCGCAGGGCTTCCTCTGCAATCTGTGAATCAGCCACCTCTATCAGGTCTGCACCTGGCTTAAGCCCCCGTACCCGCCCGCTGCGGCGCTGAACGTCGGGGTGCTGGTGCCTATCAGGATGCAGGTTAATCTCCGCCATTCCTACAGGCAATCTATACGATCCACACGATCCTGCAATGTGCTGGCAACACCAAAACAGGATCTGCTAACGCTCAGGCTTCTGCCTCTTGCACCTACTGCAGCCTGGTGAGGACTTGCCAGTCAGGTCAAGTTGACAGGTACAGCAAACAAACAGGGCAGATCTCTGCCTTCCTGCTTTTTCTTGCTAATAATCAGAATCTGGCGGAATACTCCGTCGCCTTCAGCACTTCCCACCTCTTTCTGGCTGGGTGGCTTCTAGAAGTCGCACGCCCTGCGTGGATGGGGCTTCTTGCTTGGTACCCGCTCTGCTCTGCGGTCCTGCGGGGATGCTTTGGCCCACCAAGAAAATATTAACCTTGGATCTTCTATCCACAAGTTAACTTCTGTCAATGATGACAAATTGGATCCACCTGATCACAATCTTCAATCACACAGGTACAAATTGCTGGGTGTATAAATCCGCAGCCAATTCTTCAAGCCTCTCCTGGACTCAGCACTGTGTTGCCACACACAGTGATTCACAGGGCTTAACTTGGCAATCTCGCTCTGGAGATTACCTCAGCCAAATTGCAGTTCAAGTGCCAAATTCCAGGCTGTTTGCTGACAAGCAAGATTTAAATTTTCGCAGCACAAACACCTTCTGCAGGAACTGGCAAATCAGGCTGATCAGGCTCAATCTACTTCGTCCCTTTCAAAAGGACACGCGTTGTGCGCTTCAGGTCCGTGGCGGACTTCTCCCTTACAACAGTAATGGGCGCCTACGGGCAGACTTCGTGACTACTCACTGGCTGCGGGTGCTCAACGAGTTAAGCCGCTAGATTTGTATTTGTATGTCAGGCAACAGCAAGGGTTGGCGCAGGCCTTTAGGCTGTCTGGTCGCGAACCAGCTGGGCAATCAGGTGCACTTACCGCGTCGCACGCGGTGAGGGTACGGGACCGTAGACTGCGAACTGCTTGTTCGGCAGGGATCTCGTTCCTCAACTGAGGTCTTGTTATCTTGCTATCTCAGTGGAAGCTGAGGTAGTCTTGACTTGTTGTAGGTACTGACTCAAGGTACAACTCGGGTCTCACGCACTGGGTGACGGCCGGGGCTTGTTACAGAAGAGGTCTGTCTTTTTGAAAGGGACGAAGTAACTAGTTTAGGCAATCGCCTGGATACAGGGACCCAGCAGGCCCAATTCCTAGTACGGGACAGCTAAACCCCTGGCGTAAGCGGGTTTCTAGGTTCCTATTCAAATAAGGAGGATCCGCAGGGAAGCTGCGAAGCCTCCGAGGACGCAAACTGCGGCCTAAACGGTTTTGGCACGTATACCGTAATATACCGTGACAATTCTGTCAAGTGGACTCCTTAAGCCCATTGTGTTTGCGTTTGATTATCTCAAGGGACAGTTGGTGCCTACCAGTATTAGTGCATTGCTAGCAATCAGGTTAGAGCACAGTCAATGTGCAACTGATATCAAGTCATGACCCAACCTCCTTGCACTGCTGGGGATGTCCACGTTTTTACGATACATATGACCCGCCCTGAGTGTGAACACAGTTTGAATCCCAGCTGTCAGCTGTAGCAGGCACGCTCCCTGCCATTCATCGTTATTCACACTCTAACTCGCGGTTTTCTCTCGCTGTTCCCCTCGACATGATATAATAACAGTAAAAACTATTTACGCCAGTAATGTAGATGTTAACATTACTACAAAGAGATCGCGGTGACGAGCGAGGGCCAGCGAGGACTGGTTGACGACGGTCGGTTGCTGGTCAGTTTGTACATCTTTTTTTATGTCTTTAATCTACTGTGGTGCCGTACACCGACGTATTGTACATATTTTTTATGTCTTGAATAATAGGCCGGGGCAACAAACCCTGGAAAGTGGGTGTTGCGCCCTCGGCGCGACGACTTATCATGGCGATTGGCTAGGCCAAAATCGCAAAAGCATGACATGCTGGTAATGCCCGGGTGTGCACAATCCCTGGAACGATTGCTCGATTGGATACTTCGAAAGCCTGCAAGGTTTGTGTCTCCCCTACCCAGCCTCCATGCAGAGCTGAGGCCCCCCCTAAAGCAGAATGCATGGTTCAGATGACATGCAGAACCCATGTGCCACCCAAACTGTGTTAATGCAATCGACACACCTACCGGGCCCGGATGTATTTGCAGCAATGGGCACCCCTCCCCCTCATGTTGCTTCAGATAAGCTGTGTCCCCTTATTTGTGTCCGTCACCATGCACACAAACGATGAGAAGCTCCTGCCCATCCCATTACCCTACTCCTCAGACATATTTGCCCCTTCGACCCCTCCCCCTGTTCTTCCCTCATCCCTGGACTACATCCGCTGCTTCTGTGCTGTGCCCACGAATCATCTGTCATCACCTACGACTACCATTACTAATCATCTGTCATGGCCACCATCCTGATGACCTCTTGGACTACTTCAGCCGGTGAGTGAGGATGAATAGGGTGCATGCTTGGTCCCAGAGAGGGGGAACCTGGGGCTACGTGAACCGGCGTCGGGTTTAAGCATGGTGGATGTTGGGGAGGGACATGGTGGGGCTGTGCGTAGGTGCGCAGACCAGTCCCCAGGGTGGGGCTGCCCACCTGTCCTCCCCTTGTTAGCCCCAATGCATTCCGGCATGGGAGACAGCCAGCGTATGCCACTCAATTTGCCGGACCCGGTCAGGGATGGTAGTGGCTGGGCCGGTGAGCATGGCATGTGATTCATGTTGTTGCTATGTTGCTAGCTGTGTCAGCTGTTCCTCTGGAGTTTGCTACTCTGGTTCTACTTGTTCTTCTGCTCCTTCTGGTTGTCCCACTTCCGTTCCTACGGGATGCTCGCCCTGCCTGTTGCCTAATTCAACAACCATGCAAAATAAAACAAGGCATCATGCCTTATTCTAGCTAGCACGCACCTGGGACACTCCGACGAGTGCCACCCAGGGTGGGAGGTGGGTGAAGTTTCTGGCCAACTTGCTCATTGATTGAAGGAGGTGAACCATGAAGCCATCTGGCACGGGCATAGTGTCGCGCGTCATCATGCACCTGCTTGGTAGCTTGCAGTCGCCCCTTGGTGGCTGCATGCCATTTGGCGGGGCGTGCCAAGCACCATGGTATACCGCATGTCATGTTTCCTGAAGTCTGGAGCCTAGGATGCGAAGCAAAACACGTTATGATGCGGCCTCTTTCCAGACGCTGGGTTTCGTGCCAGCCATTTGAGCATACTGAGAGTGTGATTAGCAAGAGAACACGAAGCTTATGTAACCGGTATGATGGCAAGAGGAGCAGCCGGAGATAATAAGAGCTAGACAAGTATCTCGTGTCTCTCGTCCGAAACAGCCATGCTGGTGACCACACGTCCTTTTTACTTCTGGAGATTCTTCGCCGGAAGGCTCTCCAACTTGCCATTTCCCCCCTTTCTTTAGCCATTTATCCCCGCCCGGTAACCGCCTGGTCTGTATTTATTCTGGTGCACTCCTCTGTCCTCCCACATGCGCTTGGGGCTCGTCACTAGGGTAGCGGGCAATGTGCCACCACGGGCTGTGGTCACCCCCCTTCCCTTAATATGGAAAGACCATCTTTGGCAGGCCTCTTCGCGCCTGCCAGGGGCCCGGTAGGCCCAAAACTTTAGGCGACCTCTAGACGTAGCCCTAGCAACGTGCTAGGACACATCTGGGTTCTCCGGCTGGAGAGTCGAGTGAAAATAGCGTCCTCTGACATGTTTCTAACATAGCTGAATGGCTGCGTACATGGCTGCCTACATACTCCTTTGTATTCCCTTGTATTGCACCGTGCATAGATTGTTCCGCTCATGTGTTTATCCCCTTGGTTTTACTGCCCCTAAGTTGCATGGGGTGTTAAGCCCCTGACTTGTACAGCCTTGTGGTGTACAGCCCCTACGCACTGGGGTTGTACTATTTGGTTTGTGCAGCTCCTGATTGTACAGCCTCGTGGTGTTCCAGCATGGTGGTGTACTGCCTCTGTTTCAACTGCCCCTGGGTTGTACCACCCCAGGTTCGTACTGTCCATGGGGTGCCCTGGGTTGTACTGCCCTTGGATTGTACTGCCTGGTGTCGTACTGCCCTTGGATTCTTACAGCCCCTAGGTTGTTCATGACCCGAGTCGCTGCCGGGCCCGCCCGTACATGGCCCCCCTCCTTAATTTGGGCGATCACTCGCAGATACTCAGACGCAAGTCCTACTAAAGACTAAGCTTGATTGAATCATTTCCTGAAGATAGTTTGATCCTTGTTGCCTGCAGTAGCTCCGGTGGTGGTTTCTCCATTGGTGGTGGTCGCGGCGATGGCGCCTTCTATGGAAGGTGAGCTTTTGTTTTGGCAGGAGGGATCTGCGTAGGCCCTCGTGCTCAGAGATCAATAACAGGAGTGGCAGGGTTGGGAACAGTACCGGGGAGGTTGGAACCGTTTTGAAAGTGCGAAGTTCTCTTTTGGCAAAAACGGTTTTTGTTGGGTAGAGGCAAGTGCATGGGACTGCCCATGCAACAGCGCCACATTGTGTTACTCTTGGTTGTGCATGCATGCATGCTGAGTGTTGTCACATGCATGCCACATGTCGGCTACATTTCATCCACCATAATGGCTGTGGCTCCATTACCTTGATGTCTTATGCTATTGATACAAATCCTTCAGATTCTACTCATGGCTGGTTACTAGAGATTCCTAACATTGGTTGTGTTTGCCATTGTGTCATGCAGATGAGATTGCTCATGGCTGTTGGGGTTGCACTGGAGTGTTGCAATGGTTCGGCGCAGACGTTGAGATAATGAGAAAGGTGGCCAAGGGCAAGAAGCACAACTGAAATTGACTTCCATGAGGCAGCTTGCCGTGGTAGTATATGTAGAGGCTACATGTCATCATGTTGGTCTCAACGACACGATTGTTAAGTGCCATGCGGGAAAACTAGGTCAGGATGTGTCCTCCTCTTTCCTCGTGTGCGGCATTCTCTCCTAACACATCGTCCTTCTCGTTTACTCATGATGCCCTTGCCTTGCCCTCTTCATACATTGCATGCCCTCCTGACCTCCTCCTATAGCTTTGTTGTATGAAAGCATGTGGTAACCCCAAACCCACCCTATCATTGTTGCCCCCCTTTTTGCATCTCGCCTTGTTATGAGTGACTGGCGCACTCCGTCCTTCCCTTTAATTGTGACAATTTCATGGCCACATCACTCTCGTTCCCACTCCTTCCCACCCGGTCGGTGTTGCCCCACCATTTGCTTCTTACTAGGCATGTAATTGTGTTTCACTCTTTCCTTCCTACTCACGACCACCTCACTTCTTTGTAATTGTGTTTCACTCTTTCCTTCCTTAACTGCCACCTTCCCGTACTTCTTTGTTTATGACCATTAATAAATTTATGTGTGTCTTCTTCCCATGTTGGTAGGAGCATTCCCGCGTTCGCCAAACGGGGGGCAAAAGATCGCGGCCTTCCAAAGTATGTAAGGAACGTCTTAAATGGCTCCCTGGTGGTGGTGGTGGCGGTGCTCCTGGTGGGAGGAATGATTTTCGCAGCTTATGAGTTCCCAAGAGCCTTGAAAGCTGTGGATGCCCTCGCCCTGGAGTGCATGCCACAAAATGCCTCCGACTCCCTCAAGGCCATGATGAAGTACAAGTCGACTTCTTCCTTTGCTGCAAGTATAAGCATGGCATGTGATGCAGTGGCAGTTGCTGCAGACTTCCCGACCAAGCTTCAGCTGTTTGAGGATACCACGTGGGGAGAGTTGCCTCTATGTGTATGTTCCTTTGGGCTGTCGCTGCTGGTGTTGTGGCTGTGGGCGCCCTTCAACGACCTCCTCCGCGCCACCTACGCTGTCATTGCGCTCATTCTGAGCCGGGACATTGCCGGGAAGATCAGGAAGGCGCCCATGGCCTTCCACTCGGCCGCATGAGATGGCAAGGGGTATCACCCGACACCTACATATTTGAGATAATATTAGCAATAAGTAGCCCTTGTTAGCCAGTAGCAGTTGGTAGCCCTTGTTACAAAATCTGACATTGGCCTACTTGACATTACCTACATGAAGACAATGACGCTTGTACATTCGTAACTATTAGCCCATAGGTGTTATGTCATTGACTTCAACTACTTAAACTTCACTAGGTTCGCCACCTGTGCACGAGGTGGATCCTCGCAGTAAAAATACATGCGAAACAGGCAGGTGCACGTACCAGAATGGTGATGACGTTACACCTCTGGACCCTGCAAAGGCTCGGCCGCGTGGGCGTAGTGGGCGCCTAACTAAATAGTTGGGAGGACAGAAGGGGAGAAACACACAAGGGGGCAGGACAAAAGAAGGAGGAAAAAGTGGAAAATAAAGTGAAGGGATAAAGCACAAAGCTGGAAAAACAAAATACAAAGGAAGTCCCAACCTCTTAAAAAGTCTACGCCTCGATATCTACCACTACGGCCAGGGCATCCCACCCAAGCCTGCCCCAGTACAACTCTAAAAAGTCTCTAGCACCGTTCGGAGGACCTGCCCATCCCCGCTCTCGAAGTTGATCCTGCACGCTAGGGCATTGCAAAAAAGCATGCAGCGCGTCCTCCACATGGTCGCCGTCTCCCCTAGCCCAACATCGCAGGCATCACCGTCTGTCACGCTGCTGACCACTGCGCTGTCCTCTAGTCTCAGCCGTGCTGACGGCGCCACGCCGCAGCCTTGAGTTTCTGCGCACGCAAGCACACTCCTTTCGGCTGGTGCGGCCCCTTGCTTGCGCCAGTGTAGCACGGCGCCCGCCATAGACTGAAAGCAGGTGCGGTAGGCGGCCGCGGGCCTGTGTTCTGAGGCAGGATCTCTGGGGTCCCCTCTGTCAGCTGCATCCAGTTGCGCCTGCTCGTATGCTGCATCAACTAGCGCTAGCACCTCTCTGACAGGCAGCGGCTGTATGACAGTTGCTGTTTGACGCAGTTTGGGATCGGCTGATCCCAGCTCCAGCTCCAGCAGGGCACCTAGCAAATCACTGCACCAATTGCGCCCTCCGGTGCCCTGCCTGACAGCGAGTTGCATGTCGGCCGCCATGGCTGCCGTCATGAGTGGGCTGTCTTGCTGTGCTGCTGGTGCGACCGCTGCGTTGTAGAAGTGAAGTACATGCTGCCACCAACTTCGCTGTACCGGCTGGATCTGCAGCTCACTCATAACCCCCCAACTGGCAGCAGACGGAGGTAGCCCTGCAGAAGGGTGGAAAAGGCAACTACTTTGAGCTGCCATTTCCTTTTGGGGGGGTATTTCTTTCTCATGTGTGTTTTCTCCTTCTTTCCCTCTTACCTGAAGTTCCTTTTCTCCCCACCCGGATAGTTGGGCGCCCATTCGGCCAAGCCTGTTGAGCAGAGCCCAGAGGTGTAATGTCATTCGACTTAACTATGATTAGGCCATTAGTGTGTCATTGGCTTATTAATATATGGTAAATAAGCTTCATGACTGTTTATACAAACGTAGCAACAACATGAGTGGTATCCCGTTTAACAATCAAGCAGATCCAACAAGAGCGTGCGTTGCAAGGGAATGCAACACGAAAATGGCGTCAGATGAGAATGGATTCCATCACATGAGGATGGCGTGATGAAACTGATGACCCCGTGTTGGCAAAATTATTCCAAGGCTCCCACTGTGTTATCAATGTTCATTTAGAGTGGACCTTCTCGATTAAACACCGCAGCGAAGTTGACCTCTCATTTCTGGCTGCCATTATGAGTGGATACCCAACTCATATACGGTGCAAATCAGAGGCCTTTGACGTCCATGGCCTCATAGTGATGCCATGTCGCTAGGTCAATGACGTTACACCTCTGGGCTCTGCTCATAAAGGCTCGGCCGCGTGGGCGTCCGACTAGTGGGCTGAGAGAAAAAGCAAAACAAAAGAAGTGGTCCAAGAGTGGGGAAAGGGAAAAGGGGACCATCTCCCCTAACCCAACAACGTTGGCAGCAGCGTGAGGCATGCTGCTAACCGTTGCACCGTCCTCTAGTGTCGGCCGTGCTGACTGCGCCAAGCTGCAGCCGTAAGTTAACGCACACGCAGGCACCATGTCGCTAGGTATTACTCTCAGAAAACTACCAGCCTCGCCGAGCTCATCAACATACGGCAAGCCTCACCAACCCTACCGCACTCAGGCTATAATGCTTTTGTTAGAACCTCATGTAAGAACGTACGGTTACGGCAAGCCCCACCTGCCGCACCCTGGACAATGATGGAACACCTCTGGTCCATGCTCCAAAGACTCGGCCGGGTGGGCCCTTGACTGTCTGGCTGGGGAAAAAATAAACGTGAAGGGAAAGAAACATGAGGAAAGGAGGAGGGCAAGACCACCCCAAAATAATGGATGTCTAAAGAATCCCCAGTCCGTCATGAAACTAGCCCTCGACATGGAGAGAAGAAACGAACGAATCGAGTTGAACAAGGCAGTTGGCCATGGAAAGGGGAAATAAAGTTAAGGGGCACACAAATGGCTGTGAAAAGGGTGAATGAAGGAAGCCCAAGCCAAAAGTCAGGACCTGAAGCCAGAAGCCGAACCCAAAGCCAAAAGCCCAAGTCAAATGTCAGAAGAAGAAGTCAGAAGCCAAAGATAAAAGTCAGAAGCCAGAAACCAAAGACAGAAGCCGAAGCCCAAGTCAGGGCAAGTGCAAGGGCAGGGCCCAGCCCAATGCCGGGGGCAAAGCCAGAAACAAGAGACAAAGTTTGTCTGACAAACGGACCGGGGCTCAGCAAGCAAAGGTCACACTATCAGGGCCTGCTTCTTCAACACGGTAACTGCCGCTGGCGAAGAGAGCGAGGCAAGCGGCGGGATGCAGGCGCCTTGATTAGGGTGAGCCTCAATGAAACAAACTGGACTTCTCTGAGAGACGCCTGCACGCCTGGTATTCTAGCACATATTGGCCTGCCGTATTGTGTCAAGACGGCAAGCCCTTCCTTTACTTACATCAGCCGCCCCCCTGCGCTCCACAACACCCTCAGCGCACAAGTGACACACCTGCCACCATCCAAACTATGGTGCACATTCCTGGTTCAGCAACCCCATAAAAAGAGCGACATAAGCTGCAATCTTCCTCCGCATGTACAACTCTTCCTGGCTGTCTGTTACAGGCTAAGCACCCACCACACACACCAAGCACCCGCTACACTCGCTAAGCACCTGCGAAGCTCCGCATGTAACCTGGCTCCTGGCTGTCCCTTGCATTCACAATCCCGTGCCCCGCTGGCACAGCCTCTGCATCAAAGGAGCGGCAGTGGCTGACTCCTTGCACGCGCTAAGCACCCGCCGCCCTCCTCATGTACACCAGCTCCTGGCTGTCCGTTACACACACAATGTCGCGGCCCGCTGGCCCGGCCTCCACATCAAAGGAGTTGATTGCCGCCCGGCCGCGCAGCAGCGCTGAGTCCACCTGCAGCCTGCCGCCAACACCGCCGTCGCCTGAGGGGCAGGAACACAAATCCCCAAATGATCAAAGTGACGAGTCAATAGATGGCAACTCATCAGATGAAGGGTCTGTCAGGGTCTCGGCGCCGAGTCCACCTTCAGCCTGCCGTCAGCACTGCCATTGCCGAAGGGTCAGGGCCGTGGCCCAGATAAGAGTTTCAACCCCAATATTTACCGTCGATTTAATTTACCGGTACTTGCCTCGGGTGTGAAAGCATGATTTCTTTGAATGCTCTGCCTTCAGGGTCAACTTTCGACCCAAACTCTCAGTTTCTGATTGGAAACAGGCGTTGACAATCGAAAAATAGTATATTCATGAATCCTTCAACCCCAAACAACGTTAATTATGCGGGAAGGCAAAGCAAATCTACAGTACATCAGGCTTAATGTGTGTCAGGGTCGCAGCACCCAGTCTACCTGCTGCTGGCCCCCTCGGGGAGCAGAGTCAAGAGCCTTCTTTTGTGGTCAGGTTTTGGTACGCCAGTGTGGTAGGCGTTCGGGTTTCCTGAAACGCTCCAGATCATTTCATTATCGCAAAAGTATTGCAAAGGGATAATTTCCTTGAACATTTTTTGTATGGCAACAACAAACAATACAACACCAAATAAAAAGTACCGGTACATCACTGGCTGTACAATGAGGTTCCATACATAATACTGCACGTCGCCTAGGCGTGGTGGATGCATTTGAATGTAATTTATCCACTGGTTGCGCCAGATTTAGAATGAAATCGAGGGTTTTGGTCGATTGTTTTACCCAGAGATCAGCAAGATGAGGAATAACACCTGCGGGAAGGCAATTCGAATCACCGGCAATGAGAAAGAGGAATTGTTTTCAAAATGAAACGGCTTCTGACCGAGGTGTACGATAAATCACAGTCCAGCCTTGGCCGTAAGATGTACATGAGACCTGCCATGTCGAGAGAGGCTTTACAGGCTTCAACCAAACAAAAAGGAGTCCCAGCTCATCAGGGCTCGAGCTACACTCACGGCCAACGACCGTGGGAGACTGGTGCAGCAAGTCCTGCCATCAGGGCAACTGGCCGTAGGCCGATCAAGGATGAATCCCCAACCGCCCAGTGGTGGCTGCCCAACAGCCTGTCCAAGGTGGCCTGGACTCTGAAGCCCCCACAACCGCGTCACCAGGAGGCTTAGCCTCGCTCCAGTGCTTGCCATGCCATACTCCACACAAAGACCCCCACGAGCAGGTGGTGGATAATTAAAATAGCTGCAAGCGACAGCTTATACGCAACGAGTCTGCTCGTTGTGAAGTCATAAACACCTTGGTGCATGCACTATGTGGGCCTGCCATATTCACTGCACAACAGGGTTTGGGGCTTAACCTCCCATAGCAATTATTTTAGCATGTTCCCGGCTACACTTCAGCTACCCTCAGGCCCAGTCGTGGCCGCTCGGCAGCAGTTCAAAGGGTTCCGGTGTGCACCACAAAAGACTGATCCGCACTTCCGCGCATGACACACCACGAAGGAGAGATGCGTTCTCTCCACAAGGGCCCGAGATAGAGAGCGTTCTTTGGGGTACTCAGATACCCAAAGCAGAGGCTGCACCATGAAAGCACGCCTGCGCCAGTGTCCCGCTCTCTGATGCACACAGCACTGGCGGCACTGTGTGCTGTTCACAGTTAGCATTTATTTGCTAAAAATCTATACGCAGTTGCCACATCTTTCAAGGCAGCCTGCGCCAGCACCTGCCTCCCGCTGCACACAGAACTGGCAGCACCAAATGCTGTTCACACCTATTTCCCACACGACTAACGACAGGCTGGCCGCACCTTTAAAGGATGCCTGCGCCAGCGTCCCGCCCTCGGTTGCAAAGAGCACCGGGGGCACCGCGTGCTGAAGCTGCTGAGACGTCGGCTCGTTTGCATCAAAACGCACCTGAGTGCGGCGTGCAGGGTTGATGCCAGGGTTTTGTGCATCTGGGTTTGATTTCAGGGTTAGGGCAAGGGCTGAGCGCACCTGGTTTTAAGATTAAGGTGTAGGACTGTAGGGTAAGTGTTCCCTGGGTGCCCTGAGCACTCAACCAAGTTGAGATAGACCTTCACCATTGACCTGGTTTACAGGTTTCAATTCAGGGTTTAGGGTCTAGGGTTTAGGGTTTATTGTGCCAAAGGTGTCAAACTTGAGCATCCAGGGTGTCAGACTGTGAGCCCTAGGGATGGCGGGGATGGAGGTCAAGGAGTGGCACAATCCCTACAGGGACAAACGGATGTTCCTACCCCACCCTCCCCCTAGAAACACCCGCCCTTCCAAACAACCAACCAACCAACCACCTGCCCTCCTCAACCAACCAACCAACTAAACTATCGCCCGCCCTCCCAACCAACCAGCCACCCTCCCAACCAACCAATCAACCAACTGACCAACCACCCGCCCTCCCAACCAACCAACTAATCAACCACCCGCCCTCCCAACCAACCAACTAACCAACCACCCACCCGCCCTCCCAACCAACCGCCCCCCCAAACACACCTCCCAGACATCACCCTCATCCGCTGAGCTGTAGGCCACTGGCAGCGCTTGCATGCGCAGGTCCCACACGGCCACCGTCCCCCCGCCACACCCCACCGCACACAGGTTGGGGCGAGAGGGGTGCACGTGCAGCCACCGCGGGAGCTGCGGCGAAGCCGCCGCGGCCGCCGATGAGGATGCTGAGGACGGCGATGCGGCCCGTTGCCCAGCCATGCCCCATGCAGGGGGCGCCTTGAGGACTGGGACGGGCGCCTGCCGCGTGTCCCACATGGCCAGCGCGCCCGTGGTACTGGCCTTAGGTGGGGGGGAGCGGGTGTGGGGGGTATGAATGGGTATGAATCCTGGAAACACTTGGTCCACCCGGGTCCTTGCATCTGATACTCGCAGCACCAGCACCTGCCAAGGACTAAGGCTAGGGTTGGGGGATAAGGGTTTATGTTCCAGACAAACACAAGCACGTTTTGCTTTGATTGCATTATTCCTCTTCCTTCCTTCCTTCCCTCCTTCCTTCCTTCCTCTCCCCCCCTCTCCTTCCTCCCACCCTATTCTCCCTGTCCTCCCTCACCCTCCCCTTCTCACCCCTTCCTCCCTCTCCCTCTTCTCGCCTCACTGACAAAATCATCTGGCTGCCCGCCCACCGTTTGCTGGCAAAGGAGAGATACCCCTCCCCTCTGTCTCTGTCTCTTTATCTTTGCACCCCCCCCCCCCCCTCTGCTTCCCTCTCTCATCGTCCTCTCCCTCCCTCCCAGATTAGCCATGTTCAGATGATCATTTGGCAGCTTACCCATCGCGCATTGTGAAAGAAGAGGTAACACCTCTCCCCCCCTTCACACTCCCTCTCCCACATGCTTCCCCCCCTCCCCTACCTCCCCTCTCCCTCCTTCTCCCCCCCCTCCTCCCCCCATTTCCCTCCTCCTCTCCCCCCCCCCCCCCTCTTTCTCCCTCTCCTCCCACTTTTCCTCCCTCTCCTGCCTCACCGAGACAATCATCTGACTGTCAGCCCACCGCGCATTGGCAAAAGAGAGGTACCCCCTGGAACTTGCGGCCTTGAAGGCTGGAGTGCTGGCAGGTTCGGAGCAGGAGGGATCCAGCACAGACAGGCCACCATCAATGCCGGCGGACAGGATCAGCTGCGACGGTGGAGGCGGTTCAGGTTCACAGGGCTTAGGATGACAGGTGACGATGGAGGCGGTTCAGGGTCAGAGGGTTTAGGATGACAGGTGACAGGTGACAGGTTCAGGGTTAGAGGGTTTAGGATGACAGGTGACAGGTGACAGGTTCAGGGTTAGAGGGTTTAGGATGAAAGGATCAGCTGTTACAGGCGGTGACGGCGGGAGGCAAAGCAGAAGAGGAGTCCGGCACAGGTGGCATTAAAACGTCGGCGCGACCATGCAAGGCGAGGTGGCATTGAGGGGTGGGGGGGAGAGGAGGGATGCGGCACAAATGGAACGGAATTGGGGGGGAAATGCGTGATTCCCCAGGCTATGCATGGCTTTGCATGGCTTTGCATGGCTTTGCATAGCATTGCATGGCTTTGCATGGCTTTGCATGGCATTGCATAGCATTGCATGGCTTTGCATGGCTTTGCATGGCTTTGCATGGCTTTGCATGGCTTTGCATAGCATTGCATGGCTTTGCATGGCTTTGCATGGCATTGCGATGCATGGCGTGACAATGAAAATCAGTGCATGGAGTTTCATGGCCTGGAGTTTCATGGACTGATCAGGTTAAAAGGCACGCAGATTGGCATTCTCAACGCAAGAAAATAAGGAAACCGGTATCGGCAATCCACTTCAGGCGGTATCACCAAAATATGCCAATGTTTGAAGCTGAACACCGGTACCAGTGGATTGCAAAGAATGAAATAATGTTAACGTAGTCTTGGTACGGGAAAAATTTTAAGGTTATAAAAGTACGGTACCGTAGATTTGATTTGCCAACCCTCGGGTATGAAAACATGATTTCTTTTAATGCTGCCCTCTGGGTACTTTTGAACAAAACTCTCAGTTTCTGACTGGAAACAGGCGTTGACAATCGGATAGTAGTATATTCATGACCCCCTCAACCCCCAACAACGTTAATAATGAAGGAAGGCAAAGCAAAAGTTTTAGTTCATAAAAGTACGGTAAACAGATACAGGCTGAGGGTCAGTGGAACTGCATTGTTTTTAGATTTTAGATGCGCAAGCACAAGGTCGCATGGGGCCGAACCTAGTGGCTGCTCGATCGCTGTTCACACCTTTGTCTCTGGGTGAACATCCACAGACACAATGGCGCCCTTGTGCGGCTCAGCCCAGGGGGTCAGGCGCTGCTCCTCGGATGCTAGGTCCAGGATCTGCGGGGGAGGAATGGAATTACATGTCTCGGTGTGCTGTGAGTGTGTGTGTTTCTGCTGGTGTGTGCATGTGCTGGGTCAGGCGCTGCGCCTCAGAAGCTAGGTCCAGGATCTGCGGGGAAGGAGAGGGATCAAATGTACCATGGTGCCGTGTTTGCGTGCCCAGTTGTGTGTGTGTTTTGGAGTTAGTTTGTGTGAAGTCAGACGCTGCTCCTCAGGCACTAGGTCCAGGACATGTGGGCAGGCAGGGAACCAGGTATGTCGGTGTGCTGTGTTTTGTGTGTTGGTGGTGGAAGTGTGTGTTAAGGCAGACGCTGCTCCTCATATGCTAGGTCCAGGATCTGTGGGCAGGCGGGGAACCAGATATGTCGAATTGTCGGTGTGCTGTGTTGTGTGTGATGGTGGCGGAAGTGTGTGTTAAGTCAGATGAAGCCCCTCATATGATAGGTCCAAGATCTGCAGGGAGGGATTGATATTATATGCCTCAGTGTGCTGTGTGTGTTTGTGTTGCTGTTGGTGTGTGTCTCGTGTCCGACTGCTCCTCCGAGGCTGGTGGGGAAGGAATGAAAACAAACGTCTCAGTTTGTGGTGTGTTTTGTGTGTGCGTGTGTGTAGTCAGACGCTGCTTCTCAGAGGCTTGTTCCAGAATCTGTGGGGAAGCAATGGGATCATATGTCACATTCTTGCTGTTACAAAGTTGACGCAACCACCCACAGCCTTTTGCGAAAGGGCCAGTCAATGCGAACCGGGAGGAAACCACAAAAGAAAACCGAAACAGTGTGTGCGTGTCTATGCGTATGCGTCAGTGTATGTGTATGGGTGTGTACATGGGCGTCTCAAGTCTGCATCTCTGAGTGAGTATATGACTGTGTGCGTATGTGTCTGTTGCGTGTTTGATAGTGTTGTATGGATGCTGAGCGAGCAGAAGTTTCTGTCAAAGTGTCAAGCCTTATTTGTTTAATGAATAATAACCGGTAATTAATTTTGCCTTTTTTGCTGAGGTTATAAAGTTGTTTTACCCTTCAGTCTTTGCAGAAGATTCTGGCGCATGGGATATGCAGCGAGGGGCTGCGGGCATGTAGTTGACGGCATGCGAGTGAGTGACAGAGCCCGACAGCAACTCAGACAGTATCGACTGCTGGGTTTAAGGTTAAGGGTTCAGCGGGAAACCCGTTTTTGGTTTGGCGGGAAACTCGTTATAGGTTCGGTACCTCCAGCGGGAAACGCGTTATAGGTTTGGCTTAGGATTCTGAGTCCACGAAGTAGTAAGAGTAAAGGGAGTGAAATATGCTACATGCAGGTTTGGAAGAAATCTGACAAGTGTGGGGGAAATCCATTGACACTGCCGGTCAGTTTCAGACCCATAGACGGCAAAAATCCACCGTTGACCGGCAAAAACGGCCAGCAGGCTGACCCACGACCCTACCCTCCGTGCCGCACCCACTGCTGCAGGATTCTTTATAGATTCTTCCAGACGTTTCACATTCCTCCCACATTTTTCAAACTGTACATTTCTCCCAATCTCCTCGCCGGCTGCCCCCTGCCCGCCTCAACCCTCCACTCAAACATTTAATGGTTTCCCAACTCAAGTCCTTGCCCTTTTGTTTCCTGATTTCCTGCCCCTGCAGCTCCCACCGCATGGCCATCCCCAAAGAACACACACCATGGCTAGGATGGATGCCTAGACGAGCTGCACAACCAACAAACACACACACATAGTCATACACACACACACACACACCATGGCTAGGATGCATGCCTAGACGAGCTGCACAACCAACCAACACACACACATAGTCATACACACACACACACACCATGGCTAGGATGCATGCCTAGACGACCTGCACAACAAACAAACACAAACACATAGTCATACACACACACACACACCATGGCTAGGATTGATGCCTAGACGACCTGCACAACAAACAAACACACACACATAGTCATACACACACACACACCATGGCTAGGATGCATGCCTAGACGACCTGCACAAACACAAGCACAAACACAAACACAAACACAAACGGGTTTTTTTCTTACTGTTTGTTGGGCCCACACACACACACACACCATGGCTGGGGCAGATATCATCCTAGTCATAGGTGTGTGAGTGTTTGATTATGGGACATGGGGGGGATGTTCCCATGTGCCATTATATAACACCCACGCACCTATCACCAGGAATGGAAAGCTGTGACAACTAACAACTCTCTAATACAGGTGAGTTGGGTCAGGGGACAGCATTAGACGACTAACGTGTTAGACGGTTTCAGGGTCCGGAGGGGCGCCTGGCGTCAGGCGCCCCTCCGGACCCTGAAACCCTCTAACGCGTAAGATATGTCTCACTCACCGACTCACACCACACCCACCCACCTGTATATCCTCCGGTGAGGTTCCGGGCAGACGCGGCAGCAGCAGCCGCGCCAGGCAGATGCCTCCCCTTGAGGATGAGACGGCCAGCAGCAACTCCCCGGATCCTGCCAGATCTGCAACCTGATGCAACAGGGTGTCACAGAGAAGACGGTCAGATGTGGTGCTTCATGTTTCAGGGTTCAGGGGTCCACAAGCCATGTGCTGCTACAGGGTGCAGCGGCCAGCAGCAGCTCTCCAGATCCAGCCAGATCTGCAAAGTGGCGCGACTAGGAGCAGTGGCCAGGAGAGCGGGTCAGGCTTCAGGTATCAGGACAGAGGGGTCAGGGTCCAGGGCAGCAGGTTTGGGGCAGTGGTTCAGGGCAGCAGGTTCAGGGTTTGAGGTAGTGGTATCAGGGCAGTGGTTCAGGGTTCAGGATTCGATGCAGTGGGCTCAGGGTAGCCGTTTGGAGTTCTATGTAGTGGATCAGGGTAGCAGTTTCAAGGTTTAGGGTTTGAGGCAGTGTGTTCAGGGCCGCAGGTTCAGGGCAGTGGTTCAGGGCAGATGGTTCAGGTTTCAGGGTTCAAGGCAGTGGCTCAGGGCAGCATGTTCAGGGTTCAGATTTCGAGGCAGTGGGCTCAGGGTAGCGGTGCAGAGTTCAATGTAATGGATCAGGGCAGCAGATTCAGGGTTCGGGGTTTGAGGCAGTGAGTTTAGGGCAGCAGTTCAGGGTTGAGGGCAGTGGTTCAGGGCAGCGGGTTCAGAGTTCAAAGCAGCAGGTTAAGGGTTTAGGGCAGCAGGTTCGCGGTTTAGGGCAGCAGGTTCAGGGTTTAGGGTAGCAGGTTCAGGGTTTAGGGCAGCAGGTTCAGGGTTTAGGGCGGCAGGTTCAGGATTTAGGGCAGCAGGTTCAGGGTTTAGAGCAGCAGGTTCAAGGTTTAGGGCAGCAGGTTCATGATTTAGGGCAGCAGGTTCAGGGTTCAGGGCAGCAGGTTCAGGGTGTAGGGCAGCAGGTTCAGGGTTTAGGGCAGCAGGTTCAGGGTTTAGGGCAGCAGGTTCAGGGTTTAGGGCAGCAGGTTCAGGGTTTAGGGCAGCAGGTTCGGGGTTTAGGGCAGCAGGTCCAGGGTTTAGGGCAGCAGGTTCAGGGTTTAGGGAAGCAGGTTCAGGTTTTGGGCAGCAGGTTCAGGGGTCGCAGTGCAACTAGAGATGGACTGCTACAGGGTGCAGCCGCCAGCAGCAGTTACCCAGATCCGGCCAGATCTGCAATCTACTGCTTCAGGGTGCAGCGGCCAGCAGTCGTTCCCCATATCTAGCAGGATCTTCAATCTAGTGCTACAGGGTGCTGCGGCCAGCAGTAGTCCCCCACATCTGGCCAGAACTGCAATATAATGCTACAGGGTACGTAAGCAAAGGATCAGGGTTTAGATTATACCAGCGATGCAGTTTTACAGGGTGGAGCGATCAGCAACAGCGCCCCAGATCCAATTAGATCCACATCCTTATGCCACAGGGTGCAGCCGCAAGGGTCCAGGGATCAGAGCTCAGAAATCAGGGTTCGAGGATCAGGGATCAGGGTTCAAGGATCGGTGCACTGCTACAGTGAGAAGTGGTTGTTACGTCGACCATTTGTTTGAGGCTCACCGCGATATCTGTTACCGCCCCGCTGTGCTCGTACGTTCCCAGCATATCCAGGCTGGTGGTCAGCACCTGCTCTCCACGGGTGGTCACTTGCAGGTCCACAAAGCTGAACAGGTGGCCCTGCAGGAGATGTGAGAAATGATGGTTGTTATTTTAATCATGTTTGGTACCCTGGAACATCGCAAAGCTGAACAGATGGCCCTGGAGGAGTTGAGGCACACATGAATTGGTGATTGTGTTTTAGTAATGAATGAGCAAGGATATCGATCGAAATAACGATTTCGCCCCTGGATTAGCTTCCAAAAACGACCACTGATCTCGTGTACTGTGGGGTTCATTCCTAAGCCACACTGATCAGTGGCTTAGGAATGAACCCCGCAGTACAGCAGACAACCTACAATCAAATGCTTAGGTTCACATACAACCTCAATACGCAGTGGCATGAGGAGGGGGCGATCGCAGGCCTTTACACTAAATGGCCTGTGTAAGTGTGGCTATGGCACCAGTATATATGCAACGGCCAAACTGTATTTAAAGGGCAAGGCAGTGGGAATGTGAGCGATGAGGAAGCGCAATGGATTTATGAGGGGGGGTCAATCACGCGATGATGGAGAAGCTTTTGCATGGGGGGCGCCGTGCTTGCTTCCTGGGGCCCCTCTACGGCATGGCATACGATCGGTTGCATGACATGGTGCCGTGTGATGAGTAGCAGGGCGGGGGATGATATCACATGAGCGTTTGGCTCTATGGGGAAGCATGCGTGTGAGGGTGCTAGGAGTGTATGGAGGCAATGGAGTAAATGAGACTGCATTGTGGGTTTCAAAGCATTGCACAGCCCAAGATGGGGGGGGGAGTAACATAAGTAAGAGGCTGTTGCTCCCTTGTAATCTTGGGGGGGAAATGAAATTTTCCGATGTCAGCCAGGGCTGGTTGTTTTGCGCGCAGGCCCCATGCCGAGGGGTGACATGCATGGTGCTTGCATGCATACAGACTTACAGATGCACATGACAGCTGTAGTGGATCGAGCCAGATCCGGATATTTTAGGATCCCAGCCACAGCCTGTCCTGTCCCCGTTCAAGAATCAGCGACCGGGCTGGTCGATCGTTTCTTACGCCCACCCAGCTGGCAGTCTCTCTCTTTACCCTCAGCTACCTCGACGTCGTCGTTCCAGTGACCCAAGGCCATGAGCTTGTGTGAGACGCTCCTCCCATCCAAATCCGGTGGGCCCGACGGGACTGTTGGGAACCAGCGCACGCGTTGTCCGCTAGATTTCAAATCGTGGCGGTGTGCATCGGTGCCAGATGTGCTAGGTGCAGGGCGGCCCATGATGCAATTAGAACAGCGTGCCTCTGTCGGTCCTAGCCAGCAGCGCCTTGTTTCTAAAAATCGAAATCCGAGGCGTGTAGCTGAGGCACTGTGGCGGACACGAGTCATGGTAGCCGAGGACTCACGGCAATTGTATCCCTGGCACATCATGGTACCGTAGCTTCAGTTCAAGGCCTGACCTGAATCCTGAGTACATTAGAGTGGATAATGAGAAGAATCCAGCAAAATTCAGCTGATTCAAGAAAGCTGATTCAATATTAAAGGGCTGGCCCTTGGGCCCGCCTCCCAAGTTTCCCGTTTCCTGTTGCATCGTTTCTCTGTACCGGTAAATTCGGAGGCTTGGATTTGGCTGAGCATCCCAACACGGTGGAACTGCAAGCTTTATTTCAAGAGTAGGGCGGATAGCAGGGAATGTGCCAAACTGCCAATCAGGGAGACTTTGCTTTTAGCATGGCAAGTGCACGGCTATTGCGCACGCAGCCCGGCTTGCCGCTCTCTCATGCAATGCCCAAACATGTTAGGCAGACAGAGGCGCTGGAAAGTTAGAATCCATCATCTTTCTGCCACTGTAAGGTACCTACCTGGCTCCAGCGGTATCGTAGATTGTTGCACAGCTGATTGATACAGTTAAAGTAATTGGTAGCAGTCGACGAACTAAGACATTCATTCCGGTGACACAACTCAAGCATGTCAATGACGTTACACCTCAAGTCATGCATGGGACGGCTGATGTAGCAATGATGGGCTTCCTTGCAAGACACCCAAGCAGCGCACCACAGATGTTGTCCAATAAGCAAAATTTAATATTACAGCAAATAGTGCTGACTGGAGCTAAGAAACAGTCAGATATACTGCAAACAGAGCGCTGCTATATCTACGTCAGATGCTGCAAGCTGGCAGAGATACAACTAACAAGCAAGGAACAAAGGAATAAAGGATAGCGGATGCTGCCAAACAGGCAGAAAATTGAAAGCATTACAGAGCAGTACAGCACATGCTGCATATCGGGCACAAAGACAACATGCAATGTGCGACAGCTTCTGTAAGTCCGCAACATTGGCAGAAGTTTAACCTCATTAGTCGAAACATATCTCAGCAGCACCCCCGCGGATGTGACGCATGCATGCTACAAGTATGGGCGTATGGCAACACTCCCAAGTCCCACCACCACTGGTCACTCGGGCAAAGCGCCTCGCAGGCGCTCATTACAATATACACCTCTGGGCCATGCTCAAAAGGCCCGGCCACGTGGGCGCCCGGCTGTCTGGTCAAGAGGAAAATAAACTAGAGGCTAAAGGAGAGAGGATAGAAACAGGCAGAAAAAGAGGGGAATATCTACCCCAAACATGAGGGAAGCCTGAAGAATTCCCAGCCCGACCAGATCCTTGCCCTCAACAAAGAGGAAATAAACAAACATACCGGTATTGGGCAGTTGGTGAGGAAAACCAGGAGAAGAGACATGAAGGAAAGCGACACACAAACGGCTGGGAAAAAGGTTGGACCAGGGCAGCCCCGGCCTCAAAAACGACTACGCCTCATTGCCACTGGATGTAGCCCGCAGTAGTGATCCCCAGGGCCTTGAAGTACGCTTGCACCTGGCCATAGAAGCTGGCCATGGAGATTGCAGGCACGATCTTGGCCTTGACACCCACCCAAACCGACCAGGGAACAGCCGGGCCAGGCTCCGGCTCGTAGTTCGTGACGCTTCCGTTGGAGTACAACTGTGGGGTGGGCATGCAGGGGCCAGGGTACAAGATTGATAGGCTTGAACCTACGGAAGGTGGCCAGGAGCTGGCTAGCGGCTACTGGGGTGTTGCGACGCCCGGTGTGTGGGAGGAGGAGCCGTGGAGTGGCCTGATGCTTGACAGTTGACGCCAGTTCCCGACCCGGCCAGACCACTGAGGTGGCTAGCAGCAATGATGGCAGTAAACAATGGGCATGGAGACTGATGTATGAGGGCTCTATGACTCCTTCCTCGTCCCCTGGCCCAGGCCGTTCTTTGTTTCTTTCCAATATATTTAGGGCTAGGATCTAGACGGGCTGGGGTTTCTTCGGACTTCCTGCACTCTATGGGATGGTATTTTTTTGTATCTCCTTTTTTCGTCTTGTCCTTTCCTTTCTCGTCAATCCTTCAGTTTATTTTCCTCTCTACCAGACAGCCATGCGGCCGAGCCTTTGCAGCAGGGCCCAGAGGTGTTATGTCATTGACAGGTAGGTAGGAAGGCGCAGGCCCTGCGGACAAGCGGGGCGGACTCAATTATTGTGATGGTGGCCTGGTGCCGCTGAGCCGCAGTCCACATTCGTTTATTTACCTGGGGGACGAGGTAGTCGATGTTGATGCTGTTCATTAAGGCGGTCATCATGCTCTTCTGATCTGAGGCGCTCATATTATGAGGGGCAGAGCCGCTGACAGTGACCATACCTGGGTATTCAGGACGGTGGAGGGGGGGCTATGAAGATATCAGGTTGGTGTGGGCAGGCTCAACGGGACTCCCATATTGAGAATCTGCCCCAGAGACACAGAATCTCGAAATGTGTTAAGCTAAAATCAAAAAGGCGTGCTTTTGTCTTACTGTGCAGAACTGCAGATGAGATATTTGAGATGTCTTTCAAAATAACATGTCTCTTCCAGGCAGCAATAGAAGAGCTGTCGGTAAAACAGCGTGTGGGTTACTACCTACCGGCTCCTACCCCCTGCTCTACTATAGCCAAGCCCACCCGGCATGGATGCACCCTCGTCCTCGCATCCCTACCTGGAATCTTTTAGCTTTCGCGGCAGCAAACGAGGTTTCAAGAGTAAGACCAGAGGGCGCCGACTCAATGTCGTAGCAAATGCCGTCGTAGCTGTTGAGATATCCAGCGTGGATGCCTGCAGTCAGCGAATCCAGCCAGCTGCCACTCCAGGTCCCGGATGCGCCCACCCCGCCGATAAAGATAAACTTATTTCTAGGTAGCTTGGGCAGGAGGGGAGCGCTCTCATTGAGGGCACGGGCAAAGTCGGGCAACCCAATGAAGGCAATCCTTGTAACAATGTGGGGGGCAGGGGTCTGTAAAGTGAATCAAATGAACCCAACTCAGTAAGCCCAACCCAACCCAACCCAATCCAACCCAACCCAAACCCAATTCAATAAACCCAGCTCAAATAGACTGGATTGTGGGGCATGCAGGATGTGTCAGGTTGCCCGGGCAGGGCATGCAGCTCTGGCAGAAGCCAGGTCAACAACAGTTGAGACAGTCAGGGTCCCTCTCAATTCCACGTCCCACCTCTGCTCAAAAAATAAAGAACACAATCCAGCTAGCACCTACGGTTCCCAAACCCATGGGTGCCCCCCTCCCCCCTCTTACCCATGTATGTTGGCTCCAGGCAGAGTGATGTTGGGCAGATCATTGCCCCAGGTCCAGCAGAAGCGGCCGATCACAGTTCCTGTGTACAACAAAGGAATAACATAATGAGTTTTGCTTGGGTCGAGGGTTCCATTTTGTTTTGAGGGCTATGCGTACGGTACAACACATTTTTATCAGAGCCTGCATCTGTTTAGGCCCTATGCTACATGTTGGGCCACACAAAATACCTCCAGGCTAGCGCTGAAGTCCGAGCCATGCGCCAAAGGGCACCAGTTCCAGGGCCAAATCGCAGCCGGCCACTGGGCACAATGTACAAGGCACAGGGCTAAGGGGCCTCGGCCAAAATGCAAGCTGCCAGAAGATAATTGTACTGGACACAGAGGCCAGGGCCAAAATGCAAGCCAAAATGCAATGCATGAGGCACAGAGCTGAAGGGCAGTGCCACAGGGCAGCAATTCCCCCTTTTTGTCTCCTGCTGCTCCCCATCAATGGGCCATGTACGAAATGCAACCTTGCTCACCGAAAGGGGTGGGTTTGGGCGGGGCAGCAGGCTGGACCCCGTCGAGGCACAGCTTCTGACCGACATGGAGGTTGGTGCAACCCGAATTCACGCTTGGATTCAGCGTGAAGATGGCTCCCACACTGACACCCATGTCGGCAGCAATGCTGTTGCAGGTGTTTCCAGATATGACGGTGTATGAGGATGTGCACTGCAGGCCTGCAGCAGGGACAGCACCAGATTTTGTGTAAGGGTGCTTCAGCTACATCACAGATTTCGTGTCAGGGTGCTTCAGCTACATCACAGATTTTGTGTAAGGGTGCTTTAGCTACATCACAGATTTTGTGTAAGGGTGCTTCAGCTACATCACAGAAGTCAGTGTTGTTTAGGATGCTTCAGCTACTGCGTGGGCTACGGCCAGCAGGTGTGTCCTGGTATGATGGTGTGTGCGGTTGTCGCTGCAAGCAGTGATTATTATTATAGCGCGCTTGAGCTGCTACTCAGCTATCCCACTCTCCTTTGGTCGTGGAGGCCTGGCGCAAGAAGCCTTACTGCTCAGGCCACTGGCCATGGGCCAGGCGATGTTTGGTCTCCATTGGCCCGGTAATGGCCGCCCAGCGGCCCCCTTGAGTTGCTCTGGAACACACTAAACTAAACACTGGCTGCAAGGCTGCTGGGATACAACACTCAAATGAGGAAATGTTTAACAGGACTAGGTTGAAGAAGGTTTAGAGGCTGATGGTGGGTGGGACAAGTTGCGCGACGAGTCTGGAGTGAGCCTTGGCACATCTATCCAGGATCACGAGCAGCAGGGGCAGGCAAGCATGGGGGGATCATGGCCGGCCTGGGGCAAGAGAGCATTCGGGTCAAGGTGCGTGGGGGGAGGAGGCATCAGGTTCATGCCCTGAAGGGCTATGTGTTCAGTGCGGAGTCCTAGACCATGATTAGGTGTGAATATATCACTCAGGTTAATCCCTCCGGAAGTGGAATGCCCATAGAAATCAATAAAATCAACCATCTCAGCCAGAATTGTGATGATAATCAGCAGAGGAATCAGATGCTGGCTCACCTAGGCGGCTGGCAGCTGGGTCGGGAAGGGTGTGGAAGCGAGGGAAAGGTGGGGAAGGAAGCAAAATAGTGACGACGAGGGCCACACGCGCACCCGGGCTGTTTGTTTGAGTAGGCGTCTCAGGTTTCTAGGGTTGGGCGGCCAGCCCCCCACTCAAGTCGAAGCAGATGAAAATAGTGGGGAAGCATGGTGAAAGGGGTGGGGAGGTACATGGTCTTGGACGAATGAGCATGTGGTGGGGAGGGCATGCCCATCCATGGACCATGCTGAAGATAAATATCAGTAGAGTGAGTCCGGCATATTCATATCTAGGGAGGAACTACTGAGTGGGAGATTTTCAAACACATCGGTCCAATTATGAAACGCAGTTGGTTGACTCACCGACAGTTGACTCGGCAAGACATGATCCTCCAGTTGAGGCCAACACCAGTATCGCCAGCGCCGACAACATAAGCACTTGGAGCCTGATGAGCCAAACAGGCAGGGCAATGATCTCGGTGAGTGCTATGTGTGTGATCTCGGTGTGTGTGTTGTAAGGCCTATCCATGGGCAATGATCTCGGTGATCCAGGGCAATGATCCAGGGCAATGATCCAGGGCAATGATATGCTCATGATATGAAATGATCCAGGGCAATGATATAGGGCAATGATCCAGGGCAATGATATAAGTAGGGCAATGATCCAGGGCAATGATATAGGGCAATGATATTTGTGTAATGTGTGTGATCTCGGTGTGTGTGTTGTAAGGCCTATCCATGTGGCTGGACTCAAAACACCCTTTATAATTCCTGAGGGATACTTATAACGAAATTGCGGCATTTGCTGAGCTCAGTCCCTACCTTATTACTCCATCTTGTGGATGGCCAGAACCGTGATGCCTCTGATGACTGCAGCAGTGTTTATTTTGGCGCACTATGTTTACAACTTGGCTGCGCCACGGCCTGCCTGCCGAGTGCGCAGATGAGGTTTGGTGCACTCAGCTACTAAACCCTCAGGGCCTGCTGCTTGAGCCACCGCCTACTGCTATTCACTCACAAGGAGTGCTTTAGTAGGACAGCAGCCCAATTTTGGTAAAAATCGGCCCAGTGGCCTCCAGAAGGTCGGTGGCCTACCTAGCACAAACTGCAATAAACATTGCTGAAATCATTGAGCGGGGTGTCTTTGTATAATAATTCATCTGAGCGGGTTTGCCGATCAGTCGGCATCCATGTAAGACCTAAGTTACTTACCGTACCTGGACATTTTTGTACGCAAAATTCTTGACTCTTGAAAAAGGATCTTCTCAGCGTCTCAAAATAACCACCTGCGTCCAATCAAACCAGATTTCTGGGTGACATGCATGATGAGTAAGAAGGTTGGCAAGGTGCCGGGCATGCATCCATGCCGGAGGTCGCGGACGTCAGTGCAGCAGATCGGTGCATATAAAATTGGGTTCATTGGACGAAAAGGGGAGGGCGGGAGGAGAAGGAGATCAGAATGAGAATGTGTAACAAGGTAATATGGTCCGGAGACGTCATCGGGCAGTGAGGTCATGAACGGTTGATGACGTCCAATTTTGTACTGGTACAAAATATTTGTTCTGGTACACAATTTATAACTGGTCAGATATATTTTACAATGCATGAACCCTTTTGCCTGGGAGCAGAGAGCTTGGGCCGGATTCGGGATCGGTGGTTGGGATATATGCCATAGATCAAACTATATCATTCAGCAGTGGCTCCAAAAACAATAGTACAACAAACCCAAGCGGGTGTTTGGAACGACGTCTTACCTTTGGGTTGTTGAGCGTAATAATGAAGGTCGGGCGATAATAAAAAATAATGAGGGAATCAGCTTTGTACTATTGCCTTCGTTCGTCACGTGACGAACTGCCGAACTTCGGTACCTGCGTACCTAGCTAATAACTACCCCTGTCAATCAGGAAGCCTGCCAGAACGCCGATTCGTACCCGAGTGATTGAAATGAATGAAAACTAAGGGACAGGATTTGGGATTTACTCGAGTTTCGAACAAACGCCAGGGATTGTACCGGTGGTCCGGTACCAACTAACATCACCCAACTTAGAATGCAATAAAATTCATGTTTTTCAAAAATTGCCTCGAGGCTGCTCAGAGGGCGATCAGAGAGCTGCTGTGCAACCAGGGTGCAGAAGAAAGCAAAACTTGCAGGGTATCAGGCAAAGCCCCAGCTGGGTTTCAGCCTGTTGATGGTTTAGGAAGCTTCCCCAGCCATGCCCAGATCAGCACGGCTCGGCAACTTCTGCCACAAAAAAGCCGAGGTCGCCCCCACTCTCGCGACAATGTCTGCTAAATCCTATGTCTGTAAAGACTGTAATGTGATGCTGAAAAGCGTCGCGGAGCTGCAGCTTCACGGCGATACAACGGGACATGCCAACTTCGAGGAGAGCACTGTCGCGGTGCGCATGCTTCTACGCTGTTCATCCTTCAATTTTGAGATATTTAAAATACTTCACGTACTTCTGTGAAACCCTGACTCACATGCGATCACGAAGCTTACAAACAGTGCAGTAGGGCAAGTCCTTGATCTATCGTCGAGACCTCTCCGAGGCTGACTTGTGATGTTACCCAGATGCCCAAGTCACTTGTGTTATTTCAAATTTTGTATCTGTTAGATAAAGATCGAAGTGTGTACCGAGTGCGGCAAGCCTTGTCGTTCCGAGACCGAGAAGCAGCTGCACACTCGCCACACGGGGCACAAGACCTACGTCGACAAGGTGACTGCCCCCCCTACCCACTGCTATGCAACCATGCGCCATGCGGCCATGCCATGTGACCATGTCATGCAACCATGCACGCATGGCGTTCTTTTGCCGATGGGTTTTGACTGCACTTTCTGCCATGCAACACGCCCTGACATGCATGATGCCCTGCCGTGCAATGTGCCCCGCCATGCTGTGCAACCCTGCCATGCATCTGTGCACATGGGATTCTCCTGCTGGTGGGTTTTGAATGTCCCTTTGCTATGCATGCATGCGCTTAGGTTGATCCTGCTGATGGGTTTTGTCCAGTACTGTGTATCACCGATGAAGAGCCTTGTTTGCATCATGCACACGACTGTCCCATGCTGCATGCTGCACATGTCGATTCTTCTGCTGATGGATTTGACCATGACTGCCTGAGAGAGGCAAAGGGTCTTGCACTCATCATGCGCATGGCTATCCCATGCTGCATGCTGTACATGTCAATTCTCTTGCTGATGGATTCGACCATCACTGCGGGAGAGGTGAAGAGCCTCGCAGTCATTATGCACAGGGCTGCCTTCTGCTGTTTGCCATGTGCCCATACGTGACCACCTTTTGACGCTTCGCGGTGCTTTTGCCAGATTTCTTATGCTGTGCTGTATGGGAGATTCTGAGGGTGTGTGGGACAAGTGTCCACATACACCAACATGAAACACTTAGGTATGATACCCTTTGTTGAAGGCAACATATAACTTACTGGGAGCACAAATCCGAAAAATAAAGATCCCCCATGCTTCAAGTCACATGCCACCACATGAGGATGGATGTCTACCGCATGCCGCATCTTGCCGCTGCTCTTTTTTACTCACAACTGCGCACAGCAGGATGGCAAGTGTCACATGGGCCCATGGCATACAATACCGGGGAGCATTACCGGTTTCAATCTTAGTGCGCATCAAAGCAAATTCAGGCTACTGCAGCTAGGGCCTCCAGCCGTAGGTCGGCCAAGATTTGGTCCCTATCGGCTCAGCGGTGGCTGCCCGGTAGTGGTCTGGTGCGCAAAAAATAGACATTGAAGGTGCTGTCCCGCAAATTGCTTGGCAAACCCGCCCCATTGCTCAAGTGCCCTTGCATCAGGACAAGAATCAGACCCCCCCCCCAGAATCCTGAACGCTCACTGCTGCAGGTTCATACCATCTACTGGTACTGCAGAAGTGCATAACCCTGTGCGTTGATCATATTTCCAACCTTCATTTCCACACTGTTTTCACACAAGGCGGCCTGTCCCACACATGCCTCTTTCAGACCAACAAGACCGCTCGAGTGGACACTCATTATATTCTAGCCACTATTTCAACAAAAATATTTCCACACGTTATTCACACACACATCGGCCGGCCAATCCCCCCACCCCTGTCCCTCTTAGACCGATGAAAGCGCTATGCCGGACACTCATTGTTTTCTATCCACACTATTTCCACATTAATATTCCCTCACAAATGCCGCCCTGTCCCCCTGTCTCTCTCTCTTAGACCGATTCAAGGGCCATGCTGGACACTCACTGTTTTGTATCCACACTATTTACGCTTTGCTGGACACTCATTGTTTTCTATCCACACTATTTCCACACAAGTAGTCCCACACAAGTGCCGCCCTCTCCCCCCTGACTCGCCCACTCAGACCGATGAAAGCGCTACGCTGGACACGGCGAAGCAGATGAAGGAGGTCCGTGAGGAGATGATGGACATTGACGATCCTGAGACCGCTGCCAAGGCATCAGCCAGCACAGACGCTGCAGAGGAGGGCAAGGAGGTGGAAATGGTGAGACGATGGTAGGGTGGGGTAATAGCTTTTTAGGGTCAAGGGTGAAAGGATGAGAGACCTGATGAGGAGAGTTCAGGGTGTAGTGTGAAGTGGTTGGCCCGAGATGATGGAGACAGAGGACCCTCAAGGCTTGAAAACGACTTCATCCTGAACCATGTACCTGCATTCTAACATGAACCACGGAAAGTGAATCCTGTGGAGCCCTGAACCCTTAACATGAACCCTGAACCTGAACCCTGAACCTGAACCCTGAACCCTGAACCCCTGGTTCTATATCAATCTGAAAGCGGCAGAAGCTGTGTTATGCCGATTTAGGTCCTTACGCCCTTACGGTGGCTGAATTATGTAGCTGAGTTCCAGTCACCGTAAGTTCAAGGCAAAGTCAGCTACTTTTACCAGGAACGGACTGTAACTTACTTGCACAATTTCTGAATAACGGCCCTGGACAGAAGGCCCTGAAGGCCCCCAGGCCCAGAATCCCTAGAAATAAATAAATAAAACTAGGCTCCCGCAGGGGTGTGAGGGTTAAGGAAACAGCGCGGCATGGGCCTAGGCCGCATCCCTAAAGCAGTGTGAATCTTACTAAACCCCGGGAGACTTGAAAAGCCTTTCCCCCACCATCCCTCCCCCCGGCAGATTCTGCTGTTCACGTGCGAGTTAGGACGTGAACCCTGCTTTGCCCTGGGGGCTTTAAACCCCAGGCTCCATTGCAACATAAAAATGGCTTCACCCAGGCCCACTGGCCCCGCTTAAAATGGCTCCTCCTTTCACCCGGTTAGCTCCCTCCCTGTTTGTGGATAAGACCAAGCTGATTCCTCTTCAAACGGAAATAGATTGCAGGCCCCCTACCCTCCCTCCTCACTGTCTGGTAGGGACCCCCAGTTGTGAGTGAGACGCTGTTGACGGAGATGGCGGCCATGGATTCCCCCGGCTGACGGAAATAACCCTGAACCACAGCTCCCTCTTAACTCCCCAAAGTGACCTATCAGCCCCTCTCCCCCTCCAGGTTGACAAGGATGAAGACCATGGGTTTCCCCGGCTAACGAGTTTGCCCTGAAACGTCAATACTACTGAGCTTGATAGCTGACAGCCCTTCCCTCTTCCCCCCCTCCCTCCCCTGACAGCCCTTCCCCCCCTGACATCCCTTCCCCCCTCTTCCTCCTCCCCTGACAGCCCTTCTCCTCTCTTCCTCCTCCCCCTTCCTCCCCTCCCCTGACAGCCCTTCCCCCCTCTTCCTCCTCCCCCTCCCTCCCCTCCCCTGACAGCCCTTCCCCCCTCTTCCTCCTCCCCATCCCTCCTGCCTGGAAGGTCCCCCCGGTTGTGGATGACGCCATGTTGAAGGAGATGGAGGCCATGGGCTTCCCCGTTTTGCGCGCGACCCGCGCCCTGCACTTCTCCGGCAACAGCACCGTGGAGGGTGCGATCAACTGGCTTGAGTCACACGAGGCAGATACGGATCTGGATGACGCACTGCTGGTGCCAAAGGTGGGTGGATGTCAATTTTCTGGAATGGGTGGGCGTGATCAACTCCCTTGAGTCACCGGAGGCAGACATAGATTTGGTTGATGCACTGCTGGTGCTAAAGGTGGGTGCTGTCACTTTGCTGGATGGAGGCACTGGGGTGGGCGCGATGGACTCGCTGGAGCCACCGGAGGCAGACGCAGATTTGGTTGACGTAATGCTGGTGCCAAAGGTGGGCGCCATCCACTCCCTTCCTGGACGGAGGCACTGGGGTGGGCGCCATCCACTCCCTTCCTGGACGGAGGCACTGGGGTGGGCGCCATCCACTCCCTTCCTGGACGGAGGCACTGGGGTGGGCGTGATCAACTCGCTGGAGCCACAGGAGGCAGACACACTGCTGGTGCCAACAGTGGGTGCAATGAGGTGGCTCAGGAAGAAGTTGGGCCTCGTTGCTCGGCCTCTTTTCCTTTCAAAAAGACACCTCTGCTTGTCATAAGGAAATGAGGGGCTCAGAAGAGGAGGCCTGAGGCCCTCAAGGAAGACATAGATGTGATATTATTAGGCATCGGCAATATTATATAGTATATGGAGTATATATAACATGATATCATATATATTAGAATTCGGCATATCAGATATACTTCTTATAAAGTCGCGAAAATCCCGAATGTCGCGACTGAAAACGCGGAAATACGGCATTTCAGCTACTGTGGGCTACATGTGAGACAAGCGCATGCGTTCTCGTGTGATTCTATCCTATAATACTCGTGTTACCTGGAATGGCCCCTAAGAAAGTAAATGATCTATCCTTCTCGACAATGGCAAGCAACTGCACTTCGGGACCGAGTGGGAGCCTGAGGCTCTGTGTGCAAAGCAGGACGGCACGAGGGTCAAGATTGTCGTCGCCTCCGTGGCTCAGCGCTGCAGCTTCTGGCACCGGTACCGTGAGCAGTACCCTCTCCTCTCTGTGGCCAGGAGGCTGTTGTCTATCCATGTGACCACGTGCGCAGCGGAGCGGAACTGGTCAGCATGGGGGCGGACGCACACCAATAGCCGCTCTTGCCTAGGCATCGAGCAGGCTGAGAAGCTGATCTATGTCAAGGTTCACCGTGCTGACGGCGAGGTCAAGGAGGTTCAGCACGAGGACTTTTCTCTGAGCTATTACTCTGACTGACTTGAGAACTTAATAGTCTCGCTATGAGTCTCAAATGTGTGCCTATTGATCATGTAGTGGTACTAAAAGTCTATAACTGAACTACCGGACCAGACCTGCCCCATTTTTGCGAACCCGCAAACCGCGTCAAACAAATACGGTGTTTTTATTTTTGGGGTCTTGGCTTTCTTAGATGGGACGAGTTAGCTGCAGATTCTTAATGCCCTGATTAAGCTGAATCCATGCCTCCATTTTTATTTACTTTGGGCCACTTTTTCCTGACTTGATATACTATACATATGATATACTTTACATTGGCGGGGCATGTAAAGTATATTGCCGATGCCTAGATATAAATAAATATTACATATAAATATCATATATTTCCGTTTCCTTTCCGTCCATGAAGGAAATGAGGGGCTCAGTAGGGGCCTTGGTGGGTCCGACGCCTAGGTAAGAGGGGCCTTGGCTCAGCAGGAGGTCGTGTGATAAGGGAATGAGGGGCTCAGCCGAGGAGAAACCACTATGGATAAGTGGCCTTAAAAATTAAAACGGTCGAACCAAAGCTGGATAGTCGTAAGAGTCGTATTTTGTGCGAAAAATTGTGTTTTTCCGCGCTTTCTCCTACAATTCAGGATGCATGTTATAACGTGCTTATATATAGCCGCAGAAGCAGAAGAAAGGCAGTACGGGGACGAGCAATCGTCAGATGCGGGCGACGATGCGTTTGGATGGGACGTTCCCCACACGTTTCTTCCCGCAAGTGCAAGTTTGCGAATGAGCAAATCGATCTAGCAATGACATGTAAAAGAGTTCCGAATAAAGAAACACTGGCTAATCGATTTAGCGATAGGCAGATAGCACCAGCTCCAGCAACGAGGAGAGGCAGGGACCGGGGCAGGGGCAGGGCAGCTCAAGCAGCAGAGACAGCGGGCAAGGCAAGCGACATCTCAAAAGAGGAGGCGGATAACACCAGCTCCAGCAGAGAGGAGGTTTAGGAGAGAGACAGGGATCCGGGCAGGGGCAGGGCAGCTCAAGCAGCAGAGACAGGTGTCAATGGAGCAGTGCGCAATCGCGGTCGCGGGAGTGGGCCCGGGCGTGGACATGCTGACCCCTTAGCCTTAGAGTCAGAGGACGGGGTTTTTGGATGCTCCAAATGCCGATGGGAAAGCCGTGGTTGCGCTGCATGCCGACAGAGGCGATGAGGCTTGTAGGCAGCAATAGCTTTGACAGAACATGTAGTGCAGTGTGGCATGTGTGGTCGGTCCCCTTCACTGAGATGGCTGTATTTGACCCCCCCAAAAATGATTTTCGAGAGACCAAATTCGGGTTAAGAAAAAAAATCTCCAGGCCAATGCTGGATAAAATTAGGCTTGATTCAGGGCAAAAAAATGGAACCAAAGCTTTTAAATACCATTTGGCGCTGACGGTACGGTATATATATATGATCTATTTCCCTTTCCCTTCCGTCTATAAAGGAAATGAGGGGCTCAGCAGGAAGGCACGGATGTGATTGGGGCGCTGCTGATTACTATGCTGGGTGTGATCAAGTTTAAGAGGGCGGGTTTTAGAACACGTGCGTGGCGGCCTGGTGACGCCTCTTTATTGTCGCCCTCCTTGTCATTCCAGGAGTCCATCTAGGCGGGTTGATAATATATGCAGGGTGGCAGGGCCATCCCTCTCCAAGTCTCCCTCCTGATGCAGCTACGGTTGTATTAAAACGGGTTTTTAATGCATGTATTCCAGCATGGTGACCCCTCTCCCTCCCGCTCCTCGCCAGCGATACTTTTAGAAGGCTTTCGCTACAATTCAGTCACATGACAGCTCTCAGCCGCGGAGGCGTGGTGCAGCCTGCTCTGTTGTCGCTTTTGTTGCCCGTGGTGCAGCCTGCTCTGTTGCTTGGGCCACCGGCGTTAGGTGGTTTAAGTCGCCATCGGCTCAGAGGGAGCTTACCTGGACCCCCCAAAGTGTTCCGGTGATCCCTATACCCTAAACCCTAACCCTAAACCCTAAACCCCCTCAAAAGTGTTCCGGTGATCCCTTCAATGAAACTGTCCCCCTCACATGGCCAGGAGTCCATCAAGCCCAAGTTGAGTCCCGAGGAGTCTCGGAAGAAGGCCGAGGAGATCATGCGCAAGGCTAAGGAAAAGAGGGAGCGGGAAGAGAAGGAGCAGCAGGTGAAGCGGGGGGGAGAGAGAGAGAGAGAGGGGGGGGGTAGGAAGATGCGCATGGCCAAGGTTAAGAGGGAGCGGGAAGAGAAGCAGCAGGCGAGACGGAGGAGAGGGGTGCAAGGAATAACAGCATGTTTGTGGGGTGGGGCTGGAGGGGGGCAGTAGGGAGGTTTGCAAGACCAAGGAAGAGGAAGCAGGGAGAGAATGAGCAGCTAGTGGGGCGAGGGGAGGAGAAGGAGAAGGGGGCGGAATGAGCAGCTAGTGAGGTGGGGGGAGAAGGGGGGGGAGGGAGGATTTAGCCTTAGCCTTAGCCTTAGGCCTAAATGAGCAGCTAGTGACGCGGGGGGGGAGAAGGGAGGGGAGTAGGGTAGTCGCTCAAAGGAGGACTCAGCTTAGTCTTAGCCCTAAATGTCTGACCGATACCCTCACCTTAGCCCTCATCCCCTGACCCTTGTTCCAGAAAATTCGGGAGGTGGAACGCATCCGAGCAGGCAAGGAGATGCTGCTGGTGAAGGCCAAGGCAGATGAGGGTGATCGCAGGCGGGCACTTGAGGTGCGAGGGGCCTAGGAGGGAACGGGGGTGGAAGGGGCGGGCGGGGGAGAGGGAGAGGGGGGGGGAGATGCTGGTCGGGGCGTGTGTGGGGAGGAGGAGGGAAAGGGGTAACCAAGGTGCTGATTACGCTCCAGGGGGAAGTAATGGGAACTTCGACCATTGAGGTTGTGAGGGGTGGGGTAGGGATTAGGGGCAGAGAAGCTGTGGGGGTTGAAGGGTAGTCGCTCCTTTGTGTGTTTAGGTGCCGGATGGTCAATGGGGCTCAGTGCTTCGGGGTTTACTCACGGACGGCTGATGAGGTTCAGGGTTTACTTACGAATGGCTGATAAGGTTTGGGGTTTACCCACAGATGGCTGATAAGGTTTAGGGTTTACTCTCGGATTGCGTTTAAGGGCTTAAGTTCACCGTCGGACAGCCGACAGGGTTCAGGGTTGACTCTCAGATGACTGATGGGGTTTGGGGTTCAGCTTTGGATGGTGATCACTTTGCTGGCTGTGGGGCCTGAGGCCTCTCCCTCAATACCTCATGCGCAGGAGCGACAGCGGGAAAAGGCTGAGGAGATGCGGGCAAGAGAAAAGATCAAGGCCAAGCTGGGTGAGTCATGTTGTTTGTGCTAGGGGAGAGAAGGAAGGGCAGGGGGGGGGGGGGGGGCGGGAGATGGGGGCAAGAGGAAAGATCAAGGCCAAGCTGGGTGAGTCATGTTGTTTGTGCTAGGGGAGGGAAGAGAGGGCGGGGGGGAGGGGGGGGGGGGGGAGATTCGGGCAAGAGAAAAGATCTTGGCAGAGCTGAGGGAGTGATGCTGAGTGTGTGCTGGGCGAGGTAGGGGAGGGCAGGGAAGGGTGGGCATGGCAGATGAGGAATATGCTGGCAAAATAAAAGATCAAGGCGAAGCTGGGTGTGCAACGCCTGGGTGCTGAGGCAGGGCAGGGCTGTGATGGGACACGGGTGGGGAGCTTGTGCAGCCTGATGAAGACTGGATGACGGAGGTCAGACAGACTGAACAATACAGAGGGCAACGTAGCTTTTGAGGACGAAGGAGGTGTGAGGATAGCTACTGAAAGCGTGTGCAGGCTGCAGTCAGAATCAGATTCAAGGAGAACTGAACTCAACAGAAATCGGTTTCGCCAACAATGAAGGGGAGCGACTCAGGGGAAGGGCTGCATGCTTCATGATGTGGCAAGAATGCCTCCACCCGGCTGATGCCAGCCTGACCATGACCGGCCCACGGCTGATGGCCCAAGCAGAAAGGCTTGATGCTCCAGGACTCCTCGGCAGTAGGCTGTAACTGAGCTCCAGGGAAGCTGAAGCACCTTGGGCCTTCAACCTTCAACCCTGGAACCCCCCCAACCCTCAAGCCTTTATTCGGGACCCTACTCTGGTTTCCGGGCACATGTCCATGCATCAAAAATGTGGAATTCTGTTGGACTGCAAAAATCCACAGAACTTCACTTGACTCCCCTCTCTTAGAGGAGGACCGGCGAGAGCAGCGGCGCAAGCTGGGACCTCCACCTTCAAACCAAGAAAGCCCCCAACCCTCAACCATTTATTCTTTACCCTACTCCCCTCTCTTAGAGGAGGACCGGCGAGAGCAGCGGCGCAAGCTGGGACCTCCACCTTCAAACCAAGAAAGCCCCCAACCCTCAACCATTTATTCTTTACCCTACTCCCCTCTCTTAGAGGAGGACCGGCGAGAGCGGCGGCGCAAGCTGGGCCTGCCTGAGGAGCTGTCGGAGGAGGAGAAGCGGGTGGAGGCGGAGAAGGTGGAGCAGCAGGCCAAGGCAGACGCGGCCAAAAAGGTCTTCACCTTCGTCAAGCCAATGGCAGGTACGGAAACGACAGGCTAAGGGGGGGCGATGCGGCCAAGAAGATGTTCACCTTCGTCAAACCAATGGCAGGTAAGGGGACGACAGAGTGAGGGGTTGCGATGCTGCCAAGAAGATGTTTACCTTTCTCAAGTTCATGCTATGGCAGATGCGGGGATATTGCGACGTGCGTGTCTTTATGTTTATTCAGGGTATAAGTGTGTGAGACCTCTCTACTCCCTCCTCGCCCTCTCCTCACCTCACCCCCGCCCTCCCTCCTCACCCCCGCCCTCCCTCCTTCTCGCCTTCATTTCCATTTTCTGCCGTCCTGTCTCAGCTGTGATCGGAAGGGTTGCGCAATCATTTTGAACCCTCCCCCCACCCCTGCCTTCCCATCCCCCCCCCTTCCTCTCCACAGCATGGATCCATCAAATGCCCAGTCATCTTTACCCTCCCTGTCCCTGCGCTTGCCTGACCTCCCTGCCCTCTCCCTGCAATGTAGTGATCAATGAGATGTGCAGTCCTCACTCCCCTTCCATGACTTCCTCTTGCTGTGCAGTGGCAGACAAGGTGCTTAAGCTTCTGGTCGCGATGCAGAGGGCCTGCGCAGACTCGGCGGTCGAGGAGCAGTTCCATACATTTGTAACCTGCCTCACTCCCCTCGCTCTTCCTGCCCTTCAGTGATCGATAAGGTGCGCAAGCTGCTGGTGGCAATGAAGAAGGCGTCAACGGAAGCGGCGGGTGAGGAGCGCTTCAAGACCGCAGCCAGCACGATGCTCAAGTACCTAGGGAACATTGCGGCTAACCCGGAGGAGGAAAAGTTCAGGTGGGTTGCTGCTTCGCTATTTGAAGGGATAATAGCTGAGTGATCGCGTAGCATATAGATTGAAGGTGAGGGCGGCGGCCTTCGGATTGCCCAGTACCGCGGGAATTGTGCGGCAAACCCGGGCGGGGAGAATTCCACGGCGGTGAATGCGTGATGTATAGATCATGGAAAGCCACGTAACCTTCTGGATTGAAAGGCAGGGCGTCATCCTATGGAATGTTCATTACAAGCACCTCGGCAAAATATGGTGAACCTGGAGAAGGGGAATTCCAGGTCGATAAGTGCATGCTGAAACGATCATGGCTGAGTCACCACGTAACCATCTGGATTAGAGGGCAGGGCGTCATACTTTGGATTGGTCACTACGGGTTCCTCGGCAGCATTGCGACAATTACGGAAGAGGAAAAATCCCGTTTGTTAACTGCGTGAACGTGGCTGCATGTTTAGCCCTGCAGCAAGTTGCTGCGTGACCACTTGATCATATGGACCGAAAGGAGCTGCATAATGACATATATTGACAGGTGGTACATGATTACAGGTAACCGGATGGCCGCTAGTGTTTCTTTCACGTTGCTTCGGCTACACTTCAGCTACAATCCAGCTAAACTGCAGCTACGCTTCAGCTACGACCTGGCCTATGGCTGGCAGGGCTTTGTGCGCACAGCCCTGCTTCTTGGGCTACTGGCTGGAGGCCAGCGAAGGCTTGGTTCCAATGGGCCCAGTGGTGTCTGTGGAAAGACCCTGGAGTCCTGGTCTGGGAACACTCCCTAATGAATGATGAGGGGATATAAGGTTGCCCATCCCTTGTGATGACGGATCAGGATCGTGGGCATCACCGGCGCTGAACCTCATCGCCGAACGAAATTCTGGACACCAATATGGACAGCCCAGAGTCGATGACCAGGTCTAGGATGAGACTGCTGCTGCTTATGTTGCAGGCCCACTCTTCCTTTGAGCTTCCCTTTTTTGCTGCTGCTGCTGCTGCTGCTGCTGCTGCTAATCTTGCCCATCTTTCAGGTCCATTCTTTCACAGGGCTTCCTAATTCCGCTGTCACTGTTGCTGCCTAATTTTCGGGCCCATTCTCCAAAAAGCTTCCCGTGTTTGCTGCTTCTGCCTCTGCTGCTGCCTCAACCTTAGGCACACACATTCAATTGTTAAGCTTCGTATTCTGCTGCTGCTGCTGCTGCTGCCTCAACCGTGCATTCAATTGTTAAGCTTCGTATTCTGCGGCTGCTGCTGCTGCTGCTGCTGCTGCTGCCTCAACCGTGCATTCAATTGGCAAGCTTCGTATTCTGCTGCTGCTGCTGCTGCTGCCTCAACCGTGCATTCAATTGGCAAGCTTCGTATTCTGCGGCTGCTGCTGCCTGCTTCTCAGGTCCATTAAGCTCAGCAACGCGGCGTTCCAGACGCGGGTTGCATCGATGGAAGGCTCCCTGGAGATCCTGGAGCTGGCTGGATTCCAGGTGGGGAGTAGGGGTTCAGGGGTTGGTAGGATGGGGTTGTGGGCACCCCAGAGATCATGGAGCTGGCAGAATCCAGGTTGTGAAACTGGGATGGGGCTGAAGGGGGTCATGCAACGGGTTGTGTTCTTTGAGGGCACCACGGGGGCACTCAAGAGTCACTGGAGCTGGCAGGCTTCCCGGTGAGGGGGGGGTGGGGGGTCAATTTCTTGCATGCAGGACTTGGATCTCCCTGACGATGCGCCTTGCAAGGGCCGTGTTCCCTTCTGAAGAAGGTCGCGGTATGTGGCTACCGTGCTGCCAGCTGTCAAACCACACAAAAAGAAACATTGTGGCCTGTGGGCTGTGACACAATAAATGAAACCTGACCTGTGGGGGGGAGCAGCGGGTTTTCATTTTTTTTACAGTGCTCAAAAGATATGGATGTGCATGAATTTTGCTCAGCGAATTGCGGGCATCTGTCCCATTCATCAAATGCCGTGCTGGACTGGAGTAAGGGCCAATGGGCCACACATGTATAACAGGGAAGGGCTTGAGTTGGACTACAGAAGAACCTGATTGGAGTTCAAGGACCAGAGCTATAAACACTGGTTTACCTGGAGTTTGGTGTAGCAGCGTGTCCTCTATCTGTAACTGGCTTGGTCTTGGGTCCTACATCTTGCTTCCAGTGCCCTAGCGTGAAGGAGAGGCTTAGGGAGAGAGGTTGGGCAGGCCCCCCGAAGGGCGCCACAGACTTCCAACAGTTGTACTGGGGCAGGCTTGGATGGGAGGCTTTACCTTATGTTGAGAACGTCGTATGCTTTGTTGAGGACTAGTTTTGTTGCATTTCTTTGCCTTATTGGGGCAAGGTACTTCGGGCTGCCTTTTCCTTTTGGGGGGGTATTTCTTTCCTTTGTGTCCTTCTCCCTCTTTCCCACTTTTTCGTCCTTTCTTTTGTCCTGCCCCCTTTTGTTGTCTCCATCTTTCCTCCCAACTCTTTTTAGTTAGGCGCACGTGGCTGAGCCTTTTTGAGCAGGGCCCACAGGTGCAATGTCATTGACATGATAACTATTTATTTCATGACGACGCCGTAAGGATAAAAGCCACCATACCAAAACAAAAGCACAAGCTTACACCAAATCTGAAACCCTGGAATCTGAATTTTTGAAATGATAAATCTGACAAGTTTGAAATACCATCTGCTGTTGCCTCTCCCTGCCATTTCCAGAAAACCGACGAGACACTTTCGATGCCGCGGGACAAGGTCAACGTTGAGATTTTGGGGGCCGTTGGTGGGGAGCTGAACAACGTGCTCACAAATCCGTTCTTTGGGGCATTTTAATACCCTAGGGGCATGCTTTCGGGTTCTGCACTTCAGTAGTAAGATGAAAAGGGTGAAGAAGCTTTGCGTGATGGACCTCATCCACAAGTTGCTTGCTGCTTGGCAGATGATGTTCATATCCCGCCTGGAGATGTGTTTTCTGACTGTTCAGTGTAAGCAACCGAAGACGGATCTGCATCGAGCTTGTTCTCGATTGGCCCTGGTCTGAGTGCGTAATTGGTTGGAGCTGAGACTAACAGATGTCTGGCTATATCTAAATACCAGAATATGGTTGGACCCAGGGGCGAGCCCAGGGGGATCCTCTGGTTGGATCTGATCCCCGGCAGCCTGTTGGGTCTGAATACTGGCAATTGTTTAGAACTTTGTCTAGAACGCTGGGCTCCATGTTCCTGCCCCCTCACATAGGAGGATGACATGGCTGCTCCATGGCCCAGGCTGTGCACGGTAGCTGGAAGTGAGCCTAGTCATTTCCTACTAGCCCCACGCAGCCGAGCGATCAGCAGGGCCCAGCGGGTACCGTTCTAAACTGGCATCTGTTTACGTCATAAGAACGGTGTACGACATGCATGAATCTTAATACCGGCATGTTAATGACGTTACACCTCTGGGCTATGCCGAAATGAAGCTCGGCCACGTCAGCAAACAAAAAGTCAGCTAGGAAAGTCAAGGGAGAAGGCACAAGAGGAAAGAACGGAAAGCAAGTACCGGCATGTGGTCGGATCTGAATACCGGTATCTACTTGGAGCTGAGGACAGATGTGCACCGGGCATCTGGCTGGATCTGCATGCCGGAACCAGATTGGGTCTGGATTTCAGAAATATGGTTGAACCTTTCCGGTATACCATTACCGATATCCGAATCCCCCCCTTGCATACAGCCGTGCATCATCAACGGAGAATGAAGGGACAAATTAGGGTACCAGTCCATTGATAAAAAAGGCTTCACATCAGAACTTCAAGCGCTTGATGGATGGGATGCACTGAACTTTCGGGTCAGGGTTTAGCCGAGTGTAAGACATAAAGATTTGCATATAACATGCGACTATCCGGGCCATCTTTGACTATCCGGGCCATCTTTGAATATCCGGGCCATCATTCGGAGTTAAGAACCACCGTAGGTAGTGGTACGGATCCCTTTATGCTGCATAAGACAGCAATCGGGTACGTTTGTTTACCCCCCCCCTCTTTGATGGCATGGGGTGAGAGGGGGGAGGTGAAGGGGGGGGGCGGGGTGTGAGGGGGGAGGAGAAGGGGGGGGGAGCGGGGTGTTGGAAAGCCCAGGAGGAAACAGGCCTCCAGTGTCTCACGTTTCTACATCGTCTTATATTGATGACGTGACACATCTGCGCCGTATGTAATAATACAAGAAGTGCTACCGTTGTTAAGGACATCGGCCACCTTTCATCGTGTATGAACAAGCAAGTCTAGCATGGACAGATGGACCCTTGCCGGACTCTCCACCCAGCCAGGAATTGGTCTTCTTTGCCTTCCCGGCCTCTCCTTTTGTTCCTTTCCCCCCCTCTTCCTTTTAGTTCCTTCTTTTCTCCCTTCTGAACAGTTGGGCGCCCACGTGGCCGAGCTTTGAGCGGGCCCAGAGGTGTAACGTTATTGACCCAACCAGACAGGTAGGCAGCCTAGCAACTAATAGGTAATTGGTCGTTAAAAGGTCGACACATGTCGGAATGCATGAACTGCTTTTAAAGCCCCCAAGGACGATGCATAGTGTTGAGGCAATCCTTTTCGGGTCGAGTCGTCATATGCATATTACCCATGGACAGCACATCAAGAGATGCAGAGATCTGAAAACGAATCTGGACATGTGCATCAACCTCAGCAGATCTGCGCCAGATCTGAAGATCTGAGGCGACACCGGCGGATCTGCACAAAGGGCGGTATCCTGCCTACAAATCTAAATGGCCAGCTCAGTTGGCAAAAAACCTTATCAGTCTCAGGCGCTATATCTTCTTCGCAGGAGGCACAAAAAGGAGGCATCAGCTTGTCAGTCAAAAACCAACAACCTAACAAACCCTGATTTCCTCTGTCATATTAAACGGGTCACAAGTTCACAACCCTGGCAGTCCTCTGGCGCCAGCTGCTTATCCCCTGTCGTCATCCACAAAGACGGAGCCAAACGCGTAGAAGCGGTTGAGAGCGCCGACCAGGCCCGTGCAGTACCCCCTGATCGTGCTCCTCAGGTCCTCCGTAACGGGATTCATGTCCAGCTTCCTGAAAAATGGCATCGAGGAAAAGAAATGATACACTGAAGCACTGAAGGCCGTGGAAGGTTGGTGTGAATTCAAGTCCAGCATTCTGCACAGACATTGGCATACGCAGATAGACATTAGACATCGGCACGCACAGACATAAGCCTCCAGTGGGTCAATTGTGGCTAAACGTTGACTGGCTTTTGGCCATGGGCGACAGCTAAACTTGAGAGCATACACGTGTATGGCATGCTCATTGCACCGCTGCAGGGTCCACCCAGCGTGGAACACGCATATTGGGGCATCCCCTCAACAGTCTCACAGGCATCTCATAATCTTTGCCCTGCCCCCTCCTCACAGCAGCTTTAAATTTTCTTGCCAGGCCTCGATATTCAACCCACACCCATGATCGCATTTATTTTTTCCCTGTCCCCCTCCTCGCACCAGACCGCAACATTAAGTTCCACGCCCATGAGCCATTTGTCGTGTGTCTGCCCTGCCCACCCTGCCCATATCTCCTGCCCCCCTCCTGGCACCAGATCTCCATCGTTGCCCTTCCCCCTCCTCGCACCAGAGATCAGTCTTCAATCGAAGCCCATAGGAAAATTCATGCACAAGACTAAACTACTAAATCCGAGCCCACAGGCAAATTTCCGCACCAGATCTCAATGTTCTTCCCCTCCACCACGTCGACGTGTCCCTCCATGACGGGGAAGCCGTCTTCGCCCTTGCCCACCCACTGCTGCTTATCTAGGGGGAGGTCATCAAACTGCAAAAGATGAGGCGGGTGGAGGAGGTAAGCAGATGAGCTGAAAGGAACATCTTAACCTCGTCTGGTTGTCCAGATTGAGGTAATCAAGCTGCGTAAGGCGGGTCGAGAAGGTGACAACAGAGGTTGAGTGTAATACCACCCACTGCTGGTTGTCTAGATCGAGGCCACCAAACTGCGAATCACAGGAAGGGTCGGGAAGGATGATTCGAAAAGGGTGCACGTCCTCGCCCGTGCCTGCCCACTACTGCTTGTTTAGGCAGAGGTCCTCAAACTGCCTGTTCCCTAGAACACCCTACAATCCATTATATGTTGAGAAACCCCATGAAGATAGGGTGCGCCCGGCATGGGCACCAGGTGAAATCCTTGCCCTTGGGTTGGGCAGGAGGAAGAGACAGGAGGGGTGTGCGGGAAGATTGTGCTGGCATACAAGTTAGGGTTTAACAAACCCTTACCCATCCCCTCATCTGTACCACTATGTCTGTCACCTGGCTTCCGACCTCGTAATAAAGGGTTCAGAGTTCAAAGGGTTTGATACATTCCTTTCCCTGGACCCTCATCTGTACCCCAATGTCTGCCTGCTTGGTTCCATTCTTACATGTGTAGAATACCGTTTTCAGGGTTCAACGCGTTCCTTTTCCTAGAACCTTACCAGCACCCCACTGTCTGCCAGCTTGGCGCCCTCCTTGCAGATGCTTGGTCTATACTATTCAGGGTTCATCACATTCACAACCCTAGACCTCCAATTGTATCCCACCGCCTGCCAGCATGGTTCCATCCTGACAGATGCAGGTTCAACGTTTTCCTATTCCGAAGCCCTCACCAGCACCCCACTGATTATCACCTTGGATCCATCCCTCTAGATACAGGGCATCTGCTACCGTATTCAGGGTTCAACACATTCCTTTCCTGGACCCTAACAATTCAAAAATCGCCCCTGCGCGGAGTTAAACTCAGATTTTTTCCGTCGTATTTATCCTGGACCCTCACCTGGACACCAATGTCTGTCAGCTTTGTTCCATCCTTGTAGATGCCGACCTTGAAGCCCCAGATGGACTCTCCTCTGTACAAGGGCTCCACATTCATGGGCATGCCAAAGTTCCTGCATGTCGTTTGGCCAGGAGGAGGAGTAGGAGTCAGTCTCTCCCCACACGTTCATGGACATGCCAAAAATAGTATGGGAAGGAGGGCTAGAATGGGCAAGAGGGGCCAGAGCCTCAGGTGGAAGAGGTGAGGGGGGAGAGAGGGGAGTGGGGGGGTAGGAGATTGAGAGGGGTCAGGGAGGGAGGGAGGGGGGGGGAAAGGAGGGATGAAGGAGGTGGGAAGAGAGGGAGTGAGGAAGGAGAAGAGGGAGGAGCTTAAACAGTGTTAAGGGGCATGTATAGCACTGGGCACCAAACCATCAGCCAGAGGCAACCACCCAGTAGAGTGCTCCTTAAATACCACATAGCCACACAAAGTGTAATACATTGGAAGGGTGAGGCGGCTGACACGTGTGGTGCACTGGCACACCCAGGCACACACCCTGGGAATGAATTCCCCCCATGGAATTAACCCTGTAACTGGATGATGAATAATAAAAAAACTGCGCATCGATGACGAATATGCAAACCCTAAATGATGTTAACGAAGAACTGAAGAAGCAAACCCTGAACCTTGAGGAGGAATAAACAAACCCCAAACCCCGGGGCTGAATAAATAAACGGTGGCAGTGTCTTACAGCACCCACCTGAAGCCTCCCTCGCCAGCCTCGATGACCGACCACTTGTAAAGCTACCGGGGGCAAAAAAGTAAATGGGATTGCAAGTCAGCAGCAATGTAAGTAATAGAGAGATAAGCGATGGCAATGCATTATATGGGGAGGCAATAATAAGTGTTATCTGTCCTGTGCCATGAAACATGTGGGGCGTGCTGGTCAGCTAGTACTGGGCTGATTCTGATTTATGACCAAGCCTCGACCGGCCCTCGGCTGGCAAGCCAAGAAGCAGGTTTTGCTGCACCAGGGTGCCTGGGCTGAATGTGGCTGGAACCTGGTTAAAGTGTGCTTTAACACACACACACGCGCCAAAGCCAGGGTGTGCATCCCTCATTAAGAAAGCAGGGGAAAAGCGTGGTTTTAACATGCATGGTATCTGTCCAGCAGATGAGTGGGTTGGGAAGCGAATGCCAGCTTCATCCAGTGAAGTCTATGATTATATTTTCTTTGCTCAACAACTGCTCAGCTGTTGTTCAGGTACCTACCTACCTGCCGCCAGAGGCTATATGCATAGCCTGCCAAGCTACTTGGGGCACTGGTCGGCCCAGGTCTAGACCCAATCGGTTGTTTTACAGTTGAGGGGCGGCCCACCAAAGGTGGCTCGTTGCCAGAAAATGAAAACAAACATTGTATGAGCTTCGCCAATCTCTAGAGGTCGTGCACCTCCAAAGAGTGTGTGCTCTATTTTTTTGTGTGCAGCTTTATAGCCCCCGCTGCCTGGCGTATGTAGCAGACGCCGCTATAAGCAGCAAAGCAGTCAGTGCTCAGCACTGTCTATATAAGGATGCTCCAGCTACAATTCAGCTCCATCACGGATTTGGCTGTGGATGCATGGTGTCACTAGCCATGTTAATTGGGCCACCGGGTACGTGCCGGCACATGCTTGGCCTCATCGGCCTAGTGCCCCAGTAGTGGCTGAACCGTGGCCTTCCAAGCATGGTCTTGTGTGCCCTGAAAAACTAACTTGCGCTCGCAGCAGCACCTGGCCCATAGCGTTTGCAAATTGCGCCCAGACACATTGGAAACAGAAGAGCCAAAAGATTCAAGCCTTGGGGGAGAAATGAGCCTGTGTAACACATAGACAAAGGGAGCTTGGCAAACAAATGTTCCTGCTTCATACCTCCTTCATACCTGATCCATCATGTCGTCCCTCATGATGAAAGCTGGGACCTCAGTGGAAGAGATGAGCTTGCCCGTCGCGGCGTTGCCTGCAGGTGATGCCTGCGCAGCCACTTGGCGCGCGGCACGGGCTGGCCCACGCACAGCGGCACCGATCTGGCCTAATCTGGGCACCTCGTCGCTGCGGGAGGAAGAGGCGGAGGCAGAAGAGGAGGGGCGAGACAGCGATGCTTGTCGCACGGTGATGGATGAGCGGAAGACAGCCTTGCTGCTGCCTGCAAGCCCGGAAGAGACCCGCATCTTCATCATCATGGTGGTGGTTTAGCTGTGGAGGGCCAGGGAGTGAAAAGAGGGTTGCGCCTGGATTCTAATTAAGAATTCAGAAACGGTAAGGGTCACTTGAAGAAAGAGCCTCGGACATGACTCCAGTTATCCTCCCCACCCTTTTCTTGCGCTTCCACACTCTCGAAGAAGATAGGCGGCGTCAAAAAGATAAGATGCGGTCAGAACAGTCGAGACGTTTTCCTGAACTCACGCGTACAGGCGCCATGCACCTTCATTCTATACAAGTTTTACATGTGGGATAGCAAGACCCCCCCCGCCCGGCCTGTGCATGACATTTTCCCAAATTGCAAGTAACTGATACCCTGCGCAAGTACCGGTATACAGCAGCATAAATTCAGCAAATTCAGCAGCATAAGCCTCCTGAAATCAAAACTTCTGGAACATCAATGTCCACCAGCTGACCAACGGGGCCTTGTGCGTTACATAAGATGATAACATGTCTGCCGTGGCTCTCATTCATGCCCTCATACCTGCACCATGTCAGACACTCAAAAATTGATGGAGGGGGCATTGCTTATTTTCTTGTGCACCCGATCGCTCATGGGGGCTGCTAGGTGGCCACCTCTGTGCCTCAGGTGACCAAACCTTGACCAGCCCCTGTTACTTAGGTGCCCACACAGCCGAGCCTTTTTGAGCAGGGCCCAGAGGTGTATCGTCATTGATGCATCTGTGCTCTGGAAGAAATTTGGTTCTTTTATTTTTCAGTGTATGATGAAAAGAGAGAATCAGCTCAAAACTTTGCCAAATCTCCCGCCTCCCCCCTAATTCTCTAGGCGGTGCTTAATCAAACTCTTTTGCACCCACGTCATGTTTTATGGCTGGGGCTTATCTTCTGCACTATGGGGTTCATTCCCATGCCACTGTCGTGGTTGTGTGCTAGTTGCTTGCCCAGGGGGGTCACTGGTTTTCGCTTTCTGTCCTAGTGTATCAAGTGCATGTACCGGTTTACGGGCACATGTCCCATGCATCAAGTGTGATGCTCTGTTGGACTAAAAAAACTTCACAAAACTTCACGATGACCTTGGCCAGCCTATGCGGCCAGTGGCACGAAAGCCTGGACTTGCAGCATGAAGTCTTGCAAACAGAAAATCAGGTTGCAGCTTCAATTTGTCTAAAGCACCCTGAAAGTAACTGTGGGGTGGGTGACCACGGACAGGCACGGAGGAGGCTCCCCCAGTACGGCAATATGGTAAGGCACTAACAGAGGACCGTTTCCCCCCCTGAGTTCCCCAGCCATTTGTGCCCCTTCACTTTATTGTTAAACTCCGATCAACTGACCGGTGTGTTTGTTTCTCTCTCTTTGTTGAGGGCTAGGGTCTCTGGGGCTGGAGTTTCGGTTTCCCTTTCCTTTGGGGTGGGTTTTCGATCTCCTCTTGCTTTCTATTCTCTCTTTGCTTTTGCTTACTGGTGGTTGACGTCTATAATCTAACCGGGCTGGGGAATTTCCAGACTTTCTTTCCTGTTTGGGTGGTCTTTTCCCTCGCCTTTTCCCGACAGTTTCCTGCCTCTCTCCTCTCGCCACAAGTTTCCCACCCGACCAGACAGTCGGGCACCCTCGCAGCCGAGCAATTTGAGCAGGGCCCAGATCTGTAACTTCATTGAATACCAAAGGTCTAAAAGTATCTGGGCACTGCATGACATGCACTCGAGTTCCGTTCACTAGCTGCAACACTCATTTACCATATGCTCCGACATGCAACTGCGGTTTCCAGAATTATAATAATGGAGAGATTTTAAATTTCCAATCCCTTCAGACCTTACTGTGAGCTGTAAATCCTACTGCTGATCCCCTTCTCTCATTTATTATAGAAAGGTAAAGTAACCAGAGAAAAGTAACCGTAGCCAAAGATAATGCCACACAGGCATGCGACCCCAAGGCAAGTTCATCTTGACCAGGGGATCTTGACCAGGATCTTGACAATAAGGGGTGCACGGAAGATTATATCTTCGTGCGCGCAAGACCAACATTGTGAAGCCGCTGGAAGGCCACCATTGGGCCAATGGGGACCAAACATTGATTGGCCTACTGCCAGTGGCCCAAGCAGCAAGGTTTGCTGAACAAAGCCATGTCGACCATGGGCCAGGGTGCAGATGAAGCACCCTAAAAGAAACCATGGTGCATCATGGAATTGCTGCAGCGGCTTTTCTGTCCTGTAGATCTCACTCCTGCCTCATAAAGAACTCATAACAAATATGTAGGACGAAGGCCAGTACACAGATGTCTACTAGTATCTCGAACACAGACTGAGGAGCTACATCAGGATACTGTATTATCAGGGGTAATACCGGTAATATCTCTTCTCACCAGAAACCTCGCTTGAAACAATCCTGAAACTACTATTTAGTCCATATCGATAATTTTGCCTATATTTCCCACATAACCGATATTTTCCATGTTGTCCAGAAGTTTCAGAACAGTGCGCCGTAATTTTAATGCATCACATATTCATATACCGGTTACTGGTACGGTTTCTTGGTGCGGTTAAGGAGGAGAACAACTGTTTGCCCAAAACCCATCCTCTGCCACATCAACAGATTTTTAGCCAGTATCCTGAAGATTTAAAATCTTGAACAATATCACGATAAGTTCACGTTTTGTTTGCAGAGGGGATCACGTTTCAAGGAATATAACACCTGCAAAAGGTCTTTGCCAATCCTGACTGAGTGCAAGCAAGTATGGCCTGCCACCAACGAACCTGCAGGGTGGAGTTGACATGCCAGGGGCCCCTGGTCACATCTCGGCTGCCAGTGCTGCCATGTGTGCGCACTGTGCTCTGTGGTGGCCCTTGCCCCACGCGTACTTCTGGCATGCCTTGCTGCAGTAGTGGGCCACCTTGCACCTGGAGCATGTCAGCAGGCCGGTGGCCGGCATGTCCTTGTATTCGAGAATCTTGGGCTGCGCAGCCAGGCAGGGCACGAGGGTTTAGATTTCCCAATATTTGCATAATTCATTGGGCACCAAGGAGGCGCATGGACTGTCCCCCGTAAACAATTTTGGGCTTAAGGGTTTAGGGTTTACGATTTAGGGTTCATTGGGTTCATTCGGCACCAAGGACCGCATGGACTATCCCCCGCAAACCATTTCGGGCACACTTCTTGATGTGTCTAAGACCCTTGATGAAAAGTAACAGCATTTGAAAGAAAGTTGTGCAAAAACATGCAGTGCTGCCCCTCAGACATAGATGTTGATCCCAGGACAACCCTTTTGGGTGCCGGGCCAAGCAGTGTTTATTTTAGTGCACACCAGATGACCTATGGGCCGCTGGGCGACCAGTCACCGCCACCACTGGGAAAATAGGGACCAAACCTTGATCGTCCTGCAGACAGTAGCCCATGCAGCAAGTCCCCCAGCTGTATACCGTAATATAACCGACTTGTGGCCTAAATGAAAGAAACTAGGTAAATGAACACCAGACGCACACTGGGATTCACTGGGGTCGAGGCATATACCGTGATAAATCATGAGTAAGTAGCAGATAAGGCTAGAACATGGCGTGCTGGTATTAGCCCGGATCTGACCAAAATGTGATCGCTTCTTTCAGCGTACTAGAATTCACATGAAAACATGATCCAGCTGACCCCGCGGCACCTTTTTGAATCTCATCAGAACCCTCTTTCCCTAGAAAAGTAGATGACCGGCTAGAAAACAGTGTTCCTTGCTGTGTGCGCCAGGCCATCTTTGGCAGGCCACACGTCAGCCACGACAGGGCCGATTGGGTCCGCAGTCCGCACCATGACAAACATAGGGCCGGAGGTCCAAGCAGCTGGGATTGAAGCACCAGGCCCCCACGGTCGCAGGCCGTGATGCAGCAGAAGCTCCCTAAAATAAACAGCGCTGAAATCTGACCCTGGCTCATCTGACCTATGTTTCCACTCCCAGTACATGAGCCAGCACATTGGCACACAAACAAAGCAGCCATACCACGAGCCCTATAAAATAGTAACTTTTCTCTTATTTTTGTTTTTAGCACACTTTCATGGGCATGCACATTGCTGTAGCCCAAAGGGGTGGGTCACTGAACCTCTCGAGTGACCACAGAACCAGCAAAAAATCATGGATAACCAGAGGCCTAATTTCCTGAGAAATGCGGACGGCAAGACAAGCAATGTCATTCATGAGATTGCTTTTCTTGCTGTCCGTATTTCTTAGAAAACTCGGCCTCTGGTTGTCAAAGAGATGTAAATGAGATTGTGATACATTACGACGATGGGGGAGTAATGATTACCAAGGCCCTTATGACCCTGACACAAACCTCACTATATTTCGTAATTCCAGGTATTGAACTACCATTCGGTACGGTATTTGTGAAGTGGGACCCTCAAGTCCTGGACTCACCTCCAAGGGCGTCCAGCTCAGGGGGGCAGTTCCTTCTCCCTGAGGCAGAAGGCTTCTGCTGTGCTGCTGAAGGGCGTCGTAGACGTCGGACACACCGCACATCATGTTCCAGCAGAATGCGGACCTGCAGGCTTTCGGGACTGTCTGGGTCAGGAAAATCATGTAGCTGCTGCTGTCGAGGCCGGGCGCTGCATCCGGCCTCGATGGGTCCTCGACCGATGCACCAGCATGGTTCAGCTGGGCCTGACTGTCGCATGGCAGGCCGTGTTGCGAATGCTGATCCACAGCCACACGGGCAATTAAGCTTCCTGGGCCAGCGAGGCGGAGCACACTTGCATGCAGCTTGTGCATCTGCCACAAATAGCTGTCGATAGCTTTCAGCTGAAATGCCTTTAAGCTTGTCATCACTTCGCAGCTGTTGTCGCTGCCGGTGCCGCTGCTGCTGCTACAGCTGCTGCAACAGGTGATGGTCATGCCCACGCTTTCGCTTTTGGCGCTGCCACCATTGTCAATCGCACATTCCTTATTGCTAGCTTTCAAAGCAGCATGCCCGTCCAAAGCTGCATGCACTTCCAGAGCTGCCTGCACATACAGAGCTGCATGCTTGTCCAGAGCTGCATGCCCGCCCAGAGCTGCATGCCCGTCCAGAGCTGCATGCCCGTCCAGAGCTGGATACCCGCCCAGAGCTGCATGCCCGTCCAGAGCTGCATGCCCGCCCAGAGCTGCATGCCCGCCCAGAGCTGCATGCCCGTCCAGAGCTGCATGCCCGTCCAGAGCTGCATACCCACCCAGAGCTGCATGCCCGCCCAGAGCTGCAAGCCCGCCCAGAGCTACATGCCCGCCCAGAGCTGCCCGCCCGTCCAGATCTGCATGCCTGTCCAGGTCTGCACGCCCGTCCAGAGCTGTTGGTCCATCCAGAGCTGCATGTCCGTCCTGACCTGCAGGTCCTTTTTGCAGACCTGCATGCCCGTCCACCTCGTCGCAAGCCTTAAGGCATTTCAGCATTCCGTGGTTCCGGGTAGGACACACCTTGATCTGGCAAACCACCTCTTCCCCATGCCAGATTTGTGAAATCGTAGGAATCTGCGGGATATTTGCGGCAGAAACGGGATCGACTGCTTGATCTGTGGCAGCTACTGGGTTGGCTGGGGGAGCAACCTTGGTCCCTGTTGCTGATCGTAGGCCGCCCTCCTCGACAGCTGAGTGGTATGTGGCTCCTTCTTGCACGCCAGTGGACGAGAAGTTGCGGATTCGGGTCATAAGTGCGACCAAAATAGACACGAGCCTTTCCACCTCTTTGTTGGCTCTGCCTTTGATCTCCCTTGCACTCTGCTGTACGGGCTGTCCCTGCTGCTTCGGCAGCTTTGAAATGGAGCGTTTAGGCACCTTGCCCGCGCCATCCGTCAGCGCCTGCACGGAGGTTATCAGCCATGCCCGAATTAGGCGGCTCATGCGCACGAGGCTAGTGAGCGCACCGGATCTGACGGCAGAATGGCACCAGACGGCAGATTGGATCCAAAGCTCCAGCTCAGCGTCTGTTGCTGAGGATCTAGCAGCAGATGCGCCCTGCTGGGCGTTGTGCTGTCGATACGGCGGCAGCTCGTGATTCGCGCTTGCTTGCGGCAGCTCGCGATCTTCAGCGCCGGACCCCATATCCAGCTTGGGCAGCCAGAGAAGCGTCTCACTCAACGTGGACATCAACCTGACGGACGCGGTTACGGCTGCTTTCGAGCGGGCACCCGCCGGTACCGTCAAGGACATGCTGGTGATGCTGGCGAGGGAAGCGACCTTCAAAAAGAAAGTGGAGGCAGTGATTTAATTTTTTTTTTTTTTAAGTCCGGCGAAGCATAATATTTGAATATTTCATGCATGGGACAGATGTCCGGAAACTGATTTGAGCACTGCAAAGCACATCAAAGAAGTAAGGGTCAGCTATGATGGGTGGTGATCAGGCAGCTGCAGGGAACCAAGAGCCCTTTCAGCTTTCCTTTCCTTATAGATGGTGATCAGGGAACCAAAGCAGGCATAAAATCACGTGCAGTCTAGAGCATGCAGGCTTGCTGAGCCTGAATTTCCAGCGGATTGGCAAACTATGCGACACAATCGGACATGGGCTTTAGATGACAGTGACTTAATATTGTATGGTCATGCATGGTACCGGTATCATAGGCACAGGGAGGACCGCTCAGGTGCTCAGGGGAGGTACACCTTTGCCCAAGCAGGCCTTCTCCGTGGCATCACAGGATCTTGCCAGGTAAAAATCGGTATAGATTGTTTGAAAACAAGTAAATCAGAAGAACCGTTTTAGGGGAGGGGACAGGCTCAATTCTGGCTCATCCCAGGCTCGATTTAGTTCCAGAGATGTTGCTTTGGAATAGATAATACGTCATTGTCCTGCATATTGCGTTCGCCTGCTGAATCAAGGTGGGAACTTAAGCCTGTTCAGGGAAGGGAATACCTTCCTTAGCTTGCAAATGTTCCGGCTTAAATAAATAATTGGCACTGGTGTGGACGTTTCTGGTTCAGTTTTGAAATGATAATTCATGGAATTTTTCAGATTAGGATGAAAAGTCATGGGATTTATGTTGCCATGACAGCCCAAACACGAGGCTCCTCACCACTTCCCACATGCCACATCTGGTTGCTGATCTTAGACTGGCGGCGTCTCCTCCTTTCCCTTCGCATAAGGCTGGATGAGTCCACAGTACAGCATGAGCCACGTCCTGGGCCGCACTTGCAAGCCCCATGAATGATTCCTGTCTGAAGAAATCTGGACCTCCATGAACCGAGAGGGAGGGGCTTGAGCGAGCCTGTCTGGGGCGCACGCTTGAAGCAGCAGGTGGATCACTGGACAGGCCCCGCTTGCCTGCCTTTGACATCTCGTTGGCGGCTGCAGCGAGGGCCCAGCTCAGTGGCAGGAGTAGGTGTGCTGCAGTGGCCACGGTGTCCCGATGCGTTTCGGGCGATCCCCCACCATACATGCCCTTCCTGGATGCCGCTCTGGAGCCGGCGTGTGTAGCATCCTTGGACTTGAGGGTGTCAAGCAGCAGCTGCGAGCAGGCCTGGATGACTTCGACGAAGCAGAGGCGGCTGCCAGCAGGCAACAGCAGTGGCAGGCTTGCCGCCACCAGCTTTACCCTCATCTTTGCGAGCAGCCCGTGCATCGCTGCCTCAGAGGCGACAGCACTCGACAGCAAAGCCGCATCGCTCAGAGGCGCTTTTCCTGATGGTGGTGCTGCTGTTACAGGTGCTGCTGCTGGTGTTGCTGGTGCTGAATTTACCAATGCTGCTGCTGCTGCTGTTCCTGCTGCCACTGACGCTGGTGGATCTGGAGAGGGAGTCCTGAGGCGTATGACGTCGCTGCTGGGGCCGACAGCGGAGCGGGCGGCTGCAGTGAGGTCTCGCAGCTCCATTCCCAGCCACGGGTGCGCACCGACCACCGCTGTCAGCATTGAGATGGTGTATGCTGGGTTCTCTAGCACTGCTGGGGGTGTCAAGGCACTGCCTGTGAGCAGGACATGGAGTGTAAATAATCAGTGGGATTCAGCAGTGCATCGAGATCTCAGGTCACTGCATGTTTTGCAACGTGTGCGTTGCAACGTGAGGCTGCGCTCATTGTTGGATACGTGAATGCCCTGTCTGTCAGCAGAACAGAGGGCGTTGGGAATCAGCAGGATTCAGCATGCTGTATCAACGTTTGTGGCTGTTTCATGCCTTGTGCCGCGCACATGGAGATGGTGTATGGCTGTATGCTGCGTTCTCAGGCATTATCGGGGGAGTGAAGGGCCTGTCTGTCAGAAAGACAGAGAATCCGCAAAACGCATCATGCTGTATCAAGGCAAGTGGTCGTGTCTTGCCTCTTAAGCTGGGCATCTCTGCATTAGGCTGCACACACTGTTCATTCACTTTCTATTTAGGGTGCTTCAGCTACAATTTAGCTACACCGTGGCCTACGGCCGGGGGGGGACCTAGTTCCCCAAGCCCTGCTGCTTGGACCACCGGATGCAGGCTGGTCAAGGTTTGGTAGACACGAGCCCAGTGGTGCCTGAACAGCGGCCTGTCAACAATATCCTGGCGGTAACTGAAATAAAGAAATAACCAATCTCTTCATCGTTGCAGTAATACCATGCCAGCTGCAGTGTGGCACGGGCCCTGGCAGATTAAAGCAGAACTCGGATGCAAAAAACAACTTTTTTGAAGCTGCCGTGGAGCGGCTACCTCAAGAGGCGATTCATATTTACGATCTCATTTTCACGGCACCAGTTATTTTTGTACTGTGGCTTTCAAATTGTTTAAAAACATAATGACAAGTAGGGAGATCGCGTGGATACTGACCTGTGAGGAGAAAACCTATGATTTGGGAGACCTCCAGCAGCACGTCTGGGCCGTAGAAGACCTGTTGGCCATGCTTTATCATTTCTGTGATGGTCCACTCCATGTTCTTGAGCAGGAGGGGCGACAGCCGGGCCCTGGCAGCGGTCCCGCACAGCTGAAATGCCTCTGCAGCTGCTCGTAGGCTGCCACTGCAGCCCTTGGGTTGGTGCTGGACCATCCAAGGTAGCCCGGCTGAAAGCAGGCGAGTTGCAGCTTCCGCTGTTAGAATGTCCCCTCCTCGTTTGACCAGCTGACGCTCCTGATGCTCATGCTGCTCCTGCAGCCGCTGCCCGGTCTGTGATGGAAAAATTAGTTTGTTTTTTTTAGTGCGATTCAGCTTTACTTCAGCTACATCATGGACTTCTGCCAAGGGGGCCTGGTGCAGCAAGTCCCGCTGTTATGGCCACCGGCCGTAGGCCGTAAAAGGTTTGGCTTGATCATCCCTGTGGTGGCTGTCTGGCAGCCCACCAAAGGTGGTCTGAAAGTTAAATAAAGACGCATAGAGATGCCTGCCTCTGCAACCAGATATTAAATACATTGGGGGAGACAGCACTGGCTCCTCTGAGGCGATTGATCTACAAATGAGCTCTGGCAGGCGCTGCTATGCTGGTCGGTGCAGGCAATGCCATGCTGGCCGGGTTTTCGGTGCAGGCACTACTATGCTGGTAGGTTCAGGCACTGCTATGCTGGTTGGATGCAGTCATTCCGTGTGCGTGCCCTGATGGACTGTTAAGTTTATCTCTAGGCTGCCACATACCGGTATTTGAACCATGACATTGCGGAATGCAGGTTGAGGCCAGGGGGGCCCTGGTTGAGGCTATGATTCCGATGAGCAACAGTAAATCGTGAAATAAATCCCCTCCAATAATATATGCCTTTTCTTCTGAAGCATGTAATGAATGATCTCCCCCCTGCACCGGGCCATAACTGCAGGGCGGCTGGGGAAACCAAGGGGAAACAAGTGGTGGGAACCACATTTGTTTACCACTGGGTCAAATGGGACCCAGCCATGATTGGCCTGCAGCCTAGGGCCCTATTATTGGTAACTAAGCATGTTGCGCCAACGCCCCCCCCCCAGCCGTAGACCAGAATTAAGCTGATAACCTGAATATTACTGGACGCACGCTCAAAGCAGAATTGGGGCGACTTCACTGTGAGGTCCACACTCACCTCTGGGAGGCCCGATCGTGGATAATTGTTTTCTTCCGAGGCAAGAGCCTCACGCCAGGTTTGTCTTATCTGTGGTCTCTCAGAGATGTAGGTCACCAGCATCAGCGCTCTTGCTGCCTGTGAGACACCTTCATCGAACGTCAGGTGGTCCACTATAAGGTATGGCTGGAAGCCCCACCCGAGGTCATGGACCCGATGCCCTACCGCTGACAGTGCATGGCAGAGGTGCTCCGTGGCAAAGCAGACAATCTCTTTGCTGCAGATCAGCTCCTCGGACCGCAGCCCTAGAGCAGAGGCAGGGCCGTGAACCTTGGGGAAAAGATCACGAAAGGTTTGGAGAGCTCTGCACAGCTTCTGGGGTGCTGTAAACAGCAGCTTGTCCAGGTCTCCCGAAGCTTCAGATCTGTCCACCCAACTCGGCGCGATGGTTCGCAGCTCGATACACGTTGTCATGAACAGGTTCACCAGGTCTGATAAAGCTTCCATGAGGGATGAGTCCATTCCTCGTGCAGCCGAGAGGAATTCCTTGTGCACCTGATGTGCGACGTCTTGCTGGCTGGATCCACAGGTATGCTTCTTGATGCTGGCTTCAGCGCAGTAGTCAAACATTCTGGAAGTTGTGCAGGTCTAGCCCGCGACGGCCGGCGTAGCACGATGGGAGTGCAGAGACGGGGATTAAGGCAGGAGTGAGACAGTGAGCCATTGAGAGGTAGAGGAAACCAACCGAGTAAAAGATGATTCTTTGTTTGACTTTATCTGAAAGGGCAGATGAGAAATGCTGCCTTACAAGCCTATGTCAATCAATTTCGTTTAAATACCGGTATAATTGAAATTGATAATGATGAAATTTGTCCTGGCTGGTGCGGCATTCAAGTTGTTCACAGATTACAAATGCAGTCGGGTAAAACAGCCAATCTTCGAAATCTGGGTGGGATTTTAAATGCTGTGATCAAATGATGTCATGAATAATACATGCAATATGTTGCAATCATGGTTTAAAAGTTAAACAGATCTGGCTCAGCCTTGCAGTGGCCAGAAAACATACCGACACAGGATTTACCTCGGCAATCACAGCGATTGAGAACACAAGTCTGCATTTGTGTCGAAGATCTTCAACGCCCTTGGTTGCCTGCAGTATGTTGTTAAGGACCTCGGGTGACTGCTTTGAAAGGGCTCTCCACACCTGGTAAAGAGGGAGAGGTGGGGCTGGATCCATGGAGACGGTGGAGGAGGGGAAGCTCGAGTAGGAGACTTGGTGGAGGAGGAGAATAGGCCAATCAGGATCTAGACGTCACCTCCACACCTGGCAAGCTACCTCGGGGCTGGGAGAATGTTGATGGCATTGATCTGATATCTTGGCAGTGATATCAGCCAGCTGGTGTACACTCTGCCGGAACCTCTTGCCGTCGTCGTATGTTTTCGTGTCGTCCTTGCGAGTTTCAATTCGTTTTGCAGCTTTGATCCAAGATTTATGCAAATTTAAAAACCCACGGTCCATTCGGGATGCTTGAGATATTTCCAGCCCTCGCTGTTCTTAATGTCGGCCCTTCATTTCATGTACGTGTGATGCAGGGGGTGTGTGCTTTGCGTTCCAGGCGCATTCCTGCCCTCTCCAGATCCAGCCTGCCCTGGACCCTGGGTGCTCGAACCCCAAACCCTTCTTCTCAGCACGGACCAGTGTGCATCAATTGTCTCGGGGGCTGTCGTGTTCTTGCCCCACAGCCACTCGATCATTGCATTCGAAGATCAATTCTGCTCCATGATTTATTTGAATAGCGGATTAAACATTTTCTGGTATTGATGATGGGGCAAGTCCTTGCTATGGGTCCATGCATTGTCCATGCATGGGTCCTTGCTATGGTCCATGCCATGGAAAACATCAGTAAGACTTGACTGCTTTCAACGGGCTTTTAACAGTAATCAGCGAGAGCCACTATGCTCTGGGCCCATACTACTGCGCACTTCTGTGATTTCAGAGACTCAAGAAATCACTCTTCAGGATTTATAAGTTGGGACTACATCAGTTGCCTGGATGCAGTCCCCAGGAAGCAATGTGAAAAACAAAAAGTCTGGAATGCTGCATTGTTACTTTGTGGGTGCACCAGAACACCTTTGGAGTCGGCCAGGAGGCCTTCACTGAGCCAATATGAACCAAAACATGATGAAATCTAGGCTTACTGCAACAGGTCCGCGCGGCCGCCAGCTAGAACGGAGCTTTTGAGCACTGAAACAGCATGGCTTTCCTGTCAGCTGTTAGCGACCTCCTGTAACTCAACATTAGCCATACCACATAGCCTTGCCACATAAGTACACACATTCGATCATAATATCGGAATACCACTCTCAGATCCTCAATCTCTATCCCACGCAGCCATTTAAGCATGGCGCGAGGCAGTAAATTGCCAACAATTGCGAACCCAGTCATTAACGCTCACTACGATACTCGGTCACAACAAAAATTCTCTTCCGCTGGACGATCTCCTGTGAAGATTGTAACCAAGAAGAAAGTTTCAAGCCCAGTACCTACATTTGCAGTGAGGGTGTACAGTGAGAGGTCATGAAACAAAACCAAGCACGACATATCCCCCTTTCCACACTCCCCATGGCTAATCTGTCAAAATTAGGAATCCACTTGTTTTGGTATAAAGAGTTAATTTAGCAGACTAAACAGGGCCAGAATTCAACAGTGCTTCACGACGGCCATCTCGTTAGGTTATGATTCGCCACCATATCTCCACATGCAGGAAATATATTAGCCATCTGAAAGACAAGCCGGGTGACAGACAGAAAGACATTCAGGTGCAAAAAAAACCAAAGTGCAGCTACACCCCTCAGGGCCTGTCGTGACAAGGTCTGGAACCCACCTGATTTTCTTCTTGGCAATCAGCTCCGTGACAGGCACTTCGTTCATCCTCGAGGCAATGATGAAGTCGTTTGTTGTAAGCCCGCCTGCGGTGCGGGTACGCAAAGCAAGGCATTCAAGAACATCGCTCGTCTGAGTACCAGGCTGCGTGTGGCCACCAGCATCATTTTTAGTGCACTCAGGCTGGGTTTCAACTACACCCTGTTCTATGGCCGGGGGAGGAACTTGCAGCAAGGCCTGAACACTTGCCCACCTGGCATGGCTCCCATGAGTCAGTCATCATGGTTTGGGCCCAATCCACCAGTAATGTCATGCCCGCTGCCCCCAAAAGAGATCTGGTGCATAATAATACATTACTGCATTACGTAATCGCACTCATGACTCATCAGCTGTCAGAGTTTATGGCTGCATCTGTACAAATGCAAAGACCGCGGCCCACGTCTGAAGTTTTACTAGAAGCACGTGCTACCGGGGAGCAGAAGGCTAGGATGGCGGATGGCGCGAGTGCAGCCTAAGCTAGAGTTGTGCTTTTCTTATTCAGCCACATTTCAGGTACACTCGCACCCCAGGCCGGGGGCCCAAGATGTGGTCATCCATGCTGCTTAGGCCGCCAGCCATGGTCTGGTCCAGGTTTGGTGCCAATTAGGTCTTTGGAGGCTTGCCAATGGTGGCCTCATAAGCCGACAAATAACACTGGCCTGACCCTGCCTAGGCACGACAAGATCTTGGCCACAAAGCAAACACCTCGTGCTGGCGGCTTACCTCGTGACTCGGTGAAAAGCTCCACAAAGATGTTCTCCCCCTTCACTTCCATGACAGCCGGAGTGTAGTCATCCCCTGCCACGACTGATCCTAGCAGCTTCACAAGCTCTGCCGTCGACGCGGCGTCCTTGCCCTTCCACTCCTGCGTCAAGCTCTGCCGTGTGGCACTCTCAGCCACGCGCCAGCCCTGGACTTGGTTCATGTTCAGATCCACTTCCTTGTTTTCTAGGCGAGTTAGCTGCGCAAGCGGCTTGATCTTTTGGGCACCGATGCCCAGGAACCTCTTGGCACTGTCGGGGATCCTGCCATAAGGACAGCCGAAACGATTAGTGAGGCAGAAGCAATGGCAATCACTGTTAAAGTGCATCAGCTACAATTCATTTACCTGGCCTACGGGCAACAGGGCTTGGTACAGCAGGCCTTGTTGCTGGGTTCACCGGCCGTAGGCCAATCATGCTTTGGTACCATTCAGCCCAGTGGTCTCCGCGCATCAGGCCCCTCCTAGTGGTCATGATTGCACTGTTATAAGCACTGCTAGCCAGCGGTTATGAGGCAGACAAGGTGGCTTGCACATCAGGAAGTGTACAACAGACAAAACACCATGCGACCTCACGCACGAAGAAGAGCCTTGCCAGCCACAGCCCATCCACTCCCAATCGGGGATTGCATCATGCGTGGTATCCTGAAAAAATCATCAAAATCCATCTTTCTCATAATCCATCCCCCCATGTCGGGGGATGCTGCATGCATGTCACCGTATCCCTGGACGACACGCACCATGTTGATGTTTCCCAGCAACCCCTTGATCCAGTTCAATCCCAGATTTGCGGATGCTTCATACCTGTAACTTGACCTACCCTCACTTCATGATATGGGTCGTGTCCAAGTTTCCCAGAATTCCTCCCCATTTCCCACATGTGGAGGGTGCTTCATGCATGTGAACATGTCACCCTACCGGGAGGTGTGTCATGAATGCGGCCTCACCCTACCCTCAATTGAAGGCAAGCGCAGTGCTGAACTTTCCCAGGGCCCCTCTCCCCATGTCAGGGGATGCTTCATGCATGTGACCCAACTAAGCCTGCCCTCCCTTAAAGACCTGCACGGTGTCGAAGATTCCAAAGATCCCTGCCCCTGTGTCTGGACATCCTGCTTGCGCTTGATTCTATCCTGCACTTGCTTGATGACCTAGGCTGTGTCAGTCTTCCCCTGGACCCCTACCCCAACGTCTTCAGGGATGCTTCATGCATGCAACCCTGCATGCAACTCTCCACTCACTTGATCACATGCGCAGTGTCAAAATTTCCGAGCACTTTGTCGCTGAAATTAGACTCGAGCTCTGCAGCAGTTGCATCTCGCGCGCCGAAGTTGTCCCCAAACATGGACTTCTCAGAGGCATTCTGCTTAGGGTCCGCCCAGCCTGCATGCACAAATAAAGGTTCAGGACCCAAACCTAGTTCCCCATCAAGGGCGTAAGAAATGCTTCGGCAGCCTCTTATACTGCACTGGGCGCGGCAGCCCTCACCGGTGCTGCGGATGATAACGTTGCGTTGCCGCACCTCCGTCAACACTGCCCTCGAGGGCCTTATAGGAGTGTCCTGGGGGAGTTATATTTCAAATTAAATTGTCAGCGATGCATTCGGAGTTACAGGAGCACGCCCTAAGAAACACACCCGTGTCAGACGGCTGCCGTGGTAGGTTGCTGACTTCTGCATTCCAAGCATCCTGACAGAGGGTGGTACTGGATTGGTCGAATGCAGATTATTGAAAACGACAGGGCTTGCAAGACAACCTCCTCTGCAATCCGGGCATACCTGATAATCCTTGGCAGGCCTACGCCTGTGCTGATTGTAGGGCTTGCCGTTATCTAGGCAACTGGTCGTGACTCGTGAGTCGTGACACCAGGGGGTGACACCAGGTGGGCCTGGGATTTCATGAATGACCTCCGTTCACATTATATCGTCTCATTTGATGTTTGGAGGTCCCAATTGATACAACGCATGGGCATTTAGCTGAACTTTCTTGAGTCGGACATCCTGAACCTGTCCGAGCCATGCGCCTCAGTGCACATTTTCATACTCTGACGAGGTTACTTGCATGAACTGACCAGCTGCTCAACCCCCCTGGTGCCTGACCTGATATGGAAGAACCAAGACACGGTGTGCAGAAGGTGAGTTGCATGGAATGCTGCATGCCAGTACTGTAAGTTGGCGGTTCGGTGAATCGCCGACTGCATGTACTGCAGTGTTACTTTTAGTGCGCATTTGACTACCATTGAGGGGGTTGCATGGAGGCCCCTACTGGGCTAATGGAGACCAATCTGTGAGTGGCCACTGGCCAACGGCTGGCGGTCCTGGCAGCAGGGCTTGCTTGCTGCATGCCCCCTCGGCAGTAGTCACTGATGCAGCAGAAGCAGGGGAGTAGAAGTGTATCAGAAGCACCCTTACACAAATGGTCATTCAGAAATAAGGAATGATGCACCATATACAGCTTAGGCTGTGTTTCGACTGACGATCAAGGTTGTTTTAATCAGGGGTGGTTTGAATACGGTTGGCCGCGACGTCTTAGTACTGTATGCTGCTGATGAAGTTCCAAGAAAACAAACAATCACCAGATTTCATGAATTACCAGTTCCATACCAAAGATTTGAATTCTTTTGCTTGGACTTGGAGGCGATTCACACCGGCGAACTGAATGTGGCAGTTGGTCGAAGTGAACTCACGCTATCTCGCGTTCCCAATCCGACCGATTCACACCAGATATATTCTCCAAAGTAGCGAAATTGTATTCCTCTTACTTCCAAGATGGGACATTCTATTGATTGCCTGCTTCCATTGCTACTTGTTGTTGTCGCGAGTCTACATCGTACCACTTTGATCGCCGTCATTGCTTGGGCCGTCCTGCCTGAACTGATTGACATCTCTGAGGCACCAGGATAGCGTGGGCTTTGCACAGGACATCTGACTTCTTCACTTTTCTAGGACCAAACCCCCCTTCTGCATATGTTCAGTATATGCCGTATAAGACCGATTATCTCCAGCACGTGTCAGGTCCAATTCAGATACATCCCAGCCTATGGCCGTGGCGGCTTGCTGGTGCAGCATGCATGCCTTGCTTCTAGCAACACTTTAACATGTCCAATTCAGATACATCCCAGCCCATGGCCGTGGCTTGGTGCAGCAGGCATGCCATGTTGCCATGACTAATTTTACATGTCCAATACAGATCCATCACGGCCTTTGGCTATGGCTTGGTGCAGCTTGCATGCCATGCTGCTAGGAATAATTTTACATGTCAAATTCAGATACATCCCGGCCTATGGCCGTGGCTTGGGGCAGCAGGCATGCCCTACTGCCAGGACTCATGTAAGATTCCATGCAGAGCCGCATGGAGACATAGCAAAACCAACTCACTTTTCTTCTTCAGTGCCGTGTTGACCTTTGCTGCAACATATAGCCACTTGCTCTCAATTTGATAGCATGTTTATCATCACCTAGCCTAAGCACCAGGCGAGTAAGCCGAACTGACAACACACACCTCGGCCCAGTGGTGTAACGTCATTGACACACCTCGGCTACAAGCCTCCTATTCGCCTTCCGTTTCTCATTCGATAGTGCCTTCTCCGGCCGCACCCTTCTCCGTCTGCTTTCGGTCACGTTTATTAGCCCTTTCTACATCGGCGTAACCATAACAACGGATGCTCTCGGCCACAGGATAAAGAGGCGACAGGGCGGAGAAAGGGAAATGTAGGGGCGAAGGCAGATGGCTTTCGGAAATTGCCAATTTGGCGAAAGTGACCGACGCGAAGTGAATCTGGCTCAAAATGCCATATTCAGTTGGCGTCGCCAATCCGGCCCCAAAGTGGTTGTTTTGGCGAAGCGAACCCATGCCACTTTCGGAGCGAAAGTGACCAATCTGACCAATCCGACCCGGTGTGAATCGCCTCTTAACAAGCGGTGTACGGCATTTAAAATCCCGTATTCCTCAAGCCACGCTCAGGCGTTTTCTTTCTTTCTTTCTTTCAAGGTGTGAGGCCGGCCGCCCTTGGAATTGCCTTCCCTCAATGATGAATTCATTTTTATTGACCAAAACTTACAGCTTGCAACAGAAATGGGGCATCTGGGTGTTGAACAGCTGTAAGTCCCATTTTCTTCCATCCATCTTTGCTGGGCCATCTCTCGGCCTCCAAAGGGCAAATGGAGGCCAAGCCTTGACCAGACTAATTTTTTGGGGAGCAGTGATCTTGGTTTTCATTTTCCTTTCTTTGGGGGGGGAGGGTTCTTTTTCCTTGTTGTTCCTCTTTTGCTTCCTCCTCTCTTAATTTCCCCCTTAATCGGGCCTTGACTCTTCAGGGTCGAGGAACCTTCACACTGCCTTTCCTTGGGGGGGGGGGGGGGAGATTCTATCTCTTCCTTGTGTTCCTCTCTTTCTTTCCTTTTGCCGTTTAGAATTACTCTCCCTCACCCAACTTTTTGTGCAGGGCCCAGACGTGTAACGTCAGGTGTAACGTCATTGACATGTACGAGCTCAGAGTACGTAACATAAACATGCGTAGCACAAAAACGGTATTCCATAATTCAGTCAACCCATTGCGTGCCCGAAATTTAATTAACCTGCCTGGTCTTTCAGAGCAGGTTATAATTATATATTGGTGATCATGGACTGTAATAATCTAGCCTTTAATTGTCTCCACATCTCCACGGAGCGATACTTAGCACCCACTGGTGGACCCGAAAGTCCAACTTTTTCTCGACAGATCAGCGGAAGGTTTCTTTGCTTGGGATGGGTGACAGAAGTGACTGGTATGCGGCATCTATCATCATCATCTATGTGTCACAGATTTATTTCACTCAATTCAATGATGAGGCCAACCTGCAGCAGCAACATGAAACATTTTCAATCCTGGAATCCTGAATGGGTGGCGAGGCAGGCATCCGGCAGTGACAGGTGCACTTGCAGGCGGTGCCTTGTAAGCAATACGGCTTTAGTTGCACTAAAATGAAGGCGCTGAAAATCACCAGATCAGGCCTAGCCGATACCGCGCGCCTTGAAAGCGCAGCTGAACCTGACTGAGAGGCTGAGACTGTAAACAATTCAAAATTGCATGTTGCACGAGGAGAGGAGGTGAAGTCAATCTAGCGGGTAACCCGTAAACCGGTTAATGCTACGGCGAATAGAGAGAGGAAGGGTTTGAGGGTGCTGAGCTGGAACATAGGGGGGCATCTTAGCACAATGCACCTGAGCCTTGATCTTCAGAAGATATGGGAAAAGTAGACTTAATCATTAATCATTTTGTCTCACACCGGTCATTACGTCTCTGATGTTGTCCCTGACCTATCTGGTTTCGCATGTGTCTCTTGCAATGCACGGACTTACGATGCACGGTCGGGTGGAGTTGCGGTCCATGCTAGGCAGCCTCTATCGGTGTCTTTAGTGCAGGATTCCCCTTCATATGGAATGACCTGGGTTACCATTCCTGCCTGCAATCTGTATGTTTGTGCGTGTTACCTGCCTCATGCGAATTCTTCCTATTTTAAACATGAAAATGGCCGGTTGGATGCTGCGGCCCACTATGATTTTCTTAGACAATCAGTTTCTAAATTTTCTGCGCTGGGGGAGGTTGTGATCTCAGGGGATTTGAACTCTAGGACTGCATGCGTGGATGATCGCTGCGACATCATAGACATGCAAGAATGGGAGGGTGTGGGCGCAGCCAATTTGCCAATTCCGTGTGACGCCATTAATTTGCATGCGTGTGCGCGCGCTGTCCCGCCTAGACATAATGAGGACGGGGTGGTTAATCCTAATGTGAAAAAAATGATAGAGATGTGCAAAGATCAAGGTTTGGTTATCCTGAATGGAAGGTTGTCTGGGGATATTGAAGGTACTTTTACCTATTTCCAACATGGCAAGAATGCTGGTGCTTGCAGTGTCATTGACTATTTCATATCAACCCCGTCCCTTATTTTTGATACGTCAGGGGCCATCAAGCCTGGGTGTGATATGCAGGTATCTCAATGTGCTTGTACCCCTGCACGTGCTGATGGGGGTAGGTTTGACCATGTTCCTATTTTCCTTACTGTTAGCCGGCCCGCCTTGGAGCCAAGCGCGTTCGCTAGGAGGGAAAAAGGAACCTTGCAGGGAAACGATGTGACTATGAAGCAGGCTCGTGACGTAGTTTACAGATGGAACCCGGATACCATAGTAGGGACTTTTACGTTACAAATGTATGTACGTCTGCCTCGGTGGCGGAACATTTCGGAGCCATGTATCACCTTTCTGCATCAGTGCATGAAGTCTCCCAAAACTTTGGCCGCGCTATTGAGTGTGCCCTTATGGATTTACATAGATCGCAGGGTAAAGTTGCTTGCTATCCCAATGAGTCTAAAGTTATCAAGCAGGATAGGCCTTGCAATACTTGGTATGATGACCGGTGCAAAGCTGCTAGGAAAACTTGTTTAGTGGCTGCCCAGTTTTGGGGTGCTGGTTCAGGAGAGGTTAAGTTGGCCATTAGGGAATATCGACGTATAACTCAGGCTATCAAGCGTGAATGGGAGGGTGTACGAGCAGCGGATCTACTGTCAGATCTTCGGTGCCAGCCTAAGAATTTTTGGTCGGCTTATGGCAGTAACAGGAAGATCAGCCCTCTCACAGATGTGGGGGATTGGACTGAATACTTTAAAAAGCTGTTTGAACCTTCAGAGCATGTGCCTTGCCACAAAGCTGGGGATGAGACTATTCAGGCGTGTTTATTTCCTTTTCCTTTAGAATTTCATCTTTCTCAAGCAGAGCACCTAAATTGTGTTTTTACGGAAGCCGAGATTGTGAAAGCTTTGGAAAAGACTGTGAATGGAAAGTCTGCGGGTGTTGATGGTGTCCCTATGGAGTTTTTGAAACACGCGGTTATTGTGACTCCCAGGGGAGCTTTTTCTTAAGAGAAGCGGCAGTATGTTTTGGCAAATCAAATTACGTTTTTGTTGAATAGAGTTTGGCAGACGGTTACCCTAAGGAGTGGGGCATCGGAGCACTCGTTCCGGTACCTAAGCCAAAGGGCAGTCCTGGAATCAAAGACGATTATAGGGGTATTGCCGTTGGAACTGCCTGTCGCACCATAAAGCAGTAAACGCGCCAATATGGTAAACTCCGTAATGTCCGGTAAAGGCGCCTTAGAGAGGTGTCCTTCTACTCATAAACACGGTACATCACCATACACACAGGCTCCTTGTACTTCAGACAAGAGCTGTTAACTAGCTACTGCAAGGTTCAGCCCTAGCAGGAAGTCTCTCGCTTCTGATCTGGGCATTGGTGTTGGCGCGGCCCTTGCCTGCTGCTGCCACCTTTGGACCTCCCTGAGCTCCTCTGGCCGCTGCGCCACCGTTTCAAATCCTTCCCACTCTTGATCCTCCTCATCCTCAGGCTCAGATCCAGGTTCCTCCTGATCTCCTGTCACTCCGTTACACCATTCATCTGCGAAGGTCTTAACAGCCAGGGCCGCCTCGTGCTCCGCCCCTCCCTTGGACACTTGTCCAAGGGCGGCTAACAGCGTTGCCCTGTCCTGGCCTGTATGGGGAATACCCATCATGGCCTTTGTCGCCCACTCCCTCAGGTGATGGGCCTTGAACTCCTCAATTGCTGTGACCTGGTCACTGAAATGAGCAAACGTCCTGGAGCAAATCTGCTTCCACAGGTGCGTTGCCCATAGCAAGATTCTTGCCCAGCCAAACGGCTGCGGCTGTTCCTCCGTTGCCTCTTCCTCCTTCACCACGGTCCTGTCCCTGGATCTCTCTGGATCTCCTGGACTTTCCTCCTGTGCCCAAGCTGGGTTGTGAAAGAATCCATACAGGCTGTCCTTCTTGCTGGTGCTTGTCCGGATCTTGCTGCTTGATCCGGCCTTGGATCGCTGCGCCGGCTTACCCACACTGGGTGGGAACCTGGACAGTGGCGTTCCAAAGACTGTGGAACCTGCTCCCCTCCGAAACAGCATTCTGCGCTGTCGCAGTTGCTGCACAGGTCTTAGTCCTGCCTTGGATCTCTGCCCCCTTTCCTCCTGGACTGGATCTGACAGCTCTTCCTCGGATATCAGGTCAGCCCAAGGCTTTCCCACCGGCACCGCTGATTTTTTAAGTGCTGCCAGTGGCTCTGCACTGGCCTGCAAGACCTGCCTGGTCACCGCTGGCTGGGCAACTGCCCCCTCGCGCTTGACCACTGCAGGCACTCGCCTGTTCTCCATTGTCTCTCCACCTGGCTGAAATCTGTCACTGCCTGCAAAACCCCCTGGGGCTGCGGCGATCGCTGCACTGTATCCCGGCTGACAGGGCTCAACCAATACCCGCTGCGCAACCCTCGTCACCTTGGACGGAATCTGTTGCGGAGCGGCATCTGGATCGCTGTCACGCCGTATGCCGCTGCTCTGGGACACCTCATCCACCTGATCCAAGATCAGATCCGGGGTTCCCGCCTGCGTCGGACCCTGCTCAAATTCCAGGCTGCTCCTGGAATCAGCGGGCAGTGGGCCTCCTCGCCCAATGCCTGTCCTTATCACACACACAGCGCCATCGGCCAGCATTCCTGCCGCTCTGGGCAGGAAGCGGTCAGGTCCTGACACCTTGCAGGCCCGTGCGGCCGGATCCACTGGCCCTGCCAGTTTCTCCGCCATCCGCAGGGCTTCCTCTGCAATCAGTGAATCAGCCACCTCTATCAGGTCTGCACCTGGCTCCAGCCCCCGTACTCGCCCGCTGCGGCGCTGGGCGTCGGGGTGCTGGTGCCTATCAGGATGCAGGTTAATCTCTGCCATTCCTACTGGCAATTTATACGATCCACACGATCCTGCAATGTGCTGGCAACACCAGAACAGGATCTGCTAACGCTCAGGCTTCTGCCTCTTGCACCTACTGCAGCCTGGTGAGGGCTTGCCAGTCAGGTCAAGCCGACAGGTACAGCAAAAAACAGGACAGGTCTGCCTTCCTGATTTTTCTTGCTAATAATCAGAATCTGGCGGAATCCTCCGTCGCCTTAACACTTCCCACCTTTCTGGTCTGGGCAGCTGCTAGAAGTCGCACGCCCTGCGTGGATGGAGCTTCTTGCTTGGTGCCCGCTCTGCTCTGCGGTCCTGCGGGGATGCTTTGGCCCACCAGAAAAAAAATTAACCTTGGATCTTCTATCCACAAGTTCACTTCTGTCAATGATGACAGATTGGATCCACCTGATCACAATCTTCAATCACACAGGTACAAATTGCTGGGTGTATAAATCCACAGCAAATTCTTCAAGCCTCTCCTGGACCCAGCACTGTGTTGCCACACACAGTGATTCACAGGATTTAACTTGGCAATCTCTCTCTGGAGATTACCTCAGCCAAATTGCAGTTCAAGCACCAAATTCCAGGCTGTTTGCTGACAAGCAAAATTCAAATTTTCGAAGCACAAACACCTTCTGCAGGAACTGGCAAATCAGGCTGATCAGGCTCAATCTACTTCGTCCCTTTCAAAAGGACACGCGATGTGCGCTTCAGGTCCGTGGCGGACTTCTCCCTCACGACTGTGATGGGCGCCTACGGGCAGACTTCGTGACTACTCACTGGCTGCGGGTGCTCAACGAGTTAAGCTTCTAGATTTGTATTTGTATGTCAGGCAATAGCAAGGGTTGGCGCAGGCCTTCAGGCCGTCTGGTCGCGATCCAGCTGGGCAATCAGGTGCACTTACCGCGTCACACGCGGTGAGGGTACGGGATCGTAGACTGCGAACTACTGTTCTGCAGGGATCTCGTTCCTCAACTGAGGTCTTGTTCTCCTGCTATCTCAGCGGAGGCTGAGGTAGTCTTGACTTGTTGTAGGTACTGACTTAAGGAACACCTCGGGTCTCACGCACTGGGTGACGGCCGGGGCTTGTTACAGAAGAGGTCTGTCCTTTTGAAAGGGACGAAGTAACTAGTTTAGGCAATTGCCGGGATACAGGGATCCGGCAGGCCCAATTCAGAGTACGGGAAAGCTAAACCCCTGGCGTAAGCGGGTTTCTAGGTTCCTATTCAAATAAGGAGGATCCGCAGGGAAGCTGCGAAGTCTCCGCGGTCGCAAACTGCGGCCTCAACGGTTCTGGCACGTATACCGTAATATACCGTGACATGCCCTATCTAAATTATATTCCCTCGTCTTATTGCAGCGTCTTGATTCTTGGGCAGAAAATCAGGGTTTCAGAGCCGATGGCCAGGCAGGTTTTCGGCATGGACGGGGAACACCTGATAATGCTTTCATTCTGAACCACATTATTGAAAAATACCATTCGGAGAAAAAAACGTTTTTTGCTGCTTTCATTGATTTTAGGAAGGCATATGACTGCATTGACAGAGATTTACTGTGGCGGAGTTTACAGAGCATGGGCGTACACGGCCGGATTTTAGAAAGTTTGAAGGAGATGTATCAGGCTGTAAAAATCCGTGTACGGGTTGGTGGTAAACTGGGAGATAGTTTCTCCTCCTTTATGGGTGTTAAACAAGGAGACCCGCTGTCCCCTCTATTGTTTGGCCTGTTTATCGACCGTTTCGAGAAGTTTGTCGCTAGTGAGTGCCCTGATATTGGCGCCCGTATTTCACATGCTTTGGTCAGAGTTTTACTTTATGCTGATGATCGGGTGTTATTCGCTGAATCGCCGGATGATCTGCAAAAACTTATTGATGCTCTCCATATTTTTTGTCGCCACGATGCCTAGACAGTCAATAAACAAAAATCTGAAGCAGTTGTTTTTAACCAGAAATATTGCCGTCATTGGGCATCTCTGTCTTATGACGGAAGCGTTCTTGATATTAAGCCCTTTTTCATCTACTTGGGTATGTTATTTGATGAGGCAGAGGGTATGAAGGGAGCAGGTAGACGTTGTGTCAACAAGGGGAGGGCAGCTTTGTATGCCATGGTCCGGAGATGTCATGAGCTTGACATGCACAATGTTCACATTAAATGTCATATTTTTTACTCTTTGGTGAAGCCTATTCTGTTTTATGGGTGTGAAATTTGGGGACCAGGTCTCCTTGCGAAAGGAGTCGGCTTGACAGATACTGGTTTCTCTAGAGATTTGGAGGTAATTCACAAGGGTTTCCTTAGGCAGTTTCTGGGTCTTCGCAAGTCTGTGGCCGAGTATGTTCTCATGAGTGAACTGCACCGTGAACCCCTTATCTTAAGTCTTTTTCAGCAGACCCTGAGTTTTTTGAATAGAATCAATCTGAGGCCTGACAATGACCTTGTGAAAATGGCTATGCAGGAAAGTTGTGATTTGGCGAAGGCTGGCACTTCACTTTGTTGGGCTGGTTTTCTGTCTACGATATTGATGACTCTGGGTATTGCTTTATTGACTACTTCAGCCAATACCTCTTTGGATATTGAGGTCATTGTGAATTCAGCTAGGGATCAGTGGCTTTCCAAAATTTCCAGGGACATGCCACGTACGGCCCTGTCAGTACGTGCTACTCTTGCCTCAGAACGCTCGGGGTTCAAATTGTTTACGTTCTCTAAGTGGTTCCAAATTAAACGTGATGTGAAGGAGACTTTCTGGTACAATTTGAGTAAGCCTAATATTAATTTCGCTGTAGCCCGGTATCGGATGGGGTCGCATTGGCTGAATGTTGAGACGGGGCGCTTTGAGAAACCCTGTGTGCCTCGTAGCGAGAGGATTTGTAGATGTTGCAATCTTAAATGTCGGGAGGATGAGCTTCACATGATTTACTGCTCGTTCTACACAGACCTTCGTTTTCAGTTTAACCTTACTTTCCATACTTTCCTAGAGGACGAGGATGAGGCCATGAAACGGTACGCAAATGGAGTGTGGGGCAAACTAAATGCAGCGGATTCTGCATATGTGTTCTGGAAGAAATTTGGTTGTTTTATCTTTCAGTGTATGATGAAAAGAGAGAATCATCTCAAAACTTTGCCAAAGTTCCTGTCTCCCCCCTAACTCTCTATGCGGTGCTCAATCAAACTCTTTTGCACCCACGTCATGTTTTATGGCTGGGGCTTATCTTCTGCACTATTGCCCAGGGGGGTCACTGGTTTTCGCTTTCTGTCCTAGTGTATCAAGTGCCTGTACCGGTTTACGGGCACATGTCCCATGCATCAAGTGTGATGCTATGTTGGACTGTAAAAACTTCACTTCACATGTTGAACAGGCCGAGCTGCTTGAGGTGGGGGCGGGGGCGGCGATGTGGATGGCCTGACAGCGGTAGAGATTTTCAGTCAGTGCATTCATTATAATGCGGCACAGATTGCGCACCTGCTGGTCTTGCTTAACGACCTCCTGATTAGGTGACTGTTCCCGTACGACATGAGCGCCGTGCAACCAGGGATGACCTCCAATCTGCCTCCAACTGCTGACGTTGGCGGGCGAAAAATGTCCAACTAACTACAGCATGCAGACGATGCCACGTTGCACCTTCAACAGTGCATGCACAATGTCTGGAAGTCGAGAGCCTGAGTAGCTGGCTGTGCATCTCCATACGATGTTGCTGGCTGGCCTTGCAGAGTTTATCCTCGTTTGTATCATCTGCATCGGCGGAGCTTGTATCGCGGCATCCTTGACATCGAATAGGGCAAAGTTGAAGCACAGGTGTGATGTCAATGGATATTTTCCCATGTACCAAACCCAGCACCAGCTATCAGCACATGCCATGCTTGCGCTGGGAGCTTTGCGCGGGAGTGAGGGGTGGGATTGGACGACCTCGCCGATGCACCAGCAAGCTAGCAAGAGGCAAGGGATCCGTTTGAAAAGCGCTGAGGACTATGTTCCCGATTGATACTCGATCCCCTAATTCATAAGATACATCGACGTCGCCAGGGCCTACTGACAATGGGCTCGGTCCCGTCCCAGGATGCTATCTCGTGCGCATTTGAGGGATGACTTGCTGGTAGCAGGGCGCCTGGACCTCTCATTTATGAAAGGCTCCATATCCGAATCACAATGCTGCGTAGCTGAATGTGGAGATCTGCACCCATTAGCGATCACCCCAGAAGACATGTGTCTGCATGGCTCACCATGCGTCTTTGTTGTGACAGCATCATCACGACAACTTCACACGCCCAGGTCAAAAGTTTTGACAGGCAGCATACACTTTATTTATCTGATTAACCTCCCAAACCTGGGGTCACCAGTTTTCCCCTCTGATGTGCATGGCGGTCCATGCCAGATCCCACCGCTGTCACCCACCCTCCTTCCCATGCCCATGAAATACCCACATGATTGTATCTGCCAGGTAACACCTTGCATATAATTTCTTCCACCTCTATCAACCCTGCCCATGCCCCCGGATCGTGTTCTCCTGCCATGCCCATACCCCTGATGGTACTGCATACGAATCCTCCGTATGCCGGTCTGCCCACTGAGGCCCATGCCCATGCCGATGCATATGCCCACATTATCATGATGTGCTGCCCATGCCACAAATCATGTCCTGCTGCCATGCAGACGTGCACTTCTGGGCGCTCAAGCGCGATGGGAGCGAGAGGAGGCGGAGCTCCGGCTCGGCAGAGGGCCCCCAAGGTATGTTTGTACAATCTATGGGCTCAATGGCGCTCCAAAGTATAGATATCCCAAGTGTAGACAGCACCTTAAACAGCCCGAGATCTCTTGTGTACACCACCCCGTAATAGCGTGAAATTCCCTGGGTAGACCGCCCTTGCTACATCAAGGAAGCTCAGGCTGAGCAGGAGGCACTGGAGGGCTCAGTACCTCATCTTCTGCTTGTTGTTGTGTTGTTGCGACCTCTGCAAAGTAGGCTGCAACATCACCTTGGCTTTACTGGGTACGCGGCTAATTAAGGGCAAAGCTCTTCAAGGGAAACAATGGAAAGAGGGATATCGATAGGATGCGGTCAAGGTACAACATTTGTTGAATCCATTGGTCTCTGTAGTGTTGCTATGCCCCCATCACTGCATGAAAGCCACCCTCCCAATGCCTGGGCAAAATCAGATCTCCTGTCTGCTGCCGGTCCTTTCAGGAAATGGGTTCGTATTTTGCATCTGGGTAGTGGCTCCCATGCAACCCCCCCGACACCGCACATACCTACACGTGCACACAAAAACACAACCCTGTCTGTTTCCCGCCCTTTCAGGGAACGAGGGCGGCTAGTGGATCTGGGCGGTGACTCCCACGCAGCCCCGGGAGCCAAGCCTGCCAGCAGCCATGCGCCGACAAGCAGCCTGACCGGCACAGGCATACCCTTGGGTGGCGGCAAGCCCAGCAGCATGCCCCCCGGCAGTGGCAAGCCCAGCGGCATGCCCGTTGTGATGGAGTCCTTCACACTAGGCTGGTTGAACATGGTGGTGCAGAGCATGTGGGGGCCGGTGATCGAGCGATGGGTGTCAGGCATTGCGGCTGAGAAGCTACAGGTCATACTGAATGAGGTGCGTGGGTCAGCGTAGAGAGAGAGAAAGGGTATGTTTGCGCATACCTTGCATGTTGGTGCGCTGGTGCAGAGTACGTGGGGGGCGGTGATTGTGCGATGGGTGTCGGGCATCGCAGCTGAGACGCTACAGGTCATATTGAATGAGGTGTGTGGGCCCTGTGTGGAGAGAGAGAAAGAGTTTGCTTGCGCACGCCTTGCATGAAGAGAGTGAGATAAGGTGTGTGTGGCGAGGATGCGTATGTATGCGTGGAGAGAGGGTGGGAGAGGGTATTTGTGTGCGGGCTTTGTGTGAGGAAGGAGGGTATGCATGCTCATGCCCTGAAGGGAGAAATAAGTTAGTCGCACGTAGAGAGAAAGAGAGCTCGTATATATATGTGTAGAAAGGGAGATGGAGGTATGTGGGCGCGGGCCTGTCTGAAGAGCTCATATAATTGTAGAGAGAGAGAGACAGAGAGAGACAGAGAGAGAGAGAGAGGTATGTGTGCGCTGGCCTGCCTGGACAGAACGAGTGGATGTGTAAGTGCGCCCTTAGTGGAGAGCGGGAGGGTATGTATGTCCGGGCCTGCATGGCGGCTGGTGAGAGATAGAGAGAGTGATTTGCACTGTTCTTACTACTGCCATGCTCCCGATGGGAGGGAGCAGGGAACGGCAGTTTGATTGCTTCACTTATCCCGCACCTGCAGCTCAGATGCCCAATAGATCAGTCCCCTGTGACATGCTGTGGCAGCGTCATCGTTCTCACTGCTGTCTCCTGCCTAACCCCAGATCCTGAGTGAGCCCAGGTCCTGCCCGAGCCCAGGTTCTGCCTGAGCCCAGGTCTTGCCTGGGCCCAGGTCCTGCCCGAGCCCAGGTCCTGTCTGAGCCTAGGTCCTGCCTGAACCCAGGTCCTGCCTGAGCCCAGGTCCTGCCTGAGCCTAGGTCCGGTCTGAGCCCAGATCCTGCCTGAGCCCAGGTTCTGCCTGAGCCCAGGTCCTGCCTGAGCCCAGGTTCTGCCTGAGCCCAGGTCCTGCCTGAGCCTAGGTCCTGCCTGAGCCCAGGTCCTGCCTGAGCCCAGGTCCTGCCTGAGCCCAGGTTCTGCCCGAGCCCAGGTTCTGCCTGAGCCCAGGTTCTGCCTGAGCCCAGGTCCTGCCTGAGACCAGGTCCTGCCTGAGCCCAGGTCCTGCCTGAGCCCAGATCCTGCCTGAGCCCAGGTCCTGCCTGAGCCCAGGTTCTGCCCGAGCCCAGGTCCTGCCTGAGCCCAGATCCTGCCTGAGCCCAGGTCCTGCCTGAGCCCAGGTCCTGCCTGAGCCCAGGTCCTGCCTGAGCCCAGGTCCTGCCTGAGCCTAGGTCCTGCCTGAGCCCAGGTCCTGCCTGAGCCCAGGTCCTGCCTGAGCCTAGGTCCTGCTTGAGCCCAGATCCTGCCTGAGCCCAGGTTCTGCCTGAGCCCAGGTCCTGCCTGAGCCCAGATCCTGCCTGAGCCCAGGTCCTGCCTGAGCCCAGGTCCTGCCTGAGCCCAGGTCCTGCCTGAGCCCAGATCCTGCCTGAGCCCAGATCCTGCCTGAGCCCAGGTCCTGCATGAGCCCAGGTTCTGCCTGAGCCCAGGTCCTGCCTGAGCCCAGGTCCTGCCTGAGCCCAGGTCCTGCCTGAGCCTAGGTCCTGCTTGAGCCCAGATCCTGCCTGAGCCCAGGTTCTGCCTGAGCCCAGGTCCTGCCTGAGCCCAGGTCCTGCCTGAGCCCAGGTCCTGCCTGAGCCCAGATCCTGCCTGAGCCCAGGTCCTTAACTTGTGGGTGACTGCTAGCCCTGGCAATTCCCTGGCACCAAAATAAGTGATTTATATTTAAGACCAGCCACTCCCCTGTCCCCTGCCAGCTCCTGAAAATTGTGGGCGACGGCAAGACCCGGTTCCAAAATGTACAATTAATGTTTAAGACCGGCTCTACCCCTTTGTCACCCTCCTCCTACCTGGAGCTGATAATACCCTTCCCCTGCTACCCTGTACCTGCCACCTCCCAGGTGACCCCTGCAGGTGTTGAACACGTTGGTGATGGCAATATACACCCCAATATACGTGACCAATACTGGTTAACTAGTCTTTTGTATGGACCCTAAACCTCTCTCCCCTGTCTGAGCCCATGTGCAGAGAAATGTGTCACCGTAAGCCCTAGAAGTGCATTGACGCCAATATATTAGGGTTAAGATTGAAGACCATCCCACCCACTACACTCACCCTCCATCACACAGGTCCTGCAGGAGGTGGGCGACCGCAGCATGCGAAAACAATTATGCGTGCCAGACAGAGGGAGAAAATACCACACCTCCCAACTGATCTTGACCAATAGACCACACCTCCCAACTGATCTTGACCAATAGACAACACCTCCCAACTGATCTTGACCAATAGACCACACCTCCCAACTGATCTTGACCAATAGACAACACCTCCCAACTGATCTTGACCAATCGACAACACCTCCCAACTGATCTTGACCAATAGACAACACCTCCCAACTGATCTTGACCAATAGACAACACCTCCCAACTGATCTTGACCAATAGACCACACCTCCCAACTGATCTTGACCAATAGACAACACCTCCCAACTGATCCTGACTAATAGACGATGACTCCCAGACCCTGCGTTGTACCGGCAGCTGGGCACCTTGCCGTCTCTCTCTCTGTTATTGGACTAGCCGGATGCCCTTATACCCTCGTCTTCCGCCCACATGCAGGTGCTGAAAAAGGTGGGCGACCGCAAGCTTTGGAAGTACATTGACACTGTGGCCGTGGAGGGCCTGACGCTCGGGTTGGCGCCGCCGCATTTCCAATTTGCCAATGCCAAGTATGACCCCGTGCGGCAGTACCTCAGCATCCAGACGAATGTGCGGTACAACTCATCGGGCTTCCAGGCTGTGGTGAGAGGCTGGTGGCAGAGAGAGGGAAGATGCGGGGCCCAACTGTCACTTATCCTCTGGCTGGCAGCATACAAATTTTGGATTAAATTACAGTAAATCAGTGACATCACAACTACTGATGCTTTGGTAGTTGGTGTACCTGGTTTGATTACCGGTATATCTAAATGCAATCAGACAATGAAAAGGTAACAAAACAAACTCCCCGATGCACGAGCTCATGCTCATGCCCGCGCTCATGCTGATGTGTTTGTGTTGAAAGAGGCTTGACCCCCCCCGGTCAAGCGTGTGCGCCCCCAACCAGGCATTTAGAAGCTCAAGGGCGCAAGACCATAGACCACAAACCCTCATACTGTAGATTTGATTTGCCGTCCCTCGGGTATGAAAACACAATTTTGTTCAATGCTGCCCTCGGGGCAATTATCGACCAAAACTCTTAATTTCTGACTTTAAACTGGCGTTGACAATCGATCATGAGTATATTTATGGATCCCTGAACCCCAAACAACAATAATTATGAGAGAAGGCAAAGCAACTCTACAGGAAAGTCAGATGCAAGATTTATTTTGAGGGGTAGGGGACCCTCTTACCGGCTACAGGGCACGTCCTTTGTGTCACGAAACATTGACCTATAAACCCTTTTGACTTTTGCAAGCACATGCAAAGCTCCCCGCCCCCCCCTCCCCCCCCCCGCCCCCTCTGCAGCTGAACCTTACCCACCCCACATCTCCGCAGCTCATCCCAGGACGCTGCAGATACACTCTTACCCCCTTGACCTAAAACCTGCTCCCCACCTCTCTTGCATCCCTGTAGCTGCCTCCCGCATGCAGCAGATCGGACCAAACCCCGCTAGCTCTATGCCCCTCCCCGCTCCTCCTATGCATCCTTATCTTAGCTGACCGCTTGAGTTCGGCAGATGGGCCCTACCCCCTTTACCTTGAACCCCGCACCCCCCTTGCCTGCAAATCTGCATTTGACCCCAGGAGAGCGGCAGGTTGGTCCTAACCCTAAACTCCTCCCTGCCCTTTGCCTTCCCCTTCGAAACATCCCCTCCCCTGCGTCCCTGCAGTTGACCCCCCGAGTGCGGCAGATAGGCTTGGTACGTCCTTTCAGCTTCCGCCTTGAGATCACGCACTTGCTGCTGGCCGGTCGGCTCAGCCTGGGCATACAGCTCTGTCAGGAGGCACCAGGCATCAAGGGCATTGAGTACAGCTTCCTGCAGGTGGGGATGAACCTGGCCTGCTGCTGTCTATTGTAGGGTCAGGAGTTAAGGGTTAGGGGTTGAGGGTTGAGAGTATAAGCCTTCCCTCCCACTAGACCTTACTGCCCCATTGCCCCCCTCCTGCCTGCTGCAGTTTATTTGAGGGTTAAGAGTTAGGGTATAGCCCCCCCCCCTCCTGTCTGCAGCTGTCTATTTTAGGATTTAGGTTTCAGGCCCTTCCTCTGTCCGTTGTCCCCCCCCCCCCCCTCCGCCCGCTGCTGTTTATTTGAGGGTTAAGAGTTAGGGTATAGCCCCCCCCCCTCCTGTCTGCAGCTGTCTATTTTAGGATTTAGGTTTCAGGCCCTTCCTCTGTCCCTTGTTCCCCCCCCCCCCCCCCCCCCTCCGCCTGCTGCTGTTTATTTGAGGGTTAAGAGTTAGGGTATAGCCCCCCCCCCCCCTCCTGTCTGCAGCTGTCTATTTTAGGATTTAGGTTTCAGACCCTTCCTCTGTCCCTTGTTCCCCCCCCCCCCCCCCCCTCCGCCCGCTGCTGTTTATTTGAGGGTTAAGAGTTAGGGTATAGCCCCCCCCCCCTCCTGTCTGCAGCTGTCTATTTTAGGATTTAGGTTTCAGGCCCTTCCTCTGCCCCTTGTTCCCCCCCCCCCCCTCCGCCCGCTGCTGTTTATTTTACGGGACTCTTCAGCTACAATTTAGCCATGGCATGGCCAGTGGTGGGGAGGGCCTGGTGCAGCATTCTCATGCTGAAGTTTTATATATTTCTGGCCCCATTCAGGCCAGTGGTGGCTGCCCGGCAGCCTGCCAACGTCAGTCTGTTGCGCACTAGAAAACACGACACAGTAACACCCTGGACTCAGTTTTAACGGTGAAGTTAAAATTGGCCTCTGCAGTCGACCCAGAGGGGTTGTGCAAAGTCTGCTTAAGAGCCTGAAGGTTACAGCTGTTGCTGCAGCATCAATGCATCCAGACAGCAGCCCTTTTTTGGAAACAGCCTGGCGGTACAAACCAAAAGAGTGAGGGAAGTTCGAGAGGGCAAGACCACCAAGGGAAGCATTAGCGGCAATATACAGCATTCTCCCACCTGGCGTGTTTTCTCTTGAACCCTTAACCCAATGCCCTGATGAGTTTTCTGTCATCCTGCCATGTCTGCCACAGGAGCCCGAGTTTGAGATCCAGGCAAGCCCTCTCGGGCTCAGTGGCCTGGCGGGAGACCTGCCTGGTCTCATCAGCACGCTCAGAGGCGCGCTACTGAAGGTAGGGTTTAAGGCCGCGCTGCTGAAGACAGGTTTTATGGTTACGGGGGGGTTATGGGGAGTGCCAATAGGTTCCCAGAACAAGCAGGTGCTGTCAAAAAGCGCGGGAGTTGTGAGGTGCGTTAGCCATTGTTGGAGGGGACAGTGTACAGGAGGACTAGGCAAGTTGGACCTGCCGTGTCTCAGCTGGCAGGCGGCAAAAAATGCAAAACAACTTGTTGGACTGCTGTCAGGCTGCTCTGTTCATCATATACCCTCTGGTGGAGCTAACTATGACGGGCACTCCCTCGTCCCGTCTGTTAGGCCAGCCCTGTCTCGTACTGCCTAGTATGGACTCGTACTGCCTGAGACCACCCGATGCCTCCTGACTTGCTGGCTCATTCCGAGAAAGAATGGCGAGCAGTTCATTGTGTCTGGCCCTTTCGAAAAAGGCCATGAGTGGTTGTGTTGACTCCGTAATAACCAGGGGTAATAACCAGGGGTAATAACCAGGGGTAATAACCAGGGGTAATAACCAGGGGTAATAACCAGGGGTAATAACCAGGGGTAATAACCAGGGGTAATAACCAGGGGTAATAACCAGGGGTAATAACCAGGGGTAATAACCAGGGGTAATAACCAGGGGTAATAACCAGGGGTAATAACCAGGGGTAATAACCAGGGGTAATAACCAGGGGTAATAACCAGGGGTAATAACCAGGGGTAATAACCAGGGGTAATAACCAGGGGTAATAACCAGGGGTAATAACCAGGGGTAATAACCAGGGGTAATAACCAGGGGTAATAACCAGGGGTAATAACCAGGGGTAATAACCAGGGGTAATAACCAGGGGTAATAACCAGGGGTAATAACATGTACTTGGTGAGGTAGAGAAGAGGTCGGGCGTTTACTCCCTCCTGTTGGTCTGACCTATGCCGCTCGCCCGGCCTTTGACGTTCAGTGAACATGCCGTATTGAACATGTCGTATTTTAGCTGTACAATTTGCTTGATGGCAGGACATAGAGAACTTTTGCCGTACCATTCCTTCTGCGTCCTAAAGTAGCCGATCAACAACAACTAGCGTGGCCAGGTAACTGCCTCGGACTGTCATGCTTGGTGCTGCCTGTGGACTCATGCCTCTTTTTTCATATATGCGGGAGCCAGAGGCCAGTTTTACTCCTCCCTTGTATCGCCCGTGTTGTAGCGCTGACCTCTTCCTGCACTTCAAATGCCAGTGTTGGTACGGTCATCATGTACAGCCTTGATGTACATTCGTGATGTGCAATCATGTTGCACAGTCATGTTGCATGCCAATGTGCGGTACTGCGGTCATGAAGCTGTCCTGCATATATTTCGTGCCGCAAGCACTTCTGACATTCTGAGCACTTGGACCCGTTATCAGTTGTAATGCCAAAGATCTGAACCCTTTCTCAGCTGCCTAGGTCGAGGACTGTTGTAATGCTGAACCTTGCCATGCTGAACCCTTTATCTGTTGAAATGCCAAACATCTGAACCCTTTATCAGCTGCCTAGGCTGAAAACTGTAGCAATGCTGGGCGTTGCCGAGGACTGCTGCAATGCTGAACCTTCCCCGCTCATATGCTAGGCACCCGTGCCTGTTGACCTCCTTTCCTGTTGACCAGGCCATGGCTAAGAAGCTGAACACAAAATGCCGCACACAAAATGAACACAAAAGTGCCGCACACAAAATGAACACAAAATGCCGAACACAAGAACCTTGCTACCCCCTTAGGCCATGTCCAAGAAAGTGGTGGAGCCCAACAGAAGATTTGTGGACATACTGAAGATCTACCGAAGCAAGTTTGTCGCCAAGGTACATGCTGAAATACGCCTCCAGGGGTGGTTCGATTGTTGGAAGCAGCCGCACGTGTTAATACGCTTGCAGGAGGGGGTTGAAAGCAGACAACCATATCAATATGCCCTGTAGGGGTGATTGAGAACAGACAACCATATGAATATGCCTTGAGGGGTGGTTGAAAGCAGTCACACGTGTTAATATGCTTGCAGGGGTGATTGAAAGCAGATAACCAAACTGTATGAATATGCCTTTAGGGGTAATTGATAGCACCATTTCTTATCCCGCCTGTGGCATTGCTGTGAGACACAGAACTGTACAGCACAGTACAGCACCGTACAGTACCGTGCAGTACAGCACAGCACAACGCAACACAGTGCAACAGACTACAGTACAACAAAGTACAGCACAACGAAACATAGAACAACGAAAGTACTCCTTAGAACAGCTGTGATGTGATGTGATGTGATGTGATGTGATGCTGCGACGGGTGCCTCACTTTCTTTCAGGGAATGTGCCACGATGCGAAGCTGACTCCAAAGGTATGCTACCCGACTATCTGATGGCAACTCCTCTTACTGGCTTATTTATGCATCGCCTGAACTCCAAAACCTACATCATCACCTCGATACCTGAATCCGTAACCCTCAAACCCGACCCGCTAACTTTCGATCGGGACATACCGGTAGTCTATCTCCTGTGGGCAGATTCATACCATGGCAAGAATACGAACATAATTATAATTATCAAACCGGTAATTCTAATTATGATCATGCTCGTAATTCTGTTTTTTGTATCGGAATTGTAGCTGGTGTTTCCTTTCTTGAAGTTTTGCAATCATGGACGGTCATGCGCATGTGTACAGGCCGGCGGTCCTGGCGGTCTTGTGACCATCATGGTGGTAGGAGGGCGTGATGTGGCGGGAGGCCGCAAGGCGAGAGCCACAACCAGGGCCGGGACGGCAGGCGGCATGGGGACGCTTGAGCGAGACATCGGTCAGGCCGGGAAGCTTGGCCGCTCGGCCGGCGGCACGGGGGCCTCCGTGGGGGGAGCAGCCCGGGCAGTGTCACACTCTGGGAGCGTTGTGGACCCGTTTGTGGAGCTGCGGTTCGGACGCGAGGTGTGTAGGAACACGCAGCACGAGGATATGTATGAGGGGGGGGGGAGGGAGAAGGAGGGGAGAGAAGGGGGAAGGAGGGAGACGGGGGAGCAAGATGGTGCATGATGGGGAAGGCGGGACATGAGGGGGAAGGACGAGGGGAAATAGGGGGGGGGGGGGATGTCGTATGAGGAGGGGGAGGGAGGAGGCAGGATGGTGCATGGTGGGGAAGGAGGGGAAAGAGTGGAGGGGGGGGTGTAAGAGGGGACAGGAGGAAGGCTGGACTGAGCTGCTGCGTACCCTGGCTCTTTGTACCCACCTTTGCAATGTCTGTCAATTTGTTTGATGTACTGTCCGATTTGTTGTTACGCGCTATCTTTCCCCGCTTGTATTCACATGCCAATAATCTGCACACCTTTTTTTTTTATCAATTGTGTGTGTTCGAGTCAAACCAAAAGCAAACAAAAGGAAAATATGTTAATTGTCGACTGATTTTGCGTATGTTTATGTTCATGTGCCTTCCGTATGCCGCGTTAGCTTCCTCTGCCCCAGCCACAGGGCCCGCTCCACCGCACACACGTTGTTTTGCGCAACAAGCGCATTGTCCCTGCCTCTGCCTCTTCACAGATCCACCGCGCGCCCCTTGCGCACGACAACACATCTGACAGTGCAGATCCACCGTGCAGATCCACCGTGCCCTCTTTTTGCACAATAACACATTGTCTCTGCTGGCGCACACATCCACCCACTCCACCGCACACACATTGTCCCTGCCCCTGCCCGTACACAGGTCAACCCACTCCACCGCACACACATTGTCCCTGCCCCTGCCCGTGCACATGTCAACCCACTCCACCGCACACACATTGTCCCTGCCCCTGCCCGTGCACAGGTCAACCCACTCCACCGCACACACATTGTCCCTGCCCCTGCCCGTGCACAGGTCAACCCACTCCACCGCACACACATTGTCCCTGCCCCTGCCCGTACACAGGTCAACCCACTCCACCGCACACACATTGTCCCTGCCCCTGCCCGTGCACATGTCAACCCACTCCACCGCACACACATTGTCCCTGCCCCTGCCCATGCACAGGTCAACCCACTCCACCGCACACACATTGTCCCTGCCCCTGCTCCTGCACAGGTCAACCCACTCCACCGCACACACATTGTCCCTGCCCCTGCCCGTGCACAGGTCAACCCACTCCACCGCACACACATTGTCCCTGCCCCTGCCCGTGCACAGGTCAACCCACTCCACCGCACACACATTGTCCCTGCCCCTGCCCGTGCACAGGTCAACCCACTCCACCGCACACACATTATCCCTGCCCCTGCCCGTGCACAAGTCCACCCACTCCATTGCACACACATTGTCTCTGCCCCTGCCCGTGCACAGGTCCACCGCACACCCCTAGTGCACGACAACGCTTCAAGCCCCATCTGGAACTGGCAGTTCCATGTGCGGCTTGCTGCGGATATCCCGGGCTCCTTCACCGCTGCCGCCACCTCTTCCACGGCGTCGGTGGCAGGGGCAGCAGGGCCTGGTCCCAGTCTGGTCCTCAAGGACGACGTGCTGAGGTTCTCTGTGCAAAATGCGATGACAATCGGAGAGCCAGAGCTGCTCTGTTCCTGCCAGGTAGGATTAAAAGGTTTCGGAGCTAGAGCTGCTGTGTTCCTGTCAGGTAGGGTTTATGGATTACGGAGCCCGCTCCGGGAGCCAGATCTGAAATGTTCCTGTCATATAGGGTTTAGGGTTGAAGGAGCCAGAGCTGCTTTGCTCCTACAATATAGTGTTGTAGGGTTTAGATTTGAAGGAGCCAGAGCCCAGAGCTGCTTTCCTCCTACCACATAGGTGTAAATGGTGTTAATGGAATTATAGCTGTGGCCCCCCTCCCTCTCATGAGCAGCGCCACCCCTTCCTCTCCCTTGCAGGTGCGGCTACGGGACATTGGGCTGCACCCAAACGGGGAGGCGGTGCCGCTGATGCTCCCACTTAAAGGACCCAACGGACGGCCTCAGGGTAGCTTGCAGGTATGGTGACAGCGGGGGGCGGGGGCTGTGAGAGGGGGGCGGGGTGAGGGAGGCTGGGAGAGGGGGCAGGGTGAGGAAGGCTGTGTGAGGGGGGCAGGGTGAGGAAGGAGGTCAGCTTGCTAGTGCGGTGATAACAATGGGCACTCTTGTTCACACCCTCTAACATCCAGCATCCACACTCTTGTTCACACCGACCAACGTATAGCACCACACTCTTGTTCATACCGTCTAACACATCTAGCATCCACACCCTTGTTCACACCGTCTTAAGTACAACGCTGTGTGTTTGCATTGCCTCACAATATGTCTTCCTTCTCTTAGAGCCTAAACTCTTGGCTTTAGGCCTTAGAAGCATTCCCTAGGAAGGAGAAGCATAAACGCTAGGCTTCAGAAGCATCATTTTGAGGGTTCAGAAGCATCTGCACTATCAAGATCTCTAGTCTTGTATGAATTTGTCTTGGAACGATGGTTTTGGGTTTAGTATTCAAGTTCCCAACAATTATGTTAAGGGTCTGCAAGCAAAGAGTTTGCTGTGTAGGGTTTAGGTTCCAGACGATGATCTATTGGGTTAAGAGCTTCGCAACCAACAGTGGCGGCTACCGTCACACTTTAGCCGCCAGCCTGGTAGAGCCTGCCAATACTGCCTATCATCGTCTCAGGTACAAGTCAAATGGACGAAGAACGCCCCAAAACCCAAGGTTTTCTCCGACGTTGTTGAGGAGAAGCCAAAGCACGGAGCCCCCGCCGATCACCCACATGCTCGGAACCATTCGGTTAGTGCCAGCAACAACGTCGGCACCGCCGCTGGCGTGTCGTCGTCCACCGGCACCGGCAGCAGCGCCGCGTCTCATCCCGCGCATCCGGCGGCTCCCCAGAGGGGCAAGCCCTCTGCCGGCCGAGGTGGCGGTGGTGCAGCCGCCGCCGCCTCGATGAACTCTTCGCCGGCGTCGGTGAGCTCGTTCATCGCGAACGCCTCGCCGGCGCCCACAGCGGCCAGGAGGGCGGGGGCGGAGCACCCGGCTGCCTCGCCATCCGGCGACGCTGCGGCTCCGGAGCTCGCGCGGGCCGGCCGGGTCAGCCAAGGTGGCTGGGTTTCACGCTTAACACACCACTTCCGAGCGCAACAGCAGCGAAGCTCGGCAGAGTATGCCAACGTCTTTGGCTCATCCGCCACGCATTCCCCGCCCGCAAGTGTCAGACACAGCCTACCCGTCAGCTTTTCCCGAATATCTGATGTACGGGCAGCCGCGGCAAGCGGCGCCTTCGCGGCCCCTGTGCCTGCGAGCGACGGGCTGCGCGCCGCGCTATTCGGGCTCCACGGCCTGGTTTCGGGGCTTAACCCAACCATGTCCTGCGACACAAAGTGCTTGAGGACGGCCGATGTCATATCAAACTCTGATGCGAGTGCGGCACCTGACGCCGGCCAAGCGGCGCCCACCGGTCCGCTGAAGTCTCGATGGGGGTTCTTGTCCCGACACAAGCGTGCGGCCTCCGAGTTCCCCGCAGTGCTGCTGGGCTCCCCAATCAAGCCCGTCTTGCCTGCGGCTGCCGTCAGAGCGCCCCCCGCTCCCGGCGCCGTCGAAGCCCGAGTAGCTGTAACTACTCCGCCTGTGGGGAGCGGCAAAAAGGCGCAAAGTGCCCAGCTGCCCCTGCTGCAGCCCGCATCTGACAGCTCGTGTGGTACCCTGAGCGGGCTGCGGGTCTGCAGCAGCAGGGAAGGCCGGCAGGCAAGGATCAGCGGGGACGGCCGGCCGCCTGGCATCGGGGACGGCGTTGAGTTGCACTCTGCTGGGCTTAGCGGGCTTCGGGGAGGTAGCCCTGGGGGCATCTGGGAAGCCCGGCCCGCGGTCATTAGTGAGGATGGCCGACTGATGGAGAGCATTGTGGACGGCGGCGGGATGCCCCCTGGTGCCGCTGGCGCCGTCCCATCGGTGGAGATAACGCTGGGCTGCGCGGAGCCGGGTCTGCCGCCGCTGCCGCGCAGCACGCGTCGCAATGTCACCTCGGAGATCCAAGCTGCTGCCGTCGAGGAGGAGGCGGAGAGGGAGCAGGGCGAGATTGTCAAAGAGGCTGCGGCAGGCGCAGAGGAGGAGGGTTGGGACATGGCCGAGGAGGACGAGGAGGAGGGCGCGATGGTGGACGAGCTAGCAGCAGCAGCCGCTGTCGATGTAGCGGTTGGCGGCATTCTGTCCTTGCCCCCGCTTGATTTGGCTGACGGACGCGATCAGGCTGTCCCGTTGCCTTTGGCGAGCACGCCCGTGCCCTCACCCAAGGCACATACCTGGGGCGGGGCAAAGCAGGAGGCCTCGGGCGGTGGCGCCAGGGCTGAGCACAGCAGCACTTGGGGCGGCGGCGGGGACGCCGGCGGCGGTGGAGAGGAAGAGGTGGTTGGTGATGTGTTGAAGCCGTGGGGGTTTGGCAGCGTCGGCCACCTGGACGGTGCAGCTTCGGTAGGACGCTCTCCTTCAATCACTTCTCCTCGCCCCGGCCAGCCTCTCCTCCGCCGCAGCCTAAGTCTCTATGCCGTAAAGCTTCGGGAGGACAGCAAGCAGCAACAGGAGCAGAAAGAGCAGCAGCCAAAGCAGCATTTCCCCGAGATAATCACCCCACCCAAGCAGCCACAGGAGCAGCAGCAGCTGCAGGTTTCCACGACCGAGGCTGCGCTGTCGGCACCCCGCAGGGCCAATGGTTCCGAGCAAGACGCCTCGACGCCGCGCGTCGGAAATGCGAGCTTCCTTCTCGGCGGCGGGTTCGGCTCGCTCAGCCCAATGGCCGCGTTCGGGTCAGACACGAGCCTACCTGCGGTGTCCACAGTGCTGGCGGAGATGTTTGGAGGCGGTGAGGATGCCAACGCCGCGGGACGGAGCGGGTTCAACGGGGCGCTGCAATGTCTGGCTCAGGTTGGTGCTGTGCATCATGGCAGGTGCTGCCCGCAGCTTGTCCTCAATGTTAATTCCTTCCTCCACCTCCTGTACATCGGCCCCTAGGTGGTGCGCATGCAGGCCACTCTGGACGAGGAGCGTGCCGCGGCCAGGGAGACGACCCAGAAACTGGAGGAGCTGCAGTTGCAGTACAGAGCTATCATGAGGTGCGGTACAGAGCTGTCATGAGGTGCTCGGACTTATGCTGCCAAGTTCAGCGTTGAGAGTTAGGAGTTACGATTTAAAGGTATAGAGTTCAGGGATTTGAGCTGAAGATTCAGATTTCTTGTCGATGTAGATTGATGTGGCAGCTGTGCGCATGCTTCAGCAGCAGCAACATCCAGCGACGGCAGCAACGTACCGTTGCATATTTCACCCTATTTTAACATGTTTGACTATATGTCACCATACTTGGCCATACTTGAGAATGTGTGACCATATTTGACCATGTTTGACCACACTCGGCAATATTTGACACAATTGAACATAGATGACCATGTTGGAGCTTTGCATTCGAACACCTGCAGGCTGAGGCAGCTAGAGATCCGCCGAGCACTCAAGGAGGGCGCCCGATTCTTGATGCATGGGCCCTCCCCTCAGCAGAAAGGCAAGCAACAACAGCAACAACAGCAACAACCGCAGCAACAGCCATCACGGCAACGTGCAGTCATCGCCCAGTATGATGAGTCGACGTGTGCGGTACACTTCTTCCCGGCAGACGACCGCGGCTTGTTGCAGTTTGCCATTCCGGCGGCAGCGGTGTGCGACGTCAAGCTCGGGTGTGGACCTGGTCCCTGTTGAAAGTGGGCCGATGGGGATTTAACATTGTTCGGCCTACAACCGGGGGCTTTAGCAAGCAGGGCTTGCTGCACTCGGCCCCCGGTCAGTCGGTCGTAGGCCGTTGTGTCGCTCAAGTGTAGATGTGAGCTAGGATGGGCACATGTCATAACCTAGATGGGCTCAGGATTGTTTTATTCTTGAACTAGGTGCTGGAGTCTGACAATTACTCTGGTGCATGGCCATCTCTTGTCTCAGCCCTGTAACCTGCAAGCCCTAAAAGATGTCTAGCCCTAAAATTCCTGTCTCTACCCCAAATAGCTGCAAGCCCTAAATCCCCAAAAATATGTTCCCTTTTTTCAGGTGCATGCTGTTCCCGGGCCCCGTGTCGGCCACAGCCGCCAGCGAGGGAGGTTTCGCCGCCAGAATAGGCAGCTTGTTTACGTCGGTGGGTGGCGGCCCCGAGGCCGCCGCCTCCGCTATCGCCGCCGAGGAACAAACGTTCGAGGCGGCCGACCTCCGCTGCTTCACGCTGGTGCTGGACGCGTCGGCCGCGATGTCGCCCGACGGCGCGTCGCGGACGGGGATCAAGGCTAGGCGACGCATGGCGCGGTGGGGCAGCATGGACCGCCGCGCGGAGCCGGCAGAGGGGGCGCTGCGCTCCCATGCAGACGACCGGGCTGCAGCAGGGAACTGTTTGTTGCACCTGCAGGTTGGTGTGTATCCGTTTGTGTGACATGCTGCCATGCAGTCGTAGAGGGGCCAGACCGCGAATCTGCCGCCACGAAAAACAAGGGGACTTTGGTCCTGATGTGCCTGGCAAGGGTATAGTGTAATAGTGTAATAGTATGTAACCAGGTGCAGCACAAAGCTCCCACGCTAATGATTGGGCTGCTGTGAGCAGGTTCATGTTGCCTTTGTGGGAGTGCAGCAGGGATGAGTGGTTTTCAACCACGGTTGTATTTTTTCAACTGACGGTTCCCATCTCGCCTGCCTGCAGGTGCCGGCCGGTGGCAATGGGCGCAGCAGGGATGAGTGGGTTCACGGCTTTCTGGACCTCAGGGAGCACAATAAGTGTGAAGTGTGAAAGGTTAAGGGTTAAGGGGTTAACGACATCATGAAGCATAGGCAGCATGAGTAGGTTGAAAGGTCAAAAGGCCTCTTGGCGTGGAGAAAGCACATGGAGGGGCGGCGGCCGCGGTTGTTGGGGGGTGCCGGTGCCGGGCAAGTGTTTCTAGGATTGTTTTGGATTTTCTGGCATGGGCGCCTGCCGCATATCAGTTTGACATGGCATCGCTTGTGCTGCAATGTGTGACGCTTTATTCATGGAACATTTTAACATTCTAGGTATAGTACCAAGCGTGTTGCCATCAATAGCACACCTATGCTTGACCACACCTGCGCTGACAGATGCGGCGTCCAACTACTCATGCAGTCAGTCATACCATTGGCTGCGGCTGTATCTCCATACTTGGTCTGGACTTACTTCGTGACCTGGCGATATATTTTTTGACATAAAAAGGGAGCATGGCATGCTTGCATGGAGTGCATGCAGGGTGCCTGCTTCCTTGGCTGCTAGCATCATTTTCATGTTGCTTTCGTGGAGGGCCTGCCTGGTGATCTCTAGCCTGTGTTGACATTGAACATACATTGGAGACCACGGTCCTGGACTACCTAAGGAAACTTTTCGGTCCCATGAGGGGACGCTGTTTTCGGTTGTATGCCTGTACATCTATCTGTGCCGGCATGGGTTTGCGGAAGCGAGCTCCATGGGCCTTTTCGACGCCCAACGTTATGGAATAAATCTGAGGGAGACTGTACATCTGACGTGGTCTTGCCCTTATGTACTATGGCATCCTATCTCTGTGCCTGTTGTGGGCAGTACAATAGGCCATATACCAGTACTATGTCATGCGATCATGCAAGTCCTGGCTGATGCTGTCTAGCTCGTTGTCCTTATCTGGCTAACAACAAAGAGTACTGATGATGACATGCCGGTAACGAAAAGTTGCCTTCATTGAGTCTGCATAAGTAATTGCAGACATGGGAGTTGCCTCGATTCGCTCGCATGGTCAGGGCGTTCAAATTTACCCCCTCCTCCATCCCTCGGGCTACAGCGCCCTATATAAGTCCCCCAAGTCGATACTAATGGGCCGTATCGATTGCATGCCTCATTCCAGCAGTGCACAACCAGTCCCGGAAACAATGCCCCTCACAATCCCACAAACATGCACATATTATTCAAAGCATAAACCGCAAACGTCCTACATCCAGGGTCCTTTTAGATCCTAGATTTGGGGCCCAAAAGCCCCTCCTCCCCCAACGACCTCCGACTTCGGAAGAAGACTAGTGAAGAAAACATTCTCTCCCCCAACCCACGGCACCCTCCACAGATCGGGGGGGCATGCAGCTTTATCCCTCTCTCCAGTGTGCAGTAGACGAGCTGCTCAAGACCCTGCTAAAAAGGCTCAATCGCGCCTTCGGCAGGTCTAAGAGGTGCACCCTCTCTCCAGACTGCAATAAAAGAGCAGCTGTGCCTCCACATCAGGGGCGGCGGTGCAGCTCTCATCTGGCGCTGCCACTACATCAGTTGCAGCAGGCAGCTCGCGTCTGGCTCTGCATCAACAGTGGAGTGAGGTGGTGCAGCTCTTGTCTGGCTACGAATCAGCAACAGGTGTGGCGTAGTGGATGTCTTCTGGCTCAGTCTCTCCTGGCTCAGCCTCTATGGCGGATGTGGCATAATAGCTGTTTCCTGTCTCTGTCCCTACGGCGAATGCGTGGTAGCAGTTTCCTGGCTGAGTCTCTCCTGGATCAGCCTCTACTGCAGCGTCAGGTGGTGCAGCAGGTGCTCCAGCTCTGGCTGCGTGTGCACCCACTCGTCAAAGGTGCGTGTGAACTGCAGGCCCGGAGAGTCCAAGTAGGTCCTTTATGGAGGCAGGAGGGAGAGGGGGGAGGGAAGAATTAGGATAATAACTAGAAGGGTGGACTGCAGGCGGAGAGGGTCCAGGTTTAACTTTTTATAGAGTAGGTGTGAACTGCAGGCTGAGAGAGTCCGAAACATGTGGTAGGAGGGACAAGAGAGAGAGAGACAGGGAGGGAAGGTAGGGTTTAACAAACTAGACCCGGGCGCTCCCCCAACCCCACCCACACACCAGACTATCGACTCCGTCAGGTATTTTCTGCATCATGAGGAGAGGGAAGTTGTGGCAGCTTCCTGGGACGGCATCTTTAGGATCTCAGTTCGATTAACGTGGCCCTAGTATTCCCCCCAACCCGTCACCCCCCCCTCTATCAGCAGCAGATACGCAGGAAGTGTCGCTCGAGGAAGTGCACACCCAGCTGCCCCGGTGGCCACCCACTGGGACGACATCTTTGGAATCTAGGCTAAACAAACTGGGCCCCAGGACCTCCCCGCTTCCCCCAATCACCTGTAGCAGATAAGCAGGAAATACCGCTATAGGCAGTGAATCCTCCAGCTGCCCCGGTTGCAACTCAATGGAGAACCTTCTTTAGTATCTAGGTTAATTTACCCCTGGCCCTGGCTCCCCCCCTGCCCAACACCCACCTGTAGCAGATAAGCAGGAAGTACCGCTTGAGGTAGTGCACCCCCAGCTGCCTCGCGGCAAACTGCAGCGTGTCAGCGCCCTTGCTGGTGGCACTGGCGTCATGGTCAGCCTCGCGGCGGGCGGCCTCAGCTGCCTCGGCGGCGGCGCGCTCAGCCGACTTCTTCTCCTCGGCCGCAGAAGGCGATGGGGCCGTGCCAGAGGCCTCAGCCTCACCCTACAGTGTGAGACAGTGGGGCTCAGAGCAGAGAACATGGCTCAGGGAAGAGACCAGGGCTTGGGGCAAAGACAACAGGGCGTTTGGCAGACTAGAGTCACAGAGGGCGGTGGGGCGGTGCCCAAGGCCTCAGCCTCACCCTGTGGAATGAGACAAAAATAAATCAGGGCAGAGAATGCGGCTCAAGGAAGAGACCAGTAAGAGGGCAGGGCTTGAGGCAGAGAGACCAGGGCTTAGGGCAGAGATAACGGGGCTTTTAGCAGATAAACGTCGCAGACGCTGAGGGGGCCATGCCTGAGGCAACAGCCTCTCCCAGCAGGATGAGATAATGGCCAACAGTACTGCACCCAGCAGTGCCGCATTCTACACCAGCTGTACCGCACCCTGCACCAGCAGTGCCGCAATCTACACCAGCTGTACCGCACCCTGCACAAGCTGCACTGCACTAAAGAACTGGCCCAGTCCGCATGCACGACCACCTGCCCACTCTGCTCACCGGTCCAACCGGCAACGAAGCAGCCGGCCCTGCAGACGTCTTCCCGGTCTGGAGGCGGCACTTATGGATGTCAGAGAGCAAGTTGCCGATCTGGGTGCAGCAAGTGATGGCACTGTCCACGGTACACTTGGCATCGAAGCCTCCGGGGAGCAGCCTGCGGCGCAGCCGGGGGGAGAGGGAGCGCAGGAGTTGTAGCGTGCGTATACAAATGTGGATGGGAGTGTGGAAGTGTGTGGATAGGTGTGGAGGAGGAGGGACGGGGAGTACTAGGCCCCTGCAGCTGTCTCTAGTCTGCCCGGGTGAAAGAAGAACATTTCCATTTTATGATTTGAAAAAATAATGATCCTGCCTTCAGATTCCCCCTCTGGATCTCCTGTCCAGATCTAATCTTGCTTGAGGCCTCCGCCTGGACGCCGATAGGTAGCTGAAGAGTAGCTGGACGGCACGAAACAGAAAACTGCGCACAGCTGCACAAGGGCATGTTTCCAGAGTTTACTCCCCGGTCTCCAGGGTTCAGCCTATCCCCCCTCCCCCGCCTCCCTCAAGAACTCTGGATCAAGGGTTCAGCCCATGCACCCTAAACTCCCCCCCACCTGCACAAGGAAATGATGCCGCAGTACTCCCTGGACTGCAGGGTCCAGCCTAAATCTCCACACCCCTCCTCCTGCAATCCGGATCAAGGGTTTAGCCCATGCACCCTAAACTCCCCCCCCCCACCTGAAGAAGGACATGTTGCCAGGATATACTCCCCGGACTCCAGGGGTCAGCCTTTCCCCCCACCCCACCCCTCCCACAAGATTTCCGGATCAAGGTTTCATCCTAGTACCCTACCCCCCAGCCCCCACCTGCACAACGACATGATTCCGCGGTACTCCCCGGACTCCGGATCCAGGCTCTTGGCCGGTGTGCCGCCCCCGCAGCTCACGCCACCCAGCGGTGAGCCTAGAGGGGACAGGCCACTGGGGGCGCTGGATGTGCGTGTGGGCGGCACGTAGAAGCTGGCCAGAGCCGACGCAACAAACCTGCGGGGAGCGGGAGGGGGCAGATCCATGTGCGTGCCTGTGTGCATGTACATATGTGCCTGTGCATCATTTGCATGTGCGTATGTACAATGTACATATGTGCCAGTGTGCGGATGTGCGTGCCTGTGTGCATGTACACATGTGATATGTGCATGTTCATATGTGCGTGTGCATCGAGCCCATGTCCCACACCCACAGCCCCGTGCACTTGCTCCATACTTATCCTACCCACCCAAGTGCTGCATGCATCATGCATATGGATGTGTGAGTGAAATAGGCATAATAGGTGCGGAACGCCTTTCCTCGCCAGCCCTGCCTGTCCCATACCTTTCCTACTTCTTCCACGCTCATCCTGCCGTACCCAAGCATATTCCACACATATCCAACCTGTCCCACCTATCCATACCTATACCTCGCCTATCTGTCACATGGGCTGCTGCCTGTCGCAATCCTGGGCAGGATGACCTGGGCCAACTTACTCAACACTTAATCCACACCTTTCACACCGATTCCTCACCTGAATGCTGCGGGTCGCGTTCCTTGACCACCTTACTTTACACTTACTCAACACCTTTCGCACCTATTCATCACCTGCTGCTGACAGTCGCGGTCCTAAACCGGACGAGTTGGACGACGCTAACTGAACACCTTTCACACCAATTCCACACCAATCTCCATTACCTGGCGCTGCTGCCTGTTGCGGTCCTGGATAGGATGAGGTGGACCACCTTATTGACTGAGCCTGTCATCCTCAGGGCAACCGCCTGAGAAACAATAGCAGGGGGAAACACAGGGGGGGACATTGGAGAAACTTCAGAACTTGGGGGAAATGTTTTGGAGCGAGACGACGGAAGACCTTAGTTGCTGCTGAACATGCCAATTGCCACATGATGACACGAGTAAGGTGAAAAATGATGGGCCACACACGATGTACCGCTTTGAACTGCCAATAATCACACATATTTCTCGAGGCACCTCCCATTTCACTGATATACATCCCGCGGAATTCTGTCCACCCAGCGGTACATTTACCCCAATCCAACTAACCGTCCTGCGTTGCGGTGCAGTACGGTGCGGTACAGTCCCCCCTCCGCCCCCCCGCTCCCTCACTGTTAATCCCGCTCCCCCCCCCATCCCCTCTGCGCGCACCTGCGCCAGCTCGCGGTGCAGCTGGGCAATGTCGAACGCCTCTGGCGTGCGCTCGCGGGACAGCGGGATGCGGCAGTACGACAGGCTGTAGCCCTCCGCCACCAAGCCCTCCGCCATCTGGCGGGGCGAGCAGAGCGCCACACCGCTATGGGGGTCCACGGCCTCCCAGAAAGGCGCAACGGCAGCACCTTGGGATATAGGAAGGATAGGTGTGGGGAGGTGTGGAGATAGGTGTGCGGGTACACCACGGCAGCACCTTGGGATAGGGGGGAGGCTTTAATATAGCCCACATCTTTGTTGTAACAGACTCGTTGACGTAGCGCGGGTTCTGGGCCTGGGTCAGTGCCTGGGTGAAGGGGTAGTGACATATTTATCCATTCGTCAGGTTGAGGCCCAAATACTGAGAGGGCATTTCAGGATTACAAAGTTTAATACCGGCTGAAGGTTCGGGCAGTCGGGAGTCTCATCCAAGGGATCCACTGGGCGGTCACGCCCCCCCCAAGGGTAAAGCACTGGGCTCCCCGGCGCTGACACCCCCCAGGCGCATGCATTGCCCCCCACCCCCCCTCCGCCTCCTCACCTCCCGGCCCACCCAGGCACAAACTCGCCGCCCACTATAGACGCATCCCCCCTCCTGCCCTCCCCCCCCCTCCACCTCCTCTCAACCAAGTTCTTATCCACCAGAGCCGCAACATCTTGTCTCCCTTCACGCCCACCGTCAAGCCACCCACCCTCTGGCCGAAGAGCTTCATCCCTCCCAAGTGCACGCTCCCCAACAACCAGAAGCAAAATCCCCGCCCACCCAGGCACACGCTCTCCGCCCACTAGACGCAACCCCCATCCTGCCCTCCCGGCACCCACCTCCTCTCCCCCGGGTTTCTATCCACTAGAGCGGTCATGTCGTCTCCCGTCGCACCCCCCTCCAGGCCGCCCTCCTTCTGGCCGAAGAGCTTTACCCACCCAGGCACGCTCCCCTTTCACCCCGACGCAAGCTCCCCGCGCACTAGACGCCCCCCCTCCGACCTCCCTCCTCTTACCCGGGTTTCTGTCTACTAGAGCCGTCACGTCGTCTCCCGTCAAGCCGCCCTCCTTCTGGCTGAAGAGTGTGGCACCTCCAGGCACACCCGTGCCGGGGGGTTTGGCGATGGAGGCGCCGCTGCCAGGCGCGCCGGGCTGCTTGTCAAAGGGGGGGAGCTCCTTTGTGGAGGAGGGAGGTTTGGGGAGAAGTGTGGGTGGGGGAGGTGTGGTGTGAAGTGTGTGTGTGGTGGGAGAGGTGTGGCAAACAAGTGTGTGGGGTGGGGGAGGTGCTGCAGTCTCCTTCTTTGCCACCCCCTCTCCCACCTGACACGGCAAGCCCCTGTCTCCCCATCTTCATTGTCACCTTGCGCCACCTTGTCATTCGGTCTCCCCTCCTCCCTCACTCCCATTCTCCCCCCTCGTACAGTAGGATCCTCTTCCTCCTCATGGTAACCTTGCGCCACATTGCCATTCAGTTTCCTGCCGTCTCTCCCTGCCCCACCCCCACCTGGCGGGACAAGACCTCTCCCCCCCTCCCCCCCATTCAGTTTCCTGCCGTCTCTCCCTGCCCCACCCCCACCTGGCGGGACAAGACCTCTCCCCCCCTCCCCCCCATTTTTCACACATTGTGCAGTTAGATCTCTTTATTCCCCCTCTCCCCCCTCCTTGTCCCACATGTTGCAACAGAATCCTGCCCCCCCCCCACCTCATGGTACCTAGCCCCACATTGCCATTCAGTCTCCCTGCCTTCTCTTCCTGTCCCTAACCCTCCTGGTGGAAGGAGTGGAACAAGACCTCACCTCCCTCCCCCCCCCCCCCCCTTTCTCCCAGGCTGTGAAGCATTATCTCTTCATCCCTCCTCTCCCCCCTAGCTGTCTATCCCCCCTCTCCCCCCTTGTCCCACCTGATGCAACAGGATCCTGCCTCCCCAGCTGCCAACCTCGTCCTGAACATCCTCCTTGAGCAGCAGCTCCAACTCCTCCAGCTGCAAGCAGAGCAAGCAGAGTAAGCAGCAGGCAACAAGATAAATACAAACACAATGTGCATCAAAATCAAGTTACTGTCAGTCGGAGCTAACAGCAGCTCCAACTCTTCCAGCTGCAAGCAGAGCAAGCAGCAGGCAGCCAGGCACCATGCTAAAACACGCAATGTGCACCAAATTCAAATAGCTGCAAGCTGCAGCTAACAGCAGCTCCAACTCCTCCAGATGCAAGCAGAGCAAGCAGCAGGCACCGAGTTCAAAATGAAACGGGCATCGCATTTCAGCAGCTGTAAGCAGAACACACATCAGGCATCACATTTCAGCATTTGAAGGACAAGTAGCAGTGGGATGAAAAGGAGGCATCACTTTCTGAGCAGCTCGAACCCCTGCAGCAGCGAGGAGGGATAACAGCAAACAACCACTTGGGAGGTAACAAGGTAGTTGCCAGAAAGAGCGAGTGCCACATGAAAAGAAATGGGCATCGCATTCCACTGCTCCAGGGGAAAACAGCGGAGGGCATCATATGATCAATGAAGGATAAGATCTGGTGAAGCACGCAGGCTTGAGTGGGCGTTTAAGAGTTTCTTATTTGGGTCAGGAAGCTGGCTCCGGAGCTGGTTCTGCTCCTGCACCTGCTGCTTCCGGAGCTGGTTCTGCTTCCTCTGGAGCTGAGTCTGCTGGTTCTGCTGCAGGCAATGGTGGTTACGGAGCTGGGTCTCCTGCTTCTGGAGCTGGGTCTGGAGCCTGGGCTAATCTTTTACCAGAAGATCAACGAGTCAGCTTATATAAGAGAACAAAGCACACACATTTTCAATTGTCCAGTTTGCCGCTAGTCTGTAGGTATGTTGATGTGGGTAACTATCGAGGGGCGCGCTGATATCAGGTGCTGGAAAACAGCACTCCTCACTGAATTGACACGACACCGCCGCTTACCCTCTCCTACCTGCTTTGCTGGGAAATGCAAGGCATGTTGCCAGGGCCCATACTTATTCACACCTTGCTGTCACGGTGCAGCACTTAAATGACTGAATCACTGCACAAAGGCATACCGGGCTAAAAATCTGGTATGGAATCACATACGGTATACTCACGGGCTTGCGGTGAATTCACACATTAAATGAAAACATGTCACCCACCTGCTTTGCGTGGATGCCGGCGTGGTGCAGCGCCGCAGCGGGCATCTCTAGCTCGCGCCTGGGACACAATTGGAGCAGCAGGGGGCAGGGTGGAGAGTGATGGATGCAGGTTTCGCGACCTCAACCCAGGTCCCAATGCTGTAGACCTTGACAAGGTCCAGGTTTGGGGTTTAGACCCTACACCCTAAACCTCAACCACGTTATAATGCAGTAGACCCTAACATGGTCCAGGTTTCGGAGCTAGTGGCTCTGGAGTTGATTGACCTCAGTCTCCTTGCCAGGTTTGGGGGTCAATACCATATTCCCCCCCCCTCCCCCCCTATCCTCCTCTCCCCATGCGCAGGTCCCCCCTACCCCCCCGCCTATTTTCCCATGCACCTGGCCTGCCATTGATGTACACACTTATGTGCACTGGCAGTACAGGGTTGGCAATACATGCCATAACCCTCAATTCCCACTTTTAGCCATGGCCTATGGTTGACACACCATCCCAGATTTGGGCTAAGCACATACATCGGGGGTTCAGGACTTCAGGGTTCAGCAGTCAGCACAGGAAACTATGTTTGAAAAAACCAAACCCTTAACCCACCTGGTGTACGGTGTGCCATTGATGTACACTGCCAGCTCCTCCCTCACGTCCGTTATGACGACGTATGTGGACTTTCCGCCATCGGTGCCGTTGAGGCAGCCGAGGTCATTGAGCAGGGAGCGCATCTCCTCGGCAGTGACGTTGCCTGGAGGGGTAACGATGGGCGAGGAAGTGTGAAAAAAACGTTGAGAATTGTAAGGACGTGTGAAGGGGTGAGGATGTGTGAGGCCTGTGAACGAGCTGCCTTTGAAGCCACAGAGTCAGATGAGGTTGCGTGAAGGGGCATCGTTCTTTTGAAGGTGGGTATTTAGAGTTTCCCCCCGTTCAGGATCTAGGTCCCCCTGTCCTGGGCCCCCCTGTCTATAAGGTGGGTCCCCCCTGTGTAGCAGTGTGACAAAATGTGACGGTGTGTGTGATGTAAATGGAGTGGGTGAAGTGGGGCGGGTGAGTGGCTGAAGGTGGTGGAGTGTGTGAAGTGTGAAACATGGAGTGTGAGAAGTGGGGAGGGTGAGTGGCTGAAGGTGGTGGAGTGTGTGAAGGGTGAAACATGGAGTGTGAGAAGTGGGGAGGGTGAGTGGCTGTAGGTGGTGGAGTGTGTGAAGGATGAAACATGGAGTGTGAGAAGTGGGGAGGGTGAGTGGCTGAAGGTGTAGCTGATCGGTGATTTTCAGCGGCAGTAGAAGCACGGGGAGCGAAGGAGGAACCTCGTACCCCCCTGCAAGGCGGCAACATGAGACATAGGGGAGGGGGGCTCACCCCCATAAGAACAGTAGCAAAAGGTGGCAATGGGAGGGGGGAGGGGTAGGACCATGAAGACCCGGGGTGGAAGATACGTGGGGACAGGATCCTCATAAAGCCCAAGCGGGAGACAGGTGGGTGAGGGGAAGACCCTCAGGACCCCCAGAAGAAAACCAGCGGCGCGCTCACAGACTGAGAAGATGTGAAGGCCGAGCGCTTGCCGCACATAATCAGCGGCAGCAGCAACATCAGAAGCAGAAGCAACAAAGGCAGCAGCGGTGTGCGTTTTGGGGGGGGGAGGGGGGCAGGACGCTCACTCACCGACTGAGAAAATGGGCAGGTCGTTGGCCTGCCTCACAATCTTCCGTGTGGAGGGGGAGAAGCTGATGGAGGTCTGGAGGCTGGCGGGCTGAACCTGAGCAGGATGAGGGTTTAGGAGTGTGGGTTTAGGGTTTAGGGTATACGGGCGAGGGTTAAGGGTTTTAGGGGGCTGGGGTGAGGGGGGGGGAGATGAGGGCCAGTATCAGGGGCTGACGTGGATGAGGGCAGGCTACACACCCGTTTAAGGGGTTTGGGTGTGTGTGTGTGTGGTGGAGGGGGGGGGGGTGAGGGTTTAGGGGTGAGGGTTCAGGGATAGGAGGGTTAAGGTGAGGGGTGAGGGGTGAGGGGGGGGTGGGGGTGGGGGGGTGAGGGCCAGTATGAGGGGCTGATGTGGATGAGGGCTGGCTGCACACCTGTGTAAGGGGCGTGTGTGTGTGGGGGGGTGAGGGTTTAGGAGTAAGGATTTAGCGGTGAGGGTTTCAGGGTGAGGGTTCGGGGATAGGAAGGCTGGGGTGAGGGGGGGGTGAGGGCCAGTATGAGGGGCTGATGTGGATGAGGGCTGGCTGCACACCTGTGTAAGGGGCGTGTGTGGGGGGGGGGCTGAGGGTTTAGGGGTGAGGGGGCCGGGGTGATGGTTAAGGGGTAGGGTGGCTGGGATGCGAGGGGGCCGGGTGAGAGGGTTAGAATGAGAGGGCTGATATGGAGAAATTGTGGAGAAAACCCTCCCCTCTCCCCTGACCCCTCTCCCTCCTCTTGCCTGCGGGTGGACGTAGGACTTGAGGATGGTCCTGCGGGTGATGGTGCGTCCGCGCCTCTTGCTCAGCACGCGGCCCTGCTCCTCCAGATCCACTGCTCCCTCAGCAGCCTGCATGGGAGGAGGCGGGGGCAGGGTGGGATGGGGGCGGGGGCGGGACGGCAGGCATATTGAGGCTTGGGAGAGAGAGCTTGCCCTTCTCCTCGAGGTCCACTGCGATCTCAGCGTCCCTAGGAAGGAATTGTCACCTGCTGATGTGAGCAAACTGCCAGCAGCCGGGCCATGGGTAGGGGCGCCAGGGCAGCTGCTGTATCACCCAATACAGCACCCTTGTCACTGATAGAAGGAACCGCCTAAACCCTAAAACCCAGTAGTTGTCGTACCTGCTGGGGTGTGTACACTGCCAGCAGTCGGGCCATGGGCAGGGGTGCCAGGGCAGCTGCAGGGTTCTGTTGGATGGCTTCTATGGCGGCCTTGAGGTCCGGGCGGCTCTCCATCCAGCTGCTGAAGGGCTCTGAGAGGACAGGGGATCGAGAGGGGTGAGGGAATGGCTCTGAGACTGGGAAAGGGGATCAAGAGGGGTGAGGCAGGCAAACAATGCCCTTCACGTATGGCAGCAATTCACTGCTCTCTGGTCTGGTAATGTGGGGAGAAAGACCAGCCTGTATATAAACATATTTAAGAGATAAACGCCTCCGCTGTGATAAGTGCAGCCCTGTGCCTCTCACAGCTTTCTGGTCCAATGACGTCCAGGTGAAAGCCCAACGCACTCGAAAAAACAGGGAGGGTAGAGAGCCCGACCCACTTGAGAAAATCACATACAGCAAAGAATTAACCCCTCTCTACCTCTGCTCTCAACCGTGCAACTCTGTGCCCCTCACAATTTTTGGGTCCAATATGCTCCGGTTGAGAGCCTAACCCACGTGAACAAGGGCCCCCCTGCTGTTTAAACCTAAGGCACCGCATACATATCTGCTCCAATGTGCTGAAGGCAACAGCCAAACCCATTTCAAACACGCACAACAAATATAATTTAGGATGAACACAGTGTCCTTCTGTTAGCTGGGCAGGAGCCCTGTGGCACACAAGGCTTGCTGGTCAGATGTGCCGCAAGCAAAAGTCCCTCCCTCTCAAATATAATTCAGGATGCAACACGCCTTCCCTCTATCAGCTGTGCAAGAGCTCTGTGGCACACAAGCATTTCGGGTCCGATATGCCGCAAGGCTTTCTGGTCGGATGTGCTGCCGGGGTCAGGGAAGGGGCCTCCTTGAGAGGAGCAGTGACAGCCAGCAGGGGCGCTGATGAATAGTGTGGGTGTGGGGCTTTCAGGTCGGATGTGCCGCAAGCAAAAGTCCCTCCCTTTCAAAATATGAGGACTGAGGATCTGATGACCCTGTGAACAAAAGGTATTGTGCAATGAAGCCTGCACTGCTCACGGCTCTTTCGTCCTACATGTTCCAGGTAAAAGCTGGAAACAGTTCTACAAAGTATTTATAATCCTAACTGTACACAACAAATGTCTCTTCATACTCTAAGTACCCGAACATCAAAATGTCTCGTGCTCAACCCTTAACAACAAAGCCACCACGCTGGAAGGGCTTGCAAACGAAAGATCAGTGCCTTCACACTCAAAGGGTTTGCAAACAAAAAAATCAGTGCCTTACCGCTTGGGAGCTTGCAAAGAAAGACCCTGTGTGCCACTCACGGGTCTCAGGTCCAATGTGTTCCAGGTAGAAAGCAAACGCGATCAGGATGCAGTACCGCTCCAGGTACGCGCTGCCTTTCTTGAATGCAGCAGTGCGCTGCTGCAGCTCGGGTCGCATGAACTTGTAGCTGTTGCGCGGCTTGCGGTACCTGCAGCACCACGGGGTGAGGATGCAGGTGTTAAGGAGGGGGTATGGATTGTCTGTTTTCCGATCTCAGGTTGCATGAACTTGTAGCTGTTACGCGGCTTGCGGTACCTGAAGCACCACGGGGGGGGGGCACAGGTGTATGGAAGGGCTAGTTTCTACGGTCTGGGTCACCTCAGGTCACAGGCGCCTTCCCCTCCCCTTTCCCCTCCCCTCCCCTCCCTGACCCCTCCCCTCCCTGACCCCTCCCCTCCCTGACCCCCCCCCCCTGCCTCCCCTTTCCCTTCCCCCCCTGACGCCCCCTCGTCCTCTCCCCTCCCCCTGTTGTTTCTCACTTCATGATCTCCACGCGCAGGTTAATGAGGTCACTGGCTGCATCCGCCATCTTGTCCACCACGGCCTTGCTGCGCTCCCCCTCCTCCAGCAAGCGAACCTAAGAGAAAGGAAATCAACAGATAGGCACATCTGAACAAGAATGGGCATCATGTTACACTTCATCATTTGGCATGTCAGGATAGGCCTTGAAGGTCGCTGCCCTCCCCCTCCTCCAACTGGACCACCTATCAGGACACATGGTTGGACGCATGACTCTTGCAGGGGCACATCAACATCGATAAGTAAATGGGATTGCATGGACGGGCATGTTCGAATTGGCATGAAAGGATGGACATGCACACTATTGAGCGCTTGAGGTACGAATCCTAGGCGCGCATCAGGCACAGGTTGTGAACTTGGCCAGGGCCACGCGCCCAAGAGCAACTGCACGTGCTTCCATATGAAATATATCCATCCTTGCACTGGATCCAGATGGTCTGGAACCAGATCTAAATCCATCAATGCCGTGGATCTGGATCTAATGAATCCATCCATGTGCCAAGCTTCCGGGTCGAATCCATCCATGCCCTAGATCCAAACCTAGATCCAAACCTGCCCTAGATCCGAATCTTCACTCACCACACGCCTCACACCAACGTAGCCTCCCGCGGCCAGTGTCCGCTGCTCCTCCAGCTGCTCCGGCTCCAAATCCCAAACCTAAGAAGTTGTACATTGCCAATCACTAAAATCAGAGGAGCCAGAGAGAGCAGCGAATAGATGGTGCGGCCATGCTGATGCTGTCAATATCTATCTTATTTTTGCTCCACAGTCTATCGCGCGTTTCTTCAACCGCTTCCAACCGTCACCACAAAGCTTCTGCCTCCAATCGCTACTTTCAGCCACCCTGCCTCCAACCACCGGCACAAAACTACCATCACCAGCCCCCCCCTCCACCCCTTCCAACCACCGGCACAAAACTACCATCACCAGCCCCCCCCTCCACCCCTTCCAACCACCGGCACAAAACTACCATCACCAGCCCCCCCCTCCACCCCTTCTAACCACTGGCACAAAACTACCATCACCAGCCCCCCCCTCCACCCCTTCCAACCACCGGCACAAAACTACCATCACCAGCCACCCCCTCCACCCCTTCCAACCACCAGCACAAAACTACCATCACCAGCCCCCCCCTCCACCCCTTCCAACCACCGGCACAAAGCTACCATCACCAGCCACCCCCTCCACCCCTTCCAACCACCGGCACAAAACTACCATCACCAGCCACCCCCTCCACCCCTTCCAACCACCGGCACAAAACTACCATCACCAGCCACCCCCTCCACCCCTTCCAACCACCGGCACAAAACTACCATCACCAGCCACCCCCTCCATCCCTTCCAACCACCGGCACAAAACTACCATCACCAGCCCCCCCCTCCACCCCTTCCAACCACCGGCACAAAACTACCATCACCAGCCCCCCCCTCCACCCCTTCCAACCACCGGCACAAAACTACCATCACCAGCCACCCCCTCCACCCCTTCCAACCACCAGCACACAACTACCATCACCAGCCACCCCCTCCACCCCTTCCAACCACCGGCACAAAACTACCATCACCAGCCACCCCCTCCACCCCTTCCAACCACCGGCACAAAACTACCATCACCAGCCACCCCCTCCACCCCTTCCAACCACTGGCACAAAACTACCATCACCAGCCACCCCCTCAACCCCTTCCAACCACCGGCACAAAACTACCATCACCAGCCACCCCCTCCACCCCTTCCAACCACCGGCACACAACTACCATCACCAGCCACCCCCTCCACCCCTTCCAACCACCGACACAAAACTACCATCACCAGCCACCCTCTCCACCCCTTCCAACCACCGGCACAAAACTACCATCACCAGCCCCCCCCTCCACCCCTTCCAACCACCGGCACAAAACTACCATCACCAGCCACCCCCTCCACCCCTTCCAACCACCGGCACAAAACTACCATCACCAGCCCCCCCCTCCACCCCTTCCAACCACCGGCACAAAACTACCATCACCAGCCCCCCTCTCCACCCCTTCCAACCACCGGCACAAAACTACCATCACCAGCCCCCCCCTCCACCCCTTCCAACCACCGGCACAAAACTACCATCACCAGCCCCCCCCTCCACCCCTTCCAACCACCGGCAAAAAACTACCATCACCAGCCACCCCCTCCACCCCTTCCAACCACCGGCAAAAAACTACCATCACCAGCCACCCCCTCCACCCCTTCCAACCACCGGCACAAAACTACCATCACCAGCCCCCCCCTCCACCCCTTCCAACCACCGGCACAAAACTACCATCACCAGCCACCCCCTCCACCCCTTCCAACCACCGGCACAAAACTACCATCACCAGCCACCCCCTCCACCCCTTCCAACCACCGGCACAAAACTACCATCACCAGCCCCCCCCTCCACCCCTTCCAACCACCGGCACAAAACTACCATCACCAGCCCCCCCCTCCACCCCTTCCAACCACCGGCACAAAACTACCATCACCAGCCCCCCCCTCCACCCCTTCCAACCACCGGCACAAAACTACCATCACCAGCCCCCCCCTCCACCCCTTCCAACCACCGGCACAAAACTACTATCACCAGCCCCCCCCTCCACCCCTTCCAACCACCGGCACAAAACTACCATCACCAGCCACCCCCTCCATCCCTTCCAACCACCGGCACAAAACTACTATCACCAGCCCCCCCCTCCACCCCTTCCAACCACCGGCACAAAACTACCATCACCAGCCACCCCCTCCACCCCTTCCAACCACCGGCACAAAACTACTATCACCAGCCACCCCCTCCACCCCTTCCAACCACCGGCACAAAACTACCATCACCAGCCCCCCTCTCCATCCCTTCCAACCACCGGCACAAAACTACCATCACCAGCCCCCCTCTCCACCCCTTCCAACCACCGGCACAAAACTACCATCACCAGCCACCCCCTCCACCCCTTCCAACCACCGGCACAAAACTACCATCACCAGCCACCCCCTCCACCCCTTCCAACCACCGGCACAAAACTACCATCACCAGCCCCCCCTCCATCCCTTCCAACCACCGGCACAAAACTACTATCACCAGCCACCCCCTCCACCCCTTCCAACCACCGGCACAAAACTACCATCACCAGCCACCCCCTCCACCCCTTCCAACCACCGGCACAAAACTACCATCACCAGCCACCCCCTCCACCCCTTCCAACCACCGGCACAAAACTACCATCACCAGCCACCCCCTCCATCCCTTCCAACCACCGGCACAAAACTACCATCACCAGCCCCCCCCTCCACCCCTTCCAACCACCGGCACAAAACTACCATCACCAGCCCCCCCCTCCACCCCTTCCAACCACCGGCACAAAACTACCATCACCAGCCACCCCCTCCATCCCTTCCAACCACCAGCACAAAACTACCATCACCAGCCCCCCCTCCATACCTTCCAACCACCGGCACAAAACTACTATCACCAGCCACCCTCTCCACCCCTTCCAACCACCGGCACAAAACTACCATCACCAGCCCCCCCCTCCACCCCTTCTAACCACCGGCACAAAACTACTATCACCAGCCACCCCCTCCACCCCTTCCAACCACTGGCACAAAACTACCATCACCAGCCCCCCCCTCCACCCCTTCCAACCACCGGCACAAAACTACTATCACCAGCCACCCCCTCCACCCCTTCCAACCACCGGCACAAAACTACCATCACCAGCCACCCCGTCCATCCTTCCAACCACCGGCACAAAACTACCATCACCAGCCCCACCCTCCACCCCTTCCAACCACCGGCAAAAACTACTATCACCAGCCACCCTCTCCACCCCTTCCAACCACCGGCACAAAACTACCATCACCAGCCCCCCCCTCCACCCCTTCCAACCACCGGCACAAAACTACCATCACCAGCCACCCTCTCCACCCCTTCCAACCACCGGCACAAAACTACCATCACCAGCCACCCCCTCCACCCCTTCCAACCACTGGCACAAAACTACCATCACCAGCCACCCCCTCCACCCCTTCCAACCACCGGCACAAAACTACTATCACCAGCCACCCCCTCCACCCCTTCCAACCACCAGCACAAAACTACCATCACCAGCCCCCCCCTCCACCCCTTCCAACCACCGGCACAAAGCTACCATCACCAGCCACCCCCTCCACCCCTTCCAACCACCGGCACAAAACTACCATCACCAGCCCCCCCCTCCACCCCTTCCAACCACCGGCACAAAACTACCATCACCAGCCACCCCCTCCACCCCTTCCAACCACCGGCACAAAACTACCATCACCAGCCACCCCCTCCACCCCTTCCAACCACCAGCACAAAACTACCATCACCAGCCCCCCCCTCCACCCCTTCCAACCACCGGCACAAAGCTACCATCACCAGCCACCCCCTCCACCCCTTCCAACCACCGGCACAAAACTACCATCACCAGCCACCCCCTCCACCCCTTCCAACCACCGGCACAAAACTACCATCACCAGCCACCCCCTCCACCCCTTCCAACCACCGGCACAAAACTACCATCACCAGCCACCCCCTCCACCCCTTCCAACCACCGGCAAAAAACTACCATCACCAGCCACCCCCTCCACCCCTTCCAACCACCGGCACAAAACTACCATCACCAGCCCCCCCCTCCACCCCTTCCAACCACCGGCACAAAACTACCATCACCAGCCACCCCCTCCACCCCTTCCAACCACCGGCACAAAACTACCATCACCAGCCACCCCCTCCACCCCTTCCAACCACCGGCACAAAACTACCATCACCAGCCCCCCCCTCCACCCCTTCCAACCACCGGCACAAAACTACCATCACCAGCCCCCCCCTCCACCCCTTCCAACCACCGGCACAAAACTACCATCACCAGCCCCCCCCTCCACCCCTTCCAACCACCGGCACAAAACTACCATCACCAGCCCCCCCCTCCACCCCTTCCAACCACCGGCACAAAACTACTATCACCAGCCCCCCCATCCACCCCTTCCAACCACCGGCACAAAACTACCATCACCAGCCACCCCCTCCATCCCTTCCAACCACCGGCACAAAACTACTATCACCAGCCCCCCCCTCCACCCCTTCCAACCACCGGCACAAAACTACCATCACCAGCCACCCCCTCCACCCCTTCCAACCACCGGCACAAAACTACTATCACCAGCCACCCCCTCCACCCCTTCCAACCACCGGCACAAAACTACCATCACCAGCCCCCCTCTCCATCCCTTCCAACCACCGGCACAAAACTACCATCACCAGCCCCCCTCTCCACCCCTTCCAACCACCGGCACAAAACTACCATCACCAGCCACCCCCTCCACCCCTTCCAACCACCGGCACAAAACTACCATCACCAGCCACCCCCTCCACCCCTTCCAACCACCGGCACAAAACTACCATCACCAGCCCCCCCTCCATCCCTTCCAACCACCGGCACAAAACTACTATCACCAGCCACCCCCTCCACCCCTTCCAACCACCGGCACAAAACTACCATCACCAGCCACCCCCTCCACCCCTTCCAACCACCGGCACAAAACTACCATCACCAGCCACCCCCTCCACCCCTTCCAACCACCGGCACAAAACTACCATCACCAGCCACCCCCTCCATCCCTTCCAACCACCGGCACAAAACTACCATCACCAGCCCCCCCCTCCACCCCTTCCAACCACCGGCACAAAACTACCATCACCAGCCCCCCCCTCCACCCCTTCCAACCACCGGCACAAAACTACCATCACCAGCCACCCCCTCCATCCCTTCCAACCACCAGCACAAAACTACCATCACCAGCCCCCCCTCCATACCTTCCAACCACCGGCACAAAACTACTATCACCAGCCACCCTCTCCACCCCTTCCAACCACCGGCACAAAACTACCATCACCAGCCCCCCCCTCCACCCCTTCTAACCACCGGCACAAAACTACTATCACCAGCCACCCCCTCCACCCCTTCCAACCACTGGCACAAAACTACCATCACCAGCCCCCCCCTCCACCCCTTCCAACCACCGGCACAAAACTACTATCACCAGCCACCCCCTCCACCCCTTCCAACCACCGGCACAAAACTACCATCACCAGCCACCCCGTCCATCCTTCCAACCACCGGCACAAAACTACCATCACCAGCCCCACCCTCCACCCCTTCCAACCACCGGCAAAAACTACTATCACCAGCCACCCTCTCCACCCCTTCCAACCACCGGCACAAAACTACCATCACCAGCCCCCCCCTCCACCCCTTCCAACCACCGGCACAAAACTACCATCACCAGCCACCCTCTCCACCCCTTCCAACCACCGGCACAAAACTACCATCACCAGCCACCCCCTCCACCCCTTCCAACCACTGGCACAAAACTACCATCACCAGCCACCCCCTCCACCCCTTCCAACCACCGGCACAAAACTACTATCACCAGCCACCCCCTCCACCCCTTCCAACCACCAGCACAAAACTACCATCACCAGCCCCCCCCTCCACCCCTTCCAACCACCGGCACAAAGCTACCATCACCAGCCACCCCCTCCACCCCTTCCAACCACCGGCACAAAACTACCATCACCAGCCCCCCCCTCCACCCCTTCCAACCACCGGCACAAAACTACCATCACCAGCCACCCCCTCCACCCCTTCCAACCACCGGCACAAAACTACCATCACCAGCCACCCCCTCCACCCCTTCCAACCACCAGCACAAAACTACCATCACCAGCCCCCCCCTCCACCCCTTCCAACCACCGGCACAAAGCTACCATCACCAGCCACCCCCTCCACCCCTTCCAACCACCGGCACAAAACTACCATCACCAGCCACCCCCTCCACCCCTTCCAACCACCGGCACAAAACTACCATCACCAGCCACCCCCTCCACCCCTTCCAACCACCGGCACAAAACTACCATCACCAGCCACCCCCTCCACCCCTTCCAACCACCGGCACAAAAGTACCATCACCAGCCCCCCCCTCCACCCCTTCCAACCACCGGCACAAAACTACCATCACCAGCCACCCCCTCCACCCCTTCCAACCACCGGCACAAAACTACCATCACCAGCCACCCCCTCCACCCCTTCCAACCACCAGCACACAACTACCATCACCAGCCACCCCCTCCACCCCTTCCAACCACCGGCACAAAACTACCATCACCAGCCACCCCCTCCACCCCTTCCAACCACCGGCACAAAACTACCATCACCAGCCACCCCTTCCACCCCTTCCAACCACTGGCACAAAACTACCATCACCAGCCACCCCCTCCACCCCTTCCAACCACCGGCACAAAACTACCATCACCAGCCCCCCCCTCCACCCCTTCCAACCACCGGCACACAACTACCATCACCAGCCACCCCCTCCACCCCTTCCAACCACCGACACAAAACTACCATCACCAGCCACCCTCTCCACCCCTTCCAACCACCGGCACAAAACTACCATCACCAGCCACCCCCTCCACCCCTTCCAACCACCGGCACAAAACTACCATCACCAGCCCCCCCCTCCACCCCTTCCAACCACCGGCACAAAACTACCATCACCAGCCACCCCCTCCACCCCTTCCAACCACCGGCACAAAACTACCATCACCAGCCCCCCCCTCCACCCCTTCCAACCACCGGCACAAAACTACCATCACCAGCCCCCCTCTCCACCCCTTCCAACCACCGGCACAAAACTACCATCACCAGCCCCCCCCTCCACCCCTTCCAACCACCGGCACAAAACTACCATCACCAGCCACCCCCTCCACCCCTTCCAACCACCGGCACAAAACTACCATCACCAGCCACCCCCTCCACCCCTTCCAACCACCGGCACAAAACTACCATCACCAGCCACCCCCTCCACCCCTTCCAACCACCGGCACAAAACTACCATCACCAGCCCCCCTCTCCACCCCTTCCAACCACCGGCACAAAACTACCATCACCAGCCACCCCCTCCACCCCTTCCAACCACCGGCACAAAACTACCATCACCAGCCACCCCCTCCACCCCTTCCAACCACCGGCAAAAAACTACCATCACCAGCCACCCCCTCCACCCCTTCCAACCACCGGCACAAAACTACCATCACCAGCCCCCCCCTCCACCCCTTCCAACCACCGGCACAAAACTACCATCACCAGCCCCCCTCTCCACCCCTTCCAACCACCAGCACAAAACTACCATCACCAGCCCCCCCCTCCACCCCTTCCAACCACCGGCACAAAACTACCATCACCAGCCCCCCTCTCCACCCCTTCCAACCACCGGCAAAAAACTACCATCACCAGCCACCCTCTCCACCCCTTCCAACCACCGGCACAAAACTACCATCACCAGCCACCCTCTCCACCCCTTCCAACCACTGGCACAAAACTACCATCACCAGCCCCCCCCTCCACCCCTTCCAACCACCGGCACAAAACTACCATCACCAGCCCCCCCCTCCACCCCTTCCAACCACCGGCACAAAACTACTATCACCAGCCACCCCCTCCACCCCTTCCAACCACTGGCACAAAACTACCATCACCAGCCCCCCCCTCCACCCCTTCCAACCACCGGCACAAAACTACTATCACCAGCCACCCCCTCCACCCCTTCCAACCACCGGCACAAAACTACCATCACCAGCCACCCCCTCCACCCCTTCCAACCACCGGCACAAAACTACTATCACCAGCCACCCTCTCCACCCCTTCCAACCACCGGCACAAAACTACCATCACCAGCCCCCCCCCTCCACCCCTTCTAACCACCGTCACAAAACTACTATCACCAGCCCCCCCCTCCACCCCTTCCAACCACCGGCACAAAACTACTATCACCAGCCCCCCCCTCCACCCCTTCCAACCACCGGCACAAAACTACCATCACCAGCCACCCCCTCCACCCCTTCCAACCACCGGCACAAAACTACCATCACCAGCCACCCCCTCCACCCCTTCCAACCACCGGCACAAAACTACTATCACCAGCGACCCCCTCCACCCCTTCCAACCACCGGCACAAAACTACCATCACCAGCCCCCCCCTCCACCCCTTCCAACCACCGGCACAAAACTACTATCACCAGCCCCCCCCTCCACCCCTTCCAACCACCGGCACAAAACTACCATCACCAGCCACCCCCTCCACCCCTTCCAACCACCGGCACAAAACTACCATCACCAGCCCCCCCCTCCACCCCTTCCAACCACCGGCACAAAACTACTATCACCAGCCACCCCCTCCACCCCTTCCAACCACCGGCACAAAACTACCATCACCAGCCACCCCCTCCACCCCTTCCAACCACCGGCACAAAACTACCATCACCAGCCCCCCCCTCCACCCCTTCCAACCACCGGCACAAAACTACCATCACCAGCCACCCCCTCCACCCCTTCCAACCACCGGCACAAAACTACCATCACCAGCCCCCCCCTCCACCCCTTCCAACCACCGGCACAAAACTACTATCACCAGCGACCCCCTCCACCCCTTCCAACCACCGGCACAAAACTACCATCACCAGCCCCCCCCTCCACCCCTTCCAACCACCGGCACAAAACTACTATCACCAGCCCCCCCCTCCACCCCTTCCAACCACCGGCACAAAACTACCATCACCAGCCACCCCCTCCACCCCTTCCAACCACCGGCACAAAACTACCATCACCAGCCCCCCCCTCCACCCCTTCCAACCACCGGCACAAAACTACTATCACCAGCCACCCCCTCCACCCCTTCCAACCACCGGCACAAAACTACCATCACCAGCCACCCCCTCCATCCCTTCCAACCACCGGCACAAAACTACCATCACCAGCCCCCCCCTCCACCCCTTCCAACCACCGGCACAAAACTACTATCACCAGCCACCCTCTCCACCCCTTCCAACTACCGGCACAAAACTACCATCACCAGCCCCCCTCTCCACCCCTTCCAACCACCGGCACAAAACTACCATCACCAGCCACCCCCTCCACCCCTTCCAACCACTGGCACAAAACTACCATCACCAGCCCCCCCCTCCACCCCTTCCAACCACCGGCACAAAACTACTATCACCAGCCACCCCCTCCACCCCTTCCAACCACCGGCACAAAACTACCATCACCAGCCACCCCCTCCATCCCTTCCAACCACCGGCACAAAACTACCATCACCAGCCCCCCCCTCCACCCCTTCCAACCACCGGCACAAAACTACTATCACCAGCCACCCTCTCCACCCCTTCCAACCACCGGCACAAAACTACCATCACCAGCCCCCCCCTCCACCCCTTCCAACCACCGACACAAAACTACCATCACCAGCCACCCCCTCCACCCCTTCCAACCACCGGCACAAAACTACCATCACCAGCCACCCCCTCCACCCCTTCCAACCACCGGCACAAAACTACCATCACCAGCCACCCCCTCCACCCCTTCCAACCACCGGCACAAAACTACCATCACCAGCCCCCCTCTCCACCCCTTCCAACCACCGGCACAAAACTACCATCACCAGCCACCCCCTCCACCCCTTCCAACCACCGGCACAAAACTACCATCACCAGCCACCCCCTCCACCCCTTCCAACCACCGGCAAAAAACTACCATCACCAGCCACCCCCTCCACCCCTTCCAACCACCGGCACAAAACTACCATCACCAGCCCCCCCCTCCACCCCTTCCAACCACCGGCACAAAACTACCATCACCAGCCCCCCTCTCCACCCCTTCCAACCACCAGCACAAAACTACCATCACCAGCCCCCCCCTCCACCCCTTCCAACCACCGGCACAAAACTACCATCACCAGCCCCCCTCTCCACCCCTTCCAACCACCGGCAAAAAACTACCATCACCAGCCACCCTCTCCACCCCTTCCAACCACCGGCACAAAACTACCATCACCAGCCACCCTCTCCACCCCTTCCAACCACTGGCACAAAACTACCATCACCAGCCCCCCCCTCCACCCCTTCCAACCACCGGCACAAAACTACCATCACCAGCCTCCCCCTCCACCCCTTCCAACCACCGGCACAAAACTACTATCACCAGCCACCCCCTCCACCCCTTCCAACCACTGGCACAAAACTACCATCACCAGCCCCCCCCTCCACCCCTTCCAACCACCGGCACAAAACTACTATCACCAGCCACCCCCTCCACCCCTTCCAACCACCGGCACAAAACTACCATCACCAGCCACCCCCTCCACCCCTTCCAACCACCGGCACAAAACTACTATCACCAGCCACCCTCTCCACCCCTTCCAACCACCGGCACAAAACTACCATCACCAGCCCCCCCCCTCCACCCCTTCTAACCACCGGCACAAAACTACTATCACCAGCCCCCCCCTCCACCCCTTCCAACCACCGGCACAAAACTACTATCACCAGCCCCCCCCTCCACCCCTTCCAACCACCGGCACAAAACTACCATCACCAGCCACCCCCTCCACCCCTTCCAACCACCGGCACAAAACTACCATCACCAGCCCCCCCCTCCACCCCTTCCAACCACCGGCACAAAACTACTATCACCAGCGACCCCCTCCACCCCTTCCAACCACCGGCACAAAACTACCATCACCAGCCCCCCCCTCCACCCCTTCCAACCACCGGCACAAAACTACTATCACCAGCCCCCCCCTCCACCCCTTCCAACCACCGGCACAAAACTACCATCACCAGCCACCCCCTCCACCCCTTCCAACCACCGGCACAAAACTACCATCACCAGCCCCCCCCTCCACCCCTTCCAACCACCGGCACAAAACTACTATCACCAGCCACCCCCTCCACCCCTTCCAACCACCGGCACAAAACTACCATCACCAGCCACCCCCTCCATCCCTTCCAACCACCGGCACAAAACTACCATCACCAGCCCCCCCCTCCACCCCTTCCAACCACCGGCACAAAACTACCATCACCAGCCACCCCCTCCACCCCTTCCAACCACCGGCACAAAACTACCATCACCAGCCCCCCCCTCCACCCCTTCCAACCACCGGCACAAAACTACCATCACCAGCCACCCCCTCCATCCCTTCCAACCACCGGCACAAAACTACCATCACCAGCCCCCCCCTCCACCCCTTCCAACCACCGGCACAAAGCTACCATCACCAGCCACCCCCTCCACCCCTTCCAACCACCGGCACAAAACTACCATCACCAGCCACCCCCTCCACCCCTTCCAACCACTGGCACAAAACTACCATCACCAGCCCCCCCCTCCACCCCTTCCAACCACCGGCACAAAACTACTATCACCAGCCACCCCCTCCACCCCTTCCAACCACCGGCACAAAACTACCATCACCAGCCACCCCCTCCATCCCTTCCAACCACCGGCACAAAACTACCATCACCAGCCCCCCCCTCCACCCCTTCCAACCACCGGCACAAAACTACTATCACCAGCCACCCTCTCCACCCCTTCCAACCACCGGCACAAAACTACCATCACCAGCCCCCCCCTCCACCCCTTCCAACCACCGACACAAAACTACCATCACCAGCCACCCTCTCCACCCCTTCCAACCACCGGCACAAAACTACCATCACCAGCCACCCCCTCCACCCCTTCCAACCACTGGCACAAAACTACCATCACCAGCCCCCCCCTCCACCCCTTCCAACCACCGGCACAAAACTACCATCACCAGCCACCCCTTCCACCCCTTCCAACCACCGGCACACAACTACTATCACCAGCCACCCCCTCCACCCCTTCCAACCACCCTGCCTCCAACCACCAGTAAAAACCACCATCACCATCACCATCCACCCCTTCCAATCCCCCCGTCTCGAACCACCGGCACAAAACCATCACCCCCAAACACCGTATCTAGTCCCCCCTCGAGCCATCCCCTGCAACCACCACCAACCTACCCGCCTCCCAACCAACCGCCTTCACCTTCATCTCCTTCCCTTCATCCCGGTACTCGTCATGCTCGTTATTGCTTAGCGGGTAACCGCCACAAACCACAACCGCCAACCACCCACCTTGACCTCCTTCTCATTCTCTTCATCCCGGTACTCGTCATGCTCGTAATTGCTGAGCGAGGTAATTGCCACAAACCACAACCGTCAAGCACTCTGACTCCACCCACCCACCTTGACCTCCTTCTCATCCTCCTCATCACGGTATTCGTCATGCTCATTGTCGCTACGCGGAGAAACCGCGGAGGCAATGAACGCATCCAAGGCCTTGTGATCCTCCTCATCAACCACGTGGCTGTTGGATCTGCAGTACAAGCGGGGCAGTAAATGGTACAAGTGGGTCAGTCGCTGGTACAAGCGGGAAGGTACATTGGTACATGCGGGGCAGTACATTGGTACAAGCGGGAAGGTACATTGGTGCAAGCGGGGCAGTACATTGGTATAAGCGGGACAGCACACTGGTATAAGCGGGAAGGTACACTGGTACAAGCAAGGCGGTACACTCCTAAAAGCAGGGCGGCATCTAAGCAGCACCACCTCCAGCAGGTCCACCCCTGAGTTGTGCGCTCACCTCACGCTGTCGATGGTCCCTGTGTGGTAAAGGTGCACCAGGCCAGCAATGGCCATCCCTGTAGTGGAGCGCCCAATGCCCATCTGGCAGTTGAAGATGACCGGGTTCTCTAAACCAAAGTCCAGGATGGACTGGACAAGCACGTCATAGTCTTGGAACTGAGCAGAGTGGGTGGGGGAGGAGGGAGGTGAGGCAGACACGACGGACAAACATAGATGAAGGGAGGGGGGGGGTTAACTGGTTTCTCCAGGCCAAAGTCCAGGATGGACTGCACTAGCACGTCAAAGTCTTGGAGCTGAGGAGGGAAGAGGAGGGAGGTTAGGCAGAGACAACAGATAAACATAGATGAAGGGAGAGGGGGGGGGGTCGGGTTCTGCAGATCAAAGTCCAGGATGGACAGGATTAGGATGCCATAGTCTTGGTCTTTTTGAACTGAGACAGGAGGGGGGGGGGGGGGGAGGGAAGTCAGGTAGAGGCGAGGGATGAGGGGAGGGGGGATGACGTGCAGCATTGGCAGCGCACCCAACACATAGCTTGGTGGCTAGAACCCAGCTCCACCAGGAACACTGCCCCCCCCTTGACCCTCCATTCAACCATCAGCTCACCACAGGGGTCGTTCCATCCGTGACTGGCACACGCACGTACTTGATGTCAAAGCCTTGCTTGGCCAGACCCGTATACACCTTCGGGAGGGTGTTGGGAGACAGGGTGCATGGATCAGGATTCAGGGTTAAGGGTTTGGAGGTTCAGGGTTCAAGATTTGGGGTTCAGTGATAACAAATCAGGGTCTAGAGACCAAGTTCAGGATTGAAGGTTCAGGGTTCAGCTTCTAGGTGCTTAACCTACGCCCTCCCCCCTCCATGCACCTAGTAGACTCCTCCCTCCTCGCCCCTCTCCATACCTCCCCCCTCTCCATGCACCTATTCAGCTCCTTCCCCCTCGCCCCCCTCCCCCCACCCCCCCTACATACCTCAGCAGTTGTTTGCACCGCGTCCGGGTGGTCAATCTCCTCCCATGTGTCGTACAGCTCCCCGTGGTGTCCCGCCTCAAAGGACTCGTGAGCCACCAGAATGCGACCACCAAACTTGAGGGCCTGCGAGGGGATGGGGGAGACAAGCAACATGTCACCACGACAATGTCAGATATCATATAGAAAGGAATACCTACGATCTGTAACATGATAATATAATATGCGCCTGGCGCCTGCCATACTTGAGGGCGTGCGAGGGGATGGGGGGGACAAGCAGCAACTCAAATCGAAGAGAACAATGCAATACAATCCCCTTGCTTATGGCACTAGTGCAACGTCCATGACGTGACCGTGGGGCAGGACCAACATGGTGTTGGCATGGCAAGAAAATACCGGAGCCATGTTTATAGCTTGGCAACGGAGCCATGGTTGATGCATGGCAATTAAACAAAGCCGGTAGTCGCGACACATGCGTGGGGTTTGGAGCAGGTTCCTTGCATCCACCACACTCCCCACATCTCTGCCAGCTTGATCCTGCCCTCCCCTTGCAAACCATCCTCGCCTATACCAGGACACCCTCCTCGAGCCTCACCCCCTCCTCCACTCCACTCCACACCCTCCACACCCTCCACTCCACTCCACACCCTCCACACCTCCGCCAGCACATCCTTCTTCAGCCTCTCCTCCATGGCCTCAATCCTGGCCACCTCAATGCCGGCATACTCCATCATGTTCTTCAGGGGACGAACCTGAGAGGCAGGGAGAGACGAGGTTTAAGGAGGGTTTTGGGAGAGGAGACAGGGTTTACAGGGCAGGGGGTGGTGGTGGAGGTTTTTTAGGGTGAAGGGAGAGGGTTTACAGGGCAGGGGGGGGGTCTAGGGTTTGGGGAGAGAGAAGAGGGTTTATAGGGGGAGGGGGGGGGTAAAGAGTTTGGAGAAAGGGGACAGAGCAAAGGCTGAATGCTTCTGGTAGAGATCCAATTTCATCATTTCACCCTCCCTGACTTCCCTCCCCAACACCACTCGCCTCTTCCTCCAGCAAACTATGCCCCCCCTGTCCCCTCCCTAACATCAATGTCTTCCTCATCATCCCCCCATTCTTCTCACCGCCTCCCTCATGCTCATCATCACCCTCCTCCTCCAATGGCCCTCACCTCCTCTTACAGAACGAAAGGGCTGTTGTAAATGTACACCATGGGCTCCTCCCCTTTCCCCCCCAATATCATCATGTTCCCTACACAATGCCTCTCACCTCCTCACGCAGCACAAAGGGGCTGCCATTAATGTACACCATGGGCTCCTCCCTCATGTTGATCCAAAGAGCATGGACACGCTTGGTGGCCAGGGAGGATTTGGAGCCAGCAACAGACCTAGGGGGGAGGATGAGAACAATGTCAGTGTCAGGGTAAGGATAAGGAAGGACGCGCTTGGTGGCCAGGGAGGATTTGGAGCCAGACACAGACCTAGAAAGGGGAGGGAGGCGATTGGGCTCGATATCATTGCCCGTGTGAGGGTAAGGGTACACACTCTTGGTGGCCAATAAGTATTTGTGGCCAAGACACTCAAGACACTCTTGGACACTCTTGGTGGCCAAGACACTCAAGACACTCTTGGACACTCTTGGTGGCCAAGACACTCAAGACACTCTTGGACACTCTTGGTGGCCAAGACACTCAAGACACTCTTGGACACTCTTGGTGGCCAAGACACTCAAGACACTCTTGGACACTCTTGGTGGCCAAGAAGTATTGGGAGCCGGCCACAAATGTAGGGGAGCAAATAACCACCCATCCGTTCCAAGCCCTGGAAGCGTTAACCCCAACTTTGTGACAACCCTTCCCCTGTGAGCCCTGAAAGCGCAAACCTCAAATGAGTGACACCCCATCCCCTGGGAACCAGGGCTGTGCAATTGCGCTGTGCCGTAATTTATCAATCGTGTAAGAAATTACCGTGCCTTACTGGTAAAAGTAGCTGAATTTGCCTTGCAATTACAGTGACTGAAACTCAGCCACGTAATTCAGCCACTGTAAGGACCGTAATCGGCACAGCCCTGCTGAGAACCCTCCTCTCCATCCGCCCCCCCAACTTGAACACCCTGATGCCTCCACCCAACGTAGGCATGCCCGCCTAAAGATGGGCATGCCCACCCCGTAATTGGGCATGGTGCTCATGCGCCTGAACCCTGCATAACCCTCCCCTCCCTTGACGTCACCACCCCAATTGTCTGCAATTGCTGCATGCTGAGCTAGCTCAGTTTTAACCATCAACTTTAAGGTTTTACATAATAGCAAACCAGTACCAAAAATTAGGTAAAACGCCCCCTCACTTGAGCACTCTGATGACCCCGTCCACCATGGGCATGCCCACTCCGTAACTGGGCATGCCCACCCCTGGAGATGGGATTGCCCACTTCGTTTATGGGCATGGTGCTCATTCTCCTCAACCCCACACCCTCCCTTCCCTCCGCCCCTCCCTTGAGCACTCCGATGACCCCGTCCACGGTTGGCATGCCCACACCGTAAATGGGCATGGTGCTCATTCTCCTGAACCCCACACCCTCCCTTCCCTCCGCCCCTCACTTGAGCACTCCGATAGTCCGATGACCCCGTCCACGGTTGGCATGCCCACACCGTAAATGGGCATGGTGCTCATCCTCCTGGACCCCACACCCTCCCTTCCCTCCGCCCCTCACTTGAGCACTCCGATGACCCTGTCCACGGTTGGCATGCCCACACCGTAAATGGGCATGGTGCTCATCCTCCTGAACCCCACACCCTCCCTTCCCTCCACCCCTCACTTGAGCACTCCGATGACCCCGTCCACGGTTGGCATGCCCACGCCGTAAATGGGCATGGTGCTCATCCTCCTGAAGTTGGGCGCTCCCTCGATGGCCTGGGGCACCTTGTGGGAGATCATGCCGGGGAACGAATCCTCCTTGAGCACAGTGAAGGGACCCAGGACAGCACCTGGGGGGGAGGAGGGGGCAGAGGGGGAGGAGGGGGGGTCGTTTAGGGTTCACAATCCGTTAACAATCAAGGAGTCAGGTCAGGGAGCCCAGGACGGCACCTGGGGGGAAAAGAGGGGGGGCCGTGGGGGCAGGGGGCTAGTGTGAAGGGTGAAGTGTTCATAACTGCGTTGGGTTTGGGTCAGGAGTCACCTTAGGAGGCGAGGGGGAGAGGGGGGCAAAATAAGAGCTACAAACTAAATGATCTTGTCAGGGGGTCCTGACAGCTCCTCACTGTAACAGCTTACCCATATAAACCACATACCCCGAGGTTATTACCTGAGCGGGCCGCCACCACGTCTGCCGCCTCCTTCCCTGCCTTGTCTGGCCCTCCCTCAAGGGCCTCCTGACCTCCCCCCGACTGCCGGCTGTCCCCTGCAGGTCCGGACGTCAGGCCGTGCAGCTCCAGTGCAGCCATCGAGTTGCGGCGCAGCAGGCGGTCGAGGATGCTGTGGGGACAGGGTAAGGGAGGAGCAAGAAATGTCATGAGCAGCGAGGGGGGGATGTGAGAAATCAGGCAATAGTGGGATATCAGGGACATCAGGCCAACACACACATCCCTCGTCACCACTCTCCCTCCCCAGCCTACCCTCCTCCTACATCCTGCACCCTTTCCTTAACACCCACCCTCCCCAATCAACCCACACCACCTCTCCCCCTTTTACCGCACCCCCTCCTCAACTCTCCCCCCATCACCCCATGCCACCTATCTCCCCCCTATCTTGCACCCTTTCCCCAGCACTTAGTCCCCCCGACACTTCCTTGCCTCACCTGCGCAGCTCAGTGCGAGTGGACATCCAATCCGGGAAGCTGATGTGGTTGTCAAAGCCGGGGTTGAACTGTGCCGACTGGAGGTAACCCGTAAACGAAATCAGCATGTAGTAGCGCTCGAGGTACTCCTACAATGCGGAGTTTGAATGGGGGGGGTGTGGCGTGTGTGAGGGGGGGGGCCGCTTCCTGGTCCAATCTCAAATAATATCGGTTTCCTTCATTCGGGAGAGGGATAGCACTGGCGTCCTGGGTCCGGATCTAGATCAATCTAGTGTGCTGGATCGGATCTCATCGATCTCATTAAAATCCTGAACCCTGGATCCATCCAGTGCACCAGATCTGATGAACATAAAGGTAAGTTGTACACCTCGGTGTGATCGTTTTTTCAATCATTACGGTCAATGATTGCAATCCAGACGAGAGTCTGAGCCGTGTATCACTTTTTTGTCACTTGTTGCCAGGCAATCTTTTTCTTGGTCTTGCCTTTACCCTTAACCCTGGAACTTCAGACGTAGACACAACAATTGAACACCCAACTGCTTCTCAGTCAGCACTCACACATACATAATGCTTGTGCCCTAGCCTAAACCCCAATACCCCAAACTGCCTTTCACCCAGCACACTGACATCATGTGTGTGCCCTTACCCCGAACCCTTGACTTCAAACCTCAAACATGGCCACTACTATGTCACCCCCCACCAGCTACTCACAAAGCGCACGGGCATCATGGTTGCTCTTGTACCCTAAGCCCTGAACCCTGAATCACGAATGATAAGCCTAACCTGTTCCTCACCAAGCACACGGACATCATGGTATTGCGCTGCCTCTCGCGTGTCTCCTTGAGGAAGCGAGAGCGGTACGAGGAGATGGCCTCACGCAGGTTCTGCATGGCACTGGCCGAGTCAATGACGGAGTCCAACACCAGCTTGGCCTCAGGGCCCTTCTCCAGCGCACGCAGAAGGCTGCAGGGAGAGAGGGTTCAGGGTTTGGGGTTAGCACCAGGGGGCCAGCACCAGCTTGGTCTCAGGGCCCTTCTCCGGCGCGCGCAGAAGGCTGCAGGGAGAGAGGGTTCAGGGTTTGGGGTTAGCACCAGGGGGCCAGCACCAGCTTGGCCTCAGGGCCCTTCTCCGGCGCGCGCAGAAGGCTGCAGGGAGAGAGGGTTCAGAGTTTGGGATTAGCACCAGGGGGCCAGCACCAGCTTGGCCTCAGGGCCCTTCTCCAGCGCGCGCAGAAGGCTGCAGGGAGAGAGGGTTCAGGGTTTGAGGTTCAAGGGCCAGCAGCAATATGGCCACAGGGCCCTTATCCAGAGAGCGCAGCAGGCTGTGGCAAAGCAAGGTTCGGGGGTTGGGGTTTCAATAATGGTTTTAAATAAGGGGTTGAAGGTAGGGGGCTTGAGGGGGTCAGAGAGCGAAAGGAGCGGGATCAGGAGGGAGAAATAGGGATACATGGGGGTCAGGACAAGAGAATATGGAGTAAAGTGTGATCAGGAAGGCATATGAATCGACAAGGGGGTATGGAGGGACACAAGGATCAGAGCGGGAATATGGGGGGATACGAGGGGTCAGAGCGGGGAGACATCAAGGGGTATGTCCGCATTAATATGGCATAGGGCCAGTACAGAACTATTAGAACGAACGCGGCGGGCGGTGCAAACATGGCAATTTTGCCGTCTGTCTGTTTCCAATTTAATCACATATTCAAGCATAACCCCCATCCACATCCACACACTCCACATACCATACTCACACCCTGTCTCCCCCATCCCTGAGCCCTGTTCACACACTTCACACAATTTTCCTCACACCTGCGTACCACGCCGTACATGCCTGCCTTGAGCATGTCTTTGTCCTTGTCCGCCGGCTTGGGCTTGGCCCCCTTTGCCGATAGCTCCCGGAACCAGACGGGGATGATCTCTGGAAACAGGGGGGACAGGGGGAGAAGGGTGAGAAGGAGAGGGGGGGAGGACAGGGTGGAAGAAGGGGGAGAAAGGGGGGGGGGGGGAGGGAGGAGGGGGGAGGGGAGCATGTGGGACGGGAAAGCCAGTGACGAAGGAGATGAATGATGCATAGGTGTGGGAGCAACATGGACAAATGCTTGTTTCAAACAATATCTCCAGACTCAACCCTAGGTTTGGACTCTTGACCGGTAATTCACGTATTCCTCCAAGTCCGAAAAGTCCAACTTTCACAACGCCGCAGATACATTGAAAGACACCTGACCTACTGTTTCCCCAGCTGGACTGGGATAAGGGTGACAGGTTAAACCGCCTGGCCGGGTTACGGGTTTAGGGTTTAGCCCCTTGACCAGGTTCAGCTCAACCCTCAACCTTACCAGGCTGTAGGGTTCAGGTCCTTGGCCAAAGCCCTATCCTACCTCGCACATCCGCCTTTTTGGTAATCGGGAAGGCGTCCAGCTTGCGCAAGTGAAGCAGCGCCGAGATGATCATGCCAGTCGTGGTGCGACCTCGACCCATCTGCAGGGTCACAGAGGGGGTGCGGAGGAAATAGGTGGGGGGCAAGGGGAGGAGGACATGGACGTGCAGAGCATGCAGTGCTGAGATGATCATACCAGTTGTGGTGCGACCTCCACCCATCTGCAGAGTCACAGAGGGGGTGCGGAGGAAATGGGCGGAGGGCGGGGTGCGGAGGACATGGGCGTGCAGAGCATGCAGTGCTGAGATGATCATACCAGTTGTGGTGCGACCTCGACCCATCTGCAGGGTCACAGAGGGGGTGCGGAGGAAATAGGTGGGGGGCAAGGGGCGGAGGACATGGGCGTGCAGAGCATGCAGTGCTGAGATGATCATACCAGTTGTGGTGCGACCTCCACCCATCTGCAGAGTCACAGAGGGGGTGCGGAGGAAATGGGCGGAGGGCGGGGTGCGGAGGACATGGGCGTGCAGAGCATGCAGTGCTGAGATGATCATACCAGTTGTGGTGCGACCTCCACCCATCTGCAGAGTCACAGAGGGGGTGCGGAGGAAATGGGCGGAGGGCGGGGTGCGGAGGACATGGGCGTGCAGAGCATGCAGTGCTGAGATGATCATACCAGTTGTGGTGCGACCTCCACCCATCTGCAGAGTCACAGAGGGGGTGCGGAGGAAATGGGCGGAGGGCGGGGTGCGGAGGACATGGGCGTGCAGAGCATGCAGTGCTGAGATGATCATACCAGTTGTGGTGCGACCTCCACCCATCTGCAGAGTCACAGAGGGGGTGCGGAGGACATGGGCGGAGGGCGGGGTGCGGAGGACATGAGCGTGCAGAGCATGCAGTGCTGAGATGACCATACCAGTCGTGGTGCAACTAAGACCCATCTGCAGGGTCACAGAGGGGGTGCGGAGGAATGGGCGGGGGGCCGGGGGATGACCGGGGGTCCGCTGGGCGGGAGATATGAGCAAGGGCGCGGGGAGCTGGCCGGGCGGCGGGGGACATGAGCATGTAGGGCATGCAGTGCTGAGGTGATCCTGCCAGTAACGGTGTGTGAAGACAACCCTTCTGAGGGAACAGTAGAGGGGCCGGAGGGGATATGGGCGGGGAGGCAAGGGGGATGAGCGTGCAAGCAAGGGAACGACTAGGGGCAGGGGATATGAGCGTGTAGGGCATGCAGTGCTGAGATGATCATGACAATAACGGTATGTGACCACGACCCATCACAGGGAAGGCAAGAGAGGGAGGCCAGATGGGTGAGCGGGAGGGCAAGGGGGCTTGACAAGGGATATATATGGGGGCCATGAGGGGGGGGCGAGGGGGGGGGCGAGGGAAGGATGCAGGGCGGGATGGGCAGGGGGGAAGCAAGGCGCAGGGCTGACTCAGGATCTGGATGGAAGGGGGCCCATGATGGACTAGAGGCTGCGTAGGGACTGGTGAAGCAGTCAAATAACGTAATCCAGGCATCGGGCAACAACCCATGAAGTGAGCCGCAGTATGCAGGGCGTGTAAAGCATGCATAGCCTGCAGAGGTTACACACCATGCATATCTTGCAGAGGGTACAAAGCATGCATAGCGTGCGCCCCTCTCCTAGGTGGCAGAGAGCTCTCTCAGAGTGTTCAATGTGTGTACTCCCACCGACCTGGCAGTTGAAGATGAGTGCGGCATCCGCAGGCACACTCCACAGCCTCACGACCAGCTCCTCGAAATCCTGATTGGAAATGACCAGATTGGGGCAAATGCCAAGTTCAAAATGTGAAGTCAGACACAATCGTACAGTATCAGTACAACTTGGATCCAGGACCCTGGTCATGGTACCAAATCAGGGTGGATGCCAAGGTTCGAAAAGCATTGCCAGCAACGCCAGTATGCGCACCAAAACGTAGGCTCCGAAATATGTCATCTTTACCACATGGACCTTGCGCACTTTCTCGTCCATGGCGGGGGTTTCGAAGGCAATTTATGAACCCTAAACCCTTCATCCCTGAAACTGCCTAGCCCTTAAGCAATTTCTCGTTTATGACAGAAATGTGCAAGTAATCCCTCACTCCTTTAGCGCTGAACCCTGACCCAACCTGGCATTCTGGTGCCTTCTCGTCTATGACGGAGATGTGCAGGTATTCTCTAGACCCTCAACAATCCCGAACCTCGATAACACTTGAACCTCAACCCTCAACCCGTCATCCTCAACCATTCAAACCCTGGACCCACCTGGTCCGTCGGTGCCTTCTCGTCTATGACGGGAGATGCAAAAGTAATCCCTCACACTAAGAACACTGAACCACTAGGTGTTTTCGCATGCACTCTTCTATGAAGGAGATGCGCAGGTATTATAATCTCTTAACCCTTCAAAACCTGAACCCTTACAACCTTCCACACTTATCTCCCTGTTCCCACCTGGTCCTTGGGCGCCTTCTCGTCCGTAACGGGGATACGCAGGTCTTCTAAACTCTCAAACCTGATCGCTTGTAACTCTTAACCCTTTTCACCCTGGACCCTTAAAACCTTAAACCTTTTTTTTGAGCGCTGAACCCTTATCAAACACTTCTCCCTAGTCCCACCTGGTTCTTAGGCGCCTTCTTGTCCACTTGTGAGCACTTCACCCTTAAAACGTGTTCTCCCTGGTCGCACCTGGTCCTTGGGCGCCTTCTCGTCCGTGACGGGGATACGCAGGTAGTCCACATCGTAGCCGTCAGCTAATGGGTTGGGGACGGGAAGCAGAGGGGGGCACTTCAGGTTTTCGTGGTTGGAGGTGGTTGGGAGGCAGGCCAATGTGTGACCTAGGTCTGAATACCATGACCGGAAAACCTGCTGGTGGTCCGACCTGGGCAGACCGCCTCCAGGACGTCAAATCCAACCCGGAAATCATGTTTTGAGCCCGGGGAAAACTCATGCAGACAGTTACCCCTCCACCCACCACACGGTCCACCACCTCAACCCTCATTTTTCATTTTTTCAATTTTGTACTTAGCTGTAAGTCCAAGTACAACCACATGGATTGGGAATATCCATGCTGAAGCTGCTCGCCCGGTGTCTTACCCTTGAGCTCTGCATACACCTCCTGGGGCGTCTGCACGTCTGCAGCAGTGACGGGCTCCCAGTGGTCGTACAGGCTCAGGTCGGTGTTCTCGTGAACTACCAGGATCTGGTTGCCAAACGTGTGGGCCTGGAAGCGGGCGGAAAGAAGACCACACAATAAATAAATCAATACTGGTAATTTGATAGATGCATCATAGATGTTGTGTAAGAAGCGGGCCAGATGTGAACTACCAGGATCTGGTTGCCAAACGTGTGGGCCTGGGAGCGGGAGGAGAGAGGAATATATTAATAAATAAATACGGTACTGGTAATTTCATAGATGTAACATGTATGCACCAGGGTCAGGTTGCCAGACGTGTGAGCCTGGCAGCGGGAGGATAGAGGAATAAATAAATAAATACTGGTTTTGGCAATCTTATGGATGAATCATGTATGTTTTATAAGGACTAGGGAGCGGATGAGATGTGCATGGACAGGATCTGGTTGCCAAACGTGTGGGCCTTGGAGTGCAAGAGGGAGCATGGGACAGAATAGGGAGCTATAGAGGGCCAAGTGGGGCCACATGTTGCATGGAGCTGGCCCCACCCGTCATCTCAATCCCCACCCCTCACCTCTGCCAGGATGTCAGCCTTGAGGCGGGTCTCCATATCCTCCACTCGTGAGCGGTCAATGCCTACATGGAATCAGGGTTTAGGATTCAGGGTTTGGAGTTAAGAGTTCCGGGTTCAGGGTTTAGGCTGCACTGGCCAGATTTCCAAATCCACCACTCGTGAGCGTTCAGTGCCAAATGGGTTCAGGGTTTAGGATTCAGGGTCCGGGGTTATGGGTCCAGGGCTTGGGATTAACGGTTTAGGTTGCACTCACCAGCTCTCCATGTCCTCTACTCGGGAGTGTTTTTTGCCTTCAGGCATGCATCCAAGAAGGGTCTCAAGTAATTCATAATCGTGACTGGTCACCTAGCGGGACGGGTGGCTTCCTTAATCCATGCCTCAGGGCGTATCGTTTATTCCTTTATTCAATCATAATTATGACTGGTCAGGAATTCATGATGGGCAATTTAACTGACCACGCAGCGTATCAGCCATATGCCCCCCTTTGAACCCCTTCATACATGCAGCTCACATGCGGCTCGGCCATCAGCCCCGTCACACCTCATTCACACCCCTTCATACATGCAGCTCACATGCGGCTCGGCCATCAGCCCCGTCACACCTCATTCACACCCCTTCATACATGCAGCTCACATGCGGCTCGGCCATCAGCCCCGTCACACCTCATTCACACCCCTTCATACATGCAGCTCACATGCGGCACGGCCATCAGCCCCATCACACCTCTTTCACACCCCTTCATACATGCAGCTCACATGCGGCTCGGCCATCAGCCCCATCACACCTCATTCATACCCCTTCATACATGCAGCTCACATGCGGCTCGGCCATCAGCCCCATCACACCTCATTCACACACGTTCATACATGCAGCTCACGTGAGGCTCAGCCGTTGCACCCTTACAACCCTTAACACCTCTGACTGGCAACGTGCGCTTCCCTTTAATTTGAGCATGCATGAAGTGTGTTTTTAAATCTTTGTCCATGCACATCACCGCTTTACCCCGGATGTAGGGCTAGGGTTTGAGGCACAGGTTTCAGGGTTCCAGGGGTGGATGGTTTAGGTCACACTAGTAGACCGGCGGCAGGTTAAGCACCTGCATCAGTGCCATGAATCCCCAACCCCCACATGTCTCACCCCCACCAGCTACATTCCGCTACCCAACTTCCCTCACAAACCCTCCCACCCCATCCCAACAACAACCCACCCATCCTCATCCCTACCATCCGCCTCACCTCCACCAGCCACCCACCCATCCCTATCCCACCGTAAAACCCAACCCGACCCTAGATCCTTACCACCCGCCTTAACCACCCACCCATGGCTTACCCCCACCCGGCTCATACCACCTGCCCCTCCCACCCGGCCCCCACCCTATCACCCCCAACCTTTGCATCCATAGCCCCCTCCCCCCCCCCCTCAACTTATGTACTGTAGATTTGAGAAGGGCTGGATCGCCTCCTGTGAGACAACCACGGCCCCATCCACCTGCCCCCATCCCCCCCTCAACTTTTGCACTCATGATTTGAGAAGGGCTGGATCGCCTCCTGTGAGACAACCACGACCCCATCCACCTGCCCCCATCCCCCCCTCAACTTTTGCACTCATGATTTGAGAAGGGCTGGACCGCCTCCTGTGAGACAACCACGGCCCCATCCACCTGCCCCCATCCCCCCCTCAACTTTTGCACTCATGATTTAAGAAGGGCTGGACCGCCTCCCGTGAGACAACCACGGCCCCATCCACCTGCCCCCATCCCCCCCTCAACTTTTGCACTCATGATTTGAGAAGGGCTGGACCGCCTCCCGTGAGACAACCACGGCCCCATCCACCTGCCCCCATTCCTTCCTCAACTTTTGCACTCATGATTTAAGAAGGGCTGGACCGCCTCCCGTGAGACAACCACGGCCCCATCCACCTGCCCCCATCCCCCCCTCAACTTTTGCACTCATGATTTGAGAAGGGCTGGACCGCCTCCCGTGAGACAACCACGGCCCCATCCACCTGCCCCCATCCCCCCCTCAACTTTTGCACTCATGATTTAAGAAGGGCTGGACACCTCCCACAAGACAACCACGTCCCCATTCACAAGACAACCACGTCCCCATTCACCTGCCCCCATACACCTGCACGCACCCCTGCACCTGTGCCCTCGAGGTTCAAATGGGGTCAGTCTCCCTTCCACATCTCATACACGGCCCCGCCCTCCTGCCCTCACTCCCACTCCTATGTACTTCAGGTTAGACAAGGGCTGGTCTACCTCCTAAATCATGCCCACATGCTCCTGCCCATGCCGCTATGTACTCCAGATTTGACAGGGGCTGTTCTGCCTCCCAAATCATGACCGCCTGCACCTGCCCACGCCCCACGCACCTGTGTACTCCAGGTTTGAGAAGGGCTGATCCGCCTCCCGAACCACAAAGGGCTGCCCGTTGATAAAGATCAGGGGTTCCTCACGCAGGTTCTGCCAGTAGACCTTGCGCTGGCCTGCAAGAAGGGTTTGGGGTTTGGGGCTCAGAGCAGCTCTGGCCTGCAAGACAGGGTTTGAGGCTCAGGCACCCTAGGGCTTAGGGGTGCACTGGCCACAGATTTCCCTGCGCGATTGTGCATGCAGCAAGTGCGCGCACGCGCATGTATGCATGGAGGTGCATGGTGGTGCATGCAAGCTGGGGCATGGAGGGGCATGGAGGTACATGCAACCAGGCGCCCACAGGTGTACAGGTTTTCTTCACGCCCTGCAGAAAATCTAGCTGCTTTATGTACGAAATCTGGAATAGTTCGTATTCCGTTTTATCAGTTGCTAAAATGCATCTTAAAATTAGACTTAACCATGACCTTCGCTTGAGCTGTGACAAGCCCATACTGCTGTTTTTAGCGGCAAACTTGTTGTTTCTTTCCTGCCAATTACAGATATTAGCAGCTTCGTTTAGCGTTTATAATCATGATTTTCATGTGTTTGTTGTGCTCTATTGCACCTCTTTCGTACCATCCCACCCACCCTCTTCGGAGATTATCAGTGGGCTTCTGTTGTAAGCACTTTCGCGTGATCGACTAGAAACCCTGAATCCCTAACATGTGTCATGACGAAGACACCTTCCATAAGGGGGGTCATGGGGGCAGCTTCCTCTTACAACACTTCATTATGGAAGTATGTAGTATGTGCTGAAACATGCAGGTGCTTGCAGGTGCGTTCATGCGGGAGCATGGAGGTGCATGCAAGCAGGCACCCACATGTGCACGGAGGGGCATGCATGCAGGCACATGAAGGTGCATGCAAGCAGGCACCCACATATGCACGGAGGGGCATGCATGCAGGCACATGAAGGTGCATGCATGCGGGAGTATGGAGGTGCATTCATGCAGGCACCCACAGGTGCATGCAGGTGCGCGCAGGTGCATTGGCAGTTGCATGAAGTGAGCTTACCATTCTGGGCGTTCATGGCGGAGAAGACATTTCTCAGGCCCGACACGGTCGGGATGGCCACACCGTAAACCGGCATGCCTTTGATCTGCAAGACGCCATGGGAGGGGCGAGAGGTTCAACGGCAGGGGAGGGTCACAAACTGCTCTCCTACTTGCCCATCTCGAGGGGGGGCATCGTAAGAAGAGTGACTAGGAGAGTGTTTTCTGTAGATCTCTGGGAAGTGTGGGAGGTGGGGGAGGTGGATGGAGTAGTTCCAAAGGTGGAAAAAAGGTGATGTAGGCTGAGTGCGACAGCAGGGGGTGGTAGCGCTCCGAATGCTTCTCTATAATCTGAGACTTTGTCATCTGTACTGAGGTTGAGATGTGCCATGTAGGCAGTCAGGACAGAATGGCGTGAACTCTGTACAGAGACACAGACTGAATTGAACGAGCAGTGGCACTTAGCACCTCAATGATCTACACTGGGAGAGTCATAGAGGCGCAGACATGCTCGTGGCCCAATTGAGTTCTTGATGACAGGGAAAAGAGGGACAGGAATGGTAGGGCTCTTGTTTCGGCGTTTTACGCAACCATTCCATGGCCTTGTGCGGAGGGTCCGAGGAAATAAAGGAAAAGCTGCAGAAACTGTTCGACTGGCAAGAAAAACCTTGTAGGATACGGTAGTCCTTCCGAGAGAAAAATAAAGAGATGGTGTCGGGGCATGGGAGGGGGGAGAGGGTGTGTTCAGGCACATGGGCTCGCATGGCATGGCCTAACAACACCGAGGGAGGCCAGACAGGCGATGTGCAGGGGTACAATTAAATATCTGCTGCCTTGCATGTCTGCTGCACCAATCGTGTTGTGTACTACGCGGACCCTTTCTCACTTTTCGGAAGTTGGGAGCACCATCCAGAATGATGTCGAGCTTGGTGTTGTGGCAACCTGTGAGGAAGACGAGGTGTGTTTAGGGAGTGGTGGTAGACAAGAGGCGTTGAGAATGGGGACTGGCTCAGTTTAGCACGACCGTGCTAACACGCCCCCTGTTGAAGGTTTGGGAGAGCGCGGATGCATTCGTGTGCGCGGTTTGAGGCCACGTTTGAATACATAGCATAGGGGAAAGCTGCAACGGTAGCAATAGCAACAACAGCGGCAGCAACAGCAGAAGCTTGGGGTATGAAGCGATGGAAACATTGATAGCAAACTTTTCTCAATGGAGGGAGAGAGGGCTTGGGGACGGGAGGGGTGCATGTACTGGTCTTGCCCCAGCTATGCGGTCGAGAAGGAGCGAGGTGGGAGGTGGTACCGACTACAGCCCAGCGCGAGGGAAGAGCTGGCCTTACTAGGGAAATGATCCGCCTTGAGCACAGTGTGCTTGATGAGGACGTCGCCTGATCGGTTCGCAATGACGAGCTCGGGCGGGGGGTTCTCGCCGCGAGGGCCGGTACCCCCAGTCGGCATCGCTGCTTTAGCTGACGACATGCGGAGCGTGAGTACTGTTGCTGATGCAGGCCGGCAGGGTCCAATACGGCGACGGTGATATACGGAGCGAAGCGTTGCAGCTGATGTTGGTGCAAGTGAGGCAGATGAGGCGATTTGGGGGTGCCCGTGCAGGTTCGACACGCGGTGCCACGCGATAGAGGCAGGGGGGTGGAGCAAAATTGTGCTGGTAGACAGTTAGAAAGAGAGAAAACGCTGCTTGCTTTCAAGAGACGTGTTAAAGGGCGTGATGCTCCTAGCGTTTGATTCCGCCGACGAACACGTGCTAACGGGATCTGGACACGTTTCAGCTACACTCAGCTACACGAAACTCAGCTACAGCAGTGGAATTGATTTGCCACCGCGAACGAGGAGATCACGATTTGCGCCCTCGTCTTGAGCCACCAGCACTTAGAAATTGCAGCTTTACCGATGCCCGGGGGATACCGCGTGTTGCCGTGTTTGTTTTACACGGACTCGGTTGCGCCCACCGAGCAATGTTATGATCGACCGTTGAGTCATTTTTTAGTTTGACATCCTAGTCAATTACTAGTCTGCCGAATATTGACTCCCCTGCCTGATAATAATGGGCTCGTGGTCCCAGCGTGTACACAATGGGAAAAAGTGTTACGACAACAGCCTCACCAAGGCGAGCACCTGGGACAAGCCAGCTGGCGATTCTGAGGATGTGAAAATCCTTGTCAACGGATTGGCGTCCATGCAACTGCTTGCAACATCGGATGTATCGCTTGTGTCCCATGCGCACGGCCGGCAGCGCCGCGATGAACGCAGCATCAGCCGCCGCGAGCTGCAGGAGGCAGTCAAGCACGGCCTCAAGGAGCGCGCCAACCCTGGGCGTCTCGGGGAAACGCGATGGCGCTACACGCACAGCGGCATTGTTTACATCACGGATGAAAGCAGCCGACATGAGGTCACCAGCTGGAGGGAAGCAAGCGACATGGAGCATCAGGGCAGCCCCATGCGGCAGCCACCAGCCATGCGAGGTGCTGTAGCTGGGGCAGCGGCCATGCTGAACTCCCACGTGGTAGTAGTCGTCGACGGGAGCGCATCGATGAACAAGCGTGACGTGCCTGGCAGCCGCAGCTCGCGCATCAGTGCCGTCTATGAATGCCTTGCCACCGATCTCGTCGACCTGGAGCTGGCGCAGGGTGGAGACGGCGGCGGCATGGTGGTCTCGATCATTGAGTTCAGCGATGTGGCACGTACGCTATGCGACCGGCTTCCACTCGATGCCTCTCTCTCAGCCCGGCTGACAAGGAGGGCATCCTTGGCCAAGGGGTTCTCCCACGGGATGTACTTGCCTGCCCTGGACGCCGCCCTTGAGTTACTAGAGAGGGACGCGGCAGACCGCAGCCAGCTCTTTCTCATCTTCCTCAGCGACGGCGCGCCAAGCGACACGCACCTCGAAAAGCAAGCCCTCGTCTCCTCATGCGTTCGGCGCGTTGAACGGATGGGTTGGCTGCTGGGCAAGGACCGGTTCTTCATCGGGACCGTGGCTTTCGGGCCAAGCTCAGGGGACTACGTCGTGCTGCAGCGCATGGCTGAGGCGCTGCCGCGAAGCTCGTTCCAGAAGCTGGGGCTGTCCATAAACTGCCTGCGCACAGCATTCAGTTCGCTTGCAAGCTCCCTTGCTACGATGAGGACGGAGGTTGCCGGCCCGCGCGGCACGCAGCCCGCTGGTAGCCCCAGTCATCGGCCGCCGGCGTTTTCGCCGCGTGCTGCCCCTGGCGGCGGGCTGTCGGAGCGGATCAAGGACTGCAGGGTCATCCAGAATGACGCCTGGGACATTTACGGCGGCGAGAAGTTATACAGCAAGCGGGCCTACATCAAGGTTTGAAGTTGTATGATGCTTGCTTGCTCAGGTGGGGCAATGCTTCTTCGCTCGCTGTCCCAGTCTTTTAACTGCCAAAACCGGTGATGTCCATTCGTTCTGTCCGGTCCCATGCAGCAAGTGTGGTTCTTTGTTGGACTGTCAATGAAGCACAAACCCATACCCACGGCGCAGGAGAAGATGGGCTACGTGAGCCTCAGCCCACCCCCGTGCCCGTCTGGGCTCCCAGCCAACTGGACTCACGGCGTCGCCTTCACAAAGAAGCGCTTTGCCGAGGGCGCTGAGCGGACCGTGTTTCAGTTCAGTGAGGTCTTCTCAAACGACAACATGACGGTGGCCGTTTGCGTCGGATCGCGAATGGTGGCCAAGGAGGCCAAGCTGCACCGAGACTCCTACAACGCCGAGTTCCATCCGCGCTTCTGCAGATCGGCTGCCCAGGCGGAAGAGCTGGCCTGTATCTTCAACAAACGTGTAATGGGCGGGCCATCCGTACAGGTGCACTTCCTGCAGTGCGCCATCTACGAGGTGGGTCTCTCTCTCACTCCCCGATAACAAAAACTAAGCCCGTAACCCTAACCCTGAATATCCTGCAATGTGCCACCTACGAGGTGGGTCTCTCCACATCAACGAACCTTTGACTCTGAACTATAAATGCGGAACCCTTCACTCTCTGCCCTTACCCCCTTTAAGGTTGACAGTCTCTCCCTGATTTCAAAACTGTCATCCCTGAAACCCTGACGTTCATTTCAATCTACGAGGTCAGTCCCTCCCCAAAAACCTGACCCCTGAGCCCTTAACCCTTGTCTTCCTTCCCTCACCATTTACAATGTTGGTCCCTCCCAACGAAAAATCTTTTATCCTGAACTTACTCCCTGCGCCATCCAGGAGATGAGTCTCTCTTCCATGGAAAGCTCAGAAGCCAGTTATGCTTAATTTCGGTAAATGTTTTTTTGAACAGAGAGTGTGCAACTTTAATTCAGCTACATGTTGGCCTGCAGATGGCGGCACCTGGTGCAGCAAGCCCTGCTATCTGGGCTGCAGACCGTAGGTTGCTCATGAAAGAAAGAAAGCTATGCCCCGTGGGAGGCGTGAGAGATAAGGAAACAGCGCAGCCTGTGCGGAAGCCACATCCGCGCCGTTACCGTTACAGTTGCTCATGATCTGATCCCCATATGCAAACTGGTGGCTCCCAGCGGCCCCAAGACCAGACTGATGTACACTTAACAATAACTCACCCAACGTGGTGGTGCCACAAATCTGTATTACTCTTTCGTCCGGTACAGATATAGCAATATATGGAATAGTGCATGCTCCTGTCTTGCCTCAGGTGGTAGACACCAGGTACAAGGGAGGGCTCGCTCCAGTCATTGTGGAGCAAGAGCTGGAGGGCCCATGGCTCAAGTGGAACGACAACAAAGGCGGCGTCGATCGCGCCGGAGGGGGCGGAATGCCGGGCATTGCCGAGGGCATTGAGGAGGAGGAGGAGGAGGAGTCTGTGAGTGTCGCCGATGTCCCGCAGTGCTTCTCCCACTTTACGCACGCCGCCTCGGAGGGCATGAAGCTCGTGTGCGACCTACAGGGTGTTTGGAACAGCACGGACGGCTTCACCCTCACCGACCCTGTCGTCCACCACAGCCAGAGCAGCTCACGGACCCGGCACAACGGGGCCACAGACAAGGGCATGGACGGAATCCGCTTGTTCTTTGCCACGCATGTGTGCAATGTGCTGTGCAGGCAGTTGGGGCTCGACTGGGATTAGCATGGGATCAGCATGAAGCTCAGGCGCTCAGCCCTGTTCGTCTTGGACTGCAATAAGTTCTTAAGCTGACCCATGGGCAATACGGCTCTACAATGCCTATCTAACCTTGTATTGCTCCTTGAAGGTTGGGACGACAGATCGATTTCATTTAAGGCAGCTCAGAGCTGTTGTTATGCATCACGTGCCAGTAGATTTTATAATCTTATGAAAGCGTGTTTCCTTCACAATTTCTGCATGTCGATCTTGTCCCCTTTGCGCCTGAGCCAGCATCTCCGAACATAAATGTGCTGGGACGTATGAGCCCTTTATGTGAATCCGGTTTTCTTGTACGGGTATTAGCATACATACATAAATATGCTAACGGCACGGACGTAGCCATGGCTCATGCTGCACTGTTTCCTTAACTCTCACTGCCCCTTGTGGGACCAAGTTTCATGCTTATCTTTCCAGGCACGGCCCTCCTCTTCTGTGGACACAATGTCCACAGCACTGACTTGAGAGCTGGGGACAGTTCACTGCTGATGTTAGTGTGCCTTGGGTACCATTAAGGGTGTTTAAGCTTTATGTTAAAGCTTTATGTTTGGCACATGCAGGCTTGCGACCTGCTTTAGCAAGGCCTGCGACTGGGCCGATTATCAGTGACTCCTTGTCATAGCTTGCTAGCATCTGTTATGTGTGATCCTTAATTTCGTAGTTACCGGTATGTTGCCTTGGACCAAGGATATTTTATAATTTTCCTTGATGCGAGTGCATCCCGTACCGTAGATCTGCGTTTCCGTCCCTCATAATTATATAACGTTGCTTGGGGTAGAGGAATCCATGCATCTACTAATTAAATATTGACGCCAGTTTTCTGTCAGAAATTAAGACTTTTGATCGAAATTGGCTATGAGGGCAGCATTGAAAGAACTTGTCTTTTCATATCCAAGGGAAGGCAATTCAAATCGGTTCCACGCTATTTCTAGAGATCACTTGCACCCACGCACGGCTTCGAGCATCTCGAGCGCTACACAAATTTGAATGTGGGGGAACTTAGATGCCATGCTTTAGGCTTCGGGAAATCTACAAAATAACATCAAATGAGTGGAAAACCTCACCGATACCGTGTCTGAAGTCTGGAGAATCTAACTAACTCCGGGAAACAAGACACTTACACCCGCACTTCGACTTTTACTGACGTACCAAATGTGGTGGTTCTATGGATGACACCTTTTCTTCAGATCTTGCACTGGATATGTGTTTGCTTCATATCGTGAACCACGTTGTGCAAGAGTTGTGACCAGGCCGAGCCCTTGTTTGGGTGTCAGCTCGACGCCCGAGGGCTCGATGCATAATGAATCATATGCATCAGAAATACAGAGCTATTAACCAATGCTCGAGTTCCGGTGCATGACGTCCTGTCAGCATGTTCACACGTTCATAGTTCATACCAGGGGCAGAAAAGCAATCAATTCGAGGAAACATCCTTTCGCGTTGATCCCAGAGATTAAAAGGTCGAAAATTTGCTAATAGGAAGAACGTTGTGAGGAATTTGATCAAGACTGCGGAAATCTTCTGCAAGATTGTGAATTGTACTAAATTGTACCTATTTCACGCTCTGGCACACGATTAACGCAGACTCGCAGAAATTCCTCACAACATTGTTCCTATTAGAAAATTTCCTTCCTTTCAGTCTCAGGGGTTTACACGAAAGGATGCCTCTACAGGAAGCGAAGTTTCCCCCAGGCTAAACCACCACATTTGGTACGGCAGAAGTCGAAGTGCGCCCGTACGCTACGGGGTAACCTGGGGTGGTTTCGGGGCCCTGGGTGAAACAATGCACCCTCAAATATATAGCAAGCTTTCGACGCGTTGTCTGAATAGCAATACAATTATACCATTCAGCATGAAATACAAAGCTAGTATTTACTCATTGGCCCTGGTTTGCGAATCGGGCCTCTTTTGACATGCCGAGTGCTTGCTGATATGATATGATATGATGATGGCCCCAAAGACTATATCGTGCTACCTTGGTTGCGGAAGGCCGTTCCTGTCGACTGTCGTTCAATTCTTGCACGCTGTCCACTTTTCATCCACTTTTTTGTATGCCATGCCGCTGTCTGCGTATGAGCACACCAGTCAATGAGTGGGGCGTATGGAGCGCTCTCACCATCCCGGCAGACGCCAGACATGGACGGCTCATGTCGGACAGCTCACTAACTCAGGTGGGTGCTCAGTGCTCACTGTGTCTGGGCAAGGTTTTTCACCGACCATTACAGCGACCTTATTATTGTCTGATATTCTGAGTAAGATCCTGACTGCATATAGTCGTCACGTGACATCCAGGCAAGTATCAGGTTTGTGCTTGCTCGAGCCAGGTGGTTGGATCCACCCGCCACAGCCCACAGGGGGAGTGGGGGGTCAGTTGGAAGTTGGAAGTAGTCGCGGGGCAGCACAGAAGTGGCGTGGGCCGCGTCTGGATCACCAACTGTACTGCTGCTCTGTTCCAGAGGGACTAGGAACGGAAGCGTCTCCCCTGATATTATCACAGCTAGCGGATTCTTCCAAATTTGCTTTCAGACCAGCTTGCCTCCTTGTCCCGCAGTCGAGGCGAGAGCGTCATCGGCAGGAGGTGCGCACACATTGCCGAATTTGCAGCACTGATACCGGCGTTGTATGGCCTTTCTTCCGAATGAGTTTAATAATGCGGTTTCCTCTTTATACCGGTATATAGCACTTGGATTGTGCCCCCTGCGCTTCAATCCTTCCAAGGCAACTTCGACCCGCGATACCCAAGGTAAAATCCAAGGGGCCATCATTTAATTTGGATTGTTCATAATGCGCGCAGACACTCTTGCTTCATTTCCTTGTCGGCTTCACCATGTCCGAAGCGCCTGAAGTTCCGCCCGAGACCGAGACCGTGGACGCCGAAGCAGCAGCACCTGCGGTTGAGGAGGCTGCTGAAACCTCTGATCCATCTGAAGCAGCAACAGAGCCTCCTGCATCTGCTCATGGGACTCCTTTAGGTGGAGAATCTGAGCCTGAGATCCCCTCAGGTGAGCCTGCCACTGCACGCATGGTAACACTCCCATGCTGGCCTGCTCTCTGCCCCCTGAGGATCCATGAGCCCCAGTATATTCAATCTGCAGGTTACATGGCCATCATCTGTAGGCCTCCCCCCGGCCGCTAAAGGCCCAACCACTGGCCGGCTTAGGAAGCATGGCTAGCCACTCCTGGGGCATCTTGTCGGAGGCTGGAGTGTAGCTGATATGTAGCTGAGTCACGAAAGAAGGAACTCTGATGGGCCCCTCATGCCCTCTTTTCCAGCCCAATGTGCGGATCCAGGCCTTTCCAGTATTATCTTCCCTGGTGCAGTGCCCGAGGAGCAAAGCCCCTCAATGCAAAGTTTGGCTAGGCCCTTGTTTGAAAACACGGACGAACAAATGAGAATAAGCCATGCAGAAGATCATACTTGTTTCCAACAAAGCCGGCCCCAATCGCATATCCAGGTCCTCCGAGGATTTCCCTACTGGGCACTGATTCATTTGTGAGAGGTCTGAATATTCCCCCGTAGACCGCCATACCGGACCTAAGATTCCCTCACTTTTACCCCAGGTGACTCTGCGCCGGAGGTGGAGCCTACCGATGCCATCCCAGAGGCTGCCCCCGTTGAAGCTGAGGCCGCTGAACCTGCGCCTGCGGATGATTCTGGCATCCCTGACGCTGCTCCGCCTGACCCCGAGGCAGAGCCTGCTGAACCCTCCGGGCCTGAAGCCGCCCCAGCTGAGCCTGTGGGCGCTCCTGCTGAAACCGAGGCTGAGGCTGAAGCCGCTGGAGCTGAGGCTACTGGAACTGAGCCTGCTCCTGTTGAATCCGAGGCTGAGGCTCCTTGCGAATCCGCTACCGAGGCCTCCACGACGGGCGAGGCAGGCGGCGCACCTGCTGTGGGTGCTCTGCCACCCACCGCTGAGGCCTCCACTGTTGCAATTGACGACAACAGTCCTGTAGGGGCTTTCCAGGCGGTATTGGAGGCACCAGTAGCAGAGGATCCTGAGCATGCAGCTGCGCATGCAACCGCACATGAACCAGCTGCTGTTGAAGAGGCCCCTGGTGCTGAAGAGAGCGGCGCAATGGCTGGGTCAGCCAAGGAGGAGGCGTCCTCGACAGCCTCATCTGCAGAGAGACCTCGACCAGGTGCCATTTCACAAGCACCAGATCCATTTGCCTGTGATTTCAGCCACACATTGATTTCAACCTCCGACGTTGACATTCAAATACGTGGCATGTCAGCACATTTTAAATTGTAAAACCCAGGCGTCGCTTATTTGCGCGTTCCAACTTTCAAATTCAAATGTGTGGCTTGTTTTCACATTCCAACTTTCAAATTCAAATGTGTGGTTTATTTGCACATTCCAGCTTTCAAATTCAAATGTGTGGCTTGTTTGCAGGCACCGTGGAGAGTTTAGGCCACATGCAGCTGCAGCCAAGAGCACCCTCTAAGATTAAGACACATGAGCCGTGGCTGAAGGGCACATTCAAAACTCCCAACGTAGGTCACATACCGTCAACATGCCGGTGCTCTTTGTGCAATGCAGTGCCTTGGGGTTTCGAAATCCGGCAATCCGGCAATCCGGCCTCTCTTGTGCTGGTAATATAGGCAAGACATCATTAAATGTATTGGCGGGATAAGAACTGCTGGCTGGTTGGGAACATGGAATGGCTCAGGAAGCCAGACACTATCCCTGCTGACACCACCCACCCTCCCTTGTCCCGCCTTACCCCTGCAGGGCCGCATCATCACTGGCGACGAGCTCTCTGCCTCAGTGGACCGCATGTACAACGCGTTTGCTAGCAAGCTGTACGCGCCGACAGGGACTGTCAAGGGTACCACCAACGCAATGGCCCCCAAAACGCTCAGCTCATCAGAAATAGACGATGTCATCACTCGGTGGGTCTCTCAAAGTTGTTACCTCTTACAGGATACAAGGTAGTTTTAAGGCGGAATAGAAGTCACCAGCCTGGGACCGAGAGAGGGGATCCACTGTTACGGCAGTAGGCCATGATGTAGGATTGTGCATGAGGCATTCTTAAATACCGGTATACACTTTGGGGGCTCATTCTTGGACCCGCCCTGGAAAAGATGCGTAGCTCTTACATTTTCCAACTTGCCTTGGTGCCTCCGGCTCAATTAACCAAGTCGATCAGGGAGGGTGATGTGGGCAGGCTGGAGGGAGCGCAGCCCACCATTCAAATTTATAGAGATCCTGGTTTGTGATACTGTGGTGCTTTTATAACAAGTTTGATCGTACCAGGGGATCGTACCAATGATTATTTCACTGCGCGCCAGACCACCTTTAGGGGGCCGCCGGGCGGCCACTACTGGGCCGATTGGGACCTATCCTTGACCTCAACCTACGGCCGGTGGTCCAAGCAGCATGGCTTCCTGCGCCAGCCCCTCACGGCCGTGGACCGTGATGTAGCTGAATTGTTGCTGAAGCGCGTTAAAAGAAACACTGGATCGTACCTGAATATAAGCACAGTACCATAGTTTTTGTGATGCTCAAGGTTTTGATCAGACCTTATTATAAACCACACTGTTTGATGCTAAACAGACTGTATCAGACCAAGTCCATCAGCGAGGGGGACGAGGGCAAGCTGGAGCGTGTGCAACTCAAGTTTGATAAAAGCGGGAAGGAGAAATGGGAGCCTATCAAGAGCGTCTCCAATGACGATCAGAAGGAGTACCTTTGCAGCCTGTACACAAGGTGGGGTGGGTTGAACAATGTCACTTTACCAGGTGGGTCAAATGATGTCACACTTCCATGTAGCTTGAATCCTGTGAGTTAAATGATGAGGTCTCAGTCCTGATTGGCTTATTGTTCGTGTTCTGCGTATCAAAGGATGGCAAACGGGACCAATCGATCTCCCCTCCCAATCAAGGGAGGGCATGCCTTGATTGCTTGCAAAGTCTATCTCTCTTTCCAATTGAGGGGTTGCTTACTTGCTTCTCATCCCTGCCAACTCAATCTCATGTGCCAATCAATAGAGGGCTTACCTTGCTCGCCTGTGTCAAATTACATATTTTGTAGATCGTTCGCTTTGCCAAATTTTCGACATAAACTATCCATAGAAGTCACCCCGCTCACATCAAATACATCTCAAATCAAATGCGCCCGGGTTTCCAGGTTTAGTGACCTAAAACGATTGCCGTAAGTATGTCTCCATATTTTCTAGCATTGCCGTGATCATTTTTAAAGGAATAACAAAACATCATGCACATTTTAAATATCATGACTACTTGTGGCTCGCAGATGTATTGAATCCAAGAAAAAGACGCAAGATGACCTCGCTGCTAAATATCTCCAGCCGCTTGTGAAGGCCCCGGTCAAGAAGTAGACGTGCAGTAGATGCTTGATGAGCTGGCAGCCTCTGAAAACGTCTACGCCTCAACGAAATCTACCACGCCTTCCATAAAAGCCAGGGCATCCCACCCAAGCCTGCCCCAGTTTAACTCGAAGAAGTCTCTCGCACCGTCCGGAGGCTGCCTATGCTCGCACCCCAAGATGATCGCACAGATTGCACTTGGGATGTTTGTGTCAGGGGTAACTATGTTGTGCGAACTCCCATTCATCAAATAATGCCAGGAACCGAGGGGGGTGGCAAAAAAACTGAATACACCCCATCATCTTAAGTTGTAGAGCTTGACGAGAGCTTTCCACATCTGCTCTTATAATTGTTTTTGGCCCAGGGGGCTGGGAAATACGGTGTGGCAAAGTTGGGGAGGGGGGGAGGCGGGTAAAAAAAAATGACGTTTTCATATCTTTTTTTTAAACATAAGATTGAGACGATAGCTACAGCGTTGCATTCCCATTGTTATTTGCTACAGATATGCATCTTAAAAATTCCACACAGAATGCCAGACCCCTCTTGGCATGCAATTTTAACATGGGGGAGTGTCATGGCTCCGGAACCACATGCACCGTTGTGCGTACACCCATCATGGACTAACACGATGTACCTGCATTGGTAGTTACTATTAATTAAGCAATGACAACCTGATGTGAGCATTGTTTGAAGGTCTTACACAGACAACACAGTGGCCCTAAGAAATCACCAACAGGGGAAAGAGTGCAAGAGAGGATCTGAGAGGCTGGCCAAGGAGAACTCGATGAAGCGACAGCGCACAATCACATCATTATACCCCTCTTTTACTTCTGCTACACCTTCAGCTCTTGCTCCGGCTGCTGCTGCTGCTATCGAGCATGCGGCTGCCGTAGAGCCTCTCGCTCTAGCAGCAGCTGCTGGTCCTGCTGCTGAGGCTTCACCCCAGAGCCCGCAGCAGCAACACCTATCTTCGGATGTAGCGACCCAAGCGACCCCCGATGTTCTGGTGTTGCGAGAGCCCACCCTGGTCAGGAGCTGACGGAGGCAGATGTGACGAGATATGCCATCAGCGCTGAGGAGTTTGAGGGGGTGGTGGGCAAGGAGCTCCCCAAGAAGCAGAAGACCAAGCTTATGAAGCAGCACGTCAGCATGCTCAAGTTAGATGCTAGTTTGCTGCCACTCGTGCGAGAGTCCTCTCGTTTCTGGTAGCCAGGGGTCGTTTCACATTTTTTTATGATGGGGTGTTTAACTTTTTTTGCCCCCCCCTCGCCAGGAACTTGGAAAGTTCAACGTTATAGGATTATTCTAACATACCGGTAATTGTGCCAACTGAACTGTTTCATACCAGAAGTCTTGTCCCATACATACACCGTTTCTTCTATGAGTGAAATATGGATTAACAGTCAATATTAGGTGCTGTCCTTTCAACTTAAGTAGCCCTCGCTCCGCCAAATCAATTGCCATGCATGTCCGCATCTAGACATCTAGTCCTCCACTCTTCCCCTGAAGGCCACCCATGCCAAGCCTCGGGCAGGTAACTACTCTAGGCAGCCATACCATCCTCCTCTATGAGGGGTCAGGAACATGGAACCCGGCGCTCTAGTTGGGGGGAGAGAGAAGATCGTGTGGCGGGTTCGATCCCTCAACCTCTGAGTACCGGTATGGATGCCACCAGCGATAGACCACAGATCATTTCTCCCATCGCACAAGATGTGTTTCACGAAGTCTTTTAAGGACGTTGTGCAGTTACTGTATAGCAAAGCTGATTGCGTGTATCAGGGGCGATTATGATCCTGAAGCCGCAATTGGAACATGGGGTGTCCCTCACTCGTCTCTCCAACTCCCAAATTCACTGTTGGGCGCCCACGCAAGCCTTTTTGTGCAGGTGCACCGTACTGCCGTTATTGACTTAACCGTCTCTAAATCATCTTCTGCACTGCGGGGGGCATTCCCACGCCACTGGCTTGTTGGTTGCTTGCCCTCTTGACCAGGGTGGTCACTGGTTTTTGCTCGCTGTCCTAGCGTATTAAGTGCATGTACCGGTTTACGGGCACATGTCCCATGCATCAAATGTGATGCTCTGCTGGACTGTAAACTTCACGGGCCCAGGGGTGTAACGTCATTGACTTAACCATCTCTAGACCCACAAGGCAATGACATTACACCTCTGGGCCCTGCTAGACCCACAAGTGTAACGTCATTGACTTAAGCGTCTCTAGCCATGTGTCATGGACTCATGGGTGCATGGCAGCGCAGGGTAGGGCCACTGAATGAGACCACTCATAGACAAGGGACTCGCTATCCAGGGTACGTACTCAAAGTCTCAGGCCGTTTCGACTTGGAGCACTATAATTTAAGTATCCTCATCGTACCACAAACAATGGCAAAGACGCACTCACCAGATCAAGGGCATAAATCACTAGGTATAAATGTACACATGCCCACGGACTTAAAACTGCAAGCGCCCACATTTCTCCATCACCCTGCCGCATAAATACGCAGCAACACAACTTGGACAAAGAATATCCTCCCCGCAAAGCATTCCTATGGGGGTTTGGATTCAGGGTTTCCACCTGCCCAGCAATGATACATGGAGGCCAACAAAAGTACGCTTCACATGGGTCGGTCAGACCATCAAGATCTGCTTGAGGCCTCCCCACCGTTGTCCTAGCACGCCGCTCCACCCTCCACAAGGGATAACCCAGCTAACACATGCAGTCCACATGCACTCCTTTCTGGCTACCGCCGGCTTTTAAATAGCCAGTCCAGCGAACTGGTCCACTGGCCCTGGACCTGGACCTGCCCCTTCGCCGTCAACCCTGCCCCTGCCCCCACCACGCCCGCCCCTACCGCCCCGTCCCCTGCCACGACCGCCGCGCCTTCGTCCCCGAACACCCTCGGGTCCACCTGCAGGCTCATCTCCCCCATGGACCGCTCCTTCACCTCCTTCACCACCTACGCCACCTCCGCCACCACCACCGCGAGGCCCACGAGGCCTGCCACTGCCGCGCCCACCTCGCCTACGCTCCCTGCAGGTTCAGTTGTAAATCATTTCAATACCTGATGCGATCTGCGGGCTTAGCCACAATAGTCATCTTGGCAAACAACGAGCTGTAAAACCTAAAATATCCAATGGCGAACCTTGAGGTTGTGTTGCAGTTTGAGTCCCTTGAAACAGCCTAGACAATATATCTCAAATTCTCAACTCAACGGCACTGTCTCCAGGGCAGAGTCCAAGGATTTTACTTAATCGTACGCTCTTCCAGCAGAGCCACCCGGCAACTGCTTCTCGAAGTCTCAATGCTTGTTCCGTAAATTCTATCGCTAGACATAGCTTGTCTGCATCTGTAAATTCTATCACCAGGCACAGCTTGTCTGCATCACAGCTGAGATGGCGGAACATGATGGCAGGGGAGCATGCAACCAAATATTACGAAACTAGTCGTATCCAAACTCGAAAATCAAACCCAGCACCACACAAAAAATCAGCCAGGCACGCCGCCGCATCCTTGCATCATTCAGACACAAAGCTCGTTATCCATTCAGCCTATCCTTGCCCCCGGAGCCACACCAGTCATCGCGGTCCACTTAACCGCCAGTGCGCTCCTCACACTTTATAACGTATCAAGGTTTAAACCCCGAACCGAGCGACACCAGGCTGCTCAGTCAACTCACCCGCCATTGCGCTCCGCACGCGCCTCTAGCTCAGTGGCAAGAGGGTCGTTCCCATCAGCATCCAGCTCCAGAGGCTGCACCATATCTGCAGGTAGCGGTGCCTGAATAGCCCGGGCGGAGGTGTAAAAATCGTGAGCCAAGAGCAGTGTAGGGGGCCAGCGGGCAACCTCCAGCAGCGTCACAGGAGTTTAGCGCCAGGACACACTGTCGCGATCAGTTCCACAAAATTCCAAACCTTTTTGCGGTGCAAAAGTATGCACAAATGCTACACCAGGCTTAGATCAGCGCACCTGGTATCCGGGGCTGGTCTCGTTCTCAGCAGTCTTGGAAAGAGTGATGCTCATCACACTAACGTGACGCACAATCTCCAGCTTATTGAGCCCCGGTTCCGTAGGCTCCCTGAGGTGGGAAGCATGCGTGCATCGTTGGCAGGCGCAGGGAGCACGAGGGCAGTGTTTATTTTCTCGTGGCTCGGCCACATTAAGGCAACGGCTCTGATACCTCCTGACCTCCGGCCGCAGGCCCCATACCCTTCCAGCCATGCCACTTCGGCCTGAGTATGTAGGCCGGTCAAGGTTGTGCCCAAAGGGGCCTGTATCTGTAGGCCGATCAAGGTTACGCTCCAATTAGGCCTGTGTACATCGGCACATCAAGGTTTTGCCCCAAGCAGGCCTTTGACGGTCGTGGGGCGTAGGTGGCTGCAGCCAGAAAAGCGACACAGACCGGGGCATGAGGCGCTGAGGAAAATCAATGCAAGACATCCAGCAGCACAGAGGCCCCTGTTAGGCAAGTATTTTACAGGGAGGGCTGAAGCCCTTTTACCAGGGAGATCCCTTGGCCGGAAATATATTAGCTGCACTCCCGTCCGCCCCGTAACTGTCCTGTGGGGCGCGCATCACCGCCTGCACACACCATGTGTCCGTGATGTCTATGGAGTTGACCGCGGTCACTTGGTGCAAGCCTGCCACACGGCGCTTCACAACTTCCGCTGCAAGGGGAGCCAGCAGTGCGACGGGCAGTGTTAGTTCCAGTGCAGCCCTGGCCACATTTGGTGGGTTACTGCTGGGCCGATTGGGACCGTGCAGCCACTGCTGGGCCGATTGGGACCCAACCAGACCGCGGCCGGCCCAAGCAACAAGGCCTCTTGTACTTAAGACCTGCCAGCTATGGGCCGAATTTTAGCTTAGCAGCTTCAAATAAATGGTGTCAACAGCATGAGGTTGCATGAGGGATACGAACCTTAGCACCAGTATGCGCAGTTGTTATGGACAAAGTTTGAGCATTCATCTCGTACGGCACAATCATATGAAAGGAACACACATACAGAAGTCGTAGAAACAGTCATACAAAAAATTCCACCGATGGCAGCAGCAGATCTGGCATGTCCCATGTATTCCCTCGTATGGCGGTCATGTGTCTTATCGGTTATTACAGCAGATCCAGTTAGTCGCACCTATGGCCACTGTCTTGTTGATAGCCCTTCCCATGGATCGTAGCACAACTTTGGAGTGCCCTTTCTCATTGAACAAAGTAATTGCAATTGCAATGTATGTCTTCATGTGGTTACTGGCCACTATGCGGACCTGTTCCAGTGCATGCAAGAGTGCACAGGAGGAAACAAGAGGCAAACATGGTCAGCAGGAGGACCAAGATCTGAGATATTAAGGTAGGCAATGCAGCTTAATCTGGTTTTCCTATGAGCCAACTTCTTAGAGATGGGTGGTGGGCCTCGTTGGTAAGATAATGACCAGAACCTAGTACCATACATGAGGAGCAGATGGAGGGCTATGAACCAGGGTGAATTCATAACTTCATGATTGGAACATGTGATGCAGCATGGCACACTTCTGTACACAAACAGATCAGTGCTGCTCCTGAAGACTCATCTAGGGCTCCTCCTCGAACCCAAGAAACTTGCAACGAGGGAACTGTGAAGAATCGGATTCTAATTTTGTGGCCCTTGTCTATCGTCTTGGCGATCTGGGGCATTGGTCCACAAGGCTGCAAGGAGCAAATATCGCATCAGATGTTGTCCATACCTCATTTTCCGGAACATTTTCCGTCGATTTTTCCTTTGGCGCACGCACGTAGTTCTCCATGCTTTAAGTAAGCCTGCCTGGTAATTTGAAGCGAGTTTGGGGATGGAAGTAGCTGAGGTAAATGTCGAGATCTATGCAATTTTCGATGGGGGGAGTAGCTAGGTGTAATGCTCATATTATGTGGGTTGCATTACATCGTCTACGTTTAAGCTGCAAAGCATTGGCGATCAGACAAGCCCGTGCCCGGCCAACCAACCTGGCTGCCTAAGTTGGGACTAGATTCGAGAAAGGTCGGTCGTACGAATGCAGAGATAGTGATCGCTATTTGTTAATGCAGCTTCACATGCCAGTGGAGTGCGACATTTTCTGGCTCCTACCCCAACTGCCGCAACCACCTGACGCAAGGAGTCACGAACCTGATGCTCACACAGCACTGGGTGTCATGTGACGACAAAATTAAGCCAGGCCCTTGTTCAGAAGATCAGATCTGGGAACCTCGCAATGGTGCACAACCATGCCCAGGGTGAGAACATCAAAGTTGCAACGCGTAGGCTCTGCATACAGCTAAGCTTGCTCTCAACGACGCTACTGAACGAGAAGCCTATAACGCAACTCACTGAATTCGAGGATCCATCCGATTCAGCGGTGCTCTGCCGCATGGGCAGAGGTGCCTGCCAAACTTGGTCCGCCATGCTGGGCTACCTGGCCCTTGCTAGATCGCAGCTCCCAGCAGCTGCGTGTGGCAAGGAGGAGGCAGAGACGTTCTCATGCAAAGATGCCTCCTCTCTCCATGATCTGATGGCTGCCATGGTGCAACACCAGCTCCCCCAGCATTTCGCAAATCTATGGGAGCAGCTGTCCACCATCGGGCGCAATATAAAAGCCAAGTATGCAGAAAACCTCTTCACGTCAGACACGCACTGTGCTGAAAGCATTGCCGCTACAGTCCATGCAATACTGGGTTTCCTGGAAGCATCCACTACACTCCTGCAGCTTACAGTTCACGCATTGAGGGCCTCGGCCAGGCTGCTCCAGCATAACATGGCCACCTCGGCAGATGCCGAGCCTGAACGCCCCTTTGGCAGCTCGAAACCTGCTCGGAACCCAACTTCAAAGCCAAACTTGGCAAAGAATAACACGTCCAAGACGGCCAAGCCTCCTGCCGCTACCCCAGCTTCCACTTCCTCGTCCATGCGCGCCACCGAATTAGATCCCAAACGTTCCCCAGAATCCTCTAGGGAGCGGCTGGCGAGTGCGGCTGCTGAGCTCAGCGAGGCCATGGCATCCTGCTGTGCTGTCCCACACTTCCTGTCTGCCGTGTACTGCTGGGCGAATCTGCTTGAGCTCATGTTCAAGCCGAGGGGAGCACAGGAGCTGAGGGAGACGGGTGAAGCTTCCAGAGCCAGAGGGTCCAGCGAGATGTCATCCGGTCCGGGGCCTAGCTCGGACATCTCAGCTGGCTGCCACCAGGACCTAGCTAGGGCTCTCTCAGTGTCTCTCACCCGCGGCTTTGGATTGGAGGGGAATAAGCACGCACTGAGCTCCATCCAAGTAAGTAATTTTGGGGGGCGACTGGCTAGGGCAGCTGATGCACAGTTGATGTGCCCCTGTACTGCGACCCTGAGCCCGCAACCCATACCCTCACTCACAACTTTGGAATGGAGGAGAATAAGCTTGCACAGAGCTCCAAACCAGTATGTCCTTTGGGGGGGAGGGAATGCACAACTGATATGCATCAGCACTTCGAGCAAATTATTGAAGTCGGGAATCCTAAGGACAAACAGCCACCCCCGAGACCTTGTTCAGACTCAGGACGCTGGGTTCCAACATATAAAATATAAAAATAAAGGAGTGTAAATTAGATAATGTATACTGGTATACCGGTATAGACTTTGTCCACTTCTTTCGTTGACACATTGAGGTGCCGAACGCACCCATTGGTGGTCGCACATTTGGTAGTCAGTAGAAGAAGGACGAAATAAAACTACGTCCTGCAGGGACGGGCGTGAGGGTTGAGGAATCAGTGCGGCATGAGTGTTAAGGAATCAGTGCGGCATGAGTGTTAAGGAATCAGTGCTGCATGAGTGTTAAGGAATCAGTGCGGCATGAGTGTTAAGGAATCAGTGCGGCATGAGTGTTAAGGAATCAGTGCTGCATGAGTGTTAAGGAATCAGTGCGGCATGAGTGTTAAGGAATCAGTGCTGCATGAGTATTAAGGAATCAGTGCTGCATGAGTGTTAAGGAATCAGTGCTGCATGAGTGTTAAGGAATCAGTGCGGCATGAGTGTTAAGGAATGAGTGCGGCATGAGTGTTAAGGAATCAGTGCTGCATGAGTGTTAAGGAATCAGTGCTGCATGAGTGTTAAGGAATCAGTGCTGCATGAGTGTTAAGGAATCAGTGCGGCATGAGTGTTAAGGAATCAGTGCTGCATGAGTGTTAAGGAATCAGTGCTGCATGAGTGTTAAGGAATCAGTGCGGCATGAGTGTTAAGGAATCAGTGCTGCATGAGTGTTAAGGAATCAGTGCTGCATGAGTGTTAAGGAATCAGTGCTGCATGAGTGTTAAGGAATCAGTGCTGCATGAGTGTTAAGGAATCAGTGCGGCATGAGTGTTAAGGAATCAGTGCGGCATGAGTGTTAAGGAATCAGTGCTGCATGAGTGTTAAGGAATCAGTGCTGCATGAGTGTTAAGGAATCAGTGCGGCATGAGTGTTAAGGAATCAGTGCTGCATGAGTGTTAAGGAATCAGTGCTGCATGAGTGTTAAGGAATCAGTGCTGCATGAGTGTTAAGGAATCAGTGCTGCATGAGTGTTAAGGAATCAGTGCGGCATGAGTGTTAAGGAATCAGTGCTGCATGAGTGTTAAGGAATCAGTGCTGCATGAGTGTTAAGGAATCAGTGCTGCATGAATGTTAAGGAATTAGTGCGGCATGAGTGTTAAGGAATCAGTGCGGCATGAGTGTTAAGGAATCAGTGCTGCATGAGTGTTAAGGAATCAGTGCGGCATGAGTGTTAAGGAATCAGTGCTGCATGAGTGTTAAGGAATCAGTGCTGCATGAGTGTTAAGGAATCAGTGCGACATGAGTGTTAAGGAATCAGTGCTGCATGAGTGTTAAGGAATCAGTGCTGCATGAGTGTTAAGGAATCAGTGCTGCATGAGTGTTAAGGAATCAGTGCTGCATGAGTGTTAAGGAATCAGTGCTGCATGAGTGTTAAGGAATCAGTGCTGCATGAGTGTTAAGGAATCAGTGCTGCATGAGTGTTAAGGAATCAGTGCTGCATGAGTGTTAAGGAATCAGTGCTGCATGAGTGTTAAGGAATCAGTGCGGCATGAGTGTTAAGGAATCAGTGCTGCATGAGTGTTAAGGAATCAGTGCTGCATGAGTGTTAAGGAATCAGTGCTGCATGAGTGTTAAGGAATCAGTGCGGCATGAGTGTTAAGGAATCAGTGCTGCATGAGTGTTAAGGAATCAGTGCTGCATGAGTGTTAAGGAATCAGTGCGGCATGAGTGTTAAGGAATCAGTGCTGCATGAGTGTTAAGGAATCAGTGCTGCATGCGTGTTAAGGAATCAGTGCTGCATGAGTGTTAAGGAATCAGTGCTGCATGAGTGTTAAGGAATCAGTGCTGCATGAGTGTTAAGGAATCAGTGCGGCATGAGTGTTAAGGAATCAGTGCGGCATGAGTGTTAAGGAATCAGTGCTGCATGAGTGTTAAGGAATTAGTGCTGCATGAGTGTTAAGGAATCAGTGCTGCATGAGTGTTAAGGAATCAGTGCTGCATGAGTGTTAAGGAATCAGTGCTGCATGAGTGTTAAGGAATCAGTGCTGCATGAGTGTTAAGGAATCAGTGCTGCATGAGTGTTAAGGAATCAGTGCTGCATGAGTGTTAAGGAATCAGTGCGGCATGAGTGTTAAGGAATCAGTGCTGCATGAGTGTTAAGGAATCAGTGCTGCATGAGTGTTAAGGAATCAGTGCTGCATGAGTGTTAAGGAATCAGTGCTGCATGAGTGTTAAGGAATCAGTGCTGCATGGGCCCAGGCCGTGCTCGCGCTGGTGCCATTGGTAGCCAGTACTGCTCTTGAGTTGTAGAGGAGCACTGAACATTGGTTGTGATGAGGATGTACACCTGCTGTAGGTTACCATTCTACACTTGCTACTGAAATGGGTGGTGTACAAAAACGTATAACATCAACTAAAGATGGTTCAATTACATCAATTCAAGCTGTATATGTATCTGCAGATGACTTAACTGGCCCTGCTCCGATGCAGGCCTTGGGTCTGGGTCAGGCGCACAAGCGGGACAGCTGTTCCTCTGCGCTGGACGGGCGGAGCGGGAGCAGTGCGGTCCCTACCGAGCCTGTGGCCTCAGACCCCTCCTTCGAGGGCTCAGGCGTGATGTCCCCCTTTCAAATGCTGCAAGCTCAAATCCAGGTGCGGCGAGATGTTGTTTGGGGTGCATTTCATTTATGTTGCAAAGGGTGCATCTATTTCCATGACTACCGGTAATATGGATGTGATGAAAAACGGAAGTCTTACCGGTGTTTAAGATGTTTTAATACCAATGTTGCAAATAGCCCATTCCACCAATGTTGCAAAGGGTGATGCTACCTACCATGATTGTATTCATGTTGTGAAAAGGGTACCGTAGTAAATTATATAAGATGATCCTCACCAATGCTGCAATGGGATTCCCCACAATGATTCTTTACTGCGCGCCAGACCACCCTTTGGGGGCCGCCGGGCGGCCAACACTGGGCCGATTGGGATCTAGCCTTGACCGTCCTACGGCCGGTGGTCCAAGCAGCAGGGCTTCCTGCGCCAGCCCCTCACGGCCGTGGACCGTGATGTAGCTGAATTGCAGATGAAGCGTGCTAAAAGAAACACTGGTGCCCTACAACCATGATTATAATATTGTATGAATGTTATGAACCGGATGTTGCCAATCAACTGCCACTAGATGCGGAGCCTCCTCATCCTCAAAAGCCCTATCATGTCGGTACAGGTGATGCGGGTGTATGCCGTGTGCGTGGCCGGACGGGTCGTCAGCTGCTGGACTGGTACCTTCCCTGAGACGACATGGCAGGTGGGGATCTTGAACATGTGAACAAACTTGAGGCTTGCTTCTAACCAAAGCATAAGCTGAGCAATCTAGCTGCTCAAAATCACCACAACGGCCCTGCTAATTGCATTGAGTGTGAGTTTGAGGACTAAAACCTCTGCAAGCGTAAACCCTCGTCCTTGGCTGAGACTGATCATGTCATGTTCATGTATTCTGTGATTCATCTGCACATCTGGGGTTCCCTTATAAGGTTACATACATAGTTCATTTTGAGAGTAGTGTCAGGGGCCAAACACCGAACGTTGGGGTCAGTGTCAACTGTCAAGAGAGAGGACCTGAACAAAGGGGGCATGTAAAGTTGGCCAGTTTTCAGCTGTAGTTCTCTTTCCAGCCCTCCCGCCGGCCCGCTATGACTGGCCCTTTTGTAAACGGCTCAGGCTGGCTTTGAAAGTGCTGAACCTTCAAACTCCGCATCGCACCTTGACTGAGGGCCAACAGACAGACTATGTCGGATGTGCATGTATTCCATCTTTCAGCTGCAGATATAATTCCCAGATTGGGGCTCCGAGCTCTCACTTTGAGACAGCCTAACTAACCAACTTCCCAACTGTCCTTTACTTCTCCCCATTTCAGTGTCAGCCCTCCAAGTGCTGGCCATTGACCTCACACGAGCAGATCCACAGCTGCGCCGTATTGGTATACTCGATTCTCACAAATGTGCCCCTGGACGACGATGAAACCAGCGGTCCTAGTGATGGCGTCAGGGGCATCGGCTGGGTGCGTGGGGATGTGCCGGTGGACGCGGGGGACACCCAGGGCGGGCGCTTTGGGTCCCCTCCCAACGGCAGGCCGCCTGGCTGCGTTGAGCAGGCTGGCCCTGGCTGTGGTAGCAATGTGAGTGGAAGCCGGGAGGGAGTCTGCAGGGGCGTGGCTGGAGCGGATGTGTGGGAGGTGGAAGCGGCTTCAGGGGTGTGGGCGGCGCATCTGGGGCCAGCCGACGCCAGGGAGGTCGTGGAGCAGTGCCTGCGGCTGCTTTCCGCGTTTGCCCTGTCCCTGGAAGGCACCTCTGCGGCCAGCTCCAGACCGCTAGTGCTGGGAAGGGAACAATTGGGCAACTTCATACAAGTGTTATTGGCCTCGGCTCAGGCTCTGGAGAGTCTATCGGAGGATGGTGCAGGACGTCTCATGATGTGGCCGTTGATGGCGCCGGGGCAGAGTGAGAATCTGAAGGGGCAGCTGCTAGTGGCTGGGGCAGAGCCCAGAGCGCAGGCGGGGGCTGGAGCGGATGGCACTCCGTGGATGGAGGCGGATGGCTCCTTGCGCAGCCCCGAGCCGCTTGGTAGCCACTTGGAAGACAGGTGGAAGCTACGTGGAAGCTGGACGGAACATGATGTGAAGCTGGATCAAGCTGCGGCTCTCCGTGCGTGCGCGTTTGCCACACAGCTGGTAAACACCAGGAGGGGTTTAGGGTACAAGGTGCAAGGTTTCGGGTCTAAGGATAAGGGGAATAGGTGCAAGGTATAGGGTCTAAGGATAAGGGGATTAGGTGCAAGGTATAGGGTCTAAGGATAAGGGGAATAGGTGCAAGGTATAGGGTCTAAGGTTAAGGGGACTAGGTGCAAGGTATAGGGTCTAAGGATAAGGGGATTAGGTGCAAGGTATAGGGTCTAAGGTTAAGGGGATTAGGTGCAAGGTATAGGGTCTAAGGTTCAGGGGATTAGGTGCAAGGTGTAGGGTCTAAGGTTAAGGGGATTAGGTGCAAGGTATAGGGTCTTAGGTTAAGGGGATTAGGTGCAAGGTATAGGGTGTAAGGATAAGGGGATTAGGTGCAAGGTATAGGGTGTAAGGATAAGGGGATTAGGTGCAAGGTATAGGGTCTAAGGTTAAGGGGATTAGGTGCAAGGTATAGGGTCTAAGGTTAAGGGTATAAGGTAGATGGTAGATGGTCGTAGGTATAGGGCGAAGGGCTCGCTGCTGAAGCCTTAATGCTCCACTGAAATTAATGCTCCTTTGCCACACAGCAGGTGGCTAGCTGGCTTATGTAGGCTAGGCGAGGGCCCTGTCCCGGAAGAAGTATGTAGACACGTGTCATGCTGTTCAGCAGTCAGCCTTTGCTTCCTTTTACCGCGCACCCTTTCACCTCGAGGCTGGCCTAGTTTAAACCCCAAACCTAAACCTTTTCACCGGGAGGCCGGCCTAGTTTAAACCCTGGACTTAAACCCTTTCACCTTGAGGCTGGCCTAGTTTAAACCCCGAACCTAAACCTTTTCACCGGGATGACGGCCTAGTTTAAACCCTGGACTTAAACCCTTTCACCTCGAGGCTGGCCTAGTTTAAACCCCGAACCTAAACCTTTTCACCGGGAGGCCGGCCTAGTTTAAACCCAGGACTTAAACCCTTTCACCTTGAGGCTGGCCTAGTTTAAACCCTGGACCTAAACCTTTTCACCGGGAGGCCGGCCTTGTTTTAACCCTGGGCCTAGACCCTTTCACCTTGAGGCTGGCCTAGTTAAACCCCAAACCTAAACCTTTTCACCGGGAGGCCGGCCTTGTTTAAACCCTGGACCTAAACCTTTTCACCGGGAGGCCGGCCTTGTTTTAACCCTGGGCCTAGACCCTTTCACCTTGAGGCTGGCCTAGTTTAAACCCAGAACCTAAACCCTTTCACCTGGAGGCCAGCCTGGTTGAAACCCTGGACCTAAACCCTTTCACCTGAAGGCCGGCTTAGTTTAATCCCTGGACCTTAACCCGTTCACCTGGAGGCCAGCCTGGTTGAAACCCTGGACCTAAACCCTTTTACCTGGAGGCCGGTCTAGTTTAAACCCTAGGCCTAAACCTTTTCATTGGGAGGCTGGCCGCGATGCTAGCAAGGCATCATGCACCGGGCCCCGCGCTTTTCAGCTGAGCGTAAAAACCCTTCTTTACCAAAGACCTCTCCATGCAAACCCCGTTCAAGCTTTCCGTATTGCGGTGCAAAAGCTTGACTGTTGAGTTTCGTTATATTCCTGAAGGCTTCGGCCCAGGCTGCGATGTTTCCTTAACTCCACGCCCCCAGCGGGGCGTAGCTTTCTTTCTTCCTTCTTCCCTCAAGGCTGTAGTGTGCAGGCATTGGGGTTCCCGGCTGCACCCTATATCCTTCTATGCCATCCAGCAGATAAATTTCTGAAGGAGGATGCATAGCCATGATAACTCTGCCTTTCCCACTGAATGAAGAGGCTTGATTGCGGTACCTGATGGCGGTACCTGATCGCGGCACTTGATCGCAGTACTGGATCCCGGCACTTGATTCCGGTGCTTGATTGAGTTATTTGGTCGCGGCGCTTGACCGCGGAACTAGGTCTTGGTACTGCTTGATCCGTTGTCTCCCGAATCAATTGGCAGGTGGTTCCTGTGATCAAAAATAGGTTTAATTGGACGTACCCCGCGGGCGAGCTGAGAACTCTTGAGCTATTTGAAAAGTCTTACATTGAGGCTCTACTGCAGCTGGGGAGCCTCTCCATACATACATCAAAATGCAATACATCACAGCTGCTGAGCAAGCAGCCGTGGCCGCAGCAGCAGCAGCCTGGGCCGCCGCCACCGCAGCAGCAGCAGCCTGAGCCGCAGCCTGGGCCACTGCCGCAGCCGCAGCCGCAGCTCCTGCATGGCCCCGCTTTGATCCACCTGTTGGACGCTGTCTCCCGCAGCTCAACGGTGCTTTTGGAGGCCATGGGCGGAATGAAGGCGGCCAGATACAAAGTCAACTGGTTTCACGGTGAGCTCCGACCGGTGTGGGGGCTTGCATACAGGAGGATATGGACATGGGCAGGTTAAAGGCATACACTAGTACAGGCACACCGTCAACTAGCCCCAGGTGAGCTGCTACCGGTGGGGGGGCTTGCATTCTGGAGGGTCTGGGCATGGCCAGGTGGAAGAAGTACACTAGTACAGGCACACGGTCAACTGGCTCTAGGTGAGCTGCTGCCTGTGTTGGGGGCTTGCATTGGGGTGGGCATGGGCATGGACCACTTGAAGGAATACATGCACCAGCTCAGCTGCTTCCAGGGTGGGCTATAATGCCGGATACAGGGGCTTGCATTCATTTAAACACGTAATTAAATGAATACACATTTGATTCAGTGTTCTAAAAGTGCTCCGGACCCTGAATAGCCTCTGGGCGGCCACCACTGGGCTGATGGGGACCAAACCTTGACTGCCCTATGTCTGGTGGCAAAACTTCAAGGGCTTGCTGCACTCTCCGCCCCATCTGGCCGTAGGTGTAATGTTGCTGAATTGTAGCTGAAGTACCTTCAAGTAAACACTGACGCTTCTTTGGATCCCAATACCCTGCCATAACCTTATTAAACTCTGAACACAGCACGTTTATTTTTCGCCCAGATCATCCTGGGTTCTTATGTTCTATACAAATCGCTTATAAACAGCCACCCCTCCTGAGCTTGACCCCCATCCCGGTGTTGCAGGTTGCACCACCTGCAGCCGCCCTCCCCTACTTTGCATACACTTGCATTTTTGAATGCCTTTCTTTAGCTCCGAGGTCCTGTTCGTATACCATACAATCGAGGAGCCACTTTGACATTTACACCTGCCCTTTAAAATTGGTCATGCTAGTCATGCACCCCCCTGCGTTCCTTAAGGACGTCTCAGTCACACATTCTCATTCTTTCATATCTAAGGCACCAATACAACCTTTTATATGGTTGCCAAAATCCCTATGCATGTGCCTGAATGGTATGCTTATGTTCCCCAACTCCCTCTTTCGTACCCAACTCCCCACATACCATATTCCGCCCACCCCCTCCGCATTGTAGTACACACCACCCGCAGATATGTGTCCATGACAGCAATGGACCCTCTGTGCAACATCACATCACTCTTGCTGTGTCTGTCTCTGTTGTTGCATTGTACTACACATCACATGCAGATATGTGTCCATGACAGCAATGGGCCCTCAGCGCTACAGTACACCACTCTTATTGTGTCCTTGTTGTTGCATTGTACTACACATCACATGCAGATATGTGTCCATGGCAGCAATGGGCCCTCAGTGCTACAGTACATTATTCTCATTATGTTTGTTGTTGCATTGTAGTACACATCACCTGCAGATATGTCTCTATGGTAGCAATGGGCCCCCTTTGCAACATCACATCACTCTTAGTGTGTCCTTGTTGTTGCATAGTAGTACACATCACCTGCAGATATGTCTCCATGGTAGCAATGGGCTCCCTTTGCAACATCACATCACTCTTATTGTGTCCTTGTCGTTGCATTGTAGTATACCTCACCCGCAGCTACCTGACATTGCAAGCAATTGGCCGTCTTAACGACACGATGTCACTCTTATCGGGTCTCTTCTGGGACAGTGTCACATCCAGAAGTCAGGAGATCCCGCTTGCCCTCCACGCCACGGGCAGCGGCAGGCTGCTGGAAGCGGCGCGAGATTGGTGCCAACGAGAGGGAGGGGCCGCTAGTGCTGCGGATGCCTGGCCAGACGCGGTGAGTTTTTTTTTGTTACACATTGTACGCAGCCACCCACGGCCATTTTCAAAACATTGTGAAGGCTGTGTGATGTGGATTGAGTTGAGATGGTTTGAGCACATGTCTGGTGTGAGCAGCAGGGAGGGACGCTAGTGTTGCTGCTGCTTGATGAAACACGGCGTGGCTGTCCAGGACATGTTCTAGATGCACAGCGCATGATTGGTGCCGGCAGGGGAGGGTGGGGGGGGCCCCAGCGCTGCGCCTACTGCGTCACCCGTCATAATGAGCCTGCTCAAGATCCGGCTGTTAAAAGTTAAGGGGGTTAAGGGTTTGGGCACTCTGAGGCTGTTCAAGATCAGGCTGTTTGGGGTTCAGGGTTTTGGAAGGGGGTAAGCACGGTGAGGCTCCCTAAAATAAAATGTGCTGGGATCCTTTCTAATAGTTTGATGTCATGCCTGGACTGTGGTGCAATAGAACATTTTGCCTGATACTTGGATCAGGAGCATTGATGTCAAACTCTTGACCCCCTGGTCCCGGCTGTTTATTTCAAGCAAGCTCTTGTACCCTTTTTAGGCTGTTCATCTCAAGATCTTTACCCCCTTGTGCAGGCTGTTCATCGCCATGCTCAGGTGTCACATTCCACGCCTCATACTTTCACGACTTTGCCCCTCACTGCCGCTATTTTGTCTTGTCATTGGCCTCTGTCGGCTCACTCCATTTTCAAAAGACTGTTAAGGCTGTCGGCCCCTCACTGCCGCAGCTCCTCCATATTCAGGAGTCGCATTCCACGACTCATGTTTTCATGACCTTGCCCCTCACTGCCGGCTACATTGTGAAGGCTGTCAGCCCCTCACTGCCGTGGCTACTCCATACTCAGGTGTCTTTGACGTACACAATGAATCTTCTATTGCTGGCGGCCTCGTCACTGATCGAGTCCTCCGTGGGCTCGGCGCCGAGGGCTGTTGTGGTGTTGATTTCCAGTGCCTCTTTGCATGGTGGGTGAGAGAGCGGGATGCAGGCGTACTGTTGCAGGGCTTCGAGGACACGGCCCTGAATCTATAGCCCTGGGCATTCATACTTTCAGGGGTTAAGTGTGAAGGGTTAGGCCCAAATTCCTTTGACCTACAATCAAAACGGGAAGCTTTCTCGATATAAATTATATAGGGCATGCATGTTTATCGGGATGGAGTTTAAATTTTGAAGGGTTCAGCCCTAAACCCATTAAACCCTTCAAAGCCGCCAAAATCAGCCCTTACCTGCCAAACCCGCCAAACCCGCCAAAATCAGCCCTAACCCGCGAATCCCTTCACACCATAATCAAATTGGGAGGCTCTGTTGAACCAAAACCCAGCCCGGGTCAAAGTTGAGTTCCTCTCTTAGGGGTGGAGGCAGAGGGAGGTGTTAAAAAGCCATAAGGTCCAGTCTTCGGGCAATGTGCATGAAGGGTAAGAGGCAAATTCACGGCGATGGCATCCTTCCGAGGATGGCGACATTCGTTTAGTCAGCGACGTGGATGTGCATCCAAGGTGAGTCGTCGAGGGCCATGTCCAACGCCAGCTCCTTCTTCACATGCCACCCCACACTCTATGGTCTGTCCAAATGATGGCCTCGATGCTTACGATTTTTTCATCTCTGGTTGAAGCGTGTTTAGGTTATGTCTTGTTTGTTGCTTCTGGTTTCCACCCGGGTCGCTCTGACTGGCCCTTTTGCAACGGGCTGTTGGTGGCTGTGTCACCTTTGTAACAACACCAGAGCCTATCAGATCCTGTATCATGCTAAGAGGAGACGTCAAGGGCCACAGCTTATGCCCTGCTACGCTTTTTAGTGAATATAAGTTGTGTGACCAGGGGTTTGGGGTATTTTCAAACCTGTTCACTCCTCCCCACCTCTTCATATCCCACATTATGCTCGCAGGAGGCAGAAAGGACCAGTTAATGTCTTCGTCGGCAGGAGAACTGAAGATCGCAATGCATGAGCGCGCAAATCTGCTGCTGGCCATGCGGACCCTTGCCATGCGGCTGACCTCAGAGAAATGCGGTCCGCAGAGAATAGAGCAATCGCTCTTGGTGTCTGAACTCAGCCAGGTGCGCCTGCCTTGGTGGAGCAGCTGCAAGGATGGGGCCTCGGCTGTTGGAGATACTCAGATCTGCACTTTCAGGGACACACGGCCATTGCCTGGCTGTGTTAATGCTGCCCGGCTGAAAACCAGAGGGGAATGGTATGATTGGGGCAGGATCCCCTTCCCCCGCAGGGGGGGAAGTACCCTCTCGAGCTCAATTTGGGTCCCAGGCGGTAAGGGGGCCAACAGCAGGGTTTGACGTGGCGGCCACATGGTCGCCTGATTGGTATACCCAGGTAAGGCTTGCATGTTTAGGCTTGGTATTTCAAAACTTGAGTTGTATGTGCTTGTAGATTAAAAATTCAGGTATTCATCATAGACCGGCCTAATTAAGGCTTCAGATCTTAAAACTGCGTGGCAGCTTGGTGAGGTGCCCGCTGGCTTGCCTGGTTGGACGCTAACTCAAGGCTTCAACTCTTAAAATCGCGGGGCTGCCTGATAAAATGCTTACAGTAGTATAGGGTCAAGGTTTTGAGCCCTTGACCCTTACACGCAGAGCGGCCTGGCTGGGTGCCCGCTGGCTTCCCCATGAGTCCATGACTCCCGTCATGCTGTTCCTGCCATGACACCCCGGAGCTCGCCCTTGTACTGGTTTCGTGGTCTGCTATAATTATATCGTAAACTATGTCGGACATCCTCCAGCATGCCACTGTACAGGTGTACAACATTAATATTACACCTGACATTATCTTTGGCATGCTCCAGCATGCCACTCTACATTATGTATGAAAAATAATATCCTCAAGCGTCCAGTTTTACTGTTCTGCATCTCATCCTGCAGCGCGTAACGTCCTATGGCCTACATTGCTCCCCCCTGCCAGGGCTGTTGGCCCAAGTGGTCATGCTGTGCACCTGCTGCCCGCTCCCCAGCTGATCTCGTGCATTGGTTGATTGATTGCTCTACCCACTGCTGTGAAATCGATATGCAGTTCATGGACAAGCTGTCTACCTCCTGCGCTCCCCTGAGATGATTGGATGTGTTGATTTATTGAACGTGCCCCAAAAAGTGCCTTGCCCTGTGGATCAGGTTGTGGTGATGCTCTGCACCTGCTGCCCGATCCCAAGCTTGTCTGGCATCACGACGGCTGACCAAGGAGGCGGCGCTAGACAAGAGGAAGAACTGGCGCAGCACATCGCAGAGCTGGAAAGGAGAGCAGCTGCCACTCAATCTGCGACTTCCAGCCAGGACCTGGGAAGAGGGGTGGAGAGGAATGCTCCTCCACCGCGCCTTCGATCCACGGATACCCCAGATCAGGATCAGGAACTTCAGTTGTCCGAACTGGATCTAGAGCAGCTTTCCGACCTGGATATAGATCGTCTGCAAGCGCATTTGCGCGGCGAGAAGGTAGACATCCCGATGCTGCAGCAGACCATGGCAGACGCGAAGCAGCGGGCGCTGCGGATGAAGGCGGATCTGGATGCGGGTCTAGATCATGCATTGCATCTGAAGAATGGGGACGCGCGGGAAGAGGCGTGTCCTCCCGCGCCGAGCCGGGCTGGAAGATGGGACGCCGGCCCGGGGCGTCAGGCGATCCGCGAATTGGTTGTGCGGAGGCGAGCTGCTTTGGACGACGAGAAGGGTGCTTGGATCCAATCCATGCAGAGGGTGGGCCATGTCACGGTGCTGATGCTGCTGCGGCCGCTGTGCCGGGCGGCCGTGTCTGCGCTTGGGCACCTGAGGGCGACATTCTCCGCCGCTGAGGTGGCGGCCGCGGGCCAGGCGGTCACTCGGGAAGCAGTTGGGGACGCGTGCCATGCGTTGAGCAAGCGTGCCAATTCGGCCGTCAAGGCCTGCCTCCCGGCGCTCTCTGCGGTGGCGGCCGCCAGTGACGGACTCAACCCTGGGAGTAGCCTCACGGGGAGCTGGATGATGGAGGGACGGGCGAACTTGCTGGAGGACCAGGAGGCAGGGTGGCGATGGGCCGGAGTTGGCGGGGACAGTGGGCAGGAGTTTGTGGAGAGGCTGCACGGCTTTGGGCACTCCGGGGTTCTGGAGCTGCTGGACAGCGTCGGAGAGGAGTGCCTGCAGCTCATGCAGCGAGCAAAGGTGCGGATGCATACCTGCAGCTTCCGGTGTCTTGTTTTATAAATGTATACATTTATTTTTGATGTTAATATACTGGTAGAGCGTAATAAAAGAAGCTGAGGTGGATGGGGTCAACGAGGATTGCCCACTTTTCGATATGCAGCGTGCCAAGCCAAGGCACGCTTGCCTTCCCGCAACATTGATTACCGGAATGTTGTTTTCATGTAATCTCTGTCTCACTGTGTACAGAGCATAATAAAATAAGCTAAGAGCTGGACTACGTGGGTTTGGAATGCATCATGTTCGTACAGCAGGCTTGGCGTACCTGCAGGTTGGACATTTATGCAGTGTGGCTGCTGGTTTAGGGTCCATGCGGCCCCATGCACGCTGGTGCAAGGTCCATGCGGCCCCATGCATGCTGGTGCAGGGTCCATGCGGCCCCGTGCATGCTGGTACAGGGTCCATGCAGCCCCATGCATGCTGGTGCAGGGTCCATGCGGCCCCATGCATGCTGGTGCAGGGTCCATGCGGCCCCACGCACACTGGTGCAGTGTCCATGCGGCCCCATGCACGCTGGTGCAGGGTCCATGCGGCCCCATGCATGCTGGTGCAGTGTCAATGCGGCCCCATGCACGCTGGTGCAAGATCCATGCGGCCCCATGCACGCTGGTGCAAGGTCCAAGCGACCCCATGCACGCTGGTGCAGTGTCCATGCGACCCCATGCACGCTGGTGCAGTGTCCATGCGGCCCCATGCACGCTGGTGCAGGGTCTATGCGGCCCCATGCACGCTGGTGCAAGGTCCATGCGGCCCCATGCATGCTGGTGCAGTGTCAATGCGGCCCCATGCACGCTGGTGCAAGATCCATGCGGCCCCATGCACGCTGGTGCAAGGTCCAAGCGACCCCATGCACGCTGGTGCAGTGTCCATGCGGCCCCATGCACGCTGGTGCAGGGTCTATGCGGCCCCATGCACGCTGATGCAAGGTCCATGCGGCCCCATGCACGCTGGTGCAGGGTCCATGCGGCCCCGTGCATACTGGTGCAGGGTCCATGCAGCCCCTTGCATGCTGGTGCAGGGTCCATGCGGCCCCATGCACGCTGGTGCAGTGTCCATGCGGCCCCATGCACGCTGGTGCAGGGTCCATGCGGCCCCATGCACGCTGGTGCAGGGTCCATGCGGCCCCATGCACGCTGGTGCAGGGTCCATGCGGTCGTATGCACGCTGGTGCAAGGTCCATGCGGCCCCATGCACGCTGGTGCAGTGTCAATGCGGTCCCATGCACGCTGGTGCAAGGTCCATGCGACCCCATGCACACTGGTGCAGTGTCAATGTGGCCCCATGCACGTTGGTGCAGGGTCCATGCGGCCCCATGCACGCTGGTGCAGGGTCCATGCGGCCCCATGCACAGCCAGAAGAAGGGGTGGATGATAAAAACCTCCCACATACCGTGTGCTGGATTACGCCTTATGGCAGATGGCGCAACTGGGGTAAACTATGATTCTTTGCCATCTCACCTTTTGCTGGTAGTGCCAGCCCACGCACAAGGGCCGGCACATGCAGTACCGCAGTGCCCGACATCATTTTGTCAGCAAATTAACTCGTGACTTGGTATATCACATTTACTTGCCAATTGAAGAGGGCCGATTTTATCGGCCGATTTGCTCGTTCATTTAGTGGGCCGTCTGTTATTAGCCAATCTACTCCTGGGCGCATTTGGTGGGTCCTCACCTTACGCTGTTCCGAATTCCTAACCTGGACATGATATAATATAAAAGGGACATGGCCACTGGCCAGGTGCCTTGTCCCTTTACTGACCCCCAAAGGATCATTTCTTTGACCCTTTTGTTTTAGGGTTCACCCTTAATTAAACCCATGACCCGTACCCTTCAGCCCCGGCTATTGCTTTTGATGTCAAAATGCTCATCACTTATATTGACATCATTGAGTCCATCCTCCTCGCTGAGCCCTCGGTACATTAAAACGGCCTTCCGTAAACAACGGCGTTGTCTAGGGGTGAGGGATTCAAAAAAACTTGATTTCTGGTTCCAATTCTGTTGGGATTGGGAATCTCCTACGAACAGTTTTCCCTAAGGCAAGCATAACAAAACTGGATGTGTACATATCCGAAGAAGGGCTATGCAAAACTACGGTAATATAAACCCTATATATTGAACACTGAACCCTCAACCCTCAACCCTCAACCCTCAACCCTCATCCCTGAACCCTTTGCATTGTAAGGTGCTCCTCGACTCGAGTGAAGCCACTGACAGTACACTCCTGTCTGACCCCGCTGGAGAGGGGCGTGGGGCCACCCAGGGGACGGGGACAGCGGCAACGGTGGCGGCCAAGAGGATGCGACTCAACCAGCTGGCAGAGTCGGACTACAGCCGCGAAGCGGCACACATAGCGCTCAGGTGGGGAGTGGAACGTGAATTTCAAACCCTCAAAATTCGACTAGTTGCTGCACTGACTTGTAAAAAAGGCTCCGTACACGTTATGGAACTGTTGCATGTTCTGTTTTCCGCATTGTCTACTCCTGACCGTGTCCATGCTGCTTCCCTTGCTCCTGCTGCTCTCAAGCAGGCGCGCTGGGCAGCTGCATTCGGTTTCTCTGGCTAGCGTCAGCTCACTTGCCCATCTGAGCAGTGTCGCGGCCATGGATGCTATTTCTTCCGCCGACGTATACTTGGCCAAGATGGACGTTTCGAGACCTGCTGGGGCAGGGGCTGACTCATCCCTTGGCAGCTGCGAGGGGTTGGCACTGGTGAGGGCATCTATCTTCCATTTATTTCCATGATTTTCCATGTATACTTTCCATTATTGACAGCTGCGAGGGGCTTGCTCTGGTGAGGGCATCTGTCTTCCATGTAATCTTTGAAATGACTTCGCTGCATTCATGGGCCATGCCGGTACTGGTATTCCTTTTCCTCTCCCACATTGTGAGTTTGACCATGTCTGCGATGACTATTGAAGTGTGTGTCACTTTCTGAGTGATTTGTCTCTCCCAGGGTTGCTTGACTGCGTGTAACGTGCCCCTCTGTAATAAAAAGCCATGCATACGAGACCGTATTGTATGCCAGTGTAAAGAGCTCCGCCTCTGTCCGCACAGTCCCTGTCTCTGTGAAGAACTTCGGACATTCTCTCCTGTCAAAGTCCATATATTCTGGTACAGTTGTACATCTGTACCTCGGTAAAAGAATGTACGATCTTAGAGAAAGTGAACCAGTAAGACTCCTGCACCTTCCTTGCCCACAATGTTTTGTTTAGCTCATCTCAGCTAACGGGCCTGCAGCGACCTGTCCTTCAGGAGTGAGGCCTAGTAAATCCGGCCTTGCTGCTTGGACCTGAGCTTCAGGCTGGTCTTGGACCCGGCTGCAGGCTGGTCTTACTTTGGTCCCCCGATGTCCTTTGCCCATCAGGCAGGAGGCCAGGAGGCAGTGGATGAAATACTGCTGTGATGTGGCTGATCTGTAGTTTAACTCTGGCTGAAATGTAGCTGATTGGTGGCACACTAGCTACATTCAGCTCAATGTAGCTATGGAAAATTTCAGCTCATTGTCCATAGCTACATTGAGCTGAAATGTAGCTATGGACAATGAGCTACAGACAAGTGAACAAAAGTCCTGCCACCTGTGTACCATGCAGGGGGCCTTGACCTCTGCCTCCCAGATGACTGAGGCCTGCCGCTGGCTCAGGCAGCTTCTAGGCAGCTGCCTGCTCACGGACCTCTTCTGCTCAGAGCTGTCCGTTCCTCTTCCCTGTCGGATGCCTGGCGCTCGCGGGACACCCGCATACTGGGCATACGGCGGCCAGCTCCTGAGCCGCTGGGTGGGACGGATGCTCAAAGAGCTCATTGCTGTGGCTGGTTATTTGGGCAAGCTAGTCGTCCACAGAGCGACCGATACGCCACACAAGCGAGAAGCAATGGAGCAGCTGGAGGCCGCAGCGACAGGTATGGAGCGGGCCACGGCGGTCCTGGCCCGGCTGCAGCTACACTCTATGCGCCTGGAGCCCGATCGGAGCGTTAGCGAAGCCCGTGACGCGAATCTGCGTGCGCGGCGGCGTTGTTCTGCGATTGAAAGGCTCAAGTCGCCTTGGAATCACAACGGGACTGCCGGGAACATGAACAGCTTGGCGCGGATGCAGTCCAGCGACTCGGCGGCCGCCGTAGCGTCCATTGCGGAGCTCCTACCTGAGGCGCTTGACCTGCTCCGCAAGACTGCTATCAGGATTGAGGCGGCAGCCGAGGCGGCGGGGCAGGCCGTACTCCTGACTGCCATGCGGATATGCGCTGAAAAGGCTCGAGGTCATTCGGGCGGTGGGGGACCAAATGGCGGGGTAGAGACGGGTAGCCCTGGCTCGTCAGGGGCTCCCGAGTCTGGCTGTCAGCGCAGCGTGGGTCCCGAAAGTGTGAACGGCGATGGCTCCGAAACCAGAGCTCCAGCTCTGGCGAGCAGGAGCCGCAGCGTGCAGGTCTGGTTGAAAGAGCAGCATGAGTGGTACAAAGCCAAGACCGAGGCCAGGCGGTACGATTGGGGCTACTTGTGTACTAGGGTGGGAAAACGAGGGCCTGACCTGGAGGCGGCGCTGCCTCTCTGCGGCAACCAACAGTGCTACGAAACGGTGCGCGGCGGGCAGGGAAGATCAGGAGATCCAAAGGATCCAGTAGATCTCGCGACCATGGTGTGCTGCAGCTGCGCCTCAGTGCTGTACTGCTGCAAAGCGTGCCAGCAGGAGGGCTGGATTGCAGGGCACGATCACGCGTGCGCACTGCTGAGAGCGGTTACTGACGGAGACCGCCCGCTGCAGCACTGATGCGCTGATGCTGGGCGGCTGCTGGGCGGATGTTGCTGGGATGTTGCTGGGATGTTGCTTGCTACTTGCACTGATTCGCTCACGTATTGATGCTGGGCGGCTTAAGAGCATTCTGTGACGCCGGTTCAGGTCAAGGGTGACGCGTTGGGGGAAGGGATAGATCCGTCGTGCTTTTTCCCTGTAGATCTTACAGATCTATGTACACATCTATCCTGCTGATATGTGGAAGTTTTGCTTAGGTTGATGTCGATGTGATTGATTGGGAAGGGTCTGTAAATCTGCAATCGCACATATGCGGAGGGTGCGATAAGGGCGTGGTGGTTATACCGGACGTTTGAGAGAGGAAGGGCCGGGAAATATATATTGATTTGAAATAGTGAGATAAGGATTTCCCCCTACGAAAATCTTGCCCCGCGTCTCGTTAACAACCTGCCAGTGCCCCTTAACCAGCCAAAGCTTCACAAACCCTCTTTCTCTAGACATGCATGTGGCGTTGGTATTGCTTCAAGTGACTGAATCGCAGTCAACCAGAAGCCTAGAATTCGTCAGACCTTTCACGCTTTTCAGGATGGGTAAGGCAGCTGATGGCCATACAACCACCTTGCTAGGAGACTGACCCTCTAATGAAACGGGACAGCGCAGCCAAATCTAGACTAGGGGCATTGGCAGCCGATGAAGAACGCTTCGTTTATCCATGGTAATAAAGAAGTAAAGATGGCTGGCCTGCTGCACTGTCCACTGGACACTGTAGAGTCAGTACGCAGTTTTTACACACCTTGGATCTCCACCATGACATGAGCCATGCGTGACTGTCGACTGGTGATGGAGCTTCAGACATCCAGGCATTAAAAACTTGCTGATGGACCGGTATTTATATTACGAAGGTTGACATCCGAAATTGAAATCCAGAGATCTCGATTTCCGTTTGCAAGTCCATGTCGTCCTGCACGGAAAACGCCCTTTTGTGGATGGTGGAGGTGTGAAGGGCCCCCAATTCAAGGGAAACAAGAACGGAGCTATCAAAAATCCGAAGCGTTCGATGCTAGCTGGATGCTGGTTAGAATCGGTGAGTCAGCCAGGTGGAGGTGATGCCCAACTGCCCAAGCACGAGCCACTATAGCGCACCAAAAGAGTGGCTAAAAAGTGGGCAACGTCACACCTACGGTGCATAAATGAGCAAAGGGAACGGCCTTCCATGAATGACAATGAACAGGCGTAAACACTGGTTGCCAAAGGCATAGACGTTGCTCAATCCATTCAAAAATCTGCACCGCTCGAGCTCAGCTAAACTTCGTCCCTCCATCATTACATACGGTACCGTACACCAGCCCTCGCTTCATTCATGACTTCACAGCATGCAGCAGAGTCACCGCCGGTTCAGCCCACACCCTTGTCTGCAGTTCCGTTCTCGTTCCTCCAGGCTTCACGTCGGCCTAGTAATCTGAGCCACAATCAATCGCATCAACAGTCTGAAGCTCTGATGAAGACGACGTGCCAAGCAAGTGCCAACACATAACAATCATGGTAAGCAGTACCGGTACGTACCACTGAGCAATTGAGCATTGCATGATGACTGGCTGCGAGCAGCACCACTGGTGATTCTGAACATAAGTAGTAATCCTCGAATACCGCACTTGAACTCCACGTAATGCTTTAATGCACACTTATGACTGAAGGTGCACTGGTAGATTGCTGGTGTCGCGGCTAATATACCGGTAGATGGCTAGGTGCACCTGAGGAATGGGTGACCAAACCAAAAAGCAGAAATAACACAAGACAGGTACTAATGAGACTTTTGCTAGCGCGATGCGATTCTGGATGGCTAAACCCTATGTGCCCCACTAGATAAGTAGAAAGCATAATACCCTGCCTGAAGATTTGAAACCGGGGGTTCCAGGGTTTGAAACCTTCGTTACCCAAACCTCGGCCTGGGTTTACTCATCCGGTTTTACTCATCTGTTCAACCAGCAAGGTGATAAGCTTGTTTGTTGGCACAGACAGCTCAAGCACTGAGATATTTTTCTAGCAATGAGGTAATAACAAGGACAGGCCCTCTCAAATTTTGAGGAACCCTGTTTGGGGAGCCTCAGGCACTCTCACTTTTTACGTAAGGTTGCTTCAGCTACAATTCAGCTACACCACAGCCTAAGGCCATGAGAATCTGGTGCAGCTAGCCCTTAGGGTTGGGCCACCCGCGGTAGGCTGGGCAAGATATGGTCAGAATCGGGCCAGGGGTCACCGCTCAGCGGCCTGCTGGATTTTGTCCGGTGCGCCCTCAAATAAACATTTAGAACCGTACTTGGGGTTATAACAGCTGCTGGGTGCATGCAAGGGGCTGGTGGGGTGACTTCACCTGATTTATCTAATCGGATTTCAATTATCTACCATGTGGAAAACAAGGCTCCCTACACTCCTTGAATTCTTTCATGATTAACACGTCAACATGCAATCACGTCAACATGCAATCATTACAATGAATGCTGCATTGTTTTTCTTTTTGCGGCAGGAGCAGGACCCTGTTCCTCAGAGCAACACCATCATTCAAGCAGCTGCGATAAAATCCCCGAACATTGGCCAGCAGGAGCAGCCTTCAAAGGAACGCCAGCTCACACCGTCCACACTGCCCCCACCCCCCACCGTCAGGCCCAAGAAGCCGCGTGCCTGCCTCATGAAAAAGCGACGCCCCGATATGTCGTGCAGCCGCCAGCCGTCCACGTCAGCGCAGAAAAATCTGGTGCCCCCTACACAGCCGCCCACCACTGACACTCAAGCCCAAATCCCCAGCGACGACGAGACCTGTTTCAGCAGCAGCCTTGGACCCTCTGCCACCAGGGCCGTACCAGCCGCAGGAACTGACCATTTGCGGACCGCCGATGCACCCCCTATTGCGGCCTATGCAGCAGCAACTCCCCGTGCTAGAGCACGTGTCGGTAGCGTCGGCCGCGCCGGGGCACCCTCCAATCCCAAAGTATCGGTACCGGAATGCAGCAGATCTCCCAATAGCGTGATTGGGGTCGCTTGCAAGGGATGGCTGCCCGTTGTGACTACGGGGGGCAGCTTCTGGCAGCCCCCTAACAGGAGCATAGGGATGCCTGAGGATGCCCTGGGACTTTATCGGGTGAGTTATTTAGGATGAAGGGCTATGGGTTGGGGCTTTGATTACCGGGCACCTTTTCACCTTGTATGGAGTCCAGGGTTAAGAGTTTGTATTATCCAGGGTTTAGGGTTTGTATAAATGGGTGGCATGTCTGCTTGCGTCATTAGTTCATTTCAGGTCTCTGTGCATGCTGTGAATTCATTTGACTGCAAGCCCCTTACCTTGCCGATGTTTATGTTTAAACTCAGGGGCATTGACGGCCCAAGTCATCATCAGTGGTCCATTTTAGAAACAGGTCATAAAAAGGAAGACAACCTCCCTGAACGCCCGCCTCCAGCCCCTTAATGCTGAAAACATCGCATTAAAACCCTGAACACTGCTTCCACACGAAATGTTTCCCTCCCCCTTCCCCGCCCACAGACACGCGCTGCTCTGTGCGAGGCCCCTCGATCAAAAAGGCGCCCTCTGCCGACCAAGAGGGCGCGAATGGTGAGCATGTCAGGCTCGTGGGGCTCTGCCCAGTGGGCCCGCCAGCTGCTGGTGCAGCAAGGACTCATCAGCCCTCCCATCAATGAAGCCATGCTTCCGTAGGCTTGGCAACCAAGGCAGCAGGGAACAGCCCACCAGCTTCTGACCAGCCTGCGGCAATATGGAAAACTCCAAGCCCAGCAGCGTCTTTGCCCGTTGTTGCCGCATTCTTGGAAGACAGCGGCGGGGGCGCAGCCCATCATCTTTAAGCCCACCATCTTCTAGCCCAACAACTTTTAGCCCATCCGCTGCCACGGCCTAAGCATCGAAGGCGGCACAAGATGCAGCTTGCTGAACGCTCCGACTGAACAGCCCGGTGGAGAAGCAGCCAGGTGGACTGGGGCGGCATCAGGCTGATGGTCTGGAAAGGAATTCGGCTGCTGAGCCGGAGATGAATCACAGAGCACCGTTTGCTACTGCAGCGGCGGCGGCGGCGGCGGCGGTGGCAGCAGCTGCTTTCGCACTGGCCACTATTGTTGCTGCTGCTGCTGCTGCTGTTGCTGCTGCTGTTGCTGCTGCTGCTGCTGCATCTATTTGTGCAACATCGCCACTGGTATGGCCTGCTGTGTCCTACTGTCCCTCAATAACACCCCAGAGGCCCACCTGAGGTGTGACGGGTATCCGCTGTCAATGGTGTCTCTGGATCTACAGCAGGCGGTCCAGCCAAGTGTCAAGACCAGGGCTCCAATGCCAGCTGGCACCTCAAGCGCTTTGAGCTGTGCTGACCTGTCACACACCCGCTGGGCTTAGATACCGACTGACACCTTGGGCGCGTCGAGCAGTGCCCGGCCAGTAGGCTGAGCTGTCACCCAACAACTTGGCTCTTATACCAGTTGGCACAACGGGCGCTTTGAGGGGTGCCTTTTATACTGACCTGTCACACCAGCAGGGCTCGGACACCTCCTGACACTTGCTGGCACCTGCTGGCACCCTCAGCACACCGAGTAGTGCTGGATCGAGCAAGCTGAGCTGCCATACACCAAGACTCGGCTGTGGTGAACGAAGGCGCACCAGCGGCCCCCGGCACTTCATTGGAGTCCTGGACCCTCGCCGGCTCGCCCTGCTCATACCGCAACCTCAGCGCCCTGCAGCAGGCAGATGAGCTGCGCCCCTCCGCGGAAGATGAAGGGCTCATAAGCCGCTGGCTTAGCTGGGAGAAAGGGGAGGGACTGGTGGGGGCATGGACCTGCAGGCAATGTTGCATTGAATGGGAGATTTGAATCAGCTGTCCAAGCTGCGTTGAATAGGAGTGTGAGATCAGCAGCTCAAGCTGCTGAATGGCTAATTCGATCGAGTCCAGATTCATGACCAGGTTTTACTGGCTAGTGCTACGACGATTCCCTATTGTGTTGTTTGCCAGATCTGAGGCACATTGGGTGAATGTCCGGCGGAAATCTAGACCAGCACTTGGAAATGTGTTTACAGCAGGTTTACCGGCCTCAAGTATTGTTCGACAGTGCCCCGCGTAATTTAACATACGGAGCTTTGTAGCGAGAGGCCATGGTCGTGCTTGTAAGCCGAAACAGCGGCATCTGAAAGCTCCGGAAAATCTCAAAATCTCACCCCCTGGTATTGCCCTGTTGTTATACTCCATTCAAATTGAAAGCTAAGTTCGGTGATAATGTGTGGAGATAACAATCGATGATAACAGCGTTGGATTTAAGTGTTTTCTGGTTATCGTTTGCATGCAGCATATGTTGCATGCATCCCATGATTCCCCCCCCTGCAACCCACGTCCGTATTTTTTCAGGATATGATTTTAGTTTCATGTCTTGGTGCCCAATCGACGAAATCCTCGCCGTAGGTTTAGGTCAGGGACATGTCACAGGATAATTGAAAATGCATGGGTCGTGTCACAAATACTTTGGAAGCGCCCAGCACTAGCCAAAGTCTTTGTGAAGTGTCCAGCAGAGCATCACATTTGACGCATGGGCGCATGCAAAAAACGATGAGTGCTTGAGTGTATTCTGGTGAGTCAGAATGGATGTTATGTTCCAGTTAGGGTACTGCAACCTGGCTGTGCATTAAGGTGTACAAGTACCGATACACACGTTTTCTTTAGCACTTTAGCACCCCTTATGAACAAACTATTATGCACAATCAAAACGATTTTGCAGCGGAAGTCGAGCATGGTGTAACACTGATCCTGCTGGCCCTAAATAGATGACTGGATATATGTGTGGAACCAGACAGGCTGGCATGCTGGCCATCTTACCCAATGCGGGAATACCGCCATACCAGCAGTCATGGCGGCCAGCTTCCTGCCTAAGTGCGAAGTAGCCATATCAGCATCCTCAGCGTTCCTCATGGGTAAACAACTGGGTAGGACTCCTGGAACGATCCTCCTACGACAAAAAAACAGTTTGCAAAATTGCACTGCCCGAGTGCCCGGCTGGCTGGGTGGGATGGGGAAGGAGCCGCTTGGTGCAGGCTTTGTCACCAGGCAGCACCCGACTGGGCACTGCCAGCCCCGAGTGACATGATGGTGAAAGACAGGCACCGAAGAACTGCGGCTTCTGTTGCTGCTGAATACACATGAGTTCCTGTTGATGCTCCTGAGATTTCTCCTGTTAGTGAGGTTGCTGCTGTCTGTGTGATTATTCTGTTTTGAGATATGCTGTTTGTTTTCCGGTCCTTGGTGACCTTCGAGCCTTTGCCTTCGAGTGTCAATAATAGGACGGTAGAGGCAACTTGGCTCACTGGTTGAGAGCATAATACCGGTAATAACAGCAGGCACAAGCATGCTTGAAGCATGCTGAGTCTGACTGGACGATACCAGAGAACGACACAATATGATTACAAGTTTGTGAGTTTGGACAAAAAAACAAAAGCGTAACCGTGGCTGAGCTAGCAGTGTGTGGTAGTGCTGCCTTCGTGGTCATTGGATGGACACGACCGTGCGTAAGTGACTCGTGAGCTGCTTGCTACCCCTGGTGCCCGTGACCTGGTTTTTGGTACGGCTCGCTACCCTGGGCCCTCTTTTAGGCCTTACTAACGGTAGGTAGAGTGCCCTGGTTGTCGCGGCGGCGGCTGGTACAGCCGCCTGCCCAGTGCGTGACTATGTCAGTGGCCAGATGTGCCAATGTGCGTCCCCCACTCCCCCCTGAACTGCATGCGCTTTATTTGGGACAGTGGCGCTTTTCGTGCGCTGTGCTGCCACATATGATTATATATGCTCTGGAAGAGAGCTGGGAACCTTGGAAAATCTGCTTGCCCTGGTGGCCACATTGGTCCAACCACGAAAAGTCGAAAACAAGACAATTTGAAAAAGGAAGCCTGCTTTCCTGCTCTTGGCTGCCACACTGGTCCAGCGTGAGAACAACCACTGCCAAATCAAACTTTACTGCCTGCCACTTGCCTCATCCACTCATGGCTTGATCGGAGCACCATGGGATACATCCCTGACTGACACCATGACCTCGCAAACTCCTTCTTGCAGAAAATCCTCAACCCCTTCAAACTCCAATATTTGAATCGGAAAAAGAGAAACAATCTGCTGCTCTCGCCCCAGCCACTGCACCATCTGTCAACACCCGGACCGCTTGGGAGGCAGGAGTCGCACGTGGTAGCAGCAATACTAGAGGCTCTGCTGGTGGATCGAACCCGCCACATGATCTTCTCTCTCCCCCCGACTAGAGCGCCGGGTTCCATGTTCCTGCCCCCTCACATAGGAGGATGGCATGGCTGCACCATGGCCCAGGCTGTGCACGGTACCTGGAATTGAGCCTAGTCATTCCCTACCAGCCCCACGTGGTCGAGCGTTTAGCAGGGCCCAGCGGGTATGCACTGTTCCAAACTAGAGACTCTGCCTGATCAAAAAGAACCCAGACTCCAGGCCCTTGCTGGTTTCGACTGGCGGCCTGAACATATCCCCACTGAACACTGCAAAACCCCGGAATTGGTAAGTCCCCAAACACACAGGTTTTAGAAAATAAACAATTTAAGCCCACGCTGGTTTCGACAGGCAGCCTGCTCACTTCCTTCACTCATGGTGCTAATAGGATGGTTTGCAGCCTGGGGGACATTGCCCCATGAATGCGCCATGACACTTTCAACAACACCGGTAAACTGCAATAAGCAGAACACTGACAAAACAAGAATTCAGCCTGATTGCAAGCTTATCAAATGGATCCGATCCTGTGCACTAGGCTCACACGTGCCCCACAGCCGGTTGCACGGCCTGTCAGACTGCCTCATAAACCGAGATATTGAATCAAAATGCTTCAAAGCCTGACAGCAAACCGATCAGATCATGTGAGCTAGGCGCTTGCATGCCCCACAGCCTGGTGTACGGCCTGTCCGACTCAGCAATCCCTATCAGAAATCTCAAAGCAATCTAACATTGGCTGGCCCAGCACGAGCAGATCTAGCTCCCATTGTCCACTGTTTCACGCCCAAGTGATCTCGCTCCGAATCAAGACTGAGTGCTTTCTATTGTAGTCTTGCTTGCCAGACCACCAATCCTGCGTTATGATTATTGTGCACCCATGCAGCAGACAGAGCCATGCATCAGACCTAATATAGACGCACAGGCGCACAACGGCTACTAGGGAGCAATCACTAAGCATGACAAGCAGATTGGAACCCTCTGACTTATTGCAGCAAATGCAAGCGCTCAACCATCTTGTTGGCGTGAAACGACGCCAACAAGATGGACCAGACCCCGCTATGAACCCAAACCCCGTTGCCCAACCCCTGCTCGTTGATGATTTCCCCTTCACACATGACACACATGCAAGCGTTCACCCACCGCATTCACCCACGCAATACCCGTGCATTATGATGTGCGACCACTGACGTGTTGTAATCCTTTGCCTTTACTTCTTCCCTGATACGAAATTTAACCTGTCGTCTGTCATGTTCTCTTAATCGGCTTTCGGCATCAGTAGTCCGGATCTGCCAGCATCATGATTCAGTGGAGGAGCCTGCTGGGGACGTCCAACAGATCTGCGGTGACGCAGCCAGCTAGCAGCAGGGGAAATCACCTTCCCAACCTAGTCTTCGCCATTTCTTCTCAATTCAGTCATTCAAGTCGCCTGTGTCGGTATTCCCCCTCAACCGTCACCACGCCTGGCCCCAGACAAGGCCTCGACAGCAGCCTCCGCAGCAGCCTCGGGGGTGGTTGCAGTGGAGGATCTTCGTCTTCGTCGTCATGTGGGGTACGATCCAATGACACCCGGCCTTTCAGCCATAAAAGTCCATTATGTCCGACTTCATCAGCCAAGCTGCAGACGTCCCTAAGGGCAGTTAGTCCCGAGCAGCAGCCTCAGCCCATTGCTGCACGTTACCTGTTCTGCAAATGGCTGTACGACCCTGAAGGTGACGCTCGAGTGAGTTCAAAATTTTGATCTCCCGCGGTATGGCATCATTAGGGGTCGGTCAGACTGCGTTACGTTTATGTTCCTGTCTAATTGTGGGGTGGTCCATGTCTCCATGACATATGCTGCTCCAAAACTCGAAGACAAACATGAGAGACCTGCACGCTGCCGCCAAATGTTACAAATATTTCTCCCACCCTGCACACGAATACCGGTGCAGCATGTCCCCCCGCCAGCAGGTGCATGGTAGGCATACCCTTCCCTTCCTCAGCCATCCATGCACCTGCCGTGGGAGGGGTATGCCTAATGATCTACCGGGATGTCTACCATGTTTACCGGCATGTCTACCATGTCGGTATATATATCAATGCGGAATATCATACAGAAGCTTGCGTAAGATGGAACTTCATACAAAAAAAGCAGCCTCTGATGCCCACCAGCCCTTTTCCACCTTGGATTGCCCAGGCAAAGCTCTCGTAGCATGCACCCCAAACCCGGTGTGCATATGACATGGCCACATGGGGATGCCTTAACCTTAGAATCTGCCTCTGTATCCTTGCCAGATGACTCACACTTACACCCCCTGCTAACACTTACAGGACCTGCCCCCCCGGCTTAATAATTTAGCATTTGGTAAACTATTTGTGTACTCATACTCCCCCCCACACACAGTCACAAAGAAATGGTATATTTTGACATTTGCGTAGAAATGGCCTGTTCGTTCCGCCTCACGCTGCATATTACATTGATTACAGCATTCATTCTGGCAATGCCCAGAATTATACTGAATTGTCAGTGTTTACCCCCTGTAGGATCTTGAGGAAAGGTGTTCCAGCCTTGGAAATCTGGAGAGCTATGTGGATCTAGCTCAGCAAGTGCACACGGAGGCAGCAGAGGTGAAAATGTATTTTGACCAAATCAAACAAAAGTATCAATACTTTCAGAACGAAAGATCAGCATATCAAGAACTGATGAGGAAGGATCCTGCCAATCTTCTCACATATCAGCTTGGAGCGGTCAAGGCAAGTGAGGAGCTAGACAAGCTTCAGGACGACTTTGATCGCAGTTAGCACATGGACTCTGCCAGGATAACTCGAGGTGCGTCCCGAAGCGGCGTTGTACTCAGCCAGCTTTTGTTCAAAATTCTTGTCCAGGGCGAGGAGTCGACGGGTGACTACCCTTGGGCAGCTCACAGAGACCGTATTGCCGTGGAGCTGCTGCCCTCATGGGTCGAGCAGTTTGATCTCAAACTCACTAAGCAATGTTACGGGATGATGATGATTGACATCGGGCCCAAGGCATTACTGAATGCTTTGGTGTCCAGCTTGGATGCCATTCTCGCCAAGATTGAAACCGTGGCCAAGCTGCGAGTGACCGAGACGACGGCAGAGACCATGGCTCGTTGTCGTGAGGGCCTTCTAGTTCCAGAAGGGGATGAGCTGTTTTACCATGCCACGCAGCATCTGGGATTTGCTGGGAACTTCTGGTCAACCATTATTACCAGTGCTATCCTCCTCCCAGATTCTTCTGCTGACGAGTCATCCTTCTGGATTCACCAGGCCACACGGATGAACCTGGCACTAGTGGACCTGGCGCAGAAGTACGGCATAAGGCTTACAGGTTTCGATTCCTATCTTCACGTGATAGCTGGCAACATTTTCAGAGTTTGCAGCCAAGTTTCTGTTCAAAACACGGATTTTGCATTCCAAGGACATCTCAGCTACTTCTATAACAGAGTAAGCAGCCTCCTCTGTGAGATCAGCTCTCAGGGCCACCTCTCAGCGCTCGTCGGGTTTGCCACTGTTAAGTTGGATATAGAGTGGGACGAGGCATTGTGCGAGTCCATCTTCTCAGCAATCGCAAGGCTTGCTCCTGCGGGGAATGCGGGCATGTACCTCTCTTGCCTGCCATTAGCCGGGCGTTGCCGGGCTGAAGAGGGCGACTGCTCCCTCCTCCTACAGCTACTCCACCTGCCTCAGATGCGGGCTGCCGTGGAAATGCAGCCAAAGCACGTGAAGGCAGTCCGAGACCAGGTGGAGGCTGCGATTGCGCTCCTCGTCAAACAAGTGGAGTACTGCCAGCCTGCTGAGACACAGCTGCTGGAGCTGTTGCAGCTGTCAGCGGAGAGGAGCTACAACATCGAGCTACCTGTCAGCACCTATGACGAGGTGGTCTTGGCTGCTCTGCAATTTGCCAAGGGCCAGCTGTGCCTTTGTGCGCTGACGCTCTTCTTCAGCGACAGCCGCTGGAAGGCGGCCTCCAGCGTCCCTGGTAGAGGGGTGCTCCAGGGCCTGGTCAGCAGCTCATGCATCCAGGCTGAGAGCCTGGGGGAGATCCTCTCTGGTTGCACCTCCAGCAAGCGCAGGGGGAAGTTCTTGGCTGAGCTGGCTGCTGTGAGTGCAGAGCTGCAGTCTCCTGCATGGGCTCTGGCGGCGGTGCAGGTAGCGACAACGGCAAATGCTGGAGGTAGGAGTGATGAGGGTAGAGGATTGGGAGTAAATAATGATATCAGATGTGCATTGTGATTGTCAGAAGATTATCATCACATGAGCGAATTGCACACGAAAAAATCGCAGTCTATAACAAGACAATAATATGTGCAAGCTGCTCACTCATTATGAGTAGGGGGGGGGGGGGGGGGGGGGCTGTTAAGGGGGTATATGATCCAATGGGAATTGGTGTCAGACTCATTAATCTGCAGAAGCTGCTCACAGCATGATCGATATTGCCTTTTTGTTCTTATGACTTGCACGCGGAGTGAAGGCCTTTATTTTTTTCGAAACCGGTACTGATGCCTGGAATTTTTGTTACAAAGTAGCGGCTCCAGCCTTTGTGAATACAAACTAAAACTGTGTTCACAAGCTTATGCACTGTCTGTGCATCACGTTTGCCTGCAGGGCGAGACGGAGGCGTCACTCCCTTCCACCCAGACCTTGTGTCCTCCCTGGTTGTGGCCTTCCTGGCTGCTGCTCCAGCTATTTTTGCCGCCCCGGGTGACAGCAGCCGTGCCAAGAGCAGCGGTGATGGAGCTCGCGCTGCTATTCTGGCTGTCAAGCACGTGCATGACCATCAGCAATGGAGCGTCCAAAAGCTGTCACCGGCAGCGAGGATGGCCCTGGCCCAGTACCTGCTGCATCATGAGGAGTTTGCCTCTCTGCAGCACCTTGCCCTCGACCTGGATTCCTCAGATCGGACGGCTCGGCTGCTGCTCTCACGTAGTACCCACAGCCTGACAGGTGCCGGCAGTCTGAGGAAGGTGCTGAGGGTAGCCTCTGAGCAGCAGTTGAGGGGCCTGGGCAGCCTGGCACTGGCAGCACTGAGGCAGCTGCAACCTGAGAAGCAGGCGACTGAGCTGGGAAACGGGGGGGCGGGCGCCCTGGCCAGCCTGTTGGTGCTGGATGCAGAGGCGGCTGTCATACCATCCAGCACAAGCGCCGCAGCGGGAGCAGAAGGACCTGTATCATCTGATGGTGCAAAAGGCCCTCTTGACCTCCTGATTGACTTCCTGAAACAGCATGTGGCCAAGGGAGCGTTGGAGCTTGCTGCGGAGGTTGAGGTGCAAGTCACAGCGAGAGGCAGCGCATGGCCTGCTGCCCCAGCTTCAGCAGCGCAGCCCTCTGCTGCCGGCTCCCTCCTCTCACAGCTGCAGTGGCAGACTCTCATCCAGCAGGCAAGTCCATGGCTGGGTCTAGGACAGGTTAAGCATAGGCTGGGTCTAGGAGGGGTTGGGCATTTTGGGGCAAGGAGGGCAATGGCTGGGTCTACGAAGGGTTGGTTGGCACCTCATGTTTTCCTGCCCTTATATTTGCCTCATTCTCCCCGAATCTTAGGGCTTACGATCTCCTCTGAGTGCCTTGATGGACCATGGCCTTAAACTTCTCCAGGTTCTGTGTGTGTGTGATCGCGCGGGTGGCAAGGTGGCCCCCAGGTTGATGGAGCAGGCTGGACAGGTGGTGGCAGCCTATGTGACTGCAGCAGAGCAGGAGGCACTGGTGTCAGCGGCAGGGGCAGCGAGGTCTGCGAGGGCCAATGGTGTCCAAGACGTGAAGGCTGCTGGGATTGGAGCAGTGCTGTGGGCGGTACAGGAGGTGAGGGGGGGCATCTTTGAATATATATTAACTCTGTGAGGACCATTCTGGCGCATCCTTTGTCCTCGTGAGAGCCCTGAATTCCTGTTACTCATGTACCATGCCTGAAGTTTGTACGGCATTGATTGAGGCCCTTGTCCTCCACCTGCCTGCTCTGTCTCAGATACCAGGACACCCGCGTCTAAGGAAGCATTGGCTGCTGATTGCTCTTATATGTTTCATCCTTTCCACTACTTACAGGCTTTGACTGGTGGCAAGCAGAGGGTGCGGCAGCCGACCAACCTGGCCCTGGCCCGTGCTCTGATGCAAGGCCTTCAGGACCAAGGCTGGCATCCAGCTGCAACCACCAGCCACCGTCAGTCAGGAGAAGGAGTGGTCCCCCCTGTCAGTGCTCAGAGGGCTGCTGCCGATCAGACGGCCAGAGTCTATGCTGATTTCATAAGCTGGGTGGCCGGGGAGAAGGCCATCACCAGCGCCTGCTTCCCTGACGCAGCACACCTGGCCCACGCCACCCGCCCATCATCATCTCGGGGCCTTGCTGCTGATACTGCCGGGAACAGGAGCAGCGGGGACGCATCAAAGCTACACACTTGGCTCCCTCACATGGTCGCGGATATGTGTGCTGCACTGTCAGATGTTCCGGGTGAGTGCATGAGGGAATTGAGGTCCTGCTTTGAGTGCGAAGTGCATGCGTTTTTTTCTTAAGCCTCTCACGCCTAAGGTGTGAGAGGCTATAAAAAGGGTCGGATGCCCCACGCCCTATGTCTGGGATGAGGAGGGAGATGCATGCGACAGTGCCACTGCAAGCCTTTATTTCGACAAAAAATGGGGCGAAACAAAAAACAAAAAAAACTGTTAGGTTCTTCAGGATGCTGTGCATGCCTTTATCGGAATACAGTTGTAAATGTTCAGCTTGTAACTCTTGAGTCTACAAGGGCCACTTTGATTTGCAAGAGTCATTGTCTCATATCAGGGATCTTTGTTTGCCTGTTTTAGAATGCAGTTGATGCTGAAATATATGATGTGATCCTACCCTCCTGTTTCAGATCTGGGTGCTCAGTGGACAGCTCCTCTGATGAAGGGATCAGCGGCTAATCCAAACAGGGGTGGAGGCATGATGGCCGGTGCCGCCACCTTTGCAGCCCAGGCCTGCTGGGCAAGCCAGCTGCCTCGTTGCCACCAAGTGCTGCTGGACATACTCAATGCCTGCCCAGGGAAACATCAGAAAGCACAGGTGGAGGGGGGGTGGGGGGCAAGACAGCTATTTGATGCTGTGTAGCTTCCATTGATTGACCCTGACAGGCAAGATGAAATGACGATACTATGACATTCCATATACCCCCTGGCCTCTCCTCCTGTCTCCCCATTCAGCTGCCCCGAGAGGTCGTGCTTCAAACCCTGGAGTCTGTTTCAGAGCTGGGAGCCTGGCATCTGGGTGAGCTGAATCAATTAAAATACATGTGTGTCCGTGCAGCTGGTGGCAAAGCCATTGATACCATGCATCATGATCGTGAACTAAAGAATGTCTTACATCTATGTGTTACGAGGAGGCTGTTTACGCTATAAATAGTCCCCCAGGAAACGCGAGGCCTCTTGTCTCTTTGACACCTCCTCTGGCCCCCCCTGGTCTTTTGCCCTCCTGCCCTGTAGGTGACTCCCTCCTGCATGCCCTTGAGCTTGGTGCCGATGCATGGGCATCGGACAAGGCAAGGTTGGCTAAGGAGCTGGATCTACTGCAGACTCCGGGCCAGGTGGAGGCTGTCCTGACCATCATTATGAACTGCTCGGCATCGGGGTCACAATGTGAGTGGAACAGCAAGGAGGACAGGCTAGATGATGCAGCGATTTTGAGCAGAATCCTTACGCAAGACAATTTGAGGAAAAGCATCATAATCTTCCCCCTTTTGTTGCTGCTTTCTGTGACCAGGGAGGAACACAGCCCGGGCCCGCTCTCTGCTGGCAGTTGCTGAGCAGCTTCCGCTCCACTCCTCGGACGCCATGCACGGCCTGCTTCAGTCCCTCCATGCACGTGCAGCAGCAGCGGCCTCGGTGCGCAGCGGCAGCGGGAATAAAGCAGCCGTGGTGACCGGCCCCTCTGAAGATGCTTTGGACCTAGACCACCACTGCCATACAGCCAGGAATGCTGTACGAACGCTGGCAATTGAGCCCTTCTCAAAACATCAGCAGCTGCAGCAGCAGACACAGCAGTCCCATACAGCAGCAGACGGAGGCGGTGATGGCTCTGTGGGTCACACTGCAGCTGCTGGCGCTGTACCCACTGCCGAGGTGTACATCCAGCTCATGGCGGTCGTTGGAGCTGCCGGCAGGCCTCTGGAAGCTGCTGGCCTGGCTATGGAAGTGTTGAGAGGCATGCAGCCGTTGGCCACTCCTGATCTGCGGGCTGAGGCTGGGCGGGCCGCTACTGCTGCGCGTGGCATGCCGGCTTCAGCTCAGACTCCTCATGATGCCCAGTTTGAGGGCATGCAGGCAGTCTGCGCTCAGGCGATGAGCGTGCTCAATGAGGCGGGTCGATACATGGCCACGCTGCTGCTCTTTGAGGAGGTACTGCGGATGCGGGGAGAGGTCCATCATGCCGGTCTGATGAAACAGGTGCGGCATGTGACTGTGTGGAGGAAGAAGGACCTGAGGAGGGAGTTTGATTGACGGACAGGGATGTGCTGCATGTGCGGATATGTTACGAACCCGCTACTCTCCCCCCGACTCTAAGCAGCCCAGATATGCTGCTTGTCCCTCTTATCACGCTATGCAGGCAGCCTAGCACTCTTTCTGTTATTAAGCGGGCTGCCCACATTGCTGACTGATTGTGTACCTCTGCATGGCATTGTATGATGATGCCGGTTTTTGTATGCTGGGTGCATGATGCCAAACATGTTGCAATCATTCCTCTCTATAGACCATATGCAATGTTGCTGTTTGCGCCTGATTTGGTGGCAGGTTGTAGAGGCTGCTAATCGAGACCCGAAGGTTTTGGAGCGTGTGGAGGCGGTCGCTGAGGACAGCTATTTCATTCTGGATGAGGGGCAGCCATGCTATGCGACAGAGGATTGGATCAAGCAGCAGAAACGCCGCAATGCTGCCAAGGAGAATGATCCATGGTAAACCTAGGAATGGCTCATTACAGTGGCAGTCGTCAATTTTTGTCCGAGCCCAGTTCCTAAGGCTGAGCCCACTTTTTGAAATTAAAGTCTTCTCCAGGGGATAGAGCTGCTGTGGGTCGAGCGGTTCTCACGCCTCCTGCTTCAGCGGAGGAGGAGTCTTTCTTTTATTTTAAAATCGAAGTCTTTACCAGGGGGCTCCTACAACCCTGGTCTTCACCTCCCCCCCTGGTCTTAATAATGTTTCATCTGGCTTAACTATATTTGTATCTGGTTTCCCTTTGCTTTTAAATCTGGCTGTGGAACTGTTTTATACTGTGCCGTGCACAGATTTTGAATCTGGCTGTGTGCAGTTTTAAATCTGGCTGCAGCTTTCAAATATGCATATGAACAGGTTGAAAGTGCCACAACTGTTTCATTAATTGCTGCCTGTCCAGTATGTCATGACTCCCAAGCTCTCTATTTGACCTGTACAGGACGCTCCTTCTAGCGGAGTTCAACGCTGCAGCAACAATTGATATTGGATTTACCCACGACGAGGCTGTTGAAGAGGTCCAGCCTGAGACTGGATCCATTGTTGCCATGTTTGGCGGATCCAAGGTAGGAGCTAGGATAAAGACATAAAATCAAGATCCCTGCAGTCATCCAGGCTTCCAAAATATGAATCCCCAGTAAGCTATCCTGCCCCCTTGGCCTCCCTATCACTTACACTGAGTTTGCCTGTGATGACTCATCACTTTCCCGACCAGGTCCTGATGGAGGGTACCGGCGTCGTTGAGCAGCTTCAAGAGTTATTGGGAGTTAATGTGGAAGTGCGCTGGTATGGAAGTCCCAGGCATGAGGGTGCTGATCCGGCGAGGAGGCTCGTACATGCCATAAAGGAGGCATGGGTCACAAGAGGTGAGGCACAACAAGATTTTAGGGATTGGCAATGGCTGCAATTCTTTGCCATGCTGCCGAATCCCCCCCCCCCGAGGTCGCACACATATGCTTCACCCCAAAATGTATCCTCTCATGATCTTGAGACCTAATATGTGTATCTCTTGCCTACTTGCCTTACCAAGATCTCCAAGCACACAAGTAGGGTTGTTTTTTGAAGGACCCTACTTGTGTCCTGAATTTAATTTTTAAGCGCCTTATCCACTCTGCTGGCCTTGCCCTGAAAACATCGTCCTCCCTGGCCCTTTTGCCTCCCACTGCCCCCTCCTTGCTTGCTATATCCTGATAGATGGACAGTCAATATTTGAAATATGACGTCCCTGTCCCCCCCCCCCGTACCTGGTCAGTGTATATCCAAGAGGGTGATGGCATCGGCCACAGCTACACGTCCAAGATCCAGAGTGCCTGCGAAGAGCAGGGGATCAGCTACATGAGTGTGGGGGCTGGCAGCGATATGGCAGGAAGGGTTCTCAGGCAGGAGGAATGCAGGAGGAGGCACCAAGTGGAGGGATGATAATTGATAAGGCAACAACGGCTGGGCAAGGGCATCACTTGAAATCGGGTCATTGGATCACACTTTTTAGTCGTCTGACAGCCTTGAGCTTGTCTAGGGATCAGCATGGTAGGAATCAAGAAATTCAGGGAATTTCGCAATTGAACGGCAATTGTATTATAATGGGCGCATTGAAACCAGTCACCTTCAGCCCTGCCCTCAACTGTGCTCTGTGCAGGTGCTTGATTGAGCGCATCCAGGATTCAAAATATTGGGTAGCTGAGAGGAAAACCAGGCTGGGGAAGAAGGTGCATCAGAGGAACCGAGATTTGAACCAGGGGGATTTGAACGTCCAACATTTGATCAAATACTGCACATTTGTTTTTCTTCCTCACCTGGTTTCGACTTTGCAGCTACCTGGCCACGTACGAATTTGCTTTTTAAATTTCAGCTAGTTGGGAATCAGGGGGGGATGGCGTACCAAGATTCAACCTGGACTTCAACCCAGGGTGCGTCCTGATCGTCAGACCTTGATGCCCCGTTTGATTTTATTTATCAGACCAAGTAGGTTGCACTGCCCTTAGGATTTTTGACAATATGTGGTCGCTCCCGCCTTGGATCTACTAGTCTGTCAGTCATGTTCAATTTAGCGGCAATTGCCCCGGCAACCAGCAGTTTATTTACTTGTCAAGCACACAATGTAATCCACGAATGTAATCTTCATCAGAGAGAAATAGGGTGCCATTCAATTGCATTGAAGGGTGCAATTACATTTAATGGATCAAATATATGGCAGTGTGCGTTGATGTGCAACGATCCCAAGATAGGCTGGCTGGGATGTTCCTTCTCTCCTACATATAACATTGGCAACATTAGAATAGTATAGTAATAAGTAGGACATCATCACAAATACTAGGCAGAGCCTCTAATTGTCATTTTCGAGCTATGCACACAGAGGACTTTTGGCTGCGTAAGATCAGCAAACAATTCATGGATGATAACCAGCTTCTACTGACATCCCCTCTGAATGATGCTGGAGCTCAGACATATTTTAAGCCAAGATCACCTCAGCCGCAGCACGCTCCCTTGGCTCAATTGCTCCCTCGATATAGCCAACCCACTGACAGGCTGTCTCTGCTCCCGCCCAGTATAGATTACCACACGGCATCCTCAGCGGACAGTCTGCATCCTCCCTGTCCTCAAGTCTTATCAAGCCAAGCCTTGTAGAAGTGTGGCATGGGTGATCTGCCTGATCTTCAGGATCTGTGCCTCGCAACACCCTGTCCTCATCCCCTAGATCACCGGGCCGCCCCCCATCCCTTCCAGTGGGATCATCAGGCTGCTGCAGAGGAGCTCCACCCTCACATGCAATCATTCCTGCAGGTGGCACAAGGGCTGTAAACCCACCCCGGCTGAACTCCTCTCTGGCCCAATATTTGGTAATCCTGCACCAACCAGCAGCAAAGCAGACACCTGGATAAAGCATCTGAAGCTAATGCAACAATGCAACAGACAAAGCCTACGGAGCTAATGCCACACAAGGAAACAGGCAAGGCCTTTAAATAAAGCCAATGCAACAAAAAAGTGAAACAGGCAAGGCAAAGGAGGTATGGATCTGAGTCTCTGATCCGACTTGAGACTGGTCCTAGACAGTCGAAAAGGAAAACGTGGTATGGATCTGGGTCTCTGACTTGACTAAATGCTGGTCCTTGACAGCCACTCAGGAGAATGAGGTATGGATCTGAATCTCTGACCCGACTAAAGGCTGGTCCTTGATAGCATGCCTGTACAAGTCTTTCATGTGTACCCATCTTGTGCCCCACCCTGCTCACCAGCCAATGCAGCCATCTACAGCCTCATGCGTTCCAAAGTATCCAGCGTACTGCTCCAAGACCACCAGCTTCTGTTCCTCCTGCGTTAAAGCTCCTAGCTGCTGAGCTTGCTCTCCTGTTGCGATGCCCGTCAGCGCAGCAAATCAGCTCCAAAACGACACGGGAGCAAGTTGGCAATAGGACCCAGCTGCTCAAATTTTACTTCAAAGACAGAGAGAGGACAGGGCAAGTGCTTGCTGGCTCTGATAACTGTCACTTACCTATGGTATGGCATTTCAAGATTTAAAGAATCCACCTAAAAAGCATTGATTCCAATATGCTTTGAGGTATATTATTTTCCTTCGGCTCAGATGCCTCACAGTACCAACATGCAAGTCCCAGCCAGAGGTTCGGATAAAAGGAGCCTCACGACTTTTAGAACGCACGAAGCTTCTGTGGAACTTTGAAGTTTGGCACTGCGGGAGTCAAAATTTTATCTGGCACCCTGAGAGAAGATGCACCGTAAGAAAAGTCCCCGCCCCGCCTATCATGGCGCCAGAGCTGTGGAAATAACGCAGCTTGCAGCCCCTCCGTGGCTCAGTCACATTGTCATAATCATGTTGCCTGCATGACCTGTCATCACCAGTCACCTGTTCTCACAGTTCTGCTATTCCAGAAAGGTTCCCGGTAGAGAGCCAAAGCCTTGACTGCAGATCCCATGAACATGCGCGAGGCTGCCTGGCCCTTGGAGGTGGGGAGGTATGGCTCAAAGACGATAGACAACCACAAAGGAGGGGGCAGAGCCACGATGACAGCTCGCGACTGCACCACGGCCCCATGGGCAGTCATGATAACAGCCATGGGCCGCTCTCTATTATTGAGCACCTCCCCATATTGAGAGCCGGCAGCGATATGGCCGGATCTGCTGTCAGTGCCACTCCCGTCGTTGACGGGGCCGGCCCCCTCCCTAGGAGAGCTCCATGCGATCGATTGTACAACGAGATCCTTCAGCAGTAGACCGCCCATGGGCTCCACATGCTGACCCAGCCGCTGACTCAGCTGCTGCGCCCCGCCCCGGATGCGCCAAGTTTGGGCGCCGCCATCCCCATCCACCAGTTGTGCGATTCCACCCCCAGACCTGTGGGTCAGTGAGAGCTTCAGGACCCAAGTGACAATAACTTGTAACTAACCAATACCGGTACAGTGCTGGCAGGCAGAAAAAAACAAAAACAGCAGGCAGAGTTCAGTGACTTCAGAAGAATCGTGGATCTAATCTTCTGTTTTGTTGTCACGTCATCCAGAACCTATAATCAGTGAAATGCTTTGTGTTTGCATTGATCATGGGGTGGGGTGGGGTGGGGAGCTTCACATAATTGAGGAAGGAGTAAATAGAGTAAATGATTCCTCATTCCCGGTACTCGTGGGGAGCCTTGGACATGCATTCTTTAAGGGACATAACGCATCATCTGCTTTGCAAGTCACAGGGATAAAAAGCTGTGGAAATGATGAGGCCTCCAGTGTACAACTTCGATAAGGGCCAATTTCAGAGTCAGCACAAACTGAAATCCGAGGCAGAGGCCTTCTCTCAGCCGGCGTTGCAGGGTCTTCCACACTTCCTGTGTGAAGCGTTCCACACACTACATAAATAGCGTTCCACAGTCCACACCTACCGTAAATAGCATTCCACAGCTAACGCACCTGTTGTACTGCAAGAAGAACAAGAAGCTGACCTGGTTGGCAGGTTGGGTTCTCCTGCCAACACCGTCTGAGCAAAGAGCATGAGCTCTATTTATACGGCCTATTCGATAGATGAACAGAGCAGAGCAGGATGGACATTTGTAAAGTAATGAGGCCAACAGCTCAAGACACACACACTTATACTTCAAAAAAAAGTTGTGGGCGGGTGGAGAAGAGGGATGGATCCAATGTCAGCGCCAGAATACGTTATACCGCGGCATCAACTAAGGGAGAAAGCTGCCATGCGCTCCCCTTAGGGCGAATATTTACAAAGAAATTACAGCATAGCTTGGCTCTCAGGCCTAATGGCAGTACAGCACTCAATCTTACCAGATGCTGCACATTGAGTTGCAGCCAAGCCTGCACAGAGATATTGTCCCACTCCGCGGCTTGAGTGGTCGGTGGCTGGATTCTGCAGGCAGGAAGGGGTGGGAGGGGAACACCAGCTTCATCAACATACCACGATTATCATACAAAAAAAAACTGATATAAATGACACACGACAGCGACACTGACTGTCTACACTGGGCCTTGGGGGTTTAGTGAGATTGAAGCACCAATGAAAATGAAGTGGCCACACGCAGTCAGAAGCAGTATCTGTTATGCCCCAGGGCTTGTAGCCAGGATGTGAGGGTGGACAGAACTGATGATGTTTAAGCGTATCATCACTTGAATTCATCATCAAACATTTTATGACCTATGATTGCAAGGATTGGTGATATTTGAATGCACATCCTGATGGATCAGCTATAAACGAGCATACAGATCATACAATATTTGTTGAAACCCCTCAATAACCTCCAACTAACAATGTATTCTAGATTTCCAATCTGTCAATCTGCACCTTGCCCACCATGTGCACCTTACCCACTGCCGTGCCCATGCTTTCAAGGGCCAGGCCATACAATAGGCTTTCCTCTTGGTCAAGCTCCTCCTCCTCCTCGCGTGTCATCCCCAAGGAGCTCCCAGAATTCAACGTCATCTTGAGGCCCGGGACATCCAGCTCTGCTTTAAATTATCTTATCCCCCGCCGATTTCCGCACCGGTGGCAGGTCCAGAGCTGCACAGACCTCACTCCTCAACAGCATCGCCGGCATCAGAGCAATCTGCACAGTCCTCAAACCAAGGTTGGCGAGACTTCTCTAAGCCCATCTCCTTAATGAGGATCAGGACCCGCAGCTGTGTCGGGCCTACCCACTGCCCTCCTAGATCTACACACTCCCCATAAGCAGCCCCTGACAATGCCGGGCCGGCCTTACTTGCCACGCGCCCTTCATCAAGCACTGCTGCCCCTGCGGCATCTCCTCGTGGTCTTGAATTGCCTGTTCCTGGCTTCCTGCGCTGTTGATTTCTGCGCTTTTAATTCCTGCCCTGATGACTCCTGCGCTGTTGATGCCTGAGTGCGCTGTTTATTCCTGGCTCTCTGATATCTGCCCGTCAAAGGCTGTCTGAGGTTTGTGTGAGGACACCTGCTCTCCTGTTACAAACTGCTCATCGGAAGACTCAGTGTGCGCCCACCTACCTGAGGGAAGGCGTGTGGACACTTAAAGACTGTCACCTGGTACAGTGAGGCGCAGTGAGGTGGGTGAGGCTTGATGTAGGGGGGCATATACACGGTGAGGCTTGGGACACATCACAATTTGCTGGAAGGCAAGGTGGGCACGAGGCAGTGTTTATTTAAGCATGAACCAGGCAAATTTTGTGGGACTGCAGGGCGGCCGTTACTGGGCCAATGGGGCCCAACCCTGACAGGCCGAAAGCCGGTGGCCTCCATAGTAAGGCTTGCTACACCAGGCCCCTGCGGCCATATGCTGTAATGTAGCTTAATTGTAGCTGAAGCACGATTAAGTTATCAGTGGCACGCTGCCTCCAAGCACAGAACTCCCTTGAGACCACAGCGTGCGCCTTGGTTCTCATGTGCACAAAATTCAAGAATGTTGCCTACCTGAGGTTCAGGGGAATGAAAGTCCTGGCCATGTAAGATAGCAAGCTTGACCATACATATGAGTGCACCATACACCCACCCCATGGACACCTGTGCACCGTGCAACCGTCTCCGAGCAGACACGTGCGCCATGCAGCCTCCCTTTTGCATCCACCTCCATGTATGCATGTGCGCCATGCACCCACCCACGTGCACCCATGCCCATGCACCCACCCACGTGCACCCATGCCCATGCACCCACCCGATCTCTAACCTCCAACACCGCCAACCCTGCCTCCACAACGCCACATCACAGCTATGGGGCAGTCCTGTTATGCTTACTTGAGGCCATGCCATGGGATGTACTGAAGAGTGATGAACTGATGATGTGCATGGGATGACTGGGATTGGCCCGATTTGTGGAGAGCTGACACTTATCTACCAACCTGACTTATTTCCTACCTTCATGATTTGAAACAGGTGTATAAAGGCTTGATGTATTCTACATTCAGTCACTTCAGGCTCTTGATCGTCTGCTTTCTACTTGGGGTGACAAGTGCCGGTGCATGGCTGCCCAAGATCCGGACCCTCCTTTCCCAGATCGAGAGTGTTATTGATGAATGATGCGTCCACTCGATGCCTAAGAACTCAGAGCCACTCTGCGCTAATTCATTAAGATACGGGTTGTGAAAGCCTCAAAATTCAAATCTTTCCGACACCAACATGCCAATTTACCCCCTGCTGAATCGGCATTTACAGCATAACAAACGTGTGTGTAAAGGCGCGGCTCCTCCGTTCAACCAGTACATTTTTGAATCTCGAGCCGGATTAAGGCGCAAGGCGGGGATCAAGGGCCCCAATCCAGAGAGCCCCAAACCTAACCCTGTTAAGCAGAAAATCTTCCAACCCCAGCTTACAACATATTCGTCCTCCTGATTCACCAAACCACATTCTCTCTTACTGGACACTGCTGTATTGTTGATCCGGCGACTCACGCTGAATAGCTGCTGGTCACGGGGTCTAACTGATCCGCGAACATGGCGCGCTAGTTATCACGATCTCTCCCATAGACGCTACGGCTCGCACATGCTGTTCACAAGGACGTTCATGCCACTGGATTCGCAACAGCTGACTCATGCAGGCGAAAAAGAGCGGGTCTAGATCGACATGGTGAGCCAAGTGCAGACCTGTGGGGCCGTCTGGAAGAATTCCTTGATCAAGCTCCAAGACCTCAGCCGCAGCCTGCCAACCATCAGCACAATAGGCCCAGCTGAATCAGCTACAGCAGCGCAGGAAGCCTCCTCGACAGGGCCAGGCGGCAGTATCTCCCATGCAGACGTTGACCTGAGCATCCAGAGAGTCGTCCAGTACTTCAACAGCTTCGATAAGCCAGCCTGTCCACCAGATGTCACCATATCCATCGCAAAAGAGGTTGAGCTGACCACATCGCTGGTCCGGATCTGGGTCTGGATCTCCTCAGCACTTCTGAATGCTGGGCATGGACATGCTGCCAAGCTCATCACCATCGCTGCCTTGTCATTGAAGCCTGTGACTGTTATGAACAATGCTTTCTTGTCCGAGCTGCGGGCTGATAAGAGACAGCAGCCAATCCTAAGGTATTTCAACCAGGCCACCGTGCTTTTGCATGTACCACACACATCGCATACCTGCGAAACCAGGTGCTCGCATGACTGATTATTTTAGGGTGTTGCAGCAAGAGATCAGCTACAACACGACCTGCAGCCATGGAGGCCTGTTGTAGCCAGCCTTGCTGTTTGGGCCACTGGCGGTAGGCTGGTCCCATCCCCCCAGCTGTGGCCGCTAGGTGGCTAGCCCTTACGTAGCTCGGTGCATGATGAATAAGCGCTGCTTAGTATCGAGAGCAGGATTTTTCAAACGCTGTGAGACCCGTTGCGCTACCACTCTACTAGGCTATGAATGAAGCTTTGAGGTTACAATGTGAAGGTTACAATGTATTTAAGGCGTATTGCAAGGGATGTGACTTCACTAAAATTGCAAGAGTTTGGATTCTGCCCGTATGCATGGATAGCTGCATTCAGCTTTTGACAGTTGCTTTGGGTTTCAGCCTGCGTGCATGGATGGGTGCATGGATCCTCATGCCATGGCATGCATGCCTCAGCTAAAAATTGCATGAAGCTGGATTATGCCTGCATGCATGGATATAGATGCCTGCAGCTTTTGAAAGTTGCTTTGGGATTCAGCCTGCGTGCATGGATGGGTGCATGGACCCTCATGCCATGGCATACGTGCTTTTAGCTTTAGATTGCATGATTTTGGAGTTTGCCTGCGTGCATGGATAGATGCATGCAGCTTTTGGAAGTTGCTTTGGGATTATGCCTGTGTGCATGGATGGGTGCATGGATAGTTGCTTTTGGATCCTCTCAATCTGCCAACTGACCAGTTCTTTGTTAACGGGACGGCATTGGACCTGATTTCTGTAGTTTCCTGTCGGCCATCATGAAGCCACTGCTGACCTTGGCAGCTCGGCTGGACAAAGTACAGGAGAGGCTGCCTGACATCAACAACTTGGAAGGGACAATCCTCAAGGTGATGAGCAGCAGAGGGTAGCACACGCAGGGGGAATGGTCCAGTGATATAACGCTTGTGGCATCCATATCCAAAGGTTGAGGGATCGAACTCGCCACATGATCGTCTCTCTCCCCCTGCCTAGATCGCCGGGCTCCATGCCCCTGCCCCTTCACATAAGAGGATGGCATGGCTGCACCATGGTATGGTGGCTGGAATGAGCTTAGTCATTCTCTACCAGTCCCACGCGGCTGAGCGTTCAGTAGGGCCCAGCGGGTATGCACTGTTCTAAACACGCAAGTCATGCATCTTCTTACTATGTCCGTCCAGCTCATCTCATGCTCGGCTCTCCTCAAGCATGCCATGTGACCTGTGCTGCAATTTGAATCACATGGCAATCCTCATGCCATGCGGCCTATGCAGCACGCGCAATCACATGGCATGTCAGCAAACTTAACATCAGGTGTGGCTGTTTTAGGCTATCGACCATGGGCCCATGCAAAAGTGCAGAATATGCATGGTGACATGGGTGAAGCTTGTTCGGCTTTGGCTCAGTCTTAAGTATGCATCTGTCCAAGACCATACATTCCATGCATTCCGGCAGCTTAGACAGGTCCTCCAGCCAGTGCTATGCGTGACAGCCGCTCCAGACCACCTGTTGCAAGCCGCTGTGAGGCCACCACTGGGCCAATGGGGACTGCCGCTGACCTCAGCTGCAGGGCATGCCGCACCATGTGCCCCTGGCCTTTGGACTCGGTGTAGCTGAACTGTAGCTGAAGCATCCTGAGATACTGTCATTGCTGTGTTGAACACCAAAAGTTTATGCTGCACACTGCTTCCAACCACTGCATTCCTCATCAACACAGGTCATGGAAGCTCTTCTCTCATTTATTAAGGTCTTCCATAAGACTGACTTCGTGCTCAGGGTCCTGTCAATGTACGAGCCCTTGTCCGAGACGATGCTGGGCTTCACAGCAATATGCAACACCGCTACACGACAGATTATCAAGGCCAGCTGCGGTCCAGTGCCCGGGCTTTTGACGAATCTATTAGAGATGTATGGGGTTGCCAACTTCCGCAATACTGGTAGGTAATGGCGGTGCATTTGATGTAGCCGAGTGCACAGTGCAGGCCATGAATGTGCATCATGAATTCTTGAAAAAAACGTGTGCAGAACTACGATGCCTAAAGAGTTCCATCTGGTCATAGTTATGCCTGTGTTCATGGGTTCACAGCTAGGGCCATTTGTAGGCTTCAGAGGCACCGCTGCTATTAAAGCACGCTTTAGATGAATTCTAGCTACATCACGGCCTACGGTCTATTGGGGCCCTTGGAGCAATCCTTGCTGCCCTGGCCACTGGCTGTGAACCGTTGTGTTACGTTTTTACAGTCCATCAGAGCATCACAATTGATAATCATGGGACATGTGCCCGTAAACCGGTACAGGCACTTGATGCACTAGGACAGAAAGAGAAAACCAGTGACCCCCCTGGGCAAGCAACTGTAGGCCGGTTAATGGTTTGGTCCCAATGGGCCCAGTGTTGGCCAACCATTGGGCCCCCCTGGTGCCAGCGTTACTTTTTTGGCTACACGTCCACCTATGAAAGGCCGCCCCGCCGCTGTGGAAGGCCCAATTGGGACCAAACCTGTAAAACAAGCCTACGTCTGGTGGCCAAGGCAGCATAATTGGCCACAAATGGGTCCCCGGCCAGAGGCCGCAGTGAAGCCCACATATAGCTGAGCCAATAAAAAAACTGCATGTTGCGCACTAAAACACACACTGGGAGGATACAGGATCTGCGGGATAGGTAGCACGGCTCGGTCGCTATATCATTGGCTGCAGGCTGGGTGAGGATTTGGCCATATCTTTGATGTGTCCACCCGTACACTTTCGGGGCCACTACTAGGCCGATGGGGCCCAGACCCCTTGACCGGCTTCACTCTGGCTGGCCTAAGCAACAGGACTTGCTGCACCAAGCCCTGCCGTAGGCTGGGTTGTAGGCGCATTGTAGCTTAATCGCCCTAACGTTATCTGGGTTTAGGTGAATTGTTGCTCAATCAGACCTGGTCAGCTCTTTTTTAGCCTTTTGAACCCATTGTGGACCCCTTCCAACCCCTAACCCTGAATCCCTAACCCTGAACCCTAAACCTTTTGGTATGCAAATGCATAGCCTTATGAACCCTTTTAACCATGTAGGTAGACCACCATTGGAGTCTCCAATTTATCAGTCCTCCAATTCATAGCCTGATGGATCCTGAATCTGAACCCCGCTCACAGAGAGCCCGAACGTGATCTTACGGAGCACACTTCAGGCTGTGGGCCTCGTGCTGCAGACAGTGGTCTACCCGATCCATGATTGTCAGCTCGGCCTCTTGGCTCATAGGCGGGAGAGAGATGGCCAACCCAGGCAGAATGGTCTGCAGGTGGGGAATGATGTGTGCTTCATTAGTGTGCACAAGATTGCCTTTGGTGGGTGGCCGTGCGTGTGGTCACCACTAGTGGGGCCAATGGGGAACAAACCTTGACCGACCAACAGCCAGCGGCCAAAGAAGCATGGCATGTTACACTTGGCACCCCCGCAGCCATAGGCCGTGATGTAGCTGGAGTGTAGCTGGAGTAGAGCTTAAGTGTGCTGACATCAATAGTGGCGGTCATAACATTTACAACAAAACCTCTTTTTGTTTGCTGCATCTGAGGTTGAGCGGGTTCTGTGAGGCTAGCTCACTAGCTGGGCATTGATTACCGCATGGGTTTACTTGGGCATACATTTTGTGTGACGAGCTCCTTGTGTGAATGAATCAAAATTGTGCACTTTCGGTGTAGTCTGTGCGTGGTGTTGGACACCTTGATGGCATGGAACCTCGGTTTGGATTTTGTTTGAGGTTTAATAAGTGAGTTCGACCTGTCTCAAATGCTTTGGCTTTTGTGTGGGTGTGTAAACCCTCAAACGACTGCAGCCCGTGCTTTTTCATGCATGCTTGCTCACACATGTGTGCTCACACAGTTTTGTTCACACCTGCTTGTTCACATCCGCCCCAGGTAGTGCAAGTAGCCTTGTCCCAGATGAAAGGCGAGGACCTCTTCTGCTTCGTGCGGTGTGCAGCCTCGGGACTGGAAGCCGTCGTCAGGTGGGGTTCTGTGTTTATGCAATGTGCTTTGGCTGCAATACAGCTGCATCACTGCCTACGGCTGATGGGGCCTGATGAGCAAACTCTGCTGCTTGGACCATGGAAGCGTTCATCAGGAAGCGTTCATCAGGAAGTGTTCATCAGGAAGTGTTCATGGCGCGGAAATTTTGAGTGTCGTACCTTGTTTCTGATTTCGAGAAACCACCCCTGACTCCAATCACGACTGATAGTCCTATTGGGTGTTGAGTCTTGAATGCAGCCCCTTGAAGCTCATTGAGCTGCATGCCGGGTGGTCCGCCCCCGAATCCCAACCGAGAATGTTTGCTTACAGCCTTAGAGAAACCCAGAGGCCCGAGGCCTGCCGATATTTTTCGTTTAGAAATCAAGCAAACTGACCCCCAAGAGTGTTTCCTATACCCAGGGCAGTGCAGGCGGTGCAGCGCGTCGTCATGTCCCCCGTGGGGCCAGCTGTCATGAGCCCAAGTTTACAACTGGATGCTGTATGGGATCAAGCACAGCTGCTGATGACGTACGCTCTCGATGTAGTTGGTTGTGAGCTGGCGGCGCCTCTGCTGGCCCCAGCGCCTGCTGTAAACGCTGCTGAGGTGAGTTGCTCTCCGGGTTGCTGGTTGGTTAAAGCGGGTATGGAGTCTGGTTCAGGATGAGGTTAACTTCGTATTTCAGTCAGTACCAGAGTACCTTGTTCCTGGGAGGTTTGTAGGGTCTAGCTATGCCACTCGTGATATCTGGCGCCAGATGTTACTAGTGGCATTGCGAAACCCTGCATACCTTACACTCTTGGGCTGGCTGTTTAGTGACCATCACTGGGCAGTTGCGGACCGACCCAACTGCGGCCCAAGCAGCAGGACTCACTGCGACAGACCTCCCCGGCCGTATGCTGTGATGTAGCTGAAGTGTAGCTGAAGCGCGCTGAATTGTTAATTCAAATCCTGCACACTGATTTTTTGAAGTCCTAAAAAAGCACTCCTGATTTTGTGGCAGAACCTGTTTTTCCTAAAACCCCAAACCCTGGATCCTGACCCGTAAACCCACTCCCCTTTCTCAGGAGAAGCCGTTGTCCGAGAAGCTTTACCAGCAGCAGGAGCTGGTGAAGAAGCTGCACGAGCTGGCTCTGGACTGCCTGGACATCAGGGTGATCCCTCCCATGAAGCACTCTGAGGAGCATCTGGGTATCCAGCACAGAGCCGCTCGCCTGATCCTGGAAATCCACGGTAGGGATGACCCTCTGATTATGCCAGCGTGCTCCAGGGTGCTCCAGGGTGCTCTAGGGTGCTCCAGGGTGCTCCAGCGTGCTCCAGCTTCTATGCTGCAATACCAGGGCCTACAGACGAGGAGGCCTGGTGCAGCAAGCTCTGCTGTTTGTGCCACTGGCTACAGGCTGGTCAAGGTTTGGTTCTAATCAGCCCAGTAGTGGCCGCCAGGTAGCCCCCCAAAGGTGCTTTGATGCACCCTAAATTGAGTAAGGTAGGGGTCAGGGTTTGGTCCGGGCCTGACCCTCTCCAGCGACGACCCTGATGTATTTTTCCTATCTTAAATGCTGAGAGCTGCGTGATTGGTGGAGTTGCAAGCCCGCTGACTTATGGCACTCTGTGGCTTGTTGGGTTGGTTTTAATATATATAGACCGTATATGTTATTTGCAATCCCTCATAATTGATGTTATGGAGGGGAGAAGAGAGGTGCATTGGAATACTCATTACTGACCATCAATGACAGTTTCAGTAAGAAATCAAGATTGTTTGTTGACAGTTTGCTCCAAGGGCAGCATTTTAACAAATATTGGATTCTTACCCTAGGGAAGGTAAATTAAGTCTTCAGTAGGTTTGGAAAGGGCATTTGTGGGCAAACCTTTGAGGGCTGGACTACCTGTTATGGAATTCAGAGAGCTGGGTATCATGGTTAATTCATGTGCACTATACCACCTGAAAGGGGTCGCCGGGCGGCAACCTCTGATGGGGACCAGCCATTGGCTGGCCTACGTCCGTTGGCTAAAGCAGCAGGGCTTGCTGCACCAGATAACCCCATGTGGCTGAATTGTAGCTGAAGCGCGTTAAGACGAACACTGATGGCTCTGAAGGGTGCCGATCCGCAGGTTGTGCAGCATCCCCGCCCCTCTGCCTATCGATGATTGCTCACCCACTCTGTGGGGTGAAGCAATCTTAGGCAGGGGTACTGATCATGTGAGACCCTACTTCAGCTAAAAGAGGGATTGACCTAAGGCGCATGCGATCTGGGCTTATGCAGGCAAACTTTGACAGTTTGATTCAGTTGTTATCTCTGTTTGCATTCTATCGCCTTCAGCAGGGCTCTGGTTAGCCACAATTGGGCCATTGGGGACTAAAGTATGACCGGCCTTTGGCCGGTGGCATAAGCTGCAGGGCTTGCTGTACCAGGCCCCACCCCCTGGCCACAAGCAGTTACGTAGCTGAATTGTAGCGGAAGTCCCCCATTAAATATCGATGGTGTCAAGGAACTATGTGCTCCTTGCCAAAAAATAATGCAAGATAGCTGACATGAGGTGCAGCCAGGACGCTGAATTGCGCAATTTGGTCCATCTTGAAGCCTGCCTCCCAACCCGCACATCCATGTGTTGCTAGCAACATGGGGTTCACAGGCTCCCCAGTCCACTCGCTTCCAGCCTGGACTCGACACGACCTGTTGAACCTGTTTGACCCGCGCTTCATATATCTCATCTTCTGCAGGCTGCAGGGGACAGCCAGGCGCCGGGCCACGCCCAGCTACGCGGCCGTGCGACCTGCCCATCCGCCGATCGAGTGTGGAGAGCGCACTGCGCAGAGGCCCAGCTACTGCAGCCGTGGCAACACACGGCAAGGTGAGTCCCTCACCTGCACCCCAGTCCTAGCACTGGTGAGGGTATAAGCAGCAGCCTTCCACCACACGGCACTGGGTCGGGACGTCTGTGAAGTTTTGTTAAGTTTGTACAGTCGATCAGAGCATCGCATATGATGCATGGGACATGTGCCCATAAACGGGTACAGGCTCTTCGATACTATAGGACAGTACTGGGGGTATGACGCCTAGAGCCCGCGTTCGCACCAAGGTGGTTTCGCTCGTTAATGGTATCCGCGTACCGTTATACCCATTCACAAACTCGGCCTCCCCCCTCCCTACTTGTCCTTGCCGTTCCTGTCCCTGTCCAGTCTTCCCTGATCCTACATGCCCCTCCCCTCCCCGCCCCTCTCAGCCTCCACCTTGTCTCCCCAAGCCTCTCTGCTGCCTCTCCCCTGCCCCTCCCTGCCTACCTCCTACCTCTTCCCTGCCCCTCTCTTGCCTCTCTCTCCTGCCCTGCCCCTCCCTGCCCCTCCCTGTCCCTCGCTGCCTCTCCCTGCCTCTCCCAGGTCCAATCCTGTTGCCGTCATCCAAACCTGAGCTGTAGCACTGGTGCCATAGCTTCACATCAATTATGGTCTTCACTCGCGATCGATAGAAGTTGGAATGCCGCTAAACTGCACCCTTTCATCCCTGTGCCCTGCCTCATACAGGTAGAGACCTACTCGGCCTTGATTCAAATAGCCAGCGGCGCCATGCCTGGCGGCCAAGCAGGCTGGTGTGAGGACGAGGAGAGGCGGGGCAGCGGCCAGGATGCTGGGGGCAAGGACGGAGCGCAAGGCAGCAGGAGGAAGCGGGAGCCGTGGTCGCGGGACCTTTGCAGGCTGCACTCGATGCTGGCCTCAGCTCGTGTGGCCTCGTTCTCTTTGCTCTCTCAAGGTGGGCTTCGTTATTGGCGGCAAACATCGGCTCTGTTCAGCATGATTGCATCTGCTTCCCAAAACTGATTTCATGTCCCCTGAAGCTGCTGAAAACACCTCACTGCAGGCCCTGCTGCCGAGGCGGTCGTGGCCGTGCGAACGGGCTTGCTTTTGCTGCTAGTATCGAGTATGTCCCCCCGAGCTTCGGCTGGGACTGTACAGGCGAGTGCAGGTCGAGCTGGAGGTCTTACAATCCCCGAGTCGAGGGCCTCGGAGCCATCGTCTCAGGCACCGCCGTTGATTTCCTCGTCCATCGCCGCCGCTCTGGCCATGCAGCTGATGCCGCCCTTCTGCATCTCCACAGAGAATAGCTTGATGTCTGCATTACAGGTAATGGCAAGCACATCATATCCGGTTAAAATCAGGTCTGTGGAATTCAAAAATAGCATTCAATAGGAATCGAGACCATGGAATTCAAAATCTGGTACTTGTTGACCTTCAGCCGATGAGATTCACAAACCTGATCAGGTATGATATAAGGCCAGGCCTACCAGTATCCCTTATGTTTTTGTCTTTCATACCAAATCACGCCATTTTTATTCACACAATGTCCATACGCTGATGTCTGTCGAATTCATTGACTATACCTGGCTGAAATTGAACGGATTCTGATGCTGTCATGTGTTGTGCTCCAGGAGGGCACTCAATGCTGACCAGGGCTTTCAATGCTGACCAGGTTCTTGCCTTAGCTTATTGACCCTTTGCCTGTTCCTTTGCCCTAGCTTGTTTTCCTCAAGTCTGTGCGCTTTTCTTGGCCCTTAAGCCTCAAGTCCATGCCCTCTCCCTCGCCTGTGGGCCTCAAATCCACGTCTTTGCCCCCTTTTCTTCTCTGGCCAGGAGGTTGTGGCTAGTGCGAAAGTTCTGCCGGATCCCGCAAAGTTCCTTCGGGCGGGAGGGCGTACGATTTCAAAGGAGTCACACGACGTCATCAAGGTATGGAGGTCGGGTTGTGCATGTGAAGTGTGCTGCAAAGCTGAAGCAGAGCCGGGCTAAAGGCAAGGGGATGTGTATGTTGGCACCAGGTGGTACTGGAACCCTGTTAAGCAACGCTGCTTCACGTTGCATTTTTTGTGTACGGTGCATTAGGACATCCTTTAGCAGACCACTAGGCGCCACCAATTGACCGATAAGGACCAAGCCTTGACCGGCCTACAGCCGGTGGCACCTGCAACCAGAATTACTGTACGCCTGCACCAGGCTCTCACAGCATGGGTCGCTCAATGTTTTTGCCTTCTCGACACAGTGGGTTTTAATTATAGGTTCCATACCGGTGCCTTCACATGGCTGGTGGTGTTGCCTGCCCGTAGAAGTCCAAGGAGCGGTTGGACAGAGCTTGCCGCGCAATAGGTGACGTGGCGAGGACAGCGCTTGGCTGCATCGCTTTACTTTGCCGCGGTCCGACGCAGGCGCTGCGGAACATGCCGCGCGAGCGATCTACGTGCAAGGGCAGCTGCGCCGTCCCTGCGGGTCTTGGAGCCGGTTCGGGTCTTGGTGCGCGAGCCAGGGAGGGTGCGCAACACCGCTCCAGGCCACTGGCGGTGCTGCTGGCGATGCAGGCAGCAGGTGTGCCTCGCCTGCTCAGGCAAATCGCAAGCTGCATCCGCCAACTTTCATCGGGGCGCCTATGGACTGCCGACGAGACCATGACTCACAGCGTCCTAGTTGGAATCCGCATGGAGTGCTCTAAAGCCGTCGACGCTCTCGTGAACCCGGCTGTAGTCTGCCTGGATGCCCTGCTGCAGCTGGGCACGGCAGCAGCAGCTGAAGCGCGAGACGCTGCTGCTGCCTCTGTCTCTGCAGGGGACTCGGACGGCTCCGTAGCAGTCGTTGCCACATGCGCCGCCTGGTGTGCCTCCTTCATGGACAGCGGGCTGTTTTCGAATGTCATGGAACATCTGCAGAGCCCTATGGCCGGGGGGAGCACTGATGCGGAAAATCTAGGGGAGAGGGAGGCGCTGCTGTGCACCAGGAGCATGTTGCCGCCGCTGCCGCTCATTCTGGCACGGCTGCTCAGCAGCTTGGTCAGTTGCGCCGGTAGCCTCTCGGCTGTGGCCTTGGTGCCGCTACGTGCACTGGCCCGCGGGGATGGCAGGAGCTGCTCGGTACTTGCAGGCTCGGCGCACGATCAGACCAATCTAGAGGACACGCTAGCGCTTCTCGAGTCGAGGGCGTGTGAAGCGGCCGCATCGGTGGCGCAGCTGGCTGTGTTGCGGCCACTTGCTGTGGCGGCCGCTGCTAATTCCAGCTCCGGCAGGATGATTTCCAGGATGATGGAGCAGCCTCAAGTGAGGAGCATGCTCAAGGAGTTCAAGCATGGGTCTGAGGAGCTGCCCCCGGATGAGCTGGCGAAAGTCGTTGTGGCGGTGGGGGGCGAAAATGCCTTGGGGATGGCGAACGAAGACGCGCCCAAGGTCGACGCTGAGCCCTCACCCGAGGCAGTCGCGGCGGTTGAGAGGGCGGACAGGGTGTTCAAGGTAGTGCTGCTTCTCTCAAATATATCAGGTGATTTGCAGGAGGCCGTGGAGAGGAGTCTCCAATTGGGCAGCGGGGAGCGGGGAGCGACGGTGGGCACGAGTCCTGCCTCTGTGGAGCTGAAGGCAGCAGGCTCGGACTGGAGCGTACTCATGCCGCAATTGAGCGGCTTTGGGGACGAGAAGCGGCAAGTCGCCCAATGCTGCAACATGGAATGCCAAGGGGAGGGCGCTTCAGAGTTTGGAGGTTGCGGTGCGAAGGGGCGTCGGACGGGAGAGGTCGTGGGTGGGTGTTTTTGCAAAGGGGAATGCGGCGCATGGTACTGCTGCCAGGCCTGCAAAAAGAAGGGTGGGAAGAGCCACATCTTTGAGACTTGCCAGATAATCATGGGACGACGGAGGGGCTGAGGAGCGAGGGGGGTGAGGAGCGAGGGGGGTGTCATGAGCAGAATCAAGGTCAGGGTTGCAGCCAGGAATATATGAATTCTGATTCGCGCCTTCGGATACAGGGCAATAGCTGCATCTGTGATATTGTAGGTTGATAGCATAGCGGTGGCTGGTATGACTGTCATGACTCACAGGTGCCAATGTAGGGCTGGTTGGACCGTGTATTCAGAATACGCAGCACATGCTTGTGGGCTGTACAAGCACCTGCATATGCTGCCCCAGTATACGGTATACCGTGTTTGAGGCGCATATGCAGCAGACGCATGCGGGGTTCAACCAGCCGTATGTATGACACATAACTCAACATTTATGTTATGTGAAACAATGTCAAAGTGCCTATACGAAATGATGGGGTACGCTGTGCAATGGCTGCGCCTGGACTGGCTGGTCAAAGATTTTTTTATTCTTTATCCAAATTTCTTTCCAGGCACTCGCGAACTCCTGTTTTGAAAATTTGATTAACCATGGCATAAACGGTTAAAAGGACTTGAGGGAGTGATGGCCGAGGTTGGAAGGAATCCGTACGTTATGGTTAGGGCGCTGGGGCATAAATGTCATCATGATTGCTTAATTGAAGTAGGGGTCCGATTGGCACGTTTCTAATCAGCTGAACGACATGAAACATACACATTGGCTTAGTAACCTTGTTAGCAACCTCCCTGAATATTTGCAATCGTCGTGTTATGCTTGAGGGGTTTCTGACAGTCCCATGGAGCATGTCATTTGATGCGCGGGACAAATGCCGCAAACCAGTGGGAGCCCTGAATAAACTAGGAAAGTGAAATAAAAACCATGTTGCGTGTGGCAAATGGACAAGCAGGTAAGGTCTAGCAAACCGGCACGGCTTCCATTGTCCATGCTGTAGACTGTCCTAGCCTCAGACCCCCCATACCTAAGCCCTCCTTCTTAATGCAATTCTGCACGCCTCTTCCGAGCGACCTATCTAGCCCTCCCACGTCAGCCAGTAGGCGTTCATCCTGTGCTTTTGCACCTTATGTCCTTCGCTGGCACGAGGCTGACGGCTGCCCAGCGTAAGCAAGTCCTGCTTCTATGGAAGCACCACAAGCCCAAGCCTTCACCAGCAAGGTGCTCCACTGGGCCGCCCACAGCCTTTGGGGGGGGGGTCAGCCAAGCCCTTGAAACATGCCGGCCCAACAAGGATAAGTAGCCTTGTAGCAGTCCTGCACCAAGGTGTTCGTTGGGGAGGCGAAGACATGCATGGTAATCGGCCTCCCGCCAAGGCACAGATGCTGAGCGAACATGTTGAGCACCTCAGGGTGAATGCTCCAGTCGTAGTTGCCCTCCCTCTTGGTGAGGTCATAGGCAATCTGTCCCTGGGTACATCCAAATTGGCGCATAGCAGCCTCATTTCACTAACTTGTTAGCGCCGAGCATGTTGGCGTTCCCCTTCCTTGCCATCATCGCCTGCATCCCGGGCTTGCTGTCTGTTCCGCACAAGTCAATAACGTTACACCTCTGGGCCCGCTCAAAGCTCGGCCGCGTGGGCCGTACTAGTGCTGCTTGCCGTTGAGCAAGGTTGACAGTGGTTCGTCCATTGTGACCAGGATCTTGCCGAGCACGCTGAGCGCCCTGGACAGCGCTGACCACTTGTTCACCGCCACTGCCTCCCTCTCCTCTGCTGTGAACGGCACCACGTCAGTGTGTTTAGTTCCCCATGTCGGGTGTATGCTGTCATGGCTGCCGCTGAGGCGTCCCCCACCATTTAGATCATCGCTGATTGCCAGTCCCGTTTCTTGCATGTCTTTGTCGAGAGGAGCGTGATCTTCAACAGCAGCTCAATGCCCGGCAACATCGCTGCTGGGGAGGGGTACAACTAGTCCCATACTCCCATCCCAGTTTTCTTGCATGGCCTTCATGGCTCGCTCCTTTGCTTCTAGCCAGCAAGGGACTTAAGCGAGCTTCAACGCCTGGCTCAGGCCATGACCTTGCCTGCGAGCTTGGCGATGGGCCGGTACTCCGGTCAGGACATCTGGACATGCCTCGAGGTCAGATCTCCTGGCATGGTTAATAGATACAGCAGCATGCCAAGCTAGTAGGATGCCAATCTGTGTGGTATTCAATTTCTCTCTTTTAGCCGGTATGTTCGACACTCTGCCTTTTTTCGTGGCACGCTGCATTACCTCTGATGACTTGCTGTCGTCGCTTTCTAGCGCATTGATCCCGGTGCGATTCTGAGGCAAAATACAGCACGAGATCCTCTACCACCACACATGAAGCGTAGGAACAACTCAGTCTGTCTTAATTATGTAAGTAGATCGGTGGCCTCCCATCGGCCCGCCAGGCGCTCGCCTGGTGCACCGGCACACGGCTCGTGGGGTGGGGCACCGGAGCTCAAGCAGGGTTTACAGTGGGTTCAAGGGTTTGGTCACTGACAGATGCGGAAAGTGAGTCGTGCAGAGGAGACCTTCCCGACGTCCTTGCTTGAAGAACCATGGAAACCTTGTTTCGCCTTTGTGCTGACGTGTGAATGCCTGCTCTATCAGTGCGAATGGCCAATCGTCCTGATGGGAGCTTTCGGGGGATGCTGCTCCTGGTCTCGATGCTGGCGATCTGTCACTTGTGCGTCGCTCACGAGGACCACACCTCTTATTTAGAATCCCAGGTAATATGTTCAGCACTACGGCTCCCAACATGCAGGTACGTCCCTCCATCGGAGAAACCCGGGAACGGATCCAGTCCATTGAGATGTTACCTTCGGATGTCACATCGTGTTTTCCACTGTCTGCTGCTTGCAAGCAGTGCTGCTGCATGCCTCGGCCAAACCTTGGAACACGCCATGCAGACATGCAGTCACGACACCTTGCATCAGCGTTGCAAGCTGTCATGTGGACATGCACCATGCATGCTGTCGTCCGGTTCGCCCTTCAGCACAATCTACATTGCTTAAACGTCCTTAAGAGGAGCATCCCTTTGGAACTACTTGGTGCTCATGTGATACTTTGTACCCTTTGAGGTACTGCACTCACAAAAATACTCTTGATTCAGCACACTTCACACGAATCTGCCATCAGGCACTTGCAAGAGAAGCACAACATCCGGCGCATGACGGATGATGTATCCCTTCAAAACACAGTGTTTGCTCTCTCTAGGCTTCTATCTGCCTCCCTACCGAGGCTGCCTGACTGATATTAAAAAACTTTATCAGGCGTGTCTGATGTCTCATGCCCGCAATGGCGAGCCTGATGTGTGTCTGATTTCATCCTGTCGTGTCCGATGTTTGATTTTAATCTGTCGTGTCTGATGCTGTGATGTGCATCTTGCCACCAAGAAGGGAGCAACTCCCTGATTCCGTGCAGGCGAATCCTCCCAACTACACTGTCCACGAGGTGTGGTCTCAGCACATCCAGCAGCCCAACTATGCTAATCTTCTGCAAGCAGCTGGGGACACCTTCCCCTACCTACCTAAAGCGTTCATCCAGGAGTACAAGAACCCCTGCTGGCGGCCGGTGAGTGCCCCTAGGGGGAGGGGGAGACAGTTGACATGGAGAGAGGTGCATCAGTGAGCTTGAAAGGAGTGTGATTGAGGGAAATGTATCTTCTGCACCCCCGTAGAACAAGGCGCACAGCAGGGGGCGTACAGCCTTATCAAGGGGTTCTACATTCCCCGCACTCCTTCAAACATGGGGCAAACACTCGCACAGCCTGATCAAGAGGTGCAGCAAGGTTTTGCCGGGAAATGTTTGAATCCGTCGACTTGCATTGAGAGATGCATGATGCATGATGCATGATCGCTTGTTTGGAATCCCAGGCTTAAAGAAAAGCATCATAAGGCAGGCATGAGGGTTTATCGGACGCTGCAGGGCTGGCCAAATGATCAATGTGTTTGCACTATGGTTGCTCCCAGGAGGCAGGCAAGGGACAGGGAATGTTCAAGTGCCTGCCCTACTTCCAGATCCTCGGGGTTTCAAAATGCGGCACAACGGATCTGTATCACCGGCTGACCTTCAACCCTGACATGGTGGACTGCGGCTGGAAGGTGTGCCATACACTTTTGGGGGGGGTATTGCCTGCTTGAAGGGGCAGGTAATTGATCAGGTGGCAGATTTTTTTGGGCGGGGTATTGCCTGCTTAGAGGGACAGGGAATTGGCAGGGGGCAGATTTGTTGGGGTATTGATTCAGAGGCACCCTGCTTGGAGGGGCAGGTAATTGATCAGGTGGCAGATTGTTTTGGGCGGGGTGATGATTCGGAGGTACCCTCTGCTCGGAGGGGCAGACTTTTTCAGGTGGCAGATTTTTTTGAGCCAGGATGTTGATGCGGGACCTTGCTACATATCATTTAGGGTTTAGGGAATATTTTTATGTTTCTGCACAACAGCATACTTGGGAAACCAATCTCGGTTGTGTGACCTACCAGGATTGTATCCTATGTGAAATGTTCTGCATCGAGAATGCGCGCCCACACAGCCGTGATGATGTTGAGTGGCATTACAGCCGTAATGGGTGACCTCCTCCCTGCGATAATGCACGTGTTGACGGGAACAGGAGTGCAGCCAAGGGATGGAGATCACGACAGTGGGGGTGGAACCATCTGTAGTTGAGGTTTGTTCCCAATCCACCCAGTGGCAGCTGCCCGGCAGCGCCCCAAAGATCGTCCGGTGTGCATTAAAATGTTCGCTGGTGTGGCTGCCCTGCAGCCTCCACAACGATGGTCTAGTGTGCGCATTTATATTTAGACTGGTTCTCAACCTGACGTCGCATGTACCCGCTCCCCCATTTGCATCCTGTGTTGTAGGGGCCACACTTTTGGGACGAAAGCGTATACCCAGTGGGAACTGGCCGGGCCGGGAAAGAGTGAGTGAGCAATTCCAGGGTTCCGTTTTTTTGTGACACGCCCAGCTTGCTGGATTGAACTGTTGTGTAGCAGGCACTTCGGCTAGGACAAGAAAAGCCCCCTGGATGTCATGGGGGCCCGTGTCATTCCCCTTACGCCATCAGCATGTTATGCTTTGTATGTTTCTGATTCCATATTACCGTGGATCCACTTTAGCTCCGCTCGTAATTAAATAATTATTGGGGTGCGCGGACATGGGTGCGCGCTAATATTAATTCAAAAATTGCCGTTGCGCGGAGTTTTGGGTGCGCGGCTGGAAAAAAAATCTTATTTTTTGGGGTGCTCGGAGTTAAAGTGTTTTACGGTATATGTGTTATATTATATATGTATTATTATAAATAATGTCTCATTCAGGCTAGGATTACATCAGGCTGTCAGGTCCATCGCGGAGTATCAGAAACCGCAGGCTCCACCCCATTTGCTCCAAAGATTTAGGTTTCATTCGCAACTCTACCTTTGCTCAGGTACGATGGCTCCTTCCCCTCCTACGTATCTGTTTTCGACAAGGCGGCCAAAAAGATTGAGGCTGGACGCAGCAGGATCACCGGGGAGGCCTCTTCAAACACGTTCACGGGAGTCCTCACGTACTGCAGGTATGGACTAGTCAATCAAGAAGTGTGGAATGGGCGGTTGGGCATTAGGGGGAATTCCAAGGAGGGGAGGCCTCTTCAAACACGTTCACCAGGGTCCTCAGTCCTCACGTACTGCAGGTATGGACTGGTCAACCAAACAGTGTGGAATAGGCAGTTGGGCATTAGGGGGAATCCCAAGGAGGGGAGGCCTCTTCAAACACGTTCACGAGGGTTGTCACCTACTGCAGGTATGGACAAGTCAATCAAGTAGTGTGGAATGGGCTGTTGGGCAGGTGGGGGGACATTCCCAGGAGGGGAAGCCTGTTCAAACACCTGCGCGGCAGTCCCCACCTTCTGCAGGTATAGACGGACAGATTAACTAAGAAATGTGGAACAGACTCTGCAGGCACTGCAATTGTGTGTGCGTGTGGGGGGGGGGGCATAAGCTCCCATCGCCTCTTCTGTTATGGTCCTGGATTATGTGATCTTGGACCCTTCAACCCAGCCTGTCCTCCTCACACCCGCTTCCCTCTTTCGTGCTCCTCCTGGACTCTTGAACTCACCCCCTCCCCCTCACACCCACTTCCTCGCTCTCTCATCCGAGTCTTCTTCAGAGGCTCTTCCTGGACCCGTAATTTCAACACGTCCCAAACAATCCCACTGCCTCCCCCCCTTCCCCCCTCCCCCTCCTGTATACCCCCATTCCCTCCCCCGCTTGCCCTCAGAGGCTTTTCCTGGACCTGTAATTGTACCCCGCCCCCTTCACACCCACATAACCACCCCTCCCCTCGCACCCACTGCCTCCATCCCTCCCGTCACACTCAATTCCCCCCTCCCACTTATACTCCTTCCCTACCCCCTCTGCCTCCCAGGGGCTCTTCCTGGACCCGTAAACTGAACATCACCCTGGCCCAGTACTTGCTAGAAGCCACACCATGGGCCCGATTCGTCGTCTTGTTCAGGGATCCAGTGGATAGGTACTACTCGGCATACTACTACTACCGGTGAGGCAGGCAGGGCCACTGCCGCAGGGGGCTTCGGCTTAGATGAGTCAGCTGTTGCCATATTCAGCCACCACTTGACTGCAATGTTTTTGTCGAATACAAAATCGTGTCCTTTTAAATATGAGTGACAAGATCGTGACAGATGGGGGCTTGTAGGCTGGATAAGGAGCCATCAGGATGGATCTTGTCCTGTCATTGTACCGCCCAACTGTCACTGTACTGCTTACCTGCTCACGCACGGTACGTGTCTACAGGCATGTGTGCCTGTGGGTGCTGGTTAGGATTTTTCTTTTGCTGCAGAGTTTGGCAAGGCAGGGGGTGCACAATGGCTAGTTAGCCCGGCAGGTGTGACATGGACAGTGTGGCCTAAGCTTCCTCTGGTCAAAAACTTGCAGAAAATCCCCCATAGCCCCCAATGGAATCTCCGTGAAATGAATGTTTCTCTAAGCCAGCTTGTCGTAAGCACACGGCTAGAGATACAGTGTGGCCAATGAGGAAAGGATGTTTTGGGATGAGGGTTGGTGCAGCCTCTTGACCGACCTATGGCCGGTGGCCCGAGCAGCAGGACTTGCTGCCCAGACCCCCACAGCCGTAGGCCGTGATGTAGCTGAATTGTAGCTGAAGCGCACTAAAAGAAACACTGGTGTGAGGATGGAAGAATCAGTTGCGGCATGGGCCGAGGACTCACCTGCACCGTGGCGGTGGAACAGGGGAGTGTTTTTATATCGTACTATATTGTACTGCCTAAGCCCTTTTGATTCTGACCGCACGGCCGTCCGCGCGTCGTTTTCTGGGATGCCTACCTCATGCGGAACATGCGTGAGGCCCTGCAGAAAAACGTTTGCCCGGTAGCCTACCCAGTGCCCTGCTGAGCAAGTGCCTCCCTTGGTCCTGATCCATGGATGTTCGACCCACATCACTACCTTTTCTCTGTCGATTGCAGGCCCCGATCTCGCGGGATGGGCACGCCCGAGGAGTTCCACGAGCAGGCCAAGGCTGACGTGGCGACATGGACCGAGTGCCTCGCTAAGCTGCCCGAGCGCACATGCCTACACAATTACAACCCACAGGCAAGTCCAGGCGGTTGGCGAATCGAACATTTCAGGTCCATCTACTGATGAACCGCAGGCAAGGCTGGGGCTCGCATGCCTCCAGTTGTCTTGACTTTCACATGCGGACAGGGCCAGGGATACCCTCAGTTCCTCCTTCCTTCTACCTGCAAGGTAGGCCAGGAATAAGGGTAAGGGGTTGGATAAGAGGTAGCATAACTCAGGCCTTTCCACCTTTGAGACTATATTAACCGCAGAAGAGGCCAGGGGAAATTCGCCTCTGTTCCCCCCACCTGTATCCCACAGGAGAAGCAAGTCATTGTGGGAACCGACCTCAGATCTTCCCCACCATGCACGTTTTAAAATATTGTCCCCTCTGCTCTCTCCCTCCCTCCCCTCTTCACTCACATTTGAAATATTGCCCCTACCCTTTCTCCCCCCCCCCCCACCTCTGCACACACATTTTAAATATCGCCCCCTCCGCTTTCTTCCCACGCCCTTCATTCACATTCGAAATATCGTCCCCTCCACTCTCTTCCCCCCCCCCCTCCCCTCCCCTCCCCTACACACATTTGGCATATTGCCCCCTCTCCTCTCTTCCCCCCCCCCCTCCCCTCCCCTACACACATTTGGCATATTGCCCCCTCTCCTCTCTTCCCCCCCCCTCCCCTCCCCTCCCCTACACACATTTGGCATATTGCCCCCTCTCCTCTCTTCCCCCCCCCCCCCTCCCCTCCCCTACACACATTTGGCATATTGCCCCCTCTCCTCTCTTCCCCCCCCCCCCCCTCCCCTCCCCTACACACATTTGGCATATTGCCCCCTCTCCTCTCTTCCCCCCCCCCTCCCCTCCCCTCCCCTACACACATTTGGCATATTGCCCCCTCTCCTCTCTCCCCCCCCCCCCCTCCCCTCCCCTACACACATTTGGCATATTGCCCCCTCTCCTCCCTTCCCCCCCCCCTCCCCTCCCCTCCCCTACACACATTTGACATATTGTCCCCTCCACTCTCTTCCCCCCCCCCCCCTCCCCTTCCCTCCCCTACACACATTTGGCATATTGCCCCCTCTCCTCTCTTCCCCCCCCCCCCCCTTCCCCTCCCCTGCACACATTTGGCATATTGCCCCCTCTCCTCTCTTCCCCCCCCCCTCCCCTCCCCTCCCCTACATACATTTGGCATATTGCCCCCTCTCCTCTCTTCCCCCCCCCCTCCCCTCCCCTCCCCTACACACATTTGGCATATTGCCCCCTCTCCTCTCTCCCCCCCCCCCCCCCCCCTCCCCTCCCCTACACACATTTGGCATATTGCCCCCTCTCCTCTCTTCCCCCCCCCCCTCCCCTCCCCTCCCCTACACACATTTGGCATATTGCCCCCTCTCCTCTCTTCCCCTCCCCTACACACATTTGGCATATTGCCCCCTCTCCTCTCTTCCCCCCCCCCCCCCCTCCCCTCCCCTACATACATTTGGCATATTGCCCCCTCTCCTCTCTTCCCCCCCCCCTCCCCTCCCTCTTCACGCACTTTTGAAATATTGCCCCCTCCTCCCTCTTCCCCCCCCCCTCCCCTCCCCTCCCCTACACACATTTGAAATATTGCCCCCTCTCCTCTCTTCCCTCCCTCCCCTCCCTCCTCACGCACATTTGAAATATTGCCCCCTCTGCCCTCTTCCCCCCCCTTCCTTCACACGCATTTGAAATATTGCCCCCTCTTCTCTCTTCCCCCCCCCCTTCCATCACGCACACTTTTTACATTTGAAATATTGCCCCTTCCGCCCTCCACCCTCTCCTCTTAACTCACAGCAACTGGTCAAGGGGCTGTACGCTGGATTCCTCCCGGTGTGGCTGGAGACCTGGCCCCGAGACCGGTTCCTCATCATGCGCACTGAAGACTACAAGGCTGCGGAGATGCAGCATGTGGCGGCCACAACCAAGTTCTTGGGTCGGTTTTGAAGTTGGTCAGGCTTCAGGGGCGGGAGGAGGGAGAGCGGGAGGGTGGGGGAGCGGGAGGGTGGGAAGATCGGGAGGCTGGAAGAGATGTCTGGGTGGAGCGCTTGTTTGTTTGAAGAGTTCTTCATCCCTGACCCCTCCTCACACCCCTGCCTGCCCCTCCTCCATGACCAGGTATGGCCGAAATGGTAGGGGAGGCCTTGGATAGCGCCACTCGCATGGGCAAGGCGAACGTGAAGAAGTACTCGGCTATGTTGCCTGAGACGCGCACGCTGTTGGAGGATTTCTACCGACCGTACAATCAGCGCTTGGTGGCGGCCATGGAGGGAGACTCAAGATGGCTTTGGGGCTACTGAGTGGCAGGGTAGTCACAGCCGATCGGCGGCCGACCAAACTGGCTAGAAATATGGCCGATCGACCCGCTAGGAGTGGAGTGAATGCTGAAAACTCACAGGAGGCATGCATGTGGCAATGTTTCCTTTTTCGTGGAAGAGCAAGCGTTCAGCTGCCCTTAAGCTGCCTACTGCCTACTGAGTACAATCCGTCTGAACCCGTGCCGTTACGAGCCTTATCGTGGCACTTTGGTGGTACAATCCGGCTGAACCTGTGCCGTATCGTGCTACCATGCTTTGGGGGGCACCCATGAGGCGTATACTTCCAGGAAAGGGTGGCGAGGGGCATGCCTTTGGGAAGTACTGATGAAGGGCATGCCTCTTGGGGGTACTGGGTGAGGGGCATGCTTCTAAGGGTTCTGACAAGTGGCATGGCAGCAGTGGGGGCAATGGCTTTGTTTTAAGTTTGGACGAAGGCTGTCGAAGCGGGACCTATAGCCAGAAAGAAGGGCTCTTAGTGTGTTACCGGAACATCACGACATGCGTTCCTGGAGGTGCTGCACTGGACAAGTCAGCCAGAGTCTGTGATGTAGCTGAATCGTAGCTGAAATACCCTGAAGTAACCATGACAGAGAGGAACGAACAGGGTTCGGAATGTCTGTTGAGTACAATGGGGTTCGGGTTTACAGAATCAGTCATTAAAGTTTCAATGTTTTGCTAAGTCATGTCAAGTTGCTTGCATGTTTGTACAGCTCGATCTTCACTCACACTTCCTCTTGTCCACTCATTAATGTTTGTTGCCAGTTGTGTGGTGCTTGGGGGGCTGATCTTGAGGCAGTGCAATATCCATTGAAAACGCGTTTCAATACTCTGAGAAATTCCACTGCTCACCACCCTGATTTTACAGACTTTCGCACTTTTCCTTTTCAACTCTGATATACCTTAGCTTTGTTGTTGGTGCCCAATTAAGCTCCTGTGCACCTTCGTCATGCATTGTGCTAGGGCATCATCTCCTGCATTATTCTTGTTTTGTTTGAACTTATTGAAGTGTGAAGATGGCCGCCCGACCCTTAAAAAGCTGAGATGCTTACACAAAAATAGCACTGTGGAGTTAATTCCCACGCCACTGACCTGTGGCTCTGCGTTGGTTCATTGTCCACTGGGGTGTCACTGTGTTTTCACTCGCTGTCTTCATTTGTTTAGTGCTCGATCTGGTTTGCTGCCACCTGTTGCGCGCATCGCGTGTGATGCGCTACTGGACTGCAAATGCACTTTCACACTTCAAGAGAGGCGCCAATGGAACGTCTGGGCTGTACTTTTGGGCTCGCCAACGGTTATACTAGTCTGTACTTGCCTCAAGTCGGAAGCAGGCACCGGTGAGAGGATAGTGATGCAGGCAGGCACCGTGGGCAAAGCAAGGAACAAGCACAATACTCGGTAGATGGAGCAACATGTAAGCACGAAGGTTGCCCATGGGCCAAAGCAGCAGGCATGTTCTCGTGCATTTGTCTGAGACGAAGTAGGAAAATAACATGTTTGCACAATCACATGTGTGCCCAAACCATGCATACCGTAGACGTTCTTTGTCTTCGCCAAAAAATATGTTTTTTTTCGCTGTCGTCGTGCCTTTAGAAAACCCCAACTTAGGCGGAAAACGCCACTTTTGGGACGTCAAATAGAGTTCTCCAGTGAAGCGCGCTTTAGCTGAGAACAATATTTTTTTCTTGTTCGCGGAGGCAAAACAAGACTACGGTAACCCCTCCACTGAGCCAAAACATTTAAAGACCAGATTTGGAATGCTCTCATGAGGCTCCTAATGAAGCTCTACAACTTGGGGATGATGGGGTGCCTGTACATACTTGTTTTCTGCTTCCCCGGTTTGGACACTGTTGAATCAGGTTGAAGGTTTGGACAAAACGCTGAGGATCGAAAATGTGGGATATGCTGGTGAGAGGCTAAAGGATAAGGACTGGGACCACTTTGGGCATGGGCGGCCAACAGAGGTGGTTAGCATCCATTATTTTGCTTGGACTTAACAAAGTAGGAGGCTGGCCGCCCAATCCTAGAAACCTGAGACGCAAACACAGAAAACAGCCCAGGTGCGCTTTGGGGAGTAATGGCCCACGTCGACAGCTGAGAAGAGGTGAGCAGGAACAGGCAAGGCAGGCGACCAACAAGCACTCACAGTCTTACACGGCCGTAATAAGTCGTGCACAAAGAGTTGGATGAAGGGAAAGATTAAGGTCTGGAAAAAGAGGGAAGGAAAGAAAAGCCTGAGCGTGCCTTGAGAACTGGAACCCCACATCGGCACCCCTGCAGCTAGAGGCCTAATAGGTAGTTACCCGGTACCGGGTCCTGGTACGTTTTCCGCACCACCTCCTGACTGACCACCGCCTCCAGAGATTCCCCGTATTTCCTTGTCACACTTCTTCCCAGGCGTCTTCCCACCCAGGTCGTTCCATACTTCCGTACTGCCAGCTGAAGATCTTGCGCGAGCGTACCAGGGATTTTCCTTGCTTGAATTTTACTGTGACGGATGCAACTTTCTAAGCTTCTACCTCTCTTGTCCATCGTCTGTATCAGTCGGCGCGACTGATCAGAGGTGCAACTCTATCTTGCAAATTAAAGCGCCATCGAGACTTTGAACAGAAAAGTATGGACGAAGCTACTCGCATTCTGATTGACGATATAGCCGCGGTGAAATCTGGCTTCTACGATGATGACAGACCAGAATCAGCGAGGAGCAAGGAGAGCAAAGATACCTATCAAATCATGGGGTTGGCGTCAAGAGCACCCCAAGCAGCATCTGCGGCACATGCGGCCCTGCTCAAGTATTGGACATCCATGGCCGCAATCCAGCCCCCACATGACTCCCTCTTGACAGCAGCAGTCTTGCATGGCATGCCTGAAGCCTTGGCTGACCTCTGGGAGACCGTCAGTTCCATGCAAGTCGTACTTGATATTACGAATGGCAACAGGTCTATCCTCCGCACTTTAGATGGCCCCAGCCGCATGCCATCCGCCCGCATGAGCGGAAAGCAATATGCGACCACCATGCATGACTGCCTGGAGGTCCTGGACCTTTCAATGTGCGTTGTAGAGTCTCTGAACCAGGCTTGCCAAGCGGCCCTGCGGAATGCGAAACGGAGGCGGGGTGGTGCGGGTGATGCCATGGCCAGCGGAGACGGGAAGGGTGGGAAAGCTGTCCCTGGGCCCGTGGCAGCGAAGCTCAGGTCAGGGGCACCTGCGGGTGCGTCAAAGAACAGTGGCAAGGCCTCTCGTATTGACAAGGCCGCAGAGCGGGGAGCAGCTCACGGTGGGGACGATGATGAAGACGCGTTTCTCCACAACGCCTCTAAGGTACCATTTGTATGCTGCAGTCACTCTCCATTTGTGCTGGGTTCCTTCTAAGATTCACCTACATCTTGGCTGGGTCCCTAATGCAGCAAGCACTTCCGTTTGGACCACCGGCCGTCCGGTCATGGTTGCCCATTTTCACAGTGGTGGCCGCCTGGCGGGAAGGGGTTTGGCGCACTGAAGAAGGACACTGCTGCTGCTGCTTCATGGCTAGATATCAGCTGAAACACTGCTGCATGGTTGTTGCATGTTGGCTTGGAAATCTCTCATGGAATGTGTGGAGATGTGTGTCCTCTGGTAGTCTGAATTCTTTGCCCACTGTCCTGATCTGACCGCTAGGTGCTGCAAGCTCTGCTGTTCGACCATGCCATGTTGAAATTCCTCGGCGCAGCCATGCTATGGTCAAAAGATTGTCAGGTGATTGGTTCATCGACGAAGGATGCCTCTGTAATCCTTGAACCAGTGTCTGCCAGTTTACCTGGCTGTACCACCAGGGCAGAAGCTGGGGGGCATGCGTTCATGGAATGAGGGCCTCCTCGGTGAATGTCTGTCTTGAATTCTTGATGTTCTACCCAGTGGAGCTGAGCTTCAGATGTGCATTGCAAACAATGTAGTCAGCGAGGCCTCAGCCCTGTATACAAAACATGTCTAGACCGCTGTCCAGACCGCTGGGCATCAACTGTGCCTTTCAGCCCTAAATATGTAGCCTTTGGGGCTGTAGATATGCCTTTTAAAATGTTTAGCCATTAGTGCTTCAGTTGTGCCCTCCAAGACATCTAGCCACTGGGGCATCAGCTGTGCCTTTCAAAATATCTAGCCAGCAGGGCTTCAGCAATTGCTTCAGCTGTGCCTTTCAAAATATGTATCCACTAGAACATTAGCTGTGCCTTTCAAAATATCCAGCCGGCAGGGCTTCAGCAATTGCTTCAGCTGTGCCTTTCAAAATATGTATCCACTAGAACATCAGCTGTGCCTTTCAAAATGTCCAGCCGGCAGGGCTTCAGCTGTGCATTGCAAACAATCTAGCCAGCAGGGCTTCAACAGTGCCTTTCAAAATTCTTAAGCAGCAGAGCTTCAGCTGTAAATTGCACAATATCTAGTCAGCAGAGCATCAGCTGTATATCTAAAAGAAATATCTAGCCAGTAGGACCTTAGCAGTGCATCGCGCGATATCTTATCAGCAGGGCTTCACCTTTGCATTGCAAAGTACTGTTAGTGTGCAGGAGGATAACCATGCGCAACCAAGATCTTCTGATATCTATGAACCAGGTCAAGGGTACCAAGCAGGGGATTCCCCCTCTATCTTTGAACCCTGCATTCCTCCCAAATTTGGTAGTCGTACGATTTCCTAGCTTGTACGTCGCATCCGTGAAGAGCTTGACGGAACAACCTGCTGTGACGTGATCTGCTGTTGCATTGACCTGTGGTGCAGGCCTACGTTCGATCCGCTGTTCAGAAACAGGCCAAGATACACCACGACGAGGGCATATTATCATTGGAGGAGGTGTCGCTGGCTTTCATCGCAGGCTTCGGAGCTGAGTCAGGTGTCATGATACTTAAGGAGGCGGTAAAACAAGTGCGTACTCAACCGCAGGTACCTTTTGGCATGCATGATGAAGAGCAAACCCTGGTATTTGATTTTTGAAACTCTGGCCGTTTATGTAATTATGTGTGAAACCCTGATTTCTTTGGTTTTTGAATCCCTGGCGGCAATCGTACTGGCGGCACTACCCACTGAAGCCGCTGCCACACTGTCACTCCTTTGTCCAGGCTTACCTTGAGGGAAGGGAGGTCGTGCCGCACTTCATGAGATTTATGACCCTGCTCAATTCGAGGTTGCAGCCCAGTCTTCAGGCCCTCCAGGTATCTTATCGCCTGGTATTATGATACCATATTGATATCTGCGTGCCATTGAGCAGATCGGGGGGCATTGCACCACTCAGGGAATGAGGTTCTGAAGACCGTAATGCAGTTTGGATCCAACAGCATGCGTCAGCATTCGTGCAACGGTGCTTGCACATTCAACAGTATATTTGTTCTTCTCAACATTTGTACAATTTACAGTACATGTTAGATTCGGAGACTTTCCACCTGCCCCCCCACTCAGCGCGGGAAATTCGGAATGGAGATTGGACGTTCATTCAAAATTTATTTTCACTCATCCAATCTGGTCTCCCTCTCCACTGCTCAGCACGGAGCCTCACACTTGATAAATTTGGTAGCTCCATTCGAATGTGTCCAAGGCCCACGTGATGCCCGGATGCAACCTGCAGATCCGGTGGCTTCCCAATAGCTTCCCACTTGCTTAGCCTGCAGGTTTACGAGGTTTATCCTGCTTTCAGGGCTCGCTGCCTATGTAGTGAAGACTGTACAATGTCAGTGGTTTGCTGATCCATCCCCTGCCTCCGGCCCTTATCAGGATCACGCAATTTGTGTGGCGTCGAGGACTCTTAGCCTTTGCAACAAGACAGGGCCTAAGGACCTCATGAAAGTGAGTCTCGGACGCTCTGATTAACTGTGCGGGGTGAATGCAGCATTGACTGCGGGGGAGGGGGTGAATGCAGCATTGACTGCACGGGGGGGGTGAATGCAGCATTGACTGCGGGGGGGGGGGGTGAATGCAGCATTGACTGCAGGGGGGGGTGAATGCAGCATTGACTGCGGGGGAGGGGGTGAATGCAGCATTGACTGCACGGGGGGGGTGAATGCAGCATTGACTGCGGGGGGGGTGAATGCAGCATTGACTGCAGGGGGGGGTGAATGCAGCATTGACTGCAGGGGGGGGTGAATGCAGCATTGACTGCGGGGGGGGTGAATGCAGCATTGACTGCGGGGGGGGGTGAATGCAGCATTGACTGCACGGGGGGGGTGAATGCAGCATTGACTGCGGGGGGGGGTGAATGCAGCATTGACTGCGGGGGGGGGTGAATGCAGCATTGACTGCAGGGGGGGGTGAATGCAGCATTGACTGCAGGGGGGGTGAATGCAGCATTGACTGCAGGGGGGTGGGTGAATGCAGCATTGACTGCGGGGGGGGGGGGGTGAATGCAGCATTGACTGCAGGGGGGGGTGAATGCAGCATTGACTGGGGGGGGGGGTGAATGCAGCATTGACTGCAGGGGGGGGGGGTGAATGCAGCATTGACTGCAGGGGGGGGGGTGAATGCAGCATTGACTGCGGGGGGGGGTGAATGCAGCATTGACTGCAGGGGGGGGGGTGAATGCAGCATTGACTGCAGGGGGGGGGGGGGAATGCAGCATTGACTGCAGGGGAGGGGGTGAATGCAGCATTGACTGCAGGGGGGGGGGTGAATGCAGCATTGACTGCAGGGGGGGGGGTGAATGCAGCATTGACTGCAGGGGAGGGGGTGAATGCAGCATTGACTGCAGGGGGGGGGGGAATGCAGCATTGACTGCGGGGGGGGGGTGAATGCAGCATTGACTGCAGGGGGGGGGGGTGAATGCAGCATTGACTGCAGGGGGGGGTGAATGCAGCATTGACTGCAGGGGGGGGGGGGTGAATGCAGCATTGACTGCGGGGGGGTGAATGCAGCATTGACTGCAGGGGGGGGGTGAATGCAGCATTGACTGCAGGGGGGGGTGAATGCAGCATTGACTGCAGCGGGGGGGGTGAATACAGCATTGACTGCAGGGGGGGGTGAATGCAGCATTGACTGCAGGGGGGGGTGAATGCAGCATTGACTGCAGGGGGGGGGGGTGAATGCAGCATTGACTGCAGGGGAGGGGGTGAATGCAGCATTGACTGCAGGGGGGGGGGTGAATGCAGCATTGACTGCGGGGGAGGGGGTGAATGCAGCATTGACTGTGGGGGGGGGTGAATGCAGCATTGACTGCAGGGGGGGGTGAATGCAGCATTGACTGCAGGGGGGGGGGGGTGAATGTAGCATTGACTGCAGGGGAGGGGGTGAATGCAGCATTGACTGCAGGGGGGGGGGGGTGAATGCAGCATTGACTGCAGGGAGGGGGTGAATGCAGCATTGACTGCAGGGGGGGGGGGAATGCAGCATTGACTGCGGGGGGGGGGGGGGTGAATGCAGCATTGATTGCAGGGGGGGGGGGTGAATGCAGCATTGACTGCAGGGGGGGGGTGAATGCAGCATTGACTGCAGGGGGGGGGGGTGAATGCAGCATTGACTGCGGGGGGGTGAATGCAGCATTGACTGCAGGGGGGGGGTGAATGCAGCATTGACTGCAGGGGGGGGGTGAATGCAGCATTGACTGCAGCGGGGGGGGTGAATGCAGCATTGACTGCAGGGGGGGGGTGAATGCAGCATTGACTGCAGCGGGGGGGGTGAATGCAGCATTGACTGCAGGGGGGGGGTGAATGCAGCATTGACTGCAGCGGGGGGGGTGAATGCAGCATTGACTGCAGGGGGGGGGTGAATGCAGCATTGACTGCAGGGGGGTGGGTGAATGCAGCATTGACTGCGGGGGGGGGTGAATGCAGCATTGACTGCGGGGGGGGGTGAATGCAGCATTGACTGCAGGGGGGGGTGAATGCAGCATTGACTGCAGGGGGGGTGAATGCAGCATTGACTGCAGGGGGGTGGGTGAATGCAGCATTGACTGCGGGGGGGGGGGGTGAATGCAGCATTGACTGCAGAAGGGGGTGAATGCAGCATTGACTGGGGGGGGGGGTGAATGCAGCATTGACTGCAGGGGGGGGGGTGAATGCAGCATTGACTGCAGGGGGGGGGGTGAATGCAGCATTGACTGCGGGGGGGGGTGAATGCAGCATTGACTGCAGGGGGCGGGGTGAATGCAGCATTGACTGCAGGGGGGGGGGGAATGCAGCATTGACTGCAGGGGAGGGGGTGAATGCAGCATTGACTGCAGGGGGGGGGTGAATGCAGCATTGACTGCAGGGGGGGGGGGTGAATGCAGCATTGACTGCAGGGGAGGGGGTGAATGCAGCATTGACTGCAGGGGGGGGGGGAATGCAGCATTGACTGCGGGGGGGGGGTGAATGCAGCATTGACTGCAGGGGGGGGGGGTGAATGCAGCATTGACTGCAGGGGGGGGTGAATGCAGCATTGACTGCAGGGGGGGTGGGTGAATGCAGCATTGACTGCAGGGGGGGTGAATGCAGCATTGACTGCAGGGGGGTGGGTGAATGCAGCATTGACTGCAGGGGGGGGGGGAATGCAGCATTGACTGCGGGGGGGGGGTGAATGCAGCATTGATTGCAGGGGGGGGGGGTGAATGCAGCATTGACTGCAGGGGGGGGTGAATGCAGCATTGACTGCAGGGGGGGGGGGTGAATGCAGCATTGACTGCAGGGGGGGGTGAATGCAGCATTGACTGCAGGGGGGGGGTGAATGCAGCATTGACTGCAGGGGGGGGGTGAATGCAGCATTGACTGCAGCGGGGGGGGTGAATGCAGCATTGACTGCAGGGGGGGGGTGAATGCAGCATTGACTGCAGGGGGGTGGGTGAATGCAGCATTGACTGCGGGGGGGGGTGAATGCAGCATTGACTGCGGGGGGGGGGTGAATGCAGCATTGACTGCAGGGGGGGGTGAATGCAGCATTGACTGCAGGGGGGGGGTGAATGCAGCATTGACTGCAGCGGGGGGGGTGAATGCAGCATTGACTGCAGGGGGGGGGTGAATGCAGCATTGACTGCAGGGGGGTGGGTGAATGCAGCATTGACTGCAGGGGGGGTGAATGCAGCATTGACTGCAGGGGGGTGGGTGAATGCAGCATTGACTGCAGGGGGGGGGTGAATGCAGCATTGACTGCAGGGGGGGGTGAATGCAGCATTGACTGCGGGGGGGGGGGGTGAATGCAGCATTGACTGCAGAAGGGGGTGAATGCAGCATTGACTGCAGGGGGGGGGGTGAATGCAGCATTGACTGCGGGGGAGGGGGTGAATGCAGCATTGACTGTGGGGGGGGGTGAATGCAGCATTGACTGCAGGGGGGGGTGAATGCAGCATTGACTGCAGGGGGGGGGGGTGAATGTAGCATTGACTGCAGGGGAGGGGGTGAATGCAGCATTGACTGCAGGGGGGGGGGGTGAATGCAGCATTGACTGCAGGGGAGGGGGTGAATGCAGCATTGACTGCAGGGGGGGGGGGAATGCAGCATTGACTGCGGGGGGGGGGTGAATGCAGCATTGATTGCAGGGGGGGGGGGTGAATGCAGCATTGACTGCAGGGGGGGGGTGAATGCAGCATTGACTGCAGGGGGGGGGGGTGAATGCAGCATTGACTGCGGGGGGGTGAATGCAGCATTGACTGCAGGGGGGGGGTGAATGCAGCATTGACTGCAGGGGGGGGGTGAATGCAGCATTGACTGCAGCGGGGGGGGTGAATGCAGCATTGACTGCAGGGGGGGGGTGAATGCAGCATTGACTGCAGCGGGGGGGGTGAATGCAGCATTGACTGCAGGGGGGGGGTGAATGCAGCATTGACTGCAGCGGGGGGGGTGAATGCAGCATTGACTGCAGGGGGGGGGTGAATGCAGCATTGACTGCAGGGGGGTGGGTGAATGCAGCATTGACTGCGGGGGGGGGTGAATGCAGCATTGACTGCGGGGGGGGGTGAATGCAGCATTGACTGCAGGGGGGGGTGAATGCAGCATTGACTGCAGGGGGGGTGAATGCAGCATTGACTGCAGGGGGGTGGGTGAATGCAGCATTGACTGCGGGGGGGGGGGGGTGAATGCAGCATTGACTGCAGAAGGGGGTGAATGCAGCATTGACTGGGGGGGGGGGTGAATGCAGCATTGACTGCAGGGGGGGGGGTGAATGCAGCATTGACTGCAGGGGGGGGGGTGAATGCAGCATTGACTGCGGGGGGGGGGTGAATGCAGCATTGACTGCACGGGGGGGGTGAATGCAGCATTGACTGCAGGGGGGGGGGGGAATGCAGCATTGACTGCAGGGGAGGGGGTGAATGCAGCATTGACTGCAGGGGGGGGGTGAATGCAGCATTGACTGCAGGGGGGGGGGGTGAATGCAGCATTGACTGCAGGGGAGGGGGTGAATGCAGCATTGACTGCAGGGGGGGGGGGAATGCAGCATTGACTGCGGGGGGGGGTGAATGCAGCATTGACTGCAGGGGGGGGGGGTGAATGCAGCATTGACTGCAGGGGGGGGTGAATGCAGCATTGACTGCAGGGGGGGGGGGTGAATGCAGCATTGACTGCGGGGGGGTGAATGCAGCATTGACTGCAGGGGGGGGGTGAATGCAGCATTGACTGCAGGGGGGGGTGAATGCAGCATTGACTGCAGCGGGGGGGGTGAATACAGCATTGACTGCAGGGGGGGGGGTGAATGCAGCATTGACTGCAGGGGGGGGTGAATGCAGCATTGACTGCAGGGGGGGGGGGTGAATGCAGCATTGACTGCAGGGGAGGGGGTGAATGCAGCATTGACTGCAGGGGGGGGGGTGAATGCAGCATTGACTGCGGGGGAGGGGGTGAATGCAGCATTGACTGTGGGGGGGGGTGAATGCAGCATTGACTGCAGGGGGGGGTGAATGCAGCATTGACTGCAGGGGGGGGGGTGAATGTAGCATTGACTGCAGGGGAGGGGGTGAATGCAGCATTGACTGCAGGGGGGGGGGGTGAATGCAGCATTGACTGCAGGGGAGGGGGTGAATGCAGCATTGACTGCAGGGGGGGGGGAATGCAGCATTGACTGCGGGGGGGGGGTGAATGCAGCATTGATTGCAGGGGGGGGGGGTGAATGCAGCATTGACTGCAGGGGGGGGGTGAATGCAGCATTGACTGCAGGGGGGGGGGGTGAATGCAGCATTGACTGCGGGGGGGTGAATGCAGCATTGACTGCAGGGGGGGGGTGAATGCAGCATTGACTGCAGGGGGGGGGTGAATGCAGCATTGACTGCAGCGGGGGGGGTGAATGCAGCATTGACTGCAGGGGGGGGGTGAATGCAGCATTGACTGCAGGGGGGTGGGTGAATGCAGCATTGACTGCAGGGGGGGGGTGAATGCAGCATTGACTGCAGGGGAGGGGGTGAATGCAGCATTGACTGCAGGGGGGGGGATGAATGCAGCATTGACTGCGGGGGAGGGGGTGAATGCAGCATTGACTGCGGGGGGGGGTGAATGCAGCATTGACTGCAGGGGGGGGTGAATGCAGCATTGACTGCAGGGGGGGGGGGTGAATGCAGCATTGACTGCAGGGGAGGGGGTGAATGCAGCATTGACTGCAGGGGGGTGGTGAATGCAGCATTGACTGCGGGGGGGGTGAATGCAGCATTGACTGCGGGGGGGGTGAATGCAGCATTGACTGCAGGGGGGGGGGGTGAATGCAGCATTGGCTGCAGGGGGGGTGAATGCAGCATTGGCTGCAGGGGGGTGGGTGAATGCAGCATTGACTGCGGGGGGGGGGGTGAATGCAGCATTGACTGCAGGGGGGGGTGAATGCAGCATTGACTGGGGGGGGGGTGAATGCAGCATTGACTGCAGGGGGGGGGGTGAATGCAGCATTGACTGCAGGGGGGGGGTGAATGCAGCATTGACTGCGGGGGGGGGTGAATGCAGCATTGACTGCAGGGGGCGGGGTGAATGCAGCATTGACTGCAGGGGGGGGATGAATGCAGCATTGACTGCAGGGGAGGGGGTGAATGCAGCATTGACTGCAGGGGGGGGGTGAATGCAGCATTGACTGCAGGGGGGGGGGTGAATGCAGCATTGACTGCAGGGGAGGGGGTGAATGCAGCATTGACTGCAGGGGGGGGGGAATGCAGCATTGACTGCGGGGGGGGGGTGAATGCAGCATTGACTGCAGGGGGGGGGGTGAATGCAGCATTGACTGCAGGGGGGGGGTGAATGCAGCATTGACTGCAGGGGGGGGGGGTGAATGCAGCATTGACTGCGGGGGGGTGAATGCAGCATTGACTGCAGGGGGGGGGTGAATGCAGCATTGACTGCAGGGGGGGGGTGAATGCAGCATTGACTGCAGCGGGGGGGGTGAATGCAGCATTGACTGCAGGGGGGGGGTGAATGCAGCATTGACTGCAGGGGGGTGGGTGAATGCAGCATTGACTGCGGGGGGGGGGTGAATGCAGCATTGACTGCAGGGGGGGGGGGTGAATGCAGCATTGACTGCAGGGGGGGGTGAATGCAGCATTGACTGCAGGGGGGGGGGTGAATGCAGCATTGACTGCGGGGGGGTGAATGCAGCATTGACTGCAGGGGGGGGGTGAATGCAGCATTGACTGCAGGGGGGGGTGAATGCAGCATTGACTGCAGCGGGGGGGGTGAATACAGCATTGACTGCGGGGGAGGGGGTGAATGCAGCATTGACTGTGGGGGGGGGTGAATGCAGCATTGACTGCAGGGGGGGGTGAATGCAGCATTGACTGCAGGGGGGGGGGGTGAATGTAGCATTGACTGCAGGGGAGGGGGTGAATGCAGCATTGACTGCAGGGGGGGGGGGTGAATGCAGCATTGACTGCAGGGGAGGGGGTGAATGCAGCATTGACTGCAGGGGGGGGGGGAATGCAGCATTGACTGCGGGGGGGGGGTGAATGCCGCATTGATTGCAGGGGGGGGGGGTGAATGCAGCATTGACTGCAGGGGGGGGGTGAATGCAGCATTGACTGCAGGGGGGGGGGGTGAATGCAGCATTGACTGCGGGGGGGTGAATGCAGCATTGACTGCAGGGGGGGGGTGAATGCAGCATTGACTGCAGGGGGGGGGTGAATGCAGCATTGACTGCAGCGGGGGGGGTGAATGCAGCATTGACTGCAGGGGGGGGGTGAATGCAGCATTGACTGCAGGGGGGTGGGTGAATGCAGCATTGACTGCAGGGGGGGGGTGAATGCAGCATTGACTGCAGGGGAGGGGGTGAATGCAGCATTGACTGCAGGGGGGGGGATGAATGCAGCATTGACTGCGGGGGAGGGGGTGAATGCAGCATTGACTGCGGGGGGGGGTGAATGCAGCATTGACTGCAGGGGGGGGGTGAATGCAGCATTGACTGCAGGGGGGTGGGTGAATGCAGCATTGACTGCAGGGGGGGGGTGAATGCAGCATTGACTGCAGGGGAGGGGGTGAATGCAGCATTGACTGCAGGGGGGGGGGTGAATGCAGCATTGACTGCGGGGGAGGGGGTGAATGCAGCATTGACTGCGGGGGGGTGGGTGAATGCAGCATTGACTGCAGGGGGGGGTGAATGCAGCATTGACTGCAGGGGGGGGGGGTGAATGTAGCATTGACTGCAGGGGAGGGGGTGAATGCAGCATTGACTGCAGGGGGGGGGTGAATGCAGCATTGACTGCGGGGGGGGTGAATGCAGCATTGACTGCGGGGGGGGGGTGAATGCAGCATTGACTGCGGGGGGGTGAATGCAGCATTGACTGCGGGGGGGGGGTGAATGCAGCATTGACTGCGGGGGGGGTGAATGCAGCATTGACTGCGGGGGGGGGGTGAATGCAGCATTGACTGTGATTTGTATTCGACTGTGCATGCAGCGCATACCTTGTGTGTTTGGAATCTGAAACCTGGTGCCCCCTTCTCCTTCCTTCTCTCCACTGCCTCAGCTGGAGGCCTCTTCTTCCATCATAAGCGTTGACATGTGGAAGGCCCTCAAGATTGTAGCTTCCCTGCCCCAAAGCAGGTCAGGAAACCGCCCCGACTTCAGAGGTAAGGTTCAGGGTTACGGGTTTCACCCCGGTGTTTACACCCCATTGGTCACACTGTGGTGTTCACATCCTAGACGTCACGTCCCTGTGTCGCACACCGATGGTCACACCCCGTCAGTCACACCCTGGTGGTCACACGCTGTCGGTCACACACCGGTAGTAGCACACCGGTGGTCACACCCAGCTGTCCCATATCATGATCTCCTGCCTTCCTCCTGCCTTGAGGCTACGCTACTTGTCAAAATCTGCCACGCTCAGCTACCCAGCTGCCCGCTGCTCACCTGTATCATAATCTCCTGCCCTCCTGCGACCCTTAAAGCTACGTCACCGGCCAGGATCCGCCACGCTCAGCTACCAGCTGCCTTTGTCTGACCTGTATCATGATGTCCTGCCCTCGCCTCCCCTTCAGGCTCAATTCCCAGTCATGATATGCCAGCCTCAGCTGCCCTGCAGTCATTCCACTCAAGACGCTGGATGGGACCTCCAGACGTGCTGGACGTTGCTCAGCACAGCGTGCGCCTGGTGTGCTTTGCCTTGTCCTGCAAACCTGCGGACAAAAAGTTTGAGGACGAGGAAGCCTTTGGTACCTTTTGTTCTGCAAGTACGTTGGCCAGGTGTTGCAGTCGGGTCAGTCTGTGCAATTGCGCCTTAGTTCAGAAATCGTGGAAATAATTACGGTCCTTCACTGGTAAATGTAGCTGAATTTGGCTTGAAATTACGCTGACTGAAGCTCAGCTACGTAATCAAGCTTCCGGAAGGACGGTAATTGGCACAGCACTGAGTTGGATACATTTTTGTGTATGAATTAGCTGCAGCAAGTGCGTTGCTGGCTGGCTGGCTGGCTGGCTGGCTGGTTGGCTGGCCGCGGCCCGTGGCTTGACGCACTCATTCGTAAGGATACCACCATGCCCCTCCCAGATATTTGATCCCTCAAAGGAGAGGGAGGGTAAGGAAACATGTTAGATAGGACGTTTGGGCGTGGGACGTGCACTCCAGCGGGGCAACATTTTGGTCCCCAAAACATCACACTGCCCTTCTTTCCCCCACTCTGACTCCTGGTCATAATGCTCCTCCCTGTACCCTATAGGCATGCACCTGATCCTGGCATTACAGGCAACTGGACCCGCTGATGACGAACGGCTGGTATCGCTGCCCCCAGCACTTGCACCCGAGCAAATGCAGGCGCGGGGCACCGCCCTCAAATGTGAGCAATGTGCGGTGTGTGGGTCTTGAGACTGAGGGCTGGAGCATCAGAAGGTGGCTAGCCTGGCAGCGCAGCCAGCAGCCTTGCAACAGCCTAGTAAAAGCCTGACAAATGATAGCCAATGTCTGGCAGAAATAATGAAAGGAAACTACGCCCCGCAGGGGTATGAGGGTGCGGCATGGGCGTAGGTCGCGTCCGCGCCGTTCCCATCAAATGCCTGGCATCAGCCTGACAAGGCCTGTCAACAGCCTCGTAACAGCCTGAAAATGCCTATCAGCAGCTGGGCAGCATCCTGCCAACATGAGGTCGTGAATGTTATCAACTATGTTTGAGGTGTTCGTGATGTACCGATACTCCGATCCCGTTATGAGTGTTTTGTCCATAAAAGTGCACGCATGTACGGTACCAGCCTATCGCCAGAAGCCCGCCAGAAATCTCAACTGACTACCGGTATCGTGCAATCCTGACCCCTGGAACCAGTATCTCTAATAAAGCCGCAATCAGAACCACATTGCTTTGACCTTAATGCTTGAGGCAAAGTTTGAGTGCCGTACTCATCCACATGCCTTTTCAAATTTGGATGCACATTCTGTGTGTCAGGCAAGGAGCAGAGCGGTGGCGGACCAGCTGCCCAGCAGCTTCTGCCACCTTCCTCGCTGATGAGGGGGGCACGTGGATCCCCTGAGTGGTCCGCTTTCATGGCTGTTAACATGTGCCTGGGCAAGGTGAGAGCGAGATGCATCATGTTGCAGGCGAGGGGAAATATGCATGGGGGGCATCCGCCCTGATGGCCGCGGACATTTGCCTGGGCAAAGTGAGGGGCGAGATGCATCCTGACGTGGATTGCCCGGTGCTTTGCGTGGTAAGCCAAGTAGGAGAGGGGAATAGCAGCTTGCTGGACGACCGCCCTGATGGCCATAAGCATGTGCGTAGGCAGAGTGAGGGGCGAGATGCATCTTGACGTGGATTGATCTGTGTTTAGTGTAGATGAGTAGAAGAAAGGAAGAGCAGCATGCTGGACGACCGCCCTGATGGCCAGGAACATGTGCATAGGCAGAGTGAGGGGCGGATTTGAATTGGGGGAGGAATTATACATCCTGAGAGAGGGGGTCCTACTGGAAATTTTCATGTTTGTAATGGATGACGTTCACGGCCCTGCCAAAGTATTGTATAGACGAGTAGAAAAGGGGAAAGTACTAAGCTTTGGAGGCGCTCATGGTTCAGATCGACAGAGAAATGCCACATGCATTCACCGTTGTTCACCCAGGTGTTCCCGTCCCTTTGCAGCCCCCCCTCATCAAAACCACGGAGCATCATCACATGACGTGCGCAAACATTTGCACACCTTAGCACACCTTAGCACACCTTAGCACACCTTAGCACACCTTAGCACACCTTAGCACACCTTAGCACACCTTAGCACACCTTAGCACACCTTAGCACACCTTAGCACACCTTAGCACACCTTAGCACACCTTAGCACACCTTAGCACACCTTAGCACACCTTAGCACACCTTAGCACACCTTAGCACACCTTAGCACACCTTAGCACACCTTAGCACACCTTAGCACATCTTAGCACACCTTAGCACACCTTAGCACACCTTAGCACACCTTAGCACATCTTAGCACACCTTAGCACACCTTAGCACATCTTAGCACACCTTAGCACACCTTAGCACATCTTAGCACACCTTAGCACACCTTAGCACACCTTAGCACACCTTAGCACACCTTAGCACACCTTAGCACACCTTAGCACACCTTAGCACACCTTAGCACACCTTAGCACACCTTAGCACACCTTAGCACACCTTAGCACACCTTAGCACACCTTAGCACACCTTAGCACACCTTAGCACACCTTAGCACACCTTAGCACATCTTAGCACACCTTAGCACATCTTAGCACACCTTAGCACACCTTAGCACATCTTAGCACACCTTAGCACACCTTAGCACACCTTAGCACACCTTAGCACACCTTAGCACACCTTAGCACACCTTAGCACACCTTATCACACCTTACCACACCTTAGCACACCTTAGCACACCTTAGCACATCTTAGCACACCTTAGCACACCTTAGCACACCTTAGCACACCTTAGCACACCTTAGCACACCTTAGCACACCTTAGCACATCTTAGCACACCTTAGCACACCTTAGCACACCTTAGCACACCTTAGCACACCTTAGCACACCTTAGCACACCTTAGCACACCTTAGCACACCTTAGCACACCTTAGCACACCTTAGCACACCTTAGCACATCTTAGCACACCTTAGCACACCTTAGCACACCTTAGCACATCTTAGCACACCTTAGCACACCTTAGCACACCTTAGCACACCTTAGCACACCTTAGCACACCTTAGCACACCTTAGCACACCTTAGCACACCTTAGCACACCTTAGCACACCTTAGCACATCTTAGCACATCTTAGCACACCTTAGCACACCTTAGCACACCTTAGCACACCTTAGCACACCTTAGCACATCTTAGCACATCTTAGCACACCTTAGCACACCTTAGCACACCTTAGCACACCTTAGCACACCTTAGCACACCTTAGCACACCTTAGCACACCTTAGCACACCTTAGCACACCTTAGCACACCTTAGCACACCTTAGCACACCTTAGCACACCTTAGCACACCTTAGCACACCTTAGCACACCTTAGCACACCTTAGCACATCTAAGCACACCTTAGCACACCTTAGCACACCTTAGCACACCTTAGCACACATTTGCACACCTTAGCACACCTTAGCACACCTTAGCACACCTTAGCACACCTTAGCACACCTTAGCACACATTTGCACACCTTAGCACACCTTAGCACACCTTAGCACATCTTAGCACGCCTTAGCACACCTTAGCACACCTTAGCACACCTTAGCACATCTTAGCACACCTTAGCACACCTTAGCACACCTTAGCACACCTTAGCACACCTTAGCACATCTTAGCACACCTCAGCACACCTTAGCACACCTTAGCACACCTTAGCACATCTTAGCACACCTTAGCACATCTTAGCACACCTTAGCACATCTTAGCACACCTTAGCACATCTTAGCACACCTTAGCACACCTTAGCACACCTTAGCACACCTTAGCACACCTTAGCACACCTTATCACACCTTATCACACCTTAGCACACCTTAGCACACCTTAGCACACATTAGCACACCTCAGCACACCTTAGCACACATTAGCACACCTTAGCACACCTTAGCACACCTTAGCACACCTCAGCACACCTTAGCACACCTTAGCACACCTCAGCACACCTCAGCACACCTTAGCACACCTCAGCACACCTTAGCACACCTTAGCACACCTTAGCACACCTTAGCACACCTTAGCACACCTTAGCACACCTTAGCACACCTTAGCACACCTTAGCACACCTTAGCACACCTCAGCACACCTTAGCACACCTTAGCACACCTTAGCACACCTTAGCACACCTTAGCACACCTTAGCACACCTTAGCACACCTCAGCACACCTTAGCACACCTTAGCACACCTTAGCACACCTCAGCACACCTTAGCACACCTTAGCACACCTCAGCACACCTTAGCACACCTTAGCACACCTTAGCACACCTTAGGCTGTGTTTCCATTGGCTGTTTTGACGTCGGGGTGGGTTGCCAGCTAGGCGCCAGCTGTGCCACCCCCACGAAAACGTTTCCATTGGACGTCGAAACACGACCGGCATTAATGCAGTCGACGGTTGGTTTCCCAGACTCATCTGCCCAAACTTACCCAAATCCACTTCGGGTCCGAGACCCGAAGTGAGTTTGGGTGACATCCACCCCAAACGCCAGCTGGACAATACTTCGCAGCCTTGTTTTTTGAGCCCTGTGCTCATTCTCCTGTATTCATACCGCTGATAAACTCTGCTGGTTCGATGGAAGTCGACTGGCTGTCCCGGCACACGGAAGGCCACGTGACGATTTTCTACCCCGTCGTTGCGTTGCAGCATGCGCGACTGAACCGAAATAAAGCAATAGTATACGTAAGCACCACTGGTTGCTTTGATCTACGTGTTCAAGCTACATAGGTGCAGAAATTTCAAAAGAGCGTTGCCAGCTGCGCACAATGCCACGACGCATGGACAAGCCGATAGCGCGATTCGTTTTGCAGCAGCACAACAAACGCGACTTAACAACTACCAAGGAATGCTGCGACATTTCGAAAATCTTAGCCTGCGAGGTTCTTGAATGCGAATCGGCCACCCCGGACATGCAATGGAAACGAAGGCCGGATTTTTCTGTGGTGGTCTCCACCTCGGGCTTAAACCTTGGCGCGGACCGAACAAAACCGACCAGCCCGACTGCTCACCTCAAACTCCAATGGAAACACAGCCTTAGCACACCTCAGCACACCTTAGCACACCTTATCACACCTTATCACACCTCAGCACACCTTCGCACACCTTAGCACACCTTAGCACACCTCAGCACACCTTAGCACACCTTAGCACACCTTAGCACACCTTAGCACACCTTAGCACATCTAAGCACACCTTAGCACACCTTAGCACACCTTAGCACACCTTAGCACACATTTGCACACCTTAGCACACCTTAGCACACCTTAGCACACCTTAGCACACCTTAGCACACCTTAGCACACATTTGCACACCTTAGCACACCTTAGCACACCTTAGCACATCTTAGCACACCTTAGCACACCTTAGCACACCTTAGCACACCTTAGCACATCTTAGCACACCTTAGCACACCTTAGCACACCTTAGCACACCTTAGCACACCTTAGCACATCTTAGCACACCTCAGCACACCTTAGCACACCTTAGCACACCTTAGCACATCTTAGCACACCTTAGCACATCTTAGCACACCTTAGCACATCTTAGCACACCTTAGCACATCTTAGCACACCTTAGCACACCTTAGCACACCTTAGCACACCTTAGCACACCTTAGCACACCTTAGCACACCTTATCACACCTTATCACACCTTAGCACACCTTAGCACACCTTAGCACACCTTAGCACACCTCAGCACACCTTAGCACACATTAGCACACCTTAGCACACCTTAGCACACCTTAGCACACCTCAGCACACATTAGCACACCTTAGCACACCTCAGCACACCTCAGCACACCTTAGCACACCTCAGCACACCTTAGCACACCTTAGCACACCTTAGCACACCTTAGCACACCTTAGCACACCTTAGCACACCTTAGCACACCTTAGCACACCTTAGCACACCTCAGCACACCTTAGCACACCTTAGCACACCTTAGCACACCTTAGCACACCTTAGCACACCTTAGCACACCTTAGCACACCTCAGCACACCTTAGCACACCTTAGCACACCTTAGCACACCTCAGCACACCTTAGCACACCTTAGCACACCTCAGCACACCTTAGCACACCTTAGCACACCTTAGCACACCTTAGGCTGTGTTTCCATTGGCTGTTTTGACGTCGGGGTGGGTTGCCAGCTAGGCGCCAGCTGTGCCACCCCCACGAAAACGTTTCCATTGGACGTCGAAACACGACCGGCATTAATGCAGTCGACGGTTGGTTTCCCAGACTCATCTGCCCAAACTTACCCAAATCCACTTCGGGTCCGAGACCCGAAGTGAGTTTGGGTGACATCCACCCCAAACGCCAGCTGGACAATACTTCGCAGCCTTGTTTTTTGAGCCCTGTGCTCATTCTCCTGTATTCATACCGCTGATAAACTCTGCTGGTTCGATGGAAGTCGACTGGCTGTCCCGGCACACGGAAGGCCACGTGACGATTTTCTACCCCGTCGTTGCGTTGCAGCATGCGCGACTGAACCGAAATAAAGCAATAGTATACGTAAGCACCACTGGTTGCTTTGATCTACGTGTTCAAGCTACATAGGTGCAGAAATTTCAAAAGAGCGTTGCCAGCTGCGCACAATGCCACGACGCATGGACAAGCCGATAGCGCGATTCGTTTTGCAGCAGCACAACAAACGCGACTTAACAACTACCAAGGAATGCTGCGACATTTCGAAAATCTTAGCCTGCGAGGTTCTTGAATGCGAATCGGCCACCCCGGACATGCAATGGAAACGAAGGCCGGATTTTTCTGTGGTGGTCTCCACCTCGGGCTTAAACCTTGGCGCGGACCGAACAAAACCGACCAGCCCGACTGCTCACCTCAAACTCCAATGGAAACACAGCCTTAGCACACCTCAGCACACCTTAGCACACCTTATCACACCTTATCACACCTCAGCACACCTTCGCACACCTTAGCACACCTTAGCACACCTCAGCACACCTTAGCACACCTTAGCACACCTTAGCACACCTTAGCACACCTTAGCACACCTTAGCACACCTTAGCACACCTTAGCACACCTTAGCACACCTTAGCACACCTTAGCACACCTTAGCACACCTTAGCACACCTTAGCACACCTTAGCACACCTTAGCACACCTTAGCACACCTCAGCACACCTTAGCACACCTTAGCACACCTTAGCACACCTCAGCACACCTTAGCACACCTTAGCACACCTTAGCACACCTCAGCACACCTTAGCACACCTCAGCACACCTTAGCACACCTTAGCACACCTTAGCACACCTCAGCACACCTTAGCACACCTTAGCACACCTCAGCACACCTTAGCACACATTAGCACACCTTAGGCTGTGTTTCCATTGGCTGCTTTGACGTCGGGGTGGGTTGCCAGCTAGGCGCCAGCTGTGCCACCCCGACGAAAACGTTTCCATTGGACGTCGAAACACGACCGGCATTAGTACAGTCGACGGTTGGTTTCCCAGACTCATCTGCCCAAACTTACCCAAATCCACTTCGGGTCCGAGACCCGAAGTGAGTTTGGGTGACATCCACCCCAAACGCCAGCTGGACAATACTTCGCAGCCTTGTTTTTTGAGCCCTGTGCTCATTCTCCTATATTCATACCGCTGATAAACTCTGCTGGTTCGATGGAAGTCGACTGGCTGTCCCGGCCCACGGAACCTCACGTGACGATTTTCTACCCGTCGTTGCGTTGCAGCATGCGCAACTGAATCGAAGTAAAGCAATAGTATACGTAAGCACCACTGGTTGCTTAGATCTACGTGTTCAAGCTACATAGGTGCAGAAATTTCAAAAGAGCGTTGCCAGCTGCACCCAATGCTACTACGCATGGACAAGCCGATAGCGCGATTCGTTTTGCAGCAGCACAACAAACGCGACTAAACAACTACAAAGGAATGCTGCGACGTTTCGAAAATCTTAGCCTGCGAGGTTTTTGAATGCGAATCGGCCACCCCGGACATGCAATGGAAACGAAGGCCGGATTTTATTGTGATGGTCTCCACCTCAGGCTAAAACCTTGGCGCGGACCGAACAAAACCGACCTGCCCGACTGCTCACCTCAAACTCCAATGGAAACACAGCCTTAGCACACCTCAGCACACCTTAGCACACCTCAGCACACCTTAGCACACCTTAGCACACCTCAGCACACCTCAGCACACCTCAGCACACCTCAGCACACCTTAGCACACCTTAGCACACCTTAGCACACCTTAGCACACCTTAGCACACCTTAGCACACCTTAGCACACCTCAGCACACCTTAGCACACCTTAGCACACCTTAGCACACCTCAGCACACCTTAGCACACCTCTGCACCCATTAGCACACCTTAGCACACCTTAGCACACCTTAGCACACCTCAGCACACCTTAGCACACCTCAGCACACCTTAGCACACCTTAGCACACCTTAGCACACCTTAGCACACCTCAGCACACCTTATCACACGTTAGCACACCTTAGCACACCTTAGCACACCTCAGCACACCTTAGCACACCTTAGCACACCTCAGCACACCTTAGCACACCTTAGCACACCTCAGCACACCTTAGCACACCTTAGCACACCTTAGCACACCTCAGCACACCTTAGCACACCTTAGCACACCTTAGCACACCTTAGCACACCTTAGCACACCTTAGCACACCTCAGCACACCTTAGCACACCTCAGCACACCTTAGCACACCTTAGCACACCTTAGCACACCTTAGCACACCTTAGCACACCTTAGCACACCTTAGCACACCTTAGCACACCTTAGCACACCTTAGCACACCTTAGCACACCTTAGCACACCTTAGCACACCTTAGCACACCTTAGCACACCTTAGCACACCTTAGCACACCTTAGCACACCATAGCACACCTTAGCACACCTTAGCACACCTTAGCACACCTTAGCACACCTCAGCACACCTTAGCACACCTTAGCACACCTAAGCACACCTTAGCACACCTTAGCACACCTTAGCACACCTCAGCACACCTTAGCACACCTTAGCACACCTTAGCACACCTTAGGACACCTCAGCACACCTTAGCACACCTTAGCACACCTTAGCACACCTTAGCACACCTTAGCACACCTTAGCACACCTTAGCACACCTTAGCACACCTTAGCACACCTTAGCACACCTTAGCACACCTTAGCACACCTTAGCACACCTTAGCACACCTTAGCACACCTTAGCACACCTCAGCACACCGTAGCACACCTTAGCACACCTTAGCACACCTCAGCACACCTTAGCACACCTTAGCACACCTTAGCACACCTTAGCACACCTTAGCACACCTTAGCACACCTTAGCACACCTCAGCACACCTCAGCACACCTTAGCACACCTTAGCACACCTTAGCACACCTTAGCACACCTTAGCACACCTTAGCACACCTTAGCACACCTTAGCACACCTTAGCACACCTTAGCACACCTTAGCACACCTTAGCACACCTCAGCACACCTCAGCACACCTTAGCACACCTTAGCACACCTTAGCACACCTTAGCACACCTTAGCACACCTTAGCACACCTTAGCACACCTTAGCACACCTTAGCACACCTTAGCACACCTTAGCACACCTTAGCACACCTTAGCACACCTTAGCACACCTTAGCACACCTTAGCACACCTTAGCACACCTCAGCACACCTCAGCACACCTTAGCACACCTTAGCACACCTTAGCACACCTTAGCACACCTTAGCACATCTTAGCACACTTTAGGACACCTTAGCACACCTTAGCACACCTCAGCACACCTTAGCACACCTTAGCACACCTTAGCACACCTTAGCACACCTTAGCACACCTCAGCACACCTCAGCACACCTCAGCACACCTTAGCACACCTTAGCACACCTTAGCACACCTTAGCACACCTTAGCACACCTTAGCACACCTTAGCACACCTTAGCACACCTTAGCACACCTCAGCACACCTTAGCACACCTTAGCACACCTTAGCACACCTTAGCACACCTTAGCACACCTTAGCACACCTTAGCACACCTCAGCACACCTTAGCACACCTTAGCACACCTTAGCACACCTTAGCACACCTTAGCACACCTTAGCACACCTTAGCACACCTTAGCACACCTTACATTCACCGTCATCCACCCAGGTTTTTGTGTCCCTTTGCAGCTACCTCTCCTCATCTGTGGCAACGAGTACCTCTGCACAGTTGCCTCGGGCAAGAAAAACGGGGCCCTGATGAGAAACCTCCTACGGAAGATGAGCCGCGACAGGGGCGGTTCAGATAGCTGGCAGGAGCAGCTCACGAGGATAACCACCATTGCCTCAGAGGCCCTTCACCTCTACTATCCCCCGCTGCCGGGCCAGATTTCTGGGGCCGTTGCTGCCGCCACATCTGCGGCCCCCACGCCAGGATCAGCTGGCTCTGCACCGAGTCTGTCTGTGACTGCTGTGGCCAGATGCCTAGACAGTGTGCGACGGGCGGCAGCGGTCCTGAGGGATTGTGTGCAACTGACCAGGGAGGTCCCAGGCAGGCACGCGTGGCCTTTTGGTGGGTACCAGGGCCTAGGCGTCTGGGACCAAGGGTTTGGAGGTTAGGGTTTAGGAAGCTGTGGATCGAGCGATTGGACAAGAGGTGACATGCAAGGAGCCGAGGACCCTACGTGGCAATTGAGGATGACAATGCTGGTTGCTTTCCGATCTCTGCTTTTTTTGGTGTCTAAGGACATTATTTAAGTTTGAGGGAAGTGTGGGAGCTTGTGTGGGATGGGGAGTGTGGACCTAGACAGGCTGGCGTATGTGTGGACATGAGAGTATGCAAGCGCATCGAAACGACAAGTACCAACAAAAAATGATAGTAGACATGAAATTAACCCCATGAGTAGGGGAAAAAGGGATGCTTGATATAGCGGCTGGGAGTAAAAGGGCAGAGGGCAGGTAGTAGCAAGTCATGGAAGTGATGGTTGGTGCCGGAGGTAGTATGTTGTATCGCCCCCCCTTGTATTGGCAGTGGAATGGTTGGGGCAGTGTGCTGGCCAGCGTTGTTTTGCCATGAGGCCGTCATCAGCAGGCCGCCATGCGGCCATCAGAGGCCCCATTTGTACCAATCCTGGACTGGCCTACGGCCAGCTGCCCAAGCAGCATGGCTGACCACACCTGGGGCCTCTGGCAGGAAGCTGGGTTGTGGCTAATATGTAGCTGAGTCACGAAGAGAAGCACTGGTGCTGGTGATGGCTTTGAGAGGGTGCAGGCATGATGCGGTCAGAGGCAGGTTGCTAGCAAGTCACAAGGGATGGGTGGTTCCGGAGGTTGTTTGTCGTATCGCCACCCTTTGTATCGGGAGTGGAATGGCTGGCGGATGCATGGATCTCAAGTTGAGCCCTCAATGCAATTTATTTTGAACATGGGTCCCGACCCAATGCATGGCGCAGCACTGTGGGAGGCGGTTCTAGCCCTGACAGCTCTAAAAGGCTTCTCAGACCCTGACCCTAACCTAGACCCTGCACCTCTCCTGCAAGATGCTGCGTTGCTGGCGGGTCCAACCCTGTCAGCTTCAAACGTCCTCTTGAAACCTGAACCCTGAACCTAAACCCTGAACCCTGAACCCCCTGAACCACAGCATGCCGCATGATTGAAGGCAGAGCACTCTCGGGGCATCCACCAAGCCATACAGACGCAATGTTTGACCGTTACGACACATGCCCGCAATTATTTTTAACTCCTTAACCCCGAACCCCGAATCTCTGCACGGCGCAGCATTGGACGCAGGGAAAATCCTGGCAGGCCCCAAAATCATCGATGATATCCACGAGGCCCTGGAGTTCACGTGCGGTACCGCCCAGGCACGTCCTCCCCAAGATGCACCTGCCTCCGCCTACGCCAGCAGCGCAGGCTCGGGCCCACCAGTGAGCAAGTGGGATACGGGCGGGCGCCTGAATGCGATGGCCGCTGCGAGCACGCGGGAGCTACTGCTGCTTGGGGCCAGCCTTGTCTCTGCTTGCCTCTCGCGCAAGGTGCTGGAAGTGGGCGTGGGGACTGACTGGGTTGGCGGAGCGAAGCCGGGGGGGCGGCGTGCCAGCGACAGCGAGGGGGAAGAAGAAGAACACTCAAAGATCGTTCGAGGCAACAGGTCGGATAAGTTAGGACGAGTCAGCTCGTCTTGGTGGCACCGGAAGAAGGAGGAAAGATGCAGGGAGGCTGCAGCGGGCGGTGCTGGGCGGGGGCATGAGCTGTCGCTTGAAGATGAGGGCTTGCAGCTCTTCAACCTGCTGAGCCTCATTCGCAGCATGCGGCTCACGGTGCAAGCGGTGCTGGGAGCGGCGGCACACCGGGGTGGGATGGGCACAGACGGGTTGGCCCTGACGAAGACAGGTGGGAAAAAGGGGGCTGGAAATAGATAAACAGACTAGTACGTGAATCAAGGAGGCAGGGTGTGAAAGGAGTGACAACAGGGGGGGCTGTAGAGATATTTATAAATAAGCGGCCTAGTATCAAGGAGGAAGGGTGAGAAGAGGGTGACAACAGGGGGGGCTGTAGAGATATTTATAAATAAGCGGCCTAGTATCAAGGAGGAAGGGTGTGAAAGGAGTGACAACAGGGGGCTGTAGAGATATTTATAAATAAGCGGCCTAGTATCAAGGAGGAAGGGTGTGAAAGGGGTGACAACAGGGGGGGCTGTAGAGATATTTATAAATAAGCGGCCTAGTATCAAGGAGGAAGGGTGTGAAAGGAGTGACAACAGGGGGCTGTAGAGATATTTATAAATAAGTGGCCTAGTATCAAGGAGGAAGGGTGTGAAAGGGGTGACAACAGGGGGGGCTGTAGAGATATTTATAAATAAGCGGCCTAGTATCAAGGAGGAAGGGTGTGAAAGGAGTGACAACAGGGGGCTGTAGAGATATTTATAAATAAGTGGCCTAGTATCAAGGAGGCAGGGTGTGAAAGGAGTGACAACAGGGGGGGCTGTAGAGATATTTATAAATAAGCGGCCTAGTATCAAGGTGGAAGGGTGAGAAGAGGGTGACAACAGGGGGGGGCTGTAGAGATATTTATAAATAAGCGGCCTAGTATCAAGGAGGAAGGGTGTGAAAGGAGTGACAACAGGGGGCTGTAGAGATATTTATAAATAAGCGGCCTAGTATCAAGGAGGAAGGGTGTGAAAGGGGTGACAACAGGGGGGGCTGTAGAGATATTTATAAATAAGCGGCCTAGTATCAAGGAGGAAGGGTGTGAAAGGAGTGACAACAGGGGGCTGTAGAGATATTTATAAATAAGTGGCCTAGTATCAAGGAGGAAGGGTGTGAAAGGGGTGACAACAGGGGGGCTGTAGAGATATTTATAAATAAGCGGCCTAGTATCAAGGAGGAAGGGTGTGAAAGGAGTGACAACAGGGGGCTGTAGAGATATTTATAAATAAGTGGCCTAGTATCAAGGAGGCAGGGTGTGAAAGGAGTGACAACAGGGGGGGCTGTAGAGATATTTATAAATAAGCGGCCTAGTATCAAGGTGGAAGGGTGTGAAAGGAGTGACAACAGGGGGGGCTGTAGAGATATTTATAAATAAGTGGCCTAGTATCAAGGTGGAAGGGTGTGAAAGGAGTGACAACAGGGGGCTGTGAGAGTGAGAAGAGGGTGAGAGGAGGGGGCTATCAGGGTGAGGGCAGAACCTACAGTGCCACTGAAGGACTACAGGATTGGGAAGTCCACCCTGCAGCATTATCTGATGTGAAGATTTGGATATATTCACACATGTGTGCTTCATCAGACACGTAATGAGGGTTGAAGGTTTCAGGCCAGGGTGAACTGGTACGCCTAAACCCTTAAGCCAGCTGTAGTACACGTTGGCATGAGTATTTCACATTTCAACACGTTTCACCCCTGAGCTGTCAGGCCTTTCGAATAAGGATTGGAAGCTTCTGACCAGGGTTAACTGGTACCCCTAAGGCCCTCATGCCAGATACAGGATACACAGGCGAAAGTACATTTTACAATGAACATTTTCCAATACAGCCCCCCCACTCTGCGCCGTCAGGCCTTTCAAAGCAAAATATCTCCCAAGAGGTGGTCGACAAGATACTGCCTGCCCTCACGCAAGTCGTCACGTCCCTCTACCCTACCCGGCTCACCAAACGCACCCAGCGGACCAGCAGGTGAGTGCCTGAGCCAGGGGAAGGGGAACACTGACCTGTTCAGTGTCAGATTAGGGTGAGCCAGGGGGAGGGGAACACTGACCTGTTCAGTGTCGGATTAGGGTGAGCCAGGGGGGAGGGGAACACTGACCTGTTCAGTGTCGGATAAGCGTGAGCCAGGGGGAGGGGAACACTGACCTGTTCAGTGTCGGATTAGCGTGAGCCAGGGGGGAGGGGAACACTGACCTGTTCAGTGTCGGATTAGGGTGAGCCAGGGGGGAGGGGAACACTGACCTGTTCAGTGTCGGATTAGCCTGAGCCAGGGGGAAGGGGAACACTGACCTGTTCAGTGTCGGATTAGCGTGAGCCAGGGGGGAGGGGAACACTGACCTGTTCAGTGTCGGATTAGCGTGAGCCAGGGGGAGGGGAACACTGACCTGTTCAGTGTCGGATTAGCCTGAGCCAGGGGGAAGGGGAACACTGACCTGTTCAGTGTCGGATTAGCGTGAGCCAGGGGGAGGGGAACACTGACCTGTTCAGTGTCGGATTAGCCTGAGCCAGGGGGAGGGGAACACTGACCTGTTCAGTGTCGGATTAGGGTGAGCCAGGGGGGAGGGGAACACTGACCTGTTCAGTGTCGGATTAGGGTGAGCCAGGGGGAGGGGAACACTGACCTGTTCAGTGTCGGATTAGCGTGAGCCAGGGGGGAGGGGAACACTGACCTGTTCAGTGTTGGATTAGCGTGAGCCAGGGGGGAGGGGAACACTGACCTGTTCAGTGTCGGATTAGCGTGAGCCAGGGGGAGGGGAACACTGACCTGTTCAGTGTCGGATTAGCGTGAGCCAGGGGGAGGGGAACACTGACCTGTTCAGTGTCAGATTAGCCTGAGCCAGGGGGAAGGGGAACACTGACCTGTTCAGTGTCGGATTAGCGTGAGCCAGGGGGAGGGGAACACTGACCTGTTCAGTGTCGGATTAGCCTGAGCCAGGGGGGAGGGGAACACTGACCTGTTCAGTGTCGGATTAGCGTGAGCCAGGGGGAGGGGAACACTGACCTGTTCAGTGTCAGATTAGCCTGAGCCAGGGGGGAGGGGAACACTGACCTGTTCAGTGTCGGATTAGCGTGAGCCAGTGGGGAGGGGAACACTGACCTGTTCAGTGTCGGATTAGCCTGAGCCAGGGGGAAGGGGAACACTGACCTGTTCAGTGTCGGATTAGCGTGAGCCAGGGGTAGGGGAACACTGACCTGTTCAGTGTCGGATTAGCGTGAGCCAGGGGGGAGGGGAACACTGACCTGTTCAGTGTCAGATTAGCCTGAGCCAGGGGGAGGGGAACACTGACCTGTTCAGTGTCGGATTAGCGTGAGCCAGGGGGAGGGGAACACTGACCTGTTCAGTGTCGGATTAGGGTGAGCCAGGGGGGAGGGGAACACTGACCTGTTCAGTGTCGGATTAGGGTGAGCCAGGGGGGAGGGGAACACTGACCTGTTCAGTGTCGGATTAGCCTGAGCCAGGGGGAAGGGGAACACTGACCTGTTCAGTGTCGGATTAGCGTGAGCCAGGGGGGAGGGGAACACTGACCTGTTCAGTGTCGGATTAGCGTGAGCCAGGGGGAGGGGAACACTGACCTGTTCAGTGTCGGATTAGCCTGAGCCAGGGGGAAGGGGAACACTGACCTGTTCAGTGTCGGATTAGCGTGAGCCAGGGGGAGGGGAACACTGACCTGTTCAGTGTCGGATTAGCCTGAGCCAGGGGGAGGGGAACACTGACCTGTTCAGTGTCGGATTAGCGTGAGCCAGGGGGAGGGGAACACTGACCTGTTCAGTGTCGGATTAGCCTGAGCCAGGGGGGAGGGGAACACTGACCTGTTCAGTGTCGGATTAGCGTGAGCCAGGGGGGAGGGGAACACTGACCTGTTCAGTGTTGGATTAGCGTGAGCCAGGGGGGAGGGGAACACTGACCTGTTCAGTGTCGGATTAGCGTGAGCCAGGGGGAGGGGAACACTGACCTGTTCAGTGTCGGATTAGCGTGAGCCAGGGGGAGGGGAACACTGACCTGTTCAGTGTCGGATTAGCCTGAGCCAGGGGGAAGGGGAACACTGACCTGTTCAGTGTCGGATTAGCGTGAGCCAGGGGGAGGGGAACACTGACCTGTTCAGTGTCGGATTAGCCTGAGCCAGGGGGAGGGGAACACTGACCTGTTCAGTGTCGGATTAGCGTGAGCCAGGGGGAGGGGAACACTGACCTGTTCAGTGTCGGATTAGCCTGAGCCAGGGGGGAGGGGAACACTGACCTGTTCAGTGTCAGATTAGGGTGAGCCAGGGGGAGGGGAACACTGACCTGTTCAGTGTCGGATTAGTGTGAGCCAGGGGGAGGGGAACACTGACCTGTTCAGTGTCGGATTAGCGTGAGCCAGGGGGAGGGGAACACTGACCTGTTCAGTGTCGGATTAGTGTGAGCCAGGGGGGAGGGGAACACTGACCTGTTCAGTGTTGGATTAGCGTGAGCCAGGGGGGAGGGGAACACTGACCTGTTCAGTGTCGGATTAGCGTGAGCCAGGGGGAAGGGGAACACTGACCTGTTCAGTGTCGGATTAGCGTGAGCCAGGGGGAGGGGAACACTGACCTGTTCAGTGTCGGATTAGCCTGAGCCAGGGGGGAGGGGAACACTGACCTGTTCAGTGTCAGATTAGGGTGAGCCAGGGGGAGGGGAACACTGACCTGTTCAGTGTCGGATTAGTGTGAGCCAGGGGGAGGGGAACACTGACCTGTTCAGTGTCGGATTAGGGTGAGCCAGGGGGAGGGGAACACTGACCTGTTCAGTGTCGGATTAGTGTGAGCCAGGGGGGAGGGGAACACTGACCTGTTCAGTGTTGGATTAGCGTGAGCCAGGGGGGAGGGGAACACTGACCTGTTCAGTGTCGGATTAGCGTGAGCCAGGGGGAGGGGAACACTGACCTGTTCAGTGTCGGATTAGCGTGAGCCAGGGGGGAGGGGAACACTGACCTGTTCAGTGTCAGATTAGGGTGAGCCAGGGGGGAGGGGGGACACTGACCTGTTCAGTGTCGGATTAGCCTGAGCCAGGGGGGAGGGGAACTCTGACCTGTTCAGTGTCAGATTAGGGTGAGCCAGGGGGGAGGGGAACACTGACCTGTTCAGTGTCGGATTAGCCTGAGCCAGGGGGGAGGGGAACACTGACCTATTCAGTGTCGGATTAGCCTGAGCCAGGGGGGAGGGGAACACTGACCTGTTCAGTGTCGGATTAGGGTGAGCCAGGGGGAGGGGAACACTGACCTGTTCAGTGTCGGATTAGGGTGAGCCAGGGGGAGGGGAACACTGACCTGTTCAGTGTCAGATTAGGGTGAGCCAGGGGGAGGGGAACACTGACCTGTTCAGTGTCGGATTAGCCTGAGCCAGGGGGGAGGGGAACACTGACCTGTTCAGTGTCGGATTAGCGTGAGCCAGGGGGAGGGGGGACACTGACCTGTTCAGTGTCGGATTAGCCTGAGCCAGGGGGGAGGGGAACACTGACCTGTTCAGTGTCGGATTAGCGTGAGCCAGGGGGAGGGGAACACTGACCTGTTCAGTGTCGGATTAGGGTGAGCCAGGGGGAGGGGAACACTGACCTGTTCAGTGTCGGATTAGCGTGAGCCAGGGGGAGGGGGGACACTGACCTGTTCAGTGTCGGATTAGCCTGAGCCAGGGGGAGGGGAACACTGACCTGTTCAGTGTCGGATAAGGGTGAGCCAGGGGGAGGGGAACACAAACCTGTTCAGTGTCAGATTAGCGTGAGCCAGGGGGGAGGGGAACACTGACCTGTTCAGTGTCAGATTAGCGTGAGCCAGGGGGGAGGGGGGACACTGACTTGTTCAGTGTCGGATTAGCGTGAGCCAGGGGGAGGGGAACACTGACCTGTTCAGTGTCGGATTAGCGTGAGCCAGGGGGGAGGGGAACACTGACCTGTTCAGTGTCGGATTAGGGTGAGCCAGGGGGAGGGGAACACTGACCTGTTCAGTGTCAGATTAGCGTGAGCCAGGGGGGAGGGGAACACTGACCTGTTCAGTGTCAGATTAGCGTGAGCCAGGGGGGAGGGGAACACTGACCTGTTCAGTGTCGGATTAGGGTGAGCCAGGGGGGAGGGGAACACTGACCTGTTCAGTGTCAGATTAGCGTGAGCCAGGGGGAAGGGGAACACTGACCTGTTCAGTGTCAGATTAGCGTGAGCCAGGGGGGAGGGGAAGACTGACCTGTTCAGTGACGGTTAAGCGGTGTCATGTGCCTTGAGTGCATGTTGGGAAATGTGAACCAATGTTGTGTGACAACCTTGTCATGCCACATTGAACCCCAAACCCTTACTTATATTATACTTGCCATGCTAGTTTGCCACCTTGAACTTCCTTACCCTAAGCCCTAAGCACGTCCTGAGCAGCGTATGTGTACCAAGCTCAATGTAAACCCTATACCCTTAACTTGGCTTGCCATGCCACCTAGGACTGCTAAAACCCTAACCCTACGGCCTTCAACCTAAGCCTGAAGTCCTAAACTCGGCTTGCTGTGCCACCCAGGATTTCTTTGGACAGCTTGAGCAGTTTTGGCTCTGATTTTTTGCTCATGCCCACGGGCAACGATCGAGCGGCCTCCCGTCCCAAGCTGGTGGGCCAGGCGAGTGGAAGCAACAGCAGCGACAGCAGCAGCAGCAGCAGCAGCAGCAACGATCACGGCTATGTGAGAAGTCTCTTGCATAGGGGGGGTCGCGCGGAGCATTTCCTTGAAGACAGGCCAATCTTCGCCCAAGGTCACGACGCAGATGGATCGGATCTAGATCCAACCGCTAGTCCCATTGACTCTGACAACCTGAGGTTTTGCCGGCTGATCTTGGACGCGCATCCCGAGGCGGATGGTAGCGAGGACCGCAGCGGGCGCATGACCGGCAGCAGGGCATGCATCACCACCTCCGGGGCCAGCGAGATCACGGTCAATGCTGAGGGGAAGGCCGCCGGGCCTGCCTTGGCAGCCTCGGCCCCCAGCCAACAGGCTGCCAGTGCCAGTGGTTCCGGAGCCGGTCCTGGCAGACCCGGAGCCGGTTTTGGCGCATCCGGAGCCGGTGTTGGCAGATCCGGAGCCGGCACTGGTGCTTCCAGAGCCAAAGACGCCGATAGCTTGTGCTCTCGACGCGAGCAGCGTGTGCGCATGGCCATGTCATCGGCAGAGGCGTCGGTGGCTCTGATGATGGGGCCCTTGTGCAGGTGTGTACTCTTCATGGGGTTCAGGGTGACGTTTTATTGTACTGCACTGGTTTCGGGGTTTGTGTGTTACATAGGGCGTAGGTTATGCGCACTGCATATTTTCTATACTGCACTGGGTGGGTTCAGGGTTTGTGTGTGACATTGGGTTTAGGTTATGTGTATTGCATCTCATGTAGACTACACTGTTTTGAGAGATTGTGTCTTACATAGGGTTTAGGTTGTGTGTACTGCCTGGGGCTTAGGGTTTGTAGTCTGCATCTCCTGTACCTGTACTGTGATCCAGAAGAGTGAGGTTAGTTTCTGAGCCGAGGGAGCTTTAGGTGCATGCTTTTTCAAGGTACATGGATGCCAGATAGAAGGGAAATTACGCTCCGCATGGGCATGAGGGTTAAGGAAACAGTGCGGTGTGGGCCGGGGCCGCATCCGCGCCATAACCATCATGCAGTTTTGACATCATGCTTTCGGACATGATTGTGGGCATGCCTGTGATCATGCTTGAGGAGCTGGCGGCGCTTTCAAGGCGCATGGCTGCCATCTGACATTGTTTAGGGACATGCTGCATGAACTAGCTCCATGAACATCATACTTGATGGACATGCATCGTGAAAATGGTATGTGCATACTGTCTTTAAGTTCCTGATGCGATAGCCTCAAATATGCTGTGGATCCCACTGGTGACTCACTCTTGCCAGCCATCGTGTTTTACGGTTTTATGGAGCAGGTTGTTTTGGGGTGTTGTGGGCATGCCAGCCGCTCGTAGATTTTATGAACGGAAACCAGGAGTAACGCACAATCAAGTTTATTATATCAGCTTGATATGTGTGCCGTCAACCTGTCGTCTCGGCGTCGGAACATCACGCAAAGCATGATTGCCATGGATTGGCATATCGGCATGCCACGTGTCCTGGATTGATCGATGCTCCGTTGCTTGCCCACACAACATGATTGCCATGGATTGTCATATCGGCATGCTACATATCCTGGACTGATGGATGCTCCCCTGCTTGCCCATCCAGCGTGGCGGCTGCGGCCCTGGTGACAATGCGCGCCCCGGCGCACGCCGCCTGGCATGAAATGGAGGACATCAAGGCCAAGGCGCAGGGCAAGGATGACGGCAACGTGTATGTAAGGCATAAATTCTTAACCCTAAACCCTAAACCCTCAAGGCCAAGGCGCTGGGCGAGGAAGACGGCAGCGTGCATGTAAGGCATGCCCAGGCTGCAGATATGGTTGAACCCTAAACCCTAAGGATCACCCTTGGATTCCCGTCAGGATCAAACCCTGAACCCTTCACCCTTGACATAAGCCTTAAGGATCAAACCATGAACCCTACACCCTTGCCCTTAGCCTTAAGGATCAAACCATGAACCCTACACCCTTGCCATAAACCTTAAGGATCAAACTATGAACCTTACACCCTTGCCCTAAACCTTAAGGATCAAACCATGAACCCTACACCCTTGCCCTAAGCTTTAAGGATCAAACCATGAACCCTACACCCTTGCCCTTAGCCTTAAGGATCAAACCATGAACCCTTCACCCTAGCCCTTAGCCTTAAGGATCAAACCATGAACCCTACACCCTTGCCATAAACCTTAAGGATCAAACTATGAACCCTACACCCTTGCCCTAAATCTTAAGGATCAAACCATGAACCCTACACCCTTGCCCTAAACCTTAAGGATCAAACCATGAACCCTACACCCTTGCCCTAAACCTTAAGGATCAAACCATGAACCCTACACCCGTGCCCTAAACCTTAAGGATCCAACTATGAACCCTACACCCTTGCCCTAAACCTTAAGGATCAAACCATGAACCCTACACCCTTGCCCTTAGCCTTAAGGATCAAACCATGAACCCTACAACCTTGCCCTAAACCTTAAGGACCAAACCCTGAACCCTACACCCTTGCCCTTAGCCTTAAGGATCAAACCATGAACCCTACACCCTTGCCCTAAATCTTAAGGATCAAACCATGAACCCTACACCCTTGCCCTAAGCCTTAAGGATCAAACCATGAACCCTACACCCTTGCCCTAAGCCTTAAGGATCAAACCATGAACCCTACACCCTTGCCTTTAGCCTTAAGGATCAAACCATGAACCCTACACCCTTGCCCTAAATCTCAAGGATCAAACTATGAACCCTACACCCTTGACCAAAGCCTTAAGGATCAAACCATGAACCCTTCACCCTTGACCTACGCCTTAAGGATCAAACCATGAACCCTACACCCTTGCCCTAAATCGTAAGGATCAACCATGAACCCTACACCCTTGCCCTAAATCTTAAGGATCAAACCATGAACCCTCCACCCTTGCCCTAAGCCTTAAGGATCAAACCATGAACCCTACACCCTTGCCCTAAATCTTAAGGATCAAACCATGAACCCTACACCCTTGCCCTAAATCTTAAGGATCAAACCATGAACCCTACACCCTTGCCCTAAGCCTTAAGGATCAAACCCTGAACCCTACACCCTTGCCCTAAGCCTTAATGATCAAACCATTTACCCTTCACCCTTGCCCTAAATCTTAAGGATCAAACCCTGAACCCTACACCCTTGCCCTAAGCCTTAAGGATCAAACCATGAACCCTACACGATTGCCCTAAGTCTTAAGGATCAAACCATGAACCCTACACCCTTGCCCTTAGCCTTAAGGATCAAACCATGAACCCTACACCCTTGCCCTAAGTCTTAAGGATCAAACCATGAACCCTACACCCTTGCCCTTAGCCTTAAGGATCAAACCATGAACCCTACACCCTTGCCTTTAGCCTTAAGGATCAAACCCTGAACCCTACACCCGTGCCCTTAGCCTTAAGGATCAAACCATGAACCCTACACCCTTGCCCTTAGCCTTAAGGATCAAACCCTGAACCCTTCACCCTTGCCCTAAGCCTTAAGGATCAAACCATGAACCCTACACCCTTGCCCTAAGCCTTAAGGATCAAACCATGAACCCTACACCCTTGCCCTTAGCCTTAAGGATCAAACCATGAACCCTACACCCTTGCCCTAAGCCTTAAGGATCAAACCATGAACCCTACACCCTTGCCCTTAGCCTTAAGGATCAAACCATGAACCCTACACCCTTGCCCTTAGCCTTAAGGATCAAACCATGAACCCTACACCCTTGCCCTATGCCTTAAGGATCAAACCATGAACCCTACACCCTTGCCCTTGCCCTTAGCCTTAAGGATCAAACCATGAACCCTACACCCTTGCCTTTAGCCTTAAGGATCAAACCCTGAACCCTACACCCGTGCCCTTAGCATTAAGGATCAAACCATGAACCCTACACCCTTGCCCTTAGCCTTAAGGATCAAACCATGAACCCTACACCCTTGCCCTTAGCCTTAAGGATCAAACCATGAACCCTACACCCTTGCCCTAAGCCTTAAGGATCAAACCATGAACCCTACACCCTTGCCCTTAGCCTTAAGGATCAAACCATGAACACTACACCCTTGCCCTAAGCCTTAAGGATCAAACCATGAACCCTACACCCTTGCCCTTAGCCTTAAGGATCAAACCATGAACCCTACACCCTTGCCCTTAGCCTTAAGGATCAAACCATGAACCCTACACCCTTGCCCTAAGCCTTAAGGATCAAACCATGAACCCTTCACCCTTGCCCTTAGCCTTAAGGATCAAACCATGAACCCTACACCCTTGCCCTTAGCCTTAAGGATCAAACCCTGAACCCTACACCCGTGCCCTAAGCCTTAAGGATCAAACCATGAACCCTACACCCTTGCCCTTAGCCTTAAGGATCAAACCATGAACCCTACACCCTTGCCCTAAGCCTTAAGAATGAAACCATGAACCCTACACCCTTGCCCTAAACCTTAAGGATCAAACCATTTACCCTTCACCCTTGCCCTAAACCTTACGGATGAAACCATAAACCCTTCACCCTTAAGGTCATCCTTAGGATCAAACCCTAAATCCTGAACCTCTCTACACCCAAAGGACTGCATGTCGTGTGGAATGCAAGATTGTGCTGGGCCGGGCACATAGGTTGGGACCTGTGCGGGCATGTTAGGCTGCTTTCACTCTCCTCCGACCTTGGCATTCAAAACCAGCCAAGTCACATACCAATTGATTGAACGTCAATGGCAATATCTCATGCAAAGCTCTGTTCACCATTCTGCCCATGCCCACGCTTGTAGTTACCAGAACTTAGGAATGCCCAATAATGTCCCATATGGATCATACAGTAGATTTGCTTTGTCTTCCCTCATAATTCATGTTGTTTGGGGTTGAGGGATGCATCAAGATACTAATTCTCGGTTGTTGACATTAGTTTCCAATCAGAAATTGAGTGTTTTGGCCGATGATTAGACCTGAGGGCAGCAAACAAAGAACCGTGTTGTCTTATCCGAGGGAAGGCAAATCAAATCTACGGTATATTTGTCATGTCCAATATTGTCCCATCTTGATCCAATTGTGCCAGGCGGTAGACAAGGCTGTGGACGCAGCAGGCGTGTGCATGGAGGAGTGGAGCGTCCGCATGGTGACTGTCAGCGTCCCCACATTACTGGCTATTGCGGCGGCAAGCAGGTGAGATAAGAATGCGGGCCAGGCCTCCCGTGACATCCCTACACTACTGACTAGGGCATCGGCCAGTAAGTGAAATATTTTGGAGTCCGCACCAGCTCTACCGTGACAGGCCTGGAGCATCTGCATGGTTACAGTCTGCGTCGGCACGCTGCTGGCTAGCGCACCAGCAAGCAGATGAGATGTTTGAGTGTGCATTATGCCTTGTTTGGCAGGCATGGTGCTTTCAAATGGTGGTGGTCAGGATCCCCACACCACTGACCAGGGCATCGGCAAGCAGGTGAAATATTTGAATCTGCACCTGACCTCGTGTGCCAGGCATGAAGTGATGGAGCATCTGCATGGCTACAGTCAGCATCCACTCACTGCTGGTTAAAACATCGGTGAAACATGTATCAGACCCCCTTTGAGGACACATCAGACCACCTCTGATAAAGAGGGAGTATCTGCAGGTTTACAGTCTGCGTCCGCACACTTGTGACTAGAGCTGCCTCTGTCGCACCAACTAAAGCATAGGCAGGTGAGGAGCAGGATGTGCAAGCAAACGCAAGCAGTCTGCAGGTGCTGGGAAACCGAGGAGTGACCCAGCCTTGTGCTTACAGTGCGCATCCTGTAAGAAAGCGTGGGTACATGTAGTCCTGCATGCAAACTGCTCATTTTAACGCACCTCGGCTTCGTGTCAGCTACCCGTCAGCTACACTTCAGGTACAACCCGGCAAGCAGGTAGGGGAGTCTAGTGCGGCAATCTGTGTTGCTTGGGCCACCGGCCAAAGGCGAGTCATGCTTTGTCCCTACAAACCTTACCCCCCCAAACGGGGTATGTTGCGCACTGAATGCGCACTGGCCTGCACCCTGTGGCAGGTCTGCCTGCTACTTGGGGGACATGGCGCCTGAGGACAGGGCTGGACTGCTTCATAATGCATCTGCCGTGGGCCGGGGCACAAGAGGCGACGGGGCCGGCAGCATGGGTGTCCTTGGCGGCGGCAGCGGCGGTGGCGGTGGCGATCGGGCCCTTGTGGCTCAGCTGCACGGGATGAGGCATGCCGGCGTCACACGGCTGATGGACGCTTCGGCAGCGGCTTGTGTGGAACTTCTTGCCCAGAAGCGTGTGCTGGATGATAACTGGTGCGTCATGCATGCTTGTCCTGATTTTCAGAGGGTCCGAGGGGGATCCTCTTTGGATATGGTTTGAAAACGGCGTGGATCTGAGTTGAAAACGGCATGGATCTGAGTTGAAAACGGCGTGGATCTGAGTTGAAAACGGCATGGATCTGAGTTGAAAACGGCGTGGATCTGAGTTGAAAACGGCGTGGATCTGAGTTGAAAACGGCGTGGATCTGGTTTGAATCCGGCGTCAATCCGTGTTCTGGGAAGGTGCTCTCCTTTAATGCGCGGATCTTCTTGGCCAGGGGCGCGTGCTGGATGGTAGCTGGTGCGTCAAACAGGCTTGTCCTGGATCTCGTTGGATCCAAGCGGGATCCAGGTTGGATCTGACGTGGATCCTGGGCATGTCATGTACATGGTTGGGCAGGGCTTTGTGGCATAGTATCTGGATTTTGCATGGATTTTGCGAGAGTATGGATGCGATTTGCCTTTTTGTGTGTCCAAATGCTGACTAGGCACTTGAGCTTGTCCCGGGATACCCTGGCCCTCAGCCCGAAAGGGAGTATCCCCCCCCATGCCTTTCTTGTGTCTCCTGAGATCTGGGGTATGGGAGGGATCTCCTGAGATATGGGTTATGGGAGGGATCTCTTGGGATCAGGGGTATGGGAGGGATCTCCTGAGATATGGGTTATGGGAGGGATCTCTTGGGATCAGGGGTATGGGAGGGATCTCTTGGGATCTGGGGTATGGGCGGCATCATTTCCTGACATCTGGGTTATGGGAGGGATCTCCTGAGATATAGGCACCAAAGGCTGCTGACCTCCACAGGGTTAATATAGTTTTGTCACATTGTTATGACAAGCTTCACAGCCTTGTTGAGATTGTGACATTATGCTTGTCCCAACCTTGTGAACACAGGGATCTCATTGTGTGACCACAGTAATCTAGTACTTAGAATGGTGCAATATCACATGCGGATTAATGCGATAGTGTAATACCGTGTTGTAACTCAAATTTCGTTTTCACCGCGACATTATAGAAGGTACAAATCACCGTTGGATTGGATATTGCGTCACTCAAAGGGCAAAACGAGTCATTAACGTCAAAACACCGTCACTAATATACAAAACAATCACGCGCTAGCGCACGACTGGTTGATTCGACATCCATTCATTGATCTTTGCAACAGTATGATCAAAATTGCCAGCAATACAATAATCAGGTTTGGTTGGAAGTTCTGAGCACTTGAATGTTAACTCTGTCACGAGCGTCGTGTACTGCCAATGTGAGTGTAGTCAGCTGGTTTTCCGGTTTGTGTTGTTGCTAGGCCCTTTCCGGGGCTGTAATATTTGTTATGTTTTTCATGCTTTTGTAACGCTTTGGGGCTTCAAAACCAATGAAATGAAGACATGTGAAATGCTAATTTTACTGACTGTAAAGTCTAACGAATCATTAATGTGAAATCGAATTTGCGGTATTGAAGGGCTAACGAAATTCAAAAAGACGAATTGTGACTAACAAAACGGTATAACATGCTATGCAATGCCATCAAGTGCAAAATCATGGTTGCATGTCATGCGGTGTAATCTCACACAGTTGCATGTGATGCAGTGTAACATCACACTGTGCAAAGCCATGTAGTGAAATATCACACCTAGCTCAATGCCTTGCAGAGTAATATCACACCTTGCTCAATGCCTTGCAGTGCTCAAATAGAGGCCAATTTGAGTCGTTCCGCCTCTGATGCTGGGGCCAAGTTGTTGAGTATGAATGAAAGGAACCAGATTGTCTTGGGTCAGAACGAGATGAAGGCATGGAACAAGGTGAGGAACAACCATATTTTGTGCAAGGCGTGTGGGTTAAGGGGACAAAAGGAGCTGATACCCCGTCAATGTTTTGGGCCTTCAGTGCATGGGCCAGTGCATGGGCCATGTAGCCTGTTCGGTCGGGGATGCTGGGGCATGCCTGATTTGTATTTATTTTCTACTAATGCTTGATGTGGTTTGCGGGCATGGCCCAGTGAAGTGAAGACAAAAATGCGGGATATGAAGCTGCAAGTATCGTTAGCATCTGCGCATTCGTGATGTGTAAACCCTAGACCCTAACCATAAAGCGTAAACCCCATCCGTGTTTTCACCTTCCACCCTTCAGGCTACCTGTGAGATTGGAACGCAGCTGGGTCTGTGGTTTCCTGCCGTAGTGGCCTGCATCAGTGCCCTGACAGAGCTGGGTGCAGCGGCAGTCTGTTGCGCCGCGCTGACCACACGGCAAGCCCTGGCCTCCGCTGGCGCTGTGGCCCAGAGAGGCGATGGCTCGTGGGCTTTGCTGCCTGCTGCGGCTTCGACGGACAGCTGTGCCAGAGGCTGTGCGGTGAGGCAGGGGGTTTGAAACCTTACTGGGTCTGTTTCCTTTCTCACCCAAACATGCAGCTTCTTAAAATAGAAGCCCAACGCCCAGCAAGCCCCAGATGATTTCAATTTGTTGATTGATTTATTTACTTATGTAAGCCAGTGTTGTTTGCGAAATCTTTTGGATTGTATTACTGGTGCTGATTTCCTGTGAAGGGGACCCGCAGGTGTGACAAAGATCCCCAAACTTGGGGGTTTCAAGTTTCGATTTTTGCATGGCACCGATGCACAGTGTTCAAGTTGTAAAGCAAACGCTGATTTCAACCCTAAAGCTAAACCCTGACCCTAATTCCTGAACTCCAGTATGACTTAGAAGTATGGCTATTGATTCACCACAGTCTGCTAGGTTCATTGTGCGCCTTTAAGGTTGGGATTGAGGGCAAACAAGAAATTTTATTCAGCCCTGAATCCGTACGATGTGTTCACGTCCCCATCTCTCCTGCTATTGACATTATAGTATTATACCCATGGCCCCTGCTTGAAAGGCAGTAAGGTCAAGCGGTGCATGGGTCCGGATTGCATGATTCTCAACTGCCGGTAGTGTCACAATATTTTATGCTGCGATTCAAAACTGGGGGATTCCATTCCTCACTTTTTAAGAGCAGGATGAGAGCTTTCAAAAACTAGGCTTCAAATATTTGTTGGCCTGGGGGGTGATTAGGCTTGAAAGTTAATGAGGAGTGTCATTTTTCACAAAACAAACCATGTTTTCCCATGGGGAAAACGTGATTTCCTTCCTTTCTAACCATCAGGTGTCGATTAGAGCTACGCTGTCGTTTTCCTCGTGCCAATTTTATTTGATTGGCGTCATAGACTGCGACATGCATTAGCACCTGGCTTCCCCTGGCATTCAGAAAGGCATGGGGGCGGGGGCAGATCCACAACCACAGGCATGGCCGTTGTTTAACCACTTGCACATGGTTATAGTGCAAGTGGTTAAAGTGCTATTTCTTCTGTGATGTATAATAAGACTGCATGTGATATTTGCGGGAAAGCCTCAAACTTTGTAAGCAACCCAGGCGACGAGGCAGGAAAAGAGCGCAATAAAGATGGCTGAGAAGCTGCTGGCCAATTTATTGCACTCTTTTCCAGCGCCCATGCCTGGAAGAGGCCGCGGACAATTGCGACTTTATTCCCTTCTCCACCTTTATGTCTCCTTTATGTCTCAGCTACATTTACATTTCTGGGTTTTTTTGCTTGACAAATGCTAAACAATGACCTTAATTGATAGCATGTGGAGCGCGTTGTTCACTTCATCTGTAACCAGTCTTTGGCCTAAGGTAGAACTGGTATCCAACATCACGGGCAAGATCTCGGGCAGGATATTATTTTTCTTGTTTTGACACTTTACGGTTTCTAACCAGACGGGATTAAATTATTTCATGAAAAATGCCTTAGTTGAACTGGTTGTCAGGGGCCTCTCATACGGTATACCCTGCAAAACTTTTTCGACTGAGAAAAAAGTTTTGCTGGGCTCCTGAGAGAGAGGGGGAGCCTAAAAGGCAGTTCCACATTTTGGGGAGGATGCAGTTTTAACCTTCATAACTCAATGGTCTTACATAATCTGGACCTAGTCGCAATCCAGCGGGTGCAATAAAATATGCTCCGTGAAGAATTTATGTGCTTGACGGCCCCGCTTGTTGTCCATGCCCTGTCTACCCTTCAGGCTGCCCTCACTTCCTCGCGGCTCCTTACCGAGGCCAGCCTCTGGCTGTCGGACTTCCTCTCCGACTCCTCGTTACTGGAAATACTGACCAAGGACATGCCCGCCAACCTGCCCTGCTACATGACGTCCTTTGGGGCGCTCTTCCGGGTACATGGCGTGGACCCGTTGGAGAACGTTCAGGTCCCCAAGGGTAGTAGCGATTGGCACATGTCGTGCCAACTGATGGCGCGCCTATTTGGGATAATGCTGAAGAAGCTTGTGGGTGTTGCGTGCGAGTTGCACGGGCTGGTACAGCTCGCAGCCGTTTTTGCCCCTGACGCGTGCCTTGAGGCGGAGGGGCAGCTGGAGCGAGCCGCCACCTCGGCCGAGTACGCGACGATAGTGCTGAGCAAGCTGCACCTCCCCTCAGAAATTTTGGACAAGGTGCTCTCCATGGGGAAAGATGCGGCTTATGAATCATGGCCAGAGAAAGCAAAGAAGGCGGCGCGTGAAAAGGGATTTGGCGATCTTCTTGTCCGGGAGCAGGCCGCTGGTATTGCCGATGTCGCTGGCTCTCACCCCTTGGTGGTCCCAGCCTTGGCGCCATTGGAGGAGCTGTTGCCTGAGGCTCTTCGGCTGCTTCGCCAGGCTGCCAGCAGCATTGAGGCAGCAGCCGAGGCAGCGGGGCGGGCGGTGCTCAAAGCTACGCTGCGGGTGTGCATGAGGCAAGGCTCGAGTCGGACGGGTGCCAGCGGGCGGAGCCCCGAAGACGGTCGTCGCGACATGGCGGGCTTCGTGGTCGCTTTGGCGGCGGAGTGCCGAGAAGGACTTAAAGACGGAGATGGAGGCGGCAGCGCTGTGGCGGCGTCTAGCGAGGCCAGGGCGCTTGAGTTGCTGGAGGGACATTTTCGGTGGCAGGGCGCAGTGGTGGAGGCGCAGCGCCTGGACTGGGGCTACATGTGCGCCACATCTGAGTTGGGTGCTGCCCAGCCAAGCTGCTGCAATCCAGGCTGTGATAAATCAGGCTGTGGCGGGTCTGTTGATGACAGGGGGGGCAAGGGGGGGCCAGCTGCGGGGTCCGTGTCGTGTGGGGATAGAAAGGGGTGTGGTACGGTGACTTACTGCAGCAACGAGTGTTTCGTTGCGGGCTGGAAGGCGGGCCACCAGCAGGTGTGCAAGGCTTTGCAAAACGCAAAGCATTAGGTTGACGGACAAAACGGAAGGATGGCCGCGGGCGGTGAACAGGGCGGACAGCACCTGTCTTGCTTGTGCCTAGTCCCACATTGACATTGCGCAGGTTAAGTGTGTGGTCAAGATGTGGGTTGTGATAAATCAACTGACGTTGCAACTCTGGGCCCAGCACAAAGAGCTCGGCCGTGCGGGCGCCCAACTGCCTGGTTGGAGGGAAGGTATTTTAGGGGAAAAGGGGGAGGAAAGGAAGAGAAGACAGAGAGGGAATTGTGCTCGAGTGTGCTCACGATGTGCAGTGTGCTCAGGAGAGTTGTGGACCGCTTTAGCGGATTTTGATGTCTATGACGAGCCAGGTTGAAAACAATTGTTTGGCTTTCCATGTTTTTGTATTCCCTTTGCATATTAGTGGTGTGGTGGTTACGTGTAGACTCGGTTACGGTGCAGTGCCACGACGATTGAGGACATCTCTGGATCTTTTGAAAATTGCAATTCTCGGTATCCTGCACCAGGGGTTGGGTCAAGTCGCAATTTAGGAAGCATTGCATGGCACAGTGTTCAAAGCAGGGGAGTAAAAGTTGTAGGAGGCTCGATCAGGGTTTGGTTTTGGTTGGCCTGTTTCCCAGATCTCTTCATACACATGATTTAGAATTTCGTGGTCATGCTGAGGAAGGGATTTGCATGGTTGCGTACCAGTAGGTTGTAGGTTGTGAAATAGACACTAGAGCCAGCATGATGCCTGCTGCCAACCAAATTACCAGTTGGCCGCTTACCATTTTGCATGTTCTGAAGTCCTAGGAACCTCCTGTACTGTCCAATGACCCCCTGTGTGGCTCTGCCTGGACTGTTTGCTCCAAACGACCTCCTATGTGGATTGGCCACTGGCCGTACAAGTCTGCGCCCAGTTTGTTTGTTTATAAAACCGCACGTTTCTGTAGCGCCGGCCCTTATGGGCTGGCCGATGCTCAGCCAGACCGTCGTTATTCAAGCATCGTCGATGGACAAGTAATCAGAGGTGCTGCTGCGCCACAAAAAACGGTAGAGCAGTCGGGTATGTGACTTTTCAGAGGGCAGGCGCAGGTGCGGATGTGGTCACCTGGACCCATGCAAACCCCCTCGCCATGTTGAAGGATTTCAAAATATTTGTCACAACTCTATCGCTGGCCAAGTGCGTGCTGTTAATGATGCGTTTCGAATTGCGCATAGAGAAGCGAAGCTGCAGCTGTCGGCCTGTCGCGGGATACTAGGGGACAGCGTGACGACACCTTACGTCATCCGCTGTGAGATCCAGCATTGGTAGCTGAGTTTCTCATTTCTGCACCTCGGCCTTTGAGGTCTTGACATGAATAACCTTAATAAATTCAGCCGGTTTATTTGCGCTGTAGCGCATAAAGTTTCAGGGACGTTCCAAAAACATCGGGCTGACGGACTGACTGATTGACTGACGGATATGGGGTGACTCTGGGGGCTTCGCCCCCGCGACCTTCGGCCGCCCGGGGGGGCTCTGCCGAAAACTAGCTGACATGATCGTGCTGGTATGCCCATCTCCTGCAGACCTGAGCATACGACGAATATAGCAACTACAGCATCTACAACTACAGCTTAGGTGAAGTCCGGCCATTTGGTGGATGCATAGACTTCCTAAAAGTAACTTACGATTTATTCAGTGGGAGATTGTTCGGACCGGAATCTGGCATCGCAGCTACGCACATGCCCAGCGACGACAAATTACCACCATGACCCTGTTGCCACACCGCACGCCTTCAGTATCCAACGCACCTACCTCTCGTGCAGCAGCAATATTCACCAGTCTGGCCTTCCAGCCTTGCGCCTTCTCACCTTGGCCAGTCCGCCCCTCGTGCCCATCACAATCCCCCAACACCCGCCGCTACCACAACCTTCCTACACCATCAACTGTCACTGGTTATGTTTCCTCCTCAGGAGGGCCCCATATCTGTGACGTGGCGGTGGTAGGGGCAGGGGTGGCAGGCTTAGTGGCTGCTCGGGAGCTCTTGCGGCGATCTACAGGATCATTGCGAGTGGTGGTGTTGGAGGCACGAGATCGGGTGGGTGCATGGCACACATGCATGCGTGGGGTGACTGCATGGTGCACATGCATGCATGAACAAGCTTGCTTACTTGCATGGCCATGAGCATGCAAGATTCTAGAATAATGAATGATGACCCGGAAGGATGTTCTGCTGTCTCACAAGTTCTGTGGGCAAAGGCTGCGTGCCACTGTTTATTTTAGCGTGCTTTGGCTACAATTCAGCTACATCATGGCCTATGGCCGCTGGGGCCTATTGCAGCAATCTCTGCTGCTTAGGCCACCGGTGAAAGACAAACTTAAAAAAAATTAAGGTTTGGTCCCCATCATCTCAGTGGTGCCCCGCCGTAGCCCCCACACAGAGTCTGGCTCGCCAAGACACAGCAATGCGCCCACTTTGCCGTGACAACCTGCCATATGTCCCATTCCTCACTACCGTATGCCTTGCCATACCAAGGATGCCATACAGTCACTAATTATACATAACAGGAATTACGCTCTTCCCCCTGGGTTGCATTCTCAAAATAGCCTCACGAGCTGTCCACACGCCTTCCCTCAGGTGGGTGGGCGCACACTGAGTCTTCCGATCAGCAGTTTTATAACAGGAGAGCAGGCGTCCTTGCGCAAACCTCAGACAGCCTTTGAGGGGCAGACAGCAGGGAGCCAGGAATCAACAGCACAGGAAGAGGCTGTTCAAGACCACCAGGAGATGCCGCAGACTGCAGGGGCAGCAGTGCTTAATGAAGTGCGCGCGGCAAGAAAGGCCGGCCCGACATTGTCAGCAGCTGCTTATGGGGAGTGTGTAGATCTAGGAGGGCAGTGGGTAGGCCCGACACAGCTGCGGGTCCTGACCCTCATTAAGGAGATGGGCTTAGAAAAGTCTCGCCAACCTTGGTTTGAGGACCGTGCAGATTGCCCTGATGGCGGTGATGCTATTGAGGAGAGAGGTCTGTGCAGCTCTGGACCTGCCACCGGTGCAGAAATCGGCGGGGGAAGAGCTGGCTTCAGAGCAGAGCTAGATGGCGAGGGTCTGAAGAAGGCGTTGAATTCTGGGAGCTCCCTGGGTCTGACACGGGAGGAGGAGGAGGAGCTTGGCCGGGTGGAAGGCCTCTTGGATAGCCTGGCACTTGAAAGCATGGGCACGGCAAGGTGAGCAAGGTGCATATGAAAATGTTTTAAATCAAGAGGCATATTAGTAATTGGGGGCGGAGGCATTGGAGGGGAATCAACACACATTTCAGATCGTATTTAGCTGATCGATCAGGATGTGCATTCAAATATCATCAATCCTTGCAATCATAGGTCAGGAGATCCTTGTTGATAAATTCAAATATGATACGCTTGAACATCATCAATTATGTTCATCTTCATCCCCCTGGCTGCCTGCCCCCCCTGGGTACAGGCCCAGGGCATGAAGAAAACTGCTTAGAACTGCACTCAGCCACTTCATTTTGCTGTTGCTTAGTCTCATTAGACCCGCAAGGCCCAAAGTAGACAGGCAGTGCTGCTGTTATGCGAGATTTGGATGGACACTGTTTTACTCGAATAATGATATAATATTGGTGTGGCATGTTCCCCTTCCACCCCTTCCTGCCTGCAGCACCCTCCAAGCTGCCGAGTGGGACAATCTCTCTGTGCAGTCTTGGCTGCGACTCAATGTGCAGCATGAGGTGAGATGGAGTGCTGTACTGCCCGTAGGCTATGCTGCCATTTGTTTGGATCCATCCCTCTGCTCCGCCCACCCAAATCCTTTGTCTGAATAGCTATCTTGCGCTGTTGGCCCCATTCATTTACAAATGCCCATCCTGCTCTCTTCTCTTGATCTGTTGACAGGCAGTTCAAAGAGAGTTCATGCTCTTTGCTCAGACGGTGTTGGCAGGAGAACCCAGCCAGGTCAGCTTCTTGTTCTTCTTGCAGTACATCAGGTACGTCAGCTGTGGAATGCTATGTACATTAGGTGTGGATGCTATACACGGGAAGTGTGGAACACCCTGCAACGGGGACTGAGAAAAGGCCTCTGCCTCTGATTTCAGTTTGTGCTGACTCTGAAATTGGCCCTGATCAAAATTTTACGCCTGAGGCCTGATATCATTCCTCAGCCGTTTTATCCCTGTGACTTGCAAAGCAGAAAGTGTGCAATGCCCCTTATACAATGCATGTCCAAGGTTCTCACGAATACCGGGAATGAGGAGTTATGTACTCCTCCCTCAATTATGTGAAGCTCTATACCCCCACGCACTCCATGATCGATGCAAACCCAAGGTATTTCGCTAATTACAGGTTACAATTTCGCTAAATGACATGACACACGAATGGAATGTTGGATATCTGTTTGGATCCACATTTCTCTTTAGGTCTCTGAACTCTGCCTGCTAATTTGATTACTTATGCCTGCCGGCGCTGTACCGGTATTGGTTAGTTACAAGTTACTGTCACTTGGGTCCTGAAGCTCTCACTGACCCACAGGTCTGCGGGTGGAATCGCACTACTGGCGGATGGGGATGGCGGCGCCCAAACTTGGCGCATCCGGGGCGGGGCGCAGCAGCTGAGTCAGCGGCTGAGTCAGTATGTGGAGAGCATGGGCGGCCTGCTGCTGAAGGATCACGTTGTACAATCGATCGCATGGAGCTCTCCTAGGGAGGGGGCCGGCCCTGCCAACGACGGGGGCGGTAGTGACAGCAGATCCGGCCATATCGCTGCCGGGTCTCACTGTGGGGAGGCGCTCAATACCAGAGAGCGGCCCATGGCTGTTATCATGACTGCCCATGGGGCCGTGGTGCGGTCGCGAGCTGTCATCGTGGCTCTGCCCCCTCCTTTGTGGTCGTCTATCGTCTTTGAGCCATACCTCCCCACCTCCAAGGGCCAGGCAGCCTCGCGCATGTTCATGGGATCTGCAGTCAAGACTTTGGCTCTCTACCGGGAACCTTTCTGGAATAGCAGAACTGTGAGAACAGGTGACTGGTGATGACAGGTCATGCAGGCAACATGATTATGACATTGTGACTGAGCCACCGAGGGGCTGCAAGCTGCGTTGTTTCCACAGCTCTGGCGCCTTGATAGGCAGGGCGGGGACTTTTCGTATGGTACATTTTCTCTCAAGGTGACTGATCTCAGATCTTTTCTCCCGCATCTTAAAAAGCTTCTTAGAAATTTCGTGTGATCTGAAAGTTGTGAGGCTCATTTTATCCGAACCTCTGGCTGGGACTTTCTTGTTGGTACTGTGAGGCATCGAAGCTGCAGGGAAATAGAATACCTTAAGGCTTTAAGCAGGTTTCAATCAATCAATGCTGTTGAGGTGCATTTTTCAAATCTTGAAATGCCATACCGTAGATAAGTGACAGTTATCAGACCCGGACAAGCCCTTGCCCTGTCCTCTCTCTGTCTTTGAAGGGAAACTGGAGCAGCTGGGTCCCATTGCCAACTTGTTCCCTGGTCGTTTTGGAGCTGACTTGGCTGCACTGACGGGCATCGCAACGGGAGAGCAAGCTCAGCAGCTAGGAGCCTTAACGGAGGAGGAACAGAAGCTGGTGGTACTGGAGCAGTACGCTGGATACTTGGGAACGCGTGAGGCTGTAGATGGCTGCATTGGCTGGTGAGTGGGGTGGGGCACAAGATGGGTACACATGAAAGACTTGTACAGGCATGCTATCAAGGACCAGCCTTTAGTCGGGTCAGAGATTCAGATCCATATCTCATTCTCCTAAATGGCTGTCAAGGACCAGCGTTAAGACTAGTCAGAGACCCAGATCCAAACCTCATTCTTCTGAGTTGCTGTCAAGGACCAGCCTTTAGTCAGGTCAGAGGCCCTGATCCATATCCACTCTCCAAAATGACTGTCAAGGATAAGCCTTCAGTCGGGTCAGAGATTCAGATCCATACCTCATTCTCCTAAATTGCTGTCAAGGACCAGCCTTTCGTCGGGTCAGAGACCCAGATCCATACCTTGTTTTCCTTTATGACTGTTTAGGAATTAGGACCAGCTTTTATTAGTCGGGTCAGAGACTCAGATCCATACGTCCTTCGCTTTGCCTGTTTCCTTATGTTGCATCCGCTCCGCATGCCTTGTCTGTTGCATTGTTGCTTTAGCTTCAGATGCCTTATCCAGTTTTCTGCATTATCGCTGGTTGGTGCAGGATTACCAAAGATTGGGCCCGTGAGGAGTTCAGCCGGGGTGGGTTTACAGCCCTTGTGCCACCTGCGGGAATGATTGCATCTGAAGGTAGAGCTCCTCTGCAGCAGCCTGATGATCCCATTGGAAGGGATGGAGGGTGGCTCGGTGATTCAGGGGATGAGGACAGGGTGTTGCGTGGCACAGATCCGGAAGACCAGGCAGATCACCCATGTCACACTTCTGCAAGGCCTGGCTTGATAAGACTTGAGGACAGGGAGGATGCAGACTGTCCGCTGAGGATGCCGTGTGGTAATTTATACTGGGCGGGAGCAGAGACAGCGTGTCAGTGGGTTGGTTACATTGAGGGAGCAATTGAGTCAGGGGAGCGTGCTGCGGCTGAGGTGATCTTGGCTTGGGATATGTCTGAGCTCCAGGATCATTCAGAGGGGATATCAGTAGAAGCTGGTAATGAACTATGAATTGTTTGGTGATCTTACGCAGCCAGAATTCCTCTGTGTGCATAGCTCGAAAACAATAACTAGAGGCAATGCCTATTATTTGTGATGATGTCTTACTACACTATTTAAATGCTTTCGACCGGTATGTTACATCTATCTAGGGCACATACATGTAACATCCCAGCCAGTCCAACTTGAGGTCGCTGCACATTAACGCTCACTGCCATATATTTGATCCATTCAACGCAATGGTACATTGTGTCTCTCTGATGATAGTGTGACAAGTACATAAACTGCTGAATGCCGCGGTATGTGCCGCTAACTTGGACAAGACGGACAGAATTAAAAGGCGGGACCAGGGGGAGTCCCGCCTTACACTAGGCGGGACAGAGCACATATGGTCGGAGTCATACTTGATATTTTTTGCCTTTCCTTTTGTTCCTGTACCCCCTCTGCCCATTCGTTTTCCCCCTCCCTTCTGAACAGTTGGGCGCCCACGTGGCCGAGATTTGAGCGGGCCCAGAGGTGTAACGTTTTTACATATGGTCGGCAATCTTGAGGGCAGTGCACCCCCCCTGGTGCAACCATCATGGCCTGATTAATAGATTCGAACGGGGCATCAAGACCTGAGGATCAGGACGAACCCTGGGTTGAAGTCTTGGTACGCCATTCTCAACATGGTGGAATTTAAAAAGCAAAATCATACGTGGCCCAGAGGCAACGAAGTCGAAACAATTGAGATAATGTGCAGTATCTGATATAATGTTGAACGTTCAAATCTCGGTTCCTCTGATGCACCCTCTTCCCCAGGGTTCTCCTCTCGGCTACCCAGTCCTTTGAATTCTTCACACGCTCAATCATGCAACTTCACAGTGCACAGTTGAAGGCAGGGTTGAAGGTGCCTGGTTTTAATGCGCCCATTATAAAACAATTGTCGTTCAATTGCGAAATCCCTTGAATTGCATGATTCCTACCATAGAGATCGCTAGACTAGATCAAAGCTGTGCTGTAAAGAGTGTGAGCTAATGACCCAATTTCAAACCAGTTTCAAGTGATGGCCTTGCCCAGCCGCTGTTGCCCAATCAATAATCATCCCTCCACCTGATGCCTCCTCCTGCATTCCTCCTGCCTGAGAATCCTTCCCGCCAAATCCCTGCCAGCCCCCACACTCAGGTAGGTGATCCCCTGCTCTTCGCAAGCACTCTGGATCTTGGACGTGTAGCTGTGGCCGATGCCATCACCCTCTTGGATGTACACTGACCAGGTAGGGGGAGGAACAGGGACATAAGATTTCACATATTTACAGTCTATTGGGCAACAAAGCATGCTAGGAGGGGGCAGAGGGAGGCAAAAGGGCCAGGGGAAACGATGTTTTCAGGGCAAGGCCAGTGGTGTGGATAAGGCGCCTAAACAATTAGATGTATGACACAATTAGGGTCATAAAAAAGAACCCTGATTGTGTGCTTGGAGCACAAGGCGAGGCAAGTAGGCGAGAGAGATATTTTGGGGTGAAGCATACGTGTGCAAGTTGGGGGGGGGGGGAGGTCCGCAGCATGGCAAAGAACTGCAGCCATTGCCAATCCCTAAAATCTTGTTGTGCCTCACCCCTTGTGACCCATGCCTCCTTTATGGCATGTACGAGCCTCCTCGCCGGATCAGCACCTTCATGTCTGGGACTTCCATACCAGCGCACTTCCACATTTCCCCCCAATAAGTCTTGAAGCTGCTCAACGACGCCAGTACCCTCCATCAGGACCTGGTCCAGAGAGCGATGAGTCATCACATATTAACTCAGTGTTAGTGATAGAAAGGACCAAGGGGGCAGGATAGATTACTGGAGATTCATATTTTGTAAGCCTGGATAACTGCAGGGATCTTGATTTTACGTCTTGATCCTAGCTGCAAAGCTCCTACCTTGTATCCGCCAAACATGGCAACAATGGATCCAGTCTCAGGCTGGACCTCTTCAACAACCTCGTCGTAGGTAAATTCAACATCAATTTCTGCTGCAGCGTTGAACTCCGCTAGAAGGAGCTTCCTGTACAGGTCAAATAGAGAGAGCTCGAGAGTTGTGACATAGTGGAAAGGCCGCATTTAATGAATCAGTTGTGGCAGTTTCAACCTGTTCACATGCATACTTGAAACCTGCAGCCAGATTCAAAATCTGTGCACGTCACAGTATAAACAGTTCCGCAGCCAGATTCAAAACCAAGGGCAACCAGATAAAAATTAGTGAAGCCAGATTATAGATTGTTAAGACCTGGTTAAGACCAGGGGGGGAGGTGAAGACTCGGGTTGTTTATGTAAGTACAGCCATAGGAACAGGGCTCGGACTTAACAAATGAATATCACTGTAATCAGCCATTCCTAGATTTACCATGGATCATTCTCCTTGGCAGCATTGCGGCGTTTCTGCTGCTTGCTCCAATCCTCTGTCGCGCAGCATGGCTGCCCCTCATCCAGGATGAAATAGCTGTCCTCTGCAACCGCCTCCACACGCTCCAAAACCATTGAGTCTCGATTAGCAGCCTCTACGACCTGCCATCAAATCCGGCACCAACAGGAAGGATGGATATGATCAGCAGAGAGAAATAATTGCAAAATATTTGGCATCGTACAACCAGCTTACGAAAAGACAGGCACCATCTTACCATGCCATGCAGAGGCACATTCGCACATAGTCAGTCGGCAATGTCGACAGCACACAACATAACAGAAAGAGTGCTAGGTTGCCTGCATAGCGTGATAAGAGGGACAAGCAGCATATCTTGGCTGCTTAGGGTCAGGGGTTAGAAGCGGGTCTGGAACATACCGTATCTGTGTCAAATCCCTGTCCGTCAATCAAACTCCCTCCTCAGGTCCTTCTTCCTCCACACAGTCACATGCCGCACCTGTTTCATCAGACCGGCATGATGGAACTCTCCCCGCATCCGCAGTACCTCCTCAAAGAGCAGCAGCGTGGCCATGTACCGCCCCGCCTCATTGAGCAGGCTCATGGCCTGAGCGCAGACTGCCTGCATGCCCTCAAACTGGGCATCATGAGGAGTCTGAGCTGAAGCTGGCATGCCCCGCTCAGCAGCAGCGGCCCGCCCAGCCTCAGCCCGCAGATCAGGAGTGGCCAACGGCTGCATGCCCCTCAGCACTTCCATAGCCAGGCGGGCAGCTTCCAGGGGCGTACCGGCAGCTCCAAAGACCGCCATGAGCTGGATGTACACCTCGGCAGTGGGTACAGCGCCAGCAGCAGCAATGTGACACACAGAGCCATCCCCGCCACCAACAGCTGCTGTATGGGGCTGCTGTGTCCGTTGCTGCTGCAGTTGTTTTGAGAAGGGCTCAATTGCCAGCATGCGTACAGCAGTCCTGGCTGTATGGCAATGGTGCTCTAGGTCCAAAGCATCTTCAGAGGGGCTTGTCGCCACGGCTGCCTTGTTTCCGCTGCCGCTGCGTACCGAGGCCGCTGCTGCTGCGCGTGCATGGAGGGACTGAAGCAGGCTGTGCATGGCGTCCAGGGAGTGGAGCGGAAGCTGCTCTGCGACTGCCAGCAGAGAGCGGGCCGGGGCTGTTTTCCTCCCTGGTCACAGAAAGCAGCAGCAATTGGGGGGAGATTAGGATTCTTGCCCTCCAATTGTCTCGCGTAAGGGTTCTGCAAATATGCGGCCCAAGGAATCAATTTCAGTGTGCAGGTCTAGCCGGTGCCTCTCGTTGCCTCATCTAGCCCGTCCTCTTTGCTGTTCCACTCACATTGTGACTTCGATGCCGAGCAGTTCACAATGATGGTCAGGACGGCCTCCACCTGGCCAGGAGTCTCCAGTAGATCCAGCTCCTTGGCCAACTTCGCCTTGTCCGACACCCATGCATCAGCACCAAGCTCGAGGGCATGCAGGAGGGAGTCACCTACACGGCAAGAGGGCAAAAGACCAGGGGGGTGGATGAGGAGTCAAAGAGACAAGAGGCCTCGAGTTTCCTAGGGGGCTATTTTTAGTGATAAGGGCCTTCTCGAAACACGTAGATGTAAGACGTTCTTTAGTTCACGATCATGATGCATGGTATCAATGGCTTTGCCACCAGCTGCACGGACACACATTTATTTTAATTGATTCAGCTCACCCAGATGCCAGGCTCCCAGCTCTGAAACACACTCCAGGGTTTGAAGCACGACCTCTCGGGGCAGCTGAATGGGGAGACAGGAGGAGTGGGCAGGGGGGATATGGAATGTTATAGTATCGTCATTTCATCTTGCCTGTCAGGGTCAATCAATGGAAGCTACACAGCATCAAATAATTGTCCTTCCCCCCCCCCCCCCCCCCCCCTCCACCTGTGCTTTCTGATGTTTCCCTGGGCAGGCGTTGAGTATGTCCAGCAGCACTTGGTGGCAGCGAGGCAGCTGGCTTGCCCAACAGGCCTGGGCTGCAAAGGTGGCGGCACCGGCCATCATGCCTCCACTCCTGCTCGGATTAGCCGCTGATCCCTTCATCAGAGGAGCTGCCCACTGAGCACCCAGATCTGAAGCAGGAGGGTGAGAACACATGATAAATTTCAGCATCAGCTGCATTCTAAACCAGGCAAACAAAGCACCCTGATATGACACATTGGCTCTCACGAATCAAAAAGGCTTTCATGGACTCAAGAGTTCTAAGGTGGAAATTTACAACTGGATTTTGATATAGGCATGCACAGCACCCTGATGGCACCCAGTGGATCTTTTGAGTAATGCCTCAAAATCAGTTCTTGTCAAAATAAAAGCTTGCAGATGTGGCACCCTCGCACACATCTCCTTCCTCATCCCAGACAGAGTCCGGGGGGCATACACTTTGCACTCGAAACATGCCAACCCTTCAGCCGCATGCACTCACCCGGAACACTTGACAGAGCAACACACATATCTGCAACCATGTGAGGGAGCCAAGTGTGCAGCTTTGATGCGTCCCCGCTGCTTCTGTCCCCAGTACTAGCGGCAGTAAGGCCCCGAGATGATGAGGGACGGGTGGTTTGAGCCACATCTGCAGAGACTGGGAAGCAGACGCTGGTGATGGCCTTCTCCCCGGCCACCCAGCTGATGAAATCAGCATAGACACTGGCCGTCTCATCGGCAGCAGTGCTCTGAGCACTGACAGGAGGGACCACTCCTCCTCCTGATTGGTGGTGGCTGGTGGTTGCAGCTGGATGCCAGCCTTGGTCCTGGAGGCCTTGCATCAGAGCACGGGCCAGGGCCAGGTTGGTCGGCTGCCGCACCCTCTGCTTGCCACCAGTCAAAGCCTGCAAGAGGTGGAAAGGATGAAACATATTAAGAGCAATCACCAGCCAATGCTTCCACAGGCGCGGGTGTCCTGGTATCCTGGTATCAGAAACAGAGCAGGCAGGTGGAGGACAAGGGCTTCGATCAATTCCGTACAGCCTTCAAGTACGGTACAGGAATATTAGCCCATACTATGATAGGAAATCAGGTCCCTCATATAGATAAGTCAATAAAGGTCCTCACAGTGTTGATTTATATTCAAAGATGCCCCCCCTCACCTCCCGTACCGCCCACAGCACTGCTCCAATCCCACCAGCCTTCACATTGTGGACACCATTGACCCCCGCGGTCCTCGCTGCCTCTGCCGCTGCCACCAGTGCCTCCTGCTCTGCTGCAGTCACATAGGCTGCCACCACCTGTCCAGCCTGTTCCATCAACCTGGGGGGCACCTTGCCACCCGCGTGATCACACACACACAGAACCTGTGGGGAAGGTAAAGGCCATGGTCCATTGAAACAGTCAGGGAGATTCCAAGCTCACATACGGTGGTTAGAATTAGGGAACCTAAGGGCAGAAAAACATCATTGAACGGGGTGTCATCCAACCCTTCGTACAACCAGCCATTGCCCAAGCCCCTCCTCGTCCTAAAATGCCCAACCCCTCCTAGACCCAGCCAATGCATAAACCCTCCCAGACCTAGCCAACGCCATACCCCCCTAGACCCAGCCAATGCCTAACCCCTCCTCGACCTAGCCACTGACTTGCCTGCTGGATGAGAGTCTGCCACTGCAGCTGTGAGAGGAGGGAGCCGGCAGTAGAGGTCTGCGCTGCTGAAGCTGGGCCAGCAGGCCATGCGCTGCCTCTCGCTGTGACTCGCACCTCAGCCTCAGCAGCAGGCTCCAACACTCCCTCTGCCACATGCTGGTTCAGAAAGTTAATCAGGAGGCCAAGTGGGCCTCCTGCACCATCTGGAGAAAGGGTACCTTCTGTTCCTGCTGCAGCCTCCACATCCAGCACCAACAGGCTGGCCAGGGCACCCGCCCCCCCGTTTCCAAGCTCAGTCACCTGCTGCTGAGGTGGCAGCTGCATCAGTGCTGCAAATGCCAGGCTTCCCAGGCCCCTCCACTTCTGCTCAGAGGCTACCCTCAGCACCTTCCTCAGACTGCCGGTACCTGCCAGGCTGTGGGTGCATGAGAGCAGCAGCCGGGCCGTCGGATCCGAGGATTCCAAGTCGAGGGCAAGGTGCTGCAGAGAGGCAAACTCCTCATGATTCAGCAGGTACTGGGCCAGGGCCGTCCTCGCTGCCGGTGACAGCTTTTGGACGCTCCATTGCTGATGGTCATGCACGTGCTTGACAGCCAGAATAGCAGCACGAGCTCCATCACCGCTGTTCCTGGCATGGCTGCTGTCACCCGGGGCGGCGGAGGTATCCGGGACAGCAGCAAGGAAGGCCACAACCAGGGAGGACACAAGGTCTGGGTGGAAGGGAGTGATGCCTCCACCTCCGTCTCGCCCTGCAGGCAAACATGATGCACACTTGCACAGACGATACATAACTTGTGAATGCAGTTTTAATTTGTTTCCAGGCATCAGTTTGTGCATACAAAATACAAGACTTCACTCTGCCAGCAAGTTATGAGAGCAAAAAGGCAATGTCAACCACGCTGTGAGCAGGTTGCATATATTTATGCCAGTCTGATCTCAATTCCCACTGGATCATACCCTCTAAACAGCCCCCCCCCCCCATACACGCACTGAGTGAGCAGGATGCGCAAATGATTGTTTATTACAAATTGCGCATATTATGAAGAGGTTGCTCATTTGATAACAATCTTGTGACGAAAACAATCAAATTTTAGACTCATTCAACAATTCAATGTCTCTACTCACTCCCAATCCTCCACCCTGATCACTCCCACCTCTATCATTTGCCTTTGTCGCTACCTGCACCGCCTCCAGGGCCCACGTGGGCGACTGCAGCTCCGCACTCACAGCGGCCAGCTCAGCCAAGAACTTCCCCCTGCGCTTGCTGGAGGTGCAGCCAGAGAGGATCTCCCCCATGCTCCCAGCCTGGACGCATGAGCTGCTGACCAGGTCCCTGAGCGCTTGTCGACCAGGGACAACGCTGGAGGCCGCATGCCAGCGGCTGATGCTGAAGTAGAGCGTCAGCGCACCGAGGGCAAGCTGCCCCTTACCAAATTGGAGAGCAGCTGAGACCACCTGGTCAAAGGCGCTGACAGGTAGCTCTATGTTGTAGCTCCCCTCTGATGACAGCAGCAAGAGCTCTAGCAGTTGTGTCTCAGCAGGCTGGCAGTACTCCACTTGTTTGACGAGGAGCTCGATTGCAGCCTCCATCTGGTCTCGGACTGCCTGCACGTGCTTTGCTTGCATGTGCACGGCAGCCCTCATCTGAGGCAGGTGGAGTAGCTGCAGGAGGGGGGCACAGTCGCCCTCTTTAGCCCGGCAGCGCCCGGCAAATGACAGACAAGAGAGGTACATGCCCGCATTCCCCGCAGGAGCAAGCCTTGTGACAGCTGAGAGGATAGCCTGACACAATGCCTCGTTCCACTCCTCCTCTAAATTCAAAATGGCCAAGCCGACCAGAGCTGGGAGGTTGCCGTGAGGGCTGATCTCGCTGAGGAGTCTTCTGAATGCGAAGTCTGCGCCGTCACGCTGGGAAATCAGGTCAATGAACATGTGCAAATAGGATTTCCCGCTATTCAGAGTCAAGCCATGCTGAAGTTGTATTTGGCTGATCCGAGTGGCTTGATGAATCCAGAGGGAAGATTCATCAGCGGAACGAAACTGGTGTTCAGAAGAGTGGATAGCAGTAACAATCAAAGGTGTCCAAAAGGTTTGAAAACGCCTCAGCTGGTTCAGGCTATCATGATATTGCTCAGCCCCTTTTGGAATTAGGCCACCCTCACGGAGGCGGGCATCCTTCTCCGCCATTGATTCAGATTTCTGCTGTTTGGCCAAGGCTTCATGCTTGTCAAGCTTGGCTTGGAGGTTATCCAAGCTGGAGACCAGAGAACTCAGCAATGCCTTATGCCCAACACTTGTCGCCAGCAGCTCGTAACACTGACTTGAAGGTCTGAAATCAAATTGTTCATACCACGAGGGCAGCAGCTTGACAGCGACACCATCTCTGTGAGCTGCCCAAGAGGGGTCTCCGTTAGAATCGTCGCCGCCATCAAGAATTTTGAGCAACGCTTGGCTGAGCACTGTGCCACTTCGAGAGGCACCCCGATACTTCTTGATGTCGTTCAAATGCTGAATACACTCCAAGCTATCCTTCAGCTTTTCCATCTCCTCAGTTGCCTCAGCTATCGCATCCTGAATTTTCTCGGAATGCTGTTTTATCTTATAAGCGTCTTGCTTGGAAGGGTTCCCCATTCTCCTTCGAAAAATAGATTGTAATAGTCGGAAGTATTCATGCTTGCGTTCGATTTGCCCCAAAAGTGTTGTCACCTCCGCTGCCTCTCTGTCCACTTGCTGAGCCAGATCCACAAAGCTCTCAAGATTCTTTAGGCTGGAGCACCTTTCCTTGAGATCCTGCAGGAGAGGGGAAAATCAATTCTGCATACCGTACTAGAGTCAACTACCGGTAAGTAAAAGCAGGGGGTAAACTCAAAATGATACAGGTGAATACAGGTGATGGCAAAACAAGTACTGTAGTCGTACTCTCGTTTTGTTACGCCATCGTTTTGAAGGGGTAACGGATAGCGAGTGCGTTACAAATTGGCTGGTTTAAGGGGAAATGAACTATTTTTTAGTGAAATTGTGGTATTAGCAAAAAAACGCACTAGCGCGCGAGGGGTGGCTCAACACACAGTCGTTAGTACCAACTAAGGGCACTACTTAGTGGCCATATTCGACCATGCAACGGTGTCAAGCTGCCCAGCCATGCATATCAAGTAGACTATCGGTAACGGCTCTTTTGGGAGCCTCCCAAGCCGTGCATGCTATCTAGGTCTCCAGTGAAGCGCGCTTTAGCTAACAACTATATTGATTTCTTTTTGGCGGAGGCAAAACAAGTCTACGGTACTAATTTACCAGTCTCTTATCCATGAAAATGAGTTGAAGAAATGACACATGATAAGACATATATTTACATGTTAGGTAGGGACTAGGGACAGGTCACCAGTTTCATTGACGGCTGGAGGATGTAGGAGTTCAAGAAAAGTAGTTCCACCTGGTCAACCTACCCCTGCCCCCACCTTAAGTAACCAATTAGGCCTGATTGATCTGTCAACTGACATAACTACAGGGCGTGCAAGTGGCCTAATCCAATCAATTTAACACTCCTCTTACGTCTTAAACCAATCTAGGTGATTGGCAAACATCAAGTGTCCGCTCAGTGGTAGCAGTAATAGCACCAGTAAGGGAGGCAGAATCACGCAACGCCCCAAGCGTTAGTTGTTAGCAGGAAAATCAGGAGAGAATCTTTCGGACTAGACAATGAATTTGAAACTCACTTGAGCATCGCCATATGGGTTGTACAGCCACTTGTAGCGAGCCGCATGTTTCCTCTCGTGGACAGCATCATCGCAGAGAGGAGGCTTAGCTGAGGAGTCTGAAAATCCTACTCCGCTGGGACTGGCAGGAGCTTGAACTGCGCTCTGACCTAGCAAGGTCCCGATCCATGCTTCCCAAAACTGCTCCAGGGCGAGTCCCACACCTTCAGGAGTGCCGTCTGAAAATAAATCCAGAAGATCCAAATCCTCGGCTTCTCCCGAGGTGACTTCTTGAATACAGGACCTGATGAAAAAATCAAAAGGATTGGATACATCCAGATTGTCCAATAGTCTGCTGCTGAGCAGATCCGCCGCTGAGGCGTCAACCCAGTCGCCAAGTCCTTCCTCCGGATTCAAATTCTGGTCCTGTGCGTGAGTAAAAGGATGACTGGCTGTCAGCTGGTTTTCTAGAGATTTCAGGCCTGGGAAGCTGTCATGCGGCCCCTGCTGAAGGATTGCATCCCGATCTCCCCAGAAGCCAGGCAGTACCGGTACCAACTACCAGATACAAATAAATTCACCCCTCCCAGTTCCGGGGCCCAGACATATTGGTACTCAGGGATCAGCCCTTCAGCAATACAGTGATATATTACAGGCATAATAACCACTCTCACCTCATGCACGTCATTATCACTGCTCCTCCTGAATAACTCTCTCATCCCCCTGCTGTTGATGGGCTCCCTAGCAGGCTCTCCTGCCGGTGGCTGAGGATTCTGTTCCGGATCCATTGCTCGCAGAAAAATCTGAAGCTTGGTTGTTGAAGACGAAGATCCTCCACTGTGACCACTCCTGAGGCTGTTGCTGCTGCTACTGCTGCTGCTAGTGAGGCATGCTGCCATCCCGAAAGCTGACGGGGCAGGCGGGCAATGATGCCGCAGCAGACGACTTGGATGATTCAGACACGAAGAAGTGGAGAGGTGAAGACGGCGATATCCGCTGCTGCTAGCTGTCGGCGTCACAGCACTTCTGCTCGAGGTCAAGAGGCTTCTCGTCCGAAGCGTTAGAGCGGATTCACACCTGATTCCCATCTATCGGTTTCGCATGGTTTCGCGTGGTTTCGCGTGGTTTCAGTTCGGTTCAGTTCGACGAAACCACGCCAACTGAAACCGGTCTCGGACCACCAGTTTCAGTTCGCTGGTTTCGCAAGGTTGGCTGGTTTCGTAAGTTTCGTCACGATTTGTCGGCATTGCTCGCTGCGGTCTACATACCGCGCCCTGATTTTCAAATTACAGCTTCCTCAACTGTAGTTCTTTCTATACCTCCAACTGCTCGTTGCCATAAAGGTTGTCGGCAGCAATCAGACCCCAACTACGAGGCAAGGGCGCATCAAACAGCCTGCTAGGAACGTCATGCCAAATGAGAAGGCACAGCAGTAAAGGAATGTGCTATTTGATTGAATATCTCCTATTGTTCTACCCTGAGGATGGGGTTGAGTCGGCTGAGGACGACATGCCATCCGATGTGCTCATCAGATCAGCATGGCAATAATGACGACCATGCTGTCATGCTAACCCCTGCTGTATTGTCTGTTGTTGTATGTTGCTTTCCTGGCCACTTCACTGCATAAGCTGACGTCTAAGCATGCGACGGCCGCAAGGTTTAGTTTTTCTGATGTGAATTAGGTGAGAACGCAGGTTGCGAAACCAGTCGCCAAACTGTCGAACTGAACCGAACCGAACTCGACGAACTGAACTAGGTGTGAATTGGCTCTTATGCATCCTGATGATCCGGACTGCTGCTGCTGGCAGGAATGCCGCTGGAGGTATCCCATGGGATAATGCGCGATACGTCGTGTCAGCAAAGAGGCAGGTGCACAAGGTTTTCGAGATGTTGGTGGAGATAGAACGTCGCACCTCGTCATGCACGGGCGCGGGCGATGTGGGCGAAGGAAAATCATCAGCAGACAGGGTTCGGGTATGCCGTAAACTTCGTCCTCAAAGTCGGAGGCAAGCAAGTGAAGGGCGGAAGAGTCCATCAATTTACCAGAAAGGCGATGTAACCCGGTAGTAGATGGTTAGATTCAAAGTCTCTTTATGCTCAGCTAGTGCACGAATTGTTGACAAAGCCCTACTACCGGTATCGCCCACTCGCCCAGATGCCCAATCCACCGTAGCCCTGCAGTCTCGTCAAGTCGGAATCAGCATTTGCTGGAAACTGAAAAGCTGAGGAAGGTCCAAACTTTCGCGGGGTTGTACACATTTGAATGGCGACGCAACAGCAAAGGTTGGTATCGAGACACGGTCACCGAGGTAACGTGTGACACTGACCCCTTCGGAAGAGATGTCTCATAACGCACTATGTGAGCCTCTAATCGCCTCATGGACTTCATGGACTGTATGGACTGCTAATCTGCTACGTTGCATGGACGGCATGGACTGCAATACTGCATGGACTCCTTTACTGCATGGGCTTCATGAACTGTATGCACTGCCAATGAAACTGCATGGACAGTGTGGGCTTCATGAAACATGGACTGTCAAAGTGCATGGACTGCATGGGCTTCATGAACTGCTCTAAAGTACTGAATGGACTGCGCGGAATGCTATACTGCATGGACTGCATGGACTGTATAATTGATGTAAATGCTGTTCCTGACTGACATGATGTGTTAGGAGCATAAATGAGGAAGCATGTTGAAGTGGTGTAACACCTATTTAATGACTTCCAAACCTGTTCACTTCGTACGGCGTGCGCGACCTCCAAGACATCTAGCGCGACATGCATCAGATCTTTAGGCACTGGCAGCAGGTTGATGACAGGACTTGATCATAATTGGATAATAGCTGCAACTATTGAGACTACTGGCATGAGGGACGAGGACCGATCGTGTGGTGCAGGCCAGTAGAACGTAGTGCTGCGATGCTTGTTTGGATGATGGGTGAGGAACGATTTTTGAGATTCCTCGCACTGCCTTCGAGACGCCGATAGTCGTCGCATGCCGGCACTCACAAGGTTTGGATCCAAGGTGTGGATCCAACAGGGTGTGGATCCAACAGGGTGTGGATTCAACAGGGTGTGGATCCAACAGGGTGTGGATCCAACAGGGGGACCCTGAAGTTTGGGGAATCCAACAGGGTGTGGATCCAATAGGGTGTGGATCCAGCAGGGTGTGGATCTAGCAGGGTGTGGATCCAACAGGGTGTGGATCCAACAGGGGGACCATGAAGTTTGGGGAATCCAACAGTTGAGGGAGGGTCTTATAGGACGAGGAGTCTTCAGAGGGAAGGGGATCAAACAGCTGAAAACCGATTCAACAGCTTGGGAATGATCTATCAGCAGGTCAGAACCCTGTTTGGAAGTCAGTGGCCGACGGATTAAATTCTTGAGGCGTGACTCATGGGGAGCGTTCAACCTGATCAGGGCGATGATGGTGGGGGTATCCAACAGGTTAGGGATGATGCAGCAGGCAGAGTCGGCTGCCTTCGAGCATGAGGGGCAGTCCAGGGTCACCGCTCATGCTGGACTGTCTTCCTTGGCTTACCAGTATATTTCTTTTTCCATGCGTTATATTTGTACTCTTTGGCGTGTGAGAAACTGGACAAACTTCCGTGGAGGGCCTTTCCTGGTCCCGGTCTTGGTTCCGGTACCATTTTCTATTTGTTCCTCTCAGCCGCTTTCCTTTCCGACACCAGAAATTAATCTGGAGCCCATGAGCCAGGAAATCTTCCTCCCAGCAGCATTTCTTGGATCCGACTGCGAGAACAGATCAAGCCTCAAGCAACCTCTCTGACCAAACAACCACCACCAAAACAGCCACCACAACCACCGGATATTGCGGTTGCACTGCATAACAGCCCTGACACTTTTGCTCACCTTACCACCACCTGCTTCTGTTAACCGCCAATGGCCTTTCAAATGCTGAGCAGATCCCGTGTGGGTACTCTTCCCTGAGGTTCATTGACAACATCAACAACCACATGACAGCGTTTGTCTGCGACCCCGGTCCCCGGCGACTTCTACCCGCTGATTCAGGTGAGATAAGTGTGGGTGGGCAAAATGGACTGTCATGCAAAAGTGACAACATTTGCAGTTTCTAGTACCGGTACCACCAAACATTTGTAAAACTGGCTTAAGTTTTGCCCTCCTACCCCGCCCCTCCCCCCCCTTCAGAGATATGCAGAGAACATAACGTACGAGATCATCGACCGTCTATGCTGCGCGTCGTACCCTCCCCGTCCGCCGTCCCCGCCATCTCCGCTGCCACCGCCTAGCCCCTCCCCCTCTCCACCCCTGCCATCCCCGCCCTATCCTCCGCTGCCTCCACAACCCTCCCCGCCCTTCCCATCGCCCCCTCCGCTCCTCCCACCATCGCCTCCGCCCCCGCCACCCCCCTGGCCCCCCGGCTACATCAAGCCCCCCAGCCCTCCGCTGCCCCCGCCCTCGCCCCCTCCCAGCCCCTCACCCCCACCCCGTCCCCCTCCGCCGTCCCCCCACCCCCCGCCCCCTGTCCCAAGCCCATTGCCGCCGAGCCCCAGCCCATTACCACCCATTCCGCCCCCTGCACCTCCGCCAGACTTCCCAAATTTCCCCAACTACCCCAAGTACCCTTTCTACCCTGGGACCATCATCAAACCACCCAGCCCACCATCTCGGCCCCCCTTTCCTCCGAGGCTTACGTCATTCCCACCCTCGCCACCCTCACGTGAGTCATCAGTGCCATGTCAAGGGTTTTTGTTGTGGAGCTTGTCAACTGCTCTATGGCCCTTGGGGCTCATTTCTACGCCGCTGGTCCAGGGTTGTGTGGCAGTAGATAGCCGTGAGGGAGCACTTGTACTTCTGTCGTTGTCCTAACATGTGCAGTGCCCCATTCGGTTCGTGAGCACCTGTCCCATGCATCACCTATCATGCTCTGCTGGATAGTAATTCATAAGTCACACCGCATTGCCTAATTATAAACCTGGGCCCTAAACCCTAGCTGGATCCTGATACATATCCAGATATATTAGTGGGACTAGATCCGCTCTGTCTCACCCTGAGATCTCTCCCAACCCCAGCCTCCTCATACGACACAAATCATGAAGACTGAGAGTCTGAGGCCGCGCGCCTCTCACATCCTCTCGCTCAGAGCTTCTTTCTTCGGCTTTGAGTCCGCCTGGTAACGCCCAATCGGGACAACATAACTCAAACCTTTACCGTCCTACAGACACAGGTCGAAGCAGCATGGCTGGCCGTGCATGGAGCCTCCGGCTGGATGCCAGGATTTAGCTTTGGACTAGCTGAAATGTAGCGGAGCCATTTTAAAATATATGCATTGAATTCCTTCCGGAGCACTGACTCCCTTAATATGATCTGCCTCCTATTCCCCCCTTACAGCTCCCTTTTATCCCAACACCCCTCCGGGAGTATTCCGATCGCCTCCCAAGCCCGCCCAGCCCAACCTGCCCCCAAGCCCGCCCGGCCTTCCGCGCTCCCCCGCGGGCCCCGCCCCCCGCCCCCGCCTGCGCCCAACCCGCCCCCACCACCCTGGCCGGCGGGCCTGTCCATCTAGGTGAGCTAATCACGTTAAAACCTTGGCTACATTACTCTTTATTTAAGCATGCTTAAGCTACAGCTCAGCTACATCATGAGCCAGGGCCACGGGGGCCTGGTCCTCCATGTCCTTCACTCCTGCTGCTCGGGCCTCCGGCTGTAGGTCAAGTCTGGTTTGGTCTCTATCAGCCCAGTGGTGGCCCCCGATAGCACCAAAAGGGGGTCTGGTGCGCACAAAAAGAAAGAATTGGCTGCGTGGCAACTTGGAAGTTTTTGGGAGAAAAGGAAATCATTGGTTCATCTCTTCACTGCAGAAGTGCACGCGGCGAATCGATTGCATGTTTTTCCGCAACGCTGTACCCTGACTGCACTTGCTTTATGCTTAGCTGCACATCCTTTATGTCAGGCTGCCCTTCCTCCCCCTTCATGACACTTCCTTTACGCCTGCACGTCCGTCCTCCGCGTAACGTACCCACTACATAATACAGAGATAATTGGCTCCCTCCCCCCTGCAGATGGTGCTCTCCTTCGTGGATTCAAATCTGCCGCTGCTGCAGAGCATCCCGGACATGGTCAAACTCCTCGAGGTATCAAACTGGGCACTGGGCACTATGCACACGTGGCTATTTTCATGCAGGCTAGATTACTGCTGGGAGGGTGCTGGACGGCCATTACCGGGCCAGTTTTGTCCGAACCAAGACCGGCCGATGGCCGATGGCCCAAGCAGCAAGGCTTGCAGTTCCAAACCCTCTAGGCCATAGGCCTTGTTGAAGCTGAAGCACGCTGAAATAAATACGGCTGGTGTAAAAGGACCTGTCTGGAGCATAGTTTTGTTGTCTTGATTTATAAGGTACCGGTATCCCTTACTAAGGGATTACCGGTACCTGTCAAAAATGCAGTTTATAGCCGGAGTGCTAGAGGATAACGCGGAAATGCCGTGTCGTTCCTGTAGCCAGTACAGCATACAGATTTTAATTCCCATCCCCCAGCTACGGTTTGAATATAGATTTTATCCCCTTCCCCGGGTACGGCATACATTTATAATTATCTTGTGGGGCTGTCTTCAGGGCAAATTATGGACCACATTTTCGACTCCTCGACTGCAATTATGGTACCGACAATCAAAAAGTACCGTAAAACGCCTTAGGGTCCGCGCACCCCCCAACAAATAATTATGTTTCTCGTCGCACAGCCAAAATGAATTAAAAAACGGCCGCGCAGCGGCGAATAAACAATTTAATATAACGTCGCGCATCACTGATAATAATATTAATTTCCGTTCGCGCAGCACTTTCAGAAAAGTCCAATAAAACTCAGTGATAACCCTCGTCTGATGCCAGGAAGGATAGTACACGGTCAGCAATACTCAGCCTAGTTGTCACCCTCCTCCTCCTCCATCAGGAAACATGTGGCTGTTGGGGCCCTAGAACGTCAGCAGGCGTCAGCCCCCGTCTCTGCTTCGCTACAGGGACTAGCATAAGGATCACTTAACGTTCGTCAAATAAAGCAGTCGCGCGCGAGCGCGCGATTTTTTAGATCTGCTGTTTTTAATTCATAGCGCGCACCCCCAAAATACGGTAGTTGTTTGGGTAGTGGGCACCTGACTGACACTCCACGCGGCAACGATTTTTGAATTATTATTAGCGCGCACCCATGTTTGCGCACCCCAATAATTAATTAATTATGAGCGAAGTCTCTGGCGTTTTACGGTAGTGGTACAAAATTTCATGTTTTCCTTACCATTGACCCTTATACTATATAGTGCTATACCATATTCGCACGCGACAACAATATTATTCATGAGGGAACGCAACGCACGTCTTAAGGCGCCGTACAAGAGAAATATGACCGTATACTATAAATGCGGAGTGCCTTCCTACACAGTCTGTAGGGAAATTAAATTGTTTTTTTACGGTAAGCCCCACGGGGCAAATTGTCATTGTTAAAGCGTCCACGCACGGCCGAATTCCAACCGATTCCGACGAGCGTTGTTATCATGCATCCGCAATCCTGGTCATTCTTAAGTTCTCAATCCAAGCCACCTACCCTGCACTCCTTATAAACGTCAATTGTGCGGAAACCCACCAGGCAATCATGGTACACTTCAAAACCATTACCGGTGCACAACAGAATCATGTACTAAGATACCGGCACCGATGCCATCCGTCACACCTGACCCATACCCTCCCTGCACCGATCCAACTCCAGTCCCCAGCCGCCACTCTGTAGCCCTGCAGGAGGGGTGAGGGATGCAGGAGTACAGGAACTAGGCGGAGGAGCAGGACGTCCAGTTCATTCCACCATTCCACCATTCCACCATTTGGAAACACTTTGAGGCGCTTCGTAGCCTCTCACGCATTCTTGTGCATTAGCGCAGGGAGCTGACCACTATAGACCCCCCTGAGAAATGCACAAGGTGGGCCCGTAAGGCCATTAGCCGCCCGTTGATGTGCACACATGCCCATGCATAACCCACTCAGGGGGCGGGAAAGGCGACATCTTCAAATATAGTTACAAGTCAGTTGATTGACCTGCACTGCTGATTCCAGCCGCTCAAGTGTCCTGCCCGAAGCGTGCATCCCCACTTTTACATATGTACTGCCTGTTGTACGCCCCCATTCTTACCGCTTCAGGACCAGACGTGTGTGGTGCTCAAGGCTTCAACGGGGTCACGTGCGTGCAACGTGATTGCGGTGGCGCCCAGCATCGGGGTGTCGGGCGTGGTGGTGCTGGTTTCACTGGATGCGTTAGATTCAGACCAGGTGGGTGATCACTGGTCAGTCTAAGGGGTGTCGGGTGCGGTGGTCTTGATTTCGTTGGGTGCGATGGCTGTAACTGAGGTGGGTGGTCAGTGTAGGGGTGTCGGGCTTGGTGATTCTGAATTTGCTGAATGTGATACATTCAAAACAGATGAGTGGGATGCATAAACAGTCGGACAGTGTTGCACAGACAGAAAACTAGTAACGGTACCGAAGTCTTGTTTCTGGCCACGTGTTGTGCGAATCTAGATAAACTGACAACCCTGCTGGTAACCTTGCGCAGCGCTGTTCAATTCGAAAACCTGGGCTTCAAAGAGGGGGGCATAAGCTTACAGCTTAGTTCTTTTCCGATGGCTGTGGTGATCTTGTGTTGGTTTTTATGTCATCAGTGCTGCTGGTGCCCCTCCTTCGGGACTCCCATACAGGTTGTGTTATTTGACAACATCAATTGATGTACGGAATATCAGGGGGTGCAGCCACGCACTCAACCAAATTCACATTTAGCACCATGAACAAGGCAACCATTCAAAGTCCAAACATTTAACAGGACTCCTGACTTACTCCCTCCCCCCTCCCCCCTCCTTTTGCCCCTCTCCGCGCAATGCAGATGATTCCTACCTATGTTTCAGCCAAGAGCGTGCTGGCCGACACAGCGGCCCACTTCTCGCCCGCCTTCTTGAACACATTCCGAGCCAGCTTCGTGTACGGCAACATGATCACAGAGATCGAACTACCGTCACCATCCCCGCCGCCTCCGGGCCCGTCCCCGCCTCCCCGCCCGCCGCCGCCGCCGCCACCGAAAGCCCCGCCGCCCCCGCCCGTGAGGCCTCCCCCACCTCCACCTTGGCTTCCCCCTTCGCCCCTGACCCCTCCTGACTTACCCCCACTGGACAGCCCGCCGTTCGCTCCGCCCCTGCTCTCAGACATCAAGAGCGTCTTCGGCGCGTCGCCGTCGCCCCCGCTGCCCCCACTGCCCCCTGCAGACCCACCCACACTCCATGCAGGCGACAACGGCGGCAGTGGAGGTCCAACCCAGGGCCTCAGCAAGAGCCACTTAGCTGCCGTCGTGATCCTGTCAATTGGCGCGGCAGCGGCTGTTATTGCGGCCATCGTGTTGTACCGCAGAGAAGCCAGGTCGCAGCACTACCACCTTCGCAGGCAACCCCATTTACTGCAACAACGACAACAAAGACGACGGGGATGAGGTAGGCGGGGGGCGGAAAAGAGGGTGTTCATTACGGGGATGAGGTAGGCGGGGGGCGGAAAAGAGGGTGTTCATTGCGGGGATGAGGTAGGCGGGGGGCGGAAAAGAGGGTGTTCATTGCGGGGATGAGGTAGGCGGGGGGCGGAAAAGAGGGTGTTCATTGCGGGGATGAGGTAGGCGGGGGGCGGAAAAGAGGGTGTTCATTGCGGTATGAGGTAGGCGGGGGGCAGAAAAGAGGGTGTTCATTGCGGGGATGAGGTAGGCGGGGGGCGGAAAAGAGGGTGTTCATTGCGGGGATGAGGTAGGCGGGGGGCGGAAAAGAGGGTGTTCATTGCGGGGATGAGGTAGGCGGGGGGCGGAAAAGAGGGTGTTCATTGCGGGGATGAGGTAGGCGGGGGGCGGAAAAGAGGGTGTTCATTGCGGGGATGAGGTAGGCGGGGGGCGGAAAAGAGGGTGTTCATTGCGGTATGAGGTAGGCGGGGGGCAGAAAAGAGGGTGTTCATTGCGGGGATGAGGTAGGCGGGGGGCGGAAAAGAGGGTGTTCATTGCGGGGATGAGGTAGGCGGGGGGCGGAAAAGAGGGTGTTCATTGCGGGGATGAGGTAGGCGGGGGGCGGAAAAGAGGGTGTTCATTGCGGGGATGAGGTAGGCGGGGGGCGGAAAAGAGGGTGTTCATTGCGGGGATGAGGTAGGCGGGGGGCGGAAAAGAGGGTGTTCATTGCGGGGATGAGGTAGGCGGGGGGCGGAAAAGAGGGTGTTCATTGCGGGGATGAGGTAGGCGGGGGGCGGAAAAGAGGGTGTTCATTGCGGGGATGAGGTAGGCGGGGGGCGGAAAAGAGGGTGTTCATTGCGGGGATGAGGTAGGCGGGGGGCGGAAAAGAGGGTGTTCATTGCGGTATGAGGTAGGCGGGGGGCAGAAAAGAGGGTGTTCATTGCGGGGATGAGGTAGGCGGGGGGCGGAAAAGAGGGTGTTCATTGCGGGGATGAGGTAGGCGGGGGGCGGAAAAGAGGGTGTTCATTGCGGGGATGAGGTAGGCGGGGGGCGGAAAAGAGGGTGTTCATTGCGGGGATGAGGTAGGCGGGGGGCGGAAAAGAGGGTGTTCATTGCGGGGATGAGGTAGGCGGGGGGCGGAAAAGAGGGTGTTCATTGCGGGGATGAGGTAGGCGGGGGGCGGAAAAGAGGGTGTTCATTGCGGGGATGAGGTAGGCGGGGGGCGGAAAAGAGGGTGTTCATTGCGGGGATGAGGTAGGCGGGGGGCGGAAAAGAGGGTGTTCATTGCGGGGATGAGGTAGGCGGGGGGCGGAAAAGAGGGTGTTCATTGCGGGGATGAGGTAGGCGGGGGGCGGAAAAGAGGGTGTTCATTGCGGGGATGAGGTAGGCGGGGGGCGGAAAAGAGGGTGTTCATTGCGGGGATGAGGTAGGCGGGGGGCGGAAAAGAGGGTGTTCATTGCGGGGATGAGGTAGGCGGGGGGCGGAAAAGAGGGTGTTCATTGCGGGGATGAGGTAGGCGGGGGGCGGAAAAGAGGGTGTTCATTGCGGGGATGAGGTAGGCGGGGGGCGGAAAAGAGGGTGTTCATTACGCCAAAACCGGCGGCTTCCTCAATATACGGTATGTGTATGGACATTCGTATTCATTTATTTATTCCTTTTAAAAGCTGTCTGGACAGAGAGGGCCTGCTCTCACAGTCTCACTAGTTAAGAGTTCAGAGTGTGCACGTTTTCAGGCTTATGGGCGCCCTCCACTAGGCCGACTGAGACCAAATGAAGCACGGCCTACGGTATGGCCTATAGCTAAGCATCAGGTCTGGCTGCACCAGGCCCCACTGGCTGTTGGTCGTGATGTAGCTGAAATGTAGCTGGAGCATGCTAAAATAAATACTGGTCCCCGATGTGTTGGGTTTCAATAGACTGCCAGGGCAGATTACAATACTTTGTTCCCTCCCACAGTAAACGTGTGTTGCCTTCCCTCGTGATTAGCGCTGTTTGGGGGTACCGTAGACGCTCTTTGCCTCCGCACGAAATTAATGTTGTTTCGCCGTCGCGCCTTATGAAAACCCCAACATATCCGGAAAACGCCACATTTGGGACGTCAAAAAAAGTTCTCCAGTGAAGCGCGCTTTAGCGAACAACTATATTTATTTCTCGTTCGCGGAGGCAAAACAATTCTACAGTAAAGGGGTCCCTGTACATTAAAATACTAATTGTCGACGCTAGTCCGAAATCAATATTTTTTGTCGATTTCATTGCGGGAGGGCTGCACTAGAAGAAATGTTTATTCTGTAACCGGAAAATGGCAATTCAAAGCTTGAGTATTTCACGGGTATTCCAACGTACATACCCTCCTGCTTGCCCTACCTAGACCTGTGAGGCCCTTCCACAAATGGGTGCATTCCTCTGGGGAGTGCTGGATTTATGTTGCAATATTGTTAGGTGCGTGAACACATGAGTGCTAGCACCACAAAGCCAGGACAGGGCGTTAAAGTAGGACAGGCCTATTCACAAAATCCATTACGGTACAATACGGTGCAGTAAAAACAAGTTTAAAATCGTAAAAGGCTGACTGATTTAATATTAGATACTAGGATATCAAAACCGTTTTGGGAAAACAATTGAAGTTTTAGGACTTACGAGTAGTTAATGGTAATGATAATGTTGATTCAAACCATTTTCCCAGTACATTACACTGTTAGCTGATTTAATCATTTTGAACCCGAGTTTCTTTCATAATACAGTTATTTCCTGGATTTCTGCCTCATACCTCCGTCTCGTCCATTGCATATAAAAACTGGGTAATATTCTGTGATCCACCTGCAGGCTGGCAGCAGCAGAGACTCAAGGGACATCACCAGCAGCGGCGACGGCCTCCACACTTCCTCTCCACAACGGCCCCCACCCGAGCGCAACTCTGGATCCATGCTGCTGTCCTGGGTCACCTCGGGCAAGGTCAACCCGCTCAACCCCAACGCAGGCGCTCGCCCAGATCCGGCCACCCCCGACACATTCGCGACCCGGACGCGTGCGTCCTTGGGGAACAGTCATGGCACCAGCTACGGCCCGGGCGCATCGTCGTTCAAGGGCCGCACGTCAGCAGCGGGTGGGCAGAGCCTACGCAGCAGCGCGCAGCACCCGCAGGCGCTGGGTATTATTATTAAACCCGGAGCCGTCACCGGCCACCTCAGCGCGGTTCTCGGCTCTTTCGCCGGCTACCTCAGCACGGTTTTCGGCGCCATCGCCAGCCACCTCGGCACGATTTTCGGCGCTGGCACCGGTCGGAGCGCTGTCTCTTGTCGTAGATGATCCGCTTGACTTTGGCGGCACGCCGACGGCGGGTGAGAGGAGCTCGTGCCCGCCATTAGGCCCGTCGCTGTACGGAGGCGGAGGCTCCATGGGACGATCCTCCTCAAAGCGCCTGACGCCGCTGGCACCGAGCCGCAGCCAAAGAGCTGATATCCTACCGAGGCTGCAATGAGCTGCCGCGCTTCACCGTTTTCACCTACGGTGCTTCTCGTGTTGTCACTAGACCCGTGAATCGATGGATCTTCTGAATATTTTTTCCCATCTGAAAAAATATCGAGGTTCTCGCTACCGGTATGTGGCAAGAGCATTCCGGCCCACTCACAGCAGTGCTCAGGACTTGCACTGATGGTAAAGCAGCAGCAGGAAGAGCAGCGTTTAGCTTTCTCTGGATTGGGGGCAGGGTTTTCGCAAATGCACGTGACACCGGCGTGTGCGGAAAGAGCATCCCACTCGCACACAAGCCCAGAATCTGCGCCGACGATAAGCAGCAACAATCAACAGCTGTCACTGGCTTCCAAGGCTCACCCAAGATAAAAGTACCACGTGTGAGCTGGAGTGGTGAGAGGCCCTTTGCCGGTATGGTCCTTTCTGCGTGGTGGTGTCTGGCAGTTAGTTTGTTTTGTTCCCTGGTGTGAGGGGGCTGCAAGAGACCATTAAGGGGCACCTCTGGGCCCTGCTGAAAATGCTCGGCGGTGTGGGTGCCCAGCTGTCTGGCTTGGAGAGGAGGACATTGAGGGGAAAGAAGAGGGGGGGGGAGCGCTGCACGAGTGAATTGACGTGAGGCTGCATTGTCGATAAATTGCTTGTGCTCTCTGGTATGATTTGCAGGGCTGAGGATGTGTGTGAAGGTCAAATCTAGCCATTTAAGATTTAATGCATGTGCCAACTGCCAAGTGCGTTCTATTTTCTAGCACACCTGGTATGGGCTTCATGGGTGGGTGCCTTCGCTTCCAACCAAGCCCGTCACATTTGTCACACCATCTAACGCCTTACACAATTTCTCCATTTCTCGTCCTTTATAGCGCACCAATAGTTTCATTTCTGGTCCATTGTGTCCTGGGGCCAAACGCTTTTCATTGCCGACTGAGCGTTTCACTGTTTTGCAGGCAGCAGGTGTGGATTGAATTAAGTTCCTAGATGGGGATGTTGAGTCTCATCAAAGAAATTTGCTGCGGTAATCTCTGCATAGCTTACCTTTGATGCAGGTGCAAGTTCCAGTGGGTTTTATCGGGGATTTCATTCTCTTGCCCTTAGTTTTTGACCCTGGCTTGAGTAGGGCCGGTTAGATGCGAATAATGGAATAACGTTACACCTGTGGATCCTGCTCAAAAGGCTCGGGTGCACAGGTGCCAAACTATTAAGTCGTGTTGCAATCTATCGAAAAGCCAAACTGGCTAGCTTCTCCGCTGCCCCCGCCCTCCCCCCCTCCCAGTCCCCTTCCGTCGTCCCCCTGTCCCCCTCCACCCTGCCTAAGCCTATCCCTTGGGTTCACTGGCTTGTGGTCACTGGCTCATAGCAGTGTCTGTATACCCTTGGAGGAGGCGCGGAAGTTGTTGTTGCAATACCAGCCAAGTTAAGTGCAATCATGGTCAGTTGTTCCAAGGAAATACTATTTTAGAGCTTTGCTGCTCAGGTGTTTTTGGGTCGCTCTATTTCGTGATTTGTCCTCATGGGCGGCCATGACTTATTCCTGTGCCTTTCCGAGTCTTCTGTTCTCCTTTTTTGTTGTCTCAGCATGCTCAGAAGGATTCATTGATGTAAAAGATGATTGCTTCAATATGGGTTGAACTTCCAGAAATGCATGGTAAATTGGTGTGTCCCCTTGCACCTGTTACCTCCTCTGCCAGGAAACTCCTTTTCCAAGGGTTACAGAGTTTTCACATCTGCAAATACCTTTGGGGAAGATCTCGGGAAGATCTCGAGTCTGCCAGTTTCCTGACCTTGTTGTTCGGGCTGATCTGAATGGCTTGAGGCTTCCAGTTACCTTCCTTATCCTAGATGTGTCAAATCCTGAGGTTTTCCATGAGACTCATTCTTCCATTGCCATTTTTTTACCGTGAGGGAGGGAGGTGGGGCCCAGTAGAGAAGACTCAGGCTATCAAGGGTAGACCAGTTTCAGCTTTACAGACAAACTTTACCCACCATATCTGATATAAATCGGATACATGGAAGAGAAATGGTGTCATTTCATCAGCTCAGACATCCATGAGACAGGCAGATGGTCATGGCTTCACCCCAGGCACCACACATGTCAACTTTCTGTTGCAGCTACCTGTCCATTGGAACCCTGAACAGAGAGGCGGGTGGAGAGGCTGTTGATGTGTAAGTCCTTCCATTGTTCGATTGTCCAAGCAGAGTCCAACGGGCCGGCAGGGTGGACACCTCTTGCTGACTTTCTTTCAAGCAACGAAAATTGAGCCGCCCCGGTTGATCCATAGACATCGCACGGAATAGAGAATTCCTCGGCACGAATGCCAGCCCAAACCCAGCACAAATTCATAAAAAAGTATGCACGTGAGCACAGGTTCTTTTGGCCATATTCATGGTTCGAATGCGGCCGGAGCTCAGAGAGTTATACGGTATCCCAAAATTGGCATACAATGACAATGCAGATCTCTACCGCAGCTCGACCATTACAGATGATGGGGATGTCGAAGAATGTGCGGTAGCGTTCGGCAGAAGGGAAGGGGTGGGGTGGGCCGGTGTGGCGTTAGCTTCAATCATTTTTGCTTGGATTGCGCCATGCCCAGCAATTGAGACGAAGAGTTGGGAATGCGCAATGTTGCTGGCAGGGTTCTAACGCCTGTCTCCGGCCCCTCCTAGCCCTGGACCAGTCAGACAGATCTTCACAAGCGTGTGCCTTCGGAGCTGTGCATGAGCCTAGGGTTGAAGATTCACTTCAATAACCTTGCGAGTCAAATGCTACTATATTGCCCCAGGCCTCCTCCTCACAGTATTATCACCCCGAGACGCCCATCCAGGGGTCTGTCTAATTAGACCCAGCCATTCACCATAAGAAGCACATCTCTACCCTCCCAGCTCCTTGAGACCGCAGAGGAATCTTGACTTCCTGGTGCATGCAGCCCTCCCATTCTGGCAGAATTTCCCGTGCCGAGTGAATATCGGAGACATACCACGCATCAGCACCCTTCAAGCATCTGAGGCCCAAATTCTGTGTCAATTCTCCACCAGGCTGCCCCACAAGAACTCCCCACCCCCCAAGCCCTCACCATAGGCTGCACTCATCCTGAATTATGATTCCTCCTGGCAGCCATCAAACTTTCACACTAGTAGCATGATTTAGAATTGCCAGCACTGTGCCGAGTGCCTTGAACCTGAGACTGGGCCTGCCTCTGTTAGAGCTCCTGCCGCCACCGTCATCCCCCGGGATCAGCCGAGCAAGTCCGGACCCCTGCCTAGCGAAGATCTGTAAAGAAGAGGCCTCTGCTGCTGCTGCTGCTGCTGCCGTTGCCGCTGCTGCTGCTGCTGCTGCTGCTGGCGCTGCATCAAGCGCATGGAATTTGCCGGCACAAATAGACACACACCAGACTCTTTGGGTGCTTTCCTCAGCACTGAGAAGGTAATAGGCGCCGAAGCTGATATTTGTCTGCGATGCTTGCTTTGGCTGGGTGTGCGGGCAGTTTGAATTGGATATCTGTATCGGTGGCGTGAATGGCTTGTTTGAATGGGTTGTTTGTTGGAGCTACATGCATGGGCTATGTCACCTATGTGCATGGGCAACACACATGGGGCAATATGCATGGGGTTCGTGCACACAAGGCGTAATAGCTGCAAGTGTGTCAGTAGTGTGCATGGGATGCGTGCATGGGGATCTTTGTTTGGGATATGCATGGGCTGAGTGCTTGAGCAATGTGCAGGACAGACGCCTGGCTTATATGCATGGGATGCTCAAGAGGTGTTGCATGGGAAATGCATCGGCTGCATGCATGATTAAAAGTCCGTAAATAAATCCTCCCGCGCCACACTGTCCACAGGGTGCCTCTTGGTTGGCGATAACAGTTGATGAGTGGGAGCAGAAGATTCTTGACGTGAAGCGTAGTGCCGAGGTAGGTCCATCAGAGGTACAGTGCAAAGGCATGTTGATGAGCATTCTGCTCGTCATAAACTCGTGCTTTGCAGTATTTTTAATTATGCTTCCGGAAGAGAATGAAGCTCGACTAAAGAGGACTGAGTTTTGGTGTGTGACCACTCGTGGTTCCGCTGTTCTAGGACTGACCATTGACCCCTCCAGCCGCTTGATGGCTCGTGTAAGCAAGGCAGGGATATTGGTTGGCTGCATCATGAAAATAAACTGGATCTCTATTCCTGGGGCTATACACTTACTCTTCCTGAGTTGTCTTCTGCTCACCATCCTGACACAGGTTGCATCGACAGACGGATTTGGCCAGTGGCTGCACGACTGTTTTGATCAGCTTCAGGTGCGCATGCTTAACATCGGTATCAGTGTTTTTTGCAGTGGTTACCGCATTACTTTCAGCTACATTTCAGCTACTTTGTGGCCTATGGCCACCAGCCCCTGGCTCGGCCAGCCCTGCTGCCAAGGCCACTGGCCGGAGGCCGGTTCAGGTTTGGTGTCAATCGGCCCAGGGGTGGCCACAGCACGGCCCATCAACGGTGGTCCGGTAACCACCAAACAAAAACTGATCGGTATTGAGACACTGCAGTTTCGTTACTTGACTCCCCCCCCCTAGGACAGAAAGAAAGAAAACTACGCCCCGCAGGGGCGTGAGGGTTAAGGAAACAGCGTGGCATGGGCCTAGGCCGCGTCCGCGCCGTCACCATCATAACCAGAGAAAATCCATACAAGCTACGGTGCCTTGTGCTTCCGGCTGTGTCTGGCTGGCTGTCTGGAGGATCCTGATGTCGGGAAGTACTCTAACCCACGTCTGGTTTGCACAATACTGTGTAAGAGTTTTGTAGCGTACACATGCATTTTTTGAACGCACATCCGGGCGTGGTATATGCTGATGCCATAGGAGAGCAATCCTTGCATAGTTTTTTTTATAAGTGGTGCCTGAGGGTCCCATCAGAATGGGGATAATTTTAATACTATTTCTGCAGTGTCCTGTGCTCTGGAGTTTCTGCACTAGTTCTGTGTGTTGGCTGTAGCATGCTGAGAGTTGGTCCCTCGGATCTGTGTCTCTGCAATACTTAAATTCCACTATAAGGATGTTGGTGTCCTTGGGTTGCTCTGCTTTTTGCATTAACATGATATCAGGTTGCATATTTGTGTTTTGGGCCAGAGGTTGTTGTTGCTGGTTGGATCTGGGGTAGCAGGTCCTTGGGCACTCTGTTTGTTGGTAGGGCGGGCGCTCCGGCCATGGCACACTTTTCGGCAGTCCCCAGGTCAGCCATGACCAAGTCTCCTCCCATGCTACCCTTGGCTATGGCTCTAAGGAGGATCCTGCCTGTTCCATGGTGTCTCTCAATGTACATCTTTTGCATTTCCGGGTGTCTGCAAGATCCAGTGATATGCCCGGCACTGTCGTGTTCCCCGCAAAGAGGGCATTTGTCGGTGTCGCATTTGCCCCATCTGAAGCCGAGTTTGTTGTTCCACAGTGCTAGGACATGTCAAACAGCTATTTGCTAGTCTTGGTACCAAAACCTATTTGGATCAACATGGGACCTGGCAGGATGCTTTTGAGGAGCGCATGAACTTAGTTGGCTGGGAGATAGCCGGAGGTGGGTGGGGTGGGCTGAAGCAATGGAGGCCACATCCCTGAATTTCTACCACGATGATGAGAATAAAGATGGTAGGCTAGAGTAATGCCAAGGTGCCTGTTAAATAGAAACACGCTAGGTCACGGGGATTTTCCCAGCCACCGTTTTTATGGTTTAGGTTCGAAGGTTGAGAAAATCCTGAACCCGTCACACTGAACTTGTATTTCCAGCATGTTGCGTTCAATGAATAATGATGCGGGAGGCCTGGCAGGTAGACCCGGACGCTATCTTCAGCCTCCCTGGGCAGGCTAAGCTTGCAGAATAGAAAGAACAAACGTTTGCCAAATCACTGCCAGTCATCTGTTCAGTTGTCGAGTCCTGAACCTCACTTATGAACCTTACAAGGAAGGGAGAAATTTTTGGATGCCTTCAGAAGGAAGCATTGGATGCTGTCAGCCCCCCTGGGCAACATCTAGCTTGCGGAAGGGAGGGAACAAATGTACACCAAATCACGGCCAGTCCTCTGTTGAGTTATCGCGTAATGAACCTTCACTGATCCTGAGCCTTGCAAGGAGGATACAAGAAAAGTGTGGACACCTTCAGGCACCCCGTGCAATATCTCTCTTGAAGCATGGAGGACGGAAATGCTGGGCACCAGTCAATTATTCCCTGCTCCAGCAACTCACAAGAAATAAAGAAAGGTACATCCCCTCTTGGGGCATGAGGGTTCAGGACACTGTGCATTGTGCAGATAGAATGGGGCCGAAGCTATGAATGTGAATCCCTGAACCTCTTCATACAATGATCCCGGCAGGCGCTTGATCCATGACGCCTTGAACCTCTGAAATTCAGAATACGAGTACTTGGCAGAAGCTTGACGACTGAACCCTTGAATCTCTGAACCCTTGAACCTCTGGACCCCTGAATACAATGGTCCTCGCAGAAGCTTGACGAGGGCCACTTCCTCTTGTCCCATCTGCCATCGATCGACACCAGCAGTATCTTGGCATTCCAGGCCTCTTTGTTTCAAGTGAGGAGCTCTGAACGTGGTGTTGAATGGTATTGAATAATGTTGCATACCGCCATGGCTGTACTACTGTGTGGCAAGTGCCCTGGAGGCATACCATGCTGTTATATGGCAATGCGCTATGTGAGCATGCATGGTGCTGCACGAAAAATGTATGCGTTGGTTTACTTGCCGTTGCATGGCATTGAAGGACATGGTCACATGAGTTATTTGTAGAAGCAGGGCATGTGAGTGATTTCCGCACGCAGTCGGTCAGAATTTCAGCACCGCGTGTGCAGAATCTGCCCCTCCAGCTTCCCTTGGAAGTGCCCACTGCCCACCTCTATTATCCAGCAGTTACCTCGAGGATGCTGTTTGGCAGCATCATTTTCCCTCCCTTGCTTGCGCATGGCCTGCGCCTAAATCCTGCTCCTCCAATTGTTTCCATGCCCCCAGTTTCCATTTGGGATGTCCGGCTCCATCATCCAGGAGCGCGTGATGGGGATGTTGTGCGGCAACATCAGCAATATGATCAACATGCTGGTACCGCCAGTAATCATCGCAGCTGTCTTAATAGAGAGCACCAAGGCAGGGATACGGCTGATGGTGCGCAGGTAAGGATCCGGTCAACAGGGCTTCTTATTTTATCGTGTTTCAGCTTCACCACCCGTACATCAAAGCCTACGGCCAAGGGGGCCTGGTGCCGCGAGCCCTGCTGCCCAGACCAACGGCCGTAGGCTGGTCATGGTTTGGTCCCCACTGGCCTGGTGGCGGCTGTCGGGCGGCCTCCTGGAGGTGGTTTGCCGCGCACTGAAGTGCGCAGCAGGCATTCGGCTGCTGATTTTGCACAGTTAGGCAAAAATCTTTGCTGATGCAGTGATGCCTCGAATGCGATCCTTTCAGCAAAAACGAACTCTGATTACGATGAAAAGTGTTGTTCCTACGGGACTACTTATTCTTGGTGATGGTAGTGTCCTCTCTGCGCAAGAAATCCAGGAGCCGGAGGAAAGTGTTCTGCCTACCGGTACCACGCGTTTTGAAGTTGCTGTACTCATTACCGACAGGGAATACGGGTACCGTTTTTTGAAGATTACACATTATTTCCATGTTTGCTTGAACTCAGAGACTGGTAAGAACATCTGCTGAACTTTAGCCCCTAAACTGGAGTGGTGGTTGAAGGAGGTGCCGAAAACTGAGGAAAGAAGTCCCTCAAAATAACCTGAAACCTGGTGATTGAAGCCTGAAACCTGAAACCTGAAACTTCCATGCCTTCTCAGACTTCTGAGGGCCCAGGGCGTGTGTACCCCATGTGGTCAACTTCGTGCTTCAAACAAAAGCCTGAAACCTGAACCCTATGCACGCCTTGGCAGATGCTTCAGGGGGCCCAGGCGGGCGCGCGTCGCCCGTGTGGTCAACTTCGTGCTGAAAGCCATCCTACCCACAGCGTACTTCGGCCCCGCCCTGGGCATCTGGCACGGCGTCTCACACTTGCCGCCGACCTCTGATGAGCTGGAGCAGTCATCGGACACTGATTTGCAAGAGGCAGCGGCGGAGGCTGCAGCTGCAATGGCGCCCAAGCCCTTGCCAAACGAAATCATGTTGTGAGCCTCGAAGGATGCTGCTGCCTTACTCTTGGTTGACCCATACCACCCTGGGTCTATATATGCAAATTGTGGCAAGTGCTGTTGTATGAACATGTAGTCCCAACACGCATTGAGCCACCGGAACCCTGCTTTATTTGGATTGTTGTTTGCGCCCGGGCTGAGAGGGCCCAGAGGTTCAAATGGCAAAACACTGCTGGGACCAGCTCCAAAGGCTCAATTACGTCGACGTCAAACTGTCCAGTTCGTTGGGACAAAAGTAAAGAGGGGGAGGAGGAGGGGAGTTGGAAAGCTGGGAATTGAAGGGACAAGCAAATGGCTACTGTTGGATAGGAAAGGATACCCGAGGGTTCCAGAGCCGCTCAGGCCCTACAGGGCTAAGGCAGGCCTAGACCGGCAAAGCCCTTAGGTCACGGATGTTACACGTCTGGCCCCTGCCCCAGAAGGCTTGACTGCATCACTCCAGTGTCCAACTGTCTGGTTGGCAACATGGAGAAATTATGCCCAAGATGCAAGCAGCTGAATTGTAGGCTAGCGGGCTGAAGGGTCACGCAAGCATACTGACACCTCACCGACCGGTACCTCATGATATACCAGTATCAGTTACCGGTATCAGGCGGTGGGTTGCCCCCTACCCAACCCTAGCCAACCTGAGATGCTGACACACAAAAACAGCCAGGGTGGTGCATGTGGCCCTCGTCGTCAGCTGAGCGCTTTGTCGCACCATAAAGCAGTAAACGTGCCATTATGGTAAACTCCGGAATCTCCGGTAAAGGCGCCTTAGAGAAGTGTCCTCTACTCACAAACACGGTACATCACCGTACACACAGGCTCCTTGTACTTCAGACAAGAGCTGTTAACTGGCTACTGTAAGGTTCAGCCCTAGCAGGAAGTCTCTCTGCCTAGGGGTAATGTCTGGGTGTCCCTGTCTTGTGGGTACCGCCCCTACTACTTCACTCGCCCCCCGCTCCTCAGCGTTAAGCCTAAAGGGCATGCGCTGGGAGCCGGAAAAAGGGGTCGGTACTGAAAGAAATCTGGAAAAATCTGTACGCCCAGAAGATCAAAAAATCAAAGCAAATCTGCCTGGTTCAGGCCGTCCCCCGCATCTGCCTGGTTCAGGCTATATACACACATCAGCCTGGTTCAGGCTGTTTTCAAAGCAAAATCTGTACGCCCAGAACTTGTTAGTTACCTAACACTGAAGCCTCCTTTACATCTGACTGCAATCCAGCCAGTCGGAAAAAAAATCCCCTGAAGAAAATCCACTGCAGGAAATGTGCTGCAGGACATCCACACAAGGAAATTCACCAAAGAAAAAAATTCACTGAAACCCGTGGCGGACCCTAGGTCCACCCACGGTTCTGCACACTTGACAAAGGCCTCTGGGACCCTGATCTCTCTCCGGCCTGATTGGGGCACACAGAATCCGGTACCGTCACCAGTGTCATGCTTGGTTGCAGGCAATAAAGGGTCAGAACCCATCAGAAACCCTCAGCAACCATCAGAAAGCATCAGAAACCATCAGAAATCATCAGAAACCATCAAAAATCATCAGAAACCATCAGAAGTCAGAATCTTTAAACTTCTGGAAAATATGTACGTAGAAGCTCAAATCGTCTTAACAAATCTGCCTGGTTCAGGCCTTCTTCAATCAGAACAAAAAAAATCCACCGAGTCTCAGCTGAAGCGCAATGCGCAGAATCCTACAAATCCAGGCTGTTCAGCCCACTACTGGCTAGCAAACAGAGAAATTTTCAAAGTTATCAGGTCAAGCTAAGAACAACCGCTGCTCTCGCCCCACTGCGCCATAGCCGCCTGGTCTTCAATGGCCACAGGAAATGTGCGCCGTAGCAGCGTGATCCGCCCCCTGCTGTGTTATCATCGCCCGAGTTGACTAATTCTCCTCGCTCATCATCTTCATAACATATGTACTACCGTAGCCTTGCTGCTACGGTGTTTGAGGGGAAAAAAATTCACTATGTTGCTGCGATAGCTTTAACTCCAATCCTGCATCTTCCGTCTTCGGTCCGCTGGCTGCCGGCCCACTGCCTGCCGGTTACTTAGGACAAGCCGCTCTGCGTCTGCATTTTCTGCTCTGTAGGCGCCTGCCCGCCCATTGCCAGTTACGGCGTGGGTAACGTCACGTGCTCAGCGGCCTTGCCGCTCTGGGCTCGGCCTCAGGTCTCGGTAAGCTCCGCAAGGGCTGACTCCTCCTCTTTGTTGGAAGCCTAGCGCCACCTTGGCCCATTTATGGACCGCTCGCTGGGTGACATTGGCTTCTCTTCATCCAAGGAATATCTTTCTCCAAAAAGTCTCTTCCTCCAAGAAGCCTCTCGCGCCTCCTCCTCCTCATCCGCCTCTTCCTCCTCTTCCATCTCATTCTCCTCTTCTGCCTCTTCCATCTCATTCTCCTCTTCTGCCGCAGGCCTGTGATCTGTGACCAACAGGTCCCCCATTTCCAGGGCGAACTTCTCCCACAGCACCACCTGCTGCGTCAGCACAGTGATCTGCTCCTCATCGGTCATGCACAAGTACCCTGGCACAGTGATCACGAACTTGCTCAGCTTGACCCTGGTGGCCACTGGCAGCCCCTCATAGAACATGTGCGAGACCGAGTGCCTTCTGCCAAAGTAGTCCACTGCATCCCTCGAGATCTGCAGCAGCTCTGCTGTGGACAGTACTCTGTGCGCAAACGCCTCCACTGTCTCCTCTGGCTTGACCTCTGGATCCAAGGTTGTTTTGACTCCCAGCTTGAGGTTGGTGATCGCGGATCTCTCATCCGAGGTCGGCTTCCCCACCTCCTCCTTCACCACCCTGATCCACAGGGTAAGCAGGGAAACCGCACAGCATTGCTCCTCTGCTGGAGCGGCCCACTGCCCCCTGATCCTTTCCACCTCCTTGGTGGCCCTGTCCCCTGCATGGGGCGCTGCCCTGATGGCCACCATCAACGGCCCCACACTGGCAGGCTTGTAGTTCCACAACCTGGCCAGGGATCGCACGAGCATGGCCATGGCCGAGGGTGACTGGCAGGATCCAACAATTTCCCCTGCCACCACGGCCAGCGCCGGTGGTTCATCCGACAGCGCCAGTCTGTTGTGTGATCCCCAATAGCCACACGCTTGGCAATATTTCTTGGCTGCAAACGCGCCCGGGTGTGACATATCCAACACCGGCACGTTGCCTTGGATAGCTGGGATTTTGGTATATTTGGCCACCCCTGCCAGCTGCAGGACCATCTGCTGCAGCAGCTGCATGTTCATCCTTGCCTGCTCCCTATCGAGCCTCTTCATTTCCTGGTCGCTGGACTCCCGCCTGGCCCTTGGCCCGCGCCTGTCCGCTCCACCGGACCCCGACTCGTCTAAACTGGAGTCTGATCCAGATCCGCTACTGTCGCCCCCTGATGGGCTGCGACTGCGCTGGTACTGGCTGTTTCTGCGGCCAGCCCCATCCTGGGCTTGTCCGCCCCCGGACGACTGTCTGCCGGCCCTGCTCGCGGAGCCTCTGCTCCTCTCGGGTGGCGGCTGATCAGCCTCATCTCTGCTTTTTCTCTCCTCTGGGCCAGACTCCCGAGGCTGTGATCCTCTGCCGGATTCTGCCTGCCCCCTGGGCGGCTTCTGGCTTGGCTCGCCTGGCTGTGTCCTCCTGCCGTATTCTGCCGGCCCCCTGGGCGGCTCCTGGCTCTGCCAGTTTGGCTGTTCCCTGCCGTCTGCCTGCCCCCTGGGCGGCTCCTGGCTCTGCCAGCTTGGCTGTTTCCCTCCTGTGTAATTCCTGACGTAGGAATCAGATTGTGTTTCCCCTCTGGTTTCCTGCCTTCTTGGTCCACTGAAGCGCACACTGCCTGCAGGCTCGTCCTGTTGTGTTCCTCTTGCTGCGCCCTCTTGCCTTTTCCTCAGGAACTCCTCGATGTAATCCACCTGGGTTTCCTGGCCTGTGTTCTCTTTGTCCTCGATTATGCGCAGGAGTGCATAGGACTCTTGCCTGTTTGCTCTGCGCGTTGCTACGCCTTGCTCAGCCATCCTGGCCAGCGATCGGCTAGTCAACTCCGCCCTTTCGCTGGCGGCTGGGCTACTGGCCCTGGGCTCTTCCCTGCCCCTTGGCCGCCCCCTGAGGCTTGGCTCGCTGCTGACCTCAAAAACCTCAGATCTGAGTGTTGGGGTTGGCGCGGTTCTTGCTTGCTGCTGCCACCTTTGGACTTCCCTGAGCTCCTCAGGCCGCTGCCCCGCTGTTTTAAATCCTTCCCATGCCTGGTCCTCCTCATCTTCTGGCTCGGATCCCGGTTCCACCTGATTTCCTGTTACCTCATTGCACCACTCATCTGCGAAGGCCTTAACAGCCAGGGCTGCTTCGCGTCCAGCCCTTCCCTTGGATACCTGTCCAAGGGCGCTTAACAGCGTCGCCCTGTCCTGCCCTGTGTGGGGGATACCCAGCATGGCCTTTGTTGCCCATCCCCTCAGATGATGGGCCTTGAACTCCTCAATGGCTGTGACCTGGTCCTGGAAATGCAAGAACGTCCTGGAGCAAACTTGCTTCCACAGGTCTGTTGCCCACTGCAAAATTCCTGCCCAACCGATCGGTCCTTCTGACTCCTCATTGCCGCACACTACTCCCCCAGTCCCGGAGCGCTCTGGCTCTCTAGGTCTGGTATCCTGCGCCTGTGCTGTACCTTGATAAAATCCGCGCAGGATTTCCTTGTGGCCGCCGCCTGCTCGCATCTGGCTGCTAGATCCCTCCTTGGGTGTCTGCACAGGTCTGCCCACACTGGGCGTAAACTTGGACAGCGGCGTCCCGTAAACTGTGGATCCCGCCCCTCTTTGAACCGGCACCCTGCGTGGTCGCATTGGCTGCCTTGGGCGCAGCCCTGTCACTGGCTGCCGCCCCTTCTCTTCTTGTATCGGATCAGGCAGCTCTTCCTCAGATATTAGGTCAGCCCACGGCTTTCCCACCGGTACAGCTGACTTTTCCTGTGGTTCTTTGCTGCTCTGCGGGGCCTGCCTGGTCACAGCAGGCTTGATCTCAGCTCCCTCGCGCTTGATCTCTGCATCACTGGCCTCAGCCGGGTCCTCACCCGGCTCCAGCCCCCTCTGGATGTTGGCATCCATGAGGTGCTCACATGCACTGTCGCTGTGCTCGCACTCGAACCCGCAGAACATGCATACTCTTCCGGGGTAATACCTCATGGCCTGACGCATGGCATTGCGGGTGTCCATCTGCTGCTGACGGTCACCTGTTGCGCAATCCTCCCAGAGCCTGGCCAGCTCCACATCTGCAGGCACCGCAGCAGGGAATGCTACCATGCACACATTCCTGCTGTTGCTGTTGTTCACGGGTGCTGGCACCGGAGACCTGCTGCTCCTAGCTTCATCCACGTCACTGTCAGATGCCCTGTCTTGTGGCAACAGCGTCTGCAGTTTCTTTGCCAAGCGACGCTTCATCATCCTCAGCTGCCTGGTCATTCTCATCTGCCAGGCAATCCCTGGCTGCCTGGCCATCCACAGCTGCCTGGCCATTCCTTTGAGCTTCTGCTGGTACCAGTTCACCTTGTCCCTCAGCATGGGTATGGAGATTCCCAGCTCCTCAGGATTCTCTGCCGCCTCCAGCTGTTTGCTGGCCTGCTGGGCCGCCCCTGGTTCTGATATTGGCACCTGGACCCCTCCTGGAGCTGCTGCCACTGGTGGTGTGACAGGCCCATCCTCTTCTGGCTGGTGCATCTGCACCAGCACCGGCGCCTGCCTGTGCTCGTGGTCCTCAACCTCACTTGGTCCAACTGGTCCCTCAGCCACCTGTTGGTTCAGCTTCTGCTCCCACGGATGCAGTTGGTCCGGCTCGCAGCCGCCGGCCACCACCGGTGTCACATGGGCTGCCTCCCTCGACAAACACAAACGTGACGCATGCACCTGCAGTTGGCCTGGCTCACAGCCACCGATCCCTACAGGTGTCATATGAACTGCCTCCCTCTGCAAGCACCGTCGTGACGCCTGCAACTGCAGTTGGCCTGGCTCACAGCCACCGGCCACCACAGGTGTCACAGGAAGTGCCTCTCTCTGCAAACACAGCCGTGACGCATGCACCTGCAGTTGGCCTGGCTCACAGCCAGCGGCCGCCACAGGTGTCACATGGGCTGCCTCCCTCGGCAAACACAGCCGTGACGCATGCACCTGCAGTTGACCTGGCTCACAGCCACCGATCCCTACAGGTGTCACAGGAACTGCCTCTCTCTGCAAACCCAGCCGTGACGCCTGCACCTGCAGTTGGCATGGCTCGCAGCCACCGATCCCTACAGGTGTCACAGGAACCGCCTCTCTCTGCAAACCCAGCCGTGACGCCTGCACCTGCAGTTGGCTTGGCTCGCAGCCACCGGCCACCACAATTTTCACAGGAACTGCCTCCTTCTGCAAACACAGCCGTGATGCCTCCACCTGCAGTTGGTCTGGCTCACAGCCACCGATCCCTACAGGTGTCACAGGAACTGCCTTTCTCTGCAAACACAGCCGTGACGCCTGCACCTGCAGTTGGCTTGGCTCGCAGCCACCGGTCACTGCAGGTGTCACAGGAACCGCCTCTCTCTGCAAACCCAGCCGTGACGCCTGCACCTGCAGTTGGCATGGCTCGCAGCCACCGATCCCTACAGGTGTCACAGGAACCGCCTCTCTCTGCAAACCCAGCCGTGACGCCTGCACCTGCAGTTGGCCTGGCTCACAGCCACCGGCCACCACAGTTTTCACAGGAACTGCCTCCTTCTGCAAACACAGCCGTGATGCCTGCACCTGCAGTTGGTCTGGCTCACAGCCACCGATCCCTACAGGTGTCACAGGAACTGCCTTTCTCTGCAAACACAGCCGTGACGCCTGCACCTGCAGTTGGCTTGGCTCGCAGCCACCGGTCACTGCAGGTGTCACAGGAACCGCCTCTCTCTGCAAACCCAGCCGTGACGCCTGCACCTGCAGTTGGCTTGGCTCGCAGCCACCGGTCACTGGTTTGGGTGAAAAAGAATTCCCTATCGGAACACAGTTGATCAGGTGCAGCTGCTCGCTAGCTACCGGGCTATCCTGCCTGGGTGGGCCGGCACTCTCTGCCGTAATACAGTTGATCAGGTGCAGCTGCTCGCTAGCTACCAGGCTATCCTGCCTGGGTGGGCCGGCACTCTCTGCCGTAATACTGTTGATCAGGTGCCTGGGACTTGGCTCACTGTCACTGCTGAGGATATCAAACATGGACCAGCCGTTGGGGGACACCTGATTACCTGGCTGCTCCATACACCTGGTCAATGCCTCCAAGGGTGCGCGCTGCTGGGGCACAGCCAGACTGCTTAACCCCGCCTGCTCTGCGTCACACACACTTTTCCACACTCCAGTGGCCCACTGCCCTAGCCTGTTCCACCCTCTTGGCTGAGCCAGATCCTCCTTCCTTTTTACTGGGGGCCATTCCGCAGTGGCGGCTTTTGCTCCACCCACCGCCTGCAGATCTGCAGGTTTCCTGATCACCTGACTTCCACCACGGGGCATCGTCCCGTTCTCCTTTTTAACGCACTGCGCAGCACTTGCCACTCTCATTAGCCTCTTCTGCGTCGCGTATTCTGGCCCACTGCCTAGGTCTCTTGCTCTCCCGCACTCTGCTGCCCCCTCTGGGGCTGCCGAGGTGCCTGCCCCTTGATCACCGTGATCGGGCTCGTTCTTGACTCGTTGCGCGGCCCCTGCCTCACTGGGCAAGTCCTGCTCTGGTGCGCCTTCTGGACCACTGTCCCGATTTGCGCCACTGGTCTGCGATACCTCAACGGCCGGGTCCAATGTCAGCTCAGGGGTTCTTCCTCCCTGTCTCAACCACTGCGCATATTCCAGGCCTTGCCTTAAAATATCCAGGGTTGATTGGGGCACTGGCCCACCTCGGCTGATCCGTTTGTGCGACACTTCAGCGCCCACAGGGCCATCAGCCTGCCCAACGTCCTTGGGCCAAGCTTGATCTGCACTGGGCACCTTGCACCCCAAAGCTGCGGGATCCTCGATCCCTGCTAGCCCGCGGGAAATACGCATCGCTTCTCCCTCAAGCGCCATCTGCTGCTCTGAGTCCAGGCCCTGCCTTTCTGAGGGCTTGCTAGACAGGCCTGGTTGACAGGCAATTATAGCTCAAGGACAGGCAATCCGAATCTTTCTATTTGCTCAACAATATCTGGTGCTAGGCGGAATTCTCCTTCGCCCAACTTTCTCCCAGCTTTCACTGCGATCCTTGCACAGGGAATCAAGGCGGGTTTATAACTCCACAACTGGATCTTCGAGCTTCTCCCCAAGGCTCTTCACAGCCGGGGTTTGCAAGATCTAATTTGGCACGAAAAGCCCAGCAGAATGCAGCAACAGAGGTGCTTTTTCAAGCTGTCCAAGGCGAACAATTCAAAAAAATATTCCAGGTCAGACAAGCTTAGCTTCCCTCAGCGAGGAACTCGTTGGCAAGCAGCTGATCAGGCTGCAATACCACTTTTGTCCCTTTTGAAGGACACTGAGAGCGGGGATGCTCGGGGTTGCGAAGGAACGGCGACGGAAGTGACTTTGTCCGTGGGTTTTGTCGCCGGGCGGACTCAGCTGGAAGCTGGTACGCCGAGAGCTCCTGGTCGGCTTTGCGCCTCCTGGTCTATTTAGGTGAATATCTGCTTGGGACTGCTTGCCTGATTAGTCGTATCCGATGGACGAGTAGTCAGGGATCGGCACCGTAGGTCGCGTGCTCTTCAGGGCGAGCTCCGTAGATGGCGTCGGCTGGGGATGTCCAGTGATATGGATGGGGCTCGCTTGTCACTTGCTTATGCTATCACCACTTTCCGTGGTGCTAGACTTGACTGAAGTGTAAGGTACTGACTTAGTGGCGAGCAAGGGCTACTAGTATCCGTGAGAGCTAGGCCTATACTCTTTACACCAGAGGCCTGTCCTTCAAAAGGGACAAAAGTAGTAGCTTAGGCAACTGCCGGGATACAGGGACCCGGCAGGCCCAATTCAGAATACGGTACAATCTGTCAAATCAACCGGCGTAAGCGGGTTTCTAGGTCTCAGTTCAAATCCGTAGACTCCGCAGAGAAGCTGCGGAGTCCCCGAGGCCGCTAACTGCGGTCTAAACGGTTCTGTCACGTATACGGTAATATACTGTGACAGCTGTCGCACCATAAAGCAGTAAACGTGCCAATATGGTAAACTCCGGAATCTCCGGTAAAGGCGCCTTAGAGAAGTGTCCTTCTACTCATAAACACGGTACATTACCGTACACACAGACTCCTTGTACTTCAGACAAGAGCTGTTAACTGGCTACTGTAAGGTTCAGCCCTAGCAGGAAGTCTCTCTGCCTAGGGGCAATGTCTGGGTGTCCCTGTCTTGTGGGTACCGCCCCTACTACTTCACTCGCCCCCCGCTCCTCAGCGTTAAGCCTAAAGGGCATGCGCTGGGAGCCGGAACAAGGGGTCGGTACTGAAAGAAATCTGGAAAAATCTGTACGCCCAGAAGATCAAAAAATCAAAGCAAATCTGCCTGGTTCAGGCCGTCCCCCGCATCTGCCTGGTTCAGGCTATATACACACATCAGCCTGGTTCAGGCTGTTTTCAAAGCAAAATCTGTACGCCCAGAACTTGTTAGTTACCTAACACTGAAGCCTCCTTTACATCTGACTGCAATCCAGCCAGTCGGAAAAAAAATCCCCTGAAGAAAATCCACTGCAGGAAATGTGCTGCAGGACATCCACACAAGGAAATTCACCAAAGAAAAAAATTCACTGAAACCCGTGGCGGACCCTAGGTCCACCCACGGTTCTGCACACTTGACAAAGGCCTCTGGGACCCTGATCTCTCTCCGGCCTGATTGGGGCACACAGAATCCGGTACCGTCACCAGTGTCATGCTTGGTTGCAGGCAATAAAGGGTCAGAACCCATCAGAAACCCTCAGCAACCATCAGAAAGCATCAGAAACCATCAGAAATCATCAGAAACCATCAAAAATCATCAGAAACCATCAGAAGTCAGAATCTTTAAACTTCTGGAAAATATGTACGTAGAAGCTCAAATCGTCTTAACAAATCTGCCTGGTTCAGGCCTTCTTCAATCAGAACAAAAAAAATCCACCGAGTCTCAGCTGAAGCGCAATGCGCAGAATCCTACAAATCCAGGCTGTTCAGCCCACTACTGGCTAGCAAACAGAGAAATTTTCAAAGTTATCAGGTCAAGCTAAGAACAACCGCTGCTCTCGCCCCACTGCGCCATAGCCGCCTGGTCTTCAATGGCCACAGGAAATGTGCGCCGTAGCAGCGTGATCCGCCCCCTGCTGTGTTATCATCGCCCGAGTTGACTAATTCTCCTCGCTCATCATCTTCATAACATATGTACTACCGTAGCCTTGCTGCTACGGTGTTTGAGAAAAAAAAAATCACTATGTTGCTGCGATAGCTTTAACTCCAATCCTGCATCTTCCGTCTTCGGTCCGCTGGCTGCCGGCCCACTGCCTGCCGGTTACTTAGGACAAGCCGCTCTGCGTCTGCATTTTCTGCTCTGTAGGCGCCTGCCCGCCCATTGCCAGTTACGGCGTGGGTAACGTCACGTGCTCAGCGGCCTTGCCGCTCTGGGCTCGGCCTCAGGTCTCGGTAAGCTCCGCAAGGGCTGACTCCTCCTCTTTGTTGGAAGCCTAGCGCCACCTTGGCCCATTTATGGACCGCTCGCTGGGTGACATTGGCTTCTCTTCATCCAAGGAATATCTTTCTCCAAAAAGTCTCTTCCTCCAAGAAGCCTCTCGCGCCTCCTCCTCCTCATCCGCCTCTTCCTCCTCTTCCATCTCATTCTCCTCTTCTGCCTCTTCCATCTCATTCTCCTCTTCTGCCGCAGGCCTGTGATCTGTGACCAACAGGTCCCCCATTTCCAGGGCGAACTTCTCCCACAGCACCACCTGCTGCGTCAGCACAGTGATCTGCTCCTCATCGGTCATGCACAAGTACCCTAGCACAGTGATCACGAACTTGCTCAGCTTGACCCTGGTGGCCACTGGCAGCCTTGGGCGCAGCCCTGTCACTGGCTGCCGCCCCTTCTCTTCTTGTATCGGATCAGGCAGCTCTTCCTCAGATATTAGGTCAGCCCACGGCTTTCCCACCGGTACAGCTGACTTTTCCTGTGGTTCTTTGCTGCTCTGCGGGGCCTGCCTGGTCACAGCAGGCTTGATCTCAGCTCCCTCGCGCTTGATCTCTGCATCACTGGCCTCAGCCGGGTCCTCACCCGGCTCCAGCCCCCTCTGGATGTTGGCATCCATGAGGTGCTCACATGCACTGTCGCTGTGCTCGCACTCGAACCCGCAGAACATGCATACTCTTCCGGGGTAATACCTCATGGCCTGACGCATGGCATTGCGAGTGTCCATCTGCTGCTGACGGTCACCTGTTGCGCAATCCTCCCAGAGCCTGGCCAGCTCCACATCTGCAGGCACCGCAGCAGGGAATGCTACCATGCACACATTCCTGCTGCTGCTGTTGTTCACGGGTGCTGGCACCGGAGACCTGCTGCTCCTAGCTTCATCCACGTCACTGTCAGCTGCCCTGTCTTGTGGCAACAGCGTCTGCAGTTTCTTTGCCAAGCGACGCTTCATCATCCTCAGCTGCCTGGTCATTCTCATCTGCCAGGCAATCCCTGGCTGCCTGGCCATCCACAGCTGCCTGGCCATTCCTTTGAGCTTCTGCTGGTACCAGTTCACCTTTTCCCTCAGCATGGGTATGGAGATCCCCTGCTCCTCTGACCCCTCAGGATTCTCTGCCGCCTCCAGCTGTTTGCTGGCCTGCTGGGCCGCCCCTGGTTCTGATATTGGCACCTGGACCCCTCCTGGAGCTGCTGCCACTGGTGGTGTGACAGGCCCATCCTCTTCTGGCTGGTGCATCTGCACCAGCACCGGCGCCTGCCTGTGCTCGTGGTCCTCAACCTCACTTGGTCCAACTGGTCCCTCAGCCACCTGTTGGTTCAAATTCTGCTCCCACGGATGCAGTTGGTCCGGCTCGCAGCCGCCGGCCACCACAGGTGTCACATGGGCTGCCTCCCTCGACAAACACAAACGTGACGCCTGCACCTGCAGTTGGCCTGGCTCACAGCCACCGATCCCTACAGGTGTCACATGAATTGCCTCCCTCTGCAAGCACCGTCGTGACGCCTGCAACTGCAGTTGGCCTGGCTCACAGCCACCGGCCACCACAGGTGTCACAGGAACGTCCTCCATCTGAAAACACAGCCGTGACGCCTGCACCTGCAGTTGGCACGGCTCGTGGCCATCGGTCACCACAGGTGTCACAGGAACTGCCTCTCTCTGCAAACACAGCCGTGACGCATGCACCTGCAGTTGGCCTGGCTCACAGCCAGCGGCCGCCACAGGTGTCACATGGGCTGCCTCCCTCGGCAAACACAGCCGTGACGCATGCACCTGCAGTTGGCATGGCTCGCAGCCACCGATCCCTACAGGTGTCACAGGAACTGCCTCTCTCTGCAAACCCAGCCGTGACGCCTGCACCTGCAGTTGGCATGGCTCGCAGCCACCGATCCCTACAGGTGTCACAGGAACCGCCTCTCTCTGCAAACCCAGCCGTGACGCCTGCACCTGCAGTTGGTCTGGCTCACAGCCACCGATCCCGACAGGTGTCACAGGAACTGCCTCCATCTGCAAACACAGCCGTGACGCCTGCACCTGCAGTTGGTCTGGCTCACAGCCACCGATCCCTACAGGTGTCACAGGAACTGCCTTTCTCTGCAAACACAGCCGTGACGCCTGCACCTGCAGTTGGCTTGGCTCGGAGCCACCGATCCCTACAGGTGTCACATGAACCGCCTCTCTCTGCAAACCCAGTTGTGACGCCTGCACCTGCAGTTGGTCTGGCTCACAGCCACCGATCCCTACAGGTGTCACAGGAACTGCCTTTCTCTGCAAACACAGCCTTGACGCCTGCACCTGCAGTTGGTCTGGCTCACAGCCACCGATCCCGACAGGTGTCACAGGAACTGCCTCCATCTGCAAACCCAGCCGTGACGCCTGCACCTGCAGTTGGCTTGGCTCGGAGCCACCGGTCACTGGTTTGGGTGAAAAAGCATTCCCTATTGGAACACAGTTGATCAGGTGCAGCTGCTCGCTAGCTACCGGGCTATCCTGCCTGGGTGGTCCGGCACTCTCTGCCGTAATACAGTTGATCAGGTGCAGCTGCTCGCTAGCTACCAGGCTATCCTGCCTGGGTGGGCCGGCACTCTCTGCCGTAATACAGTTGATCAGGTGCAGCTGCTCGCTAGCTACCAGGCTATCCTGCCTGGGTGGGCCGGCACTCTCTGCCGTAATACAGTTGATCAGGTGCAGCTGCTCGCTAGCTACCAGGCTATCCTGCCTGGGTGGGCCGGCACTCTCTGCCGTAATACAGTTGATCAGGTGCCTGGGACTTGGCTCACTGTCACTGCTGAGGATATCAAACATGGACCAGCCGTTGGGGGACACCTGATTACCTGGCTGCTCCATACACCTGGTCAATGCCTCCAAGGGTGCGCGCTGCTGGGGCACAGCCAGACTGCTTAATCCCGCCTGCTCTGCGTCACACACACTTTTCCACACTCCAGTGGCCCACTGCCCTAGCCTGTTCCACCCTATTGGCTGAGTCAGATCCTCCTTCCTTTTTACTGGGGGCCATTCCGCAGTGGCGGCTTTTGCTCCACCCACCGCCTGCAGATCTGCAGGTTTCCTGATCACCTGACTTCCACCACGGGGCATCGTCCCGTTCTCCTTTTTAACGCACTGCGCAGCACTTGCCACTCTCATTAGCCTCTTCTGCGTCGCGTATTCTGGCCCACTGCCTAGGTCTCTTGCTCTCCCGCACTCTGCTGCCCCCTCTGGGGCTGCCGAGGTGCCTGCCCCTTGATCACCGTGATCGGGCTTGTTCTTGACTCGTTGCGCGGCTCCTGCCCCACTGGGCAAGTCCTGCTCTGGTGCGCCTTCTGGACCACTGTCCTGACTTGCGCCACTGGTCTGCGACACCTCAACGGGCCAAGCTTGATCTGCACTGGGCACCTTGCACCCCAAAGCTGCGGGATCCTCGATCCCTGCTAGCCCGCGAGAAATACGCGTCGCTTCTCCCTCAAGCGCCATCTGCTGCTCTGAGTCCAGGCCCTGCCTTTCAGTTCACACAGTTCACACAGTTCTGGGCCACTGAAATCTCAGCCTCAGCAATCCATTGATCACTGATCCTTAGATCCACTTCTGTCAACACTTGGGAATTTGCACTCCACCACAAAGGCAAGTCCAGGTGCACAGGCACTATCAGCTGGGTTAATAACTCCACAGCCTGATCTTCAAGCTACGTCTGCTTCTGGGTTGCCACGCCCAGCGCAAGCAGGGATTGGCTTGGAATATCTATGAGAAATCCTCTGCTCAGTGATTTCTAGCTGTCCAAGGCAGATCCGCTGTCTCAAAAAGAAATTCCAAGCTCCACAGCACATACACCTTTAGCAGGATTCGTTGGGTCAGGCTGATAAGGCAAGATCCACTACTTCGTTCCTTTTAAGTGGACACGAGAGGTTTGCTTCAGGTCCGTGGCGGACTTCTTCCCCACATAGTGGCGGACGCCTACGGGCGGACTCAGTGACTACACACTGGCCGCGGATGCGCAGCGCGTTAAGCTGTGGCTGGAACTTCTAGATGACAGACACGGAGCTGGTCACTTGTAAAGCTTAACTGCTGGCCCTTCAGATAGCTGATCTGACGGGTCGCTGAGTCACTCACCGCGTGAAGCGGGGGATGTCGTAGCCGTAGACTGCGGGCGGTGTCCCAGGTCGGGCTGGGCGTCTAGCTGAGGATAACTAGGTTGCTATGTCGGCTCTGAGGCTGAATTAGGCTTGATCGTCTTCGTGCCTTCGTGGTACTGGCGTTATTGGTATTCACAGGGTATATCTTGGGATGATAGCCGTTGCTGATTACAATTAGAGGCCTGTCCACTTAAAAGGAACGAAGTAAGTGTCAAGCGTGCAAGCCGGGATTCAAAGGTCCCGGCAAGCCCTATTTACTGAGTACGGGAAATCTGCTACACTTCACACTTAAGCGGGATTCTGGGTCTCAGTTCAAATCCGGAGACTCCGCAGATAAGCTGCGGAGGCTCCGCGGCCGCTAACTGCGGTCTAAACGGTTCTGTCACGTATACGGTAATATACTGTGATCCACCTGGGTTTCCTGGCCTGTGTTCTCTTTGTCCTCGATTATGCGCAGGAGTGCATAGGACTCTTGCCTGTTTGCTCTGCGCGTTGCTACGCCTTGCTCAGCCATCCTGGCCAGCGATCGGCTAGTCAACTCCGCCCTTTCGCTGGCGGCTGGGCTACTGGCCCTGGGCTCTTCCCTGCCCCTTGGCCGCCCCCTGAGGCTTGGCTCGCTGCTGACCTCAAAAACCTCAGATCTGAGTGTTGGGGTTGGCGCGGTTCTTGCTTGCTGCTGCCACCTTTGGACTTCCCTGAGCTCCTCAGGCCGCTGCCCCGCTGTTTTAAATCCTTCCCATGCCTGGTCCTCCTCATCTTCTGGCTCGGATCCCGGTTCCACCTGATTTCCTGTTACCTCATTGCACCACTCATCTGCGAAGGCCTTAACAGCCAGGGCTGCTTCGCGTCCAGCCCTTCCCTTGGATACCTGTCCAAGGGCGCTTAACAGCGTCGCCCTGTCCTGCCCTGTGTGGGGGATACCCAGCATGGCCTTTGTTGCCCATCCCCTCAGATGATGGGCCTTGAACTCCTCAATGGCTGTGACCTGGTCCTGGAAATGCAAGAACGTCCTGGAGCAAACTTGCTTCCACAGGTCTGTTGCCCACTGCAAAATTCCTGCCCAACCGATCGGTCCTTCTGACTCCTCATTGCCGCACACTACTCCCCCAGTCCCGGAGCGCTCTGGCTCTCTAGGTCTGGTATCCTGCGCCTGTGCTGTACCTTGATAAAATCCGCGCAGGATTTCCTTGTGGCCGCCGCCTGCTCGCATCTGGCTGCTAGATCCCTCCTTGGGTGTCTGCACAGGTCTGCCCACACTGGGCGTAAACTTGGACAGCGGCGTCCCGTAAACTGTGGATCCCGCCCCTCTTTGAACCGGCACCCTGCGTGGTCGCATTGGCTGCCTTGGGCGCAGCCCTGTCACTGGCTGCCGCCCCTTCTCTTCTTGTATCGGATCAGGCAGCTCTTCCTCAGATATTAGGTCAGCCCACGGCTTTCCCACCGGTGCAGCTGACTTTTCCTGTGGTTCTTTGCTGCTCTGCGGGGCCTGCCTGGTCACAGCAGGCTTGATCTCAGCTCCCTCGCGCTTGATCTCTGCATCACTGGCCTCAGCCGGGTCCTCACCCGGCTCCAGCCCCCTCTGGATGTTGGCATCCATGAGGTGCTCACATGCACTGTCGCTGTGCTCGCACTCGAACCCGCAGAACATGCATACTCTTCCGGGGTAATACCTCATGGCCTGACGCATGGCATTGCGGGTGTCCATCTGCTGCTGACGGTCACCTGTTGCGCAATCCTCCCAGAGCCTGGCCAGCTCCACATCTGCAGGCACCGCAGCAGGGAATGCTACCATGCACACATTCCTGCTGCTGCTGTTGTTCACGGGTGCTGGCACCGGAGACCTGCTGCTCCTAGCTTCATCCACGTCACTGTCAGATGCCCTGTCTTGTGGCAACAGCGTCTGCAGTTTCTTTGCCAAGCGACGCTTCATCATCCTCAGCTGCCTGGTCATTCTCATCTGCCAGGCAATCCCTGGCTGCCTGGCCATCCACAGCTGCCTGGCCATTCCTTTGAGCTTCTGCTGGTACCAGTTCACCTTGTCCCTCAGCATGGGTATGGAGATTCCCAGCTCCTCAGGATTCTCTGCCGCCTCCAGCTGTTTGCTGGCCTGCTGGGCCGCCCCTGGTTCTGATATTGGCACCTGGACCCCTCCTGGAGCTGCTGCCACTGGTGGTGTGACAGGCCCATCCTCTTCTGGCTGGTGCATCTGCACCAGCACCGGCGCCTGCCTGTGCTCGTGGTCCTCAACCTCACTTGGTCCAACTGGTCCCTCAGCCACCTGTTGGTTCAGCTTCTGCTCCCACGGATGCAGTTGGTCCGGCTCGCAGCCGCCGGCCACCACCGGTGTCACATGGGCTGCCTCCCTCGACAAACACAAACGTGACGCATGCACCTGCAGTTGGCCTGGCTCACAGCCACCGATCCCTACAGGTGTCATATGAACTGCCTCCCTCTGCAAGCACCGTCGTGACGCCTGCAACTGCAGTTGGCCTGGCTCACAGCCACCGGCCACCACAGGTGTCACAGGAAGTGCCTCTCTCTGCAAACACAGCCGTGACGCCTGCACCTGCAGTTGGCCTGGCTCACAGCCAGCGGCCGCCACAGGTGTCACATGGGCTGCCTCCCTCGGCAAACACAGCCGTGACGCATGCACCTGCAGTTGACCTGGCTCACAGCCACCGATCCCTACAGGTGTCACAGGAACTGCCTCTCTCTGCAAACCCAGCCGTGACGCCTGCACCTGCAGTTGGCATGGCTCGCTGACACCGATCCCTACAGGTGTCACAGGAACCGCCTCTCTCTGCAAACCCAGCCGTGACGCCTGCACCTGCAGTTGGCTTGGCTCGCAGCCACCGGCCACCACAGTTTTCACAGGAACTGCCTCCTTCTGCAGACACAGCCGTGATGCCTCCACCTGCAGTTGGTCTGGCTCACAGCCACCGATCCCTACAGGTGTCACAGGAACTGCCTTTCTCTGCAAACACAGCCGTGACGCCTGCACCTGCAGTTGGCTTGGCTCGCAGCCACCGGTCACTGCAGGTGTCACAGGAACCGCCTCTCTCTGCAAACCCAGCCGTGACGCCTGCACCTGCAGTTGGCTTGGCTCGCAGCCACCGGTCACTGGTTTGGGTGAAAAAGCATTCCCTATCGGAACACAGTTGATCAGGTGCAGCTGCTCGCTAGCTACCGGGCTATCCTGCCTGGGTGGGCCGGCACTCTCTGCCGTAATACAGTTGATCAGGTGCAGCTGCTCGCTAGCTACCAGGCTATCCTGCCTGGGTGGGCCGGCACTCTCTGCCGTAATACAGTTGATCAGGTGCAGCTGCTCGCTAGCTACCAGGCTATCCTGCCTGGGTGGGCTGGCACTCTCTGCCGTAATACAGTTGATCAGGTGCAGCTGCTCGCTAGCTACCAGGCTATCCTGCCTGGGTGGGCCGGCACTCTCTGCCGTAATACTGTTGATCAGGTGCCTGGGACTTGGCTCACTGTCACTGCTGAGGATATCAAACATGGACCAGCCGTTGGGGGACACCTGATTACCTGGCTGCTCCATACACCTGGTCAATGCCTCTAAGGGTGCGCGCTGCTGGGGCACAGCCAGACTGCTTAACCCCGCCTGCTCTGCGTCACACACACTTTTCCACACTCCAGTGGCCCACTGCCCTAGCCTGTTCCACCCTCTTGGCTGAGCCAGATCCTCCTTCCTTTTTACTTGGGGCCATTCCGCAGTGGCGGCTTTTGCTCCACCCACCGCCTGCAGATCTGCAGGTTTCCTGATCACCTGACTTCCACCACGGGGCATCGTCCCGTTCTCCTTTTTAACGCACTGCGCAGCACTTGCCACTCTCATTAGCCTCTTCTGCGTCGCGTATTCTGGCCCACTGCCTAGGTCTCTTGCTCTCCCGCACTCTGCTGCCCCCTCTGGGGCTGCCGAGGTGCCTGCCCCTTGATCACCGTGATCGGGCTCGTTCTTGACTCGTTGCGCGGCCCCTGCCTCACTGGGCAAGTCCTGCTCTGGTGCGCCTTCTGGACCACTGTCCCGATTTGCGCCACTGGTCTGCGATACCTCAACGGCCGGGTCCAATGTCAGCTCAGGGGTTCTTCCTCCCTGTCTCAACCACTGCGCATATTCCAGGCCTTGCCTTAAAATATCCAGGGTTGATTGGGGCACTGGCCCACCTCGGCTGATCCCTTTGTGCGACACTTCAGCGCCCACAGGGCCATCAGCCTGCCCAACGTCCTTGGGCCAAGCTTGATCTGCACTGGGCACCTTGCACCCCAAAGCTGCGGGATCCTCGATCCCTGCTAGCCCGCGGGAAATACGCATCGCTTCTCCCTCAAGCGCCATCTGCTGCTCTGAGTCCACGCCCTGCCTTTCTGAGGGCTTGCTAGACAGGCCTGGTTAACAGGCAATTATAGCTCAAGGACAGGCAATCCGAATCTTTCTATTTGCTCAACAATATCTGGTGCTAGGCGGAATTCTCCTTCGCCCAACTTTCTCCCAGCTTTCACTGCGATCCTTGCACAGGGAATCAAGGCGGGTTTATAACTCCACAACTGGATCTTCGAGCTTCTCCCCAAGGCTCTTCACAGCCGGGGTTTGCAAGATCTAATTTGGCACGAAAAGCCCAGCAGAATGCAGCAACAGAGGTGCTTTTTCAAGCTGTCCAAGGCGAACAATTCAAAAAAATATTCCAGGTCAGACAAGCTTAGCTTCCCTCAGCGAGGAACTCGTTGGCAAGCAGCTGATCAGGCTGCAATACCACTTTTGTCCCTTTTGAAGGACACTGAGAGCGGGGATGCTCGGGGTTGCGAAGGAACGGCGACGGAAGTGACTTTGTCCGTGGGTTTTGTCGCCGGGCGGACTCAGCTGGAAGCTGGTACGCCGAGAGCTCCTGGTCGGCTTTGCGCCTCCTGGTCTATTTAGGTGAATATCTGCTTGGGACTGCTTGCCTGATTAGTCGTATCCGATGGACGAGTAGTCAGGGATCGGCACCGTAGGTCGCGTGCTCTTCAGGGCGAGCTCCGTAGATGGCGTCGGCTGGGGATGTCCAGTGATATGGATGGGGCTCGCTTGTCACTTGCTTATGCTATCACCACTTTCCGTGGTGCTAGACTTGACTGAAGTGTAAGGTACTGACTTAGTGGCGAGCAAGGGCTACTAGTATCCGTGAGAGCTAGGCCTATACTCTTTACACCAGAGGCCTGTCCTTCAAAAGGGACAAAAGTAGTAGCTTAGGCAACTGCCGGGATACAGGGACCCGGCAGGCCCAATTCAGAATACGGTACAATCTGTCAAATCAACCGGCGTAAGCGGGTTTCTAGGTCTCAGTTCAAATCCGTAGACTCCGCAGAGAAGCTGCGGAGTCCCCGAGGCCGCTAACTGCGGTCTAAACGGTTCTGTCACGTATACGGTAATATACTGTGACAGCTTGCATGTCAGGATGGAGGGAGTGAAACAAATCATCCTTATCCCGGGTGCCATGACCTGTTCATGAACTGATGTACCTGATATCCAGGTGGGGCAAACCTTGGATGCGTTGCGGCAGTTGGTCTCTTCGACCTGGGGATACAACCGACCCAACCGAAGTCGGTGACACAGTCAGAAACGGACGATGACATTTCATTTATTCCCCGGATATGCTCCCGCCCTTCCTCGCATATCCAAATTCCAACCGTTGATGCTGCGGAAGCCTGGCACGTTCAACACTTCTCTTAAACATTTGAAGATGGCACTACGGTACCATATCGATATGCATATCGTAGGACAGAAGTTGACTGCGCGTCTCTTTAGAACCTCTAGTGCCAGTCAATTCATCCTGAGATTTGCCCTCTCTTATTTTCGTCTAACTGGTCATCCGAGCAGCGTGTCAGTGCCTGCCACATCACATCAGTCGTGTCGAACTGACCCACCCTTCAATATTTGATACCAGTGCAAGCAAATTTGACCAAATCGATTCGATTTCAGCTTTGTTATTCATCAATAATAGGAAGCAAGCTTCTTTTCCCATGCTGTCACGACAGCCATCGAAGACTTTCTCTTTCGTCCACTCCCCAATCAACCACACGACAATCCGGAATAACAGATACCGTACATCCACCAGCGACGGCGTCTCCGGTCGCCCTTCCAAAGCCTTTCCCCCCACGTCAAAAGCGCTACAGCGATACGTGTGTTTCTTACAAGGACATCGCCGACTCGGATGATGACGAGGGCAAGCAGTGCTGGCTTTGTCTGAGTGGTTTTGAAACTGGTCCTTTGACGCAACCTTGCAAATGCCCAACGCTATTATCGCACCCCGTTTGTCTGAGTGGGCAGATGGTGAGACAAAGCAATCTCATGGAAGCTGCGTCATCAATTGCATTAACTTTGCCCGTAAACGCGCATAGATGCGCATCAGAAGCGCAAGAGAATAATGAAAGCTGCTGACGAGATTATCAGGTTGCCATTGCAGGCGTGCATTTTTTGTAGATAAAGTGTAGCTATCTACACAAGCTTCGACTCTTCCTGGGAGCCAACACCTGGTATCATCACCTGGGGAAGTGTCTCACCTGGGCACTGCTTAAGCTGTAGCCATGGCCCACTGCTGAAGCAAATCCTCAGCGCCGCCTGCACTCCTCCAGGGTGTGCCCGTCCTAACTGCCGGCTGACCATGACCCCTGAAACCCCTCCGGCTGCTCTATCCTTGCTATGACGCTGCCCCCCACCCATCAGGCAGCTGCAGCAGGCCGGCAAGGAGGAGGAATGCTTCTGCCGATTCTGCAGGACACGGCTGCCGACATGGACTGTCCCTCTGCTGGGCGAGCAGCCCAGGGTAACCCGGTACGGAAATACGGTACGGGAATACGGTACGGATACGGTACGGACAAAAGGGACAGTACGGTAGGGCAATACGGTCCAAGATTTCCCCCATTTTCAAGGCTCAGAACAGCATGATCCACACAGAGAAACATATGCATGCAACACTCCCATGACTGTTTGTCCCCATGCACATCCTGACATACTGCATGGCTGCATGACAGTCCCCATGCAATTTTTGCATGGCCCCCAAATAACCACCAAGGATCTCCATGCATGCAGCATGCAGATTTACCATGCTGACATGCTAGGAGAAAATATGATCATTGATGCAATCCCAAACTCCTCAGACATCGCCATTACATGTTCCAACATGCCGTTCAGCATTTCAGTAATTCAGCCAGTCCATATAAACGCTACCCACCAGCATGGCACATGAAATTTTACATGCATGAATATAGCAGTAGAAACAAGAGGCCTCATAATCACCTTGCATAGTTGCTGAGTTGCATCATTGCATGGCATGCATGGAAATCACTTTGTAAGGAGACACGGAGCTCCTGTGTCTTGCCTCCCTCCTGGGAGTCCTGGACTCCTGTGCTCCTACTCCTCCTAGCCTCATGCCCCCTCCATGCAGCTTTGGATTGTGACTTGGCGCCAAGTTCTGTCTTATTGCCACTAAGTATTGGGGTGGACATGTACTTTTACGAGCAACGAACGCCTCTTTACCTCTGGAAGCGAGCGAGATTACGTAGATTTGATGCCCTGGATGTGTGGACTGTGGACGGTGTGGATTTGCCAGACGAGGGAGACGATCACACGACATCACCCGTTCTAACGTCTTACACGCCGCTACTTGTCCTGTTATGCCCGCGAGGTGATTGGTAAATCGCATAGTATTGACGATAATCTAATCGCAAAATTTGCATATATCGCCCACGCGCGCTTGGCCTGGCCAGATTTCGATGACGGCTGCAAAAACCAATGCGAATAAGCCGTGTACGCTGCCTTCCTAGGACGTGTTCTCAGCGCTACCTCCATCCTGATAATATCTGATGTGTCTGACTGGTCTGTGCACTTATGCTCTCCTGCAATCATGCAGTGCAGGAAATGGCGACCGTACTTGGCCGTGTTGCAAACGGTACGGTACGGTACGGATACGGTACGGGATTTTAGGCCAATACGGCCCGTACTGGGTAACCCTGCTCAGCAGCCCGCTTCGCCCTTCCCTGCATCCCCCATCCCACCCTCCCCCGTCCTGCAAGACAGCAGCAGTCTGTCTGTACCGCGGTCGATTTCCGAGACCGGTGTGATCCCAAATGAGCAGCGTCAGCCGCAGCGCATGGTCTCCAAGCACGCAGTACCTTTGATGGCGGTAAGGCCGCTCTACCCTGTCCCATGCATCCATGCAGGCACGACCTGTGCCCCTGTGGCAGAAGCTCTGATCTGGAGGCAGTCCATGCTAGGGGCCAGTGCCCATGTCTAGCAAAACAGTCTTGCTGCGCTCAGACTTTTTAAGATGCTCTGTTGCTGCAGCATCGCAGAAATGTGTTTCTCACAGCAGAAACCTGATCCTGAGCAGGCGCTCCATTTCCCGCTCATTTCTGAATGATGTTGCTGCTCCCCTGCTATGTCTCTGCAGGTTATTTACGTGGGTCGGACTGTGAAGATCCCTTGCAGACCCGGGAAGAAGGGGGCAGAGGACTTCCAACGACAGGTGGGGAAGAGGGAGGAGGCTGGGAAGTCCAGAACGATGGTATTGTGAGGAGGCTTGAATGTCCATGTTGGTGGCAAGAGCTCGTCGTCCCCCCCCCCTTAACACCTGTGGCCACCCATGCAGGTGCTCGCGCCCTTCTTGCCTTGTTCGTATGACATTCAAGGGCCGAGTCAAGGAGCTTAAAACTTAATGGTTACGTGATAAAAGTCCCAAGAAGAATGCCCGAACCTTGCAATTTAATCTTCTACCTTGCCCTTTTTCATCATGCGGTCTCTCGTTACTGTAGTGCTGCGGGTATCTAGGTTTCTCCTCTCCTCCTTTACCTCCTCCTGCACCTCCTCCTACCACTTCTCCCTCGCCTTCTTCCTAACCTTGTCCCCCTACTTTTATCTCTCTCCTCCTCCTTCTCTCCTCCTCCTCTCCTCGTCCTTCCTCGATTCCTCCCTCGATTTTGCCTGATCCCTGTTGCATGCTGTTGTTCCCCTGGGCAGGTGTGCAAGGTATTCAACCTGTGTGAATCCGACAGCCTTGGGGTCACATTTGTGGTCAAGGTCCGAACCCTGGCTGAAGATACCACAGGTGATTGCCACGGGGATAGAAGACACCTGATGCAGTCATGAGAGAATGGGTTGGTGGGCCACTGGGGGCTATCAATGGGGAGGATCCAAACTTTTGCACTTCACCACTCGGGCCCTGCAAGCACCTTTTTTTGTTACACTGTCAAGGAGTGCCTTGGGTTTTAGCGTGGGCTGTATAGGCATCATCATGAGGGCCGACTCCCGCTGTGGCATCAGTTTGATTCAACCACTGACCAACCACAAACTCGCAGAGGAGCATTATTAGGACCTTTGTCTGGAGCAAAATGTGTGATGCAGCACAACCCCTCCCTCCCAACCCTGCCAGCTGTATGTGATGCGCGCATCATACCATCATTGGGGCCTAACAGGCGGCCACCACTGGGCCAATTTCGCTGGAAGAGGAAGCAAAATGACATGCTGCATGAGGACTGGCTCGCAAATTGTGACGTTGCTTAATTTCATCAGAATTGAAGTACGCTGTCAGTGAGACCATGACTTACTTCTGCCTCTCTCACCTGCTCCCTCCTGTCACAGCAAGCAAAGTAGAGCTCCGGGGGTTCGACGCGGTGTCCAAGGTAGCGGCTGTGTCTGCAGCCAGGCGCCAGCACCGCCAGCAGCAACTGCAGAAGCTCCAGCGGGAGCAGCTGCAGTCCCTAGAGCCTCGGCTTCCGCAACAAAAGCAACAAATGGTGGAACAAGGGAGGGTGCCTCAGCAGCATAGGTTGCAACAGAATCCGGCGCAACACCCTCATGTGCCGCAGGAGGAGCTGCCATCGCCGCAACCTTGGATGCAGCAGGAGCCCCAGGCGTAGGAATGTGAACAACATATGGAGCAGCAGCGGAGGCCGCAGCCGCATCAGCCTGGGTTGCAGCAGCCTGCTTTGCAACATGGGCCGCAGGCACAGCAGCGCCAGCTTCTTATGGAGCAGAAGCGGAGGCTGCAGCAGCAACAGCCTCTGGTGCAACAGCCTCACTTGCAACAGCCTCAGGTGCAACAGCCTCAGGTACAACAGCCTCAATTGCAACAATGTGATGAGGAGCAACAGGAGCAGCAGCGGATGCCAGAGGACGTGCAGCAGCATCAGCATGATGTGCGGAGGGAGCAACAGCGACAGCGGCTGATGTCCTTGATGCGGCAGCAGAGGCAGATCATTCATGTCCCAGCAAGCTATGAGCGATACAGCCCCCCACCTTCCCCACCTGCCAGCTCTTCCGATGTCCAAACCTGTCGCTCCCGGCCCCGGGCAGTAACTTCCTCCGAGTTGCCCTCCTGCCACAGTGCACCGCTGATACCAAGCGGAGTTCGCCACAGTCTGAGTAAAGCAGCGAAAGCGGTGGCACAGGCACATCCTCAACAGCTTCTCCCTGCCCTGCCAGCCTCGCCAGGGTACGCTGCCGACTCCCCTCCTTCCTCTTCTTCTGCTGTCTCTCTACCACAGGCGCTAGCACAAGAGCGTGGCGCGTGCGGCAGGAACTTTGTTGTGGATGCGCGCAACAGCGACAGCGGCACATCCGCGTCGTCATTTGCAGCGAGCCATGCCAAATGCCACCCGGTACCGCAGCAGCAGCTGCAGCTGATTCTGCCTGCGCTGGCGCCCACTGGGTTGCGCTCGAGGGAGGCGCCAAGTGCGGGAGGTCCCTGCCTGCTGCAAGAGGAGGAGCCTTCCTTGTTTGCAGGCCTCGGCCAGGACCTCTTGCGCAGGGTCCGCGCCTTCATATCACCCCGGAGGAGCCATTGATCAGCCGTTGTGGTTGTACCTGCCGCCTGCCTGAGTAAGCAATGCCGCCAGCTTGTGTGGACAGTCTGCGGTTGGCCGGCTGCGGGCGGCTGCTGCCTGCTTGTGTGGACAGTCTGCGGTTGGCCGGCTGCGGGCGGCTGCTGCCTGCCGTTCCTGTCTCTGTCACACGCTAGGAGGTCGTTCCTCCTCCATTACAGCTCTGGTGTGATGATTCGTCACTGTCAGGCAGCCTCTTGAGGTTCCGTGGGATGACGCAACCATTGGTTTGCACAGGGGCAGTGTGCCCTTATTAGGAGGCTGCCCATTTCCATTCGTCTGCACAGGGAAAGTGCTCCTTCTCTAGTGAGGCTTTTCCTTTTTAAGCTTCTATACGGCTGTTCTGGCTAGCTGTAGCCAATGTCAGGAGTCGCACCGTTGCTGGAGATGCTGCCCCTGTCTCGAAGATGAGCACCCCCGAAGTGTTGCTTTTAGTCATTAAGTGTACCCGCAGTACAGCGGTACTTCAAATATATGACTAAATAAGAGCTCATCTTCCGGGCCACTAGCGGGGCCGCAGGATTGCTATCACTGACTGCATTTTCCCCCACCAAATCCTCCAGTGTTTGGGGTCCCGAAGTGTGATTTCTGGTTTTGACTAAGTCCAGTTTTGGAGGCTCCAGTTGGCTGTAGTTATGTTTTTAATATGTCTCTGTGTGTTCGATAATATAAGGTACAAGTGTACAACATCTTTGTCAGGGGATCAGCATGAACGCTGTCAGTCAAGCTCAGGTCACGTCACAAGCCCCTGGTCAGTTGATGGCCTGAGTCTTGGATATTGTTTCGTCGTGTTGCCTCCCTCTGCCAAGCAAATTTGAGGGTGGGCGTAGGCAGCGCGCGATTGCGTGCCGGATGGTTAGACAGCTGGCACCCTTTGTGCTTGCAAATGCGGTATACGGCTAGAAGGAATTGTAGGTGGGCCTTCCGGTCTGCCCTGCGGTAGTCTTGTTTCTTTTGTTTCGGTATCCTGTTGCAGTCTGCTGTTGTTGCAGCGCCCATTACGTACGACACATTGTGCGCCCTCTTCGATGCCGTGTCTGGGAGAGTGAAATATCAGTTTTCACTTCCGCTGAGCTGACAACCTTTCATTTGCTTTTATGCAGCAGAGTCTATTGAGTACCTGGCCACCAGTTTATGCAGGTTCTGGTGTGTACCATCTACCTGCCCTAGGGTGTTGCCTAAAACCTGTTTCTATCGCCTTAGCTAAATCATGGCATAGGGGGCCTGGTGCAGGGTGCCCTGCTGCTTGGGCCTCTGGCCGAGGGTTGGTCCGGGTTTGTTCTGCCTGGGCACAATGGTGCCCGCCCGGCGGCCTCTTAAGGTGGTCTGGCGGCGCGCAGATGAGTTCAGGTGTTATTCTCTAGGGGGAGGGTAGGGGAGAGGAGAGTGTTTTTTATTTACCCTACCGGTATGCATGTAACTATTGAAAATCTCATGAATCTAAGATAGTGAACTTTTGTCCACCTAGCCTCAATCGTCTGATTATAATGTCAGTGATTTTGTACCCGAACATGTTTTTGTTTCTCAGCTGGAGTTTGATGCCCCCCCTGTAGATGAATAGTTTAATTTCTAAGCTTTGAGGTGGTAATTAGGAGAGAGGGAATCCCAGCCCTTCTTGAGAGTTGGATGGCCTCCCCTGTTTCTGATGTCATGAGTCTCAAGGGAATTGGCAAGGACAAGCTACGACGATATTGCTCATGAGGCTAATTTTCGTATGGGCCTTTCTCATAGCGAATACCGGTCAAAAGCCACTTTTATTTGATTTAGTCCAACCACTGGTACCCAATGAATGTTTGTCATGGGATCGGCTCCTACGGCTCTGGAACTCCTTGGAAAGGCTTTAAGCCCGCTACTTGTCCGTTTGTCTCCTTCAATTGCGTGGTTAATGTCTCTGGGCTTGTTTCATGATTGCACCACTATTATTTCAGGGGGATTCATCTATAATTTAATTACGACCGGACCTGCAGCTTGCAAAACATCGACGGAGTGGTGCACACGTCGACTTCAAGAGAGAATGACTGACGAGAGATGCTGCATCTTACGGCCACCAATACCAACACTAAGATTTTGTTTCATTTACCACTAACGTAAACAACGATGTGGCACGTGTGGCCTTCAGATGCCAAGAGCCATGCCACCTAAAATCGGGCATTTGTTGGGTTACTAATGTTACCACCAATGTTTCAGCCTTGTTTCCCCACGTTCACCTTCCAGTTGGACCTCTCTCTCCAATTACCGGTATAATAACGGAAAACAGCAGGTTGGATTTTTAAGACCGTGGCTGAGCGAAGACTACGGCTACAGCACGGGTTGCAAGACATGCCTTGGCTGACCCTACAAGATCGGTATACGGACCAGCAGCACTGCAGCAGGGCCCCACTAGGCCATCATTATTCAAGGATTCGAAATTACACTTTTCCTGCCCATCATGTCCATACCTCGATCCTTGACCGGGTCAATAACGTCACGCCTCTGGGCCTGCTCAAAGCTCGGCCGCGCGGGCGCCCAACTGTTCAGAAGGGAGACAAGAAGAAACTAAAAGGAAGAGGGGGGGGGAAGGAACATAAGGAGAGGCCGGGAAGGCAAACAAGACTAAGTCCGACACCTGAGTTCTACTAGAGACGAGCCCTCAACAAAGCCTCTAAAAAATAAAAGTCCACAAAAGCAACCAGGTTATTAGTCTTGTTATTTTGCATGCCGGCACCGGTGCCAGACTACATGTACGGATGCCCAGTCCACACGTGCTCAGTCCCTGTTCTTTGTGATTGCCATGCCCTTGCATTTGATGGGGATGGGCCACTTTCCGGTGTAGATCGCCTGCATGCGTGTTTGAGTCTCTGTATATGTGACTAATTCAGCAAATTGGTTAAACAAAAAATGATCACATTTTTAGCAACATATCAGAGAGCGGTGCAAGCTTTTGCCAGTATTGACGGATTTGAAGGGGACACGAAATCGGAGGGGATTTCTAGCAAAACGGATCAGGAAAAAGGTGTGAAATATAAAACAAATAATTGAAGCCAGAAGTCTCTGTGCAGCGCATTTCGACTGATACTATGGTAGTCCTGCTAGGAGATCCCAACCTGGCATACGGTACATGCCTCTTGCATGACTGTAATGCATGGCTTTAAAAACATGCATACGCTTGTCACTCCCTCTGCTCCCCCCGCGTGGGGCCCCAGGAAAGTCATGAATATAGCTATGTCATGCTTTCAGATTTTAGTGACTGCAATAGGCCAGCCAATAGTCTCCTCACGCTACGTACAAGTCGGGACAGGGCCTCATGCTGTCATTCATTCACTGCGCACAATATGCATGATAGTGACGCGTGCTACGTCATGCGCGCATAGCCTTACCCACCACGCAGGTGGTAGTTGGAACGAATTGGTCAGGTGCTTTATATACTATTCTTTGGCAGGCTCACTCATTGTTACTGCCAAGGCTTCCCCGCTGCAGCATTTGAACTGGCCTTAAAGTCACTTCAAACATCTGAGCCTTTGAGGATAATGGGTGCACAAGAATAAGAAAGAGGACTAGTGACATGACAAAACGGCGACTTAAGCAAGAAGCGTTGAACATCACTGGTCTCAGAAAGTGGCAGCCATGCAACGTTTCAACCGTGCTTTAGCGGGTCAGGGTGTGTCAGGCCAGGGGTAGCCACTCGAAATATAGTTAGATGAGGTCAGAGGCTCAACCATCACAGTTTTCGCATTTGTCCACGGGGCGTAGGGATCCATAATCAGGATGCACGTTGTCAGTGCACCGGCTACGCTGCGCTGATCTAAATCATGCGCTGTGTTCAATGCGCGGCCCCAAGATTGCTGTGACCTCCGGTTGCCGTGTTGTAAAAAAATACTGGGATGTTGAAGAGTCCACACTCAGCTGCAGCTGTCTTCCCGGCGCCGGGTGCGGGTGGCTTTATAGGTGCCACACGATAATGTTAATTGCAACATGTGAAATTGCCATAACGAATAGCGTCCGCATCGTAATAGTATTCAGCACTTAATTTCGGGCATTTCAGCTACAAATCAGCTACATCACAGTTCACAGCCCCTGCCACTCGGGGCACCCCGCCGTCAGCCTAGCAGCGGCCTGCCGAATGTGACGTGGTGGGCAATAAAATAAAGGTTGGGCGTCATAAATATTGATAATCGAGACCTTGCTCGACCCTAGTTGTTACATACAAAATGGCGTTCATGATGAGGCAATCCCCCTTGGCAATGCGGTCTTTCTCCTCCAGCAGGAGCACCTGTGTTCGCCCCGTCGCTTCGCTTGGAAAGCAAGACCTGATCGACCTTCTTGCCAAACGCACAGACGTCACGAAGACAGCAGCTGCTGAGAGCATCAACTATATCCTCGACACCATCAAGGAGGAGGTGGCCAAGGGAAACGATGTCGTCATCCCAGGCTTCGGTTCTTGGAAGCGGGTGAAGAAGGAGGCGAGGATCTGCCGCAACCCTCAGACAGGCGAACCTCTATCCATCGCGGAGAAGTTTGCACCTCGCTTCGGATTCGGACAGCCCTTCAAGGATGTAGTGAACGGCAAGGTCATGCCCGTTAAGGCCGTGAAGGCGCCGAAGGTACCCAAGGCCCCTAAGGCCCCGAAGGCTGCCGCGGCCCCCAAGGTCCCCAAGGCCCCTGCTGCTGCCAAGGCTCAGAAGCCTGCAGCGGCCGCTGCAAAGCCTGTAAAGAAGTGAGCACATACTGGTGAATTGCTAGCAGTGGCATGTGTGCATGCCAGATGTCGGCTTCCAATTTGAGCTTGTGCTCTTGTTTAAAAACTTTTCTATGAACAGCCTATTTATGCATGTGGCTTGGCTCGAGGCTGTCAAGAATGTAGGATCTGTGGGCCCTCGTACCTGATGGATTTACGGCATTGGGCTTCTGGCCTGGTGGGGTGGGCCGCTATTCTCTCTCTGGCAGGCGTTGAAGATTTTATTCTGACATATTCTCTGATGGGGCTTTCGAACAATATCTGAGTTGCATTATATCATTTGGTTGCCTGAACTGATGGCCCAAGGAGAGATGTTAACTGCGCTACGAAGACCGTCTGACTCTCCCGTTTACGACTTCACACAGAATAAATCACAATTATGGCTGTGGACTGCGGGTAGCGGACCAGTAGAGGTGCCGTCCTGGACGTTACAACCATGAGTCAATTACATTACTCCTCTGGGCCCTGCTCTAAAAGGCCTGGCCACATCGGCATCCGACTGCTTAGTTGGAAACTTGAGAGAGAAAATTAAGCCAGAGAGGCTACTAGGTAGTTCGAGGTTTCCGGCTGATTGATCTGTTATCTTTGGCCTGCTACAGCATGTAGAATGGGCGGCTTTCCACCTCTCCTTCGCTTGCTAGGCTCACATAACTACTTATCCACAAATGCACTCATGAAGGGGATCCACCCCACAGACAATTGCCTAAGATCTCACAGCCACAGGGATTGTTGAGAAGGGACAGGGAAGCTCGGGTCCAGCACATGTTTGGTGCTTGTTCGTTACACTAGCGTCACTGTTCGTTACACTAGCTTCATTGAGTCCCTAAGTTTAAATGCTGCACTGCAAGGTCCAGCAGCCTAGATTTCCAGCAGCCGCATCCAAAGGTCAAACAATTCTCAGCTGGTTCTAGATTTCAAATTCTTTACATTTTGTTAAGAGGGCACATGACACTTCTATTACATGCCGCACGCCCTACCCAAGTACACGACAAGAACAGAAAGGGCCTAGCATCCCCCGTGGACTTTCACCAAGCGACCTGCGCATTGGGCACCCATCTCGTCCTAACAATATTTATAAAAGGAGCAGAAAGGTTTATGCATACCCCAAGGAACTCGAGGCAGCATTGACAGTTGGCAACTCTCTTCCGCTCCCTCACACACACACATGGGTGATAAACGAACTTAACCATTCAGATATGCGGGGGGCCATCTGTATTACTTAACATGAAACTAAATCAGGTACGAATGTTATGAGACCTTTTCTCACCCCCCAAAGAGAAATATTCATTACCAGGCACTGGTCACTGTAACCTGATGGTCGTGGTGTAAGTAATGGAGCACACCATTCATGCGGCACACACTGGAACATGCATGTCCTGCTGGCCAGGTACCGGACAAACTCCACTCCCTTCGAAAATTGACCACAGAAAAATCCTCAGTACATTTTTAACACACCTCGTACACTTATAGAAAAACACAGCAGCGCCACACCCGATTTGATTTCGGGCTTGAACAAGGGTAACTGACATGGACAAATGCGCCTGCTAGGTACCTGCGACTAGTTAATGTGATGCCCACTGGACTGTACAAACTTTCAATGCATGCAGTCCAGTGGAGCATCACCATTCACGCATGGGTCAGGTGCCCAAAACTGGAACTTGCGTTCAAAAAACTAGGGCAGCTGCAGGAAAAAAACAAGTGCCTTTCTGAGCTGGCTACGATCACACGAATTAAGCAGGAGTGATCTCCAGAAGAAAGACCCCCCCGAAAAATCTTGGCATGGGTGCACACAAAGGATACAAGTTGAGCACCACCTACCAAAGTTAGGAAAGTGACTGATGATAAGTTCCCTTTCCTTGCTAAGTCATATAGAGAGACATTTTCGTTTATTTTAGTCCATATCAGACCAGCTTAGGCAGGCTCCATAATAGCCACTCAGTGGCCCAATAAATAGCCCAAGCAGCAGGGCTTGCCACACCTGATACAACTGGATTGAAGATGAAGCACCATGAAATAAACACCGAGAGGCACGTTATTTAAAAGAGTGTCATACCTGGTGGACACTAAAACAGCTGCGACATGGCCAGGAGGCCAACAACTCTGGTGGACGTTGCAGCAACAAAATTACTGTAGATGTTGCAACAAAATTATCCGAATGGGCGCTGCAAAAGCAACTCCCCCTCGGGCATTGCAACATGAAATGGACATTGCAACAACAACAACCCTAGTGGACGTTGCAAACAACCCTAGTGGATATTGCAGCAACAACAACAGGCCCATGCCCATGAGTCCAATCAGGTCATACAGCTCAGGAAGGCACACTGAACAAGTGAAGAGTGAGCCTTCAACACAAAACCTCGGCACTCACAGACACTGCTTTATTCAGCTCGTAATTGAGCCACGAAATTAGTAATATACCGGATCCTGATTAAGATGTAAGCAATCATAAGTAATTGCTTACATCACAGCGGGAAGTAATTGCTCACATCAGTCCTGCTGTAAATTCAGCAATGCCTAACAAAACTATACACCAGCTTTGTGGCAAAGTTAACAAACAAGCCAGTATCCCGGAAAAGCCAAGAAGAGTGGTATAGACTATAGAGTGCAAGAGAGGGGCAGATGTGGCGGGTATGCCATCAGCCCAGTGTTTATTTAGTGCCCACCAAAGCATCTTTGGCAGGCTGCAGGGCAGCCACCACTCCACCACTCCAACAGCCACATCTGGCGGTCCAAGCAGTAGGGCTTTGCATACTCCGCCCTCAAAGTTGTAGGCCGTGATGCAACTGAATTGTAACTAAACTACCGGTATGCAGAAGAAAACTTGGATCTCCAAGCTGAAGTCAGCTACCAGGTGACTGCCTCGACCCTCACGTTCCTGACTGGAGCCTTCTGACCTCTAGCGAGGCTCGGCAGCCAGACAGCACTTCCTGGCTTGGTTCGTTTGTTCATTGTTTCAAGATTTGACTTTTCATTGACCGAATGCATTGATTGGCACCCAGTAATAATAAAAGCAGTGGGTGAAAGACTGTCACACAGCGTGTCATCAGCTACATTATTAAAGTGTGCGCCATATCACCTCGAGAGGGCTGCCGGGAGGCCACCACTGGGCCCATGGAGAATTGGGGACCAAACCTTGACCAGCCTGCGGCCGGTGGTCCAAGCAGCCGGGTTGTAGCTGAATTGTAGCTAAACACACTACAATAGAGAGCGCTAGACGGAGGGCTCCTCCTGGCCTAGCTCTGCTCCTACCAAGAACAAGCACACTGTTTCCTAGCTGATTGGAGGAGCACTGCTATTCCAATTTGCAGGACAGTGCACCTCTCTTGGCATAGCGCTTTCCCATTCAGCCAGAAGCATCTGCAGCCACCATTGGGGTCAATGTTACCGTCATCTCCGAGCTCAGAGCTGCATGCCACTGTCACTCCAGTAGCTCTGACAGCAGGCTAGCCCCACCATCACCTCCCCGAACGAGCGGACTTTTGGCAGGACATGCCGCCATCAGTCCACAGAAGGACTCGCGCAGAGGGGATCGCCACTTGGTGGAGGAGACTCCTCAGGCACCGACACGACGCCGGGGTTGGTCTGACACCCGCGACGCCAACTGGTCGTCATGTCTCCGCCTGTCGGGTCGAGTTTGCCATGCTCCGGGGCTACCTTAGACACCCTGGATCGGCTGCTTGGGCGCCGGAAGCTTGCCGTGCGTTGCAGGTTAACCATCAGCTGCGGTAAGAAGGGAGCACGCTGAAAGCAATGACAGGTGAATGCATGTCACACAAACACCGTACTGTATCAACCACCGGTTTCTACCACCGATATATTTAGTGTGCACTTAAGCTGCAGCCCCAGCCGGCCTGCAGACGCAGGGCTTCGTGTTGCTGCTTGGGATACAACTTAACCCCGGCCACTGGCCGTAGGCCGGTGAAGGTTTGGTCCTGGGTGGTGAACCCCCCAATGGTGGTCGCCCTACAGACCCTTGGAGGTAGTCTGATCCACACGCTGGAACAACAAACCCCTAAAACCTGTAAACCACTGAGATCTAAGGGCACCTGGGGCTCCAGGCTGCCGGTTGCACGGTATGCTGGTAATGCCGTACCGCAGCCGAAGAGAACTGCTGTACTGCAGCCCCGAAGAACGAAATTTTGATCCTCAACAGGTTTCCTAAGAGCGTCATCAGCCCGATAAACGACTTAAAAGAGGGGATTGCTTGACTTCTTTACGCTCATGAGGCTTCTTGAGAAGATGATTAGTGAGATGACAGAATGACGACCAGCGCTCGACATGGCTTGAATGAACGAGACCAGCCTTATGCATGGGTGAGAGACTGGAAATACTTTTCAAGGATTCATTTCAGTCGGCATGTCTTGAAGGAATTAAAGCTCAAGGCAAGGAAGCCTGGCCACAGGTAAGCATGCATGGGTTTGCCTTGTCAAATGCATAAGTGCATAACTGTAGCTGAGAGCGGTACACATTACTGTTGAGTAGCGCAAAGCACACCAGACTCCCGAAAATACATTGTTGATTTTAATGTACGTCAGCTACACTTCAGCTACGTCCCGTCCTGCAGCTGAGGGGTCCTGGTGCAGCAAACCCTGTTGCTCAGGCCTCTGACCATTGGGCCGACGGGGAACAGACCTTGACCGGCCTACGTCTGGCGGCCCAAGCAACAGGGCTTGCCACACCAGGCCCCAACCACCAACGGCCATGAGGGAGCTGAGATGTAGCTGCCCCGGTGCCCCCCACCCCCAATTAGTAATGGAAAAAGAGTAAAGCCCCAAACCTGCAGAGCGCGGGAGCTCACCAGTCGTGGACCAAAGACGTGCCCCACGGTCATAGATTTTTCCGATGGGCCGGGGCCGCTATTTGGCCCGGTGTTTCAGCCTGCCTGATGTGCTGCGTGGGCTGCCGCAAGCTCTGCTGCCATGGCCACTGCCAGCAATAGAGGCCTCCCTGCCAGTGGTTGACGTCCCCATGGAAAGAGAGCTGTCCCTGAAAATTGCCGATGTCCCCTTGGCAAGAGAGCTGTCCCTGACAGTGGTCGTGGCCCCCTCTGCATTGGACAACGTCGCCAAGCTTCTGGAATACCTAGACAAGCCTCCGAGGCTGGCGTTGCTAGCCCTAGTGGACAGGTGCAGTGAGCCGCTGGCGGTGCTAGTGCCGGCGCTGGGCCGCTTGATGCTGCTGCGGACTCCTCGCCTGCCCAAGTGCGCAAAAGAGAGACTGTCGGACATGCCCGCGGTGCTGGTGCCTGCAGTCAGGCGCGGCGAATCCGGCTCCATGTCGCCATCCACCGTCAACAGCCGCTTCTCGCGAGCTGGCGGACGCTGTAGCAGCGCGGACTTGACGCTCGAGGCGAGGCTGGTCCCCCGAGAGACGCCCGCCGCTTTGCGGCCTGCTGCCGCGAGGCCGCAAAGGGGAGCGGCATTGACTTGGATGCTTCACCCCTGTCCGCCAGGCATGGACGGGAGCAGTCACTTTTATAAGACTCCACTGTCAGCTGGTCAGCCGGCGGCTCCAGATTGTTCCAGCTGCTACGCTGGGGCTCATGGAAGGGATTGACGGGGAGGGTGCGGCTCTGCATCTGCTGCTGCTGCGAGCTAGCGGGCGTAGCTGCCACATTCGCCGCATTGAGTTCAAGCCTGCTGCGGGCCAAGCCAAAACAAGAGGTCCAAGAGGTGAGAAATCTTTAGATGAAGCCGTTTCTACTGCGGTGGCATCTGTGCTGGGTCGCTTAGCCGTCCGCCGATCCACAGGCATCGATGTCCTCGCAACCTGCTCATATTAAAAATAAGGTGTTTTCAAATTTGATGGTGTCGAATTCGAAGTGCCAAGCCGGGAACTTTAACCAGCCCACGGGCATTTGCCCTGTTAAGTTTCTGTGCGGCCAGCAGCCATCAATCGGACTAGCAGCGGTCGCACCTGAGAGCGCTGCTCGACGTCCCATAACTCCATTTCCCCCCTGATATATGCAGATTAGTCCCAAAGTGTTCTCGAGTGAAGACGTAAGCACCAAGCTGGGAGGGATTCAAATGAATTTATGTTTTATACTCGTGATTGTCCAGCACTTATTTCTGCCCTCCTCCCCCCCCGCCAGCACCTGTGTCGTATTCTGCATGCTCATTTTCTTGTCCGTAGAGCCAATTTTCTGTCGGTCTGTCCAGTCCACCAGCCATACCGCTCCCTAAACAAACAAAGAATGAACACGGGGGGGGCTCAGTTAGGAGTCTGGCAAGGAGAAGCAAACCACAACTCCCCCCCGTTAAGTGCGTGTGTTTGAGTCTCCCCCATCAAAACAGGATGATGATAATTACACAAGTTCGTTGAAAGCGTGTGCACAAGTAAAAAAATAGCACAGTGCGGCAAAACAATGTACCAGTAGAAAGAACAAAAATTGCATGCACCCCGCAAACCGGTACACGAGGATCGAGGAAATGATGTGGCATGTGCTAGTGCCACATCCTCACCCTGACGTCCCATCAATGTGCACCGGTACCGCCGTACCCTACCGAGGTTTCTGTACATGTTCACAGGTAATGACCAGCATATGATTGAAGTTTGAAGATTCATAACACACACGTGCCGCGACTGTTTATGAATGCCAGGGTAACTTACGGTGCAGTAACCGCTGGCTTATGCAGCATGACTGTTTTGATAGACATGCCATGATGGGCGCTGGCACCTGGCCTGGACTCCCTCCATATCAGAATTACTGCCACAGGGGCACAGGTCATGCCTGCATGGATGCATGGGACAGGGTAGAGCGGCCTTACCGCCATAAAAGGTACGGCGTGCTTCTCAGGCTTGGAGACCATACGCTGCGGCTTCCACTGCTCATGTGGGATCACACCGGGCTCTGAAATCGACCGCGGTACAGACAGACTGCTGGAAAAACAGCGGGTTTTCAGCAGCTGTAGAGGATATCCCAGGCAACTAACTGACCCCAAAGGCAGTACCAGCCTGTCAGTCTTCTGCCGAACTCCAACACACAGGAACGACAGCATGTCGCATGTTAGGTTGAGACCCACATACCATACCTAGGGACGAGCGGATGGGATGGCGATCAGCGATGAAAGAGTGATTATGCGGCCTGAGGCAATCTCGGGCCGGGTGCCGTCAGACAGAGTGGAGAGCAGCGAACTGCGACTCTGCGATGACTTCAATGGCCAGACTTGCGAGGAAGGTTCATGTAATCAATCAGAAGACCGCTTTAACGGTGCACGGCTTCATGCAGCGCAACTGCGCAAGGGGGTGGCGGGCACTTGCAGGTACCGGTAGGTAGTAGTAAGCTAGGTGCCTGCTAGCTCTCGAAGACCCAAAACTAAGGAGGTACTCAAAGCTGCCTTTATATAAAATGTGCCTCTCACAGTCTGCTGCATGAGCACCTTGGTAGCTGTCCTGCATGGGCAGGCACTCCCAGTAGTATTCAGGAGGATGAGGCAGGTCGAGAGAGCGGGGAGAGTGGGAGACTACTACCGGCACGGGCGGGGTGGCGAACCGTACACGATCAATCGGGATAAGCGGATTTAGAACTGCAACCCACTATTGGTGATTGATTGTGAAGAGAGACAGCAGGGTGGCGAGAAATTCGGATTTCGCGAGATATTTCACATCTTCACAGCAGACTCATTCGTAGACGTAAAATCACTGAGGGTCAGTCGATCAGTGCCATCGGTGAATTCGCAAAGGCATTCCAGCAGAAGTCCACATCTGGCAGCTATGAATTCACGATCGTGGCCACTCTAATTCATGGTCATTCCCACAGATTTCACGGCGGCAGCTGTGAGAGTTGACGGTGGCAGCGTACCAACGTTGCATACCCTACTATACTAGCCCTGTATGCTATCTAAGTTGATCCTGCACGCTGGGGCATTGAAAACAAGCATGCAGCGCGTCCTCCACATGCATGGTCGCCGTCTCCCCTAGCCCAACATCGCAGGCAGCACCGCCTGTCACGCTGCTGACCACTGCGCCGTCCTCTTCGTGCACACGCAAGCACACTCCTTTCGGCTGGTGCGGCCCCTGGCCTGCAGCGCCCGCCGTAGACTGAAACCAGGTGCGTTAGGCGGCCGCAGACCTGTGTTCGGTGGCAGGATCTCTGGTGTCCCCTCTATCTGCCAGCTGCATACAGCTGCGCCCGCTCGTATGCTGCATCAACTAGCGCTAGCACCTCACTCTCTGACAGGCAGCGGCTGTAGGTCGGTTGCTGTCTGACGCAGTTTGGGATCGGCTGATCCCCCAGCTCCAGCTCCAGCAAGGCACCTAGCAAAACACTGCACCAATTGCGCCCGCCGGTGCCCTGCCTGACAGCAAGCTGCATGTCGGCCGCCATAGCTGCCGCCATGAGTGGGCTGTTTTGCTGTGCTGCTGGTGCGACCGCTGCGTTGTAGAAGCGAAGTACATGCTGCCACCAATTTCGCTGTAACGGCTGGATATGCAGCTCCCTCATGACCCCCCAACTCGCAGCGGACGGAGGTAGCCCTGCAGCCTGGCGCAGATGATAGAGGAAGCTGGACTGCATCTTGCTCTTGAGGCAATGCCGCGGCCTGAGGTGATCGGTGCCCCCCCACACCACATCACCGTAGTTGGCCGCAGGCGCTGCATAGACGATCACCAACCGGATGCGTGTAGGCAGATATTGCCTGAGGTGCACTTTGGCGGCCATGCGGCGGACATAGTGCAACGCTGTACCGAAAGGCACCTCTCTACCTTGCATGGCATTCCTCATGCTGCCTTTTAACTCCCTTAGGACTCCCCAACTGGCGGATGACGCGAGTGCGAGCTGCTAGATGGCATCAAATGCCGGTATCTTATCACCTCATTACTTTCTGATAGCTGGCATATGCTGGCAGTTATCTAGCATGCACCAAAGTAACGTGATGATAATGACAACTAACAGATGTACCAGCAAAGATGAAACGCCACTTACAACGCGTCCAGAATACTACCGTGTTTTGAAGACGTCATACACGCCGAAATATCCGGCCCGGAGCTCCCGACTTTGTGGGGTTACCGTGGCCATTTTAAGTTGTACTCGGTTACCCCATAAAATCTCCCTATGCGTTGCTATCGAGATTTCAACGGGGTTTCCCGAAGGGGGGGGGCAAAAACAAAAAATCGACCCCATGCCCCAAAGTTGTAGAGCTTGACGAGAGTGTGCCATACCTGGTCTTAAAAGTTTTTTTGGCCCAGGGGGGGGGGGATATGGGGGTTGACGGGGGTGGGTGGGTGGTCTCCAAAAATGCAAGATTTGGAAAACTTCGCATCTTCTTTCTGGAGGTCTGTTGAGGTTAGCAGCGGCACCTCTGTGTTACTTTTGCCAACATGAGTCCATTTACATCCTAAAATGATGATTGAATTACCACATGACCCCCTGGCCCCCATACTGAGGGTTTGGCTCCATCCATTGGACATACACATCCCGAACCGGCTGTCTGAGCCAGCCTAGAAAAAGCTGTATTACACGCAGCACGTGGCAGTGTTGGTCTGGTGGATCATGAATGAACATATCACTCGTGGTCGTTGTGGCAAGGTCCCCAAATCCGCTGACCCTGCAAACGTCGGACGCCACCAGAATGGGAGATTGGGAGGGCGTGCACATACAGCACCTTCCGCGATACAACGCGATTCAAAGTGCGACCGCACCTACAAGTAATAATGCTGCAAACATGGAGCCCAATACAGCACGACTGCGGTGCGTCCACGCGAAACTGATTGGCGTACGGTCTTAAGTACTGTCCCTTTCGTTTCTTCGAAACTCCGGTAAAACCGAGCTCACGCGGTAAAGGAGCCCGAAACTCCGGTGCCGAGCAGCGGTGCCGAGACCACCTCGAGACCACCTCCCGATACTCAATGCCACCCACCCGCCTACCCACCCCGTAGCCCACCTGCAGCCGTCCTAGCTACTAATCCACCCACCCATGTCGTTGGCCCTTGATTGTCTGCCACGTGTCAAGCACGCCGTACTCCACACCCACCTCAGGTGGGTTTCGTGTCCCGTCCCACACTGCGTCCCACCCTTAAATTCACAGAGCCTTTCGGACTTCACATTCTCCTTCTCTGATATTGCGTGCGCACCACCTGTCGGAGTTTCACGAACAAACTGCCTGAATAGCAACTTTGACCTCTTCTCCCCAATGACTGCGCTACACACCATGCTCGACTCCGGCTCGGATGATGGTTGCCCAAGCTGCTGGCTGTGTCTGTGCGGACCCGAGGCCGGCAAACTATTGCTGCCCTGCAAATGCCCGACCATGTACTCTCATCCCGTATGCTTGGCAAGATGGTGAGGCCATTACTTGCGTTTTGAGTGTCGACCCCGCCAATACTTTTTGTGCTCGATTCTGCCACCAGGAACAGCTTAATAGCAGCACGCAAACACGCCCCCGACTCGTCCCCCCCCACCCCCGCCATGCAGGCAGCTACAACAGGCAGGTATGGACGAGGAATGCTTCTGTCGCTTCTGCAAATCGACGCTGCCCAAGTGGTCCGGGCCCTTGATGGAACAGTGCCCCCGGGGCACATCCTACCCACCCGAGGACGCTGCTGCTTGCCCCAGAGACCTTGCCGCTGCTGTGTCAGATTCAAAGCCCGACACACAGCCAGTCGTCCCCATTATGGCGGTGCGTGTCACTTCCTCGCTGTGACATGGAATACGCCATAATCTTCTTGTGTCGGAGAATATTTTTACAGCAGTAGCGTTAGTTAGGCGACAGGAATCTTTCTGCATTGCCCCCTCTTACGATGTATCGTATAGTTCCCGGGATTGGTCCATTCAGCCTCGCCTATGCTGCCTGTCTGATTTAAATTCTCATCGGGCTGGGGGCCACCCCACCCACCGCCTCAGGGCAGGGGTGGCCTTCCGTCCCGAACTCCCGAAGCCAATATAGCAGTGTGTCAAGAAACCCGACTGGACATCCCTCCGCCTTCTCATCCCCAATCCATGCTGCTCTCTCTCTCAGGTCGTCTTCCAGGGCCGTGTGGTCAAGCTGCCGTGCATGCCGGGCAAGGAAGGCGTGGAGCAGTTCAAGAGCCAGGTACGCGACAAGGCTCCAGGGCGATGTGACGTCCTAGCCCAGAAGAATTTGAACGGATAGCGACACCTTACAAATGTTTTGACCCGAGTCTATATTTGTCGGCAAGCCCTGTCGTCAAGGACCTTTTGTCTGGGTCTTTCAGTTTCGCCTTGAAACGATTTTTCAAAAACTGTAAAAAAATGTCTCCCAACGAAAATGTCTCCCTACCCCTGCTTAAATCCAAGATCTTCTTCTGTTGTCCCCCCCCTAATTTACCCGTCATGCCTTAGTGCTCTGTCTTACTCTGTGGGGCCCTTGGCTATGCTTCTCTATGTGACCAGTTTCCAAGGCTGTTGTTGTCTGTTGGACATGCTGACCTGTTAGTGATTCCATGAAAGCAAAGCTTAATAAAAGAGACCTGTTCCGAATCAGGGTGCATGCACATGTTAACTGTATGTAACACATGCTGGCATCATCGAGCATATGTGACTTGGTACCCTGGCATGCCATTGTGAACCTGCATGCTGTCTTCTCCCCTTTTCTCAAGAGGTCTTGGTGCACTCCCTCGCGATAAGAGAAACCTACTTACACATGCCACTCCTACCTCTCCCAGGTCCGAAGCATCTTTGGTCTGGACGAAAGTGTCAGCTTGGATGTTACCTTTGAGCTCAAGGTGCCAGCGCTGCCAGACGAAGCAGGTGCGGGGTGTGGGGGTGGGGGCTTCAGTTCATAGGGTGGGTAGATGCCAAAGCCAGGTTTAGTTTTTTCAGGTTCAGTTTTCCCCTATTTCTGCCAGTTAACATTAAGTTACAAGAATAACAGTACAACAGACCTACTGGGTGTCATTGCGCTTTATGTACGTCATGTTGTCTTCTACCTCCAGCCTACAGGGTACGGCATCGCCTCATGCATGCTGTCTTGCAGCACCTTGGTGTCGTCAGCTGCAGGGTACCGTCATGGCTTCCTGCATCCCTCATCTTAATGCGACACATTCCAGCAAGCATAAATTTTGATATGGTTCGGAGCGCCGGGTACCCCACTTGCTAACCACAAGCACTCGCCACCTCGTAGGCCAAAAAGTTTATCTCAAGGGGTTCCACACCTTTGAGGCTGCATCTACTGTCGCTGCAATGTGTGCCACGAAAAGGCAGCAGTGCGGGCGTCCCGCGGCAGTCCCGACCCCGCTCCCGTTGACTAGAAGCTCTGTTGCAGCCGAGGAGTTAATTTATGTTCCTGCGATGGTTCGCAATGGTAGCGCCGTTAATGGCAGACCCAGAGACAACTCGCTTGATGCCAACGGCAGAGAGCTGGATGGGCTGTCGAATCTAGCACCATCAAGCCGCAGTATTGCTGATGGGCCTGTCCCCCCGACATCCACCGGCGCTCGCCTAGCGGGCGGCCCCAGCGGCCCTTCGCTACAGGCCCCGGGTGGCAGTGGGAGCTTGCTGCATGTTCCCAACCTAGAAATTGAATCGCTCACTGATGCGCGCGCCGCTATGGAGCATCAGGTTGGAAGTGATACGCTCTCTCACCTGACTGGAGGCAGTGGGTTGAAGGGGCAGGGAACGGAGCTGCTTGTGAAGATCAGGAACTGGCTGCGGCTGTGAGCAGGCCTGGTGTCGGGTGAAGTCGTCAGCGGCCATGAAGACTCCTTCTGCGGGATGCTTTCCTCGCCCAGTGGTCCCTTTCTTTGGTTGAAAGAGAGTTTGGCTTGATTCATTGAATGCGTTGTCCAAGTACGGACATTGGCGTGGTGGAACTGTAATAATGAACCATTAATAGTACACCTCTGATAGTGCAGGCGTCTTTGTGCTGTCCGCCCGCATTCCCTATTCATCGCGGCCTCTTCACGGCGGCATTACGGGCAGGAGGAGCTGCCTAGCTCTGAATGCATATTTAATTCGAACCCCACCCAGCTGAACTTCATTGTTGAAGTTGTTCACACTTTGTCATTGTTGCTTTGGTTGCCTTCTTGTCTTGTCGGGCCGCTGTGCCCTGTCTAGCTGAACCATGCCACTGGACACTTTTATGTGGCTGGCTGATACATGAACCGGAATAAGTGTTTCGCCTCTACTTTCATGGTGCCTGTTAGCAGGATCCGATAGGCCGCCAAAGAAGTTTGCGACATCACCGCCTCGCACATTCATTTTAGAGTACCAATTGCGGGTAACCTTAATTTAGTTTTTCCGTGGCCGGTTTGTCGCTCAATCTCATGGCTCACTTTGCTGTGCACCCTGGCCCTGGTGTGACATGCATTCAGTCTGAGGTCTGACTGAGGAGCTGCCATTCATCCCTTCCTTGATGAGCCCCCTTTTTTCACCAGTGGGCATCCAAGACTATTCTTCATGCTTCACTTTAAACGCAAACGTAGCATTTGCACTCATTAGTGGTGACAGGCATTCATGGCAGCATCGCCTGAATGGCCTATTGATTAGTGTCTGGGCTCCAAGCTTCATCCAAGGGTAGTAGGGTCCTTGGAGACCTTTTTGAAAAGCTTGATTGAAGCCTGAGCCCCTTATTTCTAGGGTTCTAGGATACATGAACTAAATAAATCTGAAATCCCTCCTGGCTCGTCCAGATACTTAATTTCTCTTCTCGCGTACTGGCCAAGTAGGACACCTTTATTTTTAGCTTTCGTAGTTCTACGCATGAGGTCTTATTTATGGCTGCTGATCGGCTCTCCCAAGCCATGTATGTTAACTTGGTGCTAGATAGAAACATGTACCAGTAGTGCGTGTCATGCAATATGCAAACAAAACAGTATTTAGGTCTCAGATTTTGGGGGTTGAACCCTTCTTGTAAACAGAGATTGTCACTATGAATCTGTATATCTGCTGTGCCTTATACTTTGCGATGTCCAGGTCTTTGATTCAGAAAGGGGTTCCACCTGCTGGCCATATAAAAGTCCCCATCTAAATATAATGTTCATTCTTACCTCCAGATGATTGGCAGTACTTTTGAGAGGGGGAGGATGGGATGGGCTGCGAATGAGAGTTAGGGGAAAGAGGACAAAGGCCATGGGTTCAACCTGTTCTAAGTCTGGAGCCAAGTTAAGAAGTGAGGATGTCTTGACACGCTAGGAGGGTGCATTCATGATAGGCGTACGGGCTGGACTCACTGACCTGCAGAAGGAAACGTTGATGTGAAGACTGAGACTCTTGAGTGTGTGAACTCATGAAGAGAGACATGCTAGCCATTTTGTGGTGATAATGGGAAGGGGCACATGGGGAATATGTGTTCCTTGTGTGCATGCGTACCTGAGCTGTATGTATTTTCCAGTGCAGCGGAGCATCACATTACATGCAATATAGGACAGGTGACAGAAGATTGTTTCGATCAATACCAACAACCTTGCTGAGATAACCTAGGACAGTGAGCGAAAAACAGCGACCCCCTGGGCAAGCGTCCGCCAGTGGCGTGGGAATGGCCCCCGAAGTGTAGAGGAGATGCCCCAATTACATGAAACAATGTAGATGTTAAGAAGCTGCATGAATGGTGGAGCGTTCAGTTCAACTCATGGGCAAGAACATGTCTGCAGATGAGGTAGAAGGATGGGAGCTTAAGGGAGAGCATGCATGTAGGCACGCATGGTAGTGAATGGGAGGGGGACATCAGTGAGGACATGCATGGGAAAGATCGCTGGCTTAGATCATGGGAAGCATGTTTGATTGGGAGGCATTGGCTGAACCCACAAGGAGAGCTGGCATGCTTGTAAGGAAGGAGTCAGGCCCAAGCAGGGTGACATATCATGCATGCATGGGAGGCAGTTTGGCTGAGCTCATGGGGCATGTATGTCTGGGAGGGACACGGAACAATTCCTTGAAGGGGGGAATGTAGACGCGTATGCAAGCATGAGAGGGATTAGGTGGGGAGGCAGGGGGGTGAGGGCATGGGGAGGGGGGGGGAGAGCATGCACGATAGGTTTGACTCCCTAACGTAAGGGGTAGCATGCATGAGAGAAAGTCAAGCGTAGCACATATGAAACAACATCCACTGCTTCAAATTTCTGGGGCGCTTCCCGTCCTCCATGTGCAGAATAGCAAGTCCTGATGGAAGTTTTCAGTCCGTCTTCTACTAGAAGATGGTGGACAATACTTGGTGATGAGGATCTTGCTCTCGGGAAACGTAGATGGATGGCGGTGTAACCAACAGTAATAATAACATCACTTTGTTGTTATTGCTGTTGATGTTGCTCATGTTTGCCAGCTTCCCTTTCTGAGTGATCTGAATGATGTTTGCCAACAACCCGACGAGGACAGGAAGTAAAATTCCACCGTACGTACTGTAGTTATAGATGGCTTACTCAGCACAGAAACCCATGTTGCCCACGCGCCTCAGGAGGCTCAGGAGTGTAGGACCTGCATTTTCACACCGATACCGAAACCCCGAGGGGGGTTTATGATGCAAACGCCCCCCGCCCAACGTAGCCACGTTTGTTCAGCATATTTATAATTGTAGGACTGTGCAGCCATGTCTGACCGGAAGAGAAGGCTAGATCTAGGGGACGAGGGTGCCCTGGCTGCCGAACGGGCGAATCCTGGTGTCAGTCCTTTCACGGGACGAACATACACGCAGAAATACTATGACATATTGACCAAGCGACTCGGTGAGGCTCTTTCCAGCAGGGTGTTGCCGTGGTGTAAGATGTGCATATTCGCAGGTTCGACGGCTGCGTTCTGTCGATTCAATCGTCGAAATATCGAAAGCGCATGTACCTCCGCGAGCTCGCTTCCGCCTGACTTGCTGTGCAGGACTGCCCGTGTGGCAAGCCAAGGAGGAGTTCATCAAGATGGTGAATGGGCATCAGACGACTATTTTGGTCGGCGAGACGGGAAGCGGGAAGACAACGCAGATCGCTCAGTTTGTTGCCGAGGCCGGGTACGCACAGAACAGGAAGATGATTGCGTGCACGCAGCCGAGGAGGGTGGCTGCCATGAGCGTTGCCAGGCGTGTTGCCGATGAGATGGATGTGGTGCTGGGCGAGGAGGTCGGCTACTCGATTCGTTTCGAGGAATGCAGCGGCCCCAAGACTTTTATCAAGTAAGGCCAAGGTGCATGAGGCGACTGCCCCCTTCTGCCTCAGGGGGTAGCATGGACCTGGGTTGTTCGGCATGGCAGTTCTGCTGCCCTGGGAGGTCCTTCGAATTCGGCAGACATCCTTGGCTAGGCCATTTACTTCGCATTGCTTAGGCTATTTGTGTATGAAGGCGATGCAAGCTGCTGGAAAACCTTATTGCGAAGATGTGCAAGCTACTAGCGTCCCAGGACCACCCTTTCCTCCATGCTAAGCGAGTTGGGGAGGAACTCCTGGCCAAGGGGCACACACTTATGCCATTGCTGAAGACATAAGAAGACATAATACAATTATGAAAGACAGAAAGCTACATGCGCCTGTTGGGCGTGTCATGAGCAACGGCATTCTCCCACTGTCACCAGAGCCAATGACTTGACTGCATGCATGCTGATTTAACGTCTAATTTCGTGCGCCACACTGCCTTGGAGGAGTTATGCGCAGCCATCACCAATTGAGACCTAACCTTGATCAGCGTATGGCCGGTGGCCCTAGCAGCATGACTACATGCATTTAGCATGTCGGCCCTAAGCCGTGTTGTAGCTGAGCTTCAGCTTCAGTGCCCTAGAACAAACACTGTCCTGCGCCCAACTCCCTGACCCATGGAGGCCAGCCAACCTCCCAAGTGGAACCGGGGACAGGCAGTGTTCGCTCGCAATTTTATTGATACTAATTTCCTTCCAAACCGTTTCGTTGAGTGCCTATGGATGCTTGGCTTCAAGACACCGCCTTCCCCCCCACCCCTGTCCTCACACGCCACACCCTTATTCCCAACGTCACTGATTGAGCGTGATGATGTCCAGCCTTTCCGATCGGGTATTATGGCGCCCAGCCTATGAGCTACGAAAGGAATCGCACTCGGCAGTCTGTCAAATTTTTGAACCTGCTAAAACTTCAACAGGATCTCGTCCCCAGGAGCTGTCATAGCTCCACACCCAGGTCATATGCTCCCTCATGTAGGCTCATCCCATCCTAAATTCAATCTCATCCCCCCTCCCCCCCCACACACAGGTTCTGCACTGATGGCATGTTGCTGCGTGAGGCCATGAGCGACCCTCTGCTGGAGAAGTACAGTGTGATCATCCTGGATGAGGCCCACGAGCGCACGCTGGCCACCGACGTCTTGTTTGGCCTCATCAAGGAGGTGTGTTTGTGACTGTGTTTGTGTTGTCAGGGCAAGGAGAAGGGGTCAGACGACAAGGTGCTAGAGCCAGAGAGGGCTGTTTGGGGCATGCCCTGGGGGGCAGCGTCAGGGACAGGGCACCATGGGTAGAGCTGAGGGATATGGACTAGGTACCATGCCCAATACGGTCATCATCTCCTGATCGCTCTATCACGGTTATTGAGTCCTGAGGTATCATGTATGTTTTGTGTTAACCATTTCCTGACCTCTTCATTATGCAGATGAATATATGATTTTTAAATGTAAGCTACGGTCGCAATACGGTCGCCATATATTTCTCCGATCTGTTGTTTTCTCTTCAGGTCCTGAAGCAGCGCAAGGACCTCAAGCTGGTGGTCATGAGTGCCACGCTGGAGGCGGAGAAGTTCCAGGGGTACTTCCTCGAGGCGCCTCTGATGAAGGTGCCTGGGCGCCTGCACCCGGTGGAGATCTTCTACACACAGGTGCGCTCTCACAGACAAGATGGAAGGGTGGACAGGCTTGTGGGTGATCAGCTTGGGGGGGTCCTGAGGAGGGGTGAGTGCGTGCTGTACCTGCAGGTTCACAGGTAATAGGGGCATTGCCCGATTATATTTGATTGAGTTTGTTTTCTTTTCGAGTGTGGTTTTTGCTCCCTGGAGGATGGTAACACAATGTGCCCGCCGTGGAGGCTTTTGACTCGACCACTTGGGCAAAACAACTGGGACACGCACATTTACAAAAAAAAGGTAAAATTCAGCCAGAGATGTCAAAGAAAACCCCGTTGGCTTTTCATTGCGGGGTTCGGCAAAGCTGCAGCCCACTTATTTTGGTGACAAGGTATCCTGAATGGAAAATTAGATACTGGTACTGAAGCCTGCGTGCTCCTCCCTTTCTACGCAACACATGCCCTGGAGGGCTGGAGTTGCAGAAATGGCAATTCCAAGGCTCCGATTGATTCATTTAGAGTCGAGAAGGGAGTGAATGATGGATACCCAATCCTGCATGCTCCTCCCCCTCTCCCCCCATGCACACACTCGCAGGATCCCGAGCGCGACTACTTGGAAGCTGCCATTCGCACAGTGGTGCAGATCCATGCGTGTGAGCCACCCGGAGATATTCTCCTGTTCCTGACGGGAGAGGAGGAGATTGAGGATGCTTGCCGCAAGATCACCAAGGAGTGTACGCAGATGGGTGATAAGGTGAGTGGGTGCTGGGGGAGGAGTGAGACGAGTGGGAGCAGGGTTGCGGGGAGAAGGATGGGGTAGGAAGGAATGGGGGAGGGGGGTGAAGTGGGAGCCACCTGAAGACATTATCCTGATCTTGCTGGGATAATAGAAGGAGATATAGTGCCGCTAGATGACCAAGGCGTGCTTACCGATGGTTGATAAGTGATGAGGTGGAGGGTGAAAGAATGGGGCTATCAGGTGCAGGGGGAGGATTGGGGTGAGTAGGTTCTGTGGCAAGGTCCAAGTATGGGGTGGGAAGGCTTGAGTCCAAGTGGGTCAAAGTGTGGGGTGTGCAGTGGGAAGGCCTGGCACGTGAAGTACAGGGTTGGAAGAGATGTGCAACTGGAAGGGAAACGGTCAACCATTGGATGTGACGGTGGCAGGAAGACCCCCTGGGTGGGGCCTGGTGTAAGGATGCCTCATCAGATGGGGGCAGCAATCAAGAGCTTCAGAACTTACAGCAAGAGCGACAAGGTGTCCGATTTGAACAGGGCGTAGTCCCTCCCCCTTTGTTTCTAATCTTAACTGCTGCTCTTGCTCCTCCTCCTCTGTCTTGGCAGGTCGGGCCGATCAAGGTGCAGCCGCTGTACTCGACGCTGCCCCCCCAGCAGCAGCAGAAGATCTTTGACCCGGTGAGTGGCCATGGCCGGTGCCCATAGCCCTAAAACCCAAGCTAGGACTGGAGACCCTGGACCCAGTGTGTGACAACGGTCAGTGGCCAAGCTTCACTCAAGAGTGACTCTAGGTACACCCCAGCTCCCACGTTCCAGGCAGATACCACCCAGTGCCCATGTTTCACTCAGCGACCATACAGCTACCATATTGCATTTATCTGCCGTCCAGCTTCCCACCGTGCCTCTTTGGCGTGCTGTGGCAGGCTCAATGCGGTGCTGCTTATGAAAGGGGTTTGCGTTGGACATGATTGCAACCTCCGCCGATTTCAATTTCTTATCCCTTTTTTGTTAGTGGCACCCTGTGTTTGGTTACATTCCGCCCTGTTCCTTCTAGCCTCCCGATCCTCCTTTGTGGCTCCTGTTCTCTGAGCTCCCGGGCCCTCTCCCTAAGCCTCACCTCATGCCTCCTTCCCATTTCCCCCCCCGCTTCTGTTGCAAATAATGCTGTTTTTATGGGGACTTCCTGATCCGCCGGCGCCCTACACAGCCCTCGAGCCTCAGCATAAGTTCTGCCAGTGGCAAGGTTTTTTATGAAGGGCCCCCCTGCCTCCCGTCCCCTGCCACACAGGCGCCTCCCCCTGCCCGCGAGGGTGGCCCTGCCGGCCGCAAGATTGTCGTTTCGACCAACATCGCTGAGACGTCGCTGACCATTGACGGCATTGTGTACGTGATCGACCCGGGCTTCGCCAAGCAGAAGGTGTACAACCCGCGCATCCGCGTGGAGTCCCTGCTGGTCTCGCCAATCTCCAGGGTGAGGGCGAGCCGCAAACATGGTTTCAAGCAATCCACATCGCCCGGTTTTGATTTGCTTTCAGCCTAGGACTCCTGGGCAATGGATCATCTCCTTGGTTGGTGTGTGGACCCTCTTACACTCGGTTTGTGTTGCTCTTTGTATGACTGCAGGCTTCTGCACATCAGCGCGCGGGTCGTGCCGGCCGTACGCAGCCCGGAAAGTGCTTCCGGCTGTACACCGAGACCAGCTTTAAGAAGGATCTGCAGGAACAGACGTACCCCGAGATCTTGAGATCTAACCTTGGATCCGTGGTGCTGCAGCTTAAGAAGCTGGGCATCAATGACCTGGTGCGACTAGGGTGGAGGCACAAGGGAGGGAGGGGGGGCAGGAGGTAGGCAGAAGGTAGGGGAGCAGACGCCACACGGCCACACATATGTGGTGCTGCTGCTCGAGAAACTGCGTATCAATAACTTGGTGCCATGATAGGGGGAGGCAGGCTGTGGGGAGAGAGACTGGAGGGAGGCAGGCATGAGGGGTGGGCGTCACACGTTTTCGTTTTAACAGGGAGCATATTTGTAACATCATAACATCATATATATCTATATGCCCATCGTCTACCGGCTCCGGTATACTTCCATATCATCCACATTATTCACATCTTAGTCTTATGATCATCTATTTGATGTCATGACCTGTCAATATGACTACCCATCCTGTGCCGGTACGGTACCCGCGTATGGATATATCCATATCATACATTCATACACAGCCCCCATGGCACTATCATTTGATCAAAAGCCCTCCTTGCACGTCCCTCCACCCCTATGATGAGAAACACCATCACACTATTTCCTGATATTTTGATGAGTATTAAGGTATTCTGCAATTCTGAGGGGTCGCTGACAATGTCGCAGTAGTGCCTGACAAAGCCCTCCAGGGTCACATATCATTCATCACAGTATTGTACGTGTCACTCCATCATGCCTATCCCCATCATTGATGATGTGTCATTTATTTGATGTATCCTGCCCCAACCAGGCACGTCCCAATTGCATGTTGATAGCATTGCATGTCTCAGCCCCCCCTTCGCATACAATCCTTACAACTACGCAAACAATTATATCATTCACAGGTGCTCTACCCCTGTCATACAACGTTGCCCTTGCTGTCACGAAGATTATAAAACATTCCTCGTCCTGAGCCCTCGGGCCTGATGACCACGAATGAAGACTAATAGCATGAGTGACACTCGGCCAACCACTTACACAAGCTTTGCTGGGGTGGGGCGTATACACAAATTTACAATTGTCGCCCTCCAGTGCCGCCCCGTCACAGCCTCTATCTTCTGCTGTCATCTTGATGCGTGCAACAAACTGCATGCCTGAGCTGCCAGAACACTGAACGGGATGCTGGCAACGATGGCCCACGGCCAACCTCTCGCTGCAAACACGAGGGGACACCGGTGGCAGAAACAAAGACCCTGGTGGCCCTGCAGATTTTGCTGCCTGATATTTCCTCCCCACTCCCCATCTGGTCCCCCAGTATTCGTTCAAAGCCTCTGTTTTCCTCTTGCTTAATTCTCTGTGTCCTTGGTGTTGCCGGACCGTTGCTGCAGGTGCACTTTGACTTCATGGACCCCCCGGCGCCCGAGACGCTGATGCGGGCGTTGGAGATGCTCAACTACCTGGGTGGCATCGATGATGATGGCGAGCTCACGCCGGTGGGTCTGACGCTGCGGGCCTGCCTTCTTGGGGACTGGGGGAGGGGGGGGGGGAGGGAGGGGGGAGGGAGGGTACCTACAGCCTGGCTCGGGGCACGAGGGGATGTGATGTGTTCATGATGACGGGGTACAGCATGTGTGGGTACAGCATGTGTGTGCTGCTGTGTTCAAGCATCTACATGTCGTTTTCATGTGTGTAACTGCCTGCTTCAAAATATCACCCCACGCTTCTTGCAGCCTGTAAGGACTCGTCTTTCTCGCCGCTTCTTCTGTCTTCCTCTGCCTCCCTTCCTGTCCCTCCCCTCTTTCGTCCTTCCGGTGCCCCTCTCTTCCTCTCTCTCCGCCTCTGCCTCTCCCCCTCTGCCTCTCTCTCTCTAGAGCGCTTATTTGCACGACTAAGCCTTGCTCCTCGATTGCCTCGGCTGGGCCTGTCCCTCCTGGCGGTACTCTCTTGGCTATGACTTATCCCGCAGGTCGGAACGACGATGAGCGAGTTCCCCCTCGACCCGCAGCTGGGCAAGATGCTCGTCGCGTCCCCCGAGTTCAGGTGTTGCATCGTCTCCGTCTTCCGTCTCCTTCTTCTTGCTTCTTGTACTCTCTGTAGATCATCCGCATGGGGTGGTTGGCCTGATGCCTCTTCTTCTACTTGCTTCTTCTTCTCTCCAGCCTTCGCTCAGCCCATCCCCCAAGTGCCATAATGGTCACAATTTTCCTCCTTACTGTTCTCTGTGATCATCATTGGGTGATCTCAGCTTGTTTTGAATTTGAATCCCGGTTTCCCAGTTTGAATTCGGACTTCGAACTCAGCTGCCGACACCGCTGCCACTGTTGCTAATCCCATTTTGTATCTATACACATTTCTTCTCTGGGATCTATCTGCGGATCTATCGGATCTTGGCGGATCTAGGTGCTCGAACGAGATCCTGTCCATCGCCGCCATGCTGTCATCCCCCAACGTGTTCTTGAGACCAAGGGAAGCGGCCAAGCAGGCTGACGAGGCCAAGGCACGGTTCACGCACATTGATGGTAAGAGTGAATCAAGGTCAGGGTTAATAATAATAAAGAGAAATGTGTTTCGGAGGGGCTGGTTGTAAAGAGGCTGAGGTGGGAAGTGTGTGTGTGAGGGGGGGCATATGTAAAAGGAACTCTGATTGCGTCATCAGGGATCAAGCATGAGAGCAGGGGAATAGGCAGGCAGACCCATGTACTTGGTTTTGAATTCATTTGCTGTGTCACTCTTTTGTCACCCTTTCCCCACCCTTTTGTCCACCCTCCTGTGTGTCCCAGGTGACCACTTGACGATGCTGAATGTGTACCACGCGTGGAAGAGCAAGCAGGAGGACTCCAGCTGGTCGTACGACAACTTCCTCAACTTCAGGTCTCTGAAGTCGGGGGACAGCGTGCGGACGCAGCTGGTGAGAGGAGGGGGGGGGAGCGCTGGCCTCTTTCCTGACAATGCGTTGTTGCTAGTGCTGCGTTTTAGGGCTCGCATTATGCGTATGGAAGGCAAGCGGGACTCGATATATATCCACGTTTGCGTCCTCGTGCATAGCCTGTGTGCAAAATCTACTTTGTATTCGTTTTGCATCTACGTGTGCAGCCCGAGCGCTCAATGGTTGCATGTTTTGCCAGCCATTCCAAGGGTCGCGTGGATGCTGAATGATTGTTCGGTGTTGGAACTCTTTCCCCAGTTCACGGATGTCCCTCCTGGGACCCTCCTGGTTTTTCTGATCAAAAACAAAATGTGCCCGCCACTGCCCCCCCCGCCCTCATAGGTCCGCATTTGCACCCGCATGGGTGTGAAGCTGGTGAGCACACCCTTTGAGGACAAGAGCTACTACACCAACATCCGCAAGGCGGTCACTGCAGGGTACTTCATGCAGGTGAGCGCCACGAACAAAAGGCTGCCGGCCCTTATTGGCACCTCTTCATCTTATAATGTCGAAATTTGAACCACAGTTGATGCCCCCCCCCTTTTCTATATCTTAAGCACAGGCTCTGTCCTCCTGCAAGTATGTTTAATGCAGCTCGTCTGAAGTGTCTGAAACCTTGAATCCCACGCTACAACAATAATCCCGTGACTCACCTTGAGCATCCATAACCCTTAAACCTTTGCTCTTTTAACCCTCATTCTGGGTGGCGCATGTAGAGCGTCCTTGATCCTTGACCCCCAACCCCAATTTCAGGTTGCGCATCTAGAGCGTGCCGGGCAGTACCTGACGGTAAAGGACAACCAGCAGGTGTACCTTCACCCTTCCACATGCCTGGATCACAAGCCGGAATGGTGAGAAAGGGAGAGTGGGGAGGGTGCGGAGCACCGAGAGGGGGGGTGGACTCCAAATCTGATCAAATCACTGGATCTAAGCTTCTGAACCGGACAGATCACAGAACCCTGATGGTTTACTGGGTCCTGAAATCTTAAACCAGAAAGATCACGAAACACTTCACTCCTAGACCGGAAAGATCATTGCGATCAGCTGAGCATCGATGGGACATGATCTGCTTTATATACTGGCCCATCAGCATAGGCTCTCAGCCCTGGTGGACCTCCTCCCTTATGATGCCGGGCCTAATTTGTTTGAATGAGCACATTCGCTTTTTTGCTCTCATCAGCACAGGCACTGATCTCTGCAATACGCCTTGTGTGCCACTTGTCAGCCGGTGTATCGACCCCTATCCTCCTCATCCTGTGTTCTGCTGTTTCTTTCAGGGTCCTGTACCAGGAGTTTGTCCTGACCTCCAAGAACTACATCCGCACCTGCATGGACATCAAGGGCGAGTGGCTGCTGGATGTGGCGCCGCACTACTACGACCTCACCAACTTCCCGGCAGGGGACACCAAGCAGGCACTCATGCGGCTGTCGGCGAAGCAGGACAGGGACAGGAGCGACAAGTTCTGAGGGCCCGGGACAAGGCACATGTGGGAAGGGAATCACGAGTCATATGGATCAGTGATAAGGATGAGTGCCAAGGCATACAGGTGACGGAAGTCACAAGTTTTAGGGCTGAGGCGCGGGAGGGGAGCAGACAAGGGTGGCACAGCGCAAGGCGGGGAGCAGGACAGGGAGCATTAGGAGCAGCAGCAACGGGGAGCTGACTCAAAAAGGCCTCGAGAGAGGATGTGACAGGTTCCGTTCACGATGTCAGTGCCATTTTTCTGTCCTCTGGTATCTGTACGGGTTTATTTTACATGGCTCTGGATCGGCCTCCTGGAATGGCGAACGCCTGGGACTGGAAACATCAGCTTCCCAGCCGCCCCTGCTGGCTGCTGCAACAGTCAATGACGTTACACCTCTGGGCCTTGCTCAAGGGCTGCTGCAACAGTGTGCCTGGCTGCTCTATCTTGAGATATTGTCGCAGCTGTTTGTATTGGAGAATGTACATGGATGCGCCTGTTTCATGTTGCGGGCACTAAACTTTGGTAGCAGTTGCATCGTGAGGCCCATCCTGTTTCCTGGCTTTCGGATGTAATGCCATGATCATGATACTGTGACGATGTCGGAGCTGAGAGAGAGAGAGACTTAAATGTGTGTGCTGGCTCCAGCATGTGGTATGTCTCAGTCGTTCACTTTGTGTCAGTCCATCCAAGGTAATAGCAGGCGCTTTTTAAGCCCTTTTGTAACGGAATGAAGTCTGGTGTAATTTGGATTGAGTGGTGTTTCTTCCACCTGTCTTGAACTCCCTTTTGCCTCTGCTTTTGACGGTACTTAAAATACCCCAGGATCTTCCACTATCGGCACTGGTGTTGCTATCTCCCTTGCTCAACCATGCAAACTGGGGGAAAGAACCCGCCAGTTACCAAACATACTCAACCCATCTGATATCAGTACAAGTATGCACCATCCTGAACCTGATAAGAGTGCAGTGTCCATGCTTCTGATTGGGGTGCATGTCAAACCATTTTAGGTATGCGAACTTGCTCCTGGTAGCTTGGTTACTAGGGTTCAAATTCAATGCCCTGCTCCATGGTATAGACGAAGCTGACACAGGATGACACGTGGTTTGAGATGAAGCTGGAGGATCCTGATTTCCCCCAACTGAATGTCATTTCCCCCCTGACCATGCCCGTTTTGTTCTGCAGTAATCATTTCACGTTGGGGAGTGTGTCAACCAAGGTTGCCCACGTTGCACGAAGCATAACTCACGTTGCCTACAGACCAGAGATTCCCAACCAGCGTAAACCCCTGTTCACCCCGCATAAAGTGTTCATTTCCTCTGGAAGGCATCCTCGCCAGCAACTGTCAATCGCGATGACGTCCAAGCCCTTGACGACAATGCCCTTGAGCGAGACCGGCGCCTTCAAGCGAACTGAAGCTGCATTTCGGGACATCATCGCGCCGGGTGGAAAATTCGAACCTGAGGGTAAGTACGATACGCTCTCATCCAATTCACGTCAACGGCTTTGCTGATGACTATTTATTCATGTCAAGTTGCGGCTAGATGAGGGTTAAAACATGCTACTGACCAGTGCGCTCCACCCTGCCTGGTGACCAAGATCATGACTCACAGTCGGGCCGGCATGCATGCCAGGACCCGGCTCACGCAAGCAGTCAGAGTACTCAGATTACACGACCGTCGTGCATCTGTTACCCAAGACATTCGTGATGATATCCAATGCATGATGCTTGCTGCTGATACTTGTGTACTCTATGGTCAGTTCTTGGATGATACTCTGTGACCAGTTCTTGGATGGTCCCAGTCCTGGTCCCAGTCTTACCAAACCTGGAGGACTCTAGTTTTTGGCTTCCAAGCTTGCAGTGTCTATAGAGCGAGGGGCTCTGTGCTATCGCAATCGGTGGTGCCTAGAATCCCAGACAGGCCGGGCCATCAATTTCCAGGTTTTCCCCCAGGTTAGTAGTCATGGTATTACCGACAGACTGGTGCTGGGTCGCAGGGGTGAATGCCCATCAATCATGGCCTGTTGGTGGCTGTCCCATGATGCGGCATTGGCTGACTCTACTACTTGTTGGATGCCGTCATTCTAGGTTTATCTCCACATTTTCTAGCTTGCTTCCTCCTTCCAGTACGCTCTGCCTGGCCCTTTCGAAAAAGGCTGTTGGGTGGGTCCGTTGGTGCTGAAAGGATAAACTAGCAACTCTGCATCATTCCTATCCAATGGTTGCCAGTGAGGCAGATGATGAAAATTGTGCCCGATATTCAATATGCTAAGTGGCCTGTCTGCTCCACACAGTCGGCAGGTACCATTTGTACGTTTCCTTGGCATGCCCCTGGGCGCACCGATGCGTCATGGTGCGCAATCTCAAGGTAAAAGTGTGGGGGCCGTAGTGGGCAGCAGATTTACGGGTTTGGTATCATCCGTACGGTGCCTTGGCATGCCCTAGGGCGCACCGACGCATTGTAGTGCGCGATCTCGAGTTAACAGCGTGGTGGGCAGGCCGTGATTTGTATGATATATCTGATCCGTTGAACACGCACAATCAGGCAGCTGAGTGATCAAAGGAGTTAGGGTTTTAATATCATTGACGTGAGCACGCATGACCATGAAAGTATGAATTAGTGATCCACTTAAACAACTAAACACTGGTAATTGCCTTCCCACTGAGATAAAAAGGACGTGTTTGCATGTACTCGTATCGGGCTCTGCATTCATGATAGATGCACAGCCCTCATGCGTGCAAGCAGAGGGTATGGATTGTTTGAGGGTTCAGGGTTTGCCAAGTGCTTTTGCTTTGGGCGTGAACCAAGGCAATCTTAATACGGCGATGTTGTGGCTGGTGGCTGTCCTGCCGCTTTGCAGGACTTACAGGATGTGATCGGCCTGCCTGGGACGCACCCAAGATTCTGCCCACCGCCCTGTAACAAACCTCTGGGTGCTGTCCCGCCACACTGCAGGACTTAAAAGATATGATCAGCCTGTTCGTGATGCACCAAAATTCTGCCCGCCCCTCTTTAACAACCTTCTGGTTGCTGCCTTGCTAAATGACAGGGTTTGCAGGATGTGATTGGCTTGTCCGTGACGCACCCGACATGGCAACGGTCCAGGCCGGATGATCCCACGGATGAGCACAACGGCTGGATGTTTGCCAATGACGGGGACCCGCCCCTGCCTGGCACAGGAGGTAACCGGGGAGAAGCTGTCGCTGCTGCTGTTGCTGGTGTCTCAAACCTCATGCCCTGAACCTGAAGGCGCTTCATGTCGTACATGCGGGGTTGGTCGCTGTGAAAACTGGATTTTTTTGAATTAAATGTGTGATCAGTCCAACATGTCGGGATTGCTTTTGTATCCCTGCACCGCTAGAATGTTTCCTGTGCCTCCCTCCTCGTCCTGTTCATGAGGTTGAGTCTTTTAACTCAGGAACCCTGCACTCCCCCCAAGTCTCCCCACTGGGGCCATGGGGTGTGGCATTGTCTTCAAGCTGCGCTGTCCTCTTTGTTCCCTGCGGCCTGTAGGAAACTGAACTTATTTTGAAGCGCTCTGCATGCAGCTTTTCTCATAATTCCACATGCCCCGTAGGGAGCGTCACTGTCTACGTAACCGCATCGCCTCGTGGCTTCATCTCCGATTGATTTGCTTTCCTTGCCTCTTGGTTTCTGCCAAGGTCACGGATTGTTTGGGACCAGCGGCTGCGTCCCCGACACCGTCAACGGGACAAAGTTTGTTCGCGATTTGTACACCATGGCGGGAGACACAATTGGTACGGGACTAGCAGGGCTTGGCGATCTGGGATTAGGGCTGTCATGCCCTGAACCTGAAAGGCTGAAAGGCTTAAGAACCTTGGTGATGCAGGGCTGTGGGGTGATAGGCATTGGCAGCGCTCATGGCCCTCAGGATCTGGATCTGAATTAGGTGATATCTGGAGATCCAGGGCTTGTGGCTCTTTGGATCTGGAGCTTAACAACATGATGTCTGGAGATCCTGGGCAGGGTTCTTAGGATCTGGATCTGAATGAGATGGTCTCTGCCTCTCTGGAGATCCTGGGCCAGGATGACCGGCACCAGTTTGGCTGGGGCCAGTGGGATCTTCTGTTCTTCACCCCCAAACCCGAAAGCACCCTGATAAGTTTAACTCATTGAGGGAAATTCAGTCGTGTGTCATCATCCCTTCATCCACTGGTTTAGGGGGGAGTAGTGTACCTCACCCTACCTCATTAATCCTGGACCCAGGAACCGGAACCCTATGAGGAACCGGTGAAGTTTTTAGATGTGAGATTTCGAGCCATGGTTTACAGGCCGGAAGAGCGTACCCGTACTGTTTGAGTGCAGGTTGGTATAGTGTGTGGCTGTGTGCACTGGCCCATGGTACGGTGCAAGAAGCCATCCAGCATCCGTGCGCATCGCATTCTTATGGGCGCAGGCCGGTGCAGTATATATAGGCTGTGGCACAAGAAGCCATATATCATATTTTTTGCATAATGTCATGCTGAACACGGGCCGGGACAGCATACATAGGGTATGGTGCAAGAAGCTGTTGACCATCCTGTGTGTGTCGTCTCTTGCTGGGCGCAGGCCGGTACAGCGTGCCTGTGCTGTGGTGCAAGAAGCTCAAGACTATTGTGAACAACGAGAGCTCCGAGATCATCCGCATGTTCAACACCCAGTTCAATGACTTTGTCACCAAACCAGCCCTGGACCTGTACCCTGAAGACTTGAGGTCTGCAGTGGATGAGGTGTGGTGGGACGTTCAATCAATAGTTCGAACCCCTACCTATCTAGGGCTCATGATGGGGTTCTTGAGGTCTGGAGTGTTTGAGGGGAGACAGGACATCATTGAGACTCAAGGCCCTGAATCTAAAGCTTGAGACCCTATCTCTTGAGGGCTTTTGATGGGGATTTGAGATATACATTACATAAGGTGAGGTGGGACAGCATTGAGACCCAAGGCCCTCGATCAACAGCTTGAGTCCCTACACATGGAAGGCTGTTGATGGGGGACTTGTGGTCTGCATTTCATCTTATGGCAAGGGTGTCGTCGCAAGGGTGTCCTTGCAAGGGTGCCAATGTGCATAAGGGTGGTATTGAGAAGGAAGGCTCCAATCAGCAGCTTCACGCCTTGACTATCTAGGGCTGTTGATGGAGCCTGATTGTGAAGGCTTGCCAAAGTAGGAAGGAAGATGATGGGAACGGTGCATTCATATCCTCTTCCTCGTTTTTCTTTTTCCGGTCCCTGCACATAATCTCCCGACTAACCTCATTCTTATCTCTCGCCCACTCGTCCATGCACCGCATCTCCTGAACTCCGATACCCGTCCCCCCTTTTCTCATATCTACGCCTGTTCTCCCTTCTCTCCGATTGTCTCGTCTCTACCTCATTCCTGCTACGTCTTCCGTCTCCTCTCCCAACATCTGCTGCTCTGCAGGTGAAAGGTTGGTGTACCCTAGCAAAAACAACGAAGGATACGACTGTGGCAATAATTCATAAACGTCGTTGTCCCCGCCTACTCCCCCCCCTCCTCTCATGTTCTGCAGGTCAACGCGTGGGTGTACCCCAGCATCAACAATGGGGTGTACCGCTGTGGTTTCGCCGCTAAGCAGGAGCCGTACGAAGAGGCGGTGGAGTGAGTCCTGTCCTTGGAATAACCCTGTAATGCCATGGACTGCATTGTACTGCCTATCTGGGCTTAGTGTGGGGCCTGTCGCACGGACATTGTATGACATCTTGACTGTTGCATGTGTGTGTTTGTTGAGAGAGAACTTTCAACCTGGAACATCGAGCGTGTGTTTTGTGTGCGAGAGAAGTTTCAGCTGTTTACATACATTCGACATAAAATTACTCATGAGATGGCCTGAACCCTAAATGCTCAACCACGGGGAGACTCTGCTGCCCTCATACCCCACCAAGCCCGTCCGTGCCTCACAGAGATAAGCAGAAGCATGGCACCCAACTAGTACACTTGAGCAGGGTTTAGACCATTTGACATTAAAGCGCTCATGAGAAGGCCTTAACCTCAACAGGAAACCCCTGGGAGATTTTTCTGCCTCTCTAAGATCGTCCCTGCCTCTAAGATTGTCCCTGCCTACTGTAAACCCTGTTATACCTCCAGTGAGCTTTTCGACGCGCTTGACCGCTGCGAGGAGATCCTCTCCCGCCAGCGCTTCATCGCGGGTGACCTGCTGACAGAGGCCGACATCCGACTCTTTGCAACACTGATCCGATTTGATCCGGTCTACGTCGTGTACTTCAAAACCTCCAAGAAGTGAGCTCCTGGGGGGAAGGGCATGGAGATCTCCAGGGAAATTGATGCAGGGGGGTGCATGCAGACTTTCAGTGAAGGGTGAAGGGGGGACAGGCTGCCTTCCAGTGAAGGGTGAGGGGGGTGCATGCAGGTTTTCAGGGGGCTGTTCATGGCAGTGAGGGAGATGCATGGATGCAGGTTCGCTTGGGGGAGACCAGGGTGTTCACAAAGGGGAATGGATGCAAGTTTGAGGCTGAGGGATGCAGGTAGGATTGTGTGTGGGGGGGGGGGGGCGGTCACGGTACCTAGAGGAATGGATTAAGGTCTTCACGGGGGGGCAAGGGGAAAGGCAGAGTTCAGGGGGACAGGGCTGCATTGGGAGCAACAGGCTCCAGGACGTTTCCCCGTCTCCAACGAGGGCTGTAGAGAGAAGGAATGAGTTGGAACTTTGCTGCTTTCCACTGGGAGAATGTGGATTGAGGCAACATGGCAGCTCGTGGCTCCAGGCCTGAAGGAGGGTGAGCAATCTGGTATGCAGGGTTATAGAAGTTGAAAGAAAACATAGCTCTCTTGGAATTGGAGGTGCAAGTCCTGCCCCCAGGGCAAGCCTCGCAAGCATTGGGTCAATATTAATGTATGAGGTTTAGCAGCTTCGAATAATGCCTGAGATGGGCTAATAAAAATATGGGAGACTGGGACCTAAACTTGCGCCCTCTAACCAGGCCAGGCTTAAACATGGCCCCTGATGAAGGAGGCCTCAGAAATTGGATGGCGCATTGAAACAAAATAAATCTTGATTTTGACCTGTAGCTCAGTGGCCCGCACTGAGGCCTCTCCAGTTTGGGCAGAACCTTGGGTTGTGGCTCCCAGAGGTTGCTCTGTCCATATGTCAATGGAGTACCTTGACTCCTTTACCCTAAGGCCTAAACCCTTCCCCATGCCGTGATCTCTGCAGGTTCATCCGGGAGTACCCCAACCTCCGAGAGTACGTTCGCGAGATCTACCACACGCCAGGTCAGTATTGGCTCTCAAGAAAGCCTGGGGTCTGACCCCAACACTTCAATCCAGGGCAAAGCCCTCAGGCGCACAACCTCAGGGCACCTGGCAGCTTGGCCTCTCCTGGCGGTGCACGCTGACGCTAGGACCTCATGTTCAGTTTTCCTGGAGCTTCTTGGGTGGTGTTTGTTACCCCCTGACAAGTGTATGATGAGACCACCGGGCTGCAAATCCCAACTGTGCCAAACTGATGCATCGGACTTTCACACCGTACTACTGTAGAGAGCCGTACTTTGGAATGGGTGTGAGGAGCCGTACTGGTGTGAGCCGTGTTATTGGGCTTTACCTGTGCTGTGGCCAAAGTCTGCTAAGTGAGCCTGATCCAATGAGCCTGGTTTGCCCTGCTCCCCATTCTGCCGGCATCAAGGGATGTGCCACATCAAGCACATCAAGGAGCACGACGCCATGAATCCCCCGGAAGTGAACTTGTAAACCCTCAACCTCATATCTGAGCAGGTGTCAAGGAGCTTTTGTACATGAGGCACATCAAGGAACACGTTCTCCCAAGTCACCGTTCATAAAGTGTTTCAACCCTTACCCTTTGATTGTACACCCTAATGCCTATTAAACGGCTTTTCTTGCCGCGATCTAATGGAGCGCACTCATCTTGAGGTGAACATTAACCCTGTTACCTGAACAGGCATCAAGGAATCTGTCAACATCAGGCACATCAAGGAGCACTACTTCACGAGCCACCCTAAACTTAATTTCTACGCGATTGTGCCCAAGGGGGGTGATCCCTGGTGGGAGCAGCCACCAGTAGGCCGGCAGCTGATCACAAAGTGAACATAAGAGGTGTGTGATTCACAATTGTTGGGAGCGTCCGCCAGCTGGCCGTTAGCTCATCAGGCAGTCAAGCGTGTGAGGTGTACAATTCCCTGTTAGGGAAGCAGTCGCCCGGATGCCTGCAGCTGGTCATGAAGTTCAGTGTTTTCCCTGTTGGTAGGAAGGGGTTGTATGATAATATCTGTTGTTGTGACAACAAGAGGCCTCAGGCCAGTGGGCTAGTGCCTGATCAGGGTGAAAACTTTTGAGGCGTGCTGTGAGGTGTGGGGGAGATTTGAATTTGTAAGTTGTTTGTGAAGTTTTGCGTGAAGTTTTCAAGACGCCAAGTACCCTTTTGGTAGTTGCTGCTGTCCGCCAGTGAGATGTGTCTACCAGACTACCACCCCAATTGGTGACCACCACTGGCTGCTGCCTGTCAGGCGTGCCCACTTCCCCAAGTATTAGGTGCTGCTGTCAGCTGGAGACGGTCGAGCACTCCGGGTCGGGCTAGCCGGGATATGGTGGGGGGTTACGGTGATGACTAAGCGGACTCAGTGATGAGCCTGGTACTGGAGAAACAGCTGGTCCTGGAGAAACAGCCGTTCCGTTCTGCCCCATTGGCACCTGGGGAGCTACCCCCACCCCCCTGATTCAATCTTGCTTTCTAGTTACTGCGTTTTCAAACGTGAGTGAAGGCTGTTGTTTCGGAGCTTATTGTATTATGCAGTAGGCAAACCTGGGGATAACATGGATGAAGTTTTATTTCATAATATTGCTCGCTGCATTGTCGCCACTTGGAACGAGGGAAAGTGCTTTAAGCTTCGTTGCAATCATTGTTTCCCCCCTGGTTTTGTCCAATGACGTTACCGTATGGCTTTGGGCCCTGCTAAAGAACATCGGTCATCCCAGTGTCCAACTGTTTTGCTGCAATGGTTGCATCCCTTTGAGCAATTGGAATGCCTTGCCCCTGGTTTGACAGTGTAATATTTTGTCATTACCTTTTCTACGCCCACACAGCGGAGCCTTTTTGAGCAGGGCCCAGAGGTGTAACGTCATTGACCTTTTTGAGAAGCGATGGGGGTGTATACGGTTCCGGACTCATCTCCCAGGCTGCTCGGGATGTCTACAAGATTGGAATTTCATGACTGCCGGATGTTCCAGTTGTGACGCGCACCTGCGCCTTTCCCCCCAGGGCTTTCACCAAGGCAAGGTGGATTCATCAATCCTGAAATATAAACCCTCAAGTATGCCAGAAAGAGGTTTATGGAGGATAGATGAGCCGGCTATGGCCGTACTTGTCCAATAAGAGGGGAGAGATGCTGACGAGGACATCTTTTCTTCAGGATTTACATCCCCTTGGCTGCCAAGAGGGTGCTTGAAGCATGAAGTCAACATTGCATCCGTCAGCCACAAGTCACGACGAATACTTTGTGTCCCTCGCAGAAATGCCTAGGTCCCACAGGAAGGCATTTCACTACATCTTCCGCAGGTGTAACGTCGTTGCCTGTTGTGCACAGTCAATGACGTTACATCTTTGGGCCCCGTACAGAAAGGCTCAGTCACGTGGGCGCCCAACTGTTCTGTGGGGTAAAAGAAATACAATAAGTCAGGACAGAAGAAGAAGGACTGGGTAAGAAGCAGACAAAAGGCTGGATAACAGGAACAGTCAGAGGTGTCCCCACTCCCCAGCCTCTAAAACGCCTACGCCTCAACACTATCTACCATATGAACATATCATCCACGAAAGCCCGGGCATCTCACACACACCTGCCCTAGTATAACTCGTTGAAGTCTTTGGCAACGTCCGGGGGCCCTGCCCATCCTAGCTCCTTTAGATATACCTGGACGCAAGGGCATTCAAAGCAAGCATGTAACGCATCTTCCACATGCTCACCGTCTCCTTTAACCCAGCAACGTTGCAGCATGTCTCACGCCGCGAACCACTGCACTGTCCTCTAGTGCTGTCGGCCATGCTGGTGGTGCCGAGTCGCGGCCGTAAGATTGTGCGTACACAAGCACACTCCTTGTCTCTAATGTGGCTCCTGGTGTGCACCCGCTGTAAACAAACCAGGCATGGTAGGCTGCAGCAGACTTGTGTTCAGAGGCGGGATCCTTGGGGTCCCCTTTAACCAGAAAAGGCCAGCAGCTCGCGGGCTTTGTTCACGAGCACCAGCTCCTCTGAGGCGGTCAGTCAGTCTGACACAGTTGAATGACAGCTGCACCCCGCCACAGCTCCTCTGTGTGCACCCAGTAGTTCACTATGCTAAGTGCGCCTTCCGGTGCTCTTCCTGACTGCAAGCTGCATGCCCGCCGCCATGGCTGCCGCCAAGAGTGGGCTGTATTGGAGGCTTGAGAGAAATTCCGTCCGGCTCTACTTCCTGGCTGGTCCCTTGGGGTTGTCCTGTCGCAATGGTCATCTGCCATATGGTACCAGTTGAAAACAGGAATATTTTTGCAATCTTGGTAGGCTACTTTGGGTTGCCTTGGTCTCTCGCACCTCCTCTGGCTGATGCCTCCCAAAAGAGAATTGATAAGCTTGGATGGTAACAGCATCTAGGGTACTGGTCTCGTAGCCCATTAAGCTACCAAGGCTGGCAGATCTAGAGAGCTGGATGCCGCCATACGGAATAGGCATGGCATGCATTGCGCAGGATGTTAAGTCCAAGCAAGAGAAAGGCACCATGGCCACACCTAGTATAGTTCGAGCCTACGGTATGGCAGTACTACAGATCACGGATGCTGTATCAATCAGCACTACCTTCATTGTAGAGCGGGATTTTCAAATTTGATGTACCGGTACATCATGGACACTATCCATGCATGCACACTGTGATGCTTCTTTTTGATGGAATCGGGAATATGGATTCGGCCCAGCGTATACCTAGCTGTACACAAATTATTTCTCGAGTGCGGCATGTGCAACATTCAGATCCTCCCTCTGGCTTTCATCCCGTCGGTTGGTAGGGACGAGCTGGAAGCTCGGGTGGAAGTATGTCGCGTGTTTCGGACTAGCCCCAGTCGATGCTGCCTGCTAGACGTCACATTTAATAAGAATGGTAGTCCATTATACAGGCTTGGTGCATACACACTCCTGCCTTGGCCACAAGAGATGACGATGCGGGTCTTTGGCTTCCACACAGGTCCTGCCAAGAAGAAACAGCTGGCCAATTCGAAGAACGAGTGGTATTGCGGTTTCCTATTTGAACCCTGAAGGGGGTTTGGCACGGTGACCACATACGCCGCTTCACAACATTCAAGGCATTCCGCAGTATTTCTCAATCCCCAACACCTCCTACCTAAATCGAAAATGCAGACTATCCGTGCCTCCACTGCCACCAGGGCCGTCAAGGTCTCCCGCTCTGCGGTCCGACCTCAGGCCTCTATGAGGGCCACCGTTCAGCGGGTCGCCCAGGTCAGCGCACAAACACACGCTTTTAAGGCAGAAATATGCTATAATGATGAGCCGAAGGCGATCACGTCGACATACGTGTTGATACCAGAATCCGCCACAACGTGATCCTAATCTGAATAATCCACCTCGCTCAGGTTGCTGGTGTGGCTATCTCCTCCCTGGCCCTGACCATGGCAGCACACGCTGGTGCGTTTCATCATTTCAGAGTTTTCTGTGCGGAAGATGGAGGCGTTGGTAGTTGATCCACCGGACTGTTGATGCTGACGTGCTGTTGACGATGTTTGTCTCAGATGCCACCATCAAGCTCGGAGCTGATAACGGTAGCCTTCTTTTCGAGCCCTCAACCGGTAAGGGCTTTTTGTGCTCGTCTAGCTTCAGTCTAAACTCCCTCCTCGGGACTCTCCTCGCTATGGTGGTCTGTCACCTTATCGCCATGATTTCTGCCCACAGTGACCATCAAGGCTGGCGAGAGCGTCACCTTCGTCAACAACGTTGGGTAAGTAAAATAATAAGCTAATTACATCCCAACTCGAGAGCCAGATTCCGGATTCTGTTGCACCCGTCATACTTTTCGTGTCCATAGGCCTGTATGGGACTTAAGGGGTGCCTGATGGGAAATGGATGTCATGGACTCCCCCGAAATATACTCCTTGCTCCAATAAGTGGTCTCTACCAGCTGTGGCATTGAAGCCAAACAGATTCCCAGGGATCATCAGACTGATTTAGTCATGCTGGACTAGCCATGTGTGTCCATGCAATCTGACATCATTTGTCTGTGCGTGACGCAGGTACCCTCACAACGTTGTCTTCGACGAGGACAACGTCCCGGTGAGTTAATGCACACATACTTCACCTGTACTGTTCACCGCAAAAGTTGCATGCCCTGCAATGGAATGGCCAAGCAAGACATGATCTGAAGATTATGACATCAGCCCAATCATTACTCACGAAATCAATCCTCATCCTTGACCATGCAGGAGGGTGTGGATGCTGATGCCATCTCCCGCAACGAGTACCTTAACGCCCCCGGCGAGAAGTACTCTGTCAAGCTGTCCACCCCTGGCGAGTACGGCATGTACTGCGAGCCCCACCAGGGCGGTGGCATGGTTGGAAAGGTTATTGTGCAGTAAACATTTGCTCGCTGAAATTCCGTTGGATCTTTATTTGGGATCATGAATGTTTGACTTTTTTCACGGCCTACTCGCAGCCCATTGTTGTGTAAACATTTGCCGTTGCTGAGAACTAGGGAGTGCGGAACATGATGAACTGCAAGTGTTTGTTTAACTCAATGACATACCATCTTGGGCCGTGCTGGAAGGCATGCTGTGCTGGTGCCCCAAGGAAGTCAGGAAAATGAATACGTTTTTTGTTTATCCCAGTATGCACCAGCTCCCTCATGCGGGAACTTGGTTGCCAGGAGTACAAGTGGAGCGAACTTGGGCTGATCCAATGGTTTGTGGCCGATACAAGCTAGTGAAATAAACACATGTGTGCATTGTGCGTTCCAAAAGGCAGAACCATCTAGTCAAATGGCTGGTTTCAGATGCGAGATTTGGTAGGAGGAGGACGAATGGCATGGACATCCTCGGCACAATTGAGGGTGAAGCTTCTAAGGGTTGGAAAGAACGTCAGAAACACATGGGTCAGGAAAACCAAATGACGTTACACCTCTGGGCCCTGCTCAAAGAAAATAGGACGCGTGGGCGCCTAACTAATTTGGGAGGAAAGAAACACAGAAAGCGACAGGTCAGAGCAAAGGGGAGGAAAATACAATGAAGGGGCAAAACAAAAGGCTGAACAAACAAATTACAAAGGAAGTTAGAACCTCTGAAAATGTCTACGCCTCAACGATATCTACCACAAAGGCCAGGGCATCCCACCCAAGCCTGCCCCGGTACAACTCTAAAACGTGTCTAGCACTGTCTGGAGGACCTGCACATCCCCGCTCTCTAAGTGGATCCTGCGCGCTGGGGCACTAAAAACAAGCATGCAAAATATGTATGTTCACCTCTTTGGACACTAGATGACCTTATCCAAAGCTTCTCATTGGGAACATGGTGGTGAAAGCAGGCCCTGCCCAATGTGCCCGGTTGTAAGGGCGCCAGACTACTAAGTTGGGAGGGAAGGAACAAATTACGGTCAGGAAAAGCGAATAAATAGAGGTAAGGGACACCAACAGAGGCTGGGAATGGAGGTCAATGGAGGAAAGCCCCCGCCTCTGAAACATCTACGCCTCTACAACATCGATCATACATTCCACAAAAGCCAGGGCATCCCACCCTAGCCTGACCCGGTAACAAGCGTGGAAGTCTCTAGCACTATGTGGAGACCTGCCTATTCCTAACCCCTAAGTTGATCTTGCATGATGGGGCATTGGAAGCTTGCATGAAGCGCGTCCTCCAAATGCTCGCAGTCCCCTATAGCCAGACATGTAGCACGATAGGCGGCCGCAGACCTGTGCTCGGTGCCGGGGTCCCTGGGGTCCCTCTGACAGTTACCTGAAGCTGCACCTGCTTGTAGGCTGCGCTCACTAGATGTAGTACCTCTGGGACGGGGAGCGGCTGCATGTCAGAGACTGCCTCACACAGTTTGGGGACAGCTGCTCCATGCTCCAACTCCTTCAACGCCTCCATCAGCTCACCTCACTATGTGCGCCCTATAATGTTCTGTGGAAATGCGAGCTGCATGGCGGCCGCCATGCCTGCTGCCATGAGTGGGCTGTCTTGCTGGGCTGCAGGTGCCACCGCTGCGTTGTAGAAGCGGAGCACGTGCTGTCTCGTTGTAACGGCAGGATCTGCAGCTCCCTCATGACCCCCCGAGTTGGCAGCGGAGGCAGGCTGCCCCACAGCCTGGCGCAAGTGCTGAAGTAGGCTGGACTGTATCCTGCTCCGGAAGCAGTGTTGCGGTCGGAGGTGACTGGTGGCCCACACCACATCTCTGTAGTTCGCCGCAGGCGCTGCATAGACAGCCGCTAGCCGGATGCGCGAAGGCAGATGATGCCTCAGACGCTCCCTGGCGGCCATGCGGCGAACACCATGCAACGCAGCAGACGTAGGCGCCTATCTGCCTTGAATGACCTTCCTCATGCTGCCGCTTTTTTGCTGAATGATGCCCAATAATTTGAATACTTGGACATGATTCAACACTGTCCTATCTGAGCTGTACACGCAGACATGGGCTGGCTGTCGGCGTTGCGCTGCGAAGCGGCTGCCAAACTTTAAAACCTCTATCTTGCTGACGTTGACCTGGAGCTGTTTGACCGCTGCGTATTCATGCAAGGCATCTAGCATGCGCTGCAGCCCAGTGGCGGATATAAGATGGTGTCAGGCTGTGGTATAGCAGAATGGTAGTTAACGAGTATGTCAAGGCCACCGCTGTTCAACAGCAGTGCTCTCTGTAACATGAGCATTTGTAAACAAATTGTGGCGCCTTCGTGCTAGAAAGTCAAGCCCAGAGGAAGTGTCCATCACAGCGAGCGGCCGAGTGGAATTGGGCTTAGGTTTCGTATTTCGTTCACCATGCTGAACATTCTGGTCATTCTATGGTAAACAGACCAAATTGGGCTAAGCGGGTACGCACCAGAGGGTGCGCACACCATCCTTAACCACGCAATAAATTCATCACTGGAATAATTGAATACGGGAGCAGCAGGTCATACCCACCGCATCTAAGGGGTCTTCCCTTCCTTTTTGTGGGGGGATTTCCCGTGCACGGTATTTCTCTTTTATACCTCTTTCCCTTTATGTTTCCAGTAAGACTCTTAGACGCAGACGAGCCTTTGTTTGAGCAGGACCCACAGGTGTTGAGTTATTCTGATGAGGCTGCGCCAAAGGTTTTGCCTTGGCACCAAGGAGCCTTCAGTGGCCCAGCCAGGGCACAAAGACGTTACACCACTGAGCCCTGCTAAAAAGGCTCTGACGAAGCAGCCAGGGCTGATGACGCATCAATGACGTAACACCTCTGGGCCCTGCTAAAAAAGGCTCTGACGCAGCGGGCGGGGCAGATGATGAGTGATGAGGAGCCAAACATTTTGGCACCTCAACAGTGAAGAGTGAAGTGGGGCGCCTCCTTTGGGATCGCAAACTCACTGTTGGCTTAAGCAATCCGTGCCTAAGCAACCCCAACCCACTTTTTAGGCACACATATCTGTGCAGTCATTGAGGACTGAGCTGTAGAGGGGTAGGCGGACCGGGCTCTTCCTTTTTCTCCCTATCACACAATTGGACACCCCTACCTACATTTGGAGCCTTTTGAGCAGGGCCCAGAGGGGTGTAACCTCGTTAACACTATGCACTATGCAGTGGGCGCCACCAGTGACAGCACAAGGTCAGTAGTTCACCTGGCACTGCTGATAGGTGAGGAGGTATTATTTCTACGTCGACAAATTCTTCTTTACTGCTGGGATCCACTGGTTACGCACCCTACTCACCTGGAAATGCAAGAGCGGCAGATGCACACTGTCATGTCCAGGGTCATGCCACTGGCCGATCCATTCGCTGTGACCCACTGCTTACACGTCCTACTCAGCTAGAAAACGCGCCAGCGGTTGACTCCCGCATGTTGTCATGCCCAGTCCAAACGAGGTCATGTCATGATTGGATGATCACCCGTCACATCAGGCGGGCGTGTTGAAATATGCAATGCAATATCCTGATGCTGATAATAATTAAACTGATACAAGGAATGCTGGTAAAGTCTTTCTGAAATCCGAGTGTGCCGTATACGGTATATCTCCCGCAAATTCTAGTTGAACCTCTCTCGAGTTTATCGTTCGTTGCCACTTCCCCCACAGCAAACAATGCACATTGCCTTTTTAGAGCGCTCACGAATTAACAAGCAGCCAAACGTGGTATCTAACTCTTCTTGTGGCAACAACACGTATATTTGACCACCAATGTCGGACACGGCCAGGTGCGATGGCGCGCCAAAGCGACGCTTATGTTTCAAATTCAGATTTCGTGTCTGCGACGCGCGAGCTGGTTTTTTATTCTTGCCTGCGGGCCCCGACCTGAAAATCATTCAAGCTGAGGGTGGTCGTTGCGTGTTACTGCAGTGGGCAGGATGTGGGACCTGTAGACGTCTCGAAAATCACGATGAAGGTGCATTCCTCCGGGGGAGCTCTCAAGACAGAGAATGGCTCCCCAGTCAAGTCAATGTGAGCACCTTGTAAGGGGAACCTGGGACAAGGACATGCCACTCAATTCTGATCTAATCAAGGGCGATTAACTATGCTCCTGCCACCGGCAAATCTGGCATTGCTTGAATGGTCCAATGCAGGTCCCGACCCATGCATCCCATGCAATTCATACGATTTGACAGCCATGACTCCCACGTCCCGGTCCCCTGCCCTCACAACCCTACGCCCATGTCACTACCATCATATAACCTTGGGTATGCATGGTGCGCAGGATCCAAGGTATTGAGGCCGAGACTGCCCTGAGGCTCGCTGAAGAGTGAGTGTTTGGCTGGGCAGGGCATGCTGGGCATTTCTGTATGCCACCCGACCCTGCCACAGCCAGCCTTGACTGTGCTGCTGGGTATAGTACTCCCCGATGGGACTGCTGTGCACAAATGCTGGGTCGGATTGGTTTCACAGTACACCATTGGAAGATAAGGCTGCATGACATACCCCGAATACCTCTCGGTTTGCAGCTTGGACCCATGTCCATCACTGCATGTCCATCACTGCAGTAGGCTTATACAGCAAGGCTCAGGGCCAAGAAACCCACAAGGAATAATTGCACAGACGTAGGCCACGTCATCCCCATTGAATCAGATGTGGCTGCTTTCTCTGGCATGTAGGCGAAACTCGCCCTACTTGCCTTAAGGGGGGAGTTGGAAACAGCCTAGTGCAGGACAAATCAGCAGGCTGCAGCCTATAGTATGCTAAACAGAGGCATAAGCTAAGATTGCCTATGTTTCTCCAGCATGTCTTGTACCTAGGGCTGGGTAAACCATGGCGGCACCTCATGCCCATGCCGAGCTCGTTGCTGGCTGTGCCACTGCAGGAGCAGCCGCGCAAGCAAGCAGGCGTTGGTGGAGGCCCAGGTGGAAAAGGTGGGATGCGGCATGTTGCGGGGTGGGCAGAGACGATAGAGGCTTTGTGTTGTGGGCTCTGCTGATTGGATGGATGGTGGGCAGTGCTCCTTTTTCCAGCTAAAAGGCCACCTTCAGCGGACCGCCCAGCGGGCGCCTGAGGCCCGATTGGGACCGAACCTTGACCGGTCTACAGCCGGCAGCCCAAACAGTATAAGTAGCAACAACTGGGGCCTGCGGATGGAGGCTGCAGTGTTGCTGCCAGGCAGCTGAATCTCGAAAAAAGGAACACTGATGGTGGCTGATGCAGATCAGGGGTCACAGAGCAGTAGAGCACCCTCCCCTAAGAGCCCCCTTGTGTGCACTAGCGCCTTGTACAAGCCCTTCGAGGCGAACTGTATGTTGAATAAATTGGCATGTTTAACCAAACAGTAATTTGGACCAATTAGCATGGGCGACCCTAATGGACGACGCAAAGCTGCCCCGAGATGGTCGAGGCAAAGGTTGACACAGACACCCCTCCCCCCCCATGTACACTGGCGCACCATATGGGCCTTTTCATGCGATCAGCATGGAAAACTGTGTCGAACAGCGCACTGTTGCCCTCCTCTCACCTCCCCCATGCGCACTGGCGCACCAAATAAGCCCTTGAAGGCGAATAGGATGGTAAACCAATCAACATGCTGAACCCTGCTGACCAGTGCAATGCTGCCCCGAGAAGTTTCAGTTATAGAGAACCACGGGTGCCACCCTTTCCAAGGCTTAGGGTCCAGGTCTAAGCTATCCACCTCACCATCCGCCCCAAACCCTGAACCGTTTCTCCTTACAGAAGAAGCTTGAGGCCAAGGTCAGCAACCTCTCCAAGCAGATCAGGGCGGCCCAGGTGGGTGTTTAAGTTGCGGGGCGTATGTCATACTTTCTTGTTTTGCCTTAAAATTATGCTGTCATATCATGTTGTCCGTGATGCTGACACGTTGTGCCTTCCTCTCATGCGCTCATGCTGCCAAGTTATGCTGTTCAGTCATTCTGTCATTTCTGATTCATTCAGTTTAGGGTTTAGGGTTTAGTCATAATTCAATGCGCCCTGTTTTTCCACCATCCTGTCATACAGCGCCGATCATGCAAGGTTCCATGCCATGCTCTTTTGTGATGCTTTCATGACATTCTGTCCTTTCTTGCATCGCGTCACGGTTCATTCTGAGGGAATTCAAGCGTATCCTCCCGGCTCCTTGCCCCCACCTGTCTCTGCCCCCCTGCCTCTCCCCCCCTGCCTCTCCCCCCCTGCCTCTCCTCCTCTGCCTCTCTTTCCCCTGCCTCTCCTTCCCCTGCCTCTCCCCCCCTGCCTCTCCTCCTCTGCCTCTCCTTCCCCTGCCTCTCCTTTCCCTGCCTCTCCCCCCCTGCCTCTCCCCCCCTGCCTCTCCTCCTCTGCCTCTCCTTCCCCTGCCTCTCCTTCCCCTGCCTCTCCTTCCCCTGCCTCTCCTCCTCTGCCTCTCCTTCCCCTGCCTCTCCTTCACCTGCCTCTCCTTCCCCTGCCTCTCCTTCCTCTGCCTCTCCTTCCCCTGCCTCTCCTCCTCTGCCTCTCCTTCCCCTGCCTCTCCTCCTCTGCCTCTCCTTCCCCTGCCTCTCCTTCCCCTGCCTCTCCTTCCCCTGCCTCTCCTTTCCCTGCCTCTCCTTCACCTGCCTCTCCTTCCCCTGCCTCTCCTTCACCTGCCTCTCCTTCCCCTGCCTCTCCTTCCCCTGCCTCTCCTTCCCCTGCCTCTCCTTCCCCTGCCTCTCCCTCCCCTGCCTCTCCTTCACCTGCCTCTCCTTCCCCTGCCTCTCCTTCACCTGCCTCTTCTTCCCCTGCCTCTCCTTCCCCTGCCTCTCCCCCCCTGCCTCTCCCCCCCTGCCTCTCCTCCTCTGCCTCTCCTTCCCCTGCCTCTCCTTCACCTGCCTCTCCCTCACCTGCCTCTCCTCCTCTGCCTCTCCTTCCCCTGCCTCTCCTTCACCTGCCTCTCCTTCCCCTGCCTCTCCTTCCTCTGCCTCTCCTTCCCCTGCCTCTCCTTCCCCTGCCTCTCCTTCCCCTGCCTCTCCTCCTCTGCCTCTCCTTCCCCTGCCTCTCCTTCACCAGCTCTCCTTCACCTGCCTCTCCTTCACCTGCCTCTCCTTCACCTGCCTCTCCTCCCCCTGCCTCTCCTTCCCCTGCCTCTCCTTCCCCTGCCTCTCCTTCCCCTGCCTCTCCTTCCCCTGCCTCTCCTCCTCTGCCTCTCCTTCCCCTGCGTCTCCTTCCCCTGCCTCTCCTTCCCCTGCCTCTCCTTCCCCTGCCTCTCCCTCACTTGCCTCTCCTCCTCTGCCTCTCCTTCCCCTGCCTCTCCTTCACCTGCCTCTCCTTCCCCTGCCTCTCCTTCCTCTGCCTCTCCTTCACCTGCCTCTCCTTCCCCTGCCTCTCCTTCCCCTGCCTCTCCTTCCCCTGCCTCTCCTTCCCCTGCCTCTCCTTCCCCTGCCTCTCCTTCACCAGCCTCTCCTTCACCTGCCTCTCCTTCACCTGCCTCTCCTTCACCTGCCTCTCCTCCCCCTGCCTCTCCTTCCCCTGCCTCTCCTTCCCCTGCCTCTCCTTCCCCTGCCTCTCCTTCCCCTGCCTCTCCTTCCCCTGCCTCTCCTCCTCTGCCTCTCCTTCCCCTGCCTCTCCTTCCCCTGCCTCTCCTTCCCCTGCCTCTCCTTCCCCTGCCTCTCCCTCACTTGCCTCTCCTCCTCTGCCTCTCCTTCCCCTGCCTCTCCTTCACCTGCCTCTCCTTCCCCTGCCTCTCCTTCCTCTGCCTCTCCTTCACCTGCCTCTCCTTCCCCTGCCTCTCCTTCCCCTGCCTCTCCTTCCCCTGCCTCTCCTTCCCCTGCCTCTCCTTCACCTGCCTCTCCTTCACCTGCCTCTCCTTCACCTGCCTCTCCTTCCCCTGCCTCTCCTTCACCTGCCTCTCCTTCCCCTGCCTCTCCTTCCCCTGCCTCTCCTTCCCCTGCCTCTCCTCCTCTGCCTCTCCTTCCCCTGCCTCTCCTTCCCCTGCCTCTCCTTCCCCTGCCTCTCCTTCCCTGCCTCTCCTTCACCTGCCTCTCCTTCCCCTGCCTCTCCTTCACCTGCCTCTCCTTCCCCTGCCTCTCCTTCCCCTGCCTCTCCTTCCCCTGCCTCACCTTCCCCTGCCTCTCCTTCCCCTGCCTCTCCTTTCCCTGCCTCTCCTTCACCTGCCTCTCCTTCCCCTGCCTCTCCCTCTCCGCCTCTCCCCCCCTGCCTCTCCCCCCCTGCCTCTCTCCCTCTGCCTCTTCTCACCTCTCTCTACTTCCCCTGCCTCCCCCCCTTGCCTCTTCTCACCTCTCTCTACTTCCCCTGCCTCTCCTCCCCTGCCTCTTCTTACCTGCCTCTCCTCCCCTGCCTCTTCTTACCTGCCTCTCCTCCTATGCCACCTGGTCAGGATGCAGCTCTCTCCCCTGCTCCCCGCAGGCCCCCCAGCAAAGCGCTGGTATTGCGATGCAGATCGCCACCCTGAACTCCGAGGTGGGTGTGGCACTGTGGCTGTGACCCTAGTCGGCGTCTTAATAAAACGCCTGACTGCCAGCAGCAGTGCAGCACCAGATGTGGTTGGCACTGCTGCAGGTTGGTCTGTATCGGTCTAGTAGGAGACCAACCTGTTTCTGGTTGGTCTCCTAGCTTTTGTGTTTAACCCTTAACTGCCTGCCCTAAACCCTCGCCCGCCCTCTGTCTGGCTGGGGCCCACGGAGGCACAGGTAAGGGTCGCGTCCTACAGGCCTGATGCCATTTATTCAGATGACTGCCCTTGGCCGGTGTACAGCCACCGGCTGTCCAAATCAAATTGACCAAGGAGGAATTTGAATTGTTTTTGAACCCTGGGTAGCTCCCTATGGCAAGCAGCAACCACACAGATGAGGAGGATGTCCTGCAGGCCTAGTGCATGATAATAACCAACCAATGATTGCTCTTGGCAGTTGTCCAACAACCAGTAATTACATTCCTTATAAAAGCGACTTGATAGAGCAGTATTTATTGGGCAGCAAGTCAGGGGATGAAGATTCATCTGCCTCACGGTATTTGAATGTTGGGATAACCGTGAATGGTTGAGAGGCATTATAAACATGCATGGCTAGGGTATGAACTGGGGCATTGGCATTTGTGAGCTGTGAGGGCGAGATGGCTTACAACTGATGCATTTCAACTGGTTGGATAGGCGCGAGCGATTTAGGGGCATCATGGACATGCACGGCGGGGGTATGAAATCAGACATTGGGGATTGTGGCCCGAAGATTTTTTTGCAACTTACGTTTCAGGGTGTTTCACACATTGATGTCCATGTTCAAAAAGGAACGATGGAAGGGTTGGTGGTCATTAACTCATCATATTTGGGGTGTGTTTGGTCCTGTAGGTGCGGTCTGCACGCGAGGAGATGGAGCGAGAGGTGGAGCACGGCAGGGCCCTCAACAACATCATCCGCGAGAAAGACAAGGAGCTGGCCCGGCAGCAGAAGAAGGTGAGGTCACTAGGCCAGGGGGTGAAGCAGCTGATATGGCTTGCAGGATTAAGCGACGGGGTGCTGAATGGACAAATCATTTAATAATAAATGTGAAAGTGACCCCCCCCCGACTCAATTTGATGATGCCAATGACTTCCATTCTGGATGGCAGTGGCATCATGAAATGAATGTCACTGCCATCCTGAATTGGAAGATCTAATTTTGAGTTTTGAAAAATGTCCCCCCTTTTGCCCCCCTCCAACCGCTTGATGCTGTTCCTTCCATTCTGGTCCTCAACTTTGAACATCAATTCCGTAATATGCATGATTACTTGCTCTCCCCTGTCCACTAAGAGGCTGACATGGCTATCCTGGAACTGTCAAATATTGATTACACCACCCACCGTGCCCCCTCCTCCAAATACGTTGATGATGCCACAGCCATACAGGAACACGACTTCAAGTTGAAATGTGTCAATCTTTATTTTTGAAGATGCCTCCCTGCCACGACACCACCACTAAGATTCATGATGCCACTGCCATCCTTGATAGTAACTAAGAATACAAATTCATTATACATAGATTGCTAATTATGAAACACGACCCACCGTGCCTCCTCCATCAAGGTCCAGGACACCACTGCCATGTGGGATCGCAACTTTATGTACCGGTATGACTGGTACCAGTAATATATGGATCATTGAATATGAAACCCGCCATTCCCCCCGAACGAAGGTTGACGATGCTACTGCCATCCTGGACCGCAACTTTGAGTTGGAGAACCAGATGAGGGAGCTGCAGAAGCTGCTGGAAGACGCCCAGGCCTGCAACAAAACACAGCAACTGGTGAGGCGAAGGCCGGGGAGCTGGGTAGCTGGGCAGAAGCTGCAGGAGAGCAGGCAGGGTAGGCAGGAGCGGGAGGCTGTGTGTGGCCGCTGAAACGTGGCATTCACGCATATACCGGTAGGTACATTTCTATACTGGTAGGTTGGTATCGGTACTGGCCAAGATATACTGACTTTGTGTTTATTATAATATATAGACACGGGTTTTGTTATTTTATTATGTTTTATGAATGGTTTATGAAATGGTGAGGTACAGTACCGTAGAACCACATACACTTCGCTCACAATGAATTAAATGTTTTTACTAAATATTGGCCTGCGCGGACATGGCTGCACGCTAATGACAATTCAGAATTCGCCGCTGCGCGGAGTGTCAGTCAGGTGCCCAAACAACTATTTGGGGGTGCGAGCTTTGAATTCAAATCAGCAGATATCAAAATAAAACGCACGCTTGCGCGCGACTGTTTGATTTGACATCCGTCGAGTGATCCTTACGCCAGTCCCCGTAACGAAGCATTATCCTGGGGGCAGAAACGGGTGCTGACGTTTCAGGGCCTCAACAGCCACACGTTCCCTGAGGCCAGGAACCAGCAGAGGATGAGGATGACGACTATGCTGAGTATTGCTGACCGTGTACTATCCTTCCTAGCATCAAACGGGTTTTGTAACTGAGTTAACTGTACTGGCTGAAAGTGCTGAGCGGACGGAAATTGTTATTATTTTAACTGATGAACGACGATACATTACCTGCTGTGTGGCGTTAAATTCAATAAAATTTCGCCGCTGCGTGGCCGGTTTTTAAAGTATGTTTGGCTGCGCGACGGGGGAAAAAATCGCTGCGCAGACCCTAGGTCGTTTTACGGTAGTGCTGCCTCGGGTTATATTTACTCATGCTCTCTCCACCCAGGCTCTGTCGCTCTCTCCCTTGGGTATCACCCAACCATGTCCTGCTCCTTAACCTGCCGCCCCTGCCTCCCACCTTTTGTAAATTGTATCCAGCCCTAATTTCTCCTTCAAAGATTCAAGTGCATACCCAGAGTTCCCCAGAAAACACAGCCTTTTATTTGCCCACCTTACTTTTCAGGCTTGACCGCTGCGCGGCGTTCAGGTCATCAGGGGGGGAGATTGCAGGGCTATGAAAATTCCAACAACGCTATTTTTGCCCAACAGTTCAGGTCATGCGTGCGCCGAAGGCAGACACGGCAGGGATCAACAAGGACTTACAAGCGACTGGAAAACAGGTTGGCCGTATCAACGTGTCCAAGCCCTTTTTTTGCCCACCTTGCTTGACCGGCATTCAGGTCGTCCGTGCCCGTGAGGCAGACATCGCAGGTCTGAACAAGGACCTGGAAACTACTGAGAAGCAGCTGGAGAGCTGCCAGGCCACCCTGTCGGACACCTCAGCTGTTCTCAAGGTGCGGCATTGTCCCAACCAGTCCCCCGCTAGCACTGTATAAGCACTGTGGAGAAGGGAGGGGGGGGGCACTGAAAAGCATGAGAGTGTCGGTGAATATTTCAGGACGGGCTGGACCACCTTCATCAGGTTGCCGGGCAGCCACCACGGGGTTGATAAGGACTCTAATCCTTGAACTGGGTGAGGGTGCTAGAATGTTTCAGCACGCACCAGACCTTGATGTCAGGTGGATGGGGACCAATCCCTAAACCAGGTGCATGTGACAGCGTTCCTTTGTCTTTCAGCAAGCGTCAGACCTCCTTTGTCTGGCTGTCGGGCCATCACAACGGGGTGGATGGGGACCAATCCCTGAAGCGGGTGCATGTGACAGCGTTCCTTTGTCTTTCAGCAAGCGTCAGACCTCCTTTGTCTGGCTGTCGGGCCATCACAACGGGGTGGATGGGGACCAATCCCTGAAGCGGGTGCATGTGACAGCGTTCCTTTGTCTTTCAGCAAGCGTCAGACCTCCTTTGTCTGGCTGTCGGGCCATCACAACGGGGTGGATGGGGACCAATCCCTGAAGCGGGTGCATGTGACAGCGTTCCTTACAGTATGTGCCAGGCCTCCTTTGTCTGGCTGTCGGGCCATCACAACGGGGTGGATGGGGACCAATCCCTGAAGCGGGTGCATGTGACAGCGTTCCTTACAGTATGTGCCAGGCCTCCTTTGTCTGGCTGTCGGGCCATCACAACGGGGTGGATGGGGACCAATCCCTGAAGCGGGTGCATGTGACAGCGTTCCTTACAGTATGTGCCAGGCCTCCTTTGTCTGGCTGTCGGGCCATCCCAACGGGGTAGATGGGCACCAATCCTCGACCAGTCTGAGGACATTTCCATGAGAGGCATGGCAGTCAGACCCGTCCACAGACCATGATGTTGCTAAGGTGTAGGTTAAATGCCCCGTCTGAAACATTGAGGTACGTCCAACCGGACAGGAGGCGGGAGATACCAATTGGTGTCTCAAAAGAAAACTTGTACTGGTATTCGAACAGATGGTAACACAGCTCAGAAGCTGGTCCGGTCTGGACAGGAATCAGCTCGGGCGTGAAATAGCCTGCGGCCTAGATTTTTCTATGACATGAATGTATTTCAGATTTACCGGTTATGTCTTCATTAGATGGAATAATTATTTGTAACGGCTTGGCAGTACACTGTGGGGCTAGGTCCTGACCGACCTAGATACTTGTTCAATGGTGAACCAGGTCCCTATTCACGTCAGTGCTAGCAGGTGAGGTGAATAGGGACCTGGTTCACCAGTGATTGGCTGGTGGTGCCTCTGGAACACCTGATTTCCTGTCAAGCACCAGTATCTGATCCCCTGATACGTCCATTGACAGGCAACCCAGGCACGAACAGCTGAGTTGGAGAAGAACGCCGCCATTATGCAGGACGAACTCATCCGCACCTCCTTGATCGGATGGAACAAGCCTCTCATAAGATCTTATCCCCTGATACGTCCTTTGACAGGCAACCCAGGCACGGACAGCTGAGTTGGAGAAGAAGGCTGCCGTCATGCAGGATGAACTGACCCGCACCACGGCTGTGGCTTCGCGCGTGGCGGTTTCGGAGGTCCGGGGAGGTAAGGGACAATGAAAGCTTCGGAACTGCCAGCCAGAGGGGTGGAGGATCCAGGCATGGAGGATGAAGAATAAGCTGGCCTGGCCAAATGCTTGTGTTCTTGAGTGAACTCCTGATAGGTGGAATGCTGGCTAAGGATGCCTATGCAGCAGGCGGCAGTGCCCTGGCTGAAGCTTCAGGAGGGTTGGTAGCGGCAGCTGGAGGCTTGACTCCTGCTGTTGAAGCAGCGGCACTACGCTGGCTGGAACTAAAGCTCCAGCTGCCACTTCTGCCCCTACTTTGGGGTTGCGCCTCAAAACCCATCAGGAGTGATGGCAGCAGTCTCAGCGGGCGCAGCAGCGGCAATGCATTGCACTGCAGCTTGATTCTGAACATTGCACCCTGAATGAACCCGCCGTTGGGGTGGAAAGAACGCGCCCCGGTATTCAGGGGAGCTGCTCGCAGCCTGCACAGCCGGAAAGTGTTCAAGGCTCTGTTATCTGCCTCCTCCTCATCTCCTCGAACCCTCCCCTCGTGTTCATCGGTGTCTGCTATCCACTCCCTTCTTGTTTCCTCCCATATGTGCTCTTCTGTCCCATGTGCTCCTCAGCCTCAGCCTTTTACGCCAGACAGAAAATACGAAGGCACCATCCCCTCCTTCCCTATGCTCCTCTTCCCCGCTGTCCTATCTACTCTTATTTGTACTCCTTCACCTGCTGTCAGGCTGCAAGAATAAAGGCACCACAACCATGATGTACTTATGTCGCCTGCTTCCTCCCTATTTCTCCCTCTCCTCCCCATGCACTGCATCTCCTCTCAGGCAGCAAAGACAAAGGCACCATTCCTGTTATGTGCTTATGCCTCCTTCCACCTGCTTCTTTCTTATTATCTCCTCATGCACTGCGTCTCCTCTCAGGCAGCAAAGACAAAGGCACCATCCCCGTTATGTGCTTATGCCTCCTAACGCCTGCTTCTTTCTTATTATCTCCTCATGCACTGCGTCTCCTCTCAGGCAGCAAGACGAAGGCACCATCCCTGTTATGTGCTTATGCCTCCTTCCACCTGCTTCTTCCTTATTTTCTCCCCATGAACTGCGTCTCCTCTCAGGCAGCAAGGACGAAGGCACCATCCCCGTTATGTGCTTATGCCTCCTTCCACCTGCTTCTTCCTTATTATCTCCTCATGCACTGCGTCTCCTCTCAGGCAGCAAGGACGAAGGCACCATCCCCGTTATGTGCTTATGCCTCCTTCCACCTGCTTCTCCCTTATTTTCTCCCCATGCACTGCGTCTCCTCTCAGGCAGCAAGGACGAAGGCACCATCCCTGTTATGCAGTACCTGGAGGAGGTCAAGCACATGCATGGAGAGGTGGGCTCGTGGAGGGCAGGGGGTTGGACATGGAATGGACTAGTAGAGCTCATGCATAGAGATGTGGGCTGTTTATGGGTCATGGGTGTTACAGGATTTAGCTCATGAATTAGAGCTCATGCATGGAGAGGTGGGCTGGCCAGGGTTATAGGATTGATGACATAAAGGAGATCCGGGACATGCATGGAGGGGTGGGCTGATATGGGCATCTGATGAAAAGATTAATGAAGAAGGACGGGAGGAAGGGAAAGTGCATCGGGCTTGGAGGTGAGAGGTGAGGAAACAGCATGGTCCAGATCCGTGTCGTGACCAGGGGCGCATTAATGCATCTGTTTGGCAGGCTTTGTGCTGGTTGCGGATGCATGGAGCCGGCCTAGAGGGTAGATATCCTGTGGAGGATGTGCCTTGGCTGAATTAAGGAGGCTATGCGTTTCAGCGCTGCTGAATGGGACCCCCTCTCAAGGCAGCTGCGGGGTGAAGCAGGGTTGACAGGTGGACTCTGGAAGTCAAGATCTGCAGCCTAGGTCTGCAACTCAAGATCTGTGGGTTGGGATCTCCAAGGCTAGATCTGCAGGCCCGCTCTGTGGGCCAAGATGGAATGCTCAGGTTATCCACACCTCCTAAGTGTGGAAGCCATGTACCATGTTGATGGGAAGAGATGTGAGACTACAAAATCTACGACATCTCTGTCAAAGCAATTCCACGTGCTTTAGAACTTGGAAGGCTTAATTGTTCACACCCCATGGCGTACCCCATGGCGTACCTGTGGCGTACCTGTATTTTTCGTTCTCCTTGGTCTCCAACCCTTACCATTGCGGACCACATTGGCCCCCAATGCTAAACCATTCTAATCCCTGGCCATGTCAACCCTGCAGATTTCGAGGCTGAAGGATAAGGTGGCGTCACTGGAGAAGCAGCTGCAGGTGGCCGATGAGATCAAGGTGGGTGGAGGGCTGTGTGGGTGGAGGGCTGTGTGGGTGGAAGGGTAGGCTGGCACATGTGGGCCCCTGTATTCCACCTAAAGAGCCCAAATTCGTTTTGGGGAAACAATCATTGGAGCCACCGGTCAGGAAAAGTGTGAAAAGTGACACGCCACTTGCTGAAAGGAGGTGTGACTTAACCTTGGCAGCATATGGTGGTGGAGGCAGTCGCTGGTGACGATGTCCCCGGTTGTTGCGACATACCACTCCTCTGCTTCAAACACGCCTGATATAAGTCCTAGTGGACACAGGGGCAGTGACTTACGACTGACCGTCTGGCAGGCAGCTGGGCATTCTGGTCACGGAAACATGCCCAGCTGAAGTAATGTTTATGTCCTCACAGTACCCACGCCCCCCCCCCCCTTGAGGGTCCATGCCTCGCAGGAAGGAGGCTCTTCTCCTCCCTGCCCAATCACTCGCCACTAGGGGCGATTCATGGCTGCTGCCTCTGGGGTCCATGCATGGCTAAAAGGGTGTTCCTCTCTTCCCTGCCCAATCACTTTCCCGCCGGGGGCGCTTCAAAGCTGCTGCCTCAAGTGTCCATGTCTAGCTGAAAGGTGTTCCTCTCTTCCCTGCCCAATCACTTTCCCGCCGGGGGCGCTTCAAAGCTGCTGCCTCAAGTGTCCATGTCTAGCTGAAAGGTGTTCCTCTCTTCCCTGCCCAATCACTTTCCCGCCCGGGGCGCTTCAAAGCTGCTGCCTCAAGTGTCCATGTCTAGCTAAAAGGGTGTTCCTCTCTTCCCTGCCCAATTACTTTCCTGCCCGGGGCGCTTCAAAGCTGCTGCCTCAAGTGTCCATGTCTAGCTAAAAGGTGTTCCCCTCTTCTCTGCCCCATTACTTTCCCACCAGGGGCGCTTAGCAACTGCTGCCTCAAGTGTCCTTGCCTAGATGAATGGTGTTCCTCTCCTCCCTCAAACAGGAACGCTTCAAAGCTGCCGCCTCTGGGGTCTCAGTGACGAACGGGAAGGCCCGTCGCAGCTCCTCGGGCACTCTGGCCGCATACTCGCCCATCAAGGAGACAAGCGCTGTGAACCATGACCCGGCGCCCGCGCCCAAGTGGGGCTCATCCATTCTGCGGGGCGAGGCGCAGGGCCTCGACGGTGTTGGACCCATGCCAAGGGGCCCCATCCGCCGCGCCTCGATCGGATCCGGCTATTCCAATGTGCGCAGCAGCGGCTATGGAGGCGGCCCATCGGCGGCCGCGAAGCCCAAGGCCGAAGTAGCGGCAGGTGCAGCAGCCAAGGCCACCAGCGCGGCAGTGTCGCCCCGGCACCTCTCAACCCCTCGCGCACGCCGCTCCACGGCCGGAACGCTTTCCGTCGCACCACCCAGCGGCTCTGCACGGATCGTCCATGTGCCAAGACCCGCCTCGGCGGCGCCTGTCAGGCCCGTGGTAGCGACGGCGGACGAGAAGAAGAAGCATACTGCTGCTGGTGCGGTGAAGTCAAGCTCCCCTCGGCCGCAGACCTCCCCGAGGCTGCAGACCTCCCCACATCCCGCATCCGCCCTCCTCGCATCGGTGGCCGCATCGCCTACCAGGACGCACGCCAGCGGCGCATTCCCGAGGGGCGCCTCCACCACCTCATCCTCCAAGGCCCCCATCAGTCCCCGCGACTCCGCCACGTCACCCTTGACACCCGCCGCTGCCTCGAAAGCCGCCGCCAGCTCGGCTACGGACGCCGCTCCGCTGCCAAAAGCTGCCCCAGCCGCAGCAGCCTCCCTTGAGGCAGCTCCGCCACCGAAATCTACAGCAGCTGCAGGATCAGCATCGCCTGCCCCACCTCAGAAGTCTGTCAACGCCCCGTCTACCAAGCCAGCTGGTGCTACCGTGTCCCCTCGCAAGGCCGCAGCGGCTCACCCTCTATCTGCTAAAGCAGTAGCTGCTGCCACAGGGACAGCTGCTCCTGCTCCCGCTTCTACCGTCACCACCGCCGTCGCCCCTCCCCTGGTTTCAGCAGAGGCCTTGCACGTTCCTGCTGCTGCTGCTCCCTCCGCTGCCGCCCCTCCTGTGGTCTCAGCCAGAGATGTGGAGCCTCATGCCGCTGCTTCAACTCAAGGAGTCGAGCCGGTTGCTGCCGCTGCTGCCCCCCATGTGGTTGCAGCCGAGGCAGTGCAGCTTGAGGCTGCCGCAGTGCCCGCCGCTGCAGCTGCAGCTCAAGGAGTCTAGCTCCTGCTAATGCGACCCACGGCTGACGGATTTTAAATCATGACAGAGGGGGGGGATGTGATTGCAAGACTGATTTCAAATGCATTTACCTGACAAACGAAATCTCAATGCAGCATCACTGCATCAGGTTTGCCCACCTTGGCTAGAGGCATATTTTCGTCAACATCGCTCGTGATCGCTAGTTGCTTGACACCTCCCGGCCCTACCCCACGCCCTGAGGAAGCTTTTCCGTTAAATCTTATTTGCTTTCTCCCCAGGTTCGGTTTGATACTTGTTGCGCTGCGTGTAAAAAGTTTTGGATTCCAGTTTATTTGCGTGTGGCAGGCACCTGGTGGGCTGGTGAGGATGGGCTGGCTTTGACTTTTGAGAGGCACCTCTGGCCATTGTGCAGCCGCTGCGCTCTCTACTGGCATGGTATACCAAATGGGTGATTCTTGGATGAAATGATTTTTATGATAGCAAGTGTGAACATAAGTGGCTTTTTGTTCATGGCTTCCTTCCTTTTCCGTTTCGTGTCGGGTTTCCAGATCCAGTTTCCATGGCATGTTTCCCTATATTATGGATCCTGCGGGTAGCATGATGAATGGCATGCCCCTTGCCACCATCTCATCCCATGGGTGGGAATACACATGCTTGGCTTATTGGTGTTCGTTCTCTGATGGCGAAAGACAGACCCGTGCATGCTTTCAGTGCATAAGAGGGGCGAGGCACAGTCAATGACGTCTAACCCATGCCTTGACATTCAATTTGTGGCCCGTTGTTGACCCAGTACTTCATGTAAGGGAGGCCACGACTTCACCCTTGCTCGGCCTGTATGACATCCAATCGGACGAGATATTGTCAACAAATGAAGCGTGTGCCTGGTGTCTCACATGCTTCAGGGATCCAGCAGACTGGTGGAATCTTCGAATAAGCAAATTAGCGCCTCCCTCGCAACTGCAGCTTCATGTCTTATTCATTTGACCATTCTCCAATCTGCCTTTTGCAAGCACTCGATCTGGGTCTGTCCACGAAATCTTGACCAGCTGATCCCTAGTGGGATGAACATGAAGGTCAGCCAGGACCTCACGAACCTGAACTGCTGCAACCTGAGCCTCAACAGCTGCCTGTAGTAACTTACAGGTAAATATCAAATGCTTCCACTTTGCGACCATAAGACCAGTAATAAAAGCAATGTGAAAGACCTACATAAAGCCAGCCGCCTCATTTTGGATGCCCATGGACCTTTGTCACTCCGCCCATCATGTTTCCTGGTTGCATTCAGCAGCCCCAGAGTCACGGTCTTTACACCAGCATAACTGCGAGTAGTTGCAATTCATCCCCAGAGCTTATGACAGTAACCACGAATTGGTAGTCTGGCAGTAGCCGGCCACCTAAACCGCATGCGTGAAAGCGATGGACAAACCCCTGTGCTTAAGGTACATGGTTGAAAGATATTCATGGCGCGTCGTGGTTCAGCCGGACATACGGCCGGTCAGCACCTCATGTTTAGTGCAAGACACAGCTTGGGCCACCAGCTTCAATGCCTGTATGACCAGGGTAAGAGGAGGCCCTGGCAAAGAAGAGGATGTGGCTGAGAGGGGGGCATCTGGTCTAGGGAGAGAGGAGGGCTCGGCTGGCAAAAGGGACTTGACAGAGTTTGTTCCCGGCAGACCCCTAACGTCAGCTGCAGCTCAACCTAGTAGGATGTTTAAGATACAGCTCTGCCTTTTAGGAAGATCCAGCTTCAGCTCCACCTTGTAGGATTAATAGTTATAGCTCCGCCTCGGCATGTTTGTGATCTCGGGTCATCATGGGAATGAAGTCATGCGGGATCTTCCCAGCAAAGGCCACGCCAGCGTCCGGGTGACCGGCCTGTAGGCAACAGGGGGCACAGGGATAAAGTGTCAATGGGGTTCATTCCCACGCTACTGCACGGTGGTTGTGTGTTGCTTGCTTGCCCAGGGGGGTCACTGGTTCTCGCTCACTGTCCTAGCGTATTTAGTGCCTGTACCAGTTTACGGACACAAGTCCCATGCATCAATTGTGATATGCCCCGCTGAACTGTAAAAACTTCACATGGTTACGGGATCTTTCCGGCAAAGGCTCTTGGCCTCACAGGTGAATATACCTGAGGCGTCGCAGCATGTCCATGAGAAAGGTGGCAGAGCATACCAGGGCGTCACTGGCTCTGTGGCTCACCATGGCCGCGAGATAGCAACTGCTGCCTCTGTCAATCAGCATGGCACTGGTGGGGTTTACCTCCAAACCCAAGCCCTACAACCTGGACACAAGTAAACATATTTATGTTTCAAGTTCCATACAGTTACACGCCTGCACCCTACAATTTTCTACATTGAACGTGTGGTTTGGCTACTTGAGGGTTCATCAGTTTAACTTTCATCAGTGTAGGGTTTATCAGTTTCAACCTTCCACCTTAACCCTAAAACACATAATAGCATTTCTCAAAGAGCAAGAAATCATCTTGCAGGTCTCTCCCCTCTTGGGGGGTAAGGAACAGCAGAGTTAGAGAAGCCTCATGTCTCGGGGCATTGTGGCCGGCCACACCCGCACTGCACCCTCAGGACAGCGCATTGTTACCGAAAGGGGGTTTCAGTTACAGTTCAGCTACAGTTCAGCTACAGTTCAGCTACATTACAGTTACATCAGCGCCTGCTGCCTGGGCCACCGGCGGCATGTCCATCATGGTTTGGTCCCCAGCCCAGATGTGGCCGCCATGCAGCCTGCCAAAGGCGATCATCATGCACTAAACTAAGCAATGGACCCTCAGTATCCCTGAGAAGACCCCCATGGGTCCCTAAGGTTGGAGGTTCCAGCCTTCCATGTCTGAACCAATAATCTGAAACCCAATCACAGTGGTAACTGGTAAGGTATGAATGTGGGGTCCATATTGGCCATATATCACAGGTCTTGACGGATAAAATGCCCGGGTGAAGTACCAGTGGGGTATGGCATCTGAAGAGTCAGCATGTATTCAAGCACCCTGCTTTCAGTAGTTTCATATCCCATCTTCAGGGGCAGGGGCTGAAAAAGGGTGCCCAGGCAACTAGGCCCATGTGACTGGGCCCATGCGCCCCTTTCCTTCCATGTCAGCTCCAAGCCTATCCTCAGGACACAGCTGTAGATCAGAGATGCTAGGTAGGGAACTGCTGCTACAGCTCCTGGGCGAGCCTGGCGCAACGGTGAAGTAGGAGTGCTGGACAGCCTGTGTTGTTGTTGCTGCAGCTACAACACATCCACCCGTAAGTCGACGTGTCCTGCTCTCCCACAGCACTTCCCAGCCCTCTATTCACACCTTATGCTGCTCCTGCCATGCCATGAAAGTCTTGACGTCGGGATGCTCCTTGAGGGACTCGCGCTGGTTGTGTTTGCCGACAATAGTGTTGACGTCGTGCGCTTTGAGGTACTCTTTCACGTGCTCTTCCGGCAGGTTGTAGGTCTGATTGTGAGGAAGGACGGGGAGAAACAGGAAGGCATTTTTCTAAAGACCTAGAGAGGGCAGCTGGCCGAGATGTTGTTTCAAGTGTTGTTGCACTAAAAGGTGGGAGCGGGAAGTTGAAGGCTTGGCATTTTCGCGTTTTTCTGCTGCCGTCCCTCCAGTTGACAGCATGATAGCTGCGTAGCGAGATTATCCAAATGCAACATGAGTGACGATGTGGAAGAGTGGAAAGGGGGCAGAACAGTGGTAAGGCCAGTATGTCTCAAATACTCGATGCAATCCGTCCCCGCGACATATGTGTATTGTTGCAGGCCGCATACATATGAAGCGGAAGCAGTCTCGATTTGCAGTGCAGGACGCATGGAGATGACAGGGACACATGACAGGTAATCCAGTGCGAGCTCTCGTTTCCAAACTTTCGACCAGAGCCAGGCTGTAAAACGGACATGCGTGGTATGCTGGGCGAGCAAAATATGCAGAACGAACAGTGCATCTTTAAGTCCGACACCGGCGCGGAGTGTCGCTGGTTCGGGCGATGACGGAAACCACATACAGTCGCCCTTTCCCCCTTTCAGTATCAGCTATGCGCCGCACCTTCATGCCTCTTGTCCTGTCGTATAGTGATGCTGATGCAGACATGACCAGCAACATCAACAGGCTAATGGTTAGCAGGCGAGAGTGGGCCATGGCCGTGACCTGTTCGCAACCGGCGAGTGAGTCTTCAGATGCAGCGTGTTCGTGATGTTATGAATTGATGAAATGGACAGCTACGTGGTTCTAATAGATAAGTTGTATATGGGTGGGGACACTGGGAGGAGAAGGTCTTGTACAGGGAGCATGAAGGGATGAAGGCTGGCACGAAGGTCGGTCGAAGGATGAAAGTACCGGGACGTACGTACCGCACACATGCATGCCACACCTTCCAAGTTACTGCACGAGGGCGAGGGTCGTGTCAGTTGCTGGAAAATGCAAAAATTAAGACCTCAGTGAACTACCAACCTGAATCTATCTCGTGTCTCATGTGTAGCTTATCGGTCAACAGCATGTTGTCGCGGCCATCCACACATCAGTTTCTACCCGGGTTTTAAAGGCCATTAGAAGGGGTCGGTCAGACTGCGTTACGTTAGAGGTTGCGTTAGGCAGTTGCGTTTGGATTTAGCGTGAATCTGACGCTAAAATGGTCACACTGCGTTTGGGCAAGACGGCAGGGCAAGACGATGTCGTGGCACGACATGGTACATTTTTGTGCGAATTCCGTCTCCCAGCGACTCGGGGTTGATATTTCCTTGTATTGTAACATATATATTGTTCGTGTACAGCTTAAGATCAAGCTTAAGTTGGAATTCATGAAAAATCTCAAACGCGAAAACTCACCCCCCCTGCGTTTGCGTTTCGCGTTTGGGCGCGTCGCGTTTGGCGTTTGGGTAGTGTGACCGGCGTCGCGTTTGCACTTTTTCGTGACGCAACCTCAAACGTAACGCAGACGGTGGGGAGTGCAAACGCAAACGCAGACGCGAAACGCAGGGGTGGGGGCGGGGGGGGGTGGAGGGGTTGACGTTTGGATAGAATATTGTTATGTTTAAATGGAATCAACTGCGCCCGTATCTGCTGATAGGCTATTTTCGATTATGAATGTCAAACGCAACCTCAAACGTGACGCAATCAGTCTGACCGACCTCTTTAGGGCGTTGGGCGCAAAGCAGACGCAAAGGGACGTTGACCAACAATGCATTTCAGATGTGCTTAAACATATCAGTCTCAGCAACAGATGAGGAGTCCGAGTCATCAGGAATACGGTTGGAAAACATAATAACAAACAACAGCTCCCACACAAGAGCTGTTTCAAACAGCAGCTCAAGAAGCATAGTGCTGAACTTGCTATGCATGCTCACATCATCACATACAGCTTGTGATTCCACACAACCATTTCTCCCTGGCAAGCATAACTCTGCCTTGTGCAAAGGGTGCCCTAGCATGTGCCACCTGTGGCAAGTCTGGGCCCTGAACCCTAACCTAATGCAAAGCTAAAAACCGCCCACTCCCTTCACACAGACAGCATCACTGTCAAGCTATACAAGCACACACATTATCACAGGTTACACTATACATATCTTGTACTGCCCAGGCCCTCATTTGATAGCCCTCAGCCCAATGCCTGTCATGGCATAATGAGGGCTGCCAAACGAGGGCCTGCCAGATGAGGGGCTGGTCCAGCAGAAAACGAGCTGAAGACCAGCCAAAAATTACAATTGGGTGTCTAACACCAATGTCACTTGCCTTCAAGAATCCCCTGAGGCCTCCAGGTTCTGGCGACCCATCATTTATTTCAGCAGCATGCTGCTCTATGAGGACCCCTACTGACAGATATGCAAGGGCGGCTAAAAGAAAATAAAACTCACACGTAATGCGCAATTTATTTGTGTTAATCTAGAAGGTCTCGAGCCCAAGGGGGGCAGTACATACACGACGGCCACTCGGACCAGCAACCCACCATTTCCAGAGGCCACCTCCAAATAAGTTCCATCGAGGCAACCTGTTCACAGCCTGCCCCCCCATTCCCCCCTGCCTCACCCTCATGGCCCACAGACACAAAACCGGCAATGCGACCTCGAAGCCCAATAAAATCTGGATCAGAAGGGGAAAAAACTGCCTCCAAAGCGCTGAGCCGCTCGTTGGGACCCGGACTCCCTCCTCCTCCTCCTCCACCCCCGCACATAGACAGCTTACAGAAAGATCTAGAGCAAATCAGCCTCAATGTCGAATAAATCCTGGAACCAGGATCGAAAAACACTCAAAAGCGCCGAGCTGCCCATTGGGCAATTCATTGTGCCCCCATAGCCCCCCCGCCCCACTCCCTGCACTCCTCAGTCGTCTATATTAAACCTGGCCTGCCCGGTCCAGAAACCGCTCATCTCATCCTCAGAGGCCAAGGGGCTCCACTCTGCACCAAACGTCATCTCCATGTCAAACGGCCTCTCCTCAGGCTCTGACGAGGCAGGCCCGTCGCTGCTGGGGCCTGCCGCAGCCGCAGCTGCAGCTGCCGTTGCTACCTCTGCCGCCTCCTCATCCGCGCTAATTTTGGCGATGGCCGCCGCTGCCGCTGCCACGGATTCGGCGCCGCCGTCCGCCATGGCCTCCACCGCGGCGGCGGCAACAGCGTCTGCCGGCGAAACATGGCTGGCGCTCCTGTAGTAGGCGCTGCGGGCACGCTGCGCCATCCAGCGATCCTTGGCCGATGAGGTCTCAAGCTTCCTCGGCAGGTAGGACGCCATATCTCCTACAAGGCGGGCAGGTGGGTGGGCGAAAAAGTTACAAATAACAGTTGCTTACAGGTCCGGCTTAAAACCCTGACGTGCGAAAACCCAGACCCGCTAAATCCACAGCCTTACAAACCCAAACCTTAACCCTGACCCTACACCATCATCCTACAAGAGGCAGAACCCTAGACCCTATACTCAATACGAGACAACTTGTCCAACCTGCAGACCCCTCACCTGGCTGGTGCACAGCCTGGCCACCATCCATGACCCCCTTCAGCAATCTTAACCCATGACGCTGCAGACCCCTCAACATGGCACCTGCACAGCTTGGCCATCGATTCCCCCTTAAACAGTGTAAACCCTGGACCTTAAACCCTGTCGACCCCTCACCATGGCAGCCGCGCAGCTTGGCCATCGATGAGCCCTTGATGGAGTAGCACTGCTTGGCATGCATGAACTTATTCTTCCCCTGTGGACCGTCCAGCAAGTGAAGAAGCCTCAGACCATGATGCGATTAGTGTTGGGTGACCTCACTGACCTCGAGTTGTATGTTCCAATCAGATGCATGCAGACCGAGCAATCTCTTCTCAGAGCTAAATATGTACATCTAGATATAAGATCCAGGTGTCAGGTCCCTGTACAGATCCAGACTGCACGTTACAGTCACACGTGCCTGCTTGTCGCCCAAGGGACTGCACACATCTACACCTGATCTGGCCGCGCTCACATGTAGGCTAGACACCCTGGTCCAGGGAGGGAAGGGGTGCCAGGGCACAGCTGTTTTTGTTTTGTTGGATACTCGCTACTCGGTACCCACTTTGAGGTTACAATACCGGGAGCCTTGTTCGCACCCAAGCGACTGATCGAATCCTATCCCTCGTCTGATCGCGCTCACATGCAAGCCAGACACCGGGGTCCAGGAGGAGGGGGACCAGGGCTATGCTATATGTTCTGGGTGCCCTGCTGGTACCCCCTTTGTGGGTGAGCATACCAGGTGCCTTCTTAGCACCCAACCGAAGGATCAAATCCTATCCAACATCCGATTGCCCTCACCTGCAGGCCGGTCACCGTGGTCCATGGGATCTTTTCCATCACGATGGGCTGCAGGAAGCGGGAAGGCAGCAACAGCATTATTGGGATGATCGAGTGCGGGGGATTACGAGCTCGAGGCCGATAGAGGCACAGGCCTGGCCTGAGGGCTGAAGGAAGTAGGAAAGTATTCAATAATTCTCATGTAGGGCTTTATGTGGAGGTTGTGTGAAGCTCAGGATGTTGAACATAACGAGGGGCAAAGGAGGATACAAAAGAAAAAATCCAGCAGCAGCAGCAGCGCAATGCTCTTCCTCCGCCTATGGCCTCCAAATCCAAAGTCCCCAAATAAATAAAGAAAATAGTTACTCTTGCAAACTCTCTCATACTTCCACAAACATGTTTGTATTCAAGTACATTGCAAACATGGTTTTGATTGCAAGACGGTCTGTCAACTGGCTCAAGGAATTCGAAACGGCCAAGTATGGACGCTATGTTGTCTCCGTGTTCTTCCCCTCAGGGACTACAAAAGATCAGATAGAGATATCAAGATCAGCTCAGGGTACCTTCCTTGTCTCCGCGCCTGTCTGGGGGCTTCCATTGTCTGCTCACCCCAGATGCACCCTCCCTCGTTGCAGCTGCACTCCCCTAGAGGCCTATCCATGCCATCCTACCCCCCAGACACATACACTTGTGGCGCAGTCGTCACATCGTGAGAGGTAAGGGAACCTCGCAGCTTGAGATGCAATGAGCACTCCCTGACCCCCCTCCCTTGTCAACCGACCAGTGTAACTACTTCGAGAGAGGTAAGGACACATCACAGCTGAAAGTGTGATTTGACTTCCTTCATCCCCCGTCCCCACTCTCACGTCGCAGTTGCGCGGGTTGTACACTTCCAAGAACTCATCTACCGACCAGTGGAACCACTTCATCAGGAAGATGCGCAGCGTGAGGCCGTGCGTGACCAGCACCAGGCTGAGGCCAGCATACCTGTACAGCAGGGAGGGTACGGGGTTTATGCCCTCATGGTTTAGGGGTGATGCCTTGAAGGTTTAGAGGACAGCGGAAGGCCATGTGTAACCTGGACCAGGCTGAGGCCAGCATACCTAAATGGCAGTGAGAGTTCAGGGTTGATGCCTTCCTAGGTTAGGGGAGAGGTTGGGACCTTGCGTCACCTGGACTGGACTGAGGCTGGCACACATGGAGGCATCAGATCAATGTTGAGGTGTAGGATTCAAGGTCAGACAGAGGCCAGTTCACTGGAGACCTCATGCTCCAGCATCACAGCCGAGCCAGGTCACGGCATCACAGCCAATGCCGGGTATGCGCCCAGTTTGACGGGGAGGTGCAATCACCCAGTCTGACAGGGGGCGTTGTGAATGTGTGATTGCGCAACTTACCTCCTAGACGAACTCTGGCAGCATATTCAAAATTCGGAAACTGATCTCTTCCAGTCAATCCGGGCATCATCGCCAATATCTGATCATAAGATTACGGAACTGACATTTTAAAATCTTGCGGCAGCCGATATCATATAAATCAGAACAGAGACTGCATCGAAGTCTACCTTGCCAATGAAACCCACCTCCCGATGATCATGTCCCGCACTAGATGGTCCTCAAACACCGTCAGCCTGTCGTACACGTCAGCGCCACTCTCGCCATTCGGGAACCTGTATGACAACCAGCATTCAAACAGGCATTCCACACATTTGAGCATTTCACACATTTCAGCATAGACACACATTAGGTCCCCATCAGCCCGTCAGACTCCCCAAGGGGATCAAATATTTTTTCCACATCGCGCTTTTGGAGCGCACTTGAAAAAATACTAGCATACCAGGGGTGGTGCGCGTGGTCTTGCTCCCTGTATTGAATCCCCTCCACTGCGTCACCCCTCACCCCTTGCCTCACAGCTCACCCATGCAGTAAATGTCTCATGCCTTTCCTCATAACATCTATAACAAACGTTGATAAGGGGTGAAGGATGCATGAAATAATTCATCATCAAGAATTTATGCTGCTTTTGAGCAAAACATTGAAGGTTTTGGGTCAGTTGTTTGCCTTAAGATTAGCATTGAATAAAATAAAATAAATTCACGCCAAAGGGTAGGTGATTCTTAATAAACGGTACCATACCCAATCCCAATACCCTATGTTGAAGCAGGAACAGGGAGCCCACGACCCCATTCCCTCCACTCACCCACCCTGACCTCTTTACTCAAACACTCACCACACCCGCACACTCCACCCACCCACCCTGTCCCCTCCACACACACACACACCCTCTCCACCTGAACCAGAAGCGCCCAAACTTGAGACGATCGCTGAGATCCTGATCAATCTGCTTGGGGTCCTGAAAGTTTCCAAAGTCCTGTTCGCGCAGCTGTACCGCAGCCCGCACGCCTGCCACCTTGAGGCAGCAGTACAGCAAAACACAAAGCTTTTCAAACTTCTTTTCGCGCAGCTGTATTGCAACCCTCACTTCTGCCACCCTGAGGCAGCAGTACAGCAGTACACAAATCATTTCAAACTCCTTCTTACACAGCTGTACCACAGCCTGCATGCACGCCACCTGGAGGCAGCAGTACAACTATACAGCAGTACAGCACATATCCAATTTCTGTTTCCCATGTGTTTGCCATTGTCCTCGTACTAAGCACACCTTGAAACTGATCTGGTAAGCAGCATCTATATCGCACACATACATTTTGTGTATTAGGTATTTTATTGTCTTTTAAAAGGCACACCCGGACACCGCTCAGGACAACGACAGTCCACACGGTCCACCACAGCAGGGCTCATACATCATGCCTGAAACCTAAACTAGTCCCCTCATGACCCCTTTGACCTCCCCCCTACCTGCTGGTTGTCAAACGACTCGAGGAGAAGGTCCGTTGTCTCTAGGGTGCGTGTGTAGGGTGAGGTGAGGAAGAAGATACCAAAATCGTCATCATCCACCTGAGAAGAGCGCAGGGGTTCAGGTGCATGCTTCGGGGCTAGGAACACTAAGTAGAGCGCAGGGTGCAGGTGCAGGGTGCAAGTGCAGGTGTAGGTGTTAGGGTGAGGGGAAGAATAAGATACCAAAATCATCATCATCCACCTGAGCAGAGCGCAGGGGGTCAGGTGCATGTTTTGGGGGCTGGGTGAGGAAACAGACACCAAAATCGTCGTCATCCACCTAAGGAGAGCGCAGAGTGCAGGTGCAGGTGAAGGAGCAGGTGTTGGGGAGAGGGGTGGAAGAAGATACCAAAACCGTCATCATCCACTGAGGGGGGACGCAGGGGTGCAGGTGCATGTTTGGGGGCTGGGTGAGGAAGAAGACACCAAAATTGTGATCATCTTAGTAAGTAGAGTGCAGGGTGCAGGTGCAAGTGCAGGTGCAAATGTTGGGAAGAGGGGTGGAAGAAGATACTAAATTGTCATCATCTACTGAGGGGGGACGGAGGGGTGCAGGTGCAGGTGCGGTGTTCGCCAAGGTGAGGACGAAAGCAACAGGAGTGGCATCATCAACCCAAGGGGCGCACGGGGTGCACGTGCATGTGCGTGTGGAAGTGGAAGTGCATGCGTATGCGTATGTGTATGTTTATGTGCATGTGCATGTGCATGTGCATGTGTATGTGTATGTGTATGTGTATGTGTATGTGTATGTGTATGTGTATGTGTATGTGCATGTGCATGTGCATGTGTATGTGCATGTGCATGTGCATGTGCATGTGCATGTGCATGTGCATGTGCATGTGCATGTGCATGTGCATGTGCATGTGCATGTGCATGTGTATGTGTATGTGTATGTGTATGTGTATGTGTATGTGTATGTGTATGTGTATGTGTATGTGTATGTGTATGTGTATGTGTATGTGTATGTGTATGTGTATGTGTATGTGTATGTGTATGTGCATGTGCATGTGCATGTGCATGTGCATGTGCATGTGTATGCGCATGTTTTGGGGCCAGGTGAGGTAGTTCAAGTGTCGAAATCATCATCATCTGTCTGCGGACGCCAAGGGGGGCAGTTGCATGTGATGCGTGGGAACGGTTTAGGGTGAGGTGAGGAAGAAGATGCCCAAATCATCATCATCCAACCAAGAAGAGTCCATGGTATTGGGGGGAGATGCAAAATCATGATCATCCATCTTAATGGAGCGCGGAGGTGCAGGGTGAGATGTCTGACACTGATCCTGCAGGGGCCCCATCCCCAAGGCTTGCTAACCCCAGGCAGATACAAAATCATGACGGGATATTTTTAAATAGCAGGCAAACAATGACGAGGTGTGTAAACCCTTGCTTAGGTCATTTATAAAATAAACGGTATAGTGTCTGTCGGTACGTTATGCAGCGGTGCCGACCTCTACACCCTACATTATGTTGACCCCAGAACCCACTTTGTCACTTTCTCTTAACCCCAATATTAGCGTCATAACTCACGACGCCCAATCTCCCGGGCCTGCATGGCCGACAGCACTAGCTACAGGGGTAACAGGATCACAATTCCACATGGGCAGCGCCCTACATCACTGCCCTCTAGTGCATATTGTAATGTTTACGTATCTGACCTTGCTAGGAAAGCCCCCCGCTGTTAACCCTCCAAAGGCTGACCCAGGAGCCGCATCCTGAATCTAGACAGCCGGAGGATTACGGCCCCCATGCTACCAGCCATGTCCAGTAGGGCCTCAAATCCCTCCATGCTAACACCTACATGCACTTCCCCTCCCATCAGCTCCCCTTGCCTACCCAACCTAATGTTACCACTCCCGCTTTCCGATTACTTACACAGTCCTCAAGTGGCCATTCATGCAGATAATCCTCCTTTTCCTCCCTAGTGCTTTCCATGACCCACCCGACTGTTGATCCGCCACACTGCATGTTCGGCATTCGCCTCCCACGCACATGCATCTCCCAACATGCAGCCTGGACCCTAAACCCTTGATGGCACCCACCGATCCTGTCTCGCTGAATTCTGGTTCGTAGTGGGCCTCCCGCATGAGCTCCAGGAGGGTCTTCCCTGCCTCCCGGGCCTCCTTCCGACCAGCCTCTGTAAGTCGCACGGAATGGTCTGGCTGCACATACAGGAGGGTGCACAGCGGGCAGCGTTAATAGATTGAGCGTCAAGCATGGTGTGCCTAGCCCCCCGGGCCTACCTCCAAACAGCCTCGGTGGGTCGCACGGAAGGGTCTGGCTGCCAATCCAGGAAAGTGCAAAACGGGCGGGGACAAAAGTTGTATATAATCGAATATACAAATATCGTCCACATGTACAAAAAGGACCCACACATCTGAAGGGCCCAACACAACTGATATCCTATACACCTGGAATCCGAGATCGTGCAAGTTGCGCAGAGGGCTGGGAAACAGGATGGGCTTGTACGAGACAGCAGAGCCCCATAAGGCCATAAGCATATAATCCATCCGATTCAAGCTACCCCATTTGATCTATCCCATTTAAGCTACCCCATTTCATCTACCTCATGCAGCATGAGTTACCTACCTGCGTGCAATACGTGTTGCGCTGCACATTCCCCTCGGACTCTCCATGCCTGCAACAAAGCCACCGGTGGAGGGGGAGTGACAATGGGAGCACACCGTAGGGGGGGGGGGGGGCAACTGATGGGTGAGTGGGAGGAGGCTAAGACAGGGGGAGTGATGGGTGGAGGGCTGGAGGCGCACCATAGGGGTCAAACAGGTGGGTAGGTGGGAAAATAGGGGAAGCCACGAGGAAGGTGCAGAACCGCCAGATGGCATACTGCCTAGCAGCGCAATTATGATAGCGTACTGCTGAACAAGTGCTCCTTACGCATGCACAATTGTACATACCATACACCTGCTGATCTTCATGCATGTATGCCAGATTGCCAGGCATATAACACTGGGCCCTTTATTCCATTGATCCATACCGTACCTCATAATGATGATTCTGTCTGGCATGATGTCAAAGTCCTCCCGAGTGAACCTCCTTCGCATGAGACAGAGGGGGGAAGGCTTGATGGCATGCTGCAAAAGTCCTCCTGAGTGACCCTCCGCATGAGAGAGGGGGAGAGAGGCTTGCAGACATCCAAGTTAGAGACCAGTAGCTTTGGGAAGTATGTATATACTTATGTATGATACATTAATACCGTACACGGTATCAATATATGGCCATGACGCACACAAAACAAAGCCATGAATATCCCTGGATATCTCTGAATGATCACCCGCCATAAACATATCCTTGCATGATGTATGAGGGCACGGGTACAGGCCCAGGCACGACCATGTCCGGGTATGAGATCAATGCTGCATACAGAACTCAAACAATTCAAACAAGGCAGCCTGTGGGCAAAACACAATATTGTGAATGCTGTGTCATTCAAAGATGCAGCCAGCACAGACCCAGACCAGCACAGACCCAGACCATACCAGCATGACGATAGCTGCAGCTGAATTTAAATTCAGACTGCTGTTGCTTGCAAACAGCATGCACCTGTCCCTCTACAACGCAGTATGGGATCGAGGGAAGTACAAGGGCAAGTTCTGGAAAGGGTGTTAGGGCCCCTATTGACTTGCCGCGACAGGCTCAGCGTTATAAGGGAGAGGAGCTTTTTAATCATACATGTCATGACTGAGAGCTCACCGCAGCTATATTTACCATTCTTGTTTTCTGGTTTGAATTCTTTTCCCTTTTGTTCATCTGGTTCGCACTGTCTGGCCCCTTCCCCAAAGGCTGTCAGCATTGCCGGGATGCATGGGACACCCTGTGTCGACAAACTTGGTCGCCCATGTTGCTCTCACACATGGGTGAAAGGCGTCCTTCATGCTTCCCCTCACTGCCCATGTTGGGGAACTGACAGCTCCGCCTAATGACTACAAGCTTGGCTGCATGCACAGCTACATTAACGTGCTCCTCTCACTCGCAAGCTAGGGGGGCCCTCGTGTTCTTTATCAGATCCGTGAATCTGTCAGCCCCCCTGCAGGGAGGCTGACAGATTGGCACAGGTGGGTGGACATAGGGACCGAGTGACTTCCTCAGGTCCGTGGATCTGTTAGGCCCCCCTGCAGGGAGGCTGACAGATTGGCACAGGTGGGTGGACATAGGGACCGAGTGACTTCCTCAGGTCCGTGGATCTGTTAGGCCCCCCTGCAGGGAGGCTGACAGATTGGCACAGGTGGGTGGACATAGGGACCGAGTGACTTCCTCAGGTCCGTGGATCTGTTAGGCCCCACTGCAGGGAGGCTGACAGATTGGCACAGGTGGGTGGACATAGGGACCGAGTGACTTCCTCAGGTCCGTGGATCTGTTAGGCCCCCCTGCAGGGAGGCTGACAGATTGGCACAGGTGGGTGGACATAGGGACCGAGTGACTTCCTCAGGTCCGTGGATCTGTTAGGCCCCACTGCAGGGAGGCTGACAGATTGGCACAGGTGGGTGGACATAGGGACCGAGTGACTTCCTCAGGTCCGTGGATCTGTTAGGCCCCCCTGCAGGGAGGCTGACAGATTGGCACAGGTGGGTGGACATAGGGACCGAGTGACACTGGCGATCACACACCCCCGGCGAGGCGTGGTCGCAGCAGCCCCCCTACGGGGGGGCTGACAGATTCAAGCTGTTGATACAATAGTATCTTAGCATGCAACCAAACTCTTGTTCCAAAGGGCCAGGCAGTTAGGACAGGCAGCACTGAGGAAGGAAAGAGCAGCCCATAGAGAAGTCTGCTGTCCGAATTGGGTGCATTTGTTTATTTGAGAGTGTTTCAGCTACAATTCGGCTACATCCCGGCAGCACAGGTGGGGAGGTACCAAGGACGTTCTGCTAGAGAGCTGTCTGCTGTCCGCGTAGGGTGCATGTTTGAAGATTGGGCGCTTCAGCTACAGATCAGCTACATCCCGGTCTGCGGCCAGGGGGGACTTGGGTGAAGCATGCCCTGCTGCTTGGGCCACCGGCTAGGCCGGTCAAGCTTTGGTCCCATTAGACCCACTGGTGGCTGCCAGGTAGCCCCCCGAAGGTGGTCTGGTGCAAAGTAAACTTAAACTGATCAGGTGGCAGCTGCATGAGACTGCAGGCTCAGCAATGGCTCAACCGCACCCACCGATGATGCTCTGAATTCCGCACACGTCTCTGCTGAGCTGGCTCCTGTTGGCGCTCCCAGAAGGAGGTGTCTTGCTGGCTGTGAGAAGAGGAGGAGCGCAGCGGTGCCCTGCGCCAGGTAACGGCATGGGGGACCCCCAGCCCAGCTGCCGCTGGCCCACCCGTCCTGCCTGGGGCTATACTCGAGGCGCTCAAGGGCTGGTTCCGCTGCGTTAGGCAGGAGCAGCTGACGTCTGACGCTGGTGGGCGGCCATGGGAGCTTCTGGGAGAATTGATGCGTGCAGGGAATGCGCTCGGAGCTGCTCGCGGTGTTGTTGGATCGCGCGAGCGGTGGTGACGGGGATTGATGCGATCCAGCCCAGTCACCCGGCTGGTCGAGGCGTGAGCGAAGTCCCGAAGTATCGAGCCCATGCTTGCGTGTAAGATTCTGCGAACGAAAGGCGTGCGTGGCAGCCTGGACGCCTCTGTGGGGTTGCCTCGGACAGTGTGCTCCTACTGCCGCTGAGGTAAATCAATCCCTGGCGCAATATAAGGTGATCCTATCTGCTATGGCCTACTGTTTCCCCATACCCTTTGATAGCGCGATGTCAGCGATGCTGTTGCGAGCGCCTCAGAAGCCCGTGTTTATTTTTGCTACTGCGGAAAGTGTGTCAAGGTTGTGTGACCCCTGACGCTCCCGCTGCAACGACAGCTCATGGGTGCACTACTGCCGCATCTACGTGACCGCAAGTTCAGGACACGGGTCCACAGCTCATAAAGTGCTGGCCAGCAGTCCAGCACATTCATATACTGCTCATGACCCACGGGTGATGACCTCCTGAAGAAAAGCGAAGATTCGGCATCGGCGGTTTGAATTCCTCTTTCCTTGCCTTGATCTACCGATTCTAGAAATGTAAGAAATCTAGAAATCTTCTGGGCTCACCACTAACATGATGTGCAGAAAATAGCTCCTGCCCACATCTCACCTCGCAGTCTTCAAGCAGATATCGGCCGTGGGATTATATCATAATAGTAGACACCACCTGGAGACAGCAGCTTGGGCATCACTCTGAACATGCATCCTGGCTAGCTTGCAGGAACAGCTTGCACCAGAAATCCTGCACATGCATGGAGCCAATAAACATAGGCATGCCATACGAAACGTTGAAAATAGCCACTGGACTCCAGCTTGTCAAGGGGCAAGACACTGGTTCTAACCAAGTAGGGGTACGGATGTCATCCTTGCTGCCTAAACCAAAGCAAGGGGCAGTGCACTATGGCCTATGGGCCTCACCACCAGATAAGCTGGGAATGGCCAGCCTGCAAACACAAAACAGGTGGGTATTGGCTACCTACACTGGTGGGTTTTGTAGGAGGGGCGTTAGCCGTCAGCAAGGGAGCAGCATACTTTGGGGCGCATGCTCTGACCTGCGGGCTTTAGCCACGGTGGCCGATCAAGTCGAAAGTGAGTGCTACCAGTATAGTGTCATGGGCCCAGAGGTGTATCGTGATTGACATGTGGTCATGTATGCATTTTATTTCCCTTCTTCCGCCCTCTCCTGCACCCCTCAAACAATTCCTTGCTATTCACCGATGAGTAGCCACTCAGCGTCTCAGCCATGCCAATTTAGCACGTCATGAATAGGGCCTAGCAGCCTGGCCAAGACCCAGCCTTCGCCCCTGACCAAGACCGAACCTTCGCCCCTGACCAAGACCGAGCCTTCGCCCCTGACCAAGACCGAGCCTTCGCCCCTGACCAAGATCCAGCCTTCGCCCTTGACCAAGACCGAGCCTTCGCCCCTGACCAAGACCGAGCCTTCGCCCCTGACCAAGACAGAGCCTTCGCCCCTGACCAAGATCCAGCCTTCGCCCTTGACCAAGACCAGCCTTCGCCGCTGACCAAGACCGAGCCTTCGCCCCTGACCAAGATTCAGCCTTCGCCCCGGACCAAGACCAGCCTTCGCCGCTGACCAAGACCGAGCCTTCGCCCCTGACCAAGACCCAGCCATCGCCCCTGACCAAGACCCAGCCATCGCCCCTGACCAAGACCCAGCCATCGGCCCTGACCAAGACCCAGTCATCGCCCCTGACCAAGACCCAGCCAACGCCCCTGACCAAGACCCAGTCATCGCCCCTGACCAAGACCCAGCCATCACCCCTGAACAAGACCCAGCCATCGCCCCTGACCAAGACCCAGCCATCGCCCCGGACCAAGACCCAGCCATCGCCCATGACCAAGACCCAGCCATCGCCCATGACCAAGATCCAGCCATCGCCCATGACCAAGACCCAGCCATGGCCCCTGACCAAGACCCAGCCATCGCCCATGACCAAGACCCAGCCATCGCCCCTGACCAAGACCCAGCCATCGCCCCTGACCAAGACCCAGCCATCGCCCCTGACCAAGACCCAGCCATCGCCCCTGACCAAGACCCAGCCATCGCCCCTGACCAAGACCCAGCCATCACCCCTGACCAAGACCCAGCCATCGCCCCTGACCAAGACCCAGCCATCGCCCCTGACCAAGACCCAGCCATCGCCCCTGACCAAGACCCAGCCATCGCCCCTGACCAAGACCCAGCCATCGCCCCTGACCAAGACCCAGCCATCGCCCCTGACCAAGACCCAGTCATCGCCCCTGACCAAGACCCAGCCATCGCCCCTGACCAAGACCCAGCCATCGCCCCTGACCAAGACCCAGCCATCGCCCCTGACCAAGACCCAGCCATCGCCCATGACCAAGACCCAGCCATCGCCCCTGACCAAGACCCAGCCATCGCCCCTGACCAAGATCCAGCCATCGCCCATGACCAAGACCCAGCCATCGCCCCTGACCAAGACCCAGCCATCGCCCCGGACCAAGATCCAGCCATGGCCCCTGACCAAGACCCAGCCATCGCTCCTGACCAAGATCCAGCCATGGCCCCTGACCAAGACCCAGCCATCGCCCCTGACCAAGACCCAGCCATCGCCCCTGACCAAGACCCAGCCATCGCCCCTGACCAAGACCCAGCCATCGCCCCGGACCAAGATCCAGCCATGGCCCCTGACCAAGACCCAGCCATCGCTCCTGACCAAGATCCAGCCATGGCCCCTGACCAAGACCCAGCCATCGCCCCTGACCAAGACCCAGTCATCGCCCCTGACCAAGACCCAGCCATCCCCCCTGACCACTAAGACCGAGCTCTTCTTTGCCTTCCTGGCCTTTCCAATTGTTCCTGTCCCCCTCTCTTCCTTTTAGTTTCTTTCTTTTCTCCTGTCTGAACTGTTGGGCGCCCACACGTCCGAGCTTTGAGCGGGCCCAGAGGTGTAACATTATTGGCTAATACCCAGCCATCGCCCCTTGACCAAGATCCAGCCATTGCTCATGAAGTCATGAACAAGACCCAGTCATCGCACCTGAACAGGACCGAGCCTTCACCCTATGCCTCGACCTAATCCTAGTCTTATCACCTAAACCCTAACCCTAAACCCTAAAACCTAAACCCTTAACCCTAAAGTCTAAACCTGAAAACCACCCATATAAAATGCACGTCCTGCTCACTCGCCGCGCCTTTGCCTCCACCTCTTGCCGCCCAACCCCCTTCAAGACGACCCGACCCACCCGACCCGTACTCATCAAGCACATCGTGAGTTCGTGACCGTGAGGGCCGACTCAGACTACTCCAGCCAGGCAAAGCACGTGAGTAGCGAACAGCGTTCCTTGACGTTAAGCCTGGAACCGCATCTCAACAGCGTGATTGCTGGCCCCTGCTGCCCTACCCACCACTACCCCAAGGATCGGAACTCAATTATATGTCTGGCATACCTCCCATGCTTTCTTATAAGTCACGCTGTTCGGCAAGTTATGCATTACTGACTTCTGACGCCATGCACGTCATGCATGAATGATTGGTAGCGCCCTGCATGTCATGCATCAACGACTGTTGACGCAATGCATGCTGTGCATGAAGGACTTCTCATGCCATGCACTTCATGCAGGCTAGGCTTTTGTTACTGAGGTAGATGAGTTGCCTCCTCTGATTCAACGACCCGTAAGAGCGAACAACACTTAACCACCCACCCACGGGAGCACACGACGGGTATCGCACTACGGTACACATGTATTTCTATCATGCCGTGCTTCACGTGCGCACTCAGTGGAGCAGGTGCAGTTGGCGTATGAGAGTGTCACCTGATAGACAGCCTGTATTCGCTTGCTTCCCTGGGCTGTTTCAGTCATTTGAATTATGAGCCCAGACAGAAAAAACAGTGGTAACCTGTCTGATGCATCCTTCCCAGGCAATCCTCAAAACTTCTGCCTGAGGGTTCCTCCTGGCTCTGCATGTAACCTAGGTCATCGAACATTGCGCCTGGTATTGGGAATGCAGTCTTATTCATTTCCCCCAGAGATGTGCATCAGCTCACTTACACTGCTCCTGGCGTTGTAACTGCAGTTGAAGGACTCTGTCGGGGATCAGATCAAGGCAGGCGCTCGCAAAGTCAAGGAAGGTGAGGACACTGTTTATGTAAGAGTGATTCAGCTACCATTTAGCTACACCACGGCCTACGGTCTCAGGGTCTGGTGCAGCATACCCTGTTGCCGTCGGCCGGTCAATGTTTGGTTCCCATTGGCTCAGTGGTGGCTGCCCTGTTGCCTGCTAAAGGTCGTCCAGGCGACATGAAAAGGTCTAGGATAGTGAAATAGAGCTACACATTCTTTGGGGGCATGAGAGTTCGGGAGGCAGTACAGCTCAAGGCCGAGGCCACATCCGCGCCTTTGCCATCAAGCAGGAGCAGGGGCAAGCTATAAGTGTTAATCTTAGTGTGCGGCAGCTTAAGTCCAGCTACATCATGGTTGTTGTTACAAAGCTGACGCAACCACTCACAGCTTTTTGCGAAAAGGCCAGGCAGTGCAGACCGGGGGGGAACAAGTCACAAGAACCAAAACATAAAAACACGCAACACGAGGGCAAATAAAAACCAATTCAAAGTACCGGTAGCATAACACAGAGAAACAGGTGGACATTTAAACAAGCACGGAAGACAGAGCCGTAGACTAAACTAGGGTGCAACAGACAGGACAACCGAAAACATAACTAGAAGCCCAAGGCGGGGAAAGTGGTAATGGTCATCAGCCAAAAGGGCCAGGAGCAGCGTGCCCTGCTTTTCAGGACATCGGCCGTGGGCCAGTCAAGATTTGGTCCCAACTGGCCCAGTTTGGCAACCTAGAGGTCCCCCCAAGATGTTCTTGAATGCAGTAAAATAAACACAGGAACATGGCAGGAACACCCTCTCCCCCCCCCCCCGCTGCCTCCATCACACATCCCGTCCGCCTCAGATGCTTCAAAACGTTAAGTCAAAGGTGGTAGGTCCACCAAGGAATTGGCCACTGAGGCCTTTGGCATTTGAATCCCCCCCCTCCCACCCTCCATCCCGCTGCAGTTGCATCAGATGTGAAGTCTGATGCAGGCAATGCCGGGAAATCCACCCAGGAGTCCGCTTCTGATGCCTTTGAATCTACCAAGGCGACTGTCTCTGAGGCCTTGGAGTCCGCTAAGGACAAGGTCTCTGAAGTTGCCAGCGACATCCAGAAGAGCGCCCCGGATGTAGGAGGGGCCATCAAGGACAAGGCCAGCGACATACAGGATAACGTCGCTGATGCAACAGAGGCCATCAAGGGCAAGGCATGATGTCGGGATGCTGTTCATGCCGTAACGGAGCATGATGTCGGGGACGCTGTTCATGCCGTAGCGGACAGGATCGAGTGGAACGGGAAATGGAAATTTCCAGTGCTGATGTGGTGCAGGCTGGTAGCACCCTCTTCCTAGCTGAGCGGGTCTGAAAGAGACTCCAAGACACAAAAGTCACATTCCAGGTGGGAAGGTTGCCCCCGATGGCGGCATGCCGAGGCAAATAGCTTCTGTTGTGCTGATGTGCTGCAGGCGAAAGTGCTTCCATCCGCTGAGTATGGCTGAGGATGAAGTTAAAAGTTATATTATCCAGGTTACCATCCAGTAATAATTATTCATTAACTATTCAGCTGTTACTATTCAGCAGTTACTATTCAGCTGTTACAATCCAGCAGTTGCTATAATGCTATTCATCTGTAACTTTCCATCAATTGCTATCTTGCAGTTGTTATTGATGTCCAACACTTGCTGTTTAACAGTTTAAATCCAGCAGTTACTGGTACTGTTGATATCCAGCAGATACTATCAAGCAGTTATGAAGAAGCAGGTACGCTTCAGCCGTTGCTATCCAGCAGTTACTTCACGACAATCCCTATCAGCAGTTAATGTTGTTATGCATCAGTTACTTCCATGCAGTTGCTATCCAGCAGTGGCGTTTTTTGCTTTTTAACAGTTGCAATCCTGAAGTTACCATATCCATAATTTACAATCCAGCATATTAACTCAACATCCATATGCGAGTGTTGCCCCTGATGGCCGCATGACGTGGCAAACTGGCTTGTGATGAAGTGTGGTAGATACTGCCTTGGGCCCAGCCTGTGCTCATCATAGCTGGCATGCGCATCTGTCCTTCAAGCTTTTGCGATACTAGAAGTTATGTTCGACTCGAAAAAGTGATAGGCTTATTAGAGGATTATATGTTGCCATCAGGATTAGAGGATCATGTGTTCCCCCTGGTTGCCGTCAATATTTTCTGCGCAGTGCAAACGGGACCTGGATAATGTTCATCTCATCGTGTTATATTTGAAGCTTTTGCAGCCCAGCAGGGCATAATATTTGATGCAATGGACATGTGCCCGGGAATATGTTGCCAATACCAACGGGGCTGAGCCTGTTTGAGCAGGCCCTACCTGAGGTGTACGATCAACAGATCCAGCACACAACTACAGCCTGCCGTAGTATGGGATCAAGCCAGGAGTTCCAGGTTGTCAGGATTCATGCATCATGCAGAGTGTCTTGCTTGATGACATATTTTTATTCTTGCAAACGCAAAGAGGCCATGTAAGAAGATGGATCAGGCGACCGAGGAGGAGATGGGGGGCGGGGAACTCATCCACTGTGGAGGATGGGGCTACCGTATGTCATACCCCACCCCCCAAGTTGTATAGCTTGACGAGAGATATCTATATATGGTCTTAAATTCCTTTGGCCCAGAGGTTTGCCAGAGGGAGGGGGTGATATATTTGAGGCGGTAAAGTGGGGGGGCGGGAATAGACTGGGGGGGGGCCCAAATGACAAATTCAGTAGACATCTCAATTTGTTTTATTTGCAGACGTCAGATTGTGAAATAACGACACCGCTGCATTCCACATGTATGCCATTTTGTACGGGAGAAGTGTCACCATCCGTGCATGACAAGGTGCGACGTTCTATCTGCACCGAAATCAATCTCGACAACCCAGTCATATTCGCTACACTTATTTGTCAGTAACAGTAAGATCTTTTCGCTCACACGGTACCGGTGCGTAGTCTGTACACATATTTTTCTTCCCTTGATTTGCCGACTTTATGATACATTTAAACGACTTTGGGCCCATTATCTGAAGGTATCCCTCTATCGGCATTCATAACAAGGGCTTCCAGCAAGGGATTCCTACCACCAGTCCCGCAGGACTCTGGATCCACGGCATCTGCCAGTAGTGAGCAGGCAATCCAGCATCATGCTCCCGAGGAGAGGCCTGTTGGTGACCTCCAGCAGGACACATGTGATGCATACAGCTAACAACGGCGAGCGTGTTCGTGCCTCTGCGTATTTTTCGCGTTTGAACCGTCCAAGTCACCTGCATCGCAGTTCCTCGCCTACCTTTTCTGTCTTTGGGAAAAAACTTGACAGCAGCCTCGGCAGTGATCTCAGCCCAGGACCCTCTCCATCATCGCCATGTGGGATACTCTCTGACACCAGGCCTTGTGGCCGAGGGAAGCTGCCGTTCTCCTCAACTGATTCAGCCAAGTTGCAGACGTCTCTGCGGGCTGTAAGTTCCGAGCCGCAGCCTCAGCTCTGGGCAGACCGCTTCAGGTTATACAAGTGGATGTACGACCCTGCTGGTGATGCTCAGGTGAGTTCAAAGTGACCTTATCCACCGTTAATCATCTATGGTGTCCCCCATTTCCGAGTTGCCAGGAACCTCCTCATCACCTGCCTCTATAGTGACTCGCCATACATATCACCAATTTACCATTACCCCCTGCCCAATCTGCCCCTGTCCTTCGGGATCATCTCAGACTTCCCAAACGAGATGCTGCATTAGCTTCTTTCCACTTAGTTTCTGTCTGTCACGCCGAGCCGGGCAGGCGCACAGGGTTGAATACTAGGTGTAAATGTTAGGCCTGTTGTTGCTCCATCCCCCCCATGTGATACGCATACAGTACTGCGGTATACATAGAAATGTTCTGTTCCTACTGGCTCGTGAAGTCTCTTCTAAAATCCATTGAATTGCAACTGTGAAAATCATACTGAATTACTCTTATCATTGTCTTGTTCTGTAGGATCTGGAGGACAAGTGTTCCAGTCTTGATAGTCTGGAGAGCTTTGTGGCTCTGGCTCGGCAAGTGGACAGAGAGGCAGCGGATGCAAAACAACATTTTGGCCAAATGTATGGCAAGTATAGGTACTTTCAGCGGGAAATGTCATTCTTTCGCAAGGCTGTGGGGTTCTGCAGTTCTGTGCGAGCTCATGAATTAATTTTGAAAGCGACTGAGGAGTCAGACAAGCTACAAGAAGACATTGATTTTGTTCGACATTGTGAGGACGGAATTCAGGGAATCTCCCGAAGCGGCACAGTGCTCAGTCAAGCCTTGCTCAAGATTCTTAATGAGGGTGACGAATCTACCAGTGGCTACTCTTGGGCAGCTCATAGAGACCGTGTTGCTGAGGAGCTACTGCCTTCGTGGCTTGAACAATTCGATTTTGCACCTTCAAACAAGTGTTACTCGTTCTTGATGAGAAGGATGCATCCCAACACAGTGCTGAAATCTTTGGTGTCCAGCTTGGATACCCTTCTGGCCAAGCTTGATGCCCTGGCCGACCTGCAAGTGCCCGAGACAATGGCAGAGAGAGAAGCCCGCTGTCGCGAGGGCCGGCGGTTTCCAATAGGGGCTGAGCTATATTATGAAGGCCTGGAGCAGTTGAAGCGCACTCAAGAGTTTTGGAGGTATTTTATTGCGTTTTCCTCCGCCGGTTTTTGTGCTATAAGTCATTACAACAGTTCTGCGGACGAACTCTCCTTTTGGTTGCACCACGCCACAAAAATTGACCAAGCAAACAAAGAACACAACGTGTTTTCTGACGGCTGTTATTTACAGAGAACGGTTGACACTGTTTCTACACCTGATGGCACAGAAGGTATATTCAGCAGACTTCTCAGCGAGATCAGCCCTCACGGCCACCTCCCAGCGCTGGTCACCTTTGCCATTGTCAAGCTGGATTTGGAGTGGGAGCCAGCACTGTGCGAGGCCATCTTCTCAGCAGTCGCGAGGCTTGCTCCTGCGGGCAATGCGGGCATGTACCTCTCTTGCCTGTCATTGGCCGGGCGTTGCCGGGCTGAAGAGGGCGACTGCGCCCCCCTCCTGCAGCTACTCCACCTGCCTCAGATGAGGGCTGCCGTGAAAATGCAGCTGAAGCACGTGCAGGCAGTCCGAGACCAGATGGAGGATGCCATTTCGCTCCTTGTCAAACAAGTGGAGTACTGCCAGCCTGCTGAGACACAACTGCTGGAGCTCTTGCTGCTGTCATCAGAGGGGAGCTACAACATCAATCTCCCTGCCAGCGCCTATGACCAGGTGGTCTCGGCTGCTCTCCAATTCGGCAAGGACCAGCTTGCCCTTTGTGCGATGACGCTCTTCTTCATCAGCGCTGATCTCAGGAAGCTGGCCTCCAGCATTGTACCTGACAGAGGAGTGCTCAAGGGCCTGGTCAGCAGCTCATGCGTCCAGGCTGAGAGCGTGGGGGAGATCCTCTCTGGTTGCACCTCCAGCAAGCGCAGGGGGAAGTTCTTGGCTGAGCTGGCCGCTGTCAGTGCGGAGCTGCAGTCTCCTGCATGGGCTCTGGCGGCGGTGCAACTAGTAGCAACTGCGGCAAATTCTGGAGGTAATGATTGCAAGGGAAGGTAGCTTGATCAAGGAGCTTTGAAATGTCTTTCAAACTGGGTGCGGTACCGGTAAATGACGGTGATGTCATCATTTGTGCAAGCTGTTCTCGAAAAGGGTGAAATGCTGTGAGGACGTGCAATATTTCCCAATAAACAAATCTACTTCCTCCACTGTAATTGGCAAGCATGCACAAACTTGGATGCTTTCAACAACACATCAGGAGGGCTCCCCTCTACGCACCAGCCTAAATCGATAGCCTGGCGATCCACGGCCCCTTCTTTTTTCCGAACCTAGCTTACCATAGGAGTCCTGGACTACCGGGATGCAGGTGAAGACCTCAGCCACATACCGTTGCATCATAGTGATGTATTACTTTATGTATCACGTTTGCCTGCAGGGCGAGATGGAGGTGGAGGTGTCACTCCCTTGCCCCCAGATATTGTGTCCTCCCTGGTTGTGGCCTTCCTGGCTGCTGCTCCAGCTACCTCCGCCCCCCCGGGTGACAGCAGCAGGGCCAAGAGCAGCGGTGATGGACCTCGCGCTGCTATTCTGGCTGTCAAGCACGTGCATGACCATCAGCACTGGAGCGTCCAAAAGCTGTCAGCGGCGGCGAGGACTGCCCTGGCCCACCACCTGCTCAATCAGCAAGACTCGGAGTTCACCTCTCTGCAGCACCTTGCTCTTGACCTGGATCCCTCGACCCAGACAGCGACCCAGCTGCTGCTCTCATCCGCCCACAGCCTGACAGGTGCCGGAAGCCTGAGGAAGGTGCTGAGGATCGCCTCTGGGGCGCAATGGCGCGGCCTGGGCAGCCTGGCACTGGCAGCACTGAGGCAGCTGCCACCTGAGCAGCAGGCGGCTGAGCTGGGAGAGGGAGGCGCTAGTGCCCTAGCCAGCCTGTTGGTGCTGGATGCAGAGGCGACTGTCATGACATCCAGCACAAGCGCCGCAGCGGGAGCAGCCGGAGCCCTTTCTCCAGATGGTGTAGGAGGCCCACTTGACCTCCTGATTAACTTCCTGAACCAACATGTGGCAGATGGAGCGTTGGAGCCTGCTGAGGTGCGAGTCACAGAGAGAGGCAGCACATGGTCTGCTGGCTCAGCTTCCGCAGCGCGGACCTCTGCTGCCGTCTCCCTCCTCTCACAGCTGCAGTGGCAGACTCTCATCCAGCAGGCAAGTCTGTGGCTGGGTCCAGGAGGGGAGCGGTGATGCCGCAAGCTAACCTAAGGGCAGGAAAGCATAATTAATTGCTTGAATTCTCCTCCGAGTCTCTGACTGCATTTCATCAACACACACCCTGCTCTGCACCTTCTCCAGGTTCTGTGTGTGTGTGATGGCGCGGGTGGCAAAGTGGCCCCCAGGTTGATGGAGCAGGCTGGACAGGTGGTGGCAGCGTACGTGACTGCAGTAGAGCAGAAGGCACTGGTGGCAGCGGCAGGGGCAGCGAGGACCGCGGGGGCCAATGGTGTCCACAACGTGAAGGCTGCTGGGATTGGAGCAGTGCTGTGGGCGGTACATGAGGTGAGGGTGTGTCTTTCATTTGTAATCATAAACGGGACCTTCCTAAGTAGGGGTTATGCATCATGTTCTGTCAAGACCAATACTGCTATTTTACAAGGCATTGATCATGGCCCTCGGCTCCAACCTGCCTGCTTTGTGTCTGAGGTCAATCACTAAGTCAACTTCCTTGGGTGCTGTCATCTGCCTCACTCTTCCTTGGGTGCTGTCATCTGCCTCACTCTTCCTTGGGTGCTGATTCCATTATCTGTACCACTCTTCCTTGGGTGCTGTCTTCTGCCTCACTCTTCCTTGGGTGCTGATTCCATTATCTGTCCCACTCTTCCTTGTGTGCTGTCTTCTGCCTCACTCTTCCTTGGGTGCTGATTCCATTATCTCCCACTCTTCCTTGGGTGCTGTCTTCTGCCTCACTCTTCCTTGTGTGCTGTCTTCTGCCTCACTCTTCCTTGTGTGCTGTCTTTTGCCTCACTCTTCCTTGTGTGCTGTCTTCTGCCTCACCCTTCCTTGTGTGCTGTCTTCTGCCTCACTCTTCCTTGGGTGCTGTCTTCTGCCTCACTCTTCCTTGGGTGCTGTATCTGTCTTACTCTTCCCTGGGTGCCGAATCCCTGCGCCTGTCTCGCTCTTCCTTGGGCGCTGAATCCTGTATCTGTCTCACTCTCTCTTGGTTGCCGACTCCTGTATCTATCTCACTCTTTCTTGGGTGCTGCATTCCTGTTTCTGTTTCACTCTTTCTTGGGTGCCGATACCTGTATCTTCCTCAATCTTCTCATGACTGCTTGCAGGCCTTGATGGGTGGAAGACAGAGGGTGCGGCAGCCGACCGATCTGGCCCTCGCCCGCGCTCTGATGCAAGGCCTCCAAGACCAAGGATGGCATCCAGCTGCCACCATCAGCCACCACCAATCAGGAGGAAGAGGGACGGGCCCCTCCCCCTCCAGCCGCCTCATCACTTCACAGAGCGCTGCTGATGATGAGACGGCCAGAGTCTATGCCGCTTTCATCGGCTGGGTGGCGGGGGAGAAGGCCATCACCAGTGTCTGCTTCCCCATCGTTGCGGATGTGGCTCAACCCACCCGCCCCTCATCATCTCGAGGCCTGACTGCCGCTAGCACTGGGGACAGGGGTGGCGGGGACGCATCAAAGCTACACACTTGGCTCCCTCACATGGTGGCGGATATGTGTGCTGCACTGTCAGATATTCCGGGTGAGTGCATGCGGGAGAATGGAGGACATGTTTCAGGCAAAGCACGCCCCATGCTCTCTGGCTGGGTAGAGGGAGGAGATGAGTGGGCGGTCGCCACATCAGCAGGCCATTACGAAGGCACAACGCCATCATGGCCAAGGGACTGATTAGACTATAAAAGCCTTTTTATTAATATTTGGGTCCTATCAGGGTGCTATGTATGTCTGTTTCATACTGTTGATATCTGTTGAAATGAATGATGTGCTCCTACCCTCCTGCTTCAGATCTGGGTGCTCAGTGGGCGGCTCCTCTGATGAAGGGATCAGCGGCTAATCCGAGCAGGAGTGGAGGCATGATGGCCGGTGCTGCCACCTTTGCAGCCCAGGCCTGTGGGGCAAGACAGCTGCCCCGCTGCCACCAAGTGCTGTTGGACATAGTCAACGCCTGCCCAGGGAAACATCAGAAAGCACAGGTGTGGGGGGCGGGATAAAGCGTGTCATGAATGCAAGATGTGGCTTGGCTGTTCTGTATGAATATTATTCACCGATCTGGATATGCCCGATAAAAGGACACTGAATCCCCTACCCAAGCCTCTTCTTCTGTTTCCTCATTCAGCTGCCTAAGGAGGTGGCGCTACAAACCTTGTACTCGGTTTCAGAGCTGGGAGCCTGGCATCTGGGTGAGCTGGATCAATGAATTTATATGTGGGAGAGTGCCGCCGGCGAATGTGTCATGCAACGTTCAAGAGTTCATAGAGGAAGGGGTGTTGTTTGGTCCTCAGGGAGCCTTCTAGCGTAGACAGGCGGCTGAGATTCATAGGAGGTCCTCTCAAGGTTGGAGAAATAGGTCATGGACCGTCAGACACTGATCCAGTACCTAGTGACTACCTGTCTCGCCTGGGTAAACAAATGGCCTACCTGCCAGCATGATGTTCTTGACTCTCTCCTTTTGCCCCCCTGCCGTGTAGGTGACTCCCTCATGCATGCCCTTGGGCTTGGTGCTGATGCATGGGCATCTGACAAGGCGAGGTTGGCTAAGGAGCTGGATCTACTGGAGACTCCCGGCCAGGTGGAGGCCGTCCTGACCATTCTTATGAACTGCTCGGCATCGGGTTCACAATGTGAGTGGAACAGCAAGGAGGATGGGCTAGATGGTTTGGTGGTGAGGATGGGCTAAATCCCCTGGGCTAGATTGGCAATTGCAGATTAATTCCCAAGGCTTCCTTGTTCCTGCATTGCTTGAATCTCCTGAAGCCTGAAATCTGGGGATCTCATATCTGAGGCTTGAATGACTGGCTGCCATTTCCTGTGATCAGGGAGCGACAAGCCCCGGGCACGCGCCTTGCTGGCAGTTTCAGAGGAGCTTCCGCTCCGCTCCTCCAACGCCATGCACGGCCTGCTTGGGTCCCTTCATGCACGTGCAGCAGCAGCGGCCTCAGTGAGCGGTAACAGAGGAGGCAAAGCAGCTCTCTTAGTGGAGACCCGGAAAGGAGCGGCAGGCCCTTCTGAGGATGCTTTGGACCTAGAGCACCATTGCCATACAGCCAGGACTGCTGTACGCATGCTGGCAATTGAGCCCTTCTCAAAACAACTGCAGCAGCGACGGACACAGCAGTCCCAGTCAGCAGCTGGGGGTGGCGAGGATGGCTCTGTGGGTCACACTGCTGCTGCTGGCGCTGTACCCACTGCCGAGGTGTACATCCAGCTCATGGCGGTCTTTGGAGCTGCCGGAAAGCCCCTGGAAGCTGCCCGTCTGGCTAAGGAGGTGCTGAGGGGCATGCAGCCGTTGGCCGCTTCTGATCTGCGGGCTGATGCTAAGCGGGCTGTTGATACTCAGCAGGCTGTGCTGCCCTCAGCTCAGACTTCTCATGATGCCCAGTTTGAGGGCATGCAAGCTGTTTGTGCTCAGGCCATGAGCCTGCTCAATGAGGCGGGTCGGTACATGGCCACCCTGCTGCTCTTTGAGGAGGTGCTGCGGATGCGGGGAGAGGTCCATCATGCCGGTCTGATGAAACAGGTGAGTCCTGTGACTGTGTGGAGGAAGAAGGACCTGAGGAGTCCTCTTACTTTTGCTTGTTGTCCCATCATGGAAAGCGACAAGGCCAAGTTTTGTTAGCCTTTGCGCTGTTGAGTTTTCGACCTGGTAGCTCTCTAATTGCCGGTATTATGCTTCAAGGTGCCAAATATATTTGTGTGCAAAGCATGTCAACCTGATTGTGTGTGCCTGGCTTGGTGGCAGATTACCGAGGCCGCTAATTGTGACCAGAACCAAGAGGTCCTGGACCGCGTCATCGAGGTGGTGGGTGAGGAGGGCTATTTTAAGCTGGAGGAGGGGCAGCCATGCAGCGCGCAAGAGGAATGGATCAAGCAGCAGAAACGTTACAACGCTGCCAGGCAGAACGACCCATGGTAAGCCTAGGACTGGGTGATTGAAGTGGGGGTACTGCTTACCATCGTGAGTCTTGATATCATACCTGTACTCACACTGTTTAAATCGGTGTCTTGACAGTCTTAAAATCTGGTTGCGCACAGACGTGTTTTTGTGACTGAGCTCAGCTTGGAATCTAGATGATCGCAGGTTGAAATCTAGAGGTTCGCAGGTTTTAGATCTGACTTTGCAGATTTAAAATCTTGTTGTTCACAGGTTTTAATATCCTATACATCTATTTCACAAGCTGCTTCCTGCCCAGCATTTCATGAGAGCCCTGTCTGCTTGAGCTATTGCAGGAAGCTCCTTCTAGCGGAGTTCAACGCTGCAGCTCCAACTGATATTGGATTTACCCACAACGAGGCTGTTGAAGAGAACCAGCCTGAGACTGGATCCATCGTTGCCTTGTATGGTGGATCCGAGGTAAGAGCTTAGGAACCCAATATACTTGCATTTGAAATATAAATTTCAATCCATCAATGGTGACAAGGCTGCCTGCCCCGTTGGCCCTTCCTCATCACCTGCATCGTGTTTCCCTTCCTTTGACTCTCATTGACTCATTGTGCTCATGAACAGGTCCTGATGGAGGGTAGCCCTCTTGACCAGCTGCAAGAGTTGTGGGGAGCAGATGCGGACGTGCGCTGGTATGGGAGTCCCAGGCATGAGGGTGCTGGGCCGGCCATGAGGCTCCTCCATGCCATCAAAGAGGCATGGATCACAAGAGGTGAGATGTGGCAAGATAACACTGACCAGGCATGGCTGCAGGCCTGCAATGCTATACAACCCGCCAACAGGCTTTACTCAATGATAGATGCTGACCCGCAGGATATGTCCTAACCCTTAATTGCCTCATTGTGCTCTGACCTCACCAATTCAGCCGGCCTTTACCTACAAACACCTCCTTCTTCCTTCATGCCTCCCACTGCCCTAGATGCATCTAGATGCCCCGTGATGACATGCCTTCCCTCACCCATTCCCCCCTATTTCATTCCTTAGTACCTGTCATCATGCCTGCCACAGCCCTTGGCGCATGTGGATGCCTTGCACTGTGTTCATCCCCCCCCCATCAGACCCATGCCCCCTATTTTCGTGTCCCTGTACGTGCCTTCCTGCCTCCCACTGCCCTCATTGCATCTAGATGCCTCGCCCTATGCTCATCCTCCTCCATGCTCACCTATTTCCATGCTCCGTCCCTCCCCCTACCTGGTCAGTGTACATCCAAGAGGGTGATGGCATCGGCCACAGCTACACGTCCAAGATCCAGAGTGCCTGCAAAGAGCAGGGGATCACCTACCTGAGTGTGGGGGCTGGCAGGGACATGGTGGGAAGGGTTCTCAGGCAGGAGGAATGCAGGAGGAGGCACCAGGTGGACGGATGATGCCGCGGCAATGGCGGCTGAAGATGGAGGGGCCACTGCTGAAACGAGCTGGCAGCTGGCAGGCACTGGCGTGGTCGCCCATCGTTTTTTTTTTTTTGCCCTTTGCGGTTCCAGCCTGGGCGGGGGAAGGATGTCTCAGGTGGTTCCAACCTTGAGCCTCTACAGCTGTTGATGAACTGGGTAACCGAGGGGATCTTGCCATAACTGTGCAGTGTGCAAATGGTGCATTTGACTTTTTGAATCAATCAGATTCAACAGCTGTGCTGATAACTGTAATGTGTATTCTGGGTCTCGATCGTTGCTGAATTTGCCAAATGGGATGATTCCATTTTTCTTTGGTCAATTCGTGGATTGTGTTGGTTAGAGAAGTCAGTTTGAACTCCCGCCAACTCAAATTGACGTATCCAAGATACTAAGATACTTTATTTTAGTTCCGTTGTCAAAAATACTAAGATACTTTATTTTAGTTCCGTTGTTCAAGATACTAAGATACTTTATTTCCGTTGTGTTTTGAGTCGTGTTGAGGCTGATGCATGTGACAGGAGATCCCTGTCTGAGGCTGCTTAACCCTGACAGGGTTATCTGTCGACCTCAAGGGACTCCTGTTTTAGTAACACTGTTTTAATTACTATACTCATTGGGCTTATATTCTGCACTAGGGGGGGCATTCCCATGCCATTCGTTTGTGATCGGTTGCTTGCTCAGGGGGGTCACTTGTTTTCGGTCGCCGTCCTAGTTTATTTCAATCTTTGTATTGGTTTGCAGGCACACAAACCATGCATCAAATTATTCAAATGTTTTGCTCTGCTGGACTGTGAAATTGTCACAATTCACAACACTGACGGATCAAGATGTGTGCACTTCCCAATCAAGTTGATATGAGGCTGGCGGTTGAGGAACTGGGCTAGGAAAGACAGTCAGGCGGCATTTGAAGTGGTGCCACGTTGAAATAAACGAAGCCCGCGCACATTTCCTGCGAGGCGCTGATCTTGCTTCCCATGAGGCGATGACTGGAGCTCCATGTCCAGGCCTTCACTCTATAGAGGCGAGGAACCTTCGTACTGGGGGGGAAGGGATATTTAATTGATCCTTTGCGTTACTCTCTTTCTTGCCTTTCCCTTCTTACTGACCGTAATACGTTTCCTTCTCCCAACTTCTCTGCTAGGCGGCTGCGCGGCCAAGCCTTCTAAGCAGGGCTCAGAGGTCGAAAGGCATTGACCATTCATCTGAGCGGTCTTCCATTTCGTTACTTGAGACCACCGCTTAAGACCCCTGCTTCAACCGTGCGGTACTTTCCAACATTTATTATGGATGATGGGGGGGGCCATGAAGCGGTATAAGAATGGAGTGGGAAGCGAAATGTTGTTATGTTTCTCACTACCTCTCTGCCTAGTAGAGCCTATCTCTCGATGTACACACTGGTAGTTGTTGGACACGGCATTCATTATACAAAGTGATACAATCTAACCACATTGTTGCTATGGTGGCATCCATGTCAATGACCTTACACCTCTTGGCCCTGCCAAAAAAAGGCTCAGCCGCATGGGCGCCTAACTAAAGAGTTGTGAGGGAAGATGGAAAGAAACACATAAGGGGGCAGGACAAAAGAAAGGAGAAAAAAGTGGGAAATACAGTGAAGGGACAAAGCAAACGGTTGGAAAATACAAAGGAAGTTCCAACCTCTGAAAATGTCTATGCCTCAACGATATCTACCACGTCGTCCACGAAGGCCAGGGCATCCCACCCAAGCCTGCCCTAGGTACAACTTTAAGAAGTCTCTAGCACCGTTTGGAGGACCTGCCCATCCCCGCTCTAAACGTTGATCCTGCGCGCTGAGGCATTGAAAACAAGCATGCAGCGCGTCCTCCACATAGTCGCCGTCTCCCCTAGCCCAATATCGCAGGCAGCACCGCCTGTCACGCTGCTATTCACTGCGCCGTTCTCAAGTGTCAGCCGTGCTGACGGCGCCGAGCCACAGCCTTAAGTTCGTGCGCACGCAAGCACACTCCTTTCGGCTGGTGCGGTCCTTGGCTTTCGCCAGCACGGCGCCCGCCGTAGACTGAAACCAGGTGAGGTAGGCGGCCGCAGACCTGTGTTCAGTGGCAGGATTCTGGGGTCCCGTCTGCCAGCTGCATCCAGCTGCGCCCGCTCGTATGCTGCATCAACTAGCGCTAGCACCTCTCTAAAATGCAGCGGCTGTAGGTCAGTTGCTTTCTGACGCAATTTGGGAGCGGCTGATCCCAGCTCCAGCTCCAGCAAGGCACCTAGCAAATCACTGCACCAATTGCGCCCTCCGGTGCCTTGCCTGACAGCGAGCTGCATGGCGGCCGCCATGGCTGCCGCCATGAGTGGGCTGTCTTGCTGTGCTGTGCTCCCTCATGACCCCCCAACTGGCAGCGGACGGAGTTAGCCCCGCAGCCTGGCGCAGATGCTGGAGGAAGCTGGACTGCATCTTGCTCTTGAGGCAGGTTGTAAGGCAGTTCCCGACAGTTTTTCAGACTGTGTGGGACTGCAACGGGGATTGGAAGCCCAATGCCCAATGATTAAATCACACATCCTGCCCGTCCAGGCCCCACAGCCCACAACATGATCTCAAATCAAGCACCTTCAAAGCTTGCTGCCTATTCCACCACCCTGATGTGCTGAGGCTGGCAATGGTTTTGGAGCGATGTGCCCTGCAGCCTTGAATGCAGTGTAGCCTGTGATCTCCCGCCCAGCAACCAGAGTGTTGACCTCCTGCACAGGCACATGTCAAGGCGGCACATGGCAAAGTTCAGGAAACAAGGAATCGATGATACTTGTTCCACAGTCTCGCTTTGCTCAGCATGTTTCAGATAATATGGGGTATGTCCTGACCCTGCCCGCCGGTTCATAGGAGCAATCTATCGCCAATCAAGTGGCAGATCCTGGTATATGGGGAGCACTGGCAATTGAAGTTCAGACTGCGTTTTTATGTTTGAATTGATGTTCGAATTCAAAGGATGAGATCAAGCTCGTGGGGAGAGGTGCTGAGCATTGTGGCTCGTAGTCACGCTAGTGCCCAAGCCGCCGAGCCTTTTTTAGCAGGGCCCAGAGGTGTGATGTCATTGACTTACGTAAGTGCCTTCATAGGTGTGAATCCCCTCCATGTCCGCCAGCGCCTTGGAAACCAAGTACTCAGACAGCAAGCCGTTGGAGCCTAGCATCTCGCGGGCCAGCTGACACACCTAGGAGAAGAGGGGACGGGCATTCCGATTCAAATTTGGGGGACTACGTTCAGGGTTTAGGCCCAACCCTGGCAGGCCTTAAAAAGAGGGAGTCCGAGTTCTGCTTTGTGTGGAGGCTGGCCTATATCTGGGCCTAACTGTCCACCCATTCATACTTGTGTCAGGTTAGGTCTGAATACTTGCCTGTCACTAGCTATGCTTGGTCGCCGTCGCATATCTGTGGTGCTTGGCGACCTTCAGTGCCAGCGGGTTGCCATTCATCGTGTGTGCGCTCCTTAGCTTTGATCTCCCAACTTGCCTAGTAGCACCGTACATGCTATGCTTGCCTGAGACAGCATAAAAGTGCGCCCTCCCTCCCACACCGCTCCATCCCACTCCGTCGTTCCATACCCTCCATCCCTCCCACACCGCCCCTCTACGTTTTTGTTACCCAACCACCCTTCTTCACCCTTCCTTCCTCACTCTGCTCCTCCCCTTCTTGCTTCTGCCCTGCTGCCAGACCCAGGTTCCAGCCATACTTCCAAGGTGGTTCATACCAGGTTCATACTGACAGTCGTTCATACCAGATTCATACTAACAGTGGTTCATACCAGGGTCATGAGGTGCATGCTTATTCCGTTCATACAATTGTAACCGAGCACACCCTTGTTCACACCAGAGACAAGGTGGTTCATACCAGCAGGGTCATCAGGTCAACCCTTGTTCCGTTCATACCTCGCGTCCCCTCATACTGTTGTGCGCCTTGACCATGCCCGCCATGCCCGGGGTCATCCTGCCCTGCTCGTACATCCGCGTGAGCCGCCACGTGAGCAGCAGCATGGCTTGTGCAGTAGACATCATGCGCACCAGCTTCTCCTGCGCAGGCAGGCCAGGGGGATGAGGGGAGGAACAAATCAATCATCAAGGCTCGGCGTGAGCCTGCATGCAAGCAGTCGTATGACGTAAGTGGTGGAAATCAAGCGCACCAGCTTCTCCTGCGAACACAGGCCAGGAGGTGGAGTGGAGGAACAAATAGATAATGAAGGCTCGGCGCGAGCCTGCATGCCAGCAGCATCATTGCCCGTGTGGGGGATATGATGTGCACGACGTCCTTCAGCAGAGCAAGCAAGGAGTGAAACAGATTAATAAATGCAGCAGCATCGCCTGGGCAGTGGAGAGCATGGGCAGGAGCTCCTTCTGCAGACACAGGCCAGGGCAAGCAAGGAGGAACGAGGAGCAAGGGAAACAGTAGATTAATACATGAAGGATGGGTGTGAGACGCGACGGCAAGGGCAGCATAGTGGAGGAGCAGTAGTTTGCTACACTCTTTACCGTAAACCCTAGGTCAAAAGGCATCATCCAGGGTCCATGTGTTCAAGTATTGACACTGTACACACACAACATACATTATGTCGCGGGGCGGACGTGGTTTCGGCACCTGCAGCTGCATTGGTTGTTTCCTGGATTCTCACATCCCGAATGGGATCAGCATCCTTGATGCGTACAGCAAAGACCAGAGGAGGGACTAAACCTTACAATTGAACTGCAAGCCCTTTTGTATGACCTAACAATTTCTTTTATGCCTTCCTCGGGGTAAGATCTGAACCAAAACAATGCCCAACTGAACATTGGCATCGACGACCTAAAGTGTGGATTTTGAATATGATCTTCAACCCCAAACAAGCAATGTTAATTACGAGGGTGGGCCATGTACATGTACAGTATGAAGCTGAGCCATGGAAAGCAGCATGCATGGCAGCTGGTCATAAAGCCTGGCATCACGATTTCCATCCTCAAAATCACGACCCACATCATGCAGGGCAGGCGGGTAAATGTCAAGCTTGAAGGATTCAGAGTTTGCGTCTCAGGTTTACGGGTGCCGGATCACTGTACCCCGTCCCCCTCACCTGTGTCAGCTGGTATGAGGCCAGTGGGGCATCAAACTGTCTGCGCTCCTGGCTGTACCTGATAGGAGGGGAGGACAGCAAAACAAACTCGTGTCATTGAAGTTATTTCCATGATGTTGAGTGATTTCATATCTATTGGAAAGCGGTGGGGCTCCTGGCTGTGTCTGAGAGGAGGGGCAGCCGGCTGTGAAGGAAAGGTAAACATTTGCTTTCAGCTGCACTCTTGGATGCATAGTACCTGTAAGGAGGACCTGCAGTGGGCAGTGAAGGGACCAGGTAAACTGGAGGGGCAGTCGGCAGGGCAGGGACCTGGTTGTTTTTAATCAACTTGATTTCCATATGAAAAGACAATACCATATCTGGTTGATCGGGGTGAGGCTCATGGCTGTACCAGAGAGGTGGGGCAGTGGGCAGGGCGAGGGATCAAAATGTTGAGATGATTTCCGTTGTGTAAAGCAGTGTCAAGTATAGGTTTTTGATAAGTCTGGGGCACCTGTATGTGACTGAGAAGAGGGGCAGTGGGCAGGGCAGGAAGCTTTTTGTAACTGACCTTATATTCCAGAGCTAAATACCGGTAATGCCAATTATATTCCATTAAGAGTAAAGCCCCTAGCTGTACCTCAGAGGCAAGGGACAATGGCAGTGTGTGGTGCAGACTGAGATGTCCCAGATCTGTGGATGGATCTGATGGATTTGATGGATGAGACGGATCTGATGGATCTGATGGATCAGATGGATCAGATGGACACAAACCCAAACAAAGCCTCCAGACTGGAATGCTAAAACCCTAAAAAACCTGTCATCCTAATTCTAGACCTGATGTCTCCACAGGCTGCATCCGAGCACCTTACGAGCGCTTCAACCTTCCACTCTGGATCCTACCCCACCATACTCTCCACCCTGATTTCTCCCCACTGGACCCTACCCAACCTATACCCTCCCCCTGAACCCTTCCCATTGGACCCTAGCCCCTAAACTCTTCACCCTGGACCCCAAATCCTCCACCCTGATCAATGAACCCTGGACCATGAACCCTTCACCCTCAAACCACCACCCTGGACCTGCCACCCTTAACCCTGCCAACCCGGACTCTCCACCCTCCTTGACTCCAGCCCTATGTGTCCATAGTCCACCCTCTGATGCTGTGTGTTGTACCTGAGCGCCATGTCATAGGCTCCGGAGCAGACCCCTATGGGCTGCCAGGCCACCATGACCCGGCTCATGGCCAGCACAGAGGCTGTGGCCTGGAGGGGGGCATGAGTCAATGGCAGTATCAGGCAACACATTTCTCATGATCACACTTGTCATGATCACACGAGGGGAAGAGCATTAAAAATTGAAAGAGGCAAATGTAAGAAGACTAATTGCATTTGAAGAAATCCAAATGATCGCGAGATGAGGCGAAAACCAAATTTCGATGTCATGAGACAAAAGTCAAATTACGATCCCACGAGGCAAAAGTCAAATGATGATCTCATGAGGCAAACATGAAAATAGCTCAGCCTGCACCCGGCTTTGTTAGGGGCCCAGCAATAATCGTATTGTGCTTACTCCACTACGCACCTGGCAGCCTTTGGCAGAGGCCGGTCAGTAGCCACCACTGGGCAGATGGGGACCAAATCTGGACCGACCTTCGGCCTTTGGCCAAATCAGCAGGGCTAGCTACACCAGACCTCCACGACCATAGGCTGTCATGTACCCGGATCAATGACCATAAAATAAAAAACGATAACCAGCCCCAATGCTAATCGAGACTGGAAAGTGGTGGCCACAGGCCGCCAGTCTGCATCTTCCACCATGACGCCGTCAAGGCGCACTCAGCCATGCCACCAGTACGCCATCATGTAGCTGAATTGCAGCTGAGAAACCCCTTTCATCAAAAGTGATCATCATCCCCCCTGGCATGCATCACCTTGAAGGCCGTGGCTCCCGGCAGCCTGTCCGCATCCGCCACTAACACGCCATCATAACCCATAATCCTAAAACCTCAACCTTGAACCTGGCGTGCATCACCTGGAAGGACGTGGCTCCTGGCAGCCTGTCCGCATCCGCCACTAACACGCCTTCAAAGCGCACTAGGCCATTCTGTATCACCCGGTGCGATAGCTTATTCTCCATCTTGGTGACTCCATAGCCAGGGATGCCCTTGCGTACGAGGAAGGCATTCACCTGCAACCACAGACAAGAAGGGGGGGGGGAGGTCAGGAAGGAGGACAGAAAAATTAAATTGTTTACCCATCTCATCTTCGTGACTTAACAGCCCTGGTTAACATTCTTAACAAATGAAGGTGTTTACCTGTCACCACAGACAAGGGGAAGTGGAGGTCAGGGGGGCGGGAGCAGGAAACCAGTTTTGGAATGCCTAGCCCACCCCCTGACCCCTGTCCCCATCCCACCCACCCCACCCCACCCCACATCCTATCCCATTCCGTTCCACCCCATCCCATCTCAACATCAGTCAGGGCTCTAGCCCTTAGAGGACGAGGGTGATACTGATTGATATGTGACCATCTGTGTTTCTTTTCTCGGCTACAAGACCAACTTCCGCAGGCCACCCGTGGCCGCCAAAATCCTGATTAGGATTTAACCTGGACCGGTCTACGACTGGTGGCCCAGGCAGCAAGGTTGGCCACGAATGAGGTATCCGGCCAGCGGCCGAAGCGTAGCTGACATGTAGATGAGGCACACAAGAAGAAATACTGGTGACCATGACTCACTGGCATGCCCCCTCACCGAGTCCAAGCCAAAGAAAACAAATGCCATGGGGTGCAGGTTTGAGATTGCACGGCTGCACGCCCCCCCGGTCCTGAAGACTGTAACACCAAAGTCTATTCTCTTGTTTTCAGGTGACAGGTTCCAGATTTTGCCATGAGTCACTGACTCGACACATGTTGAAACAAAGCCTCTTGCAATTCCAAGCTTCTCATGCAAAGGAAAAAGGCTAGTGCCATGCCAAGCGCCCTAGGCAAAAGCAAAAGCCCGCGCCTGCAAAACCATGCATGTCAAACATTCTAACCCCAAACCCCACTCGCCCAGCCATGCTGCCCATGTAACTGCGCCTACCAAACACTCAACCCCGACTTTCTAACCCCAAACCTTCCCCCTCACACCCTGTCATACCTCCATTCCCCCGCACCTGCCCATCCTCCACGTTCCGCGCCCACACCACCATCACATCCGCAATGGGGGCGTTGCCAATCCATCTCTTGGCACCGTCCAGCCGCCAACCGCCCCCGGGCGCCCGCCGGGCCGTCGTATGCAGGCCGGACGCATCGCTGCCATTGCCAGGCTCAGTCAGCGCCCAGGCACCAATCAGCCGCAAGTCCGCCATGGCTGGGATCAAGAGGTTGGTTGGGGTAAAAGTTGGGGTTAGGGCTCAGATGTTTAAAACCAGGCTTTGTGGTTTAGGTTAAAAATTGGTTGGCTAGGCCCAAGCACCAACCAGCCTTATGTCCGCCTTGGCTGGGCTGAAGAGATCATGTGGGGCTAGGGTTAGGGCTCTGATGTTAATGAATCAGGCTTCGTGGTCTAGGGTAAGGACAAGGAGTTTAGGATCACAAGCCCATCAGCTTCAGGTCTACCATGGTGTCAGGACATCATGTGGGATTAAGAGATAAGGGTTATAAGTACGATAGGGTGAAGGGCTCAGATGTTTGGAGACCAGGATTTGTGGTTGGGGCCAGGGTTCAGGCATATGTTAAGGGTTCATGCGTCATTGTTGTTGGGTTTAGAGTCCCAAGTTTGAGGTCTCAGTTCTGGTCCACAGGACTTCTTTAGGCAGGGGTTCTTGCCTCTACGGGTTGAGATGAAGTCAAGAGCCCAGGCATCTGAAATCTGTCACTGGGCCCGGTGCAGCTGCGATGGGAGACCATAACTCAGGAAAATACTTCAATAGGAGAGCTGCAATAACACCATACAGCGCAGTCAAGAGAGCAGGATGTTAGTATAAGATGATACTACCATTACTACGGCATTCTGAGGATGATGATCCTACCGTATCCTATCAATATTGGACTGCAGTCTAGTATCAGTAAATGCATTAAAACACGTCTTGGGGTAGAGATTGAAGGATCATGATTCCTCTCTTACAGCCTTACAAGGGAGTACCCATGCGGACTGATATCAATCATGTCACTGATACATCCCGTGGATTCTAGAATGCAAGTAAAGAAAAGGGTGCGTGACTGAAAGTGTCTTCCCACCTGGCAGCAACTCCCTCTTCTGCTGTTCCGACCCCAGCTGCGCAATCGTGGCCATTGCGAGTGAGCCGTGTGCGATGAAGAAGGTGCTGAGGCCACAGTCCACACGCGCCACCTCGGCGATGGCCAGGCCGAAAGCCATAGGGGATAAACCTGAAAGTGGTCAGTCAGGTTGGCCGGCAGGCAGACAAGGGAGCTTAGGTCACAGTCCACACGCGCCACCTCGGCAATGGCCAGGCCGATAGCCATAGGGGACAAACCTGAAAGTGGTCAGTCAGGTTGGCAGGCAGGCAGACAAGGGAGCTTAGGCCACAGTCCACACGCGCCACCTCGGCGATGGCCAGGCCGAAGCCATAGGGGATAAACCTGAAAGTGGTCAGTCAGGTTGGCCGGCAGGCAGACAAGGGAGCTTAGGTCACAGTCCAAACGCGCCACCTCGGCAATGGCCAGGCCGATAGCCATAGGGGACAAACCTGAAAGTGGTCAGTCAGGTTGGCCGGCAGGCAGACAAGGGAGCTTAGGCCACAGTCCACACGCGCCACCTCGGCAATGGCCAGGCCGATAGCCATAGGGGACAAACCTGAAAGTGGTCAGTCAGGTTGGCCGGCAGGCAGACAAGGGAGCTTAGGCCACAGTCCACATGCTCCTCCTCGGCAATGGCCAGGACAAAAACCATAGGAGACAAACCTGCAGGTGGTTGGCCAGGACAGAGGCTGTAACCCGGTGTTGAATCCCAGGGTTACAGCCTGCGAGTGAACACAGGTACCATGGCTGTGAACAGGAAGTTTGGGTCGTGCATAATATACCCAGAAAAAGGGCAACAGCCCCACACCTAAGCCCTGCATTTTGGCATAGCACCGGTAGGACTCTCATATAACTGGGGGGTCTCAGGAAAAATGGATCTGAAGAAAAGGGCACTTGGACATGTGTCAGGTCATTTGGGGGGATTTGTTCTGCAGGAATGAGCGGGGCACTTCGTGGAAGCAGTGTTCTTTTTAGAGGCCTTCAGCTACATTTCAGCTACACTCCGGACTCCGGCCGGGGGGGGCAAGTTTTGCCAGGCATGCTGCTTGGGCCATCGGCCGAAGGCCGGTCAAGGTTTGGGGCCAATCGGGCCTTAGGCGGCCTCGGGGCGACCTGCTCAAGGTAGGTGTTCGGTACCCAGTACCCACTAAAAAAAAACTGCGGGGAAGACGGCACTTGGGAGAAGGGACACTTAAGGAAATAAGACTTGCAGCAACGACCACGGGATTTCTGCTACGGAATAAGACTGCAAGGCGAGGCATCGCCCAGCCACCATGCAATGACAACCCAGCCTGCTGCTGCTGCCATCATTGGGGGGTCACAGTTCGCTGATGCCCAGGTATGCCCTGATAATCCATGTGAAGGGAGGTCCTGTCTGGCTCTCCCCTGACGAGGCTGGCTGGCAGCAGTGTTATTTTTAGGGGCCTTCATCTACATTTCAGCTACACTCCGGCCGGGGGGGGCAGGTTTTGCCAGGCATGCTGCTTGGGCCGCCGGCCGAAGTCCGGTCAAGGTTTGGGGCCAATCGGGCCTTTGGCGGTCGCGGAGCGACCTGCTCAAGGTAAGTGTTCGGTACCCAGTACACACTAAAAAAAGCTGGCTGGCAGGCCTTTCCATGTTTCTCGTCCAGCAATTCCAGCAGGCTTTACGGCGGCCAGCGGGCCGGCGGGTGGACTAGGGGGTAAGCGACCAAGCGGGTGTACCTGGGCAGCCGTAGCCTTTGATTGCCCCGCCGGCGATGTTGAGCTGCCTCAGAGCGGGCAGCAGCTCAGTGGGGAACGCAGCCCGCTCCGCATACTCGGTGATCACTGGAGCCACCACATCCTCCTGCCGATATAAGGGGTGTGAGGGACACGCTTTGTTAGGGAGAGAGAGAGAGAGAGAAAAAAGAGACAGCGAGAGAAGTTTGTTTTCGAGCACGGTTGTGCAACACAGCAATGGCCTTGGAATAAGGTTGACAACACCTTTTTCCAATCTCTTGCAGCGCGGAGACTGAGTGCTGCACCGGTACTGCTCCACCCTGTACCCTAGATCTAGATCTGCAAATGGATCCCGATCCCTGAAAGATACTGTAGATGGCAGGTGCTGCAGCATTAACACATCCTTCCAATGTTGGCCCAGAGCCAGCACACAAGATCCAGATCTGCACTTCCGGCTGGATCCTCTCGTCATCGTTGTTGTTGATCCAGGGTCTATGTCACCACCCCAAAGAAACAGGCAGTGCATTAAGTTCTGTCCATTTGTCACTGCGTTGATGCAACCCACCATCCACAGACACAGACAAAAGGGGCGCCCAGGGAACAAGGAGGGGCGCAGAAAATCAGCAAATCTAACAAAATCGCGGGGAGTGTTTACAGAGGTACCAGTACCTGTCCGGTATTTATCATGCCACTGTGGTGTAGCACTGTAGCCACCCTTTTGTATACCAGTCTCACCCGTCATTCTTTCCAGTACAGTTCAGCCACTATTTCTGCACTGTAACACCATGCCACCCGTGCCACCCTCATGCGGCTACCCAGGAGTCCAGGACCTGGCAGGCCGTAGCGTTCCTACTGCTATACGGGCTCACCATGGTGCGGCGCACTCTGAGCATGAGCGCTTGCTCCTCTGATCCCAGCATCTCCATGCAGTGGAGCATATCAGAGGACGCTGGCGGAAATTGCCTCATGTCAGTGCACAGGAGTTGGGGGGAGGAGAGAGAGGAAGTCCCATGGCCAGTGTCCTTGTCTGAGAGTCCCATGCTCTTAGGCATGTCGGGTGTTCGAATCTTGTTTACTGAGTGCAATATAGATAGAGAATGATAAGAATTTTGGCAGTGGCGTCGGTTCGTTCCGGGAAGGGTTTTGTTTGCTTGCTAGTGTGTGGTTTAGGGTCGTCTGCTCTCTATCGCGAGACTTTTCAACGTGGCAATACAGGATGTGGTGAAATGACTGATGCAGTGACACTGGTGTACACGCTGAGCACTGGAGCATGATCTTGTTTGTCACTCGGCAGGTTACTCTCCACGTAGGTGCGGGTGAGTCATGTCACACAATGACGTGTCGCGTCTGCCTAGCCCGGGCCGGGCCTTCTCACGTTGCGCCCAGCCCTGCAGCTTGCAACCAGCAAGCGTGCAAATCCCCCTGGTTCAAATACGTTCCTCTTGTGTATATCTGTTCATTTTCGAATTTGAATGAACGGTGGTGCTCGACTGCAAGTACTGGAGGGGTAGGCCACTTGAACTCATCGGAGAATCACAAGGGATGCAGCAGTAGGAGCAAACACAAGAAGCCCCGCTTGACTGCGTGATATCACACCAGCTCATCTGTGATCTCGCACCAGCTCATCAGTGGGCTTCCCTAAACGGCAAGGCCTGTTGAGCCCTCCACAGCATTCATCACGCCGTTCGCCGTGGCACGGATGTCGCAGCGGGCTTTCATCATGGGGGCTGCTGCGCTGAATCTGAACCCTCAGCCAGCTGTTACACCATTGGAGCTCTTGTCGCAGGCTGTCCACGCGGCTCTCAGGGTGGGCCCATACCTGCATGGCCACATGGCTGCATGGTTGCATGACTACATGGCCGCATGGCTGTATGGCTGCATGGCCGCATGACCCAATGGCTGTATGGCCGCATGGCTGCATGGCTGTATGGCCGCATGACCAAGTGACCAAATGACTGTATGTCCACATAGCTGAATGGCCACATGGCTGCATGGCAGTATGGCACTGGCACTGACTTTGGGGTCAGCAACAACTATCTCCTGACATAGCGAGAGCAAACTTACGCTTGTGGCGTGTTCGTTTCTGAAATCCCATGCATAGCCCTTCGAAGGGGCCCCACACGCATTCACCTGCTGCTACAGTGGAGGCCCTGAATCAGGAACAAATCACCTCCCCCACCCTTTACCCAGGATGCGGACATCAGGCTAGGGGATGTCACGGGCCTGCTGGCCTCTCCCTGCCTCGCGCCCGGCCTGCCATTCATGCCAGCGCATCAGCTAGCCACTCACCTGGGTCTGCTCCCTGTAAAGCAAGCGCTGCATAGCCACAACACGGGTAAGGCCTCAAGGCTGGATGGGCAGCCAGATACGCTTTAGAGAATCATTGGGATTGATCGGGTGCCTAAAGGGCCCAGAGGGCCCAGAGAATCCCGTGATTCTCTAAAGCGTGAGGTGCTTCCACCGTCTTGGACCCAAATTTAATTCGTCGGGTTAACAAAAATGTGCTAGTCGGTGCCTGCCAGTGCCAGTGCCAAGGCAACTCTTAATCTCCTTTTGTGGCATGTACTGTATTTATCTAGGCACTAAGGCACTGTTCTGTATAATGGCAGCTGTTTGCCTCTGGCTGGGATCAAGAGCGCTGCTTTTACATGCTTTTTAGTCGTGGAGAATGCCGGCTTGCAGGATCTGCTCACGTGCCCTGTATGTATCTGCGCGTGCCTGGACGTCTGCGTGACTTATCAGCGATACAGAATCGGCCTGTGCAGTATAAACCTGGCCAGCACCGTTCCCTCCGACTCCTGGTTGCTTCTGTGAGACTGTATCCATTGCTGCGGCCTGAGTGAGGCTGCTTGCCCTTGCCTTGGCCTTTCCAGTATTACAAGTGCTGCTTGGATTTTAGGGTTACGGATCAGGTCTAATCCAATTCCTTGTTGTTCATCCATCTTAGTTTTTACTGTTTAGACCCGATCTGATTTTCCCGATAGGTTATTAGCTTTAAATCCAGTCCATGCTTCATTTGTTTCACTTATCTTGGATTTAGGGCTGTGGCTTCAATCCACTCACCGCCAGGCGCCAGGTGTTCCTGGTGTTTATGAACCCTTTTCCAATCCTGTTCCAGAACTGTTCTCAAGCCCGCCATTCTGCCTGCATGTGACCAGGAGCCTACCGGTCTGGCCAAGCACGAGAGCCCCCCCACACAGCAGACTTCACGTCATTAACCTGGGGCGCAACCCTCTGTCATTCATATCTTAGATGTGCTCCAAAGCCCGCCCCTCCGCTTATATATGATGATGTGACCAGGAGCCTACCAGCCTGGCCAAGCACCGGAGCCCTTCCCTTCCAGGAGCCTCCACGTCCTGACCCTGGACACTGGAGGGGCCAGTCCTATATCAGGTGACTGCACTGGATCAATGGACTGCTTAATAGACCTCTGGATCACTGGATCACTGGACTGCTTAATAGACCTCTGGATCACTGGATCACTGGACTGCTTAATAGACCTCTGGATCACTGGATCAATGGACTGCTTAATAGACCTCTGGATCACTGGATCACTGGACTGCTTAATAGACCTCTGGATCACTGGACCAATGGACTGCTTAATAGACCTCTGGATCACTGGATCAATGGATCAATGGATTGCTTCATAGACCTCTGGATCACTGGATCACTGGACTGCTGAATAGACCTCTGGATCACTGGATCACTGGATCACTGCCTGCCTGTCTGCCTGATATTATCAGACTGGACCACCACCTACCTGCCTGTTTGCCTGCCTGCCTGCCTGCCTGCCTACATGCCTATCTACATGCCTGCCTGCCTACCTGCCTACCTGCCTGCCTGTATGCAGCCCTGGCAATGGCCCGGCGCATGATCCAATCAGACGGGCACTCAGTGGTGGTCGTGGCGGCCGCGGACTCCGTTGCCTCCCTGCCTCGCCATCACTTCCTTGCTCTGGCAGACGCATCAATGCTCACCTCAGGGCCTGCCCCGCCTCTCACCGGTAAAACCTCAAGCGCGGCTCCGGACCAGCAGCAGCAGCAGCGCCACCAGCACCAGTTGTTGCCCAGCCCGGTGATTCCGCACGCCTATGATGTCGTCGCGAGGTGGCAAATGGCGGCGGATCCGCGCCTGACCCGGAGGCACCTGGCTATGTGTGCCAGCCTCATGACACTCCAGGCAGGTCCTCCGCTCAGGAGAAGGCAGGCCTCTCTCTCTTTTGAACGCCCTGTCATACGATGTCATGCATTCGTTTTGCAGTGTTTAGGCTGGGGTCTTCTAATGGTACGCTCTTTTAGCAGGATGTTTTCCAAACGCAGCGCTCTTTTGATAGCTCTGGCGTGGTGTGGTCTAGCTGTCCACCATGCGCAGACCTTGTGGGCCTAAATGGGTGGCGGTGCCGCTCCGATGATAACAAGCTGCCTTATAGCCAACCTGTTTGCCGCTGTGTGTGCTGGTTGGCACTCTTGCAGGCGTCGCGGCATCCCAACGCGCTAGCAAAGCATCCGCTGACTGTGGATCAAGTCCTCTCATCACCCTCTGTGGCGCCCTGCACCTCAGTGGCTGAATGTGCCAGGTGGGGGGCTGCTGCGCCACTTCTCAATACCGTGCCTCCATATGTGTTGTGCTTCAAAGCTCGTCAGCTGCTGAAGGCTCTGGTCGTTGTTTTTTCTTCTGTGACTCAGCTACATGTTGGCTACACTCTGGCTTCTGGCCATGGGCCCCAGCTGTGGCCAGCCAAACTGCCCCGGGCACCAGTCGTAGGCTGGTCCTGGTTTGGTCTCAATCAGGCCTTTTGCGGCCGTGGGCGGCCTGCCAAAGGTGGACTTGTAGCCCCCAAAAGAAACACTGGCACTGGTGATCCCAGTGGCTGCCAGACAAGTCTTGGCTGGCTGCATCCCATGTTTCCTCCTGCAGCTAAGGTTCCCCAATCCTGGGGCTGCCCCATGAACGCCCAAGGCCCGATCGGATCAAACCCTGACCAGCAGACAAACATAGGCCTTTGCAGCAGGGCTGACCGAGCATGGCGCCTCCAGCCGGAGGCCAAGAGGCAGTTGAGATGTAGCTGAATTGTATCCGAGACATGATATAATAACCACTTGCTGCCTCAGGCGGTAAACTCCCTAGCTGGAACGAAAACAGAGAACCGAGACTGTCTCCTTTTGGCCCCTGTTGCGTTAGGGGTGTGGACTGTGGATGTGTGGATGCTGTAACTCCTCTTGTGCCCTCAGGCGCGCAGACGGCGCTGCCGCTGTCATCGTGGTTTCTGAGGCGTACCTAGAGCATCTGCTGGAGCGGCAGCAACGGGAACATCAGCTGCGACAACAGCACCACCCACAACAACAGGAACATCGTCAGCAACAGCCTGCTGCATCTGTTGCGGTTGAGGTGCTAGGTACTGGGGAGGCCTCTGGCCCCTGCTTCCCTCCTGCGATGTCGGAGATCCATGCCGACACATTCGCATCCAGCAGGTGATGGACAGGGCAGGGTGGAAGAATGGACACGTTAACACAAGTGTGTCATAAGTGTGACTCCTTGCAGCATCGCTGCTTTATAAAGGTGCATAAGTATGCGAATACTAATGCCTTCCATGAAAGATGGTCATGTCTTTTCATTGAAGGACGTTCATGTCCTGAAGGTATTGCTTTGAGGAAGGGAAGTGCGTGCCATGAGTCAGAAGGAAAGAAAAGGGCAAAAATGTATCAATCCCCTTGGGGTGTTAGAGGGCAAAGGGAAATGGGGAGCTTGGAAAGGCTGGCAAGGACTATTTGATCTCTTCGTCCTCTTCACCTGAGCAAGATCCTACCTTTTGCCTGCCACACACATCCACTCTCCTCTCCACATAAGCACACCCCTATCTACCAGCAATATTTTATTGCGCGCCAGATTGCCTGTGGGTGGCTACCGGGCAGCTACCAATGGGCTGATGGGCTGAAGACCATGACCGGCCTATGACAAGTGGCCCATGCTGTAGGGCTGGTTGCATCAGGAAGTCGCGGCTGCAGGCCATGCCGTAGCTGAAATAGTCTGCAACATGACACTGGGCCCCATGCTATGACTGCCCCATGCACCCTCTCTTCATTCACTCCAGCACGCCTCCCCTGCTCTGGCTGCTGCTGTAGACATGCCGTGCGCCTGGCTGCCAATGACGCAGGCTTGGACTATAAGAAGCTTCCGCAGCAGGTGCGTCCTCCTCATGAGCCAATCGACAGGGCTACAATTGGAAGTAAGCCGGCGCCTAGGTTAGGGTGAAGGGTGTAAACCCTGAACCCTATCATTGGATTTATGTGGACACCTAGCTTGGGGTTATGGGTTTAAAACCTAAACCATAACCCCATAAATGGATGTATGGCGAGATTTATGGTGCCTAGTTTTAGTATTTAAACTCTTCACCCTACAAAGGGATATATGGTGGCACCTTCGTCTCATCTGTGGAGACCTCTGGAGGGGCAGCCATCCTAGAGATGTTTGATTCCTACCCATGGGACAATTTATGGGGCACCAACCGTTGGATGCAAGCTGTCTTTTGAATATCTATCAACACGTATGTCTTATTGTCTTCAGGTCCCCCTTGATCTCTGCTCCCACACAAACTGAAGAGGCAACAAAGAAGCCCAATGTGCTGTCATACCACACTCCATTGCCTGCTAAGCAAAGATGAAAATGCAGTATCAGAGCTACATATTTGCTACGGCCACGCCCACACTCAAACCCACTGCCACAGCCGCACACTGACCAGTTGATGCCCATTGCCTTGCTTCTGTAGATTGATTATTTCGGTCTGTATGACTGCTTCCCCATCTGCCTCCTGAGGGCCATTGAGGCAGTCGGCCTGGCTCCACAAGGTAAATAAAACCCAGGGGTCCACTGCTTGTGTTGTCTGGCCAGGATAGGAGGGCCTAACATGGCATCCGAGGGGGCTGTCTGATACATATGTGGACTGCCTGAAGTAGACAGTTTCAGACGTGTGGTTATGTGTCAACTGGACTGCTTCTGAGAGTTGTGTGATTTTGTGTGGAATTGGGGTCCTGTCCAGCAGATCATCACAAATTATGCATGGGATAGGTACCTGCAACCTGGCATGGGCAGCACATTAAGGTGGACAACAGAATAAAAATAGTGTGAACTGCATATAGTACTTGTGTCACCTGTCCGTGGAGGGTATGAGGGTTTGTTTCCCTAATATTATTTGAGAATGCAGAATGCAGGGTGCACACCTTGCCATGAGCGACAGCCACTCCCTGCGACTTACATGGGCTGCTCCCTCAATCTATGTCTCTGGTAGTATATTATATATATTTACTCCCTGCGATCCGCCTCCATCACCCCTCAACCCTGTTCATGCCTGCCCCCTGGTCCTACCAGAACGAGACACGCCATCCCCTGCGTACCTCCTGGCTGGCCCTACTGGCCTGATCGCCTGCGGGTCAAAAAAAACATGTGCTGCGCATTGGGCTGATAGATGCAATGCTGCTGCAATTCCTTTCATTCTGTCAGAGGGGAATCGCCGCAATTAGTTGTTGCTGACATTCAACTTGTGTGGTTGTGTATCCCCTTGACTTCATGGGACACCGCCTCTCAGGAGCTGTCTCCTCGACATATCTGACTCTGTCCCTGCCACCTCCCCTCAGGAGAGGCCGGTCTCTTCATTGAGCGGATGTACACGTTGTTGGAGCCTCACATCACTGGTGGGTCACAGCCGCCAGTTTGCCCAACTCGACAGGACGCTGCTGACAGGGTTACGACTGGCAATATTGGTCACTCCTCTTTGCGGCAGTCTCAGCACGGCAGCTGCCTCATGAATATCAATACACATGGAGGCTTGATGGGACAAGGAGCTCCTTGGGAGGCTCCGGCCATGTACTCGCTAGTTGAAGCTGTGGAGCAGCTGCGGGGGCAGGCCCTTGGGAGGCAGGTGAGCCTAGCAGGATGCTTCTTAGGAGGCAGGTGATCCTGGTGACAGGCCCATGGGAGGCAGGTGATCCTGGTGGCAGGCCCATGGGAGTCAGGTGAGCCTGGTGGCAGGCCCATGGGAGGCAGGTGTGCCTAGCAGGATGCTTCTTGGGAGGCAGGTGATCCTCGTGACAGGCCCATGGGAGGCAGGTGATCCTGGTGGCAGGCCCATGGGAGGCAGGTGAGCCTGGTGGCAGGCCCATGGGAGGCAGGTGAGCCTAGCAGGATGCTTCTTGGGAGGCAGGTGTGCCTAGCAGGATGCTTCTTGGGAGGCAGGTGAGCCTAGCAGGATGCTTCTTGGGAGGCAGGTGTGCCTAGCAAGATACTTCTTGGGAGGCAGGTGTGTCTAGCAGGATACTTCTTGGGAGGCAGGTGATCCTGGTGACAGGCCCATGGGAGGCAGGTGATCCTGGTGACAGGCCCATGGGAGGCAGGTGATCCTGGTGACAGGCCCATGGGAGGCAGGTGATCCTGGTTACAGGCCCATGGGAGGCAGGTGATCCTGGTGGCAGGCCCATGGGAGGCAGGTGAGCCTGGTGACAGGCCCATGGGAGGCAGGTTATCCTGGTGGCAGGCCCATGGGAGGCAGGTGAGCCTAGCAGGATGCTTCTTGGGAGGCAGGTGTGCCTAGCAGGATGCTTCTTGGGAGGCAGGTGAGCCTAGCAGGATGCTTCTTGGGAGGCAGGTGTGCCTAGCAAGATACTTATTGGGAGGCAGGTGTGTCTAGCAGGATACTTCTTGGGAGGCAGGTGATCCTGGTGACAGGCCCATGGGAGGCAGGTGATCCTGGTGACAGGCCCATGGGAGGCAGGTGATCCTGGTGGCAGGCCCATGGGAGGCAGGTGATCCTGGTGACAGGCCCATGGGAGGCAGGTGAGCCTGGTGGCAGGCCCATGGGAGTCAGGTGAGCCTGGTGGAAGGCCCATGGGAGGCAGGTGAGCCTGGTGACAGGCCCATGGGAGGCAGGTGAGCCTAGCAGGATGCTTCTTGGGAGGCAGGTGTGCCTAGCAGGATGCTTCTTGGGAGGCAGGTGAGCCTAGCAGGATGCTTCTTGGGAGGCAGGTGTGCCTAGCAGGATGCTTCTTGGGAGGCAGGTTATCCTGGTGGCAGGCCCATGGGAGGCAGGTGATCCTGGTGGCAGGCCCATGGGAGGCAGGTGAGCCTAGCAGGATGCTTCTCGCAGGTGAGCCTGGTGGTAGGCCCATGGGAGGCAGGTGAGCCTGGTGGCAGGGTCTATCTGGATCATGTCATCCACATATGCAGTTAAACGCTTCAGTATTTGCCCCATTGCGCCTTTGCTGTGTTGCCTCTTACCCTATCACTTGGTGATCTGGCAGAAGGATGCATAGAAGCTTAGGGAAGCAGTCCTTATATTCCATACTCCAGCCAGGCATCAGTGATGTTACACCTCTGGGTCCAACTAGGACGTGCGGAACTTTTGAGCGCATCATGCAGTGCACCATGCAATGCGCTGTATTTGTCTTTGTGATGTCTGGACCAGCTGCATGGGCAGACGGATAAAGTTGTATCGCGTCCGCTTGAAAAAAGGCCTGCGGTAAAGCAATCGCAGGCTAATGCTTGGTTTCTGTTGATGTGTCCCCAGGTGCCTGCTGCCAAGACTGCTCTGGTGTATGGAAACGGAGGGGTCTTCTCGGCCTCAGCTGTGGCCATTCTTGGTAGAACTGAATGGCCACTGAAGCGTGCGGGGCATGACGCAGCCTTGCTGCCGAACCCAAAGAACATGCAACATCAGCAGCAGAGGCAGAGCTTTCCCCCCTCGGTATCAAAACTCTGACACCAAAATCAATGTGTGCGCAACACATGTGTGCTTCTATGTACAACCTGCCGTTAATTTTACACGTGTTGGTGGTTGAAGTGTGTCCCTGTACCAACTGCTCGATCTGAAAGGGTGGGGTGGAGGAATAGAAGCTCATGCGGAGTGCCTCTTGTGGAATACAAAATTACACATGAATCCACCCGCCTGCTTACAAGGCCTATTCTCGTGGATTCTCATCTTTCAAATTGAAATACAAAAATGTATTATCGGTATATGACTAAATGTAAGGCTTACGGTATCTGTGAAGCGTAGCTCGGTGAACTGACATAATTGATGATAGGATTTGTTGCCCCGGTCTATTATTTAAGACGACAAAAAGATGTATAAGGTGTCGGTGTACGGCACCACAGTAGATTAAAGACAACAAAAAAGATGTACAAACCGACCAGCAACCGACCGTCGTCAACCAGTCCTCGCTGGCCCTCGCTCGTCTCCGCGATCGCGTAGTAATGTTCACATCTACATCGTTGGTGTATCTAGCTACTGATACCTCGCATGTCTTGTCGAGTGGAACATCGAGAGGAAACCGCGAGTCAGAGAGTGAACAGCGATGAATGCCAGGGAGCGTGCTTGCTACAGCTGACAGCTGAGATTCAAACTGTGTTCACACTTTTCACACCCGGCACTGCCAGCCGACGCTGCTCTGGCTCGTCACTGCTCGCGATCGCTTGTGAATACGCTTTTCATATATGTTGCTAGTCGCGTCCACGGTCGCTTGTCGATACGCTATGTCAATACGCAAGTGACCAGCGATGACAGCTGCACAACAACATTGTGTGAGGGAAAAAAGGTAGGAATTAACAATTAGCCGCAGGATCCGCGAGTTCTATTCACTTGAGGTCAATTGCGCCCTGGCAAACGCTTTCAATTCCCTAATGAGGAGGCGCTATGAAGCAATTACATAGGTTGTGTAAGTTCTCGCTCAGGGCAAAAAGTGTGTTTGCTTGTCAAGGCACGTTTGTGTTTAAACTCTTCGTAGGTGCTCCTTATTTACGATTTCAATGATCTTTGCATAAACCAGTCGACCTCAAGTGGAGGGAACTCGCGGGTCCTGCAGCTTATTCACCACGTCGGGACTTTTGCCTCTCCGGCCAAGCATGCGACGTGGAGGCCATTCATATACATTTTAAATAGGCTGTGCGTCTAAATTAGGCCTGCTGTTGCCTTCTTCGCATCGTCACACTGTCTCTGGCACGTATGGCACAGGTGTGAATTATGACCAGGTGCACATGTGCATTTCAGCAGCATTCTGCGTCATGAAGCCTGGGCCCTTGCGAAATGATATGATAAAGATACAGAAGTTCACTCGTATTGCATGACAGCCATATTGCATGAACGTAGCCCTGAACGACACTCGTGAGCGCTCGGGAGTGTCTAGGAGACTTGCTGGACCCGGTCTGAACATGGAGGATGATTCATATATAATCATCAATCATCATGGAGCTGATGAACGAGAGGGAACGTGAGGGCAAACCTACGTTTTGGGTACCCCCAAAGTTGTTGTGCAACTGTGATTCAAAATGTCCACACTCGTCACTAGCAGTCGCTGCTACTAGAAAACATTATCCCGCCTTTCGCGAGTTCCGTCCCAGGGAACAAAAAATGGGTACACACCAAACCCATCCGATGTGCCACATCATTTGTCGTATGCATTGATTGTCATACCCAAACAACAACTGGTCACTGTGATACCGTAACTAATATTGGGCATGCCCTCACAAGTGTGATGTCTGAGTTGTTGTTCAACCAGCTTGCCTGCAAGAAAACTGTCAATCACTGGCTTTAGTGGTGTGAAGCGTGCCTAAACCTTTGCCTCCTAGTTTCATACATAGTGCATGGCGTGGTGCATGACGGAATCCGTCGGTTTTGAGAGTGGCCTACGCAGTTATTTTTTTTGTAATCTGAAATGAGACAAGTCTGAATGAAGCCATGAATGAATCCATGTAAATGAAGCCACGTCAAAAATACTGTGTTCATACCAGGTCGGACCCACCAATACAAAGTGCCCCCCCCATAGCCGTAAATAGAACCGGGGCCTATAGCCACCATTACACGTGGTGATGCTTTAATTACACCCATGTCACAATCTAGCAGGCCAGGGTGTGCTCAAACCTCGATTAGTTCAAGAAGAATGCCATGTGCGTGTTTAAACCCTGCTTAGACAGGCTCAGCAGTCGTCCAACAGGGGGGATTCCAATGGTGAACAAGTTAGGAGCTTGGGAGTACAGGCAGGGGCTTCACGAGGTAGGAAGTAGAAGGGGGGGGAGAAGAATTAGGAGAGAAAGAAGAAGATGAGGCCATGGTAAGAGGTCTGTCACTAGGCGGGTTGGACAAGTCCCCCAGCCAACACACCCCCAGCTTATAATGCGACCCCATGGTTGGCGCCTTAGCACACGGAAGGATCGACTGGCATCCAAGACTGGCATCCAAGACTGTGTGGAGGGCAGGTTTTTGGTGTTCCCTAGTAACAGGCTCCTTGCTATGGTATGGGATAGCGTTGTTATGCAACAAGCAAAAGACCGGGAAGGCAAGGATGCTGGCAGGGTATGGACCTCTGGATGCAGGGCCCAAGTCAAGAACGTTACACCTCTGGGCCCGCTCAAAGGTCGGCCGCTTGGGCTCCCAACTGTTCAGAAGGGAGTAAAGAAGGAACTAAAAGGAAGAGAGGGGGGAAGGAACAAAAGGAGAGGCCGGGAAGGCAACGAAGACCAAGTCCAGCACCTGAGTTCCACTAGAGACTCACCCTCAACAAGGCCTATAAAAAAAAGAAAAGTCCAGGAAAGCAAGTATTCCACCCCTGCTTGGCCGGGCCCAAGTAGATTGGCATGTGTGCGTTTGGGCAGAGGGGTCAGTTATTAGGCCGAACCGCTCTGCCTTGCGCAGCTGCTCTCCGCACCCACTCCCGAGAACGGCCCACCCGCAGGAACGGCCCAAGGAACCAGGTCCATCTTCCCCACCGCATCTTCCCAGATGCCCAGACAGCCTTCACACTGTTCCCTATTGACGACCTCCTCTAGCGCAATCCAGCTAATACTTCACGCGGTCAGGCTTGGCTTTTTGCTCCTACCTATTTGGATTACGAAGAACAGGCATCATGGACGGCTGCAAACCCAAGAAAAGCGAGAGGCTTGTGCGCATGCAAGCCAGGTGCGCTGTTTGCATGCCTCCTTGCCAGAAATCCCTGGATCCCGAAAGAAGCCGCCGTATCTGCATCTGGGTGCACTGTTTTCCAAATGTCACCATGCTGCGTGCTTCGGCCCGGGCCCGTTGAACGTCACAGCAAAGGCCGATGTTCTCCCGCTCCTGCTCAGCATCTTGCAACTTCCCGAATAAATTAGGATTGCGTTCATCTGCCCCGAAGAAATGTTGCTTTGAAAGCGTCTGAGGTAGTTCCTCTATCCAAGTATCCAACATTCCAACCGCACTCAATCAGTGCGGTAAAGCCGACAGGACTTTCTCACTCGCTTCTCCCCCCCTGGTTCCAGCCCTGGTTCTAACTCATGCCATTGACTGCTCCTCCTTGCTGATTTATATCGCGCCCGAAGTATTCACAGCCGTAATAACTGATCATGAGCAGACATTCTTTGATCTCTGACTCCCAGAGTCAACCCTGGCTACTCTGTCTAGGAGTCTAGGAACATGCACCCTTCCTGGCTGGCTGGCTTCCTCCCGACCCACATTCCACTCTTGGTTATCATCCAGAAAGTTTAATAATTAATTGAATATCCAGCAAAGTCCCCTGGCTATTCTGTGCCTTGCCCCAAAACACGTTTTGACGCTGAGTGCTTCATGAGCGAGGCAACCAAGGCTCATTCATGTTCTCCCCTCCCCTCCCCTCCTACTCTCTCCTCCCCTCCCCTCCCCTCTTGTCAAGCAAATATAGACATCATTGCCCTGAGGTCTGAATTAAAGAAGCCGCCCGTTACGCCCCTTACTCAGGATTCCAGGCATTCCATCCACTTAATTGGCCACACTGGCCACTACTGGCCCCACACTGGCCACTACAGGCCCCACACTGGCCACTACTGGCCGACTCTATCCCACCCCCTTTTCCGCCTTTTCCCCCTGGTCTAGCGCTTTTTCCAATCAAACCAAATAATCTAGTTTACCGCCTCAGTCACCGGTACAAGACAATGCCTGCAACGGCACTATATCATTGTAGATTTGTATGTAGCTCCATCCCGCACCACCCTTCCCTGTAGAAATTTTACTTTTACCGAACTGAAGCCCCACTCCGCCCTGCCCCGAAGTAATGGGCAGTTATTGGGCACCCTGCACCCAGGGTATGCATGCCACATTCTACCATATCACATGGGTCTCCCGCCTCCACATCGACCATGCACACGGCACCCATCGCTTTCAAACAAGAGCCTTTTGCTTTGCACAGATTCCCTGCCGCATCACCAGCTCATGCTGCCCAGGCATACCCCTTTAACCAGGGCTTGTGGGGGACGGTTTGTGCCCCGGTCTGTCGCACCAGCATCGCACTGCTGCCGCCTCAATAACCATCCAAACATGCCGGTCTCCTCCTCAGGGAAGACATGGAGATGTACCCTAAGACCTGGCATAGCAAGTGCTGGTGCGCCTGCTGCGACGCCCCTTGTTACGGCTGCTACGTCATGATGTGGTGAGCACTGAGCAACTGCAGACCCAGGATTCAACAGATCTGTGCATCTGTACGCCAGGATGATTGAAATCATGGACCCAGGGAGGTCAAGGGCCTGTCTGCGTTAGCTGCCAATTGCCTTGCTTGCTATGACTTTAAGGTTTTTGGGGGAACCGTAGGCCCCACGCGTCGTGCTTTGTGATTGGGGCTTATCTTCTGCACTGTGAAGTTCCCATGCCACTCTGTTCTGCGCCTGCTTTCTCTTTCTCCCACTCATACTCACAGCTCATGCCCCGTCATGCCCCCTTTCATACTCCTCTGCTTTCTCTCCCTCACTCACACACACAGCTCATGCTGTGCCTCCTTCTCTCTGCGTAAACGAGCTCTGCATGGCGACATGACTCGCTACCGCTGCTGCAACGGGGCGATGAGCTGCTGCCAATGCTGCTGCTGCGAGGAGAAGTGCCCCAACTGCTGCCTGTGCCTGGAGGTCAGTGGGGTGGTAGCAGGAATGTGTGAACGAGGTACCAGAAAGTATCAAGGGGTGACAGGATGTTTGAAAGGGATGGCAGCAATGTATAAATGGGTTTGCAGGTTTGGAGTATGAATGGGCTGGTAGACAAGGAGGAATCTACCTGAGGTCCCAAGGGATATATGCAGGATATGTAGGAAATGCCCCAACTGGTCCTTGTTTCGGAACATCTATCGTGGTGGTCGTTGTTACAGGATCTTAGAATCCATCCAGGTCATTGTTAGCAACGGCCAGACAGGGCAAACAGCAGCAGCAGAGGAAACAAAGCAAGGCCACTGTTGGGACAGCCACCGCAGCATCCGTGTGCAATGAATTATTGATGCAGACACACATCTCATGCGGTGATGCAGCAAGGAGCTGCAGCGGCATCTAGGCGGAATCCAGCCGCCCTCTGTTTGTTTACACATGTTTCTAGAGACGTCCGCCCTCATATAGACCCTCTCCCCTGCCTCACTGAAGGGATACACCCTCAAACCCTAAGTAGCTCGATAGACCCTTTGAGCTCGACCACCGATTTGTTTTTAAATATTATAATAAATCCATGTCGTTCACATCAAGTCATCAAGGCCTACGCCTGTTCTTCCAGCCTTGCTTTGAGCTAGCCCCCCTGCCGCTTACGTAACCTTGGTTTTGAGGTTATATTTGTTTATTGCAGGGCTTAAGAGTGATTTCTGAGGCCAATGCTATACCGTAGCTACGGTAGCTGTGTAAACTGTCTCTTCAGACAGAGATAATAGCCCCTGCCAGCTACTCGCCTCATTATGTTCTGTTTTAACACTGTCCAGGCCTTCCTTTGCTTCTCCATGTCTGTGTGGACCACACGCTATATGATCCAAGGTGTGTCCTCGTGTGCGTTTTAGGCGGCTTTACGATTCAAGATGCCTCCTCATGAAGGAAAGAAATACATTTTATTTTGGCTGTCCCCAAGAGATAAGTCGTAGACCATGCAAATTCTATGCCCCGTGGGAGGCGTGAGAGTTAAGGAAACAACGCAGCCTGGGCCGAAGCCACTACCGCCTCTTGTTGTTCATGGCAGAGTGGGAGGGGGATCACACAGTCTGCATGCTGCCTGTGCTTTCAAGAGTCAACGGAAGCCATGACGCATGCTTTGTTCAGAATGAGAAGCTCCCTTAATCCATGCCCCTTCAGTCAAGGGGCTTCATTAATGGTAGCACAATCCATCTTAACCTATGCCGTATCATGCTTTTATTGTGCTGCCTCGGTAGTACAATCCGTCTTCCCCTGTGCCCCTAACCGACTCTGCCGTCACCCTGCACCTCACCGCCCCCCCTCCACTTCACCTTCTCCCTGCTCATGACATGCAGATGAGATGCGCATTCAGGCTGGTTGCTGCGATTCATGCATTATCGGGACCCTGATCTGCATGGTGAGTCCTCATAACAAAAGCAGCCTTCAAGGACAGTGGGTGGAGTGTTTCACAGGATGATTGGGGTGCAGCATTAGCCAGGTAGGGTGGAGCACGATCAGGTTGGGGTGTGGCACTATTGGGGTGGGGTGGGGCACAAGTGAGGTGGGGTGTTGCACACAAGGCAGGTGGTATGTTGCACTATTCGGTTGGGGTGTTGCATAAGTTGGATGGGATGTTTCAAAAGTCGGTTGAGGTGTTGCACAAGCTGTTTTATGCAATTTGAGGCTCCTGGACCCACCCGACGTCCCACACCGTCAATTGATCTACTGCAAGCCCCTGCGCATCCCCTCCCCCTGGAATGCACCACCTGCATCTCTGATGTCTTTGTTTCAGCGTTGTCACAGCCACCCAAAAGCGTTTTGCGAGGGGGCGCGGCGGAGCCAAGTGTAGGAACAAAATAAGTTGAGAGGAGACAAGGGAAAGATGAGAATCTGTGTGCCACTCTGCCCCCCCCCTCCCCAAAGGAATGCACGGCTTGCATTTTTGGCTGCATCGCTTGCATCACGGGCAACGAGGAAGCAGGCGACATCAGCAGTTGCTGCCACTGCATGGCGGAGATCCTGTGGTGCACGTAAGTATATTTCAACCCTCGTCAAACGGGGGGGGCGTGATGTGTCCTTATGAACAGCAGCAGGACATGCACAACCTTCAAAAGCTGTCTCTCTTTCTTTCTGCGGTGCTTATGCGTTTGGGCAGCCCCACAAGCCAGGGAGGAAGGGCGTGCTGTCCGAATAATAGACGTAATCAGGAGCTGCTGCCACTGCATGGCCTAGATCCTGTGTAGCACTAGAGTTTAGCGAGCCCTATACTAGAGGGGGGGCAGCGCGTTATTCAGATAAGTGGTGTCAGAGTGCCCGCAGATGAGAATAGGGAGGCAGGAAATGGGCAGGGCTGCATGGCCATGATGATGCAGCAGCATGCATGGCTGCATGGCTGGCTGGCGTCTGTCATTATGCTGAAAGCAGCTACGGCAAACCGAAACTGAGAATCCTTCCTGTCAAAATAGAAAACAATTGGAGGAACGAACATGGCAGCCAATAACTGATCAGTGTGAACATGTATACAACACTGAAAGGACTTTGCCCTGCAGCGCATCACACGATGCCTCAGTGACTTTGTCTTTCAGGAACCTCCTGTCGGACTAATAGAAACAGCCTAGCCTAGTTGGACCTGAATGCCTGGACCTCCTAGACCCTGAATTTCTCTAGGTACATCCAGGGCTGGCGCACCTTCGTGTGTGCAGACCCCCAGAGCACCAGCACTCCTTAGAATGCACGCTAGAACTTCGTAAGGGGCGGCCAGGGGGCCGTGCAAGATGGTAGCCGAATGGGACCAAAGCGCAAGAACCGGCCTCCAGCAGAGGCCCCAGCAACAGGCCTCTCTGGCGGCAGACTAGGATGCAGCTTAAGTGCGCTATAAAAGACACTGCCACGTACCATATGCACCATCTCCGCCCATTGAGCCGATACAGAACTGTGCGCTTGCCTAGCAACCATCGGACTATTAAGTAATGTGAAACCAACTAACCGGCTTAAACCCTGGAATCCTGTTTCTACCCTGACCCTGCTGAAACCTGGAACCCTACTGAAACCCTGATCCTTGCTTAAACCCTGATCTCTTGTTTTAAAACCGAACTCCCGTTTCTACACTGAGCTCCCCCTGAATCTCTGACCTCCCTCTGCACTCTCAGGGCATGTACTTGCATGCAGACCCAGCACTACATCGAACTCAATGAACGCGATAAGGGTGGCAGCGCACCGGCCCCACATGTCATGCAGGTCAGTTGCTGCTGTGGATATTGCAGGCCAGATGTTGTTGTTGTTGCAGTTCTGTTGCTGTTGCATGCCAGTTGTTGTTGCATATCATTTGCTATTCATGTTGCAGAACTGTAGCAGCTGTCCTCTGCTGTCTGATTAAGGGTAGCAGGCAGCGTAGGGGGGAAAATACACAGCCCTTGGTCTCTGCCAAATGCAGGTAACATCAATTGCTTGTACCAGCAAATGCCTGTACCACCAAAGGCCTGTACCCTATATCTAGATCGTAACCCCGATCCCTCGTTTCCACAGCCCCCCCATCAGCAGCAGATTGCCACGGGAAGTCAGCCACAACCCGTGTACGGCGGTCCCTCTGGATACCCACCCTCCGCCGCCGCTGGATACCCACCCTCGGGCCCGACTGGCTACCCGCAATCGTCCGCGCCGGCTGGTCACCCACCATCGTCTGCGCCGGCTGGCCGCCCGCCGTCCTCTGGCCCCACTGCTTACCCGCCATACCCGCCGCTGCCCAGCCATGCTGGTTACCCACCACCAGGGCAGTACTACCCCCCGCAGCAGCAAGGGGGGCATAGGTACTGATGTGCTCCTCCTGGACACCACTTGGGCATTACTACCCCCCGCAGCAGCAAGGGGGGCACAGGTACTGATGTGCTCCTCCTGGACACCACTTGGGCAGTACTACCCCCCGCAGCAGCAAGGGGGGCATAGGTACTGATGTGCTCCTCCTGGACCCCACTTGGGCAGTACTACCCCCCGCAGCAGCAAGGGGGGCATAGGTACTGATGTGCTCCTCCTGGACACCACTTGGGCAGTACTACCCCCCGCAGCAGCAAGGGGGGCATAGGTACTGATGTGCTCCTCCTGGACACCACTTGGGCAGTACTACCCCCCGCAGCAGCAAGGGGGGCATAGGTACTGACGTGCTCCTCCTGGACACCACTTGGGCAGTACTACCCCCCGCAGCAGCAAGGGGGGCATAGGTACTGATGTGCTCCTCCTGGACACCACTTGGGCAGTACTACCCCCCGCAGCAGCAAGGGGCACAAGTACTGATGTGCTCCTCCTGGACACCACTTGGGCAGTACTACCCCCCGCAGCAGCAAGGGGCACAAGTACTGATGTGCTCCTCCTGGACACCACTCGGGCAGTACTACCCCCCACAGCAGCAAGGGGCACAAGTACTGATGTGCTCCTCCTGGACACCACTTGGGCAGTACTACCCCCCGCAGCAGCAAGGGGCACAAGTACTGATGTGCTATTCCTGTTGCTCAGTCAGGGGGGCATGGGGAGCGGGGATCAAGCTGGCATTTGGAGCCTTTGCTATCCGATGACTGCAAGTGTAATATTTGAACTGGACTTGGTCACATGTACGGTAGTTGGATTGATTCCAGTGTCCAAACCACACAGACCCGGCTTTGAACAGGCTGTGGTGGTAAGGCCTTAGCTAGAAAAATGTCATCTCGGCAGGCACTGCAAACTCTCCTATTTTTATGTTCATACCTTTCCTGCACCCACTTACAAAAAGTCGTGCCACTTCATACTTTTTTGCTACACTCACACTCAGTTTCAGTCGGAATCTGCTTCATGTCATTTGTTCAGGTATCGTTAAAATGCCTGTTTTGTTGCGCATGCGCATTGTGGCTGTTGCACATTGCTGCACATGCTCATGGAACAAATTACTTGGCCGCTTGCCTCCTCGTCGTTCCTTTAAGCGTTCCCAAGCTTTTTCATAGTTGAATACCAGTTTAGAGCTCAGGGAACGTATTCATGCAGAGTGTCAGTCCCTACGCAATGAATGCTTACATGTCCTCCGTGTATCTTTGCTGGGGACGGAGGATGGAAGGACAGATGTCCATGAGGAGTGTGTGGTGTTTGTTTGCTTGCTCGTTGGCCTGCCCCTCAGGACGGAGCGGTAGCTAGGTTTTGTTGCAAGAACTAACCACCTTAGTTGCTAGTGCTGACCTTCCCTGTCCACTGCAGGACTTGAAGGCTTCAGTGATTGAATCATGTTTCCAGCCTAGTTCCCGCAATTCAACCTAGTTCAGGGTTTAGTCAGTCAAGCAATTGGTGTCGATTACCGGGTCCAGGCCATCGGTGCATAATGAACCTACCGGTATAACGGTAACGAGGATGAAGATTATTACTGCCTGTGTAGCCCTGTACCGGTAAGTTGGTCAATTAAGTTACACCTCTGGGCCCTGAACTGAAGGCATGGCCGAGTGCTTGCACAACTGTTTGTTTGTTAGAAAAAGCGAACCACAGAAAATAGTGGGAGACGCACAAGTAGGAAAATGCGGACAAAAGATGAAGAAAATATATGAAATGTCAGTCTCCCAGCCTCTCAAGAGGCTAGTCCTCAATACAATGGGCCACTTCTTCCAAAACTCTAGAGCACCTGCACCCCATCCAGGGCTGTCCCGGAGCAGCCGGTGAAAGTCTGAGGCTCCGTCTAGGTCCATTAAGGGTAAGCTCCAGGTGAGCTTCTCTCACGTTGGGGAGTTGAACCAACTCGCTTGTTGGGCGCTGCTGTCTGCATGCCCAAGCTCTGCGCGCAGTGTAGGCTTTCCAGGAAACGATTACACAACGGCTCATTCCATTTCCAGATAATAATAATACAGGTGAGTGTCGCAAGGGACAGCGTTAGATTCTAACGCGTTAGAGGGTTTCAGGGTCCGGAGGGTTCAAGAAAAAGAGCGAATGGTTCAAGAAAAAGAAAATACATCCAAAGAAACCCGGGGAAAGTGCCAAAGATCCCCAATAGGAATGAAATCAAGAAGATGGGGGAAACGAGCTTCCCTCTCAGGCGCATGCCTTAATGCAAGGATCAAGCAAGCATTGCCATCCTAATGAAAGCTGAAGCAAGCTGAATGAGGGAAGATGTTAGTTCTACGGTACCCGCTCATGCATCAAATACGATGCTTTGCTGGACTGCAATACTTCCCAACTAACATGTCATTCCACCAGTAGAAGAGTAACAGGCTGAAGGCTGAATCAGGCTCAAGGCTGTTGAAGGCCTAGAAAACTTCCTTTAAGCATATTACGATTTTTAAAAGCTATACAAAGGAAGCTATCCTCGCATTCAAAGGTCCACAAACACCCGCAATGTCCCAATTTCCGGCACTCCCAAATCCATGCTACCCTTTGCCTCCCCATCCCAGCAGGGTCCCGAAACTTGCATAGGCCTACAATGATGTTAAAATTTAAAACATACCCATAAATTATAGATACGCATTCTGTTATGTCTTCCGCCCACATGAAGCATACAGCGAGCTCTTGCATGTCGGCCTTTACGACCCCCCCCATGTGACAGCAGCCTTGGGGATATCCTTCAATGGCACATTGCCTTGTGTGCAGTCCTTTGCTCCCTGCGAAATTCCGTGGCACGCGCCGTGATTCCTCGGACACGCTCCTCAGCAGCCCACCTGGGTTCAAGCATAGGCCCCTATCCCTGCAGCACACGGAACGTGACGGTATAATATGCAGAATCTGGATAAACCTAAGGCAGCATTTATGAAATGTGCTTGCGGCTTCAGAGGTTGATTCTCAAACGCTTCAAGACACGAGCCCCAGAACACGCAACCACCGTAGCTGTGTCTGCATGTTGCTTGCAGCCCTGGCTTGCAGGCAGGCCCTTGACTTGTCCCGACAGTACTGACGTGCGAGCCATTCCCCAGAGCTCCGATGTGGTCTTGTGTTACCGGTCACTTGAAGCCTTTGACGCCGTGGCAGGGACTAGATACCAGGCCTGGGCTATTAAATTCGGCGGCCAGAGATCTGAGGGTCTCATCCTCAGCTGCTTGGCCTGTAGAGACGCTGGCTGCCACATCAGCGGTCCCAGGGGGTCAGGCAGGATCAGAGAAGGCACTGCAAGGGGAGACCCTGGTTTGAAATTTTGAAATAGGCAGGTGATCAGATGAGGCATGCAATACTGCAGGAGCTTGACATGGTCATGGCGCTTGCTCATAGGTGAGAACCGCAGGTTCCTGCAATCTGCATGGGCTTCTGCTTTTTGATGGAGGGCCAGGAGCCGACTGAGGGACATGGGTGGGGGCCTGGGGGGCCTGTAGCCAAGGTTGGGCAACCACATGAAAGATATATCATCCTGAACCATCATGCCGTCATCTTCACCTCCTGCCAGGTCCATGTCTGAACCTGGCAGCAGGTGGAGCAGGCTACGCAGCAGCCTGCCCTTATCATAGCAAGCTCTCAAATATCCCATTTATGGTGCGTACCTTATCTATCATTCACATGATTTGAATATTTTACGGTTATGAATTTATGATCAATAGGGGAACCATGAGGCCTCGAGTTCCCCTAGGCTAACCGTCAGAGCCTGAAGTGGCAAGCGGATACATTGGTACGGGGCCCATGCAACTGCTTTGAACCAGGGGCTTGGCACCCTGCGATCTGTGAAATACCTTACATTGGGGATCTGAAAACAAAAAGGCAGTGTGCCTGCCTAGCCCTCCCTTGCTTTTCCCGGAGCCCCTTTCCCTACCTGTCCTTGGTCGCATCCTTGTCCCTGATAGGCAACGGCAGATTGCTAAAGTTGGTCACGGCCTTTCCCCTCAGATACCTCAAGAGTTGGGAGCTGATGGCTGAAGTTGCCAAATAACTGGATTTCAAACACAAACAGACATGGAGGCTTCACCAGGCTGTTTGTTTAAAGCGGAGACACATTTCAAATTTCACATCATTGACTGTTTTTCAAACACAGGCAGAGAACCAGGCCTTTGGTCGTGAGGTTCTCGTGCCCTGTTGCTTTGCTTGAGCCACCGATAGTAAGCCGATTTTGTTTTGGTTCTCAGCGGCCTAGTGGTGGCCGCCCAGTAGACCCCAATAGGTGGTAAGGGTGCACGACAATCAACGCTGTTTAAACACGGCGTGGTCCCTAGACAATCTGGAGGCACACCAGGTACCCAGAACACTCCAGACAGTTCCAAGCAGTCTATAACAATTCAAAATCAAATTCAGAACTCCTTGAATGTGCCAGTTTTTTTAACAGGCAACGCGGCAGACATTTATTTAGTTATGCATTGATTTTGTGTATGGTATTAAATTCTGTTATATTGCCTGTTGCACACTCATATTCGTCCTGGCCTGTCAGATGTTTGGTCTCCCCTGTTAGGTCTCCCCTGTTTGGTCTCCCCTGTTTGGTCTCCCCTGTTTGGTCTCCCCTGTTTGGTCTCCCCTGTTTGGTCTCCCCTGTTTGGTCTCCCCTGTTTGGTCTCCCCTGTTAGGTCTCCCCTGTTTGGTCTCCCCTGTTTGGTCTCCCCTGTTTGGTCTCCCCTGTTTGGTCTCCCCTGTTTGGTCTCCCCTGTTTGGTCTCCCCTGTTTGGTCTCCCCTGTTTGGTCTCCCCTGTTTGGTCTCCCCTGTTTGGTCTCCCCTGTTTGGTCTCCCCTGTTTGGTCTCCCCTGTTTGGTCTGATACCTGTCGGTGTACCCTGTTTGGTCTGATACCTGTCGGTGTACCCGACTGCACGGTAATCGAGCAGGGACGGTCGTGCCGTTCCCCAAACTGCTGTACTCTTTCTTTGACTCGCGCAGTCATGCCCCGAAAGCGGAAGCTTTCACAATCTTTCACAGACTCCCATTTCGATGGAGTCCTAGAACTGACACATGCTTATATTTCCACAATCCTGGATGGATGATACCATGGCAGCTTCTGGACGTCGAATATATCAACATATGCAACAGAAGCTGGTCATAAATCAATATCAATTAATCAATACTCCCTGAGGCATATGCTCAGGTAGCCACCCGTTTGGCAACAGCACTGTCAAGGTTACCATGAGTAGCCGGTCACAATATCACTGCTTATTTTCAATGCACGTCAGCTACAGATCATCTACATCACGGCCTATGGCTGAGGGGGCATGGTGCAATGAGACCTGCTGCTCGGTCAAGGCTTGTCTCCTACCTGTCTATCCTAGCGGTGGCCGCTCAACAATTGTAGTCCATCGTGGATTAGATTTGCGAGCTGGGAATTTCAAAAGTGGGGCCAGCAGTGAAGTCTCGCTGCCATTCAAAATGTAAAGCATGGTTTATTTTAGGGATTTCAACTTTACCTAAGCTACATCACAGCCCAGGACAGAGGGGGGCGGGTGCAGCAAGCACTGCTGCTTGGGCCACTGGTAGTAGACTGGTCAATATTTGGCTGGCCCAGTGGTGGCCTCCCAGTGGCCTGCCAAAGGAAGTTTGGTGCAAACTAGAATTACCCCCCAACTGTATCGAAGGACTACTACAGATGTTGACTTAATGCCGATGGGGCGTGTGTTGTGCAGAACGAAAGTTTCTCTACTAACTCATTGAATACACACTGATGTGTACCTGCACCTGCAAATCACAGCATCCCTAGCATCTCTACCTCACCTAGAGGGATTTACGAAACCATAGCATAGCCAATGCTGGCACTTACGGCTGTGTTATCGATGTATGTCAACCTCGTTCCAGTCGAATTTGAATATGTCAGCCTACGCTACCAGTGCCCAGAATGTAGGGCATAGGGTTCATCCTAGATTTGATCGCCCATCCCGGAATGCCAGGGTTATGATTGAGCTAAGGGTGCATCCCAGACCATACTAGAAGTCCCATACGCTGTCATACAGTATAATTTGAATTGCCTTCCCTTAGATATTAAACAAGCAGTTACTTTCATGCTGCCGTCAGGGCAAACAAAGAATCCAATCTCACTAGCTATCTGTCTGAAACCAGCGTCGACAATCGGCGAACAATATTTAAATAACGGGAGCCCTACCCCTAAGCAAAGTGAATCAGAAGAGAAAGCTACAACCCATCTGCGGTACCTTGGTTGTGAGGAATGTGAGCCCATGCGCTCTTGCGATGCAGCGTAGAGCGTCCGGGCCCTGCCAACACAGAAGTGAAGCTGTTGAATGTGAAGAAGAAGGACCCCGCTCCTTCTTCACGTCCTGCTTCTACTTGCTCTGTGATGCCTGGCCCACAGTCCACTCTGGATGCTGCCTGCTTATGTTTGATAGTGCACCCCCTGGTGGCAGTCCCAGACTCCCAGCAGGCGCCCTGATGACACCACAGGAGGGAAGAGTGCATGCATGTATCAGGTTGCAGTTTTTTATATCGGATTACGAATAGCAATTCTTCAGTCCAGGTTACAGTTGGAAAGTGGCTAACAGATTGCAGTTTTTAGGCTTAAGAAGGGCTAGCAGAGCTCGAGCCTATATCATGCCTTCTGGACTCCTGTATGCCTCTCAGCCTCTCGACAATGTTCAAATAGTAGTTGGGATCGAGCACACCAGGTCACCGGTATGGAACCCAGGATCAGGAGCCCAAGATCTGGAACCCAGGATCTGGAGCCCAAGATATGGAGTCAAAGTTCATGAGCTCAAGATCGAGCATCTAGAGCCCAAGATGTGGAGCCCAAGATCTTAGACTCGAGATCTGTATTTCCAAGGGCAGGTGACGGAACGTAAATGTCTACAATATATGTGTCGAGCTCTGCAAGTAATGGCCAAGCTGTCCCAAGCCAGGCCAGCCATATTTCCGAATGACTGAACGCTCGGCGTCCTAAGTCCCTTGGTTCTCCATAACAGCTAAAGAGAGGGCACAATGTAAACCGCGGTAATTTCCAACCACTGAAGAATATGCGACCACTTCCCCGCGATATCTGAACAACAAGAAGGGAAAGGCCATTATTGTACAGATGCTCTTAAAGAGCTGACAGATGGGCATGATATTTCCTGAGGTAGGACACCTTGGCAGGGCACAACATGAGCCAGTGTTCCTTTTTTGTGTGGCTCCTCTTCAGTCCTGCTACAATGTAAGTACATTTCGACGCAACTTCTGCTGCCTCTCAGCTACCTCTTGGCAGAGACCCCATGCGCAGCCAGCCATGCTGCTTGGGCCACCGGCTGCAGGCTGGTCAATGCTTTGCCCCAATCGAGCCTGCGGTCGCCGGGGGGCTGCCTGCAGAAAGTGGACTTGTAGACGAATACATACAAACGCAGGCATGAGCTGCAACCTCACCTATCTGCATGCAGGTCAGGGGCTTCCAAAGCCGTGCCAATGCGTTCGCTCCTCCCGGAGCCCTCCGCGTCATCCAGGATCAGCCAGCGTCCGTCGTTGCCTTCCACCATAATCGAATGCAATTTTGATTCCCGCCGCCCGTCTTGGTCCTCCTCTAACACTTTGTGTCCTCCTTCTCCAGCATGACCAGATCTTTCCTCTGGCACTGCACCTGGGAGGGTCGGTTGATTAAGGGTGATAGAGGGTGAGAAAAGGGTGAGAAAGGAGGTATCCGAGCCACTTCCCACCCCGTGGCAATACTGCATGCATAAGCTAGGTCCGCAGGGCACCCAACCACATGGCAACAGCCCAGAGGTGCATTTCCCCTTTTGCTATCCTACCTATCTAGCCTAAAGCACTAAATAAGTAAGCACTAAATAAGTACCGGTCTGTGGGCACCTGCCCCATCCTTCACATGTGCAGCATTGTCCCTTGACATTTCTTATCAATACCGGGCTGGCTTTCTCCTCTGATGTCCTGTTTGTGTGTCCCTTACATCTCGATGCATGGCAGCATGCGATTGTCCTTGTCACTGGGCCCCAGGACCTCAAGAGGCAATCAACTTGTCGATCATGGCTCTGAGAAGTTCGCTCCGTGCTGCATTTGTGGCACTTGCACCATCCAGGTCCTCGCCAAGCCATGTGAATGATGTGATGTCATCAGCTGCGAAGTGAAGCATGGTGAAAATATTTTGTTGATTCTGGACTGACAATTTGAATGCGGCTGCCCAGAACCTACGTTGGTTAGCCAGTTTCGCTAATCCAGCACCCTTGATCAAGGATGCAGTGGAAGGTTGCCACCGCATCATGCAGCAGATTGTGACAGAAAAGCCTGTTCCTGGATCTGAACGGAAGGATGACTAGGTGCACTGAAACTGGCCCGTCCATGCTTTCAAGTGTATACGCTGGCTGTGGGGCTTCGGAAATGTTTGATAATACTGATTGATGAAGGTTGCGGTAACCTTGGCCCCGAATTCTTTTCTGTTTTCAGTTGTGCAGACAGACTGCTGGCCTGCCCCCTCCCTAGGCATCCATCCAAAAGCTGTACCTAATGAATTGTTTGCTTACGTGCACACTCAGACTACTAAAACCCTGAAATCTTTACTCGGGGGGCCCTGGTGGCATTTTCGGCAGGTGAAGAGGAAGGGCATCTCATAATGCAGACCGCAAGCCGCATTTTCCTAACATGCTTGCTGCTACCTTTCAAGCTTCTGCTCGTACAAGAAGCCAATGACGTTACACCACTCGGTCAAGGAGTGTAACTAGAGGGACCAGCCTCTGAGGGTGACAGCGTGTGTGACAAAAAGTAATATCCCAGCGGCCTTGACCGGCATATGCATTTTTATTTCCATTTGTAGTCTTTTATTTCCATTTGTAGTATTTTGTGTTGTGGTTACAGGCAAGGGTTCAGGAACTATCACACATTCCCGACCAAGTGTAATTTGGAAATGGAAGAATGTTATTTTCCCACACGGCATCCCTTTTATTTCAATGGCCTAGTTTATGCCCAAACTGGTTTTCTAGCACCTGTCCCCGACATTAAATGTGATGCCCCACTGGACTGTAAAAACTTCACCAATCATTTTATTCCTGAAAATGCTATGAGAGCATTTACCTGTATTATATTGCCGCCCTTGGATGCACACTGAGCAGGTAGGGGGAGGGACGGAGCATGGGAAATCGGAGATAGGTGAACATGGAGGGGGGGGAGCATAGGGCGAGGCATCCAGAATCCAGATGCATTGAGGGCAATGGGAGGCAGGAAAGCAGCAGGTACAGGTGCACAAAATAGGGGGCAAGGGTGGGGGATGAACACAGTGCAAGGCATCCAGGTGCACCAAGGGCAGTGACAGACAGGAAGGCAGGTACAAACGGATGAAATAGGGGGGACTGGGTGAGGGAAGGCATGTCATCACGGGGCATCTAGGGCAGTGGGAGGCATGAAGGAAGGAGGAGGTGTTTGTAGGTAAAGGCCGGCTGAATTGGTGAGGTCAGTGCACAATGAGGAGATTATGGGTTGGGACATATCATGAGGGTCAGCATCTATCATTGAGTGAAGCCTGTTGGCGGGTTGTATAGCAAAGCACTGCAGCCATGCCTGGTCAATGTAATCTTGCCACATCTCACCTCTTGTGATCCATGCCTCTTTGATGGCATGGAGGAGCCTCATGGCCGGCCCAGCACCCTCATGCCTGGGACTCCCATACCAGCGCTCGTCCGCATCTGCTCCCCACAACTCTTGCAGCTGGTCAAGAGGGCTACCCTCCATCAGGACCTGTCCATGAGCCCAATGAGTCAATGAGAGCCAAAGGTAGGGAAACACAATGCAGGTGATGAGGAAGGGCCAAGGGGGCAGGCAGCCGAGTCACCATTAATGGATTTCAATTCATATCTTCAATGCAAAAATTTGGAGTTCTGAAGCTGTTACCTTGCATCCGTCATACAAGGCAACAATGGATCCAGTCTCAGGCTGGTTCTCTTCAGCAGCCTCGTCGCAGGTAAATCCAATATCAGTAGGAGTTGCAGAGTTAAACTCGGCTAGAAGGAGCTTCCTGCAAAAGCTCAAGCAGACTGGGCACATATGAAATGCTGGGCAGGAAGCAGCTCATGAAACAGATGTGTCAGATAGTTTGTCATGTTAACAGCCAGATTTGAACCTGTGCAGTCAGATTTAAAACCTGTGTAACTCTAGGTTTCAAATCGAGCACAGCCATGTTAAAACCTTGTGCGAAGTTAGATTGGACATTGTGAAGACCTAGATTTAAACAGTGTGTACAGCTATGGAGTCAGGATTCAAGATGTTAAGCATCACCCACCAATACAATCACCCAGTCCTAGGTTTACCATGGGTCGTTCTGCCTGGCAGCATTGTAACGTATCTGCTGCTTGATCCATTCCTCTTGCGCGCTGCATGGCTGCCCCTCCTCCAGCTTAAAAAGCCCTCCTCACCCACCACCTCGATGACACGGTCCAGGACCACTTGGTTCTGGTCACAATTAGCGGCCTCGATAACCTGAAACAAGTCAGGCATAAACAATTAGGATGGAAATACTTATTACAAAGATGTACTTGGCACCTTGAAGCACAGTATAGGTAATTAGAGAGCTGCCACCATACCATGCACATGGACATGCTCGGTCAAAAACTCACAGCGTTAAGGCTAACAGAACTTTATTTCGTTGCTTCCCTTGAGGCACATAAAGGGAAAGTAACAGCTTGGGGTCACAGACCTTTGTAAGCGAGGCTGAGGCAATTCGGCATCCGTGTTTTGTCCCCTGCATGTCAATCTACCTATCTTGGTGCTACGCACCTCGAGGGCCTTGCTCAACGCGAGGTCAGGGCCAAGGCCCGCGAGACCTGTATATGGAGGGTTTCTTCGAGTTATAGGCCCGAGGAGGTGGTTAACCTACTCATAACCGATATGTTTAGAACAGTGCATACCCGCTGGGCCCTGCTGAACATAAAGCCACAGGCCAATGACATTACAACTCTGGGCCCTGCTCAAAAAGGCTCGGCCGCGCAAAAGTATAAGGGCCAGAAAAAAAAGGAGAGGGGTAAAAAAAGGAAAGGGACAGACAAAAGGCTGGAAAGGAATGGCAGAGGAAGTTCCAGTCTCTGAGAACGTCTACGCCTCAACGATTTCTACCACGTCTTCCACAAAAGCCAGGGCATGCCACCCAAGCTCTGGCTCACATAACCGATATGTAACGCTGACCATTTCAGAGCGCGACATCTGGCCTGGTTTACATTCATCCAGTGCTTATTTTTCATGGCTCGGCAGCAGCTCAGCTGCATCTTGGACTCCGGCCGGAGGCCCCGGAGCTTGCAAAGGTAGCAAGCTGCTTAGCAGTGTATCAGTATATTGGGTCAAGGTTTTGGCCCCAATTGGGCATGGCGACGTCGGAGCGGCCCGCCGAAGGTGGACTTGTATCCGAAAAATAAGCATTGCGTGATCGTGGGCAGAACATATTCGACCTAGCCTGATTCTCGTTCATCCCTCTGATTGTTCTGTTACTCCCAACCACTAGGTAGTGCGGCCATTGCTTCAAGATACCGGTCTACATACCGGTCCCATCCCCTGGTCCAATGAAAGTAGGAATGGGCCGAGATGGAAGACAACTGGCAGAATGTTCAGAAATTTTATATGCTGCGATTGAAGCTGGTAATGTGCATCAGGGTGATTTTATAGCATTGCGATCCAACTCACCTCCTGCATCCATCTGATGTTTCGCCAGGAGAGTCACATTGTCCACTCAAGTCACCGTCACCTGGGGCCGTCACCTTCCAGATCTGATCCTCGTGATGAGAATCCCAAGTCCCGCTTCGAGGCCCCCTGTCCAAAACTTGTACAGGATCATTCGTAGGGTTCCCTACGTAACCAATGGCATGTAATGGCCGTGATCAAGCTCTGGCACCAAGCATTATGAGTAAATGAGCATGGCACAATGAGCATGGCGTCAAGGATGCATGAGACTCCATGTAACTTTGCTTGCTGAAAGAAAGACTAAGCAATTCTGGCTCGGATTGGCGGGAGGAGACGATATTGAAACGAGAAATGACAAAGGTTGCAATCTGAAGTTCATGGAGTAGCTGAGTATTTTCCTGAGCTGACGTAGCCTCTCTTTCCGTACGAAATCGAGTAGTCGGGGACCGGCAGGAACCCAGAGGACGAACCTCTCCTCCAGACTATCTCCTAGAACTAGCCTACCCCCTGCCTAGAACTGTCTTAAGCGTGCTCGATTATTATCGAATCAGCCCTGCTTCTTTTAGTGACGTCCACCTCTTGCGGAGTTGTCGGATTGGTTCCTGAGAGGAGCGACCCAGTGCCGTGAGCCGCAATCGATTAGGCCCCAAGTGGTGGAATCTCTTGCTTCTGGAACACTGAACTTCGCTGGGTTCGACGGACCTCATAGCATAAACCGGGAGAGACTTTATCGGTCACATTGGCGACATGGACGACATGCATGCCGCTCATCTGAGCTACGATTGTGACGGGTGAGCACTCCAAGGGGATTTTTATTGTATTTCAATCCCGTGAGGAGGATGCCTAGTGCTTCAGTGCATGGGGGGTTGCAGAAGGGAGAACCTCGACACCTGAGTCGTCTGAAATTGGTCTGTGGGGGTTTATTAATCAAGCTGTGGAAAAAAATAGAACGGCGCGGTATTGTTTGGCCTGTCTCAGTAGAATGGCATTGCATGGTATGGCATTGCATGGCTCTCTTAACTAGGATTGCATGGCCCTTGGGAATTCCTACATGAATTGCATGGCCCTCATTATTGGGGTAGAACAGCTCTCATAATCAGGATTGCATGTTCCTCGGTAGTGCTTGTATGGATTGCATGGCCCTCATTACCGGGATGGGATGGCTGCCATAATTAGGTTAGTACTCGAGCTTTGACCGGTTCACCCAGCGTTATGATCCCTGAACTCTGCTCATTCCACCTAGCGCTCCACTTGCTCGAAGCCTTCGCCATTCATCCAGCTCAACCTCCAAACCTTTCTCTTTTTACTTATCGCTCAACTGGCCCCAAGCCATTGCTGTTTCACCCAGCTTAACCAACCCTTACATGATGCGTGAACACTGAAGCAGCAACCAACCCTTGCCTTCCGCCGCTCTGATGCCGCACGATATGGACGGATGTGGGCGCGGACAAGATGCATGAACAGTGCAACAATATGTACCAACGAACCAAGTAATCCTGGCCCTATATACAGATTGCATGGAGGGATCTGGATTTAGACAAGACGCATGGAGGCTGGAACTCAAACTAACCAACCAAGTAACCCACTAATCCTGGCCTCACATACAGATCGGCATGGATGGATATGGGCGCAGACAAGACGGGTACTTGGGGCGGACACGTGATGGCTGGTGTCGCGCTACTCGTGTGGTGAGAGGCAGGGCTGGACATTGGCTGGAGGCAGGGCAGCAACATTTGTCTAGAATCTTGTTATTTTTACCCCCAAGCCACACATGCTAGGCTGGCTACACCATGCCCCCCCCCCCACACACCGTCGTAAGCCATAATGTGGCTGAATATGAGCCAAAACCTGTTTGAATGAACAATGATGCTGGACGGACAGGGGACCCTGCTGAACAGCAGGGTGCGGAGCTGCAGGGCTGGTAGACAGACTGTGAAGTGCGGCTTGCCTACTGGCCCAGTCCTCACTGTAGCCTCTGTTTCCCTTGCCCACCCCACCGGGCCTGCCCCCACTGATGGCTGCAGGACAATGCACTGGAACTTTGGTGCGTTTCGCACCTGGCTCTTGCAGGGCCGCCTCAAGCCGTACCATTCATCGACAACGTACCCGATCCCACTCTTGCCAGGTGTGTGCATTGATAGCAGTGCATCATCATAATGACAGTACATCAAGTACAGTGCATTGACAGCAGTGAGGTATCCATGGAACAGTGTATTTAGCATTGGTAGCATTGACTTGGGGTTTTTAGCATCGGTGTTTTATATTTAGCATCGGTGCATTGATGGCAGTGACTTTGGGTCGGGGTTTGGTGCACGTGTCTGGTCCATTATTCATCAACGACCTTCTCCAAACCGCTTTTATCAGATGGGGGGTATTGGGAGCTATGGATCTGGTGGTGTGAATGCGGCGCTGTGGATCGATGGATAGCACAATGGATTAAGTATTGTGACTTTTGTCCCAGGCCTTGGGGTCCGCTGCTGCTGCATATATCTTGGTATGGGATCAGCGCAGGCTATGGACATTGGCTCTTGATTAAGCGGGAGTAGTTTTGTTTTGCAGTTTTCTTTTTGAATTGGCTGTTAAGGGCGTGGGTGGGGAAATACTTACCCTAAATGAAACTGCAATTTGGCATGACTCGTGGCAAGTGCCAGAGTATGCATAGGTTGTAAGCTGAAAGCGGTCAGGGCATTGTCAGGGCTCATGATATCTTGTTATACCTGCAGACTCCAGCCTTTTATCCTGAACTGACTCATCGAGTCATCGTCAATGTATTTTTAACCTACCGGTGTGCGCTCTCTGGGGCATGGGTCAGTGAGCCTCCCATGTTGGCTGAGGCGTGGGATTTGGCCAATACGGCAGCATAGGATTGCTCAGCCTGGCTTGAAGCGTTCGACTTTATTCTGACGACGTAGGTGCATAGCTGTCAACTGATGACACATATAGCACCAGCCATTCCCTGCACACTATGCAACACCCGGGTTCACGAGACCCCCGGCCCATGTCCCCTAGCCTCTCTGTGGATAACCTGTCTATAATAATATCACCGTTACCCTTCCCCCTGGCTGCCCTTCTGGTTAGAGTCCATCCCGGTGGAGGCTGTGATGAAGATTGTGGTGCCTCTATGCGGCATCATCGGCAACCTGGTCGGATCTGATGGCTGGCGGTGAGGATCCGCCTGCTGTCTGGTGCCAAGTAATCGGGGATTCAAATTTAAGATTTTTAACCCTTTGAGTTGGTTAGAATCCGCCTGCTGTCTGGGACCGAATGATCAGGGGTTCAAATTCTAGAGGTATAGCCCATTTGGGTCGTGAGGATCCGATTGCTGTCTAAGGCCAGATGATCTCAGATTGAAATGACAGATGTAAAGCCCAGCAGAGTCGAGAGTATCTGCCTGCTGCCTGAGAACAAACAATCAGGGATTCAAATGTCAGATGCATAGCCCAGCAGGGTGGTGCGGATCTGCCTGCTGCCTGAGACCAAGCACTCAGGGATTCAAATTGCAGCTGTATAGCCCATCGAGGTGGTGCGAATCCGCCTGCTGTCTGGGGGGATCCCATCAGGAACCCGTATTTTAATTGTTGCAGTTCATTGGGTTCCAGAAGGGACATGGTTGCTGGGTTCTCATAACAATACATGCCCCTGATGCTTCGTGATGTGATACAAGCTGTGAGCCTTCATTCAATACTCGATGCTGAATTAGGGGGTCGTATCTGTATTGAAAGAGGAGGGTGGTTCTTGTTTCTAAGCTGTTTCCTTTGTTTGGTCATGCACTTCCGCATGCAAGCCTATCCAGGCCTTGCTTACCTCCTTAAATTCATTTTTACTCCTCTATATATGCCCTTGCTCCTTGCCTTCAGCTCTAACATGTGCCCAGCTGGCTCTGCTCGCGAAAACCATTTCAACCCAGTGCACATATTTCGTTACGCTGATGCTTGGATCCTCTTTACGTTCATGGCATCAGGTGGGAGCGACAATGGGAGCCTGGGGCTGAGCCCTGGTGCACCTGCCAAAGGATTCAAATCCTGACAGCGGAATTAAATCCTGGCAGGCCTTCTGGGAGACCAAAAGAGCAAAGCAATATTTGAAAGGACCTGGATTCCACAATCTGTGAATAGGCTGTCATAAATATATATATAATATAAGGTGCAGGGCTTCCTGATATCTCCAATGCTTAAGCCCACCTTGCTTTCCAAGGCAGTCAAACACTCCAATGTGCCGTACAGTCAAGTGGTGTATTCCTCTGGCACCCTTCAAGCAGGGGATCCGGGGGACCCTTGATTGCTGCCCTTCTGGCAGGGAGGCCTGTTAGTTGTATACAGCCTCCAAGCTCCCCATCCCACCCAATGGTTTTAGCTTGGAAGTCCACACCATCCTCTGATTCCAAGGCTTGGTATTAGGGGATGCTGGTGACACCCGTGATTGCTGCTCTGGCTGGGAGCCCTGATATCACTTGGAGAGCCTGCTGCTGTATCTGTCCCATGTGAAGGTGTTAGCTCTGATTTGAAGGGATGCTGGTGACAGTCAAGAGATGGTGGCCTATTTGGCTCCGGACTTCATTTTCCCGTCCACTCTCACGTCCTAAGGGGGCCATGGGTGACGTGTGTTTTTCTTCTCCGGCACGTGATGAGCTTCAGGGGTCAGGTTGTGGATCTGGGGTTGGACCTTAGGTTTGAGCTCAGGGTGTGGACCTAGACAGGGTGACCAAACCAGCTCTTGGGCCTCGTCACCAGCATGCCCCACAGATCTCGAGCTTGCCTGCCTGTTTTAAACATGAATCGATGACGTTTATTACATAATTGAGCTGGTGACCTTGCTATCTAGCTGGGTTTGAGCTTATAGCAGGATGTGTTGAATATTGGATTGTCCACACTGCATGTCACACTATATGTCTGGATGTTCACACTGGATGTCTCACTGCACTGAGTGTCGACTCCATTCAAAATCTGAAAGCTGGCTCACACGCTCATTGGGATAGGCGTCGTTGACCTCCTCGGCTGGCTTGTCGAGTTGCCACCTGGCACGCAGCAATTCTTCCTGGCGACGGCGTTCATGCTCAAGGTGGGTGGGCATCTAGGTTTGAGGGCTTGTCGTTTGGGGCCAGGGGTGGTAAGCAGGCGCTCAGGAGGCCATATGCGGTACGTGCGCACATTTGGGACTGAGGCAGGAAAAGAGGCCCGCATCTAACCCCTCATGAAGAAGGCTTTACCTTTCTTTCATTCAGCTGTCAATTTTTTAAAGATTTGAACAGATCCTGGCTGACCCTGGTTACTTGTACCCATTTTTGCACTACCTGCTGTTGCCCCCCCACCCTTTATCCTCCATATTGGCTGAGGGTCAGCACGCAAACATGATTAGTAGTGTGGTGTTCTCCATGCTCTTCCTCATGACAGCTGGCATGTCCCTCTTACCGAGCCCTGCCCCTGTCCCTAGTCCTTCGTCTTGGCCGAGGGTCAGCACCCGGATATGCTCGAGGGCATGGTGTACTACATGCTCTTCCTCGTGACAGCTGGCACATCCATCTTTTTGATTGGAGAGTTGATCTGGCCCAAAAGTTTCTTGGCGACGTGTGGGAGGTGCGGATTTTGATTGAATTTGAATCCAAACCCTTTCCAAATCTCAGTCGCGGGTGGTCTACTACTTTCCAAAGCTGGCAAATCCTCCTGTGGTGATACCATGCTTCAGGCTTTCCTCCCCGTACCTAACACGCCCTTCATACACTCAATATTTAATGTAGACTGTACTGCACGTACCTGCAAGCCATATGGTACTTCGGAGCTGCCCGCCTGCTGTACGAGGGGCGTCCTGCATGGGACACGATGCAGCCGGTGCCCGACATGTCTCCAGCCATGTTTGTTCCGGTCCCATTTGTGTTCTGGATGAACTTCACGAGTGTTTCCATGTTCATTGGTGGGTGAAACCTGGTCCGCTGCCCCTAGGCATGTCTCCAGACATGTTCCTTGATGGGTGAAAAGGCCCTTCCCAACCCCGACCTTAGGTACCTCCCGACCGCAGTAATGAGTCATGAGGCTTTGATGCGTGGTGTATGAAGCGTCCTAATGTCAAATGTGATGGATCATGGATTGCGAAGAATCATGAATAACAGTTATATACCGGTACGGGATGTTTTTGTTGTTTCGAGAGCGCAAAACTCCCAGACAGGAGGTTCGGAGCATGCAGCAAAAATGAATCATAAAACATGCTATGTGAAGAGCTTGTCCTACAAGCCCTCCCCCCACCTAAATGAAAAGTGGCAAGTGAAGTGCTTGGCTCACCCTCCCTGCCTGCCACCCCTCTTCAGTGTACCTGTCCATGCGGAGGGCGTTTAAGTCGCATCTGGGTGACGGGCTGCAAGCCGCATGCAGCATCAGCGGAGATGACAACATTGAGCAGGTGATAACTGACTGCTAAACCTCAAGTCCTTGGTTTGAATTTGGATTTTTGACTGCATGCTATTCCACCTGTGCCTCGTCGTATGTGCGTGATGCACTGCGTGCTGCATGCAGCATTAGCGGGGACGACCACATTGAGCCGGTGGTGGCCAACTGCATCTCCCCCAGTCCTTCGATTTGAACTAAAATTCGAACTGCCTGATCCTGGTGTCACCTTCCTGTTACTCAGTAGGCAGGGATGACGACTCAATGGTTTGTTCAAGACAGCAAGGCCAAGCCAATGTTTGACCGCGCACACTGCATCTAAGGCTGTATCGTAGCATTATGTTGTGTTTCAAGTCTGATTTATGTTCTCTTGTCAATTTGCAGACACACCAGCTGCTACCTCAGCGGGATATTGATGAGCCGCATCATAGCGGAAGCCGGGACAATGGTTCCAATGGTGGCAGCAAGGTGCTGCATGAGATGATGCCGCTAGTGTCCAGACACTGATTGAGGCGTAACAATCGAGAAGGGGGGTCGACAGCGTTTCTCAATGAAGGATTATTCCTGACCAGTTGCTTACGCCGAAGTGGCTCAGTGACTTACAACGGCAGGTCAAGGACAAGTGGTTTGAGGAAACTGAAATTATGGCCCCCGGGAACATTGTTGGAGGGGAGGGTTAGCGAAAGGTGGCGGTCATTTTGTGGATTTTAATCTCCTGTTTCCCCTCCCGTCCAGACGGTTGGGCGCCCATGCAGCCGAGCCTTTTCGAGCAGGGCCCAGAGGTGTAACGTCATTGCCTCCTGCTAATTGGGGTGCAGTAACCTCCGTCATGTTTCTTTTGCAACAAGCCTACTTCCTGGACAGGAACAAGCCCTGAATTTCGTATCGGTAGGTTAATGACCTTAACAAGCGAGTGGCAAAACGCCTGCCCTAGTTGTTTGCAATAACCCAGTCCACACCGGACAAGTTAATTACATTACAGCTCTGGTTCATGCTGAAATGAAGCTCGGCCCGGTCAGCAAACAAAACGTCAGCTAGGAAAGTCAGGGGAGAAGGCACAAGAAGAAAGAAAGGACAGCATGTTCACCCACCAAACAACAAGAACACAAAGTACGGTAGATGACGTTACACCTCTGGGCCATGCTGAAATGAAGCTCGGCCACGTTGGCAAGCAAAAAGCCAGCTAGAAAATTCAAGGGAGAAGGCACAAAAGGAAAGAAAGGATAGCAAGTTCACCCACCAAACAACAAGAACACAAAGGTTTGGCAAACCGTATCCCCTACCCCTGAAGAGACTAGCTATTTAAACGTTCAACTACAAATTGCACAAAACCAGGGCCTCGCACCCCTGCCTGCAGGCTCTCTGACATCCTGTCTGGTGTCTGACACCCGCACAAGTTTCATCACCACCGGCCCCTAAGATGGTGCTAGAGACTCGCTAGAGACTTCCACGCCTTGTATCAGGGCAGGCTATTGTCCGGGTGTTCCAGCCTCCTCTCCGTTGTGCTTGGTGCAGGCGCAGGCTGCTCAGGAGAAGCCAGTAGAGGGAGGCAGCACCAAGACGGTGGGAAAAGTTGCCAGGAAGGCACAAGAAGTTGATAAGGACAACAACAAGGTCGTGACGATGCCTACGAAGCGTGACGGTGACCACGCCAATGTCTAGGCAGATTATTGCTCCAAGCCGTGGAGGGCCAGGCTGAGCGCGGCACCAGGAGGCACCAGTTGCACAGTAGCCAAAGGCAACAAGGGTGGCGGCTGCGCCAGCAGTAGCGAGGCTGAGGATGGGTCTTGAGCCGGCTGCGGCTGCTGAACAGAAGTAAGAGGAGGTGGTGGTGGTGTCAGCAGTAGCAGCCGAGAAGAATAAAGCTTGGAGAAGGAAGAAGGAGGAAAAGAAGGTGGGTGCGGAATCAACACCAGTTGCCTAAGATAAGAAGCAAGGGCCAGGACAAACTGGTAAAGGGTGGAAAGAAGCAGAAGCAGGTAGGGGTGGTGGCAGCACCTGCGGTCAAGATGAAGTAGTTAGGGTTGATGGCGGTGACAACACTTGCGGCCAGAGGGGAGAGGGTGCCAACAAGAAGGGCCCTGAAGATGTCAGGTTGGCAGTAGTCCCTGTAGCTTCCCTCAGGAGGGCATGCCGGCTATGCACATTTGAATATGTGATGAATGGCTGTTACGAAGCCCAGGATACGAACGACAAGCAAGAAGTCCCCATTCAAGCTTAATACGGTAGCAGTGACAATTGATATTCTGACGACGACAGGACAAGTATAGGTCACTGAAGGGTAGTGCCCAAGGTCAAGTCACCCTCCATGCGACACTCCATGACTCCCAGGCCTCTGTCAGGGCAGCCTAAGTGCGTTGATCGTCATTTGTTCTTGGAAACGTGTATATAGTAGCAATGGCGTCCGCTGTACATTTCGAGGTCAGCTTTCTTCTGGGTAAAGCCCTCCCCCTGCTGTACTTTGTCGGCCTGGGATCTGGAATGGCAGAGCCCTTGTATCGGTCCCAGTCCATGTGGCTAGAAGAGAAAACAGCACTCAGGGTCTGGCGCAGGCGTCAGTATGAGACGGCAGTGGCTGGTGGCTGGAGGCTGATGGCTGGTGGCTCGTTGCTGGTGGCTGGTGGCTAGTGGCTGGTGGCTAGTGGCCCACCAGGCAGTATTCACTCTACCTGTTATGCTAAATGACCAGGGTTCAGCTCCCGTTGATCTTCTTCAAGGGGAGATCTTTCCAGTCAACATGCAGCAGAAAAAGCTGTGCGTGGAGCCCTGACGACGATTAATGGAAGCTTAGGGCTATTCTTACGTGTCCGAGTACTGGTTACTTCAAACATTTGAAGAGTGCCGGTACCGCTTCTAGACTAGCAGCGGTAGTACCGGTGCAATAGAAATCCACCTCAGTACTACCTGCTTCAAATGAACGAACCACCTACTATGATGCCAATCACCCGGATAGCGGCCACGTTCGACAACTCTCATTTCGTCAATCGTCATCCTTTTGCCCGGCAGGGTTTCGCTGCAAGGGTTTTGAGTCCTCGTCGATAGCTAACGTGACAACTTACCCGCTTCGCCCTTTCCCATCCAAACGCAAGCATGCTGGCGTCCTCTCGAGGATTCGTCCTGGGGCCTCGGCAGTGTCCACCCGGACCATCGCCAAGACAAGCTCCCTCACGTGCGCCTATGTCCAGCAGATCCCGACAATCCAGCTCGACACATATCGAAACTGCCATCGGCCAAAGCAATGTACCTTTCTCGTGTAGGCTGCTTCGGCACAGAGATCCCATCAAGCAGCGCTTGGAGACAAAATAACCGCCCTTGCCTCCGCAGCTCTGCCAGAAAGGGCAGTGTCGGAGGTACTCAGCCTGAACGCTCCAGCCTCGTGGCCGAGGAAGTCATCTTCTTGATGTTCCAGGTCAGCATGGCCTGACACTCCTGCCTCCCTGCATGCCATGCACCAGAGCTGCATGGCCACATGGCAGTTTGAGCACGGTGCATGGCAGCTTGCCTTATTTTATTGTTGCGTGGTTACATCAACTTAGTATGCACGCTGTGTACTGGCATTTTTGGGGAATTAGGTTATGTTCATCGCCAATGGCGAATGTAATTTTAGGCGTGGCGTTGGCCCTTCACAGCACCTAATCCACAATGCATCAGCCACCCTATCTGGCTATCTCATAGGGTGCGATCGCTAATACCCATCACCTTGCTATCACCTCAAATGCCATGGCATGCATGTCTTTTGCCATTACCTGCTTGGCTAGGGCATGCACGAGCCTGTCCTGCGGTTGACCTTCAATGCTGCGTGATCCTTCACACAAACACACCAAGCTGGTTGGCAGCAGTGTTTATTTTAGTGCGCTGCAGGCCACTGCTTGACCAGTTGAAATTTCACCTTGACTGTACGAAAGAGGGTGTCCTCAGCTGCACAGGTTGCTGCACCCGGCCCCCATGGCCCTAGGCCTTGATGTAGCTGAAGTGGTGCTGAATCATGCTTGACAGTGGCTAGTGGCCATAGGTATTGCGCAGGGTGGGGGTCTAATTGAGGCTGCTCCTATGCCCCAGCCGTCACCTTCTTTAGCTTCCACTAGGGGTATGGGCGGAGGTGTTGCAGATGGGTGGAGGTGTTGCAGCACCTGTAATCAAACGCTGCAGCCTTTTTGAATGGGCCGGGTGGTGTGAGCAGGGACAGGAGGGAAATGTGTTTGTGACTTATGATATCTTCATCATTTATTCATTGTACAGATTTATACTTCATGATGGCCTGCATCATCGTGCATATAATTGGGCTCATCAAACCTATGTTTTTGTATTTGCTATGAAACCAACTTGGGCGGGCCGCCCCGCGACTGCCATTGGTACGACTGAGGCCAAACCTAGAGTGGCCTGCAGAAACAGTCCCAAGCAGTATGGCTGGCCGTGCATGGCGCCTCCGGTTGGAGTCCAGCAGGTGGCTGAAATGTAGGCAATCCACGAAAACAAGCTCTGCCTTCAAAACATGAATCCGCTTCCTGCATATAATCCCTGGGTGAGGGTTTCATCAGCATTCAATTATCAAGTGTCTCCTTCACCTGAGCATCAACAAACCTGCTGGGGCACTGAGGCAGTGTGCCTTCTTCTTTATATAAATCAGCGATGTGTCGCAGCCGAGGAATGCATCGCTACACTGTCTGATGACTGGCTGATGAAGCACATCTCCCTTCAAACCCCTCATTCTTCTAAAATCAATAGGCTGCCTCTGCCACTCAAACGCCCTCCAAACTTACCCCCTTGCCGAACCTCTTCAGATTTGAGTTGTGCAGTCCACCTGTATGTGTAATAACTGGACTGCTAGGAGGTCTCTGACCCGGGGATTTGTACCTCAAAATAGTGCCCCCCCCTCTCTTATCTCTCCTCCACCATCCCTCACATTCTTCCATCTTCTCTCACCTTCCCTCAACTTCCCTTACCTTGCAGCTGGACTTGGACATTCAGCTTCAACGATGTCTCAACATTGAGGAGTACGAGCAGGCGCAGGTAGCAGATTTATTGGTTTCATATGTCCAGAATACAAGTTTGAGAGGAATGTCAGCTGAAAAGGGAGTGCTGGCCTGCATGGCTGCCAAGCCTTTAATTTGACCCGCACCGTTACTGTTCCAATGCAGTGCGGTTCAAGTAATGTCACTACACAAGTGATGCCATTATATTATGAGTAATATGAGTAGCGTATATAGCAGGCAGGCAGCAGCTTGAAGCCGACTACGAACCCCAATGCGATCTGGAATACCTTCTTCACTGTAAGCTTCACCTGTGAGCTCCGTTGTGCTTGCAGGATGTGCGTAGGAAGCGGCTCAAAGTGGACGAGGCCATCCAGGGCATGAAGGATCGCAAGGCTGCGAGGGAGGCGGGGTCGGCGGCGGAAGTGGGAGGGGACGCGTCCGCCGGACTGAGCGTTGCGGACTTCGCGAGCGAGGGGCTGCGGCTGCGATCAGAGATGCAGCGGGCGGTGGAGCAGGAGAGGTGGGCCTGCCTGGGGGGGGGGAAGGTGCTGGGGAGCTGGGGAGCAAAATAATGATGCTGGGAGATGAGGAAGCTGCGCTAGAAGAATCTCTGCAGGACTCCTTGCCTGTGTTTGGTAAAGAAATCATGCTTCCAAAGGCTGGTTAGCGTCGCTGTGCTTTGAGGGCTGGGCGGCTGAGGGATCTTACACTGACGAAAGCCTGGCTGGATCATGTCCTGCTGGAAATCTTGTCTTGTTTTCCTAGGGCAAGGGTTAAGGATAAGGCCAATGGGGAAATTGGTTTAGGCTGAGAGCAATGGCTGGGTTGAGAGTAACGGCTGAGGTCCTTCATTGGTGCCATGATGAGATCTCAGCTGTTGGCTGAGAAGGCTGGACTCGTAACTCCGTAGTAGGCTAATTATTAGAGTTTGGTCTTCAGGAGGAGGCTGATCAATTCTTTGGATGATGGAGGATCCGAGTTTTGTCGTAAGCAGAAGGATGGATTTAGGCTCAAGTAGGAGGCCATTCCTTCTGCAGAAGAAGGCTGATGGGCTCTTGCAGGCAGGCTCCAGAGGGCTTGGCAAAACACGTGAGGAAAGGTGTTCTGCGCCTGATCTGGACCATTTTGAATTTCAGGTTTTCTTAACCTGCAACCACACCTGAAGGTATCAGGATGCAGCCTTGTTGTCGGACATGCTTGTCGAGCTGGATCGGGAGATCCAGCACCTGATCCAAGCCATTTGAAATTTGAATTTAAAATCCTGCAACTGCCACTGACTGAAGGTACAAGGATGCTGCCTCCTTCCGGGACATGCTCGCTGAGCTGGATCGGGAGTCCAAGCGCGTGCAAGCGCTAGCTGAGGAGAAGGGACGGCGGGATGCTCCGAAGCTGAGATTAGGCCAACGGGTACTACACCGCAGCGGGGGCTACAGGTAAGGTGTTGTTCTGTCCCATGCTTCATATATTTTGCTCACCCTTGGCCGGCTGTCTGTCCTATGCCATCAGGGGTGTAGTGGTTGGGTGAGGGTGGCAATCAGGGCTGTGCAATTGCGCCGTAATTCAGAAATTGTGTTAGTAATGACGGTCCCTTGCTGGTAACTGCAGGTGGATTTGCCTTGAAATTGCGGTGACTGAAACTCAGCTATGCAATATAGCCACCGTGAGGACCGTTGTTGGCACAGCACTGCTTGCAATGAAGTGTGAAACCTGTTCCTGCTCACCCTTGGCCGGCCTGTCTGTCCAATGCTCCCTCCCATCAGGGGTGTGGTGGTTGGGTGGGACATGCAGTGCTGTGAGAGTGACGAGTGGACGGCTGAAGCCGGCGTGGGGAGTCTGGACCCGCAGCCCTTTTACCATGTGAGGCTTAGGAGGGAGGGAGGTAATGTGTGAGGCTGAGGAGGGAGGGAGGGTGAAAGGTAATGTGTGAGGCTGAGGAGGGAGGGAAGTCATATATGAGGCAGAGGATAGTGGGAAGTTGGGAGGTCATTTGAGACGATGGGCAGGGTGGGAGGTGATATGTAAGGCTTGTTGGTCGTGTGCCTTTCCTGTTCAGGCTCGCCTTTTCTCAGCTGTCGACGAGGGCCACAAGCGCATCCGTGATGTTTTAGTGTTTGCGCCTCAGGTGTTCAAGGGTTGGGCGGCCAGCCTCACACTTTGTTAAGTCCAAGCAAAAGAGGCTGATGAGGGAGGGAGGGAGGGTGGGAGGTTACGTGCGAGGCAGGGGAGTGTGGCCAATAAGAGGCAGGCTGTGTAGAGGAGGGCTGCAGGCGCAGGCACACGGGAGGAAAGGTGGGCGGATAACCATATGGTAGACTGGAGGAGAGCCTGGGCAGATGGAAGCGCACAGGCAGGATCGGGTAGGCAGGCAGGCCCAGACAGTGAGATAGGCATGCACGCCTGAGTCCCGGCAGGCTTTCAACGTATTGGGCGGGCAGTGGGCCCTGTACATTTCAAATTCCTTGGCCCTCAGCTCAATCATCCGAACCCCTCAAGTTGTTGGTGGATGTGCGGGACTGAGCTACCAAAGTGGGCCTGCCTGCCTAACTGTTCTGAAACCTGGTACTGCCTTCCTAACCCTGATCCATGCTGCCTCCAGCTGCTGGTGGACGTGCGGGACTGGGCCACCGAAGTGGGCCTGCCCCCCACGGCGTATGTGGCCCAAGAGTATCTGACTGCGCCGGAGCTGGAGTCTGAGGGGCTGGCATGGATCCAGGTTCACGGCAGCGAGCCTCTCCTGCACCCCTACCTGCCCTCTCTCTTCCTCGGGATGGACGGGCGTGGGGACTACATTCCATGCAGGTCAGTGACGCGGATCCTGGAGGGATGGAGGTGGGTGGGTATTCAGGAGGAATCTGGAGATTTGGGGATCCCGGAGGAATCTGGGGATTTGGGAATCCTGGAGGGATTGAGGGTTTTAGGGATCCCGGAGGAATCTGGGGGTATGAGGCTTTTGCAGGGATTGAGGGTTTTAGGGATTCCGGAGGAATCTGGGGGTATGAGGCGATTGCAGGGATATCCCCTTTTCATTCCAGTCGCAAGGATCCCAGAAATTGTGTGGCATGTGTGTTGCACCCAGCGGTACTTATTTTTACCGAAATCTCCTTCAGGTGAGGGCTGACTAGCTGAGGCTGAGCAGAGTGTCAACGTGATCCACCCATGCACCTAGGTGTATCCGGCCCTCTCACAAATTACCTAGATACTGACGTGTTTGACTTGCTGATTTCTGTCCCCCTTGGTGGGGTAGCCTGGCCGGCTGTCGCTGGTTTCTCCCCCCTGGGTGCTGATGCTCTCCCCCTTGGTGTTGCACGGTGGCAGGCACTTGCGCGACAAGTTCAACGTCCAGCGCAGGGACGTCTACAAGGCTGGGGAGGAGCCGGGGCAGGAACCGGGGAAGGAGGGAGGAGCAGGCATATGATGATGACGTGACATCGACAACGCTCATGTAGCTGGGCCGAAAATGCAAGTTAGGGATCGAGCCATTGTCCTATGATCTCCTAACCCCCGTTTCGTTGAACTCAGCAGTCCTCATCTGGCTTGTGGTACCGGTATCAGATTTTGACTCATTTCCGCGCGTGGTACCGGTATTCATACATGCCCTTTGTTGATGGCCAAGATCAGCCTGATCAGTCTTAATTCGCACAGAGGTAATCCCACGGCAGGATTGGAACCAGGCCAGTGTTGAGGTCCATGGGGGTGCCATGCCCTGGCTGTTTCTTGCCTGATCTATTGGAGCAACTTTCTGTGGATATTAGTCCGATACTCTTGAGTGCTTCTGAGGTGGACAAATGAACAGTCGGGAAATCAGCAGTGCTCAGCTTTCCATTTGTCAGGAGAACGTACCACTTCACTGCACATGCCATTATAAGCGGCCGCGCCTTTTTGAGCAGGGCCCACAGGTGACTCATCATCAACAGCCGTCTACTGAAACCAGGTGCGGTTGGCAGCCGCAGACCTGTGTTCCGTGGCAGGATCTCTGGGGTCCCCTCTGCCAGCTGCACCTGCTGGTATGCTGCATCAAGTACCGCTAGCACCTCTGTGACAGATACCGGCTGTAGGTCAATCGCTGTCTGACGCAGTTTGGGGATGGCTGATCCCAGCTCCAGCTCTAGCAATTCACTGCACCAATTGCGCAATCAGTGCCCTGCCTAACGACGAGCTGCATGCCGGCCGCCAAAACTGCCGCCATGATTGGGCTGTCTTGCTGTGCTGCTCGTGCGACCGCTGCGTTGTAAAAGCGAAGTACATGCTGCAACCAACTGTAGCGGCTGGATCTGCAGGTCCCTTATGACCCCCAGCTGGCAGCGGGCGCAGGTAGCCCTGCAGCCTGGCGCAGATGCTGGAGGAAGCTGGACCGCATCTTGTTCTTGAGGCAATGCTGCGGCCTGAGGTGATCGGTGGTCCACACCACATCACCGCAGTTGGCCGCAGGCGCTGCATAGACAGATGCCAACCGGATGTGTGTAAAGCACATGATGCCTGAGGTGCACCTTGGCGGCCAACTACTATTGGTCCCCCCTCTTAGGTACACCGATTTCCTAATTCCTACCCCATAGGATGTAGGTATACCTGCACCTTGTTCGGGTTGCTGGGGTCCATGTTCCTGTCCCTCACATAGGTGGCATGGCTGCGCCATGGTCCCAGTTGTGCATGGCACCTGAAATTGAGCTTGCCCCTTCCTGCCCCATACGCTTGAGTGTTCAGCAGGGCCTAGCGGGTTTGCATCATTCTTACCCTAGGTCATCCAGCGCAATGGAATTCAATGCCTAGACACACCCAAGGCAGTGAGCAAACAGGGACGATCGTGGTAGACTGGGATACAGTTTTGAAGCCCTGGGCTGTTCATCAGCTGCATGCGTTTCAGATTTTGCCTGACAGTCCTTGGCTGCATAAAAACTCTTTAACCTCTCTGTCTCCCTAGATCAGGCCTGCCGTAGTTGGCCTTATGACACTACTCGATAACGGTACGCCTATCCATGCTTAGACTGTGCTTTCCTGCTCAGCCATGCTTTTTAATCTTTTTAAGGACCTGAGATGTACGGTCCCACTGCCCTCATTGCTGGCCCTGATAAATTGCCACATTGTGCCATACTGTGAAGTTATGTATGTAAACAGCATAGATGGATGCTTCAGTGAAACCTGTTTTGAAATTTTGGCTGCATGAATGCATGCAAAGCGTGATTAACGGTTGGAGCAGTTATCATGATAACCAGGAGTACTTTTGATAATAACGGTACATACCGTACACCCCTGCCCTCCTGAAAAGGTTGGGCAGCATGGGCGCCCAGCCGCCCAACTGTTTGGTAGGGAGAATGGAAAATAAATGAAAAAGAGGATCAGGCCTATGAGAATTACCCATAGGCATCCCTGTCATGGCAGGGCACTGAACTGGTAGAGTGGCAGTACGTTCGGTGCACTCGTACGTCATGAAATACCTCCCTCCCAATGATTGCAGCTGCATGTGGATTGACCGTGCATGTGGATTGATCGAAGATACTGAAGCTGTGTAGACGCTACCTTGAAATGTAGCCGGCTCAATTCATAGGAGCCCATCAGCTGCCGATTGAGATGTGTATTCTTTCATCTTATGCTTGTATTCTGCTCCTTGGCTTCAAACATGGGACTAATGAAGGATGTGACTGCTCACTGCTGCAGTGCTGTTGAATGGGCTCTGGTACCGTACCATGTTCACGTATGAGTCCCAGGTATAGAAATGAATATACTGAAGTAAATTTAGGACCAGGACTAGTGCCAAATGGATTGAGCAGCCTCCTTCAAATCGGAGTCTGCATGGACCTGTACGAGCAAGGAATTGGTTGTTCGGTTACTTTTCTTCGTGGCGCCAAAGGAAACCGCTGGGTGGCACTTGTCAACTACTTGGTCCATGCTACATCACTTGCTGGGGCTCAAGGCTTTCTAATAAAGGGCGCCCGCTCGCTATGGTTTGTAGCATCTACATATTTTTTTGATATAAGCTCAGCTTGACCGCACGGACCTGGCTTTTGGCCGTTGCTCAAGATGGCACCGGCCGTGCCCTCGGACGTCCCTCCGACATCTTGGAGCGTCTTTAAGCCCAAGACGGTGAGCCACATCTTTGGGCACATGCTGACGCGCAGTGGCTTGGCGCGATGACCATCATGGCAATCACGATCTTGCTTTCGCAGTGGGGCCAGAAGCGCCCCAAGGTCAAGGTTGCGCACCTGCCGAAAGAAGAGGAGGAAAGCAAGATGTATTTTCATCCTGAGGTGAGCCGGATCTCGCCGGTGTCCTCTTCACCACGTCGATGCAATGGGACACCAATTCGTGAACTACGCGGCTCAGCATCATTCCACTGGATTTTTTGGGATATGTATGCTGTCTACTTTCTAATGTCTCCTGCTACGTCTCGGGGGTGCAGCAGGTTGACTCTGACGACCCGTCACCTCTCGTGACTTTCCTCCTTGTCCCCTGGTCCTGCGAACACAGCTCAAGCGCTGGGTGGAGAAGGGTAAAGAGGACGAAGCAGCGAGCGATCCAGGCAGCGCACCTCCGCCCTTGATGGGCTCACAGTCGCTGCCTCCAAACGCATTGACACAACCCAGGCAAGAGGACGTGAATACATACGTCAAGCACCGCCTCACCGACCATGCGGGATAGGGACTACATGCAGCCAAGGCCATTCGAAGATGGCAGTTCGACCAGTGCCTGTAAATTGCTTCACCCCAAGACTGAAAAACCTGCCATCTCCTACTCATGCCATATCTCACATCTCCAATCTAGGCATCCCTCTTGTCCTCTTCCTTTGCTTGGGCATATGAAGGGTGTTTGGGTCCGGGTCTGCCCACCTCCCTGAACACAAATCAGCAGCATGTGGAGTAGGAGCAGCATGGCTGGCTATGCATGGCCGATTTGCTTGTGTCATGCGCATGCAAGAAGACTCGGACTCAGCCTGTAGCATACCTTGAAATCAAAAACGCCACTTCGACGCCCTTGAAAGAAAGTTTAGACTTAGGAGGCAGGAAAGGGTAGAGCGAAAATTGTGCCATGCTGGCCTGCCTACCCGGCCACCCCTCTTTACCAGCCATGCTTCTTCAGCACCTCCCACACTTAATGTATGAGTCATGTAGGACCCTCCTTCCCTCCCGCTGCTTTAGCAGGAAGGGACTAGCAGGAAAGTACGTTCATCAGCCCCACCTGTCCATCTCCAGCTCACAAAACTCGCTGTACCAAGACAATGCACTGACCTCGTCCAACTCGGGGCTGCTGCTGCTGCCACCCCCCCCTACCACTACGTATTCAGAGGGCGGCGTGGCGGCAAGTATTGCCGGGCAGAAGTTCTTTGTGCCCCCGCCCCCCGCCTCACGATCATCTTCGCCATTCGCTCGCACTGTCGAGGGTAACGGAGCTAGTGCAGAGGCCGCAGCGCCTCCCGTTGCCGCCCCCGGAGCCGGAGGCTTCAAGTTCTTCGTCCCCTCACAGCCGGCTACAGCTGAGCCAATCGCTGGCGCTCATGACAGCAACGGTGTGGATGGCATCAGGCTGCTCAATGGTGACGCACCCGATGGGATAACGCACAACAGCGCGCACCCGGGTGGCCGCCGCTTGAATCACGGCGGTAGTGGCTTCGGCAGCCTCGGTGGAGCTCCTCCTGCTGATGGACAGGCCTCTACAGGTTACGCTGCAGCTGACCCGGCCCCCATCAACGGCTGGGGCGCTGAGCCACTGATCCCGGCTGACCAGCCTGCCCCGGTAGACGGGTGGTCAGCCCCTGGCTACCCAGCTGCTGAAAACGGATGGGGCGGGGTGGGCGGCTTTGCCGCTACTGACCCCAACATTGGCAATGGATGGGGTGGGGAGGGCAGTTTTGCTGCTTCTGTCCCGAGCTCTGGCAATGGATGGGGTGGGGAGGGCGGTTTGCCTGCTGCCAGCCGGAAGTCTGGCAACGGATGGGGCGAGGAGGGCGTTGTGGCGCCTGCTGCCCGTGAGCTACTGCCTGGACACCCTGAGGTGGTGGCGGGCCTGTCTGGGCCTGATGCCCACAGGGTCAACCACACCGTTGCAGCCACAGATAGCAGCGATGCACTAGCAGCAGGGTCTCTGTCTTCATGGGCAGCCCAAAAGGGCCCCTTGGATGCCCTCCATACACAGAAGGAGCAGCAGCAGCAACAGCAGACCCTCTCTGCGCAGCAGCAGTATCCCCACCATGCGCAGCAGCAGTATGATCAAGCCGGCCTGCATGGTAACCTGCAGCATGCGGCGCAGGGGATCCGTTCCAAGGGGAGGCAGTTCTTTGGTGCCATCGCGGGCATCGTTCAGCAGAACCAATACGGCGCGTTTGCAGACGATGACGACGACGACGATGTGGATAACGATGACGGCATGGGCGCGGATGGCTTTGATCGCGCTATGCATCCTGGGAATGCGGCCAAGCTCGACGGACCCCTCCCCTGGGAACTTCCGGACCACCTGCTGTACAGCGATCAATTCCTGTCCATCTGTACCGCCTGGCAGCGCAACAACCCCGGGAAGCTGTACAGCCCGGACATGCTGTTGCCCGCTGTGCCTGCCTCCGTGCCGGCGACGGCGGCGGCTGAGCAGTGGGCCGCTGCTGCCGAGCCTGCAGCAGCGGATGTGGTCCAGGGGGATGGGGCCTGCATAGCATTAACGTTCAACGAGCCTGCCGTGATCGTCTCACATGAGGCTCAGCGGGGGAGCGGCGGCGGGGACGCTGCGCCTTCTGGCTGGGAGCAGGGTGCTGCTGCTGCTGAGGGCAGAGCGGAGCAATTTCTACCAGGCCACCCCTGCGGCTGGGGTGAGGCGCTGGGACTTGCTGGGGGGCAGCCTTACCTTGGCAGCCCTTGGGAGGGGCAAGAGCAGTGGCAGGCGGAAACGTTGCCGTCGCCTCCTGCCACTGTAGCAGGGGACGCATCATTTGAGCAGCATGAGCTTGCGCTGGCGTCTACTACAGATGATTCTTTCCTACCCGGTGTGGGTGCCGAGGGTGGAGCTGCGGCATGCCCCGATGAGCAGGCAGACACGTCCCCTTCTCGCGAATCTGAGGGTCAGGGGTTGGCCCCCGTCGTTGCTATCACAGCTGCTGCAGAATACCTGCCTACGTCCGCCTTTGACACCGGCTTGTCGTTCTTCGATGGAGTGGCGTCGCCTTCTTGGGAGCAGCCGGACACGCCGGACATGCGGTCAGTCTCGATGTTTTCAGAGCCCAAGCCTGCTGCCATTGATCAAAGCGTCTCGTTCTTTGATGGCATGACTTCGCCTGTGCAGCAGAAGATGCCGCTCATGGGGCAGCAGCAAGAGCAACAGCACCAGCAGCTGATGGGAGACCCAGAGGTGGTGCCTGTCTCCCCAGCTGTCGATTCCGAGTGGTGTGTGGACGAGAATGTCCCATGCCTTGACCAGGTGGTGGTGCAGCCGCAGCCACCTGCTGCTGATGGGGCCGCTCCCGCCTCAGCCTTGTTCCCCGAGGACGGTTCAGTTGCTACCGATGACGACACAAGCGCCTCCTTCTTTTTTGAAGAGATGGCCCAGCAGCTGCCCATGCCCGCGGGGGCAGAAGGGCAGGATGAACCGTCGCTGCTACCTGGTTGGGGCAGCGACTACCAGGCAGCTGCTGACCCTGACTTGGAAATCCCCCCGGCGGTCTCAGGACAGCAGGATCTGGAGACAGACTTTGGGCTGCGTTGCGCGGTTGCCGAGCTTTCTGCTCCGCCCGGTGCTGCTGGTGTGCGGAACGGAGCGGGCAGCGTCTCGCAGATGCTGCCTCAGCAGGCAGATGCCACGGCCGCGTCTGCTGCAGTCGCGGTTGCAGAGCGTGTGGTTGGTGCGGAGGTGGCTGGTAGTGCCGTGGCTGAGGCTGATGAGGCAGGGCCGTCTGCTGGTGTAGCGGAGCGGGTGGGCAGCGGGTTGGCGGGTGCTGCTGCCACGCAGGCGGCGCAGGTGTCTGCGTATCTGCATCAGGTGATGACCCTCCTCTGGCAGTGTAGCGCACCCCAGGGGCATCGATCGCCGCTGAAGGCCAGTGTTTCTTTTTCCGGCTACGAGGCCACCTAGAGCAGGCTGCGAAAAACCCGATTGGGACCAAGCCTAGCCCGGCCTATGACTGGTTGCTAAAGCATCGTGGCTGGCCACAAGCGGGGCCTTTAGCCCAGGGGTCGGGAGGTGGCTGACTCTTAGCTGGGTCACGAAAAAAGAAACAATGCTTAAGGCCAATCATGGGATGAAGGGGATGCTTCTTTGGGGAGGAAATCATGCTTGTTTAAGAAGAAAACGGGGCTCACACGGGCTGGATACCGGTAGGAGGAAAAATATGTATTTTTCTTTATCTACAAAGGAAATTATTACAGCGTCACGCCAGGCTGGAACAGCCACAAGAAATTTCCGCTGTCCACTGTGGCTTGTGGCTGCAGATTCCAAAGCCTTTTTGATGCTGGTCCTGCCTGCCTCCCTTCTCCCCAGGTGCTAAGCAGTGTAAGACCTTAAGCCAAAGCCAGAAACCTCTGACCATATGCTTGGTAGTGTGAGGCCTGAACCCTGAACCTAAAACTCAAGCGCTGAGAAGGGTGTCACCTCGATCCTTAACCTCTCCCATGTGTTGTGAAGTGTGAATTCTAAACCCTTAACTTCTGCCCTGCTGCTGTACAGTGTTGACTCTTAACCCTGCACCTCTGCCCAGGTGTTGAGCAGTGTAAACTTTGAACCCTTGTCCTCTGCCCAGGTGTTGAGCAGTGTGAGATCCCGACAGGCGGTACCGGACTCTGCGTTGGATTACGCCATGTCCCTGGTGCGAGCGCTGGAGGAGGCGGGATCGGGAGCAGCAGCGGGGGCACACCTGATGCAGGAGGAACAGGAACGCATGGTGAGGAGCAGGGGGGACAGGAACGCATGGGTAAGGAGCAGGGGAGACAGGAACGCATGGGTAGGGGTAGGGGGGACATGGATAGGGGGGGGGGGGGGCGCACCTTATGCAGGAGGAACAGGAACGCATGGTAGGAGTATGGGGGCAACTGCACATGTGGAAGAGGGTACGCATGGCAAATGGTTACCCCCTGAGGGCTTTGTTTGTCAGGAGGACGCCCATGACATGGAACATGGGATGTAACAAAGCGTGATGATATCGTGCCTGGCTAGCCTTATTTCTGGAGGAGGAAGGATGTTACTTGAGCTTTGGGACTACCAGCACAACGACTCCTGACACGTGCAGTGACTCATGTGAGCATTTTTCCCTCCTCCACCTGAAGTTTGCTGGTTTGCTGTGCAGGACGGATCTCTGGGAGCAACTGCAGCAGGCCCCTGGGATGAAGCAGGCCCTTCAAACGCCGCGGCAGGCCCCTCCAATGGCAGGGCAGGCCCATCAAACGCTGGGGCAGGCCCCTCCAACGGCGGGGCAGGCCCATCAAATAATGGGGCAGGCCCTTCGAGTGGCAGAGCAGGCCCCTCAAGTGGCGGTGCATGCTCCTCGGACGCGTTTGGAGGCACAACGCCCACCAAGGTATGAGGAGACTGTGGTTGGACTCCAGGGGTGGAGACCGAGGCTGGCCTTGACCCTGGGCTGGGTATGGAAAATGGGCTAGGGATGCTGGGTCTCCATGACTTCATACTCCGATGGCTGCGTCCTCCGATGTTAGCAGGGCCCTCCCTGGTGGCCTTCCCTGTTGGAAGACGAGGCTGTCGGGTTTACGCATACACTGGAGGGGTTCACAGCGGTTCAGGTGTTTTCATCTTCTTGGCACTAATCAGCAGTGGGTGTCGGGTTCACAGAAGAACTTGAGGTGCTCACTGCAGGTTAGGGATCCTCATCTTTATCACACTGCTTAGCAGTGGGTTTAGGGTTACACGTGCAAGCTTGCAGTGTGGGATCCTTCCACGCAACAGCTCCGGTAGCAACAGCTGCCCCCCTGCTGGGGGCCAAGCTGTCAGGCCTTGAGCACGAAGCCCGCAGCCCTTGGCATCATGCTGTCTTGCAGGCTGCTATCTGCTTTTATTTTAGTGCGCTCCAGACTGCCATTGGGGGGCCGTCCGGCTGGGGCCAATAGGGACGAAGCCTTGAACGGCCGTAAGCCGGTGGCCTGAGAAGCAGGGCTTGCTACAAGAGCCAGCAAAGATCGTAGGCCGTGATGTAGCTGAAGCGTGCTAAAAGAATTACCGGCTGCGATGAGGGGCGGGACTTGTTCTTCCCAACAGACTCCGTAAATGGCTTGTGTTGCTGTCCTGCCTGCTCTTCAAGATGGGCAGCTTCCTTAATCCGCGCACTTGGTTGCGTATCTTTTCATGTTTTTGCCGCCCTGCCAGGTCTCCAAGATTGCACTCATCTTGCCACCTCTTGCATTCGTTTGTGTCGCAGGCCGCTATGATGGGCGAGACCGGCTCTGCCTTGCAGACCCCTCAGAGGCTGTCCGCTGTGTCGCCCTTCCTAGTCCACCCCAGCCCCAGCTCAGAGGCATCCTTCCAGGTGAGCAGCTCTGGAGACTGTGGGGGAGAGGCTGGGGACACGGGCATGGATATAGGGTTGGGGATGGGGCCATGGGGGGCATGCAACAAGTGCCGCATTGCAGTGGGTTTCAAGCCCACACTTTCCCACTGAGATACATTTATTCACACACCCGGCCCCTATACAGTAAGTGAACAACACTGATAAGGGCAACACTGGATGGGGGGCATGGAACAAGCGTCACAGCTTTGGAAAATTTGTGTCCTTGCTGTCCAGCCATCATTCTAACAAAATGCAATCCCCCCCTAAGAACCTCACAATACTTGAGCCTGTTCATGCAACGTCCTCCTACCGCACATTTTGAAATGGCTGGCTCCTGAACCCTGAACTGCAGGATCCTGAACCCCACCCCACCCCTATGGTCCTCGTCTCCCAGGCTAGTGCCAACCAGCCATCTGAAGGTACTCCCCGCTGGCCAGGCACGCCCATGGACAGCTCGGTTCTGCAGCAGCAGCAACAGGAATATGCGTCTCAGCTGACAGCCATGAAGCAAGAGATGCAGGTACAGAGGCAGGGCTGATGAGGGGGCATGAGCTGGTGGAAGCTGGGCTGAGGCAGGATGTGCAAGTAGAAATTGGGCTGATAAGTAGGCATGAGCTGGTGGAAGCTGGGCTGATGAGGGGCATGAGCTGTTGGAAGCTGGGCTGAGGCAAGAGGTATACGTGGAAAGAGGGTTGAAGAGCAGGCGTGAGCTGGCGGGTAGTCTGGTTGACAGGCCCTGATCGTAGGGCAGGTCTCTTGCATGCCTCAGTGCAGGGACATGGGCGCCGTGTGCCTTGTTGTGCTGCATGCATGATATAAATCTGTCCATCTTTACGCTTGAAGTGCGAGGGTCTGTTGCATGATCACACTGGTCGTGTTGATCCTGTGCGTGGACGTTTCCTCTCCTGTTGTCTCCTTTCATGGTGAATTGATGCATCTGAACTGTTGTCTTAACGCCAAAAAACAGGTTGAGACAGCTAATTTAGCGTTAGGTTTAATCCGCTGTTTGACACTGTCACGAAGTTGCTGCCAGAGCCTTTCACCAGGTCTGGTGTGCCCTGGCATGACACCCCGTCTATAGACACAACGCCACACACGTTGCTCGTCTTTACACCGCTGGGCTGCAAGATGCACGCTGATCTTTAATTGTTGCATGGTGATGCCCGTACCAGCATGCGGCCGCATAGCTGCGAGCCAGATTGTCGGTGCACTTTTTTTTTTGCTTGCCCTGCTGCTTATGTAGTACGAGCAGCAACTTGGCTGCTCTGCTTGTTGATGTCGCCTGCCCTGTACTTTGACGAGTGATTTCAAGCAGCAGCTGGGTTGTTTTGTAACTGAAGAATGGATTGTTGATTTCAAGCGGCAGCCTCGTTGTTTTGTAACCGAAGAATTAATTGCTCACTTGCTGTTGCTGTCCTTGTTGCTTGCAGGATGATTATGAGCTGCAGCTTGCTGTCCAGTGTCAGGAGATGGAGGAGCGCTTTGAGGCGCGCCTGGCAGCCATGCGTGCGGAGCTGGAGGAGGAGTACGAGCGGCGCCTGGCCGAGAAGGACACAGAGATCGGGGAGCTCAGGCAGCGCTGCAGCGAGGCTCAGGAGGACCTCGACCAGCTGCTGCTGTGCCTGGTAGGGACAGGGCGAAGGGACTGGGCAGGCCTTGAAAGCTTGTGCCTCGAGGGAGGAGTTGGATGCATCAAGGTTTTCTTGTCGCTTGCTATGGCTGAAGGGGTATGATATCCCTCAGAAACGAGCTTCTCTCTAGCACCTGCCTGTTTATCAAAAAATGGTTTTGCGGCCTCCCCCTGCTCTCCGGCCTGAGCCCAGACACTGAGACGCCCCACCTCTTGCGTGACCCTGTGTGCAACCCTCAAGTGTGACCCTGTGTGCCAACCTCAACTGTGACCCTGTGTGCAACCCTCAAGCGTGACCCTGTGTGCAACCCTCAAGCGTGACCCTGTGTGCAACCCTCAAGCGTGACCCTGTGTGCAACCCTCAAGTGTGACCCTGTGTGCCAACCTCAACTGTGACCCCGTGTGCAACCCTCAAGCGTGACCCTGTGTGCAACCCTCAAGCGTGACCCTGTGTGCAACCCTCAAGTGTGAACCTGTGTGCCAACCTCAACTGTGACCCCGTGTGCAACCCTCAAGCGTGACCCTGTGTGCAACCCTCAAGCGTGACCCTGTGTGCAACCCTCAAGTGTGAACCTGTGTGCAACCCTCAGGCGTGACCCTGTGTGCAACCCTCAAGCGTGACCCTGTGTGCAACCCTCAAGTGTGACCCTGTGTGCCAACCTCAACTGTGACCCCGTGTGCAACCCTCAAGCGTGACCCTGTGTGCAACCCTCAAGCGTGACCCTGTGTGCAACCCTCAAGCGTGACCCTGTGTGCAACCCTCAAGTGTGACCCTGTGTGCCAACCTCAACTGTGACCCCGTGTGCAACCCTCAAGCGTGACCCTGTGTGCAACCCTCAAGCGTGACCCTGTGTGCAACCCTCAAGTGTGAACCTGTGTGCCAACCTCAACTGTGACCCCGTGTGCAACCCTCAAGCGTGACCCTGTGTGCAACCCTCAAGCGTGACCCTGTGTGCAACCCTCAAGTGTGAACCTGTGTGCAACCCTCAAGCGTGACCCTGTGTGCAACCCTCAAGTGTGACCCTGTGTGCCAACCTCAACTGTGACCCCGTGTGCAACCCTCAAGCGTGACCCTGTGTGCAACCCTCAAGTGTGACCCTGTGTGCAACCCTCAAGTGTGACCCTGTGTGCAACCCTCAAGCGTGACCCTGTGTGCAGCCCTCAAGTGTGACCCTGTGTGCAACCCTCAAGCGTGACCCTGTGTGCAACCCTCAAGTGTGACCCTGTGTGCCAACCTCAACTGTGACCCCGTGTGCAACCCTCAAGCGTGACCCTGTGTGCAACCCTCAAGCGTGACCCTGTGTGCAACCCTCAAGTGTGAACCTGTGTGCCAACCTCAACTGTGACCCCGTGTGCAACCCTCAAGCGTGACCCTGTGTGCAACCCTCAAGCGTGACCCTGTGTGCAACCCTCAAGTGTGAACCTGTGTGCAACCCTCAGGCGTGACCCTGTGTGCAACCCTCAAGCGTGACCCTGTGTGCAACCCTCAAGTGTGACCCTGTGTGCCAACCTCAACTGTGACCCCGTGTGCAACCCTCAAGCGTGACCCTGTGTGCAACCCTCAAGTGTGACCCTGTGTGCAACCCTCAAGTGTGACCCTGTGTGCAACCCTCAAGCGTGACCCTGTGTGCAACCCTCAAGTGGGACCCTGTGTGCAACCCTCAGGCGTGACCCTGTGTGCAACCCTCAAGCGTGACCCTGTGTGCAACCCTCAAGCGTGACCCTGTGTGCAACCCTCAAGTGTGACCCTGTGTGCCAACCTCAACTGTGACCCCGCGTGCAACCCTCAAGCGTGACCCTGTGTGCAACCCTCAAGCGTGACCCTGTGTGCAACCCTCAAGCGTGACCCTGTGTGCAACCCTCAAGTGTGACCCTGTGTGCCAACCTCAACTGTGACCCCGTGTGCAACCCTCAAGCGTGACCCTGTGTGCAACCCTCAAGCGTGACCCTGTGTGCAACCCTCAAGTGTGAACCTGTGTGCCAACCTCAACTGTGACCCCGTGTGCAACCCTCAAGCGTGACCCTGTGTGCAACCCTCAAGCGTGACCCTGTGTGCAACCCTCAAGTGTGAACCTGTGTGCAACCCTCAGGCGTGACCCTGTGTGCAACCCTCAAGCGTGACCCTGTGTGCAACCCTCAAGTGTGACCCTGTGTGCCAACCTCAACTGTGACCCCGTGTGCAACCCTCAAGCGTGACCCTGTGTGCAACCCTCAAGTGTGACCCTGTGTGCAACCCTCAAGTGTGACCCTGTGTGCAACCCTCAAGCGTGACCCTGTGTGCAGCCCTCAAGTGGGACCCTGTGTGCAACCCTCAAGCGTGACCCTGTGTGCAACCCTCAAGTGTGACCCTGTGTGCCAACCTCAACTGTGACCCCGTGTGCAACCCTCAAGCGTGACCCTGTGTGCAACCCTCAAGCGTGACCCTGTGTGCAACCCTCAAGTGTGAACCTGTGTGCCAACCTCAACTGTGACCCCGTGTGCAACCCTCAAGCGTGACCCTGTGTGCAACCCTCAAGCGTGACCCTGTGTGCAACCCTCAAGTGTGAACCTGTGTGCAACCCTCAGGCGTGACCCTGTGTGCAACCCTCAAGCGTGACCCTGTGTGCAACCCTCAAGTGTGACCCTGTGTGCCAACCTCAACTGTGACCCCGTGTGCAACCCTCAAGCGTGACCCTGTGTGCAACCCTCAAGTGTGACCCTGTGTGCAACCCTCAAGTGTGACCCTGTGTGCAACCCTCAAGCGTGACCCTGTGTGCAACCCTCAAGTGTGACCCTGTGTGCAACCCTCAAGCGTGACCCTGTGTGCAACCCTCAAGCGTGACCCTGTGTGCAACCCTCAAGCGTGACCCTGTGTGCAACCCTCAAGTGTGACCCTGTGTGCCAACCTCAACTGTGACCCCGCGTGCAACCCTCAAGCGTGACCCTGTGTGCAACCCTCAAGCGTGACCCTGTGTGCAACCCTCAAGCGTGACCCTTTGTGCAACCCTCAAGTGTGACCCTGTGTGCCAACCTCAACTGTGACCCCGTGTGCAACCCTCAAGCGTGACCCTGTGTGCAACCCTCAAGCGTGACCCTGTGTGCAACCCTCAAGTGTGAACCTGTGTGCCAACCTCAACTGTGACCCCGTGTGCAACCCTCAAGCGTGACCCTGTGTGCAACCCTCAAGCGTGACCCTGTGTGCAACCCTCAAGTGTGAACCTGTGTGCAACCCTCAGGCGTGACCCTGTGTGCAACCCTCAAGCGTGACCCTGTGTGCAACCCTCAAGTGTGACCCTGTGTGCCAACCTCAACTGTGACCCCGTGTGCAACCCTCAAGCGTGACCCTGTGTGCAACCCTCAAGTGTGACCCTGTGTGCAACCCTCAAGTGTGACCCTGTGTGCAACCCTCAAGCGTGACCCTGTGTGCAGCCCTCAAGTGGGACCCTGTGTGCAACCCTCAGGCGTGACCCTGTGTGCAACCCTCAAGCGTGACCCTGTGTGCAACCCTCAAGCGTGACCCTGTGTGGAACCCTCAAGTGTGACCCTCAAGTGTTTGTCCCTTTCCTGCCGCGTAGGGCCAGGAGACCCGTAAGGTGACGGACCTGGCTCAGGCCATGCTGGAGGCTGGGTTGGACCCGGATGAGATCACCGGCCCCATCGATGAGGAGTATGCGGCCATGGACCTGCCTTGAGTGCAATGTGGACCAGCCTGGAATTCAGCCCTGCCTTCAGGAGTCCATGGATGACCTAGCCAGGGTGTCAAAGGGATTATGGACGGATGGATCCCAGGGGGCTGAGCATGGCCTGGGGAACAGGACGGGAGTCTTCTGCCCACCTCATAGGGCCCCATTGTCGCGTGTCACACACTCCCGGGAGGGAGGATTGGCTGGATCTGGGGCTGGATCTACTGTTGGCTGGATATTTTCGTACGAGGGAGGGGACCTTGAGCTGAGGCCCATACCCACAAGCCGAACTAGGTCCTGTGTTCCAGCAGTCCAGGCAGAGGACCCTCTCCACCAATAGTTCAAGGCTCCTAGGGCGTCAAAAGACAACAGCTGATTTGTGGGCCTACTGGCTGGTAAGCGTCTTACAGATGTGGCGGCGTGACTTTTGGAGATTGACCTGCTTCATGGCCTGAATAAGAGCAAGTATGGCCCGAGATAAAATGTATGGAGGACACGGAAGTATGGATTGACCTCTCGTTACATTGACTGGGTACCATGTTCAAGCTGATCTGCTCTTGCAGGCCCTGCTTTTGGTGTCGCGGAGCTTACAGTTTTTAGTGATTTAGGGTTTTGAAGCCTGGTGGAGACCACTGTGTGGTCGAGCTGACTAGACAGGCAACTTCTTTCTAAGACAGGCAGATCTTTTATCCATGAATACATGATGTGCAGTCTGGGTAGATTTCGAAATGCTTGTGACCATAACCGTAGTTTACTGCTGTAGCCTGCTAATTCTACCCTCCACGTCTTCGTCGTTATTATTTATCATAAAGATCTCGATAAGGATTGCAAATTAACGTCCATGTTCAAAAATCTACGTGCCGGGACCCCAAATTTAGTGCTTCGCGGCCTTACCATATGGGGCCCAAATTGATTATCTGAGTGTGTGATGGTAGCTATGAAAGAAATACAATAAAAAGCCGGGAAGTGAGCAGCAAAATACTGTGTATAGCCGTACGTCTTCAAAGTGTGAGGGGACAGGAACAAGCATACCAGCGAGCCTTTCTGCTTGCTACATGGGCGAATTTATGCTGTTGCATGTGTCTGAAGATGACTTTTGAGGCTGTTTCTAATAAGAATCGATGCGGAACGGCCTGCCGGGGGCTGAAGAGCTGGCGTGCATGTACTCGTGTAGCAAACAAATAGACGTCGGTTGTTTGATATCAGATTATGGAAGGGCTGGAAACAGACGGGGAACTAGTAGCAAGGCACAGCAGGAGTGGTGGCCTTGTACCCTAAATTAGACATGTACACTAGATGATATATCAGGGCACAACGGTTATATCCTCAGCAAGCTACAACCAATTTTAGTTTGAAGAAGACTAGGGCGAATAAAGAGAAAAGGTCACCTCAGCAGCAACCAATTACGATTGGACAAAGCTTTTGGATATGTCAACTGTCCAGAGTTTGAATAGGCCATGATCATGAGGAAAATTGTGAGTTTCAGGGAATGGAGATTTATCATTTTTACAAGAGCAGGCGCAAGATTCTAAAAGTAAACACATTTATTTATTTATTCAGTTCGCTGTTTAATCTAGTTAAAATCTGATTTCAGGCATAGAAACAGGGCTAAATCACCAGGATGTAGAGCCTTTCAAAAACATGATTGGGAATCACATTCAAAATACCCGCAACAGCAGTTGTGTACACTGCTATTTTTATTTTGAGCCCTATATATAAGGAGGGGCATAAGCGCTTGATCGATTATGATCATGATCAGCAGCTAGCCAACAAACGAGAACACAGCTGCTCAATTCAGGCAAATGAAAAGCATAAGCAGAACTTATGAAGTCGCCGTAAACTAAAAACCACTCTTTATGTAGCACACAGGAAGTGTGAAATGCCCTGTATCAATTTAACAACCACGCCTCATGAATGTGGCTCGCTGCGCAACAAATGCTTTATGTTCCTTGTTTTCTACTTCTGGACATGCCTGAAAAGTAAAATACATCTCCTTATTCTGCTCCTCTGGAACTGAGACATGTTCTATTATTCAAGTCAGGCTGTCACCCGTCCAGATGCAGGTGGAGGAGCATACATGCTAGTACTGATTAAGTAGCGTTCTTGTCTGTCACCGTCATGCCAACCTCCGCTTGCTGGTTCAGCGTCTCAGCTGGCACCTGGTCGGACTTCTGGCCCGCATAGCCCCGGACACTGCCGCGCATGCTCTTCGACTCCATGGCAAACTTCATGGCACCGGAATGCAGACCCTGCACAAGCAAAGCAGGTGCAGAAGAAAACGCTAAAGCAGATCAAGAAACAAACAGGCCTCAGTCAACCGTCACTGTGTACACGCAAGGAGTAGAGAAGTAAGGTAGAAGGCGGCAGGGTTTTGAGGATAGGTAACTAAATTCCACATGGCCAGTGCTGAACCTGCCAGGCCGATGCTCACCGCTGCCACCTCGTCGGAAGACCATTCCTGGATGTAGTAATCCTCCTCTGTAGAGTCGGGGTTGGCGGGCAGCAGCAGACTGCCCCACATTGGGAAGTGTACCAACACCAGTGTGCAGGTCATCGCCATGATCATGACCCCCATCCACATGAGACCTTCTGGGACCTTCATCCTGCACAGAGTGGAAGGGATAAGGATCAGCATACTGCACGAGAGGGAGGGAGAGGAATCAACAAACTGTGCACACAAGAGCGCACACTCTCTCGGGGTAAGCTCTAGCACACATCATTCTTTTTTGTCATTGTCAGGAATTAGATTATCTCTTGTCAGGAAGGGTAGTTTATTTTTGCGTGTCTGAATTATCAAAGGACAAGACGGGCTGCTTACTTGGGGGAGTCTGCAGCACCGCCGAAGAAGATGACCTGCGTAATGACCGCTCCAACATTGCCTCCCGCTCCAACCACACCGGCAACAATGCCATATGAGCGCCTTGAGATGAAGGGCACAATGCCGTAGGTAGCGCCGCAGGCTTGCTGGCAGAAGATGGAGAAGACGATCATGACGCCAATGGTGCCTCCAAGGGTGTCGCTCAGCCTACCCATGGCGAGGCAGAATACTCCACTCAGCATCTGGAGGGTGAAGAGGCACCAAAGCCTTCCGCGCATGCCCCAGGGAAGGGCCGCAAGATCAGAAAGCATGCCTCCGCTGGCGCGGCTGAAGAGGTTCATCAGGCCGAAAAGGGCACCCAGGCCTCCAGCTACAAAGGGCAGGGCAGGCAGGAGGCGTCAGATTGAGCTGCTGGTCAAACGAGCAAGTACTGTGCACGTCCAGTCAGTGAAGGTTTCCAGAGTAGGAGAGTTCATTCCGTGCTTGTGCCCGTCAACAGGCACCTGTCCCATGCATGAAATGTGATGCTCCACTCGACTGATACTCCGCTCGACAAAAACTCCGCTCAACTGATGCTCCGCTCAAAATACTTCACAACAGCTTCATAAAGGCCAGAGCGCCAGAGGTCACCCTGCTATTGAAAGCTCACCCGTCACCAGGCCCAGATTGAATTGGTCGTACAGGTAGTACACAATGATGTTGTCGACAGCCAGCTCCACTCCGAATGAGTAGCCATAGTTCAGAGCCATCACCCAAGTCCTGTAGGGAGGGGGGTCAGGGAAGGTAAGGGCATGGGTGGCAAGGCAAGGAGGATGGGAAAGTAAGGAGGAGAGCCTGGGGTGTAAACTTGCAAGTCATGTAGCTGCATACCTTTCAGTGCTATCAGTCTTTTTTCACAGTACTGTCAGTGTTTTTTCATTTGTCTCGAAGACTGAAACGGTAGGCCTTGGCTACATTACAGCTACAGCGCCCCGCAGTGAGATTGCCATGCATATTTACAAAAACCACTGCGCATGCTCTCACCTGTAGTTCAGCATAGCAGCCGCGAAGACAGCCATGAAGGATCCCTTGGTGGGTGCAATAATCCCCTTCTTCTTCAAGGTCCGCACGTCCCCAAGAGGCGCATCCTGGAGGAGGCACAGGGGGGAGACAACGTAAAGGCACCGCGTTTGATTGCAGGCACATGCAGGCATCTGACTGCAAACATAAGAGTAGCAGTCTAGGGCTGTACACTGTTTATACTTCATTTCGAGTGCGTCAGCTACACTTTTAAGCTCACTCACAGCCTCACAGGGCTTCGTGAGAGTAGCCTTACTACCGGTAGTCACCAAAATGGACATCAAAGTAAACATATGTCAACAGATGCAACAGCTTTCACCTGCCCGAACATGAAGGTAACGGCTCCCATGATGAGGAAGATTGCCCCAGGGATGAAGAAGGACCAGCGCCACGCAGTGAACGAAGGGACTCCGCCATGTTCAATACCGATGGCGAGCAGGGGCATGATGGCATGTGTGAAACCACCTCCCATGTTGCCCCATCCAGCAGAGATGGCATTGGCAGTGCCGACGATCCGGACATTGAACATGGAGCCCACCCAGTACTGGCAGCAGACAAAGCAGCAGAGAGAGACACCGATGAACAGCCGGATGGCCTGGAAGCCCGCGGCATCAACGATAAGAGCGATGAGAAAGACTGGCGGCGCAAACATGAGCATGACCACTGCATTTCCAACGCGGGCCCCAAAATGGTCCAGGAGAGCTCCCATGAAGATTCGACCGAAGATGGCGCCAACGACAGAAAGTGTGCCTACGCATGATGTGTTGCTGTCAGCATTGTCCCAAGAATAAAATACAAACTGATTGTTGCAAGGAGCGTACACATCAGGACAGTGAGGCTAGAAGAGGGAATCGCCCAATCGCCCGGCCTGCTGAACGTACCAGCCAGGCCTGCTTCAGGCTTGGTCAAGCTCAGGTTCTCACGGATCAAAGGCCTGCAGCAGGGGAAATGACAGATTAGCCAACAAAAAGCAGAAGGCACCAACATGACGTCATCAAGAACGAGTCAAGTGGGAGGGAAACCAGTCTGATGTAATAACTCCGGTACTTACAGCAGAGCCGCAGGGGCAAACGTTGCAATGAAGGTCATGAAGAAGTTGATCCATGATATCTGAAAAAAGACAGGCGCATACAATCATACATAGGTTCAGACATGTGCCGGTACGGCGTCGATCAAGACGGAGTCATGACGGGGGGAGGGCATGCACTTTATTTGCTTCATACATAGAAGTGAACTGGACTCACGTGGAAAGAGCGCATGTGCGGCTGGGCGAAGGAAAAAATCTACGAGCATGAAGAGAGAGGGTGTCAATAGCGGCGTGCAAGGAAAGGACGAAACTAGTTCTTAGTTCATCAGCAGTGTACAGTAGGTGATTGAGCCAGACAGGACAGCAGGCGGCAGAAATAGCATACACTCATGTGTACCTTGATCCTCGTCGCCTTGTACTCGCTATCGACAGGCCTGAAGGAGACATAGGAAACAGGCATGCAAGGAGGTGACATTTGGCACAAAGCCCTAAAATACCGGTTGATATTGATGCCCCTGGGATAGACGAATTGCGCCAGCCCGGCATGGAGAATAAACAGATAGAGTCGGTAGTGGGGGCGATCCAGAGAAATTCCCAAACTCCCTAGCCCCCGCGCTCTAAAGGACGGATGAGCGGCAATAGGCAATCAGTGTGAGAGGACTTACAAGTCGAACTTCACTTGTCCACTGTCATCGCCAGACTCGTGCACCAAAGGCTGGGCACCTGATCGCTTCATATTGGGATCACGTGATAGAGAATTGCTCTACACCCAGCGATGGTATCAAATCCAGTTCACTGATAGTTCCTCAAGCAATTATCCAGCCTTAAATGTAGCTATGAGATTGTGGCCTCTTCGGAAGGGGCATGTACGGCATTCACATGAGCCGCTCTTGGCTGGATGGTTGCTGCCGGCTGGAGGTGCAGCCATGCATCAGCAATTGTTGACACGTGAGCCCTCCAGTCACTGGATAGGCATCACTCCCACCTACTACTACAAGGCTTGTAGTACAGTGACCGTATTAGCTGCATCGCAGCTTCAGCTGCAGGCGTTCTATATTTGCCTTCACAAAAAAATCCACAAGCCTGATGTAGTAGAAGCATCCCGTAAACAGTTGCGATGCCAGCAAAGGGGTCGGTGACAGGGTGCGTGTGTCGTCCACCACTCCACCTGACCACCTGTCCACGCACCGCACATGTATGTCCTTGGGTCGTTGGGTGCATGCCCTCCAATGTCGTGGGCACGTGCCGAGGCACGCGCTGCGCCGCCCCTTCTCGGCCCTCTGTCGTGAGTCGTGACTCACGGTTGTTACTGTGACAAAGTGTACGACAGGGCTGCAGCCGTAAGCAGGCGCTGTTTGCATGGAGTCGGATTAGCAGTCCCAGACAGTCAGACGACTGCATCAAGAATAGATTCGTGTGAGGCCAGTTCAATCTTTGGCAGTTCTTATCCGGTATTTCCCCTCCATAGCGCCCTCTCGGCCTCTCCTAACCTCATTCCTGCAGTTGCACGTTAAGTTGGTTGATGAGGCCAAGAGGTGCAGTTTCCTGGCTCCTGCAACTCCCGGTTAGTTGCTGAATAAGGAAGAAAGCAAGGTAGATGGGGCAAGGGGGCCAGGAAAAAGAAAAAACAATCGATCATACCGTCCTAGCGGAAAATCATAGGTAGCGCCAGGGGGTAAGTAGCGCAATGGTAGCTAGCACTAAGCACCTCCATGTACCTCTATGCACCTCCCATGCATTTCCGTACACCTCCCATGTTCCTCCATGTGCTCCGTGCACCTTCGTGCACCTCCATGCGCCTCAGTGTCCCCCATTGTGTCTCCATGTGCATCCATGCACCTCCATGAGCCTCATTATACCTCATTGCTGCTTTGTGCTGCAGGGTGATCAAGTAGTGCAAGTGGACCGTGTGAACCTCAAGTAGGTAAGTGGCGCTATGGTAGCTAGCACTAAGTATATGAGCTGAAGTTTTGCGAAAGTTGCATATTTTGGCTGCCCCCCTGGCAGGCAATGTCTCTCCCCCCTATCTCATCCTCCAGGAGCCCAAACAATATTTTGGCAGCACTTTTGGACAGCTTAAATATTCATTCCCCAGGAATATGTCAATGACATTACACCTCTGGGCCCTGCTCAAAATACTCAAAAAGGCTCGGCCGCTTCGGCGCCCAACTGTCCCGTTGGAAGAAAAGAAACTTAAGGGAAGAGTAAAAGCAGGAGAATAATACAAAGGAGAAAGAAATACCCCTCCCAAAAGGAAAAGGCAGCCCCAAGTATTTTTGCCCCTCTCAAGCCGTTTCCCCAAGGAGGCAAAGAAAAGCAACTCAACTAAGTAGGCCTCAGCAAAGACCAGGAATATGTATTTATCAGTGCAGTAAGACATGTCTGACACCCTGGAAAAAGTATCCTGGCATGCCTAAAAGGGTGGCTAAAAGGCTAACATGTGGAGGAGAAATCCAGTCATTTTTGAACTTTTTGAATACTGGTCTGTATGACACGGGAGTTGGACCATGCTTTGGAATCCTGACAAAAGTTGATGATGGGTCCAAAACCCTTTTACCCCACCCTTACCCAGGCCCCTCGCTCGCAGATACGGGGGCGCAGATGAGGGAGCAGATGAGGGAGCAGAGGACCCTGTTCCTTCTATGAGACTCCATGTATGATGCTTGAGCTTGGCTGCATTCAATAGGGGCATATAGGTTAGAGCGGATTCACACCTGATTCCCATCTATCGGTTTCGCATGGTTTCGCGTGGTTTCGCGTGGTTTCAGTTCGGTTCAGTTCGACGAAACCACGCCAACTGAAACCGGTCTCGGACCACCAGTTTCAGTTCGCTGGTTTCGCAAGGTTGGCTGGTTTCGTAAGTTTCGTCACGATTTATCGGCATTGCTCGCTGCGGTCTACATACCGCGCCCTGATTTTCAAATTACAGCTTCCTCAACTGTTGTTCTTTCTATACCTCCAACTGCTCGTTGCCATAAAGGTTGTCGGCAGCAATCAGACCCCAACTACGAGGCATCAGGCAAGGGCGAATCAAACAGCCTGCTAGGAACGTCATGCCGAATGAGAAGGCACAGCAGTAAAGGAATGTGTTATTTGATTGAATATCTCCAATTGTCCCACCCTGAGGATGGGGTTGAGTCGGCTGAGGACGACATGCCATCCGATGTGCTCATCAGATCAGCATGGCAATGACGACCATGCTGTCATGCTAGCCCGTGCTGTATTGTCTGTTGTTGTATGTTGCTTTCCTGGCCACTTCACTGCATAAGATGACGTCTAAGCATGCGACGGCCGCAAAATTTAGTTTTTCTGATGTGAATTAGGTGAGAACGCAGGTTGCGAAACCAGTCGCCAAACTGACGAACTGAACCGAACCGAACTCGACGAACTGAACTAGGTGTGAATCGGCTCTTAGTTGACCCTCATGGCCAGGGGCAGGGCTAAATCAGTGAAACATGGACCTTAAGGCCTCATGAAAGCAACTATGAGAAAAGGCATTCACACTAATGTAGACACACTTTTCAAACATATCCCTGAGGCTCTCTTGCATATATTTTAATTTTGTATGTGGTGCTCAACTTCCTTCCTCAGCCCCCACGTCATTTCTGTTTTTGTGGCATATTTTCTGCTCTACGGTATACGTCCTTTGCCTTCGCACCGTTTAATGTTAAATGGCCAGCGCGGAGCACAACGCGGTTTATTAGAATAAATATTGATCGTTCGGGCCTCCCACCCCTCTGCCATGCACGCCTCCATGCCCTGCGGGGGTGGCCAGCATTAAGGCCCGCCTGGCAGCCCTCAAAGCCCGCCATGCTGCGATCCCACCTGCCCAGAGCAGGTCCTATGCCACTGTCGTGTCAAACAGTGGCATAGTCAAACAGTGGCAAACTGCTGCCGTCATTACCGCGCTCATCCATGCGCACCTCAGCACGGCAGAGGGGGTCCGTGTCATTAATGCATTCCCCCTTGGCAAAGTCCTCCCGACTGAAGCCTCCAGCAGGTACTTCATGCGCGTGGAAAACTGGCCCAGACAGATAGAGGCCCTGGTCCATGCTTAGCTTGCAAACTGAAGGGATCAAAGATGGCCTTCCAAAACTCGTATAGTCCCAAAGGAGAGTGCCTCCCACCGTGCATTAATGCCTACTTTCTTTAGTTTCATGCAGGTCCGTAAGCTGGGCTTCTCTGCCCAGTTCCACCGGGCCAAGATGGTGGTCACCAATTTGGTGACCAAGAGGTAGTGACTTAGTCCCTGGTTTAGGCTGTGCTTGTCCTGTTTGCGGTTTCACTTCGTATGGTGATAAGAGCAATGTAAAACTGGTAGATTGGTTTAAGCCCGTCTGTCTGTCTTAACCAGCATAGGTTTAGAGACGCAGTGGAAGGTTGTCCGGTACAAGATTTAAATCAAATCGTTCAAATTTGACTAATCACGAAAGCAGCTGGGACTGAATGCCCGTCAGATTCCTCTATATTTTGCAAAGTCACTGCGGACAAGGGAAGCATCTCTGCGACTTATTTCGACTGGCGCAGTGGCGCCCACCCATTACGGTCCTCTGACACGGTATTCTCATTCATGCGGCCAGCGACGAGTGCTTATTCGTCGTTTTTGTTTCGCCGCTTCTCGCAACTCCCCTTGCGGACGTCCCTGACAACCAGCGGCTTCCCTCTCAGTGACGTGCCACCACCATCGCAGGAGCAGCCTGAGCCCTGCTGCCAAGCCGTAGTCTCTGCGCAGTGTCAGCCTTAGGCGTTTCAGTAGTTGCCCTCTGACGCTCCGGAGCCCCAGCAGCCCGGGAATGAGGCTGCTCCTAATGCTGTCGCCTCTTCTTCTGCTGCTGCCCTTAGCTTCACCTTCCCCTCCAGTAAGGGCGGAAGGACGCACCGTATTGAGAGCAGGTAGCATGGGATGGGGCTGCATGAGGCTGCATGGGAGGAGGGCAGCTGGGGCTCAGGATGGCCCATCGACTTTGCATGGATTTGGGGTCCTTGTGTTGTAAGGCTTGGTGTAGTACAAGAAGCGCCGGAAGGGGATGCATGCTGCTGCATGAGGGAGGGCTTGAGGAGGCTGCATAGGAACTGCTTGGGCGGTGTAACATGGAACGTGTTGCATGGCAAGGGGGCCATTGCTGTGTGTCTAGAGGACAATTAATGCCTGTTGGAGGACGGGGATTTCCTGCCATGGACGATGGGGTGCATGGAAATGCGATGCTTCAAATGTCTCTGCAACCCCTTGCTGGTTGGGCATGCCCCTCCCTATCTCTGCCCTATCCCTCTCCCCTTTTGTTCCGCCCCTCTTCACCCCTGCCTCAACCTCTTCATCTGTGCTCAGCTTCTCTCCACCCCGTGATGCCCTGATTCACCACTCATAAAACAATCCTTTTTCTCTGCCTCATCCTTCCCTTTCCAGGTGCCACCCATGTCCTAGGGTGATCCACATTTCCACACGTCCCACATCCTCCCCACCTGTGCTTTGCCTCTTGACAACTACCCTTCGCCTCTGCCATACTCCCATTTCCACTTCATTCCACACATTTCACACTTGTCCCACCCTTCCTACCTGATGCACACTAGGGGGTCCATCCCGTCTGTCAAGTCACACTCCCAGTCCTAGGATCACATCCCCCAACATCACACGCATCGCTATTGTTGGAGAGGTGAGGAGTTACTCTCACAACGAGTAACACAGGGTTACATCAGCAGTTGCAGTTCAGTTGGGTTAGGGGTGTATCTGATCATATGAAAAGTAAACTTCAGGGAAGACGAAGAATCATCGCAAGAGGATGAAGGCACGTCATTACATGTTAGCGGGACACTCCAGAAAGTGAGATTGTATGGGAAGGAAATGTTTGCATCATGGGGACTCCTTGGGCTGCAGGATCCTCGAGGGAAAGGCTTCAAATAAAGCACATTCAAATTTGCTGAGTGGTTGTTGTTTTAGGAAACACCACGGCAGCGGCTAATCCGGTACCAACTGCCATCCCGACTTCAACTGTCGATCCAATCTCAACCACCATTCAAACCGCAGCGCCACTCCGGAACCAACTACATGATGCGCCTGCTGACCACTAACCTGGATACCACACGCCTCGCCATCAACGATACCTTCTGCGCATTTAAACACCATTACCAGGTGAGCTACTCAGCTATTTTCGTTTTCAAGGCTGAAAAGAGGCCTTCGAAAAGTAGGCTCGCTAGATTGATACAAGAATAGGGAGCAATACAGCAGCAGATGGGAGTGGGGCCTCAATGGTGAGCTCATGCAATGCAGCTTCATCTGATTCATCACTGATCACCATCAGCAACATCTCTACGATGTTTCAACGCCAGACGTTCAACTCAGGATTTTGACAGGGTTTGAAACAAGCACCCCCTTGCCCCCTCCACCCTGCCCCTTCAAGCTTGTTGCCTCCATGCCTCCTTTTCCCTGCCTCCCCCCTCCGGCCTCATTAATGCACATCTCCATTCTCCCCCCTGCCACTTGACGCCCCCTCTCCCAACTAGATGCCCGCTCCACCTTGCCTGCCCCATTACCTTCTCTCCTCTTGATGTCACCCCCCCCCCCCCGCCCCCCATCCTCTTATCCCCTGGATGTCCCTCCCCACACACACCCGCCTGCCCCCTCCCCTGGATGTCCCTCCCCACACACACCCGCCTGCCCCCTCCCCTGGATGTCCCTCCCCCCACACACCCGCCTGCCCCCTCCCCTGGATGTCCCTCCCCCCACACACCCGCCTGCCCCCTCCCCTGGATGTCCCTCCCCACACACACCCGCCTGCCCCCTCCCCTGGATGTCCCTCCCCACACACACCCGCCTGCCCCCTCCCCTGGCTGTCCCTCCCCACACACACCCGCCTGCCCCCTCCCCTGGATGTCCCTCCCCACACACCCGCCTGCCCCCTCCCCTGGATGTCCCTCCCCGCACACACCCGCCTGCCCCCTCCCCTGGATGTCCCTCCCCGCACACACCCGCCTGCCCCCTCCCCTGGATGTCCCTCCCCCCACACATACCCGCCTGCCCCCTCCCCTGGATGTCCCTCCCCCCACACATACCCGCCTGCCCCCTCCCCTGGATGTCCCTCTCCGCACACACCCGCCTGCCCCCTCCCCTGGATGTCCCTCCCACCACACATACCCGCCTGCCCCCTCCCCTGGATGCCCCTCCCCCCACACACCCGCCTGCCCCCTCCCCTGGATGTCCCTCCCCCCACACACCCGCCTGCCCCCTCCCCTGGATGTCCCTCCCCCCATATACCCGCCTGCCCCCTCCCCTGGATGTCCCTCCCCCCATATACCCGCCTGCCCCCTCCCCTGGATGTCCCTCCCCCCACACACCTGCCTTCCCCCTCCCCTGGATGTCCCTCTCCCCATATACCCGCCTGCCCCCTCCCCTGGATGTCCCTCCCCCCACACACCTGCCTTCCCCCTCCCCTGGATGTCCCTCCTCCCATATACCCGCCTGCCCCCTCCCTTCTCCCCCCCTCCACCCCTCTATGCCCCTCCAGGCTCTTACTGACAGCTGCCCTCCACTGAATGACACGCTGGTCGTGGTGATGATAAGGTCAGTGGAAAGAGTGGTATCACAGCCAGCCATTGGAAGAGTGATGATGGGGTCGGTTGGAAGAGTGGTGATGGATCACCCCGGCTGAAAGAGTGACAGCTTGATTAGATAGGAAAGTGGGCATGCATGATGTTCTGTTGCGAACCCGGGCAGCTTAATCCCATACTGCTACATCCACATTTGTGCACTCATCTCAGACAGCCGTTCTCCACTTTTCCATGCCATGTCTGCAGAAAACGTAGGCCTGGGCAGAGGCGATGCAACCCACTTTTGTACACTCTTCACATAAACTTCACTTTTTGCCCACCCTCCTGCAGGAACCCATCTGACTGGGCGGCAGTTATGCGATCCACTCTTGACACTCTTCACACTTCTCATCCTGTACATTCTTTCTCCACCCTTCCTGCAGGAACCCGTACAACTGGGCGGCGGCAATGTAATCCACTCGTGGTCACTTTTCTCACACACTCTTTCTCCGCCCATCCTGCAGGAACCCGTACGACTGGGCGGCGGCGATGCACCCCAAGTGCTACTGTGGCAGTGCTGAGCGCGTTGCTTCCATCAGCTACGAGGCATTCCTCGGGCTCAGCCCCTGGAGGGACAACGCTCCGAAACCCTGGCTGGGGGAGTCAGAGGCAGGCACCTGTGACAGCCTTATGCAGGTGGGTGTTTGCGTTTATCTGGGGGTGAATCAGACACCAACGTGTTCTGGTGAGTCATACCTATGGACAGGGGGGGGGGCTGGTGCAGCAAACTTAAGGCTTCCGCTTCTTTCTATTTGTTTTTATTTACACCACTGGCTGTAGGCCGGTCCTGGTTTGATCCCCATTGGCACAGCAGTGGCTGTCCAACGGCCTTCTGGAGGGGGTATGGCGCGCACTAAAATATAATATGGCGGATACGAAGAGCGCGCAATGCAAAGGTCTTTTTGATGCCTCAGTAAAGCCTCACCAAGAAAAGTGTGGGGGGTGAACCACCTGTACCGCTTGTCTTCGTGTTGGTGCCTACCTGTCATGGCAATCATGCAGCGAGAGGAATGACAATGTGTGTGTGCAGAACACCTACAGGCCCAAGTGCCCACTTCCGACACTCCTGTAAGCATGCACTTCAGACACCCTTCAGCCAGTTATGACGTACACACACTCGCCTTAGCTAAACGCTGCCGGGTCAAATACTTCAAAACGTTCAATAGTGAACTGTTGAATCCGATAGCATTCAGGTTCATGACCATTCTTTCGATGCGGCTGGATTTTCATCTAGACTGTCACTCTTCCAGGAGGGAGGTTCTCCTGGTGCTGGACTGTAAGAGTTGGTTGCCTCGCTTCATGTACAGCATCAAGGAGGGGGTGGGTGATACCACTGGTGACCCCCCCTCCTTCATTCAGTGCCCCCCCTCCTTCATTCAGTGCCCCCCCTCCTTCATTCAGTGCCCCCCTCCTTCATTCAGTGCCCCCCCTCCTTCATTCAGTTCCCCCCCACCTTCATTCAGTGCCCCCCTCCTTCATTCAGTCCCCCCCCTCCTTCATTCAGTTCCCCCCCTCCTTCATTCAGTGCCCCCCCTCCTTCATTCAGTGCCCCCCCTCCTTCATTCAGTGTCCCCCCTCCTTCATTCAGTGCCCCCCCTCCTTCATTCAGTGCCCCCCCTCCTTCATTCAGTTCCCCCCCTCCTTCATTCAGTGCCCCCCCTCCTTCATTCAGTTCCCCCCCTCCTTCATTCAGTGCCCCCCCTCCTTCATTCAGTGCCCCCCCTCCTTCATTCAGTGCCCCCCCTCCTTCATTCAGTGCCCCCCTCCTTCATTCAGTGCCCCCCCTCCTTCATTCAGTGCCCCCCCTCCTTCATTCAGTGCCCCCCTCCTTCATTCATTGCCCCCCCTCCTTCATTCAGTTCCCCCCCTCCTTCATTCAGTGCCCCCCCTCCTTCATTCAGTGCCCCCCCTCCTTCATTCAGTGCCCCCCCTCCTTCATTCAGTGCCCCCCCTCCTTCATTCAGTGCCCCCCTCCTTCATTCAGTGCCCCCCCTCCTTCATTCAGTGCCCCCCCTCCTTCATTCAGTGCCCCCCCTCCTTCATTCAGTGCCCCCCCTCCTTCATTCAGTGCCCCCCCTCCTTCATTCAGTGCCCCCCCTCCTTCATTCAGTGCCCCCCCTCCTTCATTCAGTGCCCCCCTCCTTCATTCAGTGCCCCCCCTCCTTCATTCAGTTCCCCCCCTCCTTCATTCAGTGCCCCCCTCCTTCATTCAGTGCCCCCCCTCCTTCATTCAGTGCCCCCCTCCTTCATTCAGTGCCCCCCCTCCTTCATTCAGTGCCCCCCCTCCTTCATTCAGTGCCCCCCTCCTTCATTCAGTGCCCCCCCTCCTTCATTCAGTGCCCCCCTCCTTCATTCAGTGCCCCCCTCCTTCATTCAGTGCCCCCCCTCCTTCATTCAGTGCCCCCCTCCTTCATTCAGTGCCCCCCTCCTTCATTCAGTGCCCCCCCTCCTTCATTCAGTGCCCCCCCTCCTTCATTCAGTGCCCCCCTCCTTCATTCAGTGCCCCCCCTCCTTCATTCAGTGCCCCCCCTCCTTCATTCAGTGCCCCCCTCCTTCATTCAGTGCCCCCCTCCTTCATTCAGTGCCCCCCTCCTTCATTCAGTGCCCCCCTCCTTCATTCAGTGCCCCCCTCCTTCATTCAGTGCCCCCCCTCCTTCATTCAGTGCCCCCCTCCTTCATTCAGTGCCCCCCCTCCTTCATTCAGTGCCCCCCTCCTTCATTCAGTGCCCCCCCTCCTTCATTCAGTGCCCCCCCTCCTTCATTCAGTGCCCCCCCTCCTTCATTCAGTGCCCCCCCTCCTTCATTCAGTGCCCCCCTCCTTCATTCAGTGCCCCCCTCCTTCATTCAGTGCCCCCCCTCCTTCATTCTGTGCCCCCCCCTCCTTCATTCAGTGCCCCCCTCCTTCATTCAGTGCCCCCCCTCCTTCATTCAGTGCCCCCCTCCTTCATTCAGTGCCCCCCTCCTTCATTCAGTGCCCCCCCTCCTTCATTCAGTGCCCCCCTCCTTCATTCAGTGCCCCCCCTCCTTCATTCAGTGCCCCCCTCCTTCATTCAGTGCCCCCCTCCTTCATTCAGTGCCCCCCCTCCTTCATTCAGTGCCCCCCCTCCTTCATTCAGTGCCCCCCTCCTTCATTCAGTGCCCCCCCTCCTTCATTCAGTGCCCCCCCTCCTTCATTCAGTGCCCCCCCTCCTTCATTCAGTGCCCCCCCTCCTTCATTCAGTGCCCCCCTCCTTCATTCAGTGCCCCCCTCCTTCATTCAGTGCCCCCCCTCCTTCATTCAGTGCCCCCCTCCTTCATTCAGTGCCCCCCTCCTTCATTCAGTGCCCCCCCTCCTTCATTCAGTGCCCCCCTCCTTCATTCAGTGCCCCCCTCCTTCATTCAGTGCCCCCCCTCCTTCATTCAGTGCCCCCCCTCCTTCATTCAGTGCCCCCCCTCCTTCATTCAGTGCCCCCCTCCTTCATTCAGTGCCCCCCCTCCTTCATTCAGTGCCCCCCCTCCTTCATTCAGTGCCCCCCCTCCTTCATTCAGTGCCCCCCCTCCTTCATTCAGTGCCCCCCCTCCTTCATTCAGTGCCCCCCTCCTTCATTCAGTGCCCCCCCTCCTTCATTCAGTGCCCCCCCTCCTTCATTCAGTGCCCCCCCTCCTTCATTCAGTGCCCCCCCTCCTTCATTCAGTGCCCCCCCTCCTTCATTCAGTGCCCCCCCTCCTTCATTCAGTGCCCCCCCTCCTTCATTCAGTGCCCCCCCTCCTTCATTCAGTGCCCCCCCTCCTTCATTCAGTGCCCCCCCTCCTTCATTCAGTGCCCCCCCTCCTTCATTCAGTGCCCCCCCTCCTTCATTCAGTGCCCCCCCTCCTTCATTCAGTGCCCCCACCTTGTATCCGCTGTAGTGCCCCCCCCCTCTACCTGACAGCACCTTGTATCCGCTGTAGTGCCCCCCCCCCCCCCTCTACCTGACAGCACCTTGTATCCGCTGTAGTGCCCCCCCCCCCCTCTACCTGACAGCACCTTGTATCCGCTGTAGTGCCCCCCCCCCCTCTACCTGACAGCACCTTGTATCCGCTGTAGTGCCCCCCCCCCCCCCTCTACCTGACAGCACCTTGTATCCGCTGTAGTGCCCCCCCCCCTCTACCTGACAGCACCTTGTATCCGCTGTAGTGCCCCCCCCCCTCTACCTGACAGCACCTTGTATCCGCTGTAGTGCCCCCCCCCCTCTACCTGACAGCACCTTGTATCCGCTGTAGTGCCCCCCCCCCCCTCTACCTGACAGCACCTTGTATCCGCTGTAGTGCCCCCCCCCCCTCTATCTGACAGCACCTTGTATCCGCTGTAGTGCCCCCCCCCCCTCTACCTGACAGCACCTTGTATCCGCTGTAGTGCCCCCCCCCTCCTCTACCTGACAGCACCTTGTATCCGCTGTAGTGCCCCCCCCCCTCTACCTGACAGCACCTTGTATCCGCTGTAGTGCCCCCCCCCCCTCTACCTGACAGCACCTTGTATCCGCTGTAGTGCCCCCCCCCCCCTCTACCTGACAGCACCTTGTATCCGCTGTAGTGCCCCCCCCCCCTCTACCTGACAGCACCTTGTATCCGCTGTAGTGCCCCCCCCCCCCTCTACCTGACAGCACCTTGTATCCGCTGTAGTGCCCCCCCCCCCCTCTACCTGACAGCACCTTGTATCCGCTGTAGTGCCCCCCCCCCTCTACCTGACAGCACCTTGTATCCGCTGTAGTGCCCCCCCCCCCTCTACCTGACAGCACCTTGTATCCGCTGTAGTGCCCCCCCCCCTCTACCTGACAGCACCTTGTATCCGCTGTAGTGCCCCCCCCCCCTCTACCTGACAGCACCTTGTATCCGCTGTAGTGCCCCCCCCCCCCTCTACCTGACAGCACCTTGTATCCGCTGTAGTGCCCCCCCCCCCTCTACCTGACAGCACCTTGTATCCGCTGTAGTGCCCCCCCCCCCTCTACCTGACAGCACCTTGTATCCGCTGTAGTGCCCCCCCCCCCCTCTACCTGACAGCACCTTGTATCCGCTGTAGTGCCCCCCCCCTCTACCTGACAGCACCTTGTATCCGCTGTAGTGCCCCCCCCCCTCTACCTGACAGCACCTTGTATCCGCTGTAGTGCCCCCCCCCTCTACCTGACAGCACCTGTATCCGCTGTAGTGCACCCCCCCCTCTACCTGACAGCACCTTGTATCCGCTGTAGTGCCCCCCCCCCCCTCTACCTGACAGCACCTTGTATCCGCTGTAGTGCCCCCCCCCCCCTCTACCTGACAGCACCTTGTATCCGCTGTAGTGCCCCCCCCCCCCTCTACCTGACAGCACCTTGTATCCGCTGTAGTGCCCCCCCCCCCCCCTCTACCTGACAGCACCTTGTATCCGCTGTAGTGCCCCCCCCCCTCTACCTGACAGCACCTTGTATCCGCTGTAGTGCCCCCCCCTCCTCTACCTGACAGCACCTTGTATCCGCTGTAGTGCCCCCCCCCTCTACCTGACAGCACCTTGTATCCGCTGTAGTGCCCCCCCCCCCTCTACCTGACAGCACCTTGTATCCGCTGTAGTGCCCCCCCCCCCCTCTACCTGACAGCACCTTGTATCCGCTGTAGTGCCCCCCCCCCCTCTACCTGACAGCACCTTGTATCCGCTGTAGTGCCCCCCCCCCCCCTCTACCTGACAGCACCTTGTATCCGCTGTAGTGCCCCCCCCCCCCTCTACCTGACAGCACCTTGTATCCGCTGTAGTGCCCCCCCCCCCTCTACCTGACAGCACCTTGTATCCGCTGTAGTGCCCCCCCCCCCTCTACCTGACAGCACCTTGTATCCGCTGTAGTGCCCCCCCCCCCTCTACCTGACAGCACCTTGTATCCGCTGTAGTGCCCCCCCCCCTCTACCTGACAGCACCTTGTATCCGCTGTAGTGCCCCCCCCCCCCTCTACCTGACAGCACCTTGTATCCGCTGTAGTGCCCCCCCCCCTCTACCTGACAGCACCTTGTATCCGCTGTAGTGCCCCCCCCCCCTCTACCTGACAGCACCTTGTATCCGCTGTAGTGCCCCCCCCCCTCTACCTGACAGCACTTGTATCCGCTGTAGTGCCCCCCCCCCCTCTACCTGACAGCACCTTGTATCCGCTGTAGTGCCCCCCCCCCCTCTACCTGACAGCACCTTGTATCCGCTGTAGTGCCCCCCCCCCTCTACCTGACAGCACCTTGTATCCGCTGTAGTGCCCCCCCCCCCCTCTACCTGACAGCACCTTGTATCCGCTGTAGTGCCCCCCCCCCCTCTACCTGACAGCACCTTGTATCCGCTGTAGTGCCCCCCCCCCCTCTACCTGACAGCACCTTGTATCCGCTGTAGTGGCCCCCCCCCCTCTACCTGACAGCACCTTGTATCCGCTGTAGTGCCCCCCCCCCCTCTACCTGACAGCACCTTGTATCCGCTGTAGTGCCCCCCCCCCCTCTACCTGACAGCACCTTGTATCCGCTGTAGTGCCCCCCCCCCTCTACCTGACAGCACCTTGTATCCGCTGTAGTGCCCCCCCCCCTCTACTGACAGCACCTTGTATCCGCTGTAGTGCCCCCCCCCCCTCTACCTGACAGCACCTTGTATCCGCTGTAGTGCCACCCCCCCCTCTACCTGACAGCACCTTGTATCCGCTGTAGTGCCCCCCCCCCCTCTACCTGACAGCACCTTGTATCCGCTGTAGTGCCCCCCCCCCCTCTACCTGACAGCACCTTGTATCCGCTGTAGTGCCCCCCCCCCCTCTACCTGACAGCACCTTGTATCCGCTGTAGTGCCCCCCCCCCTCTACCTGACAGCACCTTGTATCCGCTGTAGTGCCCCCCCCCCTCTACCTGACAGCACCTTGTATCCGCTGTAGTGCCCCCCCCCCCTCTACCTGACAGCACCTTGTATCCGCTGTAGTGCCCCCCCCCTCTACCTGACAGCACCTTGTATCCGCTGTAGTGCCCCCCCCCCCTCTACCTGACAGCACCTTGTATCCGCTGTAGTGCCCCCCCCCCCTCTACCTGACAGCACCTTGTATCCGCTGTAGTGCCCCCCCCCCCTCTACCTGACAGCACCTTGTATCCGCTGTAGTGCCCCCCCCCCCTCTACCTGACAGCACCTTGTATCCGCTGTAGTGCCCCCCCCCCTCTACCTGACAGCACCTTGTATCCGCTGTAGTGCCCCCCCCCCTCTACCTGACAGCACCTTGTATCCGCTGTAGTGCCCCCCCCCCTCTACCTGACAGCACCTTGTATCCGCTGTAGTGCCCCCCCCCCCCTCTACCTGACAGCACCTTGTATCCGCTGTAGTGCCCCCCCCCCCTCTACCTGACAGCACCTTGTATCCGCTGTGCCCCCCCCCCTCTACCTGACAGCACCTTGTATCCGCTGTAGTGCCCCCCCCCCCCTCTACCTGACAGCACCTTGTATTCCGCTGTAGTGCCCCCCCCCCACTCTACCTGACAGCACCTTGTATCCGCTGTAGTGCACCCCCCCCCTCTACCTGACAGCACCTTGTATCCGCTGTAGTGCCCCCCCCCCTCTACCTGACAGCACCTTGTATCCGCTGTAGTGCCCCCCCCCCCCTCTACCTGACAGCACCTTGTATCCGCTGTAGTGCCCCCCCCCCCTCTACCTGACAGCACCTTGTATCCGCTGTAGTCCCCCCCCCCCCTCTACCTGACAGCACCTTGTATCCGCTGTAGTGCCCCCCCCCCTCTACCTGACAGCACCTTGTATCCGCTGTAGTGCCCCCCCCCCCCTCTACCTGACAGCACCTTGTATCCGCTGTAGTGCCCCCCCCCCCCTCTACCTGACAGCACCTTGTATCCGCTGTAGTGCCCCCCCCCCCTCTACCTGACAGCACCTTGTATCCGCTGTAGTGCCCCCCCCCCTCTACCTGACAGCACCTTGTATCCGCTGTAGTGCCCCCCCCCCTCTACCTGACAGCACCTTGTATCCGCTGTAGTGCCCCCCCCCCCTCTACCTGACAGCACCTTGTATCCGCTGTAGTGCCCCCCCCCCCTCTACCTGACAGCACCTTGTATCCGCTGTAGTGCCCCCCCCCCCTCTACCTGACAGCACCTTGTATCCGCTGTAGTGCCCCCCCCCCTCTACCTGACAGCACCTTGTATCCGCTGTAGTGCCCCCCCCCCTCTACCTGACAGCACCTTGTATCCGCTGTAGTGCCCCCCCCCCCCCTCTACCTGACAGCACCTTGTATCCGCTGTAGTGCCCCCCCCCCCTCTACCTGACAGCACCTTGTATCCGCTGTAGTGCCCCCCCCCCCCCTCTACCTGACAGCACCTTGTATCCGCTGTAGTGCCCCCCCCCCCTCTACCTGACAGCACCTTGTATCCGCTGTAGTGCCCCCCCCCCTCTACCTGACAGCACCTTGTATCCGCTGTAGTGCCCCCCCCCCCCTCTACCTGACAGCAACTTGTATCCGCTGTAGTGCCCCCCCCCCACCCTCTACCTGACAGCACCTTGTATCCGCTGTAGTGGGCCCCCCCCCCCTCTACCTGACAGCACCTTGTATCCGCTGTAGTTGCCCCCCCCCCCCTCTACCTGACAGCACCTTGTATCCGCTGTAGGTGCCCCCCCCCCCTCTACCTGACAGCACCTTGTATCCGCTGTAGTGGCCCCCCCCCCTCTACCTGACAGCACCTTGTATCCGCTGTAGTCCCCCCCCCCCTCTACCTGACAGCACCTTTATCCGCTGTAGTGCCCCCCCCCCCCTCTACCTGACAGCACCTTGTATCCGCTGTAGTGCCCCCCCCCCTCTACCTGACAGCACCTTGTATCCGCTGTAGTGCCCCCCCCCCTCTACCTGACAGCACCTTGTATCCGCTGTAGTGCCCCCCCCCCTCTACCTGACAGCACCTTGTATCCGCTGTAGTGCCCCCCCCCCCTCTACCTGACAGCACCTTGTATCCGCTGTAGTGCCCCCCCCCCTCTACCTGACAGCACCTTGTATCCGCTGTAGTGCCCCCCCCCCCCTCTACCTGACAGCACCTTGTATCCGCTGTAGTGCCCCCCCCCCTCTACCTGACAGCACCTTGTATCCGCTGTAGTGCCCCCCCCCCCTCTACCTGACAGCACCTTGTATCCGCTGTAGTGCCCCCCCCCCCTCTACCTGACAGCACCTTGTATCCGCTGTAGTGCCCCCCCCCCCTCTACCTGACAGCACCTTGTATCCGCTGTAGTGCCCCCCCCCCCCTCTACCTGACAGCACCTTGTATCCGCTGTAGTGCCCCCCCCCCCTCTACCTGACAGCACCTTGTATCCGCTGTAGTGCCCCCCCCCCCCTCTACCTGACAGCACCTTGTATCCGCTGTAGTGCCCCCCCCCCTCTACCTGACAGCACCTTGTATCCGCTGTAGTGCCCCCCCCCCCTCTACCTGACAGCACCTTGTATCCGCTGTAGTGCCCCCCCCCCCCTCTACCTGACAGCACCTTGTATCCGCTGTAGTGCCCCCCCCCCCTCTACCTGACAGCACCTTGTATCCGCTGTAGTGCCCCCCCCCTCTACCTGACAGCACCTTGTATCCGCTGTAGTGCCCCCCCCTCTACCTGACAGCACCTTGTATCCGCTGTAGTGCCCCCCCCCCCTCTACCTGACAGCACCTTGTATCCGCTGTAGTGCCCCCCCCCCCTCTACCTGACAGCACCTTGTATCCGCTGTAGTGCCCCCCCCCCCTCTACCTGACAGCACCTTGTATCCGCTGTAGTGCCCCCCCCCCCTCTACCTGACAGCACCTTGTATCCGCTGTAGTGCCCCCCCCCCCTCTACCTGACAGCACCTTGTATCCGCTGTAGTGCCCCCCCCCCCTCTACCTGACAGCACCTTGTATCCGCTGTAGTGCCCCCCCCCCTCTACCTGACAGCACCTTGTATCCGCTGTAGTGCCCCCCCCCCTCTACCTGACAGCACCTTGTATCCGCTGTAGTGCCCCCCCCCCCTCTACCTGACAGCACCTTGTATCCGCTGTAGTGCCCCCCCCCCCTCTACCTGACAGCACCTTGTATCCGCTGTAGTGCCCCCCCCCCCTCTACCTGACAGCACCTTGTATCCGCTGTAGTGCCCCCCCCCCCCTCTACCTGACAGCACCTTGTATCCGCTGTAGTGCCCCCCCCCCTCTACCTGACAGCACCTTGTATCCGCTGTAGTGCCCCCCCCCCCCTCTACCTGACAGCACCTTGTATCCGCTGTAGTGCCCCCCCCCCCTCTACCTGACAGCACCTTGTATCCGCTGTAGTGCCCCCCCCCCCTCTACCTGACAGCACCTTGTATCCGCTGTAGTGCCCCCCCCCCCCTCTACCTGACAGCACCTTGTATCCGCTGTAGTGCCCCCCCCCCCCTCTACCTGACAGCACCTTGTATCCGCTGTAGTGCCCCCCCCCCTCTACCTGACAGCACCTTGTATCCGCTGTAGTGCCCCCCCCCCCTCTACCTGACAGCACCTTGTATCCGCTGTAGTGCCCCCCCCCCCTCTACCTGACAGCACCTTGTATCCGCTGTAGTGCCCCCCCCCCCTCTACCTGACAGCACCTTGTATCCGCTGTAGTGCCCCCCCCCCCCTCTACCTGACAGCACCTTGTATCCGCTGTAGTGCCCCCCCCCCTCTACCTGACAGCACCTTGTATCCGCTGTAGTGCCCCCCCCCCCCTCTACCTGACAGCACCTTGTATCCGCTGTAGTGCCCCCCCCCCCTCTACCTGACAGCACCTTGTATCCGCTGTAGTGCCCCCCCCCCCCTCTACCTGACAGCACCTTGTATCCGCTGTAGTGCCCCCCCCCCCTCTACCTGACAGCACCTTGTATCCGCTGTAGTGCCCCCCCCCCCTCTACCTGACAGCACCTTGTATCCGCTGTAGTGCCCCCCCCCCCTCTACCTGACAGCACCTTGTATCCGCTGTAGTGCCCCCCCCCCCTCTACCTGACAGCACCTTGTATCCGCTGTAGTGCCCCCCCCCCCTCTACCTGACAGCACCTTGTATCCGCTGTAGTGCCCCCCCCCCCCTCTACCTGACAGCACCTTGTATCCGCTGTAGTGCCCCCCCCCCCCTCTACCTGACAGCACCTTGTATCCGCTGTAGTGCCCCCCCCCCCTCTACCTGACAGCACCTTGTATCCGCTGTAGTGCCCCCCCCCCCCTCTACCTGACAGCACCTTGTATCCGCTGTAGTGCCCCCCCCCCCTCTACCTGACAGCACCTTGTATCCGCTGTAGTGCCCCCCCCCCCTCTACCTGACAGCACCTTGTATCCGCTGTAGTGCCCCCCCCCCCTCTAACCTGACAGCACCTTGTATCCGCTGTAGTGCCCCCCCCCCCTCTACCTGACAGCACTTGTATCCGCTGTAGTGCCCCCCCCCCCCTCTACCTGACAGCACCTTGTATCCGCTGTAGGTGCCCCCCCCCCCCCCTCTACCTGACAGCACCTTGTATCCGCTGTAGTGCCCCCCCCCCCTCTACCTGACAGCACCTTGTATCCGCTGTAGTGCACCCCCCCCCTCTACCTGACAGCACCTTGTATCCGCTTAGTGCCCCCCCCCCCTCTACCTGACAGCACCTTGTATCCGCTGTAGTGCCCCCCCCCCCCTCTACTGACAGCACCTTGTATCCGCTGTAGTGCCCCCCCCCCCTCTACCTGACAGCACCTTGTATCCGCTGTAGTGCCCCCCCGCCTCTACCTGACAGCACCTTGTAATCCGCTGTAGTGCCCCCCCCCCTCTACCTGACAGCACCTTGTATCCGCTGTTAGTGCCCCCCCCCCCCTCTACCTGACAGCACTTGTATCCGCTGTAGTGCCCCCCCCCCCTCTACCTGACAGCACCTTGTATCCGCTGTAGTGCCCCCCCCCCCTCTACCTGACAGCACCTTGTATCCGCTGTAGTGCCCCCCCCCCCTCTACCTGACAGCACCTTGTATCCGCTGTAGTGCCCGCCCCCCCCCCCCCTCTACCTGACAGCACCTTGTATCCGCTGTAGTGCCCCCCCCCCTCTACCTACAGCACCTTGTATCCGCTGTTAGTGCCCCCCCCCCCTCTACCTGACAGCACCTTGTATCCGCTGTAGTGCCCCCCCCCACCTCTACCTGACAGCACCTTGTATCCGCTGTAGTGCCCCCCCCCCTCTACCTGACAGCACCTTGTATCCGCTGTAGTGCCCCCCCCCCTCTACCTGACAGCACCTTGTATCCGCTGTAGTGCCCCCCCCCCCTCTACCTGACAGCACCTTGTATCCGCTGTAGTGCCCACCCCCCCTCTACTGACAGCACCTTGTATCCGCTGTAGTGCCCCCCCCCCCTCTACCTGACAGCACCTTGTATCCGCTGTAGTGCCCCCCCCCCCCTCTACCTGACAGCACCTTGTATCCGCTGTAGTGCCCCCCCCCCCCTCTACCTGACAGCACCTTGTATCCGCTGTAGTGCCCCCACCCCCTCTACCTGACAGCACCTTGTATCCGCTGTAGTGCCCCCCCCCCCCTCTACCTGACAGCACCTTGTATCCGCTGTAGTGCCCCCCCCCCCTCTACCTGACAGCACCTTGTATCCGCTGTAGTGCCCCCCCCCCCTCTACCTGACAGCACCTTGTATCCGCTGTAGTGCCCCCCCCCCCTCTACCTGACAGCACCTTGTATCCGCTGTAGTGCCCCCCCCCCTCTACCTGACAGCACCTTGTATCCGCTGTAGTGCCCCCCCCCCCTCTACCTGACAGCACCTTGTATCCGCTGTAGTGCCCCCCCCCCCCTCTACCTGACAGCACCTTGTATCCGCTGTAGTGCCCCCCCCCCTCTACCTGACAGCACCTTGTATCCGCTGTAGTGCCCCCCCCCCCTCTACCTGACAGCACCTTGTATCCGCTGTAGTGCCCCCCCCCCCTCTACCTGACAGCACCTTGTATCCGCTGTAGTGCCCCCCCCCCCTCTACCTGACAGCACCTTGTATCCGCTGTAGTGCCCCCCCCCCTCTACCTGACAGCACCTTGTATCCGCTGTAGTGCCCCCCCCCCCCTCTACCTGACAGCACCTTGTATCCGCTGTAGTGCCCCCCCCCCCTCTACCTGACAGCACCTTGTATCCGCTGTAGTGCCCCCCCCCCCTCTACCTGACAGCACCTTGTATCCGCTGTAGTGCCCCCCCCCCTCTACCTGACAGCACCTTGTATCCGCTGTAGTGCCCCCCCCCCCTCTACCTGACAGCACCTTGTATCCGCTGTAGTGCCCCCCCCCCCTCTACCTGACAGCACCTTGTATCCGCTGTAGTGCCCCCCCCCCTCTACCTGACAGCACCTTGTATCCGCTGTAGTGCCCCCCCCCCCTCTACCTGACAGCACCTTGTATCCGCTGTAGTGCCCCCCCCCCCCTCTACCTGACAGCACCTTGTATCCGCTGTAGTGCCCCCCCCCCCTCTACCTGACAGCACCTTGTATCCGCTGTAGTGCCCCCCCCCCCCTCTACCTGACAGCACCTTGTATCCGCTGTAGTGCCCCCCCCCCCTCTACCTGACAGCACCTTGTATCCGCTGTAGTGCCCCCCCCCCCTCTACCTGACAGCACCTTGTATCCGCTGTAGTGCCCCCCCCCCCCTCTACCTGACAGCACCTTGTATCCGCTGTAGTGCCCCCCCCCCTCTACCTGACAGCACCTTGTATCCGCTGTAGTGCCCCCCCCCCCTCTACCTGACAGCACCTTGTATCCGCTGTAGTGCCCCCCCCCCTCTACCTGACAGCACCTTGTATCCGCTGTAGTGCCCCCCCCCCCCTCTACCTGACAGCACCTTGTATCCGCTGTAGTGCCCCCCCCCCCCTCTACCTGACAGCACCTTGTATCCGCTGTAGTGCCCCCCCCCCTCTACCTGACAGCACCTTGTATCCGCTGTAGTGCCCCCCCCCCCATCTACCTGACAGCACCTTGTATCCGCTGTAGTGCCCCCCCCCCCCTCTACCTGACAGCACCTTGTATCCGCTGTAGTGCCCCCCCCCCCTCTACCTGACAGCACCTTGTATCCGCTGTAGTGCCCCCCCCCCTCTACCTGACAGCACCTTGTATCCGCTGTAGTGCCCCCCCCCCTCTACCTGACAGCACCTTGTATCCGCTGTAGTGCCCCCCCCCCCCTCTACCTGACAGCACCTTGTATCCGCTGTAGTGCCCCCCCCCCCTCTACCTGACAGCACCTTGTATCCGCTGTAGTGCCCCCCCCCCCTCTACCTGACAGCACCTTGTATCCGCTGTAGTGCCCCCCCCCCCTCTACCTGACAGCACCTTGTATCCGCTGTAGTGCCCCCCCCCCCCTCTACCTGACAGCACCTTGTATCCGCTGTAGTGCCCCCCCCCCCTCTACCTGACAGCACCTTGTATCCGCTGTAGTGCCCCCCCCCCCTCTACCTGACAGCACCTTGTATCCGCTGTAGTGCCCCCCCCCCCTCTACCTGACAGCACCTTGTATCCGCTGTAGTGCCCCCCCCCCCCCTCTACCTGACAGCACCTTGTATCCGCTGTAGTGCCCCCCCCCCCTCTACCTGACAGCACCTTGTATCCGCTGTAGTGCCCCCCCCCCTCTACCTGACAGCACCTTGTATCCGCTGTAGTGCCCCCCCCCCTCTACCTGACAGCACCTTGTATCCGCTGTAGTGCCCCCCCCCCCCTCTACCTGACAGCACCTTGTATCCGCTGTAGTGCCCCCCCCCCCTCTACCTGACAGCACCTGTATCCGCTGTAGTGCCCCCCCCCTCTACCTGACAGCACCTTGTATCCGCTGTAGTGCCCCCCCCCCCTCTACCTGACAGCACCTTGTATCCGCTGTAGTGCCCCCCCCCCCTCTACCTGACAGCACCTTGTATCCGCTGTAGTGCCCCCCCCCCCCCTCTACCTGACAGCACCTTGTATCCGCTGTAGTGCCCCCCCCCCCTCTACCTGACAGCACCTTGTATCCGCTGTAGTGCCCCCCCCCCCTCTACCTGACAGCACCTTGTATCCGCTGTAGTGCCCCCCCCCCCCTCTACCTGACAGCACCTTGTATCCGCTGTAGTGCCCGCCCCCCCCCGTCTAACCTGCACAGCACCCTTGTCTCCGCTGTAGTGCCCCCCCCCCCTCTACCTGACAGCACCTTGTATCCGCTGTAGTGCCCCCCCCCCCCCCCATCTACCTGACAGCAACTTGTATCCGCTGTAGTGCCCCCCCCCCCGATCTACCTATCAGCACCTTGTATCCGCTTGTAGTGTCCCCCCCGCTCTAACCTGACAGCACCTTGTATCCGCTGTAGTGCCCGCGCCCCCCTCTTCTACCATGACAGCAACCTTGTATCCGCTGTAGTGCCCCCCCCCCCTCTACCTGACAGCACCTTGTATCCGCTGTAGTGCCCCCCCCCCCTCTACCGTGACAGAACCTTGTAGTCCGCTTGTAGTGCCCGCCCCCCCCCCTCTTACCTGACAGCACCTTGTATCCGCTGTAGTGCCCCCCCCCCCCACTCCTACCTGACAGCACCTTGTATCCGCGGTAAGTGCCCCCCCCCCCTCTACCTGACAGCACCTTGTATCCGCTGTAGTGCCCCCCCCCCCCCCCTCTACCTGACAGCACCTTGTATCCGCTGTAGTGCCCCCCCCCCCTCTACCTGACAGCACCTTGTATCCGCTGTAGTGCCCCCCCCCCCATTACCTGACAGCACCTTGTATCCGCTGTAGTGCCCCCCCCCCCCCTCTACCTGACAGCACCTTGTATCCGCTGTAGTGCCCCCCCCCCCTCTACCTGACAGCACCTTGTATCCGCTGTAGTGCCCCCCCCCCCTCTACCTGACAGCACCTTGTATCCGCTGTAGTGCCCCCCCCCCCCCTCTACCTGACAGCACCTTGTATCCGCTGTAGTGCCCCCCCCCCCCCCTCTACCTGACAGCACCTTGTATCCGCTGTAGTGCCCCCCCCCCCCCCCTCTACCTGACAGCACCTTGTATCCGCTGTAGTGCCCCCCCCCCCTCTACCTGACAGCACCTTGTATCCGCTGTAGTGCCCCCGCCCCCTCTACCTGACAGCACCTTGTATCCGCTGTAGTGCCCCCCCCCCCCCCCCTCTACCTGACAGCACCTTGTATCCGCTGTAGTGCCCACCCCCCCCTCTACCTGACAGCACCTTGTATCCGCTGTAGTGCCCCCCCCCCCCCTCTACCTGACAGCACCTTGTATCCGCTGTAGTGCCCCCCCCCCCCCCTCTACCTGACAGCACCTTGTATCCGCTGTAGTGCCCCCCCCCCCTCTACCTGACAGCACCTTGTATCCGCTGTAGTGCCCCCCCCCCTCTACCTGACAGCACTTTGTATCCGCTGTAGTGTCGAGCATTCAAGCTCCGGAACTTCTTCAACATCTCTCGGTGGGCGCCTCATGTCGAGGTGAGGCTGAGGATCAAGGGTTCAGGTGATTCATTGGCTGGATTGATGCCGGATTAATGCTGAGCAGAGGCGGGAACGGGGCCAGGGGGACATCTGTCAGCAGTGTTTCTCCAACCATGCACTCTCTCTTTTTCTGTCTGTCTCTGTCTTTCTTTCTCCTGATTTGTGTGAATCCTAAAATTTGGATTCCACATGATTCCTATGACTGTGTCAGTTTGTTCGGCATGAGGACGTCATCACCCCTGAGCTGTCAAAAGTGTGGATGGAGAGATTCATACCCAAGTACAAGTGAGTGTGGACGTTGATGTCGCATTCCAGCTGTCTGGAGTATTAAAGCATGTTCACACTTTTCAGTTGAGCCCTGTCCAACTCGCTCTTTGCCAACTGCAATGACATAACAATTCAATGTGCCTTGTAGTAGTAACCCATGGCAAGGGCCTCTAACTAACTTTGCTGACCTCCTTTGTACTACCACACCCCTCACAGCATTGTGTACTGCCTCACCCCTCCCAGCATTGTGTGCTGCCTTACCCCTCCCAACATTGTGTACTGCCTGACGCCTCCCAACATTTTCTACTGCCTCACTCCCTCCAATATTGTGAACTGCTTTACCCCGCCCAACATTTTCGGATTGCTCACCCCGCCCAACATGTTGTACTGCGTTACCCCTCTCAACATTGTGTACTGCCTCCCCCCGCCCAACATTTTGTACTGCCTCACCCTGCCCAACATTTCAGCCTGGCCTTCGTGGACGAAGAGGTGAAGGCAGTCACGGGGTACAAGAGGTACAAGGTAAGCATTGTACTGCCCACGTACAACATATTGTACAACCCATGAGGCTATGACCTATCGGCAGGTAGTGCTAGCAGATGTCTAGATGTACAGCCGGCGTTCTGAATTAGCAGACCTGCGTGCCCCAAATGAGACATAAATTGGTAAACTTAGTTCCATAGGGGGTATGAAGGCACTGGGAAGGCCTACCGACAGCACCCTTGGCAGGCCTATCTGTTAAGAGGGCTCCCTTGTACAGCCCTCCCTTTACGGCAGTGCCCGCCAGGCAACTTTCAGATGAATATAACCCCCCTGGGACAGCACAGGAAGTGTTGCATGCAATGAAGGCGGACATGCCCTACACATGCATGCTCTCCTGTCACCCACCTTTCACGTTCCATGCCCCCCCTCTCATTCTCCATGCACCGACCCAACCTCTCCATGCACCCACCCCTCACTCTCCATGCACCCACCCCTCACTCTCCATGCACCCACCCCTCACTCTCCATGCACCCACCCCTCACTCTCCACCCCCACCCCTCACACTCCATGCACCACCCCTCCTCTCCATGCACCCACCCCTCACTCTCCATGCACCACCCCTCCTCTCCATGCACATGCGCAGTTTGCCTTGTTCGACCCAGTACCGCTGATGCAAGACTCCGTGTGGTTCACGCGGTCTCTGACTCGGAGCAATGCAACGCTGAGAGGCCAGGTGTGAACATGAGTATGAAGGTGGCGTGAACAGGGTTGGAACATGGCTTACACAGAGCAGGACTATTGGGTGGAAATATTGGGTGGGAATGTTGGGTGTTTTAACCCTGGAAAGCAACTCAATGCGCATCGCACCTTTATCACACCTCTATTTAGTCACACCAGTATGTTTTAGTTACATATGCCATGCTTCCACCAAACAGAAATCACACATAATTACATTAACCACACTCTTGCAGGCGCGCCTGGTTTCAAGCACCTTCGATCCTGGGGCCGAGGAGCTGGCAGGGTATGAGGATATCTTGAAGGAGGCGGGGAGCGACAGTGCCAGCAGTGGATCTGAAGGCAGTGGTACCACGGGGGGTACTGCAGGCGATGCAATACAGGAATCGTCCACCAGCAGTGCCAAGCAGGACAGCAGTGTTAGATCCAGCAGTACACCAAGTATTGGAAGAGGCGGTACAAAGGGCAGTACAACAACAGCCATGCCCAGTAGGGATCAGATGGTGGATCTTGCAAACAATGCACTGTGGGAGGCATTCCGGTCGTCCAGGGTCAACAAGCAGTGACGTCTGGAGCCACCTGAACAGTATCTGGCGATACAAGGGTGTTGCAACAGGGTAGGCAGTGCACCAAGTGCGAGGTAAGGTGTGGAGCTCAGGGTTAATACAGAAATACGGCATGCAAAGTGATCCGGGAGGCATTGCTGTACTCTAGGGTAAACATACAGTGACAGCTGGAGCAGCCAGTGAGGTGCCCGCCAGCCACTATCTGGCAGTACACTCGGCGGTACAGCAGGCGGTACGGCGTATGTCCGGTGGGAAGGCGGTTCCAGGCAGCTGCCGAGGCGGAGGAGGATTCTGGATTGGGAGCTGTGCGGGCTGCCCTGCGTGCTCTGGTATGGCTCCTCATCTAGAGACGGCTGTCTTCATTGGGCTAAGACTCCCTCGGACATCCTGTAAAGAGCTTTTTGGCAAACCTAATGCCACTGCCTGAGCTCAAGTTTATATTTGGGTTGAGGGCATCGACCCTAATTGACCTCTAATTTGCGTTGTTTTGATGGCCTCCAACCTCATTGCTGACCTCCCTTCCATTATAGCAGGGCAACCCTAGGTGGATGGTGAGGAGGGGAGCTCACACACCTGCAGTTTTTCTCTTATTTTTCTCGAAAAGGACCCTCCTGAGATAAACCAGTAACGACTGCTGGTACTGGCCATTGGGGGCAAACCTCTTTTATTGTGCCTGTTTGCACCGCCAGGCCCTATGAAAAACACGAAAAAGTTGCAACACCATACAAATAATGAACCCAGCTGGCTTTTTATTTTAGTTTATTTAGTTTATTTTCGTCCATTGCTTGGTACTGTTCTGCTTTCTTGGCGTTCTATTCACTTAATGCCAACCCTGGAGTCATGGGCGCCCCTTCCAGCAGAATTCCAGCTTTTTCAGACATTCAGTTTACGAGAGACGGAATTTTTAGTAATATCCGTACTTGTAGGATTTGTCTCTTCTCCAGGATCTGTCAAGTTGTCAACATTCCTGCTTGAGCTGAGCATCATATTCAGGCCATCAACTCATGAGATCATGAGGGCTGGGCATTATCATTGCTTGGATCCCACGCCACCGGTCAGTAATTGATAATTAATTGGGTACCGTACTTTCTCTGGGAGGTCGCTGTTTTTTCGTTCACTGTCCTAGTTTATGTACTGGTAGTGCTTGAACCGTTCCCACGCATCAAATGTGATGCGCCGCTGACTTCAAAAAATACAAAACTATCGTAATGGTGACCAATGGACAAGAAAGAATCTGAAGCCACGATCTAATGGAATCAATCTCATTGCTTTACCAGATCATCTACTACCGTACAACCACTTAGACTCCGCACACCCCCAAGGAAAAGTTGTTTTTTCGTGCAGCTATTTTTTTTTAAACGGTCCCGCAGCACCTGATTTTTTTGGAAGTAATTTAATTCCTGGCCGCGCAGGAGGTCTTACAGGCCTCTGACCGACTCTTCGCGCATCGATTAGGGTGCTCCGCGCACCGCTGATTTTTTATTAATTATTAGCGTGCAGCATGTCCGCGCACCCCAATAATTATTAAAATATGAGCGGAGTCAAAGTGGTTATACGGTATGTATGGCCCACAAGGGTTTATGCGTTTCTCTTTCTTTGCTAAGAAATATTTGAACGTGAGTCTGGTCTTGGTCACGTGTCATCGCTGTCCCTCAGGTTTGCCAATACATAGAAAACTAAAGAAGACACGGCAGCAAACCCAGCTTTCAAACATGTACACAAATGTGAGCCACACGCCCTTGGGAGGCAGATCATATATATCCCCCCTCGGAAGGGGACAGGCCTCGACATTACCTCAGCCAGGATCTTCACCCAATCCTACACAGAAGGCCCCTCTGACCCAGAGGCCAGGTGCAATGCAAGTTTGTCGAAAAGAAAAGTGATTGCAGGCGTTAGCTGTGCGCAAGAGGTGCAGCCGCATCAGGCTCCACACTAATGGAGGCATGGCTCAATCTGGGTGAAACGAGGGCTCCTTTAAAATCTAATTATCACTGATTCACCGGCATCAAGAGCAGGGGATCATGAGCTAGGGGCAGCAGGTGCACTGCAGCAGGCTCCACAACAGCGGAAGCGTGACTCAGGGGCTCCATACAAACTTAAATGATCACTGATTCACCAGCATCACGAGCTAGGTGCAGCTGCAGCAGGCTCCTCATTAGCGGAGGCGGCTGCACGTGCCCTCCTCCGTTGAATCAGCTCCTCTGCCCAAGCTTTCCTGGTGCAGCAAGGGGCATGGATGAGTGAACACCAGCTGCCACACCAGCAAAGGTGGTGACACGTGTGTTCCCTCATGCCTATGCCCAACCTTTCCTACAGCAGGGGACATGGATGAAAACCCACCTGATTTCATTATTTTGTTGGTGCTAGAAGCAAGTCCCCTGGGGCCTCTTGGCGCCCCATGGGCTGAAACAATATCACATATGCAAAAGACCTTCTGCTCATTCCCAGGCATGGGATTTATGCTTGAGGGCTGTCCCCAGGAAAGGTATTTCCAGACCAACATAATCTGCCCCTAAGCATATTCCCAGGGTTTAGGGTTTCTCCCCAATAGGTTCCCATGCAATTTTGCGGCCTCACAAAGGCGCCTGCATGCCCACAACTCGTAATGTAGTCTGCTCCCCTGACCCCGTTTTGACCAAAGATCTCAGCCGGTCCTGAGACCGCATATTGAAGCCTGTAGTCCTGTACTGGTGGTGAAACGCCAAAAATAACAATTCAAAAGCACGAGCCTTTAAATCTGTTGTGACACATCCTGTTAGCTTGCAATACTGCCCTGATGAACTCAGTAAAACCACCCACCCGAGTGGCGTTTTGAATTTGTCCGCTGTTGAGTCAAAGAAGTCCTGTAGTACCATGCCCGTGTTGACCTCCTCGTATTCGAACGCCTTTTGACAAGTGGGGGGCGGTGAAGGGCTCAAGTCAGTGCGGTGATCAGGGTCAAAAGAAGCCCCCTCCCTTCGCCCTCTCCCTTCGGGAGGCAGGGATTAGGGTGGCAGGGATCAACAGACATTGCACAACTACGCTGCTTTTTGATATCTTGATGTGCCATGAAAAAAAATGCCCAGCTTCAAGAGAATTCAATCAAATACACATTTCTGTTCCTTACGAGGAGGTGCCTTTGGGTGCCCCATGGCATACACCGCCGGGAACATGTGTGAACCAAGGTGTATGAGGTGTGGCCTGGCTAGCCAGCAGCAGCAGCACTGCCAAATCACCAGCTCTGGTTCAGCGGTGCTGAACTCAGCAATTCCTGGTCAACATGATGGATTGATGGCAATGCACTCAGGTGGCGGTGTTCAGTTTGTTGAAGACGTTAACCCGCTGGCACAATAGTGCATGCTCAGCAATGCTGACTCAGCAGCCAGGGTCATCCTGCCTCGCCCACCTGGATGATCATTTCCAATTTGTCAAAGTCTTTAACCAGCTGAGCGGCCGGGGAGGTGCCCGCCTCGTACTCGTGCCAAAGTTCGGACACCTCGTTCGCTGCACATGAGGTCGGCGACAGGGTCAGCAGGATTAGATCTCGCGACTTAAATTGTGTGACCTGCCTCCTCCTCATGCCAAAGATCGGACACCATGATTGAAAATGCGAATTTCAGGTTCAAAAGAGCGAAGAGCACTGCTGGCAAATGTGTCCATGAGTTATGAAGTCTTGTTGTATAGCTGTCGATGGACAACCAATGTCCAGAGGAGATGAAGAAAAAGATACGTCATCTACCGATCAAAGTAGGGCGTGAGAATAAAGCAAGCAGCGCAGCGCAGACCAGGCCAGGGATTGGCCAGGGGGCCAAAAAGGCTACATCCACCACATCCGTACCAAGGATGATAAATTCAAATTAGTTCCTCATGGTTTCATTTTGCACCAGTCTCACTTGGGGTGGCCGCTAGGCAGCCACCACAGTGACGATGGGGAACAAATCTTAAATAAGCAACGGCCAGTGGCCGTCATGTCCCTGAAATATAGCTGAAGCGCACTCGAATGAACCGTGACACCCCACTCACCAGCACCAGAAGTGGATCCCAGCATGGTCTGGATCTGAGCGATCGCATCATTTTCCAATGCGAATTTCTCCTCCTTGCTGACCTGCGCAGCCGGCCAATCCAGCAGCCAGGATTCAAAACATACAGATCAATCAAGGAAGCAATCACAAGCCCCTGGTTCGAAACATATGCTGGCCAGGGAGTGTTCAGCGTCGTACAAGATATTTAGCATTAGATATTTAGCGGGCCATGACTACCATGCCACTCATTGAACAACCAGTATCCAGATCCAAGTGCTAGATACAATCATGCAACTACATTTTTTTTAAACGTCCCGGCCAATTCCAACACAACAGGCAGGCGCCTTCAATGAATTTGAACCTATCCAGAATTCCAGACCTCAAACAGGGCGTAATTTATTTTTGAACCAGCGGATTTGACTTAAAGCGGCCCAGGTCCTGCACTAAAAGCAAGGAATCCCCATCCTGATTCAGTGCGCCTTTTTGCCGTACACAGTGCCACATTTCCCCAACAACCAAGGGGAAAACACGTTGTACACTTTCGACACCTGAAGGCTCGGGATTTGCCCCCTCCATTCCTACCTTGCAGTGGGGCGTGATGTCCCCCACAATCGCCTCAGCCACATCATGAACAATGGCCATGCGAATGCACCTGAGAACAGAGAAGGTTTGAGACACTTCAAGCGACTGATAGTTCAGGCATTGTAGGTCCACCCTCAATTTGCAAGCTTGTGAACAGTCTGTGTACACCATCTGTAAATCAAGCTTGGTGTTTCCTGTCCTCATGATGGTACCATGCAGCTCCTTGCAGTGCGGAGCGCCTCTATGCAGTCCATCCAGACGTATCTAGATCCATGCATCTTCATTCAGATCCAATGAAATTTATGCCTTTCCAACATGATACACACAGATCCAAGAATCTCCATTCAGATCTGCACATATCCACACATATACCGTAGTCGTATCTGGGTACACGCATACCCATCCAGATCCATGCAGGTAGGATTAGGTCCAATCAGATATATTCACTTCCCCTCTCATACCCCACAGATCCATCTATATCCATTTTCAAATCCATACAAATCCATTAACATCCTGGACAATTTGCGCCGCACCATTCAGATCCAATAATAACCATTCAGATCCATTCAGGCTCAAAACCTCCCCTTCAATTTCCTTCAGATTGTCTTCCATGCCGTGTCTTTCACACTTGCCTGTTGGAGTCCACTCCACAGTCCCCGGCCACCAGGCTCATCATGCCCATACGGTACATGTGGTCAGCAATGCTCTCAGGCTGAGGGACGCCTTTTCTCACCCAGCCAGTCCTCTTGGTCACCTGAGAGACAGGGTCACAGGGAGCAGTGTTTGTTTAATTTTAGTGCGCGTCGAACCACCTTCAGCAGGCCGCTGGGCGGGCGCCACTGGGACGATCGGGACCAAGCCTTGACCGACCTGCAGCTGATGGCACTGGAAGCAGAGGTTTCTGCATGAGTCCCCCACGGCCATAGGCGGTGATGTAGCTGAGCCTGAGCACCCTGAAATACATAGTATCAGGTACTTTCTGGCTGTTGTTGTTTTGTGGACTGCTTGTCATTCCATCCAGTCATCCACACTATAGCCTAAAGGACAAAGTCAAATAACCTGCGTCACACTATATCACTCGGGACTGCATATGCTAAGTTATACCGTGCATGGGCGAGGCTGAAGGAGGCTTCGTCTGCATGCATGCAGCCCTGTGGGTGACCTGAGTGCATGGAGTGATGCCATGCACGGGATGAAGCAGGTTTGATATGCCTCCACCTTGAGCTTTTGAAGGAGGAGGAAGAAGTCGATGGCTTGTTTAGGCGAAGATGTGGTCATCGACCCTGGTGGCGAGGCCATCGTGTGCTGCAGCGCTTCTCGAGTGATGAGGCAGTCCGTGTCGAGTATAGTACGTATGAGGTGTAGGGCTCACAATTAGTAAGTCAAGAGATTTGAATCGAGCCATGGGATCGAGCGGCTCCATGAGCAACAACGGAAGCAGCGTTTTCAGTTGTCAACCGCTCGATCTGTACGGCCGACGCAGGGGACGAGTCGGCTCTCTGTCCCCTGCAATGCACAGCTCATGCCCCCCTCCATAGTAGCTGTAACTGGACGTTAAAACTAGTTGGTGCTGATAAGATTTAAGCCTGTCCTCCGAGGCTGCCGAAACCAGGCAGACATCCCAACGCCAAGCCTCAAGCCAGTTCTCCTTTCCCAAGCCGAGCCAGACCTTCTTACCTATCATCGGGCTATAATATATTTCCTCTACCTCGTGTTATGAACGGTATCCGGCTACATAACCCTACCTCAAAGGTGAGAGCGCAAGGAGTGGGGCACTTCAGGATTTATAGGCCATACATAGGGGGCTCCTGACCCTCGCTAGCAAGCTTTCTTGCAGCATGGGCTACTGCAGATTTAGGTCGGGTATGAGACAGACAGCGAGCTGCTCCAATTTTGTATTTGCGACCTTGAAGCTGGCATGATTGAAGGAAGTTTGCATGCAAAGTGCCCGCTAGCATTTTCGTTTTACAGTTTCTGCGGCCAGTGGCGGCCATGCGGGCCTGCGCCCACTGCGTGGTACACTGGTACTGCATAGAGCATGGCCGCATGGGACATGCCCGCATCGAGCATGAGGCATGGCCGCATGGGACGTGGCCACTTGGAGAATGGGGAATGGATGCACGGCCACATAGTGAATGGCTGCATGGAGCATGTCTACATGGGACATGGCTGCTTGGAGCATGGCCGCATGGATTATACATTGGCCACCACACCTTGCCCGCCATGCATTGCACACTATACATTGTCCAACATACGTTGCATGCATATCCCCCTCACAATGATGCCCCATACCTCTGTTTTCACTCATGTCATCCTTTGTGTTACCCATCCTCCTCTTGCCTTCACACATTTCCTCATTTGTCACACATTTCCCCTTGCCGTCACACACATCCTCCTTTGTTATACACATTCCCCCCTTGCCTTCACACACAACCTGCTTTGTTTCAAACATGATACTTGTTCCCCTTTGTGCACTCACACCTTCCCCTTGCCTTCACACACCATGCTCAGGCCCGATGCAGGTCCAGCTGCTCAGTCCGACGCCGCACACAGCATGTGCGCTGCACTAGTAACGCTATCGTGTGCAGGTCTCACTTGCCCCAGGCTACCCCAGGTAGGTAGTCGGTTGGAGGGGAGGGTTGGGGGGAGCAGGTGGTTGGTTGGTTGGAGAGGAGAGGAGAGTGTGTGTGTGGGGGGGGGGGGGGGGAGGGGACATGTATCGACTTTCAAGGCATGTTTTGAGGAAGGTTGTGGGGAGCCAAGGGCCCATGGTGTATCCCCGGCTGACTCAATCTGGATCCTGAGCCCTCGATCCTGAATACCGGTACACGGACTTAAATATTTGGTTTGTCCCCTGAACTCCACACCACTGCCTCTCACCTCAATGCACAAACCCTAAGCTTTCAACGTCAAACCTGAAGTCATGCCGTATCCTTGGGTCAGGGTTAAACTTTGGCTAGATGCTTCATCTCTGAGTATAGACCCCCCGGGTGGATCCAGGCCTCAACAGAGCCGGAGCTGACGTTGTGACCTGAGCTTTGCAGTTTTGAGCGGGTTGGGGTGGCAGCTTTATGTGGCGTGCTTCGCCAGATCGCTTCATACCTCATGAGAGAGTTAAGCCCTCCGCCCTGATGCCTTCCCGCAGAGCCCCCGCCCCTCCCGGAGAGCAGCTTGGGGTGGCAGCTAGGTGTGGCGTGCATCGCCTCAGCTTTCATGATGCTCTCCTCGACGCCTTCGATGCCTGCCGCGGCAGCGTCTAGCGTGGCCGAGGCTGGGGCATCTGCTGCTGCTAATGCTGCTGGCGCTAAGGCTACGGGCGGGATGGCAGCAGAGAGCAGCTTCGGGGCGCTGCTACTAGAGGTGAGATGCTGTGATTGACTCCTGAGTGACAGGGTCAAGACCCGGAACCCTATATGGGTTTCTGAACCCCAAGACCTTAGTTTCACTGCGGCTTTGATGGACTTTTGTATCGTTGGATGCGTTATGTTTGAGCGCCCTCCCAGAAGCGACGCAGGACTGATTCGAACATGAAAAATGAATCTGATGTTATGGGCTGGATAAAGGAAGCCCACCGTTTAGGGTGTATCAGTTCATGTAGCATAAACCCTGAGGCCCACCGTTCAGGGTGTATCAGTTCATGTAGCATAAACCCTGAGGCCCACCGTTCAGGGTATATCAGTTCATGTAGCATAAACCCTGAAGCCCACCGTTCAGGGTGTATCAGTTCATGTAGCATAAACCCTGAAGCCCACCGTTCAGGGTGTATCAGTTCATGTAGCATAAACCCTGAAGCCCACCGTTCAGGGTGTATCAGTTCATGTAGCATAAACCCTGAAGCCCACCGTTCAGGGTGTATCAGTTCATGTAGCATAAACCCTGAAGCCCACCGTTCAGGGTGTATCAGTTCATGTAGCATAAACCCTGAAGCCCACCATTCAGGGTGTATCAGTTCATGTAGCATAAACCCTGAGGCCCACCGTTCAGGGTGTATCAGTTCATGTACCATAAACCCTGAAGCCCACCGTTCAGGGTGTATCAGTTCATGTAGCATAAACCCTGAAGCCCACCGTCCAGGGTGTATCAGTTCATGTAGCATAAACCCTGAAGCCCACCGTTCAGGGTGTATCAGTTCATGTAGCATAAACGCTGAAGCCCACCGTTCAGGGTGTATCAGTTCATGTAGCATAAACCCTGAAGCCCACCGTTCAGGGTGTATTAGTAAATGTAGCATAAACCCTGAAGCCCACCGTTCAGGGTGTATCAGTTCATGTAGCATAAACCCTGAAGCCCACCATTCAGGGTGTATCAGTTCATGTAGCATAAACCCTGAGGCCCACCGTTCAGGGTGTATCAGTTCATGTACCATAAACCCTGAAGCCCACCGTTCAGGGTGTATCAGTTCATGTAGCATAAACCCTGAAGCCCACCGTCCAGGGTGTATCAGTTCATGTAGCATAAACCCTGAAGCCCACCGTTCAGGGTGTATCAGTTCATGTAGCATAAACGCTGAAGCCCACCGTTCAGGGTGTATCAGTTCATGTAGCATAAACCCTGAAGCCCACCGTTCAGGGTGTATTAGTAAATGTAGCATAAACCCTGAAGCCCCAGGGGGCCCATTATGGATAGATGTCCCTTCACCCTGTCCCCCAGGCCCCGTCTACCTCTGCATCAGGCGCAGGCGACGCCCCGGCTGCCTCTACGTCAGGCGCAGGCGATCTCCTGGCGGGGTCAGTCAACAGTGCGCACACGGCTGCCTTCAATGTGGCCTCCGAAACCGAGGACAAGCTGCTGGAGTTGATACGGCAGATTGAGACACGACTGGACAGTACCCTGGGGGGCGTTGCGGATCTGCTGCCATCAGTGCTGGATCTAAAGGTGAGGAGATATGGGGGATGGGGGGGGGGTCTGTTTATGTGGCGGATCTGCCAAGGTGGACACCGGATCTGTTAATGTGGCAGATCTGGCAAGGGTGGACACCCGATCTTAACCGGTGGTGACCTGTCATTTAATTGGCCTTGTGCACCTGGCTATCAAGATGAGGAGATTTTTAGTGTAATTCAGCAACACGCGGCAGGTTTTGCAGTTCTGGTTTGGGCCTGTGGTCACTTTTGAATATAAGCGGTGTCACATTTGTGTGCATGTGACTGTTTTGAGTGAACGTTTTAAACCCGTAGCAAGCCCTGGATTGTGTAACGTCGTGTCTCTTATTGGAACCCTGTAAGCCAGGTCCCTGTGAGCCAGGTCCATGTAGCCCCTTCAGATATCTCCAGCTTCAAGCATGAATAGTGCATGGCCCGGTGGCCCCCCTGTGTTGTGTTTGTTCATGTCACTACTATCTTGCCTAAAGTGCCGCGCCCCTGCGGTGGACAACAGGATGTGCACCCTCATGTCAGGTTTTCTACCTGTAAGCTCTGAATCCTGTAACTCTTGCCGCGTAGGAAGCCACCTCTGCTGTGGACAAATGATGCACACCCTCATGGGGTCTCCCTTTGTAACCTCTGGATGTAACCTCTGTATGTAACCTCTGGATGTAACCTCTGGATGTAACCTCTGGATGTAACCTCTGGATGTAACCTCTGGATGTAACCTCTGGATGTAACCTCTGGATGTAACCTCTGGATGTAACCTCTGGATGTAACCTCTGGATGTAACCTCTGGATGTAACCTCTGGATGTAACCTCTGGATGTAACCTCTGGATGTAACCTCTGGATGTAACCTCTGGATGTAACCTCTGGATGTAACCTCTGGATGTAACCTCTGGATGTAACCTCTGGATGTAACCTCTGGATGTAACCTCTGGATGTAACCTCTGGATGTAACCTCTGGATGTAACCTCTGGATGTAACCTCTGGATGTAACCTCTGGATGTAACCTCTGGATGTAACCTCTGGATGTAACCTCTGGATGTAACCTCTGGATGTAACCTCTGGATGTAACCTCTGGATGTAACCTCTGGATGTTACCTCTGCTGCGTAGGATGCCACCCCTGCCGCCGATGCCATGACGCGCACCCTTATCCAGGAGGTGTGGGAGGTGGTGGACCAGAACTACCTGGATGCACGACAGACGGGCTTCGATGCGGCAAAGGTGAGGATGGGCTGCCTGACCACTGCTCCTGACGGGCATGACTGGGATGACTGAATGGACACTGGACCTGGAAACAAACAAGTGTAGCAAGCTGCAATATCACGGAAAGGATGATGATGGTGGGGTCTGGATCTAAGAGAGGTGATTCCCAGGGGTTAGTGGTCTCAAAATCCTGGACCCTGCGCCCTAAACCCTAGAGCCTGAGCAGTGGACAAATGGACGTCTGGCTTGACCCTGCCCGGTTGCCTATCATGAACACAGCCATGTCCTCCTGGTGGAATCTCCCAACACCCTGATCAGGGCTCTCGCCCTTGAGGAGAGGCAGACAGGACAGTCCACGATTGTACCGCAAGGCATGTACAAGAGGGTGTGTTTAATTCCCCCTGTTCGCATCTGCAGGTCTTGGTGTCGATGTTGCTCCCGGCCTCTGGCAATTTTGGTGTCTGACCTGCGTAGTTTCCGACCGTTGCAGGACCCGCTGTCTGCAAGAGCTCACATTTCTTCTTCAATTGAATGGCCTGTCTGTGTGGCAATATTCAATGTACCTATGATGAGTGATGTACTGCCTGGCATGTGACCTACTGACCTATGTGTACTGCATACTGAACGATTGTATGTACTGCCCAATTTGCGTACTACCTGTTGTATCTGCAGTGGTCAGGCATCCGGGACGTTGCTCTTAGAGGGCGGTACGACAGTACTGCCTCTGGTTACAGGTGTGGGGGGGTGCGAGATTTTGTCAACTAGAATTGTAGACAACGTGCCTCACATGGTGTGATAAAAAAACGGGGACGGTCCTGGTATGCCAGTAAATTTGACACAATTACAGTTAACACGCATAAAGCCATGCGCCATCGGGTGTAAGTGGAGGGCATGGCTGTCCCTATGTTCCTGCATGCGCCATCGGGTGTAAGTGGAGGGCATGGCTGTCCCTATGTTCCTGCATGGCTGAGGATGTGAACTCTGCTGCCTTTTTCGTTTCAGTTTCTAAGCATCCTCCAAAAAGTCGGATGTCTTTCCCGTCAGTTGCATCCCACATGTTGGGCAGCCTAATTTTGCGGCTGGTGCAGGCTGTGCAGCAGGGTATACAACATCGAAAGGCTGCTGCAGTCCGCCGGGACGTGAGGGCTCAAGACCTGTGAGGGCCACTTTCATGCTGTTCCCCTCTCATATCCCCTGCAGCCTTATGTTTGATCCAGACAGCAGTCCCTTCGCCTCTTCCTTCCCAAAACATATAGCACGCGAAAGATATATCTGACCAGTGGTGTTGGAATGAAACACAGAGTGCAGCAGACATGCTGTAATGTAACAACTAAATACGTTCGCTCTTCCGAGAGGTGTTATGCTATGTCAATATGCCATCATGGGTAGCCACCGTGCCGCTCAAGCAAAAGGCTCAAGATGTGTGTAAGCCATGCTTGCAGCCTCTTATTCTCGTACGTCTGTGCTGCCGGATGCATTTTGAATTGGCGTTGTGTGCTGTCTGATTTTGCAGGCGCTCACTTTCAAACCATCCTGCGCAGGGCTATCCGAGACATGCTTGCCAAAGGCCTGTCGGATCCGTACTGCCGCTTCATCACCCCTGCTGAGCTGGCGGTCATGAAGAAGTACGACGTGACGGGGGTGGGCCTTAACCTGGGGACTGGCGAGGAGTACGAGCGCAAGACGGGCAGATCCCTGCCTGGATCTATCGGTCCTCAGGAGCGCCTAGGTGAGTGGAGGACACCCCTGATCCTTAAATCCTGTGTTTATGCCCTGAAGACTGGATCTGGGTATGCTGAGCCCCAATAACACTAGGTCAAAACGCTTGTTGTCTTGTAGAACCCTGAAACCTCATTTGTCTCCAATAATTTGAAAGGTCCATGCAACTGCTGCATTGTCACCAGGTACTTTCGTAGTGGGTGTCAGCCAGGGCAGTGCTGCAGATCGAGCTGGAGTGCTGCAGGTGGGGGGCAGGGTCAAGGGTTAGGGTTTGGGATGTAAGTTTGGGCGAGGGTAACAGGCCAGGGTTCAGATAATTGTTTGTATGTATGTTTAGGGGTCTGGGGAGAAGGACTGAGGGCTTCAGGTTGAAAGGCCAGATGTCAAGGGGGGGACACCCCCGAGCAGGCCGGACCCCAAGATTCATCTGCGGCTGGTTCTGTCGTTCTCTCTCGACCGTCTTTTCTTGCGACCATGTCCCACACCTGATGGCTGGGTGGGTATTCCCCAGTCCAGAATGCTTCTTTATGTTTTAACCCTCTTGCTGAATATGGGTTTGGTGACAAGCTGTCCCCACCCTCTGCCCTGATTTCCTGGCAATGAGGTCGAGGGATTATAAACGGGGGCCTGACCTGCCCTGATGCCCTGGTGTGGCTGTAGTTGTCAGGCAAACCAATGAAATTCCTCTCGAATTGTAAATCACATTTGGAAGCCCAACGCCACATCTCGTTTTGAATCATGTGTCTGTCCACTCTTTCATGCGCTGCCATGCACCTCCATGCGCCCCATGCACCTTCACGTGCCTCCATGTATTTCCTCCATGCGCCTCCATGCACCTCCGTGTATTTCCCATGTACCTCTGAGCGCCTCCATGCACCTTCGTGCACCTCCATGTACCTCTATGCACCTCCCATGCATTTCCGTACACCTCCCATGTTCCTCCATGTGCTCCGTGCACCTTCGTGCACCTTCGTGCGCCTCCATGCGCCTCAGTGTCCCCCATTGTGTCATTATGTGCATCCATGCACCTCCATGAGCCTCATTATACCTCATTGCTTTGTGCTGCAGGGTGATCAAGTAGTGCAAGTGGACCGTGTGAACCTCAAGGGCTTCAGCCCCTTCCAGGTGGGGAGAGAGACAATGTGCATGTATAGCCGTGCTGCGCTATGTGATGTACTGTGCTGTGTTGTAAGAGGCTTATGTTGAGGGTTTGGGGCTGCCCCTCAACCAATATTTTTTTTTGTGACTCAGCTACATATCAGCTACATTCCGGCCTCTGTCCGGGGACCCATTTGTGGCCAGCCATGCTACTTTGGCCACCAGTTGCAGGCTGGTCCAGGTTAGGTCCCAATTGGGCCAATGGAGGCGGCAGGGCGGCCTACTAAAGGTGGAATCTTAGCCGTAAACAGAACACTGCTCTCAACCCCGCAACCTCGAGCCTGGTTATTTCAGATTGAAATATATCATAACAGCACCAAGCCTTGAGCCCTGTATAGCATGAAGCTTCAGGGGCACATGGCCCATCGGTCACTGTCACCTTCATCACCACTTCCGAGACCGCAGCTCCATTCAGGGAGCCAGGTCATTTTCCAACTAGGGTTTAGGATCAAGGGAACAGAGGCAACCCTTACTGCCCCTCCAACCTGAACAATTTTCGTACCCCTGACTAAAGCATTCAATGCTCCGCCACCCTCTGCCACCCTCCGCCACCCTCCTGCTCCCTCTATTCGGCTTTATTCAAGGATCCGTTATTCTCCACCTGCTTAGGGTTCAGGATGTATGGCTTCATTCTTGTGTCCTTCCACCTCATGGTATATTCGCACCCAGGTGGCCAGCTTCATTCAAGGCCAGAAGCCCTCGGAGGAGGAGACCCCGGATACTGAGCGGGCCGAAAGCGTCCTGCTGCAGGTGTGCATGGCAAGGCCAAGCCTGAGGTCTTGAGCTGTCAACCTGCTTTAAACTCTCTCACCTGAAACTGGCTTCCGGGTACCTGTCTCACAAGGCGCGCCTCTTTGACGCCCAGTTGGCTGACAGAATTTAAACATGAACCATGCCCAACAAACAGTGCACCACGCTCCGTTTGAACATGCAAGCCCCCGTTTTAACTTGCAACTGCTGTTTGGGCATTCAAACTCCCGGAGCACGACAGAAGTCAGTTGGTTGCAGACGGCCTGGTCACTTGAATGTGTGATGGTTCCAGACCTCCCAGGTTATACAACATTTCACGAAGCCTGGTTTGAAATCCTGTGAGGGTGCCGCTGCCTTGGCCCGCTTTCTCCAGCTCCGCCTCTCTAGCCCCAAATTGGCCACTCTGCACTCCAAAATCTTTCGCCTCAAACCTCGTAATTTCAGAACCAGTAGCCCTGCCCCAATCCGACCTCACCTGATCCCTGTACTGAGGCTATGAAATACAGCCTAGTGCACATCAGATGGAGAATACGACACATCAGCACTGTGGTCACAAACAGCATCACCGACAAACCCAAAGCACAAGCCGCCATCAGCTTACTGGTCGTTGCTTTTGCTTTATGTCATTGCCTGATCCTTGTACCGCCTGGCGACGGTACTGCAGATCCGTTCGCCTGATGGTACTGAGCGGGACATGGCGGTGGATCGTCCCGTGCAGACCACGCCCTCACCAGTCACCATCAGATTGGAGGTAGGGGGGCTGTTTAGGGGGGAGAGGGGGTCAGTTTTGATATTGGCTAGCTTGGGTCAGTTTTGATATTGGCTACCCTCCCCTGTAACTAGAGCACAAGTGTCGTCATTGGCTCTATTGTACACCATCCCTCTCCTGTAACTAGAGGGCTGGAGGTAGGGGGGCTCCACTAGGGAAGGGGGGGGGGGGGGGGGGGGCAAGTGTTGCCATGGGCTTTATTGTAGACATTATATGCTGTCCATGTGTGGGGCACACAGCGCCGCTTGAAACCTTCACTTACCATTGTGCCTCATTGCTGTGATGTCCTTAGCTGGATATGTACATCATGCAGTACATTGTACTTTACACACTGCACTGCCATGACGCTCTGCTGTACGGTACTGCCTGCTGTTTCTCCCTGCTGTCCAGGCGGGCCGGGGCGGTGATAAGAGCGGCACGATGCGTCTGACCTCCTTCAACGCGCGCGCCTACCGGGACATGAAGGCGGCTATCAGGGAGCTGGAGGGCGAGGGAGCGTCGAGCTTGGTGCTGGACCTACGGGACAATCGGGGGGGACTGGTTTCGGAGGGATTGGAGGTAGGGCTGGGGAGGGTCAGGCCTGGTGCTGGACCTCCGGGACAATCGGGGGGGACTGGTTTCAGAGGGATTGGAGGTAGGGCTGGGGAGGGTCAGGCCTGGTGCTGGACCTACGGGAAAATTGGGGGGGACTGGTTTCGGAGGGATTGCAGGTAGGGCTGGGGAGCGTCAGGCCTGGTGCTGGACCTACGGGACAATCGGGGGGGACTGGTTTCGGAGGGATTGGAGGTAGGGCTGGGGAGCGTCTGGCCTGGTGTTTGATCTTAGAGACTGCCGAGGAGGATTGGTTTTGGAGGGGTTGGATGTTGATCCGAGGGCGGCGAGAATAGAAGCTAATGAATGATGTCGGTAAACGTACCCCTTGCTTTGAAGGTGTTTTGTAGATGATTACCAGGTCAAACAAGCAGCCATGCTTGGGGTTTAGGCCTTTGGTTGGAGGGCTGGGACTGTTGGGCTGGAGGGCTGCGGTACTGCCATTTAGATTGAGGCTGGAATGTGGGGGTGATGGTGACACAGTGACTAACTGTTTGTGCTCTGCTTTCCAACACTTGTCGGTGTTTCATGCTTTTCTCAATGACTTGTAAGGTCAAGAAAAAGGATTGGGGTTTACAGGTTGTATTTCTGGCCGTTCATGGAAACCCGATGGACCTGTTTTGCCGATTCCGGGTCCACAAACCCTCACCTTGCCTCTTATTACATTATCACTTGGAGCCTCCCATCATCACAACTTCGTGTATCATGGATCACTGCAACTACCAATATCGGCAACAGCCGTCTGCCAATACTGTGCCTTGAACCTTGCTTCACCCGCTGTCCCGCAGGTGGCACGGCTCTTTCTAGGAGGTGGGTTGCTTCAACATACACAAAGCAGGCCCATACAGCAGGCTCATGCAGCAGGCCCGCGCAGCAGGCCTACGAAGCAAGCCCATGCAGCAAGGCTACGCAGCAAGCCCATGTAGCAAGCCCATACAGCAGGCCCATGCAGCAAGCCCATGCAGCAAGCCCATGCAGCAAGCCCATGCAGCAAGCCCATGCAGCAAGGCTACGCAGCAAGCCCATGCAGCAAGCCCATACAGCAGGCCCATGCAGCAAGCCCATGCAGCAAGCCCATGCAGCAAGGCTACGCAGCAAGCCCGTGCAGCAAGCCCGTGCAGCAAGCCCATGCAGCAAGCTCACAGGCCCTTCCATTCCATGGCCTCAGATGTTGCTGGCCAGTGTGATTAAAATGATGATACTGCACAGGCATCTGTGTTATATAAATGGGCTTGGGTCATCCCTTCCTAAATCTGAATAAAATCATGTGTTCGAATCTTTGGGTTCTGTATCTCCTTAAACCAGTCATAAGAGGGGCGGAGAAGTTGTGTTGATACGACTGTCATAGCCTCTGCTGCCGCTATACCACTGCCTCCTCTATATTTCCAGGTCACACTGCCTGGCTACCTCTCCGAAAGGGTTTGAGTGGATGCCTAAGGTTGGCTGTTACTGCAGCGCCTGAACCCTAAAGCGTTCACCCTTACTCCTGGACCCTAAAGCATCGACCCTTTCAACCCTGACCCCTTAACCCTGTATCCTTCAACCCTGCCCTCCTGCCAGGCGGGGCGCCCATCGTAGTCACGGAGAATCGCACTGGGAGCGAGGCGCCCCTGGCCGAGGGCCGCCCCTTCACCTCAGCACCCGTCACAGTCCTTGTCAACGACCACACAGCCTCTGCAGCAGAGATACTGGCAGGTGGGGGACAATGCTTAGGGCTGGGGGGATCAGGCTTCGCCAAGCAAGCACCAAGCCCTCGAGGTTTGATTGTAAGAGACATGGGGTGACGGTGGGTGGATGTGTCTTCTCCCTCTAAGCAGTCTGGCTACAGTGTATGTTCGCCATGGGAAGCTTTGTCGCATTACTTTCATTGCCGAAGTAGACGTGATCGACTTACAGGCAGTGTCAGGCGTGTGCCCCGCCCTCCTTGCAATGTCGAGAGGTATTTTGTCCCCAGGACGCCCACTACCTGTCCAGGAGATGGACCCTCCATGCCTGAAAATAAATGTCGGTGTACAGTGAAACTTGGGGTACACCCCAGGGGAACTCTTGGTGAAACGTTCCAGAGGTGAGTGCGCAGAAACCTAAAGAGTTGACGTTGGGGAGTTGTTAACCCCTCGTCATTCTAGGAGGGGTATTTGTAAGGTTGGAAGGGGTTGGAACCTGCACAGCAGTCTTATTAATGTACCCGCTTACAAATGCCACAACCCTGGCATGCCCTCTTGTGTATGCTGCAGGAGCTCTGAAGGATAACTGCCGCGCAGTGCTTGTCGGTGAGTGCTGCAATTTGCAAATGCATCATATCTTCACAATTATACTTGCTTGTCCTCTGGGTATGTATGGAGTTCACGAGCCTCACGTGTTGGCCCTTGACCTCATGCCCTTATCTCTGAACGCGACTGAACCTTCAACCTTTCCTCCCAGGCGGGCGAACGTATGGCAAGGGCTTGATTCAGAGTGTGTACGAGTTGACGGACGGCAGCGGCATGGTGCTCACTGTTGGTGAGTGGCAAGCCGCCAGGGCCCGAGTCCCTTGAAAAAGCAGTGTGTGGTTTCAATTGGAAAGGGCAATGTGTTGCAGAACCTGTAGTATAAAACACAAAAACTGGTGTGCCTCCTTCTGTTTGAAATTCTGAATCTAACTATGGCTGCAGGAAAGTACCTGACTCCAAATCGTACTGACATCGATCGATTTGGGATTGAACCCAATTTTACTTCGCAGCCAACAAAGGTGCAGTCTGACAAGGTGAGAGGAGTGATAATCGAATCCATTGGATCTACCTCCCTAGATCTAGAGATGCAAATGTAACCCCCTGGAACGAGTGATTTGCCATACGTTCCATACGCATGAGAGGGTCATATCATCACACCTGATCACTCATCTGTGACCCTGCTGTGACGTAAAATTATGGCGAAAATATCTAGAGCTTGCTAATTCCTTTGCAAAGATCGTTTGCTGCACGGTTGTTGCAAAATTGCCAGACAGCGGTGCACCCTGATATCTGAAACCTGAAACCCTGATCAGCTCGCGCCTGAACCCTTCACCCTGAGCTCCTGACAAGCTTGTACCGTACCCCTTTTGCTCTCTATAGGAACTGGATGCTTGCCGAATTCAGAAATCATGAAGCCCGCCCGGACTGGATATCCACCGCCACAACCTCATGGACTCCGGCACCTAGGTGGCAGCCACTTTTCATATGTCAAATTTGCATTTGAAATGGATTTGGATTTGTGTCATGTGATGGCCACCAGCCTAAAACGCAACTGGTTGCGGTGCCCAGGGAGATTTGAATTTCAGCGGCAACTGCAAGGCTTGGACAGCGGCTCGCCTCACATACCCTCTCTATGCAAGGCTACGTCAGGTCGCACGCCTTCACGACCAGGTCATTTGCCAATAGAGCTCTCGGAGGAACCAGCTGACCTGGTCAGTCCCTGAAAGACCGCCCAGGATGCTGGCGCGTGGCAAGGAGCTGCATAGCTGACTGGCCGCTGTGTATTAAGCATTTGCATGTTTGCTGCATGGAGAGCTCTCTTCAGATTTTTTGTCCTCTGAGGGCGCCAAGAGGCAAGTGGTAGCTGCCTGCTCTATTAATGGCATGCTGACACCATCATAGGTAAGCATGATAAGAAAGACGAAGGTCGCATCAAAGAGAGTGCATGCTGTGTGTCTAGGTCCCTGGAACACTGGCAGAAGTGTGGAAGGTGTGAGGCTGTTGAGGTGTGACCTATTGGCTCTGGCAATTTCTGCCAGGGGGCCTGCCAGCCCTGGGCTATCGAGGGTTGCGACTCGATATCACTCAAGCTGCATCTCTCCCTTTTTATGAGGACCAATTTGCAGTTGAATCCGTTTGAAACTTTTTAAATTTGAACCACGGGTTGAGAGTGTTGAAAGCATGGCTTGAGTGCAAACCACGTGTTGGCTGCGTCTTGCGGCCTCCGTGATGAGCTTACTGTGCGATTGGAAATGGGCGGGGTTGAGCGCCTGAGCGCCTGCTTGGATCTGAGCTGTGCTTGGATGGGCGGTCAGTTTGAAATATTTTACAAAGTTGCAGGTCACCTGTTTTTTTGCCTGACGAGAGAGAATGGCGGTGCTGTGTGTCTGTTGTGCTTGGATCTGAGCTGTGCTTCGATATCTGCGACACTCAGGGGCTGCAGTCAGTTCGAAATCATACTATGTTTCAGATTATCAGATGTTTGCAGGCCTTGGGCGGATGATGGGCCCCGTGATCTTGCACCGTAAAGGAAGGGTGGCCTTCTTGTTTTCACTCGGACTGGCTGCAGTTAGGAGAGTTTGTTTTGCCCCCACCAACAGATATTCAGCATGGGGGTTGCCAGGGATCCAGCGAGGCTGTGATCACTGCTGTATTCTTATCATGGGAGACAGAGGATAGGAAATGTAGACACAGAGAAGGTAGGCAGGCTGAGGCAGAGACATGTTTGGGGAGTTAATGTTTGCCTTGCTTGCTACGAAGAGGCACCTAGAATAGATCATCCTTGCACAATTTGTTCACACTGAAGATGCGAAGATGCCGCCAAGGAGTGGTGCCTATTTGTGCTGTCTTAATATCACCAAAACAATCGATGGGTCCTTCATTTGATCTGGCCTAAGGATCCAGACGTTTTCGAGATCGCATTGCTCAGGCCGCCTTGAGCATGGTCAATGACATTACACCTCTGGGCCCTGCACAAAAAGGCTTGGCCGCGTGGGCGCCCAACCGTCTCGTTGGAAGAAAATAAACTTAAGTTCAAAGGGAAAGAAGGAGAAGAAAACAAAAGAAAGGACTACCCCCCACACAAAGGAAAAGGCAGCCTGAATTAAACCTTGCCCCTCTCAAGCCTATTCCCCAAGAAGGCAAAGAAAAACAACAAAACTAGGCCTCAACAAAAGTCATAGCCTCCCATCCAAGCCTGCCCTGGTACAACTGTTGAATACTGTGGCACCCTGGGGGGCCTGCCCAACCTTTCTCCCTAAGCCTCTCCTTCACGCTAGGGCACTGGAAGCAGACATGCAGCGCATCCTCCACATGCTCGCCATCTCCCCTTGCCCAACACCGTTGACAGCACCGTCCGTCACGCTGCTGACCGCTGCGCCGTCCTCGAGTGTCAGCTGTGCTAACGGCGCCGAGCCGCAGCCTTAAGTTCGTGCGCACACAAGCACACTCACCTTCGACTGGTGCAGCCCCTGAGCATGGTGTGCACTCCTTATGAAGGCCTGTCACCAAACCCTAAACCCTAAACCCTAAGAAGGGGCCATCACTGTTCACGCAGTCTTCCTGAGACCTCAATCAAGGGTGCAGAGCTTGGATATGCGACCCTGAATGTGACCCTTGGACAGACTCAACTCTTGAAGTCTGCGGTGTGATTGCACTACTAGGCTTCACTCACCCGGGCTTACTTCAGATATTTCTCCCGGCTTCATGCATTTGTCACACGAATCAAGTTCGTATTTATAATCAGTTACTGGTACAAGCACAACCAGCTAGGCGCCAGGGACTAATCCAAGACTGTTCTCTCTCATCTCAAATCTGACGTCCATAGTCTTGCTCAACGCTCACTACCTGGACTCTTGCCTCAAACCCCCTTATCAAGTCACATGATCAGTCAGGTAGTTATTAACCCTTGTGGGTTGCACCTGCTGCATTCTGATTTACTTTTCTGCCGCTGCAGCAATGCGTTCCTTGAGGAGCTCCACAACAACCTCTGCCTGCCGGATGACATTACCCTGATGCGGCTGCAGCTCCTGATAACCAATGGATTGCACCTGGGGGGGAAGAATGGAAGCCAAACAGGAGTCTACATTCAAAAAATGAAAGCCCGTTGTGTGCCAGAAGGCGCTTGCTTAAGTTTGATGACTAGGACACAGATTCAAATTGAAGTACAGCAAACCTGTCCTCACCTCCGTGAGGCATGCGTCCACCACCCCCGTGCTGATGCCTGACATCTGCTCCACAGTGGCCAACCCACAGAAAGGCACATATAGCTCCGAGTAACCTGAGTGGCAGTGTCAGCATTTTGGATAATTTTGGCAGGTCAGGAAGATTTGAAATTGAAATGAGACTGAGCTGTGTATCTCAGCTGTGCATCCCAGCTGTCCAATCCCTCCTCCCAATCCATCCTCCCAACCTCACTCTTCATCCCCCCTCCTCCATCCCCTCCTGCAATCTCCTCCTCTCCTTACCTCCCTCATGCAGACACAGGAGTCGCCCCTGACAGTGTCGATCCGCCACCTCGCCCACACGCTGAGTCATGAACCTGCAGACAGGGGCAACCATTGAGTTTCAAGGAATGGGCTGATACAGGGTTTCATCATCCACCCCTGAATGACTTGATCAGCCACCTTGTCCACACGCTGGGTCATGAACCTGCAGTCGGAGCACGTCCTGATTAAACAAGCTGTCCAGCACAGGATTTCATAAAGGCGAGGGTTGACGAAGCCTGGGTTTGGAAAGGTTTAAACGAACCAGTCCACGTTGGTCAAATGAAGGGTGCCCTAAAACACACCACGGGATTAAGTGGGGCTCCAAGAGATGGCTCCAAGAGAGGTGCGCAATGGATTGTGCTGCGGGAGAGCTCCGGAGACCCAGGGCACGATGATGGGCATTGCTGCCGAGAGGAGAAAGGGTGGCCAGCAGGATGTAACCGCAAGATCAAACAGCAAGATATAAACAAAACATCTTCCAGCAAGATCTCCCAGCAAGAAGTAGTCACGGTATCTTGCAGGCAAGCGTTCATCCTTCCAAAAACATAGTTTGAAATGTAGACACCTCTACCCTTGAGATTTTATACTCTGAGCGCAGGTCTGCCCTGAAATGCCGCCTAAGAGGAAGCCCGTGAAATAAATGTATCACTGATTCAAATTAAGGGCTGAGATAGTGGGGCGAAGGCGGAAGCGCAGTTCTGCAGGGGTAGCAGAAGTGCTCGCCCTTATCTTCGCCTCTAGCTAGATAAAAACGTAGCATCAACCAGTGTGTCAATGCTCTAGTGCTTGCCAAAAATCGTCCCTACAGTGTCAAATGGGACAAGCCGAAGGGGTCCAGATAGGTGGCATCAACATTTAAATTCAAATTGGTAAGATGATGTATCTTGTATTGCTCACCTGAAGTCATCACTACTGAGCATCATGTGGGACAGAGGGTCCAGATAGGTCGCATCAACATTTAAATTCAAATTGGTAAGATGATGTATCTTGTAATGCTCGCCTGAAGTCATCACTGCTGAGCATCATGTGGGACAGAGGGTCCAGGTAGGCCGCATCAAAACCACAAGAGACCAGCAGCAGCTCCGGGGCATATGCGTCCAATGCAGGGACTACCTGCCAGGCAGCATCAGCATCAGCATTAGGAGCAAAGGATGAGAATTTAAAGGATGGTGACAACACTCAGATAAGGTGTGCAGCCCCCAACCTACATATATATATATATATGACTCCAACAAGGGTTCACATATTTATCTCCCAATGCTGCACCCTGCAACACTTCATAACAACCCCAATGGCTGAGACAAAAAGGATGGACTTACAAGTTGCAACACAGAAAAGCGAGATGAAAACGAACTTAAACTCAGGCACATCAGCTACCCCTGATCCTCCCAAAACACCATGGGGGGGTATAAAGTAGAGGAGGGTCAGGGACTCAGGGGGAGAGAGAAGACAGTTGAGATCCCGAGTCCGAAGCCCCGAGGACAAACAGCGGGCCAAACCCCAAACCATGAATGAAGCCAAGAGGGGCATTCCATCAAACCTACCACTCGATCAAACGCTGCGCGGTACGCCCCGCTACCGGAACCTGGAGGAAGCGGTACGTTGATGGTGTAGGCGGTTCCGGAGCCCACCCCCGTCTCATGCAAATGCCTGCAAGAATTTGATCCACACAAACATCAGTCAAACCAGGGCACCAGGGCTGGTCCCAGAGTCGGAGTATGCTCTTGCTGTCGTCAATGAAATCTGGTCAGTTCCCAGATTTTGATGAATTTATGTTCAAATATGTAGATCCGGGCCGGGTGGATGAGACTTGGTGGCACCCCTGGTGGCACGTAGCTCTGTTTGAAGCTGACCCTGAAACCATCCACGGTTCCAAACCCTGCAGGGCGCAACCATCTACTCGAAAATGTTTATATGTACCCTATGGTAATGCAATTAACATACAGCTAACAATTGTCAAACTCTGAGAACTCAAGTTTCAAGTTTTTAACTACTTGAATCGGCCCCCGATCTTTTTATTCACTTTTCGACAGCTTGGTTCCAGGAGATTAACATGAGCTCGTGACCGTGGTTTCAAGGCCAAGCTTAAAATACCCCAGGGCTATAAACCTGCATAGTCCCCCCATCCCCCCCCCCCCCCCTACTGCAGTTGTCTCCCCCTCACCCTGAGTTATGTGGGTAGAGGCCGTCTTGGTGCAGGGATATGAAGAGGACGTGCTCTGTCCCCTCAAACATGTGCTGGGTGCCGTTGCCTGCATTGGAATAAAGTGTGAATGGCATTGCCACTCTTTATGGCTGAGATTATGTATCAAGTGAAGGGCAGAGTCGATGGAGGAACAAGCTCAATCAGGGACAAACGAGTTCTCATTGTTTTTGAGCGAGGGCTGCATAAACATGCTCACATGGCCAAATGCCTGGACTGACCATGGTGTACGTCCCAGTCCACAATGGCGATCCGCTTAAGGCCATACTCTTGCATGGCGTGTGCCGCCACCACCGCAATGTTGTTAATGAAGCAGAACCCCATGGGGCGGTCGCGTTCAGCATGGTGGCCAGGCGGCCGCACCAGTACGTATGCATTCCTTTAGGGTCAAATAGGGGGGCAGGGGATGCAGGTGGGGCATTCATGTAGGGCAGGGAGCAGGGGGGATAGGTGGGGCATTCATTTAGGGCAGGAAGCAGAGGGCGAGTGGTGCAAGGGTCTGTGAGATTTATTCAGGGCAGGGAGCAGGGGGCTTGGAGGGGTGTTCACGACCCCGCATGGCTCGCTTATGGCTACTTGTTTGGCGAGGTAACTGGGTGGCCACACAAGCATGCCGGCTTAGCAGCAACAGCAATGTCAGCAGCTTTGACGCCATAGGGGCTGTTGCACCTCAGTCTCACCCCCAGCCCCCAGCCCTTCCTCCCTGCGTTCACACTTCCAGCCCCCTCACCTGACAATCCCCTCCATTACTGCTTTCAGTGCCTCTAGCGCGCCCCCTGGGGATGAAGGCACCAAAGGAACAGGGGGTGAGAGATGGGGCACATGACGGATCAGGTTTCAGTGCCTCTAGCCCACCCACTCAACAGGCGCAAGGCAGAGGTGGAGAGACATGGGGCACAATGGCTCCTGCTCCTAATCGCCCATCAAGGGTTTTCAGCGAAAGGGTCAGGTAGTGCGAGCAGGAATTAGGGTCAGTCGGAGCCTCGGTCAGGTTTCATATTTCAGGTCATCCTGTAAAATCTTTTAAATTCCATGCTTCATGTGCCCAGCACACATCCTTTATTTTTCCACAGTCTGCAGGTTGCAAATACATTTGTAGTATCTGAGGAACACCGCAGCGATTTTTGAGGGAGGAGCTTTTGTGTATTATCTATGACTTGGCCAGACAGGGGACCCCAGCAACAACAAGGCCAGCTCTTGTCGTATGGTCTGGGCGTGTTCCAGGAGTTGTACCGAGAGGGGTGGCATACTGGCATCGTGGGGTGGGTTGTTCAGGACGTCATGCACAGGTGCCACTCACTTGCATGGTGCCCAAAGGAGACGGTAAAACCGGGCATCCAGACAGAAGACGATCCCACTGAGCCATGGCTTTTAAGTGCAAGCCAACACTCTTGCGAGCTTATTAAAGTGCAAGCCGACGCTCTGGTTAGCCTATTCAGGTGCTCCTGGCACAGCTCGGTATTGAGATTCCACCTGCTTCAATCCCCTCTCCTCACCCGCAGCCAGTGTTGCAATCTCATAGCCCCCGGGAGCCATGTTTGCCTCATGCCCTAGGTTGTGATGGCCCTTGGAGTCATCATCGCTGCATGCCTTCATGCGCTGCAGGTAGGCGGAGTCATGCACCCTATGCAGGCAGAGGAGAGGGCAAAGGGGCAGAGATTGGGGGGAGAGGGCAAGCGGGCAGAGATTGGGGGGAGAGGGAGTGAGAGCAGAGATTGGGGCAGCAGGCAAAGGGGAGCGAGGTGGGAGAGAGATTTTTTGAGCCTCATTCAGAGTATGGATTAAATAGCTGCGGCTGCCAGCATTGGTCAGCGGGTCTCATGAAGCATTTTGCGATCTCCTCAAATGCTGTACGCCAGGTCTCATCAAGCAATTTCCTGCCGATTACGTGCCAGGTCTCACCGCGCAATTTCCTTAAAGGTTGCATGTCGTGGCTTGATCATGTGCAGCAGATCCAACAGCCCGCTGGCTGAAAGGAGGTTGTGCAGCCTACGCTTGGTCTCGGGGCCCTCCCTGTTGTTTCAGGGTTCCGATGTAAGGTACACCAGCAAGGAGGTTGGTCCAGGGCTCTCCCGTTGGGGTATAGGGTTGAGATAAATCAGAAATGTGGAGTTCAGACCCCTCCTATGGGGCAGTAACTGGCGAGATGGTGGTGAGGGTCCAAACAGTCTGGTAGAGACAGCTGCACAAAAGGGAGCGTATGATCTTGTCTGAGGCAGCTGCGAAAGAGGGAGCGTATGTTTTTGTCCCCTCCACTCAGTGAATCCTCCCCAGTCCCCACCCCTCCAAAACTTTCGCCATATCCCTCTTGAGGTCACATCCACACCGCCCACACTTCCTGCAGCTAGCAGCTGGGGTGCCCGAATAGCTGAGGGAGTCCAGCACATTCTAAGAACAATCAACACAAAAATAGCACCTCTCACGCCGTAGCACCTCACTGGCAGCTGGCCTCAAAATAGCACCAGGCAAGCAGCAAGCTTCACACAAAACAGGTATACCTCGCACAAATGGTGCCACACACAAAATAGCTCTCCCCCCCCAGGTAGGCGGCCTCACCAGTGCCGAATGGGTTGCAGGTATGAGGCCACACTGGAGAGAGGGCCCTGGTCATGCCACCTACACCCGTGTGGGAGGGAACGAATGAGTGAACCTGAACAACTTTTATGTGGTGGGGGAAGGTGCCAAGGGCTGAGCAAGGAATCCAGATTACCCACAAAGCATGCATGCATCCAGGGTACCTGCAAGAGCCAGCAGGTACCATGCAGATGTTGTTCAGTGAGGCATGCGTGCATGGAGGAGACACTCTCGCTGCCATCTTGGAGCCTGGGATGCACGATTCGGCTCGTCAGTTTTGGGCTGATGAGGTCCAAAAGCCAGGTCCTCGTGGCTCATGGTCTTCCCTGAATCTGCCTGTTTACTTAGAGGACCATGCCTTGCAATGGGCACTGGGTGGGGAATCTAGGGTGCTGAGGTCATCCCCCTGACTCCCTGAGATCACTCTAGTATGCATGGGGGCCTTACATGTAGAGCTCATGCCAGACATATCCAGTCTTGATTTTATCTGCCATGTTGCAAGCAACATAAATGAAGGTTGCCTTAAAAAGCAGTTCGCATCAGGAGAACCTCCAGGCCTAGGCCTCCAGGCCCAGGGACCGAGACCAGGGAACCGAGAGGGTGTGAACCTGCGTGTGAATCTGTGTGGACGAAGAAATTGTGAATCACACATTCACACCGTAGAGCATTGATTGAGGCACAGAGTACGTTGTCGATGTTCTTGCAAGTTTTATAATGACATTTCAAATGGAGGTCGAAACTCTGGATTCGTTCGAAGTCTGGTGCGATGCTGAGATGGGAGAGACCGAGGTTGACCTCGACCAGACAGCCTCGACTTCTTCTCACCGGGCCAGATATTTGGAAGGTATCGGTAGATTGCCTCTCGGCGATGTCTCCTCGCAGTTCCAAGACTACTACCAAAAGGTGGGCCGAGTCTGTCATGGGGAACCCATCAACCGATTCCTAGCACCGAGCGCGTAGACTTTTTCTTGAGATGTAGCGAAAAACAGACATTGCACACAAGCTGCCATATGTCCAATACGTGGAGACGAGTCATCAGCGCTTAGGCCATCAGTGACAACCTGTGTCTGCTAGTGCGCTTGTCGAGTAGGCGTCCCGGCCTATCCCTGGTCCTCCTCCGCACACGCAGCCTGCAGCGGTAGATTTGTTTCAAACTATCTTATTCTGCCCCTTGTCGCTCTGTTTCTTATACATAAATTAAAGTAACAGGTCAGCTGAAATAGGTGAAAAAGTGTGAGGCCGGCGTGACAGGTCACAGGTGCCTTGTGCAGTGTTTCTTTTCAGCCTACGGTACACCTCTGTGAAGCGAATCACAGCTACAGATTTGAGATCCAGCCCAGGCAGTATACTATCTCATGGCTTCTAATTACCGTACTGGCTGTTGTGCATCAGATTTTGAAGGGTATGTTAGCATTTAACCTGGATAAACCAGGTTGGTATATGTGTACCGGTAGATACCAGTAGAGAAACATAAAATAAACGCTGGATTTATGGACAGTGGCACTGAGATGACATTCAACCTCTTAATCATCGCTGTATGATGACTGTACTAAAGATCTTAAGGTTGAACTCCAACCACCAGTATTTGGCAGCAGATAGGGCACTTACAGACGGCTGACACTTTCCTTCCAGCCCTGTGTAAGGGTGTACTTCAGTACTTCAGTGCGGTACAGCAGATTCAGGCAAGAGCCACCATGCAATCAGACAATCAATCCTGCTGTAGGCCTCCCACATGGATTAATTTTTGAGGTTCAAAAATAACCTCAAAAATGAATCCATGTGGGAGGCCTTTCGCGAGTCAGTCTGGTGACAGTGGAATTTTAACCAAGATTTCCTCACAGTCATAAATTGATGATTGAGCGAAGGCCAGCGAGGCTTGTCGCGAAGTTGTTGGCGACATGGTGGACCTGCAATCAGCAATCTTTGGCAATCAGACCTTCACGGATGAGCTTTTATTTGCCTGAGGGTGAAAACCCTTTAGTATATTTCTTCCAGTGTGTGTTTCTTATAGTGTGCACCAGACTCTTAGAAGGGCGCTGCCTTGCGGCCACAGCTGGGCTGATGGGGACCAAACCTTGACCCACCTACGGCCAGCTTCCTGCCCCAAGCGACCAAGCCCTGACACTCGTTGGCTGGATAATAGCTGAAGTGTAGCTTACCGCATACACATTCTAAAATAAATAATGAGACCTTCACCATTGCTTGAATCAATTTTCCAGCACCTTCACCCTCTTTCACACTTTCGTGTGTGTTTTCAGGTTTTGGAGGCTGAGGGCATAAAGAAGACCCCGGACAAGGCCTCAGGCCAGCGACGCCCCTCAGGCCTCAACCGGCAGGCTGCAGGGGACGAGTGCAGCAGCCCCACCCGCAGCAGCCCCTTGCCTGGTCCCACGCGCTGCAGTCCACTGCCTTGCCGGCTGCGGGCGGGACAACAGGATGCCGCAGCAGTGCCTGTGCCCTCGTCCCTGGCCCGGGTGTTATCCCTGCCGCTGGTTCCTCCGGGCTCCCCTTCGCAGCGAGTGAGTGTTGCCACCAGGGAGGGTCAGACTTGCCCTCAACTGAGAAATGCCTTTAGTTTTGTATCCACCGTATTCACGGTACACTCAACCTTGCACTGAGCAGTGCCTTGATTTATGGCTCCAGGGTACAGTCAGCCTTGCACAGCACAAGGCGGCAGTGGCTGTGAGCTTCATGTCCTGCCGGGTCTATCTGGCTAGCTCGGTCTGTGCTAGCTGCCCTGTTGCTCTTTTCCAACGCGTAACTACGGCTTGAGACGTGGATGTCGGGACTTGTCCGCGAGACCACACTAAAAAAACATGCTTTGTATGGATCAGATTCCAGGTAGTTTGAGAACCCGAACCTGAACTGGCAAGTGTGAACACACCTTTTTGCATCTTGCTGGCTTGCCACCCTGGCCTTGCAGTACCACTGGGCTGGTAAACGCTGCTACAACCGCATCTTCGTGACCGGCACGGAGTGTCTCAGTCCAGCACTGAACTCCAACGCCCCACATGAGGTTTTTTAACTGACTCTCTGATGCACCCTAGCTCCTGCTCCTGCTCCAGTGCAACCATGCGGCCCTTGCCACTTGCCCTAGCCCCTTTCTTGTCGGCGCCGAAACCCGATGTTGTGCCTGCTCGCAGCCGGGCTTGCCCCCGCGGCCCCCCAGGTCCCTGCACACCCTCTTGAGGCCCTCTCAGCATATGGCCGTGGACGCGGAGGGATTCGCGATTGATGCCGCACCCGCACTGTCGTCATTGCAGAGATACGCATCTCCGGCAGCGGGCGCTGAGGTTTCAGGTAGGGGGTCATGGGGAGCGGAACGATTTGCTGCTTGTCTGTGGAGAACGGGCTTGTCCTGTTAGGGCATTAAGTCCACTTCTGGGCATTGCCATGGAGTGGGAAGGGACCTCATTGCTTCGTGAGAATGATGAGGCAAGTTTGCTAGTGTTGTTTGTTTTGCACTTCCGCGATACTTTAGCTGCAACCTGGCCAATTGACCTCAGGGCTTGGTGCAGCGAGGCCTGCTGCTTGGGCCCCGGCCATAGGCTGGTCAAAGTTTGGTCTTCATTTGCGGCGGCCGCCCTTCCAGCCCCTTCCAGAAGGCATCCCTCACACTTCAGTAACCATTGGCATCTGTCCTGATGCCTCAGTGCGTGAGACCTGGATGCTGCTATGTTCTCTCCTGCTTGTTCAATGCACCGAAACGGAATTGACAGAGCTGTGTCTCTTCGCTCCTCTGCTGCTGCTGCTGTCAGGTAACGGTGGCATGGGACTGGATGTTGCGCCGGCACGTTCGCCTCTGATGCGTGGGGGCCACCCGGATGGCCATCAAAGGCGCCGTCCACCGGCAGCCCTTCACTGGGGAGATGCAGCAGGGGCAGCTGGCAGCTGCAGCGACGAGGATGCGGCTGTGAGCCTGTTGACGTCAGAGACCATGGATATGGTGCTGGATGCGCCGGAGCGTGTGGTCAAGAGGGGAATGATCTCCGGGGAGTCTGGCGAGGGATCAAACGGGAAGTGGCCCCTGCCTCGGTGATGCAACGTTCTGCGCAACAGTTGCCCGTGCCGGTGTTGTACCGCATGTTTGTACTGCCTGGCACAATACAGGAGGGATGTGATTCGATAGCTTGTGATCACCCATCAGGCTCTGGTTCAGCCTTCAAAACAGCAGAGCTAGCTTCAAGCCTTCACGTAAATGGGATCAAGATGTTGCGCATGCTACTTTGCGGCGCATGTTCTCTGTGCGCACTGTGAAGTGTGAACCCGGGACCATAGGCTCCGATTCCTTTCTGAGCATTTCGCTTGTAGTTTTATTTCTTCGTTTCCGTACCCGATGGAAAATTGCTTTGTGCCACCGAACCAAGCAACTGGCCAGTTAAGTAAGCAAGCCCATATTTGTGTTTTTGCTCAGTTTTAGATATAAAGCACCATCTGAATTTTGAAATGTACCAGTGATTGAAAGAGGTGAAGGTGCCTCGGAGTTGGAAGCTTTGCATGAGTTCCTGTCGTTTTTTAATTTCAGGTTGAGAGTGCACAATATTGCAGCAGCCTGGCACTCAATGTTTCCAACCTGGATGGGAAACAATTGATGATTAGATCTTGGCGTAGGAAAAGTATGGACATACCTGCTCTGCCTGTTTTGGAGAAAATATGGCCTCCTTTACTTACAGTACCAGAGCAAAATATACAACATGACACGATGCTGAAAAATATCATGATGAATTATCTCACGATCTAGAAACTGCCTAGAGCACCATGTTTATCAGTCAAAGCATTGTTTGACTGACCCGCGTTGTGTTGCGTATAGGGGATTTCCCTGTTCCTGGGCCCTTTCCTATCTCCAACATTTGGCGTGATTGGATGCTAAACAAACCGCAAAGTGTGATCACCTGATTTGCTGTTTTTGCTCAATAGTTTGTCACGGGAATTTGTTTGTGAGGACTTGTTGTGTGTGCAATTGTGCATGCTGGCGCTCTGCAAAAAATGAAACTATAGTTGGAGCGTCCTATAACCCCGAAGCTTAGCTTTTACTGGTATGAGTCGCATGATCCTGCATACTGCTGTGCAGATGATGAGGTGCAGACCCCAAAGCTGATGCCCTACTGAAATGGCAGCAGTCTTGGAGATATTGTGTGGCGTGTGATTTCATCCTGGGTTGCTGTTCTTGGGCCGCAGTTTTTCAACAAAACGTGCCTACGTAGCTCAGCTGGAGCAAGTGGAGAAAATCATTGAATTGCCTGTCAGCTGTGAATTTCTGCCTACATGATAGTGGGCAGGATTCAGGTGTCATGCCAATGGATCTATCCAAGCTCCGAAGGAAGATCTTTAGTTCACAAAGTCTCCTTCCCTTTAATTGCGGCTGAACCCTTCAAGCAGGACCCAGACTAGACTACCAGAGGTGTACTTTCATGGATATGAGGCTGCGGGGTTAGATCCTTGCTAATTCGCCAAGACTGAGGTGCCCCTCATCAATGTCCTATGAAGAAGTCATTAACAGCAGTATCCATCCTGATGCACCATGCGAAGTTTTGTGAAGCTTTTACAGTCCAGCGGAGCATCACATTTGATGCATGGGACAGGTTCACGTATCTGGTACGAGCACGCAAAGAACTAGGACTGCGAGCGAAAAGCCAGTGAACCAACACACAATCACCATACAGACAACAAGCCCCACTGTTGCCTGCGGTGGCCGGCAGCATGCGAGTGAGGGCAATATAACTTAATATAAGAGACACTGAAGGAGCGGGAAGCTGTGGATTGCTGGGCTGCAGAGGCAGCAACCAAGTGGGTGATCTTTGACTCAGTTTCAAAGCAACAAAAATTGGAATTTAACCCATTGCATGGATTGTTGGTAGAGGTCTTACTACAAGGCATACAAGCTAGCTTCAGCAGGCCAGCAGTCTTTGGATCCAAATAGACGGAGGTGCATGGATCAAAGGACTAGAGAGGCATTTCGTTGACAGCGAACGAGGCAGTGAGTATAGCCTATATATGGCAACCCGGGAACTGCTAGCTATTTAGACCTATGGGCGGGTGCCTATGGGGAAGGTATTTCTCTCCATGTAGGAAATTGAGCATTCGAGCCTCACATGCACTGTCGATCAGAGGTTCGATCAAAGCAGGGCTCGGCCTCATTTCCTTAGCTGTGAATGATGTCATCGGCACCGTTGCTTGGATACGAAATTTTGAATGAATCGGGTGCGTGCACGCAAGCAATCAACTTTGTTCGACCGTGCACGCCTGTCTGTTCTCTGACGTGGCAAGGACGTGTAGGCGGCAGGGTAGTCGTCCTACACTGCCGCCATGTCTATCACGTGCGGGGTCATATGTTCGTCATAAAAACATGCGGACAGGAAGGCATACAAATGAGCTGGTTCTCTCGTGTCGGCATTCTTCTAGACACGCATGGGCATCCACCGGTGTGTCTTTCTCTCTGCCAAGCCATACTAAGGCAATCATATCAGAATCATGTGGTCCCCCCGTGATATGTTGCTGCCTCTCTACATGGGCAACATTTTTCAAATGACCTTGAATTAACCTGCTTGGGATGCCGAATAGATGGCCAGGACGCCAGACCCGTCGTAAATTGGGGTGGAGACCCAGCAATCTCTTGGCAGCTATGGCTGGCCTGTTGTACAATTCTCACGGTGTCGTGCTCATTCACGGTGCACGTGTGTCAGCAGAGCCCCAATGTACATCGGTGGTCGGCGACGCGCACGGCTGAGCGACCCTTTGCAGGACCCTTTACCCCCTGGCGGTTTGGGCATCGATTATAAGCATCCCGTTCCAGCCTTCCTTTATCTATTCCTCCACCTCCTGAACTATTGATTTCCTCAGCAGTTTGATTGGCCTCTTCCGCCCTGCCTTTCATCCCCCCCGTCGATATCCACCCAGGCAGCGAGCATGATGTCTTCGCTCGTCATTGCGCTATGCACGCTCTGCGCCATGCTGCCCTTGAGCATGGCAGTAATCTCTGCCGATGGCAAGACTCAAGTATGGGGCCCTGCACCTTACACCTACGACGACGTGACAAGTAGGTCCTAGCCATTGCACATGTAAAAACAATGGGGCAATTCTGCGAATCCGCAGTGGGCCTATGTTTGCCTGGTGAACGGCCCCAGGAGTTGAGCAGAGGGAATCGGCCGCGCTCTCTTGCATGCAGACTATGACACTGCATTAACGCCCGTGCCCGATCCGTCTTTTCTGTAGCCGCCAGCTTTGCATGTTGTCGCAGAACCGCCCTTTACCCGCTGCCCAGCTTTAAACGCTTGTGAACGCACGGAGACACTGTCTGCCCGTATTATACCATAATATTTCGCCGCCCGCCGCCCCCCTCTTTGCAGCATGGCCGCAGATCGCAAAAGCCGGGGCCATGGGGCAGTGGAAGCTCACTGCTGAGGCCGGCGACAGGGAGACGCCTGACGTGTGGACCACCATCAACTGCCCCACACCCGTATACGAAGCGTGCGAACAGCCCACACTTAAGACCCTCGGCACTGGCCAAATCAAGATTTCATACACATGGATCCCCACCACTACCGCTGGGGCTGCACGCACCTCCCTCGTCCTGCTCAACTCAACGGACCATGTCCCCGAAACCATCGAGACCTATGTAAGTATTGACCTCAGAAGGAATCCTGCTTTGCGATGGTCTTTCCCTAGGAGCCTGCCTGACACGGCTGTGCGAGCCATGTCTGCCCCCCATGTGGCCATCCAGACCAAATGTCCACCCATGATGCCCTTAAAACTGGTCCCAACTGCCCTGACTCAAGGCTGACTGTTGCTACCGGTAGTGTACCATCTGCCATGCACCCTCCTGGCAGTTTGGAACCATGACCTGACCCCCCATGATCTCACCACTGCAGATGTGCTACTCTGATATCTCATTCGGCATTCGCCCCTGGAGGAAGAAGAACAAGGCCTACCCTAGTGTGAGTGATACTACTTCATCAAAATAAGCAGGCCTTCCCTAGGGTATTTGTTGTGATACCGCTATTTGTCATTTTTTTGCCACAACAAAAAGCCAGGAAACAGGACTTACCAGCGATGACTCAAACTGCCGCCTCTGCCGAAATCAGCCATGACTCACAGCCACAATCAGTGAGCGTACAACACTCACTGCCAGATAGATGTATGACAGCCACTGAGGCAATGCTGTACAGAGAAGCTGCATGTTGTGTTCTGTTCTCGACAGCGTGGTTTTAATGAGTGGAGCTCAGCCCTCCATGTTGGTCTGCACACGCTGTCTGATCCGATATCTTAAACCAGAACTTTCACTGATCCTTGTGACACATCCCCATACGCAGTTGACCCAGAACTGCTTCTTCTGGGCCAACACCACCGTCTTCCCTGCTGTGGCCGACACCAAGGCCATGACTCCTGCCGAGATCGCCACCTTGTCTGGAGAGACCATCTACAAAATGGACTACAACGACATGCTGCCCACCACCACGCTGTTCTTCATGTTGTGGGTCCGTTGCACAGATGGAAATGTGAGTTTTACGATGATTTGTGTCCCCATTATGAGGTCCCTACTGTCATTTGCGACCCCATTTTCAGGTCCCCATTTTGCCGATACGGCACGCGCACCTTGCCCAACTGCAAGAGCAACTAGCCAGCTCTTCTGACCTGTCCAAGCAGCTCAGTGGACTGATCCCCACCCTTTCCTTCGCATTCCGAACAGGTCTGTGCCTTTGAGAGCACGGAAAGCGCTGGCAAGCTCAACAGCACCGGCTTGTACTACGACCTGCCTTACGCCGGAAACTATGTGTACGTGGAGGGCTACAGTGGTATCACCCTCGGGCTTGAGGCTGCAGCCATCGTCTTGGCTATTGTTGGACCTGTCTTCTTCCTAGTATACTACTGGGTGGACCACTTGTACTACACCAAGACTGGCAAGCCTTTGGCCTGGTAAACGCTGAGCGGTGTCCTACGTTGCGGCATCAGATAACCTGGCAGGTTGACCTGGCTTCAGATCAGTTGTGCACTCGGGAGTACTGCCCTGGGACTACACACGAGTGTTGAACTGCGATGGAGCACCTTGTCCGTGTACTTGACCCCAAATCCTAATGATGCGCACCTCATGAGCTGGTGAGCTGCAGGAGCTCGTCAATGAGATAAGCGTCGTGTAATAATATTTGATTCCGTAGAGTGTGCGAGGGCTTTTTGCCATTTGCAATGCATGAAGTGTATGTATGCACACTTTTTATGTGCAGGGGACCAAACCTCAAAAAAACATATGATGGTGTTTAAATGAGTTTGTTCAGTTGATTTCGTGGTTTGTTGAGCCTGGGCTAGGATGTGATGAAAATAAATGATCACAGGGAGGGGTCCTGCAATGACCATAAATAGGAATTTATACATTTTCCCTGGCATTGCCATCTTAGTGCTTCTTTGTTGCTACCGGATAGTACCTCCTAGGCTGAAGTGTCTTAATAAAAGCCAATAATTGAGTACTTGCGACTCTGTAATAAAGACACAATGACTTTTCGAACCCTTGTATCCAGAAATAATCCTTTGTTGTGGCATGTTGAGAAGATCGTTGATAGATGTTGAAAATGTGTTATGTAAGCAAAGGCTTATGCTTCCGCATGGCTACAAACCGGTGATATTAATATAACCCAGTTTGAACGCTCACACATTGTGTGAACTCTGAACTGTGACGATCCGTGTCACCTGTCAAGGTATCCCCATGGACAAGAGATGGGCCCGCTCAAACCTCAGCCGCGTGGGCGCCCAACTGTTCAGAAGGGAGAAAATAAGAAACTAGAAGGAAGAGGGGGAGGAAGGAACAGAAGGAGAGGCCGGGAAGGCAAAGAAGACCAGGCCCGACACCTGAGTTCCACTAGAGACTAGCCCTAAACAAAGTCTCTAAAATAAGAAATGTCCACAAAAGCAAGCGTATCCCACCCTTGCTTGGCCGCAAGGGCGCCCCACTGATCAGAAGGGAGAAGGGATGACACTAAGAAGGGGGCAAACAACAAAAAAACGAAAACGGTCAGAGAGGTGCTAGCGCTAGTTGATGCAGCATATGAGCGGGCACAGCTGGATGCACCTGGCAGGGGGGACCCCAGAGATCCTGCCATTGAACACAGGTCTGCGGCCGCCTACCGCACCTGGTCTCAGTCTAAGGTGGGCGCTTGCGGGCGCAGGCCAGGGGCCGCACCAGCCGACAGGTCAATAACGTTACACCTCTGACCGACAGGTGTGTGCTTGCGTACGCACGAGCTTGAGGCTGCGGCTCGGCGCTGTCAGCACGGCTGACACTAGAGGACGGCGCAGTGGTCAGCAGTGTGACTGCGTGACAGACGGTGCTGCCTGCGATGTTGGGCTAGGGGAGCTAGAGGTTGGAACTTCCTTTGTATTTTTGTTTTTTTCCCTTCACTTTATTTCCCCCTCCTTTCTTTTGTCCTGCTTCCTTCTGTGTTTCTTACCTCCCAACTTTTTAGTTAGGCGCCCACGCGGCCGAGCCTTTTTGAGCAGGGCCCGGAGGTGTAACGTCATTGACTTTTGCTGATGACTTTGTTGGTACGATGGCCTTGGTATTGCCTGTGCATAGTAGCCGACATTGAGCGTTCTCATCCCCTGCCTTCTGCTGGATAGTCAGCACTTTACCCCAGCGTCGAGCTGGTGAGCGTGAAGCAGGTCCCAGCGGCTACCAGTTTAGAACGGTGCATACCCGCTAGACCCTGCTGGGCGCTCGGCCGCGTGGGGCTGGTAGGGAATGACTGACCTCAATTCCAGCTACCATGCACAGCCATGACCATGGTGCGGCCATACTACCCTCCTATGCGAGGGGAACATGGAACCCGGCGATCTAGTCAGGGGGAGTGAGAAGATGGTGTGGCGGGTTTGGATGCCACCGGAGTTGTACCACTGGACCACTTCCCTACGGTTCCTAGTATGTACCATCCTATACCACATACCATCCTCTCCGTTTCTTCATATACAAAACCGGTTCGGTAAGACATAAAAATGTATGAGCATGCGAAGAAACGAGACATTGAAGGGCGGCACCCGATTCAAAATCGTTGTGAATTGTCCCTGCACTGCCCATTGGCAAACAAGAACCACCGAGGTCTGGCAGAGGGAGGTGAGGTTCGTGGGTTTAGCAGCAAACTCAGCTCGTGGAGAGACCGGTCTGGGCCTCCTCCTGAAGCTGAGGTCAAATAGCACCAGCCAAAACGGCACCTGGCACCAGCACCTCAACATAGCAACGTACGCTTGAAGTAAAATACAAATTCCACAACAAAATCTTTCTGAACAAAAACCTTGTGAAATAAGGACTAATCCAACATGCCATCCTCTGCATTTCCACTGCGTTCCTGGCGCCTAGGCAGTCTGCCAGCATGGTTTCAGCACTTGAGCAGGGCCTTGGTGAAGCATGCCAGTCTGGCGTAAACAAAGGCCCTCGATCAGCTTATCAGCGTAGAAGATTGAGGCCTTAAAAGCTCCTGCCTGCCAGACTGGCGAGTACAGCAACCCTAAAAGCTTGGGCCTGCCAGTCTAGCGTATGAAGCAATGCATCTGGCGTGGGTGGCACCTCCTCCCAACGTTCGGGAGAAATCTCCTGGTTGACCCAATCACCAAAACCACCATCTGAGACCAGCCAAAAGGTCAAGGAACCCTAGCAGCTTCAGAGGCTCTTGCATCCTTCACCCCAGCGGCAAGCATGCACCCTGGCACCATCTGTCCGGTAGCAGCTCCCGCCAGCGTTCCACAGGTGGCGTGGTCCGACAGCCAGCACGAGTGGATGGCGTCGACAGTGGGTGACGGTTGTTCAGTCAATGGTCACCACCACAGTAGCAGGAGGTCGGCAATTTGCTCTCTCTCACACTTCTTCTCGCTCTCTTGCTATCCCCTCACTCTCTGTCATATGTCATGTGGCAGCTTTAGGCAGATGCAGCAGACGCAAACCACTGACGCCGGGATGTAGTGTTCATACTTCTCATAGTGAGAGGACAAAGGCTTCCATACATCTCATAGTGAGAAGGCATTGGGATCCGCAGCTCTCAGAGGCGCTGCAGCTGTCAGAGGCGCCGCAGCTCTCAGAGGTGCAGCAGGTTGATTGTGTCCCTCACCACCAGGCCAGCTCCCATGAAGGTCAGGAGCAAGAAGCCAGAGGCCATGAAGCCCCGCTCAACATCCTGCAACATAGAGGGTGGGGGGAGGGTGGAGGGTTTGGGTGTGGGGGAAAAAGGCGACACCCTCGATATTTGTGCCTGCACAGTGGGTGGGCTTCGACTTCATCAACAAGTCAAAACCGGTGCCGGACTGCAGACTGCCTGATACTCTGCATATTAAGGGAAAGTAGTACAGCTTCTGAAAGCAGACAAATGAAGCGTTTCCTTTTTCAGCTGAAGCATCCTTTTCCAGATCCAGCTTCAATCTTAATCCAAGGCTTCCCGATACGTCAATATAAATGTGCAACTTGCCCTGGTGCCCCAGAGATCATTTGTGAGCTGTGACTCGAGTTCCAAGCCACAAGTGTAGCCTGAACCATTCAATTGGGTTCACCACAGCTTCACCCCAAACCCAGCCGCTGCAGCACAGGTCACCCCACCCTACACACTTGCGGCAGCTTCTTCCCCCCTCCTTCCACCCATCTGTGGCAGCTGCTTCCCCCTCCCCCCACCCATCTGCGACAGCTTCTTACCCCTCCCCCCACTGACCTGCGACAGCTTCCTTCCCCCTCCACCCACCCATCTGTGGCAGCTGCTTCCCCCAGCAGCTTCCCCCTCCAGAGACAGCTTCATACCCCTTCACCCACTCACCTGTGGCAGCTTCTTCCCTCCTCGCAACGCCTCCAGGGCCAACAGGAGCAGGTACCCCCCGTCCAGTGCAGGCAGAGGCAGCACGTTCACAAACGCGAGGTTGATGTTGACAATGGCGCAGAACTGGGCAAAGGGTAGGGATGCAGGGTAAGGGGTCAGGGGACAGGGCGGGGTCAGGGGTCGGGCTATGCGGGCTGCATGGCAGATCAGGGCAAGTGGGGCAGGCAGACTGGGCAGGGAAAGGGCTGAGGATTCAGGGGTGTATCGGTAGCGTGTAGGTGACGTGAATTAGATCCAGGCCGACTGGGCACAGGGCAGGGGGGCGAGGTACACAGAGTGGGAGCGGGCAGATTGGGCTCGGGGAGTGTGGTAGGCAAGCTGGGCAGAAGATAGGGTTACAGGTTGTCGATGGTCAAGGTAGGGTGGTGAAGGCAGGCAAAGTGCGCATGTGAATCCAAACCATACGAATACATGCGGCCGCGCATGTGTCAACCATGCAATCCACACATATCCATGCAACCACATGCGTCAGCCATGCAGGCATGCAGCCACTTTCAGCCATGCACAACCATGTCATGCATTTTCATGCCTCCCTGTCCTGTGTATCCCCCCTCCTCGCTCACCTGGAATAGTCCGGCGGAGTCAATCCGTGCCACCTCAGACCCTGCAGCCACAATGGCCACAGGGCCGGACAGCTGCCCAGCCACCTTGGAGAAGTTGGTGACAATCTTCTTGAGCCCATCACCAACAATGCCGGCCAGCCTGCAATGGAGGACAAGGGGGGCTCAAGGGGCAGGGAGGGAAAACGTGTAAATGGATGATGAGAAGTACAGGGCCAAAGACCGTCTCCTGGCCATAAAATCTGTTATTTCTGTAATTGTTTGCCGACATTTGTTGAACACTTTTTCCTGTCTGTTTTATCTTCTGACACCTCTGAAAACCACAGCACCAAAGATGCATCTGTTCCTCAGCGACAACCCTTTAGACATCTCGGCCTCTACTTTGCGTTGCTAGGCCTGCTCTTCTGCTCCCACCATTGCACACACCTTTGATCGTGGATTGTGGGACGCTGATGCAATACAAACTCACCATTAATCCCATGCACCATTTTCAGGGTTGCAACAACAGCAACAATGCCTAAATCCCATGCCATGTGTTTATGGTTGCAACAACAGCAAAAGCAGCAGCAACACAAGGAAGACCTCATTATTGCCCCCTAGCCATCACTAAATAGCAAAAATCGGACATCCATGATGGGACAAAATGTGAGTCAACACAAAACAAGCCTTTGGTTGTGCTCCCTTGCAAGCAGCCGCTTGCTCTCCTCCACATCAACCCGTGGCTGAGAGGCCGAGTCCCTGCCCCCCCACCGCCTCTAACCTCATGAACTCTGTGGATGAGATGCTGATTGCATCGGGGATGTCCCGAGCCTTCTCATGCTTCACTATGGCGTTGGAGAAGATCTGCACGCCGATGCGTCCGCTGCCATCGGGCTGAGTGTCCGGTGTGCAGGGCACCTGAGCAGGGTCGGACGGGCGGGGCGGGCGCGGGGAAACAGGGTGAATATATTTCAGTATTACCAGCAGTGGCACCTTCACCTTTGAGAACGGTGGTACCATTGGGCTGGCAGGTGGAGAGGGCAGGAGGATGCAGGGAGGGTGCGGGGAGCGAGAGGAGAAGAGGAGGGTCAGGGAGACAGAAGCACGTAAGATTGCTGCTAGGGGAGGGGGAGTATGAACAGGAAACTTCAGAGGCCCCTTTCCTGTTGAGACCCCAAATTGAGCGCGAGGGGGTTATCCCCCCTGATCCATCCCGGGGAACCCACCTTATACAGGTTAATATTCTAAATTATTTCATTTGTCTTCTCCAACACATCCAGCCATGTTTTGTTCATGAAGAGGTAAGGCAGAATTATTTAAGTATGCCGTATATAGGGTCGTCATTTTACTTTCCCCTTTTCATGCGTTTCTTCGTGCACACCATCAAACAGCGGTCGTCCATCTTCTCACTGATCTTCATTTTCATATTGGACATATTTCTGCCTGTCTGCCTGCGCCTCATTTTCGGCCCACCTACCGTTTCCTGTATCTTGCCTCCCAACAAAGTGCGCATCCATGTGCAAAGTGACCCCCTCAGCGACCTCGCAAGTATTCCCAGCAACACCTATCTTGAGACACACTCCTGGCCTCACCGTCAGGATGGTCCCGTCCCTCTGGACCTGCAGGTTCAACAGGTTGCCGCCCGCTAGCTTGATGCGCTGCACCACATCCGACACCTGGCTCGACCTGGCGGGCACCCGCCAGCCATCAATCTGCGTGCACATTAATCTGCGTGAGTGCATGCCAGCACATGAACCCCTTCCCGCACCCGCCAGCCATCAATTTGCATGGACACAGGCCACCCTGTGTTGAGCGCTATTCAGTTAAACACATCAATTTAAGAAAAGTGCCAACCTGGTGTCGGGAGTGATTAAGAGAGACATTATGAGTGATCAAGCATGCTCCGATGTGAGCCAGGGAGTGACCCAGGCGTCAAACGCAAGACGTCTTGTGCAATAGGTCATGAAAAGGACTGCCGCGTTGGGCTCGGTGCCCAAATATTTGGCTTGTTTTGATCCACTTGAAGGCTTCCAAACTCCTCTGATCTACACTCTCCCCTTGCGTGACTATTACCACACCAGTCTTGAAGGTTTGCATACATTGATGCTGTCACACTTACCATGTACATCCTCATGCGGGTTTGCAGGCTGGGTACGCAGCAGGGAGGGTCTGGGGTTCCCAAGTGGCATCCCCCTCCAGGATCCCTGCAGCCTCCCCTGCCTCTGCCTGCCCCCTCCAGGATCCCTGCAGCCTCCCCTGCCTCTGCCTGCCCCCGCCCGCCCCCTGCAGCCTCCCCTGCCTCTGCCTGCCCCCACTCGCCCCCTGCAGCCTCCCCTGCCTCTGCCTGCCCCCACCCGCCCCCTGCAGCCTCCCCTGCCTCTGCCTGCCCCCACCCGCCCCCTGCAGCCTCCCCTGCCTCTGCCTGCCCCCACCCGCCCCCTGCAGCCTCCCCTGCCTCTGCCTGCCCCCACCCGCCCCCTGCAGCCTCCCCTGCCTCTGCCTGCCCCCACCCGCCCCTGGACTCACCTCGAGGAGGATGCCCCCATGCCTCAGCCCTGACCGCCTCAGCTGCCTTGCCCCTGCCTGCGTCATCCCTCCAACTTCACCCCTACTGTCCCGCCCCTGCCTGTCCCACAAATCTGTCAGCCCCTGATGCACTCCTCCCATCCAATAATCTGCCCCCATTTCAATAATTACATCCTCAATCTTGAGTCAAGCCCATGTATGTGTCCCCTGCCCCCGTCCCTGCTCCCACCTTGAGTCAAGCCCATGTATGTGTCCCCTGCCCCCGTCCCTGCTCCCACCTTTAGGATCACATCCCCATTGTTGAGCTCAGCCAGTTTGACTTTGCCTGCCTGTCCCCTGCCCCCATTCCCTGCTCCCTCCTCCAGAATCACGTCCCCACTCACCAGCCTCACCTGTCTGCCTGTCTGCCTGCCCCCTGCCCTGCTCCCACCTCCAGAATGACGTCCCCACTCTTGAGCCCAGCCCGTGCCGCAGCTGACTCCATGACAACCTCAGGCACTCGCACGCCGGGCTGCGAGTAATCAATGACGGCCTTGCCCACAGTGCCAACCTGCAGTACAGCAGTACAAATGTACATCAAGTACAGGATTCAGCCGTCACTGGCGGCCTTCTCCACAGTGCCAACCTGCGGTACAGCAGTACATCAGATGGGTGTACAGGATAGAACTGGCCCTGACAACCTTGCCTCCAGTAACAGCCTGCAGGACAACAAAGCATCAAATTGAAGTGCTCAATAAAACTTCCCAGGTTTGAGGCTTCATATATGGACACATGCTTAGCCGGGCCAGAGGCCTATGAGCGACCATGCTTGGAGCGTTTGCAAAAACCTCACTTGGCTACCCTTAGACTATTTATTTACAGGCTTCACAAAGGAGATGCGCAGGCAACCCGTATGGTACTGGGCATCCCCTAGGGCCCCCCCCCCCCCCCTTGTGACCGCCAGCCCTAACAAACACCCCCCCGGCAACTCAAATATTTCTCTTAGTGCACACCACCTTCCACAATCTAGAAGCCGCTACAACTGGGGATCCCATTATTGGATAACCTGGCCTACCCACTCCTTGTGGCCATCCTGCTGTAGCAACTATATTAACTGCGCCCCCCCCCTCCCCCTCCCCAGACCCCCTACTGACCCCTGCCTCAAGTCCCCCACCAGCTTTAGCCCCCCCCCACAGACAAGCCTACTGCACCTCAGCCCCCCCCCCAGCCCCCCTACCTGCAGCAGCAGCACGGTGTATGCGAAGATGACGTTTGCAATGACGCCCGCACTGATGACCAGGGCGCGCTCAGGGATGGACCGGTTCTGGAGAAGGTCTGGGTCATCGGGGTCAAACGCAGGGGCCTGCCAGGGAAGGGGGCGAGGCAGGGGCCAGGGTTTGGAGTTCAGGCTGCCATGTCAGGGTGCATAAGTATTTGTTTTTGAGATACAGGGTTGATTCCAAGGTTGATTGTAAGGTTGACTAATCCACCAGACTTTGCCTCATGACCTACGCTCATGCCGTGTCATGGCCTGATACAGCGAAGGTAGTCAACCGGTGAGTGGAGGGATACACGTACTAGGGTCCAGCTTATCTCCCCAGGCCCTGCTCGCTGTTTGCCCTCTCCCCTGCCTCACAACCACAATGCCTCTCCCACCGCCTTGGCCGTATCGAGCCCCCTTCAGCGCTGGTAGATTTCCAAGTTCCAACGACATACATTCATCCATTTCGCAACGCCTGGCCCTTCCACTGCCCGATCATACATTCGGTTGAATATGTTGTCCTTGTTCAAAATGAAGAGGGCCTAAAAAAATACACGTTCAGCCACAGCGCTGGATAAGCTCACCATCGTTGATCTCCTCAGTTCTCAAACTTTTCCTCTTTTCCTTAAAACAGCCCCCGCCTTGGAACAACCTTTCCTGCAACCAGCCCTAACTGAGAGATCCACCTCCTTCCTCATTACAACATGCCTTCCTCCAGGCCCTCATTCCATGCTCGTTATCATACCTCTTACTTGCAGCAGCCTATTCTTCCTTCAAGCACCCCTTCCCATGAGTGTCCCTGCCTCCCCTCTTTCCTTCCAGTGCACCTTCCTTAGGGCATTCCTGCATCCTCATACCACCAGGATGTTCCATCATGAGGTGGAACAACACCAAGAGGATAGTACTATACATCTAGATCTTAATCCAGCCTCGCCTTGTCTCTCACTCACTGTCCCTACCCTCCTGGCCCTCACTCTCCTCCTTGCTCATGTCTTGCAAGACTGCTCCATCTAGATCTATCACTAGATCCAGCCTTGCCCCATCCCTCACCTCACTGTCCTTGCCCTTCTGGCCCTCACTGTCCTCCTTGCTCATGTCATGCAGGACTGCTCCATCTAGATCTATCACAAGATCCAGCCTTGCCCCATCCCTCACCTCACTGTCCTTGCCCTCCTGACCCGCACTGTCCCCCTTCCTCAAGTCTGCGAGACCACATTACAAAGATGTATGTTAAGATCCAGCCTTGCCCCATCCCTCACCTCACTGTCCTTGCCCTCCTGGCCCTCACTGTCCTCCTTGCTCATGTCCTCCGGAAAGGCCACATAGCCTCCCAGCGGTATAAGGCGAAGAGAGTACTCTACTTCCGCACCCTGAGTCACAGGCAGGAGTGAATGTAAGGGCAGATACAAAGCTTGGGCTCTGGAGAAATGAAAATCCCTTTCCTGTCCCCGCCATCATGCTTTGACCTGCAGGATGGGCTGCAAGAGGTGTTAGGGTCATACACGGAGGCTGTTCTGTTGTCCAATTGGCACCATAGCAAACAACATTTCCTTTCCCCCCTCCTCTTTCCAGATTGTACACGAGGGGGGCTACCCTGCAGCTACCATGCCCATTTTTGCACCCTGGGCTCAAGAGAATGGACGGGCAGACACATGCAAGCGGAGATAATCCAGCCCATGCAGAAAATAACCCATTGACTGCAGCCCTTGCAGCAGATCAGCACCAAACCAGGACCCTGCAGTAAAGCAGCACCCCCACTAGCAGCAGCAGCAGCAGCAGCAGCCCCTCCGCACTGCGGCACAGCATCAGCATCAGCAGCCACCCATCTGGCCTGCCTTGAATTTGTGGGGTTCAGGGTTTGATTAGCAGCCCACAGTCCCAATCCCCCAGCCCTGTCTACCCCCTCCGCACTCACCTTGTATGTGTAGAGTGCGGGTCCGAAGCCGATTGAGAATTTTGATACGCGAATCCCCTGCGACCTGGCCGCGAGGAAGTGACCGGACTCGTGAACGGCGACGATGGACGCCAGGATGGTGATAGCACCCAGGGCACCAGCAGGGCCTTGCAGGTCAATACCGCTACCTGGGAACACAGGGTGGACGGCAGAGGAGTGAAAAGGGGGTGAAGGGGGCCTTGGAGGTAAAAGGGTTAAGGGAAGAGGGGTCAAGGGGTGAATGACATAAGAGTGAAAAGGGGTTCCAAGGGGTGCAGGGGGCCTTGGATAGCAGTACCACTACCTGGAGACACAGGGAGCATAACATGTGAGTGCAGGGGGTGCAGAGGGTCTTGAAGGTCAATACTGCTACTTAGGGACAACGAGGCTGGGGGAAGAGGGGTCAAGGGGTGATGCTTGGGTCAGGGTGGGTGAAAGGGTCCTGTAAGTCAATGCCACTGCCTGGGGGAACTAAAAGTCAAGGGGTCTTAGGGTCCAGGAAGGGTCCAGGCAGGCACACAGGCAGGTGAGCCGCAGGTGAGATGCAAAGTGTGGACTCCGAATTTTAGCCCACAAAAACAAAATATCAAGCGGGGTGGAGGCTTCATTGGCATCCAGGCTCATACACAAATAGCCAAAGGATGACATGCAGGCAGGTGGGACATAGCGGAGCGAGTGGGGTGGGGGGCACCTTGGGAGGGAGTGACAGCAGGGGTAGACAGGAGACGTTGCCTGAAGCTCTATTTCAAATCGTGAATCCAGTGATCAGGGCCCAGAGATGATATACCTATTCTCAATCATGTTTGTTCGAGGGCCTGCCGGAGCTCAGACATGGGTTTATGACATCCTTCTTTCGCGGTTTTAAATGCACCTGTCCATGAGTGGACATATTCAAACGCCATTGCGAACGAATCTGCATGCAGCGGTCCCCCCCCTCCTGCCCTGAAGCTACAGCGCCTTCCCACGTCGGGCTTACTCTTGCATTATCACCTCCACAATCCGTCTGATAGGGTGATCAACGCGAAGGCGAGGCACTTCTGCGTGATAAATGGCTTGAGGCATGTAGAATCGTATAAGGAGCATGGCATAAGCTCATGTCTCGGCAACTCATGTCTGACCTCCTGGCAGGCCCTCCGCAAACTTTTAGCTGAAAGTTGGTATAAAAGCCGTGACCCAATGTTCAGTTTGGGATCAGGGTTCAAAAGGTTTGCCTCGTACAAACAAGGGTTGGGTATTAAAAGCTGTGTCTAATTCCAAACCCGGTGGACGACATGGCCTTGGTGCTCTGTTCCTTGTACCACACCCAAAGGGTGGGGTAGCTTTCTCTTGATCTGCGGGCCATGCATTAAATCAATGGCAAAGTAGCAGTGGCCTGTTCCTTATCCACGCATGTTGCAAGGGACAGATAGCTTTCTTCCTTTCAATACATCATAAATAGGATTGGTCTGGACCTCCAACAGCGCTTGGGCGTCGGTTACCCAACACACAGACCATGTGTCCTATGCCTGTTGTGGTCTGTTTAGGGTTTACTGACTTTCCGGCGATTTACTGAGCTGTCACTTCAAGGACGGGCTATCAGTCCTCTCACTGGAACAAGTCAGGTATTTCTTCCAAAGCCTTGGGCACGTGGTTCCTGGGTTCCTCCCCCCACCCAGCCCAAGTCATCCATTCCTTTACACAGAGCCTGAACGCACATGACAAACATGAGCCCTGTGAAATCGTATCTTACATTCGCGGAAACATACACTTAAGTTGCCAGGGTTTTTGCTCCCATGCGGTATACAGCACTGATATCTATCCTGCGTTTGTGCTTAGCCTGACCCATTCGTAACAAGCCATCCCCTGCCATCCTCCCTCTCTTCCCATGCAGTTCTCATGCATGCCCAACTGATATTCAATTCGATTGAAATTGCTTCCGCAACTACTATATGACTTTTGTCGCTCATGCATCGGTGCATGTCTTAACTCATGCAGTTGGCCTTACCGAATAGGCCTCCGACACCGGCTAGCGTGGTCAGGGAGAGCAGCGTCATTTGTCCGAGGATGCCCGACTTCCCGCCCCTCGATGCGCTGGATGCGAGCTGCCACTTCGATTCCTTGCCAACATTTGGCGCGAAACCTGCCGACACCGATGACTCAGCTGATGACGGTGCTGCATTGGAAGGCGACGGTTCGAAATCCGGCTGCCAGGCGCGCGATAGGCCCGATCGGCGAGTTGCGTTCCGGTTGCTCTGGGAGGTGTTGCATTTGTTGAGCTGGACGGGTCCACATATCTGAAGGCTTCCTGCTCTACACACTGCTGCAGATCTCAGGCCACGAGGGGCAGTAGCTGCAAGCTGCACTCCCGGCCGAGTGATCCTCTGGCACGCATGGCAGACTTGCACCATCGGAATTTGATATACAACGACGAATGCAAAATATTAACGCAGCTGAGGTGGGGTTTTGTATATCGACGATATTTGGAAGGGTACAGGCTTGTCTCGGGAACGGGGTTGGCGTGAACGTTTCTTCTATGCAGAGGAGGGTTGAGCTAAGTGTTGCAGGTGTTGGGAGGACTCGATCAGAGGTAATTTGGGAGGGCCGGGTTCGACGCGTGGTTCAGCTACATGCCTTCTGGCCGACAAGTAGCGGAGGGCCTCAGGTCGAGCCCACATGCGTGTGGCGGTGTCCACACACCCTCACTCCCAAACCGTCCACCACAACCACTAGTCTCGGCCTCATATACCCCGTCACCTCTATCGTCATCCGACCCTCTGCCTTTCATCCCGCCGTCGTTGCTCCACAGCCCTCGTCAGTCACGCTCTGTACTTCGTCGCGCCAGTGCAAGCGCGTTCTCCTTCGGACCCCCCCCCCCCTCAACTGTCGCGACCTCAAAATGCAGTGCCTGAATCCGAAGAGTGCCACCATGAGGCCTGGCTGCCAGGTCCACTCCTCCAGGTCTCGCGTTGCCGTCGTACCGAAGGCGCTGTTCGGCCGCAAAGCCCCCGTGAAGGCTAAGGAGCCGGAGGAGGAGGAGGAGGAGAAAAAGCCTGCTAAGAGGTGAGCCAACTGGGCTGGGTGAAGCCTGGTGCCACGTAGCTGCCGACATGAGTCAGTGAGTGGTGGCTGTGGGATGGTGAGTGGTTGCAGCCTAGGGGTCCCTCTGCTGCCTCCTTATCCTGAGATAGCTATTGCATCTCAGTTTGACGTACCCAAATGGCACCTACAGCCTTCACCGATACTTTTTACGTATATGTGTGCCCCAGTTTTCATATACCGTTAGTTGGCATCTTGACCTGTGTAGGGTTATGCTGCAGGTTATGCTTGCATGACACACACCACACCCTGGTCCCTAGCTAGTCACAACCCACCCAACATTCCAGCACATACCTGACCACTCACCCACCCAAAATCCAACACACCTCTGGCCACTCACCCACCCTCCTGTCACGCACCCAGCATGCCAGTGCTCACTGACCACTCACTCACCCTCTCCTCCACACCTGCCCTGTCTCCCCTGGCCTAACCTGTCCCCATCACTCAACCCCCCTTCCTCACCTGTCTTGCGCCTAGGAAGGAAAGCGTGATCTCTCAAACGATTAACGCCTTTGACTTCGCGGTGCCTAGAAGCAAGAAGGTAAGACTGCTTACTATACTGGTAGCATTGCACAAAATCTGCAAATCCGCATTAGTAACGGTAAAGATTTAAGCATGAGCCAGTCTGGGAGCTGGGATGAAGAACGAAATTTGAAGGAACCTGAAACTGAGTCTCCTGAATTTTGGGTGCTGAGTATGCCTGCTGTTGCAGTCTGGGAGGGCAGGGCAGGCAAGACGGCCAGATGCATGCATGCAACTGGATGCCAATCTTCCAGCCCCCTGTCTTGCTGCCCACCCTGTATCGAAGCCCTGAAACCTGAAGATCAGCACTGGCACTGAGCCTTGACCCTGGCACTGAACCCTGATGTCAAAAGGACGCGGATCTGCTGTACGAGGCCAAGTATGGGAAGCGGGAGGGTGGGAAGATGACACCGGAGCAGTACGCTGCGCTCAGGCGGAAGGTTGGCGGTACAGCCAAGGACTACTTCAAGGAATATGTGGAGGAGGACAGGGTGGAGAACAGTGAGTTTGAGGGACAGCATTTGAGCATGTGAGAACACCCGTGTCAGGGAGAATTTCAATGTTAAGGGAGAAGCTGGGGGAGAAGCTTGGTGCCTGGATAAAATATGCGTGGGAAGAAATGCCTTCAGTCTTCCTGTGATGTAAACTGGATCCTCTTTTAACTGATCTATTTGGATTTGCACCGCAGGCTCCCTGGCCTTGGTTGTTGCAGACCCCTGTTGTAGGCTGTCATTCAACAGTTTTGCCCACCCCTCCTGTGCATGTACAGCGTACTACAAGCCTGGCCAATCAGGCGGTACAGTGCCGTTCCTGCCGCTGCTTGTGGGGATCTTGGTTGCGGTGTTGGGAGCGACTGTGGTGGTTGTGGGGCAGACCGGCGGTGTCCACTAGTCGGAAGTGTTGGCCAAGGCGGTGCGGAGAGGACTGATCGCCAGGATAGCAGGAGCACAGAGCTGGCAACAACTGTTTGGGGGGGGGGTCATAGACGAGGGATGTCCACTAATAAGGGGGGAAACTGTCGAGAGGCGCGGACAGGACGTGCGGAGGTCTTGGCTTCAATTATTGGCATTGTTGTGCAGACTGGCGGCATCCACTGGTTGAAACAGGCTGCGGAGTCTATGCAAGTAGGTTTAAAGGTGTTGGCGGTGGTATGCACGGGGAGTATTAGATGCAGCAGACAATTGGCTGGTGCCCTGTGTAGCATGGAGACCGATGTACGATGAACAAAATGATTCAGATTTTTTGTTTGTATGCCACAAGATTGGAAATTTCTGATTATGCAACAACGTTTTTAATTTTGATATTTTTACAGCAAGTGGGTGGCTGATTGTGTGGTAGACGAGCGGCAGGATAAAATTAGGACACCGTCTCAAGTCGGGTGAGCAAGGGATGATTCCATTTTGTCTTCTTCTGAGAGCGGCAGAAAGTGTATATGAACAAATCGCTTGGCCCTGCAAGCGGCTATTAAGGTATCAGTGCATGACGAGCTAGGCTCAATTTGTTTTTACAACAATCGTGATGTCTTTTGAAGCCCTTTTGTATGAGCTCCTTTGACTTTGGGCTGAGCAGTATCTGGTATACTGTAGGTGAAAAGTCTGTTATGGAAGTCTGGACCACCTGCCAGGACTGAAAAACACATTCATAGTCGACCGAGGCATGATAGTGTAAGCCACCCTACTTCAAGCTGGAATGCATTTTTGCTGGGGGGGCTCAATGGCGTGATGGCGCCGCACAACGAATACCTTCAACTCACAAGCCACGTGTCGCACCATAAAGCAGTAAACGCGCCAATATGGTAAACTTCGTAATCTCCGGTAAAGGCGCCTTAGAGAGGTGTCCTTCTACTCACAAACAGGCTCCTTGTACTTCAGACAAGGGCTGTTAACTGGCTACTGTAAGGTTCAGCCCTAGCAGGAAGTCTCTCTGCCTAGGGTAAGTCTGGGTGCCCCTGTCTCGTGGGTACCGCCCCTACTACTTCACTCGCGTTGTGCGCTTCAGGTCCGTGGCGGACTTCTCCCTCACGACAGTGATGGGCGCCTACGGGCAGACTTCGTGACTACTCACTGGCTGCGGGTGCTCAACGAGTTAAGCTGCTAGATTTGTATTTGTATGTCAGGCAATAGCAAGGGTTGGCGCAGGCCTTCAGGCTGTCTGGTCGCGAACCAGCTAGGCAATCAGGTGCACTTACCGCGTCGCACGCGGTGAGGGTACGGGATCGTAGACTGCGAACTACTTGTTCGGCAGGGATCTCGTTCCTCAACTGAGGTCTTGTTCTCTTGCTATCTCAGCGGAAGCTGGGGTAGTCTTGACTTGTTGTAGGTACTGACTTAAGGTACAACTCGGGTCTCACGCACTGGGTGACGGCCGGAGCTTGTTACAGAAGAGGTCTGTCCTTTTGAAAGGGACGAAGTAACTAGTTTAGGCAATTGCCGGGATACAGGGACCCGGCAGGCCCAATTCAAAGTACGGGACAGCTAAACCCCTGGCGTAAGCGGGTTTCTAGGTTCCTATTCAAATAAGGAGGATTCGCAGGGAAGCTGCGAAGCCTCCGAGGTCGCAAACTGCGGCCTAAACGGTTTTGGCACGTATACCATAATATACCGTGACAGCTGTCGCACCATAAAGCAGTAAACGCGCCAATATGGTAAACTCCGTAATCTCCGGTAAAGGCGCCTTAGAGAGGTGTCCTTCTACTCACAAACAGGCTCCTTGTACTTCAGACAAGGGCTGTTAACTGGCTACTGTAAGGTTCAGCCCTAGCAGGAAGTCTCTCTGCCTAGGGTAAGTCTGGGTGCCCCTGTCTCGTGGGTACCGCCCCTACTACTTCACTCGCCCCCCCGCTCCTCAGCGTTAAGCCTATCGGGCATGCGCTGGGAGCCGGAAAAAGGGGTCGGTACTGTTAGAAAGAAATTTTTGGCAATATGTACACCTCAGAAGATGAAAGTATCAAAGCAAATCTGCCTGGTTCAGGCCTTCTACACGTATCTGCCTTGTTCAGGCCATATACACAAATCCGCCTGGTTCAGGCCTTCTACACGCGTCTGCCTGGTTCAGGCCATATACACAAATCTGCCTGGTTCAGGCCGTCCACACGCATCTGCCTGGTTCAGGCTTCCTTCAAGGCAAAATTCACATAATCTCTGCAAGCAATGCGCACATACTACTCGTCATTCTAAGCATCTCAGTTGCTCATCACCAAACTTGGCTGTTAATCAGAATCATCAGGCCAGGCTAAGTATAACCGCTGCTCTCGCCCCACTGCGCCATAGACGCCTGGTCTTCTAAGGCCACAGGAAATGTGCGCCGCAGCAGCGGCTTCTGCCCCCTTGGTTACTATCACTACTCCACAAAATCAAGTCTTGTTGTCCACGCTCCCGCATATGTACTACCGCAGCCTTGCTGCTGCGGCTCTGGAGAAACAAATTTTCATAACCCGTTGCTGCTCTAGGTCTTGTCGCCACCTAGCATAAACTGCCATTGACTCGCTGGCCTCCGGACCAGCACCTGCCGCGCACTAGGACCAGGTGCGTTGTGCCTGAAAGCGTCTTCTGCTGCTCAGCCTCTGCCCTATCCTGTTGGTTGCGGCGTGAGTACCGTCACATGCTCAGCAGCCTTGCCGCTCTGGGCTCGGCCTTCCATGAGGTTCAGGTATCGGTGCACCCTTCAAGTGCCGATTACTCCTCCTCCTTCGCTGCTTCTTTGGCCACCTTGGCCCGTCTGGCGACTGCCCTCGGGGTGACATTGGCCTCTCCCCGGCCAGTGGTGTACGAGATGTTGTACAACCCGTTCGCCATTGGCCTTGCGATGCCCCGCTCCATTTGCTGCGTAGCTGGGTTGGTGGCCATAACCTCCACCTCAGGCTTATCAATGATGTCGGCATCCGGGGCCGCCCTGGCTGCGGCCCTGGCGGCCGGGCTTGGCCGCCCCTGGACGGCTGCGCTGCGCTCTGGCTCTGCAGCGGGCCCTGCTATCTCAGCTGGCCCAGCGACCTTGTCGTCCGGCTGGCACCGTGGGCACAACCAATCGCCCTCAGGCACCTCATCAAGAGCTGGTACCAAGCAATCCATGTGCCAACCTGTGTTGCAGACATCGCACAATAGCATCATATCTCCGCGATCTGGCAGTTGGCACACCTCACAAGACAAGCTGTTATTGGGCCTTGCCCCACTGAAATCGACCACCCCTCGGAGGTTGGGCAAGTGGCACGGGGAGCAGTTGACAGCGTTCTCTGTCACTGTCAAACCGTCTGCTCCCTCCAACACCAGTGTGCCTGTTTCTCCCAGCCTTTTAACTCTCAGGATCTCTGGCCTAGCCTTGGGATCCAGGCTACGGCGCTCCGATGAATATCTGACATACACGTAATCGCCTTCTGCGAAACGTCTGATCTGGGGAACGTATCCTCCTCCCCTGATCCTTGCATAGCGCAGCTTATCGCGGTGCTGTGCGATCTTTAGGTGCTCACCCGCAACTGGCAGCGCCTCTTTGATCCTAGCCACTCTGGCCAGGAGCAGGTCCGCTGCCTCCTCTGCTGTTGCCACTTTGGCGGTGCTCCATAGGTCCGCCCCCACTCTGGAGGGGAACGTGGGTCTCTGCCCAAACAGAACCTCGTATGGCGCCATGCGCGTGGCCTGCTGCGGCGAGCAGCGGAAGCCCAGCGCCACCCATGGTACCATCTTGTCCCAGGAATCGTCGCTGCTGCCCTCCTGGCAGCACTTGCGCAGTCCTGTCTTGAGAGTCTGGACTGCCCTCTCTGACAGCCCGTCTGCCTGGGGGTGATTGGCAGAAGTGGTGCGGTGATCAATAAAGCAATCCAGTAACATGTCCTGGAATTCTCCCTGGAACTCTGTCCCCTGGTCAGTCACCACCTCTGCGCAGCCCCCGAAACGTGCTACCACATTCTGGAAAAAAGCCAAGGCCGTCACATCTGACGCCTTGCTTGGAATGGGGATTAACTCCACCCATTTGGAGTAATGCTCCACACATACCATCACAAATCGATTGCCCCTGGGCGTGGTGGTGAATGGTCCACACAGATCCACTCCCCACCGAAAAAATAACCCCTCGATGGGCAGCGGATGCAGGTCGGGCTGTACGTGATTGAATGTGGACGCCCTGGCCCGATCACACACACCACACTCCTGCACCACCTTCCTGACTGCTGCCCTGAGCCCCCTCCACCAGTGCTGCTGCATGACCATGAAAGCTGTGCGGTGGCTGCCAAAATGGCCCGTACCAGCATGGGCCTCCTGGATCACTGCCAGCCTGTCCTCTGGCCTGGGTACTACACATCGTCTTCCGTCAGGCATAAGCCGTATCAACACTCCTCCCCTCTCTGATTCCCACAGAAAAGGAGCGGCTCTGCGCTGTACCCTTGCCTGCTCTCCTAGCTCCGTTCCTGGAGCGTGTATTTTCTCACGTAGGAATCTCAACACTGGCGCATCTGACCACACGTCCACCTTGGCTGGGGTCCCTGCCCCGAACCCAGGTGGATCACATTCTCCCCCACCGTCAGCGCTCTCAACACTGCCAGCATCTGCTTTGGCCACAGGTGTATTCTCACCTGGTTCCTGCGCTGCATCTGATCAATCTGCCGCAGCTGATTCTCCCAGGCACTGCCTGTACGTTGCTGCCACCTCCCCACTGCCAGAGCATGCGTTTCCTGCGGTAGCAAGGGCGTAGTGGCTGGACATTAAAGTGGCACCCAGCGCAGGATCCCTGTCCTGGCCTGGCAACCTTGCTCTGCGCACCATTTCACCCGGTAATATTTTGGCACACTCAAGTGCCACATTGAACCATGCACTCAATGCCCACGAATCCATGCACCTGCCCAAGGCTGCCCTCCTGGCAGCCTCTGGGAAGTCTGGTCGCGGCAACGTGGATCCTACAGCATACCCCATGGCACGTTCACGTTCATTGGCATTGGGCTCCTGCAGGTCCCCCATGGGCCTGTACACCATCCCATTCTGCCCATTCCTGAAAGAATATGATGCGGGAGTCGCCATCAAGCAGGGCAGCACCCTCCTGGGCTGTCCTGTCACATTGATGCGATACCCTCCATTGTCTGGACAGGCGACCACCTGGGCCCTGCTGCCCTTGTCCAGAATATCATCCACGACCCCCTCATGGGGCCTGGCCGAAGCGCAAATCACAAACTCGATATCCTCAGACGGGGCTATGTTCCCCCAGTAGTTGCGGGTACGGTGGGCGTAAGACCCCACCTGTGCCGCATCAAACAGTGCAGGCGTCCCCAGGACCCTACACACTTCATTGAACCCGTCTACACTGGCCTTGGTGCTCCTCTGATTCAGTTGCATCGCAACATTCTCAATCAGGTATGCGGGCGGTCTGGACAATTGCAGGACCTGCAAAGTGCCCAACAACTTGACCAGCGGGAAGAAGGACTTGCTTCGTTCCCCCGCCAGCCCTCGCCCCTTGCCTGCCGAAGAGAGGTCCTGACACTCCCATCCAGCTACCATAAACCACTGGCGCCCATCCTGGGCGCCTGCTCCCCGGAGGTGCTCTGCCGTAATGGCGTACACATCCTGGGGTAGCGCTCTGAACACATCCTCAAACGCTTTTACTGGAAGCAGCTGGGGAAATCGCTTGTGCAACTGCACCTAACGCCCTCCAGCAATCTCCCTCACTTCTTCGCTGATATCTGCATACAAATACCGAACCACTGGAATTCCTGCTTTGAGCACCATTTCCAGCCCAGAGCACATACCTCCAAAGGGCTCAAAGAGGACCACCCCTTCTTTCTCCATGGTCCGCACAGCCTGTACCGGCAGGCACGCTGTGTCCACCCCTGCGTGTGCGTGAGGCGGTGCAACCCGGGGCAGGTCAGACAGTACATCGCTGATCATTGTCCTGGCCCTGTCTCGGCCACTGAACGCCTGCTCTGCCGTACTGACAGGCTGAGCCTGCTCATCATCCTCAGTGGCGGCAGAGGATATCTCCTGCCCAACCACGCTTGTCGCACAAGCTGCCTCTGCAGCCCGCAACAGTTTCACTCCCCTTCGTCCTTCCTGTGCCATACGGACCAACTGGTCGGCATGCCACTGGTTCACCCTGCTCATCCCTGTGAGCATGGCTACCTGCCTCCCGCTCTCCTCCCCCCTGACCGCCGGCTCTGATGCAACCGCATCAAGCCTAGCTCCTGTGCGGTCAGCGGAGGACGGGAGAGGCGACCTGGACGGAATGTCCGCATTCTGGTGGCATGCTCCAGAGCGGTGGACAATGGTAATGTCCAGCTCCTGGAGCATGAGAGCCCACCTAGCGTGCTGGCCCACTAGCGTCTGGTTGTCCATGAGGTAGGTCAGTGGCTCATGGTCAGTGATGAGGTGCACCTTGCACCCAAACAGCATGTGACGGTATGTGCGCGCGGCATATACTGCAGCCAGCATCTCCCCCTGAAACGAGGAGTAGTTCTTCTCACTCTTGTTCAGGGATCTGGACGTGCATGCAACCATATATTCCCGACCGCTGTCATCGCACTGCCCTAGTACTGCTCCAATACCCTGCTTAGAGAAGTCAGTGTACAGCAAGAAGGGCCTTGGCGGTCCTTTGCCATCTGGCCCCGTTCCATTGTAATCCGGTCTGCGCAGGACCCTACCGCCCTCGCACATCTCCGTTTTGATCAGCTGGAACGCCTGCGACTGCTCTGGCCCCCACACAAACGGGACCCCCTTGACCAGCAATGCATTGATGCATGCTGCCTTCTTGGAGAAATCTGGAATGTAGCAGCGGTAGAAGTTCAGGAAGCCCATGACTTCCTGAATGTTCTTCACCGTTGCGGGCTCAGGCATCGCCATAACCGCTGCAATTTTAGCTGCATGCGGCGTGAGACCCCGGGCCGACACGTTGTGACCCAGGTATTCCACCGTCGCACACCCAAACAACGACTTGTCGGGGTGTGCCCTCAACCCGACATTGTGGAGCATGTCCAGCATGAGCTCCACATGCTTGATGTGCTCTGCTGGTGTATCACTGTACACCAGCAGATCATCAATGAAAGCCACACAAAAGGAACTCAGGCCCGCTCTGGCGATCTCCTCTTCCATCATTCTCTGGAAGAAAGGAGGCCCATTGCGCAGCCCAAAATTGAGCTTGGTGTACATCCACAGCTCAGGTCCCATCCAGAATGCCGTCTTAGGCTGGTCCTCAGCTTTGATCGGTATCTGCATGAACCCCGACCTGAGGTCCACCTTACTGAATATCTTGGCCGTACCCAGGTTCTGAAAAATTGTTTCCATCCTGGGGATGGCAAACTCCTGCTTAGCCGTACGCAGGTTCAACCTGCGCATATCGTGCGCCATGCGGTGATCAGTCCACTCGCCAATCTCAGCACTCTTCTTGGCCGCAACCACAGAGTTGGCTGCAAACTTGATGGGACCCCCTTGGGGCACCTTCACAATGATACCTGCCTGTATCATCGGCTGGCACTTCTCTTTAAAGATGGCAGCCTTTGGAGGCGGCATGTCCCGCGACTTCTGAAAGCACGAGCTGACCTCGTCTTCCAAAGCCAATGTAAACTCACCCTGCGTGCCGCAGTAGCCTGGCAGGTCTTCCATGGAGTAAGCGAATGCTCCCTGGCGGTCCCTGAGGCTCTGCTCGAGGGACGCCTGCTGCTCCTCCGTGAAGTCAGGGTGCTTGCCCAGCAGCCATCCTTCTTCAGTCTTGACATATTCCGAAGGTGGTTCAACCACACCTCCTGGCTGGAACATGTCGATCATCTCTGCTGCCTGCGGGTCGTCCTCCGCGGCTGGTGCTTCCCCCTCGGTGCTGCTGTTGCGCTGCCATTCCTCCTGCTGGCCGTAGGCGCCCCCTGCCCCGCTGGCACCCCCCAAAGAGATGACAGCCGGCGGGCGCAGCCAGCCTGACGTAAGCTTTGCTGCAGCCTCCTGGCTGGACACAAAAGCACCCTGGCTGGCTGTAAATCCCCCTCCTCGGACGCCCTGCCCAGTGGCCCTTGCTCCCGGGATGCATGCTGACAGCAGGAGCCACACCAGCAACAGCTGGAATGCACCCGTAAGCACTCCCTTGAATGCTGTACAGTTCAAGAGCCCCCTGCATGCTGGCGGCTGCCGCCCAACTCGCGGCTGTTGCCCTGCTGGCTGCGCCACGAAAGGTTCTGCAGGTGGCCCTGGCCGTAACTGCTCTGTGGCCCATGTGATCTCCAGCTCCACCCGGCTGATCCTGCCTGGCTGGCAAGGGCAATCCTTGCCCGGCCTGCTGCCACGATCCCTGTCTGCAGCCTTCCCCTGCGCATTCCTTGCGCGGCGCCTAGCCTTTTTTGACTTCTTCCCCTGAAGCTCGGCTGTTTCCGTCCAGGCTGCGTCGGCCCCTACTGGCCGCGCCTCTGACTGATATCCCTTGCAGCGCTTGGCCTGCTGCCCCTGTCCGGTTCTGCCTGCCCTGTCTGCTGGCAACTGCCGCCTTCTGATGGCTCCCAAGGGCGTGTCCCCCTCTGGGCAGTCCTTGGTCTGGTGGCCAATCTGGGCACAGATGAGGCACCTGCCTGCCATCTCCACTGGGTCTGGACAGGCGTGATAGTCGTGCCCATGCCTGCCGCATCGCAGGCCTGGCTCCCCGGTAGCTGACCCTTGGCCCCCGGCTGGATGCACCGAGTCACTGCATTGATGGCATGCCCACACTCCTCTGCGGGTGCCGCCAATGCCCCTAGTGCCGGCACACGCCCCGCAGGCTGTACCGCCACACTTGCAGCACTTCCTGCCGGTCCCTTCCTCTAAGCTGACCATGCAGCCCAGGCACCGCTGGGGCATGTCTGCGACATTTCTGCTCGGTGGCTCCCTGCTGACTGCGCTGCCGCTGGTTAGGCTGCAAGCTCCACGGGCTGCGCCTCCGTCCTGGCTCTCTGGCCTGGGTGGGTGCCGCACTGGTGCCTAGCTGCTGGCGGGTCCTACCCGGCCCATGCCGCCTGCCGCTGCCTGTGCATCCCTGTCGCCCTGCTCATCGCCTGAGCTAGCGCTGTCTGTTTCTGCACCCCGCATGCACATAAGCCCGGGAATATTGCTTGGTCGCCACAACACCCCCTGCCCTTCTCGGGTGCTAACCCATTCTGCAAGCTGGCGCTTTACTACCCTCAGGTTGAGGCAAATATCATCGGCGTACACCAGAGCCGCCTGCTCTGGTCCCCTGCCGCTGGCCCACTTGGCCGCGCCTCTGAGTTGGCTCAATCTGCGAGCCAACCCAGTTTGCAACTGTCTGATGGCTGCTTGAAACCCCACTTCTAGCAAACCCGCTCCCTCCAGGAGCCCAGTCATCATGCTCAAGTGTTCTGCTATGGTTCCGGTATCGTCCTCTTCAGGCTCTACCGCTGTCCCTTCAGCTTTCCTCAGCTGGTATTGCAGGATATGCCTGGCAACCCGCAGTCCCTCCAGCTGCCTGTCCGACTGCGCTCTGGCATCGTCCAAGCCTTCCCCTGCTGATGAGTCTCCGTCACTCCGCTCCTCAAGGCAAGTCCGCCAAAGAGCGGTGACTTCCGGTGAAACCTCGTCTATGAGGGCAATCATACTGACGCCCAGTTCCCTCTCCAGGTCTTCCAACGCCTGGTTGTACTGCCACATCCTGGGATCTGGACTCTGCCCTGGCAACACTCTGATTTTGAACCACATGCTGGACTCTGCCACGGCTGCGCTGCTGTTGACCAGCTCCTGGCCCGCCTCATGCAGGCCCATCTCCTCCCTCCTCTGCTGATCAAGCTGCTCTATACAACTCCCCAAGGCAGACTTCCAGCGCTGAGTGCTGTACAAGGCGGGGTCCCCCCAAGGGTCCCTTGAACTGTTGCTGTTGGGCCTGCCATCCGCTGTTACCCAGGAAGCTGCCATGGGCAGGACCGCAGCCTGCCGCCGGTTCTTCCTCAATGCCGGCAGGCGCTCCCCTAGCTCAACCTCCCACTCGCGGTTGCGCCTTGTTTCCTCAATGGCGGCTCTCTCCCAACTTCCATTGCTCATCCACTGCTGCTGCAGCTGCTCCATTGACTCCTCGAAGCTCTGCTCTGGACTCTCTGGTCCTGGGCATGCTGAGGCTGACTCCCCCGGCATGTCTGCACTCCTGGCCACTGGCCAGCCGATGCTGATCATGCCCACAGGCAGCTGGGAGCTGCTTGCTCCATACTCCCCATCTGACTCTGCGTCAGCCACCAGCGGTGGCAACCCCTCCAAGGGGTCCTCGCTCTCCCCACCTGGTAGGCTCATGTCCCACTGGCCTGGATCCTCCCCCTCGCGGAACCCCTGGTTCCTGTCGGCAGGGTGTCCTGCTACCAATCTGCGTTCGCTGTTGTCCCTCAGAACACTGGTTCCGCCGCAGCTACCCGAGGGCGTCCGGGGCTCTGCCCGGTCCCCGGTTTCCGCTGACGGTGCTGCCAGCTCCTGGTCAATTGTTTCTAGCCACTCCCACTCTGATGCCGTTGCACCTAGTGTAGTGACGAAAGCCGCCTGAAACGGCGCAAACGGCCCTGGCTGCTCTGAAGACTCTTGGGACCCGTCGCTACTGTCAGGGTTGGGGTCCCATCTGCGGGCACCCCGCCTGCCGATCCTCCATTGACCCAGCGCTGGCTGGTCCCTCAGCTCCATCAGCTCTTCCTCGTAGGTTCCTGATCCCACTCCCCGGAACAAGGGATGCAGCGTGCGCACCCCTGCTGGGTGCGCCTGCTTCCACAGCTGCACCGTCACGGCGTTAGCCTGCCAGTGTGGCGTCACGCTGCTGGCCCTGTCCTCCTGCCAGGCCTTCCTCTCCTTGCGCACCCACTGCTGCACGCAGTCCTCCAACCGTTCTAGCGCGAACGGCGAGCGCGCCAGTTCAAACTCCTCCTCCCACATGGATCCGCTGTCGGACGCTGGTCTCGCCCCGTATGGCCATGTGGGGCATTCAAACTCCGCAGGCGCCCACTGCGCTCCCACGCTCCACACCTCCTGCATGGCTGCTGACATTTGTCCAGGCAGCATGGTCCTTTGCAGCACCATCATCATGATGGTCCACACTGCTGGATCTGCACCCCTGGCGTACTCGTGCGCGTGGAACTCTGCTTCCTCTACATTGGCACATCTGATAATGGCTACGTTCCCCTCGCTCCTTGCGAAGAAGAACACCGGCATGTCATTCCTGGAGGCGTGCATGTGGATCCACGCCTCTGACACCGGGATCTCTTCCTCCTGCACCTCCTCATAGTAGTATGACACGGCCCGCTGCACTGGGATGGCTGCCCTGGCGTCCCCCGGCGCCAATCCCCATGGCACAGCCTGGCCTGCTACCACCCTGGGTATGAGGATGGCTGCCTCGATGATGTCCTCAATCCTCCTGGGCTTGCCCCCATGGCAGAGCCCCGCGCCGTCGTAGGTTCCCTCGGCCGCCTCACTGCTCCTTCCATACGTCCCTGCAGCCGCTGCCTGCACGGGCACGTAGAAGGCGCACTCCCTCAGGCTGGGGTGTCCCAGCAAGCTGTGGGCACAGTGCTGCGCCCAAGGCGCGCTCATGAATCCCAGCTGCGCTCGCTCCTTGCCACACACCATCGGTGCGCACGCTGTCGGGCACCTCCCATCGCGCCATGTCCGCAGCGCTCACCGCTGTTATTCCCTCTTGGCACACCAGGCACACGGCTCTGTCTACGCATTGTAACCAGACGGGATGCCGCCACTCTCGCTGCATCAACTCAGCCATCACTGTGCTGGGCTTGATGTACCCCTTGAGAGCTACGATCAGCAGTACTGCCGTAACTGCATCCCATGGGAACACCAGCCTGGCTACTGCCTGCATGGCTGCCTGCCTATTGACGCACACTACCTCACGGCTAGGCAGCAGCCTGTGGTTTTGGATCCTGCAGATCCCATCCTGGGCATCCTCTGGTACTGTGAGCATCGCCTCAGTAGCCGCTGACCCTGGCAGCTCGTCTCCCAAGCGATACCACTGCACGAAGCCCCTGCCCTCTGGCGGGCCCGGCGGCATAGGCCTGGGCTGGACATGCTCCCTGTCGCTGGCTTGGTTGCGGTGGTCCTCACCGTCCTGGTCATAAGCTGTATCCTCGTCCCTTCCGGCGGACCACCTGTCGCTGATACCCCTGCTGGGCGGGCCACTGGCCGCCTCCCCCCACCCTCCAGGGTTGTACCTGGAGGTGGTGCAGCAGTGGTTTCTAACGGGTTCTGCCGTATTGCCACCCGAGCTCCCCGTTGCGGCTCCCTGAGCCTCTCGGTGGCGACCAGTCCTGCTGACTGACACCTGAGCCCTGGCGGCTGCCCCGTTTGCCGCGCTTCCGATGTGCAGCGGTACCTCCGGGGTGCCTGGGCATGGTAATACAGACCCTTGGTCAGGCATGGGAGTGTCCTCCCGTGAATCTGACCCCCTATCGGAGTTGGCTGAGCCATCCTCACTGGGACTGGCCTCCCCCTCCTCATCATTGTGCTGGTGCATATCCGCCTGTGCTCCCCTGTTGGCGTCATTCATATTATCATAGTGATCTGACTGCTCCTCTATCAGAAACCTCTGCAACATGTTGGGCCAATCCTCACAAGGGGCTGGGCACCCCCTGCGCTGGAGGTCCCTCAGGACCCACCCTGCATGGTGGATGGACCTGGCTGATCCTGCGGGCATAGTGCCGTAATGGTTCATAGCCAACGACTCTATCACCACCTTCCAGTGGTGCTTCTGAAGGGGCACCTGCCCTTCTAGCACCCACTGGGTGTCCCCCGGTACCTCTGCCACCTGGTTGCTCTGAACCTGGGCTGTGCCGGCGGCCTGATCAACCCCCCCATGGATCGATACCAGGCACGTGTGCCTTGCGAGACCCTCCCACCTGGGCGCCTCTTGCATCGCTGTGCCCTGTCGGCCTGGTGGTCCCGGCAGCCCGCTCTGGCTTGCAGCAGCCTTCTGCGCCTTCCACTCCTCGAAGGAGGTACGCTGCTCGGCCTCGTAGGCCCTCCTTAACCTGTCCTCTGGACCCTCCAGGCTGTAGCCTGGTCCATCAGCCTTCACACCCCTCTCTGGGCCAGCTGGGACCCTAGGCCTGTCCAAGCGGCCGCTGCTGGCCGCCATCACCGACCTCCAGTCTGGGCATTCGCTGGCGTAGTGCCCTGGCTGATGGCACTTGAAACACACTCCCCCATCTCGGGGTCCCAGTTGGGCCGGCTTGGCTATCCGTCCCTGTCCAGCCGTGGCCCTGCCGGGCGGACTTCGGTCAGCTGCCCTCCTCCTGTCTTGTTCTTGGTCGCCCTTCTTGAATGATCTGGCCAGGCTCCCTGAGCCTCGCTCTAGGGAGCGGCCTCGGGGCATGCTGCCCCTCTGCTCTGGTCCTGGGCTCTCCTTCCTCGCGTGGATACGCCTGTCGCTGTCCCCCTCACTCGGGGACCTGCGCCACCTGCCCTTGGCCTGTACATCGGCCGGGCTGCTATCTCCTGTGTTGTGCTCCGTCAGCTGGCTCTTGACCCCTGGCGTGGGAGCCACCGCCTGGTGCTCCCTCACTTGCCCTCTCTGGGCGCTCCTGCTGCGCTCCCTGGGAGCCTTGTCCTCGGCCTCAGCTGCTGCCTCTGTCCCCCTCCGCTCCCTGCGGGCATCGGGACTAGCCATCTGAGCTCTGTTGGCGCCCCCCGGGTTGTTTAGCCCAGGGCTCCTCTGCTTTGCCTCCGCTGGTACCATCGTGCTGGGGGGCTCAACTTCCCCTTCCGGGTCGCTATCCCACGAGGATGCGGGTACAAACGCCTCCTGGATGCTGGCTGCCAGCTCCGGGTCCACTTGCACCCTGTTTTGCGGCCTCCCCGCCTGCAGGTCCCCAATGGCCTGATACAGGCCTGGCAGTTGGTCTGCCCGCAGAATATACTCCTTCTGCACGTCTGTCATGACGCTGTCCACTGACTTGATGTCACCCCACCTTGCCATCTGCAAGCGTAGGTACTGTACAAAAGCCGCGCTCTGTTGGTACAGCCGTACCTCCATGTCTTTCAACGCCTTCTGTGCGAACCGCTGCTGGGAGTGCAGCCTATCCAACTCTTTGGATGCCCTGCTGCGCAGCGCCCCCTGGGGCTCTGCCTCCCTTTCGCTGTCTTCCTCCTCCTCCTCATCCTTACTGCCAGACTGGCCCTGGCTGGGATCTGCTTCGCCACCCTGGGCTGCTGCGCCCTGCTCTGCAACTTCCACCTCCGGGGCGACAACCTTGTCCGCCTTCCGGGTACCTGGAGCTGGCCTGCCCCTGCAGACCTCTTGCTGCATGGATGTTGGCGCCTCTGCTCGGAGCCCTGACTTGCTGAGGTCCAGAACCCTGCTGTCACAGCACTCCGCTGTGTGCCACCCCTTTGCCCCGCACAAGGTGCACGGGTTCTCCTTGCTGGGTGTATTGTTCCTCCTCAGGAACTCCTTCCTTACTACCGGCATGGTTGCTGCCAGGTGTGCTCTGCGGATGTTCTCCGCCATCTCTGCCGCGGCCTCCGCCTGCGGCTCTGCACGGCTTTGAGGTTCCTCCGCCTGTCTGCGCTCACGCCTCTCCTGAGGCGGCGCTGTTGCTGGTCCCCTCGGCACCTCCCTGTGCAGCCTCTGGGTGCCCCGCGCCTGCTGCGGCTTGCTGTCTTGCTGGGACGCCCCATGAGGCTCTCCATAGTTTGCTGAAACCTTCATGGCTGCACCTGCACGGTGGGCCATGGCATGTTGTAAGAGGGGCTCATGCTCGTCCTCGATACTGGCCGCAGGCCATCCTCCCCTTTCGGCGAATCCGCACTGGATCCCTGCCCACGCCACGGCTGCTGCCTGGTATCCCCCCACTGGGGATGCCAGCTCCAGCGGCAGCGTAAGGTCCCTGGACCCGCGCGCCCCCTGGGCACCCTCTCTGGGGCGTAAGGTCAGCCTTCCTGCTGCCTCGAGGACTCCATCATATTTGAGAAACTCAGGGTTCCCCACCAGATGTTCATATGCGTCAGGCGGCGTCTTCACCACACGGACCACTGTGGGCTCCATGATGGCGTTAGGCCCACCGTAACCATACACCACATAAATAAACAGGACACCATACAGGTCTGCTCCTGCATTGTCCGTGGTACGGATCTTCTCATCCGTACGCACCAGCTCAGCGCCCATGGCCACTAGCTGTTCAGCAATGTTCACTGTGATAACATGGCAGGAGCAAGCAGAGTCCATCAGTGCTTTCTGAGCCACTAGGACCTTGCCCTTCACCATGAGACCCACACACTGCTCCAGGTTGCTCCTGTCGTTTCGGAAGTACTGCAGCTTTGGCGCTGCTGGCACCACCCTGCTCTCTTGCTTGCCCCTACTGGCCTCACCACGCTGGTCGGTTCCCATGGGTAAGGTAGCGCAAGAGAGTGACGACAACCTCTCGTTCAGCTTGAACACCTGCAGGCGGATATCAATCATATCGTCAGCCAATCTGCTCAACACCAGCCTCTTTTCTCCCTTCCTGGAGGCAGGTTCCCTGAGGCTCTGCTCAGGTTCCTCCTCCCTGAAAGGTTCTGGCAAGAATGACTTAGGGCGGGCATTGTGAACTGCCTGTTTAAATTCCACAGGCTTGGGCATCAGCCCAACCTGCGTCATTAGAGCCACCGACTCGCTGAGCATCTCAGCCATCGTCTGGTGCCATCCCTCAGGCTCAGCCTGCCCTGTTGAGCTGGTCAGGTGCGACACATGTGCCGCCTGTTGCGCCTGACCACCCTGGCCTGGCCCTGGCCTTGGATACGGCCTGTTGCCCTGGTTCCGATCATACGGCCTGCCAGCCGCCTGTCCCTGCGGCGGCCTGGGCGGTAGAGGATACTGTTGCGGCGGCGGTCTGGCCTGCCCAGTTGTTATGTCTGTAGCTAGCGGCGCTGGCCTGCGCTCATCCCTGCGCTCATCTCTGCGTTCATCCCTGCGCTCATCTCTGCGTTCATCCCTAGCCCTGGGTACTCTGCAGTCCCTGGCCAGGTGCGCTGTGCTACCACACTGGTAACACGCCTTGGGTACCCCCATAGCGCTCCCTGCGCTGTTGTTCTGCGCTGCGGGTTGGTCTGCCCAGGAAACTCCTCTGGGTTTACCCTCACTCCACTGTGGCTGTGCTGCAACTGGGCCTGCGGGGATTACTGCCCCGTCCAGGCGAGCCCGCATCTCCCACTGTCCAGTCCGCTCTCTCCTTCCTTTTGTTGTACTGCGCCTCGCCCTGGCCAAGTCCACTGCTGGCCACCTGCCTCAGGCTTGCTCCTCCTAGGTCCCCCATTTCCAGGGCGAACTTCTCCCACAGCACCACCTGCTGAGTCAGCACTGTGATCTGGTCTTCATCCGTCATACTCAGGTACCCTGGCACTGTGACGACGAACTCGCTGAGCTTTGCTTTTGTAGCTGCTGGCAGCCCGTCATGAAACATGTGCGAGACTGAGTGTCGCCTGCCAAAGTGGTCCACTGCATCCCTCGAGATCTGCAGCAACTGCGCTGTTGACAGTACTCTGTGAGCAAACGCCTCCACAGTCTCCTCTGACTTAACTTCCGGATTAAGGGCGGTCTTCACTCCCAACCTGAGGTTGGAGATAGCTGTCCTCTCCTCTGAGGTTGGCTTCCCCACCTCCGCCTGCACCACCCTGATCCACAGGGTGAGCAGCGATGTCTCTCGGCACTGCTCCCCCACTGGGGCAGTCCACAGATCCCTGATCTTGTCCACCTCTCTGGCAGCCCTTTCTCCTGCGTGGGGCGCTGCCCTGATGGCCGACATCAGCGGCCCTACACACGCAGGCTTGCTGTCCCACAGCTTGACCAGTGACTTCACCAGCATAGCCATAGCTGATGGCGATTGGCACGATCCTGTGATTTCCCCTGCTACCACCGCCAGTGCTGGCGGTTCATCTGACAGCGCCAGTCTGTTGTGTGAACCCCAGTAGCCACAAGCTTGGCAATACGTCCTGGCTGCAACCGCGCCCGGGTGCGACATGTCCAGCACCGGCACATTGCCTTGGATAGTGGGAATCTTGGCAAATTTGGCAACGCCTACCAACTGCGAGATCATCTGCTGCTGCAGCTGCAGATTGTTCCTTGCCTGCTCCCACTCGAGCCTTCTCATTTCCTGGTCACCTGACTCCCGCCTGGCCCCTGGCCCGCACCTGTCTGCTCTAGCCGACCCTGAATCCTCTGATCCATAGTGTGATCCAGATCCATCTCCACCGCCCCCTGATGGGTTGCGATCCTGCTGGTATCCGCTGTGTCTGTTATCTGGCTCCTCCTGAGCATGGTTCTCTTCAGACGGTCGTCTGCCTGCCCTGCCTGCTCAGTCTCTGCTTCCTGCAGGTGGCGGCCACCCCGCCTCACTTCTACTTTGCTGCTCCACAGGTCTGGATCTCCAGGGCTGTGCTCCTCTGTCCGATTCTGCCTGCCCCCTGGGCGGCTCCTGGTTTTGCCAACTTTGCTGCGCTGATCCGTTGTTTCCAGCCTGCCCCCTGGGCGGCTCCTGGCCCTGCCAGTTTTGCTGCGCTGATTCGCTGTTTCCAGCCTGCCCCCTGGGCAGCTCCTGGCCCTGCCAGTTTTGCTGCGCTGATTCGCTGTTCCCAGCCTGCCCCCTGGGCGGCTCCTGGCCCTGCCAGTTTTGCTGCGCTGATTCGCTGTTTCCAGCCTGCCCCCTGGGCGGCTCCTGGCCCTGCCAGTTTCGCTGATCCGTGCCGTCTGCCTGCCCCCTGGGCGGCTCTCGGTTCTGCCGGTCATGTTGCTCTCTGCTGCCTGCCTGCTCCCTGGGCAGCTCCTGGCTGTATCCACCTGGCTGTTCTGTACTGCCTGCCTGCCCCCTGGGCGGCGCCTGGTACTGCCTGCCTGGCTGTGTTCCACCAGTATAGTCTCTGGCGTAGGAGTCTGATCGCGTCTCCTCCCTGGCCTCCTGCCTTCTGGGTCCGCTGCTCCTGGTGCTGCCTGCAGGTTCAACTTCCTGCAGGGTCCCCCTTGCTGGTCCCACTTGTCTGTTCCTCAAGAACTCCTCGATGTGGTCCACTTGCACCTCTTGGCAAATATTCTCCTTGCCCTCCACTATGCGCAGCAGCGCATATGACTCCTGTCTGCTGGCTCTGCGTGTGTCTACGCCTTGCTCTGCCATCCTGGCGAGCGATCGGCTAGTCAGCTCTGCCCTTTCACTGGCAGCTGGGCTGCTGGCCCTGGGCGCTTCCCCGCCTCTTGGCCGCCCCCTGAGGCTCGGCTCACTGCTGATCTCAAAAACTTCTGATCTGGGTATCGGCGTTGGCGCGGCCCTTGCCTGCTGCTGCCACCTTTGGACCTCTCTGAGTTCCTCAGGCCGCTGCGCCACTGTTTCAAATCCTTCCCAATCTTGATTCTCCTCGTCCTCAGGCTCAGATCCAGGTTCCTCCTGATCTCCTGTCACGCCGTTACACCATTCGTCTGCGAAGGTCTTAACAGCCAGGGCCGCTTCGTGCTCCGCCCCTCCCTTGGACACCTGTCCAAGGGCGGCTAACAACGTCGCCCTGTCCTGGCCTGTATGGGGGATACCCATCATGGACTTTGTCGCCCACTCCCTCAGGTGATGGGCCTTGAACTCCTCAATTGCTGTGACCTGGTCACTGAAATGAGCAAACGTCCTGGAGCAAATCTGCTTCCACAGGTGCGTTGCCCACAGCAAGATTCTTGCCCAGCCAAATGGCTGCGGCTGTTCCTCTATTGCCTCTTTCACCTTCACCACAGTCCTGGCTCTGGATCTCTCTGGATCTCCTGAGCTTTCCTCCTGTGCCCAAGCTGGGTTGTGGAAGAATCCATACAGGCTGTCCTTCTTGCTGGTGCCTGTCCGGAACCTGCTGTCCGCTTCTGCCTTGGATCGCTGCGCCGGTTTACCCACACTGGGTGGAAACCTGGACAGTGGTGTCCCGTAGGCCGTGGAACCTGCTCCTCTTCTAAACAGCATTCTGCGCTGTCGCAGCTGCTGCACAGGCCTCATCCCTGCCTTGGATCGCTGCACCCTTTCCTCCTGGGCTGGATCTGACATCTCCTCCTCGGATATCAGGTCAGCCCAAGGCTTTCCCACCGGCACCGCTGAATTTTTAAATGCTGCCAGCGGCTCTGCACTGTCCTGCCAAGTCTGCCTGGTCACCGCTGGCTGGGCACCTGCCCCCTCGCGCTTGATCACTGCAGGCACTTGCCTGCCTCCCATTTCCTTTCCACCTGGCTGTAATTTGTCATGGCCTGCTAGCCCCTCTGGGTCTGCAGCGCTCTCTGAACTGTGTTCCGGCTGGCAGGGCTCTACCAATACTCGCTGCGCAACCCTCGTCCCCTTGGACGGAATCTGCTGCGGAGCGGCATCTGGTTCGCTGTCACGTCGTATGCCGCTGCTCTGGGACACCTCAGTCACCTGATCCAAGATCAGATCCGGGGTTCCCGCCTGCGTCGGACCCTGCTCAGATTCCAGGCTGCTCCTGAAATCAGCAGGCAGTGGGCCTCCTCGCCCAATGCCTGTCCTTATCACACACACAGCGCCACCGTCCAGCATTCCTGCCGCTCCGGGCAGGAAGTGGTCAGGTCCTGTCACCTTGCAGGCCCTTGCGGCCGGATCCACTGGCCTTGCCAGTTTCTCCGCCATCCGCAGGGCTTCCTCTGCAATCAGTGAATCAGCCACCTCTATCAGGTCTGCACCTGGCTCCAGCCCCCGTACTCGCCCGCTGCGGCGCTGGACGTCGGGGTGCTGGTGCCTATCAGGATGCAGGTTAATCTCTGCCATTCCTACAGGCAATTTATACGATCCACACGATCCTGCAATGTGCTGGCAACACCAAAACAGGATCTGCTAACGCTCAGGCTTCTGCCTCTTGCACCTACTGCAGCCTGGTGAGGACTTGCCAGTCAGGTCAAGTTGACAGGTACAGCAAAAAACAGGACAGGTCTCTGCCTTCCTGCTTTTTCTTGCTAATAATCAGAATCTGGCGGAATCCTCCGTCGCCTTCAGCACTTCCCACCTCTTTCTGGCTGGGTGGCTTCTAGAAGTCGCACGCCCTGCGTGGATGGGGCTTCTTGCTTGGTACCCGCTCTGCTCTGCGGTCCTGCGGGGATGCTTTGGCCCACCAAGAAAATTTTAACCTTGGATCTTCTATCCACAAGTTAACCTCTGTCAATGATGACAGATTGGATCCACCTGATCACAATCTTCAATCACACAGGTACAAATTGCTGGGTGTATAAATCCACAGCCAATTCTTCAAGCCTCTCCTGGACCCAGCACTGTGTTGCCACACACAGTGATTCACTGGGTTTAACTTGGCAATCTCTCTCTGGAGATTACCTCAGCCAAATTGCAGTTCAAGCGCCAAATTCCAGGCTGTTTGCTTACAAGCAAAATTCAAATTTTCGCAGCACAAACACCTTCTGCTGGAACTGGCAAATCAGGCTGATCAGGCTCAATCTACTTCGTCCCTTTCAAAAGGACACGCGTTGTGCGCTTCAGGTCCGTGGCGGACTTCTCCCTCACGACAGTGATGGGCGCCTACGGGCAGACTTCGTGACTACTCACTGGCTGCGGGTGCTCAACGAGTTAAGCTGCTAGATTTGTATTTGTATGTCAGGCAATAGCAAGGGTTGGCGCAGGCCTTCAGGCTGTCTGGTCGCGAACCAGCTAGGCAATCAGGTGCACTTACCGCGTCGCACGCGGTGAGGGTACGGGATCGTAGACTGCGAACTACTTGTTCGGCAGGGATCTCGTTCCTCAACTGAGGTCTTGTTCTCTTGCTATCTCAGCGGAAGCTGGGGTAGTCTTGACTTGTAGTAGGTACTGACTTAAGGTACAACTCGGGTCTCACGCACTGGGTGACGGCCGGAGCTTGTTACAGAAGAGGTCTGTCCTTTTGAAAGGGACGAAGTAACTAGTTTAGGCAATTGCCGGGATACAGGGACCCGGCAGGCCCAATTCAAAGTACAGGACAGCTTAACCCCTGGCGTAAGCGGGTTTCTAGGTTCCTATTCAAATAAGGAGGATCCGCAGGGAAGCTGCGAAGCCTCCGAGGTCGCAAACTGCGGCCTAAACGGTTTTGGCACGTATACCGCCGTAATATACCGTGACACACGTCACCAAAAAGAAAGAAAATTAGAAGGAAGACGCTATAGAGCGTGGCTTTTAATGAAGTAGGATGGGTGATACTTGACGGACACCGATGGGCGTGAACCAAGGATCCCGGTGGGTGATCAAGGAGTACGAAAAGAGCGGACGACAAAACCCAGCCCCGAGGATCCAAGGGTGTGTGCCCCCAGGGCGGAGGGGCCGAAGAGGGGTGGTGGACTAATGACAAAACCCAGCCCAGAGGATCCAAGGGTGTGTGCCCCTAGGAGGGACTGACGAGGGGTGGAGGGAGAGTGGACTGATGACTAAGCCCAGCCCAGAGGATCCAAGGGTGTGTGTCCCCAGGGCAGAGGGGCTGACGAGGGGTGGAGGGGGGAGTGGACTGACGACAAAACCCAGCCCAGAGGATCCAAGAGTGTGTGCCCTTAGGGCGGAGGGGCTGACGAGGGGTGGAGGGGGGAGTGGACTGACGACAAAACACAGCCCAGAGGATCCAAGAGTGTGTGCCCTTAGGGCGGAGGGGGTGACGAGGGGTGGAGGGTGGAGTGCACTGACGACAAAACCCAGCCCAGAGGATCCAAGAGTGTGTGCCCTTAGGGCGGAGGGGCTGATGAGGGGTGGAGGGGGGAGAGGACTGACGAGTGTGGAAGAAGAATGGTGGAATGTCTGTCATGGGGGCAGGTGGATGGGTGGGGGGATGGGAGAGGATGGGTAGGCCGAGAAGGTTGATGACCATGAGAAGAGTTACGGTCCACTTGGATTGGCCGTGGGAGGATCGGAAAGAGTATAGCATGTGGTCAAGGGTGCGAAAAGTGTTGGTGCCGACTTGGTGGAAGCCCGATTTTGTTCAATTCCAGGGCATATGGGTAGAGTGGGAGGAAGGCGGCGAGCGCGTTGAAACTAGGTTGGCATTGCAAGTTGGTACAGAAGAATGTTGCATAAAACCATTACACTGCTTTGGTAATGAGTTTGGTCTGGAAAGGAGGGTGAGGAAAAGAGTAACCAGTCTTGAGGATGTACTAGCCTAATAGGCATTGTGGAGTGCTCCAAATAAGGGGATGTAATAGATCCATGGCTGGAGCGGGGGAGTCAGATCTCTGGGACCTGTACCGAGGACTCGAGCGCATTGACGGCAGCAGCCGGGAAGGAGCCCCTAAGCACGGAATCGAATTATGATGCACATTGTTCTCCATTTTCATGCATCAGGCTGCACACCTCTGCTTGCAATGGGCAGTAGTTGAACATCATGCCCTTTTCATCGGACGCGTCAGCCCGTGGTGCCGACTTCAGCAGCAAGGTCGCTTCTCTTTCTGACAATCTAGAGCTGTGCTTGAGAACCAGCGACAGTGGCAGCGACAGCGTGGAGCGGAGATGGTGTGATCTGCTCTCAGAGCTCCATACAACTCTCAACGATTCTCCTTCTTTGGGCGACGCGAAAACATCAAAGCTGATCCCTGCGATGACCTCGATTTTAAGTGCAGCCTTGCGTCCACTCAAGGATCCGACTACGGTCGATTTCGCCAAGAGAACTGGGGCCGGGGCAGAGTCCGTCATGAAATTCAGACACATGGCGAACCTAGCGCTCGTGCGCAGCAGCCACCTCTTTGCGGATATCGTGGATGCTGCTTGCAAATCCTCATCAGATTCACCCCCCGTCTCCGAAGCTCACGTTCTTCTGCTACAGCATGAAGCCCGAAGCCTGCTGGAGGACTGCTTTCATGCGGACCTTCCCTTGATCATGCTGCAAGCTGCGCTGGCTTTTATGAACAAGGCATCGGGGCGCACGTGGTCACAAAAGATGCAGGTAAGAGCCTCCTAACATACCTCCCTGGACACGTAGTGCATGTTTCAAAGCTTCAGGTGCATGCTGGCAAGCTGTGTTGCACATAGCCATAGGGCCGTGCTGCCATGCACCTCCCATGCATCATCATTATAAGGGACACCAGTACACAAACTGATTTCAATGTCATCGGAGTTACCGTAGTTCATGACATGAGCACCGCTGTTTCATCAATTCGATTCATTGCCCGTTCAGGAGGAGAAATATCCCACGCACTGAAGAACATATGTACCGGTACCCTTGATTTCGTTGCTAATTTCAAATCTATTGGAAGTTGTTTGTGACGAATCTATGTGCCTTGATACTGTGGGTTTTTTTTATTCAAGCATTCACTACCATGCAAGGCAACTAGGGATGCGATACGGGGTGTACAAGACAGCAGTACATGTGGACACGAGGCAAACAAGATGGACTGCCTTCAGGTCTCGAGGCAAAAAGGGGTGTATCTTTCTTTCCTTCTTCCTAAATTGAGAGCGCTAGACATTGCCAGTGAACACTGACGGCCTTGAAGACCCCTCCTCATGTGATCATTAGCCTGTCTAGCAGCCATATTTTCACCATTGAGAGGAACAGTAATTTTTCTTTCACCATGCCTCCGTTGGGGAGCTTTCTAGAAGCCTGATTTCACCGTGCTGCCCAGGTTAAGCTGGTCTAGAGAGATGGTGAGGGCGGTTGCGCCGCCACTGCTGGGTGTTTATTACCAGAGCCCACGTGGTTGCATGCCTGCAGGTTTTGTCCTCAATTTTGACGCCAATGCAAAGGTTGATGGTCTCTCCGGTTTACCTGTCGTTTTTCAAAGCCATGGTGAAGACATCGCTGCCATTACACAATGTGCTCATCAACGTGTGCCAGCTGATTGAAGAATTCATGGAGGCTCGCAATGAGCCAGCCTCCCTTGGAGTCAGCCTTGGCGATGCACTAAGGTACGCTGCATTCACAGCTTCCAATGCAGCCGACATCCTGATCCTTCCATTTGATGGATTGGAGGCGTCTACCACTGGCGCCCCAGAGGGCGATAGCGTCGACAGGAACCTGCAGTTGATCGCTTCCTTGAGGTCTGCATTGTGGACCATGATCATCGGCGAGATGCAAGGCTCACCCAGGGTTCACCTGTCCTTCTTCAAGGAGACCTTTAAGCGCCTGAGGGCCCTCTATCGGGAATATCCTTGGCAGTGCAGCAGGGACAGAGCGGATGCAAATCCAGGCGGGCCGCAGCTGCCGCAACCGGAGAGCCGGGGGGCGCCAAGCAGCCAGGCGGATGCAGCTGTGTCTGAGAAAAAGCTGTTGGAGGAAATCTCCCATCTGGCATGGACGACCTTGTTCGGCTTGAGGCCCAGCAGACTGTCTTACGCCACAAACTTGGAGCAAACTCAAGCCGAAGTCTCCAGCCTGATCCTTGACTTAAGAGGTAGGGGGCATGGCCTAGGCTGAAGGCCAGGTTGTAGGTCGCTTGCCCATGTGTTGGGCCTTAGCAAGGGGGGTTGCATTGATGAGGGCTCAGTGGCTGTTTCGGAACGCATCAACAAGTCGCATGTGGCGAGGGTTCTCTGGTCCTGGCTCAAGGGGGAGGGGAGAGGCTGGCAGGAAGGACCTTTATTCCGCGAATATGCTCTGATGGTTCGAATTTGGAGGTCTGTGCCAATAAGTTGGCATTTGGTTTACACATGGGCTCAACTGCTGACGATTGCCGCTCAATTGCCCATTGTTGTTCAATATAGATATTCGAATATACCACCAATTGTGGTACGTAACAAGAGGAGTGACTGCCTGTCTGCTGTTACAAACGCTGTGTATGAGCTGTGTAATAGTTGACAGTAAAAGAGTATTGATAGTGTAATATTGGCAGTCAATGGCTATATTCCAGCAGCCCTTGTGCGTCATTGTGGTCATGCCACAGGCAGCTAGACGGCATGCACCTGCTGGGCGTTGCCTGCCCGAGTGTGTTCCTGCTTGCATTCTTTAGTTCCCTCCCTCGTCACCCCTGCAGCCTAATGGCTACATTCCAGCTGCCCTTGCATGCTTTAGTTCCCTCCCTCGTCACCCCTGCAGCCTAATGGCTACATTCCAGCTGCCCTTGCATGCTTTAGTTCCCTCCCTCGTCACCCCTGCAGCCTAATGGCTACATTCCAGCTGCCCTTGCATGCTTTAGTTCCCTTCCTCGTCACCCCTGCAGCCTAATGGCTACATTCCAGCTGCCCTTGCATGCTTTAGTTCCCTTCCTCGTCACCCCTGCAGCCTAATGGCTACATTCCAGCTGCCCTTGCATGCTTTAGTTCCCTCCCTCGTCACCCCTGCAGCCTAATGGCTACATTCCAGCTGCCCTTGCATGCTTTAGTTCCCTCCCTCGTCACCCCTACAGTCTAATGGCTACATTCCAGCTGCCCTTGCATGCTTTAGTTCCCTCCCTCGTCACCCCTACAGTCTAATGGCTACATTCCAGCTGCCCTTGCATGCTTTAGTTCCCTTCCTCGTCACCCCTGCAGCCTAATGGCTACATTCCAGCTGCCCTTGCATGCTTTAGTTCCCTCCCTCGTCACCCCTTCAGCCTAATGGCTACATTCCAGCTGCCCTTGCATGCTTTAGTTCCCTCCCTCGTCACCCCTGCCGCCTAATGGCTACATTCCAGCTGCCCTTGCATGCTTTAGTTCCCTCCCTCGTCACCCCTACAGTCTAATGGCTACATTCCAGCTGCCCTTGCATGCTTTAGTTCCCTCCCTCGTCACCCCTACAGTCTAATGGCTACATTCCAGCTGCCCTTGCATGCTTTAGTTCCCTCCCTCGTCACCTGCAGTCCGCCTCCACGTGATCCACCCCGATGTGACGTTGCTGCATCTGGTCAAACCCATGATGCGCATCTTCTACTGGACGGCTGGCACCTGGGAGTTTGCCGCTCAGGCAACTGGTTCTGAAGCCATCAGCTTGCGCCTGGGCAAGGCCCTGGGCTCCATGTTGAACCTGGCGGCATCGATGGCGGACCAGGCCGTGCGGACGGACATACACAAGTATCCACGTCTTTGTCGCGACCTGCGGGAGGTGTTTGGAGCATACAGGCGGGCAGTCATGTGGGTGATGGTAAGTGAAGGATGAACCCTGGAGAGCATTCACATGCTGTTGTATGAGCGGAGAATAGGTTTAGGTTAGACCCTCCAACCGTTAACTCTGACTGAAGTACACGCTTGGTCTTTTGGGGATAAATAATAGGGTTTAGGGAAAAACCTCCAGGCATAAGCCCTGACTGAAGTACGCACTTTGCGCTCTCAGGATGAAGAATGAGTAGGTGCTCTGTTGAACACTTCGAGGGGTTGAAGGCTCTGTTGCACCACATGGCTCTGCTCTCCAACCTCCACCTGGGCCATCCACGCCCTCCCTTACTCACTGCTCTTCCATTTGAACTCTCACACCTCAATGTTAGCGCTCCTACCTGAAGCCCTTGGGCGCTGCGCCCTAGCAACACTGAACCTTTCACCCTGAATGCTTGATGGTGCTTTTCAGAAGAGCCGGATCATGACACGTGCTTAGAAGAGTGAACCTGAACACCTCAGCCGGGCCCCCCAGCTCTTTACAAATGCTCTTAAGGCAAGACACCTGATTCTTGTAAGCGTTGTGCATCCCAAACAATCCCCAAACCCCTCACAGGCCTTGACGGATCATCAGGTGTTTTTCGAAGGCAAGGCGCTCGGAATGTTGAGACGGGCCCTGGCAGTCCTGACAGCCCCTGCCCCGCTGGCCGTTGCTGCTGCTGCTGCTACTGCTGCTGCACACCCCATCGATGATGGCTCGGGGAGAAAGCTGTCAGGCGCGTCAAGAGAGCAGCAACAGCAACAGCAGCGGCATACGTCAGGCCTCATAGCTGGCGCTGCCTGCCTGGACCTCCTCCCAGCTGCCTGCCAGATGGGCCGGTCAGGCCTGGAGAAATGCATCAAGGAGCTGAAGGAAAAGTGTGAGGAGGTGAGTGCTTGTTTTCTTTTTTCCTACCCACCGAGTTGGCCACTTGGCCAGTGTCTGTTTCGTTCATTTTCCGCCACAAGCGAATCTGTGGCCTCCCCCCCCCCTTGAAGCTCCGTGAGCTCCGTTACACCTCTGTAACTGCTGTCACCGCTGAATCCTAAAAAATCCTTTTACCTGTGCCACGCCGACCTCCTCCTCAGGTCTCAAGGCGTGAAGCTGCTCGTACCCTGGTGGCACTCGTTAAGAAGTCCAGCGGAGTGGCGGGCAAGAACAGAGCTGCGGATGAGGAGCGCAAGCTGCTGCTGGCTGCCATGAGTGACCGGGTGAGTAACTGAATTAATAGCATAACAAGATGACTGCATGTCTTACTTAGATGAGCAAATGTCATAATTGGATACCGGTAGTCAAAGAATTGGATACTAGCACTGGCCATGCCAGGCACTGCTGCTATCAGGGCCGTGTCAGTTCTATAGGAGGGGAAGTATGATGCAACGAGTCGCGTCACTAGGCATATGACTATACGAGCATGCTGAGGGCATATGACTATACGAGCATGCTGAGGGCATATGACTACAGCAAATGAGGGCATTGTAACTTCGTGTACCCCTGCCTGTTTCTGTCCTGTTCGCCACTTCAGGGGCGTCCAGGGTCAGCAAAGAAAGAAACAATTTCGGTTGCAAGAAATTCTGCTTGCAATGAAGATGGGCGTCATGTTAGTTGCCATTAAGCGCGACGTCATGGTGCTGTTGTGTGCAGAATGAGTTGCAGATGCACCTCGGGCGTATGGGCAACTCGATGATGACATGCATCATGCTCGCGTGCTCATCAGCGCTGCCTCAGAAGATGGCAGCACCTACCGGCGGTACGGGCGGCCGCGCCGCGCGCAGGGATCATGGGCGGGAGCGTGAGGCGCCGGATGCTGATCAGGCGGAGTGCTCCCCCAGCGGCCGTCCTTGGGCGCTCCAGATCCTCCTCCTCCTGACCTCCTCGGGAGTGCTGCAGGCGATGCAGGCCGTCTCCTCTAGCCTGGAGGAACTGCTGCCTGAGGCGGTCAAGCTGCTGCCACTGCCAGGTAGGAAAAGGCTGGGGCAAGGAAGGGGGGAGGAGGGAGGTCAAGGTGCCGTCACTGCCAGGTGGGAAGAGGCAGGGGCAAGGGGTGGGGAGGGGGGAGATCAAGGTGCTGTCACTGCCAGGTGGGAAATGGCTGGGGCAAGGGAGAGGGGAGGAGGGAGGTCAAGGTGCTGTCACTGCCAGGTAGGAAAAGGCTGGGGCAAGGGAGGGGGGAGGAGGGAGGTCAAGGTGCTGTCACTGCCAGGTAGGAAAAGGCTGGGGCAAGGGAGGGGGGAGGAGGGAGGTCAAGGTGCTGTCACTGCCAGGTAGGAAAAGGCTGGGGCAAGGGAGGGGGGAGGAGGGAGGTCAAGGTGCTGTCACTGCCAGGTAGGAAAAGGCTGGGGCAAGGGAGAGGGGAGGAGGGATGTCAAGGTGCTGTCACTGCCAGGTAGGAAAAGGCTGGGGCAAGGGAGGGGGGAGGAGGGAGGTCAAGGTGCTGTCACTGCCAGGTAGGAAAAGGCTGGGGCAAGGGGTGAGGAGGGGGGATGTCAAGGTGCTGTCACTGCCAGGTAGGAAAAGGCTGGGGCAAGGGAGGGGGGAGGAGGGAGGTCAAGGTGCTGTCACTGCCAGGTGGGAAAAGGCTGGGGCAAGGGAGGGGGGAGGAGGGAGGTCAAACAAAGGAGTTACAGATGCTAGTATAGCGCTGAACAACCAGGGGCATATACTTGGGAAGTGTCCTGAGAAGTATGCTGGACTCAAAAATAGAAACGGATACCTGCATCGTACTGAACAACCAGGGGAGCTTGCTGCAAAGTGTCCAGGTGGGTATCCTGGGTGGGGGAGGGGGGGATAACAGGATGCCTGGGGTGGGGAAGGGGGTGATAACAAGATGCCTGTCCCGTACTGGACAAGTGCATCTCAAGGGTGTATCCAGGGAGGTTTCCACGGAAATGATGGATGCCTGTAGTGTGCACTTAGAATCACCTGATAGGCTGTAAGAAAGCATACAAATTCTCAGATTCATGTGTGCTTGCTTGCCTGCCTGCATACTGGTATGTAAGTGTGCCGTTTTGGTCTTGCCCCGTCTCCCCCCCTCGTTTGAATCTGCCCTCTCCCTCCCAGGTGTCCCCCCCGGTTGCTTAGACGACTCGCGGACTGGCTTGGGTGTTGGCAAGGTGTCCACTGGCAAGAGCGGGAAGATGCCCTCAGGTGCATCTGCGGCATCGTGGACAGAGAGCGACTCAGCTGTGGAGATCCCGATCTTGGACGAGCTGACCCTCCAGCGCTCCTCACTGGCAGCAGCAGGCGCCTTGGACCTACTGCGCAGGTAACACAAAAAAACACTGGCGCAGTTAAGTCAATTAATACTGATCGATAAAGAAATATGGCTTGGGATGTGCCATTTCCTATTAACGGTTAACATTCTTACAAAACTTTGACGGAATGACAAAAAATATTACCGGTATGACATTGGGTGTGAGAATGATGACTGTAATTGCAGTTCCCGTGTATCAGTTTCCTCATAAAATGAGGAACAATCATAACCTGACTGTGCACAGGCTGACTGTACACAAGCTGTTCGTGCACAGGCTGACTGCTCATAAGCTGACTGTGCACAAGCTGACTGTGCACATGCTGACTGTACACAAACTGACTATGCACAAGCTGACTGCTCATAAGCTGACTGTGCACAGGCTGACTGTGCGCAGGCTGACTGTGCACATGCTGACTGTGCACAAGCTGACTGTGCACATACTGACTGTGCACAAGCTGACAATATGAGTGCTGACTGAACACAAGCTGGCTGAGTGACTGTATGTGTGCTGACAGTAAATGAACCTGGCCATGGTAGACAGACCTTATCCTGTTTAGCTTGCCCTCTTGGGCTTGCCTCTCTTGTCCCCTTGCGCTTGCCTCCCTTGACCTCTTGGGCTTGCCTCTCTTGACCCCTTGGGCTTGCCTCCCTTGACCCCTTTTCATGTGCAGGTCCTCTCAGCTCATGACATGCTTAATGCAGCTGGGAGCTGAGGCTTTGAAGCAGGTGGTGAGTTCATATGGGCGCACTTAGCTTCAATGGGCAGGGGGTGGACCATTGTTGGGTCCCTGCGCGTTCAAGAGACAGTTGGTGAGCTCATGTTGGGTCCCTGCGCTTTCAAATGACAGTTGGTGAGTTAATATGGGTCCCTTCACTTTCAACGAGCAGTTGGTGAGTTCATGTTGGATGCTGAAGCTGCGAAGAAGCACTTAGTGCGATCGTGCTGGTTGCCAATATTGCCATGGATTTCAAGCAGCAGTTTGTGAGTTCATGTTGAATGCCTAACTGCTGCTTGAATGCCAGTGTCCTGGATGAGGGCGTGAACGAAGTGTGGAAAGTACCATCTGGTCTTCAGGTTTCTTATGGGCAGAGAGGCTCTCTTAACATCACTTGATCTGCACAGCACTTATGTTCAATCCACACACGGACACCCCCTCTGTTTGTGTCCCAGATGAGGCCCTCAGCTACATCCGCCTCTGCAACTTCCGACTCAGCAGCAGCGGCAGGTCTGGAGAGCCACGCCGCAGCTGATGTGCTGCTGGTGCTTACAAGTTTGAAACAGTTTGTGGTGGAAAGCCAACTGCTCCAGGTCAGTTTCAAACAGCGTACAAACCAGGTTCAAACCCTACGCAGTAATCCTTGAAATAAGTCAGCGTTAATAATCCGGCCGAGACTGTCATAAGTCGTGTTGAGGCATGTTCTGCTGCCGGTAGGGGAGCAAATAGATCCAGTAGGAGACGGGGCCTGATCTGCAGGCAGGAAATACATTCCTCACCACTCGCCAAGTGGGACATGAGGTATTCTGCTGTCAGCAACTGCGGTGGCATGCACTGCTGCTGGCACAAGAGAAAGCATACTTCCTAAGGCGAGCGGATATGTTCTGTCTGATGGGGTCCATGTTCATCCGATAGGAGAGCCAATATGTTCTGTGGGCTGGGGGGCCCGGTTGGTGAAAGTGAGGTGTAAAGGCCATGACCCCTCGCTTGGAGATCCAACCTTCTGAGGTGTATGAATGATGCTCGGGTCCCACCCGCCGTTATGACTGCATCCTAAACCCTTCACCCTAGGCTCAGGTGTCCTCGGCCTGTATTACTGAACCTAAACCCTTAACCCTGGTTCAGATCATCACAAGTGAGGATTCAGTTCGGATGCTGTACTCGCCACTCCACGAGCTTATCAGGTGACTTGGGTTCATGTCAGAAGGTTAGCCTTTGTAAGTGTTGTGGTGATCTGGGCTCGAGTAACAAGGGTAGCATGCTTAAGTGAGTGAGTGAGTGTGTGTGTTGCTACCATGCCCCACCTACCCACTCCCCACCTACCCACTCCCGACCTCCCCACCTCCCCGCTTCCCACCACCACTTCCCACTACTTCCACTCCCTCCCTACCCCCTTACCCCCCCCCCCCCCTCTGCTGCAGACCCGCACCTCCCAGTGGCACTAGTTGCAAAGGTCAGCGCAACCTGGAAAATACGCTTCTTGTGCCGGGTGATGCGTGGCTTCTCCCGACCATGCTGACGGAGGTGCTCTCAAGCCTGAGCTCGTGCTGCGCATGTATGTCTCGCCTCGGCCTGCACCACCAGCTGCCCACACATCACAACGCAGCTCCCAGCAGCAGCTGCAGCAGCAGCAGGGGGCAGCAGCAATGGGGAGCTGAGGGAGCATCCAGCCAGCTCTACCGCCTCATGGCGACCCTGATTCCCAACCTAGAGAGCGACCAGGCCAAGTTTGAGTGCGTGCTGGACACAGCGGCCTCCCTAGCTGAGCGGCTGGCGGTCGCTTGTGCCAAGCTCAGTGCCAGGGTGGACTCAGATTTGCAGAGAGGGGAGCATGGCGATGATCTCGTCCAGGGGCGGGCTAGCTTGAGACCCGCAGATGGCTGGGACTTTGAGGGGCTGATGGGCGCGGTGGGGCAGTCGGCCGGTCAGGTACTGGAGCTGGTAGCGGCGACGCAGGCCTGCCAGGAGTCCTTTGGAGAGACCTGTGCAACATTGCAGGGCGCGCTGGATTGGCAAGATTTTGTGCCGGCTGAGTTGAAGCGCGCGCGGCAGAATGCGACCGTGACGGGGCTGGATGATGTGGGTGTGCTGAAGGCCCTGGCCGAGAATTGCGTGTTGAAGGCCCGTATCAGATTGCTGGGCAGCCTGGACTTCTTCATTTGCTGCGCCTCTGACTGGGGCGCGCTCTCGATGCTGCTGGACCCTGCCAATCTTTCTCAGGCTACTTCCGGTGGTCTTTTCAGGTTTCTCAAAGCCAGGGACAGAGCAATGCGATCTATCTCGACAGACTGTGTCCAAGGAATTGGCAGAGTGCCTCCTTGTGCCAACATGGCATGCCGTTCAGCTGAAGCCGCCCAGTCTCAGCCTCACCGGCAGACCTGCCTCTGCGGTTTGAGTTATTGCAGCGTCGCTTGCCGCGAGGAATGCATCCGAAGCCACGTGGAGCGTGGGCTGTGCAGAGTGCTCCGAGCTGCCGCGCTGGGGCCGCAAAGGGAGGGGCGAGCTTGTGGGGCTGGCAAGGAGCCGGGGCTGCTTGTTGAGGACTGCTAGGAGTTCTATGAAGGGCCTCTCGGGGGCGGAAGCGTGTCTGGATAGCTTTCATGGTAGGAAGGGTCTGTCTGGCTCGAGCGGCGGAGGAGCACTCGGGATCGTGTTGGGCAGCTCCAGGATCTGGCGGGTATGAAAGCTGCTTGGAGGCTGGGGCAGTGTGCACGAGGCAGGGGGGGTCAACAGGGATGGGAATTCATCAGGGGATCGCTACTATGCACCAGCAGGAGAAGGGGCACAAGCTATGATGCTGTGGTCAGCGGGGGCAAGTGGCCGCGGGGGGGGGATGCGGCGTGTGGCAGGGCACTGATCGCCAGCTCACCAGCCAGGGCACCAAACTGCTGATATCTGTTACTACCACATTGACCTCAAACAATTATATATATATACTAATGATATTGATCTATCAGCTTATCGGTGAAGTCAAATACCGGTAGTTGATTTATTTTCAAAGATATTATTTTCAACGATATTGTACCCTGCCTTCTCAAGGGCATGTTGTCTTTGGGTTACAACTTCACAGGGTAATTCTTTCAAATGTCATCGCTATGTACAGGGCTTCCGAGATTTGCTCTCAGATGTCTACACCCTGCTAGTCTACCTCTACTACAAGCTTCAGTCCAGTTTTCTACAGCACCTGCGGCAGGTATCGGGGCTCCCAGCGTCCGCCGCCAGTCGGGAGTCATGAGAGAGCTACATATCCAACCGTATCAACGAGGTTGGTGGCGCCATGTGCTTCGCTTCTACAATGCAGCGGTAGCACGGGCAGCACAGGAAGATGGCCCACTCATGGCGGCAGCCATGGCGGCTGATATGCAGCTCAGTCATACCACTGGAGGACACAATTGGTGCAGTGAGCTGCTCGGTGCCTTAGAGGAGCTAGAGTGTGGAGCAGCCGTCCCCAAACTAAGTCAGGCAGCGGCTTCTAGTGGACGCAGCCTATGAGCGGGCGCAGATGGAGGTCGTCGGCCGGCAGACCCTAGGGACCCCGCCACCGAACACAGGTCTGCGGCCGCCTATCACGCCTGGTTTCAGCCTACAGCCGGCGCTGTGCTAGCGCACGCAAGGAGCCGCACTAGCAAAAGGGCGTGCGCTCGTGTGTGCGCTTCCTTTAGGCTGCGACTCGGAGCGGTCAGAACAGCTGATAATAGAGGACGGCGCAGCCATCAGCAGTGTGACACATGCTACTGCGAACGGTGCTGGGCTGAGGGACACGGCCAGCATATGCAGGATGCGCTGCATGTGTAATTTCTGTGCCCTAGCGTGAAGGAAAGGCTGAGGTGGAGAGGTTGGGCAGGCCCTCTGGAGGGCGCCACCGATTTTCAGCAGTTGTACCAGGGCAGGCGTGGGTGGGTGGCTCTGGCTTTTGTTAAGGACATGGTAGACTTTGTTGAGGGCTAGTTTGCTGTCTTAGGTTTCTCTCCTTGGGTACTGTCTCTTTCCCTTTTTGTCTCTCTTGTTTTCAGGGGTGGGGACCTCTAGTCTGCCTTTCAGTTTTCTGGGAGGGGGGGGTCTTTGTCCTTTATGCTTTCCTCTTGCCTTAAGTTCCTTTCCTTTTTCCTCCCTACAAGACAAGAACTAGGATAGCCCGCAGGTAGGAGTGGGAGGCCTTGGCTTATGTGGAACTTGGGAGCTTTTTTAAGGCTAGTCTCTTCAGGGGCAGGGGATACGGTTTGCCTGACCTTTTTGTTGTTGTTCTTGTTCTTTGGAAGCTGAACTTGCTTTCCTTTCTTTCCTCTACTGCCTTCTCCCTTGACTTTCCTGGCCGACTAATCTTTACCGACGTGGCCGAGCTTTATTTAAGCAGGGCCCAGAGGTGCAACGTCATAGACCCTGCTAGTCTGGCCGTTTTGTTGTCCTTTTTCACCTCCTTCCCATTTCCCGGTCAAATGCGTTGTCTAACATTTCCCCCAGGTTGGCTGTGTCCCTTGACTCTTGAAACTTTCGATACAGGCCTTAAGTCTCGGCTTTGAGCTTATGACCCCTGACCTTGCAAACTCGAAGCCTAGGGCCTTATGGCTGTGTCCAGGTTGGCCAGCAGGTTGGCTGCCATTAGGGGTGGGATGCTAGATGGCTGGCTGCTGGGAAGATCTGTGTTGTTTTGAAAGATGAAACAAGGGGATGGTTACGAAATTTGCTTGTTAACACGCGTTTTCGAGCTGCCTGATGGAGCACCACATTTCCCCCCCTGCCCCTGCCCCTGGCTTGCGGTAGATCCATATTGGGATCAGGGGGTGGGGCGGGTGGGGCGGGCAGATCTCTGGTCCGGCACCAGGTCAAGCGCATCGACCACAGCAGCTGGAAACGAGTTCAGAAGAACAGTTTTTTCGGTACTGATTACTCGATGACTTAGGCTGCACTTCTTCTTACGATGTGCACAAGTTGAACATCATGCAGCTTTCCTCGGACCCACCTGAATTAAGCAGCAATCTCGCCTCACTTTCTAAAGGACTAGACATATGCTTGGCACCCAGAGGCACTGGCAACAACAGCTTGGAACGGCGATGGTTCTTTCTGCTGAAAGAGCTGGGCACTTTCTTAGAAGCAGGTCTCTCTCTGAGCTATTTGCATACGGTGACCAGGATTTGGAGTGCTGCGTCGTGTGCCTTCAAGGATCCAGCCATGTTTCAGCTCGCCAAGGAAACTGGGCCGATGGCTTCGGTCGTGGATGAAGTCAAAGACTGCGCGAGGAAAGCGCTCAGGCTGAGCGTCGAACTCTTATTGAAAATTCAGAAAATGGCTGAGACCACCTCATCAGGCTCATCACCAGAATCTGACGCGCAAGATCCTTGGCAGCAGCGTGAAGCCCTAAGCTTGCTGGAGGAATGCTTTCGCTTGGACCTTCCCGCTCACTTGCTGCATGCCGCGCTGGCTTGGACAGATATGTTCACGGGGGTCGCATGGTTAGAAAAGGTGGAGGTGAGAGCGTCCTGGAGGGCCTCATTGCATGGTAATACTGCAAGCTTGCAACTGCCAGTAAATGCTTGAATCCATGCAGCTTCAAACAAATGCGCCATGCCACCATGCACCTCCCATGAATTTTCGTTTGGGGCATGGGCCTCATTGGTGGTGTTCCAGCAGTATAACGCCTCTCGCCATGCAGTATTTGGGATGAGACTCATGTTGGCACCTCTATGCGTGCTTGGGACAAGATGCTGTCACGCATTTAGGGGGCATAGCTTCCTTCCTTCCTAAAGAGGCATGGCTGCCAAACAACGGCAGCTTTGAAGAGCCCTCCTCTAACAGTCATCAGCCCGCCAAAATAGCATCAAGATTCTTTAGGGCCCTAATTGCATTTCACCATGCCTTTATTTGGGGACTTAGTAGGACCTCCCTGTTTTTGTGGGGGGGGGTGCTTCCCAGGCAAATGGCTCTTTTCCTTACCCCTGCTTGATTGCTTGCATAATTGCAGGTTCTGGGATATGTTTTGAAGGTTATTCAAAATATGTACAGCGCCTCTCACGGCTCCCCTTTCGCGAACAGTTACGAGGCCATGATCGTGGCGTCGCTGCAGCTGCATGATACGCTCATTGCTATCTGCTTGCAGACGTTAGCATCATTTGATAACAAGGACATGAAAGCCGTCTTCTCAGCAGCGGAGGCAGCTTCGTTCGCGGCCGACCTTCTGATCATTCTGTTCGAGAAAAAGTCCAAAGTCCTCCCTCCAGCAGACGCTCTCGAAGACTGGAAGCTTAAGCTGATGAGCGCCTTAGTGCATGCATTGTGGATCATGATATATGGCGAGGTGTACAACGATGGCAAGCCGTTGATTCACATGTCCTTCTTTGCGCACACCTTTAAGGCCCTGGGCACTCTCTTTCGGGAATATCCCTGGAAATGCGACTGGGACAGAGCCGATCTAAAGCAAGGCGGACTGCAGCTGCTGAAAGAGCGCAGGCGGGGGGCGCCAAGCAGCCCGGCGGATGCGGCTTTGTGGGACAAAGAGCTCGAGCTGCTGGAGAGAAGTTTTAATGTGGCTTGGCAAACCCTGCTTCACCTGCAGTATACCTCTTACTCTCGATGCGGCGAGTTCGAGCAGGCTCAATACCATATTTGCAGCCTCATCCTGCTCTTGAAAGGTGGGTGGAAGAGGGAAGCGGTGCTGTATGGGCCCATGCCTGAGAAGGGCTCACGCTGGGGTGGTTGTGCAGGAAGGAAACATATTCTGTGAAGCTGCCGTGAACATCCAAATCTGGTTGCATTCGGTTGACCAGGGAGCTCAACTGCTGATAGTCCTGCACAGTTTACAGCTGTGGTTCAAATGTAGCAAAGCACTTAATATATTACACGTAGCAAAAGTAGTGTCTGCTTATCGGCTTGGACAAGCGCTGTGTAAAGAAGGTGGCGGTCGCTGGACATTGGGGCCCAACCGCTGACAGCCCTGTGTATGATTCAACAGCAGTGAGCTACATAAAACGGAGTTACGACACAAAAAGTGGTGGTAGAGGCGGCTTCTCGGTCAAACAATAAAGGAATACCGTATTGCAATTGACTCGATAGTCCTAGTTAAGTGCCAGCCTATTTGTGGCTTACCCCATGCGCTTGCACAGCACGGAATCCAAGCACGGACATGCTTGCCTAAGTGTTCATGCGAGCCGGGCCACAGCTGCTGAAAGAGGTGGGACTGGCCCGCCCCCTGTGTTCATACTTGTTCACACTGCAACCTGCGTCATCTCCCCGGCACCCGCAGGCCGCCTGAACCAGCCCTCCCTTGGCAAACTGAAGGTGATCAGCCTGTTGAGCCCCATTTCGTGCACCTTCTCCGAGGCGCCTGACTTGTCAGAACGCAGCGGTTACCTAGGCAAGGCCCTGGGCTCCATGTTGAACCTGGCGGCATTGATGGCGGACCAGGCCGTGCGGACGGACATACACAAGTATCCGCGTCTTTGTCGCGACCTGCGGGAGGTGTTTGGAGCATACAGGCGGGCAGTCATGTGGGTGATGGTAAGTGAAGTATGAACCCTGGAGAAGATTCACATGCTGTTGTATGAGAGGAGAATAGGTTTAGGTTAGACCCTCCAACCATAAACACTGACTGTACTGCGCATAGTCTTTGGGGGATGATAAATAGGGTAAAGGGCGAACCCTCCAGACATAAGCCCTGACTGGAGTGCGCGCTTTGCGCTTTCAGGATGAAGAATAGGGGTAGGTGCTCCATTGAGTACTCCTTGGGGAGTCTGAGTTGCAGCCGCTTCTGGTTCTGGCGTGTGTTCACCCTCTAGGTTATGTTATACTTTAAGGTTTAGGGTTCATGCTATGTTAACGCCCTTCACTCCCTCCCTTGCTCCTCACCCTTTTATTCAAGCCCTCCAGCTTCCAACCCCTCAGAATTGGACCTTGAACCCTAAACCCTACCCTCCCCCCCCTCGGAGATCAAAGCTGAAACCTGGACCCGACCCTCGAGCATCCCCCCCGTCAGAGTTGAACCCTGAACCTTAAATCCTCAATTTGCCTCACAGGGTTCGCCAAGTCATTCGATAACCTTTGAAAGGGCGGCGCTCAAGGAGCTGCAGCAGGCCCTGGCGGTGCTGACGGCGGCTGTTCCGCGGCGCGCAGCCACGGCTGCTGGACTGGTCGCTGACGGCGCTGGGACAAGGCTCTCAGAGACATCAAGAGAGCAGCTCGAGCAACAACAGCAGCAACAGCAGAGGCAACTAGTGATATCCGGCATCATAGCTAGCTCTGCCTGCCTGGACCTGCTGCCAGCTGTCTGCCGAATGGGCCAGATGTGCCTGCGGGAGGGCATCAGAGACCTGAGGATCGCGTGTCAGGATGTGAGTGTGTCCTGAAATTATCGAATTCCAGTATTCCAGTGCACCTGAACAGCGTTAATTCGAACGTGCTTTAGCCGCAAATCTGTAAACCATTGTGGCCTACGGCCGTGGTGGGCTGGTTCGGCAAACCCTGCTTCTTGTGCTGCTGGTCGTGGTGGGCTGGTTCGGCAAACCCTGCTTCTTGTGCTGCTGGTCGTGGTGGGCTGGTTCGGCAAACCCTGCTTCTTGTACTGCTGGCCGTGGTGGGCTGGTTTGGCAAACCCTGCTACTTGTACTGCTGGCCGTGGTGGGCTGGCTCGGCAAACCCTGCTACTTGTACTGCTGGTTGTGGGCCTGTCAAGCCCTTGTCCAACTTGCCTTAGTGGCCCCTCAAGGGGGGGTTGGCACGCACTCAAAGAAACCCTGCAACTGAGGTGGCAAGTGCCTGGGAAGCTGATTTAGGGACGAATGCCGAGTGGCCAGCGTCATTTTCAATTTGCATCCTGCCACCAGTGAGGGACTAGTGACCGAGTGCCTGTTCCGGTTTCCGATGAATATCTGCCACTACGGTAGCACAGCAAAGGATTGGAAACCCCTGGAGCTCAGTAACCTCAGTAACCTCTGTAACTCCGTAACCTTTTTAACTTGTGTGAGCGCCGTAACTTCTGTCGTCTCTGTAATCTCCATATCCCCTTCAGTCTTCACACCCTTGAACCTGATCTGCCTCCTTAGGTCTCAAGGTTGGAAGCTTCAAGCATCCTGGAGGCCCCCACAGCCGCCAAGAAGTCCGGCGGAGCGGCGGGCAAGAACACAGCTGCGGATGAAAACCGCAAGCAGCTGTTGGATGCCTTAAGCTTGCGGGTGAGCATGCGCGGGCAAATATGGGCATATCAGCTGCACCTGCTCCTGTCCAGCTACAGGCGGCCTACGACTGGCGTTCAAAGCAGCAAGGCTGGCCACAAATGGGGCCTCCTGCGAGCGGCTTGAGAGTAGCTAGCAGGTAGCTGAGTCACGAAAAAATAAACACTGAACAGGAGGGCATGTCTGGGTCACTGAATAATTGGAAACAGAAGAGCATGAGCTGATGGCCGCACTCGCCATGCCAGGCACTACTGCTATGAGGGTCAAGTCATAGCCATGGGAGGAGGGGGGGGGGGGCAGCATTAAGCAATGGACCCTTAATTTGAAGTGGTGCTACGACGCATGCAACGATGTGAGCATGCTGAGGGCATGAGCTGATGGCCGCACCAGCCATGCCAGGCACCGCTGGTATGAGGGTCGGGTCGTTGCTATGAGAGGGCGGAGGTCCTGCCGGGTTAAGCAGGGGTCCATTAGGTTGCAGTGAATCGTGTCACGCCACGACGCATGTAATAATGTGAGCATGCTGGGGAGGTGTGAGCGAGCTGTGGCTGAATCAGCGACCCCTTTTCGTCCTGATCACCGTGCACCATATGATTGGCAGCCCTGGTGCAGAGAGGCCAACAATGTCCGGGGTGGATCAGAGAGCGGTTGGGGTTGAGCAAGGGCAGCAAGTAAGCAGCCGGAAAAAGCATGCTGGCTGCGGTCGGGGTTAAGCAAGGGTCGCAGTCGGGGTTAAACAACGGTTGTGGTCATGAGATGGGCATTATAGTTGCTATAACATCACGTTGCTGGTGTGTGTGTGTGCAGGACAGGATGCAGGTGACACTGAGGGATGCCGGCTGCTCGATGATGACGTGCATCATGGTCGTGTGCTCAGCGGCGCTGCCTCGGAAAGCAGCAGCGCCTTCCGGCAGGCGGGGCGGCAACTCCGGCCGCGCCGCGCGCAGGGATCATGGGCGGGAGGCGCCGGATGCTGATCAGGCGGAGTGCTCCCCCAGCGGCCGTCCTGAGGCGCTCCAGATCCTCCTCCTCCTGACCTCCTCGGGAGTGCTGCAGGCGATGCAGGCCGTCTCCTCTAGCCTGGAGGAACTGCTGCCTGAGGCGGTCAAGCTGCTGTCACTGCCAGGTGGGAAGAGGCAGGGGCAAGGGGTGGGGAGGGACGGTCAAGGTGCTGCCACTGCCAGGTGGGAAGAGGCAGGGGCAAGGGGGCAGGAGGGACGGTCAAGGTGCTGCCACTGCCAGGTGGGAAGAGGCAGGGGCAAGGGGAGGGGGGGCAGGAGGGACGGTCAAGGTGCTGCCACTGCCAGGTGGGAAGAGGCAGGGGCAAGGGGGGGGGGGGCAGGAGGAACGGTCAAGGTGCTGCCACTGCCAGGTGGGAAGAGGCAGGGGCAAGGGTGGGGGGAGGGGGGTGTTCGCAAGCTGGATTATGTGGTGACAGCTCGCTAAGGAAAGGTAAATTGTTATGAAGTTCGGTTAAGTGACGTCTGATAGCATCCAAGTTCTCAAGGTGGGTCACGAGGGGCCCACAGGGTCCCTTATATGATCTCGGGCGCCTGGCTTCGGCAACGATTGGTAAATGCTTCTTTGTAACGCCGTCCCTCTGCACCAGAAAGAAAGAATGGAGGCAGCATGCCCCTCCTCCTTGAGGCAGCATGCCCCCCTCTTGGAGTTTGAGAGGGGCTCCATTATCCTCCGGTGCTGTCATCAGTGAATTGTACCAAAAGCTGTAGGGGGTGGATGGCAGCAGATGAGGGTTGCCCTCCAACCCCACTTCCCTGCTCCTCGTTCCCATACCGTTCTCAGACCCATAAGCACCTCCCTGCACCTGGCATGCTCTCTTGTCATCCCTCAAAGGCCCACAGGGACTGTGCAATGAGCATTTTAGCATATCAGCCATCGGTACCATCTGTGTGAAGATGCAGATCCCACATGATGTTTTGCTTACATTGTCCCACGATTTGAAAGATGCAGACCCCACATGATGCTTTGCTTGCACCGTCTTATTGTTTGAAAGATGCAGATCCCACATGATGTTTTCTTGCCCCGTCTCCCCCCTTCGTTTGAATCTGCCCTCTCCCTCCCAGGTGTCCCCCCCGGTTGCTTAGACGACTCGCGGACTGGCGTGGGTGTCGGCAAGGTGTCCACTGGCAAGAGCGGGAAGATGCCCTCAGGTGCATCTGCGGCATCGTGGACAGAGAGCAACTCAGCTGTGGACATCCCGGTCTTGGACGAGCTGACCCTCGAGCGCTCCTCACTGGCAGCAGCAGGCGCCTTAGACCTACTGCGCAGGTAACACAATAAACACTGGCGCACTTAAGTCAATATGGCTTGTGGGGTAATTGTTCAGGGCAATGGAAACAATCCATACTGGCATGCTATTGGGTGTGCAGCTAATTCAGTGCCTTGATGATCCAATGGTTGTGATACGATGCGGGTGTATCGCCTCAACCCCTCAGCTGAGCTCTTCTCACAAACAGCAGCTTTTTGCTGCATCATGGATTGCTCACGCCCTCCACTGACTCTAAAGGACGAGGATACCCTAAACTCTAGACCCCAAACCCTTAACTCCAGACCTTAAACCCTCCACCCTAGGGCAAGCACATGTTTCCAGGTGGAGTTGAGCGCCTGTTCGTGTGCTATTGCCTCTCTATAGCTCTCTTGAGTGCATAAGGGTGCCCCCAGAGCAGGCCAGAGTGCACCAGAGTGCCCCAAGGTGCCCCTGTAGTGTGTCTGAGTGCCCCCAGAGCAGGCCTGAGTACACCAGGGTGCCCCTGAAACGTGTCTGAGGACCCCCAGAGAGTGCGCAAGTACTCTCGAAGTGTGCTAGAGCTTTGTTAGAGCTCTTTAGGCTGGCCCTGGAGATCACCCGGGGGCCCCAGGAGCCTGCTTGAGTTTGTCAGACCTGTGTCTCATAAAGCTTGGGCTTGCCTCTCTTGTCCCCTTGGGCTTGTGTCTCTTGACCCCTTGGGCTTGCCTCCCTTGGCCCCTTTACATGTGCAGGTCCTCTCAGCTCATGTCATGCTTAATGCAGCTGGGAGCTGAGGCTTTGAAGCAGGTGGTGAGTTCATATGGGCGCACTTCGCTTCAATAGGTAGGGGGTTAATCATTGTTGGGTCCCTGCGCTTTCAAGAGGCAGGTGGTGAGTTCATGTTGGGTGTCTTGCTTTCAAACGTCAGGTGGGAAGTTTATGCTGTATATCTATCTTTGAAGAAGCAGTTGGTGAGTGAACCTACTGAGGCGGTGAGATGGACTGTCTAATCACACTTGCCCTTGTGTGATGGTGCCGTGGACCCCCCAGTCACACTTTGCCTGTCGTATCACACTTGCCCTTGTGTGATGGTGTCGTGGACCCCCCAGTCACACTTTGCCTGTCGTATCACACGTGCCCTTGTGTGATGGGACCCCCCAGTCACACTTTGCCTGGTGCGATGGTGGTCGGGAATGCCCACTCGTACTTGTCGCTTCCTGAGCTGTGTACATGTATGACCACGTACAGGCGCACCTGGTGGGTGCATGGGCGCAGCCATTCCCTGATACGCATCATGTGGGGCTGACATGCCTGATTGGCAAGCGCCCTCTTCATGTCCCGTTGCTTTGGGTGCATGTTCTATCCACACGCGGCCCCCCCATCTGGTGATATCCCCCAGGTGCCCGCCACGGCAACATCTGCCTCTGCTGAAGCGGCGTTGCTGGAGGGCCTAGCTGCACCAGATGTGCTGTGGGTGCTCACCACCCTGAAACAGTTTGTGGAGGAAAGCAACTTGCTGCAGGTCAGTGAGGTCCGGCCAGGATCCTGCATTTTGGAAGTTTCGAAATAGAAGGGGGCGTATGCTGCTGCTGGCATTTTTGGAAGTTTGGAAATAGGAGTGCGAGTATGCTGCTGCTGGATTTTGGAACTTTCGGAAAAGGAGAGGGTCATGCTGCTGCTGCATGGTATGAGTTCCTGACGGTATTGGTACCGCTCCCAGGTCCCAAAGGAGAGATGACATGCACTGCCGATATATGTCCTTATCGTTAATAATAGATGTTGACGGCAGTTTCCTCTGCTGAAGATGCAATATCTCCATGTGTGGAAACATGTCAGCTCTCATCCGCCAGTGCAACCCAAACCCTCCAGCCTGCCTCAGGTCTCATCTGACTATGGCACTGAACCCTCCAGCCTGCCTCAGGTCTCATCTGACTATGGCACTGAACCCTACAGACTGCCTCAGGTCTCATCTGACTATGGCACTGAACCCTACAGACTGCCTCAGGTCTCATCTGACTATGGCACTGAACCCTCCAGCCTGCCTCAGGTCTCATCTGACTATGGCACTGAACCCTCCAGCCTGCCTCAGGTCTCATCTGACTATGGCACTGAACCCTACAGCCTGCCTCAGGTCTCATCTGACTATGGCACTGAACCCTACAGCCTGCCTCAGGTCTCTTCCGCCAATGTTTATCAATCTCTAACCCGTAATCCTACCTCGTGTCTCATCTGCCTATGTATATCAATCTCGACCCCCCCTTCACCCTGGCTCAGGTCGTCACAAGTGAGGCTGCAGTTTTGTTGTTGTACTCGCCAGTCAACGAACTGACAAGGTGATTGAAGCCGGCCATGACGTTGATTGAATTGAGGCCCCTGCTGCTGGGGCTCCCTGGGCGGATCAGTGAGCCAGGCGCTAAATATCGACGAATTGCAAACGGGTGTTCCCCTGCATGCCTGTGTGTGTTTGCTTGCTGCAACCGGGCGTGTATGTCAGATGGCAGCCGCAGCTCATGTCCACCCCAACCCAGGCTTGACGAGCGTATCGGGACGCCCCCTTTACCTGTGCCCTCCAGGGTGTCAGGGGATCAGTCCGCAGGTGATGTGTGGATATGTGTGGGGGGATATTTGACGAGTCAAAGAGGTTGTATAGGTATGGATTCCATTCCCACCTCCCCACTCCCCACTACTCCCACTCCCTCCCTACCCCCATACCCACTCCCTCCCCCCCTCTGCTGCAGACCCGCACCTCCCAGTGGCACTAATTGCGAGGGTCATCGCAACCTGGAAAATACGCTTCTTGTGCCGGGTGATGCGTGGCTTCTCCCGACCATGCTGACGGAGGTGCTCTCAAGCCTGAGCTCATGCTGCGCATGTATGTCCCGCCTCGGCCTGCACCACCAGCTGCCCACACATCACAACGCAGCTCCCAGCAGCAGCAGGGGGCAGCAGCAGCAGCAGCGGGGAGCTGAGGGAGCAGCGAGGATCTCTGCGGTGGCGGCGGCGTGCCTCCTGCTTCCCGGCATGAGCAGCACACTTCGCATCCGCCAGGCCAAGTGTGAGGAGGCGCTCGGAGCGGCCGCCACCATTGCCGAGCGGCTTTCGGTGGCCATTGCCTGGTTCAAGGCTCGGGTGCACTCCGACCTGAAAAGAGCAGAGCAGGCCGAGGCCCTGACGGTGCAGGGTCGGGCCGGCATGAGACCTGCGGACGGTTGGGATGTTGCGGGGCTGCTGGAAACTGTGGGGCTGCCGGCCAATCTGGTACTGCAGCTGGCGTCAGCGGCGGAGGCCTGCACGTCGCCCTTTTTAGTCGGCTGTGCGGCCCTGCAGGGCCTGATGGAATGGGACCTGGACAGCAGAGGCGTGCGCGGGGAAGGTGGGGCCGGTGCGGGGCCGGACGACAGGCAGCAGCTTCTCAGAGAAACCTTGCGCTACATGATGCAGGCCAAGAGCAACCTGGAGGCGGACCTCGATTGCCTGGGGCGCTGCGCCACGGATTGGGGCGCGCTGTCAATCCTGATGGACCCTGCTATACTCATTGACACAGCCTTCAGTGAAGTTCTGACCTCACTGAAAAGCAAGAACCTGAACGCCCTTGAGGGTTTCCTACTCGCCAACCGCGTTGTGCCCCCTTGTGCCAACATGGCATGCCGCTCAGCTTACTACAGCCAGCCTCACCCGGAGACCTGCCACTGCGGATTGAGTTACTGCAGCGTCGCCTGCGGCCAGGCATGCGTCCAAAGCCACGCGGAGCAAGGGCTGTGCGAAGCGCTCCAAATGGCTATGCGGCATCCTGAGGAGGAGGGGCCATCTAGCGGATCGGGCGAGGAGGAGGGGCTGTCGGTCGAGGACACCGAAAACGGCCGTTGCAATATATATGACGAGCTGGTGCACTTTGATCTGCTGTCTCCAAGATCTTCGGCATCCGGGCTGATTCACCCGCTGGGCCCAGATGACAGCCCGGAGGATGTTGACCGGCTCTTTGACATACTTTTCCAGCTACAGGTGCAGATGGATATGGACAGAGGCTATCTGGAGAATTTTGCGGATGGAATGGAGGGCCGGGTTGGGTCAGAGTACGGGGGGAGCGGCGCAGCGGAGGTGACTGATGCTGACCTACTGCGCATAACTAACGAAAGTGCGGAGTGGCACCGGATCAGGGGGCGGGTTGTTGATCGGCTTTATCAGCAGCCGGCGGCGTTAAGGAATGAACGGTATCATAGGTGGTTCCAGCATGACCAGGATGAGGCAGAGGGACTGGTGGGAGACGAGTACAAGGAGGGCGGCGCGCTGGGGTCGACCGCCAGCAGCTCGGGGTCAGGCAGGTACACAAACTGCCAAGATGACGATGAGGTTGCGGACGAGTATGGGGGCGGGGGCGATGGGGAGGGGTGCTCATCAGGGAACGACTACGCTGCAGCGGAGGAAGAGGGCCAGGAGATGATGACGGGGTCTGTGGAGGAGCGGGAGAGTGTGGTTTCGGGGCAGGGGGAGGAGGGGGAGGGGGAGCCTGGGGGGGGCTTCGCCGCAGAGGAGCTGGAATGAAGGGCTCTGGCACACCCTGATGGGAGGCCATGTCAACAGTACCAGATTTCGGTTTCCTTAGTGTCTGAATTTGATGTTAGAGCCTAGTATGAATCCAAACTGGCGTTTCTGTTCACCTTGATCTCAATTCGGATTTTCACCACTGATATTCGTGTAGTGCTGACCAGAGAGGTGCTGCCTGATCATTTCTAACCAAAGGGGGGCAGATTTCGTATTTTTCAGTCGATTGGGCGCGCTTGAAAGGCGTTAGATGTGAAAAATACTTGTGTTCCCATTCTATTTGGGGCTGTGCAACTTTTAAGACGTATGCAAGCACGGGTCCCGCTTGGCCTTTTGTACCCTGCAGAATGGTAACATGAAATATATTTGAACGGGAAAACTTAAATGCTTGATGAGATATTGAAATGCCCGTGAGCTCTAGGGCACCTTGTCAGCGCTATGGCTTAAAAAACAGTTAATATAAGACTTGCAAAGATCAGGCATAATTACGGTTGGGGAAAAAGCAGGACGAGATCACTGTCAGCGTCCTGGCTCCTTTTTCACAAGAGCTCAAAGGTGCAACGTCATTGAACCTACCTCCTTATCAGTCGATTACTACATTACGTGGCTAAGTGTTAGAGGGGCTTACAGAAGGGATACGAGACATTCACCATGAAGGCTGAGAGGGAAAGAAATTAGGGCTCATGGTCAAGGAGGTTCAAATCCCTTCAACCAGAACCTCTCTGGATTTCTTCATGGCCCCCAAGCAAGATCATACAAGAAAGAATGTAAGGAATCATCTAGAGTGATATATGAAATGATAAATAAATTGTCGATTAGTAAAGAATCCCAGGTTTTCCACTAGGGCCTTTACATGTCCTCTGACCCAAAGGTTGAGGGATCAAACTGCCAAACAATTCTCTCACTCCCCCTGTCTAGATCGCCAAGCTCCACATTCCTGCCCCCTCCTAAAACCTGTGACCTCAACAAAACAAACAGAAAAGCTCATCGCACCCCAAAACGCCGCGTCGAACACCAATGGCTGGACCCTGCAAACAATCGCGTTCAGGTCGGCATTGGGCCTTCCCCGCCAAGCCTGCCCCGTCCCCCAGCCCCTTCAGTCCATTTCCTCTATCAAGGGCCCTGCCAATGTACTGCTGCCCCCCGGCTGCTGCTGCTGCTGCTGCAACATCCCCCCCCGAGCCTCCAAGCCTGGCACCAGGCCCCCAGCGCCCCCAGTGCGCCCCAGTGCCCCCCCAGCAAGGCCGCCAACCAGCACCGCAGGCGCATCAGATTGCTGCTGCTGCTGCTGCTGCTGATTCTGCCCGAGTGAGCCGTTGTGCCCGCACCACTCGGCCTCCGCAGAAGACCGCATCGCCTCCAAGGCGCCCGCCTCATCCTGCTCGTTCACCCAGGCGGTCAGGAAAAGAAGCTTCCTGGAAGCTGCTTGGAAGGCGCGACGGTGGTCCCGCAGCGGCCCCGCACTCGCCTCCGCCGCCGCACGGCCCCGGGCCCATACAGATCTGCTCCGCCCGGCACCTTGCTCCGTAACCCGCTCAGCAGCTTGCCCTGAAGCCGACTCGACGATGGCCCGCAGGTGGGTCAACGCCAGGATGGTGCAACTGCGTGCAGCGCATGAGCAAGGAGGAGTTCCAACAGGGCGTTAGGAGGAGTTCCAACAGGGCGTTTTCCTGGGGAGCAGGCCATTTACTTTCAACGTGTGAGCTGGTACTTCTCGGCCCATTAAAAAAAATGGCTGGTACGTTTCGTACTAAATGGCTGGTACTTCTCAGCCCAAATATGGCTGGTACTTTTCGTACTACCGTACATGGCTGGTACTTCTCGGCCTAACACAAAAGTATGGCTGTGTCTGAGAGCGCTAGCATGGCTGTCTCCTCTTTTCCCTTTTTCCATTTCCCCCCTGCCCCCCACCTGCGTCCAAGGGTGAGCAGTGCGACCACGTCCCCCAGAGCTGCCACCGCCAGCGGCCGCGACTGGCTGCCTCCCACTGGCGGCCGGCACGCCCTTGCCAGGCAGCCTAGGATCGCTTCCGAACCCGTCACAGGCAGCGGAACCCCGTCTTGCTGCCCTGGATCTGTCAGACCCTGCACCCGCGACCCCGCCATCCCGCTCGCAGCGCCCCGATCGTGACCCGCTGTCGCCGCCGCCGAAGAGAGCGTCGTCGTGACGGCAAGCACCAACGATGCCGCGTCCAGCTCAGCACCGTTGCTGATGTCCCCGTTGTACATCCGCATGGACAGGCAGTACGCGTACAGCGATTCCATGGCATGCCACCGGAGCAAGGGAGACGGGGAGCTCTTGGTCAAGGAACCCATGGAGGGGAGCGGCTGGGAGGGCGGGGGGGGTAGTGTGGGCGCAGTACCGCCTCTGCTCCCCGTGCCTGAGGTCACCTCGGTGACAACAGCCGTTCCAGAAGCACCCAACCTCACCTAAGAGCAGGGTGTGGGGAAAAGGAATAGGGCTCAGAATGCAGGTTTTTATGCCAAAGCCCCACCTGGAGTCAGGATTGAGAAAGGGGTTAAGGTTCAAGGTGAAGGGTGCAGGGAATAGGGTCAGGGTGCAGAGGTTTTGGTGCCAAAGCCCCACCTGGAGTCAGGATCGAGGTGTAAGGTGCAAGGCATAGGGTGCGGGGGTGTGGTCTTCAGGGAATCAGGGTCAAGGTTCAGGGATCCGGGTTAAGGGTTCTCAAAATCGGGTGCAGGGTTTCGAGCACCCGGGTTCAGTGTTATCAGGATCGGGTCACGGGGTCAGGGTGTGGGGTGTAGGGTTTAGGATGTGGGACTTGAGCAAACGCTTATGAGCTTGTGGATATTGGATCAGGCTGGGGGTGCAGAGCTGGAAGTGCAGGGCTGGTGGGGGGCTGGTGGGGGGCTGGGAGGGGGCTGGGAGGGGGCTGGGAGGGGGCTGGTGGGGGGCTGGAAGTGCAGGGCTGGTGGGGGGCTGGAAGTGCAGGGTTGGTGGGGGGCTGGGAGGGGACTGGTGGGGGGCTGGAAGTGCAGGGCTGGTGGGGGGCTGGGAGGGGGCTGGTGGGGGGCTGGAAGTGCAGGGCTGGTGGGGGGCTGGGAGGGGGCTGGTGGGGGGGCTGGGAGGGGGCTGGTCCATTTTCTTAATCACTGAAATGTGTGCCTCAAGGCTTCATTGGTTCAACCACATGCCTCAAAACCCCTATCATGTCGTACCCTCTTGACCCCTCCCTCCTCCTTCTGCCCCTCTTCCTTCTGCCTCTACCCTATTTCTTGTCCCCTCCTTCTCGTGTCCCTCCTCTCCCCCCCCCCCAGTCTCCTGCCCCCCCCCCCCCTCTCCTGCCCCCCCCCCTCTCACCTCCCCCCTCCCCCCTCTCCTGTCCCCCCCCCTCTCACCTCCCCCCTCGCCTCTCACCTCCCCCTTCTCACCTCCCCCCTCCCCCCTCTACTGCCCCCTCCCCCTCTCACCTCCCCCCCCCTCTCCTGCACCCCCGCTCTCACCTACTCCTCCCCCTCTCCTGCCCCTCCCCCCTCTCCTGCCCCCCCCCCTCTCACCTCCCCCCTCCCCTTTCTCCTGCTCCCCCCCCTCTCCTGCTTCCCCCCTCTCACCTCCCCCCTCTCCTGGCACCCCCCCCCCCCTCTCCAGCCCCCCCCTCCCCCCTCTCCTGCTCTCCCCCCTCTCCTGCTCTCCCCACTCTCCTGCCCCCCCCCTCTCCTGCTCTCCCCCCTCTCCTGCTCTCCCCCCTCTCCTGCTGTCCCCCCTCTCCTCCTCCCCCCTCCCACCTCCTCCCCCCCTCTCCTGCTCTCCCCCCTCTCCTGCTCTCCCCTACTTCCCCCCTCTCCTACTTCCCCCCTCTCACCACCCCCCTCTCCTGCCCCCCTCCCCCCTCTCCTGCCCTCACCTCTCACCCCCCCCCCTCTCCTGCTCTCCCCCCTCTCCTGCTCCCCCCCCCCCCTCTCCTCCCCCCCCCCCCTCTCCAGCACCCCCTCCCCCCACTCCTGCTCTCCCCCCTCTCCCCCCTCTCCTCCCCCCCCCCTCCCCCCTCTCCCCCCTCTCCTCCCCCCCCCCTCCCCCCTCTCCTGCTCTCCCCCCTCTCCTGCTCTCCCCCCTCTCCTGCTCCCCCCCCCCTCTCCCCCCCCCCCTCTACAGCACCCCCTCCCCCCTCTCACCTCCTCCCCCCCTCTCCTGCTCTCCCCCTCTCCTGCTCTCCCCTCTCTCCTACTTCCCCCCTCTCCTACTTCCCCCCTCTCCTGCCCCCCTCCCCCCTCTCCTGATCTCACCTCTCACCTCCCCCCCCTGCTCTCCCCCCCCCCCCTCTCCAGCACCCCCTCCCCCCTCTCCTGCTCTCCCCCCTCTTTTCCTCCCTCCCCCCTCTCACCTCCCCCCTCTCACCCCCCCCCCCCCTCTCCTGCCCCCCCTCCCCCCTATCCTGCTCTCCCACCTCTCCCCCCCCCCCTCTCCAGCCCCCCCTCCCCCCTCTCCTGGTCTCCCCCCTCTCCTCCTCCCCCCCCTCACCCCCCCCCCCCCTCCCCCCTTTCTCCTGCCCCCCCCCCTCTCCTGCTTCCCCCCCTCTCACCTCCCCCCTCCCCCCTCTCACCTCCCCCCTCCCCTGCTCTCCCCCTTCTCCTGCTCTCCCCCCTCTCCTGCTCTCCCCCCTCTCCTGCCCCCCCCCCCCCCCCCTCCCCCCCTCTTGCTCCCCCCCCCCCTCCCCCCCCCTCCTCTTGCCACCCCCCCCCTCCCCCTCCCCCCCCCTCTTGCCCCCCCCCCCTCCCCCCCCCCTCCTCTTGCCACCCCCCCCCCTCCCCCTCCCCCCCCTCTTGCCCCCCCCCCCTCCCCCCCCTCTTGCCACCCCCCCCCCTCCCCCTCCCCCCATCTTGCCCCCCCTCCCCCTCCCCCCCCTCTTCCCCCCCCCCCCCTCCCCCTCCCCCCTCTCCTGCTCTCCCCCCTCTCCTGCTCTCCCCCCCCCCCCTATCCCCCCCCTCTCTTACCTCTGCTGCTTCTTGAGTGAGCCACCAAGGCTCCCAGGGTGGCAGCAAGTGTGAGAGCCGACCCGCAGCAGCAGCGCGCTGAAGTGCCTGAAAATAAAATCAACAACACACACTTGCATACACACACCATTGACACCATTGACACCGGAAGGGAGCCCCAGTGGTATTCAAACTGGTCCCAGACAGAAGTACTTCTAGGGTCATGTCTGGACCAGTGGACAGACCCTTTGGCCTCTTAGCTTCACACCATATACAGCCACCACATCATCCTCCATCTTTGTAGCTAACCCTCACATCATAAACCTGAATTCAATACCTGATCCCCACCGCGCAGTCATCTGCTATCTTTAAACCTCCACAAGCAGGACCCCTTTCCCCCGCCCCAACCCATCTCACCTCCCCCAGACCTTACTCCCCCCAGCCATTTAACCTGAACCAAATCACCCACTGCCCCCCCTGGGCTTTCACCCTCAGATCTTGTGGCAGCAGTTCCCTCTCATCAAACCCTCCACCACCCAGCCCTCCCACCACCCAACATTTCTGTCCTGATCCCTGTCCCCTCCCCCTTCCTCTTCAGCTGGTAGCAGGTCCATCTCACCTTTCCCTAAATGGATAAAGCCCTCACACCCAGCCCTCAGGCCGTTTCCCTCCCCTGGTTTCCCTCCTATGATCCTCTCTACCCCTTAGCATTCACCTTGAGTTCTTGTGGCAGCAAGTCCCTCTCATCCAGTTGCAGACCCTCCAGCAGCAGCTCCAGGCCCTGAGAGTCTGAACCAGAGGCCTCAGCTGCTTGCTGAACCTGAGACATCGGGTCAGATGGCCAAGTTTCAGGATATTTTCGAATTCTTCATGTCCAAGAATACAAAAGGGACTGATCTGTGCCCGCCAATCGTTTCCAACGCTGACAGAAGGTTCCAGACAGAAAGAGTCATGGGCCCCAGCTACTTGGGGGAATACTTGGGGGTCAGGGTTCAGGTCCGATTGTCTAAACCCTCAACCTTGCCAGACAGGCCCAGGCAAATCATGGTGGTATCGGATCACGTGTTGTAATACCATGCTCTGAAACCATGATCAGCATGTGCGTTGTACGGCCACGCTGCCATGCTCCGTAACTATCAGCATGTGGGGCGTGTGACCCTGCTATACCGTAGCTCCTTATGTCCTTTGCAAGCAAGGGCCAAGCTAGTAAGCTACCGGAGCATTCTTACCTTTTAGACTACTGGATCCAGATGGAGTGAACATCCTCTCACAGGTTCCTAAAAGATCGTTACAGCTCCCCCGTCGGACCCACCCTGCTCCAGATCCTCATCAGCGTCTCCTCAGAGAGTATGGAGGCCATGCCGCCCTCCTCCAGCTCAGCGTCCACATCATCATCGCCCCCATCCTGGCTGCTGTGGCTGCTGCTGCTGCCGCTATCGTCGTCGTTGGCCCCCGACCTAATTAAATCAGTATACCCGCCTGAAGGTGAAAGCGATGATAAAAGAGTGTGAGGAGGAGGAGTGAGAAAGTGGAAATGTGGTGTGAGAGTGGGGAGGATGAGTGAGAGTGGGGAGGGTGAGTGAGAGTATTAAACGGAGACGATTCTGGGGAGAGTGACGATGACGTGTCAAGAGGTAAGGATTGACACGTGAGAGGGTCAAACAGGTGAGTGGATGAGACTGGCGAGTGAGAAAGAGAAAAATGGGCGTGTGACAGAGGGGGGAAACGAGTGTGAGAGGATGACAAAGAGTGAGAAAGTTTGGGGCCGGATGTTTCATGTGGTTAAGGCAAGAAGGTGTGGGGAGTGCTCGTCACTTCCTTGGAGACAGGGTGGATCTTTAGGCTTGAAAGCATGAATGCATGATTCTTAGCGAGCCAGCTGTGATGTATCATCTGCTGCTGCTGCTGCTGCTGCCACATATGATGATCAGAATCTGGAAACAGATCAATCCTCCCCCCCTGGAGGCAGAAGGGTATGAGCCGCACCTCTCTGGGGCTTCACAGGTCATATCCCCTCATCGCCACCATGACAATGATAAAATAAATACTTTAGGGGGCATCGAGAGGTGCGGGAAGCCTGGGACTCTGAGTAGGCATGGGGCGGTGAGGCGATAATGCTGAGACATAGACATGTGATGGATGGATGAAAGCCCAGGGTTCAATATGGCTATGTGAGACGCCTCAGCGCCTGCTGCAGCCACCCCTCAGACGTGTTACCTGCCTGCTACTGCCCCCCCGGCCCCCCTCGCCAGATGTGCCTTACCGCCTGCTGCAGCCACCCCTCAGACGTGTTACCTGCCTGCTACTGCCCCCCCCAGTTGTGCCTTACCGCCTGCTGCAGCCACCCCTCAGACGTGTTACCTGCCTGCTACTGCCCCCCCCCAGTTGTGCCTTACCGCCTGCTGCAGCCACCCCTCAGACGTGTTACCTGCCTGCTACTGCCCCCCCCAGTTGTGCCTTACCGCCTGCTGCAGCCACCCCTCAGACGTGTTACCTGCCTGCTACTGCCCCCCCCCCAGTTGTGCCTTACCGCCTGCTGCAGCTACCCCTCAGACGTGTTACCTGCCTGCTACTGCCCCCCCCCTAGTTGTGCCTTACCGCCTGCTGCAGCCACCCCTCAGACGTGTTACCTGCCTGCTACTGCCCCCCCCCAGTTGTGCCTTACCGCCTGCTGCAGCTACCCCTCAGACGTGTTACCTGCCTGCTACTGCCCCCCCCCAGTTGTGCCTTACCGCCTGCTGCAGCTACCCCTCAGACGTGTTACCTGCCTGCTACTGCCCCCTCCCTAGTTGTGCCTTACCGCCTGCTGCAGTCACCCCTCAGACGTGTTACCTGCCTGCTACTGTCCCCCCCCAGTTGTGCCTTACCGCCTGCTGCAGCCACCCCTCAGACGTGTTACCTGCCTGCTACTGCCCCCCCCCAGTTGTGCCTTACCGCCTGCTGCAGCTACCCTCAGACGTGTTACCTGCCTGCTACTGCCCCCCCCCAGTTGTGCCTTACCGCCTGCTGCAGCCACCCCTCAGACGTGTTACCTGCCTGCTACTGCCCCCCCCCAGTTGTGCCTTACCGCCTGCTGCAGCTACCCCTCAGACGTGTTACCTGCCTGCTACTGCCCCCCCCCAGTTGTGCCTTACCGCCTGCTGCAGCCACCCCTCAGACGTGTTACCTGCCTGCTACTGCCCCCCCCCAGTTGTGCCTTACCGCCTGCTGCAGCCACCCCTCAGACGTGTTACCTGCCTGCTACTGCCCCCCCCCAGTTGTGCCTTACCGCCTGCTGCAGCCACCCCTCAGACGTGTTACCTGCCTGCTACTGCCCCCCCCCAGTTGTGCCTTACCGCCTGCTGCAGCCACCCCTCAGACGTGTTACCTGCCTGCTAGTGCCCCCCCCCAGTTGTGCCTTACCGCCTGCTGCAGCCACCCCTCAGACGTGTTACCTGCCTGCTACTGCCCCCCCCCAGTTGTGCCTTACCGCCTGCTGCAGCCACCCCTCAGACGTGTTACCTGCCTGCTACTGCCCCCCCCCAGTTGTGCCTTACCGCCTGCTGCAGCTACCCCTCAGACGTGTTACCTGCCTGCTACTGCCCCCCCCCAGTTGTGCCTTACCGCCTGCTGCAGCCACCCCTCAGACGTGTTACCTGCCTGCTACTGCCCCCCCCCAGTTGTGCCTTACCGCCTGATGCAGCCACCCCTCAGACGTGTTACCTGCCTGCTACTGCCCCCCCCCAGTTGTGCCTTACCGCCTGCTGCAGCTACCCCTCAGACGTGTTACCTGCCTGCTACTGCCCCCCCCAGTTGTGCCTTACCGCCTGCTGCAGCCACCCCTCAGACGTGTTACCTGCCTGCTACTGCCCCCCCCAGTTGTGCCTTACCGCCTGCTGCAGCCACCCCTCAGACGTGTTACCTGCCTGCTACTGCCCCCCCCAGTTGTGCCTTACCGCCTGCTGCAGCCACCCCTCAGACGTGTTACCTGCCTGCTAGTGCCCCCCCCCTAGTTGTGCCTTACCGCCTGCTGCAGCCACCCCTCAGACGTGTTACCTGCCTGCTACTGCCCCCCCCCAGTTGTGCCTTACCGCCTGCTGCAGCCACCCCTCAGACGTGTTACCTGCCTGCTACTGCCCCCCCCCAGTTGTGCCTTACCGCCTACTGCAGCTACCCCTCAGACGTGTTACCTGCCTGCTACTGCCCCCCCCCAGTTGTGCCTTACCGCCTGCTGCAGCCACCCCTCAGACGTGTTACCTGCCTGCTACTGCCCCCCCCCAGTTGTGCCTTACCGCCTGATGCAGCCACCCCTCAGACGTGTTACCTGCCTGCTACTGCCCCCCCCCAGTTGTGCCTTACCGCCTGCTGCAGCTACCCCCCAGACGTGTTACCTGCCTGCTACTGCCCCCCCCAGTTGTGCCTTACCGCCTGCTGCAGCCACCCCTCAGACGTGTTACCTGCCTGCTAGTGCCCCCCCCAGTTGTGCCTTACCGCCTGCTGCAGCCACCCCTCAGACGTGTTACCTGCCTGCTACTGCCCCCCCCAGTTGTGCCTTACCGCCTGCTGCAGCCACCCCTCAGACGTGTTACCTGCCTGCTACTGCCCCCCCCCAGTTGTGCCTTACCGCCTGCTGCAGCTACCCCTCAGACGTGTTACCTGCCTGCTACTGCCCCCCCCCAGTTGTGCCTTACCGCCTGCTGCAGCTACCCCTCAGACGTGTTACCTGCCTGCTACTGCCCCCCCCCAGTTGTGCCTTACCGCCTGCTGCAGCCACCCCTCAGACGTGTTACCTGCCTGCTAGTGCCCCCCCCCCAGTTGTGCCTTACCGCCTGCTGCAGCTACCCCTCAGACGTGTTACCTGCCTGCTACTGCCCCCCCCCAGTTGTGCCTTACCGCCTGCTGCAGCTACCCCTCAGACGTGTTACCTGCCTGCTACTGCCCCCCCCCAGTTGTGCCTTACCGCCTGCTGCAGCCACCCCTCAGACGTGTTACCTGCCTGCTACTGCCCCCCCCCAGTTGTGCCTTACCGCCTGCTGCAGCTACCCCTCAGACGTGTTACCTGCCTGCTACTGCCCCCCCCCAGTTGTGCCTTACCGCCTGCTGCAGCTACCCTCAGACGTGTTACCTGCCTGCTACTGCCCCCCCCCAGTTGTGCCTTACCGCCTGCTGCAGCTACCCTCAGACGTGTTACCTGCCTGCTACTGCCCCCCCCCAGTTGTGCCTTACCGCCTGCTGCAGCCACCCCTCAGACGTGTTACCTGCCTGCTACTGCCCCCCCCCAGTTGTGCCTTACCGCCTGCTGCAGCCACCCCTCAGACGTGTTACCTGCCTGCTACTGCCCCCCCCCTAGTTGTGCCTTACCGCCTGCTGCAGCTACCCCTCAGACGTGTTACCTGCCTGCTACTGCCCCCCCCCAGTTGTGCCTTACCGCCTGCTGCAGCCACCCCTCAGACGTGTTACCTGCCTGCTACTGCCCCCCCCAGTTGTGCCTTACCGCCTGCTGCAGCCACCCCTCAGACGTGTTACCTGCCTGCTACTGCCCCCCCCAGTTGTGCCTTACCGCCTGCTGCAGCTACCCCTCAGACGTGTTACCTGCCTGCTACTGCCCCCCCCCAGTTGTGCCTTACCGCCTGCTGCAGCTACCCCTCAGACGTGTTACCTGCCTGCTACTGCCCCCCCCCAGTTGTGCCTTACCGCCTGCTGCAGCTACCCCTCAGACGTGTTACCTGCCTGCTACTGCCCCCCCCCAGTTGTGCCTTACCGCCTGCTGCAGCCACCCCTCAGACGTGTTACCTGCCTGCTACTGCCCCCCCCCAGTTGTGCCTTACCGCCTGCTGCAGCTACCCCTCAGACGTGTTACCTGCCTGCTACTGCCCCCCCCCAGTTGTGCCTTACCGCCTGCTGCAGCTACCCTCAGACGTGTTACCTGCCTGCTACTGCCCCCCCCCCAGTTGTGCCTTACCGCCTGCTGCAGCTACCCTCAGACGTGTTACCTGCCTGCTACTGCCCCCCCCCAGTTGTGCCTTACCGCCTGCTGCAGCCACCCCTCAGACGTGTTACCTGCCTGCTACTGCCCCCCCCCAGTTGTGCCTTACCGCCTGCTGCAGCCACCCCTCAGACGTGTTACCTGCCTGCTACTGCCCCCCCCCCTAGTTGTGCCTTACCGCCTGCTGCAGCTACCCCTCAGACGTGTTACCTGCCTGCTACTGCCCCCCCCCAGTTGTGCCTTACCGCCTGCTGCAGCCACCCCTCAGACGTGTTACCTGCCTGCTACTGCCCCCCCCCAGTTGTGCCTTACCGCCTGCTGCAGCCACCCCTCAGACGTGTTACCTGCCTGCTACTGCCCCCCCCAGTTGTGCCTTACCGCCTGCTGCAGCTACCCCTCAGACGTGTTACCTGCCTGCTACTGCCCCCCCCCAGTTGTGCCTTACCGCCTGCTGCAGCTACCCCTCAGACGTGTTACCTGCCTGCTACTGCCCCCCCCCAGTTGTGCCTTACCGCCTGCTGCAGCCACCCCTCAGACGTGTTACCTGCCTGCTACTGCCCCCCCCCAGTTGTGCCTTACCGCCTGCTGCAGCCACCCCTCAGACGTGTTACCTGCCTGCTACTGTCCCCCCCCAGTTGTGCCTTACCGCCTGCTGCAGCTACCCCTCAGACGTGTTACCTGCCTGCTACTGCCCCCCCCCAGTTGTGCCTTACCGCCTGCTGCAGCTACCCTCAGACGTGTTACCTGCCTGCTACTGCCCCCCCCCAGTTGTGCCTTACCGCCTGCTGCAGCTACCCTCAGACGTGTTACCTGCCTGCTACTGCCCCCCCCCAGTTGTGCCTTACCGCCTGCTGCAGCCACCCCTCAGACGTGTTATCTGCCTGCTACTGCCCCCCCCCAGTTGTGCCTTACCGCCTGCTGCAGCCACCCCTCAGACGTGTTACCTGCCTGCTACTGCCCCCCCCCTAGTTGTGCCTTACCGCCTGCTGCAGCTACCCCTCAGACGTGTTACCTGCCTGCTACTGCCCCCCCCCAGTTGTGCCTTACCGCCTGCTGCAGCCACCCCTCAGACGTGTTACCTGCCTGCTACTGCCCCCCCCAGTTGTGCCTTACCGCCTGCTGCAGCCACCCCTCAGACGTGTTACCTGCCTGCTACTGCCCCCCCCCAGTTGTGCCTTACCGCCTGCTGCAGCCACCCCTCAGACGTGTTACCTGCCTGCTACTGCCCCCCCAGTTGTGCCTTACCGCCTGCTGCAGCCACCCCTCAGACGTGTTACCTGCCTGCTACTGCCCCCCCCCAGTTGTGCCTTACCGCCTGCTGCAGCTACCCCTCAGACGTGTTACCTGCCTGCTACTGCCCCCCCCCAGTTGTGCCTTACCGCCTGCTGCAGCTACCCTCAGACGTGTTACCTGCCTGCTACTGCCCCCCCCCAGTTGTGCCTTACCGCCTGCTGCAGCCACCCCTCAGACGTGTTACCTGCCTGCTAGTGCCCCCCCCCAGTTGTGCCTTACCGCCTGCTGCAGCTACCCCTCAGACGTGTTACCTGCCTGCTACTGCCCCCCCCCAGTTGTGCCTTACCGCCTGCTGCAGCTACCCCTCAGACGTGTTACCTGCCTGCTACTGCCCCCCCCCAGTTGTGCCTTACCGCCTGCTGCAGCCACCCCTCAGACGTGTTACCTGCCTGCTACTGCCCCCCCCCAGTTGTGCCTTACCGCCTGCTGCAGCCACCCCTCAGACGTGTTACCTGCCTGCTGCCCCCCCCCAGTTGTGCCTTACTGCCTGCTGCAGCTACCCCTCAGACGTGTTACCTGCCTGCTGCCCCCCCCCAGTTGTGCCTTACCGCCTGCTGCAGCCACTCCCCCCAGCCGCGCATCATCCTGCCCAATCTGGTCGTGGAAGCGCTGGAGTATATCCATCACCTTCCTCTTGTCAGCATCTCCAACACGTGTCGCCTTCAATGCTGATGTGGCCTGCTCCCTAATCGGAGGAACAGTGAGACATCAGGGGGACACCTTCAATGCTGATATGGCCTGCTCCCTAATCGGAGGAACAGTGAAACATCAGGGGGATACCTTCAGCCCAAGCCTACGTTTCACGATTCATCACCACTGGGTGTTACGATTGACTGGGGCTAAACTCCTGATCAGCGGGATTGCAGGGCAGGAACAGAGAACAAAATTTAATATTGCATGCCTACCAAGTGAACTTCACCCCTCTGGCTATCTACCCTCAGTCCACCTCACGGCCCCCCCTGTCCTTCACGCCTCATCCTGGGCCCCTCAGTGCCTCACCATTCCTCCCCTGTCCCTCTATCTCACACACTTCAGCTGCCCATCACTGTGTCTCTCCCCTCTCCCTCTGCCCCTTCCCCATTGCTCCCATCTCTCTCCCCACTTCCATATCCCCCCTCCCCCCTGCCAGGTCACCAACTTCTTCACTATTTTCATGCGCCTTAGCCGAACATGATCCAACCCTCTGCTCATCTCAACACCCTGTCTCCTACCATCTCGGCCCCTACCCCCTCTTCCCCATTCTCACGTGTGTTAGTCCTGCCTCAGGTCACCGCTTTGCTTCGTAAACCATTCTATCTCTTCCCAACTCTTACCCATTCCCATGTGCCTCAGTCAGAAATTCCACCTCACTCCATCTCCTACCTCTCCTCCCCCCTCAAACACACCTCCCCAATCCCATGCACTTCAGTCTTGCCTTTTTCCAACTCCCTGCCTCTGCTACCTGTAGAATGCCTCTGTGCACGATTCAGAATGGATCTTGAAGCAGGGCAGAGAGCAGTACGTGATGTTGCATCTGGGGCAAATGTACTTCGCGTACTGCTGAGTGCACCTGCATGGGGCATGGTGGTTGGGAGGTCTGAGCATGGGCTTCAGGGGACAGGCTGATGGGGAGCAGGGGGCAGGTACAGGGAATGGTGGCTGGAAGAGCAGGGCCCAAGTGTTGTCGGTTAGTAATGGGAGTCGGTGGCGAAATGTATCCGCACAAGGTATGGCATGGGGAGAGATTCTGGTCGAGCCGCAGCGAGTGCCGGAAAGTGGGAAGGGAGGAGCACACTCACACTTTGCAAGCGATGCGCCTACTATCTTCTTCCATACTGGGTAACAACCAGGCTTGTAAAGAACGTCCTTTAGAAATAAAATGAAATGCAAGACATCGCATGAAAGCGAAAGCGTTGAAGTGTGAATCGAGAGGGCATGAGATGCACGATACACGGGAAGGATCACAGGTACAGGCAAGCTGAAGAGGATCGCGTGTGGGCAAATCTCATTGCAAATACCGTGGTCGCGTGCGCATGGCATTGGCTGGACGAGTCCCCTATACCCTCATGACGGGTTCGCTGCCGGCAGCAGATAGGCTGGTCTGGAGTGTGTACAGGGAGAAGCGCAACCGCCCGATGTACTCAACCGATACGCCAAGCTGTCAGGAACATAATTGTACGCTGCAAAAAGAATAAACTGGCCACAATCCTGATAGATCCTCAATTGGGTCCCATGCCTCCGACTCCTGCTCCGACTCTGCCGTTGACACGGTTTGGGGGTCAACCGTCGACACTTCTTCTTTAGCCCAGCCACGGATATACAGAAACTGGGGAGCGTTCGCACTGCACCATATTGATGTCGAGGCTCCGATGCGAACGCTCCCCTGGTCCAACCAATGTTGGGCAGGCATGCAGGGGCTGACCACCAGGTCAGAGCATGCCTGGAGAGTGGAGGCAGCTGCCAGAATCAGTGACCTGGCCGTGGTGCGGCTGCTCTCGTATTGGCTCCATCATGCAAGCTGAAGTGCCTGACCATGCACCCTGCGGAAACCAACAATATTGAACCCATGACGAACTGACCCATCCTGCACGAGCTGACCATGCACCTTGCCTTTACCAACTGTGCGCCCTGCACCAACTGCTGGGACTGTGTACTGTGTAGTGGTGGTGACTGCTGCTTCATACCGTCATGAGGCTGTGAAGTGGCTGCTATCGGGATGAAAGAGCTGTTAATGACATTACACCTCTGGGCCATGCTGAAATGAAGCTCGGCCACGTCGGCAAACAAAAGGACAGCTAGGAAAGTCAAGGGAGAAGGCATAAGATGAAACCTCGCCTTTAATAGTAACGGTGGGCTAGTGGTTGGCCTGAGCATCATGGACACTCCCAACCACTTTCCTCTGGTATGTCATCAAGCTCTACAGCTTTGCATGATGGTGGTGGGGGGGGGCAGTTATCATTTGTCCCTCCCGCTCTAGTCTTCAGCTTCTTTTCCTCCCCACCATATAGCCAGGTGACCATGCGGCCGAGCCTTTTCAGCATGGCTCAGAGGTGTACTGTCAATGACACGAGCGGGCCTCTATGGGCTGGGCCCAGTGGTGGAACATCATTGACATGGGGAATTTGCTGGGTCCGTGTGGCTCCCCAATTTGACTTCAAGTTGCAGTCCATGTGTACCTCGGGTGCCCTAACAAGACATGTTAATGACGTCCTTACAAGACATGTATCCACCACATGTAACGAACATGAAAGCACTGCCGGTAACGACCAAGTAACCAGCCATGAGCATTATTCCCCCTCCACCCTCTGGACAGTTGGGCGCCCATGCAGCCGGGCCTGTTGGACAGGGCCATTTGTGAAACGTCATTAACCACTTATGAGCTTCATAAATCCCAATACCATGAATAGGTACGTCAGCGTACCACCCATGTTGAACCAAAGTAAGTGAGCCGTGAGTAGGCTAGCAGAGCGTGACCTCATTCCAAAAAACAATTTCGATCGCAAATGCCGAAATACGCAATCCCCTGATCGCGGCAGGCTGCTGCTGATAGCCCTGCGGCAAAGTCACCTCCCCCTGGACATGATCGAACTCACAACTGCTGCTGAGACCGCACATCCCGGTCATTCCCCACACACCTCCAGCAGTCCCATAAAGCGCCTTCATGAGACTCATTAGACTGTCTCAAACCTGAAACACAATCCATAGCTCCAGGGGCACAGGCCCAGACACAACGTAGCAAACGAGACAGAAATTAAGACTAGCCCGTAATCCAGTCAACCCTGCTGTCGCCACCCTAGGGTCGAGGCGCGGTGCCGTCCTGCCTTATCAAGGACCTGAACATCTTCGAGCCCAATTTGCCCATCAGCTGCAAGGTGTCTGGCTGTGGCCACTTGTATATGCGTGCGGTGAGCGACCTGCTGCTCAAACCGGCCCTACCTGCTGCTGCTGCTACTGTGCTTCCTCAGGGCCTCCTGCCTGGCCCCCCCACACAATCACCGATCCATACATGTAGCCTGATGAAGGGGGCACTTAGCGCGGCCTCTGACGGGATCCCAGTTTCTGGCCATATTCTAATCTTGCATACACTTGCCTCATGAGGCTGGTTGGGTCATACTTCCCTCGCACTCCCCACTCCCTGGACGTAACTACTATTATCAGTCTCCTCAATCGGGTCCACATGTGGGCGCCCTGCAGAAGACCAGTGCGCGGTACGGCTAGTGCGTGGTGGGCGAGGTGGCATGCCCGTCTTGTAGGTGGGCCGTGGCCGCCTCCAGTGTTGCGTTGCGTGTTGGGGTCTTGGAGTGACCTCGGTTGGCAATGGTGCTTGAGCGCAGGTAGGTGTCCAGCTTCTTGCCAGCTGCCAGGATGAAACCCAGGAAGAGTGGGGAGGGCTTGCCGGGCCTGGAGGCAGCAGGGGGTGAGGGGGAGGGGGGGAAGGTGGTCTGGGGCAATGGGAGGGAGGGTAGGGAGGGGTTGTATGGAGGCAGCAGGGGGGGAGGGGGGAGGGAAAGGTGGTCTGGGGCAATGGGGAGGGGGGGGAGGGAGGGGGTTGACTGGAGGCAGCAGGGGGGGGAGGGGGGGAGGGAAAGGTGGTCTGGGGCGATGGGGAGGGGGGGAGGGAGGGGTGCAGCGGGGAGGGTTTGGGGGAGGTGGTCTGGGTTAACGGAGGGGGGAGGAGGGAGGGTGTGTGGGGGCAGCGGGGAGGGTGTGTGGGAGAGGTGGTCTGGGTTACCGTAGGGGGGGAGGGCAGGGTTGTCTGGGGGCCTAGAGGTCAGATGATGTCACCACCCACAGTCCCACACCAATACTTGAACTCAAGCCCCACACCTGCCCTCCTTCGTATGAACTGGACACCCACACCTGGTCTTCACACCTTTCCACCTGGATATGAACTCCACCCACCCATCCCCCATCCTGAACTTCTCACCCACCTCGAATGGAACTCGCCCCTTACACCTGGACCACACCCACCACTTCGACTTGGACTCCCCCCCAACCTCACACCTGGACCCCCCCCCCCACCCGACTTGGATTGGACACCCTACCCACCCACCCTCACACCTGGACTCCCCACCCAGGCATCCACCCACCTCGACTTGAACTCCGGGTGAAATTGCGCCGCCACGAAGAAGGGGTGTCCCGCCGGGTTGTTGGTCAGCTCAAGAATCTCCATTCGCTCGCCAGTCTCGTCCCGCCCCACAAACTGCAGGCCAGCAGCCTCCAGCTCCGGAACCAGGCTGGGGTTGACCTCGTACCTGTTGAGGGACACGTAAAGGGCATGAGGGACACGTAAAATAAACGCATGGGCCCTGGGGCGGGGCGGTTGTGGTCAAGCTGATGCAGTTCCCAGCATCCGCCCATAGGTACACTTCCCAAACATTACGTCCGGCAGCTCAGTGTCGGGGATAGGGGGCCAAACCTGGCTGCGTTGCGCACCTATGCCTGTGTCGCTCATCGATGAACATCTCCTGTTGGTACAGCTTAGCGGCGGTGCAGTTGACAGTCTGCAGAAGGGTCTTGCGGGAGCCCAGGCGCATGGTACCGCCCTGTGCATGGAGGTTGAGGCGCATGGGGTTGAGAGGCATGGGGACGGAGGCTCTTGGGGATTGAGCGCATGGGGATGAGGCACATGGGGAATGAAAGAAAGGGATCGAGGCACATGGGGAATGAGCGCATGGGGATGAGGCACATGGGAAATGAGCGCATGGGGATGAGGCACTTGGGGAATGAGCGCATGGGGATGAGGCACATGGGGAATGAGCGCATGGGGATGAGGAACATGGGGAATGAGCGCATGGGGATAAGGCACATGGGGAATGAGCGTATGGGGTCAGGGCACATGGGGAATGAGCGCATGGGGTTCAGACTTCAGATGCATGGTACCACCCTGTGCATGGGGATTAACCGCATAGGGATTGAAAGAAAGGGATTGAGGCGCATGGGGACGGGGACTGATGCTGAGCCTCTCACAATTCTGATGCCACAGTTCAACCCGTCCTGTCACCACACAGTCCAACTACCTCATCCATCCAAGTGCACCCACCTTGTGAGTGGTGCTTCCTTCGGGCATGAACACCACCGCTGGGTTGCGTGTGCTGGGATCAAACTCGGTGCTGTTGGCGCCCTCCTTGCTCAGCACACTGCGGGCAAACTCGATCACTGCGATCTGCATGCCTAGGCAGATCCCGAAATAGGGGACCTGCGGGGGTTAGAAGGTTATGTGGAGGTGTGGATCAATGTGAGCGAGGTCTGGATCAGTGTGAGGAAGGTACAGTGGCAGCCACTGGCAGAGGCAGAGCGGTGGCAGATGAGGAGGTAATGGCAGTGGGTCAACTGTTGCAGCTGAACGACTACAGCAGACGGGCAGCAGCTTCACAGCCTTGGGCTGAGGCATGGGCTGTGGCTTGGGCTGAAGCAGGGGCTGTGGCAGGGGCTGAGGCATGGGGCTGAGGCATGGGCTGAGGCATGGGCTGAGGCATGGGGCTGAGGCAGGGGCTGTGGCAGGGGCTGAGGCATGAGGCTGAGGCAGGGGCTGAGGCAGGGGCTGTGGCAGGGGCTGAGGCAGGGGCTGTGGCTTGGGCTGAAGCAGGGGCTGTGGCTTGGGCTGAAGCAGGGGCTGAGGCATGGGGCTGAGGCAGGGGCTGTGGCAGGGGCTGAGGCATGAGGCTGAGGCAGGGGCTGAGGCATGGGCTGTGGCTTGGGCTGAAGCAGGGGCTGAGGCATGGGCTGAGGCAGGGGCGGAGGCATGAGGCTGAGGCATGGGGCTGAGGCAGGGGCTGTGGCAGGGGCTGAGGCATGAGGCTGAGGCAGGGGCTGAGGCAGGGGCTGTTGCTTGGGCTGAAGCAGGGGCTGAAGCAGGGGCTGTGGCTTGGGCTGAAGCAGGGGTTGTGGCAGGGGCTGAAGCAGGGGCTGAGGCATGGGGCTGAGGCATGGGCTGAGGCATGGGCTGAGGCATGGGCTGAGGCATGGGCTGAAGCATGGGCTGAGGCATGGGCTGAGGCAGGAGCTGAGGCATGGGCTGCGGCATGGGCTGTGGCTAGGGCTGAGGCATGGGCTGCGGCATGGGCTGTGGCTAGGGCTGAGGCAGGGGCTGAGGCATGAGGCTGTGGCTAGGGCTGAAGCAGCGGCTGTGGCAGGGGCTGAGGCATGAGGCTGAGGCTTGGGCTGAGGCATGGGCTGAGGCTTGGGCTGTGGCTTGGGCTGAAGCAGGGGCTGATGCAGGGGCTGAGGCAGGGGCTGTGGCTTGGGCTGAAGCAGGGGCTGTGGCAGGGGCTGTGGCTTGGGCTGAAGCAGGGGCTGAGGCATGGGCTGAGGCATGGGCTGTGGCTTGGGCTGATGCAGGGGCTGAGGCATGGGCTGTGGCTTGGGCTGATGCAGGGGCTGAGGCATGGGCTGTGGCTAGGGCTGAGGCAGGGGCTGAGGCAGGGGCTGAGGCATGGGCTGTGGCTTGGGCTGAGGCAGGGGCTGAGGCAGGGGCTGAGGCTTGGGCTGAGGCAGGGGCTGAGGCAGGGGCTGAGGCTTGGGCTGAGGCAGGGGCTGTGGCTTGGGCTGAGGCAGGGGCTGAGGCAGGGGCTGTGGTTTGGGCTGAGGCCTGGGCTGTGGCAGGGGCTGAAGCAGGGGCTGAGGCATGGGCTGTGGCTAGGGCTGAGGCAGGGGCTGTGGCTTGGGCTGAAGCAGGGGCAGATGCAGGGGCTGTGGCTTGGGCTGATGCAAGGGCTGAGGCAGGGGCTGTGGCTTGGGCCGAGGCAGGGGCTGAGGCATGGGGCTGAGGCAGGGGCTGTGGCTAGGGCTGAAGATGGGGCTGAGGCAGGGGCTGTGGCTTGGGCTGTGGCTTGGGCTGAAGCAGGGGCTGAGGCAGGGGCTGAGGCAGGGGCTGTGGCAGGGGCTGAAGCAGGGGCTGTGGCTTGGGCTGAAGCAGGGGCTGTGGCAGGGGCTGTGGCTTGGGCTGTGGCAGGGGCTGTGGCAGGGGCTGTGGCTTGGGCTGTGGCAGGGGCTGAAGCAGGGGCTGAGACAGGGGCTGTGGCAGGGGCTGAAGCAGGGGCTGTGGCAGGGGCTGAAGCAGGGGCTGTGGCAGGGGCTGTGGCTTGGGCTGAAGCAGGGGCTGTGGCAGGGGCTGTGGCAGGGGCTGTGGCTTGGGTTGAAGCAGGGGCTGAGGCAGGGGCTGTGGCTTGGGCTGATGCAGGGGCTGAGGCAGGGGCTGTGGTTTGGGCTGAGGCAGGGGCTGTGGCTTGGGCTGAAGCAGGGGCTGAAGCAGGGGCTGTGGCTTGGGCTGAAGCAGGGGTTGTGGCAGGGGCTGAAGCAGGGGCTGAGGCAGGGGCTGAGGCATGGGGCTGAGGCATGGGCTGTGGCTAGGGCTGAGGCAGGGGCTGAGGCATGAGGCTGTGGCTAGGGCTGAAGCAGCGGCTGTGGCAGGGGCTGAGGCATGAGGCTGAGGCTTGGGCTGAGGCATGGGCTGAGGCTTGGGCTGTGGCTTGGGCTGAAGCAGGGGCTGATGCAGGGGCTGAGGCAGGGGCTGTGGCTTGGGCTGAAGCAGGGGCTGAAGCAGGGGCTGTGGCAGGGGCTGTGGCAGGGGCTGAAGCAGGGGCTGAGGCATGGGCTGAGGCATGGGCTGAGGCATGGGCTGTGGCTTGGGCTGATGCAGGGGCTGAGGCATGGGCTGTGGCTTGGGCTGATGCAGGGGCTGAGGCATGGGCTGTGGCTAGGGCTGAGGCAGGGGCTGAGGCAGGGGCTGAGGCATGGGCTGTGGCTTGGGCTGAGGCAGGGGCTGAGGCAGGGGCTGAGGCTTGGGCTGAGGCAGGGGCTGAGGCAGGGGCTGAGGCAGGGGCTGTGGCTTGGGCTGAGGCAGGGGCTGAGGCAGGGGCTGTGGTTTGGGCTGAGGCCTGGGCTGTGGCAGGGGCTGAAGCAGGGGCTGAGGCATGGGCTGTGGCTAGGGCTGAGGCAGGGGCTGTGGCTTGGGCTGAAGCAGGGGCGGATGCAGGGGCTGTGGCTTGGGCTGATGCAAGGGCTGAGGCAGGGGCTGTGGCTTGGGCCGAGGCAGGGGCTGAGGCATGGGGCTGAGGCAGGGGCTGTGGCTAGGGCTGAAGATGGGGCTGAGGCAGGGGCTGTGGCTTGGGCTGTGGCTTGGGCTGAAGCAGGGGCTGAGGCAGGGGCTGAGGCAGGGGCTGTGGCAGGGGCTGAAGCAGGGGCTGTGGCTTGGGCTGAAGCAGGGGCTGTGGCAGGGGCTGTGGCTTGGGCTGTGGCAGGGGCTGTGGCAGGGGCTGTGGCTTGGGCTGTGGCAGGGGCTGAAGCAGGGGCTGAGACAGGGGCTGTGGCAGGGGCTGAAGCAGGGGCTGTGGCAGGGGCTGAAGCAGGGGCTGTGGCAGGGGCTGTGGCTTGGGCTGAGGCAGGGGCTGTGGCAGGGGCTGTGGCTTGGGCTGAAGCAGGGGCTGAGGCAGGGGCTGTGGCTTGGGCTGAGGCAGGGGCTGAGGCAGGGGCTGTGGTTTGGGCTGAGGCAGGGGCTGTGGCTTGGGCTGAAGCAGGGGCTGTGGCAGGGGCTGTGGCTTGGGCTGTGGCTTGGGCTGATGCAGGGGCTGTGGCTTGGGCTGAGGCAGGGGCTGAGGCATGGGCTGAGGCATGGGCTGAGGCATGAGGCTGTGGCTAGGGCTGAAGCAGGGGCTGTGGCAGGGGCTGTGGCTTGGGCTGAGGCATGGGCTGAGGCAGGGGCAGTGGCTTGGGCTGAGGCAGGGGCTGAGGCATGGGCTGTGGCTAGGGCTGAGGCAGGGCCTGTGGCTTGGGCTGAAGCAGGGGCTGTGGCAGGGGCTGTGGCTTGGGCTGATGCAGGGGCTGAGGCAGGGGCTGTGGCTTGGGCTGAAGCAGGGGCTGAAGCAGGGGCTGTGGCTTGGGCTGAGGCAGGGGCTGAGGCATGGGCTGAGGCAGGGGCTGTGGCTTGGGCTGAGGCATGGGCTGAGGCAGGGGCTGTGGCTTGGGCTGAAGCAGGGGCTGAGGCATGGGCTGAGGCAGGGGCTGTGGCTTGGGCTGATGCAGGGGTTGTGGCATGGGCTGAGGCAGCTATGCTGATACCTCTCATCCAGAGTAGGAATAGGGTTGGTTACTGCACCCCCCCTTGACCCTGCGCTATCCGAATCCAATACCTGACACCTGGGCACTATGAACCCCCCCGATATCCCCACCCACCTTGTTGTTCCTGGCGTAGTTTGCCGCGAGGATCTTGCCCTCCACCCCCCGGTTGCCAAATCCTCCGGGCACCAGGATGCCGCTGGCCGTCTTGAGCTTCTCCCAAGACGACGCGTACTGATCCGGGTTCTGGACCTTGGCCTCGGGCTCCAAGTTGGCGGCCTCAACCCACTCAATCTACAGCATGGGCAGCAGGCGGTGAGGACAGTGCATGGGACAGTGCATGGGGCACAAGGGACAAGGTGTGTGGACCGCATGGAAGAGACACGCATGGTGGTCATAATTCCCCATGCAGGGGCGCATAATGAGGGGGGCAGGTAATGGGCATGCTGGGGCCCATGCCCCCAAGTGTGCGTGATGAGGGCGGTGCGTGCCATGTAAGCTCCGATGCGGGAGCTGTATGGGAGGGAGGAGCATGTCAGGATACGTTCACACGGGGAGGGCCTCCAGCTGCATTATAGGGTCCAAGCACGAGGAGGGTCATGGCATCAGCACTGAGGCAACATGCCGTCTTCCAAGTATATTTTTCTCGCCAGCAGTGCCCTGCTGTGTCCACACAGGCCCCAGCGTGGATGCGCTGCCGCAGCAGCAACAACGTTGAAAACATCAAATGGATAACATCTTGACCTTGAAGACGGTGCCTATGTGTCTAAACCACAACGCATTTACGTCCAAACCCTTGAGCCATAGCATTAACGCCTTCACTTTATAGGCTTAGCATTCCCGTCAATCACGTCTAAACACATGTCAGTATTAATCCTATGTCCTTAGCGTCTGAACCTTGGACCCCAAATCTCGGTACCCCACCTTGAGCTTGAAGCGCGCATCCATGCAAGCGTGCTGCAGAGACTTGATGACTGAAAGGTAGGCATCCGACAGGCCCGTGTATTTGCCTGACGGAGGCAGGGAGGAGGGGAGCAGGGGAAAGGGGCACAGTTCAAAAAGGGGTATGGTCGAGGCTGATTGCCTGCCTTAGGGTTCTTCTCTGTCGAATAAAAGGCTGAACACCCAGGTGGGGTTTAAACTCTAAACCCTGAACACACAAAGGGGGACAGGAAGGTCCATATCAAGCTTGCTATGTTTTAACAATGATGCCAACCAGATAGGACCCTATACATACAATTTTACCTGTCCCCTAAGACCTTATAATTATATCCTATTATCATATCCATGCTGTTACCCACCAGCGCAATGGGGACCTGCTGTCCTAGCAACGTAGCGGTCTCATGAACCAACACCGTGGCAACCTGCTTTGACAAACATACCCCAAACCCCATCCTCCTAATGCCCCCTCGCTCGCACCCATCAGTACAATGGTGACCTTTTATCATACAAATGCTCTAACCCATCAGCGCCATGGTGACCGGCTATCATGCGGGTCGCTCGATCCCTTTCACCGATCAGTACAATGGTGTCCCCTGCTATATCACATGAATACCCGAGAACACACCTTCTCACTGCTCACCCATCAGCGCCATGGTGACCGGCTATCATGCGGGTCGCTCGATCCCTTTCACCGATCAGTACAATGGTGTCCCCTGCTATATCACATGAATACCCGAGAACACACCTTCTCACTGCTCACCCATCAGCGCAATGGTGACCGGCTATCATGCGGGTCGCTCGATCCCTTTCACCGATCAGTACAATGGTGTCCCCTGCTATATCACATGAATACCCGAGAACACACCTTCTCACTGCTCACCCATCAGCGCCATGGTGACCGGCTATCATACGGGTCGCTCGATCCCTTTCACCGATCAGTACAATGGTGTCCCCTGCTATATCACATGAATACCCGAGAACACACCTTCTCACTGCTCACCCATCAGCGCCATGGTGACCGGCTATCATGCGGGTCGCTCGATCCCTTTCACCGATCAGTACAATGGTGTCCCCTGCTATATCACATGAATACCCGAGAACACACCTTCTCACTGCTCACCCATCAGCGCAATGGTGACCGGCTATCATACGGGTCGCTCGATCCCTTTCACCGATCAGTACAATGGTGTCCCCTGCTATATCACATGAATACCCGAGAACACACCTTCTCACTGCTCACCCATCAGCGCCATGGTGACCGGCTATCATGCGGGTCGCTCGATCCCTTTCACCGATCAGTACAATGGTGTCCCCTGCTATATCACATGAATACCCGAGAACACACCTTCTCACTGCTAACCCATCAGCGCCATGGTGACCGGCTATCATGCGGGTCGCTCGATCCCTTTCACCGATCAGTACAATGGTGTCCCCTGCTATATCACATGAATACCCGAGAACACACCTTCTCACTGCTCACCCATCAGCGCCATGGTGACCGGCTATCATGCGGGTCGCTCGATCCCTTTCACCGATCAGTACAATGGTGTCCCCTGCTATATCACATGAATACCCGAGAACACACCTTCTCACTGCTCACCCATCAGCGCAATGGTGACCGGCTATCATACGTGTCGCTCGATCCTACGGATGTTACATCGCACCCATCAGCATAATGGTGGCCTGCTCTATCCCATTACCCCCCTCCCCCCCCCACACACACATCCCCTGCCTGCTCTCACCAATCAATGCAATGGTGACCTCCTCTGTGAGGGAATCCCATCGGTCGGCCAAGGAGGTGCGCCACAGGGTCAGATCCAGCTTCTCAGCATGTGGCAGGCCCAGCTTGTTCAGGATGACCGCATGTGCATCCTACAAGCAGCAGGGCAGTGAGCAGCTAAGCAAAGCAACAATAATCCACTACTGCTGCTGAGTAGTTAAGATTCCCCCGGTCGGATTCACCCCGAAGTCTTGCAGCTTCTGCTGCCTCTCAGCGCCCCTGCCCCTGGTCCAGGATGTAAAGCCCCACTGAAGCTTAAAGCCATGCATGATTTTTTGTGCACTGCCTGTGGTTTAGGGTGCAGTGACGTATTACTTTGTGGCCAAGGAGCATCCCTCCTCCCCCTCCTCCCTCTCCCCCCCCTCCCTCCTCTCCTCCCTCCCTCCCCACCACCCATATTGCCCCCGTCCCCCTCTTCCCCCCTCCCTTCCTGCTCCCTTCCTCCCTCTCCCCCCTCCTCATACGCTCCTCCCCCTTTCTTCCCCCTTTCCTCCCTTTCCTACCCCCCCCCCCCCCCTCCTCCCTCTCCCCCCCCCCCTCATACGCTCTTCCCCCCCCTCCTCCCCCTTTCCTCCCTGTCCTAACCCCCTTTCCTGTCTCATACCTGCAGCCCCCCCCCCCCTCCTCCCTACCTCCTCCTCCCTGTCCTCCCCCCCCCCCTCCTCCCCCTCTCTCCCCCCCCTCCCTGTCCTGCCCCCCCCCCTGTCTCACACCTGCGCCTCCATGATGAGTGGCACGCGCCAGATGTTGGACACGTCATGCATCGTCAAGACATGCTTGCCAGGGACATGGCAGAATTGAGCCTGTGGACAGAGAGGGGGGTGACGTGGTTTATTAAGGGAGAGAAACAGAAACGGGCTTGTTGATGGAGTGGGGGTGTCAGGGTACAGTAAAGGACATGGCGCAATTGTTGATGGAGGGAGAGAGGTCTAGCAGGGGGTAGCCTGGGTAGCCTAGTCATCCCCGCACCATGAAGATTCTCTAAAACTTTGTCCTCAGACCCAGCTGTCCAGGCCTTCCACTGAACCTTCTTCCCCCCACCCAGCACACCCACCAGCTTGTCCCTGACATTCTCCTCCAGGGGCTCAGAGCAGCGGCAGGCCAACATGGTTGGGCTTAGACCCAGGGAGCGCAACACCTGCACATGCACGCAACAGACACTTAGAGCTCAACGCCTGGAACCTACCACACCAGGAGCAAGGATTTCGTCATCTAACGTTTGCCACCATCGGGACATCCGGCCCTCAGTGCAGGGTGTGGCCAATGTTCCTCACGGAGAGCTGAGGGGTATGGGAGACTTGAGCCGTTGGGGATACTGTCAGGACGGGGAGGGAGGTCACTTCGGCCTGCATTTCCGATTTAAAAAACCCAGACTTATTTCTGAAGGTGCCAATAGTGTGAAAAGTGTGAATGTGGGCGTTTGCTTTTGGTCAGCCGACTTCTTCTGGTGAAAGGCTAGACAGAAAGGACCAATCCGGAACACTTTGGACCCGCCCTACTGGTCGCCAATGGCTATCCCTTGCCTTCAACAGAAACACGAGTTAAGCATTTCAGAAGATTTGACATGACGCAGGCAGGAGCTCCATGTTTAGCTAGGGAGCTATGCCAGCGGTAGTTTCAGCGCGCTTCAGCTACAATTCAGCGAAGGCACGGCCTACGGCCGGCAGGGCCTGGTGTGTCAAGCCCCGTTGCAGGGGCCAACGGCTGCTGGCCGGTCAAGGTTTGGTCCCCATCGGCACAGTGGTGGCCGCCCGGCGGCACAACAAAGTTACGCACTAAAATAAACACTGAGCTGTACCCACTGTGGTGATAGGGGCAGGTAGTGAGCTATACCGTCTCCAATGAAGTGAAAAGTCAGGTTTTAGGGTTTTGAACAACACAAATTTCGTCTTGGTTTAAAACCCTTAACCCTGACTTGCAGAAGTGTGGTGTTTGCACACGTCCAGTCGTCCAGGGATGAGGGCGAAACCACATTTAGGGTTACATCTAGGGTTGAGGGCGAGACCATCCATCCGCCCAGCCTTACCTGCACACTGTGTTGCGTTGGCTTGGTCTTCTGCTCGCCCACCACCCCGATGATGGGCACCAAGCTCACGTGCACCACACAGATATTCTCCATGCCAATGCGGAACTGGAACTGCACTCGTGTACAGGGGGGTGGGGGCAGAGGCCAGGTGAATACAGCAGGCGGACAGCAGGTCGCTATTTAAATGGAGTTGCGCTTGTGTACTGGAGGGTGGGAGCAGAGGCCAGGTCATGGCAGCTGGCCCGCTGAACTATACCTGCGCTCATGTACAGGGGTGGGGGCTGAGGCCGGGTCAGGGCTGGGAAAAGCCTAAGTGCTGGAGCATGGTCAGGGAGGAAGATGGTGGGTGAGGGAGCAGGGAGAGAGAGGCAGTGGGGCATGCTTTCATTATTTCCATTACCTAGACAGGAGCAGCCATTTCCCCCGACCAGCTGCCCAGATATATTTTCAATGCCCAATACCCCTACACCCTCCCTGAGGATCCATACAGCCAGTGCGCAGGTCTGCCCCTCCCCCCTACTTCCGCCCCTCCCCCCTACTTCCGCCCCTCCCCCCTACTTCCGCCCCTCCCCCCTACTTCCGCCCCTCCCCCCTACTTCCGCCCCTCCCCCGCATTTATGTCTAATGGCCAGACATTTGAAGGTAAGCTCTCCATACAGCGCACTGCCCCTGTTCCTATCACACCACACACATTCTTGCGGTGCCTCCCCCCCACTTGCCTGTCTTAGCGCCTCCACGAAAGGCATGCTCTCAATGTCCCCCACTGTCCCTCCCAGCTCAATCACACACACATCCGGCACCCCGCCCTTGCCGTCCACAGGGGCCCTAGCAACACGCTCAATCCAATCCTGTCACAGGTTAGGGGAGAGTAGTTGCTTACACAAAGGCGGTAACAGGATGGGGGTGGTTATGCAAAGGCGGTAACAGGTTGGGGGTGGTTACACAAGGGCGGTTACAGGTTGGGGGTTGTTACCCAAAGGCGGTAACAGGTTGGGGGTGGTTACACAAGGGCGGTTACAGGTTGGGGGTGGTTACACAAGGGCGGTAACAGGTTGGGGGTGGTTACACAAGGGCGGTTACAGGTTGGGGGTGGTTACACAAGGGCGGTAACAGGTTGGGGGTGGTTACACAAGGGCGGTTACAGGTTAGGGGTGGTTACACAAGGGCGGTTACAGGTTGGGGGTTGTTACACAAGGGCGGTTACATGTTGGGGTGGTAACACAAGGGCGGTAACAGGTTGGGGGTGGTTACACAAGGGCGGTTACAGGTTGGGGGTGGTTACACAAGGGCGGTAACATGTTGGGGGTGGTTACACAAGGGCGGTTACAGGTTAGGGGTGGTTACACAAGGGCGGTTACAGGTTGGGGGTTGTTACACAAGGGCGGTTACATGTTGGGGTGGTAACACAAAGGTGGTTACAGGTTGGAAGTGGTTACTCAAAGGTGGTTACAGGTTGCGGGTGGTTACACAAGGCGGTTACATGTTGGGGGTGGTTACACAAAGGCGGCCACAGGCTGGGATGGTTTTACAAAGGTGGTTATATGTCAGGAGTGGATATGCGAGGTGGTTATAAGTCGAGGGCTGTTACACAAAGGTGGTTACAGGTTCGAGGTCATTACAAAACTGCTACCACTTCCATCCGCCTAGGTGGCAATCCATTTACCCTCACCCTCACCTGGACTGCATCCGTGATATGCGGTACGACCTGCACCGTCTTGCCCAGATAGTCCCCGCGCCTCTCACGCTCAATCACATGCTGCAGGGTTATAGCAAGGGCGTGTCAAACGCTGTTGGGGGAAATGGCAGGGGGGCCATGCCTCGGGGAAGGGCGGGGGCTTCAGCTGCAGTGGCAATGCACCACAAGCGATGTAAAAGCGTCTCATACTTGGATCGTTAGAACGTGCCAGTGTCGATTCCCTTCAGATCGAATTCACATGGGCACATTTTGCTAGAAGGTGAGCTACAATGCTCTCCCCCCACACACAATCATGCTGAGCCGAATCTTAAACCCAGGTACCGAATCACCTACTCACCTACACTTCGTTTTAAGCGGCTGCCTGCCCTGCCTAACAGCCCAGTCCAACGTCCTAAAGAATGTTTCAATGAGCCACTGCTACCTGTTGGACCCGGTCTTACAGCCCGAGGGCTCTTGGAACAAGAACAGAACCTAGGGGCTGTTGGCAAGCGTTTGGTGCTGGCCACTGCCCCCTCCCACCTGGTAGATCTTCCCCGTGGTGATGTTGTGGTCCTTGGTCAACGTGATGTCGAGGAAACGCTCATAGTTCCCCAGATCCAGATCACCCTGAGCACACAAAAATAAGAGGCCATGGTTGGGCGTCTGGTATGGGTATGGGTTTCCAAGTCACCCTAAGCATGCGACTAACAGGGCCAGGATTGGGTATGGCCTATGGGTGGGGGATCTGCCAAAAGCCAATATATGTCGCCAGTCAAAGTGAAGCATAAAGAGCCAAAGCGGAATCTGAGAGGAAGCTAACCAATGTTCACACCTGTCAGTACATGTCTACACTGCTGCTGTTGCAGGGTTGCTGCTCACCTCCCCGCCTTTGACTAGGACATGCACCTCCCCATGTCCACACCTAGCGGCAGATGCCCCCAGTTTGGTGGCTCACCTCCCCACCGTCATCTAGGACAAAGACCTCCCCATGCTCGAAAGGGGACATGGTGCCGGCATCGATATTCAGATAGGGGTCTGCGGCAAGGCCGGTGCGAGCGGGAACAGGTGAGAGCTAGGGAGGAAATTGAGATAGGGGTCTGCGGCAAGGCCGGTGCGAGCGGGAACAGGTGAGAGCTAGGGAGGAAATTCAGATAGGGTTCAAGCGTGGCTTTGGACCTGAAAAGTCCCTCTTTCATCCATCTCAGGCTCCAAGTGGGGAGGGGGAGTTCCATTACCCATACGACGACATGGCCATGTTGGTTTATCAGACATGAGGCAGAGGCTGCTGTCTAAGGCGATTTCAAGATGATGTCAAGCATGAGCATACATGTTTTCCAACTTTCCCTCCCCTTGGAAATTGCCGAGTAGGTAGCTGATGGATTCACATGTTTGTTCCCTTGGCATGTTACCAAGCAACTTGAAGCCACTCTTGACGAGGGAGCCGGCATGGCTTTAAAGTTAATTGTGATGCTGCGGTCCATCTTAAGAGGGCATGTGACTTCGCATTAAACCAAGAATCTCATGTTCATGGTTTCTCTATCATGTCGGCTGGAGGGAGGGCGACCTAGTCCGGGAGGACCTCTTTAGGTGACAGGTGGGCTGAAAGCTGTTAGTGGTACAGGGTGCGGAGAGGCCTAGTCCTCCCCAATGGGTGCGGTGGACCGGTTGCTGAGGGTCAGGGGAAAAGGGGATGGGAAGGTACTCCAGGTAGACACTCCGGCCTCGTTTCCTCCCATGGCATGCGGCTTCACAGAGATGGCAGACTTGAGGAAGTCAAGCCCTAGCTGCATGAGAGGGAAAAACACCCCTGGCATGTAGTATCTTTTACGTTCTAAATGCAAGCATGGCACTTTTGGCACCGGAATGAAAGTGCAGTGCCGAGCGGCTCGGTGTGGGGCAAAGCTGCCAGCCAACAAGCGCACAATGGGAACGATTTGTGGGTCAAATGCGGCAGCATGCTCAGCCCCGTTTGCCTGTTACCGTTATAATAGCCACTACAGCTGAAAGCTCACCGATCTTGATCGAGGTGACGCGGAAGCCGCAGTTCTTCAGCAACACACCGATACTGCTTGCCGTCACTCCCTTGCCAAGGCCGCTCACTACACCACCGCTGACCAGCACGTACTTCATGGGAGTAGTAATAGGCATTTGGTTTCTCGCCTAGGAGAGAGGAACTAGCGCCTGAACAGTACCGCGCCGCACAAGAGCGGGTTTAGGTATAATTGGTGCGAAAAGCAAAACTCGTTTGCAGAGCTACGTATTCCTGATGAAATGTACTGTGGGTAGATGTTTCAGCTTTGCACACTCAGCGCCTCGCGCCCATCCCCGATTTTTCGAATTTAGACGCTCCGAAACAAGACTCGGCATGCCCTCAGGGCATGCCCAAGCGTTGTGTGCAGAGATGATTGTCGTAGCGCACATCCCTGTCATCGACAATCTATGTTGGATCTGACGACCTACACTGCCGCATATGGGGGCGTCCTGGCATTTGTGCAGCTCGCACAGTCCTCGTCTTGTTCGACGATTTGCACATTATACCTCGCCTGGCCTTCTTTCGGCTTCAAGGCATCTGCCTAAAATCTCCCCCTCTCTCATTTTCGCACCCCCCTCGTCTACATCGTCTAGCTCGGAAGGAATGCCCACCTCTGACAGTGCCCGGCCTAGTGCTCAGCAAGTATATGTGTTTTTCAAATCGGAACAAAGTCTTGTATCTGTGCAGGCAGCACTACCATCCCTGGTGCGTTTCATAGACTACACAGGGATCGTCCATCTGCAGGCAACGCTAGTGCGTAGTTCGGGATAGCTTTGTCAACACGCTGCTTGGCCATTTATCTTTTGTAGTCTTTCTCTGAACCACTGCATGAGCATGGGTAGATTATCGCCCGTGCGATCACAATCGACGTCAATCAACCTCCAAACCGGGCGATATTGGTTTCGTTCAAACAAGAGGAGGCCCTTGATGAGGGGATCCTGGTACCGTGTAAGCACTGTGAGACTGAACCCTTTCGGCCTAAGCTCGGAGCCAGACAGGGTACAGCAGAATTCCAAAACTAGTGCTGCCTGTGCCTCCTGACTGCAGGAGCTAGAGGGTACCACCCTCACTCTGGTTACAGATCCCGCTCCCCCAGGAGGTAGCGTGGCTGCTGCGACCAGCGCGCCAGCGGCATGCAGCGCCCCTGCGCCATCCTTCAACGGAACTCGATTCATGTCCCGGCTGAGCACCGAGTCCCTGGGCCATGTCCTCCTGGCCACGCCCGAGATCTCATCAACCCAGGTGTGGGGAAGGCCATCACCCCCCTGACTGCCACACGGTTCTCCCCCCTCTCTTGATACCTGCATTCAGTGACTTCCCACCCCTTCTAACATCTTAAAGTGGTCCAAGCCTTGCCATCTTGCATCCGCCCTAGGTTTGCGTCCCTTCCCCGGGTCACTAAGATTTCAGGTTTCCAAGATTATCAAATTTCCAAGGACTGCTAAAGAAAACACGGATGCATGCTAATCTCATAACCCAGGCCCCTGCCCCCATCCTTCCCTAATGGTCTCAAACCAGGACAGATCTTGTCCGAAACCCTGCCCCCTGCCCCCTGCCCCCTGCCCCCATCCCGCCTCGTTGATATCAAGCCAGGACTTCTTAAGAAAGCACGGATCCAAGATTGGAGAAGGTGTCGTTATGGTTGCCGATAGGCAGTCCTCTGGAAAGGGTGAGCGACGGGGCCTGAACGGTAGGGGATGAGGAGTGAGGGAGGCAAGGGGGGCCTAGGGCAACAAAAGGGGTTGCAGGAGGCAAGAGGGTGGGAGAGGGGGGGATCAGGATCCAGTCTGCCTTGGACGCCTGCCACGTCCACTTCAGGCTTGTCTGCCAGATGCTGCCTCTGACTTTGATTATGGACCGCACACATCCTGCCCCTGCTGCCTTGTGACCAGGCCACAGCGTGAACCCCGTTTACAATCCCTGATACCTGCCTCATGGCCTCGCAGCCAAATGCAGCGACTTGCTCTAATTCTTGGCTGAATGTGTGTGCTGCTGCTGCCTTGTAATCCGTAGGCGTCCCCTGATGACCGCCTCATGGTCTAAACGCGAGGCGCAGCTATCGCCTTGATTTCTTGACTACACGTGCCTGCCTCTGCTGCTGCTGTCTTTTGATCAGGCCGTGGTGGCAACCAGTGGACGTCCCCCGAGGGCTGCCTCATGTTCTCAGCCGGACAGAAGATGAGGGTGCCCGGTGCGCAGGCCCCCTTCATCAATTATGTCGTCAGCCTGGCTGTGGTGCGCGGGATAGCCGAGGCGGTCACAGTGGCAGTGCCGGTGAGCGGCACTCCTGACCACCCCTCATGAGCAGCTTTGATCTGCGTTGATACTTGATGTTTGTTTAGAGTTCACCACTTCACCCAGGCCTTTGGAGTGTGAACTTGGTGGCTTGCACCGCTTTACTGCTGGAATATTTGCATGGTTCATTTTCGCCGGGCCAGATTTTGAAAGGTTTCTTCATTTTGATCGATTGATTGGTTCCATCGCGCTCTAGTCAGCCACTGCCAGCATTACCCTCATCAGTCATCAGCTGTCTTGAGCTTAAGTTTTGTTTGCCGGTGCGATGGATGTCCCCCAGGCATCTGCATTGGGGGCTGAGGGGTGCGGTCAGGGTGAAGATGTCCCCTTCTCTCAGCATCAAATCCTGCACCTCAAAACCTGACACCATAAAAAGACGGCCTGGCCAGTCTGGCCTGGCCTGGCTCAGACACAATCAGAAGGAAATATATAGGGAACCAAGATACAAGAGCAGATGAGCCATAGGTCCAGGCCCCAATTGAACCCTCTCCTCTCTGCTCACCCCCACCTTGCAGCTCTTGCCCACGCCCCTGGACGTGCGCATCAAATGGCCCAATGACATCTACACCTCTTCCGGCCTCAAAATCGGCGGCGTCCTCATTCACACCACCTGGTCCTCAGGCCGCTTCAATGTCGTCACGGGTGTCGGCCTCAACGTCACCAACGGCCGCCCAACCACTTGCCTGGAGGAGCTGCTTCAAGCCGCTGTGGGCAGTGCTGGGTCCCACGGAGTGTCATCTGACCGCGGCACTGGCAGCACAAGCTCAGGCAGCGCAGGGGGATCTGGAGTTGGAGCAGGGGATAGTGGCAACCTGGGTGTCAGCAGCAGTGGGGGGGGGGTGAAGCTGTTGGACAGAGAGCTGGTTCTGGCTTCTATCCTCAAGCACCTGGAGGAGTGCTTTCAGGTGGGCGATCCCTGAGCACTCAAATACAGAGCTCTTAAACCAGAACTCCAGGATCATTATTTCCAAAGGAATTTTATTTAGTGCGCACCAGAGCTCATTTGGGGGCCACCGCGCGGCCCCCCCTGGGCTGATAGGGACAACCTTGAGCGGCCGGTGACTGAAGCTGCAGGGGTTGTCGCACCAGGCCCTCACGGCCGTTTGCCGTGATGTAGCTGAAGCGCATTGAATAATGCAGCTTGCCGCATCCCGCATGGCGCATGGCCCTGCTTTATTCAGCAGCCCTGCTCCCTCCCATGACCCTTTCTTTGCCATGCACCTGGACAGGTATTGGAGGGGGGATGTCTTTGCCCCTCTTGAGGATGCTGTGAGCATGGCTGCACTCTCAACCTGATATTTTTTGCTTTGCACCATTGAAAGACGCATACCTGCACGCTGAATAAATTTCGAATGTGTGGTGCATTGTATACCCCTGCTCCACTCCCCCTCCCTGGACCCTTTGTATGGCATGCGTCCCGGCAGGTGTTTGAGACGCATGGCTTTGCACCGCTTGAAGAGGCGTACCTGCGGTCCTGGCTGCACTCTGGGCAGCAGGTGATGGCACACGACCCGGATACAGGGGACGTGCCCCTGCCAGGCGCTGGTGCAGGGACGGGCTCAGCAGCGGAGCCTGTGGCCCTTACTATCCAGGGCCTGTCCAGGCAGGGCTTTTTGCAGGCAGAGGTGAGCCATGGCTTGTCTGATGGTGCATGGCTTGTCTGATGGTGCATGGCTTGTTCGATGGTGCATGGCTTGTCCGATGGTGCATGGCTTGTTCGATGGTGCATGGCTTGTTCGATGGTGCATGGCTTGTCCGATGGTGCATGGCAGTGCTTGGCTTGCTTGGAATCTGCGGGTAGGCAGCCGCCGACTACTTGTGATGGCTTGCAAATAGGAAGGGAGGCGGCTTACAAACTGAAAATCTTTCATTCGGCAGTTCGTCGTCATCCTGGCAGTACGTCTGATCCGATATAAGCCTGGGCATGCTGAAAGCCGCGCATGTGTCACTGTTCACTGATGCGTGTATCCGCTTTAACAAGGCTTGCTGGACCAAGCCCCCTCGATCACGGTGTGGTCAAGGGGGCTTGGTCCAGCAAGCCTTGTTGCTTAAGTTACAGGCCGTATGCTAGGCGAGGTTTGGTCCCCGTGGGCCTAGTAAGGACTTCCTGTCAGCTCCAAAGGAGTCAGGCGCACAATGATATGGACACTGCTGGCCGTTGGCTGTCCCTTTGCATGCAGGACCGCTGGGGGAGAGCTTATGAACTGACGCCTGACGGAAACAGCCTGGACATGATGCAGGGCTTGATTAAGAGAAAAGTTTAGCATGGTGGCCGCACTGCAGGAGGCAAGCGGCAGGCCCGCTGTTTAAGCCACAGGTGAGGCTAAGTAGTTTTGGGTGTAGGGGTGTTTGTTGTTTTTGGAGATAGCTCCACGTTTTCAAAAGAGAGATGCTGCGCTGTTGCCTTGGCTGAGGTGGCGAGCAGCATGGGATGGTGTAAAGCCATTTAGTGGGAGGCTGGCTGAGGGCATGATGGCTTTTATAGCCCTGACCTGAGCCCTAGCTGACAAACCAAGACCGCCTGCATGTAAACATCCCCCCTTGCGCAGTGAAGATCTCCTGGCATAGTCAAGAACTGGGACACCACCTCTTTTGACTTTTTGAACCTGTACCAATCCATGACTCTCCATGATGCCCTTGCCGCAGGGCTGGGGCACTGACTGGAGCAGCTGCAGCGAAATGGCTAGTGCAGCAGGATTGAAAAGGACAAAGCAACAGCAGGTGCAGGCAGGGTGCTGCCTCCAGACAGCCAACCAGCCAGTGCGTCCGGGTCCGCCAACCCCTTCCCTCTACATTTTTGCATTTGGACACCGTCCAGGCTGGCTGTGCCAGCATTCCGATGCCTCTGGCAGGCATGTGTCATAAACGCCCCCCTTGCGTTATTGTTGCTTCATCGCTCACACCACGCTCTGTCTCTGCTTTTGCCGCGACTCGCTGCAAGCGGGAAGAGGGGCAAGCGACCGGAGGCCTGTCGAGCGACTCGTTCCAATGCCGTATGATTGGTGCAGTGAAATTCTGCTATTGCTGCGGTGACAGGTCTCTATGAGACCTGTGGAATTGTCTACATTCAGGGAACCGACACGTCGCTCTCGCAGCCGCGTCCCCCACTCTGCCTCATTGCACCAGCGCAGCCTCCCACCAGCAGGTTGGTGGGGGCTTGGGACTTGGGTGGCCTACCACATTCGACTAAGGGTGGTAGCAGAAATGCAAGCACATGTGTGGAAGATAGACAGGCAGTCAGGAGGAACTGAATGCGGCATTCTTACGGGGGGCTGGATACGCAGGAAACTGGAAATGTTTGCATGGTGTGCACATGCGCATGGCGATACATGTGCCCCCCTTTCCCCGCCCGCCTTCGATCCTACGCCGGGCGGCGGGCCGGCCGAACCGCTTTACCTGCACCGTCTTAAGTCCCACATCTACGTTCAGACTTCACAACCTTAAACAATCAAACAGTTGTCTGTGAATTATTAGCGCATTTGCCTCCAACACTCACCCAACCTCATTTTGTCATCGTCGGATACTTTTCATCCCGTCATCGTCCCAACATCTGCTGACCTCCCCCGCGACATCTCGAATCATCGCCCTAGCCACAATGATCTCGCAATACAGCATGCCATCTCCCTCGTCCGACAACTTCTTCGGTGCTGCTCCTGACGGCTTGTCGTCCTCGGCACCATCGAGCTCGTCAAATCTCGTCCGAAGGCGGTCAGAGTGTGAGGAGCCGCTGTGTTGGATTTGTCTGGGTCCAGGCGACCTAGCACAGGCTTGCAAGTGCCCCAGGTCCGTCCACCTCAGATGCATGGCGCGGTGGCAGCTTCAGCAAGCCGGTAAAACGTGAGTGGCAAGGGTGTGGGTCGGGCTCGGGCATGCGACCCAAGAGAAAGTCGAAAGACTTAATGGGTGGGCGCACGTTTCTACCAGCAGCTGCTTGTATGCAACATGTCCACATAGCATTTCTTCTCATTCGGTTGCCCTTTCACGTCTGGACATACCCATGTCCTGAATTTGAGTAGCTGGACTCACCTGCAGTGTCACCCTTGACGCGGTTTCTGCTGAGCTCTCGTCGCAACAAGGCATGTCCATTAGGGGTACCTTCCGGAATGCAGCAAATCGCCCATTCCCTGTCGAGTCAGCAACGCGCATCCGACCTGCCATCCTCTGTCATTTCGCCTCTGCTCGTGCTCATCCTGCCCGCCCGCCGAAAGAAACAGAGGCATCCGTGAAGCACCCGATGCGATACCTACTCACGCCCTCTGTCCCGCCTGTATCCATCTGCCTGCCTCTTCTCATAACGGCTGTCATGCCTCCACTTCATTCTGCCTCATCACCGTCCTGCATGTTGCAATGTCCAGCCCAGCATGGTCAGCCCTGTTTCCCCTCTCCACACCAGCTGCGCGCCATGCACCTGTGTGGCCGCTGATAAAGCCTAGTTCTGACTTGTTTTTCGCCTTTCTTTGATTCGCAGGGAGGAAAAAATATGTCGCTTCTGCCATGCCGAGCTGCCGGATTGGAAAGGCTCCCTGACGCCCGCCAACATGCAGCCTGCGGACCCTGTCATGGTCGTGACCCTGGGGAATGAGGTGCATCGCGTTATGGTCAAGCCTGGACCCGAGGGCATGCTGGAGTTTGAGAACAAGATTAGAACGTTGTTCAACATTGCGAGCGATGTTGAATTTGAGGTGAGCGCTCCAACCATGCTGACAATCTCACACGGTCCTGCGTAGAACATGCTACCTTGTGCTGTTAGAACTGGCCCCTCGTAGGCATGCTGTCTTGAGTTAGGGGACATACAATGTTTTCCTGGCATAGGATGTTGACTTGTACTGCCAGGTGCTTTGTCCTTAATGGTGACATCTCATTATCTTTTAGGTGAATGCTCCTGGCAAGCTGTTACTTATTTCTGCCTGTCTCTCCCCCCCTAACCCCCTTCAGGTGACATTCCGCTGCAAGGCACCTTTGGAAGACGGCATTGTGCCCATAGACACGATCCAGTTGGAAGGCATGAACTCGTACGAGGCTGCCACGCACTGCGCATCGCTGATGGCCGCACAGCGAATAGCATCAGGCGGCATCCTCGCCCCCCTCGGCTTTTTGAGCAATGCAAATCTGTGCAGCACCCAGCTTCCCATCTGCTCGTCTGCATCGTAGCAGCGCGCCTCCAGCCTGGAAACACCTTGACAGTAGATCAGGCACTTTTTATACTGCCCATGGGTCCGATCTCAGATCTGCGATTGATCTTTGCGTCGTGAAGCCCATGGGTTTAGTGCACGGTAGGCGTGCAGATGCTTGCCTGTGAGGGGCAGCTGGAACCATGGCGAGGCAGATCGCAGACCGGGTCAACGGGCTGCTCTCTTGAAGGACGCAAATACCTTGAATGGAGACGGGTGGCCTTCTACCTTGGTCACTTTAATATGTACAGGATTCATACATTGCTGGCCCATGGCTGAACTGTAAGCTTCGCTGATGATGTTTGAATGGGGCCAATTTTATGGAGGGAATGACCTATGATGTCCCCCGTTGCGGTTCTCAAGAATTCATCACCTGAACTCCTTTCTATTTCGTTTTTTTCTCTGGGCACGTGTTAATGGCCTGGAGATTTCCGTCGGTTGCCTTGATTTTGACATATTTCTTAAATAGGTTTTCAGCGGCACATTTGTATTATCACACATGGCGCCGCCATCAGAGATTTGTGACCATTCTTATGGGATTATGGAACATCGTTTGATTGATACCAGGTTGATACTGTTCATTTTTGTGACTCTCATGGTAATACAGCAATTCGGCTTCAGTATGTTATGGTGTCAGTGACCTCTGGGCCGTGCTCAAAAGGCTCGGGCTAAGGTTTATGTGTGGAACATGACTTAGTAGCAAACTGACGACCTAGGATGAAGACAAGAGAATATTTCCTTCTGAATGTACCGGTATATGATTTCGTTTGACGCAAGGGACAGGTGCCTGTAATCCGGATCGAGCACAATATGAACTTGGGCAGCTGTGAATTTTTTACAGTTCATCAGAGCATGACAATAATACATGGGACATGTGCCCGTAAACCAGCACATGCACTTAATACGCTAGGCCAGCGATCGAAGATGGTGGTCAAGCAACTAGCACACAGCCCCAAGACTGGTGTGGGCATGAAAGATAAGCCCCAGTCATAGAAAAAACGTTGGTGCAAAAGGATTCGTTTGAGCACCGCCTAGAAAATTAGAAGACGAAAGATGGATTGAGATGATTCTCTTTGACACTGACAGACTAAATAAGTAATTTCTTACAAATTGTAGATACAGAAATTTCTGCCTTAGGCTTGCGCCATTCTCCATTTGTGTTTTGTTTAAGGGCCACATCCTCGTCCGCTCAAAATTATGGAAAGTAAGGTTGATATGAAACGAAGGTCCGTATGAAGCGGACAGAAAGTCATGTGAAGCTCATTCTCCTTATATTCAATATTATGGCATTTGCAAACCCTCTCACTTCAAGGCACAATAGGTTATGCCCTGTCTCAATATTCGGCCAATGCAACCCCATTCGATACCTTAAACCAAAATTAGATTAGGCCCGCTCAAATAGTACCAGAAAGTCTCCATCACATCCCGCTGAATTTTGATTGGAGAACGTAAACAACTTGAACCCTGCGCGTTTTGACTTTTGAGTCAAGAAAAGCACAGACAGTGCCGTATGTGGCAGTACAGACACAGTACAGACAGTGCCGTATGTGGCAGTACAGACGCAGTACAGACAGTGCCGTATGTGGCAGTACAGACACAGTACAGACAGGGCCGTATGTGGCGTATCCCTGGAAAGTTAGGAGTGCCGTTGATCCCTGGCTGCATTCAGAATTATCTCAACATACAGAGGGGTATTGACTGGAGCAGTGTAAAAATAGTGCCAAGAGTCATCAATATCAATGCTACAAAAACTAACCAACAAAATGGAAAACCTGCTTTCGCCATATCACAACTTTCCTGCATAGACATAGTCACAAGGTCGTCGTCAGGCCTCCGATAAGTTATATTCCAGAATTTCAGGGCCTGCTGAAAAATACCTAAGACAAGGGTTTCATGGTGAAGATCACTCATGCGATGCCTAAGGAAACCCTTGTAAATTACCTCTAAATTCCTGGATAAACTAGTGTCTGCCAGGCCCATATCGCGACCTGGCCATCTAATTTCACACCCATAAACAGGAAAGACTTGGATGACCAAAGAGTAAAAAATATGACATTTAAAGTGAACGTACGGGAGTGTATATCAAGCTCATGTCATCTCCGAAACATGGCATACAAAGCTGCCCTCCCCTTGTCGACGCAGCATCTACCTGCACCCTTCATACCCTCTGCCTCATCAAATAACACTCCCAGGCTCGCTTCCAGGCAGATGAAGAAGGGCTCAAATGCTTAATATCAAGAGGACTTCCGCCATGAGGCGGAGATGCCGATCGACGGCATTGTTTCTAGTTAAATCTACCGCTACTGCTTAAGTTTTATAATTGACTGTCAAGGCGTTGTGCCGACAAATAAGATAAAGAGCATCAAGAAGATTTTGCAGATCAGTTGGTGATTCAGCGAACAAACCAGGCCATCAGCATGTAGCAAAAGTCTGACCAGAGCACATGAAAGACAGGCGCCAATATCAGGGCACTCACAAGCAACAAACTTCTCGAAACGGGTGATTAACAGGCCAAACAATTGAGGGGACAGCGGGTCTCCATATGCTTAATGCCCATGCAGGAGTAGAAAGTATCTCCTCGCTAGCGTGAAACAGTAACCCGCCTGGGCTAGCTACCAGCAGCGTGGGCCGTGGGGGTGAATGACGTGACACCCCTGTGCCTTGCTTAAAGGCTCGTCTGCGTGGGCGCCCAACAAATAAAGTGGGAGAGGGGAAGTTAAGTTGAGAGGGGGAAGGTAAGAAACGGAGGAGATGATCTCTCTTCACCCCCCCCTAAGAAGCGGAGGAGATGATCTCTCTTCACCCCCCCCCTAAGAAGCGGAGGAGATGATCTCTCTTCACCCCCCTTGAGAAGCGGAGGAGATGATATCTCTCCACCCCCCTTAAGAAGCGGAGGAGATGATCTCTCTTCACCCCCTTAAGAAAGGAACCCTCAATGCGAAAGTTTCTCGCCCCTGTAGAGTGCAGGCCTGAACAAGTAAGCATTGAGGAGAGGAGAAAATTGGAGAGGAACAAAAACGAAAAGACCCCTCGCCCTCAAAGAAAGGAAATTATAACCATTTCCCCAGCTCCCCAAGAATCTAGCTCTCAATGATGTCAACCACGTCCCCTACAAAATCCAGTGCCTCCCACCCAAGCCTGCTCCGGTACAACTGATAAAATTCGAGACGCCCTACGGGGGACCCTCCCAATCCCTCTCCTTGAGCTGGTTCTTGCCGCCAGGACACTGCAAGCAAACATGTAGCGCATCCTCTACATGCTCGCCATCTCTCCTTGCCTGCACCACTGTCAACAGCGTGTCTCACGCTGTTGACCGCTACGCCGTCCTCTGGTGTCGGCCATGTTAACTGCACCGAGCCGCAACTGTTAGTTGGTGCGCATTCATGCACACACACTATTGCTGGTGCGGCTCCCAGGATGCGCCAGTAAGGCGCCCGCCGCAGGCTGGAATCAGGCGCGGTAGGTGGCCGCAGACCTGTGCTCGGTAGTGGGGTCCCTGGGGTCTCCTCTGCCAGTCGCCTCCAGCTGTGCCTGTTTTTTTGCTGCGTCGACTAACTGCTGCAACTCTGGGACAGGGAGCGGCTGCAGGTCGAGAACTTCCTGACACAGTTTGGGCACAACTGCTTCCAGTTCCAAATCCTCCAGTGCCCCCATCAGCTCACTGCAACATGTGCGGACTCTGGTGTTTTGTCGAATCATAAGCTGCAGGTCATCTGCCATGGCGAGCACCAGGAGTGGGCTGTCTTGCTGTGCTGCTGGTGCCACCACTGCATTGTAGAAGCGGAGCACGTGCTGCCACCAGGTTCGTTGTAGCGGCTAGATCTGCAGCTCACGCATGACCTCCCAGCTGCCAGCGGATGCAGGAAGCCCCGCCACCTGGCGCGGGTGCTGAAGTAGGCTGGACTGCATTCTGGCCCTGAGGCGATGCTGCGGTCGAAGGTGACCGGTTGCTACACCACATGGCCGCTGTAGCTCGCTGCAGGCGCTGCATGCACCGTGGGAGTGAAAATCATTATGCAACAGAGTGCCAAAGGTTATGGGCTCAATGGATATATGTTAAGGCGGGTCTAAGAAGAATTAAGGACAATGACGTTACACCTCTAGGCCCTGATCAGAAGGCTCAGCCGCACGGGTGCCCAACTCTGAAGTTGGGAGAAGAAAACTTAAAAGGTCAATGACGTAACACCCCAGGTTACACCACTTAAAAGGTGTAAAGTCATAGGGGATTCTGCCCTGTAACAGTCTTCGAGGGATATGCCGCCCCCCAACCGCATCTCTTCCTCTGGTATTGGAACTTTTCTCCCAGAAGGCAGGGGGTCCACCTCCAGCTTCTACCTCGGACTGCATTGGACTACTTGCGGGCATCCCGAGGCTAGCTCTTGGAGATCCCGTGACGAAAGACAGGGCAGGGTACTGTACACAATTGTCACATACACAGATTCATCATGTGACAGGTGTCATATTTCCGTAACTGTGGTGTATAGGGTGAAGGCCCAAGCCATCACACCCTCATGTCCTGCCAAGGGTCTTGAGATGGGACTGGATGGGGGGGTCCAGAGAGGGCCATGAGAGGGTGTTGAGAGGGTCTTGAGATGGGACTGCGAGGGTCTGAGAGAGTCCAGCAGCATGATCAGTATCAGAAAAACAGAAGACTCTTATCCTTACGAGTCAATGACGTTACACCTCTGGGCCCTGCTCAAAAGGCTCGACCGCATGGTCGCCCAACTAATCTGTCGTGTAAAAATAAGTTGCTCAGAGGAGGCAAAGTGAGGGGAAAGTAGAGTGAGTATTGGGGCCTCAAGGGAAGACGATTCAAGACAGAGGACACCCTGCCCCCAGGAGCAGGGAATCTAGAGAGCAGGAAAAGTAGGATACCCAATCCTCAGGAGTCAATGACGTTGCACCTCTTGGGTCAGCTAAAAAAGGCTCGACTGCGTGGGCGCCTAAAGGTTTGGAGGAAAGAATGAAACAAACACCAGATGGCAAGATACAAATGAGGAAATATGGGAAATAAAGTTGAGGGGCAGACAAAGCCTGAAAAAAAAGACACGAAGTTACAGCCTCTGAAAAACGTCTACGCCTCAACAATACCAATCACGTCTTCCACAAAAGCCAAGGCATTCCACCCAAGCCTGCCTCGGTACACCTAGAAGAAGATACCCCACTCCTCAAGAGTATCAGAAGCCCTACAAATGGTGTAGGGAATACGCACAGTGAAATGGGGGGCTGTGGGGTCGTGGGGTGTCAGTGACGTTACACCTCTGGGCCCTGCTCAAAAACACATGCTCGGCCGCATGGGCGCCTACCTAAAGGGTCGGGAGGAAAGACCGAAACAATCACCAGGGGAAGGGGTCGTGGGGTGCAGGGGGACATCCGCATTGACACGGGTGGTTGAAACACCATGGCCACAGGCTGCCTTCTCGCCATTCAGGGTCAGGCGCCGAAGAGTATTCTTGCAACGGGGGTCGTTCTGGATGCCCAACAGGGATTTGAGTGTAGCCAGGAGGTCGTAGCATGCAGCACGATGATTGACACACCGGTACTGGTGTGGGACTACGTGGGGAAATTGTGCAGTACCGGTACTGAAAAAGAAAAGTCCAGAATTAATGTATTCAGTTATTGAGCGGCGCGACCTGAAAATGATGAAATAACATGGCATGTGTTTTTCCCACGTGGTTCAATTTGCATTACAATGTGCAAGTCGAGGACATCTACTGTAGTTGGATTGTGCTTTGCATCGAGTTACCCTCAGTGGACTCCACCTGGTCCGGAATTCACGGATGCCAACATAGTAGGCCGCGTCCGTAGGGAAACGTTTTACAACTTATTTCCATGGGGGTGCCAAAACGCGCATAGATGTCAAAAAATCATGTGAAACTTTGAAATGGACAGAAATGTAGTTGGAAGTTGCATACCCATAAGGATGATTATCAACAAAAACGAGTATTGTCCAGGCATCCGGCAGCAATTGGGTATTCTTTGTAGATCCCCACCTTTCCCAAACGCTCAGCTTCGGAGGAATTTAATGCTTAATGAAATGACACATACCAGAACTATATGTAATCAACCCAACCCTTGAGCAACAACCAGCTGGTGCAAGCTTTGGGTGCCGCGTTATTACCCAGCACGGGATGAGCATCCATCGCATACCAAACATGCAAAGCTCCTTTTCAAGCACAATGGACTTGAACCATAGGAAAGCCTGCTGAGAGAAGGAACACAATATAAACGTACACACCCAAAGTTGCGGCCAAACTATTCCAAGTTGCTCCAAACGATTGCGCAGGCGGCAGAGCCGTGTTCGGCTTCCGGTAAGACTAAAAAACAGAGAATTAAGATGCACAAAACTATGACGGGCGCGCTGACGCACTGCGAGAGGACCAGACAGGCTTTGCCTTGAGGCACGTACCGGTATATACTCTTGAACACAGCAACAACAGTCCATTCAAAGACCAATCCTGTCATTCAAAACTCTTGCCCTTGCCGAGATGTGCCCACTTGCAGGACCAACCATCACAACCGCTTCACTGTACATCCATGAAGAGTAAAAGAAATCTCCATCTGGCCAGATCATAGAAGGCAGGCCAGCAGGCGGGGTTTCTTAACTTCCACCGAGGCCCATGCCCTTGTGCAGAACTGGCTGCCAGGGCCGGCCCCCGCCGCCTAGCTGCCCATTACAGGTAAGAAACCGCATGTGCAGCGATGTACCCCGATAGGGCACAGGGCACGGGGCATCAGCCATTTTTTTGTTTGGAGAAAACTATGCCCGGCCTAGATCCTAGAGCCCCACACACGTGGCGTGTTGGGCCACCAGAGGGGACTCGGAGTCATCAGGCGGAACGTCAGGACCCCTGTGTGGTGTGGGGGCCATCGGAGATGTGAAGGGCCATCATAAGTGTGGAGGCCGAGGCGGCTGCCTCGCGGGGATGCGGAGCCCGGTGGGGCGTGTACCGTAAACACGCCGTTCCCAGGGTGAGTAACAAAGACCACCTGTTTGTTTGCGTGGTCACTTTGCCTCTGTGGGCGTTTCTACTTGTGCTTGTTGACGGGGAAGCAAATCTTGCATTTATGCACACCTGTATGATTGACGACGGGGGAAGTGCAGGAAAGCAGCTCGTCAAATTGCAGGGATGGCCAAGATCCCAAGGAAATAATTAGACAGGAACGCTGCCACTTTTGAAGGGGTGATTCAGGACAGCCCCAAATCCAGGAGGTTGATCCACCAACCCAGGCCAGAAAGAAACAAGACATACGCCCCTAGGATGAAAAGTCAGCATGCTGGTACACATGCATAGCGCCTTCTGATGAGGTCGGTGTCCCTCTGAAATTCTTCGCGTCTTAGGGCACACAGGGTTGCAAGACGAAGGCCAGCTCAGCTTAATTGGGCGACTCACCGTGCTCGCACACTTTGTCATTCACCTCCTTCCTCTCTTGATCCCTCTCCTGCTTCTTCTCCTAAGGACACGCAAGAGGTACAGGGGGCAGGCAAAGGGGTCGGGTGGAATGTTTGAATGTCCATGGCGGCATGTTCCAGGGTCCATTTCTTGTGGATGCTTCATTTAATAGGCAGCCCATTATCCCACATCTTGAGTTTCAAGCTGCTAGAGAGGGCTCAGAAAGGGCAATTGAGTGTCCCCTGTCATCTAGGCCTTAGCTCCATATGACCTTGCTGGCCCATTGCCTGGCTGGGCTGTTAAGCCCAGGCGATTCCATGAGGGGAGTCTTAAAGTTGCGCTCATTCAGCCCAGGAGTGGATGCAGGACCAGCCCTTCTCGAGGTATTTACTGATGACCTGTTCTTCGCGGTTGACTTCTTCAACACCCTCAGTCCCACTGCTGTGATCTGTTGTCCCCTGGTGCGGTACTACCGTTTCAGGGGGTTTTCCCGCTGTTTTTCTTGGTAAGTCTTGTTTGGGCCCACACACGCCACAGGCCATTTTGACAGCCCTGGGATTGCCCTGGGCGGCTCCTCCACAAGAGTCACTGGACGTTACCGGATTCTTGGAATCCTCCCTCCTGCCGCCCAGTCGCTCACCTCACGGGCTTCCTTCATGGCTCGCTTGCTGGTGGGGTCCCAGCTGCGCTCCATCTTGAGGATCTTGCTCTGGGCAAGCTCCGCCTGAAACGGAAACACAAAGACAGCTGAGCAGGCTACTCAACAGATTTTGGGGGGGCACTACAGCAACAGGCTAGGGGACAGTAAAGCACAATACACCCTGGATGCAGCATCCGTGCAGTCAGCTTATCAGCTATGTATTCAGGCACCCTGCAGCCACATATAAGTCATAGATCTATCTGGCAAATGATGCACCAGAACCGGAAAGGTCTACGTGTCCACAAATCTTCAATCCGCCAGTATGAGGGCCTGCTGGCTTCTGTTGAAATCAGGCGCATCCATCCAGGGCCTGTCCCAATCAGGCTAGGAAGCCAGACCTGGCTGCTGAACCCGGTCCACAGTGCTCAGCCGGCCCCGTGATCGGTCAGGAAATTCAAGACATCATAGCGTAGTAGGGAATGTGGAGCCAGGGGAATTGAAAACAATGACCAGCCATTGCCAAATAGAACCCATCACAAAAGGCAAATGCAGGCACTCAAGCAACAAGCTTTTCCAGGGAGTACCGGCGAAAACGTTCCTGCCCAGGAACATGTGTGATCTCTGGTTTGATTGAAGGGACGAGGCGCGATTGCCTGGCAGATGAGATCGGAGCCTAGTGAAGGGTGTCGGTAGTGTCCGCTGTCCAGCAGCAGCTACAGGAGCACATGACGCCGCTCTATCCTGTCTGCTTTGGCCCACACGCTCACGACATCGCTCAGCCAGATGGCTGAGCTCTAGCACCCTAATAATCGCCTACCTCCTTCTTGTACTCCCTCTCCTCTTCACGCTTCTTCCTGTTCGAGTCCCTGATATCACGCTCGTTCTGCTTCACCTCGGCGAGCTTATCTGCGGGACAAATGGGAAGTGTGACGCGAAGCGTGAGAGAATGAACCGGGCACTGGCAAAGTGGTGGCGAAATAGAGGCAACAGCAGAGATCAAACTTGGAATTGAATCAAGCGATGCATGTAAGCATGCCCGATTGCTTTTCTGGTGAAGAAGATAGCCGGATGCAGAAAGTGGCATTCCTTTGGATTCGAGCAAAATGGCAGCCGTTAGGATCGAAGCAGGCAGGAAGCTACCGAATCGCCGTCTGATTCCCGAGTTCAAAGAGAGGGATTGATGATGTCGGACCAAGTGATATATTAGGAGAGTAGGCCAGCTGAGCCTGGAGAAAAGCTTATATAGAGTCTTATATACGGTACCAGCATAAACTTGCCTTTGTGCCCCCTTGTCTCCACGCGCGGCTTGTTGTCGTGGGAGTTCATCAAGCTCTTGATATCAATCATACTGTGGTCTTAACAAATACGCTACAGGGTGCGACTAATCGCCAGGGAGATGGGAAATTTGGAGACTACTGCAAATCTCGACACGTCAGGGAAATCAATGTTGACGTCAGCTAGGTTTTTTCAAGGTTTGGGGTTCACACATCATTGGATAGTGGTTCGAACCGTTGAGACTAACGTGGATCCAAAGTCATCAGACGTGCACGATAGCGAGTAGGTCAAGTTGCATGCAATTGACGCGCATTCCAGGCCTCTATACCCTTGAAGATCCTGCCCGATAGTAGACTGGGCGGTTCCTCCTGCCTCGCTGGGGTCGAGTCAGGTAGGTCAGATGCGGTGGTAGGGACACACACAGGATTACCGGCCTATCGCCATCACTGGCGTACTTTACCGGCTGTATGCCAGCATGCTCACTGCCATCACTGATGAGTGGGCACGATTGCACGGCCACGTCCCTCCTGAGCAGTTTGGTTTTCAACAGCGCCGTAGCACGCTCCAGGCTGCTTTTCTGCTCAGGCATGCAGTCCATGCTCATGCTCAACGGGCAGCTGCAGGCCGTGGCAAGCTGCATGTGGCCTTTGTGGACTTCACAAAGGCCTATGACAGCGTGCCCCAGGAGCAGCTGTGGCGGCATTTATGCGAGCATCTTCACATGCCTGCATGCCTGTTACGCGCGTTGCTAGCGCTTTATGCCGGTGCAGTTAACACGCTCACTGACGGCCACAAGCGCACTGGTCATGTGCCTTGCACCAGGGTCATCAAACAGGGCTGCCCCCTGAGCCCCCTGCTCTTCAGCCTTTACCTCAGTGACCTGCCGGCCATGCTCGCAGCCAAGTGCCCGGGAGAGGGCATTGACATGCAGGCGGGGCGACAGCTACGCTGCCTGCTGTATGCGGATGACCTCTCCTTGCTAGCCCGCACCTCAGCAGGGCTGCAACGCATGCTTGATGCCTTGCATGAATATGCAGCCCATAACCAGCTTCAGGTCAATGTCAGTAAGACAGAAATCATGGAGTTTGGCAGCCGCTTAGCAGCGCAGCGCCGACAGCCAGCCCATGTTTGCGTGTACGGCCCTGACCGTACCGTGTTGAAGCGTGTCCAAGAATTCAAGTTCTTGGGCATCACTCAGCACGAAAGCGGCGGCATGAAGAGGGCCATGGAGGGTAGACAGGCGCCTTTGGCTGCCGCGCTGCACCGTGTTCGCCGCATGGCAGCCAAGGTGGGCCTAAGGCGCCATCTTCCAACCCGCATTAGGCTGGCAGCTGTGTACGCAGCGCCTGCGGCCAACTACGGCGACGTGGTGTGGGCCACCAGCCACCTTCGACCGCGGCAATGTCTCTCCAGCAAAATGCAGTCCACCTTGCTTCAGCACCTACGCCAGGCTGCGGGGCTACCTGCATCAGCCGCCAGTTGGGGAGTCATGAGAGAGCAGCAGCTCCAACCACTACAGCGAGACTGGTGGACCCATATCCTCCGCTTATACAATGCAGCGGTGGCACCGGAGGCACAGCAATACAGCCCTCTCATGGCTCAAGCCATGGCAGCAGATATGCAGCTTGCAATCAGCCAGGGCACTGGCGGCCGCACGTGGTGCTCTGATCTGCTGGGTGCATTACAGGAGCTGGAGCGGGGGGCAGCCACCCCCACCTTGCGTGAGGCAGCAGCTGCCCTACAGCGCCTACCCGTCACAGAGGTTTTGGCACTTGTTGACGCAGCCTACGAGCAAGCACGGCTGGACGCAAGCGGTGGTGGGGACCCCAGGGACCCTACCACCGAGCACAGATCTGCAGCAACCTACCGCGCCTGGTTCCAGTCCACGGCAGGTGCCGTGCTGGCGCAAGCCCAGACCCGCACTAGTCAGAGGGAGTATGCTTGTGTGCGCACCAATTTGCGACTGCGGCTTGGCGCGATCAGCACTGCTGATACCAGAGGACTGCGCAACGGTCAGCGGCGACAAGCACGCTGCTGCCAGCGGTGTTGGGCAGGGGGGGATAGCGAGGAGGTAGAGGATGCGCTGCATGTGTGCTTCCAGTGCCCTAGTGTCAGGGAGCAGTTACGGGAGCGGGGGTGGGCAGGTCCTCCAGGCGCTGCCACTAACTTCCACCAGTTGTACCAGGCTGAGCATGGGTGGGACGCACTTGCTTTTGTGGACTGTGCTGTGGGCATTATTGAGGGTTAGTCTCCGGGGTTTCTGAGGCCGATGTCGTTGGCCTTTCCGGCCTTTTTTGTTGTTGTTGTTTGCCCCCTCTTTAGTTTCTTCTCTTCTCCCTTCTGATCAGTGGAGCGCCCTCGCGGCCAAGCAGGGGTGGGATACGCTTGCTTTCCTAGACTTTTCTTTTCGTAGAGGCTTTGTTGAGGGGTGGTCTCTAGTGGAACTCAGGTGTTGGACTTGGTCTGCTTAGCCTGCCCGGCCTCTCCTTTTGTTCCTTTCCCCCTCTGTTCCTTTTAGTGCCTCCTTAACTCCCTTCTGAACAGTTGGGCGCCCACGCGGCCGAGCTTTGAGCGGGCCCAGAGGTGTAACGTTATTGACACACACAGGAATTGGGGGTTTCTGCTTCCGGAAAAAAGCTGTGGAAGTGCTTATGACAACATCGAGATGTACTGTTACACAATCATCCTCATTGGCACTGCCATCCCCTTCACAAGACAGATGAGCAAACAACTATCCAGCCCATCCAGCCCACCTTCCTTCCTCACCCGGTCACCCCTAAGCACCGTCACTGCTGGCATCCCCCGTTCATCTTTCGAACGAAAACAAAGTGCATCAACCTGTAGTCCTGATCACCCAGGTGCCCTAAATCACATACCGGCATAGCATTTCAAGCATAAGAAATAGGAAAACCAGAGAGCAAAACACACTCCCACTTTTTTCATTGGTTCACAGTTTCCCGTTACAGGGTCACACTTGGTCGAACAAACAATCAAGGGAAATGGCTGGCAAAGGCCGACCCCAAAATAAGCAGGGCCGTCCAAGGCTGGCCTTATAAAAAGAGCCTGCAAGCACCCTACACAAGAACAACATAGCGTACCCGATAACAACCTGGGTGTTGGACAGTCAGCAAAAGATACCATGGGGCCAGCCAGTCCCGGGGATCTCCGAAGGGATGCAGTGACATATACCACTATCCCTACGAGTGCCCGCCTCCCGCTATCCCTACGGATGCGTCACATGCGACCCGTCCAATTCATGGATCACGACTGTTAAAACTTGTTAAGCCCAGAAGCCTAGTACCAATACATGCAGTCGATTGAGGTCACCTTTAAATGCCGGTGTAGGTCCTTGGGTACCAGCACAAGTGAAGGTAGCCCCGGCCCTCGGGCCCCTGCCGCATAATAATTTCGTCAGCCCTGCGTTTAATTATTCCACCCAGGTCCCACTACTCCTGCGCCCCTAGGGCTTGTAGGTTGCCTTTTATCAATCCATCCCACTCCACACCTCATCAGGTCTATCCCTCCTTCATGACGTCTCTTCCGATAGCATGTAGGCAGCAGGTGTTTCTTGGGGTTGAGCAACCAGCCTCACACTTTGCTCGGTCCAAGCAAATGGACCAGCCTCTTCCCCGACTCGGTCCTCGCCCAGGGCACAACGCTCCTGATGCACGTATCATCGGCCTGGCAGCCGGCTGGCGCTCCGCTCCTCCGGGGTGGGCAGCCGCCGCGTCAGGCGCTGCAGCTCCGCCTCGAGCTTCACGTTTCTGGAGACCGCGACCGCCAGCGCGCCCGAAACCAGCAACTCCACCCGGGCCAACCGCGCTTGCACCTCAGCAGGGCTCAGGCCGCCAAACGCCACCGCAGGAGTCCCCGTAGTACCAGCTCCCGCCCCACTGCTTGCTGCGGCGCTTCCCCGTTCCTCCGCCCCCTTGCCTGAGCTGCTAGCAAAGGACGCTACCTGTCTCCTCAGCTCCCCCAGCTGGTTCATGTCCATCGGGGGAGCGCCATCCGTCCCCGAGGAGGTCTGAAGGGGTTCAAGGAGGGAACAGGGTATACAAAGTTTCAGGACTGATAAGGAATGAGAGGATGATGGACAGGTCCCGGTCAAATGAAAAGGAAGCTGCGCTCACAATTAATTCGTGCAGCTTGCCCAGGTGTTTGAAGGGTTAGCTTTCCCCTCTCCCTTCACCACTTTGCTTTTCCATTTGCGACCGCTGCAACCCTAAGGACATTGCAATTACAATCAACTTGCAACCGGTGCATGGATTTCTTACGTGGGGAAAGCAAGGAAGCAACCACCTCACTAGCCGTTAGCCTCACCAGTATAAACGGACCTGCAGGGCCACCTGAACGGCCCGCACTCACCCAGATTTAATATCACATTCAAATTCAGTACGAATGCCGGTCACTAGTCATGTTTCCCCTCTTCCCCCATACCTTGGCCGCAGTTGCCATGGTCAGCGCGTCCACTAGTTGCGCGTTGCGCTGGGCCAGCTCTTCTAGCTCGACCTCTTTTTGGTTCTTAAAGCTGCGCAGGGCCAGCATGTCACTCTCCAACTCCCTCAGCACACGGCGGGTCTGCAGGAGTGACCAGGGCAGAGTGAGGAGATCAGGGTATAACAAGGTGTTGGTCGTGGGACATCAGAGTGTGACCAGGGGAAGATCAAGGGTGTGCAGGGCGAGGGCCATCGGGCGCTCGACCAGCGAGATCAAGAGGACAACTTGGGCAGGCTGTTGCTCGTCAGCTTGGCAGCTCTCCTCAGATACGTCAAACAAACGCCTCAGGATGATTTTGAACAAAGACTTATGCAAGATTATTTCGGGATTATTTGAATTACTACGCAGGAAGTTTTGAACAAAGACATGCTTACAGGGACAGCATGAGGCATCCGGATTGGCTGGGTGCACGGAGGAGGCACAGGATAAGGCTGGAGCTATCATCCCTTTTACCCATGCAAGGCATGTTTCTGTGGTCAAAACAAGTGCCGCTGCGTACCTTTTGCTTCTCCAGCGACAAGGTCTGCACCTCCACGCGCAGCTCCTCGGTCTCAGCACTCAATTGCTCATTACGCAGCTCTGTCTCCACAATCTGATCCTGCAGCACCTCTCTGTCAGCCAGGAGGACCTGGGAGTAGGGTTGGGACATCGGGGGGTTCAGGGTTGGAGCTTTGTGGGGTCAGGGTTTGTGAGGTTTAAGGGTTTCAGGGCTTAAAGGCTGAGAGGGTTGAGCAAGCATGGGCAGGTGGGCCATTTATTTTTGGCAGAACATGAACTGCTTAGCGTGCAAATGTTTTTATTATGGTGCGTCTGCCGCTCTGTTGCATCAGCAACAACCTTCATCCCCGCCCTCTCACTCTCCACACACACCTTGACCTTCACCCTCTACCTGCACCCGGGCCGCTTTCTGGATCCCTAAGTCCTTCTCACCATCCCCCCACATCACACTCACCGACCGCACCTCCCAATCACACCTCCCACCATCCACCCGCACCTGGATCTCCAGGTCTTTCTCAGCATCCCCTATTCCACTGCCCGTGTAAGTGCTGCCCTTAGGGCTGGGCGCGCCCCCGCCGCCGCCGCCCCCGCCGCCTGTGCCAAACCCAGCCTGGCGTGAACTTTGCTCCTCATCACCCAGTTCTTCCTGCGGCAGGAATACGACAAACGCAAAATAAAACGACTATTTGGAGCACACAATTGAAGCACACTTGACAGTGCAGCAAGCCACCCTCAGGACTTAGGGATATGGGATGAAAGGTTCTCGGGGCTCAGGCCCCTTCCCACTATATCTTGTTCAGGGTACACTCTGGCAGTCTTATGGGGTGTCCTCCGTTTCATGTCACAATAACGGTCTCCTGCCTAACAGATCCAATGCATGCAGTCGTTGGAGTCAGGGTTGGCGATGCACGTGAAGGATTAGCCAAGGCTGGTGGGGCACAAGCATGCGACCAGAAGGGACTAGTTTCAAACCCATTTCCCTACCTCCTCCCTTGCCCCTTGCCTCTACCCCCCATTCCCCCGCCTACACCGGCAAGGCCCCTAGTCCTCCTCGCCTAAATCCCCTGCCCCCATCTTCCCCCGCTAAACCCTCCTCCTCTCACCCTCCCCCCTCCTCTCCTCGTTCCCCGCCCGTACCTGCATGGCCATGATGGTTGCCAGCAGCGCAGCAGACTCCCCCTCATCGCTACCCGCATCCTCAGCCACAGGTGGTACTGCCGGGTCCACACACAAAGGCTCGGGCAGGGACTCAGCGGGCAGTGCAGGGCTGGCCATCCGGCTGGGAAGGAGAACACCCTCACCACCCATGACGCTGATACAAGACCCGCGAGGTGAGGCGGATGCTTTGGCTGCCCCTCCTGCTGCTGCTGCTGCTCCCGCCGCCGCCGCCGCTGCGCCCGCTCCTGCTGCTGCTAATGCTGCTGCAGCAGCTGCTGTGGAGGAGGAGAGCCGCGCAACATCAGGCGCTGGGGCATCTGCTGCGGTCTGCGTCCCGCCGCCGCCACTGCTGCCTGGCTGCTGCTGGGAGGGGCCTTCCGGAGTGGGAGGAGCGGGGGAGGCGACGTCAGTGTGGCCCGGAGCGTCCGTCCAGCCAAGAACACGCTTAGCACCACCAGAGTCCGAGAGGCCCCGAAGCATCCCACCCTGAATTCAGATATAAGGAGATGGGTGAAATTAAGTAGGAGAGGTGGGGGACATCAAATAGGAGGGAGATAAGAGGGGGGGGGGGATTCAAATAAAGGAAACGGGTGAAGCACAGATGCGAGATGGCAGGAAATTTTGAATGCGACAGAGAAGAGGAAAACAAAGCGTTGGAAATTGGCATAAATCAAACGAACGAGATGGTGGACATTCAAAAGGAAGAATGCCGCTGAAAAGGGAAGTCAAACAGAGGGCGCCAGTGTAAAGTAAAAAAGGAGGACGAGGGGGGACTTAAAGTGGGACTGATCTCACTGATGACGTCAGTGAGGTGGAAATGTGTGTGAGAGGTCCAGCCCATTGATTCTTTTGGATTGCTTGAGTCATGCTTTACCTCAAACCAGGCCGCACGCTGACAGGGCTTGGGTGCAGCAAGGCCTATCTCATAAGCCATTGTCTGTGGGCCGGTGTGGGTTTGGTCCCTATGGGCCCAGGAGGTTGTCGTCTGGCAGCCCCCCCCCCAAGTGGTTGTTTTGCGCGTACTAAATGAACACTTTTCCATTCCTACCGATCCTCCGCCTCCCTCGGAGGGGTCTGTTGAAGCAGACCGGGCCGCCGCCTCAATGGTCGTTTTGAGGCGCGTCTCCAGAGGGCCCGTTCCGTCAGCCTGCGGGGCGGCGAGGAGCGGAGAACAAAAGAAAGATGAGAAGGGGTGAGGGAATCAGAAATGAACGGGGGCGGGGGGGGAGGGAGCAGCAGGGCACAGGAGAAGAAAGAGAGGGGGCGTGGTGAACATCAGCGAGGGGAGATAACAAAGGGGCGGGGGGGCTGATGAAGTGCAATACAAGCAATGCCCAGTGGTTCAATTGCAGCCTGATCACGCCAACAGCGCCGGGGGAAATGTTGGCCTGGATTTTAGTTGGTTGAGTTTCAGTTGGTTAGGTTTTACTTGGTAGGTTTTTATGAGGTGGGCTTGAACTGCCTGGTGGGTTTTCTTCAGTAGGCTTTAGTACTGGGCTAGGTTTTAGTCATAGACATTTTGCTCAGTGCCAAGTTGGTAAGTGCTGAGTCAGGAAAGGTAATACAACCCCTTGGGACACCCCCTTCCTGTATCTCTGAATCCCTCCTCTCCCTAATTCCCCTAAAACACCTCCTCCACACCCTAAACACCCCTACTTCCCTAATATGCGCCAAGAGCCCGACACATCCGGAGCTGCGCCTCTTTGACCCCCCATCCAACAGGACCAGCACCTGCCTCTACGCCCTCACCTGAGACTTGAACCCTAAACCAATTGGCGTCCTCAGGCCTGCTCCCCACCTGCACTGCCCCGGGCAGGGACCTGTCATGCAGCAGTAGCCGGGTCATGCCCCGCAGCCGCAGCTCCATCTGAGCCTTCTCTTGCTCTGCCTGACAAAAATAGGAGGGGGGGTGATTTCAAAATGTCAAGTGTTTCATTCCATGGTTTGCCAAGAGGGTGCTGGGGACTTGTCACCCCGCTTCAAACCACTGCCGTGCTAGCTGTGCTTGTTGCTGCATCCACCTGAAAGCCGTTCCTCGAATAAATCTAAGATCCATTCCTCGGATTCGTAAACCAAACGTCTTTCCGCGTTGAAGGCCAGGCAGATCCAACCTAATCCTGCAGTCCCCCATCATCTTTCACCCACAAGGATTCAAATAAAATAATAAACAATCGGGATTTGCTTGCCCCCCGTAGGGGAGCAATCCTGCCCTAAAAAGGGCACGGTAAGGGGCCCCAAAAATGCCTTCCACGTAGTGGAGGCCATCAGACTGACTGCTTTATATTTCTATAAATATCAGACTATATCATTATCGACTTTTGTCGATATTTAAATACCCTGCACCCTGCACCCATCACCAACTGCAGCTTGAATTTTGGTATTCAAATACCTGCACCTTGGTCCATCTAACAGATATAATCGGGTGCAGTAACTATAATCTTTGTACAAGACCGTGCAATCCAGGGGATAAAATCAATTCCCCTTACACCCTAATCCCCAAATCCTGCTGACTATCATTTATTGCGACTGGTGCACAAACCTGGAAGCCCTTTCGAATTCAAATTCGAATTCAAACTCACCAACAGCCGTTTTTGATGCTCCACCTCCAGCCTGTACCGCACTGTTTGTATTTCAGTCGGCCTATCCACCGCACCCGCCCCTGTCACCGCAGGGCTCCCCGCCCGCCCCGCCGCAAGGCTGAAGGCAGAGGTCAGTCCGTTGCCTTCGATGTCACTCGGGCCTGTCCCGGTTGCGACCCCGCTGCTGATGTCCTCGTTGGAATAGTACTCTGGATCACCGCAGACGCTGGCCGCAGGAGTCCAGCCTGCAGGGGTGAGGGAGGAGGGGGGGAAGAGGCAGCTCAATACATGGGACTGAGTGGGGGGTGAGAGGGGATGGGGGCAGGAAGAAGAGGCAGCTAAATGCATGGGACTTAGGGTAAGGTATCATGAGGGAGGGGGAGGGGAGGGGGGCAGGAGAAGGCGGCAGCTCAACACATGGGACCAAGGACGAGAGTCGGGGTGGAGGGAGGAGGGGGGAGAGGCAGCTCGACACATGGGACTTGAAGTATAAGGGGAAAGGGAAGGGGGAGAGGAGAAATCGGGAGCTCAACTCATGAGACTGACTGGAGTGGGGATAGGGAGCAGGGCCATAAGAGTTGTAAAACAAAAGCGTGGATAATCTGATTAAGTCACCCTGTTGTATAAAACAACTTGGGCTTCCCTGATAAAAGGCACTGCTGTCGATAGTTATGTGGAGTTATGGTTCAATCGGAAAGAGACATCTCATGAGGCAGCACCTGCAAATGTGAGTGAAGCATGACAACAACTGACCAGCAGCGACATGACAGAACGCAGCCGCCTCATATCCTACTATAAACTTTCTTTTGAGAAGTTGGCATCAGTTGTACACTCACCTGCTCCAATCTCTGACCTACACCCACCACTCATCCTAGGAGGCTAACGGCTGCATCGGCCACTCACCCATCCCAGCTACACACAGCTGCATCCACCACTCACCCCGGGGAGTTGACGGCTGCTGCGCCGCTGCCAGTGCCGCTGACAGCAGATCTATTTGACGCTTCAGATCACGAACCTGCATGAAGGAATCCAAGCAGAGGCAGGGCTGAGTGTATAGGTTAAGGTTTGTAACCAGAAGCAGGGTTCAGGGGTCAAGTGTTAGAGTTGTGACCAGCAACAGGGTTGAAGGTCATAGCTTAGGGTTCCAAGCAGCCCCTGGGTTTAGGGTTTACATGAAGGCTTTCCTTAGGGTTCCAAGCGGCAGCTAGGTACATATTGTAGGTGTGAACTCCTGTGTAGGGCCTGGTAATTCAAGCAGCAGTTGGGGTACCAGGACAGGTGGCCTCAGCCCCCCCACCCCTCACCTCGGCGCGCAACCTCCTGACCAGCACCGCGTCCCCCACTGCCAGCTCGTTCACACCCACAGCCACCCGAACCATCTTGGCTCGCGTGGCAAACTTGAGGGTGTTGGCGGTCTCGTCAGCCTGCACACGTGTCGGTATTAGAGCGTGGAGATAAGCTCATGTTCCCCACAAAAAGATACGAAGGGCATCAAACAATTTAACCCCCACGTGCCGGTTCTGTACCAGACTACCAGGTATGATTGACAGGGTATGTGGTCTTACTCCTGCATCATGATTGCATTTCCTACTACATTCTGATAATAGACTGTCACAATCACCAGCGCTACATTGCAACACCAGATGCTACAGCTTGACAACAGCTTCAGGGCACAACCCATTTCATTTCAAATTGAAGTTGACAGGTTCAAACCCCTGTCCTGCCCTGTCCTGCATTACCTGGGCAGCGGCCGGCGTAATGTTGCAGATGATGGCGATGCGAGCGCCAGCACCGGACAGGGAGTTCTGGAGCAGGAGGCAGATGTGGTGGAGGGTTTAGAGTCAGGGGAGTTCAGGACGAGGGGCAGAGTGGTCGAGGGCTACGGGTTTTGAAGTCAGTCATTTTTTGTTGGGGTTCCTTTATGACAGCGACTACCGGTCTGAATGCGCTGAAGAAGCAGGTTTGTGCGGGAGAGGGAGGTGTGCAGTCATCAGGAAAAGTTGACATCATCGTGGTTAAAGTGATCAGGTTTAAAGGGCGTCAACAAGGGTTTAGGGAGGGACCAGCAAGGGTCGAGTGTTAAGCAATTTATGGGTTTAAGGCTCGGGGTGTCAAGGTCCCTCGTAAAATGGGCTCCCATAGTGCCTTGTTTTAAAATATTCCAGCGATTTCAGTTTTATGAGGAAAATGTATGTTCAGTTCTTCGAATCCCCTCTCAATGGGGCGCTAAGCCCATTACCCCAGGCCCCCGCACATGCAGCCCTTAACCCCGAGCCCCCTCACCTGCAGCAAACGGGTGAGTTTTGAATCCCTGAATGGTACGTGCGTGGCATGCCCCCCTGCCAGCTTGTTGATCACGGTCCCCAGTGTGAGGAGGGACTTGTTGATGAAGGAGCCTTCCATGCGCTGACCACGGCCTGTAGTGACCTGGTGGGGAGGAGGCGGGTGAAGGGGGGAGGGGGGGGGGGAGGAGGGTGAAGGGGGGAGGGAGGAGGAGGCAGGTGAAGGGGGGAGGGGGGGGGAGGCAGGTGAAGGGGGGAGGGGGGGGGAGGCAGGTGAAGGGGGAAGGAGGGGGGAGGAGGGTGAAGGGGGGAGGGGGGGGGGAGGAGGGTGAAGGGGGGAGGGGGGAGGAGGCAGGTGAAGGGGGGAGGGGGGTGGAGGCAGGTGAAGGGGGGAGGGGGGTGGAGGCAGGTGAAGGGGCGGATGGGTGGGAGGGGTGCGGGATGAGCAGGGAGTTGTTGATGACGTAGCCCTTCATGCTCTGACCATGACCTGTGGTGGCCTCGTGGGACAGGGAGGCAGGTGAAGAGGCAGAGGGGAGAGGCAGAGGGAATTTGGAAGCAGGAAGTTGGATTCAAAGGGTGGAGGGGAGGTGGTGGGTTTGTGCAGTGATTAGTTAACCATCAGCTTGTTTAAGCCTACCAGGCACTTGTTTGCACTTTCCAGCAAGCTCTTTGACCAGTGTGTTTACCCGCAGATTGAATATGTCCAGAATGAACACCGGCAAGCATGTTGGTATGCCCACTTGCCTACTTGGCCTGGGGGATAAATCAGGTGTGAGGCTTAGACAGAGAGTTCTTCACCCCTGAAATATTAAAATGGAATATTGTACATCAGGCATGCCCACCCTTAAACCCACCTTAGATCTAATCAAGCCCTGGCTCTGTTAATGAGGCAGAGCGTGGCGCGGGTGGACTGTCCCCCAGCCCCCACTTGGGGCATGCCCACCCTTATTCCCACCTTTGCACTCTCCGAGCCTGCTAAATCGATGAGGCAGAGTGTGGCGCGTGTGGAATGTCCCCCGGCCCCCACCTCAGTGGCGTCAACCTGCGAGCCGTTTGGGTTCAGGGATCAGGGTGGATGAATCAGCAAGGTCAAGGGTACAGGGGGGGTCCTGGTACTGCAAGGTACAGCACATACTTTCTAAGGTTTCGACTTTTTGCACCGGCAGGAATCTGGCAGGGTACAAGGGGTCAATGGCCTGCCATGGACGGATTGTTAAGATCAAAAGCGTTTTACCACCACCCTGAAGATCTTCAACAAAATCGTCAGCGTACCGTACGTAATACATGCGATTTGAATGTTGGATACAAGCGCGCGCACTATGTTGGATACATGCGGCTCAAATGTCGGATAAATGGAAAGCAACATGCCTGGATGGCTGTTAGACAGATGGTCCAGGAACAAGACACAGACAGGTGGTTATCCTGGTCAGGAAGTGACATCAGCCCTGGCTTCCACTGAAGAGCAAAAAGGTCAAGCCACGTTCACTGAGGCTGCAAGTCATGTGCGCATTGGTGCTGCACGACCAGACAAACACATCAGCGATGTGACAAATCAACCTGGAGCTGTCCACAGCCATAACAGGGCATGGCACGGGTTGCTTTCCTCATTGGACGCCCCCCCTTTCCCTCCCCACCCTTCAGGTCGTCTCCTCCCGCCTGACCCTTCCCCTTGCCCTTCCCCCCCCGACCTGCATCCTGTGTATGATATGGCTCCTGCTGCAATCCTCGTTGAATACGTGCCTCTCCTTGCCCTTGTCCCATACCTGAAGCCAGCTGATGGCTCCTGCTGATACCCTTATTGTAAGCCCTGTCCCCTCTCCCCTGCCCCCCTCTCCCCTGTCCCTCTGCCCCCTTCTCACCCTGCCCCCTGTCCCTCTGCTCCCCTATTCTACCTCCCCTCTGTCCCCTGTCCCCCTTTCCCCTGTCTCCTGCTCACCCTTATCCCTGCTCCCCATCCACTTTTCCACCTCTCCCCTGCCCCCCCTGCTCCCCCTCTCCCCTGCCCCCCCTGCTCCCCCAGCCCTCCGTGTCCCCTACCTGCAGCCTGCAGATGGTGTGGCTTCTGCTGCTGTCCTCGTTGAACGCGGTGCATCCGACCTTCCGGTGCTGCTCCCCGCGCGCCACTGCCGCCAGCGCCTCCTGCGCCGACCTCACCCCCTCCTCATACAGCCCCTCCACCACCACAGCATGGCTGTGGTCTTCATATACTCGCAGGTTGGTGCGGATAGGGTCAAGAAGATCATTCAGGACCTGAAGCAGAGGCAGGAAATGGGTGTGGGAGGAGCATGGGGAGGGGGAGGGGGAGGAAGAGTCCGTACTTAATCCAGGTCAAAGGAACAAAGGCTCGTTCAGGATTTGCAACAAGGATGGATGGATGTAGGGAAATGGGAGGAGGAGAGGGTGTCAGTGGTTTGTCAGGATGATGGATCTTAACTGAGCATTACAGTTTCCTCCATTGACCCTGAAAGAGCACCCTTAGAGCGGATTCACACCTGATTCCCATCTATCGGTTTCGCATGGTTTCGCTTGGTTTCGCGTGGTTTCAGTTCGGTTCAGTTCGACGAAACCACGCCAACTGAAACCGGTCTCGGACCACCAGTTTCAGTTCGCTGGTTTCGCAAGGTTGGCTGGTTTCGTAAGTTTCGTCACGATTTGTCGGCATTGCTCGCTGTGGTCTACATACCGCGCCCTGATTTTCAAATTACAGCTTCCTCAACTGTAATTCTTTCTATACCTCTAACTGCTCGTTGCCATAAAGGTTGTCGGCAGCAATCAGACCCCAGCTACGAGGCAAGGGCGCATCAAACAGCCTGCTGGGAACGTCATGCCGAATGAGAAGGCACAGCAGTAAAGAAATGTGTTATTTGATTGAATATCTCCAATTGTCCCACCCTGAGGATGGGGTTGAGTCGGCTGAGGACGACATGCCATCTGATGTGCTCATCAGATCAGCATGGCAATGACGACCATGCTGTCATGCTAGCCCGTGCTGTATTGTCTGTTGTTGTATGTTGCTTTCCTGGCCACTTCACTGTATAAGCTGACGTCTAAGCATGCGACGGCCGCAAGGTTTAGTTTTTCTGATGTGAATTATGTGAGAACGCAGGTTGCGAAACCAGTCGCCAAACTGACGAACTGAACCGAACCGAACTCGACGAACTGAACTAGGTGTGAATTGGCTCTTATCCTCTAGTGTACACCCTGAAATCTCAAAAAAGAGGGCAACGAAAACCACAAGTGGGCAACCTAAACCCTAAAAGGCCCCCATACCTCGTTGTATATCTCCATCATGGCAATGCGCACACTGAAGGTGCGTGCGCGCTTGCCATCCTCACAGACAGCTGAGGTAGCGGCCTCGATGCTGCGTTTGAATTTGAATTTGAGTTTAGGAGGAGGCCCCAAGCATCGACAGGCAAACATACTGACGTGACCACTTTTCTTTCTGTTATGTCTTCACAAAGTTCATGTTTCCTTCATCAAATTGTGAACCATTCAAACCTGATTCAACCATCACTTTGACTACCCTTACGGCACAACATGATAAGAACATCAGTCCCATACTGGTATAATTATATTGCCCTCCTGCTAAATAACAGTTACGAGGGGTGCAAGATAGGCCGCGTGAGTTCAGACAGCAAGAGATACCGGTGTTGGGGGTGCGCGATAACCATGCTGGGTAGGATTGGTTGGAATCTGCCTGAAGTGGGAGGTGCATCGACAGGTAAAAACTGTGGGGGGAAAACAGACGGGGGGGTCAAACTGCAGTGCTTCATGAACAATTATATTTCTCTAGAGGTGCGGGAAGGCTACAACAATGCACCGGAAGTGGTACTATCAATGACACAAAATAATGATATCGGTGGACAAAATCATGCCCCTGCCCCCTTCCCTACCTGTCAAACAGGTCAGTGATGATGGTCGGCACAATCCCCGCCTCCGTGTCGCTGCCCAGCATCGTGTGCGTCTTGCCGGAAGACGTCACTCCATACGCAAAGATGGTCCCGTTGATCCCCTCCAGCGCCGGGGCTACCAGAGGCTGCGCCACCGCCTCGTACACGGCTCGGTTGGCTGCCTCCGGGCCGAACACAGTGTCGTAGTGGTACTTGGGGATCAGGTGGCCGGTGCGGTCGTACTGACCGATGTTGCGTTGAGCGTCGATGCCCCACACCACGTGATCCCCTCGCACGCGCTCCTTCTCGCTGGTCAGGGGTGAGGGAGCAGGGTACAGGGTGGAGCATTCAGGGGGGGAACATTGAGGGTGGAAGATGAACATGTTTGAGGGTGCAGGGTAGAGGGGTTGGTGTAAAGGGCTATGTATCCAGTGCTCAGGCTTTAGCATCTTGAGTTCTTGACCCACCAGTTGGTCCTGCGGCAACATCTCACCTGTCGACCTCACCATTCAAATTGAAGGCGTCATCAGCAGGAGTACAACTCTTACCTTACCTTCCTCCCTCCTTCGCCCCTGTTCATCACCTGCCCTCACTGTCTTCTCCTCCCGCATCGTCCTCCCTCCCTCGCCCCTGCTCATCACCTCCTCCCCTCACCTTCTTCTTCTCCTCCCGCACCTTCCTCCCTCCTTCGCCCCTGCTCATCCCCTCCTGCCCTCATCTTCTTCTCCTCCTCTTGCCCCCCTATCGCCTGGTACCCACTTACTTTCCCCGCCTGTCTCCTCACTTCCCTCTAATCCCCCCTGTCGCCTCTCCTTCTCACTTCCCTCACCTACTCCCCCTCTCCCTCCTCACCTGAGTGGCCTCATCCGTACCGCAACTACAATCCCGCTCTTGCTCTTGCTGCTGCTGTACAGCTGGCTAATGCCCGCTGTTGTGGAGGGTGTGGTCGCCAGGCCGTGTGTGGTGTACGTGTCTTCGTCCACACTCAGATCGTCCGCAATTGAGCCGCTCCTGCCGGTAGTACCGTACCTGATTCAAGGTCAGGGTCAGGGTCAGGGTCAGGGCACAGACCATTCATATTTGTGCCAGTAGTTTAAGAGTATGTGCATCTGCATGCGTCACACCTGCTGGGCTTGAGAAGTACCGATGACACCTCATATCTGATCATCTTGATTGTCTAGGATTAAATTTAAACCCTGAACCATGAGACATAGCAGGTGAACTAGCGTTTTAAACCACCTCTCATCCTTTACCCTCGCTCCCACACGCAGCACCTCCCACAGCAAGCGCCTCTGGGCATACCAGAAGTGTGTGAATATTAATAGACCCCAAGCACGCAAGCACACACCGCATATCAGATCTTCTCGACTGTGACTGTTCCAACTGCAGTTGTCGCTGCTGCATGTCTAGCTGTTGCTGTTGCTGTTGTAGCTGTTGCTGCGGGGTCATCGCATCTTGCGTTGGCGTGACGGGGCGTGGGGAGGACATACTGGACATCAGCCGGCTCTGCGGGGCGGAGCTGATGGGGCGGTCCATGAGGCGGTGGATATCTACGAAGGACTGCATCTTGGGCGCCAAGCCAAACTGGTTCTGGCCGACGCCGTTGGCCTGCGCATGGGGCGGCAGGCCCCCTCCTGACAGCAGCAGCGAGGATGCAGAGGCGGAGGCCAGGTGGTCATGCCCATGCAGGCTGTTTGTCTTTGTGTAAGGCGTGCTCCCTCTTGCGGGTGGGGGGAGCCCAGAGATCCCCCCTGCTCTGTTACCAGGGGTTGGCAGCTGGCTGATGCTCCTGCGGTCATCGCTAGTAGTGGATCCATCGTTGCTGTAACGGTTGACATTCTGGCCGGAGGTGGACTGCCTGCCTGCGGGCCAGCCTGCCCCAATCCGACTGCCGGGTGTGGCCGAAGGGGTGGGGGACGGGGGCAGCAGCGTCGGGATTCGCGAGGAGGCAGGTTTGGGGGGATCCTGGCTGCTCATGGAAGACTGAAACAAAATCACTGTTTCACGTTCAGAAGCTGAACTGCCTCTCCTCGCGCGCCCGGCCTCGACGAGGAGAGTGCTCGGTACGTGCGTTTTCGAATATGCGGTGGGTGGATCTGAATCCTTCCTGAAGAGAATTGAAGGCCCTTGGCCCTGATCCGAGCTATTTATCGAGCCAGGTGTCAATGGAGGGACAGCTGACAGGGGAGAGGAGAGCTTTTGCCTGTCAACGCACGAAGTGTGAAGCACCGTCCAAGTCATGTCGAGACGCCCCTTTGCGTAACACTTCCAATTTGCTTTACAATTTCCGAACGATTGCTGCAAATTGCGAAACTTTTACATTTCAGCTTCGCACACATGCCCGCGGGCGCGCCCGCGCCCGTCCTATGTAATTTAGCCTCCACGAGGAAGTCGTCGGTTTCAAGGAGGTGGCGGGTGTCCCTCTGCGCGCCCTGCAGCTTGTCAAATGTAAATGCGAAATTTTGCAAATTCTGATGGCCATGACGAAGGTGGAAGCGAATAGTGACCCTGCGCGCTCGCATTGCACATGCGCCTTAGCAGCACAGAATCTCGCGATCTGTGTGGCATGGTAGAATTTATGCACTGTGCGTTTAACTGATGTAAAGGCTGCACATGGGTGCTGGGCATGGTCATAAGGTGTTGCTCATGAAGGCCTGGTATGGGCCAGGCAGTGGACCATCAGCAATGCAGAGGTTCTGCACACCCCTTCCTTGGATACCTTTTAACATTGGCACAATAAATGATAGTTCATGCCATTAGGAGTGTCGCAACTCGCAAGGTCGCAAAACATGTGAATCTCGCATGGTTAGTGACCATGCATGCTTCATATGAAAGGGTCACCCGGCAGGACTCCACGGATGTGTTTTCGTGAGGATCTGCTTGAGACGTTTTGGTGCACTTGGGAATAGTGGACGACGGGTGTCAAGGCGTCCCTTTCCCCTGCCTGACAGGTTTTGGATGGTTATGCACCCATGCATTGCACTTCATCTCATATTTACCTGCCACAACAGCTGATGGGCTGCGCTCACTTCATTCAGTGACAAGTGGGAACTACCCCTCTAACAGTGGCAGGTTGGTGAGCTGCCGCAAATGGGCAGCTCAGGGTCCAATCCTTGACGGGCCTACCTGCGGTGGCAAGAGTAACAGGACTGGCTGCCCATCCCATAGGAGGGTATGAGCTGAAGTGTAATTGAGCCATGTTCAAGTAGGGAGCGACAGAAACGAAGTTGGTCATTCTTGTAAGAGTGTGCCGCCGGCCGGGGAGGGTGCATCTGCACCTACATTGGGGATGAAAATGGGTTATTGTATCTTTCAATGTACTGGGACCGTATGATGATAAGAGAGAATCATCTCAAAACTCTGTTCATTACGGTATTCCGTAAATATTCCACCTCCCCCCTAATAATCTAGGCAATGCTCAATCGAACTATCCCACACTAGAGAGATTCGCGTCCAATTATCAGTACTTGTTTCTATGAGTACTTACTTGCTGTGGAAACCAGTCAATCGGAATGAACTCAAGGGATCACTAGCGAGCAATATAATGCATAAATAATTTGATATCACTGGGTGCTATTCTAAATTGCCATGTATTTATTGTGGCGGAGTTTACAGAGCATGGGTGTGCACGGCCGGATTTTAGAAAGTTTGAAGGAGATGTATCAGGATGTAAAAATCCGTGTACGGGTTGGTGGTAAACTGGGAGATAGTTTCTCCTCCTTTATGGGTGTTAAACAAGGAGACCCGCTGTCCCCTCTATTGTTTGGCCTGTTTATCGACCGTTTCGAGAAGTTTATCGCAAGTGAGTGCCCTGATATTGGCGCCCGTCTTTCACATGCTTTGGTCAGAGTTTTACTTTATGCTGATGATCTGGTGTTATTCGCTGAATCGCCGGATGATCTGCAAAAACTTCTTGATGCTCTCCATATTTTTTGTCGCCACAATGCCTTGACAGTCAATATAAAAAAATCTGAAGCAGTTGTTTTTAACAAGAAATATTGTCGTCATTTGGCATCTCTGTCTTATGACGGAAGCGTTCTTGATATTAAGCCCTTTTTCATCTACTTGGGTATGTTATTTGATGAGGCAGAGGGTATGAAGGGAGCAGGTAACCGTTGTGTCAACAAAGGGAGGGCAGCTTTGTATGCCATGGTCCGGAGATGTCATGAGCTTGACATACACAATGTTCACATTAAATGTCATCTTTTTGACTCTTTAGTGAAGCCTATTCTGTTTTATGGGTGTGAAATTTGGGGACCAGGTCTCCTTGTGAAAGGAGTCGGCTTGACAGATACTGGTTTCTCTAGAGATTTGGAGGTAATTCACAAGGGTTTCCTTAGGCAGTGTCTGGGTCTTCGCAAGTCTGTGGCCGAGTATGTTCTCATGAGTGAACTGCACCGTGAACCCCTTATGTTAAGTCTTTTTCAGCAGACCCTGAGTTTTTGGAATAGAATTAATCTGAGGCCTGACAATGACCTTGTGAAAATGGCTATGCAGGAAAGTTGTGATTTGGCAAAGGCTGGCACTTCACTTTGTTGGGCTGGTTTTCTGTCTACGATATTGATGACTCTGGGTATTGATTTATTGACTGCATCAGCCAATACCTCTTTGGATATTGAGGTCATTGTGAATTCAGCTAGGGATCAGTGGCTTTCCAAAATTTCCAGGGACATGCCACGTACGGCCCTGTCAGTACGTGCTACTCCTGACTCAGAACGCTCGGGGTTCAAATTATTTACGTTCTCTAAGTGGTTCCAAATTAAGCGTGATGTGCAGGAGACTTTCTGGTACAATTTGAGTAAGCCTAATATTATTTTTGCTGTAGCCCGGTATCGAATGGGGTCGCATTGGCTGAATGTTGAGACGGGGCGCTTTGAGAAACCCTGTGTGCCTCGTAGCGAGAGGATTTGTAGATGTTGCAATCTTAAATGTCGGGAGGATGAGCTTCACATGATTTACTGCCCGTTCTATACAGACCTTCGCTTTCAGTTTAACCTTACTTTCCATAATTTCCTAGAGGACGAGGATGAGGCCATGAAACGGTACGCAAATGGAGTGTGGGGCAAACTAAATGCAGCGGATTCTGCATATGTGTTCTGGAAGAAATTTGGTTGTTTTATCTTTCAGTGTATGATGAAAAGAGAGAATCATCTCAAAACTCTGCCAAAATTCCTGTCTCCCCCCTAACTCTCTAGGCGGTGCTCAATCGAACTCTTTTGCACCCACGTCATGTTTTATGGCTGGGGCTTATCTTCTGCACTATGGGGTTCATTCCCACGCCACTGTCGTGGTTGTGTGCTAGTTGCTTGCCCAGGGGGGTCACTGGTTTTCGCTTTCTGTCCTAGTGTATCAAGTGCCTGTACCGGTTTACGGGCACATGTCCCATGCATCAAGTGTGATGCTCTGTTGGACTGTAAAAACTTCACAAAAAAACTTCACATGCCCAACTCGACCCCAAAGCTACAACCAAGGAATTGAACATGGTTGGGGCCAGGGGGGTGAGGCTAGATACCTGCAAATCGCTAGGGGCTACCGATCTACTACAGGTAGGGCCTTGCCACAGTGTCATTCCCTTAGTATAGCTAATTATTAACAGTGAGGGCTTGGTAACTTTTGAGGAGTTTGGATCGAGGAGGTCCACAATTCAACTACACGAGAGACGCAGAGATGTGAACCTTTCTCATCAGGAGGGACACAATGGCACATTTTGTGTCCTGAGCACTCTTGTGTCCTATCATTACGAGATGAGCATGCAAGGGGGATGAAGGGAAGGGAGAGATTCTATGGCTCTTAGAAGTATGAAGGACGTGAAAGACCATAATCGTTTCCACACCTATGAGCACGTTCGAAGTGGTCGAAAGTTGCGGTGTCCTACCCCACAATTGAAGAACTCATTCGGAATCTACACTAGTCATCTACCAAGCTTAATAGCCACCGATCTCATCTGTGTGCAATTGCGGATAGGAAATTAGCCTTCAACTCATTGAGATCTTAAACCGTCATGTTGATCGCTGTGCTATTGACCGCACTGGTTGCTGTGTCTCACGGTCAGTAAATGTTATGTATCTAGATGATTACCTCAGGTCTATCACAGCACGATGATCTCATGGAGTTGGTGTGTTGATGTTCATGCATGCAGCACAACAATCGACGACGATTCCTCATCCTCTGTCGGTTCTACCTGCATCTGGGTTCGTCACGACTGGATTCTTCTTCCCCAACCACCCCGATAAGCACTTCCCCGCTGGAAAACCTGTGAGTTCTGAAAATTTCTATCTCGGCAACAATGAAGCCGTGATGAATATCTGACATGCATTCCAAACGCAGGTTGATGTTGCCATCGGCTTCCACAATGAGGCTGCTGAACTATACAATGTCACAGCTATTATGGGATCCCTGAACTCTCCCGCTGACTTCAGCATGTTTATCCAGAATTTCACGCAACAGGTAAGAGGTTAATATGTCTCTCCTTGGTATTCCGGTCGCTGATTCAAACCTCTGAGGAGGTAGATCTCGAAAGCATAGAGCGTACAGTGAGCAACAGGCTTGGCCTTCTTCCCTGGTGTTCTGCCCCTAGACGCAGCATCGAATACCTTACAGCTTATTACATGCGTGCTGGTTCCCGGTCTTACTCGTAACCAAGATCTTGCCATGTCATGCCCACCCCTCAGCTTTACCATCAGGTCGTCGCTGCAGGCTCTGAGGTCACCCTGGACTTCAAATTCGTCCCGGACCACCGCCTAGAGCCTCGTGATTTCGTCGTCGCCCTCACCGTCTTCTACCAGGTGAACCGTCAAGCCCATGATGCTGTACAACATTGCCAGCAATGGTGCTATAATAGTTCTCTGGCGCCCCTGAACAAATTTGTACTTTCTGAGAACCACACCTCGGCCTGGGTTGACTTGCCTATACACATGCATATTTCCGTGAGCCCATGTGCGTGCGCATGGGAGTGAGGAGAGAACAGCAGCACACGCATGGATCTGAGTGCTTTCGAGACTTGGAGCATGTTGATAATGCTGCTCGCAGTCTTCATCCTCGTATTCATCCTTGTCACCTGAACAATGCATCTCATGTCCTCTTCTCGCATCTTCTGCAGGATAAGGCCGGCCAGTACTACAGCAACACGTTCTTCAATCAGACCATTGAAATCCTCGAGGTCAAGAAGTTGGTGGACTGGGAGCTCATCTCTATGTTCATGATCCTTGCAGGGCTGGCAGCAGGCGTTGGTGAGTGGTGGGAATAATGGCGTAACCTGTGCATCCCCCCAAAAGTCTTTTTCTGAAGAATCAGGGGGCCCAACAGGATGAATAGTTATGCGCACGAAGGGAGGACAAGCTGATGCACTGAAGACCTCATGCTAGTCGCTCGTGACATGTCAGACTGGTTTAAGTGTCCGTAGGGATACATTGGATGCATGGGGTTCCTACCCCTGGCAAGCAGACATGCATCCTGCTGACATATGGGTGGGACTTCAAGAGCTCGCCATGCATGGGGTGCTTCGGTGCAATGTTGTGATGGAGCTCACGGGGACGGCAATGCGGCCCGCAGGCTGCTGTGAAACTGGCCAGTTGCTTGCTCTGTATAAAGGAAAGCAGGGCACGTGTCGTGATAAATCTCAATTGGTACAGTGCTTGTTGCATTATCTCCCAGCGGTTCAAATGACGAGGGCACACGCTCTGCATCTGACTGTACTGCCCGGTGAAGGGGAAGCATCAGACGTGCATGGGCCATACTTCCCACACATGAGAGCCGTGAGCCAGGTACTGTGAAACTATGGTTCATGGACATGAAAATGATAAGGGGTTCTGTGTTTGACGTGATGCATGAGTGAGGCAAGGGGAGGAAGGGGCACATCTACCCATGAGATACAGTCCGATTTGTCTTGAGGCCTGTCTCTTTTCCCATGTTAATGCATTGGAGTCATTGAGCTTGACTGTTGCCAGAACCCCCTACATGTCCCACCTGGCGTAAACAGCAGTCGCACGGAGCGCATCTTAAATTTTGCAATGCAAATACGCACAGGGTATGTGATCTACACTTTCATGGCACCTCACCTTGCGTCCTTTGGCATCATGAAGAAGGGAAGGAAGTCCAAGAAGGTGGAGAACACGCGGGGGGCGGACGACTCAGAGGACTGGCTTAAGGGTACAAACTACGAGCTCCACAAGAAGAAGCGCGCCGCTGCGATGGAGAGGAAGACGTCCGCAACCAAGTAGATGACGCTGGGGGAGAGATTCCCCTCTGAAGCCCCGTGCCAGGCTGCCTAGGAGGAACCGTGGAGGGTGCATGCCTGGTGGTGAACATTTTCTCCGATAACAGATTGCTGCCTCAGCCACAGCACACCCCTGTTTATTGAGGTAGCACTGGCCAGGACCTCCCTGGGGTAGGGAGCAAGACATGGTGCAAGAAAGCCCAGGATTCATAGAGCTCTGTGGTGACGGGTAGGAGGTGGTGGGACACGAGAATCTAGAATCACGGTTGTGGTCAAGGGTGCAAGCAACCAACCTTGAAGGGGCTGCAGCCCCCACTTACTTCCCAACAGGTGCAGAGGGTGTGACGACAACGTCATGGCATGCCATGCACTGTGGGGCATCCCAAGGTATGGACAACCCAGCCATTGAAGTCGCGTTTTTTGTGTACGAGGCACATTTGTATGATGCATCACGTCTTGTTGTTGCAGGCCTACAGGGATGGAGATTCTTTGTTTTCAACATTTTGGAGCCTAGCAATGAGTAGCTGCTGTTGTGCGTGTGTACGAGCTCTGTCTCATGTCATTAAAACTGGCAGACATGCAGGGAAAGAGTTCCATGAGGCCCTGTGAGGCGTGGCTGCTACCTCATATTTATGTCTGACGGTGTTTTCTGTGTGCTTTCTGAACCTCGAGTGTCGCCAGAAGCCTGCCAAAGTGTCCGTGGACAGGCCGCCTGTTGAGAGTGGATGCATTTTGAAAGTGCTTTTGGATGTGTGCGGTATGTACAGCTGAAGCCTCTGGCAAAGATGCAATACAAATCATAAAGGAGGTTTTTCCAGTTGGGTTTCAACAGCCCCGGGATCCTCGTATGCCGTGTGCAAGTAGTTGTGTAGCCTTCATATACGTTTTATTCAGATTTGTATGGAAGCTGGGCCTGAGTCATGAAGTCACAGGCTGAACAACTACTGGCGATAGCCGAAAGTGCATGTTAGGCCCTCAAGAGAGCTATCGGCTTAAAGAAGATTGCTAACACACTGGATGTGAGGTGGGTGTTTGAGAATTGTAAGGCATCGATTTTGTTGGCCATGGAGGCTCGCTTTGTGGATCAATGGCTTCTGATAATTATACATGACAGTTTGGCAGTCGCTTTGCAGCGCAATGCCGACAGCCAGCCCAGGCCTGTATGGCCCAGATAGGACAGTGCTGAAGCGTGTCCAACACAAGTTCTTGAGTATTATTCAGCACGAATGCGACAGCTTGGGGGAAGCCATGCATGCTTTGGCTACAGCTTGTACACCGCCAGGGTGTGACTGAAGCACCATCTGCCTAAACACATCCGGCTAGCGGCTGTCTAAGCAGCGCCTATTGCGAACTACGGAGATGTGATGTTTGGCTACCGGTCACCTGCAGCACTGCCAAAGGAGCAGGACGCATTCCAGCCTGCTTCAGCACCTGCAGTAGGCTGCGGGGATTCCTTTGTCGGCTGGTAGCTGGGGAATCATGACGGGGCTGAAGATCAAGCCGTTACAACATGACTGGTAGCGGCACGTGCTCCGCTTCTACGACGCAGAGGTGGCGCCGGCAGTACAGCAAAACAGCCCACGCATGGTGGCAGTTGTTTGCCGACGTGGCCGAGCTTTATTTAAGCAGGGCCCAGAGGTGTAACGTCACTTACTCATGGTGGCAGCCATGGCGGCCGACCTGCAGCTCACGGGTCGACAGAGCACCGTAGAGAGCATATGGTCTAGTGAGCTGAAGCCATTCCCCTTGCCAGAGGTGCTACAACTAGTGGACGCAGCCTACAAGCAAGCGCAGCTGGAGGCGACTGGCAGAGGAGACCCCGTCACCGAGCGCAGATCTGTGGCTGCCTACCACAATTGGTTCCAACCTAAGATGGGTGCCTGGTTCCAGCCTACAGCGGGCGCATGCTGGGAGCCGCGCGACGGCACGAGCAACAGGACGTGTGCTTGTATGCGCACGAATTTACAGCTGCGGCTCGGTGCGGTTAGCACAACCGACACCAGAGGACGGCGCAGCGGTCAACAGCTATGTAGCCCGACATGCTCTTGTCAGAGTTGCTGGGCAAGGGAAGATGGCGAGCATGTAGATGATGTGCTACAGACGTGCTTCCAGTGCCTTAGCATCAAGGAGAAGCTTAGATAGAGGTTGGGCAGGCCCCTAAGAGGTGGCCACGGACTTTTTCCACTTTTACCGGGGCTGGCATGCCGGATGGAAGGCTCTCGTTTTTGTGGAGGACGTGGTAAACATCATTGGGGGCTAGTTTCTTTAGGACCCGAGGTATTAAATTAATTTTCCTTTAGGGAAGAGGAGGAGGGGGTTCTCTGTCATTCATCTCAGGATGGATTTGAAGCGGACAGCAAGAACAGGGAAGGCACCGGCAAAACAGTCAAGAACTCGCATGTGCTGAGTTCTGGATTCCGTGGGAAAAGGTACCCCAAAATACCCTTTCTCAGTACGCCAACGAGAGCAGCCTTCGTCACTATAAGCCTCCAATATAAACGGCTGCAAACACCTCCTCATGTGGCCAACTTCACAGGTGTTCCACACATGAGCACACCAAGATTGGTCTATCAGATCTGAAACCAGGTTGAGCTCGTACTCCTCCGCAGGGCTAGTCGCGGTAACCCCAGCCGCCCAAGCTCAAGTGTCTTCAAAATAATAAAATATCGGCAGCAAAGATCTTGCATGTCTTGAAGGCCTCCGTGCGGAACTCACGGGTTGGCCGGTATGGGACTTGCATGGCCCATACACGCTCATGGAGAACTCTGCAACAGCAAAGGCAACGCAAATCAGTGAGAATGCAGCATCCTCCCACACTTTAATTTCGTACAAGAGGGTACCGTACCCTCGTCCTTCACAAATGCGGCACACTGGAAATGTGAACTGGGTTTGTGGAGCTTGGAACCGGGCCACCTCGGACTGCATTGCCCTGCAACCACTATGGTGGTCATCAAAACAGTGTCCCAACCTCAAAATCCCATCCAGGTGCCAACGCAGCGTTTGGGCTTGTGCAGTTGTGCCAGGCTTCCAACTTGGGGTGCCCACATTTATGGTAGCCGAGCCTTAAAAGAAGCTGAGCATTGTCTCCGCATTTGTGAATTGTAAAGCCCAGTCCCCCGGTGGAAGAACAAGCGCCTTGATGCTTGATCTGATCCGATCCCTAAATATAACGGTGCCCTCCAACAAACTCCATTTCCACTCCCGCCCTCTGGTTCCCCTATCCCTAAAAATATTAATGCCAAAGCCGATGGGTATCTCAGGGAGAAAAGTGCACGTATGTACTGCTCCACACATGCAGGGTATGCCTCAAACTAAAACCTTGGCCACCAACGATGCACCCAAAGATGTGACCTCCCATCAGAATAACTGCATGCCTCGCATCCATCTCAAACGCACGGCCCACGTCTAGTACATTCCGAGCGACAAAAGCTGCACATTCAAATGCAAGAGGTGAGGGTGATTAAGAAGCTGTGTATATTGAAGTTACAGGCATGCGGTATAGAATTCATCTCTGATGAGAGATGATCACGATCACTAACTGGTGGAAAGATGACTAGAATCAGGTGGGACTTGATAAGATGCGTACGTTGCAAGGAAGCACGATATGGATATGATATGATATGAATATGATATGATATGGTGTTTTGACCATATCATGATTTTCAGTCAAAAAAAATTTTGCCTAAAAACTGCAGAATTGACGAAGGACGAGCCCATGCATTCGGCAAGTGCATTACCCTAATACCTTGACCCCATTCGACCCATTCACAAACATAATGACATGGCAGCATGCAGCATGCAAGCGTTCCCAATGAACCCTAAGGCCCAAGGGTCACCTTGCGTCCATGCATCCACATTTTCCATGGTAAATGCTTGCAAAATTTTGCAACAACTAGGCCCATTATGGCGTACAACAATATGCATGGCAGAAGGGCAGGCAATATCCCCAACTCATTACCAATTCACCTCACCCATGCCCATGCATGGAGAACTTAATACCATATATGTAAGCAATATGTTATATTTCATGCAGGTCCCCCTTCATATGTGCCGGCGTGGCATAGCTCGCTCTTCGGCGTGTAGGGGTACAAAAAAACATCAAGTGAAGTGGGTGTACAAGGAACCTAATGAATCTGCGCCCTACATAAGGGTGACTTTGAGGTTGAGGGACATTGATTCTCAAGAGGTCTCTATAATTCACATGAAGCACGGAGGTGGGTATAGCCTGTTTCGGCAGAACACTTATTGCGAGGCAAGTTTGTGGCAAAGACTTGGCGAAGAAGCTGACTTAATATTGCTCTATTTGTCGGACGGGGCCATGGATAGCGCACGTATGAATGATAAAGTGGTGGCTGAGGACCTATTGAAAGAGCTCATTAAGGCAAAAGAATGGGATCCGATCGTGAGGTTTGCTGGGAATGGCAAGCAAAAAGGTGTGTCACGTTTACTGAGAGTGAAAGGTTGTGTGCATGCCTATGATGTGGCGACCAATACTTTCATTTTGGAAAAGGGTGCAAAGGCTGATTTTCTGCCAAAAACCCAGACGGGGACCAATGTCATAGTCATTTCAAGTAGTGATGATGAAGAGGCGCGAGCCCACATTGGCAACGCCAATGTCCAAGTGGTGAGGTGTGATGCTGATTTGGGTAGGCAGCAAAAAATTTTGAAGGGGAAAGGCGTTTTTATGAGTGAACTTGAGATCCAGCTTGTGCTGGAGCGTAGGCTGGTTATATTGTCAGATTTTGCTACCATGACGGATGGCGAATGCGCTGCTCTGCGAGCTATTTTGCCTTTTAGGGCAGGGGTGAGGACTGCTCGCCAAAGTTGTGCTCCGGGATCCAATCATTTCGTTACGGGGCATGCGGGAACTGGGAAAACTGTCAGTGCCCGTATTTTGGGGGTCATTCTTGAGGATATGAGGGTTGACTATGCTTTGACTGCGTACACGAATGCGACAACGAATGAGCTAGGAGGTTTAAAGTCTTTTGCAGCCACTTTGGGTATCGCTTATTATCGCGAGAAAAAAAACATGCCGCCTTCAGAAACCTTGAAGGTGCCGGATGTTTTAAATTATTTGCAACGGGACATGACACGCATTGTCCGGGCTTTTAAGACCTTACAGTTTCTCACATTTCATGAGGTATCTATGGTTCCGCCTGATGAATTTTCAATCCTTTGTGCAATGAAGGAATCTTTTAATCCAATGTTGGTTCTGATTGCGATCGGTGATTTTCATCAATTGCCTTCTGTTGAGAAGGGCGCTGCGGTAGTGACCTACGCATTTGATGAGCCAGCATGGGATAAAGCTGACTTTCAAGTTCATATCCTTCATGAGTATGTTCGTGGAGATAAGGAGATGAGTCGAGACCTTGAGATGGTGAGATTTGAAGGAATGGGTGGAAGCGTACTTACTATGTAGCCTGTGGTATGTTGGATGTCGCTGTGTTGGTGATAAAGGCGTTCTGGTTTTGGTAGCATGGAGGTGGAGACTTTGTTGTGCACATGTTCATGATTGAAAGGGTCTTGAAGTGGATGTGTTTTTGGCTGCACAGATGGCTAGGGGCAATGTGGACCAGGCTTTGGTGGACAAGCTGAAGACGATGCAAATTCCTGGAGGTGTGTGGGGAGGGGGGCTTAAGTTTTGTATATATAATTGTCATGATATGATAGGTGGTAGAAATGGGTTGGGCGGGGAATGTTTGGGACCTTTTGGGTTGAAGTTTAAGCATACATATGTGACTGTCATGTTGGTTAGAGTTGGGGGGAGAGTACGGGGAGGATGGGGGTCTGCCTTGTCTTTGATATTTACAATTTGTGCATTGTGTTGTCCAGATTTGACCGCGGCTGATGAGGAGAGGAGGAGCTACGCTATGTGTCACAAGGCACCCGTACAACGGCACAAAGCAGCACAATATAATCGAATCAAGATGGCAGAGCATGTCTTGCCATGGAAATTTACCTTTAAGCAGGGTAGAGGAACTTCTGTGGTTCGTTCTGAGGTGTGTGATGAGTTAGTGGACTCGGTTGTTTCAAGGCAATTTTCCACTTCTGAGATGTCGTCTAATGGGCATCACCGGTGTCAGTTTAAAAGGCAAGATGTTCAATTCCGTTACAAAATTGGAACAAGGGTGGTTTTTACGAAAATGGTGGATGTTTGCACCGCTTCATTGAATGTTGATGGCACTGTGGTAATTAATACCGGAGCAGTTAAGTGTGCTATGAAAGGTATGTGTGGAGTCATTGTTGCCACTTATGTGAAGCATGACAAGGGTGTTGATGTCACTTTACCGATTGTGAAATTTGTTGGTGATAAATATAATGATCAAGTTGTTTTGGTTGATTATGCCTCTTATAGGGAGGATGTTTGGTTACATGGCACTCGGCACGTTGTACATGTGTCTTTGCACCCTTTGATGTACGCGTGGGCCATGACCGTTCATTTTATTCAAGGTCGTACTTTACGGCATGAAGTGGTTGTGGATGTCACAGATTCTTGGGCAGCTGGTATGGCATATGTTGCTATGAGTAGATGCACTTGTTGGACGCATGTATTTATTTTACATATGCCAGGGGATTACACCGCTGAACAAGCTAATTGTGAAATCTTTATGTGTAGTTCATCTGTGAAGGAATTTTATGCTCCTTTATATGCGGCTGCAGGCTTGCATTATGATTGAAGCTCTTATTTGTTTTTGCCTTGTGATGGCAGGTTTATGGCTTGTCCTCAGACTGGCCCAACATGCACTCCTGATTAAGTGTTGTTTTAGGCTGTGTTCAGCCAGCTATGCCCTGAAGGACTCTGCATCGCGTATTCCCTCTAAACTGCAAATCTCGCACATGCTGCTGCATAGGCTGCTGCTGCTGTCGAGATAGACCAGCGCTATCGCCTAGCACCGACGACACTGATCAAGCGGAGGTCGCAAGTTCGATGTTGTTCTTTGGGGCACGTTTCGATTTCGTTCATACCTGAGTCTATACCTGAATCTATACCTGAAGCTAGGTATGAAGGGCCGCAGGAAATTAGAGTTAATTTACGATTCCTACCAATCTCATAAGATTCGGAATACAGTATTGGATAGGGAAGGACGCCGGGCCCGGCGCCGGGGAGAATGGGGGTTTGGCTGACTTCGCCCCCGGGTCATGCATAGGGGGTCGTCGGAAAGCCCTGGCCCTGCAATGGCCATGCCCTATGTAGTGAGATCTTCACGTCATGCAGTTTTCTCGGGGTTGAACCAGACCTAGGACCAGAACTAGGACCAGAAAAGTGTCGCGAACATCGTCCGCGTCCGTCGATATGTCGGGCTAAGATGCAAAGTACGATGGACGCGCATTGGCATCACATTCACATCATAAGTTATATCACAATATGGATGAGACCGGACGGACAGGGCCAGTCTGCTTGTCTGCAGCCTGCCTTCAGTCTTAGTGCCTGCATGCCAGCCTGAGGTCCTGGACAGTGGACACTTTCACACCTTGCGGGTAGACAGACAGTGACCAGGGCCTAGCGAGATTTCATGATGTTATCACGAAATGTTGGAGCTAAATTAAGATCAAACCGGTGAGCGGCCACTGCTGCATAAGATGGATCTCACGACGGAAAGTAGCCGCTCCTTGAATGAAGCCGCACCCAACTGCCTGCCGTCCTGGGGAGCACTCAACCCAGGAGCTCCAGCACTCCATCTCCACGCCACATGCCCGTCGGGCCTCACCAAGAGATATCCTGCAAAACAATATTCAAGCATAGACTCTGTTACGACTTTTCGTTCTAAAGCCGTATGGAAGGGCGAGCCTATCGGGAAGCTACCGCTCCTGACTCGGCAAGACGCCTATGAGTGCAACTCGATCTTGCATGCATGCAAGGACGAGCTCCTCAAGAAAAGCATCTACGATTACGGCTGGCGTGACTACTACAAGATGCTTTGTTTTGTCCAGGAACAGTGGGACAAGTTCCCACCCCCGCCCCCTGAGCCACCTTCCTTCTGTGAGTGGGTATTCCTTCGCTCTGCGACTTTGTCTTTGAGAGTCATTCCTGAAGTCCTGATGATGAGCGCCGCGCCGCCTCCCATGCAGTACACTCCTGTTGGCTCGCCATGTTCGGAGCTGCACAGCCCTCAACATTCCAGCATGATCCCTGCCACGGCCTTCCTGCCGAGGAGCAGTTGCGAGTACCTCTCCTGGCATGAGGAAAGACATCAGAAAAAGCTCGGTCGGAATCCCAGCTTCTATCGGCACTGCAACCCGGTGACCAGGCCCGGTGACTGCAACCTTCTCATTTCCAGGCTACCACACGAGGCTGCCGTCTTGCTTCCTTTTTCCCACTCAGCCCGCGTGTCGCTCAGGAGCAAGGCCATGCGGTCTCAATAGCTGGCCTAGGCAGCCGTGATGAGATGAACCAAGTACCCCATCTGGAGAGCTTTGAATATTTCAGGTTTTCCAGTGTAGATTGTGTTAAAATGTGTAAGGCTCTGCAGCTACCAAAAGGATACCCCCCCTCTTTGGCTCCACTCCACTCTCACCCTGTTGGTGCAGCTGGGTATGGTGCACAATGGCCATGCAGCACGCCAGCCTATACCGTGTCTGCTGCCTCTTTGGCAGTCTTATGTAAAACAATGATGCGCCATGTCATCCCTGCATGGCACAAGGGGCGGGCTCATTTGTGGCATGCGGAGCCATGGCCACCATGGGATAGTTATTTTTGTGTTTGTGGAATGTTTGTGGCCCACCGACCAACACATGTCTTAGGAGGGCCTTGTCCTAATAATCCCATCTTGGCTGCTTCTATATCAGCATCCTCAGGTTCAGGCTCACAAGCTGTTTTCAGTGTGCTTCCACTTTTGTTTTCCTGGGTGCCTTTACCTTGGGCATTCAGGTTACCTCAACGTCTTGTTTTCTTCCAATTTTCAGAAAATAATAGTGCACTGAACATCTTTTCCTCCGTTCAATTTCCTACATGCACAGATATTTAGACGGCTGACTAATCAATCATGTAGTTTTTTTGACCGGCAGGGGGTCTTGATTTAATTTTTAAATGATACCGTCACCTCTAAGTGATGATACTGGCAGACAAATAATTGTGTATCGTCCGTGCAATCCCAGCTTGCTTTCATCATACCGGTATTGACCCGGGGTAGAGAAGCCCGCAAAACCACACAGCTGTTGCGCCTTTGATTGTTAGTGATAAGCCAGCAATGAACGACAAGGCATCACCGCTGAACATGATACTATTGACACCCCCCGCAGTTCACAGGAGCTATTTAAAATCGGACGGCTTACTTCTCCCAGGGATAGAATGGGACAGCCGGATGCCTTCGTTAATGAAGTGATGCCATTGGGCGGGTGGCCACTGGGCCCTACTGGAACAAAGTAAGGCCGTGGTGGCGCCCAATAGTGAAGTTGTGGGAGGTCAAGCCTGATGGATCAGGGTTCAGAGGTGTGAAGTCATGGAACTACAGGCTATGCAGCGACTCCGACCACCTCCCAATCCGCATATTTGCGTTAGCGATTGTGGGTACAATTCCCGTAAGGCCTAATAAACTGTCTTTGACAAGAACTTAGGCACAGCCGCTGTCATATCAGCATCCTAGTTTCTGCCCAATCCTGTTCTTCATCGCGAGGCTCCTCCCCAGCTACAGCCCAATCATCTTCCTTTTGCTGGCCATGGAGGGCGTGGTGCTGCGCCTCCCTGTCCCTGGCGCGGCAATGGTCTCTAGGGCCAGGCCTCTCGCACTATCCTGCCTGGCCCTTACTGCAGCCTGTGAGGGGAGAGGAGAAGGGTAGGCGGTGCAGTCAAGCATCAATGGATTTCAGAGGACAGGTGACAATATTCCATGTAAGGGCTGTTAACGGAGGGCAGGCTAAGGCTTCCCAAGTCCAGTCTGAGCCCAGCACCCCAGGGTTCAGGGTGAAGTCACACGTGACACTCCTGGGCCCGGCTAAATTGACCTTGGCCGCATCAGCATCCATATGTCACCCCCGAGTCCATGACTTCATCTCCACCTGTTATTCTCGCTTGCACAACCAAGCCAGTACCGGAAAATACTTCTGAGTGGATGCACTGACGTGGCAGCTACAACAAAAGCTATATGCTGATCCAGGGCACCCGCTGATCAGTCACCAAATGCTGTCCCACCTCATCAGCACGCTTGGCCGCCAGGGCTGCCTCAATCTCCACGCTCATCTTCTCTTTATCCGCCTTTTCCCTTTTCCGCTGCTCCTGCCGCGTCTGATGTCCCTCCTGTAAAATACAGAACGTACTCTCCTTTAGTCATGACCCTATATTCATTACTCATTACTCACAACCCTGGATTCATTACTCATTACTCACAGCCCTGATTCGTTACTCATTACTCATAGCCCTGGATTCGTTACCCAATACTCACAGCCCTGGATTCATTACTCATCATTACTCACAGCCCTGGATTCATTACTTATTACTCACAGCCCTGGATTCGTTACTCATTACTCACAGCCCTGGATTCATTACTCATTACTCACAGCCCTGGATTCGTTACTCATTACTCACAGCCCTGGATTCATTACTCATTACTCACAGCCCTGGATTCATTACTTATTACTCACAGCCCTGGATTCGTTACTCATTACTCACAGCCCTGGATTCGTTACTCAATACTCACAGCCCTGGATTCATTACTTATTACTCACAGCCCTGGATTCATTACAGATTACACACAGCCCTGAAGTCATGATTCATTACTCACAGTCCTGGATCCATGATTCATTACTCACAGACCTGGATCCATGATTCATTACTCACTGACAGCCCTGGATTCATTACTCATTACTCACAGCCCTGGATACATTACTCATTACTCACAGCCCTGGATTCCTGATTCATTACTCACAGCCCTGAAGTCATGATTCATTACTCACAGCCCTGGATTTATGATTCATTACTCACAGCCCTGGATTTATGATTCATTACTCACAGCCCTGGGTTTATGATTCATTACTCACAGCCCTGGATCCATGATTCATTACTCACAGCCCTGGATTTATGATTCATTACTCACAGCCCTGGATTTATGATTCATTACTCACAGCCCTGGATTTATGATTCATTACTCACAGCCCTGGATTTATGATTCATTACTCACAGCCCTGGATTTATGATTCATTACTCACAGCCCTGGATTTATGATTCATTACTCACAGCCCTGGATTTATGATTCATTACTCACAGCCCTGGATTTATGATTCATTGTTGTTCTGAGGCCTCAAGATGGTGAGCGGGTAGGTCGTTTGAATTTTATCTCACAAGGCACTGCAGAAGCATTGCCCACATAATCATAATGGTTGTTTCATGTATTTTAAGAGCGTGCGTAAGCATGATCACAGGTGAGCGCATGTTTGTATCAACTGGTTGTTGCGCCACTATGCTCTGCGGTGCTTATTGCCAGGTGGGACAGATCTCCATTGCCAGCAGGTGCCTGGTGGGCCCAGGTGACAATTATCACCTGATAACCCTTCAATTATATTGTGGGTCATTTCAACGTGAGATCACCCTGGAGACACTTGTCCCCCCACATTGCTCCCTCCCTACCCTCTCTCCCCCCCCCCCTAGTACCTTGATGCTGAAGAACATGGGCCCCAGCTCAGCTAGCCACTCCTGCTCCACTGCCGTCACGCACTGCATGTACTCCTTGGATGTCATGACCAACTCGTGGTACACGATATAGTCCGGGGTGTAGCCCAGGCCGTACAGGGCACTGCTAGGGTGCAGGTGACAGCGCATGCCCGTCCTGCAGGACAGAGGGTGAGATGAGGTGTGAGATGATGTGTGAGATGAGGCATGAGATGAGGTGTGAGATGAGGTGTGAGATGAGGCGTGAGATGAGGTGTGAGATGAGGTGTGAGATGAGGCGTGAGATGAGGTGTGAGATGAGGTGTGAGATGAGGTGTGAGGGAGCGGCTCAGAGGTAGCACCCCCACGCTATCCTGAGCCCTATCAAACAGGCAGGACAATGAAGATATGGTAGGTATCCGCACAGCCTGCTTACCCCCCGTCCACCCGGGTAATATTACTGAGCACTGCTTGCCCCTCCCAGAAGATCAACGCAGACAGTCCCCACTGATCTCCAAAGCCCTTATTCCACACACCCCAGTCCACACCTGCAGTTGACGTACAGCCCCACGCTCATGAACTTTGCCGCATTTTGGAAATATGCCGAGCAAATGGCTTTTCGAATGATGTCCCAGTCGTGACCGCAGCTGGCGATGGTGAGCTTGTGCTGGGTCATGATATCCAGCAGCTGCTGCCGGACCTGAGGGGAAAGGAGAGAAGTGAGGAAACAGGGTCAGGGATCAGGTCTTAGGGTCCATCCATGAGGTTGTGAACGTGCACTAAGCTGATAGACATATCTTTCGACACAAAAATATCACCGGTTTAAATGGCATTTGGAGGGGAGCAGGAGAACCAGGTCCCATCCCTGCCCTGTATCCACTACCAACTTCTCCCCCTCTTCTCCCCCCTCCCCTCTCCTTCCCCCCTGTCCCTCCTCCTGCCCTGTATGCAAGTGATCCCTCCCCTCTTCCTGTCATCTATGTCTGTTGTTCCCCTCCTCCCCTCCTCCCCTGTCCGCTGTTCCCCCCGCACCTTCCCCTCTTCTCCTGCCTCCTTTCCTCCCCTGCACCCCTCCTTTCACCTGTATCCGTTGTTTTTTAATTGCTGGTACACATGCAGCAATGTGAGGTGATCACTCTCGGGTATGAAGAACTTCTCACGCGCTGCATCACTCTCCTCAGCACGGTCATTGGGCCTGGGAGGTGGAAAGGGAAGGGGCAGAGAATGAGACACAACAGCAGCAATGCCCAGGGATCATGCTTGTACAGTGGGGCAATCACGACCCACATTGAGTAGAGATCAGGGAGGCAATGGGGAGGCATACCTATACTCAAAATGTTCCATGGTTCATAGGTGCACTTTGGTATAAACTGAATGCATTTGCATCTCTGTCCCCGCTCTCACCCTCTACTCCCTCCATCCCTTCCCAATCCCCGTTCCATGCTTGCCCATCACTCTCTGCTCCACTCTCCACACACTTCCCCTCCCTCCCTCTGCTGCTCCCCACCCCTGAGCCCCCACCCTCTGACCTGAGGAAGACTGAAGGTACAGACAACATGGACACAATGGTGAGCAGCTCATTGGAGTAGCCCAGCTCCGCTCCGGTCAGCAACATCTTGGCCAGGGCAGGGTCCAGAGGGAACTCGACCATGCTGGACATGAGGGGATGACATGAGGCAACATGAGTCAACTGAATTCAGGGGAAGAGGGAACTCGACCATACTGGATATGAGGTGGTGGTGGAAATGGGTATGGTTTCATAGCAGGATCCTAGGAGGTAATTGGCCAGACATGCACAATTGAGTAATTGCTGAGTGTCTGCTTGCGCCCAGTGGATGTGAGACCCCCCCCCCTCCATTTTCTCCGCCCTACTCACTTGCGGGCGGTGGACGTCAGTCCTCCTGTGTTGTCCAAGGCGCCCAGCCACCACAGCTGGTACATGGAGTTGAGGATGTTGTCCTTGGGGGGCGGATCCATGGAGCCAAACTCCAGGATGTTGTCCACCTGAGTGCATTAGGAGCAACAGGGCTGATGCGTGAGAGGTTCCCTGCTGCCAAACTCCAGAATGTTGTCCACCGGTGCGTAACAGGGGTGAGGAGAGTGAGAGGGTCTATGAAGCCACACTCCAGGATGTTGTCCACCTGTGCGCAACAGGGGCAACAGGGGTGAACAGGCGAGCAACAGGAGCAACAGGGGTGAACGGGCGAGCAACAGAGGCAACAGGGGTAAACTGGAGAGGAACAGGAGCAACAGGGGTGAACAGGCGAGCAACAGGGGTGAACGGGCGAGCAACAGGAGGAACAGGGGTGAACAGGCGAGCAACAGGAGCAACAGAGGTGAACGGGCGAGCAACAGGAGCAACAGGGGTGAACGGGCGAGCAACAGGAGCAACAGGGGTGAACGGGCGAGCAACAGGAGCAACAGGGGTGAACAGGCGAGCAACAGGAGCAACAGGGGTGAACGGGCGAGCAACAGTGAGGAGCAACAGGGGTGAACTTGCGAACAACAGGAGCAACAGGGGTGAACTTGCGAACAACAGGAGCAACAGGGGTGAACTTGCGAACAACAGGAGCAACAGGGGTGAACGGGCGAGCAACAGGAGCAACAGAGGTGAACGGGCGATCAACAGGAGCAACAGAGGTGAACGGGTGAGCAACAGGAGCAACAGGGGTGACAACCATACCACACAAATCCTTGTCCCGGCATCAAGGCGCCCACCCACCAGTCTAGATCCCGGCGCCCATGCCGGAGTGACCTTGCCCATGCTCCAGCATTGTAGACTGAAAAGTTGTTCAGTATTTGCTCCCGTCCCTTTAGCCCCAGTGCCCCACCCTGTACCCCCGGGTTCAGGTCCATGGACACATCTTGCACCTTGAGGCTCTTCAGCAGCAGCACCGTGTTGGCCAGGTTGGTCCGCTGGATCTCCGGCACCGTCATGCTAAGCATCTCCTGGCGGTACGCGCTCTCGGTGTAAAGGCGGTACGCGGTTCCAGGGCCGGTGCGTCCAGCGCGGCCAGACCTCTGGTTTGCACCCGCCTGGCTCGCTGGGAACACCTGTGATAACGAGTTTGGGGGGGAGGCACGGCAAATGGCGGTTTGAATTTGAATTCAAATAGCTGGACTCTGCATTGTATTTTGAATTCAAAATGCTTGTTCCATTCGAATCTGAGCATGCAGGCGTGCGTGTCAGCCATCAGGTTCAGGACCACACGGGTCAGCTTCTCAGCAGCTTCACCTGTTTTGGGTGAAGGACGGGATGGGATAGGAAATGTAGAATTCCATTGTGCCGGTGCTGGTACCTTGCCTGTGACAGGGATAGGGTTTGATCCACACCAAGAGTGCGCTTGAAAGCAATCGTGGATTTAAACAGACAACTAGCAAATGGACACTGACTGGTCACCCCCTCCCTTCCAAACAGCAACCAGCCGCACTCTCAGCTGGCCATCTTTGGGCATGTGTTCCATGGTTTATGACTTGTTGAGGGGAGTGCTGACTCAGCACCCTCAACTATCCATCAAGGGGAACTTGTTTCAGAGCAGCCTGTCCCCTCACGACCACCTACGTGTCCTGGCACACCAGCCAGTCACCCATTGCTCTTATTTTTCGAGACAGGGGTGGAGATCATGATCAAGCCTCTCCTTCACAGGCCGCAGGACCGTTATCACCGATTCTCTCACCTGGAGCGCGTCCATGCCCATCTTGGGGTTGAACACCTTCATCTTGACGTATGTACCCCGTGTCAATGACGTAGAGGATGCCATCCACCGTGAGGCTGGTCTCGGCGATGTTGGTGGACACGATACACTTGCGACCGCCATCCGGAGCGCGGTCAAAGATCCTGGCCTGAGATAAGAGAGGGGGGAGGGAAGGGGGGGCACAGTCAAATAACTACGCCGGAGAGGAGAGAGGGGGGAGGTCAAGGGGAGTACGGTGACATATCCTAGCCTGATGGGGAGGAGCGGCATGAGGTGGGCAACAAAGTAATATTATTTGAGTCTATGTCAGCTGCCTTTCAGCTACATACCATCCTCCAGCCAGGGGGATTAGGTGCAGCATGCTCTGTTGCTTTGCTCATCACCCTTCGGCTGCTCATGATTTGATTGCACTAGGACCAGAGGTGGCCATACAGTAGCCCCCTCAAGTTGGGTGGGGTGCGTGTTCAGAATAAAAACAGTTACAAAGCCGGCTGTCAATGGATGATGTGCACAGGAACATTGTGGACTTGAGGGCTCCGATCCAAACCCTGAACCTCTATGGACACTGCTGGTACCCGCACCTGGAGGTCCGAGGGCAGCGTACGTAGACCGGCAGCGACCGCCGCTGCTCGCCGATGGTTTTGTTGCGGCTGAAGTCAGAGGCGGACTCTTTCTTCTTCATGTGGGTCTTGAATTGGGACTTGCCTGGGGGGCAGATCAGGGATACGTGGATGATTAGGAGATTCAACATGGGAGGGTATGCAATTATGCATGCAGGTCTGGAAGTGGTATTTGCCTGAGGGTGGGAAATAAGGGTGGGGAGGGAAGGTGTGGTGATAAAGGGGTTGCTCGTCAAACAATGCAAGGGGAGGAAGCATTATTTCTGCTTTATGAGGGTCCTGAACTAGAAGGTGTCCGGAGGAGAACAGGATGGGCGCATAAGGAGCATGCAACAGATCCGCCCATTGGCCCTCCTGCCATGGACAGACCGGGACTCATGCTTCATTGAACAGGATTCTTAAAATCAAGGTATGTCGCCTCCTTCTCAATGCGCATCTTGTACTGGGGATTGCCTTGCCGGGATCCCATAACGCTGCCAATATTTCATATGGATACATGATGGAATCAAATAAAGGCTCGGCACATCCCCCACTGCCTACACTGACCTAAATGCCCTGCAGCACCCTGGGGAACGAGCATCTGGCTGTGAGGGCAGGGAGCAGTAGCAGGGGCGGGAACAGCCTCCCACTCGTGCCCAACCGAAATGGTCATCACCCGGCATCATATGCAAACTAGACAGACAACAGCCATCAGCAGATCCCAGTATACACAGATCGCTGCTCGGAGCAAGCACACCTCATGGTATTTGGGGTTCAGGGGAAGCGTAGAGCCATGAGCTCACCTGTGCCCTTCTCCCCGTCTCCATCGCTGCCATTGCCGCCATCGTTCTCTTTATCATCGGCCTTGGCTGCCTCCTCTGCCAATTTTGCCGCCCCCTGCTCCTCAGTAGTCAACTTGAACCCGGTGATGTTGGCAATCTTGGAGCCTGGGGGACGGCGAGAGGGATACGATTGTGGAGAAGGGTTCCGGTTCAGGGTTTCAGCGTGAAAATTGCCAAAGCAACAGAGGTTATTCCATGAGAGGGACAGGGCATATATTTGTTGTTTCTACTTGAGGTTGACGGCCTGGGGGTCAGGACTTCCGCAAAATAAAATATGCCAAATCAACAAGCAGGTTATTGCAGTAAATAGTGTTTGTCAGTTCTTGCTTCCTTTGGTAGTTGATGGCTGGCTGTTGCCAGGTCCCCTCCCCCCCCCTCACCTGCCAGCTCCCAGAATCGCTGCCGGCTCTTGCTGGCATCCTTCTTCTCACGGACCTGCTTCACGAGGTCGCTCCCCTTCCTGGAGATGACGGCCATATCACTTGTGGGGTTCTGGGAGGGGGGAACAGGGAAGGGGGTGAGGGTGGGGGGATTGAGGGTGGAGGTTTTTAATCAGTGCAAAGTATTGACAGGGCTGGAAGATAATTGGAGGGGGGGCAGGCAGGGGGGAGAGGGTGGAGGGGAGGGTTTGAATCAGTGCACAGGGTGGATGGGTCCGAGGTGATTGGGTAATACCATGGCTCTACAACACGTGCAGGTGTGTCTTTCCTTTTTGTTTGTTAGCGAGGGCTGGCTACGGCCGTCATCTTTGCACTGCGATTGTCTGTGCCCTCTTTGTGTCCTCAGACATATACCTGAGGGGGTATGACTTAAGAAAGCCTTTATTTCAATCCATCTGCTAAAACACTGAATCTAACATTATTGCTGCCAAGGGAACGCTGCATGAGGCATGGTTATGGAGTTGCAGGCATAAATTGGAGGATGGAGCGGTCGTGTATAGGAATCGGATGCAAGGCATGCAAAGGTTTATCAGGCCCGTCAGCTAGCCCCCCTGCTCATTCCATGCCACACCTTGTGCGGCTGCACCACATCTCCCCCCCGCCCCGTCAGGGCCTTGCCCAACAGGAACGGCGGCTTGGTATCATGGACCAGCAGCAACACACGCCGGTCCGCCTCCTCATCAAACTCCAGGCTGATCTGCACAGCATGCAGATTCAAATTCAAGGACTGGCAGCTGGGTACTGTCAAACAACAGCAGGACACGCCGGTGCACACACACCCACACCAGTCAAATTTGTATACCATCAAGGGAGCAGAGGACCACTCCCCTTTTCAACAGCCATTCCTCTTCCATTTCAAAAGCTTTTGGGGCGACACAAGCCCCTGCTCAAGCGCACAGAGACACTCCTTAGGAACAAACAAACGGGGTACTCTCCGGCAAGATCAAGCCCATCCCCCAGTTCCTGTCAGCCCCCACCTCCTGCTTCAGCCGCACGACTCCCGACGTGATGAGCCGGTTCTCCTCCCACGCGTTCATGTCCTTGTCAAGCTCATTTGCGCGCTTGGTCGCCGCCAGCGACATGACTTTACCGTCCTTGCGCACACGGCGCTCCAGGTCAGCCACGCGCTTGTCAAAGAACTCCATTCCCTTGGGCACAGGATTTAACTCTCCACCCTATCTCCCCTCCTATCAGAAGCAGAGCCCCTAGATCCCATTTGCACATGTTTTAGGGCTGACCCCAACACCAGCCCTCCCTACACTCCCTACTGTTTCTCGGCGGAAATGAGACCCCAATGGGCACCCAACTATCCGGTTGGGGAATTGGAATGTGGAATATCAAAATCACAGTCATGTAGCCTTGGATGGAATAAAATTCAAGGACTGAAAGCTCTATGAATCTCTGTGTTTTCAAAGCACTCACCATCATAAGTCTTTGGCCTGGGTCTTGTTGATCTGCCGTCTTACACTTGATCGATGGCAGCAAGGGTACAGAAAAATACGTCTTGTGTGAAGGCTAAATAGGGCCGGAAGCCGAGCCCGGTTAGTTTGAATAGTATCACGTGGGCAAAGTAGGTTAGACGCCTATCAAGTCACCATGACTGATAGCTCCACGTCACCGAGATATCATGTGATAGGAATGCTCCACGGTGAGAAACTGCGTCCTTGCTTGAACCCCTGAAGGACCGGCTGAGGCTTGATTATTGATAAATGTATGCCCACTTGCCCAGGCTCCTCTGCATCATTGGAAAGCAATGCTTGGCTATGCATGGCTGCGAGCCAGAGAATTAAGCTGCCTCAGGGCCTCGCGTTGGCTGCCATCCTGATCAAAATACACAACGTTCATTTGAGGCGGAATGTGTGGTCAAAAGCTTCCCATGGCGTGGGCGAGGCTGGAATGATCCATGTAATGGATAGCATGGCCATTAGTATACTGCATGGAGTGCCAACACAGCTTAAGTGTGAGGGACTGTGGGGCTGCCAAACATGGGTCCATTGGGAGCCGCGACTGAACCTTGGCTTGACTGGGGTACGGCCAGGGGCCTGAGAAGCATTGCTTGCTGAACTGGCAGCCGGGCCCCTCCCCGTAGCCCAAGATGTACCTGAACAGCTGAGGGACGCTAAGATAAACAGGGACAACCATCATCCGTTATGGGTCACTTCAATATCGATTCAGGCTGTGGATGACAATCGGTGTCAGAGGGGCATTCATCCTCTCTATCTCGCTTAAACATTGTGAAGTGTAAGGCTGGTTGCCCAGCCCCGAAACCCGTGCCGTGACGCAAACACAGCAAATACAGCCCGGGTGCCCTTGTGGTCCTCAGGGATCTGCTCTGAAGAGGAGAGCATGATCAGGGAGGCACCAGAAAATCAGCAACGCATGATGACAAAAACTCGTGCGTGCATTATTCCGTGCAAAGCTAGATCTACGACCCCAGATGCTACCCTGCCTCGGTGCTCCTCTTGCCAGCGAAAGCAGCCTTTAACATTAAAAGCTATCAAGATGAACAGCTGCCAATACCTCATGCGACCAACCTCACAAGTGGCTCACACAAGAACACACCAGGATGAGTCCATCAGATCGAAAGCAAGGCTGCGCTCGATACCTCCGCAGGGCCAGTCGCATTAATCCCAGCAGACTCAGGCCCAAGCTCCAGCTCCGTCCTTGGCTCCCGCCCAGGCTCAGGCGCCTGCCCATGCTCAGGCTCAAGCTCATGCCTATGCTCAGGCCCAAGCTCAGGCCCAGGCTCAGGCCCAGCTGGCTCAGGGTCAGCATGCCTAAGCTGAAGTGCCTCCTGCTCAATCTCGAGCGCCCTGCATTTCTTGTAAGCCTTCTTTCGAAACTCACGGGTTGGCCGGTACAAGACCTGCATGGCCCATACTCGTGCCATGAGGACCCTGTAGCATAGGCAGTGCAAGCCTTTGAGAATGCAGCATCTTCCCACAATTCAATTGATAACAATACGGCAGCCCTTGTCCTTCACACTAGAATGTGCCCGCTGCGGCACACTGAAAAAATGGCATAGGTTTGTGGAGCATGGAACCGGGCCACCTCGACCCGACTGCCCCCTGTGGTCATCAAAACAGCGTCCCAGCCTCCACTTCTCTTCCAGGGTGTCAACACAGCTTGTGAACTTGTGCCAGCCTCCAACTTGGGGTGCCTAGATTGATTGTAGCCTAGCCTTACAAGAAGATGAGCAGTTTCTTGGGATATATGAATTTTGAAGTCCATACCCCGACCGGTTGAAAGACAAAGAGCACCTCGCTGCATGATCTCATATTCTGATCTGATCCCTAAACATAACGGTCCCTATTGACTAGACGATCGTCATCGCACAGATAAAGCGTACGGACGCCCCGCACCGCATGCATGATATGCCCCAAACTCAAACCCTGACCACCAGCAATGCATCCAAAGATGTGACCTCCCATAGGAAGAACTGCATACCTTGCAACAATCTCAAACGCGCGGCCCACATCCGCATTTGCGTAGTACGCTCCAAGCGACACGAGCTGCACATTCAAATGTAAGAAGGGATAACGATTTGTGAGCTATCCATACGAAACTGACAAGGGGCATCACTGCATCAGGTGGCTGTATAATTTTGGCCGGCCAAGTCAAGCTAGCTAGGGGCCTAAATCTGGCCAAGAAGCAAAGTTATTTTGTTGAAGGTGATGACATTCTACTTCTTACAGATCGACAAACATCGTCATTCCACATGCATATTTGTTTACACTACATGTCCTTGCTTTGATGCTTCATAAACTCTTGATTCAAGTCCAACTGCATGGGACTTTGCAGCAGCTGTGGAGGCACCTTCAAATCAGAAAGGACTAGGAAGGGCACAGCGGCCTTGTTTAATGCATATTGTCATGGGGCCAAATCTATGCGAAGCTGAGAAACATGCAGCCCTTCTGTTTTGAGATGCTTGGGCAAAGTGTGCATAGGGGATATTATTGCCCACTCCATGCATCCGTAGAGGGGGCTTGGGCAAGTAAGATGCATCCTCTCAGATGGCAGGCATGGACACACGGGACGGGTGAAGGTAATACGTTACGATACATTACGTTACGATACAGGCCTCCAGCTTGATACGGGATGCAATACGCACCCCCCCCCTACATACAAATCTCACATTTGACGGGGGGGTCGTGGCCGATACTGGCATGCATGGCTGCATGCCAGGATTGCCAGCCCCCATGCAATCTTGCATGGCCCCCAAGTAACCCCTAAGGGTCACCATGTATGCAGGCAGAATTACCATACGGAATGCTAGTTCAAGCAGGCAATCATTGATACAGTAAATGACTCCTACTTTCAGCCCGTCCGTATAAACACCGGCACATACGGTACCCTCCTAGTAGTTCCTCTTACCTCCCACACTCCCACTGGGTATGGTGCATCTGGCTAGCTGAGCAGCTGAGCTGAAGGCTTCACTAGTCCCCGAGCGTAAAAAAGTATATTATCCATAAACGGGCAGTCCGAACCACTCAGGGGTCCGAACCTGACTTTCGTCTTTGCCCTGGCCTGAAAAGCAAGCTGAACTATGCAGATCTAAAAACTGGTCAAGAAGCATAATTGTTGCGCGATGTATCCCTGCAAATCTGCCGTGTACCGGTTGATGGGCTTATTACTAGCGATGGCTGTGTCGCTGTGTGGAATCTCAGCGCGGCCATTATTCCACGCAAACCCTGAATTGTGGACCGTAGTGGCCCGTATCAATACGGTACGTAATCCTAATTAAATACGTTACGGGATTTTTAGTCCTAACGGGCCGAATCCTGTGTCCTGATGGCAGGCTCTGAGGAGATATTTATAAGATCTTGTACAAGAACTTCCATAAGATATTTCATGCCATCTGCGAATCCGTGTTTGTATGTGGGGGGGTCATTCCAGAAGCTCAAGAATTTTTGCCCTAAAATGAGGCTAGCACTCTAGCAGTCCAACATGCATGTACTTGGTATGACACCATGAGAGCTAGCCCTATGTCTTACCGTGAGCACAAATGCGTATACAATGTGTCCGCTGATCTCTACTGCCAGCGGATGGATGTCATATGATGTTCGGTGTCCGCCAAAACTAAATGTGGGCTGGAAAAATGTTGATCCACCGTGACACCTTCTGCCACCAGTTCCTGCCAGCCGCTACGTGTGCAGCCGAGGGCACATCACCGACATCCTGGTCGTGTTCTGTGCGAGGCGCAAGGGAGCACAACAAACATTGTAATTGCATACTCGGTACATGCTGTAGCTTACTTAAGTGCCAAAGCGGTATGTATGGGTTTGTGGCAACTAACACATCAGCTGGTTCAACCCAATACAGCCATTACACACGTTATGAAGCCAAATGTTAACTAAATCCCATCCCAGCAGTTAAATCAGTACAAATCGGCAATATTTCATATCTTCACGGCAATGATGGCTTCACAATACCATGGCCAAACTATCCCCAAGCCATCCGGTCTCTTCTCTTGTTGTCTAAGTCCAAAGTCTCATCCACCATATTCGATAGGAGGACTAGAGTGAAACAAGAGTAGGTACAGAATATTATTTCTTGTATGGTGTTTTCTTCAGTAAAAATTCAGGCTCATCAAGGCGTACTGCCTTGGGGGCCTGGTGCAGCATGCCCAGTGTAGTTGCCAAATCCCAATCCAGGTCGGTTCCCAGCGCTAGCCATCCAATACATCTAATACGTCCAACAGTCCAACTAGCAGCCTACTACCAAAGGTTCCTGGTTTGCGTACCATGAAATAATACGTACGAAATAAACACGGATGAGCAACAGCTGCCATGAGCTATTAGCAGCCTGGGTTGACTAGGGGTATCACGGTATAATAGGTATAACAGAGTAACAAATTATTCGATGCCTTGACCAAAGGAAATGCAGATATCACACAGTTTGGCCTGCCCACAAAGCTAGTCCCCAAGCACACTGTATGATGTCTTTCACATACCTTGAAGCCGCTGGTAGTTCAGGCCCATTGCAATCACGAGGGCGGCTATCATGAGAAAAAGCCGCCCAAGGTGGGTTTCTTCCGCCTGTGGGAATCTCATGTCCAAAGCCGCGCAGAAGAAGCCGAAGCCACTTCCTAGCAGCACAAGCGAGATTTGTAGGGTGGGGTCTACCCCGTGCACCCTTGCCCAATGTAGCTCGAAGGCGCTGCTCTCCACAATGCCTGCCGCCAGCAGCAGCAGCATGATCACGGTGGCCCAAAGGCGCACGACCCACATAAAGAAGGTGTTTGTGATGCCAAAGCTACCTAATAAGGCCGGGAGATTGCAAAGTGAGGGCTGGAAATGGTTAGCCTAGGGAATCAGATTAATGTGGGAAGGGGACTAATGTGGTGATCATGTTGGAAGATGAGTGTATTGACACAAATGGTATTTGCAATGCAAAATATTGTACCGTATGTGGGTGCAGTGAGGGTTATGTTAGAGCACATGATGATTCTGGACAGCTGACCTTTCTTTCCCGTGGCCTTTGTTGTCTCTCTGTTGGCCGCTTGCACGAGCCTAACCTTGATGATCTCAACGGTTGTCATGTCCGCTGTGGCCAGCTGTTCAGCAGCCATTGCATGTTGTTTGAAATAAGTATACAAATCCCAAGCCACCAGCTTGGCCATGATCACCATGATCCAAGCGCAGCAGGCCATAATGATGGATATATGTCCGAAAAGGAAAGAGGAAAGTTGATAAGAAGGAATCGTGAGCTTACGAGGCGTGAAACGTCGCTGGTAGAGGGTTATGGGTTCGTAATTTAAAACCAAGATCTAAAAGGTCCAAGGTAGCTACAATGTAGCTACCGGTGTCGGCTGCGGTATCGGTAAGAAGAATACCTTGGTTGGTGAATTCAAATATGATCCCAGATATCGCTGCTCGCTGTTTTCAACGAAAAACAAGCTGCAGTTTGTCCTCCTTTAAAGCTCGTCTTCCTCACGAGGTCAAATTGACGGCTTCTACCGACGGGTAAGCAACCAGCGCCTCAGATTTATGGCTCAGACAGATCGGCTGTATGTCGTCAGTCAATGCGAGATTTCATAAGTCTGTGGGTGGGCCGATTTTAAAGCGCTGTGGGCCACCGGTTGCGGGCTACACAATTCCTAGACTTCAAGTGGTGCACACACCCTGCTGGTGCACAGTACTGTACAACTTACTTTTGCAATGCATCTGTTGGCTCTAGCATGGCAGAATGAACCTTCAGTCAGTCCACACGACTGGGCCTCACCACTCAGCCGGCCTGGGCGCGCAGAGCGCGAGTGCATGTAATCCACCTGTGTGTATCATGCCAGTCAAGTTGAAAATTGAAATGTTGAATCACCGGTTGAACACAGCTCTGCAGTCTGCCCCACAAAGTTAGTTGCCATGCAGCCGGCCCCGAAGCAACCTGGCTCTCGAGTCTACCGAGGAATAAAATGGCAGGTACTAAGGCTTAGTGATCATCAGCTACACTACCTGGCTGCTACCCTGCTGAAGAGATTGTTTCCATGGATTAACTTGAGGATCGTTTTCACCCACCTCGATTTTCTTGGATAACATGATTAGATCTTTAAGGAGCCGTTCTCTCTTGGCAAATAGGCATCCCTATCTATCTTGCCGGATGATCGACTTCTCTGTGGCCCGGAGTTTTTCGTGAGGACCCAGTGTTCAAGCCTGACGACTGAGACCGTCCAAAGCTGACTGCCTTGACTCAGCAGTAGGAGGACAGAGGCGACTCGTCAGGCAAGAACTAAAAGGACACGGCAATCAGGTACCCACGTTGCCTTTTCTGATTGTCTTCTTTCCTGCCTCCCTCTTTACTTTAACTTCCTTTCATTGTCCCCAATGGAGAGTTGTGTCCCCAACTCCCCAAGGATAAGCATTGTGAATAGTGCCCCTAGCTACCTAAACCGTAGGTCAAACGTCACTAGTAAGTAATCTTTTTTTGTGTCAGCCACACCGCTGCCCTGGTTCACCACAAATCCATTATAGTCGTGCACTCATACTGGTACTAATCTGCCAGCTAAAGCCCAATCATCTTCCTTTTGCTGGCCATGGAGGGCGTGGTGCTGCGTCTCCCTGTCCCTGGCGCAGCAATGGTCTCTAGGACCAGGCCTCTCGCAATATCCTGCCTGGCCCTTACTGCAGCCTGCGAGGGGAGAGGAGAGGAGGGTAGGCGGTGCAGTCAAGCATCAATGGATTTCAGAGGACAGGTGACAATATTCCATATAAGGGCTGTTAACGGAGGGCAGGCTAAGGCTTCCCAAGTCCAGTCTGAGCCCAGCACCCCAGGGTTCAGGGTGAAGTCACACTTTACACCCTGGGCCCGGCTAAATTGACCTTGGCCGCATCAGCATCCATATGTCACCCCCGAGTCCATGACTTCATCTCCACCTGTTATTCTCGCTTGCACAACCAAGCCAGTACCGGAAAATACTTCTGAGTGGATGCACTGACGTGGCAGCTACAACAAAAGCTATATGCTGATCCAGGGCACCCGCTGATCAGACATCCCCCGTCAGCTAATTCAGAGCCACAACTCAAGATGAACCCCTCAGTCACCAAATGCTGTCCCACCTCGTCAGCACGCTTAGCCGCCAGGGCTGCCTCCATCTCCACGCTCATCTTCTCCTAATCCGCCTTTTCCTTTTTCCGCTGCTCCTGCCGCGTCTGATGTCCCTCCTGTAAAATACAGAACGCACTCCCCTATAGTCACGACCCTAGATTCATTACTCATTACTCACAACCCTGGATTCATTACTCATTACTCACAGCCCTGATTCGTCACTCATTACTCACAGCCCTGGGTTCATTACTTATTACTCACAGCCCTGGATTCATTACTCATTACTCACAGCCCTGGATTTATTACTCATTACGCACAGCCCTGAAGTCATGATTCATTACTCACAGACCTGGATCCATGATTCATTACTCACAGACCTGGATTCATTACTCATTACTCACAGCCCTGGATACATTACTCATTACTCACAGCCTTGGATACAATACTCATTACTCATAGCACTGATTTCGTAACTCATAACTCACAGCCCTGGATTCCTGATTCATTACTCACAGCCCTGGATACATAACTCATTACTCACAGCCCTGGATTTATGATTCATTGTTTTTAGGGCCTCAGGATGGTGAGCAGGTAGGTCGTTTGAATTTTATCTCACAAGGCACTGCAGAAGCATTGCCCACATAATCATAATGATTGTTTCATGCATTTTAAGAGCGTGCGTAAGCATGATCACAGGTGAGCGCATGTTTTGTATTTACTGATTGTTGCGCCACCATGCTCTGCGGTGCTTATTGCCAGGTTGGACAGATCTCCATTGCCAGCAGGTGCCTGGTGGGCCCAGGTGACAATTATCACCTGATAACCCTTAAATTATATTGTGGTCATTTCAGCCTGAGATCACCCTGGAGACACTTGTCCCCCCGCATTGCTTCCTCCCTACCCTCTCTCCACCCCCCCCTAGTACCTTGATGCTGAAGAACATGGGTCCCAGCTCAGCTAGCCACTCCGGCTCCACTGCCGTCACGCACTGCATGTACTCCTTGGAAGTCATGACCAACTCGTGGTACACGATTTAGTCCGGGGTGTAGCCCAGGCCGTACAGGGCACTGCTAGGGTGCAGGTGACAGCGCATGCCCGTCCTGCAGGACAGAGGGTGAGATGAGGTGTGGGATGATGTGTGAGATGAGGTGTGGGATGAGGTGTAAGATGAGGTGTGAGATGAGGCGTGAGATGAGGTGTGAGATGAGGCGTGAGATGAGGCGTGAGATGAGGTGTGAGATGAGGTGTGAGATGAGGTGTGGGATGAGGTGTGAGATGAGGTGTGAGATGAGGTGTGAGGGAGCGGCTCAGAGGTAGCACCCCCACGCTATCCTGAGCCCTATCAAGCAGGCAGGACAATGAAGATATGGTAGGTATCCGCACAGCAGCCTGCTTACCCCCCGTCCACCCGGGTAATCTTACTGAGCACTGCTTGCCCCTCCCAGAAGATCAACGCAGACAATCCACACTGATCTCCAAAGCCCTTATTCCACACACCCCAGTCCACACCTGCAGTTGACATACTCCCCCACGCTCTTGAACTTTGCCGCATTCTGGAAATATGCCGAGCAAATGGCTTTTCGAATGATGTCCCAGTCGTGACCGCAGCTGGCGATGGTGAGCTTGTGCTGGGTCATGATATCCAGCAGCTGCTGCCGGACCTGAGGGGAAAGGAGAGAAGTGAGGAAACAGGGTCAGGGATCAGGTCTTAGGGTCCATCCATGAGGTTGTGAACGTGCACTAAGCTGATAGACATATCTTTCGACACAAAAATATCACCGGTTTAAGATTTCTGGCAATATAGCCTATCAGATATAAGAGGGACATCATGATGCATCATGGGTCTGCGCTGAAGGGTTGCGATTGCAACCCTGAGCTTCAAACCCTAACCTCTTAACCTCGACACCAAGAGCTATACGTCTAAAACAGGAAGTTGCCTCCTCACCTCCTTTGCTTTACGAAGCCCCTTGCCATGTAGGAAGTGTCGATCACACCAGTCCGACCTGGGGCATGAGGGAACAACAGAGTCAGCAAAGGGCCAGCAAGGGGGCAGCAGACGGTCACATGCCCCCTTACTTGGGGGCAAAGGGGAGCAGGAGGACCAGGTCCCATCCCAGCCCTGTATCCACTACCAACTTCTCCCCCCTCTTCTCCCCCCTCCCCTCTCCTTCCCCCCTGTCCCTCCTCCTGCCCTGTATGCAAGTGATCCCTCCCCTCTTCCTGTCATCTATGTCTGTTGTTCCCCTCCCCCCCTCCTCCCCTGTCCGCTGTTCCCCCCGCACCTTCCCCTCTTCTCCTGCCTCCTTTCCTCCCCTGTACCCCTCCTTTCACCTGTATCCGTTGTTTTTTCATTGCTGGTACACATGCAGCTATGTGAGGTGATCACTCTCGGGTATGAAGAACTTCTCACGCGCTGCATCACTAGGAGCAACAGGGCTGATGCGTGAGAGGTTCCCTGCAGCCAAACTCCAGAATGTTGTCCACCGGTGCGTAACAGGGGTGAGGAGAGTGAGAGGGTCTATGAAGCCACACTCCAGGATGTTGTCCACCTGTGCGCAACAGGGGTGAACGGGCGAGCAACAAAGGCATTGGGAGCATGCAACAGATCCGCCCATTGGCCTTCCTGCCATGGGCAGACTGGGACTCATGCTTCATTGAACAGGATTCTTAAAATCAAGGTATGTCGCCTCCCTCTCAATGCGCATCTTGTACTGGGGATTTGCCTTGCCGGGATCCCATAACGCTGCCAATATTTCATATGAATACATGATGGAATCAAATAAAGGCTCGGCACATCCTCCACTGCCTACACTGACCCAAATGCCCTGCAGCACCCTGGCGAACGAGCATCTGGCTGTGAGGGCAGGGAGCAGTAGCAGGGGCAAGAAGCAGCCTCCCACTCGTGCCCAACCGAAATGGTCATCACCCAGCATCATATGCAAAGAAGACAGACAACAGCCATCAGTAGATCCCAGTTTGCACAGATCGCAGCTCGGAGCAAGCACACCTCATGTTATTTGGGGTTCAGGGGAAGCGTAGAGCCATGAGCTCACCTGCGCCCTTCTCCCCATCTCCATCGCTGCCATTGCCGCCATCGTTCACGTTATCATCGGCCTTGGCTGCCTCCTTTGCCAATTTTGCCGCCTCCTGCTCCTCAGCAGTCAACTTGAACCCGGTGATGTTGGCAATCTTGGAGCCTGGGGGACGGCGAGAGGGATACGATTGTGGAGAAGGGTTCCGGTTCAGGGTTTCAGCGTGAAAATTGCCAAAGCAACAGAGGTTATTCCATGAGAGGGAAAGGGCATATATTTGTTATTTCTACTTGAGGTTGACGGCCTGGGGGTCAGGACTTCCGCAAAATAAAATATGCCAAATCAACAAGCAGGTTATTGCAGTAAATAGTGTTTGTCAGTTCTTGCTTCCTTTGGTAGTTGATGGCTGGCTGTTGCCAGGTCCCCTCCCCCCCCCTCACCTGCCAGCTCCCAGAATCGCTGCCGGCTCTTGCTGGCATCCTTCTTCTCACGGACCTGCTTCACGAGGTCGCTCCCCTTCCTGGAGATGACGGCCATATCATTTGTGGGGTCCTGGGAGGGGGGAACAGGGAAGGGGGTGAGGGTGGGGGGATTGAGGGTGGAGGTTTTGAATCAGTGCAAAGTATGGACAGGGCTGGAAGATAATTGGAGGGGGGGCAGGCAGGGGGGAGAGGGTGGAGGGGAGGGTTTGAATCAGTGCACAGGGTGGATGGGTCCGAGGTGATTGGGTAATACCATGGCTCTACAACACGTGCAGGTGTGTCTTTCCTTTTTGTTTGTTAGTGAGGGCTGGCTACGGCCGTCATCTTTGCACTGCGATTGTCTGTGCCCTCTTTGTGTCCTCAGACATATACCTGAGGGGGTATGACTTAAGAAAGCCTTTATTTCAATCCATCAGCTAAAACACTGAATCTAACATTATTGCTGCCAAGGGAACCCTGCATGAGGCATGGTTATGGAGTTGCAGGCATAAATTGGAGGATGTAGCGGGTGTGTACAGGAATAGTATGCAAGGCATGCAAAGGTTTATCAGGCCCGTCAGCTAGCCCCCCTGCCCATTCCATGCCACACCCTGAGTGGCTGCACCACATCTCCCCCCCGCCCCGTCAGGGCCTTGCCCAACAGGAACGGCGGCTTGGTATCATGGACCAGCAGCAACACACGCCGGTCCGCCTCCTCATCAAACTCCAGGCTGATCTGCACAGCATGCAGATTTAAATTCAAGGACTGGCAGATAGGTACTGTCAAAAACAGCAGGACACGCCGGTGCACACACACCCACACGATTCAAATTTGAGTACCATCAAGGGAGCAGAGGACCACTCCCCTTTTCAACAGCCATACCTCTCCCATTTCAAAAGCTTTTGGGGCGACACAAGCCCCTGCTCAAGCGCACAGAGACCCCCATCAGAAGCAGACAAACGGGGTACTCACCGGCAAGATCAAGCCCATCCCCCAGGTCCTGTCAGCTATGTCAGCCCCCACCCCCTGCTTCAGCCGCACGACTCCCGACGTGATGAGCCGGTTCTCCTCCCACGCATTCATGTCCTTGTCAAGCTCATTTGCGCGCTTGGTCGCCGCCAGCGACATGACTTTACCGTCCTTGCGCACAGGTCTGCCACGCGCTTGTCAAAGAACTTGGTGTCGCCAACAAACTTCTTATTTGCTTCTCCATCCGGAGGAGCCACGGTGCCAAACTTTGGCATCATACCTGAAACGGGATAGAAGACACAGGCGTTGTTTAAGGTTTAGGGCTCAGGAATATAACACATCAGTTGAGGCATTGATACACAGGCCAGACCCTAAATCTCCCCTTAAGAAGGCTTGGCACCAGCCGGTGTCAACAATTATTTCGGAATCACAGCCCATGGAACGCCCCGGCTTCTTCATCAGCTTGAAGGTTCTATGATTCTAACGACAAAATGCCTGTTGAGCACATGATTTCATGCCCCTTCCAGCACAATGATCGTCCTGGGGAGGCAAATTGGGCTTTCCATCCCCCAGTTTATGGCTGGCCTCCTGTCCCTGCCCCTTACCATGCAAAGTGCCAGATGACCCTGCCAGCAACGCGATGCTCAAGCATGTTGGTCAAGAAGTACCTTCCAGACATTACCACAACCCAAAGAGAGGAAGAAACCCGGTAAAGAAACCGACGCAAAAAAATAGGCTTTGAAGGGAGTACGGCAAGGGTTCCCTACATTCTTCTTTTTTCGGTCCAACTCTCGTCACTGCAAAACTGCGCAAAGCACACTGGGGCACTGTGCTCACCAACATACATTTAAATTCGGCATTTGAACATGCTCTGTTCGCCTCAGTGACTTATTATATCGTGGATATCATCGTGATATCTGTGAGCAGGGGCTGTGAGATATCCTGCAAAACAATATACAAGCATAGACTCTGTTATGACATTTCGTTCTAAAGCCGTATGGAAGGGCGAGCCTATCGGGAAGCTACCACTCCTGACTCGGCAAGACGCCTATGAGTGCAGCTCGATCTTGGATGCATGCGTGGAAGAGCTCCTCAAGAAAAGCATCTACGATTACGGCTGGCGTGACTACTACAGGATGCTTTGTTTTGTCCAGGAACAGTGGGACAAGTTCCCACCCCTGCCCCCTGAGCCACCTTCCTTCTGTGAGTGTGTATTCATTCGCTCTGCGACTTTGTCTTTGCGAGTCATTCCTGAAGTCCTGATGATGAGCGCCGCGCCTCCCATGCAGTACACTCCTGTTGGCTCGCCATGTTCGGAGCTGCACAGCCCTCAGCATTCCAGCATGATCCCTGCCACGGCCTTCCTGCCGAGGAGCAGTTGCGAGTACCTCTCCTGGCATGAGGAAAGACATCAGAAAAAGCTCGGTCGGAATCCCAGCTTCTATCGGCACTGCAACCCGGTGACCAGGCCCGGTGACTGCAACCTTCTCATTTCCAGGCTACCACACGAGGCTGCCGTCTTGCTTCCTTTTCCCACTCAGCCCGCGTGTCGCTCAGGAGCAAGGCCATGCGGTCTCAATAGCTGGCCTAGGCAGCCGTGATGAGATGAACCAAGTACCCCATCTGGAGAGCTTTGAATATTTCAGGGTTTCCAGTGTAGATTGTGTTTAAATGTGTAAGGCTCTGCAGCTACCAAAAGGATACCCCCCCTCTTTGGCTCCACTCCACTCTCACCCTGTTGGTGCAGCTGGGTATGGTGCACAATGGCCATGCAGCACGCCAGCCTAAACCGTGTCTGCTGCCTCTTTGGCAGTGTTATGTAAAACAATGATGCGCCATGTCATCCCTGCATGGCACAAGGGGCGGGCTCATTTGTGGCATGCGGAGCCATGGCCACCATGGGATAGTTATTTTTGTGTTTGTGGAATGTTTGTGGCCCACCGACCAACACATGTCTTAGGAGGGCCTTGTCCTAATAATCCCATCTTGGCTGCTTCTATATCAGCATCCGCAGGTTCAGGCTCACAAGCTGTTTTCAGTGTGACTCCACTTTTGTTTTCCTGGGTGCCTTTACCTTAGGCATTCAGGTTACCTCAACGTCTTGTTTTCCTCCAATTTCAGAAAATAATAGTGCACTGAACATCTTTTTCTCCGTTCAATTTCCTGACATGCACAGATATTTAGACGGCTGACTAATCAATCATGTAGATTTTTTGACCGGCAGGGGGTCTCGATTTAATTTTAAAATGATACCGTCACCTCTAAGTGATGATACTGGCAGACAAATAATTGTGTATCGTTCGTGCAATCCCAGCTTGCTATCATCATACCGGTATTGACCCGGGGGTAGAGAAGCCCCCAAAACCACGCAGCTGTTGCGCCTTTGATTGTAAGTGATAAGCCAGCAATGAACGACAAGGCATCACCGCTGAACATGATACTATTGACACCCCCCGCAGTTCACAGGAGCTATTTAAAATTGGACGGCTTACTTCTCCCAGGGATAGAATGGGACAGCCGGATGCCTTTGTTAATGAAGTGATGCCATTGGGCGGGTGGCCACTGGGCCCTACTGGAACAAAGTAAGGCCGTGGTGGCGCCCAATAGTGAAGTTGTGGGAGGTCAAGCCTGATGGATCAGGGTTCAGAGGTGTGAAGTCATGGAACTACAGGCTATGCAGCACCTCCGACCACCACCCAATCCGCATATTTGCGTTAGCGATTGTGGGTACAATTCCCGTTAAGGCCTAATCAACTGTCTTTGACAAGAAATTAGGCACAGCCGCTGTCATATCAGCATCCTAGTTTCTGCCCAATCCTGTTCTTCATCGCGAGGCTCCTCCCCAGCTACAGCCCAATCATCTTCCTTTTGCTGGCCATGGAGGGCGTGGTGCTGCGTCTCCCTGTCCCTGGCGCGGCAATGGTCTCTAGGGCCAGGCCTCTCGCACTATCCTGCCTGGCCCTTACTGCAGCCTGTGAGGGGAGAGGAGAAGGGTAGGCGGTGCAGTCAAGCATCAATGGATTTCAGAGGACAGGTGACAATATTCCATATAAGGGCTGTTAACGGAGGGCAGGCTAAGGCTTCCCAAGTCCAGTCTGAGCCCAGCACCCCACGGTTCAGGGTAAAGTCACACGTGACACTCCTGGGCCCGGCTAAATTGACCTTGGCCGCATCAGCATCCATATGTCACCCCCGAGTCCATGACTTCATCTCCACCTGTTATTCTCGCTTGCACAACCAAGCCAGTACCGGAAAATACTTCTGAGTGGATGCACTGACGTGGCAGCTACAACAAAAGCTATATGCTAATCCAGGGCACCTGCTGATCAGTCACCAAATGCTGTCCCACCTCATCAGCACGCTTGGCCGCCAGGGCTGCCTCCATCACCACGCTCATCTTCTCTTTATCCGCCTTTTCCTTTTTCCGCTGCTCCTGCCGCGTCTGATGTCCCTCCTGTACAATACAGAACGACTCTCCTTTTGTCATGACCCTATATTCATTACTCATTACTCACAGCCCTGGATTCATTACTCATTACTCACAGCCCTGGATTCATTACTTATTACTCACAGCCCTGGATTCGTTACTCATTACTCACTGCCCTGGATTCGCTACTCAATACTCACAGCCCTGGATTCATTACTTATTACTCACAGCCCTGGATTCATTACAGATTACGCACAGCCCTGAAGTCATGATTCATTACTCACAGACCTGGATACATGATTCATTACTCACAGCCCTGGATTCCTGATTCATTACTCACAGAGTCACAGCCCTGGATCCATGATTCATTGTTGTTCTGAGGCCTCAAGATGGTGAGCGGTTAGGTCGTTTGAATTTTATCTCACAAGGCACTGCAGAAGCATTGCCCACATAATCATAATGGTTGTTTCATGTATTTTAAGAGCGTGCGTAAGCATGATCACAGATGAGCGCATGTTTGTATCAACTGGTTGTTGCGCCACTATGCTCTGCGGTGCTTATTGCCAGGTGGGACAGATCTCCATTGCCAGCAGGTGCCTGGTGGGCCCAGGTGACAGTCATCACCTGATCACCCTTCAATTATATTGTGGGTCATTTCAACTTGAGATAAACCTGGAGACACTTGTCCCCCCACATTGCTTCATCCCTACCCTCTCTCCCCCCCCCCCCTAGTACCTTGATGCTGAAGAACATGGGCCCCAGCTCAGCTAGCCACTCCGGCTCCACTGCCGTCACGCACTGCATGTACTCCTTGGAAGTCATGACCAACTCGTGGTACACGATATAGTCCGGGGTGTAGCCCAGGCCGTACAGGGCACTGCTAGGGTGCAGGTGACAGCGCATGCCCGTCCTGCAGGACAGAGGGTGAGATGAGGTGTGAGATGATGTGTGAGATGAGGTGTGGGATGAGGTGTGAGATGAGGTGTGAGATGAGGTGTGAGATGAGGCGTGAGATGAGGTGTGAGATGAGGTGTGAGATGAGGCGTGAGATGAGGTGTGAGATGAGGTGTGAGATGAGGTGTGAGATGAGGTGTGGGATGAGGTGTGAGATGAGGTGTGAGATGAGGTGTGAGGGAGCAGCTCAGAGGTAGCACCCCCACGCTATCCTGAGCCCTATCAAGCAGGCAGGACAATGAAGATATGGTAGGTATCCGCACAGCCTGCTTACCCCCCGTCCACCCGGGTAATCTTACTGAGCACTGCTTGCCCCTCCTAGAAGATCAACACAGACAATCCACACTGATCTCCAAAGCCCTTATTCCACACACCCCAGTCCACACCTGCAGTTGACATACTCCCCCACGCTCTTGAACTTTGCCGCATTCTGGAAATATGCCGAGCAAATGGCTTTTCGAATGATGTCCCAGTCGTGCCCGCAGCTGGCGATGGTGAGCTTGTGCTGGGTCATGATATCCAGCAGCTGCTGCCGGAACTGAGGGGAAAGGAGAGAAGTGAGGAAACAGGGTCAGGGATCAGGTCTTAGGGTCCATCCATGAGGTTGTGAACGTGAACTAAGATGAAAGACATATCTTTTGACACCAAAAATCACCGGTTTAAGATTTCTGGCAATATAGCTTATCAGATATAAGAGGGACATCATGATGCATCATGGGTCTGCGCTGAAGGGTTGCGATTGCAACCCTGAGCTTCAAACCCTAACCTCTTAACCTCGACACCAAGAGCTATACGTCTAAAACAGGAAGTTGCCTCCTCACCTCCTTTGCTTTACGAAGCCCCTTGCCATGTAGGAAGTGTCGATCACACCAGTCCGACCTGGGGCATGAGGGAACAACAGAGTCAGCAAAGGGCCAGCAAGGGGGCAGCAGACGGTCACATGCCCCCTTACTTGGGGGCAAAGGGGAGCAGGAGAACCAGGTCCCATCCCTGCCCTGTATCCACTACCAACTTCTCCCCCCTCTTCTACCCCCTCCCCTCTCCTTCCCCCCTGTCCCTCCTCCTGCCCTGTATGCAAGTGATCCCTCCCCTCTTCCTGTCATCTATGTCTGTTGTTCCCCTCATCCCCTCCTCCCCTGTCCGCTGTTCCCCACCCCTTACACCTGCATCAGTTGTTTTCCCTCCTCCCCTCCTCCCCTTTCCACTGCTCCCCCCTCACCTTCCCCTCTTCTCCTGCCCCCTTCCCTCCCCTGTACCCCTCCTTTCACCTGTATCCGTTGTTTTTCCATTGCTGGTACACATGCAGCAATGTGAGGTGATCACTCTCGGGTATGAAGAACTTGTCACGCGCTGCATCACTCTCCTCAGCACGGTCATTGGGCCTGGGAGGTGGAAAGAGAAGGGGCAGAGAATGAGACACAACAGCAGCAATGCCCAGGGATCATGCTTGTACAGTGGGGCAATCACGACCCACATTGAGTAGAGACCGGGGAGGCAATGGGGAGGCATACCTATACTCAAAAGGTTCCATGGTTCATAGGAGCACTTTGGTATAAACTGAATGCATTTGCATCTCTGTCCCCGCTCTCACCCTCTACTCCCTCCATCCCTTCCCAATCCCCGTTCCATGCTTGCCCATCCCTCTCTGCTCCACTCTCCACACACGTCCCCTCACTCCCTCTGCTGCTCCCCACCCCTGAGCCCCCACCCTCTGACCTGAAAAAGACTGAAGGTACGGACAACATGGACACAATGATGAGCAGCTCATTGAAGTAGCCCAGCTCCGCTCCGGTCAGCAACATCTTGGCCAGGGCAGGGTCCAGAGGGAACTCGACCATACTGGATATGAGGGGATGACAAAAGGCAACATGAGTCAACTGAATTCAGGGGAAGAGGGAACTCGACCATGCTGGATATGAGGTGGTGGTGGCAATGGGTATGGTTTCAGAGCAGGATCCTAGGAGGTAATTGGCCAGACATGCACAATTGAGTAATTGCTGAGCGTCTGCTTGCGACCAGTGGATGTGAGACCCCCCCCTTCCATTTTCTCCGCCCTACTCACTTGCGGCCGGTGGACGTCAGTCCTCCTGTGTTGTCCAAGGCGCCCAGCCACCACAGCTGGAAAATTGAGTTGAGGATGTTGTCCTTGGGGGCCGATCCATGAAGCCAAACTCCAGGATGTTGTCCACCTGAGTGCATTAGGAGCAACAGGGCTGATGCGTGAGAGGTTCCCTGCAGGCAAACTCCAGAATGTTGTCCACCGGTGCGTAACAGGGGTGAGGAGAGTGAGAGGGTCTATGAAGCCACACTCCAGGATGTTGTCCACCTGTGCGCAACAGGGGTGAACGGGCGAGCAACAGAGGCAACAGGGGTGAACGGGCGAGCAACAGGAGCAACAGAGGTGAACGGGTGAGCAATAGGAGCAACAGGAGCAACAGGGGTGAACTGGCGAGCAACAGGAGCAACAGAGGTGAACGGGTGAGCAACAGGAGCAACAGGGTGAACAGGCGAGCAACAGGAGCAACAGGGTGAACAGGCGAGCAACAGGAGCAACAGGAGCAACAGGGGTGAACTGGCGAGCAACAGGAGCAACAAGGGTGAACGGGCGAGGAACAGAGGCAACAGGGGTGACAACCATACCACACAAATCCTTGTCCCAGCATCAAGGCGCCCACCCACCAGTCTAGATCCCGACGCCCATGCCGGTGTGACCTTGCCCATGCTCCAGCATTGCAGACTGAAAAGTTGTTCAGTATTTTCTCCCGTCCCTTTAGCCCCAGTTCCCCACCCTGTATCCCCGGGTTCAGGTCCATGGACACATCTCGCACTTTGAGGCTCTTCAGCAGCAGCACCGTGTTGGCCAGGTTGGTCCGCTGGATCTCCGGCACCGTCATGCTAAGCATCTCCTGGCAGTACGCGCTCTCGGTGTAAAGGCGGTACGCGGTTCCGGGGCCGGTGCGTCCAGCGTGGCAGGTCCTCTGGTTTGCACCCGCCTGGCTCGCTGGGAACACCTGTAATAACGAGTTTGGGGGGGAGGCACGACAATTGGCGGTTTGGATTTGAATTCAAATAGCTGGACTCAGCATTGTATTTTGAATTCAAAATGCTGTTCCATTCGAATCTGAGCATGCAGGCGTGCGTGTCAGCCATCAGGTTCAGGACCACACGGGTCAGCTTCTCAGCAGCTTCACCTGTTTTGGGTGTAGGACGGGATGGGATAGGAAATATAGAATTCCATTGTGCCGGTGCTGGTACCTTGCCTGTGACAGGGATAGGGTTTGATCCACACCAAGAGTGCGCTTGAAAGCAATCGTGGATTTAAACAGACAACTAGCAAATGGACACTGACTGGTCACCCCCTCCCTTCCAAACAGCAACCAGCCGCACTCTCAGCTGGCCATCTTTGGGCATGTGTTCCATGGTTTATGACTTGTTGAGGGGAGTGCTGACTCAGCACCCTCAACTATCCATCAAGGGGAACTTGTTTCAGAGCAGCCTGTCCCCTCACGACCACCTACGTGTCCTGGCACACCAGCCAGTCACCCATTGCTCTTATTTTTCGAGACAGGGGTGGAGATCATGATCAAGCCTCTCCTTCACAGGCCGCAGGACCGTTATCACCGATTCTCTCACCTGGAGCGCGTCCATGCCCATCTTGGGGTTGAACACCTTCATCTTGACGTATGTACCCCGTGTCAATGACGTAGAGGATGCCATCCACCGTGAGGCTGGTCTCGGCGATGTTGGTGGACACGATACACTTGCGACCGCCATCCGGAGCGCGGTCAAAGATCCTGGCCTGAGATAAGAGAGGGGGGAGGGAAGGGGGGGCACAGTCAAATAACTACGCCGGAGAGGAGAGAGGGGGGAGGTCAAGGGGAGTACGGTGACATATCCTAGCCTGATGGGGAGGAGCGGCATGAGGTGGGCAACAAAGTAATATTATTTGAGTCTATGTCAGCTGCCTTTCAGCTACATACCATCCTCCAGCCAGGGGGATTAGGTGCAGCATGCTCTGTTGCTTTGCTCATCACCCTTCGGCTGCTCATGATTTGATTGCACTAGGACCAGAGGTGGCCATACAGTAGCCCCCTCAAGTTGGGTGGGGTGCGTGTTCAGAATAAAAACAGTTACAAAGCCGGCTGTCAATGGATGATGTGCACAGGAACATTGTGGACTTGAGGGCTCCGATCCAAACCCTGAACCTCTATGGACACTGCTGGTACCCGCACCTGGAGGTCCGAGGGCAGCGTACGTAGACCGGCAGCGACCGCCGCTGCTCGCCGATGGTTTTGTTGCGGCTGAAGTCAGAGGCGGACTCTTTCTTCTTCATGTGGGTCTTGAATTGGGACTTGCCTGGGGGGCAGATCAGGGATACGTGGATGATTAGGAGATTCAACATGGGAGGGTATGCAATTATGCATGCAGGTCTGGAAGTGGTATTTGCCTGAGGGTGGGAAATAAGGGTGGGGAGGGAAGGTGTGGTGATAAAGGGGTTGCTCGTCAAACAATGCAAGGGGAGGAAGCATTATTTCTGCTTTATGAGGGTCCTGAACTAGAAGGTGTCCGGAGGAGAACAGGATGGGCGCATAAGGAGCATGCAACAGATCCGCCCATTGGCCCTCCTGCCATGGACAGACCGGGACTCATGCTTCATTGAACAGGATTCTTAAAATCAAGGTATGTCGCCTCCTTCTCAATGCGCATCTTGTACTGGGGATTGCCTTGCCGGGATCCCATAACGCTGCCAATATTTCATATGGATACATGATGGAATCAAATAAAGGCTCGGCACATCCCCCACTGCCTACACTGACCTAAATGCCCTGCAGCACCCTGGGGAACGAGCATCTGGCTGTGAGGGCAGGGAGCAGTAGCAGGGGCGGGAACAGCCTCCCACTCGTGCCCAACCGAAATGGTCATCACCCGGCATCATATGCAAACTAGACAGACAACAGCCATCAGCAGATCCCAGTATACACAGATCGCTGCTCGGAGCAAGCACACCTCATGGTATTTGGGGTTCAGGGGAAGCGTAGAGCCATGAGCTCACCTGTGCCCTTCTCCCCGTCTCCATCGCTGCCATTGCCGCCATCGTTCTCTTTATCATCGGCCTTGGCTGCCTCCTCTGCCAATTTTGCCGCCCCCTGCTCCTCAGTAGTCAACTTGAACCCGGTGATGTTGGCAATCTTGGAGCCTGGGGGACGGCGAGAGGGATACGATTGTGGAGAAGGGTTCCGGTTCAGGGTTTCAGCGTGAAAATTGCCAAAGCAACAGAGGTTATTCCATGAGAGGGACAGGGCATATATTTGTTGTTTCTACTTGAGGTTGACGGCCTGGGGGTCAGGACTTCCGCAAAATAAAATATGCCAAATCAACAAGCAGGTTATTGCAGTAAATAGTGTTTGTCAGTTCTTGCTTCCTTTGGTAGTTGATGGCTGGCTGTTGCCAGGTCCCCTCCCCCCCCCTCACCTGCCAGCTCCCAGAATCGCTGCCGGCTCTTGCTGGCATCCTTCTTCTCACGGACCTGCTTCACGAGGTCGCTCCCCTTCCTGGAGATGACGGCCATATCACTTGTGGGGTTCTGGGAGGGGGGAACAGGGAAGGGGGTGAGGGTGGGGGGATTGAGGGTGGAGGTTTTTAATCAGTGCAAAGTATTGACAGGGCTGGAAGATAATTGGAGGGGGGGCAGGCAGGGGGGAGAGGGTGGAGGGGAGGGTTTGAATCAGTGCACAGGGTGGATGGGTCCGAGGTGATTGGGTAATACCATGGCTCTACAACACGTGCAGGTGTGTCTTTCCTTTTTGTTTGTTAGCGAGGGCTGGCTACGGCCGTCATCTTTGCACTGCGATTGTCTGTGCCCTCTTTGTGTCCTCAGACATATACCTGAGGGGGTATGACTTAAGAAAGCCTTTATTTCAATCCATCTGCTAAAACACTGAATCTAACATTATTGCTGCCAAGGAAACGCTGCATGAGGCATGGTTATGGAGTTGCAGGCATAAATTGGAGGATGGAGCGGTCGTGTATAGGAATCGGATGCAAGGCATGCAAAGGTTTATCAGGCCCGTCAGCTAGCCCCCCTGCTCATTCCATGCCACACCTTGTGCGGCTGCACCACATCTCCCCCCCGCCCCGTCAGGGCCTTGCCCAACAGGAACGGCGGCTTGGTATCATGGACCAGCAGCAACACACGCCGGTCCGCCTCCTCATCAAACTCCAGGCTGATCTGCACAGCATGCAGATTCAAATTCAAGGACTGGCAGCTGGGTACTGTCAAACAACAGCAGGACACGCCGGTGCACACACACCCACACCAGTCAAATTTGTATACCATCAAGGGAGCAGAGGACCACTCCCCTTTTCAACAGCCATTCCTCTTCCATTTCAAAAGCTTTTGGGGCGACACAAGCCCCTGCTCAAGCGCACAGAGACACTCCTTAGGAACAAACAAACGGGGTACTCTCCGGCAAGATCAAGCCCATCCCCCAGGTCCTGTCAGCCCCCACCTCCTGCTTCAGCCGCACGACTCCCGACGTGATGAGCCGGTTCTCCTCCCACGCGTTCATGTCCTTGTCAAGCTCATTTGCGCGCTTGGTCGCCGCCAGCGACATGACTTTACCGTCCTTGCGCACACGGCGCTCCAGGTCAGCCACGCGCTTGTCAAAGAACTCCATTCCCTTGGGCACAGGATTTAACTCTCCACCCTATCTCCCCTCCTATCAGAAGCAGAGCCCCTAGATCCCATTTGCACATGTTTTAGGGCTGACCCCAACACCAGCCCTCCCTACACTCCCTACTGTTTCTCGGCGGAAATGAGACCCCAATGGGCACCCAACTATCCGGTTGGGGAATTGGAATGTGGAATATCAAAATCACAGTCATGTAGCCTTGGATGGAATAAAATTCAAGGACTGAAAGCTCTATGAATCTCTGTGTTTTCAAAGCACTCACCATCATAAGTCTTTGGCCTGGGTCTTGTTGATCTGCCGTCTTACACTTGATCGATGGCAGCAAGGGTACAGAAAAATACGTCTTGTGTGAAGGCTAAATAGGGCCGGAAGCCGAGCCCGGTTAGTTTGAATAGTATCACGTGGGCAAAGTAGGTTAGACGCCTATCAAGTCACCATGACTGATAGCTCCACGTCACCGAGATATCATGTGATAGGAATGCTCCACGGTGAGAAACTGCGTCCTTGCTTGAACCCCTGAAGGACCGGCTGAGGCTTGATTATTGATAAATGTATGCCCACTTGCCCAGGCTCCTCTGCATCATTGGAAAGCAATGCTTGGCTATGCATGGCTGCGAGCCAGAGAATTAAGCTGCCTCAGGGCCTCGCGTTGGCTGCCATCCTGATCAAAATACACAACGTTCATTTGAGGCGGAATGTGTGGTCAAAAGCTTCCCATGGCGTGGGCGAGGCTGGAATGATCCATGTAATGGATAGCATGGCCATTAGTATACTGCATGGAGTGCCAACACAGCTTAAGTGTGAGGGACTGTGGGGCTGCCAAACATGGGTCCATTGGGAGCCGCGACTGAACCTTGGCTTGACTGGGGTACGGCCAGGGGCCTGAGAAGCATTGCTTGCTGAACTGGCAGCCGGGCCCCTCCCCGTAGCCCAAGATGTACCTGAACAGCTGAGGGACGCTAAGATAAACAGGGACAACCATCATCCGTTATGGGTCACTTCAATATCGATTCAGGCTGTGGATGACAATCGGTGTCAGAGGGGCATTCATCCTCTCTATCTCGCTTAAACATTGTGAAGTGTAAGGCTGGTTGCCCAGCCCCGAAACCCGTGCCGTGACGCAAACACAGCAAATACAGCCCGGGTGCCCTTGTGGTCCTCAGGGATCTGCTCTGAAGAGGAGAGCATGATCAGGGAGGCACCAGAAAATCAGCAACGCATGATGACAAAAACTCGTGCGTGCATTATTCCGTGCAAAGCTAGATCTACGACCCCAGATGCTACCCTGCCTCGGTGCTCCTCTTGCCAGCGAAAGCAGCCTTTAACATTAAAAGCTATCAAGATGAACAGCTGCCAATACCTCATGCGACCAACCTCACAAGTGGCTCACACAAGAACACACCAGGATGAGTCCATCAGATCGAAAGCAAGGCTGCGCTCGATACCTCCGCAGGGCCAGTCGCATTAATCCCAGCAGACTCAGGCCCAAGCTCCAGCTCCGTCCTTGGCTCCCGCCCAGGCTCAGGCTCCTGCCCATGCTCAGGCTCAAGCTCATGCCTATGCTCAGGCCCAAGCTCAGGCCCAGGCTCAGGCCCAGCTGGCTCAGGGTCAGCATGCCTAAGCTGAAGTGCCTCCTGCTCAATCTCGAGCGCCCTGCATTTCTTGTAAGCCTTCTTTCGAAACTCACGGGTTGGCCGGTACAAGACCTGCATGGCCCATACTCGTGCCATGAGGACCCTGTAGCATAGGCAGTGCAAGCCTTTGAGAATGCAGCATCTTCCCACAATTCAATTGATAACAATACGGCAGCCCTTGTCCTTCACACTAGAATGTGCCCGCTGCGGCACACTGAAAAAATGGCATAGGTTTGTGGAGCATGGAACCGGGCCACCTCGACCCGACTGCCCCCTGTGGTCATCAAAACAGCGTCCCAGCCTCCACTTCTCTTCCAGGGTGTCAACACAGCTTGTGAACTTGTGCCAGCCTCCAACTTGGGGTGCCTAGATTGATTGTAGCCTAGCCTTACAAGAAGATGAGCAGTTTCTTGGGATATATGAATTTTGAAGTCCATACCCCGACCGGTTGAAAGACAAAGAGCACCTCGCTGCATGATCTCATATTCTGATCTGATCCCTAAACATAACGGTCCCTATTGACTAGACGATCGTCATCGCACAGATAAAGCGTACGGACGCCCCGCACCGCATGCATGATATGCCCCAAACTCAAACCCTGACCACCAGCAATGCATCCAAAGATGTGACCTCCCATAGGAAGAACTGCATACCTTGCAACAATCTCAAACGCGCGGCCCACATCCGCATTTGCGTAGTACGCTCCAAGCGACACGAGCTGCACATTCAAATGTAAGAAGGGATAACGATTTGTGAGCTATCCATACGAAACTGACAAGGGGCATCACTGCATCAGGTGGCTGTATAATTTTGGCCGGCCAAGTCAAGCTAGCTAGGGGCCTAAATCTGGCCAAGAAGCAAAGTTATTTTGTTGAAGGTGATGACATTCTACTTCTTACAGATCGACAAACATCGTCATTCCACATGCATATTTGTTTACACTACATGTCCTTGCTTTGATGCTTCATAAACTCTTGATTCAAGTCCAACTGCATGGGACTTTGCAGCAGCTGTGGAGGCACCTTCAAATCAGAAAGGACTAGGAAGGGCACAGCGGCCTTGTTTAATGCATATTGTCATGGGGCCAAATCTATGCGAAGCTGAGAAACATGCAGCCCTTCTGTTTTGAGATGCTTGGGCAAAGTGTGCATAGGGGATATTATTGCCCACTCCATGCATCCGTAGAGGGGGCTTGGGCAAGTAAGATGCATCCTCTCAGATGGCAGGCATGGACACACGGGACGGGTGAAGGTAATACGTTACGATACATTACGTTACGATACAGGCCTCCAGCTTGATACGGGATGCAATACGCACCCCCCCCCTACATACAAATCTCACATTTGACGGGGGGGTCGTGGCCGATACTGGCATGCATGGCTGCATGCCAGGATTGCCAGCCCCCATGCAATCTTGCATGGCCCCCAAGTAACCCCTAAGGGTCACCATGTATGCAGGCAGAATTACCATACGGAATGCTAGTTCAAGCAGGCAATCATTGATACAGTAAATGACTCCTACTTTCAGCCCGTCCGTATAAACACCGGCACATACGGTACCCTCCTAGTAGTTCCTCTTACCTCCCACACTCCCACTGGGTATGGTGCATCTGGCTAGCTGAGCAGCTGAGCTGAAGGCTTCACTAGTCCCCGAGCGTAAAAAAGTATATTATCCATAAACGGGCAGTCCGAACCACTCAGGGGTCCGAACCTGACTTTCGTCTTTGCCCTGGCCTGAAAAGCAAGCTGAACTATGCAGATCTAAAAACTGGTCAAGAAGCATAATTGTTGCGCGATGTATCCCTGCAAATCTGCCGTGTACCGGTTGATGGGCTTATTACTAGCGATGGCTGTGTCGCTGTGTGGAATCTCAGCGCGGCCATTATTCCACGCAAACCCTGAATTGTGGACCGTAGTGGCCCGTATCAATACGGTACGTAATCCTAATTAAATACGTTACGGGATTTTTAGTCCTAACGGGCCGAATCCTGTGTCCTGATGGCAGGCTCTGAGGAGATATTTATAAGATCTTGTACAAGAACTTCCATAAGATATTTCATGCCATCTGCGAATCCGTGTTTGTATGTGGGGGGGTCATTCCAGAAGCTCAAGAATTTTTGCCCTAAAATGAGGCTAGCACTCTAGCAGTCCAACATGCATGTACTTGGTATGACACCATGAGAGCTAGCCCTATGTCTTACCGTGAGCACAAATGCGTATACAATGTGTCCGCTGATCTCTACTGCCAGCGGATGGATGTCATATGATGTTCGGTGTCCGCCAAAACTAAATGTGGGCTGGAAAAATGTTGATCCACCGTGACACCTTCTGCCACCAGTTCCTGCCAGCCGCTACGTGTGCAGCCGAGGGCACATCACCGACATCCTGGTCGTGTTCTGTGCGAGGCGCAGGGGAGCACAACAAACATTGTAATTGCATACTCGGTACATGCTGTAGCTTACTTAAGTGCCAAAGCGGTATGTATGGGTTTGTGGCAACTAACACATCAGCTGGTTCAACCCAATACAGCCATTACACACGTTATGAAGCCAAATGTTAACTAAATCCCATCCCAGCAGTTAAATCAGTACAAATCGGCAATATTTCATATCTTCACGGCAATGATGGCTTCACAATACCATGGCCAAACTATCCCCAAGCCATCCGGTCTCTTCTCTTGTTGTCTAAGTCCAAAGTCTCATCCACCATATTCGATAGGAGGACTAGAGTGAAACAAGAGTAGGTACAGAATATTATTTCTTGTATGGTGTTTTCTTCAGTAAAAATTCAGGCTCATCAAGGCGTACTGCCTTGGGGGCCTGGTGCAGCATGCCCAGTGTAGTTGCCAAATCCCAATCCAGGTCGGTTCCCAGCGCTAGCCATCCAATACATCTAATACGTCCAACAGTCCAACTAGCAGCCTACTACCAAAGGTTCCTGGTTTGCGTACCATGAAATAATACGTACGAAATAAACACGGATGAGCAACAGCTGCCATGAGCTATTAGCAGCCTGGGTTGACTAGGGGTATCACGGTATAATAGGTATAACAGAGTAACAAATTATTCGATGCCTTGACCAAAGGAAATGCAGATATCACACAGTTTGGCCTGCCCACAAAGCTAGTCCCCAAGCACACTGTATGATGTCTTTCACATACCTTGAAGCCGCTGGTAGTTCAGGCCCATTGCAATCACGAGGGCGGCTATCATGAGAAAAAGCCGCCCAAGGTGGGTTTCTTCCGCCTGTGGGAATCTCATGTCCAAAGCCGCGCAGAAGAAGCCGAAGCCACTTCCTAGCAGCACAAGCGAGATTTGTAGGGTGGGGTCTACCCCGTGCACCCTTGCCCAATGTAGCTCGAAGGCGCTGCTCTCCACAATGCCTGCCGCCAGCAGCAGCAGCATGATCACGGTGGCCCAAAGGCGCACGACCCACATAAAGAAGGTGTTTGTGATGCCAAAGCTACCTAATAAGGCCGGGAGATTGCAAAGTGAGGGCTGGAAATGGTTAGCCTAGGGAATCAGATTAATGTGGGAAGGGGACTAATGTGGTGATCATGTTGGAAGATGAGTGTATTGACACAAATGGTATTTGCAATGCAAAATATTGTACCGTATGTGGGTGCAGTGAGGGTTATGTTAGAGCACATGATGATTCTGGACAGCTGACCTTTCTTTCCCGTGGCCTTTGTTGTCTCTCTGTTGGCCGCTTGCACGAGCCTAACCTTGATGATCTCAACGGTTGTCATGTCCGCTGTGGCCAGCTGTTCAGCAGCCATTGCATGTTGTTTGAAATAAGTATACAAATCCCAAGCCACCAGCTTGGCCATGATCACCATGATCCAAGCGCAGCAGGCCATAATGATGGATATATGTCCGAAAAGGAAAGAGGAAAGTTGATAAGAAGGAATCGTGAGCTTACGAGGCGTGAAACGTCGCTGGTAGAGGGTTATGGGTTCGTAATTTAAAACCAAGATCTAAAAGGTCCAAGGTAGCTACAATGTAGCTACCGGTGTCGGCTGCGGTATCGGTAAGAAGAATACCTTGGTTGGTGAATTCAAATATGATCCCAGATATCGCTGCTCGCTGTTTTCAACGAAAAACAAGCTGCAGTTTGTCCTCCTTTAAAGCTCGTCTTCCTCACGAGGTCAAATTGACGGCTTCTACCGACGGGTAAGCAACCAGCGCCTCAGATTTATGGCTCAGACAGATCGGCTGTATGTCGTCAGTCAATGCGAGATTTCATAAGTCTGTGGGTGGGCCGATTTTAAAGCGCTGTGGGCCACCGGTTGCGGGCTACACAATTCCTAGACTTCAAGTGGTGCACACACCCTGCTGGTGCACAGTACTGTACAACTTACTTTTGCAATGCATCTGTTGGCTCTAGCATGGCAGAATGAACCTTCAGTCAGTCCACACGACTGGGCCTCACCACTCAGCCGGCCTGGGCGCGCAGAGCGCGAGTGCATGTAATCCACCTGTGTGTATCATGCCAGTCAAGTTGAAAATTGAAATGTTGAATCACCGGTTGAACACAGCTCTGCAGTCTGCCCCACAAAGTTAGTTGCCATGCAGCCGGCCCCGAAGCAACCTGGCTCTCGAGTCTACCGAGGAATAAAATGGCAGGTACTAAGGCTTAGTGATCATCAGCTACACTACCTGGCTGCTACCCTGCTGAAGAGATTGTTTCCATGGATTAACTTGAGGATCGTTTTCACCCACCTCGATTTTCTTGGATAACATGATTAGATCTTTAAGGAGCCGTTCTCTCTTGGCAAATAGGCATCCCTATCTATCTTGCCGGATGATCGACTTCTCTGTGGCCCGGAGTTTTTCGTGAGGACCCAGTGTTCAAGCCTGACGACTGAGACCGTCCAAAGCTGACTGCCTTGACTCAGCAGTAGGAGGACAGAGGCGACTCGTCAGGCAAGAACTAAAAGGACACGGCAATCAGGTACCCACGTTGCCTTTTCTGATTGTCTTCTTTCCTGCCTCCCTCTTTACTTTAACTTCCTTTCATTGTCCCCAATGGAGAGTTGTGTCCCCAACTCCCCAAGGATAAGCATTGTGAATAGTGCCCCTAGCTACCTAAACCGTAGGTCAAACGTCACTAGTAAGTAATCTTTTTTTGTGTCAGCCACACCGCTGCCCTGGTTCACCACAAATCCATTATAGTCGTGCACTCATACTGGTACTAATCTGCCAGCTAAAGCCCAATCATCTTCCTTTTGCTGGCCATGGAGGGCGTGGTGCTGCGTCTCCCTGTCCCTGGCGCAGCAATGGTCTCTAGGACCAGGCCTCTCGCAATATCCTGCCTGGCCCTTACTGCAGCCTGTGAGGGGAGAGGAGAGGAGGGTAGGCGGTGCAGTCAAGCATCAATGGATTTCAGAGGACAGGTGACAATATTCCATATAAGGGCTGTTAACGGAGGGCAGGCTAAGGCTTCCCAAGTCCAGTCTGAGCCCAGCACCCCAGGGTTCAGGGTGAAGTCACACTTTACACCCTGGGCCCGGCTAAATTGACCTTGGCCGCATCAGCATCCATATGTCACCCCCGAGTCCATGACTTCATCTCCACCTGTTATTCTCGCTTGCACAACCAAGCCAGTACCGGAAAATACTTCTGAGTGGATGCACTGACGTGGCAGCTACAACAAAAGCTATATGCTGATCCAGGGCACCCGCTGATCAGACATCCCCCGTCAGCTAATTCAGAGCCACAACTCAAGATGAACCCCTCAGTCACCAAATGCTGTCCCACCTCGTCAGCACGCTTAGCCGCCAGGGCTGCCTCCATCTCCACGCTCATCTTCTCCTAATCCGCCTTTTCCTTTTTCCGCTGCTCCTGCCGCGTCTGATGTCCCTCCTGTAAAATACAGAACGCACTCCCCTATAGTCACGACCCTAGATTCATTACTCATTACTCACAACCCTGGATTCATTACTCATTACTCACAGCCCTGATTCGTCACTCATTACTCACAGCCCTGGGTTCATTACTTATTACTCACAGCCCTGGATTCATTACTCATTACTCACAGCCCTGGATTTATTACTCATTACGCACAGCCCTGAAGTCATGATTCATTACTCACAGACCTGGATCCATGATTCATTACTCACAGACCTGGATTCATTACTCATTACTCACAGCCCTGGATACATTACTCATTACTCACAGCCTTGGATACAATACTCATTACTCATAGCACTGATTTCGTAACTCATAACTCACAGCCCTGGATTCCTGATTCATTACTCACAGCCCTGGATACATAACTCATTACTCACAGCCCTGGATTTATGATTCATTGTTTTTAGGGCCTCAGGATGGTGAGCAGGTAGGTCGTTTGAATTTTATCTCACAAGGCACTGCAGAAGCATTGCCCACATAATCATAATGATTGTTTCATGCATTTTAAGAGCGTGCGTAAGCATGATCACAGGTGAGCGCATGTTTTGTATTTACTGATTGTTGCGCCACCATGCTCTGCGGTGCTTATTGCCAGGTTGGACAGATCTCCATTGCCAGCAGGTGCCTGGTGGGCCCAGGTGACAATTATCACCTGATAACCCTTAAATTATATTGTGGTCATTTCAGCCTGAGATCACCCTGGAGACACTTGTCCCCCCGCATTGCTTCCTCCCTACCCTCTCTCCACCCCCCCCTAGTACCTTGATGCTGAAGAACATGGGTCCCAGCTCAGCTAGCCACTCCGGCTCCACTGCCGTCACGCACTGCATGTACTCCTTGGAAGTCATGACCAACTCGTGGTACACGATTTAGTCCGGGGTGTAGCCCAGGCCGTACAGGGCACTGCTAGGGTGCAGGTGACAGCGCATGCCCGTCCTGCAGGACAGAGGGTGAGATGAGGTGTGGGATGATGTGTGAGATGAGGTGTGGGATGAGGTGTAAGATGAGGTGTGAGATGAGGCGTGAGATGAGGTGTGAGATGAGGCGTGAGATGAGGCGTGAGATGAGGTGTGAGATGAGGTGTGAGATGAGGTGTGGGATGAGGTGTGAGATGAGGTGTGAGATGAGGTGTGAGGGAGCGGCTCAGAGGTAGCACCCCCACGCTATCCTGAGCCCTATCAAGCAGGCAGGACAATGAAGATATGGTAGGTATCCGCACAGCAGCCTGCTTACCCCCCGTCCACCCGGGTAATCTTACTGAGCACTGCTTGCCCCTCCCAGAAGATCAACGCAGACAATCCACACTGATCTCCAAAGCCCTTATTCCACACACCCCAGTCCACACCTGCAGTTGACATACTCCCCCACGCTCTTGAACTTTGCCGCATTCTGGAAATATGCCGAGCAAATGGCTTTTCGAATGATGTCCCAGTCGTGACCGCAGCTGGCGATGGTGAGCTTGTGCTGGGTCATGATATCCAGCAGCTGCTGCCGGACCTGAGGGGAAAGGAGAGAAGTGAGGAAACAGGGTCAGGGATCAGGTCTTAGGGTCCATCCATGAGGTTGTGAACGTGCACTAAGCTGATAGACATATCTTTCGACACAAAAATATCACCGGTTTAAGATTTCTGGCAATATAGCCTATCAGATATAAGAGGGACATCATGATGCATCATGGGTCTGCGCTGAAGGGTTGCGATTGCAACCCTGAGCTTCAAACCCTAACCTCTTAACCTCGACACCAAGAGCTATACGTCTAAAACAGGAAGTTGCCTCCTCACCTCCTTTGCTTTACGAAGCCCCTTGCCATGTAGGAAGTGTCGATCACACCAGTCCGACCTGGGGCATGAGGGAACAACAGAGTCAGCAAAGGGCCAGCAAGGGGGCAGCAGACGGTCACATGCCCCCTTACTTGGGGGCAAAGGGGAGCAGGAGGACCAGGTCCCATCCCAGCCCTGTATCCACTACCAACTTCTCCCCCCTCTTCTCCCCCCTCCCCTCTCCTTCCCCCCTGTCCCTCCTCCTGCCCTGTATGCAAGTGATCCCTCCCCTCTTCCTGTCATCTATGTCTGTTGTTCCCCTCCCCCCCTCCTCCCCTGTCCGCTGTTCCCCCCGCACCTTCCCCTCTTCTCCTGCCTCCTTTCCTCCCCTGTACCCCTCCTTTCACCTGTATCCGTTGTTTTTTCATTGCTGGTACACATGCAGCTATGTGAGGTGATCACTCTCGGGTATGAAGAACTTCTCACGCGCTGCATCACTAGGAGCAACAGGGCTGATGCGTGAGAGGTTCCCTGCAGCCAAACTCCAGAATGTTGTCCACCGGTGCGTAACAGGGGTGAGGAGAGTGAGAGGGTCTATGAAGCCACACTCCAGGATGTTGTCCACCTGTGCGCAACAGGGGTGAACGGGCGAGCAACAAAGGCATTGGGAGCATGCAACAGATCCGCCCATTGGCCTTCCTGCCATGGGCAGACTGGGACTCATGCTTCATTGAACAGGATTCTTAAAATCAAGGTATGTCGCCTCCCTCTCAATGCGCATCTTGTACTGGGGATTTGCCTTGCCGGGATCCCATAACGCTGCCAATATTTCATATGAATACATGATGGAATCAAATAAAGGCTCGGCACATCCTCCACTGCCTACACTGACCCAAATGCCCTGCAGCACCCTGGCGAACGAGCATCTGGCTGTGAGGGCAGGGAGCAGTAGCAGGGGCAAGAAGCAGCCTCCCACTCGTGCCCAACCGAAATGGTCATCACCCAGCATCATATGCAAAGAAGACAGACAACAGCCATCAGTAGATCCCAGTTTGCACAGATCGCAGCTCGGAGCAAGCACACCTCATGTTATTTGGGGTTCAGGGGAAGCGTAGAGCCATGAGCTCACCTGCGCCCTTCTCCCCATCTCCATCGCTGCCATTGCCGCCATCGTTCACGTTATCATCGGCCTTGGCTGCCTCCTTTGCCAATTTTGCCGCCTCCTGCTCCTCAGCAGTCAACTTGAACCCGGTGATGTTGGCAATCTTGGAGCCTGGGGGACGGCGAGAGGGATACGATTGTGGAGAAGGGTTCCGGTTCAGGGTTTCAGCGTGAAAATTGCCAAAGCAACAGAGGTTATTCCATGAGAGGGAAAGGGCATATATTTGTTATTTCTACTTGAGGTTGACGGCCTGGGGGTCAGGACTTCCGCAAAATAAAATATGCCAAATCAACAAGCAGGTTATTGCAGTAAATAGTGTTTGTCAGTTCTTGCTTCCTTTGGTAGTTGATGGCTGGCTGTTGCCAGGTCCCCTCCCCCCCCCTCACCTGCCAGCTCCCAGAATCGCTGCCGGCTCTTGCTGGCATCCTTCTTCTCACGGACCTGCTTCACGAGGTCGCTCCCCTTCCTGGAGATGACGGCCATATCATTTGTGGGGTCCTGGGAGGGGGGAACAGGGAAGGGGGTGAGGGTGGGGGGATTGAGGGTGGAGGTTTTGAATCAGTGCAAAGTATGGACAGGGCTGGAAGATAATTGGAGGGGGGGCAGGCAGGGGGGAGAGGGTGGAGGGGAGGGTTTGAATCAGTGCACAGGGTGGATGGGTCCGAGGTGATTGGGTAATACCATGGCTCTACAACACGTGCAGGTGTGTCTTTCCTTTTTGTTTGTTAGTGAGGGCTGGCTACGGCCGTCATCTTTGCACTGCGATTGTCTGTGCCCTCTTTGTGTCCTCAGACATATACCTGAGGGGGTATGACTTAAGAAAGCCTTTATTTCAATCCATCAGCTAAAACACTGAATCTAACATTATTGCTGCCAAGGGAACCCTGCATGAGGCATGGTTATGGAGTTGCAGGCATAAATTGGAGGATGTAGCGGGTGTGTACAGGAATAGTATGCAAGGCATGCAAAGGTTTATCAGGCCCGTCAGCTAGCCCCCCTGCCCATTCCATGCCACACCCTGAGCGGCTGCACCACATCTCCCCCCCGCCCGTCAGGGCCTTGCCCAACAGGAACGGCGGCTTGGTATCATGGACCAGCAGCAACACACGCCGGTCCGCCTCCTCATCAAACTCCAGGCTGATCTGCACAGCATGCAGATTTAAATTCAAGGACTGGCAGATAGGTACTGTCAAAAACAGCAGGACACGCCGGTGCACACACACCCACACGATTCAAATTTGAGTACCATCAAGGGAGCAGAGGACCACTCCCCTTTTCAACAGCCATACCTCTCCCATTTCAAAAGCTTTTGGGGCGACACAAGCCCCTGCTCAAGCGCACAGAGACCCCCATCAGAAGCAGACAAACGGGGTACTCACCGGCAAGATCAAGCCCATCCCCCAGGTCCTGTCAGCTATGTCAGCCCCCACCCCCTGCTTCAGCCGCACGACTCCCGACGTGATGAGCCGGTTCTCCTCCCACGCATTCATGTCCTTGTCAAGCTCATTTGCGCGCTTGGTCGCCGCCAGCGACATGACTTTACCGTCCTTGCGCACAGGTCTGCCACGCGCTTGTCAAAGAACTTGGTGTCGCCAACAAACTTCTTATTTGCTTCTCCATCCGGAGGAGCCACGGTGCCAAACTTTGGCATCATACCTGAAACGGGATAGAAGACACAGGCGTTGTTTAAGGTTTAGGGCTCAGGAATATAACACATCAGTTGAGGCATTGATACACAGGCCAGACCCTAAATCTCCCCTTAAGAAGGCTTGGCACCAGCCGGTGTCAACAATTATTTCGGAATCACAGCCCATGGAACGCCCCGGCTTCTTCATCAGCTTGAAGGTTCTATGATTCTAACGACAAAATGCCTGTTGAGCACATGATTTCATGCCCCTTCCAGCACAATGATCGTCCTGGGGAGGCAAATTGGGCTTTCCATCCCCCAGTTTATGGCTGGCCTCCTGTCCCTGCCCCTTACCATGCAAAGTGCCAGATGACCCTGCCAGCAACGCGATGCTCAAGCATGTTGGTCAAGAAGTACCTTCCAGACATTACCACAACCCAAAGAGAGGAAGAAACCCGGTAAAGAAACCGACGCAAAAAAATAGGCTTTGAAGGGAGTACGGCAAGGGTTCCCTACATTCTTCTTTTTTCGGTCCAACTCTCGTCACTGCAAAACTGCGCAACGCACACTGGGGCACTGTGCTCACCAACATACATTTAAATTCGGCATTTGAACATGCTCTGTTCGCCTCAGTGACTTATTATATCGTGGATATCATCGTGATATCTGTGAGCAGGGGCTGTGAGATATCCTGCAAAACAATATACAAGCATAGACTCTGTTATGACATTTCGTTCTAAAGCCGTATGGAAGGGCGAGCCTATCGGGAAGCTACCACTCCTGACTCGGCAAGACGCCTATGAGTGCAGCTCGATCTTGGATGCATGCGTGGAAGAGCTCCTCAAGAAAAGCATCTACGATTACGGCTGGCGTGACTACTACAGGATGCTTTGTTTTGTCCAGGAACAGTGGGACAAGTTCCCACCCCTGCCCCCTGAGCCACCTTCCTTCTGTGAGTGTGTATTCATTCGCTCTGCGACTTTGTCTTTGCGAGTCATTCCTGAAGTCCTGATGATGAGCGCCGCGCCTCCCATGCAGTACACTCCTGTTGGCTCGCCATGTTCGGAGCTGCACAGCCCTCAGCATTCCAGCATGATCCCTGCCACGGCCTTCCTGCCGAGGAGCAGTTGCGAGTACCTCTCCTGGCATGAGGAAAGACATCAGAAAAAGCTCGGTCGGAATCCCAGCTTCTATCGGCACTGCAACCCGGTGACCAGGCCCGGTGACTGCAACCTTCTCATTTCCAGGCTACCACACGAGGCTGCCGTCTTGCTTCCTTTTCCCACTCAGCCCGCGTGTCGCTCAGGAGCAAGGCCATGCGGTCTCAATAGCTGGCCTAGGCAGCCGTGATGAGATGAACCAAGTACCCCATCTGGAGAGCTTTGAATATTTCAGGGTTTCCAGTGTAGATTGTGTTTAAATGTGTAAGGCTCTGCAGCTACCAAAAGGATACCCCCCCTCTTTGGCTCCACTCCACTCTCACCCTGTTGGTGCAGCTGGGTATGGTGCACAATGGCCATGCAGCACGCCAGCCTAAACCGTGTCTGCTGCCTCTTTGGCAGTGTTATGTAAAACAATGATGCGCCATGTCATCCCTGCATGGCACAAGGGGCGGGCTCATTTGTGGCATGCGGAGCCATGGCCACCATGGGATAGTTATTTTTGTGTTTGTGGAATGTTTGTGGCCCACCGACCAACACATGTCTTAGGAGGGCCTTGTCCTAATAATCCCATCTTGGCTGCTTCTATATCAGCATCCGCAGGTTCAGGCTCACAAGCTGTTTTCAGTGTGACTCCACTTTTGTTTTCCTGGGTGCCTTTACCTTAGGCATTCAGGTTACCTCAACGTCTTGTTTTCCTCCAATTTCAGAAAATAATAGTGCACTGAACATCTTTTTCTCCGTTCAATTTCCTGACATGCACAGATATTTAGACGGCTGACTAATCAATCATGTAGATTTTTTGACCGGCAGGGGGTCTCGATTTAATTTTAAAATGATACCGTCACCTCTAAGTGATGATACTGGCAGACAAATAATTGTGTATCGTTCGTGCAATCCCAGCTTGCTATCATCATACCGGTATTGACCCGGGGGTAGAGAAGCCCCCAAAACCACGCAGCTGTTGCGCCTTTGATTGTAAGTGATAAGCCAGCAATGAACGACAAGGCATCACCGCTGTCACGGTATAATGCAGTATACGTGCCAAAACCGTAGGGGCCGCTGACGCGTCCCCGTAGACTCCGCAGCTTCCCTGCGGAGCCCCCTTTTTAGGGTTAGGAGCCCAGCTTCCCACTTTCGGGAAGGTCTGAGGCAGGGTTTCCCGTACTCAGTGCATAGGGCTTGCCGGGACCTTTGAATCCCGGCTTGCACGCTTGACGTTCACTTCGTTCCTTTTAAGTGGACAGGCCTCTATTTGTAACCAGCACCGGCTAGATCTCGGAGACCTACCCAGTGAAGTGCATCAAAGCCAGTACCACTAAGCCAGTCAAGCCTAGAACAGCGACCCCGCCATCTAGCAAGCACGAGAACACCTAACCCGAAGCCCAGCCCTACCTAGGACCACGTCGTCCGCAGTCTACGGCTACGGCTTCGCCCGCTACACGCGGTAAGTGACTCATAACGACCTGCAGGGTTCGCGACCCGACAGGCCTTTAGTCGCAGCTCTACAAGCGACCAGATCCACGCCTGTCATCTAGAAGTTCCAGCCACAGCTTAACGCGCTGCGCATTCGCGGCCAGCGTGTAGACGCTGAGTCCGCCCGTAGGTGTCCGCCACTCAGTGGGGAAGAAGTCCACCACGGACCAGAAGCAACCATCGCGTGTCCACTTAAAAGGAACGAAGTGGGTCTAAGCCTGATCAGCTTGATCCAGCGAATCCTGCTAAAGGTGCATGTGCTGTGAACTTGAATTTCTTTTTGAAGGCAGTGATCTACCTTGGACAGCTCAAAATCACTTAGCAGAGGATTCTCCATAGAACCCAAGTCAATTCCTGCTTGCGCTGGGCGTGGCAACCCAGAAGCAGACGTAGCTTGAAGATCAGGCTGTGGAGTTATAAACCCAGCTGATATTACCTGTGCACGTGGCCTGCATCCGTGGTAGAGTGCACAGCCTGCGTGTTGACAGAAGTGAGCAAGGATCTGGGATCCGAGTTTAAAAGCAGGCAACCCAAGACTGTGTGCAGGAATATCCGAAGCTGCAGATTGCAGCCTGAGCAGGCCCTGCGGAGATCGAGGAGGAAGCTGCGCGACGAATCAGCGGAGGAATAGCGGACGAGACCAGCAAGATAGCGGACGAGACAGCAGTCCAGAAGGTGAAAATATCCGCCAGAACCAGGTTAAAAAAAATTTACCCGTGCTTGACCTGTCTAGCAACGCCTAACCAGCCTGCAGAAGGTAGAGGAGAACGGAAGCAGGCTTTGAGCCAGTGACCTGCTGCTGTGAGCCCACACAGCGAGCCGGCACGGCTGCTCAGCACCCAGCAATAGAAAATGCAGGACGCAGTGGTAGATCATGATCGTCACCTGCATCCAGAGGCTGCAAGACGCAGTGCACGAGTGAGAGGAATGGAACCAGGCAATGACCCCATGACACCCATCAATGCAGCCGTAGCAGAGGAAGCTAGGCTAATTGCCATTGGGTTGTCAGATGGTGAATATGCAGGCATAATGGAAAACAAGGTCCAAGGGGCCGACAGCACCCTAGCCTTGGATGAGGATATGGTGCAGGTTCAAGTGACGCGCAGGGGTATCGGACGAGGCGGCATAGCGCGCATACCCCCTGGCCCAAGCCAGGAGGACGAGCAATGGCCGGTTCCCGACGATGAGTCCCTGGACCCGACCTCAGAGCCACCCACTGTGAGGTCTCAGACCGGTGGTGTAGGAGAGGGTGGCGGGCCAGCACGACCTCCGGATGACCTGCCTGCGGAGGCAGAAAGGGAAGGAGGCAAGGCTGAGCCCAGACCAGACCAGGAGCCCCAGCTTGAACCCACAGGGGTCAAGGGGATGGTCCAGTCAACAGTGGTCAGGATGGAGCGGACGAGATCCAGCGAACAGCAGTCCCAAGGGGAGTCAGCGGAAACAACAGGGAGGCCACGGGAGCTGCAGAAATACAGCGACACACAAGCCACGACAATGCAGGCTACCAGAATATGGCAGCCGCAGGCTGAGCCACACGCCAAGGTAGTGCCGCCAGATCAGCACGGAAGAATGCAGGCGCCAACGGGAATCCCGCCCAGGCCAGATCCGCACAGGGTGAAACAGGCAAGGCCGCCCCGTATCCCGGCAGAGGAAGCAACAGAGGCGTCAACGTACGGCACACCCCAGTCCAGGTTCCCGGCCAGTGCAAATAGGCCAAGCCAGGAGACCGTGGCAGAGGGCACCAGCAGGGAAAAGGAGGACAGCGGCCAGGCCCATAGCCTTTACGGATATTTCAGCAATCCAGAGTGGACGCCCATCCCAGGAGAACGGCGCCCGGCAGCGGGAGAACGCGCAGGGACCATAAGCCAGCCGGGTGCAGCAGAGCCACCAGGACTCCAGCCCATTGGATGGGCAGACATCCTGCAATGGGCAGGGCGGCTATGGCAGCAGGTGTGCTCCAAGTGTTTCGTCCACCTCAGCGATCAGGCCCGGGCTATCAAGGAGTTCCAAAGCCACCACTTGGCGGAATGGGCAACAAAGGCCCTTATGGGCATCCCGCACACGGGACAGGACCGAGCAACGCTGCTGGCGGCCCTGCGCAGAGTGTCCAGAGGACCAGCAGGGCCAGAGGCGGCTCTGGCTGTCAAAGCCTTTGCCGACAAGTGGTGCAGCGGCACAGCAGGGGATCTGGAGGAGCCCGAATCAGAGCAGGAGGAGCTCGAGGAGTGGGAAGGGTTCGAGGCATCCAGGCTACAGCAAGATGACCGCAGGGAGGGGCAATGGCAGCAGCAGACGGAAGGGACCGTTCCTGTTGCACGACAGGCCAGATGGGAGAGCCTGGAAGCCAGCAGTGAGCCCAGCCTCCGAAACCAGCGGCTAGACGTAGAGCGCAGACCCAGACCCAGCAGCCCAGCGGCCAGCGAACAGCCCAGGGCAACCAGCTTCCAGCAGGACCCAGCGCCAAGGAGGGCCAGCAGGCAAGAATCTCACGACTTGTTGCGCTTCGTAGATCAGCACAGTGGCCAGGAAAGCCAGGTGGATCACATTGCTGAGTTCCTGCGAGGACAAGCAGCGCAGGCACGAGGCAGGCCGGAGAGGAGCCAAGGCCCCAGCCAAGGAAGGAGGGTCGTTCAGGAAATCAACCCGGCGGGCCCCACGGGGGGAGACTACCAGCAAAGACAGGAAAGCAGGGACGACTGCCTGTCAGCTTCCGAGGCAAGGGAGTACACAGGTGGAACGCAGCCCAGCAGGCATAGCAGCTACCAGCCCAGCAGGCAGGCAGAGTCAGAAGGGGGTAGGAGCCAGGACCCGGCAAGGCAGCCTTCGGAGGGCAGTAGGCCATCCGGTAGAAGGCAATCCCACCTGAGCGCGGACCGCAGAGACCAGCGGGATCGGCGCAGGCAGAGCCCAACCAGGAACGGCGGCGGCGGATCTGGCTCGGACCCCAGCATGTCAAGCTCGGAGGATACAGAGGGGCGCGGCCCAGGCCCCAGCAGGGAATCTGCAAGGCGCAGAAGGGAAAGGATAGCCCAAGAGCAGGCGGAGACAAACATACGGCTGCAGCAACAGATGATCCTGCAGTTGGCTGGTGGAACGCGGTTCACCAAGATCCCCAACATTCAGGGCAACGTGCCAGTGCTGGACATGTCCCACCCGGGGGCAGTCGCAGCCAGGCAATACTGCCAGGCCTGCAGCTCTTGGGGCTCGCACAACCGCCTGGCTTTATCGGACGAGCCGCCAGCCCTGGCTGTGGTGGCTGGCGAGATTGCAGGATCTTGCCAGTCTCCTTCAGCCATGGCCCTGTTGGTCCGCTCCTTGGTGGATATGTGGACAGCCAAGCCGGCCTGCGTGGGCCCACTGGTGGTCGCCATACGATCAGCGCCGCAAGGAGACAAAGCTTCCAGGGAGGTCGAGCGGATCCGGGAAGCATGGAGAGCCCCAGTGGAGGAGCCGACCTGTGAGGTGTCCTTGCTAACCTTGTGGATCAGGGTGGTCCAAAGGGAGGTGGGCAAGCCGACTTCAGATGAGAGGGCAGCAATCACCGGCCTGAAACTCGGGGTCAAGACCACCTTGGACCCAGGCGTCAAGCCAGAGGAGACAGTGGAGGCATTCGCCTTCCGAGTCATGTCTACAGCAGAGCTGTTGCAAATCTCCAGAGACGCAGTGGACCACTTCGGCAGGAGGCATTCGGTAGCCCACATGTTCTACGAAGGGCTGCCAGGGGCAGTCAGGGTGAAGCTGACAGCGTTCATCATGACCGTGCCAGGATACCTGCACATGACAGACGAGGCCCAGGTAGAGGTTCTGACGCAGCAGGTACTGCTGTGGGAGAGGTTCGCCCTGGAATTGGGGGACCTGGCTGCCATGGACTCCAGGCAAGGACCAGGAGACCATCAGCAGAGGAGCCAGGGGGAGCAACAGGCGGGGCGCGGCAGGCGGGATCGGCCCAGCCAGTGGGAAGCCAGGCCCAGAGGGGATGGACCAGGGGTTGCGCCATACCAGAACAGCAGCCAGCCTGCCAGGCAGGAAAGCAGAGCCAAGGGCGTCACGTGGGCCGACCAAGCCACAGCCTTGACAACCAGCACCCACAGCGCTGGGAGCGCCCCCAAAGCCTGCTTCCAATGCGGCAGCCTGGACCACCTGGCCAGGGACTGCAGGACTCCCAGGGCTCGAGATGAACGCCGCCCTGCCCCCCTGGCCACTGACATCACCACGGGGCAGGCACGGCCGCCTCAACAGCAGTATCCACCGCCTCCAAGACCACAGGGGCCACCCGTGAACAGGACCTACGACAGGAACCAAGGAGGCAGGCCGGCCCAGAGGCAGCCGCAGGGGCAGGCGGGGCATGGCCAGCAGTCCGCTCATCTGTCTCACCTTTCTGGCCCCTCCGAGCTCGCTGAGCCGGATGGGTGGCACCAAACGGTGGCCGAAATGCTCAGCGAGTCCGTGGCCCTCCTAACGCAGGTTGGGCTGGCACCTAAGCCTGGAGAGTACAAGCAGGCAGCCCACAACGCCAGGCCGCGGTCCTTTAGACCCTCCTCTAGCAGTGAGGAGGAGGAGGAGCCACTGGCTGTTGAACACCCTTCCAGGAAGGGAGAGAAAAGGCTTGCTCTTAGGCGACTAGCTGACGGCCTGTGCGATGTCCGTGCGCAGGTGGGCTACATCAACGAACGACTTACAGCGCTGGCGCACACCACCATGCCCATGGGAGTCACGCCGGTCCGTGGTGAGCCGGGCTGGATAGGTCAGGGTCGTAAGATCACCATCAGCCCGAGGCTACAATACTTCACAAACGACAGGCGAGATTACAGCCAGTGCGTAGGCCTCATGGTGAAAGGGAAGGTGCTGGTGGCCCAGAAGGCACTAATGGACACGGCATGTTCATGCCATGTCATCACCGTCAACATAGCAGAACAGCTGGTAGCCATGGGGGCCAAGCTGGTGAGGACGGATGAAAAGATCAGGACAACCGATAATGCAGGAGCAGACCTGTACGGGATTCTGTTCATCTACGTCGTATACGGGTATGGAAGCCCGAATGCGATCGTGGAGAAGGCAGCAGTCAGGGTGGTCAAGACGCCTCCTGACGCGTATGAGCACCTGGTAGGGAACCCCGAATTCCTCAAGTATGGGGGAATCCTAGAAGCCGCAGGGCGCCTCACCCTGTTCCCTCAAGGAGGAGCCGACGAGCTCACCCTGCCGCTAGAACTGATATCACCAGCAGGATCCCACCAGGCGGCCGCGGCAACCTGGGCAGGCTTGGACGACCCCGCCTGGGTGCCTGAAGAGTGGCCGGCAGATTGGGGCGAGATGAACCCAGACTTAACCCCACAATGTGCCATGGTGACAGGTACAGGCGGCCCTGCGACGCAAACTACAGTCGCCGCAAACCGTGTCACCCGTTTGCCCGCGGCAGAGGCACCGGCGACAGCACCAGAAGGGGACAGGCCGGCCAAGGCCAAAGGGGCCCGTGGCGCAGGTACTGAGGCAGCGCGCCAGCACGCAGGGAAAAAGGGAACCAACCCTGCTGCAGCGCCCGAGACAAACCCAGTAACCCTTACCCAAGCTCGCGCAGCGCCGGCGGACCCGGACGGTACCAGGGGTACCGGGAGCCGGTCCATCAGCGGAGACAAGGTCGGCAAAGCCATGGAGCCCCCCGTAGCAGCGCGGGACAAGGCAAGGCTAGCCATGGTACAGGAGCACACAGTCCGACAGGAGGTCAGGAGTGCCCTGCGCAACAGGGAAGGCACGTGCGCGTACTGCGACATGCGCAGATCGCATTCAGACCAGGAATGCGAGCGGCGGCTAGGGGAGCTCCTGGAGAACGAGCCGGGCCAGGGGGCAGACACGCACAGCAGAGGCAGCTGCCAGCCAGGCTCCCCGGCTACGCACAATCAGGACACCAGCTCCAGCGATGAGGGAGTTACCGAATCAGAGACTGAGCTGCCGGCGGACAGGGGTGCGCCCGGGGCAGCCGTCATCAGCTGCCTGGAGGCCCGGGTCGAGGTCCTGAACAGAGCCATCCAGACCGCAGCCAGGCAGAGGATCGCCAGCAGGGAGGCAGACATTTATTCCTTCAAGACGGAACAGGCCCGGGCAATGGCGGACGGCGCCTCGGACAAGGAGATGGCCCGGTGGAAGGGCGAGTGCGCCAAGTGGATCATAGAGGTCAATGAGCTCAAAAAGAGGTACAAGGAGGAGTACAAGGGCACAAAAGCAGCCAGTGGGCCGGCCCCCCAGCGCCCCTGTGGAGCCCTGCGGGAGGCCTGCAGCGGGGCAAGGGAGGCCAGGCAGCAGCAGCCTGAGGCGGACACAACTATCGAGCCCCCACAGCAGGACGCAGCACCAAGCGATGGGGCCAGGGGAGGAGAGCAGGACGGCAAAGAAGGAACGTCCAGGGGTACGCCCACTGAGGTGCAGGAGGTTCTGAACGAGCTCGACGACCCTGCCCTAAGGGAGTACCCGGAGGATCTGATTCAGTCTCTAAGGGACAATAGCGCCAAGCCCAAGCAGAGAAATCTCCCCATGGCAAGGGCCAGCCGCACCCCCTCTCCACGGGCAAGGGAGCCAGGCAGCGGCCCAAGCAGCAACCCCGTCAGCGGCAGGGAGCCTAGGAGCGCCAGCGCCGCAGAGCGTCAGCCAAGGGGAAGGAGCCCACGGCGCAGTAGCCACAGCAGGGAGCGGCGGGCTCCAAGCACCGAGCAGCTAAAAGGAATCCAGTGCAAGGACGAGCGCCGGCCGTACAGGCAGCCACCTCCACCCCCGCAGGGAGCCAGCGGTGGCAACCAGCGGCCCAGGGGCAGGGAGGCCCTCAGCCCAGACGGCAGGAGCAGGAACAGAAGAACCCGCAGCCGCAGTCCCGTTACCCCAGGGAAACCATCCAACCGCGGCAGCAGAGAACACGAGGACGGGAGCGGCAGGCGCTGGGAAGGGGAGACGCCACGCAGCCCCTGCGGCGAGCGCTGGCCGCAGGGCAGAGCCAGAAGCCCCATTAGGCAACGCCAGCACCACAGCCCCGGTAGGCATGCGACAGCCGAGGAGCCAGGGGAGAACAGAATGATCAGGTGGGCACCGCCGGAGGACTCTGCCAGGGGAAGGACCGGCAGAGCACCCCCTACCCAGAAGGAAGCATGCTACAAGTGCGGAGGCAGCGGCCACTTCGCCTTCGAGTGCAACCAGAGGCAGGCCCAGCCTTGGAGGCCCAGCGGCGGGGGCGAAGGCCGGGCGCAAGCCCAGGACAACCTGGGGCACGGTAGCCTCAGGCAGGAGGAACCCCCCAGCGACAACCAGCAGCGCATACACCTTCGCGACCTGTTCGAGGCAGAAAAGAACGAGCCATTCGAGGTATGGGCAGCCAGGCAGGCAGGCGCCCCGCCCGCCAACTTCCTGCCAGGACCGCCAGAGGGACGCAGGTGGGAAGGCAAAGGGGCTCATGGGTGCTTCGCCACTATCCCCAGGGGGCACGACCCAGGGATCAACGAACCAGACACCTGGTTTGAGCAGGAATGGGATGACGCATACCTAGAAGGGCAGGAGGAGCAAGCAAGGCAACCATTGGACCTCCCTGAAGAACGTGGGCCGGAGCCAGGGTTAGGCCCAGATGGGATACCCGCGGAGGCACAAAATGGCGAAGTGCCCCAGCAGGTCCACCATTGGCGGGTGGCCGTGGAAGCAATTGCCACCAATGGCCTCCTGACCATGCCAGCAAACGCCCCTAAGAGCACAGCCCATGCCCTAGAACTCCTGGACTACCTGCGACGCATGGGAGCACCAGCCCCTCAAGAGGGGTGGCTCGCCTTGCTCGCAAATTTCCTAGTCCCGCTCAGGGCCAGGGAAGACCAGGGCAACAGCGAGTCAGAGGGCAGCGCCCACAGACAGGACCCTGAGATATCAGGGGAGGCCTCAGGGCAGGAGGGAGAATCAGACGACCTTTCCCAGGACATTTACGACCCCCCCGACGTGTTGTGCCCAGGTACCCCGGAGGCAGGGGGCCCCGCCGCAGGCCCAAGGCCGGCAGCTTCCGCGGAAGGAGGTGGTAGCAGCTTCACGCTGCAGGCCCTTGGGGCCACAGGGGGCGTCACCAGCCGGCCCCCAACCGCAGGCAGCGGGCACCGCAGCTGCAGGACAGAGCACGGACCAACAGAAAGGACATGGGTGCAGGAGGAGGTACCCAGCGAAAGAGAGCAGAGGTGGGAACCAGAGGAGCCGCAGAACCCAGACCACTGGGGAGACAGCGACCTCAGCGCAGTAGAAGACGCAGAGGACCTCGACGCACCGGGCCCAGGGCCTGGCGAGCCCTGGCCTAGGCATTGCTTCGTGCAGTGGTACCCGGCAGGAACAGACATGCCAGAGGTAGCCGCCACAGCGGCCATGGTCACCCTTCCCGGAGCGGGCGCGGACGGCCTGTGCAGGTTGCAAAACCATTGGTGCGTACCGCGGGGGGAAGTCATCTGTGTTGACAGACAGGCAGCAATGCAGGCAGTAGCAAGGTTGGTCTTTCCCATGGACGCTGTCACAGCGGGGCTCCTGGCTGCGGCCATTAAAGGTCACATCAGGCCTAGCACGGCCATGGAAGAGTTCATGAGCTCCACGTGGCCAACTCCTCTCTATGCCAACTGCGTCAGCGAACTCCTGGGCAGCGTCGTCAAGGAGGGGATTACCGCAGCAGAGGAGCAGTTCAGGACCAGCCAAGAGATACCAGACGCGGCACGGGCATACGGCATGTGGCAGCACGCCCACGACGGGTTCATGCGGACACCATGGGCAGAAACCTGCGTCATGACTCTCGCTTGCCACCCGTGCCTGGCCAACCAGGCCGTCTGCGTACCCACACAAGCGGCAGCCAGGCAGGCGTACGCCCTGGCGGCACTGCGGGACCACAGCGGGTACGACGGTGCCGGGATCCTCCACCCAGGAACGCCTCGCCAATGCCCAGCGATCGTCGAGAGGGGGCGAGACATCGCCAGAGAGGTCTTGGGCCAGGCGGTCCCCTGGGGGTACGAGCCGGGCGACGCCAGGGCCGCTATCCCGGTTAGGCTGGCGGTGGCATACTACCACGAGGACTCGGAGAGGCGGTGGGCGCACCCGACACCGCGGGCGTGGATGCACATGCACGCCACGCGCGATGACCAGCCCGTGTGGTTCTTCTTCAAGACAGCTACCCGGGTGCTGAGTGACCGGTTCCCCTCTGTAGAACAGGCAGAGGAGCACGCGGTGGCTACCTTTCGAGGGGCAGACCCAGCGGTATGGGCCATCATGATGATGGCCCTTAACAGGACATTGCTGCCAGGACAGATGTCAGCGGCTGTCAAGAACATCGAGATAGTGGACGAGCTGTGGGCACCCCAGGAGAGGGCCGACTGCCCCACGCAAGTGTCAGCGCACGGCACGCCAGAAATGGGCGCAACCGCGTGGCATGGCGAGGAGGCACTTACCCTCTCAGCCTTTGCCCAGGACAGGCTGCAGAGCTGCCTACAGCAGTGGTTACGGGTGGAGCAGGCAGCCTACTACAACGGCGTCCCAGCCTCCTTGCTGCCCCACTGGTCTGCCCCAGCTGCTACCGTCCGCCTGTGGCAGCAATGGCACCCCAGGGGGGCAGTCACGCTCCACCCCCTATTCAGCTGCAGCAATTACGATGAGGCCTTGAGGAATCTGACAAGCCTGCTGGATAGGGGCATAGCGGACCGTCATGAGACGCCGCGGGGGCGTTGGGGAGCATTCAGGGAGGCGGCCAGCCCAGGCAGCGCTCATAGCCCCGACGACACCACCCTCCACTTGCAGCCAGACAGCAGGGAGCAATCTTTCTTCACTTCCCTGAGGGGGGGCAACTACGAGGTGGACTGGCCTGAGTCAGACGAGGAGAACAGCCTGACAGGACTACCGCAGCTACTGCCAGACTCAGACTCTGAGGGGGAGCCGGCAGACACAGCGAGGCACACCGAGCCATCAGAGGGAGGAGCGGCAGTGCCCAGCGAGCATACTGCACCTTCAGCAGGTCATACGCAGGGATCCAGCCAGCAGAGCCGAGCCCCGGCAGAGCAGCCAGGGCCGGTAGCACCCCTGAGAATCCAGGCAGATGCCCCACCCAACTGGAGCAGAGGGCTCAGCGACACCGGCAGCGAGGCCAGCAATCCAGATCCTGAGGACCCTGGCTCGCCACACCTGGCAGCCGAGGGGGAGCCCGATAGAGGAACAGATCTCAGCAAGGAGCAGTGGGATGACGAGTTACGACAATTTGTGGCACAGCGGGACAGGCAACGGCTCGAGGACAGGGTGCCATGGCCGGTCCCCCAGGGAGGCACCGAGCTCAGGGGCAGCCGCATCGAGGCCAGCCTGCGTTACAGGCTGAGCATGGTCCCAGACCCCAGCCCCGACCCCAGGCTGCAGGGGCGCAACCAGGCGGCGGAGGAGCTGAAGCAGGCGTTCCGCGGCCGATTAAGGGCCCTCAGCGAGGCACCGCCACCAGAGCTGGCAAGGGGCCCAGGTACAGGCGGCGCCGTGTCCCCAGGCCGCTCCTATGGCTCAGACCCAGTGCACACGGAGCCGTGCGCAGGATGCGACCAGACCCGCGCAGGCGAGCGCTTGATTTGGTGCAGCGCATGCGGAACAGCATGGCATGACCTGTGCATGAGAACACCACGGACAGGGACCGCCAGGATGTGTCAGTTCTGCATGACCCCCGAGGTCAGGCTGCCTAGCTGCTTGGGATGCGGGGAGCGCATCGGTCCAACAGATCAGCCCGGCCGGCGGTGCTGTCGCTGCCACGCCACAGCCTGCAGCGCCTGCATGAACAAGCCGGGCGTAGGAGGCACCCGGCGGGGGGCGTGGGCCTGCTGCGGCTGCAGCGATGCAGTCCCCCCGGCGTGGGGCCACCACTCAGTCCACAACGAGCCGTGTGAGCGCTGTGGAAAAAAGGGGCACGACTACCACGCATGCCCCGCACCACGCCTGCGAGAGGGCAGGTGCACCATCTGCTTCCACCAGGGGCACTTAGCCATTGCATGCCCCGAAAGGAACCAGTCGCTGGGGTTCATCAGGCAAAGGCAGATGGAGGAGGACTCCAGGCTCGGGGTGCGCTGGTGGTGCAGCGAGCAGGAAGCCTTGCCTGGCGAACGGGAGGTGGTGTTCAAAGCGACGCACAGCAGGGCCACCGTCTCTGACGTGAGGCAGGCCATCGAGGAACGAAGGCAGGACGAAGCCGACCAGGCTAGAAGGAGGGAGCAGCGCCCGGTGCCATTCAGGGAATGGTACAAGGAAACAGCAGACCAGCCCCTACAGCCGTCCATGCACGCAGTCCAGTACGCCCAGATCCTGACCATTGGGGCAGAACTCATCAAGGCCCATGACGAGGGGCGGTGGCCAGAGGCAGGCGAGCCATTGGACAACTGGCCGGTGGAATGGGGGGTTCCGGAGAGAACCAGCCTATGGAACTACCAGGCCATCCAGCGAACAATGCTCCAGCCCCACCAGCTGGACCGACAGCCGCGCAGCGCAGCCAGGAGCAGCGACAACGCCAGAACCCAGACTGTCAGCCCGGAACGCGCTTACAGACCCGATACAGGCTGCGCAGGTCCAACAACGGCAGAGAGACATCAGACCCCCTCCAGCAAGGGCGACACCAGACCAGCGGACCCCTCCAAGGTCAGAGCAGCAGCAGCGCGAAGGGCAAGGAACGCCAGGACCCGCGCGCGCCAACGACGCAGGAAAGCAGTGGCAAGAGACGCCAGTAATAGCACAGGGTGCCCATCGCCGCCCGCCAGGATCAGTCAGGTGGAGCTGGAAATCTCCTGGCAGGAGGGACCAGGGGACCGGGGCCCGCCAGCCGTGCCATCGCCGCCAGCGCCTGCAGGTCCACAGCCCTGCCCCAGGCAGCACCCGGGCTGCAGGGGTCTCCTCCCCTGCACGGCATTCAGGGGCCTTCTGGCTTGCCTATGCCATCTGGCATTGGTGTGGCTCCTGCTCTCCTGCCTCCCCGGGGCACAGGCCAGCGGAAGGGGCGTGCGAGGAGGGGGATTCACTGCCGGACAAGGAGCATTCGTCAGCAGCAGGGAGGCAGCCGCCAAGCTGGAGCCTGGTTGGCTGCGACCCCCAGTGGATATGCCCGCCCCTCGGCCCCCCCGTCCGCAACGCACCTGGGATCAGGGCACGTCCAGCGCAGGGTCACAGGCAGGGACAGGGGAACCGCTGGCGGGAGGAGTCATAGACATGTTCCAGCCCGGAGGAGTGGTGCATGCACCCTCAGAGTACGTCAAAACTGCAGAGGGGTGGCTGCTCGGGAAGCACCCCGACTTCTCTGGGGAGCAGCAGGAGCAGCTGGAGCAGAGCCTGCGGGACCGCCAAGGGGCGTTCGCCTACTCCATGCTGGAACTGCCAGGCTACTGCGGTGCGCAGGGTGAGTTTACGCTGGCCCTAGAGGACGAGCACAGCTCGTGCTTTCAGAAAGCAAGGGACATGCCACCCCCTAAAGCAGCCATTTTCAAAGAGAAGAGCCAGCCCATGATAGAGGCAGGCATTATTGTCAGGGTCCCCCAGGGAGGGCCCATCAAGTTTGCGGCCAACTCAGTCGTAGCGGCCAAGAAGTGTGCCGAGACTGGCGAGTGGTCAGATCACCGCATTGCGCACGACATGAGGAGAATGAACCTCCGCACAGCCAAGCAGGAGTTTGCCATCCCCAGGATGGAAACTATCTTTCAGAACCTGGGCACAGCTAAAGTATTTAGCAAGGTGGATCTGAGGTCAGGGTTCATGCAGATCCCGATCAAGGCCGAGGACCAGCCCAAGACGGCTTTCTGGATGGGCCCAGAACTCTGGATGTACACTAAGTTGAACTTTGGGCTGCGCAACGGGCCTCCCTTCTTCCAGCGTATGATGGAGGAAGAGATCGCCAGGGCAGGCCTGAGCTCCTTCTGTGTGGCATTCATTGACGACCTGCTGGTGTATAGTGACAAGCCTGCAGATCACATCAGGCATGTAGAGCTCATGCTAGACATGCTCCACGCAGTAGGACTACGCGCGCATCCTGACAAGTCCCTGTTTGGGTGTGACACGGTAGAGTACCTCGGCCACAACGTCTCGGCCCAAGGCCTCACACCGCACGCAGCCAAAATAGCGGCCGTCATGGCTCTGCCCGAACCCGCATCGGTCAAGAACATTCAGGAGGTCATGGGATTCCTGAATTTCTACCGGTGCTACATCCCGGATTTCTCTCGAAAGGCCGCATGCATCAACGCACTGCTGGTCAAGGGGGTCCCGTTTGTGTGGGGGCCCGAACAGGCCCAGGCGTTTCAGCTGATCAAAACTGAGATGTGCGAGGGAGGCAGGGTGCTGCGCAGACCTGACTACAGCGGAACGGGTCCAGACGGCAAGGGGCCACCACGGCCATTCCTGTTGTACACCGACTTCTCTAAGCAGGGTATAGGGGCGGTGCTAGGGCAGTGTGACGACAGCGGCAGGGAGTACATGGTCGCCTGCACTTCCCGTTCCCTGAACAAAAGCGAAAAGAACTACTCGTCGTTTCAGGGGGAAATGCTCGCGGCTGTGTACGCTGCCCGGACGTACCGCCATATGCTCTTTGGGTGCAAGGTGCATTTGGTCACGGACCACGAACCCCTCACCTATCTCATGGATAACCAGGCCTTAGTGGGGCAGCACGCACGCTGGGCACTCATGCTGCAGGAGCTTGACATTACCATTGTCCACCGGTCAGGGGCCTGCCACCAGAACGCAGATATCCCGTCCAGGTCCCCCCTCCCATCATCCAATGACCGCACAGGGGCACGGCTAGACGATGTCACCCCTGAGCCGCACACCCCTAGTGAGACCACCTGCGGACCACAGGTCGCTATGCTCACAGGCCTAGGCAGGGTAAACCAGTGGCACGCAGATCAGGTGGTTCGCCTAGCACAGGAGGGCAGGCGAAGCGTGCGCCGCCTGCGGGCTGCCGAGACGGCGTGTACAGTGGCCCCGTGCGGCCAGGCTATCTCCAGCGCAAAGGATGAGGACGATGAGCAGGCACAGCCTGCCAGCGCTGCAGAAAGAGTTTTCAATAGCAGGGCCAGGGCCAGGAACCTGATCAGCAATGTGCTGACCGACCTGCCCCGCTCGACCCCGGCCCACCTCCATGCAGGGGTGGATACGGCATGCCTACCGACAGAGGCGGTGTACGCCCTGGAACGAGAGGGAGTGGTCCTGTTCGAGCCCTTCGGAGGTATGTGCTCTGGGCTTGAGATGGTGCTTAGGGCAGGCATCCCGGTCACGCAGTATCTGTACGCCGATACCAGTGCCTCCATGCGGGAGATCGCGGGGGGAAGACTGGTGCAGCTGCACAAGCAATACCCGCTATTGCTCCCAGCGCCAGCCGTCGAGGGGGCGTTCAGGGCATTGCCCCAGGACGTGTACTCCATTACTGCCCAGCACTTCATAGAGGCTGGGGCACAGCAGGGCCGCCAGTGGTTTCTGGTAGCAGGATGGGAGTGTCACGACTTGTCGGCTGCAGGCAAGGGCAAGGGGCTCGAGGGGGACAGGAGCAAGTCTTTCTTCCCGCTTATCAGGCTGCTAGGCTCCTTGCAGGTCCTGCAAAGGGCCAGGCCGCCAGCATACTTGATCGAAAATGTCGCTATGCAGCTAAACCAGCGTAGCGAGAAGGCTAGCGTAGAGGCTTTCGGCGAAGTGTGCCGGTTGCTGGGTAGGCCTTCCCTGTTTGATGCAGCGCAGGTGGGATCCTATGCCCACCGCACGCGCAACTACTGGGGCAACCTAGCACCAGCCGCAGACATTGAGTTTGTTATCCAGGCATCGCATAGGCCGCACGACGGTATTGTGGATGACATTCTGGACGAGGGCAGTAGGGCGCAGGTCGTGGCCTGCCCCGATAACGGCGGGTACCGTATCAATGTATCTGGGCAACCTAGGAGGGCGCTGCCCTGCCTCATGGCCACCCCCGCATCCTACGCTTTCCGGAACGGGCAGATCGGCATGGTGTTCAGGCCCATGGGGGGCCTGCAGGAACCCAATGCCAACGAAAGGGAGAGGGCCATGGGGTACGCAGTGGGGTCCACTTTGCCCCGCCACGACTTTCCTGAGGGCGATAGGAGGGCCGCCTTGGGCAGGTGCATGGATGCTTGGGCTCTCGAGGCTTGGTTCACCATAGCCCTCGAGGCGGCCAAGATCATCCCTAGGGAGCTGGCCCGCAGGGCTGGGTTACCAGGCCCGGACAGCGACCTGGCTATCGGCATGACCCTGACGTCCACACATTGCGCCCTAGCCAGTGCAGGCACTGCATGCTCCGGCGAGGGCGAGGCAGCGGCAACGTATCGGCAGTGCTTGGGGGAGTCAGCGGCAGCAGACTGGGCGGATGCCGCCCAGGAACCAGGTGGGCTGCCTGACCCGGAACCAGAGCCTGTCCAGGGTGCAGACGACGGGGCAGGGGCGGTCGTAGACCCTCCAGGGTGCGCTGCAGGACCTGCCGCAGGGGTGGACGTATGGACAGACGTGCCAGTCCTGCGCTACCTGCAATCAAAAAGGCACCCCGCAGGGGCAGAGGCAGGGGAACAGGCCAGGGTGCAACGTAGAGCCGCACCTTTCCAGTGGGAACCAGAGAGAGGGGGCGTGCTGATAAGAGTGATGCCAGACGGGCGGCGGTGTGTAGTTCCCAGGCCCGAGGACAGACAGGCAGTCATCAGGGAAGCTCACGCTAACACCGGTCACTTCGGCAGCCACCGCACGGCCTTCATGATCATGCAGCAGCACTGGTGGAGAGGGCTTAGGGCAGCCGTCAGGAAGGCTGTCCAGGAGTGCGGGGTGTGCGACAGGGCAAGGGCGTCCACGTTCAATCACACGCAGCCAGACCTGCACCCACTCCCTATTGAGGGTTTATTTTTCCGCTGGGGTGTGGACCTGTGCGGGCCGTTCACTACCACGCCTAGGGGCAACCGGTACGTCATGGTGTGTGTTGAACACTACTCCAAGTGGGTGGAGCTTATCCCCATCCCCAGCAAGGCGTCTGACGTGACGGCCTTGGCATTCTTCCAAAACGTGGTCGCACGGTTTGGGGGATGCGCAGAGGTGGTCACCGATCAGGGGACAGAGTTCCAGGGAGAGTTCCAAGACATGTTACTAGACTGCTTCATTGACCATCGCACCACCTCTGCCAACCATCCCCAGGCGGATGGGCTATCCGAACGGGCGGTCCAGACACTCAAGGCGGGCCTGCGCAAGTGCTGCGGGGATGGGAGCAGCGACGACTCGTGGGACAGGATGGTCCCATGGGTAGCGCTGGGGTTCCGATGCTCGCCTCAGCAGGCTACACGCATGGCCCCCTACGAGGTCCTGTACGGTCAGAAGCCAGTGTTCCCCTCCAAGGTCGGGGCAGACCTGTGGAGCACAGCGCGAGTGGCTACAGCGGAGGAAGCCGCAGACCTGCTCCTCGCCAGGGTAGCCAGGATCAAGGAGGCCCTCCCGGTCGCGGGGGAGCACCTCAAGATCGCACAGCACCGGGACAAGTTGCGCTACGCCAGGATCCGCGGAGGAGGATATGTGCCCCAGGTCAGGCGATTCGCCGTTGGGGACTACGTGTACGTCCGGTACGCTTCAGAGCGACGCAGCCTCGACCCCAAGGCCAGGCCAGAAATCCTGCGGGTGCAGAGGCTGGGGGAGACGGGGGCGTTGGTGCTGGAGGGAGCCGATGGCCTGACCGTAACAGAGAACGCAGTCAACTGCTCCCCATGCCACCTCCCCAACCTGAAAGGCAGGGTGGATTTCGGCTCCACCAGGCCCAACATCAGCTTGTCCTGCGAAGTCTGCCGCCTACCCGACCGGGGGGAAGTCATGCTCCTGTGTGACGCATGCAATACCGGCTGGCACATGGACTGCCTCACGCCGGCGCTACACGCCATCCCCGAGGGCGATTGGATGTGCCCCAGGTGCAAGCCAGCAGCAAGGACAAGCGAAGAGCCGGGCCCGGCCGCAGCTGCGGGACCCTGCACCCCAGCCCACCTCGAGGGGGCAGCGCCACGGGCAGCCAGGGCAGCCGCCAGAGCAGCCCAGGAGACAGGAGCCATGGACAAGCCTGAGGTGGAGGTCATGGCCACCAACCCGGCCACCAAACAAATGGAGCGGGGCATCGCCAGGCCCATGCCGAACGGGTTGTATGACATTTCATATACAACAGGCAGGGGAGAAGCCAACGTCACACCCAGGGCAGTCCTACGCAGGGCCAAAGCGGCCGCCGACGCAGCACGTACAGAGGAGGAGACAGCTGCCAAGGGACAGACAGCCAGGGGGGACGGCCAGGAGGGATAAGAGCACACCAGCATTGCCACGGAGCCAGCTACCTAGGGGCAGGTTCGAGTTAGCACCGCTGCTACTGCAAGCGTCTCCTGAGGCTTAGGGCCGAGTGTCAACGGTGCAGTGGGGCGAGAGCAGCGGCTATTTGGGTGGAGGTTGATTAACAGAAGGATTCTGTAGGTCAGGTTCAGTCTCGTGCAACCAGCTGTAGGCTTCCAATTCCAGTCTCAGATGGGTTCTGAGGATTTCCGCTTCTGATGATTTCTGACAGGTTTCTTTTCTGTTGCTGAGGAGTACTGCCTCCTGATGACGTCTGATGGGTTCTGACGAGTTCTGTTTCTGGTCCTGAGGAGTGTTGACTCCTATGGGTTCCGATGTTTCTGATGGTTCTGAGGAATATGCTTCTGACCAGTTCTGTTTCTGTCTCTGAGGAGTACTGACTCCCGTAACGCCTGATGGGTTCTGACGAGTTCTGTTTCTGGTTTTGAGGAGTGCTGACTCCTGATGGGTTCCGATGTTTCTGATGGTTCTGAGGAATTGTACCTCTGACGAGTTCTGTTTCTGTTTCTGTGGAGTGCTGCCTCCTTATGAGTTCCGACGTTTCTGATGGTTCTGAGGAATTATGATTCTGACGAGTTCTGTCGTCTGACGGTTCTTGATTTCAAACACGCATGACAATTGTGATGGTACCAGATTCTGTTTGCCCTGATCAGGCCAGAGAGTAGCCAATCAGGTCTGCAGGTGTTTAAGAGGGTTCCGTGTTAGGGAACTGACCAGGCCTGAGTGTACATATTTTTCCGATCTCAGTTTCAGTACCACCCCTAGTCCGGCTCCCCACGCACGCCCGGTGTGCGTTTCGTGAGGAGCGGGGGGCGAGTAAAGTAGGGGCGGTACCCACAGCTAGGGGCGCCCGGGCAGGCCAGCCTTACACCAGCCTTAGCTCTTATGCGGTACGCTGTACCAAGTTACCCCTTTACAGCCCTTGTACCTCAGCAGTGTAGTACAAGAGGCACGTATGTACGGGTGTTGAACCTTAGTTGTGAGTAGTTTGAGCCTCTCTAAGGCAGTAAGGACAGCTTACACCATTTTGGCACGGTTACTGCTTTATGGTGCGACAGCTGTCACGGTATAATGCAGTATACGTGCCAAAACCGTAGGGGCCGCTGACGCGTCCCCGTAGACTCCGCAGCTTCCCTGCGGAGCCCCCTTTTTAGGGTTAGGAGCCCAGCTTCCCACTTTCGGGAAGGTCTGAGGCAGGGTTTCCCGTACTCAGTGCATAGGGCTTGCCGGGACCTTTGAATCCCGGCTTGCACGCTTGACGTTCACTTCGTTCCTTTTAAGTGGACAGGCCTCTATTTGTAACCAGCACCGGCTAGATCTCGGAGACCTACCCAGTGAAGTGCATCAAAGCCAGTACCACTAAGCCAGTCAAGCCTAGAACAGCGTAAAGTAGGGGCGGTACCCACAGCTAGGGGCGCCCGGGCAGGCCAGCCTTACACCAGCCTTAGCTCTTATGCGGTACGCTGTACCAAGTTACCCCTTTACAGCCCTTGTACCTCAGCAGTGTAGTACAAGAGGCACGTATGTACGGGTGTTGAACCTTAGTTGTGAGTAGTTTGAGCCTCTCTAAGGCAGTAAGGACAGCTTACACCATTTTGGCACGGTTACTGCTTTATGGTGCGACACCGCTGAACATGATACTATTGACACCCCCCGCAGTTCACAGGAGCTATTTAAAATTGGACGGCTTACTTCTCCCAGGGATAGAATGGGACAGCCGGATGCCTTTGTTAATGAAGTGATGCCATTGGGCGGGTGGCCACTGGGCCCTACTGGAACAAAGTAAGGCCGTGGTGGCGCCCAATAGTGAAGTTGTGGGAGGTCAAGCCTGATGGATCAGGGTTCAGAGGTGTGAAGTCATGGAACTACAGGCTATGCAGCACCTCCGACCACCACCCAATCCGCATATTTGCGTTAGCGATTGTGGGTACAATTCCCGTTAAGGCCTAATCAACTGTCTTTGACAAGAAATTAGGCACAGCCGCTGTCATATCAGCATCCTAGTTTCTGCCCAATCCTGTTCTTCATCGCGAGGCTCCTCCCCAGCTACAGCCCAATCATCTTCCTTTTGCTGGCCATGGAGGGCGTGGTGCTGCGTCTCCCTGTCCCTGGCGCGGCAATGGTCTCTAGGGCCAGGCCTCTCGCACTATCCTGCCTGGCCCTTACTGCAGCCTGTGAGGGGAGAGGAGAAGGGTAGGCGGTGCAGTCAAGCATCAATGGATTTCAGAGGACAGGTGACAATATTCCATATAAGGGCTGTTAACGGAGGGCAGGCTAAGGCTTCCCAAGTCCAGTCTGAGCCCAGCACCCCACGGTTCAGGGTAAAGTCACACGTGACACTCCTGGGCCCGGCTAAATTGACCTTGGCCGCATCAGCATCCATATGTCACCCCCGAGTCCATGACTTCATCTCCACCTGTTATTCTCGCTTGCACAACCAAGCCAGTACCGGAAAATACTTCTGAGTGGATGCACTGACGTGGCAGCTACAACAAAAGCTATATGCTAATCCAGGGCACCTGCTGATCAGTCACCAAATGCTGTCCCACCTCATCAGCACGCTTGGCCGCCAGGGCTGCCTCCATCACCACGCTCATCTTCTCTTTATCCGCCTTTTCCTTTTTCCGCTGCTCCTGCCGCGTCTGATGTCCCTCCTGTACAATACAGAACGACTCTCCTTTTGTCATGACCCTATATTCATTACTCATTACTCACAGCCCTGGATTCATTACTCATTACTCACAGCCCTGGATTCATTACTTATTACTCACAGCCCTGGATTCGTTACTCATTACTCACTGCCCTGGATTCGCTACTCAATACTCACAGCCCTGGATTCATTACTTATTACTCACAGCCCTGGATTCATTACAGATTACGCACAGCCCTGAAGTCATGATTCATTACTCACAGACCTGGATACATGATTCATTACTCACAGCCCTGGATTCCTGATTCATTACTCACAGAGTCACAGCCCTGGATCCATGATTCATTGTTGTTCTGAGGCCTCAAGATGGTGAGCGGTTAGGTCGTTTGAATTTTATCTCACAAGGCACTGCAGAAGCATTGCCCACATAATCATAATGGTTGTTTCATGTATTTTAAGAGCGTGCGTAAGCATGATCACAGATGAGCGCATGTTTGTATCAACTGGTTGTTGCGCCACTATGCTCTGCGGTGCTTATTGCCAGGTGGGACAGATCTCCATTGCCAGCAGGTGCCTGGTGGGCCCAGGTGACAGTCATCACCTGATCACCCTTCAATTATATTGTGGGTCATTTCAACTTGAGATAAACCTGGAGACACTTGTCCCCCCACATTGCTTCATCCCTACCCTCTCTCCCCCCCCCCCCTAGTACCTTGATGCTGAAGAACATGGGCCCCAGCTCAGCTAGCCACTCCGGCTCCACTGCCGTCACGCACTGCATGTACTCCTTGGAAGTCATGACCAACTCGTGGTACACGATATAGTCCGGGGTGTAGCCCAGGCCGTACAGGGCACTGCTAGGGTGCAGGTGACAGCGCATGCCCGTCCTGCAGGACAGAGGGTGAGATGAGGTGTGAGATGATGTGTGAGATGAGGTGTGGGATGAGGTGTGAGATGAGGTGTGAGATGAGGTGTGAGATGAGGCGTGAGATGAGGTGTGAGATGAGGTGTGAGATGAGGCGTGAGATGAGGTGTGAGATGAGGTGTGAGATGAGGTGTGAGATGAGGTGTGGGATGAGGTGTGAGATGAGGTGTGAGATGAGGTGTGAGGGAGCAGCTCAGAGGTAGCACCCCCACGCTATCCTGAGCCCTATCAAGCAGGCAGGACAATGAAGATATGGTAGGTATCCGCACAGCCTGCTTACCCCCCGTCCACCCGGGTAATCTTACTGAGCACTGCTTGCCCCTCCTAGAAGATCAACGCAGACAATCCACACTGATCTCCAAAGCCCTTATTCCACACACCCCAGTCCACACCTGCAGTTGACATACTCCCCCACGCTCTTGAACTTTGCCGCATTCTGGAAATATGCCGAGCAAATGGCTTTTCGAATGATGTCCCAGTCGTGCCCGCAGCTGGCGATGGTGAGCTTGTGCTGGGTCATGATATCCAGCAGCTGCTGCCGGAACTGAGGGGAAAGGAGAGAAGTGAGGAAACAGGGTCAGGGATCGGGTCTTAGGGTCCATCCATGAGGTTGTGAACGTGAACTAAGATGAAAGACATATCTTTTGACACCAAAAATCACCGGTTTAAGATTTCTGGCAATATAGCTTATCAGATATAAGAGGGACATCATGATGCATCATGGGTCTGCGCTGAAGGGTTGCGATTGCAACCCTGAGCTTCAAACCCTAACCTCTTAACCTCGACACCAAGAGCTATACGTCTAAAACAGGAAGTTGCCTCCTCACCTCCTTTGCTTTACGAAGCCCCTTGCCATGTAGGAAGTGTCGATCACACCAGTCCGACCTGGGGCATGAGGGAACAACAGAGTCAGCAAAGGGCCAGCAAGGGGGCAGCAGACGGTCACATGCCCCCTTACTTGGGGGCAAAGGGGAGCAGGAGAACCAGGTCCCATCCCTGCCCTGTATCCACTACCAACTTCTCCCCCCTCTTCTCCCCCCTCCCCTCTCCTTCCCCCCTGTCCCTCCTCCTGCCCTGTATGCAAGTGATCCCTCCCCTCTTCCTGTCATCTATGTCTGTTGTTCCCCTCATCCCCTCCTCCCCTGTCCGCTGTTCCCCACCCCTTACACCTGCATCAGTTGTTTTCCCTCCTCCCCTCCTCCCCTTTCCACTGCTCCCCCCTCACCTTCCCCTCTTCTCCTGCCCCCTTCCCTCCCCTGTACCCCTCCTTTCACCTGTATCCGTTGTTTTTCCATTGCTGGTACACATGCAGCAATGTGAGGTGATCACTCTCGGGTATGAAGAACTTGTCACGCGCTGCATCACTCTCCTCAGCACGGTCATTGGGCCTGGGAGGTGGAAAGAGAAGGGGCAGAGAATGAGACACAACAGCAGCAATGCCCAGGGATCATGCTTGTACAGTGGGGCAATCACGACCCACATTGAGTAGAGACCGGGGAGGCAATGGGGAGGCATACCTATACTCAAAAGGTTCCATGGTTCATAGGAGCACTTTGGTATAAACTGAATGCATTTGCATCTCTGTCCCCGCTCTCACCCTCTACTCCCTCCATCCCTTCCCAATCCCCGTTCCATGCTTGCCCATCCCTCTCTGCTCCACTCTCCACACACGCCCCCTCACTCCCTCTGCTGCTCCCCACCCCTGAGCCCCCACCCTCTGACCTGAAAAAGACTGAAGGTACGGACAACATGGACACAATGATGAGCAGCTCATTGAAGTAGCCCAGCTCCGCTCCGGTCAGCAACATCTTGGCCAGGGCAGGGTCCAGAGGGAACTCGACCATACTGGATATGAGGGGATGACAAAAGGCAACATGAGTCAACTGAATTCAGGGGAAGAGGGAACTCGACCATGCTGGATATGAGGTGGTGGTGGCAATGGGTATGGTTTCAGAGCAGGATCCTAGGAGGTAATTGGCCAGACATGCACAATTGAGTAATTGCTGAGCGTCTGCTTGCGACCAGTGGATGTGAGACCCCCCCCTTCCATTTTCTCCGCCCTACTCACATGCGGCCGGTGGACGTCAGTCCTCCTGTGTTGTCCAAGGCGCCCAGCCACCACAGCTGGAAAATTGAGTTGAGGATGTTGTCCTTGGGGGCCGATCCATGAAGCCAAACTCCAGGATGTTGTCCACCTGAGTGCATTAGGAGCAACAGGGCTGATGCGTGAGAGGTTCCCTGCAGCCAAACTCCAGAATGTTGTCCACCGGTGCGTAACAGGGGTGAGGAGAGTGAGAGGGTCTATGAAGCCACACTCCAGGATGTTGTCCACCTGTGCGCAACAGGGGTGAACGGGCGAGCAACAGAGGCAACAGGGGTGAACGGGCGAGCAACAGGAGCAACAGAGGTGAACGGGTGAGCAATAGGAGCAACAGGAGCAACAGGGGTGAACTGGCGAGCAACAGGAGCAACAGAGGTGAACGGGTGAGCAACAGGAGCAACAGGGTGAACAGGCGAGCAACAGGAGCAACAGGGTGAACAGGCGAGCAACAGGAGCAACAGGAGCAACAGGGGTGAACTGGCGAGCAACAGGAGCAACAAGGGTGAACGGGCGAGGAACAGAGGCAACAGGGGTGACAACCATACCACACAAATCCTTGTCCCAGCATCAAGGCGCCCACCCACCAGTCTAGATCCCGACGCCCATGCCGGTGTGACCTTGCCCATGCTCCAGCATTGCAGACTGAAAAGTTGTTCAGTATTTTCTCCCGTCCCTTTAGCCCCAGTTCCCCACCCTGTATCCCCGGGTTCAGGTCCATGGACACATCTCGCACTTTGAGGCTCTTCAGCAGCAGCACCGTGTTGGCCAGGTTGGTCCGCTGGATCTCCGGCACCGTCATGCTAAGCATCTCCTGGCAGTACGCGCTCTCGGTGTAAAGGCGGTACGCGGTTCCGGGGCGGGTGCGTCCAGCGTGGCAGGTCCTCTGGTTTGCACCCGCCTGGCTCGCTGGGAACACCTGTAATAACGAGTTTGGGGGGGAGGCACGACAATTGGCGGTTTGGATTTGAATTCAAATAGCTGGACTCAGCATTGTATTTTGAATTCAAAATGCTGTTCCATTCGAATCTGAGCATGCAGGCGTGCGTGTCAGCCATCAGGTTCAGGACCACACGGGTCAGCTTCTCAGCAGCTTCACCTGTTTTGGGTGTAGGACGGGATGGGATAGGAAATATAGAATTCCAGTGTGCCGGTGCTGGTACCTTGCCTGTGACAGGGATAGGGTTTGATCCACACCAAGAGTGCGCTTGAAAGCAATCGTGGATTTAAACAGACAACTAGCAAATGGACACTGACTGGTCACCCCCTCCCTTCCAAACAGCAACCAGCCGCACTCTCAGCTGGCCATCTTTGGGCATGTGTTCCATGGTTTATGACTTGTTGAGGGGAGTGCTGACTCAGCACCCTCAACTATCCATCAAGGGGAACTTGTTTCAGAGCAGCCTGTCCCCTCACGACCACCTACGTGTCCTGGCACACCAGCCAGTCACCCATTGCTCTTATTTTTCGAGACAGGGGTGGAGATCATGATCAAGCCTCTCCTTCACAGGCCGCAGGACCGTTATCACCGATTCTCTCACCTGGAGCGCGTCCATGCCCATCTTGGGGTTGAACACCTTCATCTTGACGTATGTACCCCGTGTCAATGACGTAGAGGATGCCATCCACCGTGAGGCTGGTCTCGGCGATGTTGGTGGACACGATACACTTGCGACCGCCATCCGGAGCGCGGTCAAAGATCCTGGCCTGAGATAAGAGAGGGGGGAGGGAAGGGGGGGCACAGTCAAATAACTACGCCGGAGAGGAGAGAGGGGGGAGGTCAAGGGGAGTACGGTGACATATCCTAGCCTGATGGGGAGGAGCGGCATGAGGTGGGCAACAAAGTAATATTATTTGAGTCTATGTCAGCTGCCTTTCAGCTACATACCATCCTCCAGCCAGGGGGATTAGGTGCAGCATGCTCTGTTGCTTTGCTCATCACCCTTCGGCTGCTCATGATTTGATTGCACTAGGACCAGAGGTGGCCATACAGTAGCCCCCTCAAGTTGGGTGGGGTGCGTGTTCAGAATAAAAACAGTTACAAAGCCGGCTGTCAATGGATGATGTGCACAGGAACATTGTGGACTTGAGGGCTCCGATCCAAACCCTGAACCTCTATGGACACTGCTGGTACCCGCACCTGGAGGTCCGAGGGCAGCGTACGTAGACCGGCAGCGACCGCCGCTGCTCGCCGATGGTTTTGTTGCGGCTGAAGTCAGAGGCGGACTCTTTCTTCTTCATGTGGGTCTTGAATTGGGACTTGCCTGGGGGGCAGATCAGGGATACGTGGATGATTAGGAGATTCAACATGGGAGGGTATGCAATTATGCATGCAGGTCTGGAAGTGGTATTTGCCTGAGGGTGGGAAATAAGGGTGGGGAGGGAAGGTGTGGTGATAAAGGGGTTGCTCGTCAAACAATGCAAGGGGAGGAAGCATTATTTCTGCTTTATGAGGGTCCTGAACTAGAAGGTGTCCGGAGGAGAACAGGATGGGCGCATAAGGAGCATGCAACAGATCCGCCCATTGGCCCTCCTGCCATGGACAGACCGGGACTCATGCTTCATTGAACAGGATTCTTAAAATCAAGGTATGTCGCCTCCTTCTCAATGCGCATCTTGTACTGGGGATTGCCTTGCCGGGATCCCATAACGCTGCCAATATTTCATATGGATACATGATGGAATCAAATAAAGGCTCGGCACATCCCCCACTGCCTACACTGACCTAAATGCCCTGCAGCACCCTGGGGAACGAGCATCTGGCTGTGAGGGCAGGGAGCAGTAGCAGGGGCGGGAACAGCCTCCCACTCGTGCCCAACCGAAATGGTCATCACCCGGCATCATATGCAAACTAGACAGACAACAGCCATCAGCAGATCCCAGTATACACAGATCGCTGCTCGGAGCAAGCACACCTCATGGTATTTGGGGTTCAGGGGAAGCGTAGAGCCATGAGCTCACCTGTGCCCTTCTCCCCGTCTCCATCGCTGCCATTGCCGCCATCGTTCTCTTTATCATCGGCCTTGGCTGCCTCCTCTGCCAATTTTGCCGCCCCCTGCTCCTCAGTAGTCAACTTGAACCCGGTGATGTTGGCAATCTTGGAGCCTGGGGGACGGCGAGAGGGATACGATTGTGGAGAAGGGTTCCGGTTCAGGGTTTCAGCGTGAAAATTGCCAAAGCAACAGAGGTTATTCCATGAGAGGGACAGGGCATATATTTGTTGTTTCTACTTGAGGTTGACGGCCTGGGGGTCAGGACTTCCGCAAAATAAAATATGCCAAATCAACAAGCAGGTTATTGCAGTAAATAGTGTTTGTCAGTTCTTGCTTCCTTTGGTAGTTGATGGCTGGCTGTTGCCAGGTCCCCTCCCCCCCCCTCACCTGCCAGCTCCCAGAATCGCTGCCGGCTCTTGCTGGCATCCTTCTTCTCACGGACCTGCTTCACGAGGTCGCTCCCCTTCCTGGAGATGACGGCCATATCACTTGTGGGGTTCTGGGAGGGGGGAACAGGGAAGGGGGTGAGGGTGGGGGGATTGAGGGTGGAGGTTTTTAATCAGTGCAAAGTATTGACAGGGCTGGAAGATAATTGGAGGGGGGGCAGGCAGGGGGGAGAGGGTGGAGGGGAGGGTTTGAATCAGTGCACAGGGTGGATGGGTCCGAGGTGATTGGGTAATACCATGGCTCTACAACACGTGCAGGTGTGTCTTTCCTTTTTGTTTGTTAGCGAGGGCTGGCTACGGCCGTCATCTTTGCACTGCGATTGTCTGTGCCCTCTTTGTGTCCTCAGACATATACCTGAGGGGGTATGACTTAAGAAAGCCTTTATTTCAATCCATCTGCTAAAACACTGAATCTAACATTATTGCTGCCAAGGGAACGCTGCATGAGGCATGGTTATGGAGTTGCAGGCATAAATTGGAGGATGGAGCGGTCGTGTATAGGAATCGGATGCAAGGCATGCAAAGGTTTATCAGGCCCGTCAGCTAGCCCCCCTGCTCATTCCATGCCACACCTTGTGCGGCTGCACCACATCTCCCCCCCGCCCCGTCAGGGCCTTGCCCAACAGGAACGGCGGCTTGGTATCATGGACCAGCAGCAACACACGCCGGTCCGCCTCCTCATCAAACTCCAGGCTGATCTGCACAGCATGCAGATTCAAATTCAAGGACTGGCAGCTGGGTACTGTCAAACAACAGCAGGACACGCCGGTGCACACACACCCACACCAGTCAAATTTGTATACCATCAAGGGAGCAGAGGACCACTCCCCTTTTCAACAGCCATTCCTCTTCCATTTCAAAAGCTTTTGGGGCGACACAAGCCCCTGCTCAAGCGCACAGAGACACTCCTTAGGAACAAACAAACGGGGTACTCTCCGGCAAGATCAAGCCCATCCCCCAGGTCCTGTCAGCCCCCACCTCCTGCTTCAGCCGCACGACTCCCGACGTGATGAGCCGGTTCTCCTCCCACGCGTTCATATCCTTGTCAAGCTCATTTGCGCGCTTGGTCGCCGCCAGCGACATGACTTTACCGTCCTTGCGCACACGGCGCTCCAGGTCAGCCACGCGCTTGTCAAAGAACTCCATTCCCTTGGGCACAGGATTTAACTCTCCACCCTATCTCCCCTCCTATCAGAAGCAGAGCCCCTAGATCCCATTTGCACATGTTTTAGGGCTGACCCCAACACCAGCCCTCCCTACACTCCCTACTGTTTCTCGGCGGAAATGAGACCCCAATGGGCACCCAACTATCCGGTTGGGGAATTGGAATGTGGAATATCAAAATCACAGTCATGTAGCCTTGGATGGAATAAAATTCAAGGACTGAAAGCTCTATGAATCTCTGTGTTTTCAAAGCACTCACCATCATAAGTCTTTGGCCTGGGTCTTGTTGATCTGCCGTCTTACACTTGATCGATGGCAGCAAGGGTACAGAAAAATACGTCTTGTGTGAAGGCTAAATAGGGCCGGAAGCCGAGCCCGGTTAGTTTGAATAGTATCACGTGGGCAAAGTAGGTTAGACGCCTATCAAGTCACCATGACTGATAGCTCCACGTCACCGAGATATCATGTGATAGGAATGCTCCACGGTGAGAAACTGCGTCCTTGCTTGAACCCCTGAAGGACCGGCTGAGGCTTGATTATTGATAAATGTATGCCCACTTGCCCAGGCTCCTCTGCATCATTGGAAAGCAATGCTTGGCTATGCATGGCTGCGAGCCAGAGAATTAAGCTGCCTCAGGGCCTCGCGTTGGCTGCCATCCTGATCAAAATACACAACGTTCATTTGAGGCGGAATGTGTGGTCAAAAGCTTCCCATGGCGTGGGCGAGGCTGGAATGATCCATGTAATGGATAGCATGGCCATTAGTATACTGCATGGAGTGCCAACACAGCTTAAGTGTGAGGGACTGTGGGGCTGCCAAACATGGGTCCATTGGGAGCCGCGACTGAACCTTGGCTTGACTGGGGTACGGCCAGGGGCCTGAGAAGCATTGCTTGCTGAACTGGCAGCCGGGCCCCTCCCCGTAGCCCAAGATGTACCTGAACAGCTGAGGGACGCTAAGATAAACAGGGACAACCATCATCCGTTATGGGTCACTTCAATATCGATTCAGGCTGTGGATGACAATCGGTGTCAGAGGGGCATTCATCCTCTCTATCTCGCTTAAACATTGTGAAGTGTAAGGCTGGTTGCCCAGCCCCGAAACCCGTGCCGTGACGCAAACACAGCAAATACAGCCCGGGTGCCCTTGTGGTCCTCAGGGATCTGCTCTGAAGAGGAGAGCATGATCAGGGAGGCACCAGAAAATCAGCAACGCATGATGACAAAAACTCGTGCGTGCATTATTCCGTGCAAAGCTAGATCTACGACCCCAGATGCTACCCTGCCTCGGTGCTCCTCTTGCCAGCGAAAGCAGCCTTTAACATTAAAAGCTATCAAGATGAACAGCTGCCAATACCTCATGCGACCAACCTCACAAGTGGCTCACACAAGAACACACCAGGATGAGTCCATCAGATCGAAAGCAAGGCTGCGCTCGATACCTCCGCAGGGCCAGTCGCATTAATCCCAGCAGACTCAGGCCCAAGCTCCAGCTCCGTCCTTGGCTCCCGCCCAGGCTCAGGCTCCTGCCCATGCTCAGGCTCAAGCTCATGCCTATGCTCAGGCCCAAGCTCAGGCCCAGGCTCAGGCCCAGCTGGCTCAGGGTCAGCATGCCTAAGCTGAAGTGCCTCCTGCTCAATCTCGAGCGCCCTGCATTTCTTGTAAGCCTTCTTTCGAAACTCACGGGTTGGCCGGTACAAGACCTGCATGGCCCATACTCGTGCCATGAGGACCCTGTAGCATAGGCAGTGCAAGCCTTTGAGAATGCAGCATCTTCCCACAATTCAATTGATAACAATACGGCAGCCCTTGTCCTTCACACTAGAATGTGCCCGCTGCGGCACACTGAAAAATGGCATAGGTTTGTGGAGCATGGAACCGGGCCACCTCGACCCGACTGCCCCCTGTGGTCATCAAAACAGCGTCCCAGCCTCCACTTCTCTTCCAGGGTGTCAACACAGCTTGTGAACTTGTGCCAGCCTCCAACTTGGGGTGCCTAGATTGATTGTAGCCTAGCCTTACAAGAAGATGAGCAGTTTCTTGGGATATATGAATTTTGAAGTCCATACCCCGACCGGTTGAAAGACAAAGAGCACCTCGCTGCATGATCTCATATTCTGATCTGATCCCTAAACATAACGGTCCCTATTGACTAGACGATCGTCATCGCACAGATAAAGCGTACGGACGCCCCGCACCGCATGCATGATATGCCCCAAACTCAAACCCTGACCACCAGCAATGCATCCAAAGATGTGACCTCCCATAGGAAGAACTGCATACCTTGCAACAATCTCAAACGCGCGGCCCACATCCGCATTTGCGTAGTACGCTCCAAGCGACACGAGCTGCACATTCAAATGTAAGAAGGGATAACGATTTGTGAGCTATCCATACGAAACTGACAAGGGGCATCACTGCATCAGGTGGCTGTATAATTTTGGCCGGCCAAGTCAAGCTAGCTAGGGGCCTAAATCTGGCCAAGAAGCAAAGTTATTTTGTTGAAGGTGATGACATTCTACTTCTTACAGATCGACAAACATCGTCATTCCACATGCATATTTGTTTACACTACATGTCCTTGCTTTGATGCTTCATAAACTCTTGATTCAAGTCCAACTGCATGGGACTTTGCAGCAGCTGTGGAGGCACCTTCAAATCAGAAAGGACTAGGAAGGGCACAGCGGCCTTGTTTAATGCATATTGTCATGGGGCCAAATCTATGCGAAGCTGAGAAACATGCAGCCCTTCTGTTTTGAGATGCTTGGGCAAAGTGTGCATAGGGGATATTATTGCCCACTCCATGCATCCGTAGAGGGGGCTTGGGCAAGTAAGATGCATCCTCTCAGATGGCAGGCATGGACACACGGGACGGGTGAAGGTAATACGTTACGATACATTACGTTACGATACAGGCCTCCAGCTTGATACGGGATGCAATACGCACCCCCCCCCTACATACAAATCTCACATTTGACGGGGGGGTCGTGGCCGATACTGGCATGCATGGCTGCATGCCAGGATTGCCAGCCCCCATGCAATCTTGCATGGCCCCCAAGTAACCCCTAAGGGTCACCATGTATGCAGGCAGAATTACCATACGGAATGCTAGTTCAAGCAGGCAATCATTGATACAGTAAATGACTCCTACTTTCAGCCCGTCCGTATAAACACCGGCACATACGGTACCCTCCTAGTAGTTCCTCTTACCTCCCACACTCCCACTGGGTATGGTGCATCTGGCTAGCTGAGCAGCTGAGCTGAAGGCTTCACTAGTCCCCGAGCGTAAAAAAGTATATTATCCATAAACGGGCAGTCCGAACCACTCAGGGGTCCGAACCTGACTTTCGTCTTTGCCCTGGCCTGAAAAGCAAGCTGAACTATGCAGATCTAAAAACTGGTCAAGAAGCATAATTGTTGCGCGATGTATCCCTGCAAATCTGCCGTGTACCGGTTGATGGGCTTATTACTAGCGATGGCTGTGTCGCTGTGTGGAATCTCAGCGCGGCCATTATTCCACGCAAACCCTGAATTGTGGACCGTAGTGGCCCGTATCAATACGGTACGTAATCCTAATTAAATACGTTACGGGATTTTTAGTCCTAACGGGCCGAATCCTGTGTCCTGATGGCAGGCTCTGAGGAGATATTTATAAGATCTTGTACAAGAACTTCCATAAGATATTTCATGCCATCTGCGAATCCGTGTTTGTATGTGGGGGGGTCATTCCAGAAGCTCAAGAATTTTTGCCCTAAAATGAGGCTAGCACTCTAGCAGTCCAACATGCATGTACTTGGTATGACACCATGAGAGCTAGCCCTATGTCTTACCGTGAGCACAAATGCGTATACAATGTGTCCGCTGATCTCTACTGCCAGCGGATGGATGTCATATGATGTTCGGTGTCCGCCAAAACTAAATGTGGGCTGGAAAAATGTTGATCCACCGTGACACCTTCTGCCACCAGTTCCTGCCAGCCGCTACGTGTGCAGCCGAGGGCACATCACCGACATCCTGGTCGTGTTCTGTGCGAGGCGCAGGGGAGCACAACAAACATTGTAATTGCATACTCGGTACATGCTGTAGCTTACTTAAGTGCCAAAGCGGTATGTATGGGTTTGTGGCAACTAACACATCAGCTGGTTCAACCCAATACAGCCATTACACACGTTATGAAGCCAAATGTTAACTAAATCCCATCCCAGCAGTTAAATCAGTACAAATCGGCAATATTTCATATCTTCACGGCAATGATGGCTTCACAATACCATGGCCAAACTATCCCCAAGCCATCCGGTCTCTTCTCTTGTTGTCTAAGTCCAAAGTCTCATCCACCATATTCGATAGGAGGACTAGAGTGAAACAAGAGTAGGTACAGAATATTATTTCTTGTATGGTGTTTTCTTCAGTAAAAATTCAGGCTCATCAAGGCGTACTGCCTTGGGGGCCTGGTGCAGCATGCCCAGTGTAGTTGCCAAATCCCAATCCAGGTCGGTTCCCAGCGCTAGCCATCCAATACATCTAATACGTCCAACAGTCCAACTAGCAGCCTACTACCAAAGGTTCCTGGTTTGCGTACCATGAAATAATACGTACGAAATAAACACGGATGAGCAACAGCTGCCATGAGCTATTAGCAGCCTGGGTTGACTAGGGGTATCACGGTATAATAGGTATAACAGAGTAACAAATTATTCGATGCCTTGACCAAAGGAAATGCAGATATCACACAGTTTGGCCTGCCCACAAAGCTAGTCCCCAAGCACACTGTATGATGTCTTTCACATACCTTGAAGCCGCTGGTAGTTCAGGCCCATTGCAATCACGAGGGCGGCTATCATGAGAAAAAGCCGCCCAAGGTGGGTTTCTTCCGCCTGTGGGAATCTCATGTCCAAAGCCGCGCAGAAGAAGCCGAAGCCACTTCCTAGCAGCACAAGCGAGATTTGTAGGGTGGGGTCTACCCCGTGCACCCTTGCCCAATGTAGCTCGAAGGCGCTGCTCTCCACAATGCCTGCCGCCAGCAGCAGCAGCATGATCACGGTGGCCCAAAGGCGCACGACCCACATAAAGAAGGTGTTTGTGATGCCAAAGCTACCTAATAAGGCCGGGAGATTGCAAAGTGAGGGCTGGAAATGGTTAGCCTAGGGAATCAGATTAATGTGGGAAGGGGACTAATGTGGTGATCATGTTGGAAGATGAGTGTATTGACACAAATGGTATTTGCAATGCAAAATATTGTACCGTATGTGGGTGCAGTGAGGGTTATGTTAGAGCACATGATGATTCTGGACAGCTGACCTTTCTTTCCCGTGGCCTTTGTTGTCTCTCTGTTGGCCGCTTGCACGAGCCTAACCTTGATGATCTCAACGGTTGTCATGTCCGCTGTGGCCAGCTGTTCAGCAGCCATTGCATGTTGTTTGAAATAAGTATACAAATCCCAAGCCACCAGCTTGGCCATGATCACCATGATCCAAGCGCAGCAGGCCATAATGATGGATATATGTCCGAAAAGGAAAGAGGAAAGTTGATAAGAAGGAATCGTGAGCTTACGAGGCGTGAAACGTCGCTGGTAGAGGGTTATGGGTTCGTAATTTAAAACCAAGATCTAAAAGGTCCAAGGTAGCTACAATGTAGCTACCGGTGTCGGCTGCGGTATCGGTAAGAAGAATACCTTGGTTGGTGAATTCAAATATGATCCCAGATATCGCTGCTCGCTGTTTTCAACGAAAAACAAGCTGCAGTTTGTCCTCCTTTAAAGCTCGTCTTCCTCACGAGGTCAAATTGACGGCTTCTACCGACGGGTAAGCAACCAGCGCCTCAGATTTATGGCTCAGACAGATCGGCTGTATGTCGTCAGTCAATGCGAGATTTCATAAGTCTGTGGGTGGGCCGATTTTAAAGCGCTGTGGGCCACCGGTTGCGGGCTACACAATTCCTAGACTTCAAGTGGTGCACACACCCTGCTGGTGCACAGTACTGTACAACTTACTTTTGCAATGCATCTGTTGGCTCTAGCATGGCAGAATGAACCTTCAGTCAGTCCACACGACTGGGCCTCACCACTCAGCCGGCCTGGGCGCGCAGAGCGCGAGTGCATGTAATCCACCTGTGTGTATCATGCCAGTCAAGTTGAAAATTGAAATGTTGAATCACCGGTTGAACACAGCTCTGCAGTCTGCCCCACAAAGTTAGTTGCCATGCAGCCGGCCCCGAAGCAACCTGGCTCTCGAGTCTACCGAGGAATAAAATGGCAGGTACTAAGGCTTAGTGATCATCAGCTACACTACCTGGCTGCTACCCTGCTGAAGAGATTGTTTCCATGGATTAACTTGAGGATCGTTTTCACCCACCTCGATTTTCTTGGATAACATGATTAGATCTTTAAGGAGCCGTTCTCTCTTGGCAAATAGGCATCCCTATCTATCTTGCCGGATGATCGACTTCTCTGTGGCCCGGAGTTTTTCGTGAGGACCCAGTGTTCAAGCCTGACGACTGAGACCGTCCAAAGCTGACTGCCTTGACTCAGCAGTAGGAGGACAGAGGCGACTCGTCAGGCAAGAACTAAAAGGACACGGCAATCAGGTACCCACGTTGCCTTTTCTGATTGTCTTCTTTCCTGCCTCCCTCTTTACTTTAACTTCCTTTCATTGTCCCCAATGGAGAGTTGTGTCCCCAACTCCCCAAGGATAAGCATTGTGAATAGTGCCCCTAGCTACCTAAACCGTAGGTCAAACGTCACTAGTAAGTAATCTTTTTTTGTGTCAGCCACACCGCTGCCCTGGTTCACCACAAATCCATTATAGTCGTGCACTCATACTGGTACTAATCTGCCAGCTAAAGCCCAATCATCTTCCTTTTGCTGGCCATGGAGGGCGTGGTGCTGCGTCTCCCTGTCCCTGGCGCAGCAATGGTCTCTAGGACCAGGCCTCTCGCAATATCCTGCCTGGCCCTTACTGCAGCCTGTGAGGGGAGAGGAGAGGAGGGTAGGCGGTGCAGTCAAGCATCAATGGATTTCAGAGGACAGGTGACAATATTCCATATAAGGGCTGTTAACCGAGGGCAGGCTAAGGCTTCCCAAGTCCAGTCTGAGCCCAGCACCCCAGGGTTCAGGGTGAAGTCACACTTTACACCCTGGGCCCGGCTAAATTGACCTTGGCCGCATCAGCATCCATATGTCACCCCCGAGTCCATGACTTCATCTCCACCTGTTATTCTCGCTTGCACAACCAAGCCAGTACCGGAAAATACTTCTGAGTGGATGCACTGACGTGGCAGCTACAACAAAAGCTATATGCTGATCCAGGGCACCCGCTGATCAGACATCCCCCGTCAGCTAATTCAGAGCCACAACTCAAGATGAACCCCTCAGTCACCAAATGCTGTCCCACCTCGTCAGCACGCTTAGCCGCCAGGGCTGCCTCCATCTCCACGCTCATCTTCTCCTAATCCGCCTTTTCCTTTTTCCGCTGCTCCTGCCGCGTCTGATGTCCCTCCTGTAAAATACAGAACGCACTCCCCTATAGTCACGACCCTAGATTCATTACTCATTACTCACAACCCTGGATTCATTACTCATTACTCACAGCCCTGATTCGTCACTCATTACTCACAGCCCTGGGTTCATTACTTATTACTCACAGCCCTGGATTCATTACTCATTACTCACAGCCCTGGATTTATTACTCATTACGCACAGCCCTGAAGTCATGATTCATTACTCACAGACCTGGATCCATGATTCATTACTCACAGACCTGGATTCATTACTCATTACTCACAGCCCTGGATACATTACTCATTACTCACAGCCTTGGATACAATACTCATTACTCATAGCACTGATTTCGTAACTCATAACTCACAGCCCTGGATTCCTGATTCATTACTCACAGCCCTGGATACATAACTCATTACTCACAGCCCTGGATTTATGATTCATTGTTTTTAGGGCCTCAGGATGGTGAGCAGGTAGGTCGTTTGAATTTTATCTCACAAGGCACTGCAGAAGCATTGCCCACATAATCATAATGATTGTTTCATGCATTTTAAGAGCGTGCGTAAGCATGATCACAGGTGAGCGCATGTTTTGTATTTACTGATTGTTGCGCCACCATGCTCTGCGGTGCTTATTGCCAGGTTGGACAGATCTCCATTGCCAGCAGGTGCCTGGTGGGCCCAGGTGACAATTATCACCTGATAACCCTTAAATTATATTGTGGTCATTTCAGCCTGAGATCACCCTGGAGACACTTGTCCCCCCGCATTGCTTCCTCCCTACCCTCTCTCCACCCCCCCCTAGTACCTTGATGCTGAAGAACATGGGTCCCAGCTCAGCTAGCCACTCCGGCTCCACTGCCGTCACGCACTGCATGTACTCCTTGGAAGTCATGACCAACTCGTGGTACACGATTTAGTCCGGGGTGTAGCCCAGGCCGTACAGGGCACTGCTAGGGTGCAGGTGACAGCGCATGCCCGTCCTGCAGGACAGAGGGTGAGATGAGGTGTGGGATGATGTGTGAGATGAGGTGTGGGATGAGGTGTAAGATGAGGTGTGAGATGAGGCGTGAGATGAGGTGTGAGATGAGGCGTGAGATGAGGCGTGAGATGAGGTGTGAGATGAGGTGTGAGATGAGGTGTGGGATGAGGTGTGAGATGAGGTGTGAGATGAGGTGTGAGGGAGCGGCTCAGAGGTAGCACCCCCACGCTATCCTGAGCCCTATCAAGCAGGCAGGACAATGAAGATATGGTAGGTATCCGCACAGCAGCCTGCTTACCCCCCGTCCACCCGGGTAATCTTACTGAGCACTGCTTGCCCCTCCCAGAAGATCAACGCAGACAATCCACACTGATCTCCAAAGCCCTTATTCCACACACCCCAGTCCACACCTGCAGTTGACATACTCCCCCACGCTCTTGAACTTTGCCGCATTCTGGAAATATGCCGAGCAAATGGCTTTTCGAATGATGTCCCAGTCGTGACCGCAGCTGGCGATGGTGAGCTTGTGCTGGGTCATGATATCCAGCAGCTGCTGCCGGACCTGAGGGGAAAGGAGAGAAGTGAGGAAACAGGGTCAGGGATCAGGTCTTAGGGTCCATCCATGAGGTTGTGAACGTGCACTAAGCTGATAGACATATCTTTCGACACAAAAATATCACCGGTTTAAGATTTCTGGCAATATAGCCTATCAGATATAAGAGGGACATCATGATGCATCATGGGTCTGCGCTGAAGGGTTGCGATTGCAACCCTGAGCTTCAAACCCTAACCTCTTAACCTCGACACCAAGAGCTATACGTCTAAAACAGGAAGTTGCCTCCTCACCTCCTTTGCTTTACGAAGCCCCTTGCCATGTAGGAAGTGTCGATCACACCAGTCCGACCTGGGGCATGAGGGAACAACAGAGTCAGCAAAGGGCCAGCAAGGGGGCAGCAGACGGTCACATGCCCCCTTACTTGGGGGCAAAGGGGAGCAGGAGGACCAGGTCCCATCCCAGCCCTGTATCCACTACCAACTTCTCCCCCCTCTTCTCCCCCCTCCCCTCTCCTTCCCCCCTGTCCCTCCTCCTGCCCTGTATGCAAGTGATCCCTCCCCTCTTCCTGTCATCTATGTCTGTTGTTCCCCTCCCCCCCTCCTCCCCTGTCCGCTGTTCCCCCCGCACCTTCCCCTCTTCTCCTGCCTCCTTTCCTCCCCTGTACCCCTCCTTTCACCTGTATCCGTTGTTTTTTCATTGCTGGTACACATGCAGCTATGTGAGGTGATCACTCTCGGGTATGAAGAACTTCTCACGCGCTGCATCACTAGGAGCAACAGGGCTGATGCGTGAGAGGTTCCCTGCAGCCAAACTCCAGAATGTTGTCCACCGGTGCGTAACAGGGGTGAGGAGAGTGAGAGGGTCTATGAAGCCACACTCCAGGATGTTGTCCACCTGTGCGCAACAGGGGTGAACGGGCGAGCAACAAAGGCATTGGGAGCATGCAACAGATCCGCCCATTGGCCTTCCTGCCATGGGCAGACTGGGACTCATGCTTCATTGAACAGGATTCTTAAAATCAAGGTATGTCGCCTCCCTCTCAATGCGCATCTTGTACTGGGGATTTGCCTTGCCGGGATCCCATAACGCTGCCAATATTTCATATGAATACATGATGGAATCAAATAAAGGCTCGGCACATCCTCCACTGCCTACACTGACCCAAATGCCCTGCAGCACCCTGGCGAACGAGCATCTGGCTGTGAGGGCAGGGAGCAGTAGCAGGGGCAAGAAGCAGCCTCCCACTCGTGCCCAACCGAAATGGTCATCACCCAGCATCATATGCAAAGAAGACAGACAACAGCCATCAGTAGATCCCAGTTTGCACAGATCGCAGCTCGGAGCAAGCACACCTCATGTTATTTGGGGTTCAGGGGAAGCGTAGAGCCATGAGCTCACCTGCGCCCTTCTCCCCGTCTCCATCGCTGCCATTGCCGCCATCGTTCACGTTATCATCGGCCTTGGCTGCCTCCTTTGCCAATTTTGCCGCCTCCTGCTCCTCAGCAGTCAACTTGAACCCGGTGATGTTGGCAATCTTGGAGCCTGGGGGACGGCGAGAGGGATACGATTGTGGAGAAGGGTTCCGGTTCAGGGTTTCAGCGTGAAAATTGCCAAAGCAACAGAGGTTATTCCATGAGAGGGAAAGGGCATATATTTGTTATTTCTACTTGAGGTTGACGGCCTGGGGGTCAGGACTTCCGCAAAATAAAATATGCCAAATCAACAAGCAGGTTATTGCAGTAAATAGTGTTTGTCAGTTCTTGCTTCCTTTGGTAGTTGATGGCTGGCTGTTGCCAGGTCCCCTCCCCCCCCCTCACCTGCCAGCTCCCAGAATCGCTGCCGGCTCTTGCTGGCATCCTTCTTCTCACGGACCTGCTTCACGAGGTCGCTCCCCTTCCTGGAGATGACGGCCATATCATTTGTGGGGTCCTGGGAGGGGGGAACAGGGAAGGGGGTGAGGGTGGGGGGATTGAGGGTGGAGGTTTTGAATCAGTGCAAAGTATGGACAGGGCTGGAAGATAATTGGAGGGGGGGCAGGCAGGGGGGAGAGGGTGGAGGGGAGGGTTTGAATCAGTGCACAGGGTGGATGGGTCCGAGGTGATTGGGTAATACCATGGCTCTACAACACGTGCAGGTGTGTCTTTCCTTTTTGTTTGTTAGTGAGGGCTGGCTACGGCCGTCATCTTTGCACTGCGGTTGTCTGTGCCCTCTTTGTGTCCTCAGACATATACCTGAGGGGGTATGACTTAAGAAAGCCTTTATTTCAATCCATCAGCTAAAACACTGAATCTAACATTATTGCTGCCAAGGGAACCCTGCATGAGGCATGGTTATGGAGTTGCAGGCATAAATTGGAGGATGTAGCGGGTGTGTACAGGAATAGTATGCAAGGCATGCAAAGGTTTATCAGGCCCGTCAGCTAGCCCCCCTGCCCATTCCATGCCACACCCTGAGCGGCTGCACCACATCTCCCCCCCGCCCCGTCAGGGCCTTGCCCAACAGGAACGGCGGCTTGGTATCATGGACCAGGAGCAACACACGCCGGTCCGCCTCCTCATCAAACTCCAGGCTGATCTGCACAGCATGCAGATTTAAATTCAAGGACTGGCAGATAGGTACTGTCAAAAACAGCAGGACACGCCGGTGCACACACACCCACACGATTCAAATTTGAGTACCATCAAGGGAGCAGAGGACCACTCCCCTTTTCAACAGCCATGCCTCTCCCATTTCAAAAGCTTTTGGGGCGACACAAGCCCCTGCTCAAGCGCACAGAGACCCCCATCAGAAGCAGACAAACGGGGTACTCACCGGCAAGATCAAGCCCATCCCCCAGGTCCTGTCAGCTATGTCAGCCCCCACCCCCTGCTTCAGCCGCACGACTCCCGACGTGATGAGCCGGTTCTCCTCCCACGCATTCATGTCCTTGTCAAGCTCATTTGCGCGCTTGGTCGCCGCCAGCGACATGACTTTACCGTCCTTGCGCACAGGTCTGCCACGCGCTTGTCAAAGAACTTGGTGTCGCCAACAAACTTCTTATTTGCTTCTCCATCCGGAGGAGCCACGGTGCCAAACTTTGGCATCATACCTGAAACGGGATAGAAGACACAGGCGTTGTTTAAGGTTTAGGGCTCAGGAATATAACACATCAGTTGAGGCATTGATACACAGGCCAGACCCTAAATCTCCCCTTAAGAAGGCTTGGCACCAGCCGGTGTCAACAATTATTTCGGAATCACAGCCCATGGAACGCCCCGGCTTCTTCATCAGCTTGAAGGTTCTATGATTCTAACGACAAAATGCCTGTTGAGCACATGATTTCATGCCCCTTCCAGCACAATGATCGTCCTGGGGAGGCAAATTGGGCTTTCCATCCCCCAGTTTATGGCTGGCCTCCTGTCCCTGCCCCTTACCATGCAAAGTGCCAGATGACCCTGCCAGCAACGCGATGCTCAAGCATGTTGGTCAAGAAGTACCTTCCAGACATTACCACAACCCAAAGAGAGGAAGAAACCCGGTAAAGAAACCGACGCAAAAAAATAGGCTTTGAAGGGAGTACGGCAAGGGTTCCCTACATTCTTCTTTTTTCGGTCCAACTCTCGTCACTGCAAAACTGCGCAACGCACACTGGGGCACTGTGCTCACCAACATACATTTAAATTCGGCATTTGAACATGCTCTGTTCGCCTCAGTGACTTATTATATCGTGGATATCATCGTGATATCTGTGAGCAGGGGCTGTGAGATATCCTGCAAAACAATATACAAGCATAGACTCTGTTATGACATTTCGTTCTAAAGCCGTATGGAAGGGCGAGCCTATCGGGAAGCTACCACTCCTGACTCGGCAAGACGCCTATGAGTGCAGCTCGATCTTGGATGCATGCGTGGAAGAGCTCCTCAAGAAAAGCATCTACGATTACGGCTGGCGTGACTACTACAGGATGCTTTGTTTTGTCCAGGAACAGTGGGACAAGTTCCCACCCCTGCCCCCTGAGCCACCTTCCTTCTGTGAGTGTGTATTCATTCGCTCTGCGACTTTGTCTTTGCGATTCATTCCTGAAGTCCTGATGATGAGCGCCGCGCCTCCCATGCAGTACACTCCTGTTGGCTCGCCATGTTCGGAGCTGCACAGCCCTCAGCATTCCAGCATGATCCCTGCCACGGCCTTCCTGCCGAGGAGCAGTTGCGAGTACCTCTCCTGGCATGAGGAAAGACATCAGAAAAAGCTCGGTCGGAATCCCAGCTTCTATCGGCACTGCAACCCGGTGACCAGGCCCGGTGACTGCAACCTTCTCATTTCCAGGCTACCACACGAGGCTGCCGTCTTGCTTCCTTTTCCCACTCAGCCCGCGTGTCGCTCAGGAGCAAAGCCATGCGGTCTCAATAGCTGGCCTAGGCAGCCGTGATGAGATGAACCAAGTACCCCATCTGGAGAGCTTTGAATATTTCAGGGTTTCCAGTGTAGATTGTGTTTAAATGTGTAAGGCTCTGCAGCTACCAAAAGGATACCCCCCCTCTTTGGCTCCACTCCACTCTCACCCTGTTGGTGCAGCTGGGTATGGTGCACAATGGCCATGCAGCACGCCAGCCTAAACCGTGTCTGCTGCCTCTTTGGCAGTGTTATGTAAAACAATGATGCGCCATGTCATCCCTGCATGGCACAAGGGGCGGGCTCATTTGTGGCATGCGGAGCCATGGCCACCATGGGATAGTTATTTTTGTGTTTGTGGAATGTTTGTGGCCCACCGACCAACACATGTCTTAGGAGGGCCTTGTCCTAATAATCCCATCTTGGCTGCTTCTATATCAGCATCCGCAGGTTCAGGCTCACAAGCTGTTTTCAGTGTGACTCCACTTTTGTTTTCCTGGGTGCCTTTACCTTAGGCATTCAGGTTACCTCAACGTCTTGTTTTCCTCCAATTTTCAGAAAATAATAGTGCACTGAACATCTTTTTCTCCGTTCAATTTCCTGACATGCACAGATATTTAGACGGCTGACTAATCAATCATGTAGATTTTTTGACCGGCAGGGGGTCTCGATTTAATTTTAAAATGATACCGTCACCTCTAAGTGATGATACTGGCAGACAAATAATTGTGTATCGTTCGTGCAATCCCAGCTTGCTATCATCATACCGGTATTGACCCGGGGGTAGAGAAGCCCCCAAAACCACGCAGCTGTTGCGCCTTTGATTGTAAGTGATAAGCCAGCAATGAACGACAAGGCATCACCGCTGAACATGATACTATTGACACCCCCCGCAGTTCACAGGAGCTATTTAAAATTGGACGGCTTACTTCTCCCAGGGATAGAATGGGACAGCCGGATGCCTTTGTTAATGAAGTGATGCCATTGGGCGGGTGGCCACTGGGCCCTACTGGAACAAAGTAAGGCCGTGGTGGCGCCCAATAGTGAAGTTGTGGGAGGTCAAGCCTGATGGATCAGGGTTCAGAGGTGTGAAGTCATGGAACTACAGGCTATGCAGCACCTCCGACCACCACCCAATCCGCATATTTGCGTTAGCGATTGTGGGTACAATTCCCGTTAAGGCCTAATCAACTGTCTTTGACAAGAAAATAGGCACAGCCGCTGTCATATCAGCATCCTAGTTTCTGCCCAATCCTGTTCTTCATCGCGAGGCTCCTCCCCAGCTACAGCCCAATCATCTTCCTTTTGCTGGCCATGGAGGGCGTGGTGCTGCGTCTCCCTGTCCCTGGCGCGGCAATGGTCTCTAGGGCCAGGCCTCTCGCACTATCCTGCCTGGCCCTTACTGCAGCCTGTGAGGGGAGAGGAGAAGGGTAGGCGGTGCAGTCAAGCATCAATGGATTTCAGAGGACAGGTGACAATATTCCATATAAGGGCTGTTAACGGAGGGCAGGCTAAGGCTTCCCAAGTCCAGTCTGAGCCCAGCACCCCACGGTTCAGGGTAAAGTCACACGTGACACTCCTGGGCCCGGCTAAATTGACCTTGGCCGCATCAGCATCCATATGTCACCCCCGAGTCCATGACTTCATCTCCACCTGTTATTCTCGCTTGCACAACCAAGCCAGTACCGGAAAATACTTCTGAGTGGATGCACTGACGTGGCAGCTACAACAAAAGCTATATGCTAATCCAGGGCACCTGCTGATCAGTCACCAAATGCTGTCCCACCTCATCAGCACGCTTGGCCGCCAGGGCTGCCTCCATCACCACGCTCATCTTCTCTTTATCCGCCTTTTCCTTTTTCCGCTGCTCCTGCCGCGTCTGATGTCCCTCCTGTACAATACAGAACGACTCTCCTTTTGTCATGACCCTATATTCATTACTCATTACTCACAGCCCTGGATTCATTACTCATTGCTCACAGCCCTGGATTCATTACTTATTACTCACAGCCCTGGATTCGTTACTCATTACTCACTGCCCTGGATTCGCTACTCAATACTCACAGCCCTGGATTCATTACTTATTACTCACAGCCCTGGATTCATTACAGATTACGCACAGCCCTGAAGTCATGATTCATTACTCACAGACCTGGATACATGATTCATTACTCACAGCCCTGGATTCCTGATTCATTACTCACAGAGTCACAGCCCTGGATCCATGATTCATTGTTGTTCTGAGGCCTCAAGATGGTGAGCGGTCAGGTCGTTTGAATTTTATCTCACAAGGCACTGCAGAAGCATTGCCCACATAATCATAATGGTTGTTTCATGTATTTTAAGAGCGTGCGTAAGCATGATCACAGATGAGCGCATGTTTGTATCAACTGGTTGTTGCGCCACTATGCTCTGCGGTGCTTATTGCCAGGTGGGACAGATCTCCATTGCCAGCAGGTGCCTGGTGGGCCCAGGTGACAGTCATCACCTGATCACCCTTCAATTATATTGTGGGTCATTTCAACTTGAGATAAACCTGGAGACACTTGTCCCCCCACATTGCTTCATCCCTACCCTCTCTCCCCCCCCCCCCTAGTACCTTGATGCTGAAGAACATGGGCCCCAGCTCAGCTAGCCACTCCGGCTCCACTGCCGTCACGCACTGCATGTACTCCTTGGAAGTCATGACCAACTCGTGGTACACGATATAGTCCGGGGTGTAGCCCAGGCCGTACAGGGCACTGCTAGGGTGCAGGTGACAGCGCATGCCCGTCCTGCAGGACAGAGGGTGAGATGAGGTGTGAGATGATGTGTGAGATGAGGTGTGGGATGAGGTGTGAGATGAGGTGTGAGATGAGGTGTGAGATGAGGCGTGAGATGAGGTGTGAGATGAGGTGTGAGATGAGGCGTGAGATGAGGTGTGAGATGAGGTGTGAGATGAGGTGTGAGATGAGGTGTGGGATGAGGTGTGAGATGAGGTGTGAGATGAGGTGTGAGGGAGTAGCTCAGAGGTAGCACCCCCACGCTATCCTGAGCCCTATCAAGCAGGCAGGACAATGAAGATATGGTAGGTATCCGCACAGCCTGCTTACCCCCCGTCCACCCGGGTAATCTTACTGAGCACTGCTTGCCCCTCCTAGAAGATCAACGCAGACAATCCACACTGATCTCCAAAGCCCTTATTCCACACACCCCAGTCCACACCTGCAGTTGACATACTCCCCCACGCTCTTGAACTTTGCCGCATTCTGGAAATATGCCGAGCAAATGGCTTTTCGAATGATGTCCCAGTCGTGCCCGCAGCTGGCGATGGTGAGCTTGTGCTGGGTCATGATATCCAGCAGCTGCTGCCGGAACTGAGGGGAAAGGAGAGAAGTGAGGAAACAGGGTCAGGGATCGGGTCTTAGGGTCCATCCATGAGGTTGTGAACGTGAACTAAGATGAAAGACATATCTTTTGACACCAAAAATCACCGGTTTAAGATTTCTGGCAATATAGCTTATCAGATATAAGAGGGACATCATGATGCATCATGGGTCTGCGCTGAAGGGTTGCGATTGCAACCCTGAGCTTCAAACCCTAACCTCTTAACCTCGACACCAAGAGCTATACGTCTAAAACAGGAAGTTGCCTCCTCACCTCCTTTGCTTTACGAAGCCCCTTGCCATGTAGGAAGTGTCGATCACACCAGTCCGACCTGGGGCATGAGGGAACAACAGAGTCAGCAAAGGGCCAGCAAGGGGGCAGCAGACGGTCACATGCCCCCTTACTTGGGGGCAAAGGGGAGCAGGAGAACCAGGTCCCATCCCTGCCCTGTATCCACTACCAACTTCTCCCCCCTCTTCTACCCCCTCCCCTCTCCTTCCCCCCTGTCCCTCCTCCTGCCCTGTATGCAAGTGATCCCTCCCCTCTTCCTGTCATCTATGTCTGTTGTTCCCCTCATCCCCTCCTCCCCTGTCCGCTGTTCCCCACCCCTTACACCTGCATCAGTTGTTTTCCCTCCTCCCCTCCTCCCCTTTCCACTGCTCCCCCCTCACCTTCCCCTCTTCTCCTGCCCCCTTCCCTCCCCTGTACCCCTCCTTTCACCTGTATCCGTTGTTTTTCCATTGCTGGTACACATGCAGCAATGTGAGGTGATCACTCTCGGGTATGAAGAACTTGTCACGCGCTGCATCACTCTCCTCAGCACGGTCATTGGGCCTGGGAGGTGGAAAGAGAAGGGGCAGAGAATGAGACACAACAGCAGCAATGCCCAGGGATCATGCTTGTACAGTGGGGCAATCACGACCCACATTGAGTAGAGACCGGGGAGGCAATGGGGAGGCATACCTATACTCAAAAGGTTCCATGGTTCATAGGAGCACTTTGGTATAAACTGAATGCATTTGCATCTCTGTCCCCGCTCTCACCCTCTACTCCCTCCATCCCTTCCCAATCCCCGTTCCATGCTTGCCCATCCCTCTCTGCTCCACTCTCCACACACGTCCCCTCACTCCCTCTGCTGCTCCCCACCCCTGAGCCCCCACCCTCTGACCTGAAAAAGACTGAAGGTACGGACAACATGGACACAATGATGAGCAGCTCATTGAAGTAGCCCAGCTCCGCTCCGGTCAGCAACATCTTGGCCAGGGCAGGGTCCAGAGGGAACTCGACCATACTGGATATGAGGGGATGACAAAAGGCAACACGAGTCAACTGAATTCAGGGGAAGAGGGAACTCGACCATGCTGGATATGAGGTGGTGGTGGCAATGGGTATGGTTTCAGAGCAGGATCCTAGGAGGTAATTGGCCAGACATGCACAATTGAGTAATTGCTGAGCGTCTGCTTGCGACCAGTGGATGTGAGACCCCCCCCTTCCATTTTCTCCGCCCTACTCACTTGCGGCCGGTGGACGTCAGTCCTCCTGTGTTGTCCAAGGCGCCCAGCCACCACAGCTGGAAAATTGAGTTGAGGATGTTGTCCTTGGGGGCCGATCCATGAAGCCAAACTCCAGGATGTTGTCCACCTGAGTGCATTAGGAGCAACAGGGCTGATGCGTGAGAGGTTCCCTGCAGGCAAACTCCAGAATGTTGTCCACCGGTGCGTAACAGGGGTGAGGAGAGTGAGAGGGTCTATGAAGCCACACTCCAGGATGTTGTCCACCTGTGCGCAACAGGGGTGAACGGGCGAGCAACAGAGGCAACAGGGGTGAACGGGCGAGCAACAGGAGCAACAGAGGTGAACGGGTGAGCAATAGGAGCAACAGGAGCAACAGGGGTGAACTGGCGAGCAACAGGAGCAACAGAGGTGAACGGGTGAGCAACAGGAGCAACAGGGTGAACAGGCGAGCAACAGGAGCAACAGGGTGAACAGGCGAGCAACAGGAGCAACAGGAGCAACAGGGGTGAACTGGCGAGCAACAGGAGCAACAAGGGTGAACGGGCGAGGAAGAGAGGCAACAGGGGTGACAACCATACCACACAAATCCTTGTCCCAGCATCAAGGCGCCCACCCACCAGTCTAGATCCCGACGCCCATGCCGGTGTGACCTTGCCCATGCTCCAGCATTGCAGACTGAAAAGTTGTTCAGTATTTTCTCCCGTCCCTTTAGCCCCAGTTCCCCACCCTGTATCCCCGGGTTCAGGTCCATGGACACATCTCGCACTTTGAGGCTCTTCAGCAGCAGCACCGTGTTGGCCAGGTTGGTCCGCTGGATCTCCGGCACCGTCATGCTAAGCATCTCCTGGCAGTACGCGCTCTCGGTGTAAAGGCGGTACGCGGTTCCGGGGCCGGTGCGTCCAGCGTGGCAGGTCCTCTGGTTTGCACCCGCCTGGCTCGCTGGGAACACCTGTAATAACGAGTTTGGGGGGGAGGCACGACAATTGGCGGTTTGGATTTGAATTCAAATAGCTGGACTCAGCATTGTATTTTGAATTCAAAATGCTGTTCCATTCGAATCTGAGCATGCAGGCGTGCGTGTCAGCCATCAGGTTCAGGACCACACGGGTCAGCTTCTCAGCAGCTTCACCTGTTTTGGGTGTAGGACGGGATGGGATAGGAAATATAGAATTCCAGTGTGCCGGTGCTGGTACCTTGCCTGTGACAGGGATAGGGTTTGATCCACACCAAGAGTGCGCTTGAAAGCAATCGTGGATTTAAACAGACAACTAGCAAATGGACACTGACTGGTCACCCCCTCCCTTCCAAACAGCAACCAGCCGCACTCTCAGCTGGCCATCTTTGGGCATGTGTTCCATGGTTTATGACTTGTTGAGGGGAGTGCTGACTCAGCACCCTCAACTATCCATCAAGGGGAACTTGTTTCAGAGCAGCCTGTCCCCTCACGACCACCTACGTGTCCTGGCACACCAGCCAGTCACCCATTGCTCTTATTTTTCGAGACAGGGGTGGAGATCATGATCAATCCTCTCCTTCACAGGCCGCAGGACCGTTATCACCGATTCTCTCACCTGGAGCGCGTCCATGCCCATCTTGGGGTTGAACACCTTCATCTTGACGTACCCCGTGTCAATGACGTAGAGGATGCCATCCACCGTGAGGCTGGTCTCGGCGATGTTGGTGGACACGATACTCTTGCGACCGCCATCCGGAGCGCGGTCAAAGATCCTGGCCTGAGATAAGAGAGGGGGAAGGGCAGGGGGGGCACAGTCAAATAACTAAGCCGGAGAGGAGAGAGGGGGAAGGTCAGGGGGAGGACTGTGACATATCCTAGCCTGAGGGGGAGGAGCGGCATGAGGTGGGCAACAAAGTAATATTATTTGAGTCTATGTCAGCTGCCTTTCAGCTACATACCATCCTCCAGCCAGGGGGATTAGGTGCAGCATGCTCTGTTGCTCTGCTCATCACCCTTCGGCTGCTCATGATTTGATTGCACTAGGACCAGTGGTGGCCATACAGTAGCCCCCTCAAGTTGGGTGGGGTGCGTGTTCAGAATAACAACAGTAACAAAGCCGGCTGTCAATGGATGATGTGCACAGGAACAGTGTGGACTTGAGGGCTCCGATCCAAACCCTGAACCTCTATGGACACTGCTGGTACCCGCACCTGGAGGTCCGAGGGCAGCGTACTGTAGATGGGTAGAATGAGCATCTCTGGGATGGTCTGACCGCCGGTGCGCATCCGCTCAAAACGCTCAGCTAAGGAAAAACACGACGCTTCAATCTCCTCCTGGCCTGGTATAGAAGGAGCAGCGGGTAGAGAGGAGTGAGGTGTGAAAGATTGAAGCACGGTCTCCTCCGCATCCAGGTGGCAAAGCATGCCATATCCATAGAGTCCTGTCAACAATATGAGGCTCAATGTTTATCATGGTGCATGCCAGACGACCTTTAGGAGGCCGCCGGGCGGCACCCCCTGGGCCAATCAGGGCCCAGCCTTGATAGGATAACAGCCGGTGGCCCAAGCAGCTGGGCCTGTGCCACCAAGCCCTGCCGTATGCCGGCTGTGATGTAGCTTACGGGTAGCTACAACCCTAATAAAAAGGCCTGAAGAGGATGTCCCTACTTGGGTGTGGAATAGTGGTTTGTGAGGAGTGAGGTGTATTGTACACATTAGCTTCAGCTCACCCGTCATGAATATGAGGATGTCCCCCGGTGGGTCTCTCAAGTGGATGGTGACCGCCTGCTTGACGACCGCCTCCACGTAGTCCTCCTGCACCGTCCGGCTCCAGAGCACATCGACGGGGAAGGTCCTACAAGGAGGCGGGGGTTGGGGGGGCCTCAAACAGCCAGGAGCACAGACAAAAACTCTGGGGAACAGGATGCTGAGGCTCGTCCATTGGCTTCCCTTGGAACATGACAGAATCCAGTGAACGCCCAATCTGTCCCCCCTGCCTTGTCTCCTTTCTCCTCCTTGGATTTCCCCCCATTCCGCCCTAGCTCATGTTCAGGCCCCCATCCCTCAGCTGGCCACACCTGCCGGGGATGACAAACACGGGTGCGCTGCCAAAAAACTCTGAGAACTTGTTTGAGTCCAGCGTCGCACTGGTCACAATCAGGCGGAAGTCGGTGCGCTTACGCACTACCTACAATCAAGGGCCAGGGTGGATGGGCCAGCGTGCTTTGTGCGGGGTGAGGGGGGTCAAGGTCCAAAGCTCAAGGTGACAGGGGTTCACAGGTCCAAGGGGGTCAAAGGAACATGGGGGTTCAGGTGGATAGGGATTCAGGAATGAAAATAGTTTGTCGGGGTTCAGGGCATCAGGGTTTATGTGACAGGTTATTAGGCCAAGGTGTGCACACACACCGATTTGAGGATTCCAAACAGCACGTCCGTGTTGAGGGATCTCTCGTGTGCCTCGTCCATCACCACCACGCTGTACGTGTCCAGGTCGCCGCTGGTGAGCGTCTCACGCAGCAGCACACCATCCGTCATGTACTTGATGACCTGCATGGGGGTCAATTGAAACCGCAGGTTAGTACCTCATGCAGGAGTATGCCACCTGTCATGTACTTGATCACCTGCAGGAGGAGGTGTGGGGTTCTGTTCAAATGACTGGCAGCACGATGAACATTGGCCCAGGAGCTGCTGGACGCATGCTTGATCGCCTGCTTGTGCCAGGGACATGCAGCAGCATGCAAGCAACTCCAAACAGCTCACACATGCCACATCATGCACATCCTTCCTACGCCATGCAACGTCATGCACACCCTCTTCCCCCATGCAACATGACATATCTCACCGTGTGTTCTGAGGTGCAGTCCTCAAACCGGATGGCATAACCCACATCCTGACCCAGCTCCACGCCCATCTCTTAGCTCACACGCTTGGCAACGCTCATCGCGGCTACGCGGCGCGGCTGCATGCAAAGGACACCCAAAGGTGGGAAGTATGAATCACCACCACGCTGTACGTGTCCAGGTCGCCGCTGGTGAGCGTCTCACGCAGCAGCACACCATCCGTCATGTACTTGATGACCTGCATGGGGGTCAATTGAAACCGCAGGTTAGTACCTCATGCAGGAGTATGCCACCTGTCATGTACTTGATCACCTGCAGGAGGAGGTGTGGGGTTCTGTTCAAATGACTGGCAACACAATGAACATTGGCCCAGGAGCTGCTGGACGCGTGCTTGATCGCCTGCTTGTGCCAGGGACATGCAGCAGCATACAAGCAACTCCAAACAGCTCACACATGCCACATCATGCACATCCTTCCTACGCCATGCAACGTCATGCACACCCTCTTCCCCCATGCAACATAGCATATCTCACCGTGTGTTCTGAGGTGCAGTCTTCAAACCGGATGGCATAACCCACATCCTGACCCAGCTCCACGCCCATCTCTTCGCTCACACGCTTGGCAATTTCTGCTTTATGAGGGTCCTGAACTAGAAGGTGTCTGGAGGAGAACAGGATGAGCGCATAAGGAGCATGCACCAGATCCGCCCATTGGCCCTCCTGCCATGGGCAGACCAAGACTCATGCTTCATTGAACAGGATTCTTAAAATCAAGGTATGCCGCCTCCTTCTCAATGCATATCTTGTACTGGGGATTGCCTTGCCGGGATCCGATAACGCTGCCAATATTTCATATGAAAACATAATGGAATCAAATAAAGGCTCGGCACATCCCCCACTGCCCACACTCACCCAAATGCCTTGCAGCACCCTGGGGAACGAGCATCTGGCTGTGGGGGCAGGGAGCAGTAGCAGGGGCGGGAAGCAGCCTCCCACTCGTGCCCAACCGAAATGGTCATCACCCGGCATCATATGCAAACTAGACAGACAACAGCCATCAGCAGATCCCAGTATACACAGATCGCAGTTCGGAGCAAGCACACCTCATGGTATTTGGGGTTCAGGGGAAGCGAAGAGCCATGAGCTCACCTGCGCCCTTCTCCCCGTCTCCATCGCTGCCATTGCCGCCATCGTTCACGTTATCATCGGCCTTGGCTGTCTTCTCTGCCAATTTTGCCGCCTCCTGCTCCTCAGCAGTCAACTTGAACCCGGTGATGTTGGCAATCTTGGAGCCTGGGGGACGGCGAGAGGGATACGATTGTGGAGAAGGGTTCCGGTTCAGGGTTTTAGCGTGAAAATTGCCAAAGCAACAGAGGTTATTCCATGAGAGGGACAGGGCATATAATTGTTATTTCTACTTGAGGTTGACGGCCTGGGGGTCAGGACTTCCGCAAAATCTTTTGGATTTTGCGGAAGTCCTGACCCGCATCTTTTAAAGATGCCAAATCAACAAGCAGGTTATTGCAGTTAATGGTGTTTGTCAGTTCTTGCTTCCTTTGGTAGTTGATGGCTGTCTGTTGCCTGGTCCCCTCCCCCCCCCTCACCTGCCAGCTCCCAGAATCGCTGCCGGCTCTTGCTGGCATCCTTCTTCTCACGGACCTGCTTCACGAGGTCGCTCCCCTTCCTGGAGATGACGGCCATATCACTTGTGGGGTTCTGGGAGGGGGGAACAGGGAAGGGGGTGAGGGTGGGGGGATTGAGGGTGGAGGTTTTGAATCAGTGCAAAATATGGACAGGGCTGGAAGATAATTGGAGGGGGGGCAGGCAGGGGGGGTGAGGGTGGAGGGGAGGGTTTGAATCAGTGCACAGGGTGGATGGGTCTGAGGTGATTGGGTAATACCATGGCTCTAGAACACGTGCAGGCGTGTCTTTCCTTTTTGTTTGTTAGCGAGGGCTGGCTACGGCCGTCATCTTTGCACTGCGATTGTCTTTGCCCTCTTTGTGTCCTAAGACATAAACCTGAGGGGGTATGATTTAAGAGAGCCTCTATTTCAATCCATCTGCTAAAACACTGAACCTAACATTGCTGCCAAGGGAACGCTGCATGAGGCATGGTTATGGAGTTGCAGGCATAAATTGGAGGATGTAGCGGGTGTGTACAGGAATAGGATGCAAGGCATGCAAAGGTTTATCAGCTAGCCCCCCTGCCCATTCCATGCCACACCTTGACACGTACTCTCCGGCAAGATCAAGCCCATCCCCCAGGTCCTGTCAGCCCCCACCTCCTGCTTCAGCCGCACGACTCCCGACGTGATGAGCCGGTTCTCCTCCCACGCGTTCATGTCCTTGTCAAGCTCATTTGCGCGCTTGGTCGCCGCCAGCGACATGACTTTACCGTCCTTGCGCACACGGCGCTCCAGGTCAGCCACGCGCTTGTCAAAGAACTTGGTGTCGCCAACAAACTTATTATTTGCTTTGCCATCCGGAGGAGCCACGGTGCCAAACTTTGGCATCATACCTGAAAAGGGATAGAAGACATAGGCGTTGTCTAATGTTCAAAGCTCAGGAATATAACACATCAGTTGAGGCATTGATACACAGGCCAGACCCTAAATCCTACAACCATGATACAGCGCACAGGACTGGAGATTCACAAACAGGCCACTAGGCCAGGGAATTGACACACGCAGGGCTGGGGGAAACAAAATTCACACCTACCCGCCTGTCGGGCCCAGGCGTGAGGGACTGCGTACGAATCTCCTGACCCAGGGCAGCCCCACACATGAGGTCATGTCGTGCGCGCAAGCAGAGCCTCTGCCACTTGGTATTTGGACTGCCATAAACCCCCAAAGACACAGGGCTACGTGGATTAATAGATGGGGCAGAGGTCTCTGGGGTCAAAAGATCTGGTGGGATACAGAAAACACATTACTATGGATTATGCCTACTCTCCTTTATCTTGTGTCCCGCCTTTACCGGTACTTCCCCTTGTGTGCTAATCTTGCCCCCCACCTTGTCCATTCATACCTGTTTTTTCACCCGCCTTTGCTCCGGATGCGCTTCTGTTCCAGCTCGTGCTCTTCCATGTAGGCGTCAGCACAGGGCTGGGCGCCATGTCAAACTGAACACAACCCGGCCTGGCTCCTAGGGGGGGACAAGCAGGAGCAGAACATAGAATCCAGGGCATTCAAAAGCAAGCCACGACTTAGGCAAAGCGATTAGGGCTCAAAAGGCGCATCTGGGAGGATGCAGCAACGCGGCGCTTATTTTGGCTAAATTAGGACCACCCTTTAGAGAGGTCCAGAGGGGCCTTCTCCAACTCCCCCAGGCCCCGCAACTGGCAGCAGAACCCGGAAGTCCATTCCCTTGGGCACAGGATTTAACTCTTCACCCTAACCTCCCCTCCTATCAGAAGCAGAGCCCCTAGATCCCTTTTGCACATGTTTTAGGGCTGACCCCAACACCAGCCCTTCCTACACTCCCTACTCTTTCTCGGCGGAAGTGAGACCCAAATGGGCACCCAACTATCCGGTTGGGGAATTGGAATGTGGAATATCAAAATCACAGTCATGTAGCCTTGGATGGAATAAAATTCAAGGACTGAAAGCTCTATGAATCTCTGTGTTTTCAAAGCACTCACCATCAGAAGTCGTTGGCCTGGGTCTTGTTGATCTGCCGTCTTACACTTGATCGATGGCAGCAAGGGTATAGAAAAATACGTCTTGTGTGAAGGCTAAATAGGGCCGGAAGCCGAGCCCGGTAAGTTTGAAAAGTATCACGTAGGCAAAGTAGGTTAGACGCCTATCAAGTCACCATGACTGATAGCTCCACGTCACCGAGAGATCATGTGATAGGAATGCTCCACGGTGAGAAACTGCGTCCTTGCTTGAACCCCTGAAGGACCGGCTGAGGCTTGATTATTGATACAAGTATGCCCACTTGCCCAGGCTCCTCTGCATCATTGGAAAGCAATGCTTGGCTATGCATGGCTGCGAGCCAGAGAATTAAGCTGCCTCAGGGCCTCGCGTTTGCTGCCATTCTGATCAAAATACACAACGTTCATTTGAGGCGGAATGTGTGGTCAAAAGCTTCCCATGGCGTGGGCGAGGCTGGAATGATCCATGTAATAGATAGCATGGCCATTAGTATACTGCATGGAGTGCCAACACAGCTTAAGTGTGAGGGACTGTGGGGCTGCCAAACATGGGTCCATTGGGAGCCGCGACTGGACCTTGGCTTGACTGGGGTACGGCCAGGGTCCTGAGCAGCATGGCTTGCTGAACTGGCAGCCGGGCCCCTCCCCCGTAGCCCAAGATGTACCTGAACAGCTGAGGGACGCTAAGATAAACAGGGACAACCATCATCCGTTATGGGTCACTTCAATATCGATTCAGGCTGTGGATGACAATCGGTGCCAGAGGGGCAATCATCCTCTCTATCTCGCTTAAACATTGTGAAGTGTAAGGCTGGTTGCCCAGCCCCGAAACCCGTGCCGTGACGCAAACACAGCAAATACAGCCCGGGTGCCCTTGTGGTCCTCATGGATCTGCTCTGAAGAGGAGAGCATGATCAGGGAGGCACCGGAAAATCAGCAACGCATGATGACAAAAACTCGTGCGTGCATTATTCCGTGCAAAGCTAGATTTACGACCCCAGATGCTACCCTGCCTCGGTGCTCCTCTTGCCAGCGAAAGCAGCCTTTAACACTAAAAGCTATCAAGATGAACAGCTGCCAATACCTCATGCGACCAACCTCACAAGTGGCTCACACAAGAACACACCAGGATGAGTCCATCAGATCGAAAGCAAGGCTGCGCTCGATACCTCCGCAGGGCCAGTCGCGTTAATCCCAGCAGACTCAGGCCCAAGCTCCAGCTCCGTCCTTGGCTCCCGCCCAGGCTCAGGCTCCTGCCCATGCTCAGGCTCAAGCTCAGGCCCATGCTCAGGCCCAAGCCCAGGCCCAGGCTCAGGCCCAGCTGGCTCAGGGTCAGCATGCCTAAGCTGAAGTGCCTCCTGCTCAATCTCGAGCGCCCTGCATTCCTTGTAAGCCTTCTTTCGGAACTCACGGGTTGGCCGGTACAAGACCTGCATGGCCCATACTCGTGCCAGGAGGACCCTGTAGGCAGTGCAAGCCTTTGAGAGTGCAGCATCTTCCCACAATTCAATTGATAACAATACGACAGCTTGTCCTTCACACTAGAATGTGCCCGCTGCGGCACACTGAAAAATGGCATGGGTTTGTGGAGCATGGAACCGGGCCACCTAGACCCGACTGCCCCCTGTGGTCATCAAAACAGCGTCCCAGCCTCCACTTCTCTTCCAGGGTGCCAACACAGCTTGTGAACTTGTGCCAGCCTCCAACTTGGGGTGCCTAGAATGATTGTAGCCTAGCCTTACAAGAAGATGAGCAGTTTCTTGGGATATATGAATTGTGAAGTCCATACCCCCGACCGGTTGAAAGACAAGCACCTCGCTGCATGATCTCATATTCTGATCTGATCCCTAAATATAACGGTCCCTATCGACAACGACGTTCGTCATCGCACAGATAAAGCGTACGGACGCCCTGCACCGCATGCATGATATGCCCCAAACTCAAACCCTGACCACCAGCAATGCATCCAAAGATGTGACCTCCCATAGGAAGAACTGCATACCTTGCAACAATCTCAAACGCGCGGCCCACATCCGCATTTGCGTAGTACGCTCCAAGCGACACGAGCTGCACATTCAAATGTAAGAGGGGATAACGATTTGTGAGCTATCCATACGAAACTGACAAGGGGCATCACTGCATCAGGCGGCTGTATAATTTTGGCCGGCCAAGTCAAGCTAGCTTGGGGCCTAAATCTGGCCAAGAAGCAAAGTTATATTGTTGAAGGTGATGACATTCTATTTCTTACAGATCGACAAACATCGTCATTCCACATGCATATTTGTTTACACTACATGTCCTTGCTTTGCTGCTTCATAAACTCTTGATTCAAGTCCAACTGCATGGGGCTTTGCAGCAGCTGTGGAGGCACCTTCAAATCAGAAAGGACTAGGAAGGGCACAGCGGCCTTGTTTAATGCATACCGTATTGTCATGGGGCCTGATGCACCATACCCATGCGAAGCTGAGAAACATGCAGCCCTTCTGTTTTGAGATGCTTGGGCAAAGTATGCGTAGGGGATATTATTGCCCACTCCATGCATCCGCAGAGGGGGCTTGGGCAAGTAAGATGCACCCTCTCAGATGGCAGGCATGGACACACGGGACGGGTGAAGGTAATACGTTACGATACATTACGTTACGATACAGGCCTCCGGCTTGATACGGGATGCAATACGCCCCCCCCCCCTACAAATCTCACATTTGAGGGGGGGGTCGTGGCCCATACTGGCATGCATGGCTGCATGCCAGGATTGCCAGCCCCCATGCAGTCTTGCATGGCCCCCAAGTAACCCCTAAGGGTCACCATGTATGCAGGCAGATTTACCATACGGAATGCTAGTTCAAGCAGGCAATCATTGATACAGTAAATGACTCCTACTTTCAGCCCGTCCGTATAAACACCGGCACATACGGTACCCTCCTAGTTCCTCTTACCTCCCACGCTCCCACTGGGTATGGTGCATCTGGCTAGCTGAGCAGCTGAGCTGAAGGCTTGACTAGTCCCCGAGCGTATAAAAATTGTATTATCCATGAACGGGCAGTCCGAACCACTCAGGGGTCCGAACCTGACTTTCGTCTTTGCCCTGGCCTGAAAAGCTGAACTATGCAGATCTAAAACCTGGTCAAGAAGCATAATTGTTGCGCGATGTATCCCTGCAAATCTGCCATGTAACGGTTGATGGGCATATTACTAGCGATGGCTATGTCGCTGTGTGGAATCTCAGCGCGGCCATTCCACGCATACCCTGATTTGTGGACCGTAGTGCGGAGCGACCTCGTGAAGCAGGTCCGTGAGAAGAAGGATGCCAGCAAGAGCCGGCAGCGATTCTGGGAGCTGGTAGGTGAGGGGGGGGAGGGGACCTGGCAACAGCCAGCCATCAACTACCAAAGGAAGCAAGAACTGACAAACACCATTTACTGCAATAACCTGCTTGTTGATTTGGCATATTTTATTTTGCGGAAGTCCTCACCCCCAGGCCGTCAACCTCAAGTAATAACAATTATATGCCCTGTCCCTCTCATGGAACAACCTCTGTTGCTTTGGCAATTTTCACGCTGAAACCCTGAACCGGAACCCTTCTCCACAATCGTATCCCTCTCGCCGTCCCCCAGGCTCCAAGATTGCCAACATCACCGGGTTCAAGTTGACTGCTGAGGAGCAGGAGGCGGCAAAATTGGCAGAGAAGACAGCCAAGGCCGATGATAACGTGAACGATGGCGGCAATGGCAGCGATGGAGACGGGGAGAAGGGCGCAGGTGAGCTCATGGCTCTTCGCTTCCCCTGAACCCCAAATACCATGAGGTGTGCTTGCTCCGAACTGCGATCTGTGTATACTGGGATCTGCTGATGGCTGTTGTCTGTCTAGTTTGCATATGATGCCGGGTGATGACCATTTCGGTTGGGCACGAGTGGGAGGCTGCTTCCCGCCCCTGCTACTGCTCCCTGCCCCCACAGCCAGATGCTCGTTCCCCAGGGTGCTGCAAGGCATTTGGGTCAGTGTAGGCAGTGGGGGATGTGCCGAGCCTTTATTTGATTCCATTATGTTTTCATATGAAATATTGGCAGCGTTATCGGATCCCGGCAAGGCAATCCCCAGTACAAGATGCGCATTGAGAAGGAGGCGACATACCTTGATTTTAAGAATCCTGTTCAATGAAGCATGAGTCCCGGTCTGCCCATGGCAGGAGGGCCAATGGGCGGATCTGTTGCATGCTCCTTATGCGCTCATCCTGTTCTCCGCCAGACACCTTCTAGTTCAGGACCCTCATAAAGCAGAAATAATGCTCCCTCCCCTTGCATTGTTTGACGAGCAACCCCTTTATCACCACACCTTCCCCCCCCACCCTAATTTCCCACCCTCGGGCAAATACCACTTCCAGACCCGCATGCATACCCTCCCATGTTGAATCTCCTAATCATCCTCGTATCCCTGATCTGCCCCCCAGGCAAGTCCCAATTCAAGACCCACATGAAGAAGAACGAGGCCGCCTCTGACTTAAGCCGCAATAAAACCATCGGCGAGCAGCGGCGGTCGCTGCCGGTCTACACTGTGCGCGAGGATCTCATGCAGGTTAGCAGACAACCTGAAACCTGAAACATCACACGAGCAGGTTGATAGTTTAACCCATGGCTTTCCTATCTTGCCTCAGCTTGCTCTTCATCGCCCTTTTGAGCACCCTTGCATGGGAGGACATGCTTATTGCGTACAAGCAGCAGGAACCGGTACCGATAACCGAACAAACTGTTACATTATAGGTGTACGCTTTCCATGTGCTTCATGGAGGAATAAAGGGGGCAGGGGGGCTAGCAAATAGTTTAGCAAGGGGGCTCTGACCGTCCCCTTGGTGTGTCAAGTCAAGCACTCATAGTGGCATACACCATTTGAGGTCGGGTATGAACTCGAACTTGAATCTCCCCACCCAGGGGATCTTAGAGCAACAGGTAGTGATGGTAGTTGGTTAGACTGGCATTGGTTTCAAAACTCTTATCTTTTGAATTCGAATTTACCCCCCCCTCCCCCCTCGGATTCAGGTGATCTGAGAAAACCAGGTGGTGGTGGTGGTTGGAGAGACCGGCAGCGGCAAGACCACCCAGATGACTCAGTATCTGAAAGAGGACGGATACGCGCGACATGGGATCATTGGGTGCACACAGGTGAGAAGGAGGGTGTAGGAGGGGGTGTAGGGATGAATGGGCTCAAAAGTGTGGGGGGTATTCACACCTTGGGATCATGGGCTGCAAATAGGTGGAGGGAGAGGTTGGGGTCAGACAGACAAGGAGAAGGGTGGATATGTGGCACATGGGATCATGGGCTGCAAATAGGTGGAGGGAGAGGTTGGGGTCAGACAGACAAGGAGAAGGGTGGATATGTGGCATGTGGGATCATGGGCTGCAAATAGGTGGAGAGAGAGGATGGGGTCAGACAGACAAGGAGATGGGTGGATATGTGGCACATGGGATCATGGGCTGCAAATAGGTGGAGAGAGAGGAAGGGGGGAGGGCAAAGAGGTTAGGCTTGTGAGGGGTCAAGAGAGGGGCGGCCATTCCACGCATACCCTGAATTGTGGACCGTAGTGGCCCGTGTCGATACGGTACGTTACGTTACGGGATTTTTTTTTCCAAACTGCCGTATCCTGTGTCCTGATGGCAGGCTCTGAGGAGATATTTATAAGATCTTGTACAAGAACTTCCATAAGATATTTTATGCCATCTGCGAATCCGTGTCTGTGGGGGGGTCATTCTAGAAGCTCAAGAATTATTGCCCTAAAATGAGGCTAGCACTCTAGCAGTCCAACATGTACTTGGTATGCCACCTTGAGAGCCCTATGTCTTACCGTGAGCACAAATGCGTATGCAATGTGTCCGCTGATCTCTACTGCCAGCGGATGGATGTCATATGATGTTCGGTGTCCGCCAAAAGTGGGCGGGAAAAATGTTGATCCCCCGTGACACCTTCAGCCACCAGTTCCTGCCCGCTACGTGTGCAGCCGAGGGCACATCACCGACATCCTGGTCGTGTTATGTGCTATCTGCGCGAGGCGCAGGGGAGCACACCAAACGTCGTGGTTGCGTACTCGGTACCTGTTGTAGCTTACTTAAGTGCCAAAGCGGTATGTATGGGTTTGTGGCAACACATAATATTATTTCTTGTAGGGTGTTTTCTTCAGTTAAAATTCAGGCTCATCAAGGCGTACTGCCTTGGGGGCCTGGTGCAGCATGCCCAGTGTGGTAAGTGTAGTTGCCAAATCCCAATCCAGGTTGGTTCCCAACGCTGGCCATCCAACAGTCCAACTAACGGCCTCCTACCATACCAAAGGTTCCTGGTTTGCGAACCCTGAAATAAACATGGATGAGCAACAGCTGCCATGAGCGCAGAGATCACACAGTTTGGCATGCCCACAAAGCTAGTCCCCAAGCTCACTGTATGATGTCTTTCACCTACCTTGAAGCCGCTAGTAGTTCAGGCCGATTGCAATCTCGCTCCGATCTGTTTGAGCCATACATCTGAAGCGCTGGTTGGTTACCCGTCGGTAGAAGCCGTCAATCTGACCTCGTGAGGAAGACGAGCTTTAAAGGAGGACAAACTGCTGCTTGTTTTTCGTTGAACACAGCGAGCAACGGCGATATCTGGGATTATATTTGAATTCCCCAACCAAGGTATTCTTCTTACCGATACTGCAGCCGATACCGGTAGCTTCATTGTAGCTACCTTGGAACTTTTAGATCTTGATTTTTAATAACCAACCCATAACCCTCTACCAGCGACGTTTCACGCCTTGTAAGCTCACGATTTCTTCTTATCAGCTTTCCTCTTCCCTTTTCGGAGATATAGCCATCATTATGGCATGCTGCGCTTGGATCATGGTAATCATGGCCAAGCTAGTGGCTTGGGATTTGTCTATTTATTTCAAAAAACATGCAATGGCTGCTGAACAGCTGGCCACAGCGGGCATGACAACAGTTGAGATCATTAAGGTTAGGCTCGTGCACTCGGCCAACGAAAGGACAGCAGAGGCCACGGAAAAGAAAGGTCAGATGTCAAGAATCATCATCTGCTCCAACATAACCCTCAATGCACCCACATACATTATTTTGCAACGCAAATACCATTCATGTCAATACACTCATCTTCCAACAGGATCACCACAGTAGTCCCCTTCCCACATTCATCTGATTCCCTAGGCTAACCATTTCCATCCCTCATTTTGCAATCTCCCGGCGTTAGGTAGCTTTGGCATCATAAGCGCCTTCTTCATGTGGGTCGTGCGCCTTTGGGCCACCATGATGATGCCGCTGCTGCTGGCGGCAGACTTGGTGGAGAGCAGCGCTTTCGAGCTACACTAGGCAAGGGTGCACGGGGTAGACCCCACCCTGCAAGTCTCGCTTGTGCTGCTAGGAAGTGGCTTTGGCTTCTTCTGCGCGGCTTCGGACATGAACTTCGGTCATAAAAGCCGCCCAAGGTGGGTTTTTTCCGCCTGTGGGAAGTTCATGTCCGAAGCCGCGCAGAAGAAGCCAAAGCCACTTCCTAGCAGCACAAGCGAGACTTGCAGGGTGGGGTCTACCCCGTGCACCCTTGCCCAGTGTAGCTCGAAGGCGCTACTCTCCACCAAGCCTGCCGCCAGCAGCAGCGGCATCATTATGACCGCCCATAGGCGCACGAGCCACATGAAGAAGGCGCTTATGATGCCAAAGCTACTTAAGGCCGGGAGATTGCAAAATGAGGGATGGAAATGGCTGAGCCTAGGGAATCAGATGAATGTGGGAAGGGGACTACTGTGGTGATCCTGTTGGAAGATGAGTGTATTGACATAAATGGTATTTGCGATGCAAAATAATGTATGTGGGTGCATTGAGGGTTATGTTGGAGCTGATGATGGTTCTTGACACTCAGCAGACCTTTCTTTTCCGTGGCCTCTGCTGTCTTATCGTTGGCCGAGTGCACGAGCTCAACCTTAATGATCTCATCTGTTGTCATGTCCGCTGTGGCCAGCTGTTTTGCAGCCATTGCATGTTTTTTGAAATAAATATACAAATCCCAAGCCACCAGCTTGGCCATGATTACCATGATCCAAGCGCAGCAAGCCATAATGATGGCTATATCTCCGAAAGGGGAAGAGGAAAGCTGATAAGAAGAAATCGTGAGCTTATGAGGCGTGAAACGTCGCTGGTAGAGGGTTATGGGTTGGTAATTAAAAATCAAGATCTAAAAGTTCCAAGGTAGCTACAATGAAGCTACCGGTATCGGTTGCGGTATCGGTAAGAAGAATACCTTGGTTGGGGAATTCAAATATAATCCCAGATATCGTTGCTCGTTGTGTTCAACGAAACACAAGCAACAGTTTGTCCTCCTTTAAAGCTCGTCTTCCTCACGAGGTCAGATTGACGGCTTCTATCTACCGAAGTCAGAAAACGGGTAACCAACCAGCGCCTCAGATGTATGGCTCAGACAGGTCGGCTGTATGTCGTCAGTCAATGCGAGATTTCATAAGTCTGTGGGTGGGCCGATTTTATAGCGCTGCGGGCCACCGGTTGCGGGCTACACAATTCCTAGACTTCAAGTGGTGCACACCCCCTGGTGCACAGTAATGCACAGCTTACTTGTGCAACGCGCTTGCTGGCTCTAGCAGGGCAGAATGAACCTTCAGTCAGTCCACACGACTGGGCCTCACCAGCTGGCCTGGGCGCGCAGAGCGCGAGTGCATGTAATCCATCTGTGTGTATCATGCCAGTCAAGTTGAAAATTGAAATGTTGAATTACAGGTGGAACCCAGCTCTGCCCCACAAAGTTGTCATGCAGCTGGCCCCGAAGCAACCTGGCTTTTGAGTCTACCGAGGAATAAAATGGCAGGTACTAAGGCTTAGTGATCATCAGCTACGCTACACGGCTGCTATCATGCCGTAGAGATTGTTTCCAGGGATTGACTTGAGGATCGTTTTCACCCACCTCGATTTTCTTGAATAACATGATTAGATCTTTAAGGAGCCGTTCTCTCTCGGCAAATAGGCATCCCTATCTTGCCGGATGATCGACTTCTCTGTGGCCCGGAGTCTTTCGTGAGGACCCAGTGTTCAAGCCTGACGAGACCGTCCAAAGCTGACTGCCTTGACTCAGCAGTAGGAGGACAGAGGCGACTCGTCAGGCAAGAACTAAAAGGACACGGCAATCAGGGACACCCACGTTGCCTTTTCTGATTGTCTTCTTTCCTGCCTCCCTCTTTACTTTAAGTTCCTTTCCTTGTCCCCAATGGAGAGTTGGGTCCCCAACTCCCCAAGGATGAGCATTTTGAATAGTGCCCATAGCTACCTAAACCGTAGGTCAAACGTCACTAATAAGTAATATTTTTTTGTGTCAGCCACACTGCCCTGGTTCACCACAAATCCATTGTAGTCGTGCACTCAAATTGGTACTAATCTGCGAGCTAAAGCCCAATCATCTTCCTTTTCCTGGCCATGGAGGGCGTGGTGCTGCGCCTCCCTGTCCCTGGCGCGGCAATGGTCTCCATGGCCAGGCCTCTCGCACTATCATGCCTGGCCCTTACTGCAGCATGTGAAGGAAGAGGAGAGGAGGGCAGGCGGTGCAGTCAAGCATCAATAAATTTGAGAGGACAGGTTACATTATTCCATGAAAGGCATGTCATCCAAAATGGATCATACCCGATGCGTGACCATGCAGCCAGCGGGCCGGGAGAGAAGATGGGAAGGATTCAGGGATTAGGGGCATAGCTGAGAGTGCAAGTGCAGCGGGGCTGTCAGAAACTGAAAACTGTTAACATAGGGCAGACTTAGGCTTCACAAGTCCAGTCTGAACTCTGAACCAGCACCCACTTATCAGTCTATGACGTTACATCTATGGGCCAAGCTAAACTTCACTTTGCCGCATCAGCATCCAACTGTATGTCACCTCCAAGTCCATGACCGCAACTCCATCTGTTATTCCTGCTCGCACCGTCAAGGTATTACCGAAAATGGCTTAAGAGCGGATGCGCTGATGTTGCAGCTACAACAAAAAAATGTGCGGATCCAGGGCACCACTGATCAACACCTCCTCCAACCAGGAGTCAGAGCCACAATTCAAGATTGAACCCCCTGTCACCAAAATGCTGTCCCACCTCAACAACATGCTTGGCCGCCAGGGCTGCCTCCATATCCACGCTTGTCTTTTCTTTATCCGCCTCCGTTTTCTGTTGCTCCTGCCGCGTCGTCTGATGCCCATCCCGGGCAATCCAGGCCACAACCTCCTTTACTCCTGACCCTGGATTCATTATTCATCGCTGTTCTCAGACATCAAGACATATCCTCGCTAAAGACCACAAGGCTCTAGAAACGAGAGGACTCACGAATGAGTGGCATCAAACCATCATCTAACTTGAGTGTGTTGATGTGCTGTTTCAGAAGCCTGGTCTTCTGCTTCTTGGGGAGCTCCTTGCCCCCCCCTTGAACTCCTCAGCGCTGATGGCATATTTCGTCCCTCTGTCAGCTCCTGACCAGGGTGTGCTGACTCCATGTGATCTAGGAAGTGATAATTCCAGACAGTAGGGTGGATGGTACCCGCGATGCTCCTGAGTGCAGATGGTGCAAGGCGACAGGAGGTGCGTAGCCGGGGCAGCTGGAAAACTCTCGCAACACCACAACATCGGGGGTTGCTTGGGTCGACTGTCGCTACATCCGGAGATAGAAGCTGCTGCTGCGGGCTCTCGGGTGTAGCCTCAGCAGCAGGACCAGCAGCTGCTGCAAGAGCGACAGGCTTGGCGACAGCCGCATGCTCGACAGTAGCAGCAGCAGCAGCAACAAGAGCAAGAGCTGAGGGAGTAGCAGGAGTAAAAGAGGAGTATAAGGATGTGATTGTGCGCTGTCGCTTCGTCGAATTCTCCCTGGCCAGCTTCTCAGCTCCTCTCTTGCACACTTTCCACCGCTGGAGATTCCTTAGGACCACTGGGTTGTCTGAGAATTTTAGAACCTTCAAACAGTGCTCACAACATGTTGTCATTGCTTAATTCATAGCAACTACCAATGCAGCTACACCGTGTGAGTCCATAATGGGTGTACGCACAACGGTGGATGTGCGTCCATAATTGCATGCAAAGAGGGGTCTGGTACGGTATACTGTATGGAATGTTTGATGATGCATATCTGTAGCAAATGACAAAAGGAATGCAACGATGTTCCTATCCTCTCAATCTGATGTTTACAAAAAGATACTAAAATTCCCCCCAAAACTATCGTATTTGTTACCCCCTCCCTCTCCCCCCACTTTGACCCTCCAATAATAATACAGGTGAGTGTCGGAAGGGACAGCGTTAGATTCTACATCTCCCAGCCCCCTGGGCCAAAAACAATTGCAAGACAAAATATGGAAAGCTCTCGTCAAGCTCTACAACTTTTGAGGATGGGGTGTCTTTTTGTCGCCCCCCCCTCGCGTTACACATCTCCCCCTCAAGAAGGCTTGGCACCAGCCGGTGTCATCAATTATTTCGGAATCACAGCCCATGCAACGCCCCGGCTTCTTCATCAGCTTGAAGATTCTATGATTCTAACGACGAAATGCCTGTTGAGCATATGATTCCATGCCCCTTCCAGCACAATGATCGTCCTGGGGAGGCAAATTGGGCTTTCCATCCCCCAGTTTGATGGCTGGCCTCCTGTCCATGCCCCTTACCATGCAAAATGCCAGATGACCCTGCCAGCAACGCGATGCTCAAGCATGTTGCTCATGAAGTACCTTCCAGACATTACTACAACCCAAAGAGAGGAAGAAACCCGGTAAAGAAACCGACGCAAAAAAAAAGGCTTTGAAGGGAGTACGGCAAGGGTTCCCTACATTCTTCTTTTTTCGGTCCAACTCTCGTCACTGCAAAACTGCGCAACGCACATTGGGGCACTGTGCTCACCAACATACATTTGAATTCGGCATTTGAACATGCTCTGTTCGCCTCAGTGACTTATTATATCGTGGATATTCTTGTGATATCTGTGAGCAGGGGCTGTGAGATATCCTGCAAAAAAATATACAAGCATAGACTCTGTTATGACTTTTCGTTCTAAAGCCGTATGGAAGGGCGAGCCTATCGGGAAGCTACCGCTCCTGACTCGGCAAGACGCCTATGAGTGCAGCTCGATCTTGGATGCATGCAAGGACGAGCTCCTCAAGAAAAGCATTTACGATTACGGCTGGCGTGACTACTACAGGATGCTTTGTTTTGTCCGGGAACAGCGGGACAAGTTCCCACCCCCGCCCCCTGAGCCACCTTCCTTCTGTGAGTGTGTTTTCCTTTACACTGCGACTTTGTCTTTGAGAGTCATTCCTGAAGTCCTGATGATGAGCGCCGCGCCTCCCATGCAGTACACTCCTGTTGGCTCGCCATGTTCGGAGCTGCACAGCCCTCAACATTCCAGCATGATCCCTGCCACGGCCTTCCTGCCGAGGAGCAGTTGCAAGTACCTCTCCTGGCATGAGGAAAGACATCAGAAAAAGCTCGGTCGGAATCCCAGCTTCTATCGGCACTGCAACCCGGTGACCAGGCCCGGTGACTGCAACATTCTCATTTCCAGGCTACCACACGAGGCTGCCGTCTTGCTTCCTTTTTCCCACTCAGCCCGCGTGTCGCTCGGGAGCAAGGCCATGCGGTCTCAATAGCTGGCCTAGGCAGCCGTGATGAGATGAACCAAGTACCCCATCTGGAGAGCTTTGAATATTTCAGGTTTTCCAGTGTAGATTGTGTTTAAATGTGTAAGGCTCTGCAGCTTCCAAAAGGATACCCCCCCTCTTTGGCTTAACTCCACTCTCACCCTGTTGGTGCAGCTGGGTATGGTGCACAATGGCCATGCAGCACGCCAGCCTATACCGTGTCTGCTGCCTCTTTGGCAGTGTTATGTAAAACAATGATGCGCCATGTCATCCCTGCATGGCACAAGGGGCGGGCTCATTTGTGGCATGCGGAGCCATGGCCACCATGGGATAGTTATTTTTGTGTTTGTGGAGAGTTTGTGGCTCACCGACCAACACATGTCTTAGGAGGGCCTTGTCCTAATAATCCCATCTTGGCTGCTTCTATATCAGCATCCTCAGGTTCAGGCTCACAAGCTGTTTTCAGTGTGCTTCCACTTTTGTTTTCCTGGGTGCCTTTACCTTAGGCATTCAGGTTACCTCAGCGTCTTGTTTCCCTCCAATTTTCAGAAAATAATAGTGCACTGAACATCTTTTCCTCCGTTCAATTTCCTGACACGCACAGATATTTAGACGGCTGACTAATCAATCATGTAGTTTTTTTGACCGGCAGGGGGTCTCGATTTAATTTTTAAATGATACCGTCACCATTAAGTGCTGATACTGGCAGACAAATAATTGTGTATCGTTCGTGCAATCCCAGCTTGCTATCATCATACCGGTATTGACCCGGGGGTAGAGAAGCCCCCAAAACCACGCAGCTGTTGCGGCTTTGATTGTAAGTGATAAGCCAGCAATGAACGACAAGGCATCACCGCTGAACATGATACTATTGACACCCCCCGCACTTCAGAGGAGCTATTTAAAATTGGACGGCTTACTTCTCCCAGGGATAGAATGGGACAGCCGGATGCTTTCGTTAATTAAGTGATGCCATTGGGCGGGTGGCCACTGGGCCCTACTGGAACAAAGTAAGGCCGTGGTGGCGCCCAATAGTGAAGTTGTGGGAGGTCAAGCCTGATGGATCAGGGTTCAGAGGTGTGAAGTCATGGAACTACAGGCTATGCAGCACCTCAGACCACCACCCAATCCGCATATTTGCGTTAGCGATTGTGGGTACAATTCCCGTAAGGCCTAATCAACTGTCTTTGACAAGAAATTAGGCACAGCCGCTGTCATATCAGCATCCTAGTTTCTGCCCAATCCTGTTCTTCATCGCGAGGCTCCTCCCCAGCTACAGCCCAATCATCTTCCTTTTGCTGGCCATGGAGGGCGTGGTGCTGCGCCTCCCTGTCCCTGGCGCGGCAATGGTCTCTAGGGCCAGGCCTCTCGCACTATCCTGCCTGGCCCTTACTGCAGCCTGTGAGGGGAGAGGAGAGGAGGGTAGGCGGTGCAGTCAAGCATCAATGGATTTCAGAGGACAGGTGACAATATTCCATATAAGGGCTGTTAACGGAGGGCAGGCTAAGGCTTCCCAAGTCCAGTCTGAGCCCAGCACCCCAGGGTTCAGGGTGAAGTCACACGTGACACTCCTGGGCCCGGCTAAATTGACCTTGGCCGCATCAGCATCCATATGTCACCCCCGAGTCCATGACTTCATCTCCACCTGTTATTCTCGCTTGCACAACCAAGCCAGTATCGGAAAATACTTCTGAGTGGATGCACTGACGTGGCAGCTACAACAAAAGCTATATGCTGATCCAGGGCACCCGCTGATCAGACACCCCCGTCAGCTTATTCAGAGCCACAACTCAAGATGAACCCCTCAGTCACCAAATGCTGTCCCACCTCATCAGCACGCTTGGCCGCCAGGGCTGCCTCCATCTCCACGCTCATCTTCTCTTTATCCGCCTTTTCCTTTTTCCGCTGCTCCTGCCGCGTCTGATGTCCCTCCTGTAAAATACAGAACATAAAATACACTCTCCTTTAGTCACGACCCTAGATTCATTACTCATTACTCACAACCCTGGAGTCATTACTCATTACTCACAGCCCTGGATTCGTTACTCATTACTCACATCCATGGATTCATTACTCATTACTCACAGCCCTGGATTCATTATCAATTACTAACAGCCCTGGATTCATTACAGATTACGCACAGCCCTGAAGTCATGATTCATTACTCACAGCCCTGGATTCATGATTCATTACTCACAGCCCTGGATTCATGATTCATTACTCACAGCCCTGGATCCATGATTCATTACTCACAGCCCTGGATTCATTACTCATTACTCACAGCCCTGGATTCGTTACTCATTACTCACAGCCCTGGATTCATTACTCATTACTCACAGCCCTGGATACATTACTCATTACTCACAGCCCTGGATTCCTGATTCATTACTCACAGCCCTGGATTTATGATTCATTGTTGTTCTAAGGCCTCAAGATGGTGAGCGGGTAGGTCGTTTGAATTTTATCTCACAAGGCACTGCAGAAGCATTGCCCACATAATCATAATGGTTGTTTCATGTATCTTGAGAGCGTTCGTAAGCATGATCACAGGTGAGCGCATGTTTTGTATTTACTGATTGTTGCGCCACCATGCTCTGCGGTGCTTATTGCCAGGTGGGACAGATCTCCATTGCCAGCAGGTGCCTGGTGGGCCCATGTGACAATTATCACCTGATAACCCTTAAATTATATTGTGGGTCATTTCAAGTTGAGATCACCCTGGAGACACTTGTCCCCCCACATTGCTTCCTCCCTACCCTCTCTCCACCCCCCCCTAGTACCTTGATGCTGAAGAACATGGGCCCCAGCTCAGCTAGCCACTCCGGCTCCACTGCCGTCACGCACTGCATGTACTCCTTGGATGTCATGACCAACTCGTGGTACACGATATAGTCCGGGGTGTAGCCCAGGCCGTACAGGGCACTGCTAGGGTGCAGGTGACAGCGCATGCCCGTCCTGCAGGACAGAGGGTGAGATAATGTGTGAGATGATGTGTGAGATGATGTGTGGGATGAGGTGTGAGATGAGGTGTGAGATGAGGTGTGAGATGAGGTGTGAGATGAGGTGTGAGATGAGGCGTGAGATGAGGTGTGAGATGAGGTGTGAGATGAGGCGTGAGATGAGGTGTGAGATGAGGTGTGAGATGAGGTGTGGGATGAGGTGTGAGATGAGGCGTGAGAGGAGGTGTGAGATGAGGTGTGAGATGAGATGTGGGATGAGGTGTGGGATGAGGTGTGAGATGAGGTGTGAGATGAGGTGTGAGATGAGGCGTGAGATGAGGTGTGAGATGAGGTGTGAGATGAGGTGTGGGATGAGGTGTGAGATGAGGTGTGGGATGAGGTGTGAGATGAGGTGTGAGATGAGGTGTGAGGGAGCGGCTCAGAGGTAGTACCCCCAAGCTATCCTGAGCCCTATCAAGCAGGCAGGACAATGAAGATATGGTAGGTATCCGCACAGCCTGCTTACCCCCCGTCCACCCGGGTAATCTTACTGAGCACTGCTTGCCCCTCCCAGAAGATCAACGCAGACAGTCCACACTGATCTCCAAAGCCCTTATTCCACACACCCCAGTCCACACCTGCAGTTGACATACTCCCCCACGCTCTTGAACTTTGCCGCATTCTGGAAATATGCCGAGCAAATGGCTTTTCGAATGATGTCCCAGTCGTGACCGCAGCTGGCGATGGTGAGCTTGTGCTGGGTCATGATATCCAGCAGCTGCTGCCGGACCTGAGGGGAAAGGAGAGAAGTGAGGAAACAGGGTCAAGGATCAGGTCTTAGGGTCCATCCATGAGGTTGTGATCGTGCACTAAGCTGATAGACATATCTTTCGACACAAAAATATCACCGGTTTAAGATTTCTGGCAATATAGCCTATCAGATATAAGAGGGACATCATGATGCATCATGGGTCTGCGCTGAAGGGTTGCGATTGCAACCCTGAGCTTCAAACCCTAACCTCTTAACCTCGACACCAAGAGCTATACGTCTAAAACAGGAAGTTGCCTCCTCACCTCCTTTGCTTTACGAAGCCCCTTGCCATGTAGGAAGTGTCGATCACACCAGTCCGACCTGGGGCATGAGGGAACAACAGAGTCAGCAAAGGGCCAGCAAGGGGGCAGCAGACGGTCACATGCCCCCTTACTTGGGGGCAAAGGGGAGCAGGAGAACCAGGTCCCATCCCTGCCCTGTATCCACTACCAACTTCTCCCCCCTCTTCTCCCCCCTCCCCTCTCCTTCCCCCCTGTCCCTCCTCCTGCCCTGTATGCAAGTGATCCCTCCCCTCTTCCTGTCATCTATGTCTGTTGTTCCCCTCATCCCCTCCTCCCCTGTCCGCTGTTCCCCACCCCTTACACCTGCATCAGTTGTTTTCCCTCCTCCCCTCCTCCCCTTTCCACTGCTCCCCCCTCACCTTCCCCTCTTCTCCTGCCCCCTTCCCTCCCCTGTACCCCTCCTTTCACCTGTATCCGTTGTTTTTCCATTGCTGGTACACATGCAGCAATGTGAGGTGATCACTTTCGGGTATGAAGAACTTCTCACGCGCTGCATCACTCTCCTCAGCACGGTCATTGGGCCTGGGAGGTGGAAAGGGAAGGGGCAGAGAATGAGGCACAACAGCAGCAATGCCCAGGGATCATGCGTGTACAGTGGGGCAATCACGACCCACATTGAGTAGAGACCGGGGAGGCAATGGGGAGGCATACCTATACTCAAAAGGCTCCATGGTTCATAGGTGCACTTTGGTATAAACTGATTGCACTTGCATCTCTGTCCCCGCTCTCACCCTCTACTTCCTCCATCCCTTCCCAATCCCCGTTCCATGCTTGCCCATCCCTCTCTGCTCCACTCTTCACGCACTTCCCCTCCCTCCCCTCTGCTGCTCCCCACCCCTGTGCCCCCTCCATCTGACCTGAAGAAGACTGAAGGTACGGACAACATGGACACAATGGTCAGCAGCTCATTGGAGCAGCCCAGCTCCGCTCCGGTCAGCAACATCTTGGCCAGGGTAGGGTCCAGAGGGAACTCGACCATACTGGATATGAGGGGATGACATGAGGCAACATGAGTCAACTGAATTCAGGGGAAAAGGGAACTCGACCATACTGGATATGAGGGGATGACAAGAGGCAACATGAGTCAACTGAATTCAGGGGAAGAGGGAACTCGACCATACAGGATATGGGGTGGTGGTGGCAATGGGTATGGTTTCAGAGCAGGATCCTAGGAGGAAATTGGCCAGACATGCACAATTGAGTAATTGCTGAGCGTCTGCTTGCGACCAGTGGATGTGAGACCCCCTCTTCCATTTTCTCCGCCCTACTCACTTGCGGCCGGTGGACGTCAGTCCTCCTGTGTTGTCCAAGGCGCCCAGCCACCACAGCTGGTACATGGAGTTGAGGATGTTGTCCTTGGGGGGCGGATCCATGAAGCCAAACTCCAGGATGTTGTCCACCTGAGTGCATTAGGAGCAACAGAGCTGATGCGTGAGAGGTTCCCTGCAGCCAAACTCCAGAATGTTGTCCACCGGTGCGTAACAGGGGTGAGGAGAGTGAGAGGGTCTATGATGCCAAACTCTAGGATGTTGTCCACCTGTGCGCAACAGGGGCAACCGGGGTGAACGGGCGAGCAACAGGAGTAACAAGGGTGAACGGGCGAGCAACAGGAGTAACAGGGGTGAACGGGCGAGCAACAGAGGCAACAGGGGTGAACAGGCGAGCAACAGGAGCGACAGGGGTGAACGGGAGAGTACCAGGAGCAACAGGGGTAAACGGGCGAGGAACAGGGGTGAACGGGCGAGCAACAGGGGTGAACGGGAGAGCAACAGGAGCAACAGGGGTGAACGGGAGAGCAACAGGAGCAAAAGGGGTAAACGGGAGAGCAACAGGAGCAACAGGGTAAACGGGCGAGGAACAGGAGCAACAGGGTTGAACGGGTGAGCAACAGGAGCAACAAGGGTGAACGGGCGAGGAACAGGAGCAACAGGGTAAACGGGCGAGCAACAGGGGTGAACGGGCGAGCAACAGGGGTGAACGGGCGAGCAACAGGGGTGAACGGGCGAGCAACAGGGGTGAACAGGCGAGCAACAGGAGCGACAGGGGTGAACGGGAGAGTACCAGGAGCAACAGGTGTGAACGGGAGAGTACCAGGAGCAACAGGGGTGAACAGGCGAGCAACAGGGGTGAACGGGCGAGCAACAGGAGCAATAGGGGTGAACGGGAGAGCAACAGGAGCAACAGGGGTGAACGGGTGAGCAACAGGAGCAACAGGGGTGAACGGGAGAGCAACAGGAGCAACAGAGGTGAATGGGCGAGGAACAGGAGCAACAGGGGTAAACGGGAGAGCAACAGGAGCAACAGGGTAAACGGGCGAGGAACAGGAGCAACAGGGTTGAACGGGTGAGCAACAGGAGCAACAGGGTAAACGGGCGAGGAACAGGAGCAACAGGGTTTAACGGGAGAGCAACAGGAGCAACAAGGGTGAACGGGCGAGGAACAGGAGCAACAGGGTTGAACGGGAGAGCAACAGGAGCAACAAGGGTGAACGGGCGAGGAACAGGAGCAACAGGGTTGAACGGGAGAGCAACAGGAGCAACAAGGGTGAACGGGCGAGGAACAGGAGCAACAGGGTTGAACGGGAGAGCAACAGGAGCAACAAGGGTGAACGGGCGAGGAACAGGAGCAACAGGGTTGAACGGGAGAGCAACAGGAGCAACAAGGGTGAACGGGCGAGGAACAGGAGAAACAGGGTTGAACGGGAGAGCAACAGGAGCAACAAGGGTGAACGGGCGAGGAACAGGAGAAACAGGGGTGAACGGGAGAGCAACAGGAGCAACAGAGGTTAACGGGCGAGGAACAGGAGAAACAGGGGTGACAACCATACCACACAAATCCTTGTCCCAGCATCAAGGCGCCCACCCACCAGTCTAGATCCCGACGCCCATGCCTGAGTGACCTTGCCCATGCACCAGCATTGTAGACTGAAAAGTTGTTCAGTATTTGCTCCCGTCCCTTTAGCCCCAGTGCCCCACCCTGTACCCCCGGGTTCAGGTCCATGGACACATCTTGCACCTTGAGGCTCTTCAGCAGCAGCACCGTGTTGGCCAGGTTGGTCCGCTGGATCTCCGGCACCGTCATGCTAAGCATCTCCTGGCGGTACGCGCTTTCGGTGTAAAGGCGGTACGCGGTTCCGGGGCCGGTGCGTCCAGCGCGGCCAGACCTCTGGTTTGCACCCGCCTGGCTCGCTGGGAACACCTGTGATAACGAGTTTGGGGGGGAGGCACGGCAATTGGCGGTTTGAATTTGAATTCAAATAGCTGGACTCTACATTGTATTTTGAATTCAAAATGCGTGTTCCATTTGAATCTGAGCATGAAGGCGTGCGTGTCAGCCATCAGGTTCAGGACCACACGGGTCAGCTTCTCAGCAGCTTCACCGGCCATCTTTGGGCATTTGTTCCATGGTTTATGACTTGTTGAGGGGAGTGCTGACTCAGCACCCTCAACTATCCATCAAGGGGAACTTGTTTCAGAGCAGCCTGTCCTCTCACGACCACCTACGTGTCCTGGCACACCAGCCAGTCACCCATTGCTCTTATTTATTGAGACAGGGGTGGAGATCATGATCAAGCCTCTCCTTCACAGGTCGAAGAACCGTTTACACCAATTCTCTCACCTGGAGCGCGTCCATGCCCATCTTGGGGTTGAACACCTTCATCTTGACGTACCCCGTGTCAATGACGTAGAGGATGCCATCCACCGTGAGGCTGGTCTCGGCGATGTTGGTGGACACGATACACTTGCGACCGCCATCCGGAGCGCGGTCAAAGATCCTGGCCTGAGATAAGAGAGGGGGAAGGGCAGGGGGGGCACAGTCAAATAACTACGCCGGAGAGGAGAGAGGGGGAAGGTCAGGGGGAGGACGGTGACACATCCTAGCCTGAGGGGGAGGAGCGGCATGAGGTGGGCAACAAAGTAATATTATTTGAGTCTATGTCAGCTGCCTTTCAGCTACATACCATCCTCCAGCCAGGGGGATTAGGTGCAGCATGCTCTGTTGCTTTGCTCATCACCCTTCGGCTGCTCATGATTTGATTGCACTAGGACCAGAGGTGGCCATACAGTAGCCCCCTCAAGTTGGGTGGGGTGCGTGTTCAGAATAATAACACGTAGGAGCATAGTCACGCCACATGCATCGCATGGCGCATTGCGCACCTTCCCATGAGCTTCCTGTCAATACTTGCTATTATCTTAACACATTTGTGCTGAGTTGGTATGTGAACCCATCTATGACCGGCTTGGATAGCAATGGTGGGGTGTACATCCTAACCACCTTTACCACTTTTAATGCCATAACCACTTCCACCACTTCATGTGTCACAACAGTATGGGGTGAGAGGAACAGAAATGTTGTACCTGTCAAATTAAAATTGTAACTGCAGAACAACAGTAACCGAAAGTAACTGAAAGCACCTGATTTCTCAGAAGTGGTAGATTTGTTTGAGCGTCACAGATGGCGCACTAAAATTGTTGCCAGGAATAGGAGAATTCCAATGAGTTGGGTCGTTAAGGGGGGGGAATGCGAAGTGTGAAGCTGCAACTGGTACTCAGGGATGGTGCGGTGAGGTTAGTGAGTGTTTTTCCCTGAGAGATGCAATGTACAAATGGCTGACCACATGCATGTATGTCGTCCTCAATCCTTTAATTGTCATGACATGCATGTTTTTTCTGTTGACCGGTACGAGCTGTTTGCTCTGCTTGTCTGCACACGTATTGCTCGCCTCCTCCGACGGTACCGACGGTGCGTCATCAGTTGAACTTGGATTCCAGGTTCCTCGTGTGCTACTTCGATTAAAGTTTCTTCTTGGCTGGGTGGTGTTGCTGTCTGCTTCTTGAGCGCGAAAAGCCGCTGGCCGAGCTGCGTTGGCTTTCTTTTCCATTTCAGGGCACTTTCTTCTGCAAGTGGACGATTTTCGCGCAGCGAAAGAAAGAAAGAAAACGCCTGAGCGTGGCTTGAGGAATACGACATTTTAAATGCCGTACACCGGGAGACAAAAACCTGGTGGTTAAGGAGGGTCGTCAAGGGGTACCGGACAATAATGGACAGGGGAGTTTTCCAGATGGCGACGCTGGCGAAGGATGGTTATATGGCAGCGTATAGTATGCTTGGTGAGACGGCTGAGGACGGAGGAGATGTCGTGTTTGGAGACACCGAGCATGCTGAGGATTTATCGGCAGGACGAAAGAGGAAGCTTGCGGTTCCCAGAATGATATGTGAATGAGAAGAAGGCGGGGAAGGATGAGGGGGGGGATGGGCACGGTCAGCGTATTCACAGGCTTTCAGTGGATAGGCACGGCTCCGAAATCCCGACGCGAATATCTGACGTCAGCTCGCGCAATTCTCGTTTTCATCCGCATTTAAAGTCAATGCGCATGAGCAAACAAATCATGCTCCTCGTATGACGCACAGACACGAAACGGTGTGCGTGACGCGTCACTTTTTTCCACTTTTCTCATGCTTGCATTTCGCCCGATCCATCACTTGGCTTCGCTGTCCTGCGGTGTCATGTCCTCACATGGGCACGCACACTGTCCGGAAGGCAGCTCTCAAAACGCAGCACACGCCTCACAGTAGAGCGTGACGCCGAGCGTCACACCCCAAAGAGGTAGTGTGACCGACCCTTAGTAACAAAGCCGGCTGTCAATGGATGATGTGCACATGAACATTGTGGACTTGAGGGCTCCGATCCAAACCCTGAACCTCTATGGACACTGCTGGTACCCGCACCTGGAGGTCCGAGGGCAGCGTACTGTAGATGGGTAGAATGAGCATCTCTGGGATGGTCTGACCGCCGGTGCGCATCTGCTCAAAACGCTCAGCTAAGGAAAAACACGTCGCTTCAATCTCCTCCTGGCCTGGTATAGAAGGAGCAGCGGGTAGAGAGGAGTGAGGTGTGAAAGATTGAAGCACGGTCTCCTCTGCATCCAGGTGGCAAAGCATGCCATATCCATAGAGTCCTGTCAACAATATGAGGCTCAATGTTTATCATGGTGCATGCCAGACAACCTTTAGGAGGCCGCCGGGCGGCACCCCCTGGGCCAATCAGGGCCCAGCCTTGATAGGATAACAGCCGGTGGCCCAAGCAGCTGGGCCTGTGCCACCAAGCCCTGCCGTATGCCGGCTGTGATGTAGCTTACGGGTAGCTACAACCCTAAATAAAAAGGCCTGAAGAGGATGTCCCTACTTGGGTGTGGAATAGTGGTTTGTGAGGAGTGAGGTGTAATGTACACATTAGCTTCAGCTCACCCGTCATGAATATGAGGATGTCCCCCGGTGGGTCTCTCAAGTGGATGGTGACCGCCTGCTTGACGGCCGCCTCCACGTAGTCCTCCTGCACTGTCCGGCTCCAGAGCACATCGACAGGGAAGGTCCTACAAGGAGCCGGGGTTGGAGGGGCTCAAACAGCCAGGAGCACAGACAAAAACTCTGGGGAACAGGATGCTGAGGCTCGTCCGTTGGCTTCCCTTGCAACATGACAGAATTCAGTGAACGCCCAATCTGTCCCCCCTGCCTTGTCTCCTTTCTCCTCCTTGCATTTCCCCCCATTCCGCCCTAGCTCATGTTCAGGCCCCCATCCCTCAGCTGGCCCACACCTGCCGGGGATGACGAACACGGGTGCGCTGCCAAAAAACTCTGAGAACTTGTTTGAGTCCAGCGTCGCACTGGTCACAATCAGGCGGAAGTCGGTGCGCTTACGCACCACCTACAATCAAGGGCCAGGGTGGATGGGTCAGCGTGCTTTGTGCGGGGTGAGGGGGGTCAAGGTCCAAAGCTCAAGGTGACAGGGGTTCAGAGGTCCAAGGGGGTCAAAGGACATGGGGGTTCAGGTGGATAGGGATTCAGGAATGAAAATATATTGTAGGGTTTCAGGGCTTCAGGGTATAAGTGACAGGTTATTAGGCCAAGGTGTGCACACACACCGCTTTGAGGATTCCAAACAGCACGTCCGTGTTGAGGGATCTCTCGTGTGCCTCGTCCATCACCACCACGCTGTACGTGTCCAGGTCACCGCTGGTGAGCGTCTCACGCAGCAGCACACCATCCGTCATGTACTTGATGACCTGCATGGGGGTCAATTGAAACCGCAGGTTAGTACCTCATGCAGGAGTATGCCACCTGTCATGTACTTGATCACCTGCAGGAGGAGGTGTGGGGTTCTGTTCAAATGTCTGGCAACACGATGAACATTGGCCCAGGAGCTGCTGGACGCGTGCTTGATCGCCTGCTTGTGCCAGGGACATGCAGCAGCATGCAAGCAACTCCAAACAGCTCACACATGCCACATCATGCACATCCTTCCCACGCCATGCAACGTCATGCACACCCTCTTCCCCCATGCAACATGGCATATCTCACCGTGTGTTCTGAGGTGCAGTCCTCAAACCGGATGGCATAACCCACATCCTGACCCAGCTCCACGCCCATCTCTTCGCTCACACGCTTGGCAACGCTCATCGCGGCTACGCGGCGCGGCTGCATGCAAAGGACATCCAAAGGTGGGAAGTGTGAATCGTATGAATGTGTGATACATGAACGCTGGTGAGCCTGCTGGATCAACGCAGCAATGCCATGGTGACAACAAGTTGTGGCTGTATGCAAAGGGGTCAGGGATATGAGGGGGGGTAACGAAGCTTGACGTTGAGGGTTTCGGGAAACACAAAGCAACACAAAATGTGGCATTGAGGTTTAAAGGGGGGTCCATGTGATCATGCGGGTCATACAAGACAATGAATTAGTGATGTATGAACGAACCTTGTGGCCATAGATCTAGCCTCACCACTCCTCTTAAGCTGACTTCGTCGCACCAAGCCCTCCACCCTTCACACCAGAGCCTGTCCCAGCCTACCCCCCCCCTCTTTTGGCCCCCCTACACTCTACGACCCACCCCCACTGCCGCCCCTCTCTTGACCCCTCACAAGCCAAACCTCTTTGCCCTCCCCCTTTACTCTCTCTCCACCTATTTGCAGCCCATGATCCCATGTGCCACATATCCACCTTTCTCCTTGTCTGTCTGACCCCAACCTCTCCCTCCACCTATTTGCAGCCCATGATCCCAAGGTGTGAATACCCCCACACTATTGAGCCCACTCATCCCTACACCCCCTCCTACACCCTCCTTCTCACCTGTGTGCACCCAATGATCCCATGTCGCGCGTATCCGTCCTCTTTCAGATACTGAGTCATCTGGGTGGTCTTGCCGCTGCCGGTCTCTCCAACCACCACCACCACCTGGTTTTCTCGGATCACCTGAATCCGAGGGGGGGAGGGGGGGGTAAATTCGAATTCAAAAGATAAGAGTTTTGAAACCAATGCCAGTCTAACCGACTACCATCACTACTTATTGCTTTAAGATCCCCTGGGTGGGGAGATTCCAGTTCGAGTTCAAACCCGACCTAAAATGGTGTATGCCACTATGAGTGCTTGACTTGACACACCAAGGGGACAGTCAGAGCCCCCTTGCTAAAATATTTGCTAGCCCCCCTGCCCCCTTTATTCCTCCATGAAGCACATGGAAAGCGTACACCTATAATGTAACAGTTTGTTCGGTTATCGGTATCGGTTCCTGCAGCTTATACGCAATAAGCATGTCCCCCCATGCAAGGGTGCTCAAAAGGGCGAAGAAGAGCAAGCTGAGGCAAGATAGGAAAGCCATGGGTTAAACTATCAACCTGCTCGTGTGATGTTTTAGGTTTCAGGTTGTCTGCTAACCTGCATGAGATCCTCGCGCACAGTGTAGACCGGCAGCGACCGCCGCTGCTCGCCGATGGTTTTGTTGCGGCTGAAGTCAGAGGCGGCCTCGTTCTTCTTCATGTGGGTCTTGAATTGGGACTTGCCTGGGGGGCAGATCAGGGATACGAGGATGATTAGGAGATTCAACATGGGAGGGTATGCATGCAGGTCTGGAAGTGGTATTTGCCTGAGGGTGGGAAATTAGGGTGGGGGGGGAAGGTGTGGTGATAAAGGGGTTGCTCGTCAAACAATGCAAAGGGAGAAAGAATTATTTCTGCTTTATGAGGGTCCTGAACTAGAAGGTGTCTGGAGGAGAACAGGATGGGCGCATAAGGAGCATGCAACAGATCCGCCCATTGGCCCTCCTGCCATGGGCAGACCGGGACTCATGCTTCATTGAACAGGATTCTTAAAATCAAGGTATGTCGCCTCCTTCTCAATGCGCATCTTGTACTGGGGATTGCCTTGCCGGGATCCGATAACGCTGCCAATATTTCATATGAATACATGATGGAATCAAATAAAGGCTCGGCACATCCCCCACTGCCTACACTGACCCAAATGCCCTGCAGCACCCTGGGGAACGAGCATCTGGCTGTGAGGGCAGGGAGCAGTAGCAGGGGCGGGAAGCAGCCTCCCACTCGTGCCCAACCGAAATGGTCATCACCCGGCATCATATGCAAACTAGAGTACTAGACAGACAACAGCCATCAGCAGATCCCAGTATACACAGATCTCAGCTCGGAGCAAGCACACCTCATGGTATTTGGGGTTCAGGGGAAGCGAAGAGCCATGAGCTCACCTGCGCCCTTCTCCCCGTCTCCATCGCTGCCATTGCCGCCATCGTTCACGTTATCATCGGCCTTGGCTGCCTCCTCTGCCAATTTTGCCGCCTCCTGCTCCTCAGCAGTCAACCCGGTGATGTTGGCAATCTTGGAGCCTGGGGGACGGCGAGAGGGATACGATTGTGGAGAAGGGTTCCGGTTCAGGGTTTTAGCGTGAAAATAGCCGAAGCAACAGAGGTTATTCCATGAGAGGGACAGGGCATACATTTGTTATTTCGACTTGTTTCTACTTGAGGTTGACGGCCTGGGGGTCAGGACTTCCGCAAAATAAAATATGCCAAATCAACAAGCAGGTTATTGCAGTAAATGGTGTTTTTCAGTTCTTGCTTCCTTTGGTAGTTGATGGCTGGCTGTTGCCAGGTCCCCTCCCCCCCTCTCACCTGCCAGCTCCCAGAATCGCTGCCGGCTCTTGCTTGCATCCTTCTTCTCGCGGACCTGCTTAACGAGGTCGCTCCCCTTCCTGGAGATGACGGCCATATCACTTGTGGGGTCCTGGGAGGGGGGAACAGGGAAGGGGGTGAGGGTGGGGGGATTGAGGGGGGAGGTTTTGAATCAGTGCAAAGTATGGACAGGGCAGGAAGATAATTGAAGGGGGGGCAGGCAGGGGGGTGAGGGTGGAGGGGAGGGTTTGAATCAGTGCACAGGGTGGATTGGTCTGAGGTGATTGGGTGATACCATGGCTCTACAACACGTGCAGGTGTGTCTTTCCTTTTTGTTTGTTAGCGAGGGCTGGCTACTGCCGTCATCTTTGCACTGTGATTGCCTTTGCCCTCTTTGTGTCCTAAGATAAAAACCTGAGGGGGTATGACTTAAGAAAGCCTCTATTTCAATCCATCTGCTCAAACACTGAACCTAACATTGCTGCCAAGGGAACGCTGCATGAGGCATGGTTATGGAGTTGCAGGCATAAATTGGAGGATGTAGCGGGTGTGTACAGGAATAGGATGCAAGGCATGCAAAGGTTTATCAGGCCCATCAGCTAGCCCCCCTGCCCATTCCATGCCACACCTTGAGCGGCTGCACCACATCTCCCCCCCGCCCCGTCAGGGCCTTGCCCAACAGGAACGGCGGCTTGGTATCATGGACCAGCAGCAACACACGCCGGTCCGCCTCCTCATCAAACTCCAGGCTGATCTGCACAGCATGCAGATTCAAATTCAAGGACTGGCAGCTGGGTACTGTCAAACAACAGCAGGACACGCCGGTGCACACACACCCACACAAATTTGTATACCATCAAGGGAGCAGAGGACCACTCCCCTTTTCAACAGCCATTCCTCTTCCATGTCAAAAGCTTTTGGGGCGACACAAACCCCTGCTCAAGCGCACAGAGACACTCCTTAGAAACAAACAAACGGGGTACTCTCCGGCAAGATCAAGCTCATCCCCCAGGTCCTGTCAGCCCCCACCTCCTGCTTCAGCCGCACGACTCCCGACGTGATGAGCCGGTTCTCCTCCCACGCGTTCATGTCCTTGTCAAGCTCATTTGCGCGCTTGGTCGCCGCCAGCGACATGACTTTACCGTCCTTGCGCACACGGCGCTCCAGGTCAGCCACGCGCTTGTCAAAGAACTTGGTGTCGCCAACAAACTTATTATTTGTTTCTCCATCCGGAGGAGCAACAGTGCCAAACTCCTCGGCATCATACCTGAAAAGGGATAGAAGACATGGGCGTTGTCTAATGTTCAAAGCTCAGGAATATAACACATCACTTGAGGCATTGATACACAGGCCAGACCCTAAATCCTACAACCAGTATACAGCGCACAGGACCGGAGATTCACAAACAGGCCACTAGGCCAGGGACTTGACACACGCAGGGCTGGAAAAAAAAGCCACCCCTACCCGCCTGTCGGGCCCAGACGTGAGGGACTGCGTATGAATCTCCTGACCCAGGGCAGCCCCACACATGAGGTCATGTCGTGCTCTTTTTATCTCCCACCCTCCTGACCAGTGACCAGAGGCAGAGCCTCGGCCACTAAGTATTTGGACTGTCATAACCCCCAAAAGACAGGGCTACGTGGATTAATAGATGGGGCAGAGGTGTCTGGGGTCAAAAGATCTGGTAGGATACAGAAAACACATTACTATGGATTATGCCTACTCTTATACAACCTAGCCCTACCAGTTTCTCTCTATCTGCTTCACACAATGTCAAGGTTTAAACCTTGGCCCTAACCTCACCAGTCTCTCTCCATTTGCTGCTCATCAGCTTCAAGCTCTCGCTTCATCTGCCCAAGAGACAGCAGGATCAGGAGTAGCAGGGGAGTCCTTCAGCATGGCGGGCGCAGAATGGAATATGTGCTAAGAGAAGCACCGCATACGGAGATGTATAAGGGGAGCCACACTTGTTGAGGGGGAGACAGGTCCTCTCTTCCTGGTTACAAGGTCAACCATGGCCACCTGCCTAACAAAGTATTGGCACTGCAGCAGGCATCGGTTCATGGGCTGAGGTAAGGGCCCTCCTACCTCACACCGGCTGGCTGAAATCCTGACACCCCCAAAGCACATAGCTCGTCACCAGTCTGACCAAGCTCCTCTCTATCTTGGGACCACCCTATCAAGCTCTTTCACATCGGACCTCGACGTCGCACGTGATTGATGTTCAATCCAAACCTGGTTTTCAAAGCCCACTTCCCATTAAGCCTGCCTTGTACCAGCTATTGACAGCCATCATGCCCTCATCCGCACCTGTTCGTCAAAGTCCTGCCCCTGCTCTCCACCGCCCGGCTTGAGCACAGGCGACCGCTCCATGTCCTCATTGCCGGCACCTGTCACACCATGGGGCAAGATGTTCACACCAAGGAGCGGAGCCACCGAGTTCATTTTCCCCCAGGGATAAGATGTTCACACCCTGAGGTATGAGGTTCACACCCAGGGACAACATGTTCACACCCAGGGGTGCGAGGTTGACATCCAGGGTCGCGACGTCTATACTCAGAAGCACAACGTTCACACCCAGGGACACACAATTCACACCCAGGGGCGCAATGTTCATCAGCATGCCTCTCCCTGCCACCTAGCACACTGCCATCTCTGCCCCACACCGGGTCGTCCAAACACTCCTTTTCAGGTTTTGAAGGATTTTTTATTGCGGCAAGTCTTCCCTGAAATATTCCTGGCTCGAGCACAATTCAACCTTCATCCCACCACACTGCCACTGTCTCGCCTTCTTGTGTCCCTCCCACTATCTTTTGTCCCTCCTCTACCGGTACATCCCCTTCCCCTTGTGTGCTAATCTTGCCCCCCACCTTTTCCATTCATACCTGTTTTTTCACCCGCCTTTGCTCCGGATGCGCTTCTGTTCCAGCTCGTGCTCTTCCATGTCGGCGTCAGCGCAGGGCTGGGCGCCATGTCAAATTGAACACGACCCGGCCTGGCTCCTAGGGGGGGGACAAGCAGGAGCAGAACATAGAATCCAGGGCATTCAAAAACAAGCCACGACTTAGGCAAAGCGATTAGGGCTCAAAAGGCGCATCTGGGAGGATGCAGCAACGCGGCGCTTATTTTGGCTAAATCAGGAACACCCATTAGAGAGGTCCAGAAAGGCCTTCTCCAACTCCTCCCCCAGGCCCCGCAACTGGAAGCAGAACCCGGCGGTCTGATCCCTTGGGCAAGGGATTGAACTCTTCACCCCAACCTCCCCTCCTATCAGAAGCAGGGCCCCCTGATCTCCTTGACACATGGTGAAGGGCCGAAACCTAAACCCTCACCTCCCTATCCCCCCTACCCAACCCGCTCAACTCTTATCTTCCCTACCCTACCCCCTCCCTCCCTCCTCTCCCCTCCCTTCCCTTCCATCCCCTCCCCTCCCCTCCCTTCCCTGCACCCTGCACCCATCCTCCCTACCCGAAGCAATGCCTCCTGATCCCTTGGGCACAGAGGCTTCTGGCAGGGGTGTATCCCCAGAGGTCCATGCACTGGCTGCACTGGAGCGCCGCGTGCCACCGCCTCCAGTCCCCACGGGCGTTCTGTTACCACTGGAGATGGCCGGGGTCAAGTCCCACTCATCCTCCTGAGGCCTGAAAGGTGAAGGGTTGAGGGTTGAGGGTTGAGAGTTGAGGTTGAGGGTATTGTGTTTTTATGTCCCTAGAGGTGTAACTTATTTTTTGTTAATGCAGCATTTACGTTTTACCCATTCCCCAATACTGATTGCCTCCTTTCACTAATTTATCCAGTCAAGGCCGGGGCTCTCAGACTCCGCCACTCTGTGCTTGTGTGTGGGGTTCGGGGGTCTGAGACTTTTGGGGCTATGATCTCGGGATTTCCTATATTGGTCTGGTCTCAGTCGAATTTCATTATACCGTACGGTATTATTAAAAAAAACCTGGAGACATTTGCCGCAATAGCATTAACCCAGTCCATGCAGAGAATGCCAAAAGGACAACCCCAAAACAAAATGGACTCCAAGTCCTGAAGCCGATGCTGGGCCACAGGGCTGCGTGTGTGGGTTGGGTGGGTGGGTTCACAGCACTCGTAACTTTCTCATGAGTTCCCTGTAATAAGATTATGTCCCGAAAGTCCCTTTCAAAGTATACTCACTTGCGCACTGGCGTTAGGTCCCATTCGCTGCGGCTGCCTCTGCGGCTGCTGCCAGGCCGGTCCCCCTCTGCACTGCGGTCAGAGCTACGGCCGCCGTCCCTATGCCGGTCATAGCTGCTGCGCCCGGACGTTGAGGGGGCGTGATCAGAGCCACCTCTGCTGCCCTCTCTGGTCCCGCCGCTGCTCCCGGGCCTGCGGGCATCTTCTGAGCGGCCCCGCTCCCCGTCTCGCGTGTCACGAGGGCGAGGAGTGGTCTCCGAGTTGGATCGGTGCCTGCCGTCCCGGTCTCTGTCCCGCTCGTCGCGGCCACCCCGCTCCCGCTCATCACGGCGGCCGCGACTGTCCTCTCGCTTGTCACCGCCAGATCTTTGTGTACGGCAAGGTGGAGGGACGGGTCAGGGGATATGAGTCAATGGATGACTAAGGGTCAAGGGGATCAGCATCTGGGGGAAACAGGTACAAGGCTTGATGAAGCAGCAGCAGAAGCAGCAGGTCACACAAGTGTTGTTGACCCAAATCTCATCCAATCCATGGACCAGTCCTAGGTCTGTGCCTTCTTGCGTAAAAGCAGTACACACATGGGAAGTGAAACGAGGAATACAGTACAACGCTGCACTACGTAAGTTGTAAAACAGTCACGAGGTACAGCCGTACCTGCGGTCGTCCTGCCTGTCTGCATTCTTTTCGCCTCCGCCCCCTCGGCGCTCCTCAGCCGATGTGGAGTTGTAGACGCCAGTGCGTTCCCGCGCTCTCTGTCTGTCCTTAGATTCCGCTAGCGCAGCGGCGGCTTGACTGCTGACACCGCCTAAGGGGTTCCAGGAGGAGGGGGGCAGGTGGAGGGTTAGGGTTTGAGGTCAGGATGGCAGTGAGAAGAAGGACGTGGCTTTGTTGTTGCACGTTATGCAGCATGGCTTCTCCTTGGAAAGTATAAAATGGGCGCATGGTCTGAACAGCAGGAATTGTGACGAACTGGACCAGCTGGTTATGTTTCCTTGGATGCTCTTCCCTGGGTGACCAGATTGTATTTATTTTTTAGATGAATGAGATCACATTATTATGGACTTCAATATCAAACGAGAACAGAACCGTGAACAATACCAGTCACTGCACCTGAGCAATCATTCGCTTCCTAGCAGGATGTACCAAGGATCCCCCAACCAACATAAAAGGCAATTGGGTGGAGGCGTTCATGCAGAGTAAGGCAGCGAACTTACAAGTGGGATAATATAAATCTCATTCATTCCCCTTCAGTACAAAAAGGTCCGGTGCATGGGATCCACTTGCGGAAGTACCATTACACAGCTCGCGGCACAATGTGCCAGCATACACACATATTAATTTGGAACTCTGCCCACACAACCCTTCATCATCGCACCCCCAGGGCATGTGCATAGCGTCCCCCATGACCCCTCCCCACAGCCTGTAGGTCACCCCAAAGCCCTTCAGCATCAACTGGCCCTGAACCTGTCTTGCGGACAGGTCAGGCTTGTTAGACAAGCAAAGTCAGAGAGGAGAGATCCCCCTCTAGCGTGAGAGACGGGGCAACGCTCATCATGCACTGGTGGCAGAGACTGCTTGCCTGGGTGTGAAGGGGTCTCCACCCGCTGCCCCCTGAAGTGCCTCTCGCGGCCTGCTGGCCCAGCAGCATCCACAGCCGGCTCGCTGTCCTCCTCCGAGGCAGCGGGGTTGGATGCATCAGCAGCACCCCCGACAACAGGAGGCACTTCATCACCATAGGCTGCAAGCCGCACGCGCTTGCCTGATAACGGGAAATCAAATGTATACCGCGTTCAAATTTGAAAGAGGGAAATGGTGAGTGTTGCCTCTGGCAGCTCTCAATGATTCTCAGCGCAAATGATGGTGGGGTGGTTTTTTAAGTAGGTAGGCATCGGCAATGTACAGTATATGCCACGCTGATATCAAGTATATATGGTATAGCACATTAGCAGTAAATTGTATAAATACTTGTAGTCAGACAAATGAGGTGCCACACATGGGCAGTCCTCTTGAGTTGTAATGCTAATAAGCCATGATGTGTAGTCATGGCGGCAGCCCTGGACAGTCCTATTCTCCAGACTTGTACCCTCCAGGCCAGGAAACACATCCCTGACATGCGTCCAGGCATTGATCTCAAGCCCGTTGCCTGTGCCTGGCAGATAACACTCCTCCTAGAAGGCCCTGGCTCATGCAGGTTTGCATGGACCAATGCTGCTACGGGTATGAAGGGGTTTAATTGCAGGTATCCGTACCATGGCATGCACGCATGGGGGTTTCAAAGGCGTGTTCATGCCTAGGAATAACCATGCATATGGCATGTCAAAAGGTGCTGCTTCACAATTTGTGGGCAGGGGGTTAGGGGTCATTCCTTTAGAGCCAAATCATACCTACTTCAGTTCGCCGTTTCGGTTGGATGGTTCGGCTTCAGAAAGCCCTCTTGCGGTAAGTTCAGTTTGGCGAAACCAAACCAATGCTAAACCAACCGAACTGAAACTGAAGGTCGGATCCCAGGTCGCGAAACCGTGCGAAACCGAGGTTACCAAACCGGCCAAACTCAGCGAAACCAGCCAGGTGTGAATCCGCTCTTCTGCTCAGCATGCCATGCAGGCATGAACAAGGGAGAACGGTTCATGGTAACCATTTCCATGTAACAAGAAGAGCGTGCCCAGGAGACGAAGTTGCATGCACTTCCATTCGCACTTGAAAGCGGGCATGCACCAGACAAGTCTCAGATAATGCCATGTCAATCCGCCGTTGCTATAGCATGAGGGTCTGAGGAACAAAGTTTACAGAGCAGCTCCCATGCGCCTGGTCCTGTGATCTTTCCTGACCCTGCACCTTATGGGCATCCTCACCTGACCGCTCATCCTCAGCTCGTTTTTGAGCGGCGAGCTTGTCCAAACCTGCGAGGCATTTTTTCGTGTCGATCTCACAAAATTGTCCATTCTATACAATATATACTGCCCGGGATTTCACAAGGGTGACAAAGTATGTCAGTGGCAGACTGATCGTCGCCAGTGATGCGTGTGAAACGGGTGCCAAGGGCATGGATCTGAGCCTCACCTAGAAGTGAGGTTCTAGAAGTTGGAGCTTTGAATACATGCTCTCGCTTCGGCACGAACAGGCCACCCTGCTCCTGCTTAAGACTGCCGTCGTCGTCAGTCTGCATCACTCCTGGAGCTCAAAAGCAGCAGGAAGATCGAGGACGCATGCACATGTGGAATTGTCGTTTAATTCTATGTGAAATGGACAATGGCAATGGGGAATTGTGAGAGCATCACTGGGAGTGTGGGGCAGGGTCGGGATCTGATCGATCCCGACCATGCCGTACCTTTGCTGCCCTCCGTCTTCTTGGAACTTTTGAATGTCGACATGCACTTGCTCCTCGACACGATTCGGATAGCTCGGGCAATATACACGCGTTTGTTACTTTCACGTTTTTGAATGACCCCCGGTCTACATATGCAACAAACACACACTACAAAGTAATTACACACACGCTTAGCCTTACAACTATTGACTGCAACCCACGTAGTACTCCCTTGAATGACACCTGGTGCCTGGGATTAAACGGACATGTCTGCTGACCTGACTCTACAGCACCTGTGCAAGGACGCTTTTGAGCTTGATGAGCTACTCAAGGTATGACAGTCACTGACAAAGCACAATTGATTCGTATCTTGACATGGGGATATGTAGCCCCCGGGCCGTGCTGAGGAGGTGCACCATCTGAAACGCAAGGGACGTAGCCCATGCCCCCGAGCAGCTTCTGCAGGAAGATAGTGAACACCCGTCAGACCTTTGCTAAATTCACTAGTTCTCTGGCCACAGCAGCGCTCTGCTAAGTTGAAGCGGCTGCTTCTATGATTTCGCCGTACGTGGCAATGTCCGCATTGCATTTGTCTTTGCGGCTGACACTGGAAATGACTTTGAGTTCCGGAGATGCCCTGCACCTTCCGATTATGCACGTTTTTGCGCATGCGGCCTGAACGTCGACACAATCGAGGGAGATTGTACACAATACCCTTCTTCTATGCATGCAGCATGCTATCATCCATGACAGCCTGCTTCAAGTCTTGCCATTCTTTGGACTCCATTTCACAGGATGCTGCCGAGCTACTGTCGGCCAGCACTTTCGGGCTGACATGTGAGTTATGCGGGAGGAGTCCATGCACTGGGGCATATGAGCATTGTCCAGCATGAGCGCTGGGTCCCATATGGTTGAAGCTCCATAGCCCAGTCTGTGCATCAGTGTGGCAGCCGACAGGAAGATTCTCATGCACGCATGCCGCTTGGCGGCTGAACACATGGGGATCCTTCAGTCGGCTGCTGGCATTTACTCCTGCTCCAGGGTATCGTGTTTTCCTCCCTTCAACAAAAGGAACGAGTACAAGCAAAGGAATTATCTTACGAAATGATACCATTCAATGAAAAAGGATCAAGGTTAGTATGACATGCCCATATGACAATGCGAAGCATGCTACGCCATGGGCCAGGCATTTATGCAGCCGTGGGCCATGCATTGATGCAGCAAGCATCAGGACTAATGGCTTATTCTCGCTGGGCAAGCCTGAGACACCTGAATGAAACGTTTGGAAATATATATGGTACGCAAAGTGGCGTTAAGTATGGAGCCAGCATTCGGTCGCAGCATCATAAGGCTCATTAGTTTATGGCCATCCTCCTACGCCAATTAGCAGATTGATTCCATGGCACAGGGCCTGGCTGTGCGCAGAGTTGAGTTATACTTGTTTGGCTGACTGTGTCCTCAGTAGAGTCATGCCTCAGCTGTTCAGGCTGCACGACACATGGAGCAGACTGACAGTTGGTATGCCTCCGATCACCCCACTAAGACTTGGGTGGTCCCCCTCCCCCTTCTTCATACGGTGCGGGCACTGCGCCACCCTTATTACTACCAAAGGGGCTTCACCTCTCACTGTACTTTGGCCTGTAAAACACCCACTGGCCAGCGTCCAAAAATATATCCCTCCTTGGGGCATATACCATTTCCCCCCCTACCCGTTTCCTCTCTACCTGAGCTCCATGCCTGCCTCTGCTCCTGCAGACCCCTCCTCTTCCGCTTCCGTGTGCCATGGTGCGGGCCTCAGGATGCATGCCTCAGCGCCGGAGGAGGGCGCAGACCAACAGGCCGGAGTCCCTGAGTGTGCGCCTCCCCTCGCCGGCTTCAGCCGAGACAGCAGCAGCAGCTTCAGCACAGCTACGTTATTCAGCAGCGCCTCGGCAATCCAGCAGGGCGGGCTGCCCAACAGGCCACCTGACACCCGCCAGGCCGCCACTGGGAGCCTGGGGAGCCACGACCTAGGCAGCTCCTCCCTGAGCCTACCCTACGAGGTACCCTCCTCAGACAATGGTGGTGCGGCGGCTGGGTCGCTAGCAGCCAGGGCGGGAGGCAACCCCTGTAACCCACACGCGCCCCTGGGCAGCCAGCCGGGTCCCCCTCCGCCTCCACCGGCACGTTCACCCGGATTGTCCCGGATGAACCCGGCACTGGCAGGCGATGTTGCCTCGGGGGGTGGGGTGATGCGCGCTCCTCCTCTGCCTCCTCATAGCACCGGTGGTGCCCCCCCTCCCCCTGGGCCTCCACCGCCCCCTCCCGTCTTCCTCCCCCGTACTTCGTCCACAGCATCTCCGCCTCCGCCGGCTCTAGATGCTATACGTCGCGCGTCGGCCAGTGTCGGGAGCAAAGCTCCCACTCCCCCCGGACCTCCACCGCCCCCGCCCGTCTTCTTTTCCCGGGCTTCATCGTCTGTACCCCCATCTCGCTCCACTCTTGATGCCCTACTTCAGGCATCCGGCAGCGTTGGAAGTACTGCACCCCCTCCCCCCGGTCCTCCCCCTCCCCCTCCTGTCTTCTTCTCACGCACCCCATCCTCCGCCTCTCCACCTCCCCCTACCCTTGAGGCCATACGTCGCGCGTCGGCAAGCGTCGGTAGTTCAGCCCCCCCTCCCCCAGGACCTCCTCCGCCTCCTCCCGTCTTCTTCTCACTCCCATCCTCTTCAGCATCTCAGAGGCCTCCCTCCATCATGCCGCCACTCAGCCCAATGTCCAGCGTACGCAGTGGCGCTCCTCCTCCCCCCGGACCTCCACCGCCCCCACCTATCTTCCTCTCCCGCACTTCCTCCTCCGCATCTAAGCCTCCCCAAACACTTGATGCCATACGTCGTGCGTCGGCCAGTGTCGGAGGCTCTGCTCCTCCCCCCCCCAGACCTCCACCACCCCCACCCATCTTCTTCACCCCATCCTCGACGTCTGCATCTCCACCTCCCCCTGCTCTCAAAGCTATACGTCGTGCATCAGCCAGTGTCGGAGGCTCTGCTCCTCCTCCTCCCGGACCTCCACCACCCCCACCCATCTTTATCCCACGCACAACCTCGTCCTCCGGCTTGCCTCCTCACGCACCCTCACCCAAGGGCCGGCCCCTGTCTACTGTCGGCACCCGGGCCCCCCCTCCACCAGGCCCTCCCCCACCGCCTCCCCCACCCTGCATTCAGCGGAGCAGTAGCCTCCCCATGGTAATGCTATTGCCAGCAAGTGGTGGTGGTGGCCCGCCTCCGCCCCCCGGGCCCCCACCTCCCCCGCCACCGATGGGTGGTTCCGCCACAGCTGTCACACCATCAAGCGCATTCAAGACGCCGTGTGGTGTCGGAGGTACGCCAAACGGGGACCAGCATACGCCCCAGAGCTCACACCATGGCCACCATCATGGCCATCATCATGGCCACCATGGGGCGGCCACCCCTGACTCCCACTGCAAGACGGGGACTCCAGGTGAGGGGGGGGGGAGGAAATAAAATGCAGTGCAAATAACCTGACAAAGCGGTTGTAGGTAATCAAGGACCCTGTGTGTTGATTTCCATTTGCCATTCTTCAGCCCACCTGGAGCAGCAGACCTTGCACTGGGACGCGCCTAAGGCTTTTGCCGCTGCTTTAAAATCAATAAATAAATCTGTCCACCGTAATTTATTTCCATCCACTTGCCTTCCAGCCCACATTGAGTACCGGACCTTGCACTGGGAGACACTGGCGCCCAAGGCGCTGGCCGCCGCAGGGGAGACGCTGTGGAGTGGACCGACCATTGACGGCTTTGAGCCGCTGCAGGTGCGCACCACCCCTTCCTGAAAAGCCCGTCCGGAGTTTTCAAAGAAAATACCTCGAAAATTGAAATGTCCACATGCGTGTTTAAGCTGTAAAAGAGAAAGGCCTCCTTTGCAATTTCAACATGTTTTCCTCATGCTCGTTTCCCCCCTTGCCTGAGGGATAGATAATGGGAATTCGCCCTCCAGATCCCTGTATCTCTGACCTGCGAACTTGCCTCTCTGACCTTTACTCCGCCCGTCATGCCTCGCACGCTGTGCTGTGTGAAGGCACCTACAGGGCCTGCCCAGGACACTGATGGGAGCTGATGGGAGCACAAGATGCCCCCTGCAGGATATTCCCAATTCTCCACCCAGAGATGCATAACACTCCGGCCCACTGTGAAAAGGATTTTACTGCCCAGCCTATCCCTGGGCTGACACCAAGCCCCTGGAGAATGTTTCTGCCCAGCATATGCCCACATGAGGGACTGCCTTGGCTGGGTTGTCCTGCGGCCACCCAGAGGGCCTATTCCCGGAACCTGGGGACCCTAGGGGACCATTCATTGCAATTCCTTGGAAAATAATTGTTTTTATAATAACGTCAGCAGGTTCAGGAGCAAGGGTTCACTCCTGTACAGCGTATGTGTGACAGTGTGACCCCTGCATCCCTGTTGGTGTGTGTAGGTGGACAAGCTGGAGCTGTTCACCAAGGCAGGGGCGAGCACTGGCAGTGCAGTCAAGATCAGCGGGGCGGCAGGTGGGGGATTCAAGGGGGGGGTGATGGGGGTCTGTGTGGGGGTGAGGGGGCGGGGGGGGGTGAGGGGGTCCTGGTTGGGGTGTGGGTGTAATTCGTGTTGGGTTACTGGTGTTTGTGTGGGGGGGCGTGATGGGGGTCTAGGTGGGGGTGATGAGGGGGTCTCGGCTGGGGTGGGTGATGGAGGGAGTGGCAGGGGGGGCATAGGTGATTGTGTGTGTGTGTGGGGGTGGGGGGGGGTCAGAGGGGCCTGGTTGGAGGTGTGTAGGTGATAAGTGGATGGAATAACTATTGAATGTGTGGACGGATGAGGGGGGTCTATGTGGTGGTGGTGAACCCCTAGGGGTTCTTGATGAGGGGGGGGGGGGGGGGTAGGTGGTGTGACTGGGTCCTGGCTGGTGGGGGGGGATACTGGTGATTGTGTGGGTGTTGTCCCTGTCACAACAAGAGTGTGTGGAACTGGAGAAGTGTGTGTGTGTGTGGGGGGGGGGGGGGGGGCAGGTGATTGTTGCTGGACTCCTCCCACTCCCACCTCCTCTCCAATCTTCTCCCCCTGCAGATACCCGCAAGTGCCTGCTGGACACCTCCAACTCCAACAACATTATGATCAAGTTCAAGGACACCACGCCGGCCGCACTGAAAATGGCACTCACTGAGATGGACACTAAGGCCCTGACGGTGAGTGGCAGTGGGGGGGGTCAACAGGGGCAGGGGAAGGGGGAGTGGCAGTGGGGGGGGGGTCAACAGGGGCAGGGGAAGGGGGAGGGGCAGTGGGGGGGTCAACAGGGGCTGGGGAAGGGGAAGGGGCAGTGGGGGGGGGGGCAACAGGGGAAGGGGGAGGGGCAGTAGGGGGGTACTACAGGGGCAGGGGGAGGGGCAGTGGGGAGTGGGGGGGGGGCAACAGAGGCAAGGGAAGGGGGACGGGCAGTGGGGGGGGTACTACAGGGGCAGGGGAAGGGGGAGGGGCAGTGGGGGGGGCAACAGGGGCAGGGGCAGCATGGGGCAGAGGGCAGCATGTGACAGGGGAAGGGTAAGGGTGGCGTGTCAGGAGCGGATAGGGGAAGGGTGAGTGGGTAAGGGGGGCAGGCAGACCTTCAAAGCATGCAGGATAACAGTCGGTGTCACAGCCTCCACCCAGGCAGCAGGATTGAGCAGATGAAGGGGAAAGCAGGGGGGACGCTTGGGGGAGGCGTACGCTTGATACTGGTGGCTTTGCTTGATATTTGTAATCATGTTAGCAGACATTTTTTCCGCTGAGCGATTGCAGCTGTGATTTGAACTCCACTTTCAACATGTTGCCTGTTGCAGTACACGGTTGTGTTGCAATGCCTGGGAGTGCTGGCCAAGACTCAGTCTGTGCAGACGGTGATGCAGTACTGCGAAACCCACGGTACCGCCAACCTGGGACCTGCAGGTGAGGCTTGGCAGTACACTTTGGGGCATGCGGTACACTGGGCGGTACATTTAACCATTGTGGTAAGAGGTCAGGACTAGCAGAGGATTGCACCACCCCCTAGTCCTCGCTTGAGTCCCACTACTACTCGTCCCACCCAACGATGCCCCCCAAAGCAGTATCTTGTACCTCACGACTCCCCCCCTCTCCCGCATCAGAGATGTTTGTCCATGTCCTGGGTTCCCTCCCGGACTCCAAGCTGCGTCTGGAGGTGCTCAAAGTCCACCACTACATGATCGAGGACTTCCCCAAGAAGCTGGCCGACGCCATGCGGGTGCGGCAGGCCTACCTGCAGCTCTACTCCAGCGCAGCATGGCGCAGGCTACTGCACCAGGTCAGGGCTGGGGCTGGGCTTGAGCTGGGTGCATGACGACCTGGGTGCATGGTGGCATGAGTGCATGGTGGCGTGGCTGCATGGCTGCCTGGGTGCATGACGACCTGGGTGCATGGTGGCATGGGTGCATGGTGGCGTGGCTGCATGGCTGCCTGGGTGCATGACACCTGGGTGCATGGTGGCATGGGTGCATGATGACCTGGGTGCATGGTGGCATGAGTGCATGGGACAACATGGCATGGCGCTTGGAGCTGATCGCATGGGGGTTAAGTTTGTGGAGCATGGCGCATGGGACATATCGCCATGCAACTTGATCCTAAGCTGCCATGTGCCTGCACTGCCTTACCTCAAGACTGCACTGGACCCTTTGCCTTCTCATCTTCGCAAGATGTTTTCTCCCTTTGCAATCCATCTCCCTGCTAGCATCGCTATGTCAAAAACGAGTCCCGGTTTCATTTCCGGAATCATCCTGTCCCCTCTGCGCTCTCCCTTCTCCTCCAATCCCCCACTAGGTCACTGCCCACTCCCCACTCCCCAACCCCAGCTCCCCTCTCCCCTGACCCCCCTCTCCGCTCCCATTACCTCACAGCTGCTGGATGCCGGCAACAGCATCAACAGCCACCGACCAGGTTCCAAGGGGGCGCGCGCCTTCAAGCTCAGCTCTCTGGCCAAGTTTGCTGACATGCGCACTGCGGACAAGGCCTGGTCCCTGCTAGATGTGGTGGTGGAGGTCATGGAGCTGGACTGCCCACGACACTGTGATGAGGTGCTGGCCATGGAGCCGGGGCTGGCCTGGGCGAAGGAGGTGGACCTAAAGCAGCTCACCAATGAGTCAGCAGAGTTGGACAGGGTGAGGCTGGGGCATGGGATAGGGGGGCTAGGACAGGGATGAGGGGGCTGTGACAGGTGGTGGGAGGTACTGTGACAGGGGGGTCGAAAAATTTGAAGGAGGGATTCATGCGTTGAAGATTTAATGCATTCAGCCCCTACTGGAGCTCCTTCTTGACTCTGTATTACCTCTGACCATGTGAGGTAGGACACGGAGGGAATATGGCAGGGCCTGTTTGTGAGGGGTCGTGATTTACTTAAGGAACATCAGGGTTGGGCGTCAAGGGTGGGGTTCCAGGGGCAGGTCCTGAGCCAAGCGCCCCAGGGGCAGGTTCCAGGGGCAGGTCCTGAGCCAAGCGCCCCAGGGGCAGTTTCCAGGGGCAGGTCCTGAGCCAAGCGCCCCAGGGGCAGGTTCCAGGGGCAGGTCCTGAGCCAAGCGCCCCAGGGGCAGGTTCCAGGGGCAGGTCCTGAGCCAAGCGCCCCAGGGGCAGGTTCCAGGGGCAGGTCCTGAGCCAAGCGCCCCAGGGGTAGGTTCCAGGGGCAGGTCCTGAGCCAAGCGCCCCAGGGGCAGGTTCCAGGGGCAGGTCCTGAGCCAAGCGCCCCACGGGCAGGTTCCAGGGGCAGGTCCTGAGCCAAGCGCCCCAGGGGCAGGTTCCAGGGGCAGGTCCTGAGCCAAGCGCCCCAGGGGCAGGTTCCAGGGGCAGGTCCTGAGCCAAGCGCCCCAGGGGCAGGTTCCAGGGGCAGGTCCTGAGCCAAGCGCCCCAGGGGCAGGTTCCAGGGGCAGGTCCTGAGCCAAGCGCCCCAGGGGCAGGTTCCAGGGGCAGGTCCTGAGCCAAGCGCCCCAGGGGCAGGTTCCAGGGGCAGGTCCTGAGCCAAGCGCCCCAGGGGCAGGTTCCAGGGGCAGGTCCCGAGCCAAGCGCCCCAGGGGCAGGTTGCAGGAGCAGGGCTCTTGTTTGTATCTGCATCATCTGTTTTCCTTCCTGCGTTATCTCACGTCACCGAGCTCCTGCCCTTCTCCCCCTCGCTTGCAGGGCCTGGCCAAGGCGCAGCGTTTCCTCGACCTGCTCAAGGAGCAACAACCGCAACCCTCCACCACAAGTGACAAGGCCCCGGTGAAGGCCTCTGTCAGTGCCACGGATTTGAAGGTAGCTGGTGCAGGGGCAATGGGTGATTCCGTCAGACATGTCCTTATCATGTCATTGGAACAATCAGAATTAATTTCTCCATCATTGTGTGTTTATGTCACCAGGGTGGGGTAATGAAGATGCTTTTGTATTGGTTTCTTCATCTGTTGTTACGTCACAAGCCAGTCAAGACCTGTCTGCGCCCCTGGGCATGGAGGGGGTGGCTGCAGGGGGCAGGGGGCTGCATGAGGGGTACGGCCATAAAGAGCCGGTCTCAGGAGTAAAGGCGACCGGCTCTTTTTGTCCGTACCCCCTCTGGAGGCTGCAGGGGCAGGTGGATACAAATAGGGAGGTATGGCCAGACAACGCCTGCTCCCAGGGAATTCTTCCCATTAGTTACCGTCATTGCATCCACGCATCCACGTCATGGCCACTAGGCCCTGTCTGTGGATGGCAGCAGCATCGCACACCCTTGCGACCGGGGCTATGTAACCCCGTTGCCTCTCGCTGCCTTGGTTGCAGGCTGCAACAGGAGCAACAGCGGCAGCGCCCACAGAGGCAGCTGCGGCTGCGGGCACGTCTGGCGCGGGGATCAGCGAGGGGCCCAACAAGGGCATTGTGGGTCTGAGTGTTGAGCCTGGAGTGTCCCCACGCCTTCGCAGCTGGTGCGTGGAGGGGAGGGTGTGGCAGCGTGTGAGCAGGCACCCCGCAGCATTTGGTTCCCGGGGGGAAGCATTAGGGCAGGGCGTAGACGCAGTAGTGCCTCACTACTCAGTCACGAGGGGGGTGCTCATGGGGTCTTTAAGGTTCTCCGACCTGAAACCCTTCTTTCGCCTTAATGCCTGAACTCACAATCTGTACGGGGTTGTCTGCCGATAGCCAATGCCCTCTTCACTGCATATTGGCCCTGTAGGCTCTTTGTGGTGGGAAGCCAATTTTTTTTGTAACCCTAAACCCTCCACTGCGTGATTGGCATGTGAGAGAGGTTCAAGCCTGCCACCTAAGCTTGGTACTGGGATGAAGGAACATTTAAATGCTGATTCCTTGCCATCATCCTGGCCCTTAAAACTACATTCAGTCTTCTGTTTTTGTTAACTTCAGTATTCTTCAGTTTGTATGCCTGCTGCCCTTCTATGTGTGAAACCTGACCTTCCGATGCCATAATTATGTTTCTTGTCAGGAATGGGACCCAGGGGGGCCCGGTGGATGCCCTGCGGAGATGGACCCGCTCCCACCAGCAATGGACGCAGCAGACACAGGATTTCAAAACAGCTGGCGCCGCAGCTCTGCTGGTGTGTGGTGGTGGGGGGGGGGGGGCAAGAAGGGCAAACAGGGGACATCAGCAGAGGGGAGGTGAATCAGGGCAGCAGGTACCTCCGCTGCTGTGTGGATAGGGAGGGGGAAATCATTTGAGGGGGGATCAGGGCAGCAGGCGCTGCTGTTTAATTGGGGGTAGGGGGGTTCAATGAATCAATTATACGACATGGGTAGGGGAAGAGGGGCGCCTCTGACGGTCTAGAAGAGGGGGCTGTAAGACTGGGCTGGAGGTAGGGGGGAGAGCTGTCAGCAGGCAAGGGAAGCGGTCTTGAGGTTGGACCTGTCTCCATATCTTGCCTCCCTTCCATGCGCCACGGTTGTGCCCGACAGATGTACATAGATATCTCGGATCTGAAATCTGGATCTGGATCTGGATCTGACGTCCCCCTGCCCCTGATCTCCCGCTGATCTCCTCAGGCGGTGCGTGAGGCGGCGCTGTGGCACTGCGAGCCAGTTTCGGGGCCAGTGTGGGAGGTGTCCAACTCGAAACAGTTTTTCGAAAACCTGCACAGGTAAGGGGTGTGGGGTATGCAGGGTGAAAGGTGTGGGCAATGCAGGTAGCTAAGGCCCATGGTTTTCAATAGCTCAAGTCCTCAACACTTTCAAAGTGCCCTGTCAGGATTCAGCAGCATATTTTAGAGATGCAGAACCTGAGGGGCCTCGTCCCCCTCCTGTCCCAACTCATTTTTCACCAGGTTCAAAAGCATGAAACCTCCGGGACCAACGCAGATTCATACTGACCATATGGGTGTAAGGTAGGGCTGGTATATACCGTATATTCTACTGAAAGATACACGTATATACGCGTATAAGCGTATATATCGTATACGTATACGTATATGGGGGCCTGGAAATCTTTAAAAGCCTTGAAACCTAGGGCATTTCATGCCTCGACCTCCACCTATCACTTCATCATTTAAAAATTGAGTTTACTCATGCCAGCCTCAAATTCAGCTCAAATAAAACAACAATCAAGTATCGGGTTCGCGGCCTTGGGGCACAGACAAATGCCGGACATGCGCAGTTTGATCAGCGTCAGAAACCTAGGGCATTTCATGCCTTGACCTCCATCTTTTACTTGATAAATTAAAAAATTAAGTTAACACATGTCTGCCGCATATTCAGCTCAAATACAACAACAAATCAAGTGTCGGATTCGCGGCCTTAGGGCACAGACAGATGCCAGCCATGCGCAGTCTGATCAGGGTCAGCTCGTCAAGCCCTCTACTCCTGCTAGCAAACCTGTAGGCTACTGGCAGGCGGGCAGCTAGCTATCAGCAGCTAAGCATCATAAGAAAAGGCTCCTCATCCTGAATGGCTGCGCCCTGGCTGCCTGCTTCCTCATTTCGTGCCTGACACATTTTTAGCTTGTCCAACCACGGAGTTTTGCCCTTCTATTTCATTTTGATGAGTTTGACGTAGGCGTCGTGGGGCGTGATGAGGTCTTTGCAGGTCAGTATAGTCTGTCGATACGCGGGGGTAAACTCGTTCCCATCACCATCGTACGCAGTCCAGTCGTTCATTGAAAGCGAATGAAAAGTGAATAACCGAGAACGCTGATGCGGCGTGGATTATCGAGCAATTGCGCAGAGCAGAGCACTAGAGCAGGGCGCGCGCTTTTAAAATTTGACTTTATACGTCTGCCGTATATACGCATTTCAAACATATACGCGTATACGGGGGGTATAATATACACGTATATACGGCGTATATACATATACGTATATTTCCATATACGCCATCAGCCAGCCCTAGTGTAAGGAGTTATCATCATACCCTGGACATGAGCCTGAACTTCTAGCATGAACTACCTCTCCCTCTTTCATCGCCTCCCTCCCCCATACAGGTTTTAGTGACCCCTCACTAGTCAACAGACCCTAAACCCTAGCACCCCCCCCCCTTATGCCATCGCCTCCCTCCCCCAGGTTTTATGGACCCCCCCCCACTATACCCTAAACCCTGTTCCACCTTTGTTGTCACCTGTCTCCCCCCAGCTTTACAGCCCCTTAATTAGACCCTTAAGCCTAGCCTCCCTCCCCATCTTTCATTTCGGCATCTCTCCCTGCCCTCAGGTTTGTGCAGCAGGTGCGTGACTCCTGCCGCAAGGTGCGCGGCCTCATGGACAAGATGGAGCGGCAGCAGCAGCAACAGCAACTCCTGCAACAACAGGCCGCATCTGCAACAGGAAGCCCTGCGAAGCCGCTTTCAAGTATGAGCACATCTACCGGTATAGAGATTTGATCATATGAGCCTGCGCATAGGCAGGAATTCTGGGGCAGGATGTAGGAAGAAAGATCATAGCAGGACATCATGTGGGGAGGCAGAAGGGAGAGGGGTTGAGGATATAATCCACTTCACACTATCAGTGGCCTGGGCCTGCGTACCATAGTTGCATCATAGTGGGGTACAGGGACAGGAAGTAGAGGGGGGACTCAATCTGCTTCACACGCAATAACTGTGGATTTCGCCTGTCTATCGCCAATGCGTCAAGAGTTGTCAAATCACTTGTTGATCGAGTTCCCCACACATCATTCCTTTCTAATGTGCACTTTGGGCACATGCCTTATCCGGCCTGGCCCTCTTGTTGGTGACAAATGAGGACAGTTGTGTACAGCTCCCTCCAGGGCCTTGTGGGTGCCCAACGTGCGGTACAGGCATGCCGTCAGACACCCGCCTCCCCCTCTCTTGGTCCTTCCTCCCGGCAGGTCACTCGTCACTCAACACCCGCCACTCCGTCCCCCTCAAGGACCTCCAGCTGCGGCCCACCCCGCTGCCCCATGCCAGCAAGCCGGCCCTGCAGGGGGGGGGCAGCGAGGAAGCCAGTGGCCTGCTCGCACAGGTGAGGGCCAGGGCCTAGGCTTATACAGGGCGGCTGGCTGGGAGGGCTCTGAAAGCAACAGACAAGCAAGACTGATAGGGACATGATCAGGTTCTTGTTCAAGTGTGAGCTTACCGGCAGGGTGTCTTGTCCTAGCACCTGGTCAATAAGACACCACCTGCTGTAAGAGTTGCTTTGCATTCCCTTACAACTCCCTTTCCTTACGGGGTGAGGGATATGTTCCAATACTGATGATCAATCTTCACCCCGTTTCAGTTGGAACTCGATCGTCTTAATTTGCCTAAGGGCAGTAGCGTCAGAAAGCATTGATTCACACCCAATGGTGGGCAATGCACATGTAGGGTACTTGACCTATCTTCTCAAGGCCTCCTTTCCTCCCTCTACAGGCCCATCTGACAGTCGCCCCAGTGACCTTGCCTCCGTGTCCGCGTCAGACAGGTCCGGACACGGCATTTGGATCTGGGTCTGTCCTCTCTCCTCCAGGATCTAGATCCGCGTGCCCGCCGTCGGGTGGCACCGAGTACTTCTCCGCTATGGGGTCCACGTGTGGGAAGCTGTCCTCTGCCTTCTGTTCGAGGAGCAGCCTCAGGCCCACGCCGCAGCAGGGGCTCAAGGGATGTCCAGCAGGGGCGGCCGCAGAGGAAGGCCAGGTAGGCTTAAAAAACTTCTCATTGAAAATGTTCAAAGCCTAGCTTTGTTCAAATTTGTTCGCGTTCAGAGTCTCCCCACCCATTCATCAGAACCCGAATACCCGATGTCATGTCTAGAATCTCCTTTTTTTCCTCTGAAGCTTGGTATGTGGTCATTGAAGGGCTGCTTTGGGGGCTTTGGGTTGGAGCCCTGAGGACGGAATATTGGATCTGTCCAGAGCCTCCACAAACACTTTGCCTGCGGTTGCTGCCAGGTTGAACAGAGCTGCTCCTGCCCCTTGCACTGAACCCTCTTATTTGTAGGATCAAAGACACAGATCTCCCTCCCAGGATACCCCAAGCGCTGCTCTGATGACCGTCATGGGTCTGACATGCATTCCTGCCCTGCCCTCCTCACATGATCGTGGTGTAGGCCGTCCATGTCCACTTGCACCAGCCTTCCACTTTAATCCTTCCATGCCGTGTTCCTGACAAAACAAAAACACTACTCCCCCCCACAGGATGAAAGTGCTGGATCACAAAGCGAGCCCGTGACCCCTTGGGGCGCCTTCCGCTCACGGAGGGAGATGAGCAACATGCCCACACCCCACCTAGACTTCAGCACAGCGCTGGATGCAGTGGCCGAAGGCGATAGTGCGAGTGGGGGCGCGGCGACCGGACAGAAAGGGGATGGGGCAGAGGAGGACAAGAGAGGCAGCAGCGAGCGGAGGAAGGGGAAGCGTTCCAGCGGGGACGGTGGCGGCTGTTGCTCCCCTCTAGACTTTGGAGTGGGGGGGGCAGAGACGCCGAACCCCGTTGTCCTTGCTGCATCCGCTAACAAGGAGCTGTGTGAGGAAAGGTCTTGGTGCACGAGTGGGAGCACCAGCAGGGGCGGGAGCCCCCCCGAGGAGGCCAGCGGGGACACCTCGGACGATGGTGACGATGATGACCTGATGATGCCGCCGCCGCCGTTCAGGTTCGTCTCCCACCAGGGCCCCAGCGGAGCAGGTCCATCGGGACAGGGGGCCAGCGCGGCATTCACACTGCCCTTGGGCGGTACGCTCCACACGCGGCTCCGGAGCAGTACCTCGGCTGCCGGCCCGTCTGAATCACCGCACCCTTGGGTGGTTCGGTCCCCCGACGGTGCCTTGTGGCAGGACTACAGCGAGCCCAGCGCCCCCCTGGAAGGCCTGCTGGGGGACCTGGGACGTCTGCGCGCAGCAGGTCACCACTGCTGGGACTATACGGTGCTGGTACTGGACATGCAGGTTGGTGAAGCTCCACCTGGACATGCGCAGTACGCCGTGGTATGTTCTACTGCACAATGTATGCTACCGTTTACGCCGTGCATGCCACAGTGTGGTGTTCAGGTAATGTTGTAGGAGGGCCCGTGTTTTAACGGATCTCCTACCGGTATTTTTACACGTCTATTTTTCTGTGTCGCATTGTGGGCACTGGGGGACAGGGAGAGTATGTCTGGAAGAGCACCCTTCCTTAACCCCCCCCCCCCAGGTATGCCTGGCATGACAGCTTTCTCTTCGTGCGCTTGAATCTTCGGCATTTTTACATTCGGATGTATCCTCGACCGCCGGGTCTCGACAAGTCATGAAAGCCGCACTTCAAAAGGGCATGCCCGATATCTGTTAGTTTTGGCCCCCTGGTTATGGCCACGCTGTTGGCTGGTTGTGGGAGGGGTTGTGGGAATCGATAGCGCACTGCAGAGACTCTGGCGCACCGGATAGCATATAAAATCGGAGACAACCCTGATTTGTTGTGTCGCGGTTGTTGTGATGCAGCGACACGAAAGTCAGGTAAGATAATAAATTTTAATGTGATGTCGTCAACTTGATGCATTAATTGGACCCCCTTCTTGGACTTTCGGCAAATTTGAAAGTTTGGCACATTGACAGCAGCAAGCGTTGCAGCAGCTGAGCTGCATACCATGGCATTGCTCATCAAATAGAATTGCGTTAATTTGAGAAGCATGTGTTGGATTTGGTGGCACATGCTGCAATGATGTAGGACGTGTCATTCACATTTATTTGGGCAGTTTTGCTGCATCGTGCTGCAGATGTGCGCTGCATATTTTTGTTTGTTGCAGAACGCATCCATGGAACGCATCCCTTTAGATGGTAGCTGCGTTGCAGAACGCTGCAGATTTGGACAGGCCCTTTTTCGGAGTGCAATTTTCTTGACACGACCAGCAGGCCCGAACGATACTGGTACTCCCCTGCTGGTACTCGTTTATCCCAGAGGGTTTATCCCAAGCAATCCGCAGGCAATCTTGAACCCTTAATTTGCCCCACGGGTGACCCTGTACCCATGGGAAGCGAACGGCACCAAAAGCCCAGCTCGAAAACCCTGCAGCCTCTCTGCTCCAGGCCTAACCCCCAAAGAGATGACCAAAGCTTGCTTCACCATAACCGCTCCTCCTCTCTCTCCCTCTCTGCAGCACCTTGATCTCCTGTCCTCCGCCCAGCTGAGGGCCCTGGACTCCGCAGTGCAACCGGACAGCTACTCCAATGGCAGCGTCAGCGCCTCGTGCTCTTCCTTCCCACGGGAGAGGCAGATACATATAGCAGCAGAATCGGGGGGCAGAACGGGCAGTACGTCAGGCCAGGGGGCGCTCATGCAGGATGCGGGCCCACGGCCATGGGTGGTGTACTGCTCGAGGCATGCCCACCGTCCAGCCGCAGAGGCGGTCACCCACTTGATGGGTCTCGGAGCTCCGGTGCCAGATGTCCTAGTCACCTCCTCGGGGACCAAGGTAGGGTTTGTGCATAACTGTCAATGCAGCGGACTGTTCTTGGAAAGAACGTTTTTTACAAAGTAGTTGCAAAATGGCATTCGAAGCTGCTTACCAAATGCAGCACGATGTTATTTTTGGTCTTGCCAGGCCGGACTGTACTCCATTACTGATGCACCAGGCTGGGTCCTTTCTGAATATGACTGTGTTGCACTTATGTTTGTGAGCGTTTTATGCGTGATCAAGTCTGACAGGCATAAGGTCAGTGGGAGTGTATAGCCTACCAATTACTGCATAGTAATCCATCTATTGCCTGTGCACATACTTTTTTTTCAGATGTGGGCCAGGAGGAAGGTCCCACTCCCAGTGGCCCGTTCGGCTGAGGACAACACCGGGAGAGACTTGCAATCGCAACGTCTGCTATTTGTGGGAGCAGACGATGAGGAGTTGCATGAGGTTGAGGAGGAGGTGCTTGAGCAGCGGCTGGTGGTACCGCTGCCGCAACCGCATCTAGAGTGGATCCTGTGCCAGGACTGGGAGGCCAGGGTCGGGGGTCGACAGGTGAGCGGGGAGCTCTGCTTCCTCAAGCCTCGTGTGCCTGCAAGGGGCCGCATAGTTTCTTGCTCTCTGAGAGGGTAGCAGGAGGAAGAACCTTAAGTGGAGAGGGAGAGGACGTGTGGAGGGGATGGTGAGGTGAAGGATAGAGGTGTGCTGGGAGGAGCCAAGAGTTTTGTTTCCGAAGTGGTGCTTTAAGGCCTTACTCGTATGTTGCCGGTACTCCCTCAATGAGCACATCAATGCCTGCTGCTCCCACCGCCTGGGACCCTCAGATCTGGAAACCTGCTGTTATACACACATACTGGAGCATTTGGGTGGCTGAAACTGCTTGAAAGGTTTGGGCAAACGATGTTGGTGGCTCATATCTAAGGAATTAAGGATGTCAGCCATGCAAGGTGGCATTATAAATCATAGGAACATTCACTTGGTGGCTGAGATAAAAAGAAATGCGAACTGCAGCATTCCAGTGTCTCCCGGCTGGACTGGCAGCAGTCACTCCTCTTCCTGTGTTCAATGCCTGGCCCTTTTCAGAAAACGTATTTGCGTGTATGCGTACAGTGACCACGACTATTGAATGGGCCATTGATTTTAGGTGGCCGTGACGAACCCCTACTTTGATTTATTGCAGGTGGATGTGACAAAAAATGCCCGCAGCCCCGAGTTCAATGACAAGGTTCAAGGCTGCATCCGTATGGCGCAATGCAGGCTGGAGCAGCTGGCCGCCGTGGATTGTGAAGCAGCCGGAGCAGCGACAGCAGCAGCTGCCATAGCATTGGCATTGGGTGAGGAAGCAGGCCCATTGGTAGATCTCCTCCTAACCACAGCAACAGATCCGGCGGCGGCGGCGCACAGGACGTCCGCCCCTCTTACCTCAGCATCAGCAGCTTTTACCCCTGAAGCAGCCGGGCATCGTCAGCTTCCCACGTCTTCTTCTCCGCAATGTGTCGCAGAGGGGGTGTCGCGGCCGCTGTGGTCGTCCAGCAGTGTGGGACGGGTGGAGAAGGGAGCAGCCACGGACAGCTTGTGGCAGGTAGGAGTGATGAGTGGGGAGCACTCACACGAGGCGTGGAGGGTGATGACTGATGACCTACTCCTAGATACTGCTGCTGCTGCTAATTAACTTGTCAATGCGATGCTGCTACTCAAGACGTCAGACCTGCTGTGCTCGCTGGCAACTGGGGTGTCTTTGGGGCCCTACATGGAGTACAAGGATGCCTCTTGAAGGGATGAACCGCTCGTCCTTCAGATTATTATATATTGAATCAGATATGTGCCTCTGAAGGGATGGAAGTCTGTGGCACATTCCCCTACTTTCTTTGAAGGTGTTGCCTGGTCACTGCTGCGTACATTTGTGTTCATCTTTTGCCGAATTGTGTGACCACTATTGTGCCGCCTGTCTCTGTTGGCTTTGCGCATTCTTTTGAATTACACTCGTTTCTTTTCTACCCAGCTTTGCTTGCCCGGCTGCTGCAGGTGGCCGTGAGTGTCCAAGGCACCGAGGCTGCACGCCTGTTTGTCATGGCGCTGTCCAATGAGCTGGCACAGGACTCGCGGCCGATCAAGGTCGGGATCACATGCTCTAAACAGCAGCGGCAGCAGCTGGGTCAATCACTGGGGCAGCAGCAGGGACATGCAATTTCCCATGATGGGCAGAAGCAGGAACATGGGTCAAACGCCTCGGAGGGAGGGCTAGATCAGTCCCCTGAAGCATCAGCCGGGGGGGTCCCAACAGCAGCAGTAGCATCAGGGGTAGCGCCCTGGGCAACATCCGGCAAGCCCAAGCCTGGACAGCAGGTCAAATCAGGTCTGGCTGCCATTCCCTTGGTCAACATGCGACAGAGCAAGAAGGCGCGCAGACGTTATGCTGCGGCTGCAGCCAAAGCAGCCGCGGAAGCGGACGCATTGCTGCTGGAGCGGCCGTTGCGCCTGACTGATGATGTGGAGTGCTTGCCTGATGTAGCGGAAGCAAGATGCTATGCTGGTATGCGCGCAAGCACAAGCGGCCGGGAGGAGGCCGGGTCGCCAACACCAACTGACGCCGTCAAACAGGCGGAGACATCCGGAGATGGTCAGCCAGCTGCCGCCGCAAATGCAGGAGATGGGGATGGTGTGACCTGGGCTGTGGACTGTGTACCTGTTGCGGGTGCGCCAGATCGAGCCGTCGCCTATGCGGCAGAGTACCTCCTGGGGGTGCCAGCGGGGAGGGCACTGCTGCTGGGATGTGCATCAGCAGCATGGGCGCAAGCCTCGTGAGTTTTTGTTTTGTCCGCTCTCAGCTGTTTTGCTCTGGATGCATGTCAATGAGGTTACGATGCCCCCGCTGCTTTGCATGGCGCGCTGCAGCATGATGTGGCCCAGGACGATTAAGGGAAGCGGCTAAGAGGACCAACCTTGATACCTCATGTCATTTTTATGTTGGGAAATAAATGCAATTGATGCTGCGGCCCCTTGGAGGCGCACCCGGCTTGGCTGAGGCTGCTGCGCCCTCCTTAGAGCCCAGCGTTGCACCCTGGTTTGCTTGTTACTTTGTGATGGACCAATTTTCACCACTTCTTTGACAAGGGTCAGGGGCCGGCGCTATGTTAGCAGGTAGCATAGGGCCCTTGGCTGTATCAGGGACATGCTGCGCCCCGGGATGGGGTGTAGGTGCAGCCGCATTAGCTAGCCTCATCATAGTGCTATATTTCTTGGAGGTGCCGCTACTATCTGTACATTAGGGGACAAGCAAATCACGTTAAGCACAGTCAGATTTTACACTTTGACCCTCACCTAGGAGGGCAGAACAGGGTCATTGGTGCACAGCTGATTTTACAATGTATGACTTGGTGAATACCCTACATGGCTGCTAGAGAAATGTCCCCATGGCGCGGATGATCTCTGTTGGCCTCATGTGTGCTGTTTAATACGTTTTGTTTCCCTCGTTCGTACACTTTCCTTTTTTACTACGTTGCAAGGGGCCAGTGATGTAAATAAATGGTCTAACAGCGATGCTGCCAGTTACTGCAGGCTTGAGGGCCTTTACATGCTTGGCAACAGCAAGAAACATGGACATCATGAAGATGCCAGGCGGACCCACCCGTTATGCGCTGTTTAATATTGTACTTGTGTGACAACATGGGACAATCGGTATCCAAAGGTAGAGGGATTGAACTGCCAAACGATCCTCTCTCTCTCCCTGTCTAGATCTCCGGGTTCCATGCTCCTGCCTCCCTCAAAGGAGGGGTGTATGGCTGCTACATGTGAAGTTTTGTGAAGTTTTTACAGTCCAACAGAGCATCACACTTGATGCATGGGACATGTGCCCGTAAACCGGTACAGGCACTAGATACACTAGGACAGAAAGCGAAAACCAGTGACCCCCCTGGGCAAGCAACTAGCACACAACCACGACAGTGGCGTGGGAATGAACCCCATAGTGCAGAAGATAAGCCCCAGCCATAAAACATGACGTGGGTGCAAAAGAGTTCGATTGAGCACCGCCTAGAGAGTAAGGGGGGAGACAGGAATTTTGGCAGAGTTTTGAGATGATTCTCTCTTTTCATCATACACTGAAAGATAAAACAACCAAATTTCTTCCAGAACACATATGCAGAATCCGCTGCATTTAGTTTGCCCCACACTCCATTTGCGTACCGTTTCATGGCCTCATCCTCATCCTCTAGGAAATTATGGAAAGTAAGGTTAAACTGAAAACGAAGGTCTGTATAGAACGGGCAGTAAATCATGTGAAGCTCATCCTCCCGACATTTAAGATTGCAACATCTACAAATCCTCTCGCTACGAGGCACACAGGGTTTCTCAAAGCGCCCCGTCTCAACATTCAGCCAATGCGACCCCATCCGATACCGGGCTACAGCAAAAATAATATTAGGCTTACTCAAATTGTACCAGAAAGTCTCCTGCACATCACGCTTAATTTGGAACCACTTAGAGAACGTAAACAATTGGAACCCCGAGCGTTCTGAGTCAGGGGTAGCACGTACTTACAGGGCCGTACGTGGCATGTCCCTGGAAATTTTGGAAAGCCACTGATCCCTAGCTGAATTCACAATGACCTCAATATCCAAAGAGGTATTGGCTGATGCAGTCAATAACTCAATACCCAGAGTCATCAATATCGTAGACAGAAAACCAGCCCAACAAAGTGAAGTGCCAGCCTTCGCCAAATCACAACTTTCCTGCATAGCCATTTTCACAAGGTCATTGTCAGGCCTCAGATTAATTCTATTCCAAAAACACAGGGTCTGCTGAAAAAGACTTAAGATAAGGGGTTCACGGTGTCGCACCATAAAGCAGTAACTGCAATACTATGGTAAATACCGTAAACTCCGGTCAGGACACCTTAGAGAGGTGTCCTCTACTCACAAACACGGTACATCACCGTACACTCATGCTCCTTGTACTTCAGACAAGAGTGTGTCAACAAGATAACTGTAACTGGAAGTTCCTAACTGGGTGTCTCTGCATAGAAGTCTCCGTCTCGTGGGTACCGCCCCTACTACTTTACTCGCGATGTGCGCTTCAGGTCCGTGGCGGACTTCTTTCCTCACGGCAGTGATGGACGCCTACGGGCAGGCTCAGTGACTATTCACTGGCTGCGAGTGCTCTTCGAGTTAAGCAGCTGGCTGGTTATTAGTGTATATAGCAATTGACTTAGGGGCATAGGCCTTCTGGCCGTCTGGTCGCGATCCAGCTGGGCTATGTTAAGGGCACTTACCGCGTATCACGCGGAGAGATGGACGGGACGTAGACTGCGTACTTCTTCTTCTGCAGGGTCTCGTTTCTCTTACTGGGGTACTTGTCTCCAGCTAGTTCAGCGGAGGCTGAGCTAGGCTTGACTCGAATTAAGGTACTGACTTATGTGTAAGCTGTAGGTCTCGAAGACGGCCGGTGCTTGTTACAAATAGAGGTCTGTCCTTTAGAAAGGGACGAAGTAACTAGCCAAGGCAATTGCCGGGATACAGGGACCCGGCAGGCCCAATACAGAGTACGGTAGAACCTGTCAAACTTATCCTGCGTAAGCGGGTTTCTAGGTCTCAGCTCAAATACGGAGACTCCGCAGAGAAGCTGCGGAGTCACCTGGGCCGCTAACTGCGGTCTAAACGGTTCTGTCACGTATACTGTAATATACTGTGACAGCTGTCGCACCATAAAGCAGTAACTGCAATACTATGGTAAATACCGTAAACTCCGGTCAGGACACCTTAGAGAGGTGTCCTCTACTCACAAACACGGTACATCACCGTACACTCATGCTCCTTGTACTTCAGACAAGAGTGTGTCAACAAGATAACTGTAACTGGAAGTTCCTAACTGGGTGTCTCTGCATAGAAGTCTCCGTCTCGTGGGTACCGCCCCTACTACTTTACTCGCCCCCCGCTCCCCAGCGTTAAGCCCTCCAGGCATGCGCGGGGAGCTGGAAAAAGGGGTGGTACTGAAATAAACTTCTGGAAAAATATGTACGTAGAAGCTCAAATCATCATCTGCAAATATGCCAGGTTCTGGCCTTCTACAAATCCGCCTGGTTCAGGCCTTCTACAAATCTGCCTGGTTCAGGCATTCTACAAATCTGCCTGGTTCAGGCATTCTGCAAATCAGAAAAATAAAAAAATCAACCGAGTCTCAGCTGAAGCGCAATGCGCAGAACCCTACAAATTCAAGCTGTTCAGCCCACTACCGGCTAGCAAACAGAGGAATTTCAAAGTTATCAGGTCAAGCTAAGAACAACCGCTGCTCTCGCCCCACTGCGCCATAGCCGCCTGGTCTTTAAAGGCCACAGAAAATGTGCGCCGTAGCAGCGTGATCTGCCCCCTGCTGTGCTATAATTGCTCGAGTTGACTAATTCTCCTCGCTCATCATTTTCATAACTTATGTACTACTGTAACCTTGCTGCCACGGTATTTGAGAAACAAATTTTCATTAAGCTGCCGTAACTCTACTCCTGCATCTTCCGTCTTCGGTCCGCTGGCTGCCGGCCCGCTGCCTACTGGGTACTAGGACAAGCCGCACTGCGTCTGCATTTCTGCTCTGTAGGTGCCTGCCCGCTCCTTGCCAGCTACGGCGTGGGTGACGTCACGTGCTCAGCGGCCCTGCCGCTCCGGGCTTCAGGTCCCGGTAAAATCCTCAAGGGCTGACTCCTCTTCCTCCCTTGCTGCTTCTTTGGCCACCTTGGCCCTTCTTGTAACTGCTCTCGGGGTGACATTGGCCTCTCCCCGGCCAGTGGTGTACGAGATGTCATACAACCCGTTCGCCATTGGTCTTGCGATGCCCCGCTCCATTTGCCTTGTTGCTGGGTTGGTGGCCATGACTTCCACCTCAGGCCTGTCCATGACGTCGGCCTCCTGGGCTGTCCTGGCAGCCGCTCTGGCCGCTGGGCTCGGTCGCCCCTGGACCTGTAAACTGCGCTCCTCTGTGGGGGGCCCTGCTACTGCAGCGGGCCCAGCTCCCTTGTCTTCCGGCGTGCAGTGTGGGCACAACCACTCGCCCTCAGGCACCTCCTCGAGTACTGGTACCAAGCAGTCCATGTGCCAACCTGTATTGCAGGCATCACACAAAAGCATCACCTCTCCGCGATCGGGCAGCTGGCACACCTCGCATGACAGGCTGTTATTGGGTCTGGTTCCACTGAAATCAACCACTCCCCTGAGGTTGGGCAAGTGGCATGGAGAACAATTGACTGCATTCTCTGTAACTGTGAGGCCATCTGCCCCTTCCAACACCAAAGTTCCCGTCGCCCCCAGTGTTTTTACCCTGAGGATCTCAGGCCTGGCCTTGGGATCGAGGCTGCGTCGCTCTGACGAATACTTCACATACACGTAATCTCCCTCTGCAAAACGCCTGACCTGGGGAACGTACCCTCCCCCACGAATGCGTGCATATCGCAGCTTGTCGCGGTGCTGCGCAATTTTTAGATGCTCACCCGCGACTGGCAGTGCCTCTTTAATCCTGGCCACTCTGGCCAAAAGCAGGTCTGCTGCCTCCTCTGCTGTTGCAACCTTGGCTGTGCTCCAGAGGTCCGCCCCCACTTTGGAGGGGAAGGTGGGTCTCTGTCCAAACAGCACCTCGTACGGCGCCATGCGCGTGGCCTGCTGCGGCGAGCATCGGAAGCCGAGGGCTACCCAGGGCACCATCTTGTCCCAGGACTCGTCGCTGCTGCCTTCCTCGCAGCACTTGCGCAGGCCTGCCTTGAGGGTCTGGACAGCCCTCTCCGAAAGCCCGTCTGCTTGGGGGTGGTTGGCAGAAGTGGTGCGATGGTCAATGAAGCAGTCCAACAACATGTCCTGAAATTCACCCTGGAACTCTGTTCCCTGGTCTGTCACCACCTCTGCGCATCCCCCGAATCGTGCAACAACATTTTGAAAGAATGCCAAGGCCTTCACATCAGACGCCTTGCTTGGAATGGGGATTAACTCCACCCATTTGGAGTAATGCTCCACACACACCATCACAAACCGATTTCCCCTGGACGTGGTCGTGAATGGACCACACAGGTCCACTCCCCACCGGAAAAACAACCCCTCAATGGGTAGCGGGTGCAGGTTGGGCTGTATGTGATTGAACGTGGACGCCCTGGCCCTGTCACACACACCACATTCCTGCACCGCCTTCTTGACTGCTGCTCGAAGCCCCCGCCACCAATGCTGCTGCATGACCATGAAAGCCGTGCGGTGGCTGCCAAAATGGCCCGTACCTGCATGCGCTGTCTGGATCACTGCTAGCCTGTCCTCTGGCCTGGGCACCACACAACGTCTACCATCAGGCATGAGTCTCATCAGGACTCCTCCCCTCTCTGATTCCCACTGGAACGGCGCTGCTCTGCGCTGTATTCTAGTCTGTTCCCCTAGCTCTGTTCCCTGGACATAAGTCTTCTCACGGAGAAACCTCAAGACGGGCTCATCTGCCCACACATCAACCCTAGCCGACGGTCCTGCAGGACAACCTGGCTGGTCCTTCTCACTCTCTGTTTCCCTGGTTACTTTGATTTCAACATCAACTTGTTCTTCAGACGCGTTCCCACCTGGCTCCTGTGCCGCGTCGGCCCAGTCTGCCGCGGCCGATTCCCCCAGGCACTGTCTGTATGACGCGGCCGCTTCTCCGCTGCCGGAGCACGCGTTTCCTGCAGTAGCAAGGGCATAGTGGCTGGACATTAAAGTCGCCCCCAGAACTGGGTCCCTGTCCTGGCCTGGCAGCTTTGCCCTGCGTGTCAACTCTGCTGGCATGATTTTAGCACACTCAAGTGCCACATTGAGCCATGCACTTAGTGCCCATGAATCCATGCTCCTGCCCAAGGCTGCCCGTCTGGCTGCCTCTGGGAAGTCTGGGCGCGGCAACGTGGACCCCACAGCGTACCCCATGGCGCGCTCACGCTCGTTTGCATTGGGCTCCTGCAAGTCCCCCATGGGCCTGTACACCATCCCATTTTGCCCGTTCCGGAAAGCATATGATGAGGGCGTGGCCATCAAACACGGCAGCACTTTCCTGGGCTGTCCTGTGACATTGATACGGTACCCCCCATTGTCCGGACATGATACTACTTGGGCCCTGCTGCCCTTGTCCAGAATGTCGTCTACGATCCCCTCGTGGGGTCTGGTCGACGCACGAATCACAAATTCAATATCTGCTGCAGGGGCAATATTCCCCCAATAGTTGCGGGTGCGGTGGGCGTAAGACCCCACCTGCGCTGCATCAAACAATGCCGGTGTCCCCAGAATCCTGCACACTTCCTGAAAAGCCTCAACACTGGCCTTCACACTCTTCTGATTCAATTGCATTGCTACATTCTCAATCAGGTACGCTGGTGGCCTAGGTCCCTGCAGGAACTGTAGAGTACCCAACAGCTTGACTAACGGGAAGAAAGACTTGCTTCTCTCTCCCGCGAGCCCACGCCCCTTGCCAGCTGACGAAAGGTCCTGGCACTCCCAGCCTGCTACCATGAACCACTGGCGCCCCTCCTGGGCACCCGCCTCCTTGAGGTGCTCTGCTGTGATGGCATACACATCTTGCGGCAATGCTCTGAAAGCTTTATCAAACGCTTTGACCGGAAGCAACTGGGGGAATCTCTTGTGCAACTGCAACAGGCGGCCCCCTGCGATCTCTCTGACTTCCTCACTGATATCTGCATACAAGTACTGCACTACTGGGATACCTGCCCTGAGTACCATTTCCAGCCCTGAGCACATACATCCAAAGGGCTCGAAAAGGACGACTCCTTGGGTCTCCATGGCCCGCACAGCCCCACTCGACAGGCAAGCTGTGTCCAGGCCTGCAGGGAAATGAGGAGGCGACACCCGAGGCAAGTCAGCAAGAACATCACTGATCAATGTCCTGGACCGCTCCCTGTTGCTGAACGTCTGCTCTGCTGTACTGACAGGCTGCGCCTGTTCATCATCGTCAGTGGCGGCAGAGGATATCTCCTGCCCCACCGGTGCTGTCACGCAAGCTGCCTCTGCAGCTCGCAACATCTGTACTCTCCTTCTGCCCTCCTGCGCCATGCGCACTATCTGGTCTGCATGCCACTGGTTCACTCTGCCCAACCCTGTGAGCAAAGCTACTTGCTTCCCACTGGCCTCCTCCCTGGCTGCTGGCTCGGGCGCGACTGTATCAAGCCTGGCCCCTGTGCGGTCAGCTGAGGATGGGAGGGGGGATCTGGACGGGATGTCTGCATTCTGGTGGCATGCTCCTGAGCGGTGGACAATGGTAATGTCCAGCTCTTGAAGCATGAGAGCCCACCTAGCGTGCTGGCCTACCAACGTCTGGTTGTCCATGAGGTAAGTGAGCGGCTCATGGTCAGTGATGAGATGCACCTTGCACCCAAACAGCATGTGGCGGTATGTGCGTGCTGCATACACTGCGGCCAGCATCTCCCCCTGGAACGAGGAATAGTTCCTCTCGCTCTTGTTCAGGGATCTGGATGTGCATGCCACCATATACTCCCGCCCGCTGTCATCACACTGCCCTAGCACGGCGCCTATGCCCTGCTTAGAGAAATCCGTGTACAATAAGAACGGCCTTGGCGGCCCCTTGCCGTCTGGCCCTGTCCCACTGTAATCTGGTCTGCGCAGGACTCTCCCGCCCTCGCACATCTCTGTCTTAATCAACTGGAACGCCTGCGACTGCTCTGGCCCCCACACAAACGGGACCCCCTGGACCAGCAATGCGTTGATGCATGCTGCCTTTTTCGAGAAGTCCGGGATGTAGCACCGGTAGAAATTCAAGAATCCCATGACCTCCTGAATGTTTTTCACCGATGCGGGCTCTGGCAGCGCCATAACTGCTGCTATCTTAGCCGCGTGCGGCGTGAGCCCCTGGGCCGACACATTGTGACCCAGGTACTCTACTGTTGCACACCCAAACAGGGACTTGTCGGGGTGCGCCCTTAATCCTACACTGTGGAGCATGTCCAACATCAGCTCCACATGCCTGATGTGTTCTGCCGGTGTGTCACTGTACACTAGCAAATCATCAATGAATGCTACGCAGAACGCACTTAGGCCTGCCCTGGCAATCTCCTCTTCCATCATACGCTGAAAGAAAGGAGGCCCATTTCGCAGACCGAAATTGAGCTTTGTGTACATCCAAAGCTCAGGTCCCATCCAGAAAGCTGTCTTAGGTTGGTCCTCGACCTTTATAGGGATCTGCATGAACCCCGACCGGAGATCAACCTTGCTGAATATCTTGGCAGTGCCCAGGTTCTGAAAAATAGTCTCCATCCTGGGGATGGCAAATTCCTGCTTGGCCGTACGCAGGTTTAACCTGCGCATATCGTGCGCTATTCGATGGTCTGTCCACTCCCCAGTTTCAGCACTCTTTTTGGCTGCTACTACTGAGTTGGCCGCAAACTTGATAGGCCCCCCCTGGGGCACCTTGACTATGATGCCTGCCTCAATCATCGGCTGACACTTTTCCTTAAAAATTGCTGCTTTAGGCGGTGGCATATCCCTGGACTTCTGAAAGCACGAACTGACCTCGTCTTCTAAAGCCAGTGTAAACTCACCCTGCGTGCCGCAGTAGCCTGGTAGATCCTCCATGGAGTAAGCGAATGCTCCTTGGCGATCTCGGAGGCTCTGCTCCAGGCTCTCCTGCTGCTCCGTAGTGAAGTCGGGATGCTTGCCCAGCAGCCACCCCTCCTTGGTCTTGACGTACTCTGCAGGTGGCTCCACGACTCCCCCTGGCTGGAACATGTCGATCACCACAGCCGCCTGCGGGTCGTCCTCCGCGGGCAGCTCCTCCCCGCCAGTGGTGTTGCCGCCGTGCCATCTCTCCTGCTGGCTGCATGCACCCCTCCTGCTGGCGGCCCCCATGGGGCTGACTGCCTGCGGGCGTAACCATCCAGACGACAGCTTTGCTGCTGCCTCCTTTCCAGACACAAAAGCCCCTTGGCCTGCTGTAAATCCTCCTCCTCTCACGCCCTGCTCGGTAGCTCGCGCCCCCGGCACACACATCGACAGCAGGAGCCACACCAGTATCAGCTGGAGCGTCCCCGTCAGGATCCCCTTAATTGCTGTACAGGTGAGGAGTCCTCTGCACGCTGTCATCTTCCTCATGGGTTGCTGCGGTAACTGTTCTGCGGGCTGAACGCATGGCTCTGCACTCTGCGCTGGCGGCTGCTGTCCTCTGGCCCACGTGATCTCCAGGTCTACCTGGCTGATCCTGAGTGGCAGGGCTGGGCAGTCCATTCCTGGTCTGCTGCCACGGTTCCTGTCCGCGACCGCCCTCTGCGCCTTTCCTGCGCGTCTCCTGGCCTTCTTAGAATTCTTTCCTTGCAAATCGGCAGTGTCAGCCCAAATTGCACTGGCCCTTTCTGGCCCTGCTCCTGGGATCTGTCCTGTGCTGCACTGTGCCGTTCTCTCCTGCCTGTGGTTGGCGCGCTGCACAGCCTTACTGCTGCCTGCACCCGCGGGCTCATCTTGCCCGCAGCTCCGTCGTATGGTTTCCTGCGCGCCCGCAACCCTGCTGGCGAGGTCCTCGCCCCTGCCGGTTTGGGCTTGCCTGCTGAGGCTGTCCGACGGCTGTTGGGTTTCCGCTCCTTCTGCTCTCCCCGTGTAGAGGGCTGATACTCTCTCCGTCAGCTCCTCCTGTAGCTCCCTGACCGCCCTGCTGTAACCTCCCATCCTGGGGTCCGGATCGGGCTGTGGTAGCATTTTAAGTCGGAACAGCAGGCTAGCCTCCTGGCCCGCCTCTTGCTGCCCCATTTCCTGCCTTCGTAGCACGTCCAGCTGATCTACAAAGTTCCTGAGCACTGCAACCCAGCGTCCCGTGCTGTACGCTGCTGGGTCACCCCAAGGCCCCTGTGCCGCTGTCTGTGCTGGCTGGCTGATCTGGGGGTATCCTGGGCGCCCGTTGCTCTTCTTGTCTGCTGCTGCCCCCTCGGGCCTGCGAGCGCGCTGGTCTGCTGCCTGCTGAAGGCTGATCCCCGCTGTGACCTGGTTTGCCTCTTCCTCCAGCGTGATTCCGTTACCAAGCTCTATAGCGGCCCTCCTGCTTCTGCGCTCTTTCATCGCTGCCTGCTCCTGAAAGATGCCGCGCACCCACGCGCGCCTCAGCTGTGGCAGCTCTCCCACCATGCCGTACCTTGGACTCCCTGGTCCTGGGCCGCTGTCTGCTGGCACATAGTTGCCCTCTGCATCCCGAGCCTCTGCTCTGGTGACGCTATCCTGGTCCGGGGGCATGGCTCCTCCCTCGTGCCACTCCTCATCTGACTCGGTGATCTCAACCAGTGGTGGTGGACCCTCTGAAACGCAGTCGCTGCACTCTGGGGCCCTGCTGTCTGAGTCTTCCGTGGGCTGTGTGCTGACAATGTCTAGGGGTGCCTGGGGCTCTGCCCGTCCCCTAGGCTCGGCTTCCATTGCTGCTGCTCCCAAGTCGTCCACGTACTCCAGCAGCTCCCATGAGGCTGCTGCTGCCCCAAATGTTACAAATGCCGCTCGGGTCCATTCTGGCTCCCCATCCTGGACAGGGTCGTCGGTGGCAGCCGCGGGTTCCTCTGCATAGGCGCCGCGCCGGCCCACCGGCCCATGTCCCCTACTCGGCTGGTTCCTTAAGTCCTCCAACTCCTCCTCGATGCCTACTTCCCCTGCTCCTCTGAACAGAGGGTGCAGTGTGCGCACCCCTGCTGGGTGCGCTTGTCTCCACAACTGCGTCGTTATGACGTCAGCCTGCCAATAGGGCAGCACGCTGCTGGCCCTGTTGTCGTGCCACGCCCTCCGCTCCTGACGCACCCACTGGTGCACATATGCTGCCAGGCGTTCTACTGCGAACGGCGAGCTCGCCAGCTCTTCCTCTCCTTCCCACATGGCTCCTGATGCTGGCGACCGCTGGGGTCCGTAAGGCCATGTTGGACAGGCTGTTACCTCTGTAGGCGCCCACTGATCCTCTACGCCCCACACATGCCGCATGGCCGCTGATCGCTGTCCTGGGAGCAGGACCCTCTGCAGCGCCATTAGCATAAGCGTCCACACTGTCGGGTCTGCTCCCCTAGCGTAGGTATAGGCATGGAACTCCGCCTCGTCTACTGACGCGCACTTAGTGACTGCCACGTCCTGCTGGTGCCTTGCAAACAGGTAGACGGGCATATCATCGTGAGTCGCGTGCATGTGGATCCATGCCGATGAAACGGGCAACTCCTCATCAGCCATCTCCTCATAGTAGTAAGTTACTAGCTGCTGGACTGGAATGGCTGCCCTGGCGTCCCCTGGCGCTGGCCCCCACGGCACTGCTTGTCCTGCGACCGTCCTGGGGATGACGATGGACGCCTCTATGGTCGCCTCACACCGCCCTGGCCTGCCTGGGTGACACAGCCCTGCCCTCACTGGGGCCTGCTCTGTTGTTTCCACAAATCTCTCGAACTCGCCCATGGCTTGGACTGGCACATAAAATGCGCGGTCTCTGAGGGCTGGGTGCCCCATCAGCTCACGGACACAATCCATCGCCCACGGCATGCGCATGAATCCTGGCTGCGCGCCCTGCCACATCCCCTCGGCTGGCGCAATGTCTGGCATGTCCGGGTGCGCCCAGCATGCTGCATCCACCGCTGTGATGCCTGCTGCAATGGCGAGACTCACCATCTCGCTAACGCAGTATGCATAGATGGGGTGCCGCGACCATCCCCTCTGCATGTAATCTGCCATATTTGTGCTGGGCAGGATGTATCCTTTGAGCGCAGCGCCCAGCATGACAGCTGTCACTGCGTCCCACGGGAAAATCATCCTGGCAACTGCCTGCATGGCTGCTGCCCTGTCAACACATGTCTGCTCTCCGCCTTCCAGGAGCCTATGGTTCTGTAACCGACATGGCCCGTCCCTGCACTCCCCTGGCATAGTCAGCATGGCCCCGGAGGTGGACGCCTCTGGCATCTCTTCCCCCAGGCGGAAGTACTGCACAAAGGGCTCGCCTGCTGGCAGCGACTGCGGGAACGGCTGTATGTAGATGCGTTCTCTGCTGTAGGACCTGTCTCTGCTGAAGGACTGGTCAAGCTGCCTGTCCTCGCCCCTTGCGCCAGACCTCCCTCCTCTCTCGCTGCTGTGCTGCGATTCTCCGTCCTCGTCGATACCTCCCCAAGCATTGCACCGAGAGTTAGTGCCTTTATGGGTCCTAACGGGCCCCGCCCGAGCGTCCAGCTGGCTCCCTGCTGCGGTCCCTCTGGCCGCTGGGAGTCGCGACCCCGCTTTGTGTGGCTCCTCTGTCTCGGCGGCTGCTCCCGCTACCCCTCTGCCTGTGTCTTGATTGCCCTCCGGGGTACCTGGACATAACACGCCAAACTCTCTCTCATGCAAGGGCGAGGGTTCCTGAGGCTCATATCTGCCTGCTGAAAGGTTGGACCCTGAATCGGTATCCCACCCGTCTACGTCGTGCTGGGGTACTGCCTCCCGCTCGCGTCTCTCAAACTCATCCCACTGCTCATCATACTTGTCCCATTCCCTGTCTAGGAACCTCTGCATCAGATTTGGCCATCCTACACACGGAGCTGGGCACCCCCTCCTCTGGAGATCCTTCAAGAACTCCAACGCATGTGCTACGGATCTGGCCGACCCTGCAGGCATAGTCCCATAATGGTTCATGGCTAACGCCTCTACAGCCATCGCCCAGTGGTTTACCTGACTGGCTGCCTGCCCTTCTGGCACCCTCTGAGGGGCCACCTGAACTGGTCCTGCCTGACTGCCCTCAGCCTGGTAGGCATCTCTGTCCTGGCTAATTTCCATGTGGCCTGTCATGAAGCACGTGTGGCCTCCTGTCCCCTCCCACCTTGGCTGCTCGCCCTCCGGTGGTTCCTGTCGCGCTGGCGGTTCTGGCCACGCGCTGGGACCTGCTGCTGCCTGCTGAAAGTCCACTGCGCTGGAAGTCCCCATGGCTGTCTCGAAGTTCCTGCGCCGGCTCCCTATGGGCACCCCCTGGCCTCTGCCTGAGCCCCAGGTTCCATAGCCCCGCGCCGGGCCTGCGGGTGCCCCTGGCCTGTCGCCTGTCAGCCCGGCCTGCTCCGGGTTGGTGCACTCGTTGGCAAAGTGCCCCGGCTGATTGCACTTGAAGCACAATCCACCATGGCGCGGTCCCAGGTGACGCCTAGGCTCTGCCGCCCCGCTGCCCTCTGCCAGGGTTCTGTTTGTCGGCCCGGGGCCTGGGCCTCTCTGGTGCTCCTGCCCCTGCCTGTAAGGCCTCGCAAACTCAGCATGGTGCCGTTCCCTGGATCTGCCCCTGGGCTGGTCCCTGCATGGTGACCGCTGCCTGCGGTCCCTGCTTCTCTCCTCACTGTTGCTGCGCCGCCCTGCGCCTTGCCGCTGGGTTCTGGCTGCTGGCGTAGGCACCGTCCCTTGGCGTCCCTCACTGATGGATTTCTCCGCGCTTCTGCTGCGCTGCCGTAGCCTTCTGTCCCCTGAGCCGCTCTCGTCGCTGCTAGCAGAACTGCGCTTCTTCGGCTCCTCCATGCCGGAATGCTCGCTGTCCACGTCTGGTAGCGGGGACGGAGTCGCCAACATTGCCCTGACGCACCCCGCCAACTCTGGGTCTGTTTCAAATGGGAGCGGCTGCCCGTGGTTTGGCGGCCCCCCCAAGTGCTGTAGTCCCAGGGCCTCCTGCAGCCCGTTCAGCTCATCTGCCCGCAGGATGTACTCCCGCTGAACCGTGGTCATGACCTGCTGACCATCCGTGATGCACTTCCACCCGGCCAGCTGGCCTTTCAGGTAATCCACGATGCTTGCTGACTGCGCCCACATCTGACGCTCTCTCCATCTTAGAGCCTTTTTCAGCCCGTCAACTTGCCCGGCCAGCCTGCCGATGTGCCTGTCCTGTAGGCTGTTTCCTGGTTTGGGCACCTTTTCTACGCTGCATTCTTCCTCCTCCTCCGCTTCCTGTGCCTCCTCCTCTGATTCCTGCGCCTCGTCATTGCTGTTGCTGGCTGGTTGCGCGGGGGCCCTTGCTGCCCCTGGCTTCCCTTGCAACTGCTGCTGTTGCGCCTGCCTACCCTTGCCGACGCTGGCATGCTGCACACTAGGCCCTGCCACCTGCGGTTGCTTTTGCAGCTGCTGCTGCTGCTGCTGCTGCTCTCCCCTGCTGCGCTTTGAAGTTGCCTGTGCAGCTCTGTCGGCTGCAGCTGTGCCGTATCCCCTCTTCTGCGCTGCAGGCGGCCCTGCCGGCACCGCAGGCGCTGTTTCGGGTGTCCGCGAAAAGACCCGAATTCTCCTCTCACACTCCTCCTCCGAGTGCTTGTCTGGCTTTCCGCACAAGGCGCACGGGTAGGCGGGGCATGCTGGCATGAAGTCCCTGACCGCCTTCTTTTCAATGTCAGAGATTTCCACGGCTCTGCGCGCTCTTGACACTTCCTCTGCGGTTGGCGCGGCGGCCTCTGCCCCTGCTGCCTCGACTGGCACCTGCCTGTGCCTCTGTAGCCTGGGGTTTGCCTGGTTGCTGGGTCCTGCGTCCTGTCCGGCTCTCATAGCGGCACCTGCGCGTGTGGCCATGGAATGCTGTAAGAGCGGTTCGTGCTCTGTTTCAACTGTTGCAGCTGGCCACCCCTCTCTTTCTGCGAATCCACACTGAATTCCTGCCCATGCCACTGTTGCTGCCTGGTACCCCCCTGCCGGAGATGCCCGCAGTAGTGGCAGTGTAAGGTCCTTGACCCCTTGCACTCTCTGTGGGCCCTCTCTGGGCCGTAAGGTCAGCCTTCCTGCTGCCTCTAAGACCCCGTTATACTTGAGAAACTCTGGGTTCCCTACCAAGTGCTCATATGCATCCGGTGGTGTCTTAACGACCCTGACCACCGTGGGCTCCATAATGGCATTGGGCCCTCCGTATCCATACACCACATAAATGAACAGTACTCCATACAGATCTGCCCCTGCATTGTCTGTGGTACGTATCTTCTCGTCCGTGCGCACCAGCTCCGCCCCCATGGCAACTAATTGCTCTGCAATATTGACAGTGATGACATGGCACGTGCATGCGGAGTCCATAAGTGCTTTCTGAGCCACCAGGACTTTCCCATTGACCATAAGTCCCACACACTGCTCCAGGTTGCTTCTGTCATTTTTGAAATACTGCAGCTTGGGTGCAGCCGTCACTGTTCTACCCTCTGGCCTGGTGTTACTAGTCTCACCCCTGTGGCCGGTGTTGTCTCCTCCCATGGGCATCGTGGTGAACGACAGCGCTGAGAGCCGCTCGTTCAACTTGAACACCTGTAGGCGAATGTCAGACATATCGTCAGCTAGTTTACTCAATACCAGCCTCTTTGCTCCCTTCCTGGAGGGTTGTACCGTGAATCCTGGCACTGGTTCCTCCTCCTGCAAAGGTTCTGGCAGAAACGACTTAGGACGGGCGTTATGAACCGCCTGTTTGAAACCTGCAGGCTTGGGTACCAGCCCAACCTGCGTCATGAGTGCTACGGACTCGCTGAGCATCTCTGCCATGGTCTGGTGCCATCCTTCTGGCTCAGCCTGCCCCGTTGCATTGCTGAGGTGCGACACGTGGGCTGCCTGCTGCGCCTGACCTCCCTGGCCAGGCCCAGGCCTAGGATACTGTCTGTTGTTCTGATTCCTGTCATACGGCCTGCCTGCCGCCTGTCCCTGCTGCGGCCTTGGCGGCAGGGGGTACTGCTCTTGCTGCGGATACTGCTGTTGCTGCGGATACTGCTGTTGCGGCTGTCTGGCCGGTCCAGGTGTGATGTCTGTAATCAGGGGCATAGGTCTGCGCTCATCCCTGGCCCTGGGCGCCCTGCAATCCCTGGCTAGGTGCGTCGTGCTACCACACTGGTAGCATGCCTTGGCCGCGCCTGAGGCACCTTCAGCGCTGCTATGTGCCGCCCCCGTTTGGTCCGCCCAGGCAACTCCTCTGGGTTTACCATCCATCCGCGCCTGTGGTACTGCTACTGCGCCTGCGGGGTGCATAATTCCGTCAAGGCGTGTCCGCATCTCCCATTGTCCTGCTCTCTCTTTTCTGCCCCTGTTGGGCTGTGCTTCTCCCTGGCCAGACCCGCTGTTGGTTATCTGCCTGAAGCCGGTACCTCCCAAGTCACCCATTTCCAGGGCAAACCTCTCCCACAGCACCACCTGCTGCGTGAGTACTGCGATTTGGTCTTCATCACTCATGCTGAGGTACCCTGGCACCGTCATAACAAACTTGCTCAGCTTGGCTCTAGCAACTGCTGGAAGTCCGTCATGGAACATGCGCGAGACCGAGTGGCTTCTGCCGAAGTGATCTACTGCATCCCTTGAGATCTGCAGCAACTCTGCTGTTGTCAGCACTCTGTGGGCAAATGCTTCCACCGTCTCCTCTGGCTTGACGTCTGGGTCTAGAGTAGTCTTTACTCCTAACCTGAGGTTGGTGATGGCCGTCCTCTCCTCTGAAGTTGGCTTTCCCACCTCCTCCTGGACCACCCTGATCCACAACGTGAGTAGCGAAGCTTCGCAACCCTGCTGCTCTGCTGGGGCTATCCACTGCTGTCCGATCCGCTCCACCTCTCTGGCAATTCTGTTTCCTGCGTGGGGCGCTGCCCTGATGGCTGCCATCAGCGGCCTCATGCTGGCAGGCTTGCTGTCCCACAGCTTGACCAGCGACTTGATCAGCAACGTCATAGCTGACGGCGACTGGCATGATCCAGCTATTTCACCTGCCACCACGGCCAATGCTGGTTGGTCATCTGACATTGCCAACCTGTTGTGCGATCCCCAGTACCCACACGCCTGGCAATACTTTCTGGCTGCAACCGCTCCTGGGTGTGACATATCCAGGACTGGTACGTTGCCTTGGATGGCTGGGATCTTGGCTACCTTGGCTACCCCTGCCAGCTGCAGTACCATCTGTTGCTGCAGCTGCAGGTTCACCCTCGCCTGCTCCCGATCGAGCCTTTTCATTTCCTGGTCGCTGGACTCCTGTCTGGCTCCCGGCCTGCGTCTGTCCGCTCCCCCTGGTCCCGAATCTACTGACCCTGACCGCGACCTAGGTCCTCCACTGCCGCCCCTCGATGGGCTGCGGCCTGAATGATACCTGTCATGTCTGTTATAATCCTCATCCTGATCGTGAGCGTCTCGTGATGGCTGTCTGCCCGCTCTGCCTGCCGAGCTTTTACTTCCTTCGGGTGGCGGACGTTCTGATTCGCTTCTGCCTGGTCTGCTGTCATATCCAGGCCTTCGAGACTGTGCTCTACCGGGCTCTGCCTGTCCCCTGGGCAGCTCCTGGTCTTGCCATTCCTGCCGCCCTCCTCTGCTGTGTTCCGCTGGTCCCCTGGCTTGCTCCTGGTTCTGCTGGCTTGGCTGTTCCCTGCCCTCTGCCTGTCCTCTGGGCGGCTCTTGGCTGTGCTGGTGAGGCTGTTCCCTGGAGTATGCTTGCCCCCTGGGCGGCTCCTGGCTCTGCCGACCTGGCTGCGTCCCGCCTGTGTAATTCCTGGCATAGGAATCAGACTGTGTTTCCTCTCTGGCCTCCTGTATTTTTGGACCACTGCTCCGTGCGCTGCCCGCAGGCTCATTCCTCCTGGCTCCCCTTGCTGCGCCTGACTGCCTGTTCCTCAGGAATTCCTTGATGTAATCCACCTGGGTTTCCTGGTATGCGTTCTCTTTGTCCTCGACTATGCGCAGCAACTCATAAGACTCTTGCCTGCTTGCTCTGCGTGTTGCTGTGCTTTGCTCTGCCATTCTGGCGAGTGATTGGCTAGTCAATTCCGCCCTTTCGCTGGCGGCTGGACTGCTGGCTCTGGGCGCTTCCCTGCCCCTTGGCCGTCCTCTGAGGCTGGGCTCGCTGCTGACCTCGAAAGCTGCAGATCTGAGTGTTGGTGTTGGCGCGGCTCCCGCCTGCTGCTGCCACCTTTGCACCTCCCTGCGCCCCTCAGGCCGCTGCACCTCTGTTTCAAATCCTTCCCACGCCTGGTCCTCCTCATCCTCTGGCTCTGATCCAGGTTCCTCCTGGTCTCCTGTGACCTCGTTGCACCATTCATCTGCGAAGGCTTTAACAGCCCTGGCTGCTTCGTGTCCCGCCCTTCCCTTGGATACCTGTCCAAGGGCGGCTAACAGTATCGCCCTGTCCAACCCTGTGTGGGGGATACCCAACATGGCCTTTGTTGCCCACCCCCGCAGATGATGGGCCTTGAACTCCTCAATGGCTGTGACCTGGTCCTGGAAATGCAAGAACGTATTGGAGCACACTTGCTTCCACAGGTCTGTTGCCCACTGCACAATTCCTGCCCAACCAATCGGCCCTTCCGACTCCTCATTGCCGCACACTACTCCCCCAGCCTCGGAGCGCTCTGGCTCTCTTTGCATCTGGCTGCTAGATCCCTCCTTGGATGTCTGCGCATGTCTGTTTGAGCTGGGTGGAAAACTGGACAGCGGTGTGCCGAAGACTGTGGATCCAGCTCCTCTTCTAACCAGTGCCTTGCGCGGCTGCAGCTGCTGCACGGGACGCAGTCCTGCTGTAGTCGGCTGCTACTGCTTTTTCTGAACTGGGTCTGGCTGTTCTTCCTCAGATATTAGGTCAGCCCAAGGCTCCCCTACCGGCTCAGCTGGTTTCTCCTTTTCCTTGCCTGCCTGCGAGCTCTGTCTGCCCGCTGCTGGCTGGGGCTCAGCTTCCTCGTGCTTGACCCCTGCAGGCACATTCCTGGCCCCATCTTCCTCTGTCTTTATTCGAGGTTTGTCTGTGCCGGTTTTATCAAAGCCTGCAAACTTGTCTGAAGCTGCGGCTACCTTGGCCCTTAGATCCGGTTGGCTGGGTTCTTTTTCAACCCGCTGTGCAACACTCGCCATCCTGGGCAGGCTCTGCTGCAGCTCGGCCTCAGGTTCACTGCTCTGTCGCGTGTCACAGCTCTGGGAAACTTCCGTTGCTTGATCCAAGATCAGCTCTGGGGTCCCTGCTTGAGTCTGCCCCTGCTCGAAATTCAGACTGCTGTCGGAACCAGCGGGCAATGGACCCCCTCGACCAATGCCTTTTCGTGTTACTAGTACTGCCCCATCTGCCTGCGCCCCTGCCCCTCTGGGTGGTACGCGGCCCGGCTCAGGTACCCTGCAGTCCTCTGCAGGCGGTTCCACTGGCCCTGCCAGCTTTTCCGCCATCAACAGGGCCTCTGCTACAATCTCAGCACTAGCATTTTTTAGGTCTACACCCGGCTCCAGCCCCCTCAGACGCCCACTCTTCCGTTGGACGTCAGGGTGCTGGTGCCTATCGGGGTTCAGCTCTACGCCTGTCATTTCCACAGGCATTTTACGAACCGCACTGTCCTGCAGGTGTGCTGGCTACACCCCCTACAAAACCTGCTAACGTTAGGCTTCTGCTCCTTATCCCTACTGCAATCTGGTGAGGATCTGCTAGTCAAGGCCGGACGGCAGGTACAGCAATTTCGCAGGATAGGCCTTGCCCTCTGCTTTTATGCTCACTAAACTTTTTAATCTGGCGGAATCCTTCTTCGCCTTTTTAGTCCCTCCCACCTTTGCTGGCTGGGCTGCTTCTAGCTGGCACACGTCCCTTGCGGATGTCTCGCCCCATGCGGATATATCCTCTTGCGCTGTGTCAGTTCCTCTCTGACACCTGCGGGGATCCTTTGGTACACCACAAAATTTTAAACTTGGATGATCTATCCACAAGTTCACTTCTGTCAATGATGAACGATTGGATACACCTGATCACAATCTGCAGTCACACAGGAATTATCTGCTGGGTGTATAAATCCACAGCCAGATCCTCAAGCCTCTCCTGGACTCAACACTAAGTTGCCACTCTCAGTGATTCTCAGGGCTTAACTTGGCACTCTCTATGGAGATTACCACAGCAAAGTGCAGTTCATATGCTGTCCAAGGTCGTTTGCATATAAACAAAATTCCAACTTCACTGCACAAGCACCTTTAGCAGGAATTGGCAAATCAGGCTGATCAGGCTAGATCCACTTCGTCCCTTTCTAAAGGACACGCGATGTGCGCTTCAGGTCCGTGGCGGACTTCTTTCCTCACGGCAGTGATGGACGCCTACGGGCAGGCTCAGTGACTATTCACTGGCTGCGAGTGCTCTTCGAGTTAAGCAGCTGGCTGGTTATTAGTGTATATAGCAATTGACTTAGGGGCATAGGCCTTCTGGCCGTCTGGTCGCGATCCAGCTGGGCTATGTTAAGGGCACTTACCGCGTATCACGCGGAGAGATGGACGGGACGTAGACTGCGTACTTCTTCTTCTGCAGGGTCTCGTTTCTCTTACTGGGGTACTTGTCTCCAGCTAGTTCAGCGGAGGCTGAGCTAGGCTTGACTCGAATTAAGGTACTGACTTATGTGTAAGCTGTAGGTCTCGAAGACGGCCGGTGCTTGTTACAAATAGAGGTCTGTCCTTTAGAAAGGGACGAAGTAACTAGCCAAGGCAATTGCCGGGATACAGGGACCCGGCAGGCCCAATACAGAGTACGGTAGAACCTGTCAAACTTATCCTGCGTAAGCGGGTTTCTAGGTCTCAGCTCAAATACGGAGACTCCGCAGAGAAGCTGCGGAGTCACCTGGGCCGCTAACTGCGGTCTAAACGGTTCTGTCACGTATACTGTAATATACTGTGACAACGGTGCAGTTCACTCATGAGAACATACTCGGCCACAGACTTGCGAAGACCCAGACACTGCCTACGGAAACCCTTGTGAATTACCTCCAAATCTCTAGAGAAACCAGTATCTGTCAAGCCGACTCTTTTCGCAAGGAGACCTGGTCCCCAAATTTCACACCCATAAAACAGAATAGGCTTCACTAAAGAGTCAAAAATATAACATTTGATGTGAACATTGTGTATGTCAAGCTCATGACATCTCCGGACCATGGCATACAAAGCTGCCCTCCCTTTGTTGACACAACGTCTACCTGCTCCCTTCATACCCTCTGCCTCATCAAATAACATACCCAAGTAGATGAAAAAGGGCTTAATATCAATAATATCATGGTTTTGGCTGTGCATGACAGCCGGATTTGAGGCTGCTCAACCCCTACTAGCCCCACGCAGCCAAGCGTTTAGCAGGGCCCAGACGGTATGCACCGTTCTAAAGATGGGAGAACCCTCTGAAAACATAGTCAAATGTTAACTCCCTTTTAATTGTCAAAACGCAACAATTGGTTGGTCATATTGAGGCACTTGTTAGGAGGTGAGGTCAGATAGGATGGATTGTGTACACTGGGCTGCACACAGCTGGTCGAGAGTAACACTCATAGATCCGGACAGTTTACAGGTTCCTAGCAGGTTGTCCTGGCAAGCAACACAATTAAAAGACCCATGCCTATGATATACTCGATGACATCATAAGAAATCATGCTCTTCACAGAACGTTTAAGAGTTGATTATAGAGACAACTTGGGTTCAACTTATTTCATTCGTTCTGAGGGGGGGCCTTACTCAGTGCACAAAAACATACGAAATCAAATTGTCAATCAGTCAGCACTTCTGTATCTCCTCAACATAAGCAGACAAGCAACGCCATCATAATTGTAGTTGATAATCACTACTCTCCATCATCTCAACAAAGGGTCAAGAGCAGAGATTATTAACAACACAAATGAACTTCGACATGATAGTAAAATCCAGTTGATAAATCCTTTGTGTCAACTCTTCTTCGACTCAATAAACGTTTTCAACAACCGACATGATAAAACTGCTATACCCCAGCCTCTGCCCTCTTTCAGGCACAAGGCAGGCCAGCCCAGTGACAACTTTGTAAAGAGTAAGAAAAAATCTAAATTCCTCCTTGATTCTTGATATTGACCCCTGATATTGACAAATCGCCATGCAGGATTCGGACATCATACTCTTGGCAACAGACAAAAAAGGCTGATAGCATGTACAGTTCACGACGCAAGACACACAAGTTCACCGTTTATGAGGCAACCAAAAACAACTGATGGAGATCTTGAGTCCATAAGGTGTCAGATGTAACAAACTCGGCATGTACAACTTCAAAGGTCTGTACAACGAATCCGTGTATATAGAAAGAGAAAATGCACAGTCGGGTCAGTCGCTACGGTTGCATGGTGGAAGCCATGTTAAACACCACAGCCATCACATTCCTACTATAGTAAACGTCGAAATCGTGATGCAGCCACCTGATCATGATTCTGAAAAAGTTCACACGCCCGGCTCACTGCAAAGGTTTCCCAGTCAGTGCTCCAGCCATCCAGCCAGTCTCCTGGCTGCCCCCTATGGGTACCGGTGAGATGCTCCCTTCAGCTCAGCGTCCGCCTGCCGTCAAGCCATAGCCTCATAAGCATCAGCCCAGCATCCCAAAGTCCAGCGTCATGTGGCACCTTGAAGGCCATAGGCCTAGCCAGGCTAGCACCTAAAAGGCCCTACGGCTTGGGCCAGCACCGCCTGCCCGGTCTTGTGCAGCCAAGCGCTGCGCAGCGGACCAGGACGCGCAGTGTGTGGCGGCGTCGAAAGTGTTCATGCCCTCCAGCCGGACTCTGTCGCCAGCCGCCATGCAGTTGAAAGTGACCTGAGGCACCGCAAACAGGTAGGTGAGACAGGGCAGATCTCCAACAGCAACAACAGGTATTAGGAATGCCGTAAACCTTAAGCCCTCAATCTGCAGGATCGACATAAGAGTCTTGTTGAGGGGTCCAGACACTTCCAGGCTTACTGCTCATTGAGGGCGAATAAGGCACTTGGGACTCATTCCCACAAAACAATAGAGGGATCAAGTAAACAGGGCAAAATTAGCCAGGCATTGTTTTATCCCCCCTCCCGTAGGAACTTCATCAAAGTAACGATCCACCAGAGTAATGACATCAAGGAGATAATTATCCCCATGCATGCTGCTGTCAGGTTGGCAGTTTCTCCGCATCAGTTCATATTAATATTTAGGTTTCAGCCTTAGGTTTCAGCCTTAGGTTTCAGATTTAGGTTTAAGACTTAGGTTTCAGACTTCGAGGAGCTTGGAAAAATCAGGGAAGCATCCAAGTCTCTGATTGCAGCGATAGTCAGCAGCCAGGTTCAAGATTTCAGGGTTTCCACCTATCAGTCCACCTCTCCACTCACTGTTGCGGCCCCATGAACACCAAACCAACTGACACAGTTCATGCCTGAAATCTTGAAGCCAACATCTGTTCCCTCCTGCCTGCTAGAGCCTGCCTGCTTCTGTCAACTCACATGAAACTCAACATCCGGGCCCAGTCTGAACAATTGCCGGACTTTCGCCTGGAAGGCCTTCACACCCGCCGGTCCTGGCTTGACGACGAATCGGTGAGTCTCGTTCCCCAGGGTTACAGCCATGACGGGGTCAGTAAGCTTAACGTGCTTGGGGGTCAGGGAGCCTCTCCAGTCAGGCAGCTTGGCGGCGCAGAAGCGGCACGTGGTTTCCTCTCTGCAGAATAGGGCAAATGACGTCAGGGGAAATCAATTGACATTTCGTCCCATTCTTTTCCAAAAGTACGTAGTATTTATATTTTGCACTGATCAGGTGGGCGTTAAGAGAGGTGCATTGTTTAATTGGCACCCCAGGCCACGCACACATGAAGTAAAGCAAATGGGAGTTCAAGCATAACTGTATTATCATGCTTTCCACGACTATGCTGCATGTCATACATACCAGGCATGGTCCAACACCAAGAGGCGTCCTTTGAATGGCACCCCAGGCCATGAACGGTGAAATAAATCGAAGGAAGGAGCGTGACGCTTTTTGCGATCGCATCATCATCACCATACCTGAAACCCTGAAAGCTGCAACCCCTACCACATGTGACCTGCCTGTCATCCCTGAACCATGAATGTTCACCGGCGACATCACAATTCTGATATCAAGATGCGACAGCATAAACCACAATCTGGGATTGACCCCTTCCATCCAAAAGAACTCACGCCAGGCCGGCTTGAGTGCGCTGCCATTTCGCCAGGCACTTGGGGTGGACTGATCTCGGACATTTGCATGCACGGATACCACCTGCTTCAAAGCAGATCCAGCAGTTGTCCTCCTCCTCCTTCTGGTCTGCTCCTGCAGAGCGGTACATGGCATCAAAATACATTTATCAAGTCAGCCAGCCAGTGTTGACAACTGCAGTACGGTAGATGTAACTAACAAGCACAAACACAACTGAACAGCGACAACATACATGCAACTGCGAACATAAATCTGGGACTAATGTGCGCGTACTAGAAGAGAAGGGACATGCAAACTGGGCTTTCGATGTGTGCTTCCCGCCGGTGCTATCTGAAACCTGCTGAACCTACAAGCAATGCAGCATACCGATATCAGGGTTTGGTTGTAAGTTGCCCCATTGCACTTTAATAAATGCTGCTTGGAATATTTGCGGAATATTTGCATGACTAGCAGCATATATGGCCTGTATGACCCACCTGCTGCTGAGCTTGCCGTCGCCCGTGCTGTGTCAGCAGGTATCGGACACGTAATCCTACGCTTGCATGGTCCAGCTTGGTGCTCGCAAGAGGAGGGCGGTGTCATCCGAAATCGTGGAGGAGGCGACGAATGAGCCTGGCTGCTGATGCCCAGGCCATCGGTTGAAGACGTAGATTGGTGAGACGATGTTGAAGTCGATCCCCGTACAGTCGCAGATGTCGATGATGTAGGCGAATTGGCGCGTGGCGACTTCGTTGGCCTTGGCCTCAAATCGTACATCCCAGATGCAGACATTTTGCTTGTGTGTTCCTGGAGAGATGAGAAGAGGACAAGCAGTAAGCGATTCCGGATACGAGCTCTCTCTCGAACTCAGGCTTGGTTGGCAGGTCCAATACCTGAGTTAAGTTTGGATGAGCGTGAAGCACTTGATCCTCGATGGTTTATGAGCAAATTGGGAATAACGTCCGAGTACAGAATACCGAGCGCGATGATATAAAGGCAGGCTTATGGTGGGCCGGCATTTAAATTGCCGTATTGCAATTGCATTGATGAATGTTGTTCGGATCGGTTACTGCGAAATGCGAAATTTGGGAGGCTGGGGCTTTACGGCTGGCTGGACGGCGCATTGCAGGCGCATATTAGATATGCAGCTTTGCTTCGGTGCGCGGATATGTATGCATACCCTTGCATGCCGAGACAAGGTACTCGGTTGTTCCAACGAACATCTCCGCAATGCCGGGCACAGACCTTCACAGCACTTTGAAATTTGAAATCCTGTGTCTCGCGGGTATTGGTGTGCGTGTCCGACACTGGACATTACAAAAAGTGGAAACTAGCCAGGGCAGCCCAGCTGCCTCACCAATGACTCTGATGAGTCGAGGTTCTGGCTGTCCGATGCATTGTCGACCTGTGGCCTGGAGTTGGCTGAAATTTTACTTGCTTGTCATGGGCTTTCTTTTCACTGCTCCACAATGCCCCAATTTTTCAGACAAATGGTCTGGCCAGTGCGGTCAGCCATTTTGCCAGTTGACCGGTGCTACCCGTGTTTATTTTTACTACTTTTGGCAGGCTGCAGGTCGATGGGGACCAACCCTTCACTGGCCTACTGCCGATGGCCCATGCAGCAGGACGTCATGTAGCAAAATGGCAGGGACACCACCCCAAAGCAAATAGTGACTCCTACCTTATGATGCTTGGGATGCCCAATCAGTCTAACATCATCCAGATTTCAGATTTTGATGCTGGTGATTAATATTATCCTTATCACTCTTCCTAATACCCTCCTACTGACCTTAGCTGTTTTTTGTTGCTGGTCCTCTTGACAGTCTCAACGATTTTTGTGTTGGCAGGTGAAGGACAGGCAGGATAGGGAAAGTGCCTGCACAGCAGGGCCGCAGAGGTCAATGGGTTCAATGTAAATGCAAATGAAAAAGGAACAAACCTTCAAACATTAGCAAGCAAGCCCACTGATCTGGACACTTGATATGATGAGGACAGCAGGTCCAACACACTGGTGCACAGGTGACAGCTGTGACGGAGGTATGGGCGAGGGGGTCACAATGAGATGCAATGCCCCTGCCCTCTCCCCACCCACCCGCCAGACCCATGCGATGCATGCATTGCAATCTTTGCATACCGATACGATTGTTACCAGCGGTATGCAGGCTGACAAGGGTCCTCCTGGACAATACACCCCAGCCTGTCTACAGTGTGTGTTCAGTATATACTTGAGCCATCCCTGCAGTCTTCTTCTTCTCTCCCTCAGTCCCTTGCCATGCTCCTTGTACTGACTAGCCATGCTTGGATTGCGAGTCTTATGTGTTTGTTTGTGACAATGTGTGTCCCGGTATGCAGGCAAAATCCACCAGGCTTATGCCGCAAGGCGCTGTAAGTAACACAAAATCAAACAAGATGCGTATTGAGGCTGAGATTGATGCATGCATGCAGAAATGAGAACACTAGTGGGCGTAGTCTAAAATGACACCACTCATTTGCAAGAGAAGCGAGCTCCTTAGCATGTTCAGCTTTCACTTCCCTGCCCTTTACGCATGGCAAGCAGGTATTGAGTGCATGCATGGTACTGCCTCAGTCAGTGGCCTGTAATGACTGCTGACTGAAATATGGTAGAATTTCAGCACTGAGTCCAGATCCAGTGTGCATGCTATAACGTGGTGGATGTCAGGATGCACCCATGTCTGCATACCCACATGATCGCTTGACGTCTTGCTGTGCTGACGTCGATGCAAAGTGCCGTGGCTGGATATCGCAGATCCAACAACTTTCGCGCCCTTCACAGAACTTAAATTTAAGAGTGCTATTTGCTGCCAGTCAGCCACCGATCGCCTCCAGAGTCCTCTTTACGAGACAAGCAAGGCGCGTCAGTGTGGCCAAATTTTAGAATGCTGTTAAATTGCGTCGTCGTAAGAGGCGCGCAGAGGTATATATCGAGTCTCTGGAATGGGGACATCAAATACGGCAGCTGAGGAATGACCCACCCCCGAGAAAACTATCAAATTCATCTACACTGTTATCATCTTCAATGCTTTTACAATCGGCCCCTGATCCCTGGACCCCAAACTGTACTGCAAACCAAGCTGCAATCAAACTGAATCTCGCCCCTCACACATACCCAGCCTGCAAGAGAGAGGGAGGACACGGCACCGTTTCTTTCGCTGTGTGCTGAAATAACAATGGAAAGCGTACCCGATGCTTAGATGTTTTCTTCCCTTTCACTCACGTGCTGGAGAATTCTGCTTACCTCTGCTGAAGAGGGCAGCATGGGTTCGACCAGATTGACATGACAGTGCCGATAAACTTGCGGCTGATCAACAGGCTCAAGCTCGGTATCAGGTCGGAGCTGCTTGCCACATCCTGCCACATGCAAGGAAGGGAGTGTGTCAACGCAGGACGCCTACACGTCTCGACTTGGCATGCGGCGGTCAAGCCACCAAACGAACCTGTATGGCATCTTGGCATGGAGGCGACGCGACAAGCTCAATAGAAATTAAAGAGCCTTAACCAGCGGAAGGCTGCAGACAAGCTGCCGGTCCGTGAGTCTGACAGTGGACAGCCCAAACCCCAGACTGAAGAGGAGTGATGTTTCAACCTGTTGTTGTAGGGCCCCTTGGCAAGGCGTGCTGCTTCCCCTCAGCAACCAGCTAAGCCTGTTGTGGCCTCCTGTCACCTGGGCTCGTAAATTTGTTATTGCCAGACCTTGCATGATCTGATGCATCATCCCACATGTGCCACATGTCATTCAGAATGACATGACACCTCTGCCAGGGCTCTGGGCCCCATCCCAAAAGGCTCGGCTGCATGGACACCCAATTGTACCGTTGGGATCCAACCGAATTACCATTCCTGCCTTGAAACAGCTTGTGAAAGTTCACGGCGCCATCCAGAGGGCCTGCCCAGTCCCTTAGCCTCTCCGTGGTGGTAGGGCATTGCAGGACGTCCTCCACACGCTCGCCGTCTCCCCTTGTCCAAAAGCGCTGGCAGCAGCATGTCTCATGCCTCTGACTGCCGTCCTGTCCTCTGGTGTCGGCTGTGCTGACCTCGTCGAGTACGAGGCCGCCTTGACTCTGTGCACATGCAAGCACACGCTTTTTTGTAGGTGCGGCTCCTAGCCTTTCCCAAATGACTGCTCTAGGCTGAACCAAGATGTGGCTTTAAGTGGCATGGCCAGGGGTATAATCTGGCGAACCTTTATTTATTTATTTTTGGTTGTGTGTTGTTTGCTTGCCCAGGGGGGTCCCTGTTTTTCGGTAGCTGTCCTAGTTTATTTTTGTGCTCGAACCGTTTTGTGTGCACATGTCACATGCATCAAATGTGATGCTCTGCTGGACCTTAACATTTTCACAATTGCACATCCCCATGCTCCGGTACCGCCTCCTTTAAGGACAACGAGTTAAGAGGTGACTGGGCTCAAACCCTGGTCGTTTTGAAGTCCCCAAGAGCCAGGCTTGTGAAGGGTTGCATTTCATTTTCGGCCTGACCAGGACTAGGGAACCATGTCATGGATCCACTTCATTTCCAGGGAAGCCCTGGATCCTATAGAAAATATGTGCCCATTCTCAGTGAACGTCCATGCATCTTGAGTAACGGACTGAATGAAATGAAGCTGGCAGGGGTTTATTTTGCCCATTGCATTTGTGTAGCTCTACCTACGTGGCAAGTGGCGATGTCCTAATGCATTCACTGCGATGGTGTGCCCATGCTGCATATGTGCAATCGTGCACTTAGCCGACCAAAGTTTATCTATGTGTGCATAAGCCCCCGTTCCCCAGGCTGGGACATAGCCACCATTGGGTCCACAGAGACCAAAGCTTGACTAGACAGCAGCTGGAGCCCAATCAGTAAGGTATGCTACACCAGGCCCCCGCAGCAATTGATCGCTGTGGCTGCATGCAGTTAACTTAGCTGATACACCACAAAGCAATCAATGACCAAATTCGCTTGAAATAAGGGCGTTTGGCCGTTCGACCATCTCTTTCCGCCACCTTCACCCAGGTAACAAGGACAGAACACTGGCACACTGCTGTCAGCCGTACTCGAAGCTGGACCATTCCCGAACCCTTTTAGTTGCTTTCAGATTGTTTTCACCCGTGCACATGATGCTTCTACTCGTGCACGCTATGGCCGTACTACATACTGTTGTTCCCTGAACCCGAAACCCCAAGGGGGACGCAGTTTTACTACTACTCACCCCCCCCGTTTTGGTAGGTAGGTGGGGTCAAAATTGGTAGGTATTTCGACTGATGGTCTAACCTACCACAAATCAGGGCTATGTTTCCCTGACCTACCCGGTCGTATGGGTGTTAAATTTGATGAGACACGCGGTTAGGGATCAAAGCCAAGGGCAACAGGATACAGGGTATTGCAGGCATGGGGCTAGCTGGCAAGAGATGAGAGTTGGAAAGAGTGGCAATGTAGGCATAGAGTGCATGCAGGGGGGACGAGGGGCGGGGGGAGGAGGTAGAAGGAGGACAGTTTGGGGAGGCAGGTAGAGGAGGAAGATAAGAGGTGCATATAAGGGGCCATCCCCTTAAGGGGGGTCAGGTATTGCGGATCATGGAAAGTGTGAATAAGAATTGAGATGGGTGAGGATAGCTGGTAGAGGATGGGAGACAGTGCAGACGTGTGGTTGGTGTGGATAAGGGGGGAACGTGGGGAATAACATGTATGCGGGGACACGGCCGGCTGGATGTATGCATGTGGGCCCATGGAGGCGTTATTTCCCTGAATCCAACATGTTTGAAAGCCGGACACCGCCCGGTGGGACAGTCTTGATCACATTTACCAGAAGAGCACAGTCGGTTGCCTCGCTCACAGTCACCAGACACTGCAAGGCATCCCCTAGCAGAAATCAGCACCATCATCAGAAGAGTCTTCAACATGTTTGGCCAAGTGGAGGCAGGAGGGTATTCGTCCTTAGTTGCTTGCAGTTTCTGCTGTGTCAATGAGCATGGTGTGACATAGTGTGACTGACGTGGTTGGATGTGAAAGGGTACATATTTCGAGAAATGCAAGTAAATAAGTACCGGTGATGAATGACAATCAGTCCCAGCCAGCCACGCTCACTCCTGGATGATCTTCTACCCTTCATGCATGCATGCATGGCGGCCTTGGGTCTGGCAACGGAATCTATGATCACCCAGCGGCAATACAATAGCGAGTATCATGTTGGCAAGCCCAGTCGATGATTTACACCTGCTTCCTCGTATGTTTCTGCCACCACCAACGGGATGCATGGGATGCATGATGGCATGCATGGGGCACCAGCAGTCTGCGGCCAGCAGTCCAGCAGCATGCACATTGCTGCATGTTCCAAACATCATAGTTCCCTAAATTTTCAGGTCCAGCATGTCAACAACAACCATGATGACACGGCCAACGGAGGCTGCTCAGAGCCGTGCGTCTTTGCACCAACTGCGGCCAATCAAAACAGACTGTGTGACAACCACCGGTGACAACTGACACGGGAGGGATTGGAAGGTGGGGACATTTGACAAAGAGATGTGGATCAAAAGATGGACAGACACCATGTGACCCGTGACCCATTTACACCTCCCCCCCCCCAGACTCCTACCCCACACCGGGGACACACCGCTGTTTTGCCCACACATCTCGGCCGGTATCACCGGCCGGTATGCCTTTTGGCCCCGGAACCCGGATATCATGGGGCCACACCACCACAGTGGCCACCGGTGCAAACCACGTTGGTCAGTAGCTGGCGGGACGCAGCAAATTACCACTGTTATCGTTTAAATTACCTATGCTTCGCACTGGTGTACGCGTAAGATGCGGAGGGGGAGCTGCAACCTCTGTCACCGCCTCGATACTGCCTAGAAGAACACAATCCATCAGAAGTCCGACTCGGAATCGGACGGCTTGCGCCTCGAGCTCCCTTGAAGCGTAAGCTGGGAACGGGTGCATGCCCGAATCTTCTTCAAGGGGCTCAAGTGTCCGTTTCTAAACTCGATGGCGTCCGTGAGGAGTCAACCCGCAACTCCCATCTCATCCAGATGGTGTCTGTCAGTTGGTGTCCTCTTGACATCATCACTGCACACTGCCCAGGTCGTTGGGCCATGTTATGTTCTCCTCCCCATGCATGCTGTGAGTCCATGACCTCGGACATTCATGCTGCCATGTGTGGCTAATAATGTCTGTTTGGAGGAGGTGAGGGGTCCTGCAGTCGCATGCCCAACCCGCCTCTATCCGATTCAGCATTCCTGTGATCAGTATTTATTTCAGTGCGTGCGAGACCACCTTTGGAGGGTTGCCGGGCAGAAGCCACCACTTGGCCCATTGGCAGAAAACCTTGACCGGCCTAAAACAAGCAGCTCGAGCAACAGGACTTGCTGTGCCGAGCCCTGCTGGTCATAGGCTGGGCTGAAGCTGCAGCACCATCAAACAAACAGTGTTTGTGATATTGTTGAGACATGGCACAAAAAACCACAATGGCAGGTATGGCTTCTCAAGCCTTGCATCCGCCACACGTTAATCTCAGTGTTTTGCTGTTCAGCTCTTTGCGCATATTAACACCATATGGCCTGTGGTCAACCTGAATTTTTTGCAACTGGAAGTGTACATCCCGGCAGGTTCAGGGGCCTGCGTAGTGCGTACCCCTTGAGGCGGCATTATGGCGCTTTAGACACTTCCACCTCTGTTCCCTAGTTCTGTTGTGCACCTCACCTCCCAAATCCTGAATTGAGGTAATATGTTATATGTCCTAGGACTCAGGCTGTCTCAGTGCAGTGTTTCTTTTTGCGTGGCTCAGCTATATGTCAGCTACGCTCCGGCCTCTGGCCGCCGACGGTATTTGTGGCCATCCATCCTGCTTTGGCCATCAGTCGTAGGCTGCTCCAGCTTAGGTCCTGGTTGGGCCTCCCGTGGCCGCGTGGCGGCCTTCCGAAGGTGGACTTCTGGTGGAAAATCAATGCCTACTAGCCTAGGAGACTGGGGCTAGCGTACCTACTTCAGCTACTAGGGAGTGCAGTTCCGGTGGTCGTGAGGTCTGAAGTGACTCAATACCTGATCCCACACCAGGTGTTGCCCCTCAACCAACAGCGAGGGAGCGACTCTGCGGCCGCGGAGCCTGCACCAGCGGCGGATAAGGATGCGGCAGGGGCGGGGCATGCGGCCAGAGGCGGGAGGCATGGATGCCATGCCTGTGTGGACATTAGATCAGATTGCAGGCCTGGCTTTCGGGGTGAGTTACAATTCTTTGCATGAGATTTAATACACATTGATCAAGTGTGCAGCCATGATGGGCCCTCAACCATAAACGGGCTCTTCCTTTTCAAGTTCGGTGTGTGCTTTTTGTGGCCATCTTCAAATTCTCCTCCTCTTCGTGTTGTCTGCTCCCTGTCACTGTTGAAAAGTTGTTTCGGCTGCAAGGAACTGCCTGCTTCTGTGCCTACCTTCTGCATGCAGTTTGTGATGCTGGCATTCATTGGCAGCGCTCGTCAGGTGGATGTTCAGGTGGCCCGTGCTCAGAGGAAGCAGCTGGGTTTGTGTGAACGGTGTGGAGGCGTCAATCAGCCAGGCTCGTGTGCGGAGAAAGAGTGCCCCCTTCGGGAAGGCCAGGCTTGGGAGCAGTAGGATACGCAAAGGGTTCTTATCAGACAGCTTTTTGGCCGGCCAGACTGCCGAGCTGGGAAATCTGGATGTATGAGCTGGCTATTATCACGAGGTGCCTCCATAGGGGAGGAGGCTGCTGGTGCTAGACAGCTTCATTGACACATTGAGGTTTGGAATTGAAAGCTTATTGTGAACATCCCAATTAGAGACTTAGCCAAGCGAGGGTAGGTTACGATTTGTTTGGTGAATCTCATTCAATATTACGTTCCCATTTGCATGATATGTTGCAGCTGACGAATTCAGGGATAATCTCCTTTGGCAAAGGAGCATGGCCTCTAACATCCTTCCTTGACAGATAGTGATAGTCAACATCTCAAACGAACTTGCTCCTGCTTAAGGGGGTGCTCACCCAACTTATGTCAGTATAAAGTAAAAAACGTTTCACCTCTGGGCCCGCTCAAAGCTCGGCCGCGTGGGCGCCCAACTGTTCAGAGGAAAGAAGGAACTAATAGGTAAAGAGGGGGAAAAGGAACAAAAGGAGAGGCCGGGAAGGCAAAGAAGACCAAGTCCAACACCTGAGTTCCACTAGAGACTAGCCCTCAACAAAGCCTCTAAGAAAAAAAAAGTCCAGAAAAGCGAGCGTATCCCACCCCTGCTTGGCCGCGAGGGCGCCCCACTAATCAGAAGGGAGAAGAGAAGAAACTAAAAAGGGGCAAACAACAACAACAAATAGGACCAAAAGAGAAGGCCGGAAAGGCCAACAACACCGGCCTCAGAAACCCTGGAGACTAAACCTCAATAATGCCCACAGCACAGTCCACAAAAACAAGTGCGTCCCACCCATGCTCAGCCTGGTACAACTGGTGGAAGTTAGTGGCAGTGCCCGGAGGGAGATCTGTCCACCCCCGCTCCTGTAACTGCTCCCTGACACAAGGGCACTGGAAGCACACATGCAGCGCATCCTCTACCTGCTTGCTATCCCCCCGTGCCCAACACCGCTGGCAGCAACGTGCCTATCGCCGCTGATCGTTGCGCCGTCCTCTGGTATCAGCTGTGCTGATCGCGCCAAGCCGCAGACGCAAATTGATGCGCACACAAACACACTCCCTATGACTTGTGCGGCTCTTGGCTTGCGCCAGCACGGCACCCGCCGTGAACTGGAACCAGGCGCGGTAGGTCGCCGCAGATCTGTGCTCGGTGGTAGGGTCCCTGGGGTCCCCATCGCTGCTTGCGTCCAGCCGTGCTTGCTCGTAGGCTGAGTCAACGAGTGCCAACACCTCTGTGACGGGTAGGCGCTTTAGGGCAGCTGCTGCCTTGCGCAAGGTGGGGGTGGCTGCCCCCCGCCAGCTCCTCTAATGCACCCAGCAGATCAGAGCACCAGGTGCGGCCGCCAGTGCCCTGGCTGATTGCAAGCTGCATATCTGCTGCCATGGCTTGAGCCATGAGAGGGCTGTATTGCTGTGCCTCCGGTGCCACCGCTGCATTGTATAAGCGGAGGATATGGGTCCACCAGTCTCGCTGTAGTGGTTGGAGCTGCAGCTCTCCCATAACTCCCCAACTGGCGGCTGATGCTGGTAGCCCCGCAGCCTGGCGTAGGTGCTGAAGCAAGCTGGACTGCATTTTGCTGGAGAGACATTACTGCGGCCGAAGGTGGCTGGTGGCCCACACCACGTCTCCATAGTTGGCCGCAGGCGCTGCGTACACAGCTGCCAGCCTGATGCGGGTTGGAAGATGGCGCCTTAGGCCCACCTTGGCTGCCATGCGGCGAACACGGTGCAGCGCGGCAGCCAAAAGCGCCTGTCTACCCTCCATGGCCCTCTTCATGCCACCGCCGTGGGTTCATCTGGCTGACGTGGGTGGCGGCTGCTAATGGCCTCCGGCTGAGCCATGCGGGCCTCCAGCTCGGTCATGCCTGCAGACCGTGCATAAAGTGAAAAGTGTTTTGTGCGGACTGAGGGTCCATGATGAATTCGCTGTCGACCTGTCCTTTTTCTGCTGTGTGTGACATGTTAATTCTTGACATCTGAAACGTGATGCCGGTGGGACCAGCAGTGAAATCTGTAGGCACATGGTGAAGTATACTTGGCCCATGAATCCGTTGTCCCATGCTGTTGGGGACAGCCCAGGCGAATGGGCATAGACTGAGTACCCATGAGCGGAACAAAGAAGCCCAGATTTAGCAGGCCATACTCCTGGCCGCAACACTCAGGCTGCTTCATGCAGAAGCCGTCGGCACCTCATTACTGCAGAAGGACGTGAGTCGCCATGATTGGGGATGTGCTCTCATTATGTATGTATGGTATTGGCATAGGAGAAGAATGCGCAATGATCTCAGACCATTTTTTAGCAGGTGAGGGACTCCCAAACCACTTTGCAACGGCTGAAGACCAAGTTGCAACGCTGCATGCAAAAGCAGTGCATACGTCCAGATCGATGTCCTTTAGTAGGGATTCAGGCCAGGGCATCATAGGAAACTGATCATAGTTGCGCCATGCATATGTCGCTGCTGGCTGATCTGAGCGGTGAATGGCCGGTGAATGGGGTTTATCAGTTCATGTGATGAGGGCCCAAACGGTACTCTGCTGGTCAATCCGATGCGACGGAAGTAATCAGTATCGATCTGACTGACCTCGAATGGCCCGAAATTCACTGAATCTCCCACGGGTGGGCATCCCCACGTATATCCTGCACGGGTGGGCATCCCCACGTGACTGGACGCTTCAATTCATCCAACCGTCACTCTTGCACGGTGGCAGGCCCAGCCAACACTCGTTCTCGGTCCTAACGACAAAGCTCTCCTCCGCCCAAATGAGCGACATATTTCACCCTTGTCTAATATCTCTGAAATAAAGAAGACGACTTCGGTTAGCAGTGAACAACTTCTGGTCTATCTAGGATCCTTGAGCTGATCAAGGTTGTGAGTTGTGACCAACAGACCAGGCACAGCGGGGAAAGGAAAGTGCCCCCCGTCATTTATCCATCCGGTAATTTCCCCTCAGTTCTTCATAGATCATTCGTCTTGGGGGTCAGCTAGCCCTAAATTGGTCTTTTCCAAATTTCCAGGATTCTGTTACAAACAGGCATATCAGCAGACAGTGCAGCTCAAGAAAGTAAAAAACTGAAGGCCTGAAGATGCAGAGCTCAACACTTGCCAGCTGCAGAGGCAAACTGTGCGCCAACTTGCCCAGCTTGAGGAGCAGGCTTCAGCCAGTAGCCCCACCATGCATCAATAACATGGTCGGGTGGAGCAGGCGGGCACCGGTTGCGGCTCCTGGACCTGGCAAGGCTGATGGCTGCCAGTCAATCAAACAGTAAGGCCTTTCCCTAGCTGATTCTTAAATGAATATGAAATAGGGATGTCCTGGCATGATCGTGAATGGAGGGATCCTGCCAACCCCGCCATTGCTTTCAATGCTGATCCATCTGAATCCACTGCCTTGCTTTAGCTGGGCAACAGTTTGCTGGATAAATACCTGGAGGATCGACCTAGTCAAACAAGCTGAAGGTCATGCACATGCAGTCGGAATTACTTGCACACAGCCCTGTTGGTGGCTTGCACAGTACACAAAAGATAAAATCTGCCTTTGCATACGTCGCCACTCCCCACCTCACGACAGTGCTTTCGCCACAGTTACATCTACCCCTCAAGGCTACCCCGTAATTGATTTGAGTGCGCTTGCCATGTCCCTCCCCTATACTTGCACTAGTTCCCGTCAGGTTGCGCTGTCTGCAGCCGATATCGGCGATCTGATGTACGTGATCAACCAAATCTCAAATGGAGCAGAGGGTGATCCTTGCCTGAAGGTGGTCAAGGCATGCATCATGAAGGTGCGAAAAAGACAAAAGTTACCTCCAAGTTGGCTAGTGTTTGCATGCCCTATTTTACCAGGAAGTGAGCGCCACACACATTTTTACTTGCTTTCAGTCCATGGGGAGCCAGCATGGGACACGTTTTCACCTAAGAAATGAAAGTGCCGTTGACATTTGGATGATGCAAAAATCGGATTATTGTTTTGTTGCAGCGGAACCTCTGGCTTTCAGGCCTATGAGCGGTTACCTGCAATGCAAGGACAGTAGGGACCGAAGAGGAACTTAGCATTCTGGGGGCAGGTTCACACTGGGGCTATCAGGCAGGCTCCGAAAGATAGAGACAAAGCAACGCATGCACACAGTCTGGCAGGAGTGCTCCAGTCAGTCAATCGAACTACACCGTGCAGACCTTTGCCCGGAGGTTGCATTGAATTACTGAAAAAGTTGAGGTTGAATAGTGGAGCCTCAGACTGAGGCTTGTTTCATCATGGCTGGCAGTGAGCACCATCACACTGACAGGAGCCCTGGATAAGGTAGGGCAAGCTGATGTAGGGATAATCTTGTTGTGCATGCCAGCAGAGTAGCCAGAAACTGAGAGCCAATGGCCCCTTGACATGCCTGTGTGGTGCAGGCGGTCGACACAGTTTTCCCTGGCGGCCATGCCACTGTGCAATCCCAGGGCAGCACTGAAAAGGTATGTAACATAGCACCCGGCATATGATTACCTGAATCCATGCCGACTGGCTCACCTCTTCGTTTCTACATAATAGTCACTCACCGACAAGGCCAAGGCAGCACAGAACAGGGTTTCCGGCTTATCTTATAATATCTCTCTGGTGCCCTTGGCTTGCTGATCTGATAACTTTTCTATTCTCCATTTATTTCTGAAGTCTGATGTGTATCGGTCTCTTTAAGCCATAATGGGATGCACACTTTCTGCCTTTCCTGGCCTCAAGGGTCAGCTAGAGCTTTATCCATTTAAATAGGAAGACACCACCATGCACACCGTCTCAGTGCTATCCTCCCAGGGCTCCTATTCCAGGGACTCAACATTTGGCGCTGCTTATTTATCTGACCTTGTCTCACTCGTCCCAAGCCCTGGTCGCTGTCTGCTGCTGCACTGGTCATCTTAATTCTGTCTCATTAATAGGGGACAGCGGTGGACACCAGTGATTGGGACTTCTTCATCAAGATGGAAAGCTGCCTGCCTACTTCCACCCAGCAGCAGCGAGTGGAGTTGCGGGACTTGGTGAAGGAGGGCCTGGAAGAGGAGGGCATCATGTGGGTGCCAGCATGGATATGAGGCCGGTGATATTGCATGATGTTTCATTGGAAACATTGATTCGCACCACACATTTTATGCATACCCAGTGCACCAGACCTACCCACACAGCATGCTTGCCCAATAGACATAAACCGCAACAGAAAAATGCATGGACAGTTCTATTGAAGGCATGAAAAACGTAGATGTAACAGAGCTTATCGCTGCAGGTATACGGAGGTGGAGATAGGAAGGAAGGCGATCAAGCTTTCCAAGGGGTGGATCGTCGATTCTTCCGAAGGACAGATTCGCCTCTGGTACCCCCGAGATGTTGACATCTTGTTAGAGAGGTACAAGGGCATAACCTGTCCAGAGCCTGACAATGGTCCTCTGCAAGACAGCCACGCCTCTCAGCAGGTAAATCTTGCATGCATTTCCTCAGCAACATATACTCTAAGGAAAGAAGAGCGTATCCCAGTCATCATGCAGCCAGGCAATGGTATGTAGGTAAATCTTGCATGTGTGTGACTCCTCATGAATAGAGCAGGGCGGAAGGGAAAGAGATGTTATAGACGTGAGGCAGCGAGCCAGCCAGACCATCATCCTCTGGCAGACAGTCATTTCTCTATGCAGGTACATCTTGTATGCATGCATCTCCTCGTGAATATAACAGTGCAGAAAGAGGGTATAAATCCTAGTTGTGCAACAGTCACTCCGGCAGGAAGGCTACCATGGGCAGACTTCCAAGGTCGGCATCGAATTCTGATACTGCGCCAAGTCCCTTACCCTCCGATACCATACATTTCAAGATCTGTGTATCAGACTTAGGCCCCTTCGGCTCCTGTTTGAGGCTGCATGTGCCTTGTGGGTCGGATGGACTTGCTGGGCAGGCAGATGCCATGCACTCAGTAGCGCCTGGACGCAGCGCCCTGTCCCATTCATGCATGTCCAGGGGCATTCTGTCTTGCGCACTAAGTGCGCACAGTGAGCCTACCTGCTGTCTGCTTATCTGTTGGCCTCGACTTGTTGCTTGTCTGCCTTCAGGTGGTGAAGTTCATCAAGCTGATGCCACGCTGCTACACAAACCTCAAACCTGAATTGGAAAGCGGCCAGGCTGCAGAAGAGTTTGTGAGACTGGTTTGCTGCGAGCTGAACTGCCAGGAAGGACATTCTAAGCTTGAGGGTAAAGGGGGCTTCCTACTTCTGCTAATGGTAGGTCCTGTCATGCATGCTCTCGTCGCTTTTGCAGCAATACCAAATTAAAAATGCCATTACGTTAAACTTTGCAAATGAAACCATGTAAATAAACCTGGGATAAGACTGAATGAGATGATGCCACCCCTGGTGCCAAGCCTTGTACCAGGAAATAATGGGTTCTGCCCTGACGAAAAGCACTTGGAACCATTGGGACCTGCAAACATACCTGCCTGTTAAGCAAAACATTCTTGTAAAGTTCAGGTTAAGCAGGGTGGAAATAAAGAATACAATTATCTTCCATCGCTGCCGTGCGCGATGCTCTCGTTCTGAAATTGTTTGTTCAACAACCTCACTTGATTATGACATCAACCTGCTACGCCCCCACTAGGGGAAGGGTTTCGTAATCTAATTTGGGTGCTCCCCTTCTATTTGTGCTCAGCATTTACATATATGTTGCACCTGGTGTCCATCTAATCAGAGCACTCGTCTTTAATGTCTTATTTCTGCTGCTGAATGAGACTGAGGTTCTGTCTTCTATCGCAGGCTTGCCTAAACAAGATTGGCTGCCACCAGGACCTCCCCACTAATGATGAGCAGCTTAAACAACTGGAGAACGCTGGCATCAACAGCAAGGGCTGGAGTTCTGCTGCTAAGAAGGAGATGATCAGGATTCCTAAAGGTAGGGTCAATGTCATATAAAAGTAAGTCTGACATTGCACATGATAAATGAGCGAAACTGGTGCATACCCGATTTAAGTGGAGTCCATTGTGTTCAACGATTTCAAAATGCGAGGCATATGACAGTTAACTTCGGGTGTAGGATTTCAAAAAGGAATACAAAAAGGGAAGCCATCAATAATTGAAAACACCTTGGTCACTGGTATTGATGGCGCTACATAGCCACCCACGACTCAAAGTATGCGGCATGCCAATGACATTACATCTCTGGGCCCTGCTCAAAAAAGCCTCGGTCGCGTGGGCACCCAACTGTCCGGTTGGAAGAAAATAAAGTTCAGGTAAGAGGAAAAGAATTAGAAGAACACAAAGGAGAAAGAAATCCCCCCCCAAAAGGAAAAAGCAGCTCGAAGTATCTTTGCCCCTCTCAAACCTATTCCCCAAGAAGGCTAAGAAATGCAACAAATCTAGGCCTCAACAAAGCGTACAACGTCCTCAACTAATGTCAGAGCCTCCCATCCAAGCCTGCCCGGTACAACTGTTGAAAGTATGCGGCATGTGAAATCCCTGGGGAGGGACAGGAACAGGTAAAAATAGATTTCATCCGGGTTCAAACGTCAATGTGTCCTCATTGCACTTCAATCCTGGTATCATTATGCTATTTGGTAATGGCAGTAATAATAATTTCACCCTGATTGCAACCGGGCTGAACGTACCGAGGAAACAGCCATGGTGTGCCCAAGTAACGCAGCCTTGGTACGCATACCAGTACCAAGTTATGATGTCATAATCGATAACTACTTTCCTGAGTACTCTGTTGCCCTTTCCTTGTAGGTGATGCACTGCACGGCAAGATCAAGGACATCCTGGTGCATGACGTGACGTACCAGTCCTTGGGAATTGAGATAAGGGTGGTGTGTTCTCGCGGGTGGTCGACCGCTACACCACTATTCCGACCAAGATAGGCGACGTCTTTACCACAGTCTCTGACTACCAGACACAGGTGCGAGTGTGTCACGGGGCTTGGTTTTCTGGAATCGACAGGAACTAGAAAGCAAACTCCTCAGACCAAAGGACAGGGGGAGAAAGGAAGAGAGGGTGACGGGCAAGGTCGCAATGCTATCGACTGAGGCCTGCTAATCTGAGTGCTGGATGTAGTCTGATGGCGCGTGGCCTCATCACGCGCACGCGTCCTGGATGACTGAGGGGGCCAAATTTCTCCTCCACTGAAGGTGGAACCGAGAAACACCCAAAATCTGTGTCCTGAAGTGCATACCTTGCAGCCTCCCAGCCTTCAGATAACATATTGTCATGTATTCATGAACTTCATGCACACGTACCGCCCGCCTGAACAATATCTCGGTGCTTTCTAGTTATGGTCTTTATAAATTAAAAGTTGTCTGGCTCATGTTGTGCCTTGAAGAGCCTCCATCCAAGGCACTCTCGTCGATGATCAACATTATCTGCTGGAACACGTGCCACTAGGCGTGAGGAGACATCGTGGTCCAGTTTACTCCATCTTGGATTTGTATGGTCCGCATGGTCGTCATTGCCTGCTCTGCAGCTTATCGTATTCTCTTGCTTCCACCTGACCAGGGTTTGTTCAAGGTGTTCCAGGGGGAAGGTGACATGGTTGCGGATAACAAGCTACTGGGCGAGTTCCTACTGGAGGACATCATGCCTGCACCACGCGGTGTGCCAAAATTTGATGTCACCTTTGACATCACTGCCGATGGCAGGGTGCACGTCTCTGTTAAGGACAGGACCACCAGTGAGTCTCACCAGCGTGCCTCCGCCTCTTGTGCGCCATTGCGCCACAGGTTCACCATGTTTCAGCAGCTGCTACCTTTAGGGCCATTGGGTGTTGCACCTTCATAGTTTTTCACTGCAGGTATCTGGTCTCACCTGCTGTTAACCCTGCTGCCATGCCGCAGACAACGAGAAATCCGTCATCCTCCAGTTGAGTAGGGGTCCCTCACAGGTCCATATCCAGCAGATGATGGGCAGCAAGGAGCTGTCTGAGGCCAAGGAGACCAAGAAGAAGGAGATGATTGAGGTGAGAGAGGGGCAGGGCTCGATGCTTGACATGAGCGAGGTGAGGGGGGACAGGGTGCTGCCGCATAAAGTTGATGAAGGCCGGGCCAGGGTGCATACATAGATATGCTGTGGCAGGGAGGTCTATCTCCACAAGACCACAAGCCAGCTTGCTTAGAGAGTCACATCAGCTGACCATACAGACCAGGGGATACAGACGGTGCCTGCCCAGTTTACTTTGCAAGACCTCCCTCTGTATGTAATGAATCCCCATTTTATTTATCAGACTTTATGCCTCTGATCCAGGTATAAAACGAGGACAACAGGGCCATATTCTCTATGGATGTGTTCAAGGCAAAGGTTGAGGCTCTCTAGAAAGTGCAGGCCCAGTACTGGTACTTTGGTAGTGCAGCCTCAAGCCTTGAAGATAGTGAGTACCGATAAGTTTGCCAGCTAGTCGGGCAGCTCCTCGTCCTCCTCGGGCGACACCAAAAGCAGGTCCAGCTCAAGCAGAGTGGCCCAATGAATTCTCATGAGGTGAATGTCAGAGAGGACCAAGCATGGACAGCGTGCTAGGAAAATAAAGTAGTTGGCACGAGGACGGACACAAAATGTGATGCAGTCAATACATACAAATGTCCAGGAAATGCCGGTAGCTGTGTCTGTATAACAGATTTGCGTAGCTGTATTCTTTGTGATTCTTTCTGTTTTCTGACAGTTGCTCCGAATTTGAAATCTGTTTACATCCTATGTGTGGGCCGGGCCCATGGAATGGGCCATGGAGCATGGATGGTGCACAAAGTAATTTAAGCCTGAGTTTATCCATGTGTGCAGCCGTCGTCATCCAGGGATGTAGAGGAACTTTTGCCGGCTGATCTGCTGGTCATGTTCTCGTAACTCTATGGGGGTAAACGCAGTGGTTTTAAACCACCAGGTTAACTACCGGTACCTCATCTCTGCAAATTTGGGTGAACTAGCAGCTCATTTCAGCGAATAAAAGTGATTACATCATAACTCAGAGATGTAATGACCGAGGCATATTGATTGCACCGACGTCGAATGCGCGAAGTTCTTGCAAGCTCCCAGGTACTTGGCTGGATCTCCCTTTCGAACGGGTGCGGGTGCCCACGAGCGAGGATCTTGTCGAATACTTGACATGAAGGAAAATAACGCCAAAGCTTTGCAAGACACGACTGGCTATATATCTGATCTATTGTCTGTTTGTCACTCAGACACGGTGGCAGGCCCAGTCATTATTCGCTCTCACTGCCAACAAGAAAGAAAGACACGCACTTTAAGAAAGTGGCAAGTGAAGGTGGGCATTCGAATAACCAGGAGCCTAGACCATCGGAGACGATTTTGGCAGCAGTTATCTGCCTCTGATCTATCTGGGTGGATTTTGCGCATTCTGGGAGTCCCAGTCTCCCAGACCGGGACAGCCTGATCACACGCTAGGGGCTAGCAAAGGAAATTGCCGCACGTCATCAGTTCTTTGCGTCCAGACTTTTCCTGAGCCTCGCTCTGTGTTGGAGTCAGCTCTCCCTTCTCCTCATTTAAATTTCTTGAAAACAAACCCTAGTGAAGGCATGATGATGCAGAGCTCAACACTTCCCAGCTGCAGAGGCAAACTGCGCGCCAACTTGCCCAGCTTGAGGAGCAGGCTTCAGCCAGTAGCCCTACCATGCATCAATAACATGGTCGGGTGGAGCAGGCGCGCACCTGCTGCCGCCTTGGGCCCCAGCAAGGCTCTTCACATCCGCCCGTTGAACAACCAGTAAGACCAACCCCCCGGCCTGGCTGATCCATGTAACCAATGTAAAAGAGATGCCCTGGGATGGGGTGAGGATAAAGAGAGCCACACAGGCTGATCCAGCTGAACCGATTGTCGCCCCAAAGCCCTCAGGCTGGATACACATGAGGATAGGCCTGCGCAAGACTGTCAGCTTGTTCATTCAAATCCAGAACAATTACTTGTCGCAGCTCTAGCCTCAGCTCAATCCTCAAGCCTAGAACCAGATCCGCCGCCCCTATTGCCTGCCCCTGACGGGCCTAGACTGGGCTCGCAGGGAGGGATTTTCAGATTTGAATGGCTCCATGTACTGCTGACACACATTGACGTGGCCAGCAAGAGAAGCTGTTACAGTCTGTGATCACTTGAAGTGCGGCATACAGCCTGGTGGTGTTGCGCCACCCTCTACAATATTGGAATCTGCCAATGCATGCATCCCACGTCACGGAGCGGCCCCCATGACTGACCGTACGCTCAGGGCTTTATGCCCTGCAGCTCCCTCTGTGATGCTGTCACCCAGTTTCCATCCTCTACCCTGTTGCCCCCTCCCCCTGTTTGTATGCTGGCACTAGGCCCCTGCAGGTTGTGCGGTCTTCAGCCAATTATGGCCAGCTGATGTATACCACCAACCAGAACTCCAATGGTGGAAAGAATGATCCTTTGCGTAAGATGGTTAAGTCGTGCATCATCGAGGTGCGGAGAATCGAAGAATCCTTTGAACGTTTGTTGTTTTTGCCCGCCCTTAAATATGCAGACGGTCGCATCACAGATTTATAAATGTTGCAGCCAATGCTGTGTCCGCACACTTGCATACGAGCTGCGTTCACTATTTGTTTTGACTCATGACATGCTGTGGTGATGGTTATAGATTGCCGACACGGAGTCTTTTCCTCCTGCAGCATCTGACATGCTAGTACCCTCATGTGCTGTTCCTTACAGTACAGGGAACCGGATGTTTAATGTGCATTGGGTATTGGGGTCCGGGGGCAGGTTGGCATACGGGATGGCGGGCAGCCTCCAAAGTCTAGGGGGACCATGTGAACATCTTTGGCAGGAATGCTCCAGCCAATTGATGAAGCTAGGCCTCCTGAAAATGCAGACTCTTGTAAGGAGGTTGCATTGAGCATTGCAGTGGTTGAACCTGAATTGATGGTGAAGCCTTGGACCTCATACTAAGGCAGTGGGCACCACCAGAAGCCGGATAGCTCTAGCAGGCCTAAATGGAATATTATTTTGCGTACCACCAGAATAACCAGAAACTGTTAGTCAACGCTCCCCCATCCCTGCCTTTGTGGTGCAGGCAGTCGACACAGTTTTCCCTGGCGGCCATGCCACTGTGCAATCCCAGGGCAGCACTGAAAAGGTAATTTACCACACAATGCCCAGCATGTGACGACCTTCATCCCCGGGCTTATCTGTTTTTGTGGAAGCGTACACAGATCTGGGACATTCGGGAATGCAGACATATCACCGTCAGGGTCAGGGCACCATGGATGCTGGGTTCGCCTGAGAGCCCTCTGGCCAGCCTTCCACCGGATGACGCCCACTGAGCATGTCTGAAGCGCGTCTCTGTCCTATTTTAGCTTCTCCAGCCTGATAAACGTTGGCGATCTATCTTTTCATGTGTCCCCCTAATGTGACCAGGGCCTACTGCCTTTTTGGGGTCAGAGAGAGCTGAAGTAACTTTCTCCCAAGGCTTCCCATTCAGAAATTTCAAAATTGACGCCACTGATTTGGCCTTGTCACAAGCTGATACAGCTGCCAGCTTCTTCACTCCTCTTACTTCATGCCTTTGTACCTTACCTAACAGGGGACAGCAATAATGCGCAGTGACTGGGATTTCTTCATCAAGATGGATCATTGCCTGCCTGATGCCACCAAGCAGCAACGAGTGGATCTGCGTGACCGGGTGATGCAATACCTGCAAGAGCAGGGCATCAGGTGGGTGTCAGCTCCACCAGGGGCGGATGATTGTCTGTGATCAAGTCGTGATAACTTGGAAAACTTGCTCACATTACGTGCACCACTGCTAAACCGTCCCTCATAGACGCATCAGCAGGATAAGCTCAGATGCAGTGCCGGTACTCATTACGTGCATGATTGTACAGGTATGACATCCGGCTGGGAGAGAGGGTGATCCGTCTGACCCAAGGGCACATCTATCGCACCGGCCAGGATCTGAGAGATGTTGACATTGTGCTGGAGAGGTTCAAAGGCATGACAAGCCTGCAGCCAATTAATCGTCCATTGGCAGACAGCCATGTCTCCATGCAGGTGAATGTTTCATGCGGCCCCGTATTAATCTCGCAAGGAAGAAAGGGGCGGCAGGTTCTAGGCCTGCATCAGCCATGTCTCCATGCAGGTATATGTCACCATGCTAGATGCCCCTCCTGGGCCTGAATGCAGCTGACAGGTAGCTAGATTAGCCAGAACAGCATTGGATTCCAATATGCCAGGCCCATCACCTACCCAGCCAATACTATGACAGATTGCAGATATGGACATTTATGTACCATGAACACCATGCGCCCTCTGGACCCGACACCCCATGCATCCATAGTCGACGAAACACTCCTTGAACCTCCAAGCACTCCAAGTGAGCCTATGAGCATGCTGCTTGCTTGCTGGCAGGTTGTGAAATATATCAAGGAGATGACAAGCCGCTATACACATGTCCCTCCTGACTTTGCGAGGAGCCAAGCGGTGGAAGAATTTGTGAGGCTTGCCCGCAACGAGATTAACTGCCAGACAGGTTATGGCAAGCTCCTGGGTGCAGACGGCTTCAAAATACTGTTGCAGGTAATTCTTAGCATGTGTTGCTGCTTGTCCAGTCATTGCAGCGTGCCAAATGATGCAACACGTAAACTGAACAGAGTGCCTGTCACCACGGAGAACCCCTGTGCAACTGAGATGTTAAGCATACACCTTCACTTGGTGCTAGACTTATGCACCAACAACAACGATGGTGTGCACCCTGGCCCAAGGTATAAGAATTGGGAGAAGCACTCGTTTACGTAAGACAGTCAGCCAAACGTAAGGCTCAGCTTCAACACTTCGGGGAAATGAAACATCTTTGTATTCAATTCTTTGACATGTTGCAACCCACTGTCGCACTGTTTATTACAACTTCTGCAGCCCTGGCCAGAGGTATGGATAATTGAACTTTTCTGCACCTCTGATTGTGCGCTGCATTACAATTTCGTGCTCTTTTGCCGCCTGGACACTTTCATCCACCCTGGTCAACAGCTAAAGATTGGTACTCCTGAACGAGTGTTGTTAAATGAGACTATTTCTGTATCGCAGGCTTGCCTACTCAAGATCGGGCGTCACGAGGACCTCACCAGGAAGCAACTGGCGTGCCTGCAGAAAGCTGGCATCAGTGCCGACCCGGGCTGGATCTCTGCCGCCACGCGGGAATATAACCGTTCCATATAGGCAGGTTTCTGGTTTGGCAGGACTCAGAATTGCGATTTCCAAATAAAGAACAGCCGGAAGAAGAATTTAACATTTGCAGTACTGGCATCCATGAGGGCCTCATCATGAGACTTGACACTGACAGAGACAGACTGAGGCAGTAAGCTGGAGAAAATGAACTTCATCGTATTGGCCTTGGGGCATGAACCACGAAAGACTCAACCCTGCTCCCCGGTCCCGGTCCCGCTCCTGGAGTGCAGGTAGCTGTTCACTGGTTTCTTTACCTTTCAATGCATGATGAAAATGGAAAATTATCTCAAGACGTTGCTTAACATTCAGCCGTTTTCCTAACTTCGTTGGCAGTGTTCAACGTAACACTTATCTGCAACCACGTCATCTTGTGTGATCTGTTTTTCCCCTGCTCTATCAGGTTCCTTCGCCACATGTATGTGTTTTGTGTTAGTTGCACGCCCAAGGGAGCACTGTTGTTTCGCTCACTGCCCCAGTTTATTTTGTACACGGACTGGTTTGCAAGCGCACCTGTACCATGCATCAATTGTCATGCTCTGCTGAACGGTGGCGCCACTTCACATAACTTCACCGCATCAAGTTGATGACGTTACATCTATGGGCCATGCTGGGCGGGGACCAGCGGGTATGCACCTCTGGGCCATGTTGAAAAATAAATTCGGCCACGTCGGCAAACAAAAGGTCAGCTAAATACTAGAGAGAGAAAGGAAAGGAGTTTCCACCCTCCAAACAACAAAAAAACAAAATGCACCAATGACGTTACCCCTTTGGGTCATGCTGAAATGTTGCCACGTTTACCAACAAAAAGTCAGCTAGGAAAGTCGAAGGAGAAGGCAGAAGAGCAAATAAAGGATAGCAAGTTCACCCACCAAACAACAAGAAAACAAAGGTCAGACAAACCGTACCCCCTGCCCCTGAAGAGACTAGCCTTCAAAAAGTTCAACTACGAGCCGCTCAAAACCAGGGCCTCACACAGTCACACCCTTGCATGCGGCCTCTCCGACGTCCTGTCTGGTTGGGGGGAAGAAGGAAAGGAACGTAACGCAAGAGGAAAGACAGAGAGGAGCACAAAGGGCGAAGAAAAACACCCATCCAGAAAAACGAAAAGGCAGACCGAAGGATCCCCGCCTCTGAACGCAAGAAAGGGACAAAAAGGAAAACAGCCAGGACCCAGGGAGGCAAAACAGACAAAAACCTACCCCTAAAAAAAATCTACCTCGTCCTCAACCCAAGCCAGAGCCTCCCACCCACGCCCACCCTGGTACAACTGCTGAAAGGCTGTGGCGCTCTTAGGGGGGCCTGCTCGCCCTCAGCCTCTCTTTCATGCTAGGGCACTTAAAAGCACACATGCAGCGCATCCTCCACATGTTGGCCGTGTCCCTCAGCCCAGTACCGTTGGTAGTAGCGCGTGCCACGCTGCTGATCGCTGCACCGTCCTCTATTATTGGTTGTGCTGGCCGCTCCGAGCCGCAGCCCAAAGTTAGTGCACACACGAGCGCACGCCCTTTTGCTAGTGCGGTTCCTGGCCTGTGCCTGCTGTAGGCTGAAACCAGGCGTAGTAGGCGGCCGTGGCTGCACTAAGTTAAGAACAGTGCATACCCGCTGGGCTCTGCTTAACGCTCGGCCATGTGGGGCTGGTAGGGAATAACTAGGCTCAATTCCAGCTACCATGCACAGCCTGGGCCATGGTGCAGCCATGCCATCCTCCTATGTGAGGGGGCAGGAACATGGAACCCGGCGCTCTAGTTGGGGGGAGCGAGAAGATCGTGTGGCGGGTTCGATCCCTCAACCTCTGGGTATGGATGCCACCAGCGTTATACCCCTGGACCATTTCCCCCAGGCCATGGCTGCACTGTGTGCCTACCAGTGCTCTTCTTGATCGCTAGCTGCATGTCAGCCGCCATGGCTGCCGCCATGTTTGCGCTGTGCTGCTGATACCGCGGCTGCGATGTAGAAGCAGAGCTCGTGATGCCACCAGTCATGCTGCAACTTCTGGACCTGCAGCTTTCTCATTACCCCCTGCTGGTTGCGGGCGCAGTCTGCCCGGCAGTTTGACGTAGGTGCTAAAGAAGGCTGGGCTGAATCCTGCCATTGAGGCAGCGTCGCGAACGGAGATGGCCATTGTCCTCACTATATAGCCGTATTGCATATACAGCCTCCAGCCGGATGCATTTAGGCAAATGGTGCATGGAATGCACCCTGGCGGCCATACGGCGAACACAATGCAGTGCGGCAACTTGCGGTGCCTCTCTACTCTAGCATGGCCTTCCTCACGCAGCCGCTCTCGTCCTGAATGACGCCCCAAAACCTGGAATACTGGGCTTGCACGATCCAATAGGGGCCATGTTTGCAGGCATGGGCTGTCTGTCAGCGCTGCTCTGTTGAGTGGCTGCCAAACTCAAATATCTAATTTTGCTGGCATTTAAGCTGTAGGCCATGCACTTGTTTTTTTTGACACTGGAATGTACACTATTCCACACTCTCAAAACGCAAAGTGAAGAAAATGTCGTACCTGAAAATACCATTTTTGTTTTGGTAGGAGCTTGGGACCGATTGGTTAGACAAGGGCCGGGGTAAGACACATGGATCAACTGCAATTTGGTTAGGGTTGCTCTTGTTGGTGGGGGTGGTGAGCTCACCCCCTTACCTATAATTGTACCTGACTTAGAATTGTACCTGACTTCTGTCTTTCACAAAACCAATCGTGGCATTTTTTGGGGAAGCGGCCAGAGGATACGAGAAACGCTTGATCGATACGGCCGATGTCAAGTGCCCATCAATCGTCGGGATCTCCGCAGTCCGCACACACACGGGTGAAATGGTGCTCATTGCTAGCACAATTGTACTAGCAATGAGCTTAAACTAGAAAGTGTTATCACTGGATTGACTTAATTGTCGAGAATGGCAGGCCCAGCGAGCGTTTGCTCTCCCAACATTCAATTATTTCTCCAGCAGATGGGGAAGAGAGTGCTCGGAAATTCAGAATAACAGACACAATCGAAGACAATGAAATAGACAGGATCAGCCGATTTCTGGTAAGTTACCTGTATGTGACCGAATGAGAAATTCGAGTAGGCCGAGCGAAATGCCGCCCTTCTTTGGCCTCCATGTCTCCATAGTTCATACATGGTCTCGCTCAGTCATGGGTTCAGTATTTGATCTAATTTTTACTGTATCCCTCCATTCTAAACCAGGTATATATCAGACTATTGGACAGCGCAGCTCAAGGCAAACCCTAGTGAAGGCCTGGACATGAACAGATCAACGCTTTCCAGCTGCACCGACCAAACTTGTGCATCCAGCAATGAAATGGCTGGGTGGCCCAAGCGTGGTAGTTCTGCTGCGCTTGGAAGCAGCAAGGGTTCCGGCCGCCCGCCATGCAACCAGTAAGATCCATCCCTAGCTGATCCATAAAAGGAAATAGGGAAGCCCTGGGGCGTAAAGGAAGAACCCAAGCTGACCCTGCTTAACTGACTGATTGTTGAAGAGTCTGGATGAGCAGAGGGAGTACAGGCAGGTGCATGCCTGTTACACATGCCTATACTCCCTGTGCCTATCTCTAAACTCCCTCTGATCATCCAAACTGGTCATGAATCCTGTACATTCAGAATTTAGCTTGTCCTAAGCCCCAGCCCCTACCCCAGCGGCTCAGGCCCAGCTGTAGCGGCCCAGCCTCAACAGCCCAGCAGCCCACTCTGGCAACTCTAGCCACAAGAGCCCAGCCCCAGCTGCCAAACCAGCTGGGATGGGAGCGTATTTTAATTTCGGTATCTCGAGATACTGATAAATTTGTCTTCACCTATATTTATGTGCTCGGCTTAAGAACCGCTGTAACACCTGTTTTAGGTACTAAATGCGCGAAACCCGGTGGATTGCTTGCACAGTTCACCTCCATATTGGTACTCTGCCTCTGCCAGTTTCTCCACCTCGCTGCGCTCCCCCCACAGGGCTATGATGCTCCCATCCTGCTACGAAGCTGTCCCGCTGGTTGAACTTTTTTGCCCCTGCCATGTCCTGCCCCCCTCCATATGCATAAGGCCCCTTCAGGTTGCACAGGCTACAGCCAATATCGGCAGGCGGATGTATGAGATCAACCAGAACTCTAATGGAGGGAAGAGCTACCCTTTGCGCAATTCGGTCAAGTCCTGCATCGATAAGATGAGACAAAGACACAAAGGGTGTCAGACTCCAAGATGGCAGGTTCATTCCCTGTCCTTGCACCAACCTGGTGGCAGTGGTCGCACAGATCGATGATTTGTTCATTCTTTTAAGTGCTAACAAGTGTGTTGGAGCTGAGTTCACCCACATCCGTCATGGCACTGTGATTGAGAGCATGCCAACCCAAATAGGTGTTTCAATTTGGCATCCAGCAGGGCAGTGTGCGGTTTCCCAGAGACCAGAGGATAAATATCTATTGGATCTTGAGTGTGTCGTTTATGCACAAGATAGCGGGCAGCCTTCCAAGTTTAGGGACCATGGCTGCATTTAGAATGGTGATATAAGAAGCTGAGTCTCAATTAAACTTCCACGTTCATATCTGGGCTGTGGGTACCACCATATGAGCCAAACCATACTGGCTCAAACCCCGTTAATAAATAAAGGGTTCGAGTTTGTAAGCTCAAGCTGCTGTATAGTGTAGCTTGAGTCACCACAGAAGCGATAGATTGATAGGTAACACTCTGGTTGCCCTACCTGTGCTGTACAGGCGGTACATGCTGTCTTCCCTGGTGGCCATGCCATCGCGCAGAACCAGGGCAGCACTGAGAAGGTAATTTCGAATTACTACATAACACTGGGTGAGGCCGCCAAGTTGGGTGAAAACCGCCCTGCCCTCACCGTAGGTGCGGAGCAGGCTAGAGATCCCACCTCGCGCACAATTTGGGGTCCCTATCGGTTACCGTAGATTTTTTTATAAATCATATTGTATTGTTTTTTCTTAACGCTTCCTCTTATGTTTCAACTCCACAGGTGAAAATTACCTTCTTTCTCAGTAATTCCCATTCCCCCTCTTTGTACCATGCATATAAATCTATGACAAATCTAAGGAAGAAGTCCACAGGGCTCCATTTACCAGCAGGATTGATGCAGCAGAGATGCTGGGCTCGTCTAGGAGCCTTTTGGCTGGGTTACTCGTCTACTCAAGAACACCTAAATCGGCTATTTCCTAGCCTGATAAGTGCTGGCTGCCTTTCTCTCGCCAAAGGGCATCGCCTGCAGGGGGTGTCTGGATCTTTCATTCTGTTAACAAATATATTTACATAATTTATATCCTGACAAGTCTGCTTGCTGGCGTACAGCTACCTTCAAGGCCACTGTATAAGCTCGAAAATTTGCTGCACTGACAAGTCCATGTCGCAAGCCTTGGTAGCAAACATCAACTGAACCCGTTATCTTATTTGAATCTCATCCATCAGGGGACAGCGGTGAGGAGCAGTGACTGGGACTTCTTTATCAAAATGGATCAAAACCTGCCCGCTGCTACCAAGCAACAGCGAGTGCATCTGAGTGACTTGGTGATTTGTTACCTGGGAGAGGTGGGCATCAGGTGGGTGCCAGCATGGAAACGGGGACAGTGTGCAGACGGGGATAGATGATTGAGTGATTGTAGGTGATGAAATTGTGATAGCGTGTGTCGAACCTGTAAGAAGTTAAGCATAGCATGTATGACCGCAAGACGTAGCCTCATAGCATGGTTACTCAGCAGGCATCTTCTACAGGAGGATCAGTACAGGTGCGGAACATGTGCTCATTTATGAACGTACATGATTTTGAACAAATCCATGACTGGAACAGGTATGACATCCGGCTGGGAGAGAAAGTAATACATTTATCACACGGTCTGAACCATAAAACTGGCCAGGCCCTGAGCGACGTTGACATCGTGTTGGAGAGGTTCAAAGGCATTACAAGCCTGCAGCCAAACAATCATCCATTGGCAGACAGCCATGTCTCCATGCAGGTGAATGTTGCATGCGGCTCCATATCTTGAACGCAACAATAAGGAAGGAAAGACAGCTTATGATGGATTCCTCAAAATGCTTTTGAGGAAACCATCATTTTGAGCCAAAGGCTAGTTTGGCTGGCTTAGGCAGCCAGCCAAACTAGCCTAAACATCATGGGATTCCATTATACACGCCCAGCCAATACTATGCCAGGTGCATCACTCACAGCGCAGCCATGAAATAAGCAGCCGGGCTCATGCAACTTTTGCTTGAGGCCTCTTGTGCTTTTGGCGCCAAATGGACTCATTATAGCTGCACTCCTGGATGTGCTGCTCAGACTACACGGATGAGATGACTTCTGCCTATTTCAAGTTCAGGGCTCCAGATTGATTGTAGACGTGGGAAAATTGGTCCCATCCATTGAAACAGTCACTCCTCCTGCACGCGACGCCTGAACATGCATGGCCCGTAAAACATGCTGTGGACTATGTTGGCTCAGTGAGCTAACCTGTCTGGTGCTTGGCTGCCATGGCAGGTGGTGAAGTACATCAAGGAGATGCCAAGCCGCTATTCACATCTTCCTCCGGATTTTGGTAGAAGCCAAGCCGTAGAGGAATTTGTGAAGCTGGTTTGCAACGAGCTAAACTGCCAAGTGGGAAATCGCAAGCTCGAGGGTAGGGCAGGTTTTGGAGCACTGCTGCAGGTGCGACCTGATACGCCTGCCCCGTTTGTCCATCCATGACAGCACGCCAATTCCAAATCTTGCTAAAATTGGCAGGGCAACTTAAGCAGGGATAGCCCCCGCAAACGAAGTGGTTTTCATTGTATACTAATTGAATACAAAAACGGATAATGTTCATTCTGGCCAGGGCACAATCTAAGGGACATTCAGTTTTTAAGCAAAACTCAAGTGCATAAATTGACCACCGGTATCTGACTACTGAGACTGCTACCAGTTTATTCGTTCATCTGGAATTGTGCAAATGCCTGAGTCACATGCCACACTGTTGACTGCACTTGCTCACGTCTGGCAGGTATGTATGCTTCAACTTATTTTGCATCCTACCGACCACCTTGGTCAGTAACCCTGTATTCCCCCTCTCGGTAAATGCTGAACGAGTCTGAAGTGTTGTAATCTGCTACAGGCTTGCCTACACAAGATGGGGCACCCCCAGAACCTCAGCAAACGGCAGTTGGGCAGCTTGCAGTTGGCTGGCATAAGCGGCCAGGGCTGGATCTATGCCGCCAGGAAGGAAATTATCACGATGGAGAAGGTTGGGTAACACCTTATAAAGGGGCAGTTGAAATATGGTGGTGAACACATATGACTATATGAGGAACACAATTGCATATCAGATCTGGTAGACTTATTTGAGGGCTATTTTGTTGTCTTAGTTTTTCCTCCTTGGGGAATGGCTCTTTCTCTTTTTGCCCATCTCTTGTTTTCAGGGGCGGGGACTTTCGGTCCGCCTTTCCCTTTTCTGGGATAGGGGGGTTCTTTGTCGTTTATGCCCCTCTCTGTCTTTCCTCTTGTCTCGAGTTCCTGTCCTTTATCCTACCAGACAGGAACTAGGATAGCCCACAGGCAGGAGTGGGAGGCCCAGGCTTTTGTGGAACTTGTAGTTGAGTTTTTTGAAGGATAGTCTCTTCAGGGGCAGGGGATACGGTTTGCCCAACCTTTTTGTTGTTGTTCTTGTTGTTTGCAAGGTGAACTTGCTTTCCTTTCTTTCCTCTTGTGTCTTTTCCCTTGATTTTCCTAGCTGGAATTGAAAAATCCATCAAATATCATGCAATCCATTATGCATGGATTGCTGGTTTTAATGAGGCTCGGCACCCAGACAGGGACAGATCATTAACAGGTGGGTAAAGTCTGAATAACATGGGCCAGGGGCAAGGATGAAGGGAGCCGCCCATCGGGGCAAAAGTAAAGTCGTGGATAAAGGATTGTTGAGTACCATAGTCACGGACGTGTTTCGTTGTTGCTTACCAAGCTGCTGTTTTGATTTTTTTTTGATTCGTAGCCCCTTAACGTGAAAAATTCCAGTCAAAAACATTTTCAAAGTCGATTTCGTTGCTCCCTGCTGATGAAGAACGATCAAAACAACGAAATACGTCCGTGACTACGGTATCTAGTGTTGTGTAGGTACCAAAAGTTGTGGATACTGGGGATTGGTGGAGTGTCCAGTGCTGTCTAGCTACCGGTACTATTTGTCAACAGCAGGGCAGATTCCGAATATTAGAATGTGAGTTCTTGCTGTCCCAGTCTCCGGAGGAAATAGAAATGCCATGCTTATTGGTACTTAAGTACTGTACAAGGTAAGTACGCTCCCATTAAGTGACCAACCGCACAATTACATGCTTTCCAAAGTCGAAGGTCCGTCCGATGTCGCAGCAGTGCCACCAGCCTGCAAGGAGGGGCCAGGGGTGGACTCCAGGATCATGAACAGAAAGACAGGTGAGCAGCTGTGACAACGTCCATGCATCCACGCCCCGGCTTGGCTAGAAACAGCACAGACACAAACAAAATCAATCAAGCAGGAGTCAGACAGGCTCTCCTAATCCATATGCAAGCAGGGCATACGTTCAGGATGAGCAAGGGGGGCGTTAGGTCTCCCTTACGTTAGGTGCAATGAGGGATAAGTGGACACCCAAATCTGTGTCCTTAAGTGCATACCTTGCGGCCTCCCAGCCTTAAGATAATATCATTGTCATGTGTTTGGGAACTTCATGCACACGTGCCGCCAGCCTTTGAAATATCTCTGTGTTTTCTAGTGATGGTCTTTATAAATTAAAAGATGCCTGACTCATGTTGTGCCTTGAGGAGCCTTCATCCAAGGCACTCTCGTCGTCGATCAACATCATCTGCTGGAACACATGCCACTAGGCGTGAGGAGACATCGTGGTCCGGTTTACTGCATTTTGGATTGACATGGTTAAAATGGTCGTCATTGCCTGCTTCTGCTGGTTAACAAGCCACTGGGCGGGTTCCTACTGGAGGACATCAAGCCTGCACCATGCGGTGCGTCAAAGATCTTGGTCACCTTTGACATTGATGCCAATGGCATTGTGCACATCTCTGCTAAGGACATGGCCACAAGTGAGTTTGACAGTTTTATCTGGGAAGCCTCCACCTTTTTGCACCATTGCTTCACCGTGTCTGAGCAGCTGCAACCCTGAGTGTCCCCGGATGTTGCAACTTGATTGTTTTGCATGACAGGTATCCGGTCTCACCTGCTGTAAATTTTGATGCCATGCCGCTTACAACGAAAAATCCATTGCCCCCCAGATGAGTAGGGGTCTTTCTGAGGGCGAGATGCAGCAGATGAGGCGCAACAGGGAGCTGTATGAGGTCCGGGACAAGAGGACAAGGCGATAATTGAGGTGAGACAGGGGCAGGGCTCGGTGCGACACCCGGTAGATTTCCGGGTAGATTTGGCATGAAAAGTACAAACAAAGGCAGCTGTGTTTCTAGATGGATTTGCATCGCTGTATTCTCTGTTACCTCCTCTTTGTCTGAAATTTGCATTGAATTTAGAGACTAAGGACTATTGCTGGCCGACCTGCAAGCTGGTCACTTAACTACCGTAGTATGCCCTCACACCGACACGCATACGATCCAGAAGGCAGCTCTCAAAACACAGCACACGCCTCACAGTTGAGCGTGACGCCGAGCGTCACGCCCCAAAGAGGTAGTGTGGCCGAAGCATAGTTAACTGCCTCATCTCTGCAAAATCCCGCAAAATCCCTTGGTGGGATCAAACAGTGCGAACGGGGGCCACGAGCGAGGATCTCCTCGAATAATTGAAAGAAAGGGAAAACATGCCAAATGAAGCGTGGCTTGACTCAACTGTATGCGATAAATTGTCATTCAGACACGGTGGCAGGCCCAGTCATTTTTCGCCCGCACTCCTAACAAGAAAGGAAGACCCTTCAAGAAAGAGGCGAGGTGGTATTCGAATAACCAATCAGGACTACGGGAGACGTCTCATGGCAGCAGTAATCTGCCACTGATTTGAACGGGCGGATTTGCGCATTCAGGGACTGCCTGATTACGTACACGCTATGAGCCTGTGACCGAGCAAAGGAAATTCCGCCCGTCGTCAGGCCGTCGAGTTTTTTCCTGAGTCTCGCTCTCTAGCTCGTTTACATTTCTTGAAAACAAACCCTAGTGAAGGCCTCTCGATGCAGAGCTCAACACTTCCTAGCTGTAGAGGCAAACTATGCGCCAACCTGCCCAGATTAAGGAGCAGGCTTCAGCCAGCTCCCCTACCATGCATCAATAATATGGTTGGGAGGAGCAGGCGCGCACCTGCAGCTGCTCCGGGCCCCAGCAAGGCTCTTCACGTCCGGCTGCCAAACAACCAGTAAGACCTGCACCTGGCTGGTCCATGTAACAAATGCAAAATAGAGAAGCCCTACCGCCCTGGTAATCTGGGATAGGGTGAGGATAAAGAGAGCCGCCCAGGGTGATCCAGCTGAACTGACTGGTGCCCCACAGGCTGGATAAACGCAAGGAGGATCAGCCTGCGGGAGGCTGTCAGCTTGTTTATTCAAAATCCAGAACAGTCACTTCCCGCAGCTCTAGCCTCAGCTCAATCCCCAGCATGGAGGGAGTTTCAGATTTGAATGGCTCCAGTCACTGCTGACTCACATTGACGTGGCCAGCAAGCGAAGATGCTACAGTCTGTCGTCACTTGAAGTACGGTACACAGCCTGGTGGTGTTGCGCCACCATCCACGATATTGGAATCTGCCAATGCATGCCTCCCCCGTCACGGAGCGGCCCCCATGACTGACCGTACCCTCAGGGCTTAATGCCCCGCAGCTCCCTCTGTGATGCTGTCACCCAGTTTCCATCCTCCACCATGTTGCCCCCTCCCCCTGTTTGTATGCTGGCACTAGGCCCCTACAAGTTGTGCGGTCTTCAGCCGATTCCGGCCAGCTGATGTATACGACCAACCAGAACTCCAATGGAGGGAAGAACAATCCTTGCCTCAAGTCGGTTCAAGGGTGCATCAGGAAGGTGCGACAAAAATAATATATGCTCTGAAAGTTCCCTGTATTTTCTGCCCATGATGCTCCTGCAGTCCTGCTGACGGAAGCATCACAGATATATGTTTTCAGCCCATGGCGTGTCAGCACAGGTACGCTGAAGCTGCGTCGACCATTTGTTTGACTCTTGCTAAGTTGTGGTGATTTAAAGCAGGGATTTTAAGGTCGCCGACCTGAATTGTTTCCCCCCTGCAGCATCTGGCATGCTGATGACCCTGATACGATGTTCTCTGCATTACAAGGATCAAAGGATACTGATGCATTGGGTTCGGGGACGGGTTAGCATCCGGAATGGCTGGCAGCCTCGAAAGTCTAGGGGGACCACATGTGCATGTCTGGCAGGAGTGTGTGAGCCAATTGTTGAAAGCACACGTCATGAATCATACACACTCTTGCATGGAGCATTGCAGTGTTTGACCCTGAATTGATTGTGAAGCTTAAGATACTCAGGCAGTGGGCACCAACAGGAACCGGATAGCTCTAGCACATGTAAAGAGACTCTTATTTCGTAAGCGATCAGCAAAAACGAAAACCTGATTACCAATGCCTTTCCTTTCCTGCCTGCATGATACAGGCAGTGGGTGACATTTGCCCTGGCGGCCATGCCACTGTGTCACTACAGGGCAGCACTAAAAAGGTGATGTACCTCATTGACACAGCATGTGACGACCTTCATCCCCGGGTTCCCTGTTATTTGTTCTTGACAGCGTTTACTGGTCTGTGAAGTTCAGGAATGCAGACAATTCACCAGCAGGTCAGGGCGACATGAATGCCCGGTTTACCTGAGAGCCCTGCGGTGAGGCTGCTGCCGGATCTCACCCACTGAGCGCGTCCTACACGCCTCTTGTCCCATTTGGCTGCCTTTTCTCGCTCCAAGGGTCAGAGGGAGCTGCAGTGACTCCCAAGGCTTCCCCTCCAGAGACACTCAAGCAGACACCACTTATCTGGCCTTGTCTCAAGCTCATACAGTTGTCACCCTCTTTACTCTCTCCGTAATATGCCTTTGTACCTTACCTAACAGGGGACAGCAATAAAGGGCAGTGACTGGGATTTCTTCATCAAGATGGATCATTGCCTGCCTGCTGCCACCAAGCGGCAACGAGTGGATCTGCGTGACCGGGTGATGCGCTACCTGAAAGAGGATGAGAAAGTGACAGGCATCAGGTGGGTGACAGCTCCACCAGGGCGGATGATTGTAAACCTGTTCAGATCACATGCACTACTGCTGGGCTTACTTTCATCGACGCATCTGCATCCGCAGGATAAGCTCTAGTGCAGTGGTGGTAGTCGTTTTAAAGAATGCATGACTATACAGGTATGATGGGGTCCAGCTGAGAGAGAAGGTGATCCGCCTCTCCCAAGGGACCGATGGCACTGGCCAGGTCCTGCCAGATGTTGACATCGTGCTGGAGAGGTTTAAAGACATTACGAGCCTGCAGCCAGACAATCGTCCAATGGCAGGCAGCCATGTCACCAAGCAGGTGACTTTCGTGTGACTCAACATTCTGAGGAAGGTGAGAGGAAGGTAAGACAGCTTACGATGGTTTCCTCAAAATGCAGCAGGCAGGCAGCCAAACTACCCCAAACATCATGAGATTCCATCACCTGCCCCGCCCATACTATGCCAGGTACGTCACTCACAGCACAGACAGGCTCGCCCACCTGCTGCTTCTGGCCTCGTGCTTTTTGCGTCCAATGGAAGCATTGTATCTAAAGATCTGAATCTGCTGCTCAGACTCAAACAGATGGGACAGCTCTCTGCCTTTTTCGAGTATGCGCTTCAGAATGATTGCAGACATGGGCATGTTGGTCCCGTCCATTTAAACGGTTGCTCCTCCTGCACATGGCACATCAACATGCATGTCCGGATAAAAACGCTGTGGACCATGCTGGCTCAGTGAACTGACCCGTCTGCTGCTTGCCTGCTATCAGGTGGTGAAGTACATCAAGATGATGCCGAGCCGCTACACACACCTCCCTGTAGGCTTGAAAAGGAGCCAGGCCGCGGAAGAATTTGTGAGGCTGGTTCGCAACGAGAAGAATTGCCAAGATGGGAATCGGGAGCTCGTAGGTAGAGAAGGTTTCAAAGCACTGCTGCAGGTGCGACCTGATATGCCTTCGCCGCTTGTCCATCCATGGCAGCACGTCAATTCCAAACCGTGTTCAAATTGGCAGGGCAACTTAACCAGGGATAGCCCCGGCAAAACGATATAATGTTGTACTTACCTAAGTCCGGTACCGTACACAAGTCAGATGGTATGCGTCCTGGCCAAGGCACTGCAATAGGGGCATACAGTATGCAAGCACAATCTCCAGCTAGGTTGGAGAATTTGACTACCTATCTATCTACACTGCTGCCTGTTTTATTTGTTTATCTGCAAGTGTGCAAACGCCTAACTCACATGCCGCACTGTTGTTAAGTTTGTGAGGTTTTTACAGTCCAACGGGGCATCACATTTGATGCATGGGTCTTGTGCCCGTTAACCGGTACAGGCACTCAATAATTTAGGACAGTGAGCAAAAACCAGTGACCCCCCTGGGCAAGCAACCAAGACTTAACCACCGAGCAGTAGCGTGGGAATGAACCGCATAGTGCAGCAGATTAGCCCCAGCCATAAAATATGACGTGGGTGCAAAAGAGTTCGGTTGGACGCCTCCTAGGAAAATTTAGAAGGAACCAAGAAAGTGTGCGGAAAGTTTGAGTGAAATTTTATAAGTATGTGTAAAACTATGTGATGCGTGAGCGAATCTTCAGTGAGTTGACTACACTTGCTCGCGCCTGGCAGGTATGCATTTTGCATAATTCAACTTTTCCCTCATCCTACCACCCTAATCAATACCTCTGGATTTTGTCCCCTTGATAACTGCCGCTAAATGAATCTGAAGTGTTATCATCTATTGCAGGCATGCCTGCACAAGATTGGGCATCACCAGAGCCCCACCAAGCCTACCATCAAGCCTGTCCCCAAGCCTGCCATCAAGCCTACCCCCAAGCCTGACATCAAGCCTGCCACCAAGCCTGCCACCAAGCCTGCCACCAAGCTTGCCACAAAGCTTGCCACAAAGCCTGCCACCAAGCCTGCCACCAAACCTGCCACCAAGCTTGTCATCAAGCTTGCCACCAAGCTTGCCGCCAAGCCTCCTACCCCCAAGCCTGCCACCAAGCCTGTCCACACGCCTGCCATCAAGCCTGCCACCAAGCTTGCCACCAAGCCTGTCCACAAGCCTGCCATCAAGCCTGCCACCAAGCTTGCCACCAAGCCTGTCCACAAGCCTGCCATCAAGCCTGCCACCAAGCTTGCCACCAAGCCTGTCCACAAGCCTGCCATCAAGCCTGCCACCAAGCTTGCCACCAAGCCTGTCCACAAGCCTGCCATCAAGCCTGCCACCAAGCTTGCCACCAAGCCTACCATCAAGCCCGCTATCAAGCTTGCCACCAAGCCTGCCCCCAAGCCTGCCCCCAAGCCCGCTACCAAGCCTGCCATCAAGCCTGTCACCAAGAAGCAGCTAGACAACCTGCAGATAGCTGGCATCAGCGGTGCGGGCTGGATCTCTGCCGCCAAGAATGAAATTAAAAGGGTGTAGAAGGGTGGGCTATGCAGGGGCAATGGAAATATGGCAGCAAACAGATTTTAGGGGGAGAATTGAATCAGATGCACTTCTGCTGAATCCATCAAGCGTGATGATCGTAAGTTGGAGACATGTGGCAATTATTTCGCTCACATGCCCGGGCAAGTTACTAATTCAGGGCTGGGCAATTTCCGGTCGTAGCGGTCGGCCTCATTACAGTGCCACGAGAATTTAACGATTCTTCTTCAGGCAGCATATTACTGTTTACTGCGTAGCAAACCGTCTTACCTTACACCTGAGATCTTGTATGGTGTCAGGGCCCAAACCCTGTACTTATTAGGTAGCTTGGACTCAGGTATTATTAAGTCCTAAATTAGAAAAATCATCAAAATGAATTCCATATATCGCGGATATTGATAAGGCTCGACACTCAGACAGGGACTGAGCGTTAATAGGTGAATATATCGCTAAGTCAATAACGTTACACCTATGGGCCCGCTCAAAGCTCGGCTGCGTGGGCGTCCAACTGTTCAGAGGGGAGTAAAGAAGGAACGAAAAGGAAGAGAGGGGGAAAGGAACAAAAGGAGAGGCCGGGAAGGCAAAGAAGACCAAGTCCAACACCTGAGTTCCACTAGAGACTAGCCCTCAACAAAGCCTGTAAAAAAAGAAAAGTCCAGAAAAGCAAGCGTATCCCACCCCTGCTTGGCCGTGAGGGCGCCCCACTGATTAGAAGGGAGGAGAAGAAACTAAAAAGGGGCAAACAACAACAACAACACCCCCCCCAAAAAGGACCAAAAGAGACGGCCGGAGAGGCCAAAGACAACGGCCCCAGAAACCCTGGAGACTAACCCTCAATAACGCCCACAGCACAGTCCACAAAAGCAAGTTCGTCCCACCCATGCTCAGCCTGGTACAACTGGTGGAAGTTAGGGCAGCGCCCGGAGGACCGGCCCACCCCCGCTCCCGTAACTGCTCCCTGACACTAGGGCACTGGAAGCACACATGCAGCGCATCCTCTACCTGCTCGCTATCCCCCCGTGCCCAACACCGCTGGCAGCAGCGTGCCTGTCGCCGCTGACCATTGCGCCGTCCCCTGGTACCAGCAGTGCTGATCGCGCCAAGCCGCAGTCGCAAATTGGTGCGCACACAAGCATACTCCCTCTGACTAGTGCGGCTCTTGGCTTGCGCCAGCACGGCACCCGCCGTGGACTGGAACCAGGCGCGGTAGGTCGCCGCATATTTGTGCTCGGTGGTAGGGTCCCTGGGGTCCCCACAACCGCTTGTGTCCAGCCGTGCTTGCTCGTAGGCAGCGTCAACGAGTGCCAACACCTCTGTGACGGGTAGGCGCTGTAGGGCAGCTGCTGCCTCACGCAAGCGGCGACGCCGCTGTGCTGTGGACTTGTAGCGCTGCCTGGCTGCCTTGCGCTCAGGGCCCGGGGCACTGCAAAGCGACTTCGCTCGCAGCGCAGCATAGGCGCTCTGAACCTCCGCATCCCACCAGGGGGGGCGCTGATGCTGCCCACGTTGGGCATGGGCGGAGTGCGCGTCATGCCAGCAGCATCGGCCGCAGACCAAATCACAGCAGTGAGCGCCGCTGCGGCTGCCTCGTCGTCAGCTCCTGCAATGGCCAGGCTGAAACGCTGTAGGCCCTGCTCATCGCGGGCAAGCGCGGCGCTGTAAATGTGCGTGCGCCTTATCAGCTCTCCAGGTCAGGATGGGTCGGCAGCTTCCTGCTGGTTTGTATCGCCGAGTATATTGACCTGGGGCAAGGATGAAGGAAGCCTCCCATTTGTAGTGCAGTCTAGCTACCGGTACTATTTGTAAACAGCAAGAGGAAAAGAAGATCCCGTAGACTTAAAGTGAATGCTAGCATATGCTTAAACAAGAAATAATCACATAGAAGCTTTGAAGCTCTGATAAAAACAAAGCAAAACACCTCAATTTTGTGGTGTTTTACACCTATCTTCATAAAATAGAGCAAACCGGGGATAAAGGCTTCATATTTTGTAAGGCGCTCCATCTACAAATGAGCGAGGTGTAACGTCATTGATCTACAAATAAGCTGCAGCACAGCAATTTACTGCACGATGGCGTACAGACGAGGGGGCCTGGTGCAGCAGGACCTGCTGCTTGGGCCACCGACCGTTGGCCAGTCAAGGATTGGACCCCCTCAGCCCCGTGGTCCTCCAACGGTGGTCAGGAGCACTGAACACACACTCGCATGCTTCAATCTCAATGCATGGGGACTGAGACTCACACAACCAATTCGAGTTGGCATCTGATCATGGACACATGCCTTGCTAGATCGTCAATTTGTCATATCACAGGGGTTGGCTGTTGCACAGCGTGTTGACTTTTGTCTGTTGGACCACAGTGTTCCTCACGTCTGTGCAGCCATTGTGGTCATTGGTTGTGAGGCAGCGGGCCTTTCCACCGAGATCCGAGCGGGCGCCACCAACCTGGCAGATTTCACAGCTGTAATGATGCTTGAAAATATGGGCCTGTGCGCGGTACACATCCACATACAGTCAGCAATACAATTGTTCGGCAGAGGCCCAGGCTTAGGGCAAATTAAGAGGTCCTCTGATTCCAAACCTCAGGACGTATGCACAAGCTCCTTTAATTCACGCCCCAGGGCATTATGGTCTTCCCTTAACTTTCCAACTAGACAGTTGGATACTCATGCGGCCCAGCCTTTTCGAGCAGGGCCCAGACATAATTCAAGCCCCAAAGCATATCCCTACACTAAAAACACCCGTCCTCACAGCACTGTAAGTCAATCAGAATCACGTGTGGGCTGAGCTCCGCCTACTCGGCAAACAACCTGCAGGGGGAGCGGCGGGAGGTGACACCATGCAGGTTGGATGCCTCCAGGATTGAAATACACTCAGCCTATGAGGACAGAGTGAGCGGCGACCAAGGCAAGCACCATGTGACAGGGATGCATCCAGCGCACAGCAATTCGAATGTACAAAAAGAATCAACAGTAAACAAAAAAATCGACTCAGCCATCCGACTTGCATGCCTCCCCTAAGCCAAGTCATTGTACAGCACGCAGTGGGCTGTCCCTATCCTCCCTCCCTGCCCTAGCTGACACACCTATTCCTGATCACCACCGCTGGAACCTCCTCAGTGGGAGCCCATACGTTTTATCGGGGAGTTCAGCACCACCAGACATGTGAGTCAGCTGCATGTGTACACGCAATGGAAATCAACATTTATGTGAACGTTCAACTCCTTACGACAACTGATTGGGCAGTACAGCACCTGATCAGGCAGTACAGCATATGATCAGGTAGTACAAGATCTGGTCGGGAAGGACAACAAGTTACGGGGCAGCACAGCTTGCTGCTCTGCTGCCAGATTTTACGCCTCAAACATGCTGGCCCTTGTCCTCAAAAACGTCCTTAATGGCCAAACAAACAGCCGTCGTTCCAGTTACCCCTGGGTAGCCTTCAACCCCTTAACTACCCCACCAACATATAGTCCAGTGGCAGCCTGTTCCTGCTGTCCAAGCCTGTACGTCCTTGCCTTGAACAATGCGCCCGTGAACAGAATCCATTAGTCTTCACACAATTTTGTAAATGGATCTGTGCAGTTTATTGCGAGCCAGTCAACTATGGGACCGCATGGTTCCTTCAAGTGATGCACTAGATGGGAAACAAGTTATGCAATCAGCCGTTCAGCAATGGTGCAACAAGTGAGAGGAATTAACGAACTAAGATGCCGGTAGTCAAGCAATTATTCTACATGGCCGGAGGCTACTGTTGCAAAAGGAGTTTTTGAAAGGCACCCTCATGGTCGAGAGGGCCATGGCTCCCAGCAGGGGTGATCCGTAAGATCTGCCAATATGCAGGAACACCGGGAGGGAGGACCCCCTGGGGATAAGCCATGACCTCTTACACAGTGGATGCCATCATGGATAATCAGGGTCAGCAGACATGTGGTGGTTCAGGGGTTCCTGATACAGGTCGACCCTCAACAGAGGTTTCAAGCAAACCCTCAGATGGGCTTGCATGTAAGACCCCAACAGGTGTTCCATGTTCAACCTCAGCATGGGCTAAAAGAACAATCTTAGAAGGGGTCACAGTGAAGCCCTCAGTCGGGGTTGCAAGGAAGCCCTCAAACAAATGGCTGATTTCCCCTTGGGGCGTAAAAGTGTCGAAGACAGCCAAGGCAGGTGTAGGGGCCAAAGAGGCCACATCACGTCCACACCCTCATCAATATGCGGGTCTCCGCCAACCTTCTAGCCTTGCCAATCTACAGCAAGAATGAGAGAAGGCTGCGCCACCCTCCAGGATTGTGAAGATGAACTTACCCAGTACCAAGCACCGTTTATGATCAGGGTCTTGGAGACGGAACCACCTGCGTATTTGGCAGGCCCTGCATGGTTGAGCTGCAAGAAGGCAACAGGAGTCAAACCATCACAGGAGTGCATGGAAGCACTTGTCCCCTGGAGGTGGGTCTTGTCCTCAATGTTTTACCTCCCTACCAATATTGGCTGCCTGATTGATTGATGAACAGCCGGGGAACACATAATACACCCCTACCAGACAATTAGATGCACCGGAACTCTTGAAAGAAGAACCCATGCCCCTCTTCGGCTGAAAGAGCTGCGTCCCGTTGGGTGGTGAGAGCTGTGGTGATTCCAGCATCTGGGGTTTTAAGGATGCCAACTTAACCCTGAACTCTACATCCTAAAATAGGCCTCCTTACTTCACACCCCAGCAGGGTGTGTTTGTTTCACATCAAGAATCAAAAGCATGGGCCCAGGATGCAGCAGCGGACCATTGCTTATTTTGTTTTGCACACCAGACATCTATTGAAAGGCTGCTGGGCGACCACCACTGGACAACAGGGACCAACCCTTGACCGGCATCCACCGGAACCAGGACGGCCAATGGGTGGAATCAGAACCAGGAAGGCTGCTGGGCGGCCACCACTGGACAACAGATACCAACCCTTGACCCGGCGTTAACTTAAGCATCAGGGCCTGCTGCACCAGGCCCCCGAGGACATAAGCTGTGATGTAGTGAAGTTGTTGCTGAAATGCTATGAAATAAACACTGCAGCAATCCTCTCATCCAGGTCAGCAAATAAGCATATGAGAGGCCTGCACCCATGGAGGCAAGTGTGATAGCGGCAGCCGCACAGCCTGCCTCCCGCCAGCACTCGATGACTCACTGCCAGGAATATGCAACATAAAATACATTCAAATTCAAATATCGGTACCTGACAAACAGCTGCCTCGCCAGCGAATCGCCGGAGATCAATCCGGCGTGTCCGCAGTGACCGAATCAGGCACCTCGCCATGGCCCCACGGGTGTACGTGTGGATCATGCAGCCCTCCATAGTGTGGAAGATGGAAGCTACATTCACATTGTAGGCGCAGCCAATCGGTCCGTGCTGGAACTTCCCTGGAAATGCAAAGGGCCAGGCCAGCCGCCAGCTTCTTTTTGAATTACATTCGGTAACTTCTTTGCAGTCCAGGCTGACCGCGCCGGAAGGTGCTCGCAGGTGGACCACCTTCTGGTTCAGGGTTTAGGTCAAAAAGTCTTCAGACCACGGAGCGGTGGGACTTAAGCAGGTTATGTTCAAGTATGAACAGGCCACAGGTCAGGTAAAGTAGGCAGTTCATGAGTACCTCGGAGTCCACCATCAAATTTGAACAAGGCTAAGCTTCATGTCAAGGGTTGGTGGTTTAGGGCCGAACTAGACTGGCTAGGGTTTAGGGTTAGGGTTTAGGGTTCAGGGTTAAGGACAGAGCTAAACTGGCGAGGCAGGGATGCCATCCTCGGAAATCACACAACGAAAGAGAATGGCGCAGCTGTTTTTCCGTAGGCAGGAAGAATGTGAGCCTGGCCGTCCAACCTCTGGAGCCTGAATTCGGACAGGCAAACAAAAAGATAACTGCCCGGGTGCCCACTTGTCGCCCACTCGCAGATCAGCTGAATTTAACGATGGGAGTGGCAACAGGAAAGGCGCTCGAGCCGTGAGCGCTCACGTAGAGGGACCCCTCATGCAGCTAAGGCTGGTGTCACAAAGCTGGTGTGCCCTTCTGCCCCCACAGAAGGCGCCCGCTCTCACCTGGCACTGGCCCGGTGTCTGGCAGTACGAATCGCTGCTAGTGTCCACCTTGTGCTTGAGGACATGGCTGGGGCAGGGCAGCGGCGTGAAGCGGCCAACCTTACCCAGAGGGCATGTCTCTTGAAAGGATAGGAGACCATCCAGGATTGGGCTCCTCTTCCTGCAGGCATTTGCAAGGAGGCGGGGAAAGCAGGGATAATGCGCAACAGTAGTTGTTTTCTTCATGTGCGACAACGAGGTACAGAGCTGGCAGGCCAGCAGAAATTCCATATGCCACCCGCCTTGGCCTATTGGAAATACATATACATGCCTTTTCTGATGGGAATGACATGGAGGTGACCTCAGCCCGAGCTGCGTTGTTTCCTCACAGCCCAAGGGCGCAAATGACATGAGTTTGCTTTGCAGGCGTTCCATTCCCGTTCCCAAACATTCTCCGTCTCCATTCGATTCACGTAGCTGTGCACAATCCTGAATTCCAGTGCTGGAGCCTCTGAGCGCAGGCTTCTTTGCCAGTACCTCAGCGCAGGCCTCATGCAAAGTGTTCACCTGGCCTTGCCACCGTAGCCTGGATGCTATCATGGCATAGCAGCAACCCATGCATGAATGCCCGGGTACTTGAATAGGGTCTATAATGCGCATTTTATGCTACTGATACCGGAACAGATAGTGTCATCATCTTTGAAAATAACTGTGTTGACAGCATTGGCCCATGCGTGCCCATGCGTGACAATTTGTGCCCGTGCTCGCAATGTCCAAAATACTCAATGACAGCAGATTGTTCAGTGAGTGTGAGGTCAGTTAAATTAAGCTAGTTATAGATGCAGACCGTTTGTTAGGGCCATGCAGCCTGAATGCATGCCTTCAGTTGTTGTTTCGTCCCACACGCAACCACCTTCAGCCTTCAGTCCGGGAAGTAAGCCAAGGTCGACTGGTTGTCGCTGAGCCTGTATCCCTCATCAGCTCCCTTAGTCCCCCCAACTGCTGACCTCCATAGTGCCCTCGTGATCTCATCAATAGGATCCAGCCCCATCCCGGCCAGGGTCCGAATGACCACCCCGGGCCCGGGCCTCCGAGGGGGCAAGCATAGTTTCGGGGAAACACATTTTCCTTGTGGTAGTAGAACGGACGCGCGGTCACTTCCTTTCTGGACCGGCAAATGATGCACTCGGTAATTTGAAGAGGCTGCAGAGCGGAGGCTCGGACGCGACAGCACGGGAAGTATCTTCCTTCATGGGCTGTAGGGAGGTCGCCAGTGCCCTGCAGCCGCTGCTAAGGGGGGTCAAGACAAGTAGTACCGGTATTTGATCGGACATCGAAAAGTAATGCGCGACATAGATCTGTCCAGGAGGGATCTGCCCAGGGATCTGTCAATCGAATTCGGGTGGTTTGGAAATTGCCCCCCACAAATCTCCCACTTAAATTTAAAAATCGGGTCAGCTTATGTTTTCGATTGGCATGCGGTGCTGTGAGGTTCCATGCGACATACGCAGAGGAACGGTGGAGCAAGTACTGATATAATAGAAAGAGGGAAGGAGACGAGAGGCGACGGTAGGGGGCATGCCAGGACATGACGACTGACGACATGGGCATAATGACACGAGAGAGAAGGTATGAGCAGGAGCACAAGGATGGCACAGAAGCATGAGTGGTAGGATAGGGGTCAGAGCATCAGTGATGTGGGACACAAGGAGAGTAGGAGACAAGGCATGGCGGCATGAGGAAGGAGCCAGGGCATATGAAGCATGCGAGTGGCATGGGCGTGATGAGGGAGGAGGGTGCACCACAGGGTGGGTGCAGAAATTTGAGGGACCGAGGATGTGCCACATCATGAGACCATGAGTGACTATGGGCATCACCATGGAGGTGATCTTTTTTTTCAGATCTGGGGGCAAGATCGACTTCCTGTATGTTAAGTTGAAATCTTATATGTCCTTGTGACTTCCTGGCAGCACCAGCGCGGGCATCATGTGAACCGCCCATGCAGCATGGCCCATAATGAATGCTACTATTGACGGACGGACTGACACGCAGTCGTGCACTGATCACTCACTCTTGGCTAGCATGCAACTAAGACACAAGCTTGCCCATCATAGCTAGTGCCAAAGTTCCTGGCGGCCTTGCAAAATTATATGGCCTGAAAAGCTAGGAGTCAAGGGTGCAGAACATCATGCACTACAGTACCAGGCCCTGGGTGGTGGCTGTGCAATGATGACAGCAATGCTGTTGCATCACGTAGTACTGGATGGGGAGCACTACAGGATGACGGAGGCAAGCATCTATCCCTGTCCAATGGAGGGAGCGCAGTGACCCTCCTCCAAGTTCATGGGTCCCGACTGCGGGAATCATGCTGTATTATTTTTTCATTTAAATTCCGGGTGAAAGGGCTTAAAGTCAAGTATGCGTTAAGTGTATGACGTAGTAAATCCCACAGACAACAGGATCTGTCTGGGTCCATCTACAAAATAAAGCATGCAAACGTATCACTGAATCCAGTTTTGCATGGGCCTTGCTTGCCCTCAGGCCTGAGTGCCTGACTAGATTGCCGACATGCCACTTCTTCTTTTAAGCTGCTTCAGATATAATTTAGCTGGTGGGGGTCTGCTTTATCAAGCCCTGCTAACTGCTTCTCTGGGCCACCTGCTGCTGCAGGAAGGTAAAGATTGGTTCCTCATTTGCTTTGAAGCCCACCAGCCTTCCGAAGGTGATCAGGTACGCACTAATGCAGCCGCTGCTAGATCATGCCAGGTATTTCACGGTATTTAAGGATGGAATCGCATAATATCGAGCTCTGCAGTATCTATCTATCATGAACTGCGATATCACTCCTGGAGATAATATACTGGGGTATGAGAAGGGGTGTACAGCCTCCAAGCCATTTTTGTTTACATCTCTTGAAGCTGGAGGCACCGGATTGACGCAGGAATTAATAGAAGATATATAATTATACATAATGGTCAAAGAAGACAGCAACAGGAGCACGCTACAGGAAGAGCATCCCAATCAAATATTTTACATTTAGATGTATCCAGTTCCTCAGCCAGCCCCATGACGTATCCATGGGACCAATGACAACACACTGTTGAGCGTTATCTGGTGGCATTTGCAACATCCCATGCTGCTGGACACGCCAGAAAAGGGAAGATAGGTACCACATCATATTGTATACGGAAATTATGACATGCCGGTAGCAAAATGCCGTTTAATTGTTGGGAGTACTGTAGTACCATTGTAAAACAGTATCATGTTCTCGGCCAATTCACAAAAAAAGCTGATATGTCTTTTAAGACACGGATAGGGCATTACTCTTGTTTACAAAGAAACTTAGATAACCATGAGAAAAACCTGAAAAAGGGAACATCAGATATACAAGGGTTTCACAAAATCAAAACCACTGATGAGAAGAAGCTTAAGCCCCGCAGGCGCCTAGACCATGTCCACACCACTACCATCATAACATCAAGAGAACTTGAGCACTGGGAGGTGCACAATTGAGAAGCTGTGCTCTATTCGGCGGAAATAAACAAACACTGGCACAAGTAGACTCTGTCGTCTTCTTTTAATCCCCCCCGCATCCCCCCCCACCACAACCCCCTCCGCCACCACATGCTGCGCCACCACATGCTGCGCCACCGCACATTGCGCCAGAGCCGCCATCGTATCCCTCTCCATTCACCCCGTCCCACTGGCTGCACTCTGCCGTATTGCTCCAGGCAGCCGGGTCGCTGCCAGCCACCGCACTGACGTCCGCGGGGAACTCAGGGGAAACCGTGACTGCTGCAAGGTCCGCGCCAGAGCTACCTGTCGGGGCCGAGTCCGTTGCGGCCGCAGCCGCGTCTGTGCTGGCCCCTGCATTGCCCGGGTAGGCCCCGCCGTAACAGCCCCAGCAGCCCACGCTGGTCATCAGCAGGATAGGCAACAGGGCCATGTCGTACGGGGCGTACCGCTGGCTCATGCAGCAACAGCCACCACCAGCGGCAGAGCGCGCGCAACCTGGGCAGTGATCCGAAGGCGCGTAGCTGAAGCGGGCAGTAGATGAGGGCCATCCGTCAGCCGGCACCACGGGCGTGCCCACTGCCATGCCGCCGGACAGCTCGCAGTGCATGCCCCATGCTGACAGCTGCCTGATGGGGAACTGCGACCAGAAGATATGGTCCATGCGCAACGGCAGGCGCTTGAAGCCAGGGAACTTAAGTCCACAGAGGAAGGCCCGGCGGATGGCACGGCGCCTCTGGTCAGGCGACAGAGGGGCGTTTGCACCTTCACTCGGGCCGAAGCAGCAGAAGCTGAAGTGGACGCGGGCGCCATCGGCCAGCAGCCATGCAAGATAGACTGCATGGCCTCCTGCATGCCCCTCAAGGCTCTGTGCAGGTCCGGCTGCCGCCCCTTTGCCCTTGCAAAGGCTGACTTCAGCATCACTAGTGCGGAGCTTGTTAGGCGCTGCAGCTGCAGTGTCAAACTGCATCGCGGCCTTTGCGGCGGCGCCTTGCGCTGTCAGGGCGCCCAGCTTGCTCCTGTGGCCGGGATGCTCGAAGAGCTGGAGCATGGCAGGGCCCAGGTGGGCCTCCAAGGGGTGACGCGAGGCCAGCGGGATGAGCTGTGCAACATAAGGGTGAAAACACAGCGGGCTCAGTGCAGGGATGAGGTGAGGGCCTGCTGGGGGGTCAGGGCTAAGGAGAGGATGCAGGAGGGAAGTGGCAAAAACAGGTTGCACCAACAGCTACATTCTGATGTGCAACAGGGAAAGCGTGGGAATGGTCCTACATAATAAAAAACATGAGGATGACGATGCTGAAGGAAGGAGAGATGCAGAGGACTTGGGGCTCAAGGGATGAAGGTCGTTTTACATCTGAGATATTTTCTGAGATAAGATGTTCATCTGTATCCCCCCTCATGGCACCATTCTTCTCGGATAATATCTCAGAGGTAGCGACTTGGGGCAAGCATGCAGAAGAGGACACAAGGTTTTGATGCATGTCACACTCGGAAGTTTTTAAAGGGTTCATTGAGATCATCACGAGAGATCATAGCAGCATGGGCAGGGGGTGAGCTGATGAGGCGGATCCTGTGGGTGCGTCCTCTCTGTGCCCAGCGGAAGCAAGTGCGTAGAATTCAGACAGCACTATAGTGGGCGGCAGTTTGTAGGGGCCTGCATCTGGGAAGCACCCATGGGACGCTTCCCGGAGGACTTCAAGGTGAAGTTCTGTGTGTAAATCTGAGTCTCACCTGAGTGGGCGGCGGGTTGTAGGGGCCAGCCTCAGGGAAGCGCGCCTCAAACAGAGACTTGGTGACAACAAACATCTTGTCGAGGTCTGCCTTGGCAATGCTGTCATCGTGGCCGATCACTCTGCCGCAGGAGCTGAGCATGTCAGCGGTGTAAACTGAAGAGATGCCCATGTGTGTGTGCCTAAAAGGGGGGAGAGCGAGGGAGGGAGATGGAGGGAGGAGCAGGCGCATAAAGGATAGGTGCCATGCGCGTCAAGGGGTGTGAGGGGAGCTCCCCTGTCACACTATCAGAAGACCTGGACAACACAGGCTGGAGGGAGAGGCAGGCTGGATGGAGTGGAGGTGGTGTGGCAGAGTCATAATGTGGATACAGCTGGGGTGTGCCCCCTGGAATCCCTGGCAGGGGAGCTTTGGCACCCCCACTCATGCACCCTCTACCGAGGCTTCCCTTCGGCTTTCACACATCTTCACACTTGGGAGCATTTCACTGTGTTCCTCTAACCCGGATAAAGGCCCCTACCCTGCTCACCACATGAGGTCGATGTCCATCATGGGCACCAGGAGCATCCCAGGATTCTCCTTGCACAGCTGGAGGAACATCTGGTACCTGTGTGGGATATAATATTTGGAAAGGTGCTTTTAATACAGGGTGGCATAGGCCGGTGGCCGGCGGCTTCTCCTTGACCAGCATTAGGAGCATGCAGAGTCTGTCATTGATGCAGAGTAGCAAAGGCTGGATGAGGTGTCCCAAAAAGAGGAGGGACGAGCTGAGAGCTGGGACAGAAGGAGCCCTCGATATTTCAGCGGGGATTCCTTGAGCATGAGGTAATTTAGGTCCAGGGTAGACATGGCTTGTTATGTTGAAGCGTTGATTCTAGCATGCTTGACATCAAGGCAGGCCTGATTTTAGTCCCCAGATATGGCAGCAACTACAGTCGGGGTTGGCCGGACCAGGGAGACAGAAAGCACAGTACAGGTGTTTAAGCATGTTCACTGGATATGGATCCCAGCTGGGCCCTGGCCGATTGCAAAGCTGCACTGCAGCCACATCTCAGTGAACCCACCCGGGCAGCCAGACTTTTGTGCTCCTGCACCTAATGCACTGACATATGTGTCGTGCCATTCGGGCACTCATCAGTCATCAGACACGCATGACCAGATCTTCCAGGGCCTATTACACAAAACCCTATACCCTCCATGACAGTGCCTCCAACCGGGTTCAGGGTTGAATCAAGCCTTATCCCCAAACCCTGCTTGTCCAGCTTCTTAAAACCTTGATCCAGCCCTACCTTTCCAGTGCCGCCTCCAGGAAGGGCCTCTCGAGGTAGCAAGGCCGCAGCAGACTGTGAAGGAAGGCGGCCTGGCGACCCATGGCAGCTGGCAGCTCCTGCATCAGCTTGCTGCGACGGGTGCCGCTGACGTCTGCCGCACTCTGCTCAGCCTGTAGCATGCTGTATGGTCTTGGCGGGAAGAAGGGCTCAGGTGCACCCTTGCCGGTCGCCGGCCTCACCGGCCAAGCCTTCTTGACCTCAGCCGCCCAGAGCACCTTGGTGGTAATATCGAATGCCCTCAGGTCCCCTCGCAGCTTTCCGTCCGTGAAACCAAAGGGACCTGGGGTGCTGATCTGGCGGCGTGTGTCAGTACCCTTTGGCCTGCAGTGCAGAAACAGATGTCATTGTACTTTCTTGTAGGTTGCTGCAGCTACGATGTAGCTACATCCTGGCTTACGGCCATGCAGGCTTTGTGCTGCAGGCCCAGCTAACTTGGCCATAGACCGTATGCCGGGCAAGGTTTCATCCCCATCGGCCTAGTGGTGGATGTGCACTTGAGTGTGCAGCAGCCAGCCAAAGGTGGTCTGGTGCTCACTACAGGATTTGGGCTTACGTATAAATGCTTCACAGGTAGGGTTGCAGTGAAAAAGGCTTCCTCTAACTAAGCTCCTAACAGGAAGGAGCGACCCTGATTGGTTAGGTTCGTGAGCAGTCTCCCGCTCACAAAGGTAGGAATCGTTTCGTGGGAGCTGGCCATGGCTCCTGCTATGGATCTGAATCACGGTATGCATCACAAGCACCCTGGCTGCATCATTGAACAGGCACATTGGCCGCATACTAAAACACATGCTTCTTTTGCGCTCCTCACTGTCACACTAATCAACCTGCCTGTTGCACCTCTGGCTTGTATGCCAGCATGTCACCCAGCAGTGCCTACCTTGGTCCGAGATGTGTTCGCGTCCTGGGCACTGCGTCCAGGCTGCTGCCATATGTTGTAAGGCAGTGTTTCGCATAGTCGTGCGGATTCAGGCGGTGGACCAGCCACACAAATGCCACATCCAAGGGTGGCACCAGATTGCCCATGTGGCCGGCTACTCTTGCTGAAGCTAGCAGGGGCAGCCAGACCTGCTCGTAGCGTCGGACCGCCTCCAAGGCATAGGGGCCAGAGTAGAGGCCACCCTGTATGTGGGGAATCAATGTGTTTGAGGGTAGGGACACTGTGTGGGCAGGATAATTCAGGCTCTTCACTCTCATCGCATGGTGAACTAAGTGATATTACGTGGTGAATCGCATAGGGAGCATGACCAAGAAATGAAGAAGAAGAAAGGAAGAAGGGAATGGTCAGATCAAAAATGAGACTGTACAGTTTATTAAGTCGTTTGAGATGGTGTGAACAAGAGTGCTTATAAATGGAAGTGAGTAGTGAGTACCAGTAAATGCACCTTCCCATATTGCTGTAATTAGTAAATATTACTTCGCACATGGAACGGCGTTGTATGTTAGTATGTGCAAGTCCTGGAATCATATTGCATGGCAGATTTTTTTTTGCTTGTGCTGCTAGTGCTGCCTCCAGTCAGAATCGACTTACGTTCGGCCAACAGTCCACAGCATTTAGAAGCATAGTGAGCTGCTGTGCATGTGATATCAGGTCCACGGTGATTTTGTGTTGTGAGCTACCCATCTGCCTCTATCTACAAAGCAAGTGCAGGTCGGAAAGAGAGTCAGAACGACAGCAGGCGCATTTTGACTGAATGAAATGAGCAGAATGAACGTAATGCGTGCGGTGCTGCCTGGTGGGCGGATTAAACTTCATTAATTCGTCCATGCAAAGCCTGCGTCCTGAATGGCATTGCCACGACGCCGCAGATGCATCGTGCGGATGTATGCCTTACCTGCCTGCACGTACGGTAGATCGAACAGGCCTGGTAGGTCTTATCACTTCAAGAGAAATGTCGAGGGGAATTCGGCACACAATCAGTGGAGCGAAGCCAGCAGCAAGGAATGAAGTCAAAACCTGCAATCCAATTATTGCGAAGCGTTGTTTTGAATTACGATGCAGCGGCCATCCCAATAAATAAATGTTGCCGAAACCTGTCCTTGCCTGAAACCTGAGGAATCCGGCTTAAGTACTAAACTGCCAAGGAATCAGCAGGGGAATCAAGATAGCAACTGAAGGAATGACTCAGGTGGGTGACTGATGAGGAATATCAGGATGTTGGCGGGATTGATGATGCAAGATTCGAACTTGAAGGGAATTGTAGACGACATTCAGATTCCCCCAAAACATTGTCGACCCAAATGAAATTCCATTTTTGGCATAGAAATGTCGAAAGTCGCGCGCTAGCGCGCTCCTGCTCGTTGATTCGACAGGCAGACGAATGGTGCCAAGCTTATAAGTGTACTCATGGCTACCTACCCTGCCAACTCCCGGCATGTACGGTACATCACTTACGTACCAAATGTCCAAATGGTTCACCCGTTTCTTACTTTCTTTTTCAGGTTCATGACTCCTAGGCCCCTTTCTTGAACTGATTTGACGTGACGTCTTTGTTCCTCTTCGCAAGCACGCACCTCAGCTAGGAATATGAGGGGCATCCGAGAGACAAACCGAACACCAGTTTAATTTGTTTGTGTCAGGCATTTAGGGAAATAGGTTTGGCAAGGCCTCGCGAGCACATCAGGTCCAAGTCAAATCAGCACCGACAGGCCCGTTAGAGAATATGAGAGTATGAGAGACAGGCCGCCTCTTTTGACTGGTTTTCGCTCGCTTTCCAAGCGTATTTTGTGCTCATACCGATTTTTAGGGTTTAGGGTTTAGGGTTTAGGGTTTGGGTTGGGAGGCTGGCCTCCCAACCCTTAAAGACCTGACGTGCAAAATATAAATGGTGCGCGTGTGGCCTTCTGCAACAGCTGAGCGAAGGTTAGCAGGGACATAAATGGCACTCGTCCAAAAGCACTCACACGGCCACAATTAATGCGTTATCCTAAATCTAACTTTTTTGCGTAAACAGTTAGATTCAGGTATGAAAAAATAACTGCTGCCCAGGCTCGGCAGTCGGCACCCCTCTAGCTAGAGCGCACTGCACCACCAGGAGTCCTCCCATAAGCGGCTACAAATGTCTCCACCAAAGCCGGAAGAACGGCAACCAAACTGCAGAAAGACTGAGGCCAGACAGATAGCCCGAGAAGGAGCTGACTGGACACGAGAGGTAAAAGGGCTTACGATTCACCATAATAAGACATGCCCCCCAATAAGACACAGCTCGCACTAATAGCCACAAGGCCCAAACTAGCCAGAGGCCCTTGCAACACAAAGAAAGACCGACCGCAAACAGGGCAAACACAGCCTAAACCAGGGACTTAGTCACAAAGGGGGCGAGAAGGGGTACTGCGACCTAACGGTTCAGCCTCCTAGGAAATAGCTGGCGCCGAAAGGCAGATGTTTACGCCATCCTGGTCACCATGGAGCAGGGGCGCTCGAGCCCTGGTGGTCCCAGCAGGTCCAACTCCTGGTCACACTTTTGATGAGCGGGTTAATTGGAATATTCGACGGTGGGGATGGGGGATCTAGCACCCTGCCCGGCCCCTCGGAAAATGTAAACCTGCATCCAACACCCCCGCATCGCTTCATGATGCATTTCAGATGTTTTTATGGCATACGTGGATTGATAGGGCTGTCGGAGGTAGCGCCTGGAGGTAGCGCAACGAAGCCGAGGTTGGTCGTCGACACATCAATTCAACACCGCACGTGCTGTCAACCCCTCGCTCGCACCTTCACTGGTTCGAAGCTCATAAGATCTCGCACACAACCCTAAATATTCCTCATTATAACAGCACCTCTCGGATATTCTGTGGGCATCTAGCTTCAGCTGCATTCAATCGACCGAGACCGAACCAACTTCCTCCTTGACAAGGCTGTCATCCGCGGCTACCCCCCTCACCCCCTCTCATGTATGCTGCCTACCTCCCAACTTAAAATTTTCAGTGTCGGAGTCATCATCGTGAAGGCAGCACAGCGTTTCCTGTCCTAAGGACTCACCTATCTGCTGCTCCTTGCTGATCCTGGCGGTTCGACTGGACTCCAGACCGCTGCTCGAGTCGCAGGGTTGATCGCCCCCTTCCCCCCTGGTGCGAATCGAAACCACTCATCCTACACATTGTATGCTCATAAAATTCTGCCCAAGCTCGCAGTGCCGCCCAAAGGCTCTTCCCTTGACCCGTAAGAAACTGAGGGACAGGCTCTCAGGCAGGTCTTTCCCCCAGCCATGCATGCCTGTTGCCCCATGCCCCTCAATCTGTGCGATCCCTCCTATAGAGAGCCCATTGCTTACTTCTCGCTCGGTGGGGGAAGGCGGAATGTGCGTGTTTCCGGCACCACCATCTGCGTCAAACAAACCGTCTGCCAAGCATGCACTGGTCAGCAGTACGCATGCTAGGCCGCACCACATTGCAAAGCTTTACTACTCCGCCATTGATCACGGCTTTCCACAGGCTTCCAATCCCCTGGCCTTCAATGGTGAATTGTCCCCTCCCCTTCTTGGCTGACCCCCCTCTGCGTGGGCAGATCGTTACTGCCATATTCTTGAGCACTTGCCATGCACCCATGCATGTTGACGAACAACCAGGCTGCATAAATGTATTGTACATCTTACAATGCCCTTCATGTGGCCTTGCATATTATCACTACCTGATCTTTCATGTCAGCCTCACTCCCATTTGCCGGGTCGGCGTGGAGAGCATCAGGCACTTGGACACCTATCAGCAATTCAGTAAAGAGGATTGCCCTATGGCTCATAGGAAGTTCGCCTGTCCTTGTACAGCGGTATACAGCCAGTATAATCAGCCTTAAGTTGATAGTGTTGGGCTGGCGTAGTCTCCCACTCCTGCAGGGATGGGTTCCTTCTCCCTGTGTGTTCTCATGGCAGCCGCATCGCATCCATGCATTGATTTTTTAGGAGAGCCAAACAGCATGCTGCAGTCAAGGGCATCACGGGCACGGCCTATTGCATCGCATCTGCTCCTGCATGCTCCTCGCCCTCATGCTCTCAATCACCGACTGGTTTTTTCTTTTCTTTTTCTTGACAGATCTCGTCTGTTGAGATCCTCCTGTAACCAGTCTTCATTTGGAGCGTGACGAACCTCCCCTTCGGCCCACTAGCCTTGCGACCCGTGTGAACAGCAGTCACTAGCCCAGCACCAGTCCACCACCAGCCTCTAAAACAGCTTAATCAGCGTACCAGACCTCCCATCGTTGGTTCAGTGGAACATCAGCAATCCGGGACGTTCTGGCCCCCGGCCTGTGCAGGATATGTCCCAGTGCACCAAGGTGTGTTCCTGTGTGCAGACTTTGCTGCAGATCTTGGCTATGGGCGGAAGGTACATGTTGAAATCCTGCTGGCAATCCCCACCTTGAGCACCAGCCACACCGGCGCAACTACACGCATGCACCCTTCCCCATGCTACTGCTCCCATGCTGCCTCCTCCATTAAGAGATGCCGATTTAGCTGCCCCCATGCATATGCCCCATTCCAGCCTAAGGTAGTACTCCTTCCATCCCTCCCTGCTCCCTGGTAGGTGATTGTACTGCCTGTGTACCGCCGCACATGGCTCTTTCATGCATGGAGCGAGACCTCAGGTGATGGAGGCCTGTCGGTCCCCATGGATTGGCGGTCAGGGACATCACTTCAGGAGAAGCTGAAGATAGCCTCTTCACAGATGAAGGGAAAGGTGCGTGGAGAGGGGAGGGGGGGTAGACAGAGGTAGGGCCGTAGGATTGAGGGGGGAGCGGAGGGCGGGGCGGGACGGGGGGCAGGGCAGTTGTTACTGGATAGGAGGGACGAGCTAGGACTGGGGTCACAGGGTTGAGGACTGGTGGCATGGGAGGGTTTAGTTAAGGGCATGGTTGGAAGGTAGGATTGTTTGAATGAGCAGATCCTCCAGAAGGTGTGAACACAAAATTATAGGCCCCAATCTGGCAATACTTCTACCTGCTGGGCATGAACACATGATGAATAACACCACTTCAGCGCACCTCACACATTTGTGATGCCCTGCCTTGATTAAGTGCTTGGGTCGAAACCCAGCGCACCTCACCATGTCTCAGGCACCAGCCATAAATCTGTCAGCAGCCTTTTTTGTTTCGTTCTGTCACCAATTTCCTCACTTTATTTTTGTTTCTTTTGCAAGCAACCGCCCCACCAATTCCCTTGCTTGCACCCTGCCCGCTTCCCTCCTCCAGTTTGACAAGACTGTGAAGAAGCAGTGGCGTGAGTTGCAAACAGCTAAGGAGGGGTCTTTCCGTAGCTACCTCTTCAGGTGAGGGCTGCCGGAAGTGAGCTCAAATATCTCAAAGGTAGGCCAAAACGTACTAACCGTTATATGGCTAGGCCCTCCTTCCGCAGCTACCTCTACAGTTTTAAGCTGCCGGAGGTGGGTTCTACATTTTGAAACCAATACAAGGGCGTCCCAATATTATAATTCTCCAAGTCCCTCGCCCCTTCCTTTGAACCCAGCCTGCTCCTGGCTCCTCCCTGCTGATGTCCAGGCTGGCCCAGACAGTCTTGTCTCGCGAAGACCCGATTGAGACGTTCCTGAAGGCTGTCCCCAAGGAGTCAAAGAGGATTGAGATCATGTACCCAGTGAGAATGAGGGACAGGGGGGCTAGGGGGGGGGTAAAGGGCAGGAGGGCTTGAGGGGAGGGGGCTAGGGGAAATAGGGAAGGGGAGCTGGGGGGGGGGGGGGGGTCAGGGAGGAGGGCTAGAGGGGAGGGGGCTGAAAGTGGGTAAAGTGGAGGAAGACGTGAGGGATGAAGGGTAGGAGGGCTGGAGTGTAGAGGGATTAGAGCTGAAGGGATAGAGGGAGGAGGACTGGAGGGGAGGGGGAAGGGGGGGGTTGAATGGGATAAAGTGGTTATGGGCTGAAAGGGAGGATACGGGGGGTGGAGGGAATGGGGCTGAAGGGGAAACAGTGGGTGGGGGCTGGAAGGGAGAAACATAGAAAAGGAGGACAGGGGGGTAGAAGTCTGGAGTGGGTTTAAGTGGAGGAGGGCTGGAGGTGAGGGGGTGGGGGTAATAGGTAAATGGAGGGGGGACTGAATGGGATAAATGTGAGTTGCACCTGTCAATGTGTCATGCACCAATTAGAAAAAGAGAGGACAGCCTTGAATCATCCACGCGAAATACCTGGAACCACAAGCCTGTGGCCTCAATCACTCCTGGCCTGTATCTTGCAACCTGGAAAGGGCTGAGGTTATGTTTTCAGTGCAGGGGTGAGGGTGGGCTCAACACGCGCTTCATTCTTTCTTTATACGAGGCCCCCTGAACCCACGCCTAAAGTTTATTTCTGATTATGGACCCAGTCAGAGTTTGACAGGATGAAGAAAGGCTGGTCGTAGTTTCCTTAGGCTGGAGGCCAGAACCCGAAATCTGAAGCACGAAGCCTGGATTTTAAAACATGAAGCCTGGATCTTGAATCTTGCAATATCCTTGCTGTCCAGGCAAGCCTCGATGAGACCCTGGTGCGGAGGCGCATGAGGCTGGTCACACTACGAAGGTCCGCATGGCACAGGAGAAGAATAGTGAGTCAGTGGTAGAGGGGGCAGGGGGACTCAGCTTTTTGAGATTTATTTAGCCCATGAGTTAGGCGTGAAGGGGCACAGAGGTCCCATGACCATAGTGATTGATTTGGGCACTACGGTGGCCGGGAATGTATGAAGCAGGAGCATCTATGTTAGGTCACCCCTCTTGATGTAGGTATTATTTAATTATTTGCACAGCTGGTGCGGCATGAGTACAGCCATCAGCCTTGGGGAAGGGGAACCATGTAACGTGAAGTGGCAAAAAATCCTGGGCATCCGAAGTGCACAAGGTTCTGGCCTGTGGGTGACGCCCCCCGCTGCCAATTTGAGCCTGGAAACTAACACCCCAACCCCCGACCCTCATTTGCTTTGTAGCTTGGCTGGAGCCTGGTCACCCTGCCTCAAATGCCGCTCATGGTAAGTTTGGTCAGGGAAAGACGACTTGGGCTTTGAAAATGGAGTGCGGAATGCCGAGAAGACTTCGATGAACATGGTCATCATATCGTACTGTTGTGCAAGGCCTGGCTGTTTTATCCTGTGGGACATATTTTCGTATTGTTGGGCAGTCCAATGAGCCTGGACAGGAGGTGTATGGGACCTGTGCCGGGACGCTACTTGCATATGTGCTCCACCCTTGTGGCAGGGACTTCCCCCTGTTCCCTCTGTTCTGCCAGTTTGCACTGCCTTGCCCTCAAGAAAAAGTCTATAGGATGGATACGATGGCCCTGCATCACCACTTGTTTCATGTGCAGGTGACGCCCTTCCCGAATGTCACCGTCTACTACTCCATCTACAGATTGTTATCACACTTGCAGGTGGGGTGGGTGCATGGTTATTACACTTAATTGTGGGGCTCTTGGATGGTGTTCAGACTTGCAGGCTTGACATGAAGATGTAAATTAGACTTGCAACTGCTGTTGGCTCAAGGAGGGGCAGTGCCAGCCGGGGATTTAGATGGATGCTGATGTAAAGGGCGGAGGGGGAGAGCTGGAGACCAAGCGGAGGCTCTAGCTGGGGGGGAGGTGGGGAGCTGATGTTGGGAGTGTTGCAGTATATATTGCCTGAAGCTGCGATATGGACAGTGGGCTGGCACCCTTCAACCCACACAATAGCCAATTATGATTCTTGAAGTGCGTGCAAGATCACGAGGAGATGCCATTGGGACAGTGGGACCAAATTATGACCGACATCTGTTGCCCATCACCCAAGCAGAGCAGACCTTGCTGCACTAGGCCTCTTCGGCCATAGGTTGTGATATAGCTGATATGTACTGCCAACCCAAAGGCATCAATCATGGATCCCCCTTAGTAAGTAGAATTTATGCACCTGGTAAAAAAATGTACCGGTAATGCAAATATATCGGCCTGGCGGCCTGTTTGTTACCTTGCCCTCTTTGCTCCCCATCCTTCCGCCCCCCAGGCTATGCATGGCGCAGATGCCCTGAAGGCTGGCTTTCTTCGATCCGATGCGTTGCAGATGCAGCACATGCACATGTGAGTGTGTGAGTGAGATGGGCTCGATGGGTTTCAGAAAAGAGGGTTTCTCTGAAGATTTGAGGCCCTGACCGCTGAACATGCCTTGCCTGTTAAGATCAGGGTTAGAACATAACGGGTATGATTTCTCCCCCAAGGCATTAGGCATAGGTAGGCATCGGTGGCCTTCAGAGGTTTAGGTAGCCGGGGAGGGCTTGTTTTGAAATCCGACGCGTCCCATCCAAGCTTCAGGATTAAGTGGCGATGTATGCCCTCCCTCCCAGGGTTTCCAGGTTTCCAGACCTCTATGCGTTACAGTCATATACTTGCTATGCCCCAGGCCAGTGTCCAATGCATGCCCTCCCTACCTACCTACCCAGGATGATCCAGGCGGCCAAGACAGGGGAGGAGCCCAAGAAAGGGTTGTTTGGCTGGCGGCGCTGGAGGGCAGACAAGGCCACAGCGAGCAGAGAACAGTGAGTGACAGTTCTGGATCCCTGAACACCAGCCTGCAGGAGGGGGCGCCTGTACCCACACCTGCCACCAGCATCACCCCATGTGATGAGGACTAGCATCTTCGAAATAAAGCAGGACACCTGTGTTGGTATTGCTAGCCATATATTGCACTCAGTGTTTTGCAATGATGCCTGATTCTTTAAACTGAAGAAAACTTCAGCCCCCTTTGCATGTGCCACCGGGGAAGAGACGGCCGGGTACACACCAGCTGCCTTGTCACCTTGACCTCGCCCTCGCCCTGGCCTTTCCTTTGCAGCCTCTGTTTGCCACCGGCTCACATTTTGTTTTTTCTCTCCCCAGGTTTCTGGATCATGTGGATGCGGCGGATGAGGATGGGGATGGATGCCCCAAGCACCCGCTAGTGCTCCTCCAACCCAGCCAGATGCTGGATCAGTTCACCAGGCCTCTAGACAGGTAAGCCGGTGAAGGGTCGCAAGTTATTTAAATTCACCAACATCCACTCGCTGTGCATGGGGCAGGGTTCTCGTATCAGGGTCTCAGCTGGTGCATTTAGCAGGGCATGGGCAAATCATGGTGGGGGGGGGTATGAAAGGGTGGAGTTACTTCCATACCCTGACGTTCTTTGCGTCCCTTTAAATGCTGCTGCAAGGAAGAATCGTTAGTGAGGAACGATGACCCATGTACAATGTTGAAAGAAAGGAGGAATTTTGACATTTTGGATCCTGGGAGATTTGCCGACCGCCGGGAGCACCCAGCTCACAGCCCCTCGTAATTCAAGCCGCAGTCAGCGGTTGGACCCTGCCCCATCCCAGTCTTCTGCTTACACTGACCCACATGAGTACACGACTCGCTCTCACCTGGCAGAAAACGTACATGAAACTGTGTTCTCCCCCCCCCCCCTGTTGCTCCCCTCCCGTGGTGTGGTCCAGGCGCCATAGCCCCCTGAGTGACGAAGCTGCTGAGGCCATCAGCAACCACTTCCAGCTCGACAACCTCAAGGAGCATCTGGCCAGGGTCAGTTCAACAAGAGGAGAGGGCCTCCTAGGAGGGGGGGTCAATGCAGGGGGGCTAACCCCGCTACAACAGCCTGCCCCTGGCCCGGCTGTCTTGCCAGGGAATACTTGGCTCAGCCTGTTAGGGGACGCAGCGATCGTGTTCTCTCTGCTGTCAGGTCTGGAAGAGTGCTAAAAGGGCAGATGGTGGGACGACCCAAGATGGATGGGATCCCGTGTCTTCAGGTGTCCGGGCCTCGGCAGATATAAATGAAATTATGTCTAACTGGGGTGTGAGGGTTCAGGAAGCTGTGAGGCAGGGTTGAGGCCGCCTCTATGCCAATACCATCGGGCCTTGATGATGGAAGTGGGCCAGAGGGCCAAGCGTGCTCAACCTGCAGGTTCTCGTCTGCTGACAAGCGGGAGGAGGCTGCACCCTAATCCCTGAGCTTCCGCGTAGGGAGTGGCCACGTTCAATCAAAAGGGGCTTATACTGAGTTTTGTTAATAATATCTGAGCCTTCTCTCGCACCCTACTTAAATGAGTGAACCCTGATGCAGGTGAGGAACGCATTGGCGAACCAGGTGGTGGATCGTACCGCCAGCAGCCCGCGTGTCCTCCTGACATTGAGGTCAGCACCTTCAGGAAAGAATATGGTCGTCAAAGCAGAGTGATGGGCAACTGACTCGAATGGGGGTGGGCGGCATGGAGACGCTTAGGCAGGACCAGGTCGAGTTCCAAAGGACCTGTTTCCTCCCTTCAGGTCTCATGCTTATGCACCGGTATGAATGTGTGGGGACGCCAAAGCTACCGAGCATCTTGCGACATAACCTGCTGGAGGTAGAGAGCACACGTGGTATCATGAATGCCGGGGAAATGTTGGGAAACAACTTTGTTGTCTGTCAAATATTTTGAGATTTTTCTAGAAAAAGGCGCATGTGCCTAAATCAATATTTCATAGCCCCAGAGAGACAAACCGTGTGTCAGTATGTGCGTAGGGGGCTGTTGGGCTGCATTGATGTTCTGGACTGTGTGGGGTCTAGTCACTACCTTACTTTGTGTGTGGGGAGGGAAGGGCAGGGCCTCAACTTGTCGAGAAGGTGGGCCCAAATAGTTGTTTTCTGCCCTGTCTTATGTACCCCGCATCCAAAAGTCTCGGCCGCGCGGGCATCTAGCTTTGTGGTACCGCTTGATGGTGCTTTTGCGTGTACGGGTCCCTATACCAGGTGACCAAACTGGGGTGAAACCATTGAGAGAACTTGAGGCAACGAAAATTTTGCCTGTGGCAGTTGGCTAAGCGAATGGCAGGGGGCATCCGTATGGGCCAAAACATCGGGTTCCACTTGCCGACTGCGGTTATTGAATCTCTAGACCCAAGCTGCATGCCCCAGCTGTTCTGGCATCTCAAGTTGAAAAGGGTGAAGGCTCAGTGCTACAAATCCTGTTTATATATCTTTTGTCAGGGATATACAAGCGTATATTGCAGTGATTCAGACATCAGTAAGACAAAACAGCTGGACCTGCAGGTGTTGCACTGTTGTTCAGGACAGCTTGCTACCGTCTCTGACCCCTCTAATACCGTCATGTCTTCAGTGGCTAGCCTTAATGTCCGACCCGTAGAATCCCCCCCCGTTGCAGGAAAATCCGATTTAGTTTCACCCTCACCTGGTTTGCCTGTCTGGGTTAGCGCATGCCTTATATATAAACCCGAACCTGTTTGCGTTCAGAAGCTGTCAAAGTCCATGGTATGTACAATCAGCTATGGCAAACTCTCTCACCACGGGGCTCTCGAATTTATCCCAACGCCTGGGCATCCAAGCCCGCCTATCTCATGAAAAATAAGGATCTGATGATTAATTATGAAAGTATAGCGAAGCTTTGTACTTCAAAATTGATGCGTGGGACAGGTGCCCGCAAACCGGTTCAAGCAGGCCATGGGACTTGACGCCCAAAAAACAAGATAAGTGAGATGGTTAGTATTTGAGCCATAATTTACATGAATCTGATCAACACATCAGCAATAGTCAAATAAGCGAACCAGATGTGGACCAAGGTGAGCCCTCCTGTATTGAGGATACTGGTATATGAATGTATGATGGTAGATGGCCAATTGTGACAGGTGAATGCAAGGCCCTTTGAGAATTAAGGCAAGGTCTTAGTGCAAGATCAAGGCCAAGATCTGCCAGCCAGACCTTAACAAGGATCTGCCGGCAAGATCTAGATCTGCCTACGCTGCAACGACAATTCCAGCTCCTGTAGCTCAAGAAGCAGCTTCTGTTCCATCCCCTCCTCATCAAACAAGACCGCAGCAACAGCAGCAGCAGCACTGACAGGCAGCCGTCCACGACCAGATTTAGATCCACCGGAAGATGAACAGGCTGGTGCCCGAGAAGCCGCAGCTGATCTTCCCCACGGTGGCTGCTGCAGCGCCGCCTTCGATGTCACACGAGGCGGTACATAGGTATTTGCAAGCGGTACATGAGCTGGGCCTGCTCCCAAACCCTGTTGCTGCTGCTGCTGCCGGTTGCTTGCTACTGGACCTGCGTCCCTTGATGCCTCCGGGTGTCTCCGAGGTGCCTGGCTGCCCCGTGCTGCGCTAGAGGCAGCAGCGGGGCCGCCGCCGCCGCCGCTCTGGCCATTACGTGTCTTGGCCTTGGAGCTGCTTGCTTGAGTGCCGCCTGCGAGGAGCACATGGGCCACATAATCGTCAACCCCTGAGGTGCTCTTACGACAGGTCTTCCCCACACCTTGACGCTATGATGGAAGTTTTGTTCCATTGGAGCTCCGATGCCATGACACAAACAGTTATAAGTTGAGCCCACTTTGTATTCTACATGCGGTAACACAGGAGTGCGCAGAAACACTACTTCCATACCTACCAGTACATCACAGCTACAACTGTGCAACATTAAAAATGAACCCAAGTACCCTACTGATACATGCCCCCCTCAGAATTCCAGGTTTACACGCACCCGTTGTTCGCCTTCCGCTGTGGGAGTCATCAGGAGAGCCTGCTGTTGCAGCCATCCACAGCTGTCTCTGCAGCAACACCACCTTAGCCTGTAGGTCAGCTAGCTGCTGCTGCTGCTCCTGACTGGAAGGCGGCTGTGAAGGTGTGATGGGTGACTCAGCAGCCTCAGAGGCATCCAGTGGCAGCTGCTGCTGCTGCTGCAGTTGATATCTAATGGGCATACTGCTTGGATTCCAGAAGTCTGATGTTGTGGATCCAAAGGCGGATCCAGCGAGGGAGGAATAGCGGTGAGGCACAGAATGGATGTCATCCGGGACAGGGAGGAGCATACACGCGGCAGGTCCAGCAGGTGCATCCGGCAACGCCTGCTCTTGGTGATCTGGCCCAGCGCGCTGTTGTCGGCTGTTGGAAGTAGAGGGCGGTGGCCGCCTCTGCGAATGTTGCCGCAGCTGTAGCTGTTGTTGCATGCCCGAGGTATTCGTATCCAACTCACTATTCAGATCATGAGGTATTCCATGCCGCTGTTGTTGCTGCTGCTGCGCCACCCGGCTCAGTGTCCCTGGATCACTGCTCACGTCCCTCCGCCTGTGCATTGGGAGCGGGAGCGGCAGCGCCTCCTCCACCGTCCCACCGCGACTCATCAGGGCTAGCTGGACAGCGGCAGCCAAGGTGCTGGGAGCAGAGTCACTGGTTTGATGGGCAGGCACAGAGCCAGAGCCCGGGGGCAGCAGCAAAAGTACCTCTGCCGCTGCTGCCGCAGAATGTTGCCAAGAGGGCGGTCGACCCTCGGGATGTGACCGCTGTAATCGCTGCAGCAGGGGTTCAGCGGGGACGCTCGTGGAGACGCTTCGCGTGAGGACGGGTGGCACCTGCTGTTGTTGGTGTTGATGCTGCATGTGTTGCTGCAGGTGTTGCTGTTGTAGTTCCTCCGGCTGCATCAGTACGCCCTCCATATCCTGCAACATCCGGTGCAGGTCATCATACAAGGAAGGCCCGGCCTCTGCTGCAGCTCTGCCGCTAATGAAGGCTGATGCACCAGCGGTACTGCCGCCGGTATGCCGTACATGTTGATCCGGCTTCTTTAGATCTCCCCGCGTCTGATCTGCAGGCCCCGGATCTAGATCTGGAGACGGCCGCACGCCAGAAACCGCAAGACTGCCGCGGCTGGCTAGCAGTTCGTCATAGAGTGGGTTGCTGTGGAAGTGATGGAGATCCACACCCAGGTTCACACCTAGGAGAGTTGCACCATGAGAAGGCAGGGCAGGGATTGGTCGACATGCAATATTTCTCAGAGTGGAAGGATGGTACAGTAGTAGCACTAGGGACCGCCTCAGATCCTCATCAAGTGGATGTGCGGAGGATCACATCGGATCTGGAAATCTGAATCCGGAGACCTGTATTGATAACCGGTAGTCCGGTGTGGATCATGCAAATGATCGCCGAACGACCCCAGATCATGGGTCATACCACTCATACGTCAACAGGTCTTCCTCCGTTTTAGCAACCACGCTGATAACACTGTGTGATAAAAAAGACTTTTATAGCATAATTTGCAGTACTACTTAAATTACGCGTGTCAGTACACGCTTCAGTGCAGGCTTCATTGTGAGTATCAGTACAGGCTTCAGCACTGGTTTCATTACAGGCTTTAGTACAGGTTTCAGTACAGGTTTTAGTGAAACTACTAATTGACATTTGCGCAGCATTACATTTATCATGCAGGGCCGGAAATAATTGAATCCTTATCCGCGCTGGGGATAAATTAAATACATTGTAAAGCACTGTCAAGAACTCTCGATTGAGGCTTAGAAAGGAGCTCTGTCAGCAGACAAACATGCAACCAAAGCATTTATGAATTGAAATCAAAACATTCTGGACATTCTTTGCTGTGAGGAACCAGGGTTTGAACCTGCTGTACTGCCGTGCTCGTGGGCCAGCAGATTATTTTGTTTCCCATCATCTCACTCTCGCACACCTGAAGTAAAACAACTCTCGAAATGCCGCGCAACTTCTCGGCAGACCCGTAAAAATAAGAATTAAAAAAAATAAAAATACGACCGGGATGCGTATTACGGTAGGGTGGACATCTTCCTGTATATCAATGGATGCATATTCGACTTTGGGATGTGTCCACCCTTCGGGAGGTCTATAGGCAGCCATAAGTCATCCTCGCCTGTTGAGCAGATACCCTTTTCTAATAACAATACAGTGCAAGACAAGCATAATTCAGGTGGAGGTGTGTGTGTCTGAGCGTGCTGCACCTCCTATAGTTGAGATGCCGTTTCCCCACCTGGGCCCTGCGCCTCCTCCTGCAGCCCCTGCCAGCCCTCCGCCTCAGGTGGCTGGATGCTCCTCTTGTGGCGCTTGGCCCGGCACCTCCAGGCCATCAGCACCTGAACAGCACAGTGCAGGTCAAACAGAAGCGTCAGGGGGATACATATATATATAGAATACCAAGAGAGCATGTAGCAGGTCAGGGGAATGCAAAAAACGCTGTAAGACATTCAAAGGAATGCAACCAAAATCTATATCGTCCACAGCTATCACTGCTCTAGTGGCTCACCGACCCCAACCACTGAACCTGACCGCTCAACCCTGGCCCTGATGGCATATCATGATATCAGATGAAGCCGTCACACCCCTCTGGGGGTCAGCCTTGCGCGTCAATGGTGGCGTGATCTCAACCCTCAACCCTTTATTGTGTATTGCGGACCAAAGGTGACATATCCACATCACCCCATACATAGCCACACGGGACCTTAACATCTCTACAGCGGGGTCGTCACGACAAGCATGCCCTTAGACTCTACGTCCATATCCTGAAACCGGTATAGGGCAAGTTGTTGTCCCTGCTCCTCTGCCTCACCTTGCCTTTCATGCGGATCTCCCTAGCATGGCAGGCCTTGATCTGCAGGTAGGCCAGCAGGGCGGAGCGCCCAGGATCCTCCTCCTGGCCATCGCTGCTGCTGCAACCATCCCCTTCGGGCATGCCAGGGCCATGGAGGCGCGGGCTCTGCGGTGAAGCTTGGCCATGCTGATGATTGGACGTGGCGGGAGAGGCACCATGATGAGATGGCGGAAAGCCTGGCCAGGAGGCATCGGAGGGGATCCCCAGGGAGGGCCCAGTCTCGAAGGTAGGCTGTGAGGCCTGGCTAAGGCCAACGCCCCATGCAGAACCGGCAGCAGCCGCGGACTGCGGGTCTATACCACCATGCTGCTGCTGTTGCAGTTTCTGCTGCTGCTCGGGTGCCAGGCCAGGTTCGTTTGACCGCTGCAAGGGGTTCCACGAGAAAGAGTAGTGCAGGTACGAGGATCCCACCGACTGAGCAGCTGGCCTGTCCAAGTCGTCCACAACACCGGGTGTCAACGGCCCGCCACAGTTGCTGTGCGACACAGGCTGCTCCGAACCACTCGTCAGATGTTTGAGTGTGCGCTCAGGCAGGGATGGCAGTGGGGGTAGAGGTTGCAGGTGGTTGAGGCCTAGAGTCTCATCCAGGAGGCTGCTGCCCAGCTGACGCGCATTGGCTGCTGCTCGCACCAGAGGCGCGGCCGCTGCAGCTGCCCTGCGTGCCTCCCTGCCTGTTTGAGCATAGGGGGACACAAGGAGGCATTCCATGACCACGATTCCTTTATCAGAGCAAAGAATTGCACCAGTACCCCATTGCCCCCCCCCTCCACCCCAAACACACACACACACTCTTCCAGGTCCTTCACCACGGTCTGTGGGAGGGTGCGCAAAATCACAACAAGACCTTTGTACCTCAAAATTGGCAGGCAGTAGAGTGTAGCCGTGTAGGGTGAATATGCTAGGGTTATCTCCCCAGTTTGACTAGTACAGCTGTATAAACCTGTTAAGCTGACACGCTGCAATGCTGGTCCTGGCAAGCGGTGCCCTGATGTATAGCTGAAGTATCCCTTGCCTCAATCAGGGTCCAATCAGCAGGCATGCCCTGGGAGCGTTGATTAAGGGAGACTCACGTCAGCCATGGCATGGGCTGTTTCTACCTCACTCGGCACTAAATGCATGCCTCAAGGAATCAGTGGGTGCGGCTGAGTGCAGGCCCTGCTGTTATCCCTGACTGGCCCCAAAGGACTGAAGAGTGGAGGCATCCATGCCGCAGCAACAACCAGTTTGATGATGCTTGCGTCCTGCCCCCCTCTGCTCTCTGTCTCTACTGCTCACCCTGTTCATGGCGGACTGGCCATGTTGCCTCTGTGTGCGTCACTGCTGCTGCCCCAGTGTCCCCTCTGCCCTGCTTTAATGAGTAGCTAGCGGGCAGCTGGTAGGAGGCTGATGGGAAGCTGAAGCTGGCCGCAGCATCTAAAGCGCCTGGCCGATCCATATGGCTGCGTTCTTGTCCAGAGGCAAAGGCAGCTTCCGGGCGAACCCAGCTCTCAGAGTTTTCTCCACTGGTTCTTGATTGTCCTGGGATAGATCCAGATCCAGCAGCTGTACCACTGAGGCCGCTTGTGAGCAAGGTCCGTGAGTAGGTTGCACCCGGATTTGAATGCTGCTGTTGTTGTTGCTGCTGTTGCTGCGTCCGGATCAGGTGTTGTAAATGGTGTTGTGCATTTCGTCCGTCCGACTTGGAGAGTCCGCTGCGGCCGTCAGGCGCAGCTGACGAGCGGGACGGGCTGCGGTAACGCCCTATCGCAGCATCTGGTTGCGGTGCTGGGCCTGCTGGCAAAGGTCTGGGCGGCAGGCCCAGGGACGGCTGCTGCCTGCTGCCGCTGGTGCCACTGGGGCTGACCTGCCGTTCAGTTGTTGCTGAAGTCGCTGCTGAAGCTGACGAGCTGTGGCCGCCCTCCCTACCCGTGCGCCCAAGCACCTGGCTAAGTAAAAGCGGCTGAGTCGCCTTGAATATGCGGGGCTTTGGGGCGGAGAAGGACGCGGCGGCAGAGGGGCTGGGCCCAGCGCGATGTGTCGCAGGAGCTGCAGGTGGAGCTGTGGCAAAGGCTGAGGTAAGGGAAGCTAGTGTAGAGGTAGGCGCTGTCGCACGGCGCCCCTCTGAGTGGCTGGCGGCTGCTGCAGGGGCCGGGGTCACCATGTAGGAAAGGGATCGGCCTGCGGGTGTGGCTGGCTCTGGAGCCGTCGTCATCCTTCCGGCTGCCTCCCAGGTCACGGGGAGCAAGGAGCGGCCAGGGGTACGGAGGGTGGCAAGAATGGCCGCTGCATGGCTGTTACCCCTGCCCCTGCTGCTGCTGCGGGCTTGACTGGGAGACAGGGGTCGGAAGCTCGGCCGGGGCTCCTGCTGCCCCAGCTGCTGATGCCGTCCTACACCTGTGTTGAGAGGCCTGGTAGGCTGAATATCCGTGCTGGTAGTGGTGAGCTCTGGCACAGCCTGCTCTCCAGATGGAGCAGCAGAGTCAAAAAGCTCATGCAAGCGTCGCCGCTGCTGCTGCTGTGGAGGCTGCACGTTGCTTGGAGACCAATGCTCGCAGCCACTGCCATGCATTGCTCCATGCGAGGAGGTGGGGTTGCCGCCTGACTGAACATGGAGGAGCTCTCCGAGGGTGGTCGGCACCTGGTCGAGCGGGCCCCGGGGTGGCGAATCCGGGGTAGAGCCTGGAGCTGCAGGTGCTTTGTAGTGACCAAGAAGCAACTTTGATGTACTTAAAACTCGCAGGGAGGGCTCGTCGTCGTGGTCAAGGTAGATGGACGGCCTGCCCGGGCCATGCTTTGCGGATGAGTCATGGAGTACCGAGAGCTTGTCCATGAGGGGAAGCTGGTCTCGGCCAGTCGTCAGGTCGGGCTGTTGCATGCTGCTGCTCCCGATGCTGTGTCGCTGCTGCAGCCCCATGAGAATGACCTCGTCAGCTGGGTCGGGAAGGTCGAGCGTCATTGCCCCAACGCGATGGGAGCAAGTGGAGGTCGATACCGCATGGTTTTTAATCACTTCGACAATCCATTGTGGGACAGCGTGCAGGGCCAACAGTGACTCGAAGTCGTCCGGTTTGAATACCCTTTCTTTTGAGCGGATTCACACCTGATTCACATCCATCGGTTTCGCGTGGTTTCGCGTGGTTTCGCATATTTTCAGTTCAGTTCAGTTCGGCGAAACCACGCCAACTGAAACCGGCCTCGGACCACCAGTTTCAGTTCGCAGGTTTCGCAAGGTTGGCTGGTTTCGCAAGTTGTGTCACGATTTGTCGGCATTGCTCGCTGCGGTCTACATACCGCGCCCTAATCTTCAAATCACAGCTTCCTTAACTGTAGTTCTCTCTATACCTCCAACTACTCGTTGTCATAAAGGTTGTCAGCAGCAATCAGACCCCAACTACGAGGCAAGGGCGCATCAAACAGCCTTCTAGGAACGTCATGCCGGATGAGAAGGCACAGCAGTACAGGAATGTGTTATTTGATTGAATATCTCCAATTTTTCCACCCTGAGGATGGGGTTGAGTCGACTGAGGACGACATGCCATCCGATGTGCTCATCAGATCATCATGGCAATGACGACCATGCTGTCATGCTATCCCGTGCTGTATTGTCTGTTTTTGTATGCTGCTTTCCTGGCCACTTCACTGCATAAGGTGACGTCTAAGCATGCGACGGCCGCAAGGTTCAGATTTTCTGATGTGAATTAGGTGAGCCTGCAGGTTGCGAAACCAGTCGCCAAACTGACGAACTGAACCGAACCGAACTCGACGAACTGAACTGAAATAGGTGTGAATTGGCTCTTAGGGCATGCCCGACATGCATCGCCGGAACGGTCGCTTTGAACCAGCTGTGAATAACGCTGGACGCTGGACGCTGCCAAGACCTGAATCGCAGCGTCATTTCGACAACTAAACATTTCAGTGTGTACACCCTATTATTGTCGCCAAGGGGGAAGGCTTCAATGTCTCGCTTAGGCAACAGTGCAACACCTGCATGTCCAGCTGTCTTGCGTCTTACCAGTCTCTGAACTGCGATGTATGATTATAGATCCCAGGCAAAATACATATAAGCATGGTAATCTGCACTTTGAGCCTTGAGCTTGGACAAGTGGGTATGTTTAAGTTGCTGGCACATGCCGTCAACGCCTAGAGCTTCGACCTCCTGATCACAGGGGATGCTGCCTGGACATCTGGTGCATTCCATGCTCGACTGAAGTCCTCGTCAGCCTAGTCGCTTGCAATCCGAAGTCCCGTATGCCACAAATCCACATTGCTCCCTGAACGCCCATGTTAACGCATCTACCTAATGTACTGATAAGGTGAGGCAGGTGACAGGCTGGTGCCATTCGCCTGTGTCAAATGTGATGAGACTTGGATGGACTCCAGAGATCATGAGACAGAGGGGAATGCTTGCCATAGCAGGCAGACCCACCCTAGTGCAATCAACCTGAATCTTTCTAGTTACTGTATTCTTGATGACGAACTGGTCAGGTTTAAAATGCATGCGTAAACCCAGACAGGAAACCAGGTAGGAGAGAGTGATGTGTGCTTTCAGGAAACGGGGAATTCAACAAGTAGGGCATCAAGGCAAGCCGCTGAAGGAACAGGAGTGACGAGTGTGGGTAAAAGACAGTCAAAAACTTGATTGGTAACATACGGTAGTTGTCCCCCCTGAGCCCTGAGGTGTACGCGAGCTTCCAGGCCTCCTCAGTCAGATTTCGAATCAGTCAATGACATTACACCTCAGATTTCGAATCAGTGAGACTAACAGTTCAAGTAGTTCGACCTTATGATAACTCCAACCCAACTGTCGATCAGCTCAGGCATAAGTAAGCACGCAGATGGGCCCAAAATCGAAACTTCAAAAGGATCCGTTTAGTTCTTCGTGTTTTTATGGGCATGCGCCACACCCCTCCTGACAAAACCATATGAGGCCCAGGGGGGACGATGCTTGCTTGAGCTACTCGACACATGCACATCCAGCCACCGGACACTACCAATATTCAGCAAACGCCCACCAGCAACTCGGCTAGCACACGCAGTAAGAACCAGGGTTCCTCAGGACTGACAGCTGCACCACGCCTGAATCCGATGCCTCAATCACCAGCCACCACAATCTTGCCACAGCCACCTGTGCCATACCGCTGTCCCACTTTGTCAAACCTAGACTTTTTGGAACCAGTGTGATTCTCCGCTGAACAAAATACAAACGCAAATTTCGTGCTATTTGGTCGCTTCCGTGTCTTCCTTGCTGTCCTCCACCTCAGCCTTCCCCTCTGCAGCTGCTGCTGCTGCTGCAGCTCCTTCCGCTACCTTGGCCTTAACCGCCTTGGCCGCTGCCACCTCCACCTTCTTGTCCGCGTCTTCCTTGGCCTTGGCTTCATCCACCACCTCAGTCAGCTTGCGGATGTTGAACCTGGCCAGCTCCTTGTAATGCGTCACCACCGCCAGCCCGACAGCGTTCCGTGTGAGCTCAACCAGGATTGTCTTAGCGGGCGCCGTCAGCTCCACCTGAGGCAGAAGCAGCAGGCAGTAAAATTCAATATTGATTGGCTTTTAATTCAAATTTACATGACAGCGTCTAGATCTCTTTTGCAAATGGATAATTTGCTGGTTTGTCCATGCTGAGTGAGTGAAGCTTTAGCTTCTTGCTTCTTTGGCCCATGCCATGAAGAAAGGGGATACCAGACCATTAGCATGGTAATTGGCGGCACAGTGCACCCTCTTGGCTGGTTCCTGTTTCCTACTTTCCGACAGCGCCTCTGTTGATTTTCGCGACTCCTGACAACTGCCAAGCGGAACTTTCCAACTTGCTACCCGCAATCACTCAGGCTCACTAGCTGCACCCTCCCTTCTTTCTGGTAGTATACATGGACCCCAGCTGTAGATCCGTAAACCCATCTGTAGATCCGTAAACCCAGCTGTAGATCCGTAAACCCAGCTGTTGATCTGTTAACCCAGCTGTACATCCGTAAACCCATCTGTAGATCCGTAAACCCAGCTGTAGATCCGTAAACCCAGCTATTGATCCGTTAACCCAGCTATAGGTCCGTAAACCCAGCTGTAGATCCGTAACCCAACTGTAGATCCGTAAACCCAGCTGTTGATCCGTAAATCCAGCTGCTGATCCGTAAACCCAGCTGTGGATCCGTCAAGCCAGCTGTGGATCCGTAAACTCAGCTGTAGATCCGTAAACCCAGCTGTAGATCTGTAAACCCAGCTGTAGATCCGTAAACCCAGCTGTTGATCTGTAAACCCAGCTGTAGATCTGTAAACTCAGCTGTAGATCTATCGACCCGTCAGTCCATCTGTCCCCCCCTGTCCCCACCTTGTGCGGCGGGCTCTTGATAAGGTCGGCAAAGGAGTTGATCACCGTCATGCGATCAAACTTGTCTGCAGAGCGATGTTCGTACTCCACAGCGAAAGGGATGCCCTCCGTACCCTCATCTGCAAACAATCAGAAGCCGCGGTCAGGATGGCAGAGCTGGGGCTTCATGTCAGGTGCTTTGAGTTTGCATTATTTCAACAGCTTGAAGATCCAAAGTCCAGAGCCCAAGAATGGGATTACATCAGCAATCCAGCATGCAACCCTTCAATGTATACACCCGTGCCAAGGTAGGCGCTATTTCAAGGTTCAAAAACGGCCAGATTACCCACCCGTCGGGAAGTGCCCCTCCAGGACCTTGGGCGCATGCTCCTTGATTGCCTCTAGCGAGGAGTAACACGCATGAGTGATGGGGAGCAGGCGATGGCAGTTGCGGGCGCGCAACACTTTGGTAGCTTGGGCCTCCCGCAGGATAGACAAGACAACCTCCAGCGGCGACGGGCCTTAGGGTGGGGAGGCAGGGGAGGCAGGGGTGAGATGTCCAGATACTGCAGATGATTGAAAGTCCAGAATCAGACTTTCCTACTCCAAAACAAGGTGGCTGCGTCTGAAATCAAACAGTACCTACGCAAATACGCTATGAGAAACGTAGTGGAGCGAGCCAGGGGGGTGTCAGGCTAAAAATTATGGAATAAACAGGGTTCAGGGCACGAGTTCAGGGCTTCTCGTTCAGGGTTAATATTTCTAGTCCCCCCCAACCAAGAGCAGCAAACCCACTGATCAACCATGGGGTATGAAGGGGCCTGGGTGGAGGTGTGAATAAACACGTCATGCAGCGTGGATTCAGGCACCCCTCCCATGAGGTGTGCTGAATCTTCATGAGGGTGTGGAGGGAAACAATTGAGCTTTGTCTGCCCCTTTCCAAACAGGGTTTTGGCGGAAGCATCGACCAACAAAGAACAACAGGCTGCCGAACCTCACCCCTTCAGGCATCTATTACCAACCATGGCTATTATGACACCACCCTCTATATCTAGGGCGACCTTCTATTCTATGTATAGGGCGACCTTCCATTCTATATCTAGGGCATGTTCATCTACCGGGAAGGGGTCAGTTTCAAAACCTTGAACACACATGCATCACCATGAAATGGCATCAGTGTTCACTTTGTTTTGAACCTCAACCCCCCCTACCAAATTTCTAAACAATGCACACACATACACCTAGTCATCCACATTTCAGATTTGCAGTTTCCAGGCCAAGCTCCCTGAGACCGCTCTACCCTAGACCCTCAACTCCACCGCCATAATACAGCTGATGGCGTGTCCCCGAGATTCACAGTCTCCCCCCAATCTCTCACTCTCCGGCTCTTCAGGGAATATGATGAAGGTGCAGCCCTTCACATCCACAAAGTGAATTTTGAACCGATGCTGCGTCTTGTCCTTGAGCCCGGCCACCTCCTCGGCCAGCAGCGCACTAATGTCCTTGGTCCCTGCAGGAACGCAAGAGAAACAGCAACCAAGAGTTGCAAGCTAGCACAGCTCATGCCCTGCAGAAATATGTTGATATTAAATCAGGGCTGGATGGTTGCAGTGACGTTGAAACAACAGCCAGATGCAACAGCGAGGAACCAGTGGCTGCACCTGGGTGAACCAGATATTCAGAGTCCATGACGTGGAACACAGTGTTAGAACTTGAGTTTTTGTGCGTTCAGTCCTGTTCCCTGATTTCATTGTACACAGGCTTCACGGATATGTCAGTAGCACTTTGACTTAGTTAAAATCTAACATCCATTTCACTACTGATCTTGAGAGCTAAGAGATATGCCCCAATTAATGCTGTTCCAAGCTTCAAAGCCTATGCTTGGGATTGTTTTGCTCACACTGCTTATGTTTAGGGTCTGTGATTCCCCCAGCCTGAACCGATCAACCGACCTGTAGCAGCCTCCCCCGCAGCTGCCACATTTCCACTGCCTGTGGGCTTATCGGAGCCTGTTGCAGCCTTCAACTTGTCATAGTGCTGCGCATAGGACAGACGAAGGAGGGCTTTGTCGGGGAGAGCTTTGTCGGGGGAGAGGCTGACTCCAAGCTAGCTTATGGACATAAAAAGTGTAGCAAGGTTCCAATAACAGGACAAACATATGACACAAAGCTGGGATCTGCTCAGGTCAGGTTAAGGGATGCATCCAGTGCCAGTTCACATGCGGTGTGTCCCCATGAACCGTGAAGGCTGTCGATGCTGCCTTTGCCACAAGCTGCGCCACCGGCAGTCCTCCTCCCATCCACATTAAAATTGAAGAAGGGAATTAAGACTTACTTTACTCTGACACCCTTTTCCCCCAGGAATCTACTCATCTGAGCCCATGATGCGTGGCCACGCAGAGCCGTCTAGTGGAGGCTATTGAGCTGTAAAATCAGGCTCTAAACTCTGATGCTCCGTTATTAGCTCTCGAGTTACAGCCTTGGTTTATTACTCAAGAACACAACCCAACTAAAAGAGCCTCCAAAGCCCATGCAATGCCATGCGCCTAAGTGCAAATATGCACCCATGCCATGCCATGCCGGGCCATGCAAAAGCCTGTCATGCATGCCATGCTTGATTCTGAGTTTCTACCCACACTGGTTCATCCGAAACTGGGAAACCATTACCAGAGCCTGTCCTGATGGATATGATTTAAAGGCCATGCGATTGATGCCATGCGGTATTCGCACCGATGCCATGCACTTCCCTTAGGACAGGCCGCCAGCCTCACCTCCTCAATTATAAGCAAAGCCTCCCTGGCCGCCCGCTGTTCGAAATGTGTTTCACATGTGATGAGGATGCCCCCGTAGGGCAACGTCTGGGGGATGGCTGATCCCGACCCTGGCGACTTCTACACAACGCCACCAGCAGCAAGGGAAAGGAGCGGTAAATAAGTATGACTTCTTTGCGTGAGCATATTGTTGATGTCTCTGACCAGGCTACTTTCTTTCAAGGAAGAGGAGCGGGGTCTCGCACCGGATAGTATTTCGATTTTTTGCCGCCTCCGCCTCCGCCTCCCCCGCGACCGCCGTCATTTTGTCTTTTCCGATCGCCTCCTCCTTTTTCAGACATGTCAGATAAATTATAAGTATAGTGTGTCGGTAGGCTATGCCGAGTAGGGTTGACGTCTGGTCAGGTGTGGAACCCAGCAAGTGTGAGCATGAGCATCGCCATCGCCATCGTGCTCGCACTTGCCCGCTGCCCTCCATACGTTGCTTTATTTCCTATCCCTACGGAGTTTTACCTAGATAAACTGTCAGGCTTATGTGGAGAACTTCAGGCAGGGTTGGTTGCAACGGTAACGCTGTTGCCTCCTCGTACTTAGTCCCTGGCTGCTGTGCTTTGAACAGTGCGCCACGAGTACAGCCAGTAACATTATTAGCAGCTACCAGTACTTCAGCGAAGTCAGCACATTCCGTGACTTCGCTGCTCTGGACCACTCGGACAGCCTCGGGCCACAGCCGTGCTGCGCCTCTTGCTTCTCACTCATTCACGGCAGCCCCTACCTTGTCCGCAACAGAAGCCACCATGCCACCTCAGCCACCGTATCCGCAGGAAATGACATCAGCGTTCCCTGATTCAAGTGCCGCATCACCCATACCAGCTAGGGCAGGTATTGCAGTGACCACCACCCATGTGGAGCCTCAGAGTCGAATGGTTGCAGCCAGCGCTCCCTTGCTCACCGAGTGCGTTGCTGTCAGTCCAGAGTCCTTCACAGACATCGTTAGGGACCAGCTGTCGCCACCTGCATGGCAAGGCAGGGCACACCATGCAAGCCACCCATGCAAAGACAGCAGAGGTGGCAGCGATGGCTCAGTGAAAAAACATGCGGAAATTGCAGTACTGCACTGCGGAGATCAGGTGGCGCAGAATGAATGTAATGTCAGTGAAGAGAAGGCCGAGGGGGCTGAGTTTGCTGCACTCAGCGGCCGTGGGGAGCATGCGGAGGGCCAATGCAGCACGCACAACTCAAAACGTCACACTGAGCTGCAGCAGCATTACTACATCAGGCAGGCCTCTGATATTGTAGCACTTCATCGTGCGGCCCAGCTGCTGCGAGGCGGGCGGCTGGTGGCGATGCCCACCGAAACCGTGTACGGGCTGGCAGCCAATGCCTTGGATGCTGTGGCGGTGAGTGGCCTGCTCAAAGGACCCCTCTAGAGGCCTGTCAAGGGGGGAACTCATGGAGGCTCCTCAGGGGGCAGCGTTACCCGGGTGCCTGATGTGGCTTCCCGATGCAGTGCTGCTGAGTAGCCCGTGCAGGGTGCATCCATCTCTCAGGGACCTGCCCGCATGAGAATATGGTTGGGAGGATGAGAGGGAGGTTGCTACTGATCATGCCGCTACCCGCTGACACAACTCTCTGTACCTGCCTCTCACTTGGCCCTGATTCGCATCTTCAAAGCTGCTGTTGGTGCCTCAAGCAATGAGGCGCATCCTCGGACCTGAGACCACTCAATGCTCGTACCTAGATGTTGTGTATCCTCCCGCTGCAAAGCTTGGTGCCCCTAGCCGCTTTGGCTCTAAGCCATGAATCTTGAGTCCTGAACCCTAACTATCGGCTTTCTCCCTTCTACCCTGTGTCAGGTGCGGAGCATCTTTGCGGCCAAGGGAAGACCAGCGGACAACCCTCTTATCATACATGTAAGGATGTGAAGAAGGAGGGGGGGGCGTGCTGTGAGCGTGCATGCAGTAATGTGTTAGTATGTCCGCCTGTGTTTAAACCCCAGGGCATGAGTGGCCTGTCTTGCATGCCAAGTTGTTTAGTCCATGCAGGAATCTAGGCAATAGGACTGGGGAGTGGGGGAGCAGGTGGGCTCGTGCTCTTGATACTTGCAGGCTGTCAGGGCAGGTGCAATGCTATTGTGAATCGATGGCGCGGTCCAATGCCGATTTCTGACCATGCTTCTCTGCTCATCCTGCTCCGCCCCAGATCTCCTCCTTCGCAATGCTGCACTCCTTGTACCCCGAGGGCTGGTCCATGCCCTCGGCCTACGCAGCAGCAGTCTCGGCGCACTGGCCAGGACCACTCACCATTCTGCTGCCTCGAAGGTGCGGATCTGAGGTATACCAAACGATAATTACAAGATTTGCACTTGGCTTGGCAGAGGTTGGTATGGGTTGAAAATCATCTCTGCCCCAAAGCTGTCATGTTTTTTCATTCTCATAGATCCTTTTAGTTCCAGTTGAAGCGCTTACTTTTCCTTCTATCCCTTATCTCACTTCTTAGCGGTGAGGATCTGTCTGCAAGGCCACAAGAGGGTTGAAATTGAGGACTGCGGATTCAGAGTTATTAAAGCTATCCAGCATCCAGGTGGTGCCCCTTTTCACATTTGGATTGGGGATGTCCTACGCATCATTCGATTATAGAAAGAGAATTTAGAGATTGGCAAGGACATGTACCATTCTGCTCGTGCGTACACCTCCTCCTTGCAACGCCTATCTGCTCACATCCTCTCTCTAGCGCGCGCACCCACCCATTCCCTCCCTCACTCAACCTCTCCCACCCAATCCCACTGTCACCCTTCCGCATCCACCCACACTCACATACTCCTATCCACCCCCCATGCTCCCATCCTCTCCCACGCACACCTGACCGCAGCCCGCTCATACCGGATGCTGTGACCTGTGGCCAGCCTACGATGGCCGTCCGCATGCCCTCCCATCCCGTGGCTCTGGCTCTGATTGAGGCTGCCGGCGTGCCTTTGGCGGCCCCCTCCGCCAACTCCAGCGGCAGGCCCTCTCCCACCACTGCGGCACATGTATTGGCTGACCTGGCCACACGCAGCCCAGCCTCTCTGGAGCAGCAGCAGCAGATGTTGACGGGGATGCAGGGGAAAGGGAGCGGGACAGGGGTAGGTGCGATGTTAGCAGCAGGGGCAGGGCGCCCCGAGGCAGCAGTGGTGGAGGCAGATGGTGCTGTGGCGATAGCTGGCTCCAGTGGGCTGTTGCCTCCTTCAACCCAGGCTAGCCCAGAGGCAGGGGGAGGAGCTGTGGCGGGAAATGAAGCAGCAGCCCGGCCGGTGGTGGCGATGGTGCTGGACGGGGGTCCTTGCCTGTGCGGTGTGGAGAGCACAGTCCTGGACGCGCTCCGGAACCCACCGGTACGCCTGGAGTGACGCAACTCGTTTTTTAGTTACGGAGCTATGTCGACTGCAAACCACTTGTTGCCATTTGCCAGCCCTGAAGGCTGTTAAGGATTGAAGACATGTTCACATGTAAGAGCCCCTCAACCCGGAGTATTCACGTATGTTATCTCATTGTCTACTCATGCATTCCAGGGTGTGAAGGGCCTGCAAGGGGGGCATAAGCCCCACCTCACTTCAGCTCTCATCCTGATGCCTCCGCCTCAAAACAAACCAGTCTACTCTCACATGATTCAATCTGCGGTGCAGGTTGTTCTGAGACCTGGCGGCGTTACTTACGAGCAGCTGCAGGGCTTGCCTGGATTGGCTGGACTACAGGTGCGGAATAGATCCAGGATCTACCAGTGCCATAGAGAGCGAAAGGTGTCAACAATTCACCATGCACATAATATCACATTTGGGGAGGCTTCACACTGGGACCAAGGCACGTCTTGCTCCGGCTATTTTAGCTGCACCAGTCCATCACGAGTTTTGATGCTTTTAATACTCATACCCCCCTTCCCTGGCTAACACACTTCCACAAATCCACACACTTGGGGTATGGAGCGACCCATGTTCTGGCCAGAAATGTAGGCTCCCGTACTCCATGGCATGCTCTCTCCAATTCACATTTACGTATTGATTTCATCCTAAAAACTGGACGTTATAGGCCTTGTATGCGTGAGACATGTGCGGACCAAGACCTCCATGTGAGGCTGAGTGATGCACAGTCTTCCTGCATTGACGAGGGCAGGAGCTGTTGTTATGAAGTCGAGCAACCACCCATGGCCAGGTATCACGTCCAGCCTCACCGCAGTTGTCGTGGCATCCCTCCAGCATGGACAGGGGCAGCTTCACTTTCTGTGTTAGGTTGCCCCTATCAATGCAGCTATGCTGTGTATCGCTCCTGCAGCAGTACGGGCTGACGCAGAGCCTTGTAAGTCAGCCTCACAGGCACCGCTTGCATCCTGGTATGTGTTCATTGCGCAATGTGTGTCAATGTGTGAACTCCATGCGGCTTGCCCTCCTTCAGGTGTATCGCAGGGACTTCGTGGACGCTGCAATGGAGGCAGCTCCTTCAACTCCCGGCATGAAGTACAGACACTACAGCCCGGATGCCCCGGTCATCCTCGTAGACCCCGGAGAGCAGTACAAGGGCATGCCTGGGGAAATCCTTGCTGCGGCGGTACGGTGGCAGGCCCTACTGGAGGTCCAGTCTCTGCTACAGGGGCTGGAGAGGACCCAGCGTGTGGCGCTGTTGCGTACTTCAGGCCCCAGCAGTACACATCCGGGCCTTGTGGCTGGCCCCACGGCGGTACAGCTCTTGCCTGTGGCATCAGATTCCACCGCAGATAAAATAGGAGATCTTCCATCAGATCTGTTGGATGTTCCTGCAGATCTTGACCCCCGTGTGTTGGTGTATCACCTGGGAGGTCAGGGGGACCTGGGGGTGGTTGCGCGGGAGTTGTTCAATGCACTGCGCTTGTCAGACGAGCTGGGTGTGGTGGCCGTGGTGGTGGAGGGGGTGGGTGAGGAGGATGAGGGGCTGGCCGTCATGAATCGTCTGCGCAAGGCTGCATCACGCTTGGTGCAAGTGTAGATAGAATTGGTAGCTTGGGACCTGGCTTGACCCGGGCAAATGAATACTTATAGGATTTTGAGCGGAGTGTAATTCTTTAAGCAGCACTTTTCTGACATTTCAAATTTGATTATTTAGTCCATGTGCAAAAGAGGGCAGGCATGAGGCCTTCTCTCTTCAATTGCACCCGCGTCCTGAACAGATTCGCCAACAGCCTCTCTGCCGCCTCAACTTAAGCCACCATCCTTTCTTCACACACATTTTTGTCTATTTGCCGTTAAAAGGTACAGACTTTGTATGTTCTGAGGGTGAAACACTATGAGGGTGACTATCTGATATTTTTTCTTCCTTCTTTCTTGGCAGCTGTTCAGAAGTCACACGTCTAGTATGGTGTACATTTGCTGCCGGCAGGGTAGCATGGTCTGATTATCTGATAGGAGGGTGTGTGGACGGTCAGGATATATACTAGGCATACCTTGCTTGCAACTGAAGGGTGTTACTGGTACGGTATATATCATATATAATATATGCAAACAAAAATGGAAAACTGGTCGAACGAATCCTTGGATCCGCTTATGATTTAGCAGCTGCTGCTGACAACTCTTATATGCGGTAATTCTAATTTGCCGTGAAGGCTACCACGCTTCTTGTGGATTACATCCTTCAAACTTTGAGACATACGTCAATGCCGGCACACCTCTGGGCCGGCTCAAAAAGGTTTGCGGTTGAGCCTAGTGTTGAGAGGGGACATTTGCACAACAACACCGAGGCAGCCGCAAATTGATGTAAGGGTTCAACATATCACAGTGGAGAACTAATGCAGGTAGGCGTTGTCCCCGGTATGGCCCAAATGTGTAACGTCAATACGGCATTGACTTAATAAATGCGGCCAGATCTTCCAGACTAGGCCATCCCACCCATGCCTACCCTGGTATAAATAGTCAATGACATCACACCTCATATTAAACAATAGAAGGATAACGGTTCAAATGCCCATTTATGCACTGCTGACAAAACCCCGCTTGACCTAACAGGGGGGATGGTCAGCAAATTGTCAGCATTGCACAGTGTACACAGTGTACTGTGTCAATGACGTTACACCACTGGGCCATGCAGCAAAGCTCGGCCGCGTCGGCGTCTAACAGCAAGGTTGGAAACTAAAGAGAGAGAGGAAAGAGACCCCCTCAAAAACAAAACAAAAGACCTAATCCCCAATTCAACTACCGGAAGCTAAAGACGTCTGGGCCATGCTCAAAAGACTCGGCCGCGTGGGCGTCCCATTGTCAGAAAGGGGGGAAAAGGAGAATTGAGAACATTGTACGGTGTGCACTGTGCCACGGCGCGGGCCCAGAGGTGTAACGATATTGACAGTGCACACAGTGTACATATGAGGAGAGGGGGCATGACTGACCCTTTTCTTCCAGTCTTCCCTCACTCAGGAATCACTATTGATGCTTGTACCTGTAAGGGCGCACTGAAGGAACAATTGACAAACATGTCCGTTTCCACATCCATACAATGGCCATGCCAATCCGCTAATACCGTATCCTTTCTGCAACTGGTGGCTGGTACCTCACTGCCTCCTGCATTACAGCCATGCCTCTTCCCCGATAGCCCTTCCCGGATTTCCAGCCTCATCACTGTCAGCCCCCACCGACCACCGTGGGGCGTGGGCACCGGTGGTGGGCACCCTGTTGCCAACCTAGTTGAACCTACGGGCCGGCCCCCCTCACCATAGGCTCCCCACGGTGGCCCCCCAACTGTGACAATCTGCAGCCGCAGTTTTTTAATCACTGGCCCAGTTCATCGTCTACCGGTATCCTGGCTGGATACTGTCACTGTGTGTAACGAGCTCAGTGGCAGTTGGGATTCCGAAGATAAGTCAAACGACAGTTAACCTGCAACGCCCCTCTTCTATACAGTGCGAACGCCTGCGCCAGATAAATCCTGCATGCGCGGATATATCATGCCTGTTGATCTTCTGAACTTTCTTTGTCGCAGATCTGCCGCGCTCGCTCTCGGGTAGGGGTCTTGGCGGGTCTGGGAGGCTGTCACTGTGCTCCTAGCTATCTACTGGTATATGCTACTGCCGGGCGGGAGATCTACAGACTACAACCGCCGGGGTTCCAGAATCTCTGCACACTCGGGCCAGTATAGAAACGCTGTGACACGGATACGCGATTCAAGTTGTCCTTGACGAATGGACAATGGTGACCCAGATGACGACGACGCCGAGTGTACGGCGATAACCAGTGGCGATGACCGTTCCGTGTTCCCGTGTCGACACGGGGTCTCTGGCACCTTCCAAGTGCCATGTCGGGAGTTCCGATGAAGGGTCAATGTGGGCCTGGTTAATCTGACAACAGTCCATCCTACCAGTGATCCGACTCACATCAAAAAAGTGCCAAACCCATGACAGCAGCAAACTTATTACGTACGTGTCAGTGAGTGCTCGCTTTGTTTTACGTATCCCAGTTCGTCAGCGTTGTCTGAACGCGCATCTCCCGAAGTCGATTTGTGCCCAGCATGCGAGAAGTCAGCACGTGAAAAGGGACAAATCAAGTAAGGTAGAGAACAAGGCGAGGACTGAGGTGTCTTTTTAACCTACCTTGTCTTCACCATTGCTTATTTATCTGGTTGCCGTCGCCTATTTTCCCGCCCATGCTTGCATGCCGCTAACTAGGATAAATCGCGCGCACGATAGTGGGCTACTACTTAGCCACCTCTGTACCCTCCACTTAATGCTGTCCCTCTTCAGGCGCCGGACAGCAGGCTGAGATACCCTATTCAGCATGTCTTACCACCCCCCGGGCGCTAGGGATAAGAACTTTATCCGAGTTAATGCACATGCCCAGTGGCCAGCAGGGAGCGGCGTCAGCAGTGGCAGAGGTGGAAAGTGTGAGCAATGGAACAAGTGCAAGGATCCTGATTGCAGCATGGACCATCCAGAGTGCAGAAACGGTAGCAGCTGTCAGAACGAGAAGTGTGGGTATCTGCATCCAGACGGAAGCAGACCAGTGGCTAAAGGTCGTAGACCCACCACCCTCGCCTCACCAGCAGTAGCCGCAAAACATGTTCCCCATCCTGCACCGCGTAGCATGTGCCAAATGAGGCACAAGTGCACCGCAGCCGAATGCACATCAGACCACCCGGCCTGCCAGCACGGCGATGACTGCAGTAAAGCCAAGTGTGGTTTCCTTCACCCTTGTGGGCGGCGGTACACTGTTAGCACGTCGGTAACATGAGAGCGCTTGATTTGGCCGCTTGATTTGCCCCCTATTTCAAGCCACTGGAAGACAGAGGCTTGAACGCACCTCGTTTCAAACGACAATCAGGCGTGGCCACTGAAAAGTCGAATTGCCATCTATCGCCTGGAAATACTGTAAGTTACCAATTTTACCGAGGTAGATGTAGTGAATCACGACGGCGATTGACACAGGCGCCTATCGCAGGTCGCCTAGCGTGTACCGTAGGCAACCGACTTATAACAACTTTCAGCCGTGACTTTCTTACGCTTCGCAGGCTTTGAATGCGATCAAAAGTTGTACTACTGTGGTTAGGCATCAACTTACTGGGACGGCTAGCTCTCATTAACAAAGAAAGGTTGAGGGGCGCTTGAGGAAGTTTTATGATACCGTAAGCACCCCAAGGCTTCTAAGCAACATACACAAGGTCGCTAAGGTCACTAAGGTCACTAAGCTGCAGCAGCGGAAGCCTACCAGCATGTGTGCAGAAGCAAGAGTTATCCGGCAGCTCATAATTTTGACCGCCCTAAGCGAACGTCAGCAGATGCGACAAGAGTAAAGGAGACAGCAACAGAAGGATTCAGCGGTAGAGCTCTCAGTGTCAGGTGGAGTCAGCACTATGGGACTCGTTTTTGAGCTTGCATGTCTCGCATGTGTTGTGACTTGCCCATACCATATGCACATCGCCCAAGCGCAGCGCCCCGCCCGCATGCGCACCACCCTTCTTGCATGCGCATTTCCCTCGAGCAAGAGCAGCGCCCCGCACGTATACGCACGTACCGCATGCACAGTAAACGCCCGTATTTCCTGTGCCCTACTGGTGAGTGTTGCGCTTCACCAGCATGCACCCCAACCGCCCGTATTTCCTGTGCCCTACTGGTGGGTGTTGCGCATCAGTAGCATGCACCGCAACCGCCCGTATTTCCTGTGCCCTGCTGGTGGGTGTTGCGCTTCACTGGCATGCACCGCAACCGCCCGTATTTTCTGTGCCGTGCTGGTGGGTGTTCCGCTTCACCATCATGCACCGCAACCGCCCGTATTTCCTGTGCCGTGCTGGTGGGTGTTCCGCTTCACCGGCATGCACCCTAACCGCCTGTATTTCCTGTGCCTTGCTGGTGGGTTTTGCGCTTCACTAGGATGCACCGCAACCGCCCGTATTTCCTGTGCCTTGCTGGTGGGTTTTGCGCTTCACTAGGATGCACCGCAACCGCCCGTATTTCCTGTTCCCTGCTGGTGGGAGTTGTGCTTGAGGTTCTATAGTGAAAGATTTTGTGAAGGGTCCTGAGTTCTTCAAGATTAATGTGTGGAAATGGGTCAGAGGGGAGCCTTGCACACAGGTATATGCCGTTACCCCCCAGTCTGATTCTGATTCCGAGTGATTCATGCTGATTTAGAGTGGACATTTAAATTATTATTATGCTTGAACTGAGTGTAAGAGTAGATTGAACTGATTGTAACAGTATGTGTACTCGATGCGCGGCTCATTGGCTTTTAGTCTAAGCGCCGTCTATGTTGTGCTATGAATGCTTGTTGGGCTGAAGCACCTACCATGACGGTCACTACACCACTACAAGTATCCATTCACGGACCTTATTACACAAAGTAAGATTCAGAACTAGATGCAGGACTCATTGGCTTTCAGTCTTAGCGCCGTCTCTGTTGTGCTATGAATGCTTGTTGGGCTGAATCACCTACCATGACGGTCATTACACCACTACAAGTATCCATTCACGGACCTTATTACACAAAGTAAGATTCAGAACTAGATGCAAGACTCATTGGCTTTCAGTCTTAGCGCCGTCTCTGTTGTGCTATGCATGCTTGTTGGGCTGAAGCACCTACCATGACGATCACTACACCACTACAAGTATCCATTCACGGACCTTATAACACAAAGTAAGATTCAGACCTAGATGCGGGACTCATTGGCTTTCAGTCTAAGCGCCGTCTCTGTTGTGCTATGCATGCTTGTTGGGCTGAAGCACCTACCATGACGGTCACTACACCACTACAAGTATTTATTCACGGACCTTATAACACAAAGTAAGATTCAGAACTAGATGCGGGACTCATTGGCTTTCAGTCTAAGCGCCGTCTCTGTTGTGCTATGAATGCTTGTTGGGCTGAAGCACCTACCATGACGGTCGCTACACCACTACAAGTATTTATTCACGGACCTCATAACACAAAGTAAGATTCAGAACTAGGTGCGGGACTCATTGGCTTTCAGTCCTTACTGATGTGTTATATATGGTTGTTGGGCTGAAGCACCTACCATGATTGCAAGTACACCACTACTGGTATTCATTCATGGACTTCATAACACACAGTTTAGAACGGTGCATACCCGCTGGGCCATGCTTAACGCTCGGCCGCGTGGGGCTGGTAGGAATGACTAGGCTCAATTCCAGCTACCCTGCACAGCCTGGGCCATGGTGCAGCCATGCCATCCTCCTATGTGAGGGGGTAGGAACATGGAACCCGGCATAACACAAATCATTATTGACTACATGCGGGACAGAATGCCACTCAGGGACAAGTCACTGACGTTACACCTTTGGGCCCTCCAAAAAAAGGCTCCGCCGCGTGGGCGCCCTCAGAAACAAGTGCCCACACAAATGACGTGTGTGCAACCGAGTCTAGTTGAGCACCGCTTAGTAAATTAGAAATACGACTAAGTAACAGAAGCTTGCACCTGAAGACCATCAATCAGGCAATGGCTGACAGCCTTCAGTCACAACACATGCTTGCACCTCTCTGCATCATGATATATGAATTTGAAAGCTACTTCATGTGTCAGCACAGGGCTGCAATGGCATCACATGGGACGCAGGGGATCAGGTGATTAACAGGGTAAGTGGTGTTAACCGGCTTAACCACACCCTTGCCAACCACATACATGTGGTTGCGCGGCGCAGTCATCCCCATCACATCTGCGTGCGAGGGCCCACCGCTGTGAAGGAGAAAGGGATGGATAATTAGCGCTTGGTCAGGGTGCAACAGCAGGTCGCGCCGCACGAGCATGCTTTGGGCGCTTGCAAACACACCCACCCAATCCTTCATAGCCTCGTAATCCTTGCCATCCTCCTCGCCCCCTTTCACCCACTTGGCAAGTCCATCATGAAGGTGTGGCTCCGAGGCACAACTGCGATGTACAATAGCTCTGTGGTGGTAATCACAACCCAACCATCTGGCTGCTCCGGCTGGATGAGGATGTCGGTGTGCTCCTGCTGTCTCCCAACTTTCTCCTTGCCATTCAGTATCCACGCTGAAGAGGTGACTGTCAGCAACTCCCTGGCAGCTCCATCAGAGAGTCCACTGGCGCCGTTGACAAATGCTTGGAGGAGGCCACGCTTGCCGAGCTCCGACATAATGTACTCGTCAAACCTCTCCAAACCTCTGAGCTACATCCAGAGGAAGGGGGGGGGGGGGGGGGGGACCAAAGTAAGAGGGGATAGTAGGGATTGGGGTTCCCCTCTAGTTTTCTAAAAATATAGTAGTACTAGGGTGGTGCGCAAGGAAGCTGGCCAGCAGTACTAGGGTGGTGCGCAAGCAAGCAGGCCAGCAGTACTAGGGTGGTGCGCAAGCAAGCTGGCCAGCAGTACTAAGGTGGTGCACAAGCAAGATGGCCAGCAGTACTAGGGTGGTGCGCAAGCAAGCAGGCCCGCAATACTAGGGTGGTGCGCAAGCAAGCGGGCCAGCAGTACTAGGGTGGTGCGCAAGCAAGCAGGCCAGCAGTACTAGGGTGGTGCGCAAGCAAGCAAGCCAGCAGTACTAGGGTGGTGCACAAGCAAGTTGGCCAGCAGTACTAGGGTGGTGCGCAAGCAAGCTGGCCCGCAGTACTAAGGTGGTGCGCAAGCAAGCTGGCCAGCAACACTAGGGTGGTGCGCAAGCAAGCTGGCCAGCAGTACTAGGGTGGTGCGCAAGCAAGCAAGCCAGCAGTACTAGGGTGGTGCACAAGCAAGTTGGCCAGCAGTACTAGGGTGGTGCGCAAGCAAGCTGGCCAGCAGTACTAGGGTGGTGCGCAAGCAAGCTAGCCAGCAGTACTAGGGTGGTGCGCAAGCAAGCAAGCTGGCCAGCATTACTAGGGTGGTGCGCAAGCAAGCAGGCCAGCAGTACTAGGGTGGTGCGCAAGCAAGCAGGCCAGCAGTACTAGGGTGGTGCGCAAGCAAGCTGGCCAGCAGTACTAAGGTGGTGCACAAGCAAGATGGCCAGCAGTACTAGGGTGGTGCGCAAGCAAGCAGGCCCGCAATACTAGGGTGGTGCGCAAGCAAGCGGGCCAGCAGTACTAGGGTGGTGCGCAAGCAAGCAGGCCAGCAGTACTAGGGTGGTGCGCAAGCAAGCAAGCCAGCAGTACTAGGGTGGTGCACAAGCAAGTTGGCCAGCAGTACTAGGGTGGTGCGCAAGCAAGCTGGCCCGCAGTACTAAGGTGGTGCGCAAGCAAGCTGGCCAGCAACACTAGGGTGGTGCGCAAGCAAGCTGGCCAGCAGTACTAGGGTGGTGCGCAAGCAAGCAAGCCAGCAGTACTAGGGTGGTGCACAAGCAAGTTGGCCAGCAGTACTAGGGTGGTGCGCAAGCAAGCTGGCCAGCAGTACTAGGGTGGTGCGCAAGCAAGCTAGCCAGCAGTACTAGGGTGGTGCGCAAGCAAGCAAGCTGGCCAGCATTACTAGGGTGGTGCGCAAGCAAGCAGGCCAGCAGTACTAGGGTGGTGCGCATGCAAGCTGGCCAGCAGTACTAGGGTGGTGCGCAAGCAAGCAGGCCAGGAGTACTAGGGTGGTGCGCAAGCAAGCAGGCCAGCAATACTAGGGTGGTGCGCAAGCAAGCAGGCCAACTGTACTAGGGTGGTGCGCAAGCAAGCTGGCCAGCAGTACTAGGGTGGTGCGCAAGCAAGCTGGCTAGCAGTACTAGGGTGGTGCGCACGCAAGCAAGCTGGCCAGCAATACCAGGGTGGTGCGCAAGCAAGCTGACGAGCAATACCAGTGTGGTGCGCAAGCAAGCTGGCCAGCAGTACTGGGGTTGTGCGCAAGCAAGCAGGCTAGCAGTACTAGGGTGGTGCGCAAGCAAGCAGGCCAGCAATACTAGGGTGGTGCGCAAGCAAGTTGGCCAGCAATACTAGGGTGGTGCGCAAGCAAGCTGGCCAGCAGTACTAGGGTGGTGCGCAAGCAAGCGGGCCAGCAGTACTAGGGTGGTGCGCAAGCAAGCTGGCCAGCAGTACTAGGGTGGTGCGCACGCAAGCAAGCTGGCCAGCAATACCAGGGTGGTGCGCAAGCAAGCTGACCAGCAATACTAGTGTGGTGCGCAAGCAAGCTGGCCAGCAGTACTGGGGTTGTGCGCAAGCAAGCAGGCTAGCAGTACTAGGGTGGTGCGCAAGCAAGCAGGCCAGCAGTACTAGGGTGGTGCGCAAGCATGCATGCCAGCAGTACTAGGGTGGTGCGCAAGCAAGCAGGCCAGCAGTACTAGGGTGGTGCGCAAGCAAGCAGGCCAGCAGTACAAGGGTGGTACGCAAGCAAGCAGGCCAGCAGTACTAGGGTGGTGCGCAAGCAAGCTGGCCAGCAGTACTAGGGTGGTGCGCAAGCAAGCAGGCCAGCAGTACTAGGGTGGTGCGCTAGCAAGCAGGCCAGCAATACTAGGGTGGTGCGCAAGCAAGCTGGCCAGCATTACTAGGGTGGTGCGCAAGCAAGCTGGCCAGCCGTACTAGGGTGGTGCGCAAGCAAGCTGGCCCGCAGTACTAGGGTGGTGCGCAAGCAGGCAAGCCAGCAGTACTAGGGTGGTGCACAAGCAAGTTGGCCAGCAGTACTAGGGTGGTGCGCAAGCAAGCAGGCCAGCAGTACTAGGGTGGTGCGCAAGCAAGCAGGCCAGCAGTACTAGGGTGGTGCGCAAGCAAGCAGGCCAGCAGTACAAGGGTGGTGCGCAAGCAAGCTGGCCAGCAATACCAGGGTGGTGCGCAAGCAAGCAGGCCAGCAATACCAGGGTGGTGCGCAAGCAAGCTGGCCAGCAATACCAGTGTGGTGCGCAAGCAAGCGGGCCAACAATACAAGGGTGGTGCGCAAGCAAGCTGGCAAGCTAGTAGGTATTGGGGTTCCCCTCTAGTTTTCTAAAAATATAGTAGGTAAGCACATGATCAACAACGAGGTGCATGAGCCCATTGATGCAGCGGTTAAGGTATGTGTGCATTACCGAACCTGTCCATGTTTTATCCTCTTTCTCTGTCTCCTCCGGATTGCCACCCCTCTTCTCCAGCACAGAGGAAATGTAGCAGTTAGGGACGTGCTTCCGCTGGCCGCTGGCCTTCGTCTCCGTACTCCTGCTTGTGTTTGAGGCCGAGACATCATCGAAGACGTTAACCAGGTCCTGATCCATCCCCTTGGTGAGATGTAAGAGATGGGAACCCAGATCACTCGAGGATTCGAAGGTGCCAGCCAATCCTGACTTGTACAGGTCCTCTGAGCTAGGAAATAGCTGAACTATCAGGAAGCCGCCCATGCCAGCCTGAGTGTGTGCCAGCCTGAGTGTGTGCCGCCCATGCTAGCCTGAGTGTGTCTTAACAAAAGGTTTGAACAGCTGGCCTCTTACGAAATATGAAAGAAAGAAATGCACATGCCCGTCACACATGCTAGTGATTCTTCACACAAGGTCGGAATCGTCCCGCGCCATATCACAACGTGGACTATCCACGTTTTGATAATGTGTGAACATCACAAGGCGGTGTTAGGTTTGTGTGGGGCATCTCTCCTATCCCCCCTCTGAAATAGAGAGGGGTATAGGATAGATAGAGGCTGCTAAGAATACAAATAACCGAAGCGTTGCTCGAGGGGCTGTTGCAATTTGTTCAAAGGGCATCGGGGGGGGGGGGTGTAGGTTGGGGGGTGTAGCTTCGGTCTGTCGGGATGACACCTAGGATGACACCTAGGATGGCACCCTGGGATGTTCACTGTGATGTGGTAAAAATACTGTCCCCTTGCATGCATAAGGCGTGCACGCACATATTATGATAATAATAATAAGTTGGGAACGTGCACAGCAGCGCAGAAGGCTTCTATCACCATCAGTAGAAATCATCCCAGGAGGACATCCCAGCCCTGGTACGCCACCCACGATACGGGATGCACGTGTTTCATGCCAGGATGCCCTGGGACGCCCCGGGACGTCAGGTCGTTCTGCGGAGTGTTGGTACGTAATACTAAGTTCGGACGGTGTGGACGTGTGCTCGTTAATGTGCCTGGATCCACCATACAGCTATTCGTCCAAACGCACTAGGGCATCAGCTCCCTATCTATTATTTCTGTCTTCCTATTCTCCCCTTTCCTTTACCCGCCCTAGAGTCGCTCAATAATTTGAAATCTGACTAAAGGATGTCCGAGGGCCGGGGTGCGCGCCTGAGGATTAGGACCTCCGAGGCCGCGCCTTCTGCACGCATCATAAAGGATTCGACACGTGCACAAAAGAAGGCTCGGAGGGCTGACGCGCAAGCAGATGCAATTGCTGGTTTCCTTTCAGCTGGTAAACCTGCAGCTGGAGGGTCAGCTGCGGCCGCTCTGCCGACACCAGCGAGCCTTCAGATTCTGAAGGATCTGACAGCGACGGTGAGATCAGACGTGAGAGAATGCATTTCTGGCGGCCTACCCATACTTTCTGGTTCGCTAATTTCCGTATATTGCTATACAGAGAATGCGGTGGAAGAGGCGGAGGCTGTGGGAAAGAAGCGAAAGAGGGCGTCTCTCCTCCGGCGGGGAAGACGACGAGCGAGGCAACGGGGCAGTGGCAAACAAGCCTGGTACGCAGTCGAACAAAAGAGTAGTATGTCATGAAGCTTACCTAATACCTTAAGGCATGTTTACGAGCTTATATCCATCTCCCTGCTTTGTAGTGGAGCCAGTTTACGAAATCGCACCACCGCGAAGGTTTCACAAAGGCCCTGAGAAAGACGGCCAGCAAGATTGAAGTCAGTGGACAACTTCAGGGCATGGGCTGATGGGCTGCTGGTGGACAACATGTATAGGTGTGTACGTTTGAATGATATTGGTTCACTCCACCTACTGCCAACGAATCACAGGTTCTCCTCATATCATACATTGGCAATTTTGGATTGTTATTGCATAGTTATTTGCTGATTTTACCAACCCCTCACTCACATAGGTCTCTCCCCAACGGTGGCCCCTTCGACCATTATTGCTTTCTGGCATCGCCCGGGCACTGGAGCCGTCATTTTCGAGCATAAGCGCTCAGACCCGACATGCTCTCGCCAAAGTGATTGCGTCGCTGGAGCAGCTTGCCTTCTTCAGCTTCAAGGTATGATTTTTTTTTTAAAGCTATTCATGAATGGCCATGTTACTTGCATAACAGCTTAAACACCAGCGTGTTATTCTGAATCTGAAAGATCCTCAAAAACCGTCTCATCCCAAAACATTCCTTATCTTTTGTTCCTGTCTACTCCTTTCAAGGTCAAGAAGAGGCTACAGAACAAGCCAGGCAGCCAGGGAGTGAGCCATGCTAAGGACATCATCGAGGAGATGGCGATAGTTCAGGCTGAGGGAGATGCATATGGATGGGAGAAGATGATAATTCAGGTGTATGGCAAGAACTGCTAGCTCCATTGTGAGGCAGCGGTGACAACCACTGAATTGTTGGCATCCACAGGTGTGACACTAGTGCTAACTTCAACTGAGTGTGGCCCAGGATATTTGCTGATGAGCTAGGATTTTTTGTTGGCGGTCTAGGGTGAAGCGCTGGTGGCTTATGAATTTACTCCCGGTGGCTTAGGGTTTATTGACTTTTGTAATGACCTTTGATTCGCTCTTGATTCAGGCTCAAATCAAACGGTGGAAATTTCGGCTTGATTCAAACGTTAACCCGCTTGATTCATGGTTTGATTCCGGCTTGATAAGAACGCTTGATTCCGCTTGATTCCTGTTTGATAAGAACCCTTGATTCCCGTTTGATTTCGGCTTGATTCCATGCGCTTGATTCTTGCTTGATTCCTGCTTGATATCCGCTTGAATCAAGCTCAAATCAAGCGCTAGCTGCAGTGGCTTGATTTCAAAAAATCCCGCTTGATTCATAGTTTGATTCAGGGGTATGTTTCAAGCAGGATTTTTTTCGTTTCAAGCGTGGATCAAGGGGCCCCATGTTACCGACGCAGCTCTGGGGGTGCTGGCAGTCGCTCAGAGGAGCCATTAGCCTCCGTCTCTGCTACACCTGTGAATAGGCTGCAAGCCTCAACTGGTGCGGTGGTGCATGAGCCTCCGAGGGCGGTAGAGGTGACCAAGGGGGGTCGCAATCCCTCAGCTGCAGAGCCGCCGGCCACACGGTATAAGCCTGGCCAGGCTCGGGAGAGGTATGCAAAAGGCCCGGACGGTACATCAGGCTTTAGTGAGCGGGGCCATCACGCCTCAAGCCCTGTTACTATCACCACCAAGGCCCCCTATGCAGCCGGTGCTCCCCGTGCTGCGGCTGGAGTCCTGGCAGTAAGGGCAGCAAGTGTCCGCACCTTCGTCCCACCACCTTCGCCGCCGGTAGACCCAGCATTGCCACCTGCTGCCGCCGCCGCCCTCACAGCTGCACCGCTGCTCCAGAGTGACAAGACTATCCGAGTGCAGGGCGTCGTCAAGTGGGTGGGGATCAAGGGGGAGGAGGGGTCTGCTGGGGTGCGAGGAGCAGACCTGGAGCCCTTTCAGCACTTCTTGGCCAAGCATCCTGAGTTTGCTGCGGCTGCCGATGGGAGGGGACCCGTGTTCTATGCGTTCACCAACTCTGACATGGACTCAGCTCTGCGTGTGGGAGACCGTGTGCAGGTGAGGGTTTATTTTGAGGTGAGGGCTCCTCGGAAGTGAAATCACCACTGCTCCCCCTCAGATCATCATACGCCGGCAAGTGGAAAGAGGGGAAGAGGGGGGGATGGAAGATTTAATTTTAGCAGCAGTGGCGAGCCCTCCCTTCCGTCATAAAAGGATGTCAGATACTGGCGGCGTACACAACAAATGTTTTGGCTGATGTGTCACACATATATCGCCATGTGGCCTGTGGATTATAACAGCCTACCCTTTTGGAGGAAGCATAATTGTGGCTTAAGCTTGCAGAGTCAGCTGTTATTCGGGCTTCAACTGGGTACGTGATACAAGTAGGGACGGGGGATGGAACCCCCCCGGATCAAGCCTCAGTTTCACGCAGGGACTGGGGTGTGTCACTGTGTGTCACATACGTGAAATGAGGCTAGATTCATTGAGGCTCGGCGTACCTATCGACACTACCCTTATTAGCCCTTGTTGAATTGTCTCACGTAGATGCAGCTGAGGCTGGGGTCAGATCGCAGCCTGCAGGCATCAGCCCCGCGCATACTGAAGCTGCATTGGGACCGGGGCGGAGGGACTACGGGTAAGGCTGCAGCGGCAAGAGTAGCGGTGGGCTGCGGCGTGCGCAGTGCCTCAGAGCTGGCCGGGCTGGTCCGGCTTGCTGCAGCCTCTGGTGTCAGTGGTGGGGTGGCTGGGGACTTCCCGCTGCTGAAACAGGTCTTGGACGAGGATAATGCTGATGTGGGGGTGAGGGAGGGGATGCAGGTGGGCAATCAACATAGTGTGAATGTGAGGAAGGGGATGCAGGCAGTCACACTAGTGTGAGGGTGAGAGGGGATGCTGGCGTTCATACCAGTGTGAAGGTGAAATCATTTGTGTACCTGAGCTCTAGTGAGCTCAGGTTTGTCCTTGTCCCACACCCTAGGTAGTTAGGTACACTTTCACACACTTCAGAGAAGTATAGGGCAGGTTGACAAGAGTGGAGGTTCAGGGGAAGCTTTTCATTCTATTGTGGCACTTGAGAAAGAGCTGATCACTGTTAGTGTGGAGGGCCAGGTGCAGCTGATCTGAGAGCTCAACTATCTCCCATCACCTGTCCTCTCTCCCTGTGGCCACCAACCCTACTACACATCCACACATGTACCATCCACACCATCCTCATGCCCGCCCTCACCGCACCCTCCCTCCAAGGTTGTGTCCGAGCTGGTCGCGGTCTCTCGGGACCTGCTGTGTAATCGCACGCAGCAGTATACGACGCGTCGGCTGCAGCGTGTGCTGTGCTCCGCCTCTTTCCTCATGCCGGAGGGTAGCCTGCTGGTCTGCCTCTCCCAATTAGGGCCCCTCGTGCACCTGGCAACCCGGGCAGTGCTGGGCGCTTGCTGCACGCTGGACCCAGGGTGCGCCCGGCTGCTGGTGCCCGCTGCCTCGGCCCTAGCGCCCTTCTTGCCGAATGCCACACAGGTGTGTAGGGGGATGGTTGAGGGTACATACGAGGGTTACGGTGCAAGTGTGTAGGGAAGGTATGGGAGTATGTTGGAGGGCCGGTGCGACTTGCAGATGGGAGGAGGGGGAGGAGGGGGTGTAGGTGGGTTCAACAGATGGGGATGGCTGATAGGGACGGAAGGAAAGTTAGTGGGAAAGATTGGGGGGAAGGTGCCAGGGGCATTTGTTTCAATGAACGAGACACCAGGGCATATGTGTGCCTCTTGAATCCCAGCTGTGATTGGCAATATTTCTGCAGCTCTCCTGAATCTCAAAACCGTTCATCATGTGACTCCTGTTACAATTTTGATGTAGCCAAAGTCATTCTTTGGCTTAGACAGCTTTGTCTGTCTGCGTGGATGTGGTTCATGCTGCCATCATCCCTCTCCAAGTACCTCCCTCCCTGCCAGCCTCCCTGCTCCCACATATTTCATCTGCCCCTCCTCGCACCCTCTCCTGCAGTTCCTGGCCGAGTTCCTGCGCACTTCGCACCCCCTCCAGCCGTCTGATCCACCTTCCTGCTTCGCGTGGTGGCAGCTGCCAAGTGTCCCCCTGGCTCAAGAAATCGCTTTCATGGACTCCACAGGGTCGGCACATCTTGCCTCCCTGCCCACCGTGCGGGTGGGGCAGCCTTACCCAGACATCGGCACGTATCTGGACACTTACTTCAGGCTGCACCGTGCAGACTGCTTCTACGGCGTGACACAAGTGAGAGGGGAACCCACAGGCACTTGCACCCACCTACTATACTTCACACTTCAATTAAAATTCAGAAATCATGACTATGTTTTAGTTTCAGAGGTGTTGGATTCAGATTTGCCTTCCTCGGGTCACAAGCATGGTCCTGAGCCAAGGCTAGCTGGAAGGCTTATTGGGAGAGCACATTTTAGGACTTTTCTTTGAGTAACAGCGGAGAGACGGGGCTCTCTTCATCCAATCCCAGGGCACATATATATTTACGGTACTGTAGATTTCCGTTGCCTTCCATCATAATTTCCGTTGTTTGGGGTTGCGGGATCCATGAATATACTATTTATTGATCTTCGACGCCAGTTTTCAGTCCAAATTTAAGAGTTTGGGAGGATAATGTGCCCTGAGGGCAGCATTAAAAGGAATAAATTTTCATACCCGAGGGAAGGCAAATCAAATCTACGATATACACTCGGGTATACATATATTTTTTTATCGTGGACTTTTATCTTAATGAATTGTTTTATTACACATCCCTCCTGTTACTCCTGTCAACATTGCAACTGGTCTCTAAAGTTATCCGCCAGGTCTCCCCAAATCCCCCCCCTATCTATGCACCATGCACCCCCCTCCCTCGCAGCAGCATATATCCACCAGCGCCCCGGATGTACATCCTAGCTCATCCCGCTCCCCCAAGTATTATCTCCCCCGTGAGCTCCCTCTGATGAGACTTTTCGAACATCCCACAAAACCTGCCTTACCCCCACATCCCTTCACCTTGCTCTCTCCCCCTCGCCCCCCCTCCCACACCTTTCCCTCCTACTTCTCCATATCCTCCCACCCCGAGATTCACCATAATTTCCTACTTTGCGACACCTGCCTCTGTTTAAATCAGGCAATGCAGCAGGCCTCCGAGCATCACCGGCAACAGGAACCTTCCTCCGCGCTGATCTTCGACCACATTGTGGTGTGCGGGCTTGTCGTGACAGATGTGGACACTGAGGTGGGCGTGCGGCTAGCATGCATATTGCCGGTGGGAGGCAGCAGGCTGCGGTACAACTCGCTGACCATGGGGAACATGGTTGCCATCTCACTGCGAGGCGACTTCCGAGACCCAGCGTTGGTTTGGGGAACAATCACCCAGGCGCCAACGGCTGCGGAGAGATCTGCAGTGGCTGCTTTTTCGGGGCGTAGTCCATCACGACCTGGCCGCATATCCTTCCAGGTGCAGTGCGACAGGCTGGCCCTGTCTCATATCCGCCATGGGGTGACCTGGGACACTAATCACCCCTGAGCCATGTAGCCATCAGTGTGCTGACTGACCTATGGTATGAGACTGTTCACACTCTTAACCTCTCACGACATAAAGTCTTGATTGGCGGTGTTGCATGCTCTCGAGGAGTGCTGATAAATGAACAGTTTTTAGAGGTGCTGTGGCGTATCACGAAAAACGGCAGAGCCTCACACACGTCGTCTGAATGAGAGAATGACTGAGATGCAATCCAGCCTGTAATACATCCTACATGGAGATCCCACCTCAAGGCATAACCTACCGGTCCGCGATATCTTGCACATTTGATTTGCATGTCTGCATGAACCTGTGATACTTTCTGAACCCATGATGGAAGGGCCATGCAACGTCATGAGTCTAGCCGTGTCAGGCAACCAGATTTGTGTGCCTACAGTCCCTACACCATGCCGGCTGTCACTGTGCGCTGCGCCTAGTCGGTGCACGGCCCCTTGCTGTCACTGCGATCCATTCTTGCGCGCAATGGTATGGCATGTTCCATTATGTCTTTGCGGTATGGGTGAAATGTATATCCCCCCGGAACAGGAACCCATGTGAAGTTGTGAGAGCACATAGCATGTGGTAGTCCAGGGACTAACGCAGAGGGCAAAGGCACAGCCAGCACAGTTTCAGTGTTCATCTCAGGAGCGTTGGGATCCACAATCAGGATGCATATATTATAAGCATGCTAATGCCGTGCCAGTCAGGATGACATGCGGCGATCACTGCGTGCCCCCGGCTCGCTATCGTCATTCATTAACCGTTTTGAATCTTGCCACATGTTGGGACCAGCCAGGGTGAGAGATCAACAGAGTTATTTGTGTGTGCTGCCTTCGCCTGTAAAATAAAAACATCTGTTTGTAAATCAAGGGGATTCTGATGCTATGTAGCGCATGTACTTTCTTTGCCTCTTTGCAACATCAGCTTCCCTCTCTGCCTGCCAGGCTATCAGCTACACCGTGGTAGCTCAATTTTGTTATTTTTGAGCTTTGGCTGTTTGACTGCTATGAAGCAGTCCTTCAAAAAGGCTGAAGGCATCACTTTGTAGCATCCATGAGTAGGTGGCACAGTCAAATTGACATAATGACGGACCCGGGGTGACTCCTGGAGCCCTACGGCAGCCCGGTTGAGTTGACAGCCAGAAACCTCGAAACTCTTTGATCATGCTGTTGCTGTTTCTTCATTTCAGGTCCAGTGGTATCGGGGCGCCAACTACATTACAGACTCACAGATTTTGGAGGAGCTGGCTAGCAGCTACGGCAAAGCCCGACTGATCGAGAACCCCGTGTCCTTTGTGACCTATGCCCCGGTGTTGGCTGCACTGAGCAGCCTTTGGATTCTAGGATGCCCCATCGAGCTGCCCTTTTCTGACACGCTAATGACCGGCCAGCTGGCTCTTGCAACCGATGCGGAGGCCTTTGGGGCGGCTGGCCTTGCACTAGGAGTCCCATCCTCGCTAGACCAGTTCCAGGTATGTGGGGGCCATGTGGGGAAAGGTGGGTGGGCAGGTGAGGGGAGGGGCGGGCTGGTAGCAGGGGGCAGGTGGGGGAAGTGCATGTGCCAGGTGTGTGTGGGAGGGCACATGGGGGGGCCGGTGTGGAGCAGGTGCACAGTAGTGAGAGTTCAAGTCTACAGAAGGGTGCCTGTTTTTTTTCTCCTTGCCCTTCCCCACCTACAAGCCTCCTTTGTGGTGCCATTGCAGGTTGATGCGTACGAGCATGTGCGCCAGCACTCCCTGGCCCTGGTGCAGGGTCCACCGGGGACCGGCAAGTCGTTCCTGGGCTCTCGGTTGGCTTGCATACTCGCCCAAAGTTACGGCCGGGTGCTGGTTGTCACAGCCAAGAATCATGCCCTGGACGAGATGCTGATGGACATCGCGGCGCTGTATGCTAGCAGGGGTACGGCGGGCGGGGCTGATACCAGCAGCATTGAAGCTGGGCTGGGATACGTGGGCCGGGTAGGCAACAGCCGCAAGATCCAGGCGGCACTGCAGCCGCGCAGTCTGGCAGCGCTGGTGAAGCCGATCACCAGTGAGCGCGCTGCCGCTGCCAACAGCGCGGTGCAGGACCTGACCCGGAGAGTTCGGAGCAAGGCGGCGCTGCTTTCAGAGGAGGCGAGCCTTGACGCAGAGGCTTACGTGCGTGCCACTGGTGATGCAGGGATGCGCACACTGTGCTACTGGCTGGGGGCAGAGTGGGATGGAAAACAGACTCTACCTCAGACCTTGACGCCTGACCAGATCCTACAGGCCGACGACATGCTGAGAAAATCTGCCCAAGAAGTGATGTCAGAGCTGAAGGAGGAGATGGTGGCAATGCAGGCTGCTGAGGAGGGTGCCAGGGCCGGTCCAGAATCGGCATTAGAGCGGGAGCGGGAGCTATGGCGGAGGGAGCAAGAACTGCTTGAGCGCTCAGCAGGGGGGCCAGCTGAGGAGGACGAAGGAAGGCTGGACTCCTACTTGGCCATTGTCCGGTGGGTATTTGTAAGATCAAGGCAGATGGAGTCCTAGAAATTTACTCGCATGACTGAAACATTTTGCTATTGGTTTTAAGACATTGACTCGTTTCAACTGTATTATATTTGTGTGTTGTCTGGTTGCAAGGGGGAATCTCATGTCATTGCTACTGGTCATTGGAAGCTTCTTGCAGTTGAATTCCATGAGCGTACCAAGCCAAGGCTACTTCTTTATAATATTTTGCAAGCATTAAATGTCTGTGAGTTGAAGTCGAAGGCACTTCATTGGAGTCTAATTCATGGACTGAATAAAATTCTGAAAAACTAGGAATTATCTGAATAATCTGAAAACTGGTACACCCTTTACCCAATACCCTATACCTTACTCTCAGGTGCTTTGGTCCCGGTGGGAAGATCTCCGAGCCGCCAGATGCATACTGGTATGCGTGGGATTTCCCGCGGCGCAGGGCTTTGGTCCTCTCCCTGCTTCAAGCGGAATTTCGGAGCATATGTGCTGCCCTCACCCAGCTAGTTGAGGATCTTCAGCCTCTTCAAGAGGAGGCAGCCGCAGCCCGCTCGGTGGATGAGGCGAGAGCACTGCGCCTTGTGCCAGTCGTGGGTGCCACAGTTATGGGGATCTTGCTTCACATGGACGCCATAGCCGAGTCTCAACCTGCGGCGCTGCTACTGGAGGAGGCTGGCGAGGTGTCCGAGGCAACGTTGCTGGCGTTGTTGCGCATCCCTTCGCTGCTGCGATGCGTAATGATCGGGGACCACCAGCAGCTGCGGCCGGCGGTGGCAGCACACGACCTTCTGGTGCACAAGCGCCTTGATGTCAGCTGCTTTGAGCGCCTGGTGAAGCTGGGGATGCCGGTGCCGTGTCTTCAGACACAGAACCGCATGCGTGAGGAGGTGCTGGCTCCAGTGAGGCTGCACTACCCTCAGCTGAGATCCAACAGTGAGCGGATCAGCGGTCTCCAGCGGGTGCCGTGGCTGCCTAAACCGCTGTTCTGGTGGGAGTGTGAGACGCTGGCGGTGCGGCAGGACTCGAGCTGGCGTAACGAGGAGCAGGCGCAACGGGCGGTGCGGCTGGCTAAGTTCCTGGTGCATCAGGGTGCGGCAGCAGCGGAGCGAATCACGCTGCTGGTGCCGTATGCCGTCCAGCTGTTCTTCGTGCGTATGCTGATGCGCGCTGAGGGGCTGGAGGCTGTGACATGTTCAACTGTGGATCAGTACCAGGGCGACGAGAATGATATCATTATCCTGTCTCTGGTGAGAAATATCCGTGACACGTTGTTCACCTTATTTGGCAGAGTCCCCCCAGGCGGCCCTTAGGCCTCTGGGGCTCTGCCAGGGCTCTGCCCCTGTAGTCAGCCCGTAACTGTCAGCCAGTCTGTCTGTCTGTCTGTCAACATCGACTGGGTCTGCTGTCCCAGGAACTCTACAAGCTGGCGCCTTCAGCATATTTTGGAGAAGATTTGTCAGAGCGGTTAATTAGTCTGAGTTCAAAGATCGAGTATTGAGCTACAGACTAGAGGTGTATCTGAAAGCTATGCAGGCAGGCAGACGTGGGGAAGTAGACGTAGCAGGTTAATTCGCACCAAAGTATCATAATCGCCTTGGTTAAAAACGTCCCTCCTGCTGAGCTTGCAGATGGAGGCTGTGAAATGAAGAGCTTGGCTGATTGTGTTAGGTGGCAAAGTCTAAAATCCTGATGCAATCACGAGAGTCAGCATGGGGACACTGTGATTATTGCACATTCAGAGATCAGCGCATGGCAACAAATGTGTGTCCAGATTATGGAACCCTAAGCTCCGTATATGAATGCTGCAACCAGGGGCTGAAACTGTGCTGGCTGTGTCTCTGCCCTATGCTGACAGGGTGTCCAGAAGCTTACCCTGGCCTGGCACACACTGGTCATGCGCTCAAAACGTCGCATGGTGATCCTATTCCTGCAGATATCTGTCCAAGCTACGCCATACAAATGAAACATGCCATGCCACTGCGTACTTGGCATGATGCTCACTGCTAGCATGCGCATGGAGTGTGGTGGCACCATGAGGTTGTGTCCCAACTTGCGCGTGACACACAGTGATAGCTAGTAGGGTGTAGAGACTGCAGTCACAATGTTGGTAATTTGAGAGAGCGACATGGATTAATTCATGACATTGCCCAGCCCCTCCTCGAGTGGGGTTAAGAAGGCATGACCCCTGTATGAAGCCATGCAACTCAGTCATGCGAGACATTACAGTCCAGTAGGGCATGCCTTGATTTACTTGTCATTCCTGCTGAGTGGTCAGGCAATCCGGGATATAATGGGGACAAATATGATCCAGAGGAGAGCGGATGTGCCGCCAACGGGTCTACCTGCCGGGGCAAGCCGGATTGGAAGCTTGTTACCGGTATGCGTACTTGCTCTTGTTTGCAAGCTCGCCTTTCTTCTTGGACATTAGTGCAGTGCTATGGAATCATTCATTATCGTAGCTCCTTAATCTTTCACGGGTTACAAGACTGACGTGCCTTTCCCTGTTGTGCTCACCTTGCAGGTGAGGTGTGACCCTGCTGCTCCAGAGAAGCTGGGGTTCATGGGGACTGTGAACCGCATGATTGTGGCCACGTCGAGACAGAAGCTGGCACTGGTGGTGGTGGGTAGCAGCCGCTGCTTTGGCACACACCCAGAGTGGAGCAAGCTCATGGCAGCTATGAAGGCGGATAATGCCGCGGTAACGCCGCAACGCCCGCATGGCCTTGCAAGGGCCCCAATGCCAATGGATGTCAAAGAGGAAGCGGGCATGGGCCCTGCGCTGCCTATCTGCTGCCCCCGCCACCCACACAAGCTGCTGTGGGTGCCGGACTCGCGCTGCTTCCCACCCAGCGGCTGCGGCGAGGCATGTGGCCAACAGCTCCCACGCTGTTCACACACTTGCTCCCTCCGTTGCCACTCCCCCATCGAGGCACACGGCCTCTGCAAAGTGTCCGTCACCCACACGCACTCCCCTTGCGGCCATATAATCCACTGCCAGTGCCATGCCATTCCTGTGGAGTGCCCGAAGCCGGGGCTCTTCAAGCTGCCTTGTGGGCATGAAAAACAGATGACCTGTGGGGCCAGGCAGGCAGAGATGTTGCTGCCAGAGGCGGAGCGCCCCAAGTGCACGGCTTTCAGCGAAGTGCGGCTTGAAACTTGCGGCCATACCATCTGGCTGCCATGTGGGGCTGACGCTAAGGGCTACTCTGACCCAGACTTCAATGCATGCAGCGGCTGTATGAGGGTCCCCTTTTCAGGCTCTGATGCAGATCATGGAGGCCAGGACGCATTGCGCCGCTTCCTCGCGCCATATGCTACCCAGAAAGCTGCGGCGGGAGCGGCGGCGGGTGCTGCGGCGGGAGCAGCGGCGGCCCCTTTGGAAGACTCCTGCTTGTCATCTGAGCAAGTCAGGGTGATTGCGGATGAGACTCTGCGGCTGGGTTTGTGTAACCTGGGTGAGGTGGAGCTGGTTCAAGAAGCTGTACGGGCAGCAAGGGTGCCTCACGCGCTGGCATTGGCAGCCACGCCCGACCCAATTGTCTGGAGCCACACGGCCACAGCTGAGGATAAGGCCGGTGCGGAGGCAAGCTTTCGCTCCGATCAGGCCCTCTGGCGTGTGCTGCTTCGCGAGAGCGGAGTTGCGGTGCCCCAGGAGTGGCAGCGGCAGCCGCTTAGCCTTATCGGCGGATTGGCTCTCCTGGGGCTGGGGAGGGAGGGAAGCCCTCAGATGCGGCGGTCTTCGGACAGAGGCTGGCAGCACTACATCGGGCAGGGATCCATGACGCAAAGTCGCTCCTGGCCCTGCTGCAAAAGGCGGGGGACGCTGCGTATGCTGAGCTGACTGAGCATGCAAAGGCTTGGTACGAGTGGGAGGAGCACAGACTGGCAGAAACTGTCCTGAATAGGCTCCGAGCAGCTCCGCCTCCTCAGGACTTGTCTGCAGATGCACCTCTCAGCAGCGCCTCAGCCCATGCATCAGCATCAAGCAAGCTGGTCTCCACAGGCTCATCAGCTCTTCCGGGGAGGCCTGCTGCTAGTGCTACGTCTGGGAGGGCTGAGGCTGGTGTTGATGATGTCGGGGGGACGTCTAGCAGTACAGACCGCTTGAGAGCAGCACCTCAAGACATCATAGTCATAGATGCAGCGGAGCGGGACAAATATATGCCGTGGCCTTTGACAGCCCCGCCTGCTCAGCAACCGCCAGCATGCGCGCATCATGGGGCCTACTATGCGCCGCTGACGTGCTCGGACCTCCACATCTAGAGGTGCCGCGGGACTTCCTGTACCGTGCCTCCCTGGCAGGCAGTACGTACGTCAGCATTGATCTTCGCAGTGCAGACTTCCATGTCCTGTCCCTTGCAGTCCCATAGCTGATTAAGCAGCCATCCTGGGCAACGTGGCTGGGAGCTACGCTGGACGCGGGTCTGACAGCCCAGGTGCCCTTCCTAGCGGACCTCAAGCCGTTGCGGATGCGCGTGCTAGGTAAGGTTCTACACCGTAAGAATGCAGCATTGCAGTCATACTGCCTAAGCCTGCTGACACAGCTTCTGTCAGCAATTGCAAGCCTGCACCCGGATGACTTTGCTGTCGTGAGCCGTGTGTTCCGCTTCTCTTGCGACGAGCTGTGCATGCAGCTGCGTCCGGGCGCCACAGCTCGTGAGGCTGACCGGTTGTCATCGCTGGTAGAGCGTGTGCTGCATCAGCTAGGATGGGGGGAGCTGCTGCCAACGCGTGTTGAGGTATTCAACCTGGTCAGGCGGCCGTTGGGAGAACGCGTGGCAGGCATGGCTCGATGCCTCCTAGAAGAGGGCACAGACATCCTCTTGCACCTCGGGCACCCTGCCTTGCGCACCTCAGCTCAGTTTGTGGACCTGCCAGCCGTACACAACGCCGCGTGGACAGAGCCACCGCAACCGCCACTGACGGCAGAGGAGCGTTGCGACGACAGCAACTTTGTGAGGGAGATGCTGGCCACCCTACCCAGGAAAGGACACTTGAAGGCCGTTCAGAGCAGCCCTATCATGAAGATGAAGAAGCTGCCGATGTGGGCTCGTCCCCTCGTTGCGCTTGAGCAAATGCAAGCTGACAAGGTTTCCGCTGGCAGAAAAACCTCCTTGTCAGTGGCTTCTGCAACCTTCGAGCCCTCAAGGTGAATGGAGGTTAAACAACAAGATTGAATCATAGCAATGTTAATGTTGCCATGACCTTATGACCATGCCCATTTATGTATCGGGCTGATTCCAATTCGAGCAAGGATTGATTCCGACAATTTATTAAGTCCACATGCTTTAGTAGACTTGGGTAACGATACTTCAATGAATGCCCTGTCCTTTTTCTGTGAGCATGTTGCCAGAGTAAGTAAGGCCACTGTCATCTTGCAAGATTACTTACTTGCTTACGGTATGTCATGAATATCTTGCAACTTCGGCGGGAGTTCAAATCAATTTGCTGATACATGGTCTCTCTAGCCCGAAAACCCAGGCAAAAAATGATGTACTGATAGAGGGCTCAATTATCATTTGCCATCATAGCGTAAATGGACTGAGCAAAATTTGAAACCGGATCTTACGTCAGGGTTTAGGGTTTAGGGTTTAGGGTTTAGGGTTTAGGGTTTATGGTTTAGGGTTTAGGGTTTAGGGTTTAGGGTTTAGGGTTTAGTTTTAGTCTTTTCATTTCAACATCCTGCCTGTCTTTTTGAACGAAGCGCCGCCCTACCAAGACACGCATGCGCGCATATACGCCGCTTTCTGCTGTTTCGAACACTGTTTTATCTAACGTGCCATACACGCCTGATGCCTCAGGTGACAGCAACAACATGTTCACCCATCAGTTTTTTGCAACAACATCTTACCGATCTGCGTCGAAGCCACGCCGCACCACTCCGATCTCCAATCTTCTTGCTTCGTCTACAGGTTGGCCACGCAGCCCTCGCCAGCTGTGCTGCCTGAGCGCAGCAAGAGGTGGCAGGAGGGCACACCCAGCGCGATTGCAGTGCATCTGATAAAGCAATCATGCAAAGCGTACCTCGCCGTTCCTACAGCTCCACGATCAGTGTTACTACTAGATGGTGTTGCATGATGTTGAGCGAAACCTCTGGTTGATCTTGTAGACCTACACCAGGAATGCCAATCTCAACAGACGGCCATGATACGCCTGGAGACCGAACGTCTCGACGCCACAGCCATGGGGCAACGTTCCACACTTTGTACCACCTGTCGACGATCTGGAATGCACTTCTCAGTACCACCAGTGTACCAGTCCCTTCTTGAAAGATCATCCAATTCAGGTGAGCTTGGTAGCACACGTAATGCTACGCTCTGATGGCGACCCAGCTTCATCCTGATATGCCCGATCATGCTTTGCCACGGATTGGATCTTGTATGAAGTTCTCTGAGTAACGCGTTGTACTCATACGCAATGTAATGTAGCAGCATCTTCCTCATGCGTACCGTCAGGTACCCAACACACCGGGGGCCGACATCCCCACGCATCCCCAAAGCGCCATCGTAAACGCAAGAACAAGGAAGATCGAGAAGCCCAGCAACTACCATCCCCCGTGCACAAGACTCCATCCTTGCTACATCAGATCAGAGTGCCACAACCACTCGACCACACGACCACTCGACTCGACCTTCCTGCTGTTTGCTGGATGACAGGCAAGTAACAGCGTGTCCCTCCCGCATGGCCCTCCAGCATGGGCCATGTGCCCTCTAGCCTGTCCATACCCCCCCCCCCCCCCTCGTGCTTACACCCCAGGCCACCAACCACAAGTAAATTACAGAGCAAGGTACCAGTACCTGTCCCCGTGCACACGACTCCACCTCCATGTTTTTATCAGAGCAGCGTACAAGTCCATGTCCCCATGCACAAGACTCCACCATCCTGATACATCAAGGCAAAGTAACAGAACCCCCTCCCCAAACACCTCTCCCCCTCAGCTGCCTAGCTCATGCAGTCCACATATCCCCCTTTGCTGCCTAGATCCAGCAGTCCACCTCTCCCCCTCAGCTGCCCGGGTCTTGCATGCCAAAGATCCCCCACAACTGCCCAGCAATTTAGGGTCCAGCCACTCAAAGTCCAACCAGTCAGGGTCCAGCCACATCCAGTACCCCCATGTGCTCTCCTAGACTCTCCCACATACCCTCCCGTACATCCCATGCCATAAAGCATGCACCCTTTATGTCCCTTGCTACCACAGGACTAGGCTGGCTGGCCTACCATGCATCATGATCGTCTGAAGGTACCCAAGCCCAGCCTCATCACCTACTGCTTCTCAACAGCCAAAGCACTCCACATGCCCAGCTCATGGCCAGACACATCCCCTCTCCCCCCATCACCTGCCCCAGCTCATGGCCAGACACATCCCCTCTCCCCCCATCACATGTCCCAGCTCATGGCCAGACACATCCCCTCTCCCCCCACCACCTGTCCCAGCTCATGGCCAGACACATCCCCTCTCCCCCCACCACCTGCTCCAGCTCATGGCCAGACACATCCCCTCTCCCCCCACCACCTGCTCCAGCTCATGGCCAGACACATCCCCTCTCCCCCCACCACCTTCTCCAGCTCCAGGCCAGACACATCCCCTCTCCCCCCACCACCTGTCCCAGCTCATGGCCAGACACATCCCCTCTCCTCCCACCACCTGCTCCAGCTCATGGCCAGACACATCCCCTCTCCCCCCACCACCTGCTCCAGCTCATGGCCAGACACATCCCCTCTCCCCCCACCACCTGCTCCAGCTCATGGCCAGACACATCCCCTCTCCCCCCATCACATGTCCCAGCTCATGGCCAGACACATCCCCTCTCCCCCCATCACCTGCCCCAGCTCATGGCCAGACACATCCCCTCTCCCCCCATCACATGTCCCAGCTCATGGCCAGACACATCCCCTCTCCCCCCACCACCTGTCCCAGCTCATGGCCAGACACATCCCCTCTCCAATCACCACCTGCTCTAGCTCATGGCCAAACACATCCCCTCTCCCCCCACCACCTGCTCCAGCTCCTGGCCAGACACATCCCCTCTCCCCCCACCACCTGCTCCAGCTCATGGCCAGACACATCCCCTCTCCCCCCACCACCTGCTCCAGCTCATGGCCAGACACATCCCCTCTCCCCCCACCACCTGCTCCAGCTCATGGCCAGACACATCCCCTCTCCCCCCACCACCTGCTCCAGCTCCTGGCCAGACACATCCCCTCTCCCCCAATCACATGTCCCAGCTCATGGCCAGACACATCCCCTCTCCCCCCACCACCTGTCCCAGCTCATGGCCAGACACATCCACTCTCCCCCCATGACATGTCCCAGCTCATGGCCAGACACATCCCCTCTCCCCCCACCACCTGTCCCAGCTCATGGCCAGACACATCCCCTCTCCCCCCACCACCTGTCCCAGCTCATGGCCAGACACATCCCCTCTCCCCCCACCACCTGCTCCAGCTCATGGCCAGACACATCCCCTCTCCCCCCATCACATGTCCCAGCTCATGGCCAGACACATCCCCTCTCCCCCCATCACCTGCCCCAGCTCATGGCCAGACACATCCCCTCTCCCCCCATCACATGTCCCAGCTCATGGCCAGACACATCCCCTCTCCCCCCACCACCTGTCCCAGATCAGTAACCTGCCTCCTCCCTCCTACCCCTCACCCTTACCCCCGAACAGCGTGGATCAGTAGCCTGCCTTCTCCCTCCCACCCAGAACAGCTGTGGACCAGTCAGCTGCCTCCTCCCTCCCAATCCTCACCCTTACCTCAGAACAGCTGTGGATCAGTCAGCTGCCTCCTCCCTCCCACCCTTCACCCTTACCCCAGAACAGCTGTGGATCAGTCAGCTGCCTCCTCCCTCCCACCCCTCACCGTTACCCCAGAACAGCTGTGGACCAGTCAGCTGCCTCCTCCCTCCCACCCCTCACCCTTACCCCAGAACAGCTGTGGATCAGTCAGCTGCCTCCTCACTCCCACCCTTCACCCTTACCCCAGAACAGCTGTGGACCAGTCAGCTGCCTCCTCCCTCCCACCCCTCACCCTTACCCCAGAACAGCTGTGTATCAGTAACCTGCCTCCTCCCTCCTACCCCTCACCCTTACCCCAGAACAGCTGTGGATCAGTAACCTGCCTCCTCCCTCCTACCCCTCACCCTTACCCCAGAACAGCTGTGGATCAGTAGCCTGCCTCCTCCCTCCCAATCCTCACCCTTACCCCAGAACAGCTGTGGATCAGTAGCATGCCTCCTCCCTCCCACCCTTCACCCTTACCCCAGAACAACTGTGGACCAGTCAGCTGCCTTCTCCCTCCCAACAGCTGTGGATCAGTCAGCTGCCTCCTCCCTCCCACCCCTCACCCTTACCCCAGAACAGCTGTGGATCAGTCAGCTGCCTCCTCCCTCCTACCCCTCACCCTTACCCCAGAACAGCTGTGGATCAGTAACTTGCCTCCTCCCTCCCACCCTTCACCCTTACCCCAGAACAGCTGTGCACCAGTCAGCTGCCTCCTCCCTCCCACCCTGCACCCTAACCCCAGAACAGCTGTGGATCAGTCAGCCGCCTCCTCCCTCCCACCCCTCACCCTTACCCCAGAACAGCTGTGGATCAGTCAGCTGCCTCCTCCCTCCCACCCTCCACCCTTACCCCAGAACAGCTGTGGACCAGTCAGCTGCCTCCTCCCTCCCAATCCCCACCCTTACCCCAGAACAGCTGTGGATCAGTGAGCTGCCTCCTCCCTCCCACCCTTCAACCTTGCCACAGAACATCTGTGGACCAGTCAGCTGCAGCCTCCCTCCCACCCTTCACCCTTACCCCAGAACAGCCGTGGATCAGTCAGCTGCCTCCTCCCTCCCACCCCTCACCCTTACCCCAGAACAGCTGTGGATCAGTCAGCTGCCTCCTCCCTCCTACCCCTCACCCTTACCCCAGAACAGCTGTGGATCAGTAACTTGCCTCCTCCCTCCCACCCTTCACCCTTACCCCAGAACAGCTGTGCACCAGTCAGCTGCCTCCTCCCTCCCACCCTTCACCCTAACCCCAGAACAGCTGTGGATCAGTCAGCTGCCTCCTCCCTCCCACCCCTCACCCTTACCCCAGAACAGCTGTGGATCAGTCAGCTGCATCGTCCCTCCCACCCTCCACCCTTAACCCAGAACAGCTGTGGACCAGTCAGCTGCCTCCTCCCTCCCAATCCCCACCCTTACCCCAGAACAGCTGTGGATCAGTGAGCTGCCTCCTCCCTCCCACCCTTCACCCTTACCCCAGAACAGCTGTGGACCAGTCAGCTGCCTCCTCCCTCCCACCCTTCACCCTTACCCCAGAACAGCTGCGGATCAGTCAGCTGCCTCCTCCCTCTCACCCCTCACCCCTACCCCAGAACAGCTGTGGATCAGTCAGCTGCCTCCTCCCTCCTACCCCTCACCCTTACCCCAGAACAGCTGTGGATCAGTAACTTGCCTCCTCCCTCCCACCCTTCACCCTTACCCCAGAACAGCTGTGCACGAGTCAGCTGCCTCCTCCCTCCCACCCTTCACCCTAACCCCAGAACAGCTGTGGACCAGTCAGCTGCCTCCTCCCTCCCACCCCTCACCCTTACCCCAGAACAGCCGTGGAACAGTCAGCTGCCTCCTCCCTCCCACCCTCCACCCTTACCCCAGAACAGCTGTGGATCAGTGAGCTGCCTCCTCCCTCCCAATCCTCACCCTTACCCCAGAACAGCTGTGGATCAGTCAGCTGCCTCCTCCTTCCCACCCTTACCATTACCCCAGAACAGCTGTGGATCAGTAACCTGCCTCCTCCCTCCTACCCCTCACCCTTACCCCAGAACAGCTGTGGACCAGTCAGCTGCCTCCTCCCTCCTACCCCTCACCCTTACCCCAGAACAGTTGTGGATCAGTAGCCTGCCTCCTCCCTCCCACCCAGAACAGCTGTGGACCAGTCAGCTGCCTCCTCCCTCCCAATCCTCACCCTTACCCCAGAACAGCTGTGGATCAGTGAGCTGCCTCCTCCCTCCCACCCTTCACCCTTACCCCAGAACAGCTGTGGATCAGTCAGCTGCCTCCTCCCTCCCACCCTCCACCCTTACCCCAGAACAGCTGTGGACCAGTCAGCTGCCTCCTCCCTCCCAATCCTCACCCTTACCCCATAACAGCTGTGGATCAGTAACCTGCCTCCTCCCTCCCACCCCTCACCCTTACCCCAGAACAGCTGTGGATCAGTAGCCTGACTCCTCCCTCCCACCCTTCACCCTTACCCCAGAACAGCTATGGACCAGTCAGCTGCCTCCTCCCTCCCAATCCTTACCCTTACCCCAGAACAGCTGTGGATCAGTAGCCTGCCTCCTCCCTCCCACCCCTCACCCTTACCCCAGAACAGCTGTGGATCAGTCAGCTGCCTTCTCCCTCCCACCCTTCACCCTTACCCCAGAACAGCTGTGGACCAGTCAGCTGTCTCCTCCCTCCCAATCCTCACCCTTACCCCAGAACAGCTGTGGACCAGTCAGCTGCCCCCTCCCTCCCACCCTTCACCCTTACCCCAGAACAGCTGTGGACCAGTCAGCTGCCTCCTCCCTCCCACCCTTCACCCTAACCCCAGAACAACTTTGGACCAGTCAGCTGCCTCCTCCCTCCCACCCTTCACCTTTACCCCAGAACAGCTGTGGATCAGTCAGCTGCCTCCTCCCTCCCACCCTTCACCCTTACCCCAGAACAGCTGTGGATCAGTCAGCTGCCTCCTCCCTCCCACCCTCCACCCTTACCCCAGAACAGCTGTGGATCAGTCAGCTGCCTCCTCCCTCCCAATCCTCACCCTTACCCCAGAACAGCTGTGGACCAGTAACCTGCCTCCTCCCTCCTACCCCTCACCCTTACCCCAGAACAGCTGTGGATCAGTCAGCTGCCTTCTCCCTCCCACCCTTCACCCTTACCCCAGAACAGCTGTGGACCAGTCAGCTGCCTCCTCCCTCCCAATCCTCACCCTTACCCCAGAACAGCTGTAGACACGTCCCCTCTCCCCCCATCACCTGTCCCAGCCCATGGCCAGACACATCCCCTCTCCCCCCACCACCTGCACCAGCTCATGGCCAGACACATCCCCTCTTCCCCCACCACCTGTCCCAGCCAGAACAGGTATGGATCAGTCAGCTGCATCCTCCCTCCCAACCCTCACCCTTACCCTCCTCACCTCTGCACCTGCCAGCCCAGGGCCATTTACATTTTTGGCATTTTGGTCAGCTGCTTCATATCCTTTCACTCCACATCTGGCCAGCTCTCCACCTACTTACTGTACCTTTCTTCCCTATTTTCAGAAGATCAACCAACATCCCAAGTCTCCAACCAAGAGGCCTATCATCTTGCAAGCTCAAGTCCACGTTCCCGCCAGTAAGCACCAAATAAATGCACATCAATGCCCTGCCCCCATCACCTGTCCCAGCTCATGGCCAGACACATCCCCTCTCCCCCCATCACCTGTCCCAGCTCATGGCCAGACACATCCCCTCTCCCCCCATCACCTGTCCCAGTTCATGGCCAGACACATCGCCTTTCTCCACACCACCTTGCATCCGTCACTTCGTAGCTTTCGTATATTTTGTCTTGCACACTTTAATCAAAGCACCCATACCAAAGATAAAATCTGTAGGAGTAGGAGTTGTGAGTCAACCTGGGCATTGCTTGCTGTACCTGCCTTGTACCATCCATGTATTAAGATGTACATGAGGCCCACATGGCAGTACAGTATACTTAGAAAATTCGCAAACCCTGCATTGCCTGAACCCTCCAGCTTTCCTTTCAATTCCTAGGTCCTGAGCCATCCAGCCTTGCCACCAACCCTGTATCCTGAGTCCTCCAGCCTTGCACTCAACCCCTAGGTCCTAAACCCTCAAGCCTTGCACTCAACCCCTGGGTCCTAAACCCTCCAGCCCACTGGGCAGGACAACTCGTAAGAATATTCTGGAACCCTGCCCCCTCGTGTGCTAGGCTGCACATCCTACCCCTTATCTCAGAACAGCTGTGTATCAGTAACCTGCCTCCTCCCTCCTACCCCTCACCCTTACCCCAGAACAGCTGTGGATCAGTAACCTGCCTCCTCCCTCCTACCCCTCACCCTTACCCCAGAACAGCTGTGGATCAGTAGCCTGCCTCCTCCCTCCCAATCCTCACCCTTACCCCAGAACAGCTGTGGATCAGTAGCATGCCTCCTCCCTCCCACCCTTCACCCTTACCCCAGAACAACTGTGGACCAGTCAGCTGCCTCCTCCCTCCCAACAGCTGTGGATCAGTCAGCTGCCTCCTCCCTCCCACCCTTCACCCTTACCCCAGAACAGCTGTGCACCAGTCAGCTGCCTCCTCCCTCCCACCCTTCACCCTAACCCCAGAACAGCTGTGGATCAGTCAGCTGCCTCCTCCCTCCCAATCCTCACCCTTACCCCAGAACAGCTGTGGATCAGTCAGCTGCCTCCTCCCTCCCACCCTCCACCCTTACCCCAGAACAGCTGTGGACCAGTCAGCTGCCTCCTCCCTCCCAATCCCCACGCTTACCCCAGAACAGCTGTGGATCAGTGAGCTGCCTCCTCCCTCCCACCCTTCACCCTTACCCGAGAACATCTGTGGACCAGTCAGCTGCAGCCTCCCTCCCACCCTTCACCCTTACCCCAGAACAGCTGTGGATCAGTCAGCTGCCTCCTCCCTCCCAATCCTCACCCTTACCCCAGAACAGCTGTGGATCAGTAGCCTGCCTCCTCCCTCCCACCCCTCACCCTTACCCCAGAACAGCTGTGGATCAGTCAGCTGCCTTCTCCCTCCCACCCTCCACCCTTACCCCAGAACAGCTGTGGACCAGTCAGCTGTCTCCTCCCTCCCAATCCTCACCCTTACCCCAGAACAGCTGTGGACCATTCAGCTGCCCCCTCCCTCCCACCCTTCACCCTTACCCCAGAACAGCTGTGGACCAGTCAGCTGCCTCCTCCCTCCCACCCTTCACCCTAACCCTAGAACAGCTTTGGACCAGTCAGCTGCCTCCTTCCTCCCACCCTTCACCTTTACCCCAGAACAGCTGTGGATCAGTCAGCTGCCTCCTCCCTCCCACCCTTCACCCTTACCCCAGAACAGCTGTGGATCAGTCAGCTGCCTCCTCCCTCCCACCCTCCACCCTTACCCCAGAACAGCTGTGGATCAGTCAGCTGCCTCCTCCCTCCCAATCCTCACCCTTACCCCAGAACAGCTGTGGACCAGTAACCTGCCTCCTCCCTCCTACCCCTCACCCTTACCCCAGAACAGCTGTGGATCAGTCAGCTGCCTTCTCCCTCCCACCCTTCACCCTTACCCCAGAACAGCTGTGGACCAGTCAGCTGCCTCCTCCCTCCCAATCCTCACCCTTACCCCAGAACAGCTGTAGACACGTCCCCTCTCCCCCCATCACCTGTCCCAGCCCATGGCCAGACACATCCCCTCTCCCCCCACCACCTGCACCAGCTCATGGCCAGACACATCCCCTCTTCCCCCACCACCTGTCCCAGCCAGAACAGGTATGGATCAGTCAGCTGCATCCTCCCTCCCAACCCTCACCCTTACCCTCCTCACCTCTGCACCTGCCAGCCCAGGGCCATTTACATTTTTGGCATTTTGGTCAGCTGCTTCATATCCTTTCACTCCACATCTGGCCAGCTCTCCACCTACTTACTGTACCTTTCTTCCCTATTTTCAGAAGATCAACCAACATCCCAAGTCTCCAACCAAGAGGCCTATCATCTTGCAAGCTCAAGTCCACGTTCCCGCCAGTAAGCACCAAATAAATGCACCAAATAAATGCACATCAATGCCCTGCCCCCATCACCTGTCCCAGCTCATGGCCAGACACATCCCCTCTCCCCCCATCACCTGTCCCAGCTCATGGCCAGACACATCCCCTCTCCCCCCATCACCTGTCCCAGTTCATGGCCAGACACATCGCCTTTCTCCACACCACCTTGCATCCGTCACTTCGTAGCTTTCGTATATTGTGTCTTGCACACTTTAATCAAAGCACCCATACCAAAGATAAAATCTGTAGGAGTAGGAGTTGTGAGTCAACCTGGGCATTGCTTGCTGTACCTGCCTTGTACCATCCATGTATTAAGATGTACATGAGGCCCACATGGCAGTACAGTATCCTTAGAAAATTCGCAAACCCTGCATTGCCTGAACCCTCCAGCTTTCCTTTCAATTCCTAGGTCCTGAGCCATCCAGCCTTGCCACCAACCCTGTATCCTGAGTCCTCCAGCCTTGCACTCAACCCCTAGGTCCTAAACCCTCCAGCCTTGCACTCAACCCCTGGGTCCTAAACCCTCCAGCCCACTGGGCAGGACAACTCGTAAGAATATTCTGGAACCCTGCCCCCTCGTGTGCTAGGCTGCACATCCTACCCCTTATCTCAGAACAGCTGTGTATCAGTAACCTGCCTCCTCCCTCCTACCCCTCACCCTTACCCCAGAACAGCTGTGGATCAGTAACCTGCCTCCTCCCTCCTACCCCTCACCCTTACCCCAGAACAGCTGTGGATCAGTAGCCTGCCTCCTCCCTCCCAATCCTCACCCTTACCCCAGAACAGCTGTGGATCAGTAGCATGCCTCCTCCCTCCCACCCTTCACCATTACCCCAGAACAACTGTGGACCAGTCAGCTGCCTCCTCCCTCCCATCAGCTGTGGATCAGTCAGCTGCCTCCTCCCTCCCACCCTTCACCCTTACCCCAGAACAGCTGTGCACCAGTCAGCTGCCTCCTCCCTCCCACCCTTCACCCTAACCCCAGAACAGCTGTGGATCAGTCAGCTGCCTCCTCCCTCCCACCCCTCACCCTTACCCCAGAACAGCTGTGGATCAGTCAGCTGCCTCCTCCCTCCCACCCTCCACCCTTACCCCAGAACAGCTGTGGACCAGTCAGCTGCCTCCTCCCTCCCAATCCCCACCCTTACCCCAGAACAGCTGTGGATCAGTAGCCTGCCTCCTCCCTCCCACCCTTCACCCTTACCCCAGAACATCTGTGGACCAGTCAGCTGCAGCCTCCCTCCCACCCTTCACCCTTACCCCAGAACAGCTGTGGATCAGTCAGCTGCCTCCTCCCTGCCACCCTTCACCCTTACCCCAGAACAGCTGTGGATCAGTCAGCTGCCTCCTCCCTCCTACCCCTCACCCTTACCCCAGAACAGCTGTGGATCAGTAACTTGCCTCCTCCCTCCCACCCTTCACCCTTACCCCAGAACAGCTGTGCACGAGTCAGCTGCCTCCTCCCTCCCACCCTTCACCCTAACCCCAGAACAGCTGTGGATCAGTCAGCTGCCTCCTCCCTCCCACCCTCCACCCTTACCCCAGAACAGCTGTGGACCAGTCAGCTACCTCCTCCCTCCCACCCCTCACCCTTACCCCAGAACAGCTGTGCACGAGTCAGCTGCCTCCTCCCTCCCACCCTTCACCCTAACCCCAGAACAGCTGTGGATCAGTCAGCTGCCTCCTCCCTCCCACCCTCCACCCTTACCCCAGAACAGCTGTGGACCAGTCAGCTGCCTCCTCCCTCCCAATCCTCACCCTTACCCCAGAACAGAACATCTGTGGATCAGTGAGCTACCTCCTCCCTCCCACCCTTACCATTACCCCAGAACAGCTGTGGATCAGTAACCTGCCTCCTCCCTCCTACCCCTCACCCTTACCCCAGAACAGCTGTGGACCAGTCAGCTGCCTCCTCCCTCCTACCCCTCACCCTTACCCCAGAACAGCTGTGGATCAGTAGCCTGCCTCCTCCCTCCCACCCAAAACAGCTGTGGACCAGTCAGCTGCCTCCTCCCTCCCAATCCTCACCCTTACCCCAGAACAGCTGTGGATCAGTGAGCTGCCTCCTCCCTCCCACCCTTCACCCTTACCCCAGAACAGCTGTGGATCAGTCAGCTGCCTCCTCCCTCCCACCCTCCACCCTTACCCCAGAACAGCTGTGGACCAGTCAGCTGCCTCCTCCCTCCCAATCCTCACCCTTACCCCATAACAGCTGTGGATCAGTAACCTGCCTCCTCCCTCGTACCCCTCACCCTTACCCCAGAACAGCTGTGGATCAGTAGCCTGACTCCTCCCTCCCACCCTTCACCCTTACCCCAGAACAGCTGAGCACCAGTCAGCTGCCTCCTCCCTCCCACCCTTCACCCTAACCCCAGAACAGCTGTGGATCAGTCAGCTGCCTCCTCCCTCCCACCCCTCACCCTTACCCCAGAACAGCTGTGGATCAGTCAGCTGCCTCCTCCCTCCCACCCTCCACCCTTACCCCAGAACACCTGTGGACTAGTCAGCTGCCTCCTCCCTCCCAATCCCCACCCTTACCCCAGAACAGCTGTGGATCAGTGAGCTGCCTCCTCCCTCCCACCCTTCACCCTTACCTCAGAACATCTGTGGACCAGTCAGCTGCAGCCTCCCTCCCACCCTTCACCCTTACCCCAGAACAGCTGTGGATCAGTCAGCTGCCTCCTCCCTCCCACCCCTCACCCTTACCCCAGAACAGCTGTGGATCAGTCAGCTGCCTCCTCCCTCCTACCCCTCACCCTTACCCCAGAACAGCTGTGGATCAGTAACTTGCCTCCTCCCTCCCACCCTTCACCCTTACCCCAGAACAGCTGTGCACCAGTCAGCTGCCTCCTCCCTCCCACCCTTCACCCTAACCCCAGAACAGCTGTGGATCAGTCAGCTGCCTCCTCCCTCCCACCCCTCACCCTTACCCCAGAACAGCTGTGGATCAGTCAGCTGCCTCCTCCCTCCCACCCTCCACCCTTACCCCAGAACAGCTGTGGACCAGTCAGCTGCCTCCTCCCTCCCAATCCCCACCCTTACCCCAGAACAGCTGTGGATCAGTGAGCTGCCTCCTCCCTCCCACCCTTCACCCTTACCCCAGAACAGCTGTGGACCAGTCAGCTGCAGCCTCCCTCCCACCCTTCACCCTTACCCCAGAACAGCTGCGGATCAGTCAGCTGCCTCCTCCCTCCCACCCCTCACCCTTACCCCAGAACAGCTGTGGATCAGTCAGCTGCCTCCTCCCTCCTACCCCTCACCCTTACCCCAGAACAGCTGTGGATCAGTGAGCTGCCTCCTCCCTCCCACCCTTCACCCTTACCTCAGAACATCTGTGGACCAGTCAGCTGCAGCCTCCCTCCCACCCTTCACCCTTACCCCAGAACAGCTGTGGATCAGTCAGCTGCCTCCTCCCTCCCACCCCTCACCCTTACCCCAGAACAGCTGTGGATCAGTCAGCTGCCTCCTTCCTCCTACCCCTCACCCTTACCCCAGAACAGCTGTGGATCAGTCAGCTGCCTCCTCCCTCCTACCCCTCACCCTTACCCCAGAACAGCTGTGGATCAGTAACTTGCCTCCTCCCTCCCACCCTTCACCCTAACCCCAGAACAGCCTAGTTTAGGGTTTAGGGTTTAGGGTTTAGGGTTTAGGGTTTAGGGTTTAGGGTTTAGGGTTAAGGGTTAAGGGTTTAGGGTTTAGGGTTTAGGGTTTAGGGTTTAGTTTTAGTCTTTTCATTTCAACATCCTGCCTGTCTTTTTGAACGAAGCGCCGCCCTACCAAGACACGCATGCGCGCATATACGCCGCTTTCTGCTGTTTCGAACACTGTTTTATCTAACGTGCCATACACGCCTGATGCCTCAGGTGACAGCAACAACATGTTCACCCATCAGTTTTTTGCAACAACATCTTACCGATCTGCGTCGAAGCCACGCCGCACCACTCCGATCTCCAATCTTCTTGCTTCGTCTACAGGTTGGCCACGCAGCCCTCGCCAGCTGTGCTGCCTGAGCGCAGCAAGAGGTGGCAGGAGGGCACACCCAGCGCGATTGCAGTGCATCTGATAAAGCAATCATGCAAAGCGTACCTCGCCGTTCCTACAGCTCCACGATCAGTGTTACTACTAGATGGTGTTGCATGATGTTGAGCGAAACCTCTGGTTGATCTTGTAGACCTACACCAGGAATGCCAATCTCAACAGACGGCCATGATACGCCTGGAGACCGAACGTCTCGACGCCACAGCCATGGGGCAACGTTCCACACTTTGTACCACCTGTCGACGATCTGGAATGCACTTCTCAGTACCACCAGTGTACCAGTCCCTTCTTGAAAGATCATCCAATTCAGGTGAGCTTGGTAGCACACGTAATGCTACGCTCTGATGGCGACCCAGCTTCATCCTGATATGCCCGATCATGCTTTGCCACGGATTGGATCTTGTATGAAGTTCTCTGAGTAACGCGTTGTACTCATACGCAATGTAATGTAGCAGCATCTTCCTCATGCGTACCGTCAGGTACCCAACACACCGGGGGCCGACATCCCCACGCATCCCCAAAGCGCCATCGTAAACGCAAGAACAAGGAAGACCGAGAAGCCCAGCAACTACCATCCCCCGTGCACAAGACTCCATCACCTTGCTACATCAGATCAGAGTGCCACAACCACTCGACCACACGACCACTCGACTCGACCTTCCTGCTGTTTGCTGGATGAAAGGCAAGTAACAGCGTGTCCCTCCCGCATGGCCCTCCAGCATGGGCCATGTGCCCTCTAGCCTGTCCATACCCCCCCCCCCCTCGTGCTTACACCCCAGGCCACCAACCACAAGTAAATTACAGAGCAAGGTACCAGTACCTGTCCCCGTGCACACGACTCCACCTCCATGTTTTTATCAGAGCAGCGTACAAGTACATGTCCCCATGCACAAGACTCCACCATCCTGATACATCAAGGCAAAGTAACAGAACCCCCTCCCCAAACACCTCTCCCCCTCAGCTGCCTAGCTCATGCAGTCCACATATCCCCCTTTGCTGCCTAGATCCAGCAGTCCACCTCTCCCCCTCAGCTGCCCAGGTCTTGCATGCCAAAGATCCCCCACAACTGCCCAGCAATTTAGGGTCCAGCCACTCAAAGTCCAACCAGTCAGGGTCCAGCCACATCCAGTACCCCCATGTGCTCTCCTAGACTCTCCCACATACCCTCCCGTACATCCCATGCCATAAAGCATGCACCCTTTATGTCCCTTGCTACCACAGGACTAGGCTGGCTGGCCTACCATGCATCATGATCGTCTGAAGGTACCCAAGCCCAGCCTCATCACCTACTGCTTCTCAACAGCCAAAGCACTCCACATGCCCAGCTCATGGCCAGACACATCCCCTCTCCCCCCATCACCTGCCCCAGCTCATGGCCAGACACATCCCCTCTCCCCCCATCACCTGCCCCAGCTCATGGCCAGACACATCCCCTCTCCCCCCACCACCTGCTCCAGCTCATGGCCAGACACATCCCCTCTCCCCCCACCACCTGCTCCAGCTCCTGGCCAGACACATCCCCTCTCCCCCCACCACCTGCTCCAGCTCATGGCCAGACACATCCCCTCTCCCCCCACCACCTCCTCCAGCTCCTGGCCAGACACATCCCCTCTCCCCCCACCACCTGCTCCAGCTCCTGGCCAGACACATCCCCTCTCCCCCCACCACCTGTCCCAGCTCATGGCCAAACACATCCCCTCTCCTCCCACCACCTGCTCCAGCTCATGGCCAGACACATCCCCTCTCCCCCCACCACCTGCTCCAGCTCATGGCCAGACACATCCCCTCTCCCCCCACCACCTGCTCCAGCTCATGGCCAGACACATCCCCTCTCCCCCCACCACCTGTCCCAGCTCATGGCCAGACACATCCCCTCTCCCCCCACCACCTGCTCCAGCTCATGGCCAGACACATCCCCTCTCCCCCCATCACCTGTCCCAGGTCATGGCCAGACACATCCCCTCTCCCCCCACCACCTGTCCCAGCTCATGGCCAGACACATCCCCTCTCCCCCCATCACATGCCCCAGCTCATGGCCAGACACATCCCCTCTCCCCCCACCACCTGCTCCAGCTCATAGCCAGACACATCCCCTCTCCCCCCATCACATGCCCCAGCTCATGGCCAGACACATCCCCTCTCCCCCCATCACCTGCCCCAGCTCATGGCCAGACACATCCCCTCTCCCCCCATCACATGTCCCAGCTCATGGCCAGACACATCCCCTCTCCCCCCACCACCTGTCCCATATCAGTAACCTGCCTCCTCCCTCCTACCCCTCACCCTTACCCCATAACAGCTGTGGATCAGTAGCCTGCCTTCTCCCTCCCACCCAGAACAGCTGTGGACCAGTCAGCTGCCTCCTCCCTCCCACCCCTCACCCTTACCCCAGAACAGCTGTGGATCAGTCAGCTGCCTCCTCCCTCCCACCCTTCACCCTTACCCCAGAACAGCTGTGGACCAGTCAGCTGCCTCCTCCCTCCCACCCTTCACCCTTACCCCAGAACAGCTGTGGATCAGTCAGCTGCCTCCTCCCTCCCACCCCTCACCCTTACTTCAGAACAGCCGTGGATCAGTCACCTGCCTCCTCCCTCCTACCCCTCACCCTTACCCCAGAACAGCTGTGGATCAGTCAGCTGCCTCCTCCCTCCCAATCCTCACCCTTACCCCAGAACAGCTGTGGATCAGTGAGCTGCCTCCTCCCTCCCACCCTTCACCCTTACCCCAGAACAGCTGTGCACGAGTCAGCTGCCTCCTCCCTCCCACCCTTCACCCTTACCCCAGAACAGCTGTGGATCAATCAGCTGCCTCCTCCCTCCCACCCCTCACCCTCACCCCAGAACAGCTGTGGATCAGTCAGCTGCCTCCTCCCTCCTACCCCTCACCCTTACCCCAGAACAGCTGTGGATCAGTAACTTGCCTCCTCCCTCCCACCCTTCACCCTTACCCCAGAACAGCTGTGCACCAGTCAGCTGCCTCCTCCCTCCCACCCTTCACCCTAACCCCAGAACAGCTGTGGATCAGTCAGCTGCCTCCTCCCTCCCACCCCTCACCCTTACCCCAGAACAGATGTGGATCAGTCAGCTGCCTCCTCCCTCCCACCCTCCACCCTTACCCCAGAACAGCTGTGGACCAGTCAGCTGCCTCCTCCCTCCCAATCCCCACCCTTACCCCAGAACAGCTGTGGATCAGTGAGCTGCCTCCTCCCTCCCACCCTTCACCCTTACCCCAGAACATCTGTGGACCAGTCAGCTGCAACCTCCCTCCCACCCTTCACCCTTACCCCAGAACAGCTGTGGATCAGTCAGCTGCCTCCTCCCTCCTACCCCTCACCCTTACCCCAGAACAGCTGTGGATCAGTAACTTGCCTCCTCCCTCCCACCCTTCACCCTTACCCCAGAACAGCTGTGCACGAGTCAGCTGCCTCCTCCCTCCCACCCTTCACCCTTACCCCAGAACAGCTGTGGATCAGTCAGCTGCCTCCTCCCTCCCACCCCTCACCCTTACTTCAGAACAGCCGTGGATCAGTCACCTGCCTCCTCCCTCCTACCCCTCACCCTTACCCCAGAACAGCTGTGGATCAGTCAGCTGCCTCCTCCCTCCCAATCCTCACCCTTACCCCAGAACAGCTGTGGATCAGTGAGCTGCCTCCTCCCTCCCACCCTTACCATTACCCCAGAACAGCTGTGGATCAGCAACCTGCCTCCTCCCTCCTACCCCTCACCCTTACCCCAGAACAGCTGTGGACCAGTCAGCTGCCTCCTCCCTCCTACCCCTCACCCTTACCCCAGAACAGCTGTGGATCAGTAGCCTGCCTCCTCCCTCCCACCCAGAACAGCTTTGGATCAGTAGCCTGCCTCCTCCCTCCCACCCAGAACAGCTGTGGACCAGTCAGCTGCCTCCTCCCTCCCAATGCTCACCCTTACCCCAGAACAGCTGTGGATCAGTCAGCTGCCTCCTCCCTCCCAACAGCTGTGGATCAATCAGCTGCCTCCTCCCTCCCACCCCTCACCCTTACCCCAGAACAGCTGTGGATCAGTCAGCTGCCTCCTCCCTCCTACCCCTCACCCTTACCCCAGAACAGCTGTGGATCAGTAACTTGCCTCCTCCCTCCCACCCTTCACCCTTACCCCAGAACAGCTGTGCACCAGTCAGCTGCCTCCTCCCTCCCACCCTCCACCCTTACCCCAGAACAGCTGTGGACCAGTCAGCTGCCTCCTCCCTCCCACCCCTCACCCTTACCCCAGAACAGCTGTGGATCAGTCAGCTGCCTCCTCCCTCCCACCCTCCACCCTTACCCCAGAACAGCTGTGGACCAGTCAGCTGCCTCCTCCTTTTCAATCCCCACCCTTACCCCAGAACAGCTGTGGATCAGTGAGCTGCCTCCTCCCTCCCACCCTTCACCCTTACCCCAGAACATCTGTGGACCAGTCAGCTGCAGCCTCCCTCCCACCCTTCACCCTTACCCCAGAACAGCTGTGGATCAGTCAGCTGCCTCCTCCCTCCCACCCCTCACCCTTACCCCAGAACAGCTGTGGATCAGTCAGCTGCCTCCTCCCTCCTACCCCTCACCCTTACCCCAGAACAGCTGTGGATCAGTAACTTGCCTCCTCCCTCCCACCCTTCACCCTTACCCCAGAACAGCTGTGCACCAGTCAGCTGCCTCCTCCCTCCCACCCTTCACCCTAACCCCAGAACAGCTGTGGATCAGTCAGCTGCCTCCTCCCTCCCACCCCTCACCCTTACCCCAGAACAGCTGTGGATCAGTCAGCTGCCTCCTCCCTCCCACCCTCCACCCTTACCCCAGAACAGATGTGGACCAGTCAGCTGCCTCCTCCCTCCCAATCCCCACCCTTACCCCAGAACATCTGTGGACCAGTCAGCTGCAGCCTCCCTCCCACCCTTCACCCTTACCCCAGAACAGCTGTGGATCAGTCAGCTGCCTCCTCCCTCCCACCCCTCACCCTTACCCCAGAACAGCTGTGGATCAGTCAGCTGCCTCCTCCCTCCTACCCCTCACCCTTACCCCAGAACAGCTGTGGATCAGTAACTTGCCTCCTCCCTCCCACCCTTCACCCTTACCCCAGAACAGCTGTGCACGAGTCAGCTGCCTCCTCCCTCCCACCCTTCACCCTAACCCCAGAACAGCTGTGGATCAGTCAGCTGCCTCCTCCCTCCCACCCCTCACCCTTACTTCAGAACAGCCGTGGATCAGTCAGCTGCCTCCTCCCTCCCACCCTCCACCCTTACCCCAGAACAGCTGTGGATCAGTGAGCTGCCTCCTCCCTCCCAATCCTCACCCTTACCCCAGAACAGCTGTGGATCAGTGAGCTGCCTCCTCCCTCCCACCCTTACCATTACCCCAGAACAGCTGTGGATCAGTAACCTGCCTCCTCCCTCCTACCCCTCACCCTTACCCCAGAACAGCTGTGGACCAGTCAGCTGCCTCCTCCCTCCTACCCCTCACCCTTACCCCAGAACAGCTGTGGATCAGTAGCCTGCCTCCTCCCTCCCACCCCGAACAGCTGTGGACCAGTCAGCTGCCTCCTCCCTCCCAATCCTCACCCTTACCCCAAAACAGCTGTGGATCAGTGAGCTGCCTCCTCCCTCCCACCCTTCACCCTTACCCCAGAACAGCTGTGGATCAGTCAGCTGCCTCCTCCCTCCCACCCTCCACCCTTACCCCAGAACAGCTGTGGACCAGTCAGCTGCCTCCTCCCTCCCAATCCTCACCCTTACCCCATAACAGCTGTGGATCAGTAACCTGCCTCCTCCCTCGTACCCCTCACCCTTACCCCAGAACAGCTGTGGATCAGTAGCCTGACTCCTCCCTCCCACCCTTCACCCTTACCCCAGAACAGCTATGGACCAGTCAGCTGCCTCCTCCCTCCCAATCCTCACCCTTACCCCAGAACAGCTGTGGATCAGTCAGCTGCCTCCTCCCTCCCACCCTTCACCCTTACCCCAGAACAGCTGTGGATCAGTCAGCTGCCTTCTCCCTCCCACCCTCCACCCTTACCCCAGAACATCTGTGGACCAGTCAGCTGCCCCCTCCCTCCCACCCTTCACCCTTACCCCAGAACAGCTGTGGACCAGTCAGCTGCCTCCTCCCTCCCACCCTTCACCCTAAACCCAGAACAGCTTTGGACCAGTCAGCTGCCTCCTCCCTCCCACCCTTCACCCTTACCCCAGAACAGCTGTGGATCAGTCAGCTGCCTCCTCCCTCCCACCCTTCACCCTTACCCCAGAACAGCTGTGGATCAGTCAGCTGCCTCCTCCCTCCCACCCTCCACCCTTACCCCAGAACAGCTGTGGATCAGTCAGCTGCCTCCTCCCTCCCAATCCTCACCCTTACCCCAGAACAGCTGTGGATCAGTAACCTGCCTCCTCCCTCCTACCCCCCACCCTTACCCCAGAACAGCTGTGAATCAGTCAGCTGCCTTCTCCCTCCCACCCTTCACCCTTACCCCAGAACAGCTGTGGACCTGTCAGCTGCCTCCTCCCTCCCAATCCTCACCCTTACCCCAGAACAGCTGTAGACACGTCCCCTCTCCCCCCATCACCTGTCCCAGCCCATGGCCAGACACATCCCCTCTCCCCCCACCACCTGCACCAGCTCATGGCCAGACACATCCCCTCTTCCCCCACCACCTGTCCCAGCCAGAACAGGTATGGATCAGTCAGCTGCATCCTCCCTCCCAACCCTCACCCTTACCCTCCTCACCTCTGCACCTGCCAGCCCAGGGCCATTTACATTTTTGGCATTTTGGTCAGCTGCTTCATATCCTTTCACTCCACATCTGGCCAGCTCTCCACCTACTTACTGTACCTTTCTTCCCCATTTTCAGAAGATCAACCAACATCCCAAGTCTCCAACCAAGAGGCCTATCATCTTGCAAGCTCAAGTCCACGTTCCCGCCAGTAAGCACCAAATAAATGCACCAAATAAATGCACATCAATGCCCTGCCCCCATCACCTGTCCCAGCTCATGGCCAGACACATCCCCTCTCCCCCCATCACCTGTCCCAGCTCATGGCCAGACACATCCCCTCTCCCCCCATCACCTGTCCCAGTTCATGGCCAGACACATCGCCTTTCTCCACACCACCTTGCATCCGTCACTTCGTAGCTTTCGTATATTGTGTCTTGCACACTTTAATCAAAGCACCCATACCAAAGATAAAATCTGTAGGAGTCAACCTGGGCATTGCTTGCTGTACCTGCCTTGTACCATCCATGTATTAAGATGTACATGAGGCCCACATGGCAGTACAGTATCCTTAGAAAATTCGCAAACCCTGCATTGCCTGAACCCTCCAGCTTTCCTTTCAATTCCTAGGTCCTGAGCCATCCAGCCTTGCCACCAACCCTGTATCCTGAGTCCTCCAGCCTTGCACTCAACCCCTAGGTCCTAAACCCTCCAGCCTTGCACTCAACCCCTGGGTCCTAAACCCTCCAGCCCACTGGGCAGGACAACTCGTAAGAATATTCTGGAACCCTGCCCCCTCGTGTGCTAGGCTGCACATCCTACCCCTTATCTCAGAACAGCTGTGGATCAATGAGCTGCCTCCTCCCTCCCACCCTTCACCCTTACCCCAGAACAGCTGTGGATCAGTCAGCTGCATCCTCCCTCCTACCCCTCACCCTTACCCCAGAACAGCTGTGGATCAGTAACCTGCCTCCTCCCTCCTACCCCTCACCCTTACCCCAGAACAGCTGTGGATCAGTAGCCTGCCTCCTCCCTCCCACCCTTCACCCTTACCCCAGAACAGCTGTGGACCAGTCAGCTGCCTCCTCCCTCCCACCCTTCACCCTTACACCAGAACAGCTGTGGACCAGTCAGCTGCCTCCTCCCTCCCACCCCTCACCCTTACCCCAGAACAGCTGTGGATCAGTAGCCTGCCTCCTCCCTCCCACCCTTCACCCTTACCCCAGAACAGCTGTGGACCAGTCAGCTGCCTCCTCCCTCCCACCCTTCACCCTTACCCCAGAACAGCTGTGGACCAGTCAGCTGCCTCCTCCCTCCCACCCCTCACCCTTACCCCAGAACAGCTGTGGATCAGTAACCTGCCTCCTCCCTCCCACCCCTCACCCTTACCCCAGAACAGCTGTGGATCAGTCAGCTGCCTCCTCCCTCCCACCCTCCACCACTACCCCAGAACAGCTGTGGACCAGTCAGCTGCCTCCTCCCTCCCAATCCCCACCCTTACCCCAGAACAGCTGTGGATCAGTGAGCTGCCTCCTCCCTCCCACCCTTCACCCTTACCCCAGAACATCTGTGGACCAGTCAGCTGCAACCTCCCTCCCACCCTTCACCCTTACCCCAGAACAGCTTTGGATCAGTCAGCTGCCTCCTCCCTCCTACCCCTCACCCTTACCCCAGAACAGCTGTGGATCAGTAACTTGCCTCCTCCCTCCCACCCTTCACCCTTACCCCAGAACAGCTGTGCACGAGTCAGCTGCCTCCTCCCTCCCACCCTTCACCCTTACCCCAGAACAGCTGTGGATCAGTCAGCTGCCTCCTCCCTCCCACCCCTCACCCTTACTTCAGAACAGCCGTGGATCAGTCACCTGCCTCCTCCCTCCTACCCCTCACCCTTACCCCAGAACAGCTGTGGATCAGTCAGCTGCCTCCTCCCTCCCAATCCTCACCCTTACCCCAGAACAGCTGTGGATCAGTGAGCTGCCTCCTCCCTCCCACCCTTACCATTACCCCAGAACAGCTGTGGATCAGTAACCTGCCTCCTCCCTCCTACCCCTCACCCTTACCCCAGAACAGCTGTGGACCAGTCAGCTGCCTCCTCCCTCCTACCCCTCACCCTTACCCCAGAACTGCTGTGGATCAGTCAGCTGCCTCCTCCCTCCCACCCAGAACAGCTGTGGATCAGTAGCCCGCCTCCTCCCTCCCACCCAGAACAGCTGTGGACCAGTCAGCTGCCTCCTCCCTCCCAATGCTCACCCTTACCCCAGAACAGCTGTGGATCAGTCAGCTGCCTCCTCCCTCCCAACAGCTGTGGATCAATCAGCTGCCTCCTCCCTCCCACCCCTCACCCTTACCCCAGAACAGCTGTGGATCAGTCAGCTGCCTCCTCCCTCCTACCCCTCACCCTTACCCCAGAACAGCTGTGGATCTGTAACTTGCCTCCTCCCTCCCACCCTTCACCCTTACCCCAGAACAGCTGTGCACCAGTCAGCTGCCTCCTCCCTCCCACCCTCCACCCTAACCCCAGAACAGCTGTGGACCAGTCAGCTGCCTCCTCCCTCCCACCCCTCACCCTTACCCCAGAATAGCTGTGGATCAGTCAGCTGCCTCCTCCCTCCCACCCTCCACCCTTACCCCAGAACAGCTGTGGACCAGTCAGCTGCCTCCTCCTTTTCAATCCCCACCCTTACCCCAGAACAGCTGTGGATCAGTGAGCTGCCTCCTCCCTCCCACCCTTCACCCTTACCCCAGAACATCTGTGGACCAGTCAGCTGCAGCCTCCCTCCCACCCTTCACCCTTACCCCAGAACAGCTGTGGATCAGTCAGCTGCCTCCTCCCTCCCACCCCTCACCCTTACCCCAGAACAGCTGTGGATCAGTCAGCTGCCTCCTCCCTCCTACCCCTCACCCTTACCCCAGAACAGCTGTGGATCAGTAACTTGCCTCCTCCCTCCCACCCTTCACCCTTACCCCAGAACAGCTGTGCACCAGTCAGCTGCCTCCTCCCTCCCACCCTTCACCCTAACCCCAGAACAGCTGTGGATCAGTCAGCTGCCTCCTCCCTCCCACCCCTCACCCTTACCCCAGAACAGCTGTGGATCAGTCAGCTGCCTCCTCCCTCCCACCCTCCACCCTTACCCCAGAACAGATGTGGACCAGTCAGCTGCCTCCTCCCTCCCAATCCCCACCCTTACCCCAGAACATCTGTGGACCAGTCAGTTGCAGCCTCCCTCCCACCCTTCACCCTTACCCCAGAACAGCTGTGGATCAGTCAGCTGCCTCCTCCCTCCCACCCCTCACCCTTACCCCAGAACAGCTGTGGATCAATCAGCTGCCTCCTCCCTCCTACCCCTCACCCTTACCCCAGAACAGCTGTGGATCAGTAACTTGCCTCCTCCCTCCCACCCTTCACCCTTACCCCAGAACAGCTGTGCACGAGTCAGCTGCCTCCTCCCTCCCACCCTTCACCCTAACCCCAGAACAGCTTTGGATCAGTCAGCTGCCTCCTCCCTCCCACCCTTCACCCTTACCCCAGAACAGCTATGGACCAGTCAGCTGCCTCCTCCCTCCCAATCCTCACCCTTACCCCAGAACAGCTGTGGATCAGTAGCCTGCCTCCTCCCTCCCACCCCTCACCCTTACCCCAGAACAACTGTGGATCAGTCAGCTGCCTTCTCCCTCCCACCCTCCACCCTTACCCCAGAACAGATGTGGACCAGTCAGCTGTCTCCTCCCTCCCAATCCTCACCCTTACCCCAGAACAGCTGTGGACCAGTCAGCTGCCCCCTCCCTCCCACCCTTCACCCTTACCCCAGAACAGCTGTGGACCAGTCAGCTGCCTCCTCCCTCCCACCCTTCACCCTAACCCCAGAACAGCTTTGGACCAGTCAGCTGCCTCCTCCCTCCCACCCTTCACCCTTACCCCAGAACAGCTGTGGATCAGTCAGCCGCCTCCTCCCTCCCACCCTTCACCCTTACCCCAGAACAGCTGTGGATCAGTCAGCTGCCTCCTCCCTCCCACCCTTCACCCTTACCCCAGAACAGCTGTGGACCAGTCAGCTGCCTCCTCCCTCCCACCCCTCACCCTTACCCCATAACAGCTGTGGATCAGTAACCTGCCTCCTCCCTCCTACCCCTCACCCTTACCCCAGAACAGCTGTGGACCAGTCAGCTGCCTCCTCCCTCCTACCCCTCACCCTTACCCCAGAACAGCTGTGGATCAGTAGCATGCCTCCTCCCTCCCACCCAGAACAGCTGTGGACCAGTCAGCTGCCTCCTCCCTCCCAATCCTCACCCTTACCCCAGAACAGCTGTGGATAGTGAGCTGCCTCCTCCCTCCTACCCCTCACCCTTACCCCAGAACAGATGTGGACCAGTCAGCTGCCTCCTCCCTCCCACCCTCCACCCTTACCCCAGAACAGCTGTGGACCAGTCAGCTGCCTCCTCCCTCCCAATCCTCACCCTTACCCCAGAACAGCTGTGGATCAGTAACCTGCCTCCTCCCTCGTACCCCTCACCCTTACCCCAGAACAGCTGTGCACGAGTCAGCTGCCTCCTCCCTCCCACCCTTCACCCTAACCCCAGAACAGCTGTGGATCAGTCAGCTGCCTCCTCCCTCCCACCCCTCACCCTTACCCCAGAACAGCTGTGGATCAGTCAGCTGCCTCCTCCCTCCCACCCTCCACCCTTACCCCAGAACAGCTGTGGACCAGTCAGCTGCCTCCTCCCTCCCAATCCCCACCCTTACCCCAGAACAGCTGTGGATCAGTGAGCTGCCTCCTCCCTCCCACCCTTCACCCTTACCCCAGAACAGCTGTGGATCAGTCAGCTGCCTCCTCCCTCCCACCCTCCACCCTTACCCCAGAACAGCTGTGGATCAGTCAGCTGCCTCCTCCCTCCCACCCTCCACCCTTACCCCAGAACAGCTGTGGACCAGTCAGCTGCCTCCTCCCTCCCAATCCCCACCCTAACCCCAGAACAGCTGTGGATCAGTGAGCTGCCTCCTCCCTCCCAATCCTCACCCTTACCCCAGAACAGCTGTGGACCAGTCAGCTGCCTCCTCCCTCCCAATCCCCACCCTTACCCCAGAACAGCTTTGGACCAGTCAGCTGCCTCCTCCCTCCCACCCTTCACCCTTACCCCAGAACATCTGTGGACCAGTAACTTGCCTCCTCCCTCCCACCCTTCACCCTTACCCCAGAACAGCTGTGCACGAGTCAGCTGCCTCCTCCCTCCCACCCTTCACCCTTACCCCAGAACAGCTGTGGATCAATCAGCTGCCTCCTCCCTCTCACCCCTCACCCTTACCCCAGAACAGCTGTGGATCAGTCAGCTGCCTCCTCCCTCCTACCCCTCACCCTTACCCCAGAACAGCTGTGGATCAGTAACTTGCCTCCTCCCTCCCACCCTTCACCCTTACCCCAGAACAGCTGTGCACCAGTCAGCTGCCTCCTCCCTCCCACCCTCCACCCTTACCCCAGAACAGCTGTGGACCAGTCAGCTGCCTCCTCCCTCCCACCCCTCACCCTTACCCCAGAACAGCTGTGGATCAGTCAGCTGCCTCCTCCCTCCCACCCTCCACCCTTACCCCATAACAGCTGTGGACCAGTCAGCTGCCTCCTCCCTCCCACCCCTCACCCTTACCCCAGAACAGCTGTGGATCAGTAACCTGCCTCCTCCCTCCTACCCCTCACCCTTACCCCAGAACAGCTGTGGACCAGTCAGCTGCCTCCTCCCTCCTACCCCTCACCCTTACCCCAGAACAGCTGTGGATCAGTAGCATGCCTCCTCCCTCCCACCCAGAACAGCTGTGGACCAGTCAGCTGCCTCCTCCCTCCCAATCCTCACCCTTACCCCAGAACAGCTGTGGATAGTGAGCTGCCTCCTCCCTCCCACCCTCCACCCTTACCCCAGAACAGCTGTGGACCAGTCAGCTGCCTCCTCCCTCCCAATCCTCACCCTTACCCCAGAACAGCTGTGGATCAGTAACCTGCCTCCTCCCTCGTACCCCTCACCCTTACCCCAGAACAGCTGTGCACGAGTCAGCTGCCTCCTCCCTCCCACCCTTCACCCTAACCCCAGAACAGCTGTGGATCAGTCAGCTGCCTCCTCCCTCCCACCCCTCACCCTTACCCCAGAACAGCTGTGGATCAGTCAGCTGCCTCCTCCCTCCCACCCTCCACCCTTACCCCAGAACAGCTGTGGACCAGTCAGCTGCCTCCTCCCTCCCAATCCCCACCCTTACCCCAGAACAGCTGTGGATCAGTGAGCTGCCTCCTCCCTCCCACCCTTCACCCTTACCCCAGAACAGCTGTGGATCAGTCAGCTGCCTCCTCCCTCCCACCCTCCACCCTTACCCCAGAACAGCTGTGGATCAGTCAGCTGCCTCCTCCCTCCCACCCTCCACCCTTACCCCAGAACAGCTGTGGACCAGTCAGCTGCCTCCTCCCTCCCAATCCCCACCCTAACCCCATAACAGCTGTGGATCAGTCAGCTGCCTCCTCCCTCCCAATCCTCACCCTTACCCCAGAACAGCTGTGGACCAGTCAGCTGCCTCCTCCCTCCCAATCCCCACCCTTACCCCAGAACAGCTGTGGATCAGTCAGCTGCCTCCTCCCTCCCACCCTTCACCCTTACCCCAGAACAGCTGTGGACCAGTAACTTGCCTCCTCCCTCCCACCCTTCACTCTTACCCCAGAACAGCTGTGCACGAGTCAGCTGCCTCCTCCCTCCCACCCTTCACCCTTACCCCAGAACAGCTGTGGATCAATCAGCTGCCTCCTCCCTCCCACCCCTCACCCTTACCCCAGAACAGCTGTGGATCAGTCAGCTGCCTCCTCCCTCCTACCCCTCACCCTTACCCCAGAACAGCTGTGGATCAGTAACTTGCCTCCTCCCTCCCACCCTTCACCCTTACCCCAGAACAGCTGTGGATCAGTCAGCTGCCTCCTCCCTCCCACCCTCCACCCTTACCCCAGAACAGCTGTGGACCAGTCAGCTGCCTCCTCCCTCCCACCCCTCACCCTTACCCCAGAACAGCTGTGGATCAGTCAGCTGCCTTCTCCCTCCCACCCTCCACCCTTACCCCAGAACAGCTGTGGACCAGTCAGCTGTCTCCTCCCTCCCAATCCTCACCCTTACCCCAGAACATCTGTGGACCAGTCAGCTGCCCCCTCCCTCCCACCCTTCACCCTTACCCCAGAACAGCTGTGGACCAGTCAGCTGCCTCCTCCCTCCCACCCTTCACCCTAACCCCAGAACAGCTTTGGACCAGTCAGCTGCCTCCTCCCTCCCACCCTTCACCCTTACCCCAGAACAGCTGTGGATCAGTCAGCTGCCTCCTCCCTCCCACCCTTCACCCTTACCCCAGAACAGCTGTGGATCAGTCAGCTGCCTCCTCCCTCCCACCCTCCACCCTTACCCCAGAACAGCTGTGGATCAGTCAGCTGCCTCCTCCCTCCCAATCCTCACCCTTACCCCAGAACAGCTGTGGATCAGTCAGCTGCCTCCTTCCTCCTACCCCTCACCCTTACCCCAGAACAGCTGTGGATCAGTCAGCTGCCTCCTCCCTCCTACCCCTCACCCTTACCCCAGAACAGCTGTGGATCAGTCAGCTGCCTCCTCCCTCCCACCCTCCACCCTTACCCCAGAACAGCTGTGGATCAGTAGCATGCCTCCTCCCTCCCACCCAGAACAGCTGTGGACCAGTCAGCTGCCTCCTCCCTCCCAATCCTCACCCTTACCCCAGAACAGCTGTGGATAGTGAGCTGCCTCCTCCCTCCTACCCCTCACCCTTACCCCAGAACAGATGTGGACCAGTCAGCTGCCTCCTCCCTCCCACCCTCCACCCTTACCCCAGAACAGCTGTGGACCAGTCAGCTGCCTCCTCCCTCCCAATCCTCACCCTTACCCCAGAACAGCTGTGGATCAGTAACCTGCCTCCTCCCTCGTACCCCTCACCCTTACCCCAGAACAGCTGTGCACGAGTCAGCTGCCTCCTCCCTCCCACCCTTCACCCTAACCCCAGAACAGCTGTGGATCAGTCAGCTGCCTCCTCCCTCCCACCCCTCACCCTTACCCCAGAACAGCTGTGGATCAGTCAGCTGCCTCCTCCCTCCCACCCTCCACCCTTACCCCAGAACAGCTGTGGACCAGTCAGCTGCCTCCTCCCTCCCAATCCCCACCCTTACCCCAGAACAGCTGTGGATCAGTGAGCTGCCTCCTCCCTCCCACCCTTCACCCTTACCCCAGAACAGCTGTGGATCAGTCAGCTGCCTCCTCCCTCCCACCCTCCACCCTTACCCCAGAACAGCTGTGGATCAGTCAGCTGCCTCCTCCCTCCCACCCTCCACCCTTACCCCAGAACAGCTGTGGACCAGTCAGCTGCCTCCTCCCTCCCAATCCCCACCCTAACCCCAGAACAGCTGTGGATCAGTGAGCTGCCTCCTCCCTCCCAATCCTCACCCTTACCCCAGAACAGCTGTGGACCAGTCAGCTGCCTCCTCCCTCCCAATCCCCACCCTTACCCCAGAACAGCTTTGGACCAGTCAGCTGCCTCCTCCCTCCCACCCTTCACCCTTACCCCAGAACATCTGTGGACCAGTAACTTGCCTCCTCCCTCCCACCCTTCACCCTTACCCCAGAACAGCTGTGCACGAGTCAGCTGCCTCCTCCCTCCCACCCTTCACCCTTACCCCAGAACAGCTGTGGATCAATCAGCTGCCTCCTCCCTCTCACCCCTCACCCTTACCCCAGAACAGCTGTGGATCAGTCAGCTGCCTCCTCCCTCCTACCCCTCACCCTTACCCCAGAACAGCTGTGGATCAGTAACTTGCCTCCTCCCTCCCACCCTTCACCCTTACCCCAGAACAGCTGTGCACCAGTCAGCTGCCTCCTCCCTCCCACCCTCCACCCTTACCCCAGAACAGCTGTGGACCAGTCAGCTGCCTCCTCCCTCCCACCCCTCACCCTTACCCCAGAACAGCTGTGGATCAGTCAGCTGCCTTCTCCCTCCCACCCTCCACCCTTACCCCAGAACAGCTGTGGACCAGTCAGCTGCCTCCTCCCTCCCACCCCTCACCCTTACCCCAGAACAGCTGTGGATCAGTAACCTGCCTCCTCCCTCCTACCCCTCACCCTTACCCCAGAACAGCTGTGGACCAGTCAGCTGCCTCCTCCCTCCTACCCCTCACCCTTACCCCAGAACAGCTGTGGATCAGTAGCATGCCTCCTCCCTCCCACCCAGAACAGCTGTGGACCAGTCAGCTGCCTCCTCCCTCCCAATCCTCACCCTTACCCCAGAACAGCTGTGGATAGTGAGCTGCCTCCTCCCTCCCACCCTCCACCCTTACCCCAGAACAGCTGTGGACCAGTCAGCTGCCTCCTCCCTCCCAATCCTCACCCTTACCCCAGAACAGCTGTGGATCAGTAACCTGCCTCCTCCCTCGTACCCCTCACCCTTACCCCAGAACAGCTGTGCACGAGTCAGCTGCCTCCTCCCTCCCACCCTTCACCCTAACCCCAGAACAGCTGTGGATCAGTCAGCTGCCTCCTCCCTCCCACCCCTCACCCTTACCCCAGAACAGCTGTGGATCAGTCAGCTGCCTCCTCCCTCCCACCCTCCACCCTTACCCCAGAACAGCTGTGGACCAGTCAGCTGCCTCCTCCCTCCCAATCCCCACCCTTACCCCAGAACAGCTGTGGATCAGTGAGCTGCCTCCTCCCTCCCACCCTTCACCCTTACCCCAGAACAGCTGTGGATCAGTCAGCTGCCTCCTCCCTCCCACCCTCCACCCTTACCCCAGAACAGCTGTGGATCAGTCAGCTGCCTCCTCCCTCCCACCCTCCACCCTTACCCCAGAACAGCTGTGGACCAGTCAGCTGCCTCCTCCCTCCCAATCCCCACCCTAACCCCAGAACAGCTGTGGATCAGTCAGCTGCCTCCTCCCTCCCAATCCTCACCCTTACCCCAGAACAGCTGTGGACCAGTCAGCTGCCTCCTCCCTCCCAATCCCCACCCTTACCCCAGAACAGCTGTGGATCAGTCAGCTGCCTCCTCCCTCCCACCCTTCACCCTTACCCCAGAACATCTGTGGACCAGTAACTTGCCTCCTCCCTCCCACCCTTCACCCTTACCCCAGAACAGCTGTGCACGAGTCAGCTGCCTCCTCCCTCCCACCCTTCACCCTTACCCCAGAACAGCTGTGGATCAATCAGCTGCCTCCTCCCTCCCACCCCTCACCCTTACCCCAGAACAGCTGTGGATCAGTCAGCTGCCTCCTCCCTCCTACCCCTCACCCTTACCCCAGAACAGCTGTGGATCAGTAACTTGCCTCCTCCCTCCCACCCTTCACCCTTACCCCAGAACAGCTGTGGATCAGTCAGCTGCCTCCTCCCTCCCACCCTCCACCCTTACCCCAGAACAGCTGTGGACCAGTCAGCTGCCTCCTCCCTCCCACCCCTCACCCTTACCCCAGAACAGCTGTGGATCAGTCAGCTGCCTTCTCCCTCCCACCCTCCACCCTTACCCCAGAACAGCTGTGGACCAGTCAGCTGTCTCCTCCCTCCCAATCCTCACCCTTACCCCAGAACATCTGTGGACCAGTCAGCTGCCCCCTCCCTCCCACCCTTCACCCTTACCCCAGAACAGCTGTGGACCAGTCAGCTGCCTCCTCCCTCCCACCCTTCACCCTAACCCCAGAACAGCTTTGGACCAGTCAGCTGCCTCCTCCCTCCCACCCTTCACCCTTACCCCAGAACAGCTGTGGATCAGTCAGCTGCCTCCTCCCTCCCACCCTTCACCCTTACCCCAGAACAGCTGTGGATCAGTCAGCTGCCTCCTCCCTCCCACCCTCCACCCTTACCCCAGAACAGCTGTGGATCAGTCAGCTGCCTCCTCCCTCCCAATCCTCACCCTTACCCCAGAACAGCTGTGGATCAGTAACCTGCCTCCTCCCTCCTACCCCCCACCCTTACCCCAGAACAGCTGTGGATCAGTCAGCTGCCTTCTCCCTCCCACCCTTCACCCTTACCCCAGAACAGCTGTGGACCTGTCAGCTGCCTCCTCCCTCCCAATCCTCACCCTTACCCCAGAACAGCTGTAGACACGTCCCCTCTCCCCCCATCACCTGTCCCAGCCCATGGCCAGACACATCCCCTCTCCCCCCACCACATGCACCAACTCATGGCCAGACACATCCCCTCTTCCCCCACCACCTGTCCCAGCCAGAACAGGTATGGATCAGTCAGCTGCATCCTCCCTCCCAACCCTCACCCTTACCCTCCTCACCTCTGCACCTGCCAGCCCAGGGCCATTTACATTTTTGGCATTTTGGTCAGCTGCTTCATATCCTTTCACTCCACATCTGGCCAGCTCTCCACCTACTTACTGTACCTTTCTTCCCTATTTTCAGAAGATCAACCAACATCCCAAGTCTCCAACCAAGAGGCCTATCATCTTGCAAGCTCAAGTCCACGTTCCCGCCAGTAAGCACCAAATAAATGCACCAAATAAATGCACATCAATGCCCTGCCCCCATCACCTGTCCCAGCTCATGGCCAGACACATCCCCTCTCCCCCCATCACCTGTCCCAGCTCATGGCCAGACACATCCCCTCTCCCCCCATCACCTGTCCCAGTTCATGGCCAGACACATCGCCTTTCTCCACACCACCTTGCATCCGTCACTTCGTAGCTTTCGTATATTGTGTCTTGCACACTTTAATCAAAGCACCCATACCAAAGATAAAATCTGTAGGAGTCAACCTGGGCATTGCTTGCTGTACCTGCCTTGTACCATCCATGTATTAAGATGTACATGAGGCCCACATGGCAGTACAGTATCCTTAGAAAATTCGCAAACCCTGCATTGCCTGAACCCTCCAGCTTTCCTTTCAATTCCTAGGTCCTGAGCCATCCAGCCTTGCCACCAACCCTGTATCCTGAGTCCTCCAGCCTTGCACTCAACCCCTAGGTCCTAAACCCTCCAGCCTTGCACTCAACCCCTGGGTCCTAAACCCTCCAGCCCACTGGGCAGGACAACTCGTAAGAATATTCTGGAACCCTGCCCCCTCGTGTGCTAGGCTGCACATCCTACCCCTTATCCCAGAACAGCTGTGGATCAATGAGCTGCCTCCTCCCTCCCACCCTTCACCCTTACCCCAGAACAGCTGTGGATCAGTCAGCTGCATCCTCCCTCCTACCCCTCACCCTTACCCCAGAACAGCTGTGGATCAGTCAGCTGCCTCCTCCCTCCCAATCCTCACCCTTACCCCAGAACATCTGTGGATCAGTGAGCTGCCTCCTCCCTCCCACCCTTCACCCTTACCCCAGAACAGCTGTGCACGAGTCAGCTGCCTCCTCCCTCCCACCCTTCACCCTTACCCCAGAACAGCTGTGGATCAATCAGCTGCCTCCTCCCTCCCACCCCTCACCCTCACCCCAGAACAGCTGTGGATCAGTCAGCTGCCTCCTCCCTCCTACCCCTCACCCTTACCCCAGAACAGCTGTGGATCAGTAACTTGCCTCCTCCCTCCCACCCTTCACCCTTACCCCAGAACAGCTGTGCACCAGTCAGCTGCCTCCTCCCTCCCACCCTCCACCCTTACCCCAGAACAGCTGTGGACCAGTCAGCTGCCTCCTCCCTCCCACCCCTCACCCTTACCCCAGAACAGCTGTGGATCAGTCAGCTGCCTCCTCCCTCCCACCCTCCACCCTTACCCCAGAACAGCTGTGGACCAGTCAGCTGCCTCCTCCTTTTCAATCCCCACCCTTACCCCAGAACAGCTGTGGATCAGTGAGCTGCCTCCTCCCTCCCACCCTTCACCCTTACCCCAGAACAGCTGTGGACCAGTCAGCTGCAGCCTCCCTCCCACCCTTCACCCTTACCCCAGAACAGCTGTGGATCAGTCAGCTGCCTCCTCCCTCCCACCCCTCACCCTTAACCCAGAACAGCTGTGGATCAGTCAGCTGCCTCCTCCCTCCTACCCCTCACCCTTACCCCAGAACAGCTGTGGATCAGTAACTTGCCTCCTCCCTCCCACCCTTCACCCTTACCCCAGAACAGCTGTGCACCAGTCAGCTGCCTCCTCCCTCCCACCCTTCACCCTAACCCCAGAACAGCTGTGGATCAGTCAGCTGCCTCCTCCCTCCCACCCCTCACCCTTACTTCAGAACAGCCGTGGATCAGTCAGCTGCCTCCTCCCTCCCACCCTCCACCCTTACCCCAGAACAGCTGTGGATCAGTCAGCTGCCTCCTCCCTCCCACCCTTCACCCTAACCCCAGAACAGCTTTGGATCAGTCAGCTGCCTCCTCCCTCCCACCCCTCACCCTTACTTCAGAACAGCCGTGGATCAGTCAGCTGCCTCCTCCCTCCCACCCTCCACCCTTACCCCAGAACAGCTGTGGACCAGTCAGCTGCCTCCTCCCTCCCACCCCTCACCCTTACCCCAGAACAGCTGTGGATCAGTCAGCTGCCTCCTCCCTCCCACCCTTCACCCTTACCCCAGAACAGCTATGGACCAGTCAGCTGCCTCCTCCCTCCCAATCCTCACCCTTACCCCAGAACAGCTGTGGATCAGTAGCCTGCCTCCTCCCTCCCACCCCTCACCCTTACCCCAGAACAACTGTGGATCAGTCAGCTGCCTTCTCCCTCCCACCCTCCACCCTTACCCCAGAACAGATGTGGACCAGTCAGCTGTCTCCTCCCTCCCAATCCTCACCCTTACCCCAGAACAGCTGTGGACCAGTCAGCTGCCCCCTCCCTCCCACCCTTCACCCTTACCCCAGAACAGCTGTGGACCAGTCAGCTGCCTCCTCCCTCCCACCCTTCACCCTAACCCCAGAACAGCTTTGGACCAGTCAGCTGCCTCCTCCCTCCCACCCTTCACCCTTACCCCAGAACAGCTGTGGATCAGTCAGCCGCCTCCTCCCTCCCACCCTTCACCCTTACCCCAGAACAGCTGTGGATCAGTCAGCTGCCTCCTCCCTCCCACCCTTCACCCTTACCCCAGAACAGCTGTGGACCAGTCAGCTGCCTCCTCCCTCCCACCCCTCACCCTTACCCCATAACAGCTGTGGATCAGTAACCTGCCTCCTCCCTCCTACCCCTCACCCTTACCCCAGAACAGCTGTGGACCAGTCAGCTGCCTCCTCCCTCCTACCCCTCACCCTTACCCCAGAACAGCTGTGGATCAGTAGCATGCCTCCTCCCTCCCACCCAGAACAGCTGTGGACCAGTCAGCTGCCTCCTCCCTCCCAATCCTCACCCTTACCCCAGAACAGCTGTGGATAGTGAGCTGCCTCCTCCCTCCTACCCCTCACCCTTACCCCAGAACAGATGTGGACCAGTCAGCTGCCTCCTCCCTCCCACCCTCCACCCTTACCCCAGAACAGCTGTGGACCAGTCAGCTGCCTCCTCCCTCCCAATCCTCACCCTTACCCCAGAACAGCTGTGGATCAGTAACCTGCCTCCTCCCTCGTACCCCTCACCCTTACCCCAGAACAGCTGTGCACGAGTCAGCTGCCTCCTCCCTCCCACCCTTCACCCTAACCCCAGAACAGCTGTGGATCAGTCAGCTGCCTCCTCCCTCCCACCCCTCACCCTTACCCCAGAACAGCTGTGGATCAGTCAGCTGCCTCCTCCCTCCCACCCTCCACCCTTACCCCAGAACAGCTGTGGACCAGTCAGCTGCCTCCTCCCTCCCACCCCTCACCCTTACCCCAGAACAGCTTTGGACCAGTCAGCTGCCTCCTCCCTCCCACCCTTCACCCTTACCCCAGAACAGCTGTGGATCAGTCAGCTGCCTCCTCCCTCCCACCCTTCACCCTTACCCCAGAACAGCTGTGGATCAGTCAGCTGCCTCCTCCCTCCCACCCTCCACCCTTACCCCAGAACAGCTGTGGATCAGTCAGCTGCCTCCTCCCTCCCAATCCTCACCCTTACCCCAGAACAGCTGTGGATCAGTAACCTGCCTCCTCCCTCCTACCCCCCACCCTTACCCCAGAACAGCTGTGGATCAGTCAGCTGCCTTCTCCCTCCCACCCTTCACCCTTACCCCAGAACAGCTGTGGACCTGTCAGCTGCCTCCTCCCTCCCAATCCTCACCCTTACCCCAGAACAGCTGTAGACACGTCCCCTCTCCCCCCATCACCTGTCCCAGCCCATGGCCAGACACATCCCCTCTCCCCCCACCACATGCACCAGCTCATGGCCAGACACATCCCCTCTTCCCCCACCACCTGTCCCAGCCAGAACAGGTATGGATCAGTCAGCTGCATCCTCCCTCCCAACCCTCACCCTTACCCTCCTCACCTCTGCACCTGCCAGCCCAGGGCCATTTACATTTTTGGCATTTTGGTCAGCTGCTTCATATCCTTTCACTCCACATCTGGCCAGCTCTCCACCTACTTACTGTACCTTTCTTCCCTATTTTCAGAAGATCAACCAACATCCCAAGTCTCCAACCAAGAGGCCTATCATCTTGCAAGCTCAAGTCCACGTTCCCGCCAGTAAGCACCAAATAAATGCACCAAATAAATGCACATCAATGCCCTGCCCCCATCACCTGTCCCAGCTCATGGCCAGACACATCCCCTCTCCCCCCATCACCTGTCCCAGCTCATGGCCAGACACATCCCCTCTCCCCCCATCACCTGTCCCAGTTCATGGCCAGACACATCGCCTTTCTCCACACCACCTTGCATCCGTCACTTCGTAGCTTTCGTATATTGTGTCTTGCACACTTTAATCAAAGCACCCATACCAAAGATAAAATCTGTAGGAGTCAACCTGGGCATTGCTTGCTGTACCTGCCTTGTACCATCCATGTATTAAGATGTACATGAGGCCCACATGGCAGTACAGTATCCTTAGAAAATTCGCAAACCCTGCATTGCCTGAACCCTCCAGCTTTCCTTTCAATTCCTAGGTCCTGAGCCATCCAGCCTTGCCACCAACCCTGTATCCTGAGTCCTCCAGCCTTGCACTCAACCCCTAGGTCCTAAACCCTCCAGCCTTGCACTCAACCCCTGGGTCCTAAACCCTCCAGCCCACTGGGCAGGACAACTCGTAAGAATATTCTGGAACCCTGCCCCCTCGTGTGCTAGGCTGCACATCCTACCCCTTATCCCAGAACAGCTGTGGATCAATGAGCTGCCTCCTCCCTCCCACCCTTCACCCTTACCCCAGAACAGCTGTGGATCAGTCAGCTGCATCCTCCCTCCTACCCCTCACCCTTACCCCAGAACAGCTGTGGATCAGTCAGCTGCCTCCTCCCTCCCAATCCTCACCCTTACCCCAGAACATCTGTGGATCAGTGAGCTGCCTCCTCCCTCCCACCCTTCACCCTTACCCCAGAACAGCTGTGCACGAGTCAGCTGCCTCCTCCCTCCCACCCTTCACCCTTACCCCAGAACAGCTGTGGATCAATCAGCTGCCTCCTCCCTCCCACCCCTCACCCTCACCCCAGAACAGCTGTGGATCAGTCAGCTGCCTCCTCCCTCCTACCCCTCACCCCTACCCCAGAACAGCTGTGGATCAGTAACTTGCCTCCTCCCTCCCACCCTTCACCCTTACCCCAGAACAGCTGTGCACCAGTCAGCTGCCTCCTCCCTCCCACCCTCCACCCTTACCCCATAACAGCTGTGGACCAGTCAGCTGCCTCCTCCCTCCCACCCCTCACCCTTACCCCAGAACAGCTGTGGATCAGTCAGCTGCCTCCTCCCTCCCACCCTCCACCCTTACCCCAGAACAGCTGTGGACCAGTCAGCTGCCTCCTCCTTTTCAATCCCCACCCTTACCCCAGAACAGCTGTGGATCAGTGAGCTGCCTCCTCCCTCCCACCCTTCACCCTTACCCCAGAACAGCTGTGGACCAGTCAGCTGCAGCCTCCCTCCCACCCTTCACCCTTACCCCAGAACAGCTGTGGATCAGTCAGCTGCCTCCTCCCTCCCACCCCTCACCCTTACCCCAGAACAGCTGTGGATCAGTCAGCTGCCTCCTCCCTCCTACCCCTCACCCTTACCCCAGAACAGCTGTGGATCAGTAACTTGCCTCCTCCCTCCCACCCTTCACCCTTACCCCAGAACAGCTGTGCACCAGTCAGCTGCCTCCTCCCTCCCACCCTTCACCCTAACCCCAGAACAGCTGTGGATCAGTCAGCTGCCTCCTCCCTCCCACCCCTCACCCTTACTTCAGAACAGCCGTGGATCAGTCAGCTGCCTCCTCCCTCCCACCCTCCACCCTTACCCCAGAACAGCTGTGGATCAGTCAGCTGCCTCCTCCCTCCCACCCTTCACCCTAACCCCAGAACAGCTTTGGATCAGTCAGCTGCCTCCTCCCTCCCACCCCTCACCCTTACTTCAGAACAGCCGTGGATCAGTCAGCTGCCTCCTCCCTCCCACCCTCCACCCTTACCCCAGAACAGCTGTGGACCAGTCAGCTGCCTCCTCCCTCCCACCCCTCACCCTTACCCCAGAACAGCTGTGGATCAGTCAGCTGCCTCCTCCCTCCCACCCTTCACCCTTACCCCAGAACAGCTATGGACCAGTCAGCTGCCTCCTCCCTCCCAATCCTCACCCTTACCCCAGAACAGCTGTGGATCAGTAGCCTGCCTCCTCCCTCCCACCCCTCACCCTTACCCCAGAACAACTGTGGATCAGTCAGCTGCCTTCTCCCTCCCACCCTCCACCCTTACCCCAGAACAGATGTGGACCAGTCAGCTGTCTCCTCCCTCCCAATCCTCACCCTTACACCAGAACAGCTGTGGACCAGTCAGCTGCCCCCTCCCTCCCACCCTTCACCCTTACCCCAGAACAGCTGTGGACCAGTCAGCTGCCTCCTCCCTCCCACCCTTCACCCTAACCCCAGAACAGCTTTGGACCAGTCAGCTGCCTCCTCCCTCCCACCCTTCACCCTTACCCCAGAACAGCTGTGGATCAGTCAGCCGCCTCCTCCCTCCCACCCTTCACCCTTACCCCAGAACAGCTGTGGATCAGTCAGCTGCCTCCTCCCTCCCACCCTTCACCCTTACCCCAGAACAGCTGTGGACCAGTCAGCTGCCTCCTCCCTCCCACCCCTCACCCTTACCCCATAACAGCTGTGGATCAGTAACCTGCCTCCTCCCTCCTACCCCTCACCCTTACCCCAGAACAGCTGTGGACCAGTCAGCTGCCTCCTCCCTCCTACCCCTCACCCTTACCCCAGAACAGCTGTGGATCAGTAGCATGCCTCCTCCCTCCCACCCAGAACAGCTGTGGACCAGTCAGCTGCCTCCTCCCTCCCAATCCTCACCCTTACCCCAGAACAGCTGTGGATAGTGAGCTGCCTCCTCCCTCCTACCCCTCACCCTTACCCCAGAACAGATGTGGACCAGTCAGCTGCCTCCTCCCTCCCACCCTCCACCCTTACCCCAGAACAGCTGTGGACCAGTCAGCTGCCTCCTCCCTCCCAATCCTCACCCTTACCCCAGAACAGCTGTGGATCAGTAACCTGCCTCCTCCCTCGTACCCCTCACCCTTACCCCAGAACAGCTGTGCACGAGTCAGCTGCCTCCTCCCTCCCACCCTTCACCCTAACCCCAGAACAGCTGTGGATCAGTCAGCTGCCTCCTCCCTCCCACCCCTCACCCTTACCCCAGAACAGCTGTGGATCAGTCAGCTGCCTCCTCCCTCCCACCCTCCACCCTTACCCCAGAACAGCTGTGGACCAGTCAGCTGCCTCCTCCCTCCCACCCCTCACCCTTACCCCAGAACAGCTGTGGATCAGTGAGCTGCCTCCTCCCTCCCACCCTTCACCCTTACCCCAGAACAGCTGTGGATCAGTCAGCTGCCTCCTCCCTCCCACCCTCCACCCTTACCCCAGAACAGCTGTGGATCAGTCAGCTGCCTCCTCCCTCCCACCCTCCACCCTTACCCCAGAACAGCTGTGGACCAGTCAGCTGCCTCCTCCCTCCCAATCCCCACCCTAACCCCAGAACAGCTGTGGATCAGTGAGCTGCCTCCTCCCTCCCAATCCTCACCCTTACCCCAGAACAGCTGTGGACCAGTCAGCTGCCTCCTCCCTCCCAATCCCCACCCTTACCCCAGAACAGCTTTGGACCAGTCAGCTGCCTCCTCCCTCCCACCCTTCACCCTTACCCCAGAACATCTGTGGACCAGTAACTTGCCTCCTCCCTCCCACCCTTCACCCTTACCCCAGAACAGCTGTGCACGAGTCAGCTGCCTCCTCCCTCCCACCCTTCACCCTTACCCCAGAACAGCTGTGGATCAATCAGCTGCCTCCTCCCTCTCACCCCTCACCCTTACCCCAGAACAGCTGTGGATCAGTCAGCTGCCTCCTCCCTCCTACCCCTCACCCTTACCCCAGAACAGCTGTGGATCAGTAACTTGCCTCCTCCCTCCCACCCTTCACCCTTACCCCAGAACAGCTGTGCACCAGTCAGCTGCCTCCTCCCTCCCACCCTCCACCCTTACCCCAGAACAGCTGTGGACCAGTCAGCTGCCTCCTCCCTCCCACCCCTCACCCTTACCCCAGAACAGCTGTGGATCAGTCAGCTGCCTTCTCCCTCCCACCCTCCACCCTTACCCCAGAACAGCTGTGGACCAGTCAGCTGCCTCCTCCCTCCCACCCCTCACCCTTACCCCAGAACAGCTGTGGATCAGTAACCTGCCTCCTCCCTCCTACCCCTCACCCTTACCCCAGAACAGCTGTGGACCAGTCAGCTGCCTCCTCCCTCCTACCCCTCACCCTTACCCCAGAACAGCTGTGGATCAGTAGCATGCCTCCTCCCTCCCACCCAGAACAGCTGTGGACCAGTCAGCTGCCTCCTCCCTCCCAATCCTCACCCTTACCCCAGAACAGCTGTGGATAGTGAGCTGCCTCCTCCCTCCCACCCTCCACCCTTACCCCAGAACAGCTGTGGACCAGTCAGCTGCCTCCTCCCTCCCAATCCTCACCCTTACCCCAGAACAGCTGTGGATCAGTAACCTGCCTCCTCCCTCGTACCCCTCACCCTTACCCCAGAACAGCTGTGCACGAGTCAGCTGCCTCCTCCCTCCCACCCTTCACCCTAACCCCAGAACAGCTGTGGATCAGTCAGCTGCCTCCTCCCTCCCACCCCTCACCCTTACCCCAGAACAGCTGTGGATCAGTCAGCTGCCTCCTCCCTCCCACCCTCCACCCTTACCCCAGAACAGCTGTGGACCAGTCAGCTGCCTCCTCCCTCCCAATCCCCACCCTTACCCCAGAACAGCTGTGGATCAGTGAGCTGCCTCCTCCCTCCCACCCTTCACCCTTACCCCAGAACAGCTGTGGATCAGTCAGCTGCCTCCTCCCTCCCACCCTCCACCCTTACCCCAGAACAGCTGTGGATCAGTCAGCTGCCTCCTCCCTCCCACCCTCCACCCTTACCCCAGAACAGCTGTGGATCAGTCAGCTGCCTCCTCCCTCCCACCCTCCACCCTTACCCCAGAACAGCTGTGGACCAGTCAGCTGCCTCCTCCCTCCCAATCCCCACCCTAACCCCAGAACAGCTGTGGATCAGTCAGCTGCCTCCTCCCTCCCAATCCTCACCCTTACCCCAGAACAGCTGTGGACCAGTCAGCTGCCTCCTCCCTCCCAATCCCCACCCTTACCCCAGAACAGCTGTGGATCAGTCAGCTGCCTCCTCCCTCCCACCCTTCACCCTTACCCCAGAACATCTGTGGACCAGTAACTTGCCTCCTCCCTCCCACCCTTCACCCTTACCCCAGAACAGCTGTGCACGAGTCAGCTGCCTCCTCCCTCCCACCCTTCACCCTTACCCCAGAACAGCTGTGGATCAATCAGCTGCCTCCTCCCTCCCACCCCTCACCCTTACCCCAGAACAGCTGTGGATCAGTCAGCTGCCTCCTCCCTCCTACCCCTCACCCTTACCCCAGAACAGCTGTGGATCAGTAACTTGCCTCCTCCCTCCCACCCTTCACCCTTACCCCAGAACAGCTGTGGATCAGTGAGCTGCCTCCTCCCTCCCACCCTCCACCCTTACCCCAGAACAGCTGTGGACCAGTCAGCTGCCTCCTCCCTCCCACCCCTCACCCTTACCCCAGAACAGCTGTGGATCAGTCAGCTGCCTTCTCCCTCCCACCCTCCACCCTTACCCCAGAACAGCTGTGGACCAGTCAGCTGTCTCCTCCCTCCCAATCCTCACCCTTACCCCAGAACATCTGTGGACCAGTCAGCTGCCCCCTCCCTCCCACCCTTCACCCTTACCCCAGAACAGCTGTGGACCAGTCAGCTGCCTCCTCCCTCCCACCCTTCACCCTAACCCCAGAACAGCTTTGGACCAGTCAGCTGCCTCCTCCCTCCCACCCTTCACCCTTACCCCAGAACAGCTGTGGATCAGTCAGCTGCCTCCTCCCTCCCACCCTTCACCCTTACCCCAGAACAGCTGTGGATCAGTCAGCTGCCTCCTCCCTCCCACCCTCCACCCTTACCCCAGAACAGCTGTGGATCAGTCAGCTGCCTCCTCCCTCCCAATCCTCACCCTTACCCCAGAACAGCTGTGGATCAGTAACCTGCCTCCTCCCTCCTACCCCCCACCCTTACCCCAGAACAGCTGTGGATCAGTCAGCTGCCTTCTCCCTCCCACCCTTCACCCTTACCCCAGAACAGCTGTGGACCTGTCAGCTGCCTCCTCCCTCCCAATCCTCACCCTTACCCCAGAACAGCTGTAGACACGTCCCCTCTCCCCCCATCACCTGTCCCAGCCCATGGCCAGACACATCCCCTCTCCCCCCACCACATGCACCAGCTCATGGCCAGACACATCCCCTCTTCCCCCACCACCTGTCCCAGCCAGAACAGGTATGGATCAGTCAGCTGCATCCTCCCTCCCAACCCTCACCCTTACCCTCCTCACCTCTGCACCTGCCAGCCCAGGGCCATTTACATTTTTGGCATTTTGGTCAGCTGCTTCATATCCTTTCACTCCACATCTGGCCAGCTCTCCACCTACTTACTGTACCTTTCTTCCCTATTTTCAGAAGATCAACCAACATCCCAAGTCTCCAACCAAGAGGCCTATCATCTTGCAAGCTCAAGTCCACGTTCCCGCCAGTAAGCACCAAATAAATGCACCAAATAAATGCACATCAATGCCCTGCCCCCATCACCTGTCCCAGCTCATGGCCAGACACATCCCCTCTCCCCCCATCACCTGTCCCAGCTCATGGCCAGACACATCCCCTCTCCCCCCATCACCTGTCCCAGTTCATGGCCAGACACATCGCCTTTCTCCACACCACCTTGCATCCGTCACTTCGTAGCTTTCGTATATTGTGTCTTGCACACTTTAATCAAAGCACCCATACCAAAGATAAAATCTGTAGGAGTCAACCTGGGCATTGCTTGCTGTACCTGCCTTGTACCATCCATGTATTAAGATGTACATGAGGCCCACATGGCAGTACAGTATCCTTAGAAAATTCGCAAACCCTGCATTGCCTGAACCCTCCAGCTTTCCTTTCAATTCCTAGGTCCTGAGCCATCCAGCCTTGCCACCAACCCTGTATCCTGAGTCCTCCAGCCTTGCACTCAACCCCTAGGTCCTAAACCCTCCAGCCTTGCACTCAACCCCTGGGTCCTAAACCCTCCAGCCCACTGGGCAGGACAACTCGTAAGAATATTCTGGAACCCTGCCCCCTCGTGTGCTAGGCTGCACATCCTACCCCTTATCCCAGAACAGCTGTGGATCAATGAGCTGCCTCCTCCCTCCCACCCTTCACCCTTACCCCAGAACAGCTGTGGATCAGTCAGCTGCATCCTCCCTCCTACCCCTCACCCTTACCCCAGAACAGCTGTGGATCAGTCAGCTGCCTCCTCCCTCCCAATCCTCACCCTTACCCCAGAACATCTGTGGATCAGTGAGCTGCCTCCTCCCTCCCACCCTTCACCCTTACCCCAGAACAGCTGTGCACGAGTCAGCTGCCTCCTCCCTCCCACCCTTCACCCTTACCCCAGAACAGCTGTGGATCAATCAGCTGCCTCCTCCCTCCCACCCCTCACCCTCACCCCAGAACAGCTGTGGATCAGTCAGCTGCCTCCTCCCTCCTACCCCTCACCCTTACCCCAGAACAGCTGTGGATCAGTAACTTGCCTCCTCCCTCCCACCCTTCACCCTTACCCCAGAACAGCTGTGCACCAGTCAGCTGCCTCCTCCCTCCCACCCTCCACCCTTACCCCAGAACAGCTGTGGACCAGTCAGCTGCCTCCTCCCTCCCACCCCTCACCCTTACCCCAGAACAGCTGTGGATCAGTCAGCTGCCTCCTCCCTCCCACCCTCCACCCTTACCCCAGAACAGCTGTGGACCAGTCAGCTGCCTCCTCCTTTTCAATCCCCACCCTTACCCCAGAACAGCTGTGGATCAGTGAGCTGCCTCCTCCCCCCCACCCTTCACCTGGGGTAAGGGTGAGGGGTAGGAGGGAGGAGGCAGCTGACTGGTCCACAGCTGTTCTGGGGTAAGGGTGAGGGGTAGGAGGGAGGAGGCAGGTTACTGATCCACAGCTGTTATGGGGTAAGGGTGAGGGGTGGGAGGGAGGAGGCAGCTGACTGGTCCACAGCTGTTCTGGGGTAAGGGTGAGGGGTGGGAGGGAGGAGGCAGCTGACTGATCCACAGCTGTTCTGGGGTAAGGGTGAAGGGTGGGAGGGAGGAGGCGGCTGACTGATCCACAGCTGTTCTGGGGTAAGGGTGAAGGGTGGGAGGGAGGAGGCAGCTGACTGGTCCAAAGCTGTTCTGGGGTTAGGGTGAAGGGTGGGAGGGAGGAGGCAGCTGACTGGTCCACAGCTGTTCTGGGGTAAGGGTGAAGGGTGGGAGGGAGGGGGCAGCTGACTGGTCCACAGCTGTTCTGGTGTAAGGGTGAGGATTGGGAGGGAGGAGACAGCTGACTGGTCCACATCTGTTCTGGGGTAAGGGTGGAGGGTGGGAGGGAGAAGGCAGCTGACTGATCCACAGTTGTTCTGGGGTAAGGGTGAGGGGTGGGAGGGAGGAGGCAGGCTACTGATCCACAGCTGTTCTGGGGTAAGGGTGAGGATTGGGAGGGAGGAGGCAGCTGACTGGTCCATAGCTGTTCTGGGGTAAGGGTGAAGGGTGGGAGGGAGGAGGCAGCTGACTGATCCACAGCTGTTCTGGGGTAAGGGTGAGGGGTGGGAGGGAGGAGGCAGCTGACTGGTCCACAGCTGTTCTGGGGTAAGGGTGGAGGGTGGGAGGGAGGAGGCAGCTGACTGATCCACGGCTGTTCTGAAGTAAGGGTGAGGGGTGGGAGGGAGGAGGCAGCTGACTGATCCAAAGCTGTTCTGGGGTTAGGGTGAAGGGTGGGAGGGAGGAGGCAGCTGACTGATCCACAGCTGTTCTGGGGTAAGGGTGGAGGGTGGGAGGGAGGAGGCAGCTGACTGATCCACGGCTGTTCTGAAGTAAGGGTGAGGGGTGGGAGGGAGGAGGCAGCTGACTGATCCACAGCTGTTCTGGGGTTAGGGTGAAGGGTGGGAGGGAGGAGGCAGCTGACTGGTGCACAGCTGTTCTGGGGTAAGGGTGAAGGGTGGGAGGGAGGAGGCAAGTTACTGATCCACAGCTGTTCTGGGGTAAGGGTGAGGGGTAGGAGGGAGGAGGCAGCTGACTGATCCACAGCTGTTCTGGGTTTAGGGTGAGGGGTGGGAGGGAGGAGGCAGCTGACTGATCCACAGCTGTTCTGGGGTAAGGGTGAAGGGTGGGAGGGAGGCTGCAGCTGACTGATCCACAGCTGTTCTGGGGTTAGGGTGAAGGGTGGGAGGGAGGAGGCAGCTCACTGATCCACAGCTGTTCTGGGGTAAGGGTGGGGATTGAAAAGGAGGAGGCAGCTGACTGGTCCACAGCTGTTCTGGGGTAAGGGTGGAGGGTGGGAGGGAGGAGGCAGCTGACTGATCCACAGCTGTTCTGGGGTAAGGGTGAGGGGTGGGAGGGAGGAGGCAGCTGACTGGTCCACAGCTGTTCTGGGGTAAGGGTGGAGGGTGGGAGGGAGGAGGCAGCTGACTGGTGCACAGCTGTTCTGGGGTAAGGGTGAAGGGTGGGAGGGAGGAGGCAAGTTACTGATCCACAGCTGTTCTGGGGTAAGGGTGAGGGGTAGGAGGGAGGAGGCAGCTGACTGATCCACAGCTGTTCTGGGGTGAGGGTGAGGGGTGGGAGGGAGGAGGCAGCTGATTGATCCACAGCTGTTCTGGGGTAAGGGTGAAGGGTGGGAGGGAGGAGGCAGCTGACTCGTGCACAGCTGTTCTGGGGTAAGGGTGAAGGGTGGGAGGGAGGAGGCAGCTCACTGATCCACAGATGTTCTGGGGTAAGGGTGAGGATTGGGAGGGAGGAGGCAGCTGACTGATCCACAGCTGTTCTGGGGTAAGGGTGAGGGGTAGGAGGGAGGATGCAGCTGACTGATCCACAGCTGTTCTGGGGTAAGGGTGAAGGGTGGGAGGGAGGAGGCAGCTCATTGATCCACAGCTGTTCTGGGATAAGGGGTAGGATGTGCAGCCTAGCACACGAGGGGGCAGGGTTCCAGAATATTCTTACGAGTTGTCCTGCCCAGTGGGCTGGAGGGTTTAGGACCCAGGGGTTGAGTGCAAGGCTGGAGGGTTTAGGACCTAGGGGTTGAGTGCAAGGCTGGAGGACTCAGGATACAGGGTTGGTGGCAAGGCTGGATGGCTCAGGACCTAGGAATTGAAAGGAAAGCTGGAGGGTTCAGGCAATGCAGGGTTTGCGAATTTTCTAAGGATACTGTACTGCCATGTGGGCCTCATGTACATCTTAATACATGGATGGTACAAGGCAGGTACAGCAAGCAATGCCCAGGTTGACTCCTACAGATTTTATCTTTGGTATGGGTGCTTTGATTAAAGTGTGCAAGACACAATATACGAAAGCTACGAAGTGACGGATGCAAGGTGGTGTGGAGAAAGGCGATGTGTCTGGCCATGAACTGGGACAGGTGATGGGGGGAGAGGGGATGTGTCTGGCCATGAGCTGGGACAGGTGATGGGGGGAGAGGGGATGTGTCTGGCCATGAGCTGGGACAGGTGATGGGGGCAGGGCATTGATGTGCATTTATTTGGTGCATTTATTTGGTGCTTACTGGCGGGAACGTGGACTTGAGCTTGCAAGATGATAGGCCTCTTGGTTGGAGACTTGGGATGTTGGTTGATCTTCTGAAAATAGGGAAGAAAGGTACAGTAAGTAGGTGGAGAGCTGGCCAGATGTGGAGTGAAAGGATATGAAGCAGCTGACCAAAATGCCAAAAATGTAAATGGCCCTGGACTGGCAGGTGCAGAGGTGAGGAGGGTAAGGGTGAGGGTTGGGAGGGAGGATGCAGCTGACTGATCCATACCTGTTCTGGCTGGGACAGGTGGTGGGGGAAGAGGGGATGTGTCTGGCCATGAGCTGGTGCATGTGGTGGGGGGAGAGGGGATGTGTCTGGCCATGGGCTGGGACAGGTGATGGGGGGAGAGGGGACGTGTCTACAGCTGTTCTGGGGTAAGGGTGAGGATTGGGAGGGAGGAGGCAGCTGACAGGTCCACAGCTGTTCTGGGGTAAGGGTGAAGGGTGGGAGGGAGAAGGCAGCTGACTGATCCACAGCTGTTCTGGGGTAAGGGTGGGGGGTAGGAGGGAGGAGGCAGGTTACTGATCCACAGCTGTTCTGGGGTAAGGGTGAGGATTGGGAGGGAGGAGGCAGCTGACTGATCCACAGCTGTTCTGGGGTAAGGGTGGAGGGTGGGAGGGAGGAGGCAGCTGACTGATCCACAGCTGTTCTGGGGTAAGGGTGAAGGGTGGGAGGGAGGAGGCAGCTGACTGATCCACAGCTGTTCTGGGGTAAGGGTGAAGGGTGGGAGGGAGGAGGCAGCTGACTGGTCCAAAGCTGTTCTGGGGTTAGGGTGAAGGGTGGGAGGGAGGAGGCAGCTGACTGGTCCACAGCTGTTCTGGGGTAAGGGTGAAGGGTGGGAGGGAGGGGGCAGCTGACTGGTCCACAGATGTTCTGGGGTAAGGGTGAGGATTGGGAGGGAGGAGACAGCTGACTGGTCCACAGCTGTTCTGGGGTAAGGGTGGAGGGTGGGAGGGAGAAGGCAGCTGACTGATCCACAGCTGTTCTGGGGTAAGGGTGAGGGGTGGGAGGGAGGAGGCAGCTGACTGGTCCACAGCTGTTCTGGGGTAAGGGTGGAGGGTGGGAGGGAGGAGGCAGCTCACTGATCCACAGCTGTTCTGGGGTAAGGGTGAAGGGTGGGAGGGAGGAGGCAAGTTACTGATCCACAGCTGTTCTGGGGTAAGGGTGAGGGGTAGGAGGGAGGAGGCAGGTTACTGATCCACAGCTGTTCTGGGGTAAGGGTGAGGGGTGGGAGGGAGGAGGCAGCTGATTGATCCACAGCTGTTCTGGGGTAAGGGTGAAGGGTGGGAGGGAGGAGGCAGCTGACTCGTGCACAGCTGTTCTGGGGTAAGGGTGAAGGGTGGGAGGGAGGAGGCAAGTTACTGGTCCACAGATGTTCTGGGGTAAGGGTGAAGGGTGGGAGGGAGGAGGCAGCTGACTGATCCACAGCTGTTCTGGGGTAAGGGTGGGGATTGGGAGGGAGGAGGCAGCTGACTGGTCCACAGCTGTTCTGGGGTAAGGGTGAGGATTGGGAGGGAGGAGGCAGCTGACTGATCCACAGCTGTTCTGGGGTTAGGGTGGGGATTGGGAGGGAGGAGGCAGCTGACTGGTCCACAGCTGTTCTGGGGTAAGGGTGGAGGGTGGGAGGGAGGAGGCAGCTGACTGATCCACAGCTGTTCTGGGGTAAGGGTGGAGGGTGGGAGGGAGGAGGCAGCTGACTGATCCACAGCTGTTCTGGGGTAAGGGTGGAGGGTGGGAGGGAGGAGGCAGCTGACTGATCCACAGCTGTTCTGGGGTAAGGGTGAAGGGTGGGAGGGAGGAGGCAGCTCACTGATCCACAGCTGTTCTGGGGTAAGGGTGGGGATTGGGAGGGAGGAGGCAGCTGACTGGTCCACAGCTGTTCTGGGGTAAGGGTGGAGGGTGGGAGGGAGGAGGCAGCTGACTGATCCACAGCTGTTCTGGGGTAAGGGTGAGGGGTGGGAGGGAGGAGGCAGCTGACTGATCCACAGCTGTTCTGGGGTTAGGGTGAAGGGTGGGAGGGAGGAGGCAGCTGACTCGTGCACAGCTGTTCTGGGGTAAGGGTGAGGGGTACGAGGGAGGAGGCAGGTTACTGATCCACAGCTGTTCTGGGGTAAGGGTGAGGATTGGGAGGGAGGAGGCAGCTGACTGGTCCACAGCTGTTCTGGGGTAAGGGTGGAGGGTGGGAGGGAGGAGGCAGCTCACTATCCACAGCTGTTCTGGGGTAAGGGTGAGGATTGGGAGGGAGGAGGCAGCTGACTGGTCCACAGCTGTTCTGGGTGGGAGGGAGGAGGCATGCTACTGATCCACAGCTGTTCTGGGGTAAGGGTGAGGGGTAGGAGGGAGGAGGCAGCTGACTGGTCCACAGCTGTTCTGGGGTAAGGGTGAGGGGTAGGAGGGAGGAGGCAGGTTACTGATCCACAGCTGTTCTGGGGTAAGGGTGAGGGGTGGGAGGGAGGAGGCAGCTGACTGGTCCACAGCTGTTCTGGGGTAAGGGTGGAGGGTGGGAGGGAGAAGGCAGCTGACTGATCCACAGCTGTTCTGGGGTAAGGGTGAGGGGTGGGAGGGAGGAGGCAGCTGACTGGTCCACAGCTGTTCTGGGGTAAGGGTGGAGGGTGGGAGGGAGGAGGCAGCTGACTGGTGCACAGCTGTTCTGGGGTAAGGGTGAAGGGTGGGAGGGAGGAGGCAAGTTACTGATCCACAGCTGTTCTGGGGTAAGGGTGAGGGGTAGGAGGGAGGAGGCAGCTGACTGATCCACAGCTGTTCTGGGGTAAGGGTGAGGGGTGAGAGGGAGGAGGCAGCTGATTGATCCACAGCTGTTCTGGGGTAAGGGTGAAGGGTGGGAGGGAGGAGGCAGCTGACTCGTGCACAGCTGTTCTGGGGTAAGGGTGAAGGGTGGGAGGGAGGAGGCAAGTTACTGGTCCACAGATGTTCTGGGGTAAGGGTGAAGGGTGGGAGGGAGGAGGCAGCTGACTGGTCCAAAGCTGTTCTGGGGTAAGGGTGGGGATTGGGAGGGAGGAGGCAGCTGACTGGTCCACAGCTGTTCTGGGGTAAGGGTGAGGATTGGGAGGGAGGAGGCAGCTCACTGATCCACAGCTGTTCTGGGGTTAGGGTGGGGATTGGGAGGGAGGAGGCAGCTGACTGGTCCACAGCTGTTCTGGGGTAAGGGTGGAGGGTGGGAGGGAGGAGGCAGCTGACTGATCCACAGCTGTTCTGGGGTAAGGGTGGAGGGTGGGAGGGAGGAGGCAGCTGACTGATCCACAGCTGTTCTGGGGTAAGGGTGAAGGGTGGGAGGGAGGAGGCAGCTCACTGATCCACAGCTGTTCTGGGGTAAGGGTGAGGGGTGGGAGGGAGGAGGCAGCTGACTGGTCCACAGCTGTTCTGGGGTAAGGGTGGAGGGTGGGAGGGAGGAGGCAGCTGACTGATCCACAGCTGTTCTGGGGTAAGGGTGAGGGGTGGGAGGGAGGAGGCAGCTGACTGATCCACAGCTGTTCTGGGGTTAGGGTGAAGGGTGGGAGGGAGGAGGCAGCTGACTCGTGCACAGCTGTTCTGGGGTAAGGGTGAGGGGTACGAGGGAGGAGGCAGGTTACTGATCCACAGCTGTTCTGGGGTAAGGGTGAGGATTGGGAGGGAGGAGGCAGCTGACTGGTCCACAGCTGTTCTGGGGTAAGGGTGGAGGGTGGGAGGGAGGAGGCAGCTGACTGGTCCACATCTGTTCTGGGGTAAGGGTGAGGGGTAGGAGGGAGGAGGCAGCTCACTATCCACAGCTGTTCTGGGGTAAGGGTGAGGATTGGGAGGGAGGAGGCAGCTGACTGGTCCACAGCTGTTCTGGGTGGGAGGGAGGAGGCATGCTACTGATCCACAGCTGTTCTGGGGTAAGGGTGAGGGGTAGGAGGGAGGAGGCAGCTGACTGGTCCACAGCTGTTCTGGGGTAAGGGTGAGGGGTAGGAGGGAGGAGGCAGGTTACTGATCCACAGCTGTTATGGGGTAAGGGTGAGGGGTGGGAGGGAGGAGGCAGCTGACTGGTCCACAGCTGTTCTGGGGTAAGGGTGAAGGGTGGGAGGGAGGAGGCAGCTGACTGATCCACAGCTGTTCTGGGGTAAGGGTGAAGGGTGGGAGGGAGGAGGCGGCTGACTGATCCACAGCTGTTCTGGGGTAAGGGTGAAGGGTGGGAGGGAGGAGGCAGCTGACTGGTCCAAAGCTGTTCTGGGGTTAGGGTGAAGGGTGGGAGGGAGGAGGCAGCTGACTGGTCCACAGCTGTTCTGGGGTAAGGGTGAGGGGTAGGAGGGAGGGGGCAGCTGACTGGTCCACAGCTGTTCTGGTGTAAGGGTGAGGATTGGGAGGGAGGAGACAGCTGACTGGTCCACATCTGTTCTGGGGTAAGGGTGGAGGGTGGGAGGGAGAAGGCAGCTGACTGATCCACAGTTGTTCTGGGGTAAGGGTGAGGGGTGGGAGGGAGGAGGCAGGCTACTGATCCACAGCTGTTCTGGGGTAAGGGTGAGGATTGGGAGGGAGGAGGCAGCTGACTGGTCCATAGCTGTTCTGGGGTAAGGGTGAAGGGTGGGAGGGAGGAGGCAGCTGACTGATCCACAGCTGTTCTGGGGTAAGGGTGAGGGGTGGGAGGGAGGAGGCAGCTGACTGGTCCACAGCTGTTCTGGGGTAAGGGTGGAGGGTGGGAGGGAGGAGGCAGCTGACTGATCCACGGCTGTTCTGAAGTAAGGGTGAGGGGTGGGAGGGAGGAGGCAGCTGACTGATCCAAAGCTGTTCTGGGGTTAGGGTGAAGGGTGGGAGGGAGGAGGCAGCTGACTGATCCACAGCTGTTCTGGGGTAAGGGTGGAGGGTGGGAGGGAGGAGGCAGCTGACTGATCCACGGCTGTTCTGAAGTAAGGGTGAGGGGTGGGAGGGAGGAGGCAGCTGACTGATCCACAGCTGTTCTGGGGTTAGGGTGAAGGGTGGGAGGGAGGAGGCAGCTGACTGGTGCACAGCTGTTCTGGGGTAAGGGTGAAGGGTGGGAGGGAGGAGGCAAGTTACTGATCCACAGCTGTTCTGGGGTAAGGGTGAGGGGTGGGAGGGAGGAGGCAGCTGACTGATCCACAGCTGTTCTGGGTTAAGGGTGAGGGGTGGGAGGGAGGAGGCAGCTGACTGATCCACAGCTGTTCTGGGGTAAGGGTGAAGGGTGGGAGGGAGGGGGCAGCTGACTGGTCCACAGCTGTTCTGGGGTAAGGGTGAAGGGTGGGAGGGAGGAGGCAGCTCACTGATCCACAGCTGTTCTGGGGTAAGGGTGGGGATTGAAAAGGAGGAGGCAGCTGACTGGTCCACAGCTGTTCTGGGGTAAGGGTGGAGGGTGGGAGGGAGGAGGCAGCTGACTGATCCACAGCTGTTCTGGGGTAAGGGTGAGGGGTGGGAGGGAGGAGGCAGCTGACTGGTCCACAGCTGTTCTGGGGTAAGGGTGGAGGGTGGGAGGGAGGAGGCAGCTGACTGGTGCACAGCTGTTCTGGGGTAAGGGTGAAGGGTGGGAGGGAGGAGGCAAGTTACTGATCCACAGCTGTTCTGGGGTAAGGGTGAGGGGTAGGAGGGAGGAGGCAGCTGACTGATCCACAGCTGTTCTGGGGTGAGGGTGAGGGGTGGGAGGGAGGAGGCAGCTGATTGATCCACAGCTGTTCTGGGGTAAGGGTGAAGGGTGGGAGGGAGGAGGCAGCTGACTCGTGCACAGCTGTTCTGGGGTAAGGGTGAAGGGTGGGAGGGAGGAGGCAGCTCACTGATCCACAGATGTTCTGGGGTAAGGGTGAGGATTGGGAGGGAGGAGGCAGCTGACTGATCCACAGCTGTTCTGGGGTAAGGGTGAGGGGTAGGAGGGAGGATGCAGCTGACTGATCCACAGCTGTTCTGGGGTAAGGGTGAAGGGTGGGAGGGAGGAGGCAGCTCATTGATCCACAGCTGTTCTGGGATAAGGGGTAGGATGTGCAGCCTAGCACACGAGGGGGCAGGGTTCCAGAATATTCTTACGAGTTGTCCTGCCCAGTGGGCTGGAGGGTTTAGGACCCAGGGGTTGAGTGCAAGGCTGGAGGGTTTAGGACCTAGGGGTTGAGTGCAAGGCTGGAGGACTCAGGATACAGGGTTGGTGGCAAGGCTGGATGGCTCAGGACCTAGGAATTGAAAGGAAAGCTGGAGGGTTCAGGCAATGCAGGGTTTGCGAATTTTCTAAGGATACTGTACTGCCATGTGGGCCTCATGTACATCTTAATACATGGATGGTACAAGGCAGGTACAGCAAGCAATGCCCAGGTTGACTCCTACAGATTTTATCTTTGGTATGGGTGCTTTGATTAAAGTGTGCAAGACACAATATACGAAAGCTACGAAGTGACGGATGCAAGGTGGTGTGGAGAAAGGCGATGTGTCTGGCCATGAACTGGGACAGGTGATGGGGGGAGAGGGGATGTGTCTGGCCATGAGCTGGGACAGGTGATGGGGGGAGAGGGGATGTGTCTGGCCATGAGCTGGGACAGGTGATGGGGGCAGGGCATTGATGTGCATTTATTTGGTGCATTTATTTGGTGCTTACTGGCGGGAACGTGGACTTGAGCTTGCAAGATGATAGGCCTCTTGGTTGGAGACTTGGGATGTTGGTTGATCTTCTGAAAATAGGGAAGAAAGGTACAGTAAGTAGGTGGAGAGCTGGCCAGATGTGGAGTGATAGGATATGAAGCAGCTGACCAAAATGCCAAAAATGTAAATGGCCCTGGGCTGGCAGGTGCAGAGGTGAGGAGGGTAAGGGTGAGGGTTGGGAGGGAGGATGCAGCTGACTGATCCATACCTGTTCTGGCTGGGACAGGTGGTGGGGGAAGAGGGGATGTGTCTGGCCATGAGCTGGTGCATGTGGTGGGGGGAGAGGGGATGTGTCTGGCCATGGGCTGGGACAGGTGATGGGGGGAGAGGGGACGTGTCTACAGCTGTTCTGGGGTAAGGGTGAGGATTGGGAGGGAGGAGGCAGCTGACAGGTCCACAGCTGTTCTGGGGTAAGGGTGAAGGGTGGGAGGGAGAAGGCAGCTGACTGATCCACAGCTGTTCTGGGGTAAGGGTGGGGGGTAGGAGGGAGGAGGCAGGTTACTGATCCACAGCTGTTCTGGGGTAAGGGTGAGGATTGGGAGGGAGGAGGCAGCTGACTGATCCACAGCTGTTCTGGGGTAAGGGTGGAGGGTGGGAGGGAGGAGGCAGCTGACTGATCCACAGCTGTTCTGGGGTAAGGGTGAAGGGTGGGAGGGAGGAGGCAGCTGACTGATCCACAGCTGTTCTGGGGTAAGGGTGAAGGGTGGGAGGGAGGAGGCAGCTGACTGGTCCAAAGCTGTTCTGGGGTTAGGGTGAGGGGTGGGAGGGAGGAGGCAGCTGACTGGTCCACAGCTGTTCTGGGGTAAGGGTGGAGGGTGGGAGGGAGGAGGCAGCTGACTGATCCACAGCTGTTCTGGGGTAAGGGTGAGGGGTGGGAGGGAGGAGGCAGCTGACTGATCCACAGCTGTTCTGGGGTTAGGGTGAAGGGTGGGAGGGAGGAGGCAGCTGACTCGTGCACAGCTGTTCTGGGGTAAGGGTGAGGGGTACGAGGGAGGAGGCAGGTTACTGATCCACAGCTGTTCTGGGGTAAGGGTGAGGATTGGGAGGGAGGAGGCAGCTGACTGGTCCACAGCTGTTCTGGGGTAAGGGTGGAGGGTGGGAGGGAGGAGGCAGCTGACTGGTCCACATCTGTTCTGGGGTAAGGGTGAGGGGTAGGAGGGAGGAGGCAGCTCACTATCCACAGCTGTTCTGGGGTAAGGGTGAGGATTGGGAGGGAGGAGGCAGCTGACTGGTCCACAGCTGTTCTGGGTGGGAGGGAGGAGGCATGCTACTGATCCACAGCTGTTCTGGGGTAAGGGTGAGGGGTAGGAGGGAGGAGGCAGCTGACTGGTCCACAGCTGTTCTGGGGTAAGGGTGAGGGGTAGGAGGGAGGAGGCAGGTTACTGATCCACAGCTGTTATGGGGTAAGGGTGAGGGGTGGGAGGGAGGAGGCAGCTGACTGGTCCACAGCTGTTCTGGGGTAAGGGTGAAGGGTGGGAGGGAGGAGGCAGCTGACTGATCCACAGCTGTTCTGGGGTAAGGGTGAAGGGTGGGAGGGAGGAGGCGGCTGACTGATCCACAGCTGTTCTGGGGTAAGGGTGAAGGGTGGGAGGGAGGAGGCAGCTGACTGGTCCAAAGCTGTTCTGGGGTTAGGGTGAAGGGTGGGAGGGAGGAGGCAGCTGACTGGTCCACAGCTGTTCTGGGGTAAGGGTGAAGGGTGGGAGGGAGGGGGCAGCTGACTGGTCCACAGCTGTTCTGGGGTAAGGGTGAGGATTGGGAGGGAGGAGACAGCTGACTGGTCCACATCTGTTCTGGGGTAAGGGTGGAGGGTGGGAGGGAGAAGGCAGCTGACTGATCCACAGTTGTTCTGGGGTAAGGGTGAGGGGTGGGAGGGAGGAGGCAGGCTACTGATCCACAGCTGTTCTGGGGTAGGGTTTAGGGTTTAGGGTTTAGGGTTTAGGGTTTAGGGTTTAGGGTTTAGGGTTTAGGGTTTAGGGTTTAGGGTTTAGGGTTTAGGGTTTAGGGTTTAGGGTTAGGGTTAGGGTTTAGGGTTTAGGGTTTAGGGTTTAGGGTTTAGGGTTTAGGGTTTAGGGTTTAGGGTTTAGGGTTTAGGGTTTAGGGTTTAGGGTTTAGGGTTTAGGGTTTAGGTTT